>JAUNZM010000123.1:0-2629311 GCA_033459285.1 Clamator glandarius
TACATATTACTGTAGCTCACAACTAACGCAAGGCACACAGTGCTGAAATCCAGCTGGGAAGATACTCAGTTATCCCATCTGTTCACTGGAGATTTTAGGATGGTTAGCCTGTAGCTATCACACTGTGCTTTGATGCATACCTTATTTCTCTCTGCAAGCTATTATGTGTGTTTGTTGCATCTGTTGGCTGCTCCAGTCTAAGATAATGTTGTCACAGACTGAGTGCAAGAGAGGTAATGAAAGCTGGGCATCTAAATTAGGTTAGAGTTTAAGGCTGGGTATGTGCTCCATTCTATACAGCAGCTGCGGCAATAATAAAGTGCTTCTAACTACCTTCTTTGTTAGCATTTTTCTTCTGTGAATCTGTGAAGTAGGCTGCATATATGACATCCCATATTATATCACAACGTGTTTAGTTTTTACTCTTCTACACTTTTTCATTTATTTGTGAGTAAATGTCTTAGAACAGGACAAATAATGGTCCTACAGAGAAAGAAATATTTTGTTTGTTAGCTACAAATCAACAAAACTCTACACATACAGTCTCTGTAATTGGATTAAAACTAGTTTGTGATGTTGGCCTTATAGCAGCAAATAGGCATTTTGAGTTTCCCAGTCCACATGAATCATTCAGTTCTTGGCCCTCATCATTCATTTTGTGCATGTAGTGTAGCAACACTTATTTGTAATATGACTAAAGTTCAGCATTAACGTAACCTTTTAGCAGAAAAATGGCCCTTTTCTACTAAAGTTCTATCAAATTGTGCACAGAAGGAACGATCTACTCAAGGAACTGAGAAAGAAGATCACTTACAGAAACACTTAAAGCAAACTCCAAATCCTGGATTTGTTTATCATAAAATAAACAGGAGGAGATGCCAAATAAAAACTACATCAGAAATATGAAAGGCACAAGAAACTAATGACATATGAATCTGAGACTGATTGTACAAAATCTTCTATATTACACTTAATCCTTCCTTAAGTCTTTTACCTATATAAGAAAAAATTAGTCATGTATATTGTTACACACATGTATTCACTTTATATTTGTAAGCTTATATATCTCATATATAACGTGACATTGAAAGAAAAATATACTAAAGTAGAAAAAAAAATTGCTCAGCTGAAAAATAATCTGACTATATTATAATTAATTTTTTTAAAATTAGAATCATATATCAACAATGGGAATTACCTAAATGTATTCATATTGGGGGAACATATCCAAAGAAGAAAGTATGAACATAGCACTGGCTTTCTTAATGAAGGCATGTACAGCTGACTCTAAGAAGAGAAAGAAGTAATTGCTGAGAATATTCAGCAGAGCTTTTTCTTGTAGAGTTTCTCTTCTCTTCTCTTCTCTTCTCTTCTCTTCTCTTCTCTTCTCTTCTCTTCTCTTCTCTTCTCTTCTCTTCTCTTCTCTTCTCTTCTCTTCTCTTCTCTTCTCTTCTCTTCTCTTCTCTTCTCTTCTCTTCTCTTCTCTTCTCTTCTCTTCTCTTCTTCCTTCCCTTCCTTCCCTTCCCTTCCCTTCCTTCCCTTCCCTTCCCTTCCCTTCCCTTCCCTTCCCTTCCCTTCCCTTCCCTTCCCTTCCCTTCCCTTCCCTTCCCTTCCTTCCCTTCCCTTCCCTTCCCTTCCCTTCCCTTCCCTTCCCTTCCCTTCCCTTCCCTTCCTTCCCTTCCTTCCCTTCCCTTCCCTTCCCTTCCCTTCCTTCCCTTCCCTTCCCCTTCCCTTCCTTCCCTTCCCTTCCCTTCCTTCCCTTCCTTCCCTTCCCTTCCCTTCCCTTCCCTTCCCTTCCCTTCCCTTCCCTTCCCTTCCCTTCCTTCCCTTCCCTTCCCTTCCCTTCCCTTCCCTTCCCTTCCCTTCCCTTCCCTTCCCTTCCCTTCCCTTCCCTTCCCTTCCTTCCCTTCCCTTCCCTTCCCTTCCCTTCCTTCCCTTCCTTCCCTTCCCTTCCCTTCCCTTCCCTTCCCTTCCCTTCCTTCCCTTCCCTTCCCTTCCCTTCCCTTCCCTTCCCTTCCCTTCCCTTCCCTTCCTTCCCTTCCCTTCCCTTCCCTTCCCTTCCCTTCCCTTCCCTTCCCTTCCCTTCCTTCCCTTCCCTTCCCTTCCCTTCCCTTCCCTTCCTTCCCTTCCCTTCCCCTCTTTTTATCATACATATGAAAAAAAATGCCTAGTCTATATTTTTGTGTCCTCGAGCTAATGAAAACTTCAATTAGTTTTTCCCATCAGATTTCTGTTGTTTTATACCCACATTCCTATCAAGAAACATCTAGGATTTTTATATTTCTGTTCAAGTCTCTCCTCCTTTTACCATCCCTTTTCTTTAAAGGTGTTGTTTTCTTTAATATTTTTTCTCTAATTTTATTTTCTCTCTCCTTTTCTCAAAATTCTGTCTTTTTTGTGTGATGCACTATGGTGTGTTCAGCTCTTCAACATTTCTCATCTCCTCAGCCTCCTTGATGTTGTTCCCTCCCCTTTCTTTTCCTCTGGCCCTCACCGTCTTTTTACTCTCCTTTTCAGCTCTTGATTTTTTTCTCCTTTTAATTTCCTGGATGATTTCTTCTGCAGTTAGGTTTTCCTCAATTACTATGTGCACCTCCAATTTCTCCCTTCCTGTATCTCCTCTTGAACACAACCTCCCCTGCTGCTGCTGAAAGATGCAAGACCTTTCTTCTGTTCCTTCCTGTTAGTAAGAAAAGTGTTTTCCTGCCTGTCTTTTGAACTGGGAAGAGGGCAGCTGACTAAAGAATGACATAATTTCTTGGCCCTCCGAGGACAGTGGTGTGAAGGTCCATCAGAGAGCTGGCAGGTATCTTTTCTCCTTTTACTCGAAGTTACAGAATGTTTTTACCATCACCTTAGCAACAAATATGGGAATGAGCACACAGATTGCTGGCCAACACAGTTTTCTTCTTTTCCTGCAAGTCTTAATCATCTGTGTGCACAGACAGGAATAAACCACAGGGCTTTCTTGTCTATAGTTGAACTCTATGTGAAGACGACTTCACTCATCGTCTTGTGTGCCTGTTGAAGTGCTCATGGCTCAGGTGATAATTCATGGGGAGAATCACATAGCTATTACTTTTAAAGGTTGAAACCTGTAGAGAAAGCAGTTAAAAGATTCTGTTCTAAGGACTAACTTATGCAAAAGAAATGGATGCTAGAATGTTTTCCGTTGTTGTTTACGTAAAGATCTTGAGGGAATCACTACATACTGCTGATTTCCTGCCTTCCTATGAAATCTTAGGATTTCACGCAGTTACATTCCTTATAAGAAAAAATCTTTAGACAACTGCAGAAGTGGGGACAGACATGTAAAACAGTTGTTCAGAAATCAAACAGGGGAGACAGTTGGACAGATGCTTAATGGTAGCCTAGTTTAAGATTTTTTGAACTATAAGCTCTGTTGAGGAGAAATGAGATTTAACTACATATACATACAGTGTATCTAGTATGACAAGAACAAATATCTGGATACTCTGAACTCCAGAACTATGAAAATAGCACCACTGAAGATTTGAAGTACTAGAGAATATGCATATTGAACACTAAATAGTTCAAATGAAGTATGTAGTGAGTGCAGTGACTATCCAGTTAATTTTGTCCTGATAAATAATAATCAAAAAAGCCAAAATAATAATTTCTTCATTTACACATAAGATGAATAGCAGAAGAGCTTTGTTTTCCCTCTTGATCACCACTCTTCATCTTTCTGACAAGGGAGGATGAGTAAGAAAGTTCTGGATAGATTGATTGTTAAATATTCATAGTTTGTTTTCTCCTCTGAGAGAAGTCCTAGGTGATATTTAAGATTGGATGACATGAGTTCTGGTCATTTACTGCTCAGTAGCAGGATGAAGCCTCACAGCTAATAGATTAGCAATTTCATGTTTTATTCAATGTTTTAATAGAGACAGAACATTTAATTTCCTACTTACTTCCTAGCATGGACACTATTTTCCAAAAATCCACTAAGTCTCAGTGTCCTTAGTAGGCAAAACACACCAGTTGTTTGCAACATTACCAGCCTTGGCAGAATATTCCTTCCTTATAACAGATAGTGGTTTTCTATTATTATTTTTCCAGCCTGGCCTACCTTTTGTGCTTTTGGCATATCAGTGTGGCGCTGAGCACGTACAGAGCGTGCAGATTTGGGTGGCTTTATTGGAGCACAATACATCTCCAGCCTCCTCAGGTCACAACTCTGGAAGCAGCATTCATCCACTATTCCCTTGTGGTGTAAGCGTCTACTGCTGGATCCATACCCTGTAGGCTTACCTATTCAAAACACAAATAGAAAGGTTTTATGTTAGAAAGAAAATGCACAATCTCAGCAGCAATCACATTAAGTTACATCACTTTAACTGAATCATCAATGGCAGTTGCAGGGTCTGCCTGTGTGTATCTATTCTGAGACCCTGTTCTCAGATAAAACTTTGAAAGATATTCCCAGAAATGGCCAGCTTTGATCTTTGCCTATGGGTGGCTGCTATTTAAGCACTTGAGCAAAATCCTATCTTACTAAAAGATTTTCTTGAACTATCTTGGCACTGAAAAAGAGAGGGAGGAAGTTGAAATCTGGCATTTAGAAGCCTTGTGAAGGAAATCTGCCCTTTAGCTTCTGGATTAAAAATGATTGTTGAGTAGCAAGTGTTTAAAGCTCATAGCTCGTGCCTGTGCTGTAGGCAAGTATTTTCTAATGACGAAAGTTACACTGAACCACTACATGAAGTCGGATTTTGTTCCAAAGGGAAATATACCACTGCACGGGCTCTAAGATCTGAAAGCTCAAAAACCAGTAGGAAGCAGGAAATAAGGTAAGATGATAACCAATGAAATGCAGCAAAAATAGGAAGATGGCTGGTGGAACAGAAAAAACAGACAATTTTATATTCTACAGCTTTGGACGAGCTAGGAAATGGGACTGACATAACATGGTCTTTCCTGTGTTTTACATTTGCACTGGGAATCTGTAGCAACTACTTGCTTGGCAAATGTTTTGCATTTTTCACTCAGCCCCACTAAAGGGTGACATTTTCATTCATAGTACTCTTAGACTTTGTTTTAAAATGATTTATGATTTATTTAGTAACTGTTGATTTCTCTGCTATACTCTGCAAAGGTTATAGACCCATTATTTCTTGAGCTTGTTTGTATGCAACCCAGTTGGATGTGGAGTTATAATTAACTTTTATGACTAAATAGAAATGAAGGAACAGTAAAATAATTTAAAAAGTAGTTGCTTACTTACTACATCTATTTTAAAATTCTGGTAGAATTCAGTTTCAGACATGAAATTCTGAAAAGATTAAATGTTTTTCTTGGCATTTTCAGCATGAAATGTTTCCATTTACAGAATGATCCACATCGGTTAAGAACCCAAAAATATGGAAAAAAGGAAAGAATATTGCACCAAGAGCCAAAAAAATGAAGTAACTCCACCAATTCTTTTCTTACTTTTTTCTTTTTGCCTTCAGTTTTATTGTTGAGATCAAAATTCTATTATTCACAGAGTCTGGCAGGAGTTTACATTTTAAGAAATTACTCAGGCTAGATAAGTGATAATAGTATCAAAAAAGACAGAAATTCAGTTGCTTTTTGGGAAATTATTGCCTCCAATGCTTATACAGCAAACTCTATCGTCAATTTGAAGATAACATTGCATTTTGCAGTTCTCTATGATTAAAACATATGTCCACTGATGAAGAACCCTTGAGGCCTTAGCATATCCTCAAATGAAAAGACCTCTAGTGGTAAAATATGTCTAACATTTTAGCCAGCAATACAGTCAGCTAAGACCTAACTATTCCCATGAGCTTAGTAAACCCAGACAATAGGTTTTTAAATGTCTTTTCTTCCAGGACTATAAATTAAACAAAAAGAAAAAAAGTGCTTACTTAGTATATTGTGAGCCACTGAGGACCTCTATACTGTATGTTGCTTGCTAAATTATTTGTTCCATGATACTAAACAGATCAGCAAGCCAGGAGTAGATTACAGTAACAGTTTGACTTGTATGTGTGTGTGTGTGCTTGTCTTTTATTTTTTCTCTGTCACTGAAAAATATAAATATTAGCACACTGATTTTTTTCTGGATGTTTTTCAGTCACTGAGTTATAATATAAAGTGCAACCTTTTCCCTGGAGATTTCTTTCTAAGTTTGTTAATTAGGTTGTCTTAGCCTAATACTTTTAAATATTAGCAGTCATGATAAAATGTGGAGCATCATTGTTGTGAGAGATATCCAGAGCTCTTTCACATTTTGCCTTGCTCCTGTTTAAAATCTGAAAGGGCAAATTCTGTTCCGGCATGTGCAGGTGTAACTCTTGCTAATAAATCCAGCTGAATTGTAGTTCATTAGTTAGCTTACCTTTTCTCAATCTGCCAATTTTTTTGTAAGCAAACACACTTTAAAAGCTTCTGTTCAAGAACTTTCCATTAAAAGGTATTTCACAGCAACCTGCAGACATAGAGGTCTTGTTGATTCCCTGGCTACTGTTAATAGTAAAAATAAGGATGGACAGTTCATTGGTTAGTCTCACCTGGCTTATCACGACCTTTCTACCTGGAAAAGAAGCTATCTATTTAAAAAAATCTATAAATCCAGTAGGAGATTTTAGGATTAGTACTCAGAATTATTTAGGTTGGGAAAAGACCTTTAAGATCATTGTGTCCAACTGTTAACCTAACACTGCCAATTCCACTGCTAAACCATGTCCCTAAGCACCACTTCCACACATCTTTTAAACACCTCCAGGTGTCCACTTCCCTGGGCAGCCTCTTCCAGTGTTTGACAATCCTTTCATGAAAGAAAATTTTCTTAATATCCAGTCTAAACTTCCCTGGATGCAACTTTAGGCCATTTCCTTTTGTACTATCATTACTTGGGAGAAGAGGCTGTTTCAATATTTTGCCAGGAAGATCATATTACCTCTAGGTGACAAAATTTAGAATCAATAAAATGAAGTGTGTTGGCCAGGAACACCCATGAGTTAACAACAGAACTTGATAGAAGAAATCTTCCTTCCTTGAGTAGCAAGACTATAAATGTCTTCAACTTGTAAGATCCAATAGCAAAATAGGTGTCCTTGTTCTTTACTGGAGTCAGTTCTTTACTCTGTAGAGTAATTTTTGGGATATTTTCTATTAGTGGTATATTCTGGTCAGAATGATCTACTAAGAAGGACTAATGACTGGTATCAGCTTTTTTTTTGGTGTATAAAAGGTTTATAAAGCAAATAGTCAAATGAAATGTGAAGTTTGGAAGGTTTCAAAATTTTGTTGTTTTATACAGTTAACATTTAGCTTTGTCTTGACTAAAGCAAAAAATGACCTGGTTAGTAGATAAGATCTTTGGGTTTTTTTGAAATTCTTTAATCTCCTTTAACAATCAATAAATCTTTCCAATTTGTCTGTGTTGCACCTGTGCTTATACAGCATTGCTTGTATTCTGCTATTGTAAATTTAGCTTAATTGTATAATATGATACTTTCCTTTATTTTTTTACTTGAGACACAAGAAAAAACAGTGACATGCAGTGGGTTATGTAGAGTTCTACCAGTTAATCACTATAATTTCTTTTATGAAATTTATTACTTTTGGTAAATACAGTAATTTTAATAGGAATATGTTTCATTTTTCTTTGATGGTACATAAAATAGGGGAACTACAGTCGGGTACTTTACCTTTTAGTAGGATTGCTCCTTTATATGTGTATAACTCAAGGATGAACTGAGACAATTTTTTTGTTAGTTACAAGTTCTTTATTCTGAGTTTTATTCTTATCTAGTCACTACCTTGTTGTGTGGTGTCATGGAAGATATTTTACCCTTCAGTGTCTGAACTTAACCATTTATAAAGTTGATAAAATACCCAGGAACAACCCAGGAAGCACTGTCTGTCTTATTTAGTAATCAGCAGCAGATTTCTCCTGTGTTATCTTATGCACGTATAGTTAGCATGAATCCTGAATCCTGTAATATTTTAGGTGAAAATCTTGGTGTACTTCAGAACTATTTGTACCGTAGCCAGATCAAAGATCATGGAATCATAGAATCTCCAGGTTGGAAGACTTCTTGGATCATTGAGTCCAACCATTCCTATCTGCCACTAAACCGTGTCCCTGAGCACCTCGTCTGCATGTCTTGTAAACACCTCCAGGGATGGTGACTCAATCACCTCCCTGGGCAGAGTGTGCCAGTGCCCAATCACCCTTTCTGTGAAAAATTTTCCCTGATATCCAGTCTAAACCTCCTCTGGCACAACCTGAGGCCATTCCCTTTCATCCTGTCTCCTGTCACTTGGGAGAAGAGGCAATCACCCTCCTCTCCACAACCTCCTTTCAGGTAGTTATAGAGAGCAATGAGGTCTCCCCTCAGCCTCCTCTTCTCCAGGCTAAACAACCCCAGCTCTCTCAGCCGCTCCTCATAAGGCCTGTTCTCCAGCCCCTTCACCAGCTTTGTTGCTCTTCTCTGGACTCGCTCCAGAGCCTCAACATCCTTCTTGTGGTGAGGGGCCCAGAACAGTATTTGAGGAGCGGTCTCACCAGTGCCAAGTACAGAGGGAGAATAACCTCACTGGACCTGCTGGTCACGCCGTTCCTGATACAAGCCAAGATGCCATTGGCCTTCTTGTCCACCTGGGCACACTGCTGGCTCATGTTCAGTCGCTGTCAACCAACACCCCCAGGTCCTTCTCCTCCTGGCAGCTTTCTAGACAGACTTCTCCTAGTCTGTAGCTGCACAGGGTTGTTGTGCCCCAAGTGCAGGACCCGGCATTTGGCCTTGTTAAACCTCACACCATTGGACTCTGCCCAGCAGTCCAGCCTGTTCAGATCCCTTTGCAGAGCCTCCCGACCCTCCAGCAGATCCACACTTCCACCCACCTTAGTGTCATCTGCAAACTTGCTAAGGGTGCACTCGATGCCTTCATCCAGGTCATTGATAAAGACATTGAGCAGAACTGGACCCAGCACTGAGCCCTGGGGAACCCCACTTGTCACTGGCCTCCAGCTGGATTTAACACCATTTCCCACCACTCTCTGGGCCCGGCCATCCAACCAGTTTTCCACCCAGGAGAGTGTGCGCCTGTCCAGGCCAGAGGCAGCCAGTTTCCAGAATGTTGTGAGATATCTAAATTGTTTTTCTTTCTGTCATAACAATGACTTTATAAAGGAGGATAAAATATCTTATAGCTCTATATGGTACATGTAACAAGTCTGGAATGGAATCTCTAACACAACAGAGATGTAGTCAGTAATAAATCTGATGCTTATTTATAGACTTAAACATACATGTGTTACATAGCATACTAAACACTCATTCTTCACAATCAGATAGCATTAGTATTGTGAAGTCAAATGATTTTATTTTTTTCTTTAAATTAGTTTTCCCAAGGGTTTTGAAGTCAATCAAGTGTGCTTAAAATTAGTACAAAATAGAAAGTGATATTTCCTGAAGTGCATAAAACAGATAGGACAAATAAATAAAATTTTTTAAAAAGGAAAAAAATATTTTTATGTAATCATGATTCTAATTTAGAAGTACCTGGTGTCTAAATTAATTTTACATCAATAGATTTTAAATTGCTGCTATGGAGTGTTGCAGTATACAAAAAAGCTCTTATGGACAAAAGTGAGATAAAGAATTACAAAGAAGAAATACCACCTCTACAGATATTATCAGTATTTGAGCCATCTTCAGAAAGCACTGCAGGTTAAGATGGTCCCAGTTCATCAAATTACCAAAGTATGCACTTAGATTTAGGCAAATGTTCAAGGTCCTACATAATCTGTTGGACTAAAGGATGTATTCAACAGTAAGCACATGCCTGAGTGCTCTCCTATAGTGGAACTAATGTAACTAAGCACTTGAGTTAATTTCTGGACCAAAATACATGTGGCTGGTAGTTCTGAACATTTAATATCAGTTTTATGTTCCTTATTTTTTTTTTATGGTATTACCTTAAAATAGTGACTGATCCTGCTCTATCAGTATACTGGACATCTCTTTGACAGAATTTGAATACTGTCTTCCAGTGTCTTCCATACTGTTATCAAAAAGTTTCTTATATTTACTCAACCTTCAAAGTGCTGCCTGTGGACATATAACAGTCCTAGACATTCCTTTTTGCTGATGTACACTGATTTCCTTGGAGGTTTCTTTCCTTTTTTTGTCTTTTGCTAGCTCAAAAAAGGTTTCATATCATGTAGGTCAAAGATTACTTAAATAGGATTTTTGGCTCTCATTTAATCTACTGTACCAATTATGTAAACGTTTCTTTCCATGTGCTACAGGAAAACAGAAAGTCTACTCACACTGTTCTGAAGTCCCCTGAAAGTAGGTCAAGATACAGAATTCCAATAGTTAAACAGCTGGCTTCTGCACTAACAGCACTTCCCTGTCAAATAATGCATAGTCAGTGGATTAATTTAGAAGGGCTTCTTTATGCTTGATTTTTTTGTTCCCCCTTTGCCCTTCCCTCGAAAATATCTCACCGGTACTGCCCTTTGATCTGGCCTACTGATGCTTTCTACGTGAGAAGCAGTGGTATAGGTGGACTATAGAAGTTTCTTGCCTTCCCTGGAGGTGTTTAAGGTGAGGGTGGATGAGGTGCTTAGGGGTATGGTTTAGAGATTGGTGGGAATTGTTGGACTCAATGATCTGGTGGGTCTCTTCCAGCCTGGTAATTCTATGATTTCAGTTGTCAAACTATCTAGGCATTCTGTGGAGGATTATAATCTACTGCTGTAGCATTAACATTAGGAAATTAAATGAAAAATAGCCCAGGTTAAACACAAAGCTATTCTGCTCTTTAGAGGACTTTAGGAAGAACTGGGGTAATGTGTTTTTGAGTTTTAGATGACACTTTAAATTTGCTGTAAATAGATAAAAAGTGCTGTAAATAGATAAAAAGTACTGTAAAAAGTATCTTTTTTAGCCCAGTGGTAGAACTTGAGAATATCATTGAGACTGTAATTCAGAAAACTATCATAAATCTGAAAAACAGTGAACTTATTCCTAACCTACTATTAGAGTATCCAACTATAACTGCAGCTATAAATACTATAATCTTCAGCTATAACTGCAGCTTTTAAAGCAACTGTGGAAGGCTATTGACCTATTAGTGTACTATAATCTTTTACTGAGAAACTCAAAATGGTTCTTTTTAAGTGTCAGGGTAATACAGTTGGCATAGTTTTGAAACACTGATAGCATTTTTGGGGTACCTCTGTGAGGGATCCTCCAAAGAAGTGTGATGACAAACATTTTTCTCATTTACCACTGTGTCTAGTTTGTAATTTGTAATATGTCGTTGTATGTGAGCATACTGTGAATTGGTAGGTCAGTCAGACAGAATTTTATTGTGGCCTGAACAGCAAGGTTGTAGCTATACTACAATGGAGTTAGTGAACAAGCATACTCTGTACACTAGATCTGGACTGGGAACTAGTGGTAGGGGCATTTTTGATTTGCACGTACTATCTGCCTTATACGGTGGCATGCAGGACTAGGGATGCTCAGTCTAACATTCATCTTACTCAGTTTTACTACCTGAATATAGGGATCTAGTTTAAGCTAGTCAAATCCACAGGTGGGTGTGTCTGGAGAATGATTTATTCCTGTATTGAGTGCTTTGCCTAAAATGAAATAAATTGTCGTCTGACAAAGCCCGTGCTTTTCATTGGCTACACAGAAAGCTCCTTGATGCAGTCTTGGAGTATACATATGACCTTTTCTGTGTAACTGAAGTCCAAGGAAATTAATTCCATTGTATGTGATTTCTCCTAAATCACAAAATATGTGTTACCGGTGGAGTGCATAAGCTTTTTTTTTTTTCCATTTTAACAATTACATATAATACCTACTGCTCTAAAAAACCCACCAGCCAATCTACTGTTTTATGATGTATCTCCATACTTCTTTGACTATGTTCTATGCATCGGGCTATCTTGCCTATTCTGGATTGTAAATGCAAAACAAGAGTTTATTGATATCACTTTTCAACTCTTTATGATCCTAGACAAATTGTCCAATGTTATATTGGTAATACTTCTTGAGGGCACTTTGGAATTTCTAATCTGTATTTGGAAAATTATGATTCAATGCTAAATCCACAGTAAATTCCTGTGTTTTGATATTTCTATTAACTGTTCAAACAAACAAACAATCATGCAAGCAAACAAAAATCTTGTGAACTGTTGTAAAGTCCCTTAACAGAAATACCTCAAGGTTTAAATGTTGCAAAGCAGGCAATCTGATTTTCATGTAAATAAGTTGCATGCATTTTGAAGCTACAATATTTAATGTTTAGCTTCCATTTTCCATCAATGTTTTGTTAGCGCCACAAAATAGTTATGCTTAGACTGATCTTTGTTTGTATTCATCAAAATGAGCATATATTAGCATTTATAAATGCTCAATGAAAGGATGTTCTAGCTCTGAAGTCTAATTTAATATGCATGAGAATAGGGGATAAGCTTTATCAGTATGCACAAGTATGAAAGCATACGCACTTGGTAATATTGAGATATTGCACGAGAGCTACTGCTTTGTGGAATTCTGAGTTGCATTAATTACCAAGTCTAAGGCAAGATGTTTGCTCATTGCTTTGAAATTCTAGGTGAGTAAGACTGAGAAAGCTAAGCACTCAGTAGTAATCTATGAGAGAAATCTATCAAGACTTAACAGTGCGCTTTGCCTGAATAATCAAGATTTATAAACTGCACCTTAGGAAGAAATGAAAACTCCTTGATGTTTCAGATGGAGAGTAAATCAACTGTTTCGCTTCTTTAAAGTTAGTTAGCCAACAAATGTAGACTTATTCTAAAAGGTGTCTTAATTTTTAATCTATATGTCTGTGTTTATTTAGTCTGTTACACAGTTGAAGATGGTATTTTTTTTTCTCTAGAAATATGCTTTCAGGAGTAATTTTTTTCCTCATTGTGTATTTAATTGGGAAAAAAAATCTTCCCCTAAACTTATTTCCGAAGTACAGCACTTGTAAAAATTTCCTGTCACATATAGCTGCACTCTACTCTGCCCTTTTATGGAACGGCTTCTTTGGAGGCCATTAAGTATACTAAGCATGTGATAGAGCCATTATGCTTCACACAGTGGTTCCTAAGCCAGTTGCAACATGTGGAGAGAAAGACCTATAGTTCTGTGAGTATTGCACTGGGATATGAAACGGAAATTTCAGAGTTTAGAATTCTTTTGAGGAAAAAAAATAAAAGAAAGAGTGGGAAACAATATAATGTATTATTTTACACCAATTCAGTGCTCTAGAGGTTGAAAACCCTGTCAACCTAACACAATTTACAAGCCTACGTCAGATTCCAGGACTGGAAAGTGTCAGATGCTGCCAAAAAATATATACTTTGGCAAGGAAAATGCTTTACTGGAAAGAAATTCACTACTGCAAGAATAGCCATATTTATCAGGGTTTAGGACAAGATAATCAGAATCCAGTAGGTCATTGTTACGCTTGAATATTGCCCTCTATAGTGCATAAAGAAGGGTAGATGTATTGCAGTAGTCCAGCCATTACGAGACTACATACTCTCCTCTTGTATACACACTCACAGTAAATAATCAATGCTTACCCTTGTGTATGGTGGAAGGACGGTCAATCATGATACAACCTTTCATACCCTGCTTATCTCATAGTCAATGTAAAATTGCCCTTTTTTTGGATTACTGAATGAGTAACAATGCAAAACCCAGAACTGGGTGAAATTCAGCATCACTGAAATCACTCAGAAACCTTTTAGTGCAGTCAGGATTGTGTCCTGATGAACCAGGTGCTAGAAGCTACTTACATAACCCGATCCAAAGCCTATTAAAATCAATGAAAAGACATACTGCCCTTATTGGGCTGTGCATCAGGCTCATAATGAACAATAACTTACTTTGTCTTCCAACCTTACAGTTCAGTGTGTAAAGACTATCTTAGTGTCATCTCGAGAGATTTATAAGGAATGGATGTGTTGTGGTTCCTTGAAGGAGGTAGGAACAATGTGAAGCAGAATGACTGCTATATGTTTGGGTCTAGGACAACTCTCTGTGGGGACAACCCTCCATGGGGACAGTTCTCTGTGGGAACAACTCTCTGCGGGACACAACTCAAACCCTGAGCATAAAACTAACCCTGAGACAAACCCTAACCCTAACTCCAATGGCTCCCTGCACAGAGTTGTCTCACAGAGAGCTGTCCTGCAGAGTGCTGCTGTGGAGAGTTGTCCTTTCCTGATGTGGTTAATGCCACAAATCATATAACAAACAGTACATTGTTTTTCATAGTGTAATCAAGATTATTGTCTCTATAGGTACTCTTTCTCACCTCTATTCTGAGAAATGACAGCATATAACAAATGTCAAAGGTGGTACTCTTGTTCCTTCATTTTGGAATCATCTGGTTAGAGGCAGAAGATGGGAATGACATTAACTCCTGTCTAATACCTTTTACACTATCCAGGAGTGCGCCTGTTGTCATGTTACAATTTTTATTTCTTTTAATACAGCAGTAGCACCTACAGGAGGATAAGTCTTTGAGAACAGGCCACTGTCATCTTATCTACTATCAAGGCAGACATTTCTTGTTAGAAACAAGTATGACAGTGGGAAAGAAAGGAGAAAGTTGATAACAGTAAGGTCCTGGCTCACTTCTCACTCAGTCTAGTTTTGTATTTGTCTAATGCAGTTCACTTCAGTGGATTTACTTGAATGTGCTCTAAGCTCTAGATCTGTAAGTTCTGTTTAGTAAGATTTGATATCATTGCTGAGGGCTTTATCAGCAAGAAGCATCCAACCCAGTACAATGACACAGCAAGAGAGCATAAGGAACAAATAACATTCAGATATGTACCTATACAGATATTATCTGACTCTTGTTTAGACTTCCAGTTATTGAAACTTTCTGTACAAGTCAGAATGACATTGCAGTAATTACTTCAAATATTGCTTTAAGCTTGGCAAGGTAATGCTTTTGAAAAAAATCCAGCATGTAGTTTTCTTACAGCCAACAATTTGCGTAAATCATTTTCCAGAAAACTTATTTTTGATTGTCTGCTACTTTGGTCATATTGGGTTACTTCTACTTGCAAAGACTGACTTACAAGATTCCTGATTAGCAAGAACAAACCATGACATTCAGAAAGGGAATTAAGACAATAAGAATAAGAGACAAATAGTTTAATCTCCACTGATGTTAAACAGGGCTTTACTATAAATTATGAGAGCTCTTTGCAGAGAAAGATAGTAAGTAATATCAGTAATATTTATGGAGTCTATCTATCAATTATTTGCCCAGGAGAAGACTGTGACAGTGCCAGGAACTGAATCTACATCAACGCAAGAACCAAGCCAATGCTTTAACTGTATGCCTGTCTTCCTTTAAACTTATTTTTGAGTCAGTAGGGCAAGTAAAAATCTAATTAAACATTCCTTTGAGGTCATGATGCTCCTGTTAAATTTGTCTAATAAGATAAAAGAAGAACTGAAAGTTTCCAGTGTAGTACATAGTCATTAGGGAGTGATGATGAAGTCACTGGGATGAGAAAAGGATGGTGAGTTGTGTCTGGAAACAAAACCAGGACTAGTCTCAGCTAAAATATACCATTATGATGGATTCATCCTTCACTCACATTGGTTTTCTACTAGTTGTAACTCCATCCTTTAGTGATTCAATAATGTAATAGGAGCTAGGAGAATAATTTCTAGTGACAGGATCATAAAGAAAAATAAGTCATTGCTGAATAATAAATGAAACTACTCTTGTCCTCCCTGATCATCCAGTTCACTGAAGATATGCAAGGGGATTATAAATGAATACTGGTATAGTGCAGGGAGAAATTGATTCCAGTATAACAACTTAAATATCAAACCTACAGTTTCTGTAGGATCATTGAAAACAGAAGTGCTTATAGGCAGTAAAGTTGGTTTATGAAGTAAATAGGAAGTAATCCTTCTTTTACAGGGCTGACAATGCCCTCTCCAGTAACAGTTTTTAAAAGGGAATGTGGTTTCTGAGTGGATTTTTAAGTTCTTACTTGCTAAGTTTCAATGTCCTTTTCAGAGAAGTTCAAAGGTTTTAGAAGTTCATTTCCATTTAAAGAGAAGTTTTTCTAAGTAACCAGAATTACGCTTTTCTTTTACTATTTCCTTTCCAACTTGTTTGCACGTGATTAATGATTGAAAGCTCTGCATCAGTTAAAGATGTTTGTCAATAGCTTCTCTTAGTTAGCAATCTTGCTGTCTTTTGTCTCACTAGGTTTCTGTGAGGCCATACAGGAATACTATCAACTTTAAAAGGTCTGTAGCAACACTGAAGTTGATCTGCATTTTAAATTCAACATGCTGATTGACTTCTTTAAAGCCACAACTTTCTCATGGACAGTCATTTAAGAAATGGAATCTAGTTCAGCAGAAAAGTAGGACAAATAAGCATGCTCACAATAGTGTAGACTTTTAAAATTTATCTTATTGGTGTACTAACATGTAAGCGTAACAGTGACTTTGTAACTACTACTAACTCTCTTAGATGTGCTTCAGTCTACAAAATCATTCTTCTCAACACTTGGCCAATTCTTTTGCACATCATGCATCCAGTTCATCAGGTGGAGCCTATCCCTGCTTGGCAGCTATGGAAAAAAATACATTGCAGAAAAAACCCAACTTGTCTTAAGCATTCTTGGCCAGTGGAGAGCTTACTTGGTATCACTGAAAATGAGAAAGTGGAATCAAGTAATTCCTATGAAATTTCTAAAGAATCTGTTTTACTCCTGTTTGGTTATTATAAATTACAGCCATTTTTTAATTCTCAAGCCTTCAAGATCTGTTGTTCAATTTTTATGCCTTTATATAGTAATAAATCTCAAAGCCTGAACGACTTTGAAGAAAGCTTTTGTTAATTTGAAAACATAGGTTCTGAGTTGTGTCTGAAGATATTTCTTGTACATAGGCATCGGTATTAAGGACTTTTCATATACTTTTGTTGTGAATCTTCAGATATTTAGTACTGTAGTTACAATTTACTTAGCTGTATTTGAAATTAATAATCTGGTATTCAAATATGACATTAAGAGTCAAGGTGTACAAAGGAAAATAATGTTCAGGCATATTCTGTTGGCATACAAAATTTGACTTAAGATCATAAATAACTTCAAATAACTGTCTTTAAGTAGTTATTTATATTTAATCCTACAATTAGATCTAACATTAATGTACATAAATGAAATCAAATAGGAGAGAAAGCAATACTTCCACACAAGAAAACCCAATCAAACCACCATATCTTTGTAATTTCTTCTTCTTTTCTTCTTCCAATTTGATACAACTAAGGAAATGGGCAAAATGTTCATGGGAGGTTAAGTAATTTTCAGATAATATTGCAGTTTAAAAGATTTTTAATAACATATTCAAATTAAGTTTGCCATTAGCTGCTCAAAATGTCATTAGAAAGTGGAATAATCTGTACAATTCTATATGATCCTGACTCCTAAAAGTGCTATTGCATTATTGTGATAATGTGTGCAACCTCCTGCGCTTTAAGTATTTACACACTTTGAGTGTGGATGTAGATGCCAACAATACAGTATCTCTTTATCTTAACCCTTCTGTATCAAATCTTTTCAGAGTTCTTTCCATTGAGAGTGATTTTTCAACAAAATATGACCATTACTCTCACCGAACCTTTGGTCAATATGTATACCCAATGACAGTTTTCTGTGGTTTGGGAAAGCTGGATTATTTTTTCCCCTTGTTTTTCATCTTGCATTCCTCTGAACTCGTCCTTGCTAGCCAGAAGAGGAGGTGCCAAAATAACCCAAGAAGACTGTGCAGCCTGTCTGGAAGTGAGAAGTTCAGCAAGTTTAGTGAGAGTGGCTGTTCACGTATGATTTCCAGCATAAGGGCCTTAACCAGGATGACATTCTAATTTTGCAAAAGTAGTTTTCTCCATTGATGAAAGTCAGAAATTACAGGTTGGCATCCGGCATATAATGCTAAATGGACTTAAAATGAAGTCAATTTCATGATTTTGTTTATCTAAAATGGGTCTGAGTTTTCTCTTCTTTGCTTCTTAATGATTACCTAAACCACATCTCTTGTGATTTTATGTAATTATTTGCAGTCTCTCCTCATCTGCCAGTTGCTTATGCCTGCCATGCATTACTTCTTATCTTCTTCTAATATCATTTCCTAACTTTTCTAATGGATTTCCTAAACTCATTCCAGCATTCTAGGTATTCTTTGTTTATCCCTCTAGCAGTTACACAGCAGGGCATTAAGTTGTTATCAATTTAAACTTTGTAATTGTTTTGACTTTCCACCCAGCATCATAAAACTGCTATGCAATCAACTGTGATCACTCTAAAGATTAAGAACAAACACAAAAAAGCTATTGCATATGGTTTTCTCTATAAAACTTCAGAACAATATTTCTTTTAGACCAGACAAATTTAACTTGCATCTCATTTAGAATTAGTGACAATAAAATACAATCAACATAAACATCATCCTTGCTATTTTTTCACTGATCTTAGTGACACAAAGAACAAAATTTTGATTATGGATCTTTGTAAGACTGAATCTCTATCTTTCTCTCTTCATGTGCCTGTGTCTCTCTACTTGCATGACTGTGATCTTTTGTCAACAGCTACAATGCAGCATCTTTATAGCATAGTGCAGGTACCATGGAGGCATATGCTGCCTCTCCAATGGCTTCTTTTTTCTTCAACTGTATATATTTTGTGACTATTACATGAATTACATGCTGCAGTGGTATATATAAAATCTTCTTCCTGTATCATGTGAGACAAAGCGATGGAGCTGTTGTAATATAGCCATATCACTAGCAAATAGATACGAGTGCTGCCACTTCCTGCATATCATAGAATCATAGAAGGCCAGGTTGAAAGGGACCTCAGGGATCATCTGGTCCATGCTTTAACGTAATATATAGTTTAAATGAGATGGCCCAGAACCCTGCCAAGCTGAACCTTAAAATATTATTTATGTCTTAATTATACATCATAATAGTATTATAAAATAAGAAATAATAGTATCAAATATTAAATAAATATTACATTAATACAATATATGAAATAAATAACAATATGATATTATTTGTAACATTTATGTTACCATTATTTATATTTAAAATATTATTTATATTATTGAACAAACTGCCTACACCTATAGAAAAAGTGACCAACACAAAATTGATAAAATTTACCATCATACATCAAGTCTAAAAAGAGCTTTCTGTCCTTTAAAAAATTTTTATCAATTGTTTTTAATGTCAATGTCTACTGAAAAATTTAAACAAAATGTTTAACTGACAGGGATGGCACTTTATTTCTGCATCATTCTCAAGTTTTTGGATTCCTTTTCCAATTAGGAACAGTTTTATGGCCCATAAAATGTTAGCACTGAAACAATATTATTCGTACCAGCCATTAAGACTACCTGTAAGTTTATAGACCTTGTTTCCTTCAGAGTTGAGATCCAGGAGGTTTTATAATTTTTGCAACTTCTGGCCAGTGTGTGTTGCTGGAATGCCTGGAGACTGACAGTGCCACAGCAGTCATGGTTTTGCTGTGTTAGTTAGTGCAAATTATGGGCGGCAGGTTCAGTTTCTTTTTTACACCGGATGGCTCCTTCCCTCTTGGTTAGTGATGTGGCAGTGCCTGCAAATCTGAGCAGCGGAAAGATGACTGTGGTGTAAGGCTATGTCCGCTCTATAAGTTGTAACAGGCTCTCTGTGTCTTCACTTCACAGAAACTGCTTCTGTGCGTCACTATATTCTCACCTCATGAGCATCCGTCGTTCCACACAATCATAGAATCATAGAATCACCAGGTTGGAAGAGACTCACTGGACCATCGAGTCCAACCATTCCTATCAATCACTAAACCATGCCCCTCAGCACCATGTCCACCCTTCCCTTAACCACCTCCAGGGAAGGTGAATCAACTACCTCCCTGGGCAGCCTGTTCCAGTGCCCAATGACCCTTTCTGAGAAAAATTTTTTCCTAATGTTCAGCCCAAACCTCCCCTGGTGGAGCTTGAGACCATTTCCTCTCGTCCTGTCCTCTGTCACTTGGGAGAAGAGGCCATCACCCTCCTCTCCACAACCTCCTTTCAGGTAGTTGTAGAGAGCAATGAGGTCTCCTCTCAGCCTCCTCTTCTCCAGGCTGAACAACCCCAGCTCTCTCAGCCGCTCCTCAATGTGGGAAGATGAGAAACACTATGGAGCTACTTCTGAACAAAGACAAGATTTACTTCCAGTTTGGTTCATAGACACACATGTGAATGGTAAATGCTGTAACCAAGCCAGCTAGCAAACCGGGAATCTTACCTTGAATGTTTCCTAAAATTATGGTCACAAGGTAAGGCTTCTGGAGGCTGTTGAAAATCACATTGACTTCTTTCTGCTGTTTGAGTGGCTGAGTTAATTTAATTTCAGTAGTGGGACCAGCATTTTTACAGGATGAAGAAAATGCTTATGCTAACTCTGCATGCTGCAGTAGTTTTTCCTGTCTGTATTTGGATCTTGGACTATAGTGGCTCAAATAATAGACAAGAACTAGAAACTGAGAAGAAAGCTTAACTGTTGGAGGAAGGTACCCCCATGTACTCCTTTTGATCTTTTCTAGACCAGAATTTCAGATAATTTTGAGCTGTAAATACAGTTCTGGAATTTTGAAAATAAACTGATAGAGAGAATGTGCAAATAGGAGGTAAAACACTTAAATGTCTGTTCTGTTCTCTGTCCTCTGGCCTCATTTTTTGTATTATTAATAGTTTTCTTAATTGTCTACAGAGAAATTTCTTAGTATTAATCAGGCTAGCCTTTCTTCATTTCTAGTTTAATTGAAGCATTATGATAGAAACCCAGGAAATTTACAGATAAAATAACTGTGGGCTGTAGTTTAGCAACCTTTCAAGTTAACTGAATTCAGTGTGAGGGGCTTGTGTAGTAAACAATGTTGTCCATTCAAGTAATGATATCAGAAATTGTTTCCAAAACACCGAGTTATCTTGGTGTTTTAAAATATTGCTAGTGATCTCCACAGCTTAAGCACTTAAGCCCTACTCTGCTCTTTGTCAGCTTCATGCGTGGGAAATGTCACTGGAGTGACAGCTGGTGGAGTGAAGGCAAAGAGCAGAGGCACTAAAAAATGTTTGGAACATATTGCTGTATTGTAGAGAGAAAAGGTACTAGAAATGTAGAAAACAATATATGGCTTTTAAAATCCACAACATGTTCTGTCCTATGTAAAAGACCATTTAGTATGTGTTGTAATTAGACTTACATGCATGATGAGCAATATATTTATCAGAACTCCTTGCCATTCTCCATTAATGCAGCAACAAGGAAGATTATCCTTTCCCCTACTCCAGGATGACGTCATTATACTGATAAGTAGGACTTAGGAAAGGTTTATGTTCTTAGCACTAGAATTAAAGAATATAATACTCCTTCTAATGCAGTAATTTCTAGCTCTACTAATTTTCAATGTTTATCTTGCAAGATCATTAGGAAATTCAGAAATAATTTCTCTGGTTTGAGAGAAAAAGAGTGAGGTGACCTAAGGACAAGTAAGCTGTCTGCTGTAGTGTTGCTCTACCCCTGTAAAACATCTGGCAACTATCTACAAGGTCTTTCAAAGTGATATGCTATAAAAATGCAGAGAAATGCACTCTTTAAAAATGCAAACACTTTGTTAACATTTTAGTGTTGAAGCTGGTTGTAAGTATTGAGTACTGTATTTGTTTCCTAATAGAACAGACGTTCTTAATTTATTATGTCACATTGTAAATTTTCATACTAGACACCATACTGGCTCAAGATAAAATATTTGTGATAGGACACTTGTTCTTCCTTTTTATTCACAAGAAGCCAGACATTATCGCACCACGTCCTCTATATTGCTCAGATTCATTTTGACCCATAACCTTACAGAAACTGCTGAAACCTCTCCAGAGCATTTGTTACTGCTATCATAACTGAATCTGCTGTCTAATATTTACATTTCCCTATCTGAACATTGAGGTGAGGTTACTCCAAAAAACAACTTTTTCTTGATCTCTACCGAGACTGAGGTTAAACGAGATGTGGCTGCTTTGTGGTCAGATGGGTATTTCTATAGAGATCCTCCACAATCTGCTTCATAACATGAACTAACCAGGACTGAAAGATTGGTACTTACATGGCTACGGATTGACATGAAGTTGCTAGTACATGGTGCAGTCACTGCCCAACCCAGATCTGGCAAGAAAAATTGGTCACGTTTGCATGTGCTGTGCACTTTTGAGAGAACTGTCCTTGAAACCTGCTTCAAACATGATTCAGCCTCAAAGGAATCAAAGTCCTAGTTCAGGAAAGGTAGCTGCCAAATACAGAACTTTATTAGCAACTTTTAAAGGCTCCTCTGTCATAAGTTATGTTTTCTTTTCATTCCTTGTTTTTACCTCGTTCCAGGGGCAAATCTTCTGCCTTGCTTGTAACACCTTTCTCTAACTGCTCTTTCTCACCTTCTTTTCTTCTGTATTCAATTCTGATATCTAATGGCTGGTTTCAAAAGGAATATACTAGAGTACTGACTCTTTTAAATTAATGATGGATATCTCAAAGCTCAGACTAAGGAATTTTTTTTTCTATTGTTCGTGCCTTAACAATACTGGAAACTTTTGAGCAGGGTTTCTATTAAATTTGAAAGAGCAACACTTTTCTCAACTGATTTTTCAAAATCAAAATTACTTAGGAGTTCTGAAAAGTTCACAGTTCATTAACACAGTATTGACGCAGAACTGACAGATACCCTACCTACAGCGAAGTCTTTGGCTTCAGGGAAGTTAACCTCATGGGAATATCGACAGAATAAGGGCTAGAAAAAGAGCATGAAAGGAAAATGTATTCTCTGAGGTGACTTTTTTGATTTATTGCCTCATCTTTGTGTTACCATTGGAAGAATGTTGTGGAGAATGAAAAGAAATTGCTTACTGGGCTCTGCTGTTTTATTGAGAGAATGCAAGGAAAGTACTGTGAAAAGTGGAATGTGTGGGAAATTAGAGCAAGAGCACAGTATTTTGTTGCTGGCAGATGTCTACTGGGTTTTACCATTTTACTGGGGTGGTACAATTCAGTTGTTATGACACATCCAGGAAGAAAAACAGAAAACACGATCTGGAGAGTTGGAGAAAATTAAATGATCATGACTCAGAATTTACAACCCAAGCTAAAATGAAGATTGAAATGCTGAACCAATTTGTTTAGTGGAGGAATCTGAAGCACATATGAAGAAATGAGCTTCCGATTTATTAAAGGTTTGCACTGATCATCAGATGAAAAGGGCAATATTAGAAAGCTAGCGTTAAGGTGAAAGGCAAGGATGATTACAGATAAACTGCAAGCTGAGCTTATGTTTTTGCTGCCATCCTCTTTTCAAAATATTCTTTTTGTTTAGTGCGTAGTCAGCCCTACATCTGCTTCTGCTGAAATCCAAAGAAAAGTGTTTCAGTGCCTAGAAGTGTTATTGTTTGACTTGTTTGGCTGGGAGAATAAGTCTCAAGTAACCTATGAACTCTGTGCCATATACTTGCAGCATGCAGAGGTCCTGCTGGGGTGATCTACTTAACTTGCCATTAAGTTTTATGTAACTGTTATAGTATTGTTTAAAAGTGGTTTGAGGGATTCTCTGCAGTAATATGGCATACATTAACTTCTAGTTTGAAAGCAGTAGCCATTTTTTATCCCTTATATGAACAGATCTATTTTTATTGTATTTACTGAACTGTCTTTCTAAGTCTGATAGACTATTACATATAATTTATCACCTTTACTGCAATGTGGCATTTAAAGGCTTAAAACTTTAACCCTTCCAGCAGCTGAGCTATATATGGACGAACTTCTATGAAGTACTATTTGGATGGATGTGAATCGTTACCCAAATCAGGGGATTTCAAAAGCATTTCAAAGGTGAATAAACATCATTGCCTCATTTTCACACAGGGTGAAATTAAGACAAATATAGATAAAGTTGGTTTGTTCAAGGTTGTGTAAGCTAGTTAGTCCCAGAGCTAGAAATAACCGTAGCTCTCCTAGCAGCTTTATTCTTTGTCCATTGCCTATCTACAGACGCACATGTTCTGTCCTCTGAAATATAAAATGTGAGATTTTACACCAATTAGGCTTCTGGTATTCAGAAGTCATGTTTCTGCATTCACGGATTGCACAGAAAGGGACTGTGTTAGCCATAATTGTGTACTGTTGGAATCATACAGTTCAACATCTTGCCATTTCTCTTTATGTGTGCAAAAGTTCTAAATATATTTTCTGTACACAGGAGACTTTGGTTAGCAACAAGATCATCTTATGCATCATATCAAGAAATCAAGAGACTGTGGGTTTTATACTGGAAGTAACCTGTGTCCAGAATTCTTGTGCACTTTAAATAGCAGTTGATTAGTGTTAAAAGACCAGAGGCTAATCTTGTTATTTGTTACAAGAGAAATTCAGGTCCTTTTATCTTTGTCAAAGAAGTTGTAATCCCATTTTACCTAGATGATGATGTTGTATGGGACATATCATCCCTTATCTTGTGAAAGCACAGCCTCAAAACTCATTGAATTGTATGTAACCTCTGGGATATAGTAAGCCTTTATTTTTATGCATGATGAAGACAGTGGTCTCCTTAGCGGATCATCAAGAGGACAGTGGATACGTTACACCACTGCTGATGGCAGTAATCGCATAAAGAGATGATCAGTCCAACATAGCACCTCTGATTTACAACTCTGGTATACTGATCTTCTTAAAGGTCAGGTAACAGATAACACCAGATACTCCTGACCACTTGTCACTTGTGGCAAAGGGTGCATGCCATTCCTTTCTCTATTATCTGACAGCATTGAATTTTGTTTATCACCAGCCAGTTGGCAACAAGAACTGTTCCTCATCAGTGCTTTGCTGCTGCCCTGCACAGCAGGTGCCCTGGAATTCCTGCATCTCACAAAGATGAGGCAATTTCTGTCTCTCCAGTGAGAGTAGGAAGAGGCTAATGATTCTTTGGATAGGTGTTTAGTTTTGAAGAAAAAGGAGAGGAGGATTAAATGCCCAGTTTCTGTTAAATGGAGTTTTGAAGAAGAGAAGAGTATTACACATCTAGTTTCTGTTAAATGGTCTTCTCCATTGCTTATAGTTGTTGGCCCTAACTCGTACCAAGTTAACTAGGACTGGCAGACCATTTACTCAGCCATTTAGGAGTACCATGCTATTTATTGACTGCATGGATTTAGGTCTCTCATGGCCCATTTGTAATGTAGAAGCTCAAGCTTGTTATTATCTAGTAAAATGATCAGAATAAGCTCTCTTACCAGACTATATCTCTATAAGTTATATTTGTGATGAAATTTGTTCTTACTGTATCTGTTGTCTGAATCCAAGCTTCTGATGTTAACATTGGCTTAACAAGCTTTACATTTTCTTTCCCCTTATAAAAAAAATGTGAAGAGCTCACATTCCAAAAGAAATCTTCCAAACTGTACTGTATTTAACATCTGACACAGCCTAGATTTTAAGATGCTGAATGCACGTATAATGCATTTTAAAAAGTGACATTGCTATGGTTATGAGTTACACAACAACATGATGTCAGCCCTCTGACTGGTGTCATGGTATTTAGCAATGCCACTTGGACTGGAAAGTTCACACACAGAAGCCTGTCCAACTGTTCTAAGAATTTTATATCTTTTTGAAGTATTCAATATATTTCTTTATGTGTTGAATCACTGGCCTTCGAAACCCTTGTTTTTATTTTCCAGCACTCTCAGTGAACTTGAGGTCTTTGGATTGCTTGCTTTTTCACTGGTTGCACTGGCAATCAAGCAGCCATCAGCTAAATTAATGTAGCATAATGGGTCTAAAACAAATTCAAAACAGGTCTTGAAAACAGCATTATAACCCTGCTTTCAACATGGCATGAGGATATAATGTAAACCAAGAGCCAGAGGTGGTTGAAAGAAAAGGTGGATTTTCTTTCCTGGCTCAAACTAAGAAATAATGGGGCCTTCAGATTTCAACTGCCTACTTCAGCCACACGTTTTCCGTGATTATAGTTGTTCCAGCGAGAAAATAACCTGCTGTTGATACAAATCGAGTCTTAGTTTTCCAAGATATCTCTCCAACTCCTGAGACTATAGGGAATCAGCAAAATGAAAACTTTACCTAAATATTATCAGTATATACTGGTAATTTGGGAATGATAGCCTATCGGTTCCTTCATCTTATAAAAAGTCAAATTAAGAGTAGTTAGGATGGAGTCAACCAATAAAATTATATTTGTTTGTTTATCTTGTTCAGAACAAATAATTTTCAAAGTGTTGCATTCAATGTGGGGATGCAGAGTGGGAAAAGCAGTCCCCCAACCCCTAAAACTGACATATAACCCGGCTTTTTGTTTAGATTACTGTCCATTTCCAACAAAGCTTGGTATGTGAAAAACATGATGTTCTTATAGTGAATGTGGAGAAATGGTGATGGCTAACACATCATAAAATTATTTGAATGAATTCTCTTCTAGTTGGTGGTTTCAATTGACTACCCATGAATGGATAATCCTAATTTATGTTGTCATTACTGAACTTATAGAAATGACTTATTCCAGGCAAAAGTTTAGCAGGTAACTCTGAGAGGTGTTCATGCAACCACTGCACTTCATGAACTTTTTATGAGCAAATATAGGGCTTTTCTCTAACACCTTCCATGAGCTCCTTCATAAACTGGAAAGGAAAATAAATGTTTTATTGTTCTCTCTTAGTTTCTTGTCATCTAGAATTGCATCTCTTGACCAAGAGGTAGAAATCATTTAAAATTTTAAGTGATCCTGCTGTGAACTTTATTTCTCACCAGCCTCTTGGCAGCAAGAGTTTTTCCTGGTTGGTGGTTTGCTGCTGTCCTGCATAGCAGCTGCTCTGAAATTTCTGCAGCTCTTCTACAATTTCTCACTCCCGGGAGAACAGGAAGAGACTAATAAATCTTCGGATGGGTGCTTAGTTTTGAACAAAAAGAGAGGAAGTTTACATTGCTTTTGTTTCCAGCTCTCTGGGCAGAAGTGCTTTGTTAGCTCAGGTGTGATAGGGTATTTGCTGAAGCTGCTTTTGAGCAAGTGGCACACTTGCTAGTGAGTAGTTTAAAATCTGCTTTTGTATTTTTGATTCAGTTTGACCAGCTCTCTAGGTTAAATTCATTGATATTTGTATTTTGTTTTGAACATAAAATGTACTAGCAGAAATATTACAATTATTTTGCAAAATTAATCCTTACCATCTCTGACTGAATATGCAGTCACTAGGGAAAAAAATCATACAGATCCTTATAGGAACAGATGATTTCCTGGGAAATTATAAGGAATAATGTATTTGTCTGAGTGCTGCAATCAAATACTTCTATAATGAGCACTCTAGAGGAATTTATGAGAAAAACATTCTTATTGCCTGCAGTGTTTGGGTTGTGGAAGTCAATAGGGCATCAGACCACACATTACATAGTGTAGACAGAATAAATATTTGATTTTTTCCTTCTCTGAAAAAGTATGCATCCTGTTTAATAGCACATACAATTTTTTGTTAAAGACAGTGTTCATTTAGTTGCAGACTGTATCGTAATGTAAAACTGATTGGCCTGTGACTAAAAGTAAGGCTAATATTCCCTAATTTTAAGGGATTCCTAAAACCACAGCTTAAGCTACTAGTTCTTTCATTAAGCTCTTGTGTTTGACTTGCAGCATATATTTAAAAAATGTGTTTAATTCATATATTCCTTCACTATTTTTGATTACACAAACTAATACGTTTTAATAAAACCTGCATATTCTCTTACTCCTCATTTCACAGTATATAGAATTACTGCAGTAAATTTAGGTGCCATCCAATAGTCTCAGTTCAGTGGAGACTATGTCTAAGTCATAAGTACAGGAAACTCGAAAGAAGACATCCTAAATAAATTTGATATATTTTTTAATTCTATTTTTTTGATCAGAAGACAAAGAAAACAAGAAAATATGCATTGTCTCCAACTTCCTGCAGTGACTGCAATTTTTATCATTTTCCATCTCTATCTCATACTGTTTGCGGTCCACGTTTAGGCTCTAGAATCTTGTAAATGAGGTTAGTGAAAATGCAACATTAAACAGCACTTATTAACCACTGTCTGTTCCAGAATGCCTCTTAGAATATTATTCATATTCAGCCTTCATTATTTTTAGCTCACTTGGGAAATTATTAGCTTTCATCTGATGCCTCGCATATTATGCTAGAAATAAGAAGATTTCATTTTAAGCGTATTAGTATGTTTAACGTCAGAGAGGAAGCCAAGTCATTATGACAATTCTTATTTTAAAGAGCTTTTAATAGTGATAGCTTTTTCACAAGTAGGCAATAAGGTCCAAAAGCAAAATTTAGTCAAGTAGCTAAGGACCTTGACTCGTATTTACAAAGATACTTGAGTCAACTAAAACCACATGCCATATGCCTAGAAGGAGTTTTAAAAAACTGCCTAGGACCACCTATCATTGATTTCAGTGGAAATTAGGCATGGGTGCTTTTGAATCTAGAGTGTCCATCTGCCTCTTCGTGCCAGAAAAAACATCAAAAATTTGCCTCATGCATCTTTAGGAGCCTCAAAAGTCTCACTAACTTCTCATGAGACTTGTACTTATTTTTGAAAAGAGATTTACACTTCTGAAAAGTTGGGTTTTAGTCTTTTAGATGCAGTAATCTACCTGCCAAAAAGTCAGACCAATTTAGGCATTTTAGCAAGCACTTCTGTATGAAAAATTGTTAACTTTTAATAGTTTGTACCATGCATGGCAGATGAAATTTAGAATTACACTACAAATTTTTCAGATTAGTTCGAACAAATATTATAAATTAGTTTTTTGATGTGCACATACTCTTTTCATATCAGGCACAAGTAGTACCTATTGATTGCTCAGAAGATTCTCTATTTACTTTATTTATAATACAGAAGGAAAAATATCAGAAGTTCAGCTGGTAGTTGTAAGGAAAAACAGATGACTAGTTAGAAAACCAGTGGGAATCCAGTCAAGGGAAAATATTTGTTGTGCAATGATACTTACAGCCAGAAGGCCTAGGAAAATCAATGATCAATGTTTTCTTTAGCAAGCATAGAGAATTCCTCAAATTAAGTCACACTGTCCTCAGTGCACGGAGTCAAAGCCAACTGAAGTTTTAATAGATAACCTTGAGTAAGTATCCATGGACTCCTAGGTGTAGATTATGGAGTGTAGAAAATGCTGGACAGGTCCAGCCTGTGTTATTAATATCACTATTTTCACCTTCTTTATCCCTTTATCCCTTTTTAATTATACTACATATTAGCTTTTCCTTGTCAGTGTCTCTTCTCTGCCATGTGAAACTGTAGATTCAATTTTTTTTTTTTTAAATACTATACCCTAAAAAAACCCAAAAGGGCACTCCCACCACTTTCATAATTCAAAGATAATTGGTTTACATTCAAAATCTGTTGCAGGTTATTTGATTCTTGATGGGGGGTTTAAGCCTGATTTATTAAAAACTTTTTGCTCTTTTCTCACAGACTGGAGCTCCATCTATTTCAGGTCAGAGTATTAATTTCTATTTGAAAAGAGTAGAATACAGCAAGAACAACATCACTTATTAATTCTGCTCATTTTATTAGTCTTCATCTTAACAGAAGACAGACAACGGATAATAGAAAATAGTTGTCTTTTATTGTATCAACTCCACTGCTTTCAAAACCTAAACCAAAAAGACTTTATTGCTGTAGATGGCTTAACACCATTCTACAACTACAGTTGTAGAAATTAATTCCATTTTTTTGCATAAAGAGTGATAAGGGTCAAGCTCTACAAAAATTTCTTCCTATTATTTTATGAATGACCACATTACCTTGACCACTCCATTTTTTTCAAAATTATTATATCTTGGGATAAACATATTAAATCTACTGTATATAATTCCTGAAATAATGGTGGAACTCTACAAGAGTATGAAAAGCATTCATATGAACATCTTGAACACAATCACCCTTCATGACTTTTAAGTGTATAATTCAATACGTAATGGTGAAGTGAGAGAATGTTGTGGAAATACTATCCTCATTTCTACCCCATTTCCCTCAAGCCAGACCAACTGGGAATATAGTTCCTGAAAAAGGTTGGTCAAGATCTGAGCAACTTGAAGAACCATTCCTATCCCCTTTGTCTGGTTTTGAAATCTTAACTACTATGTTTACTATTCTTTGCAAAGGGATCACTTTAGAGAAGATCATGGAATGTTATCTTTGAAGTGGTTCTGTACTGTTTCTATATTGCTTTAGATAAAGGGAAGAACTGAAGCAAAGAAGGTAGAGGGACTTTGTACTGTTGATTCAGGTCATTGCAAACAACCTTAAGTGGGGTTCTGTCTAGCTTCAGTCATATTATTGCTTTTATTGACAAGCTTATTAGGTCAGTGGTATCTTTATTTTTTTTTAATCTTCAAATTGCCCGAGTAACTCAAACTTGTGTGGCTGTTATATCCCGGTCATATCCATAAGTATCTCAAAACAGTGCTTGAGCATCATTCTATGTATTTTCTCCATGGGGATACTTTATAGCACAACATTTTAATGGAGAAAATGCTTCTTTAATGACATCTGATATTTAGATGTCAGTCTAGGTTTTAAATATTATCATTGTTTTAATTTCTTAAAAATCTGCTTTGCCATGAATATTCACAGGGTTATAAATGAATCCACGTGAACAGTAGTGTAAAAAACTGCTTCATTATTTATGCATGGACAAGTGCACCTTGTTTCATAATGCAGGAATAAAACGTGGAATGTTACTTATTACTGGATGTAAGTGTATATATCTATTATATCAAGAAAGAATACATAAATAAGCTTTTCTCTTCTACTTTTACTGTCCCATAGTGGAGTGCTTCCTCCAACATGGTTCACACTTAGTCACATTAAGGCTTGGAAGTTATAAAAGGCCAAAGAAATATCTCTAACTAGTGCATGACTAGAAAGAAGTGAATTTAAAAGACTTTCATCTGAGAACTTTGCTAATGCTTTTCTAATATCCTCCTCTATATGAATCGTGGAGGTATGATAACATCAGCTATTCTTCCTATACCTTTATCCTCCCTTGAAAAAAAAAAGAAAAAAAACCGAAACCACCAAAACCATCAGTAAGGAATACTTTGTTACTACTGAATGCCTAAATATAAGTTGGGTCATAATGCGAATTATTTCAGTAGTATCTCTGTTTTCATTCAGTGTCCGTTGATTTAGGGTAAAATGCCAGAAACAATTAGAAAAAACAGAACTCTTCTAAAAGAAAAAATATATATGATGGGTTTGCATTTTATATTAGCTATATATTTTAGGAATAAACATGGCTTTTATTCAGGGCATGTATTTGCCAATAATATATCTGATTAAACTAGAAAAATTAGGCATAATATCAGTAGCTTGCTCCCAAATTACACAAGAAGAAATTAGATACATTTTCAGTAGCTTGCTCTCAAATCTCTTCAGTCTATGAGTCACCAGTTTCTTCCTGCCAAACTAAATATGTCTGTGAAAGGCTGGAAACTTTAATGGAAAGAAACATAAAACTTGAAATACGTAGGAAAAACTAAGTTTTTTTCATGGAAGACTTGTTGACTAGTAATTCAGGAATTCAGGGGATCTAGAAACAAATTATTACATCTTACTTGTCTACAGAAATGTCAAGGTATGAAACGTATTCAATTCAAATCTGCTATGTTAATTTAAAATAGATGTCCTTATTAGCTTTCATGTAACCTAAAGGAATCAATGAAGGTTTACAGAAAGAAGTTGTAGAAATTTCTCTATACTAGTAGAAGCTCTTTTCCAGTCTGATAGGTCTGACTTAAAAGAAACCTTAAATATAGTTAATGCAAGTCTGAAAAAAAACCCTTTGTTGTAAAATGGATTTATGATTATATACAGTACCACATATCCATCAAAGTTATTTAGGAATGCAGTCATCTTTTCAGATCCATAACCACAATGAAAACTTCTCTACCAATTTCCCCACTACAGTTATGCTTTGTCTACCTGTGCATATACTATACATATAAAAATATTCTTTAGAATACAGACTTATTGTGAAATATGCAGTTTGTGTGTGTAATTTAAGATTTTATCCAATGCCTTGGTAGGATCTGTGTGTTAAATAACATTCTTCTGAGGTAAAAAAGATTTTCGGTAGTATTTCCTTTCTTTACAGTGTGCTGTTTATAGGCAGCTGGGGATGTGACTTAAGCACTTACTTGTTTGGAGATAGAAATAGTTAATAAGTTTTGCTAGGGTATTTATTTTCAGAATGAAAACAATTTTATTATTGGAGCTGGATTGAGTCAGAATGGTCTGAGCCAACCCCTTTTTTATGCATACTCAGCCTTGTGTAAATTTTGCCCAACACACAGAAGCACAAACACTATAAACAAATAATTCAGTATATATATAAAAAAATCATATAATTCCAGGTCTGAGTGCGAGCAATAATTTCTTAATAGAAGACACTCCTCCCTACTTCTGTGCTTTTGTGGGGACATAAGGAAGCAGAAGGGTCTGCTGTCTGGAGACAGTCTCTCACTCAAGAGCAGTTATATTACATAGGTGGGAAGACTGGAATCACAGCTGAATTTCATATGTAAGATGGGAAATATATAAATATGCTGTAGACTCAGGAGAAAAAAAAAAGATGAGCCCTAAATTTTTTTTTTCAATAAAAGGAAGCTATTCCAGTTTTCACTAGCAAAGGATTTAAAATGAGGCAAGCAAACATTTTGTCTGGTAAGAGCAAGAATATTGAAAACCTGTTAATTCGACTGTACATGGGATTCAGTCAGAAAATTCATCAAGTATCTCAGACTTGTGTCTGATCTTGTAGGACTGTAAGTGTTCTAATGAATTTCAAACCAACTTAACCAGAAACTGATATTGGAGAGGCAATCAGAAATCTAATCTAAAATTTGCTCAGATAAAACTGACAAGATAAACTCACCTAAGCAACTTGTCTAATACTTAAACAAGTCTGAAAAAAAAGAGAGCATTGTACTTTTCTTACTTTGATACAGTAAAAATAGGAATTTATCCTATTATTGTGAAAGCTGTGTGTTAACCAGTTTTAAGGTATGTCCTTTTGGTTGAAATAGGCATTTAGCATTTAAATGGATTCAATTTTTTAAATTTCACTTAAAGAGACAATGCAAAATTTCTTGTAAATTAGAGTCACCCACTGATCTGTATAGATTATACCCCTCCAAAGGTGACAGATGTGTTAAAATTGTTGTTAGAAGCTCATTCACTGATGCAAGCCTGAAATATGCCTGTCATTACTTAGCAATTAGATCCAGCACTTGGGCTATGTCTTGCATAGTGGTTTTGCATTTAATGCACCACACAAGAAGTATGAATTAATGGCTTTTTCTTCTTTTTGACATGGATGTTCCTGGGGTTATTACCAGAGGTAAATTTAACATAAATTATTCAATAAGAATACATTTGTGGTATGTCTTTTGTCTTGATTTCTAGACTGAGAAATGACTTAACTGTTGGTTACCTCTTTAATTTGTTGTCATATTTTTGAACAATAAAGCTTGTATCATAGGGAAATATTGACATTTGGGTATGCTTTAGTAAACAATTCCAGATCCATCCTTTTATAACTTATCTCTGATATGAAAACAGCTTTAAGAGGGTTTGAAACATGCATAAAAGCTAAAGTGCTGTATAAGCTCTAGAGAAATGGCTGTACAAACTTCCTCCTTTGAATGAGCACTCTGTATAGCTTGCCCTATAAGCTCAAGCAGTTAATGCAAAAGGTCTTAATTAAGAGACTATGTGGTTCTGCTAAACTGTATATGCTTTGCAACTCTTGCTGCTGTTGATCAAATATTGCAAATGCATTATTAATCCCATAATAAATGAAGAGGTCCATATGCAAAGGTTTTGGTCAATTGCATAAAGCATATGCCAGAACTGAAGTCAGAGAAGGGTTTTTCTTGGTATTTAAGATGCAGTGGAAAATAAGAGGGGCAGCTATGCCAAGAATTAATGTTGATCTTGCCAAGTGCTTCTTTGAGTGACTTTATCCAATATGAGACTAAACAATGTATTAAATACACATATAGCCTTTAGGAAATCAAATGTCAAATAGCCTTCTACTATTTGAGACCAAATCTGAAACTTGATCTAGTGCATAGGCGAAGGCAAATATCATAAAAAGCATTAGTATCTGTGATAGCTAACAGCTAATAAAGACACATACATATTGAACTTCCAGACAAACTGAACTTATCTGTTTTTTGTAGTAGCGCCTTTTTGCAGAGATGTTTCTTGCTGAAATTTTGATCAATGATTTGCTTCTAGCCATCTCATTACAAACATCGTTATGACTACAGTTCCTCTTAATGAAAAAGATGAAAAATTATGAAATATTTGGCAACCTGAGAAGTAGCTGTAGAAGAAACCTGTTTGCAGAGTCTAAATTTAGTGTGTTTTAGAGGCTAAATCCTCCTAAAACCAGTGTGTGATCCATGGAGAAAGAAGACAGAATTTCTCTTTCTGTTATTAAAGAGGTAACTTAAGAAGATCAACCCCATTAAACTGAGGTTAGCCTTTATGAACATACCACTGTAGCATTTCTTAATGTGGTAACAAACTACAAAATTCTTGCAATGATTGGCTTATTTTCAGAGAACTTCCAGGACATGGATCACACACCAGACTTATCTATCAATTATTCCAGTATACAATGGTACCATTCTAGAAGGCAGAATTGCCTTTTTTCCTACACAGGTATAGAAATAACTATGCCTATATTCCTGGTTCCTTGAGCACTGCCTGTTGCTAAAGAACATCATAGTTCCTGTCCAGGCTAGCTTTCCTGTAAGAAGTAAGGAATCTGCAGATAAAGATTGAGAAATATGCTCAAATCTTCCACAGATACAGGATTTGGACATGAATGGGACAAGCAGCCAAAGAACTTCAAAACACATTCAGATCTTGCTGTGTGAACATAGCCAAGATGACCAGCATTTCTTTGCAAAGATTTGTATGACTGCCCTGGACACCATAGGCTGTGTGCGTCCACCTCAGCTTTTCAGCTTGCCTCTCCTGAGCTTGTAACATTACCATTCATCTCAATTAGGAACACACAGAGGAGCTAATGACTCATAGCTCCTACAGGTATGGAGCAGTTAAAGAACTGAGTGCCATGCTATCTCTTGTAATTATGTTGATGGGTTTGACAGGCCTAGAAACTTTAATAACACCTTAAAAGCAGACTTCCTGAAGTAAATAAGAAGCTGCTAGCTAACGGGAAATGGAAGAAGCAAAACATAATTGCCTATTGCTATAGCCCTTATTTCCTCCTCTGTAAGGCAGCAATTCCTCTGTATATGCCTTAGTTCTATAAAGCAATGAGATCTGATGACAGCCTTAATTACCCAAAATTACATTCACTGTCTTATCCTGGTTTTCTGATTATTATAAACCAATAGACTTACGTCGTGCATAGCTGAGGATATTCCCAAGGACAACACACAATTTTGATTGTCTTAGTGGAAAAAAATGTATTAGAATCTGTAATCATTCTCCACAAAGCTGTTGACCCAGGGAGCATTAGGGTAGATACCAGAAAATCCTGTCTTTAATGGGATTCATTCTTTCACATATGGAAGTATGTGCTTCCACATAATTATTCTCTGAAGAATGTCAGAGGAACTCCATTGTCTCAAGTATTAAGTAAGTTCCTTCTTTTCTCTACAAGTAGTGCTTCAGAAGATTCACCATAAACCCAGGTTTGGGTTTTTTTCCACAGGAAAAAAGGTTTTTTTAACTCATGCATTTGTTTGCCATGGTTTCAAATAAGTAGTGCCATCCAACATGGGCTTTAGAAATCAGAATGATGAAAATCATTTTAAGGTTAATAAACACTGTTTCTTTATTGTTAAACAAACTGATATACATATATTGGAAAGGAAAAGTTTTATTTTCCAATGAAAAGAAACTAGATAGATGAGAATATGACATTAGTTCCTTAGAGCAAACTACATTTGCTTTCCTTTCTCATGGTAGCCTTTGTCCTCAGGAAACAACATTAGCAACAATGAATGATTGTCCATCAAATTCAAATTGTATGAAGAAAAAACATATCTGTCTTTTTTAATAATCTGCAAAGTAAATTCCTGTGATAAAATTCAAATATTTTAAGAAAGATTTCCCTTCTCATAGCCTTTCATTTCTGAAAGTTTCCTGTAATTTGTCCTTTCAGTCTTTCCAACATTCTCTACTCTCAGTATTGCTTTATAATAGCAGTGGCATGGTAGACCTTTCTAGGCACTAATATTCAATTGAACATCCTACTTTGCTTCATGATTGTTGAATCCTGAGGTCTTAAGACAGGAGAAACATTAATTGAGAAAAGTCATGTCTAAGTGTACCTTCCTCTGTGCCTGTGGCCAGACTCTGTCAGCTTCTCCTAACATAAGGTAGCACACAGGAATCTGAGCGTCAGAAGTCACGCTAGAGAGGTGTTACTAGATAAAAAGTGGCAAAAAAGATGCTCTTCACTGTAGAATCATGGGAGAGAAAATGCTTTCCAGGTAGAAGCCAATGCTGGCTGGGGTTAAATGTGACTAAGGAAAAAAGCTCTAGTTTTGGGATTTGTGCAGTGCCCTCCTCTAAAAAACTTTGAAAATTGTTCCTTGTCAGTCTACCTCATGAAGAAGAGGAGTGGCAGAAAACACATTTGACTTCCTCTTGAAGTCAGTGCTTTTCTTTGTATGGGGTAAGCAGCTGGACCATCTCTTCAGAAGCTGTAAAGAATTTCCCTTTATAGTTATGAATTTGGGCAGAGCAGACTATATAAAGGAATTATTTTTTCTTCCACTCCTAGCCATAGATATAGCCTTGTGGTTGTAGAGTACAGAATTTCAACAGAAAGTAACTCAATTATTTCTATCTTCATTTCCATCCACAACTCCCAAGGAATTGTTGGAAGCTTTGACCTTGAAACTGAAGCAAGAGTTTCACCTCAGCCAGCAGGTATTATTTATATTTGGGGTCCCCAGTGAAATACAGAATGGTGGAAGAAAAACCTTCCCTTGCAGCTATTTCCTGTGCAAGTTAAAGGCAAACATTACCATTGATTATGCTTTATATAAATGAGCCGGAGTATGAGAACCGAAGGCATAAAATACAATTTAAATCCGCATCCTCTTCATGAGAAAAGCTAATGTTCACTGGAATTTTGCTTCTGCAAATGATTTGGCATTCTTAAAAAGTCCCATGAAATGGAGCAACATTTTAAACCTCCAATTATATGCTACATTCTGTAATACATTAATATAAAGAACTCAAGGTGTTTTACCACTGTTACTGGATTTAATTTTCTTTAGTACTATATCTTAGGTTAAATGCTAGCAAATAAGAGAGAGAAGGCTGAACCAGGTTAAATTGCTGCCTCATGAATCAGAAGTAGTCTGGTAGAGGAAAAGTGGGTGACATACTAGAAGGCTGGACTGCCATTTAGTGAGACCTGAACAGGCTGAAAAATTGGGTGGAAAGAACCTAATGAAGTCTAACAGAGGCAAGTGTGGAGTCCTACACCTAGGGAGGAATAAATCCATGTGCCAGCAGGATTTAAGGGCTGACCTGCAGAAAAGCATCTCTGTGGAGAAGGACCTAGGAGTTCCGGTAGGCAACAAATAAACAGGTTGAACATGAGCCAGCAATGTGCCCTTGTAACCAAGAAGGAATAGTAACCTGGGGTGCATTAAGAAGAGTGTGTCTAACAGGTTGAGGAAAGGTAGCAGGTAGAAAGTCCCGCTCTAATCTGCCCTAGTGAGGCCCCATGTAGAGGTACTGTGACTAGTTCTGGGCTCCAGTTCAGGAAAGAAAAGGAACTACTAGAAAGAGTCCTGTGTGGGGCCATGAAGATGATCAGAGGACTGGAGCATCCCTTTTATGAGGAAAGGCTGAGAGACCTGGGTCAGTTTAGCCTGAAGAAGATAAGATATCTTATCAATGCCTATAAATATCTATATGAAAGCTTTCCCTTCAATTCCTTCCAGCCACGGAGAGAAAGTATTTGTGGGACACTTAAATATCCCCTTAAGCATAATTCTACTGCTGATAAATGCAGCAAATTTTGGTGTTCAAATGAACACAAAGAGTTGGTAGAAAAAGGTAAATTCCTTTATAAGATATTCTAGTATTTCTAATATTGTGTTTGGCACCAAAATACTAATCTAAACATCATTGTACAATAAATGGCCATTAACAATAGCAGAAGTGTTAAATACAGAAAATAAGGTTTTTTAGTGAATTATTTTACATATATATAAATAAGGCTTCCAGTTTCATACTTAACTTTAATAGAATGTGCCAAGAAGATAGTGAAAATGTCTGCTACTTGAGGAAATCGGAATTCTCTGTAAATTAAAGATTCAAGAATCTGGATTTTCTTAACACTATTTTTATTGCAAGCAAAGACAAAAATATTGAATACAGTAACTCCATGAATAGAAATGGGGTGGTTAAGATCAGAAAAACAAAAGTAATAGCTTAGAAGTAAAGAATTAGTAGGAAGAAATGAGGATTATTAAAGGAAAATAAAAAGAGCTAGACATCACAAAGCATACAAAAATAAATAGGAAAAAACACTTTCAGGTTATTTCTTGTCTTTATAGCCTAACCACCCTATATTTCCTTTTCTTAGTTATTTGTTTGTTTGGAAAGGTAACTAAGGCACTGGAGAAGAAGCAACTTCAGACAAGCACATATTATTAAATGTATGCACCAGCTTCAGAAGTTCTAAAAGCACAAATTATCCCATGTTTTGAATAAATGTATGGATGAATGAATTCAGAAGGAATATATTCCTAGCCAGAAGTTTTATTAACTTTATGGTATTTGAGTAGCAAATAGTTGAAAATTAGGAATTGTTTTGTTATTTACAAGTTATGTATTTCTTGATGTTGACAGCACTTGTAAGAAGTTACTAAGTTAAGTGTTACTTATCTAACTACTTCAGCTTTGCACAATCTAAGACACAGCAAAGAAGAAATATTATGATGTTCAGTTCCAAAGTACAGGTCTTGCTCCAAAATGTTATTTGAGTACTAATATACCCATGCTGTTGCAGACTTACAACAATTTCATCTGTTGTCTGAACTAGTGTTAATCCTTATTGTCTTACCATGCATGAATTTTCCTTCACCTGTATTTAACTGATGAAATTTGGATACTAGGATGTGGTAATTTTCTGCTTGCTGCCTTCCAGCTTTCCTTTTTTTTCAAACCAGATGTTGAAGCTTAGTGTGATTTTAATATGATACAGTGTGTACTTGAACTGTTTACAAGTGGTCTGACATAATAGGTACATGCAGTTCTGCCTCATTAATAGCTTGGGTCCATCTTGGTCTTCCATCCATTTAATCTCAGTGGCAGGTCAGCAGAAAGCAGTTATATAGCAGGTAGAATAGCAGCTGGAAAGCGGTTAAAAACAATAATAATGTCTTAAAAGTAAAATTTGCCAGAAAGTCAGGCTGAACACAGGCATAGGTCTATTCTTTACTGAGGATTCGTGGTCACTTATGACTTGGGCATCTCCAAGATAGAAGATACTAGTCATACTCAGCAGCCTGATCTGATAATTTCTAGGTTCTCTTACGGCACTTGTGAACTCCAATGGATTACATGTAAAAGTTTAGCAATTGAATGAAAAAACATTGTTGACTTACTGAAGTAAAAGCCTCTGTCTCCACACACGAACTGAAGAGCATCAACCAGCTCAGCACCACAGAGTGTTTCTGGGCCAGCAGCAGCAGAACTGGTTAAGGTAAGCAAACACAGGCCAAGGTAGAAGAAATGAATGTAGGACACAGTGTGCATCTTCACCTGCCAAGAAAGCAAAGCAGCGTCAAAATTTCCCAACAGAGAAAATTACTCCTGCACCCTTGTGAGTTGAGAATGCATATGTACTATAATTTGTCAGACAGTAAAGAAAGTATCAGGAAGTGCCTCACCATAATTTTGCAATGGTGTACAAATTTTAGTTCCTGTATTTTGTAAACTGATTACTTCCTCTGCGAATATCCTTGGTTCACATTCATACACAGCTAGAGAATCTTGTAATAACTACCTTTTATGGTTGCTGCTGCAATAGGAGGATATGGAAGAGTGCAGCAGACAGGTAGAGGCAAGACCAGAACAATTACAGTAAGGAAAAGTAGATGACCTTTTTGGATAGAATTGTTTTTTCTGAGATCAGATTGGCTGAGAGGGAATATGGCAGTTGCTTGTCTGTGTCCTCTGGGAGATGGAGGTGTGATATAACAGAAAAAAACTATTTAAACTAAAGAATAGCACCAACATAAGGATAAGTGGCTGTCAAATGGATGGAAGGAAATTTGGCCCACTAGAAAAAGATTTCATAGCTAGTACTCCGTGGTTCTCCAGGCATCTTAAAAAGGGAAATACCAGAACAAAAGAAAAGAACTTCCAAGGTAAAGCTTGCCAGCGTTATAGAAGAGTTGATGTGGGACCTTCCATAGCAGGGGACCGCATTCAATGACTCTTACAGTCAGCACATTAACATTTGGAAGCATTCAAGACATTAAAAGGAGTACTAGTGGGAGTGTTAAGGATTTTTATTTTTACTTGATGGAAGCAGCTATACTTTCACTGACCTCCATTGTATCCTCTTAATCAGGTTTGGCTATGAGTTATACACAGATGTGATAATTCTTTTCTCATTTACATTCAGTTACAAAGTATCTTTTTCTTGAACTTACACTTGAAGAAAGGTCAATCCTCAATGAGTGTAAATTTGCACAATTCCATTTGTCCACTTCCTTTTATATCAGTTTATATCAACATCTTAACCAACATGTCAAAGAAGGTAACATTTTTTTTCAAATACTAGAAAAAGCTGTTTTTATTTAGTAGTAGGACAGTGAAGAATGTGCTTAAAGCAGATCCAAACTACTTTAGATCACTTGCCAAAAAATGCTAGTTTTGAAAGGTGTAAGCCTGTGTTTAATTTCAAACTCTTTCAAGGTTAACATTAATATTGCAGTCAGGAAAGAAGTTACAAATCTTTCTCACACATACAGTTAACCTTGACTTAAAACTGCTTTGTGTTTGCAGACTAGTGCAAAGTAACTGGAGTAAAATGATTCATCTTCCCTAAAGTTTCTTTCAGGGTTCCAGGGATCATTTAATCTCTTATTTTCATGGAACTTTTAAGCAGCCGATGAAATTATCTATTGTCTGTTCATATGGGATCTGATCCAGTGGGATATTGAGCATTCTTCAGCCAATAATTTTTAAGAATTCTTATTTTCTTGGCAAAGGATCTTAGCACCTTGGTAGATGAGTCCCCTATCTCAACTTAAGTCAAAGATGAATGAGAGACAAATCTATAAATAAATCAGAATTTATGCCCCCCTTTCCTGGTATTTCCACCGTGAATACAATGAACAAATCTAAATCCCATGATACATCATAAAAAGAAAGAATAATTATTTTCCCTTTCACAGGAGTTTTTAGACAACTTTACCGTGCGAAAACCAAAACCCATTAATGCATTGACAGGACTTTAATAGCAGATGGAGAAGGATTAGATTATAAATGAATGATGATAACACAAGGCATTATTTCCTGTAATGATTCCATGTCTTAAGAACATCAATTTCTTTCTTCCTTTGCCATAATTTTGCATTTCTAAGATAAATGCGGTGCACCTGCAGTTTAAGATGGTTCCCAGTTATGATGAGGTAAAGCAGAAAGCTCTTTAGCACACTGCTTCAGAAGGCTGAAATACATCACAAATACAAAAATGCTAGTATTTAACAATTTGTTCTTGTATAACATGTCGTCCAGAAATAAACATCATTTAATGATTTTGTATTTTTCAAGACTTTTCAGCTGGGTTTTATTTTCAGATAAATATCAGCACTGAACTACAACAAAACAGATTATCTACTGTTTTTCCTTTACTGAAAGCCAAAAAGGCTGCACAGTATAAACCACAGAGAATTTCTAACTCTATCTCCAAATTGAAAACTAGTCAAGAACTTTCAAATAAGTAAAAACTTTGGGGAAAAGAAAACAGATTCACATGTTTCTAGGGCTCTATCAATTATTGTTAAATTAAATGCTGTTTCATCAAAACCAATTCCAAGACATAGTTTAAAACTTTAACTTCACTTCATCATTTTAATTAGACATAACATTAGTTGATTCAATATGTTTATGATAAAATCAAAGTTCCCATTTATGTCTGAGGGGAATATTCTTAAGAAAATACAGAGCTGTAATCCAATATTGCTTCAGGTTCTTTATAAACAGGCAGGGTGCTTGCAATGTCCCCAGTTTGACTAGAAAGTTGAGAATTTAAATGAAAACGCATTGGCATGTGGGTGGGGTTTATTGAAGCATCTAATTACGTTTGGAAATTGAATACAGGTTCAGGATGAGCCTGGTTAAGCGCTTCTTTTAGTTGCATGGAGTGACTGACCATATTTTCACAGCTGGAATTTCCTCTTTTTTTTCAGTAAAATAACCAGCTTTTGCTGCATTCCTCTCTTAATAGTCCAGAAGAGTGGCACCACAAAGGAATGCCACATATGAACACTTTACATCTCTTTTACTTCTTAACTCTTCTATATAGGTCCTCTTCATCTAACAAAAAGTTAGTTGGCAGAAGTTGCCCATAAGAATTCTTTACATGCTTGGTCATTTTAATAACGTATAAAAACATCTATAATAATTATAAATACCTTGAAGGAGGGCAACTTTTTTATGGATTGTACATACAATAGTAAAAAAAATCAAGATTTACAGTCAAAATTACATTTTTTCTCATGGAGCTTGGACCTGATTATCAAAACTGAGAAGAAGTATGTAATCAGAATGTAATAGCAGCCTTTGCTAGTAATTATTGTATAAATAAATAAATATATACTCTAGAAAGGATCAAGGTTTAAATACTGCTAACTTTGATTAAAGAATCTGGGCTACATCCTAACCTAAATCAATATGTTCCATTGATTCCAAGGAAGCTTGGCAGGATGAACCAGCTCAGAAACTAGCACATTACTTTCATGTGTCTAAGTGCCTCGTTCAATAATTTAAGAAAGAAATCATCTTCATCTTTTAAGTGTATTGGAAAGGATACACATTTATGCATTAACAGAATGGTTTCATCCATTGCAATTACAGACCTGTTTTTTGAACCACATAAAAAAATTAAATAAGCATGTTTTAAGTGTAAGACACACTGAGAAAATCATCAGGCCCATAGCAATTAAAACAGGAGAATTCTGTCAGCTGCCTAAGTGTCCTTGCAAAATGTTAAAAGAAAAAAAGTTCTTGAAGGGTATAAATTTGCTGATAATGGAAAGTTGAACTAGGGCCAATTGACAGAAACAGAGGTCAATGCACCTACTGAAGCCAAATTTACTTAAAGACAGTTTATATTAATGTGTAGAAATTATAGGGTCATAACATGAAACTTCACATGTAAACTTTCCTGAAAGAGTACTCCCTAAAAGGGAAAACTTGGAGATTAACATGTAGTGGAATTTCCATTTTTAAGTACAATTGCTTAAGCTATACAAATATGCAAGGTCAGCAAGAGTCACAGCTGGTTTCTAATGTAGAAAACAAACTGAACTCCACATTTACTTTTAATTTATGAAAGCAAAAAACCCAAACAAGTAAATGCTACAATGCTGCCAGAAAACTGCTGCAGTGACAACATCCCTTAAAAGTTTCCCTGTGAAAGCATGAACATTTTATCTATAACTAAGTATAATAAAACTGCAGAAACTTAACATGTGAATAAGACCATTTTACCTATAAAACCTTGCACCTGCAGAAAATAGCTAAAAGTTCTTGTTTTCAGAAGCATTAATTAACAATACAGACAATGATGTAATTGGACCCTTTAATAATGACATAACTGAAATATTTCAAAGTTCTCTGAATACAAGTGAAATTTAAGACATGTATCTGCAATAGTTTACCCTTACAGTTATCGAGGTAATTGCAACTATTACATACAGCCATTTTCAAGATCAAATAAAACTGCATGTTCAGCAATTTATAAATAATTCTCAGTTCTAAAATAATGTTATTGAAAAGTGCACAATACTCTCCAAGCCAGAAGCAGACAATACACAGTAAAATAAAACTAAAAAATAATTTGAAATAGTAACAAAGATTTACCTTCAAGAAATCACAAAAGCAGCACTTAACTAATTGTGTTGAAAGACTGTTGATTTTTTCCATTGCTTCTTAAAAGTGCAAAGTCTGGAAATGAATTTGTTAGCAGTAATGATGAGAAAAAAGAAATCCAGAGAGATGTGAGATGTTGAGAGCAATGTCACATTTCAATATTGAGGACTTTATTCCATTGCGCAGGCTCTATCTGCTCTGATTTTAGCAGTGACAGTGAGATTTAGCAAACAGAAGAGGGATTTAGAGAAAATCCTCACATTTATCTACATTACACAGACACTGTAGACAGGAAACAGCTGGGGGAGCATTTGCCTTCTCTCTCTCTCCCTCTTCTGGCAAAGTTACCGCGTAAGGACTTTTTTGGGCATGGTGACAAATAACATCATACCTTTGCATTTTAAAACTAGAGCACAGAAGCATATTTTTTTTTCCCTTTAAAAGAATGTGAATTAGTGAGTGAGGAGTTAGCAGACAAAAAAGCTTATGCTGCCATGAAAAATAAGAAAATGTATTCTGGTTAACTTTCAGATAGCTTTGTGTGCATTTGTATTTGTGTGAATGTGTTTCTGCATTTCAAATACATAAAATCTTACATACATAAGGGCATTGTTTGTATATATGCATACCTTTGTATCTATGTACACATTTTATTTGTGTGCAGAGACACGGATATCTTATTTATATAGCACAGAAAGTCGGGTGGTCAGTTATCTACTTTTTTCTTAATACATCTCTACGTTATTAAATTTGGCATGCTTATATGCTGAGTAACAATTAAGACCTCCAAGACCCAGTGCTATTAACCCTAAAATAGCAATTTGTAATTTGCTAAAAATAACAGAATTACTGAGCTCTACTTGTAAATAGGGAAAAATAGTTTTGTGATTTTTTTAGCAACCACATAGAAGTCATATAATATCCTAGAATTTACAATACTATGAATATAATCACACAAGTAGCCCAGTTTGGGGTGTTTCCATGGCAGTTATCTTAAACGTGCTGTTATAATTATAAAGTGATTTCTTCCCATTTAGTAATAATCTTCATAATTAGTCTTGATAAAAATTTAAATGGCACTGGGAAAGAGAGAATTTAACTTCGTTAGTTCTGCAATACCTAACTTCTGCCTTTTTATTTTTCCTCAATTATGAGCATATTATAAATAACACCAGCTGGCCAGCAACATGCTCTCACGGGTTATGATGTCATTCAAATCCCTCAACTGTGCTAGTGGCTTGCAATGTGCTCCAAGCCAGCTGTTTTTCTATTTATAATGTATGCTTGCATTTCAATATTCAGCTATTGAGAATAAAGTTGTGATGTTGTTTTATAGATATGATTTGTACTTGTTACCCTTTGGTTTTGAAAGATGGCTTTTAAAAGTAGAGGAGCAAACAAGACTGCAGCTACAGAGATCAAACACACGTCACAAACAATGCATGATTTCTGTAAAAGCTGTTTCAGAACATTGTATTTTGTCCCTGTCCTCTTTCACTCAAGTGAGGGTTGCATGCAGAGGTGCTAGCTGTATAACAGTTGAGATCATGCTGGCCCAGGTCCATTCGCAGTTTTCAGATCCACCTTGAACTATATGGTGCTTGCTAGGCAGAAAGGACACATTTAGTTATTTGTATAGCCTATAAATGGCTAATTCTCTGCTCTGTGCAGTTTTAAACAGTGTATGGTTAACTAAGCTGATTAATCTTTGGAAAGGATTTCTTCTAACATACCATAATGGCAGAATCACAAGGAGCTTTGAGTTGAGTTTGTTCAGTTCTTGTTACATGTTTGTTCTGCAGGTACTGTATTTTAATATTCTGGTCTGTTTTATTCTTCCCTTTGCATTTCAGACATCAATGAATAGTGACAACATTCTGCACTCATAACACTAACACATGTATCACTTATTTCACCAGCCTAATGGTCTTTTGCAGTACCACCCATGGATGAGTATACTTTTCCCTCCTAAATAACAGAAAGAATTCACTTGCTCATCATCTCCCCACTGCTTGAGCTTCAAACCCTCATTTCACTCCTCACTGCTTACTTTCTCCTAGGTTTTACCAGATCTCGCTTGGACACGAAAGCAGCATGGAGCAGAAGATGCATCTTTTGGTTTTCAGGATAGACAGAGAATTGTGGTGTCTCTACACAACCACTAATCCTGTTTCTTTCAATGGAGCCCTTCTGAACTTCTATTCTCATTCCATCCAACCAGAGTAAGTTTCTGACACATTTCACTTCTTTCTTTTAGTTCTTGTTTTCAAGTGAGAAGGCAGGAAAACAGAATAGATTCAAGAGGGGGTTTTGACAGTAATTTTTAGAATCACAAGTAATGCTACTTTTTTTTCTAGAAAATGAAAATTTCCTCAAGACATATTGATGTGGGGATCACTACTTGCCTAAAATATAGCTTCTGTTCTGGTTATAAAGCTCTAGCCAGTACAGCAGCCTGTTAACTAATGGAGATTTGTAAATTTCTCCCTTGTTAAAGAGGGAGCTTCTATTTTATAAACCACTTAATAAAGTACTGCATGATCAAGTGCTTACGCAGTTACATACATTCCTCTGAATGTATTGTTATGGTAAATTACAGAGTGTATGGTAGTCATCAAAATACTTACAGAAGAGGTCCAGGCCAGAAAAAAATTCTTAAATTGCCATGTGCTTAGCTATTCTACATTAAAAGGCAATAGCACATATATCTTTTTTTTAGCCCCTTAATTATAACCCTCAGTGATATATAATAGCCATAAAGATGTATAAAGTGCATGAGACAGATAATCAGATATTTAGGAATTTATGTGTTCTAATCCTTCTCTTTTGCACTCTAATACTCCTATGATATCACTAACGTTGTAACGCTTTATTGCTCATATGTCAGTTTTTCTGGGGACACCTCCATTTTATAGAAGATAGTTAGCAAAACTACAAATAACCAATTAACCTAATTACTATATTATTCCTCCTTAAATCCTTCTGTAAAAGCTGGGAATGTTGCCACATTGCCTGAAAAAATCCTTACTATAGTAAGGACACTGGTATGTCCTCTTCTTGTATTCTTATATATTTGGTAACTGTGACCTCTATGCAGTTATTTGTTATCAGTAACTGCTATTACTTTTCTTAATTGGGATTATAAGTTTTCCAGAATGAAGACAGAATAAATATAATAGATATCACCTGAGAGGTTGTTAGGGCTGAAAGCATGGTGGAAGTCAGGATGAAAGAAGACAATAAACACAGTGGCCGATGAACAGCTGTTCCTCATTATATGAAAACAGCAGAGGCAAGATTGTTGTTTTAAGGAAATTCATCTTACACAGAACATACACAGATGCAGTAAGATTCAGGCAGTGTGAACAGATGATTGAACTATATTGAATGGCATAAGTGATGTGTCTCCTGTCTTCTCCACCCTTCACAAAAGAAGCAGAAGAGCCTTTTGAAGTAGTAGTGTCTCATCAGTCTTAGCTTACTGAGTGGTTGCTGAATTCACTTCAGTAGGCTAATGGGAACTGTGCATTTAATGTCCTTTTCTAATTTTTTTTGAGGTCCAAGTCATGATATCAGACATTAAAGAATTGACAATTGATGCACCCTGTGCAGGATATCCTGCGTGCTCCCAGCTTCAACTGGGAGTGATGCTTTTTTTCTTATAGGTCTTTGTGTCCTATCTGCTGATCTCATCTAGATTTCTTGCATACTTTAGGACATCTCAAATGGCCTTCAGCACCTGCCAGGAACTGAACTGCATCATATCTGGGATTCTTGCAAATACAGCCTTTGGTCTGAGTATTGACTCCTTCATAAACAGATATACTCTGTCTTCTGTAATTTACTATTTTTGTGATCCAGTTGTGAAAAGATTTTAAAGTGGAGAACATAATTTTCATTGAATTTCAGCATTATTTGAGTGTATATTTTCCTTATTCTCCCTTATGTAGCCTCCAGCTTAAGGTCTTTTGGTTTGGAACTGTGTCTTTTTATTTGCTTCACAAGTCATCTTGCTTACTTTTGTATGAGATAAAACGTTATTTACGATGTTAGTGCTATTTCTTGAAACGTATTTAGATTTTATAATCTGTAGTGAATTATTTGTAAAATATTATGTATTTACTATTGGATAAGTTTGGCTTTATTTTCTAAGAAACAACTTTGGAGAAGGAGGTGAAAGGTAGTATTTTATTAGTATGGAATATTGTGTTGAATTTAGTGATTAGTCAACTATATGATAGAAAATTCCTTTCCTCAAGCACAAAGGTAGGAAATTAAGAAAGGAATCATTTGTGCTAATAAACTCTCTAAAAAAAACTCCCCAAACCTTTCTTATTGTGGCCTAAGTAGCGTCACCACTACAGGAAAACCAAATCTAACAAATCTAATAGAGAGGATGAGGGAATGCAATATGAACTATCATTACACTGGCAATATTGAAGAGACAAAGAGAACAGTACCATGAAAAGCAGTTTCTCATTTGGGCAAGACAGGGAAAGTGCAAGTTTCATGATTAGAAGAGGATCCAGTAAATTGAAACCTTTCATACATGCTGATCAAGAGAAAACATGAATGTTCAGGAGCAGAATGGATGCATGAGAACTTCAATCCAGAATTACCACTTACAGGAAGTAGTGGTAGACACAACAGATGCTAATAACAGGTCAGAATTAATCCATGGACTTGTGAAACAAAAGTACTGATTATTTCATGTTGTGTGAAGTAAGAATAACAGCTTTGCTAAGATCACAAGAAAGTACAGGCTTTGCTGCTTGCAACTAGAATGCATAGAAAGTGTGTGGTTAGTATGTTGTGATGAATAAAATGAAGCATTGTATGATTTTATTTTAGGTTTTAAGTTGAAGTAGATACTCTTTTCAATAATTTTGTATTAGTATGGCTCTTTTGCTGTGCTTTGGGAACAATGGCTGCTAAAAAAAATACAAACAAAAATATTGACCTTATTTTCCTACTCAAATGAAATATGTCAGCTTTCACAGTTAAGTCCTTACTTTTATATATTGCTTTCGCAGTTACATCCTTACTTTAAAAATATATTATAGACATTACTTATTATTAAGTGGCATGATATGGTATGTAGTTATGACTGGTAAAAAAAAAAAAATTGAAAAGCCATACTAAACAAACAAATGTATAAAGCTCAAATAAAATGTGTTTCAACATTTTTTAAGCATTTTCAATTTTTTAAAAAAATTCTGTTTTGTGGGAAATTTTGAAACTGTTTGTTCTGATTCAGAATAATCAGAATACCAGAATTTTCCATTAAACTGGAAATTCCCAGTTAAAGCTGACTGTAGCTTTTCTTTCCCTTTCCCAGTGTTAGGCACTGAATAGATCAATTTGCTCCAAAATGTTGCTTTCTTTCTTGTTCCTAAAAGAAAAAAAACTCAGAATAACAATTGAGAAATATGACTGCATAATGTCTATGCTTGCATGCGCAGAAAGAAAGCAAAACAAATGGGAACTGTAATAGGCTAGGGTTTATGTATGTTTAGCTTCCTGGTAGATGAAAGATGATTTCTACAAGTCACTCGAATGACTGTGTCACAAAAAGGAAAGTGCATGGTCTTAGATATTACATTAGTTTCCTAAACTTTTACTTCCAAATTCAGATGTAATTTAGAGAGATATATCTTTTTTTTTCTGGAGTAATCTCAAGGGTTAATCTGTGAGCATAGACTTTTATAAAATATATTCTAGCAGATATATGTAATAGTATTTTGCTTTTTATATGAAATAGACCCATGAATTCACAGAATCACACAGAATGACCAGGTTGGAAGAGACCCACTGGATCGTCGAGTCCAACCATTCCCACCAATCCCTAAATCATGCTCCTAAGCACCTCATCCACCCTAACCTTAAACACCTCCAGGGACGGTGACTCAACCACCTCCCTGGGCAGACTGTGCCACTGCCTAATGACCCTTTCCCTGAAAAATTTTTTCCTGATATTCAGCCTAAACCTCTCCTGGTGGAGCTTGAGCCATTCCCTCTCATCCTGTCCCCTGTCACTTGGGAGAAGAGGCCAGCTCTCTCCTCTCCACAACCTCCCTTCAGGTAGTTGTAGAGAGTAATAAGGTCTCCCCTCAGCCTCCTCTTCTCCAGGCTGAACAACCCCAGCTCTCTCAGCCACTCCTCGTAAGATTTGTTTTCCAGCCCCTTCACCAGCTTTGTTGCTCTTCTCTGGACTCGCTCCAGAGCCTCAACATCCTTCTTGTGGTGAGGGGCTCAGAACTGAACACAGGACTCGAGGTGCGGTCTCACCAGTGCCGAGTACAGGGTTAGAATAACCTCCCTGGACCTGCTGGTCACGCCGTTCCTGATACAAGCCAGGATGCCATTGGCCTTTTTGGCCACCTGGGCACACTGCTGGCTCATGTTCAGTCGATTGTCAACCAACACCCCCAGGTCCTTCTCCTCCTGGCAGCTTTCCAGCCAGGCTTCTCCTAGTTTGTACCTCTGCTTAGGGTTGTTGTGCCCCAAGTGCAGGACCCGGCATTTGGCCTTGTTAAACCTATTCTAATGCCTACATGTGATTTCTTTTTTGTTTGCTGACTCAGAAAGGACTATAAAAGAGAACAAAATGAATACTGTAAATTTTATCACAAGCAGGTTGTGTATTTCCATACAAAGCAGACAGTGTAAGGACATGGCAAAAATGCCTCTTCATTAAATCTTGGACTGAAGAGTTTTGCATGAGTTACCAGAAGGAATGATTCCTGAAGTATATGTATACACAAACACCATTTGGAGCTTGAATAACATTTCTCTACTACTTAGTCCATTTAAATTTTCTTTAATTTACAATTAATCTGGCTTTTTCTGCCTTCCTGAAGGCTCTCTCTTCTGGGTTCAATTCTTTTCACTCCCATGATTTACTATACATAAGGGGCTTATCTCATAAAATTTATACAGTGTTTTGTGGACTGAAGCCAGTATGTTCTGCACCTTCAAAGACTAAGTCCTTGTATTGACATTTTCATTTCTATTTTCTTCAAATAGAAGTTACACATAACATCGGTCACCTCTAGTTTGACCTGTTAGTTAAAGTGATACTCTGTTTTGTTTTGATCAAAACATTAAGAGCCTCTGAAAAAAAACAACAGAAACCTATAAAGAACCTCACTCAACTATAATTTTTAAGATTTTGGTCAACTACGCTTTGATTGAGAAACTACTGAATAATTTGTTTAACTACTAAACTACTAAAATGAACCCACAGAATTGCATAGTCACCCCAAATAAAAATCATATTGACTACGATTCATGGGTGCTTCTCTCTAAGACTTAACCAATGTTACTTAAAGCTTGGACCTCAATCTGTACTGTAACTCTAGAATATAGCAACCATCTCTTCAATTGTCATCTTAAACAGTATTGTCTGATCAAATGACCAAATTAGATTTCCCTTCCCTCTTTCAGTCTTAAAATATGAAGTATGTTGGACTATAGCAGGATGAGAGTCTAAATTAGGAGAGTGAATTGATATTAGGTCATGCATGGATTCTGTGCTGCTAAACAATATCTGCTTATTAAGCCTAACGTATTTTTCACCCTTTATTTTCATCCTCTTTGTCTTTGATAACATTATTTTGACATTGAGTATCTTTTATGAAAGGTGATGGTAGGTTAGGCCACTGAGACTGATTTTGCAAATCTCTGAGTTTGGATATCAGGGCATCCTGTATGTGAATGCAATAAAATGAACAAAACTGTATCTTTGATCTTTACCAGATATTAAATACTGATCTTGGCAGATCTAGCAGATCTTGTCTATTATTATAACTTCTACCTCTGAATTAATCTATTGCCTTGATCCATTTCATCAATTAGTTCCGTATTTTTCTGTCTGTGAAACAGGAATAATAATTCTGAAATGTTTTGTAATCTACTTTGAGACTTATAGAAGTAAAGCAGAGCAAGCCACATTTCTTGGAAAACATTATGGTGGCCCAAACCCATCTCTGTATGTTTATAGGAATCATAGAATCATAGAATCACCAGGTTGGAAGAGACCCACTGGGTCATCGAGTCCAACAATTCCTATCAAACACTAAACCATGCCCCTTAGCACCTCGTCCCCCCTGTGCCTTAAACACCTCCAGGGAAGGTGACTCAACTACCTCCCTGGGTATCCTGTTCCAGTGCCCAATGACCCTTTCTGTGAAAAATTTTTTCCTAATGTCCAGCCTAAATCTCCCCTGGCAGAGCTTGAGGCCATTCCCTCTCATCCTGTCCCCTGTCACTTGGGAGAAGAGGCCAGCACCCTCCTCTCCACAACCTCCTTTCAAGTAGTTGTAGAGAGCAATGAGGTCTCCTCTCAGCCTCCTCTTCTCCAGGCTGAACAACCCCAGCTCTCTCAGCCGCTCCTCATAAGGCCTGTTCTCCAGCCCCTTCACCAGCTTTGTTGCCCTTCTCTGGACTCGCTCCAGAGCCTCAACATCCTTCTTGTGGTGAGAGACACAGAACTGAACACAGTACTCGAGGTGCGGTCTCACCAGTGCCGAGTACAGAGGGGGAATAACCTCCTTGGACCTGCTGGTCACACCATTTCTGATACAAGCCAAGATGCCATTGGCCTTCTTGGCCACCATATTATGTGTTTATCATCTTTCAGAAGTGCTAAGTGTAGCTGGAAGAATTTCCAAAAGATGCTTACTTCTACTTGTTTTCTTAAGTTTTCTTTTACATCATTCACAAATGTTCTTGTCAAAGACCTTTACTAAACTGTTTCTGGAGTGATTGCTTTTTATACAACACTAATATTGAAGTATGACAAAAATGTATGCTTTATTGCTCTGCTGAATTCTAGCTTTTCTCACAAATTTTTTTGAGAAGAAGAACAAATTTACTTCGTATTCTGTGCTATCTATTTAAACAGGACTTTCCTGTTTACATGTATACTTTTACAACTATCACATCTCTGGTTTGCTAAATCTTTATTTTGCTTGCATGATTTTTTTATTACATAGGATATTTACTAGAACAAAGATTATTATTATTATTGCTTATTTAGAAAAATACTACTGTTGAAATATTTCTTTTTATGGGAAACAGTATCATCATTATGGTAAAGAACTGAATATCAGTGCAGTTTTGACATGCTTCCAATTATTATCAGTGTTTCCAAACACTCCTTTAAGATTTGAAAAACATAGCAGACTGTGTTGCATATTTTATCAGTGGACAAAAATTTTTGCTTATTGTTTGTTTTAAAAGATTTATTCGTCTTTATTAATTTCTATAGTAATTCTTTCATCTTTTTACTGAAAATAAAAGCTTGCATGCAAGCATGGTATGTACCTATACTTTCCAACATTTGTGAGGGTTTTTTTATACTTACCCATCTTTTGGTGAATGATTCAGATTTTTAACAGGCTTTTAAAAATATTTCTATAATCATTAATACCAGATCTATATGTTACTAGTTTTTTCAGAAACACAAGCCAGATCAGCTGTGAACACAAAGTCATATTTCAGATGAACAAGACAGCAGAATTCATCATTGATGTGGTTTTATGTCGGTTGTGGAACGAGATATGGTATATTGTACTTCATAATATTAAGGGGTGAAGGCAATTGTTATGCAAGCTGGTGTAAAAACTACAGGTACAAAATAAGCCTGTCAAAACTTGAGCAAATTTGAACAGCCACAATTAGTTTTGTTTGAAACTTTGTGTTGCCCCTGGGAAGGGACTTTTTACAAAGACATGAAGTGATGGGACTAGGGTGGATGGCTAGAAGTTGGAGAGGGGAAGATTTAGACTAGATGTAAGGAGGAATTTCTTCACTATGAGAGTGGTGAGGCACAGCTTCCAGGGAGCTTCCTCATCCCTGGAGGTGTTCAAGGCCAGGCTGGATGGGGACTTGAGCAGCTTGATCTAGCAGGAGCTGTCCTTGCCAGTGGCACGGCAATTTGAATTAGATGGTCCCTTCGAACTCAAACCATTCTATGATTCTATGATGCCAAAAGAGAGGGTTTTAGCAAATATTAATGGTAGGTCATAGGTCCCTGATTTTCTTCTTGTATTTACAGATGGTTATGTTTTTCTTTCCTTCCTGTCTTTCACTGATACACTATGCTGTGTATAGTGAAAAAAAACCCAAAGACTGTAATTTTTGACCAGGGTTCTATACAGAAACATTACTAACATTCTTATAGACCCTTTAAGTCATATTGATTATGAATATTTATCAATTTATTTCAAATCTAATGAAGTCTACATTTGATTTTCATAGTGTGTGGTTCTTTATTAAAGGCAGTATTTCAGTAACAGGTGAGACAGAATGGTTTAATAAAAAGTAAAAAAAAGAAAAGTTTTGTCTCTTCCAGCCAACTTACTTACTACCTACAGATCCGTAAACGCGTTTACATTTATGTTTAAATAGTGTTCAGTGTGATATTTGTAGTGAAACCTATCCTCAAAATAGCTGCTGGAACTGGTATGTAACCCTAATATTAATGAAAATGTTCTCAAAATTGTGTTTTACCATATAGTATTTTAAATATGTGTTATGTGAACACTTTTGGTTTGAGTTGATTCATGTGTTATAAGAACCAGCTGAAGTTCATGATGTAACCATGTTAACACTTTTTAATAGCTTTTTGAGAACACAACACAATTGTCTTAATGGTAATCAGTTAAAGACTCTATTTGTTCCAGATGTTAATTTCCTAGGCAAAAAAAAAAAAAAAGTAAAAAAGATTGAATAATAAAGAATTTCTTCTGTGTCCCTGCTTAATATCAATTACTCAGAAACGTCCTGATATAAACTTAATATCTTTCTTTCGATAACATACTACCAGCAAGCCATATCTTGAATTGGATGTGTGAATACAATTGTGAAAGAAACAGATGCCTAGAAAAGCATTTTCTTTTTCTGGCATGGGCCTTTAGTTCCCAGTGGCCTGAAGTCCCACACCACGAAATCACTGTAATTGGCATGGCTGGCAACTTCTTCTCTCATTGTCAAAAGGATCCTTTACAGTAAATTTGTAGGAACTCTGAAACTGAGCTAATAGCAAATGTATCAAAAGGAAAAAAGAAAGCAAACCACACACAGATTCAAGTATACCATTAAATGACAAACTTTTGATAAACTGTAAGGTAAAGCGACCTGTATTAAAAAAAAAAAAATTATTTATTAGTTGATAATACTTCAAATGTTCCTCCAAGAGAAACTTGACGTTCAGTGCCTTGTCAGCAACATTTTACTAGGCTTATATCAATTAGGCATGTCCAGGCTTGCTTATAATGTTACGTAAGCATTAATCTTGAGGGTTATAACTTCAAGAAAGAGAGGAATAAGGATCCTGATAGGTGGTGAAACATTATATGTATGTCCATGTTGCAGTAGTAGCTGGAAAATACATTTAATCATTACAAGGGGTTGTAAGAAATACCTTTTTCTCAGAATTTTCCTCCCTGCATACATTAGGAAAAGATATGATGGCCCCAAAACTCTCCTGCTTGACAACAAACTCAAGAAAGGAAGTCAGCCATTTATGGGTCCTAGATTCATAGAGTTACGTAGGCGTCTACATTACCACAGAGCATCTTCCCAATAAGGATATCTCATGCAGAGTACATGTAGATGACCATAATGAATATCCCATGGTTTTCAACCATTCATATTTACAAGATGTCCTTGATATACAGCCTCTTGTAGCACCTCTTCTAAGGATACTTGCTCTCTCCGTGACTCATCATGCTGCTTTTCATAAAGGAGCCTTCTCACTCTTTCCCTTCAACATTGCCACTGATCTTTCTGTCACTGCATGTTCTGATTAGTCATAATTAACAAGGTTGAAGAGGAGTGAGGAAGGAAGCAGGAGGCTCCGAGGAAGGATGTGAACCTACTACCCAGAAGTAAAGCAACATTCTTCTGCCCTCTGCACTTATGGATACTGTATCCTTAGGGCTATGTCCTTTTGGACAGTGCTCATTCTAGTCAACTGCCAATTTCTCTTTGCTGCACCAACAACATAAGAGTTCTTACCAGCTATGTCTTGATCATTCTGGGCATGCATTGTGACCATCCTTGGTACTATTATAAAAGGAGATTGCAAGAAATTTAGGTACATGGAACAGCTGCCACATATCTGCTGAGATTTCTACAGGTATTACCTCTGGATCAGGTGGACGGACGGTGTGGTAAGTGCTATAAGGATCACTCAGGACAAAATGCTTGTAGGGAGAGCGTGGACTGTCACTGTCTAGTCCAAAGCAATAAAGACCTTGACCTTGGTAGATACTACTCTTGCAAGGTAAGGGAAATATAACATCTGTGTCAACATACATTGGGCAATAAGCCAAAATAATTAAGTCTTTCTGTAAACAGCAAAACCAGGGGGTTTTTTGTTAAGTGTAAAAGTCACTTTTGTTTTCCAATTTGAACTGGTTTTATTAACCTTACACGGAGAAAAAGTCTTAAAAAGCAGAGAAACCTGAAAGACAGACCTTTTTTCTCTATTGTTAAATACAAACAATCTTCCTTCAAAAGGCAGATTTATTTATTTTGCCAACACAGGCAATAAAAACGCTACCCATATAAATCACAGTCAGATTAAGCATTAATGTTTCACAGAAGCACTGTGACATATTCATGCCCTTGATAGGCTGCCTTATTTGAATGTTCTTATGGTATTAGTGAATTTTTGCAGGGGAAAATCAGAAAATTGAAGAATGTGTCATGTAGTGACAAGTTTTTCACAGTATTTATGACAAACAGCTCCTCCTAAGAGCAATGTGTGTTTGTGTAAGAGCAAGGGGCAAAGATTGATTGCCGCTAGCCTTCTCTGACACACAAGCTGATGAACTCTCCTCTGAGTATTCATTAAAAAATGTCTCTTATCACAGGATGTGTATATGACAGCAAACAGCATATTTTGCCTTACAAAAAAACAAAATCAAGTGTCAAAAAGAGCCCTTTCTTTGCATCTGTCTACAATCATTTGGGAAACATATATCTAGTGGTCACTTTACTGTTCAGTGTTGAGGATATTCTGGATGCCTGCTCTGTACTCTTTTCATGGTCATGTGGGTAAAATCACTTGCCTGGATTCCCCAGTACCATACGCATATAGAACCACAGTAAACAGACAGATAAGCAGAACTGGAGTTGCTGGTTCTATCAACAGCATCCAGTTCAATCTGTGTTGTTTGCTTTTGCCAAATGGCGACCCTGCCTACCAAGGCTCTCCTTGTGCCTTAACGGTAAGGGGACTGTGGCCATATAGTTTGAAGAGTGGTTTCGCTGCTTTTATCTGCATGCTTGTGACTCTAGACCTGGGTATCTGCCTCATTACATTTACCCTCACAGGAGATGACGTAGAGCATTTCCCCTTTCTTGTCTCTGGGGTCATGATCACACCCTTCTGCCAGTTGCCAAAATCTTGTCTCCAAAAGGAAAAATGCCTGCCTTATGAGTTTGATCTCTTCAGCAGGATTTTTGAAGGAGCAAGGACAGGGGTTAAGCAGTCTGATACAACACTGGGGCAGGATGGGCTATGCTGTGTCAGGCATGATGTTTTGGAAGTTTTGGGTGTGCTGGCAGTAGTGCAGTTCATCTAAGTTGTGTAAAGATAACAGAGCATTCTGGAGGAGAGGTCTCTTAAAGTTTATTTCTTGACTTTAAACTCTAATGCACTCAGCTCAACATAAAGGAGATTTGAAGTGCTAGACAATGTGGGGAGTCAGAGAATCTGGTCTTGAGTGTGCTGCTGAAACTGTAAGAAGACAAACAGCCTGGCATGGCTGTTTTAACGTGTGCCAAGCTGATTATAGTCTGCAGGAGACTATGTGCCAACTGAGAATTGCTGGAAGGCAGGCCAACATCAAAATAGTTAGAGGGTAAACTGTTTGTTGACTTTATGAGTGACTTCTGGGAAGAGGGGCAGCCTCTGGCAGCCTCTGAAATTGCTGAGAATGGAAGGAAGTTGTGTCCTCTCAGAAATGCAGTTTAGGGTGGTTATGAGAAAAAATAACCCTTGTGCCTCTTTGAGACAAGAGTTGTGGGAAAGATAGAGTGAGTTCATGGACTTAGTGTGGGGGAAGGGAATGAAGAAACTTACTGGTTTTGTTAGGAAATTGGTTAGTTTTTCTTGCTCACTCCAGTTCAGTCCAGAGGATTGGGGCCATATATGAGCCAATGAAGTCAGGATGGTTTGGAATGCTCTGTTCTCATTGGCAGTAAAAGCCAAAAAGGGACAGTTTTTTAAGTCCACTCTGTCAGTAAAAATGGGCACATATCACATAGTTACCTCTGGACTTCATTAATTCTGCTGGTAGTAGGTTGACCAACACCCCTCATTTGATCCTTGCCAGTCTTTTTAATAAGGACTGAAATTCATAAGCCATAGCTGTGTTTCTTGGCTTTGGTCTGTGCTTAAAACCTTTATAGATGGAGCAGCAGTTGATAGGTAAACTTGTGGCACTTAAATCCAGGCAGTTATTCATGATAAAACGTACTTGGATCATTAAATCAATCTCTCCCTGAGCACTTTTTCTTCTGCCCTCAGTTCCCTGTATCATTATAACCAAAAGAGTTGTAGTGTCTGCATGTTTTTAAAATAAACAGAAGAATCCTTGATGGTGCTGGACTAGATGTTCCTGATAACAACTTGCCAACAGAAAAGTTCTCGTCCTTGAAGAAATTTTCTCAAGTGGTCATGACACTCTCAATCACGTAAGCCTCTCTTCAGAACAGACATTCGGTGCCCTCAAATGACTCTTCAGACTTGGCTCAGAAACAGGCTGACACAAAAGGGGCTAATTAACACACACATTTTCATGTGGAGGAATCTGGTTTCCAAACAGATTTTTACCAGCAATATAGCTGATGTGCTGAATCTACTAGGGCTGTTTCCGTCTAATTTAAATGAAAATGAAAACAAGGGATAAGAGAAAGAGACATTTCATTCCAGTGATGATACAGACATGATGAATTCCTTTGAGCCTAATTTCTGTCATATTATATTTCTTCTTAAATGAAGCAAAGCACAAAAAATCAGACAGAACAAAGTAAAATACAGATAAATGTTATATGTGCCATGTACACATCCACAGGAAAAGTGGGTCAAGGTGGTCCTACATTATAGCACTGGCCTACGATCATGAAGGCAACACTCCATTTTTTCATTTCTGCTATAGACTTCATACCCTGCAATTCTTTACAATATTTGCAGTAGTGTAGCCCAACTCTGCACAATGGTTTTAAGACTGGATATGTATCTGTTCAGACAATTGTGAAAGAATAGTGAGAAAAAAAACAGTGAATTTGGTAGAACCTAACCATCAAACACCTTGACCTCCACCTTCTCAAGCTCTTCCCTTCCCCCCACTCCCCACCTGATTAGGAGAAGATATCCTTAATGTACTGGACCTCAAGTTCTTTTACTTACTTTCAGATCAGTGAATCACAGAATACTAGGTTGGAAAAGACTCACTGGATCATCGAGTCCAACCATTCCTATCAATCACTAAACCATGCCCCTCAGCACCTCATCCACCCATCTTTTGAACACCTCCAGGGAAGGTGAATCAACCACCTCCCTGGGCAGCCTGTGCCAGTGACCCTTTATGTGAAAAATTTTTTCCTGATGTCAAGTCTGAACCTCCCCTGGTGGAGCTTGTGGCCATTCATTCCCTCTTGTCCTGTCCCCTGTCACTTGGGAGAAGAGGCCAGCTCCCTCCTCTCCATGACCTCCTTTCAGGTAGTTGTAGAGAGCAATGAGGTCTCCCCTCAGCCTCCTCTTCTCTAGGCTAAACCACCCCAGCTCTCTCAGCTGCTCCTTGTAAGACTTTTTCTCCAGCCCCTTCACCAGCTTTGTTGGTCTTCTCTCAACATGCTCCAGAGCTTCAACATCCTTCTTGTACTGAGGGGCCCAGAACTGAACACAGTACTCGAGGTGCAGTCTCACCAGTGCCATTGGCCACTGCTGGCTCACGTTCAGTCAGCTATCGACCAACATCCCCAGGTCCTTCTCCTCCAGGCAGATTTCCAGCCAGACTTCTCCTAGTCTGTAGAGCTGCACAGGGTTGTTGTGCCCCAAGTGCAGGACCTGGTATTTGGCCTTGTTAAATCTCATGCCGTTGGTCTCTGCCCAGCAGTCCAGCCTGTTCAGGTCCCTTTGCAGAGCCTCCCTACCCTCCAGCAGATCCACACTTCCACCCACCTTAGTGTCGTCTGCAAACTTGCTAAGGGTGCACTCAATGCTTTCATCCAGGTCATTGATAAAGACATTGAGCAGGACTGGACCCAGCACTGAGCCCTGGGGAGCCCCACTTGTCACTGGCCTCCAGCTGGATTTAACACCATTTCCCACCACTCTCTGGGCCCGGCCATCCAACCAGTTTTCCACCCAGGAGAGTGTGCGCCTGTCCAGGCCAGAGGCTGACAGTTTCCATAGCAGAATGCTGTGAGAAACTGTGTCAAAGGCTTTACTGAAGTCCAAGCAGACCACATCCACAGCCTTTCCCTCATCCAGTAGGTGAGTCACTTTGTCATAGAAGGCGATCAGGTTAGTTTGGCAAGACCTGCCTTTTGTGAACCTGTGTTGACTGGGCTTGATCACCTGGTTCTCTTGCATGTGCTTCATGATAGCACTCACGATCACCTGTTCCATGACTTTCCCTGGCACTGAGGTCAGACTGACAGGCCCGTAGTTCCCTGGATCCTCCCTGTGACCCTTCTTGTAAATGGGCACAACATCAGCCAGCCTCCAGTCCAGTGGAACTTTCCCAGTCAGCCAGGACCACTGGAAGATGATGCTCCCTAATATACCAATTATTATTTTATTATCATTATTTTTGTTTTTATTATTATGAACCAATTATTATTTTATTGTCATAATTATGGGAAATTATTCACCTCTTTCCCCACCATAGCAGCAATTACCAACTGTTGATAGCTAATTGCTCCAGACTAATTCACTGCATGCATGCTTGTATTTGGCAGTGGATTGTAGTGGCTGTTAGTAAAGGGCTTTGAAGATGAGGACAGGTTTTCACTCTTTAGTGCATCATAAGGAGTCCACTGTAATATTGTGCCCTTTGGATCAACATTAAAGAATTTTTTTTTATCAGTTTATTATAGGAAAATTAAAGTTGCTCAGACATCAGTTACATTGAATATGAGCCTTTAATCATACTGACAAGGAAAGATAAAGAATGTGTTCATAGCCTTAATATTGCATGGCTGGTATTTAATTCTGTCAGCTAATGATTTTTATAGGGAAAAGTTTTATCTCACTAAAAATATATAGTTCTGTATCATTTCAATTTAGAATATTCTACTCCAGATACCTCTATACATTTACCCCATGTGGATTATTTTCATTTCCAAGACTATTAGATAAATTTCTATGAACGGTTCATTCAGAAATCCATTTGGGTTGCATTCAGCTATACAAGGAAATCAGAAGTTTAGGGGAAAAAGTGTTCTGATTCTCAATGACATTGACTGGGCAGTCCTTATTCCACATGGAGCTTTATTTAAAGTATCACCAAATATTAACACACTGAAAATTGTTATAAAAGGGTACTGGACCAACTCCCAGAAAAATTTTAGGAAATGCTTAGTGAAAATAATGCTGAACTTGAAGCTTCTCTTCAAGGAAATAAGAGAATGTTAAATGAAAAATCATTAGCAAAGAGAAGGTGATCTGGTAAATGAATTATAGTACAGTTGTTTGGGATTAGAGGCTTTTCCACACCTGACCAACAGAAAAATGAACAAACAAGTTACAAGTCTAGAAAGAAAACATTCTGAACAAGTAGCCGGGGGTAATTATAACACCATGACTGAGCCATCAACAATGTTGGTGTTACTTTGATTTTGGAGGCAAAGGGAAAAGGAGGCGGTCAAAACCATCTTTTGCCTGTTCTGAGGAGAAGGAGGAAAGTGCTGTTAATGTGACAACATAAAGGGCCACCTTAAAAAAAGCAGTAGGAGAAAGCAGAGAGCATAAGAGGAATAGAAAATATATGTTCAAACCCCCACACATATTAGAAGCAGATAATTGTAGGAATAGTCAAGCTTAGTCAGGTGTTACAGTCTTACCTTCCACCAAACCTAAATAAATTCTTATCTGATTTTCTTCTCTATTCTTCTAACAGGGGGGTTATGACACCTTTTTTCTCTCTTGTTCCTGGTTCATGTGCTCTTCTTCACTTTTATTAGTGTGTACTTCCATGAGTTGTCTGCCTCTGTTAGCATAAATTCTCCTTTTCACTGCTATTTACTAACTGAAACTATGTGGAGCACTTGGGATGGTGAACTTCAGGTAGAAGGTGGTAAACAAGAGATTTTTGTTGGACAAGCTTTACTTCTAATGAAACAGTATTTTTTGCTATGAGGGATAAAATACCATGGGTGATAACTGGTGCCAGCGAAGGTATGCAGTTAATATTAAGACTCTGAAGCCCAAAGCCTAATGGGAGACAGATTTGTGTGGTATGACCACTGAAGAAGTGATAGATGAAATCTTGTGAGATAAAGGGGAAATATTGTGATGTGGGATCAGTGGTGTAATTAGCCTAGGAGGAATGACAGCAAGGACTGTAGTTTTATATCTCTTTAAAATAGTATACCATGTCTTCAGTACCTTGCTGAAATAGTAATAAAAATAGTATGAAAGAAAAATACCCAGCAAACAATTTAACAATAGTACTTCATATAATAGCATAGGTGTTCACTGGAGGTCTGATATCTACATTTGGACAGATACAGTCATCTATTTTACATTTCCCATGGCCTTTACTCAACTGTATAGTGTTACAGTCAGTACACAGGTATCATTAAATAGCTAAGAAGATCCTCTTTAAGTTTTGATTCATATATTAGTCTTCAGTTCTGCAGTGATGTAAGATGCAGAAAGAGATCATAGGTTTTGCTGATTGAGTCATCCTTCTCTATGAAACCTTAAAAATGAAAGAAAGACCAGCCAGTTCTGTGTCCTGGAGGAACTATGAGATGTATTTCATTCTCTCATTCAGATCTAAATAAAATAATGATGAGAGAAGGTCAATATGCATCTTTACAAGAATATGGGTACTGAGAATGAAAGGAGGAAGGAACTATCAATAAGAAGTCTCAACTGAAACACCTGGTGGAAGCAGACCAGTAACTCCCTAGTTTTGTTACAGCTTGACTAAAGCACAGATAATTTTACTGTAGCTGATTTTGAGCCTACAGACTTTATTGTCAAACTATTTCATTTCCCCCCCCTTTCATAAACTGATTGTCTGCTCAGATTGTGCAATATGCTTTTAAGCTTTGGAACTACTGGTTAATGCTCTGAAATTCTGATTTATGGTTTGAACGTCAATAGGAGGCAGTGGGTATAGGTCTGAGCATTAAGTTCTTGTGGAAAGCACCACACAAACACTACAAAAACTTTTGACAACAAATCTTGAAGGCTGTAGAAAGAAAATGTTTAGCCACAGGGAACATTAAAGAAAGGAGAATGTGTAACTATAACTTGTATTCATGTGGACTGACCATGTATTCCTCTCTTTGGGAGGTGTCAAGTTGAGCTTGCTACCTAGCCACAGTCCTTTATAGTGGCTGAGGTCTAAACTTGACCCAAGTGCATGTTTAGCCAGATGTCATTTGCGATTACAGGAATGTGGCCTGACTTTCAGCTAAACCACAAACCTGGATGAATGAATGTTGTTCCAGATGCATTATCTCATAATCCTAAAGCAAATAAGATCTCAGATGAAAGGACTATAGAACTTTCCTTTGTATGAGCTTTGAAAGCAAAGGCTAATCCTGAAATCATTGAAAAGGTTTAAACTACCACTGTGTGAAATTTTATCCAAATAGAACTTAAGGGCTTTGATACTTACAAAATACCCTGAACCTAATAAAGGAGTATTCAAATTAATTGAACTGGTTCGATAATCTTGAAATGCATAATAATTTTTTGGTTTAAAATTCTTTAATGTAGTATTTTATGTTTTTTATCAGATATTGTGCTAGTCAAATCTCAATCATGTGTGGAATATTCTTCAGAGTGGGGAACTCATTACGCGTGGTGTTATTCAGAAAAAGCAAAAAGATACTATAGTTCAATACCTTGACATACAAACTTGCATTGAATCTCTGGAAAAAATGGAATTGGGAGGAGAGTGAATGCTTTCAGGAGGTATTTTTTTATCTCCAACCAGTAAATAGCCACTGAATGTTTCTGAGTATATGTGTATATATATACACACACAGTATGCGTATCAGCTCTCAATCATAGCTTTCCATGCTACAGAAGGCAATTCTGGCTACTAATTTAATTGCTATTTAGTTAATTAAAGGTCTTGGTTGACTTTTCCTCCCCCACAAAATATTCCAAAAGATAAAAATAAGCAGAGCTTTCAAGCAATATCTCCTGCACAGCTGGAGGTCCAGTATTGTCAGTGCTGCTGTTACCCCTGATTTCAGATCAGGTTATGGTGTGCTATCATGCTGCTGTCTTTCAGCTGAACTGTAGCAAATGTGAGTCTTCTTAGCCTGTAGCATGACCAAAAATTAGTCTCAGCTTAAGTTGTTTTCTTTGTGTACTAAGCTAAGTCTCAGTACTTTCCATTTATTCCTGGCTAAGAGTGGACTGGCAAAATGAGATCATGATGTTGTATGATAATTTGCCAAGCAACCTGATGGTGTCTCTGAGTCTTCTTGAGAAATATCCTAAGTATTCTAAACCACTTTTTGCCCAGTAGAACTTACAAAGAAAGCTGATTTATATTCAGATACAGTAACTAAAACAAACCAAGCCCACATTCTTAATGGTGGGACATTTTATTGGGTTGCTGCAATCACAGAATTTAAATAGGAAAAGTAATCTATAACTCCCTACAAGACTATAAGTATCATTGCTGGTTTCCTCGGTGTCACCAGAGTGATTAACGGGTTTTGAGGTCCACTTGTGGAAGTGGTCAGAAATGAAATGATATAAAGTTATGGGAAACGGTGACACGGGAAATCAGTTATGCTGAAGATATTACTGTTAATACCTAAGAAAAATGTTTGGCTTTGCTCACAGTACATATATCCTTGAGATGTCTGTATTAGCTTAATAATGAAAGATTAGCAAGACTGTTCTAGGTAGCGAATTTGCACAGGTTTGTGTCAAAAAAGAATGATATTCTTTGGTCTGGGAATCTGACACCTTGTTATGGATAATTTAAAATATATGAGAGAACTACCTTTTTGATGCCAAGTAGCAATATCTAGTAATGGCCAGCATTGTCATAATAAGTATCACAGAATTAATTAGCTATTCCTTCCAACTATACTTTTTCTGGATGAGAAGTGAAAATCTGCTAATACACTATTCAGTTACTTGCTTACCTTCTTAACATTTAACCTGCAGCAGCCAAGTTGGCCTTATTTCTTGTTGACTGTTTATACAGATAATCCTTTTCTGCTATGGACACTTTAAAAAAAAAATGACACCTATGTATTGAAATTAACTTTCTTCTGCTTTTGTTTCTTTTTTTTTTAACTCATGTGATATTATCATCATCTTAGGAAGAACAGGAAAAAAAGTAATTACTGGCTTTGCTGAGAATGGCAATGAAAGAATGACCTGAAATAGCTTTAAATTCTCTACCTGCGCAATATAAACCAGAAAACACATATGTCACATAATTCAAGATTTGTTTTCCATTTATGCATACCAGTTAGCTACAGGAATGCTCTGATTATGTTTTCAAAATGTATTGTAACACTGCCGAGGAAATTATCATTTAAGAGTGCTGAGAGAGCTGGCTGATGTCATTGCAAGGCTGCCATAAAAAACCTTTGAAAAGTCACGGCAGTTGGGTGAGATTCCTAAGGACTGGCAGACAGAAAAGACACTCCTGTTTTCAAGAAGGACATAAAGAAAGAGCAGCTGATATTGTTTATTTTTACTTTGGCAAGGTTTTTAACACTGTATTCCATAATATCTGCAAAGACAAACTGATGAAATTTGGACAACATAAACAGACATTGAGGTGGACTGATGGCTGGCTGAACTACTAGGATCAAAGGGTAGGAGTGTGAAATCCTGCTGGAGAGTAATTGCTATTCATGTCCTCCAAGACTGGATACTGGAGCTGAAACTGTTTAACATCTTCACTTATGATCTGGATAGAGGGTCAGAGTGCACACACAGCAAGTTTGTGGATGATGCGAAATTAGAATCGTTGATACACTAAATGGTTGTGCTGCCTTTCAGAGGGACCTTGGCAGACTGGAGAAGTGGGTCAAGAGGGATCTCATGATTTCTAATAAAGGGAAATGTAAAGTGCCGCACCTGGGAAGGAATAACTCCATTGACCAGCACAAGTTGGAGACCAACCAGCTGGAAATCTGCTTTGCAGAAAAGATCTGGTGACCTGGGGGTCATGGGGCAAAAGTGGACCAGGAGGTAAGAATGTGCCTTTGTGGCAAAGAAGGCCTATAGTGTTCGGGGCTGTATTAGGTAAAGCATTGCCAGCAGGTGGACGGAGGTGACCTTTTGCCTTTTTCCACTCCAGTCCTGGACTCCCATGTATATAAAAAGGACACCAGTATAGTGGACTGAGCATGAACATGATACAGAGATATATATGATATAAATGATATAGAGACTGGACTATCTGACACATGGATGAGAGAGAGAGAACTATGACTGTTAAGCCTGGAGCAGAGAAGGCTTAGGGGGAACTCTTATCAGAGTAGTAAAGGGAAGAGAGAGTAAAGATGATGAAGCTAGATTCTCCTCAGTGCTATCCTCCTCAGGGTAAGAGGCAATGGAAACAATCTGAAACACAGTATGTTCAGATTACACATAACAAAAATGGGGTTTTACAGTAAGAGTGTTCAAAGGCTGGAAGAAGTTTCTGGCTTGTGGAGTTTGCATCTTTGGAGATATCAAAAAACTGAATGGATATTTACTGAGTAACCTGTTTTAGTTGACCCTGCTCAGATCAGAAGGGTGATGGGTGAGGGAAGATCAGCTGATATTGTTAGAAGATTGTTAGACAATGTCCAGAGGTCCCTTCCAACACCAATGATTCTGTGATTCTGTGAAAGACCTCCAAGAACTACATCTTCCACAAACTATCCACACAGTATGTAAACTAGTGTGTCTGTGTAAAATGTGATGACTTATGACTGAAACAGTTGGAAAATATGTCTGATGAGGCAAAATGGGGTTTTTTTGTGAACCACAGTGGATGAGAATTTAGCCTTGTTCTTTCTCTTGGGGTTGTGAGCATTTGGCGGGGCATATCTGGAACAAGCTGCCCAGGGAGGTGATTGAGCCAGCATCCCTGGAGGTATTTAAAAGATGGGTAGATGAGTTGCTCAGGGACATGGGTTAGGGAGAAATAGGAATGGTTGGACTTGATCATCCAAGAGGCCTTTTCCAATCTGTTGATACTATGATTCCATATGAGTAGCAGAGAAGTATGGTTAGGGTAGTTAGCTGGAAGATGCCTATTTTCTTTCTTTTTCTAGCCTGTGAGAAGGTTTTGGCAGTAATCTTGGCATTCAATTGTTTATAGGAAACAATATACAGGATCTGTAAAGCAAAAGTCTGAAAGTCTTGACCATTCTTCAGTTTTCATGAATAGTCCTACAGGCAAAAGAGACCATATATATATATAATAATAAATAAATAATATGTTTAATGTTTGTCTCTTCATAGATAAGATTCTGCTAATGTAACATCTCCCATTCCCTGTGACATGCCTAACAATTATTTAAAACATTAAGAAGAGCTACATTTCGAGTTCTCAGTATTAACTAGTTGGGGAGAATATATTTATTTTGCGTATGGATATAAATAGCTGGGAAAAGCATACTGTGAATACTAACTTGCTGAAAGTTACAATTATGATGTTCAAAACTAGACTACTACAAATATCTTGCTTTTTTTACAGTCTGAAGTTTTATGTGTTTTAACTTTCAGCAGTAAGTGTGTCACTTATCCAGAAGCTTCACCCAGAAGCTTCATCCAGAAGCCATAGTTGGCACACACTCCATTATACCAAATAATACTAAATAATGAAGAAGAATGGAGACTGATTATTAATGCAAAATGCCTTGAATAAGGGAATGAATAGAATGACAAAAATAGATTAAATAATTGCGAGTCTCAGAAAGGATGTTGAAATGTGCGTCTTACATAAATCAAAATTGAAGTGTGTACGGCATGGAATGAGTCATCTTATGAATAAGGGGGAGATGAATTAAATGTTATTTGTCGGTAGTAATAGATGGTACCACTCTGGTTCTGTCAATCTGCTAAATAATAAAGATGGACTCAGTACAGGAAGTCAGTAGGAGTTTTGCTTGGCTAAGGAATGCAGCATAGAGCACTAGGAAAGTAATGAATTTAAATAAGAAATATCTATTGTGTTGGCCTATATTCAAATCCTGCTTTTAGCTAATTAAAGAGCAAAATGTTTATTAGCATCACTGAGAACAGGGAAGAACTCCCTTTTCTCTAATAGAAATTAATTCCTTTATTAGAGACAAAGTAAATGTAAGGTAACTGGCAAATAGACTATAGCATGTTATTTTTTATCAAAATAGTAAAATCTTTAACAAACTTTTTTTTAGTAATGTCCACTAGTGACAGAAAGGTAGGAATGTTGATCATTCTAGAGGGAGAAGAAATTTAAATTTTAATCATATGCTACAGTACACATGAAAGAAATAGGAGATCTATAGAACAGGAGACTTCTAAGAATTAGCATACTGATAATACCACATTATCAAATCTGAATTATGCAAATAGGCATTATTACATTCATTGTTGAATATTTCATTATTGAATTTAAAATCTTAAGTTTAAAATCAAATAGCATGTTCATATGAATTTTTGACTATGGAAAAGATAATTTCCATAAGAAAATAAAAGACATTTCAGTTGTGTCTAGATTAGGTCAGTTCTTAAAAGCCTCCTTCTTTCCTGTACATGATGGGGTGAAAAAAAAAGTGTTAATGATTGTCATTTTATTGTAGTTACAAATCTGAATTCTCAAATTTTAGCTTGTTGCTGTTAAAGGAAAAAAAATAGTGGCATGGTTTTAGTGCATTGAAATTAGAAAAGGAGTAAAGAAGTAAAAAGAGACTAGAAAGACAGGGGAAATAAACTTGGCAACAAAAATCTTGAAGAGCAAGAAGGTCAAAACAGGAGAGAAATCTTGGAGGAGACAGATGTTCTTGGGAACAAAAAGGATAAATGCAATTTCTGGAGCAGAGTGAAGCCTTGGACTCATTAAAGTAGAACAAAACAATCAAGAAGGAGACTTTGGGGAGCAAAGAGAGCAATCACACCTTGGAAGGAAAAAGAGAAAGGAACTGGGAAGTGGGCCTGAAAGAGGAGAGCAGGGGAGAGTTGAGAAATAAGGGTTTGGGAGAAGAGATAGGGCTTTGCTCAGATGGAGTTAAGCAAAAAATATTGCTAGGGGCTCCGGCTCTCTGAAATGTCAGCCAAGGTGTCTGTCTGTAAATCTCTGGGTTTATTTATTTGTCTTGCCACAATATATAAAGGAATTTATTTAGTTAGTGAAACACATTTTTATTGCATTCTGCAGAACCTATTCTCCCTTCAGTGTACATGTTAATAGGAAATTGTGGAATGAATTGATGGGAGAACAGATGTCTTTGAGAAGTTTTCCGTTGACTTTTTTTGTTGCTATTTAGAATTTTTAAGAAAATGCAAACTTTTGAAAAAGTCCACGTAGAATCTGATTAAATCATGCAGGCTAGAAAAAGCAGAAATTCATGTCTAATTGTGAACTACAGAGGGCTGATAAATGCCTGTATGATACAACTCTGAATCACTTAATTACAACCATAGTCAGATTGTCAGTGATGTTACTCCAACAGAAAGTGCTCCCATACGTGAAAAACAATTGTACACTGTATTCCCAAAGACTATCTTGGACAGTGAATTAAGTAGTCCGAATGATTAATGGATTTGGCGGATAGTTGAATAGATTAATCAGTCTTTGGTTATGGTGGGTTCAGAGAAACAAAAAAGTTATTAAAAAATGTTCTGCTAACAGTATAGTACTTCCATTGAAAGCTATAAAGTTCTGTAGAATTTGTCCAATTTTACATGTTTATTCAGATATATCACATTAGGAAAAAAGTCTTCTTCCTTTATTCATAACAGCATATGGATACCTGAAAGCAGTAGTGTGTTGTTCTTCATAAAAAGATGATGAGGAAATAATGTGTTTAGAAATTTCTTTCAGCATTTTCCTTTCTTCACTGTGTATCATCATAGGGCTTTGAAAAGTTTCCTCCCCTCTTTAATCTGATTGTTGGCTTACATCACCCAACACCATACTGCAGCCTGAGCTAAGCCAAAGCAACCTAAACCCCAATGAATTCAGAGTATCTTGGTTTTTAAGGAATTTCATAATTAGCTAACTACATAAGAATGTTCTTTGTACCTGTTGTGAATCCATAGCTCGTTCATCCTGAACGAAAAAAGAGGAAAGCAAAATGTCTTCACAGCAACTACCAGCATACGTTTTGAATTCTAACAGGATGTGACGGTGGTTCCATTTAGGACAGGGGTCTTAGGCACCAAAGATTAAAACCCTTCCTGCACTTAGGAAAGACACCTTGTTTGATAACCTTCCCTAACATGTTATTTCATTCTGTTCTGTTCAGTTATATAAAGTTCTTCCTGCCTTTGAGTGTATGCCTGACACACACACACAAATTAATATAAAAGGAAAAAGGGAGGTGGAATACACAACTTCTTTCGGTTTGATATGATGTGGAGAAATGAGGGAGTGGAGGAAAGGGCAGGTTCAGATGTGCTAGATGCAGGAATTGACAGGTTATGTGTGTTGAACTGGCTCCCAATAATAGAGTGATTTCTGGCATCTTGTAAGAAATCTGCTGGTGACTGATACGTGGAGCCATAAGCTCCATATCAAAAAGAGAGAAACTGTCTGTTTAGAGTCCATTTAAATGCTTACTGTTGTAAAGAGTTTTTGTCTCTAGTTTGGATCACAACTCAGGACAAATAGATTCCTGAAATATTAATTTAAATCTTGGCTGAAGGTAGGATTTTTTTTTCACTATTTTGACTAGTCTCCGTAAAGGTGGGTACAATCATTGTTTTGAATTTCAGCACCTGAGGTGACCCATCTTAAAACCAGACCCAGCAATTTCCACATGGTGTGCATGAGAATAAGTGATGCACAAGACAGGCACGTATCGTAAGACATGCCTTGCAATTGACCTCTATGAGACTTCATACATGCCTCCCATAGGGATGTGAGTGAATACTAGACCCCCTACTCGTCAGAGAGTTCTGCCAACTTGCATCAAGTTTACATTAAAACAAGAAAGGAAAAATAAATTCTTGAACCTTTCAAATGGAGAAACCTTTTTTGAATTAAGATTTATTACTTGGTTTCATAATCTGTTACTTGACAGCGGCTGGCTATACAAAGTGTGGAGTCTATTGGATTAGTTTATATAACAGATGGTTCTGTTTTCAAATTTACTCCAAATGTTCAGATACTTTAGTAAATTAATATTTCCCATCTGATAATACCTCATGCACTCAGCCTTCATCTCTGGTCTTTCAACAAAAAAAAAAGAGTTAATAAAGACCACTGGGAATCATTGACACATGATTTGAAAATGACAGCCTAGGGAGTGACAGAACTAGGCTAAAACATATAAGCAATGGTAACAAGAGTATTGTACTGAGATTTAAGCTAAAATCACGGTGTTGCAGTTTACTTCTTAAAATAATCGTATGGGAAAATTTCAAAACCTGTTTCACATGTTACACTGTTACACCAGTGTATATGTTTCTCACACTGTGTAAAAGTTCCACTTGTGCAAAAACCAGTCCTGAAAGCGCATAAAGAAAGTGAGACCAGGCCAATAAACTCATCAAGCTTCATGAAAGCTCTTTAAAATGGGTGAGATATCAGTGTAATACAACATTCTGTCTCAGTGTATTGATTGTAATGAATGGGTTATGCTAGGTGTTTTTGAATCATTTGAAGAAAAAAAAAATAAAATACAAGACAGCTTCAAAAGACCTATAGATAGTACACTGTATTGTCTGTTTCTTACTCAGTAGATGTATAGAGATACCCTATATCTACAAGTTAATCTTATATTGCCTTCAACAATTTTCTTTCTTTAAAGTGACATCTAAAAAAAAAAAACCTTTTAAAAGGATACTATAAAATAGGAACTGCAAATAGTGAAGATCTTATTTCAACATGAATTTGCTAGGATGCCTTTCAGGGATAAGGATGAGGCCAGTCTCCTCGTGACTTAATGACTACCTAATGAGAATGACGACGCTTTGAAAATGAGTATTTCATTAATCTTCAGAGGAAGGAAATTTTGTCTCCAAGTATACCTCTATGTGTTTGGTTATCCATATCTATCTATCTATCTATCTATCTATCTATCTATCTATCTATCTATCTATCTATCTATCTATCTATCTATCTATCTATCAGTATCAGTGTGTGCATGATTTGACATGTAGTATGTATATTGTGAACCTTGTAATTTTCCAGTCTGTAATTAATTTGCTGTTTTGATTATAACTAATCCTGCTGAATCACTTTATCAATCAATTGATGATTAAGTGTTATTAGAAATTATACATTTTAATTTTATGATCTGCCTCAATAAATCCTAAATTGCTGCTAAGTCAAAGTTTCATAAAAGGTAGCCACAACACTGGACATGTGATATGGTACCACTTTCAATTACATAGCATTTTAAATTAGGCAGCCACATCCCAATTTTCCTACAGACCTCCAGCCTCCTTAATGGGAATGATAAATGGTGGTCATTGAAGCTTGGTCATTATTCAGTAGTTCTTCACAGTCTCATTATTCAATCTGTGACCCTATGCATTATTTAACAAGTGCCATCCAAACACTGTTGTGAATATAGAACTTCTGCTGTGGATGGAAATCTTTGTACTGGGCTCTTGCATTGGCGTCAATGTTCAAAAGCTCAAAAGAAATGTGCGATCTTAGGCCGGATTCCAGAAACTCAGAGTTATGTGACCAGACTCTGTATAAGATGTAAAGGGAAAGTAAAGATATTTTGGAGAGCTATACACATTGACCGTCAAATTGAGTAGACTGCAGTCCAGAGATGACACATAGATTATTGGGAAAAAGAAGTGCATTTTAAGTCTTTCCACCTGGAAGCTTAGGAATCTTACTCAAGGATACAAGAAGACACATATTTGCACTTTGGACAAAAACATTGTCTCTCACCCTTGGTGAGGTACCTAAGTTCCTGCTTTCAGTAAAGAGTAGGGAACATTATTATTCCCAAATTTGAGTACAGGAGGAAGCAGCAAAGGAGTTGATGGTACTATTGCAGTGATGTTGGTGATGCAATTGTTCACTAGTTAAGCATTCACTCGGCATGTTAGAAATCCAGGTTTAGTTAATGTCCACCTCTTGCTGACAGATGAATCAAATATGTACTCAGCAGCTGTTCCACTGTGCAAAAAAGCTTTCAAGTTTTACTTGATCAGGCAAGACAGAGGGCAAGGTGAACTGTAATTCCTTACTTTAATCACTAGAACATGCAGCTGAGAATGAGGGAGGAAATGAGTGAGCAGCTGCTGCCTATGATAGGGAATATCTATTTTGCTTTTTCATAATATGGAATACTTAAAAAGATGGAGAACCTACAATGGAGTGCAGGGCTTTCTAATCCAGTCCTGCTGTTGCCTGGAGCCTGACAACTTGTCCAGGAAGCTTGTACACATCATACTTTCCTGTTGTGGCACAGTTTCAATAGAACCAGTATTTCTACCCTCCCTTCCCTGCATTCCCCAAAGTCTATTTTGTGGAAGCTCTGAGTGTGACTCACCTCAGAGGAAGAGGGAAATTAAATCTGTACCTTCTGCATCCCTGAGAAATGCCATACTAACTAGACTACTGCCTAACTGGAGGCATCACTTTCGTGGCCAGTTAGATTTTAACAGATATCAGAGGGCAAAAGCCTTTTTAATGGACGTATATGTGAGTTTCTAGGTTAAAATCAGGTTGAGGAAAACACATATAAGCCCTTTTTACAGTGGCATACTTCTCTGTGAATATACAGAAGCAGAATTTTAGTTACCTGTTATGCTATGAGACTCTTATTGTTATTAGGTATTTCAAAGATTGGGTAGAAATGGAAACAGTTGTTAGAGGATTTCAGAATTAGAAGTAGGCTTTGGCTTAAATTTGCATGTAGATCTACTGTCATTATTTAAGTCCTTTCAACCTGTCCATAGCACTTTAAAAATAGTAATTATTTTATTTTAGTGACAGTCCTATCCAGTAGAGATAATTATCGTCACAGAACTATGACAGACTATATCTGAAATGGTGAAAGAGCGTAAGGTGGCCATTTTGACATGGATGGTTTGGCAGTATAAGAACAGACTAAGGGAAGAATAGAGCTCATCTTGCTACCTCTTTGTCCCACTGACTTCAGTTACAACAGTAAGAGTAGAGTACACTTGCTGTGTAAGAAATAAAAAAAAAACCAACAACCTTGTCCACTTCAGAGAATTTCAGATGATTTTACTTTCACAGCAACACCTAAGAGCTGCACAATGACAGAGACACGATCCTTTTACCTAGGGAAACTTTAACTTCCTTAGTCTTGAGATCATCCCTCTGCCTCTTGCATAATCCAGTCTCAATGTTACGCATTACAGCAAGACTCTGGTAGCTCTCCTCATTCTCCAGACAACCTTACGTTCCATGCACTAAAAGCAACTGGCTTTACTTGGAAGAATTGCACCACCATGGACTTTGATTATGTCCATATACATCTGTACAGGACAGACACATCACAAGTTCACAAAGCAAATTACATTGCAGTAACAACACAGGAACAAAAATTAGACTAAGAAACCAAATCAACTTTAAGTCCTGCAAAATACTGTGGATCCTCATGTATGTCATCAGAAAGTCTAGGTTCTTGAAAAGCATAGCACAGCTGTTTAGCACTTAAGCTAACAAATTAATTTGTAGTAGCATAAGTCTTTCATCCTCCACTAGGGGGGAATGGATACACATACTTTGCTGGTATGCTTAACAAATCTTTGCTAGCTCATGAAGAAAGTATGAGGCTTGGGGGTAGTAGATTAACTGGTGTCTTAAGGTAAAGATTAAGAAATTCATAGTCTAAAAATAGAAACACACCCCAAGAATAACACATATTTCCTTTTATCTGTCTCTGGACATCTGAGAGCTTTGGGATGTGTTCAGGTCCAACTTTTTTCATCAACTAAGAGGGCAAAAATGTATTACAAGATGCACGGGAAAAGTGTCTGACTAGATGAAATTTAACAACATATTTGGTGCCTGAAAGCAGGGTCATCAGTTCAAAAATGTTAAGCAGTCTTCACCATAGAAATCTGTTCCTGTGCTACATATAATGTCTTAAAACGTCCTGATGCTACCCTTACTCCGTTAACTGTGGTCAACAGCAGTTTACTTGAAAAACTGTCCCAGTGGTTTCTGCACTAAATTACTATGAAGCAAAGGTGACAGAACCCAACATTTAGTAAAAAATCTTTCCAAAATAACTAATGATGCAAAGATTCCAGTTCTGGGATCTTTGATTACCAAAGCTGGGAGGGCTTTTGAGTTTGGGTCTCAGCCAAGCCCTCAGTTCTGTGGTGTGCTGATGGTCTTCAGCTCCCTAACAGTCTTGGCCATGGTCTTCTGACTGAGTCACCTCAGGCCTCGATTACTGCTCTCAATTTTCCCTACCGTTGTTCATTTTTCTATTAACGCCAGTTCTCCTCCCTTTCCCTCGCTCATGGCAACAAATTTTCATTCACTGTGGACCTCTCCAGTTCCCACTGAAGTCAATGAGTTCTTTGCCATTGACTTCCGTGGGAACAAGATCTGGCCTTTCCTATCCTTTCCCTCTCTTCCCCCATACACAGCTGGCATCTATCTATTCTTGTCCTGCTTCTTTAGTTGTTCAGGGTTTTTTTAATTCTGTCCAATATTATAAACTTAATATTATTTTAATATTTTTCTGGCCTCTTTATGCACTGGAATTTGAACCTTTGCTATTTAACGTCCCTAGTGTTTCACACACCCATTCCCTTGTCCCTCTTTCTTTTCCTTTCCAGCTTTTGGCTTTCTTATTTTAACCTATTTGACTGAAATACGAAACAGAAAAATAAACAAAAATAAGAAGAACTTCATACAGTAGCTGGGTGAGGTGGTGGTTTGGATTCATCAAAGGGTATTAGTTTTTCTGATTTTAATAGCCTAGATAGAAGTCTTGTTCATTATTCATCTGTATTAGAATTGTAATGAAACACTGCAGTGGGGGGAATTAAATTTCTAGACAGATGCTTCATAAATAAAGAAGCATTTCATAAATATCAAATTATGCCACTATCTTAGCATGTGCAGCTTCTCTGTCATTACATAAATATGATAATTACCTCTGATTATTCATTATAATTTAGGAGTGGATGATGAGTAGAAAATGTATGCATGAAGGAGGGAACTACCTGTAGCACTGAAGTTTTACCTTTTCTTTTCTACATCTGAGTATTAGGGGCAGTTGCAGTATTAATTCCACACTCATTTCAGCAGAGAAAATTAGTAAGTGCTTAAGTAAGATCTCTGTTCAATAGTACATTCGATTTTATGTTTCTGTAACTGCTGAACAGTACTTTTTCCTTGCAAACACCCCGTTCTTTTTTTAGCAGTATTCTGTTCCCATTGGTGTTTTCATAGACACAGTCAACATGAAAACTTCTTCTTCTGTTGGATTTTAAAATGTATTTTATGAGCAGAATCAACTAATTATATTTCCCAGTGTTCTTTTGTATTCTAGACAGAAATAATTCATTCCATGCCTAAATAGATTCATAGCAGGCAACAGCAATATGAAATAGCCACACTCTTCCATGTCAAAGTTTCTCCTTTTTATCTAAGAGGCCAATGGAGCAATAAGAACTGAAACAGCTGGTAAAAGTACAGCCATTTGATGAAATTTCTACTGGAAATCGTTCCAGACAGTGCTGGTGGTTGTTGACCTGTAGTATTTGTGACAACAAGTATTTGACAGACATTCCTTAAATTATTTTGTAATGGGAAGTCAGCTGCTTATGGGATGCTATTTGGTGAATAATTTATTTCTGTTACCACCTATCTGGATTAGAATCTGGTGGTCAGATTTAAGAGATAAATGGGTTGGCAATAATATTGAGTAGTAACAAAAGTTAGGAGGAATTTTCCAGTGTGATTTATGAAATTTGTTAGGATTTGAGGAAGTTTGATGCAAGATATAAAAGGAAAGTAAGTGAATAAGAGAAGAGCATGGCATAGGGATAATTTCTCTTTTCATACATGAAAAGGTCACAGAATGTGCTAATATATCTGTGGTAACACAGCTGAGCTAGCACAAGTAACACAGGTAACAAAGTAAAAAGAATAATAAGAAAGAAAACAGGAGGCACATGACTCCTGGACTTGAGTGTTCTAGAAAATCAGGTTGGAGATGACTTTCAGCCCGAGTCATGCCCTCTGCAACCAGAAAGCATACACTATCTTGGAAGTGCTGTGAATGCCAGATGAAACATGAATCCTAGTGACGACTTTGGAGCCATGCTGTGATTAGGCACAAAGGATTTTTTTGGAAGAAATGAATCATGAACTGAAGAGGGTTGTGAAAAACTGAATTTTAGTTCACTATTCATTTCCTCCATAGATTTCAGTATCCCTAAATTATTATAGTTCCAAGCATTAACGTCTTTTATAGTGATTACATTGTTATTTCCTAGCAAAAATTCTTATTCCTTGTCCATACCACATCTAAAATGTAATGAGATCTTTTACAATTAATTAGGATCGTTAAAGAATAACGGGCTTCAAGTCTTACCATGTACTGTAAGATATCATTTAAAATATGTATGCATACAGTATTTCATTATCACATGATCAGGTATGAAACTTAGGCTATTCATTGTTAAAATACTTGGGTAGTAAACAGAGAGATCAAGAAATTCTTGGCTGCAAAGTGCCATAATGATTATGTATTAGTAAAGTCAATTTTGTGAACTCAGGAGAGGTTTAAGTTATGTATCACCTGAATGCAATATTACTGTATCTTATTTGCTTGTAACTATAGCAGTAGACTCACCTTTATATTAATGTTAATATTTTTTTTGTGCATAGGTATGCTTAGTTAGTGTATAATTATGAACTGTGTGGTAAAGTCCAGTCAACACTCTTTTGTGGATTTAAATGCAAATCAAACAGTTCTAGCATTTAATTTTTATTAGTAACAAAGTATTCTAAACTTTCTCAGAGTCTGATCCTAAGCTTATTTGATCTTCATCCAAGTAATCAGCATGATTCAGTACTCTCCCAGGATATAATATTATAGTTTGCAAAGTGATTGTTAAATGCATTAATAATTTCAATGGGATCATGAATAACACCTCTTGTCAGTGACCTAGCTCAGATAATAACTTTCTTGTGACTTGCATGAAGTAATTATTTTTTGGAAGGGAGGGATATCCTTTTCCAGAGGTTTTTAGAGGTCTTCCAGTTGTTCTCCAGTGACTGAAATAGCTTTTAACTGTGATATATCTTGAGGCTGATGCATTCATTTCTAAGAAAATGTGAAAATTGTCTAACCAACTATTCTTCTGGAGTTGGCCTGGTTGCTTAACCCAATAACTTAATCAATATTTGCTGTAAATAATAGTAACTACATGTATTTTTCATGATAATGTCATGCTTTTACAGGCTAACTTAAGGCAGCAAGTGTCTATTGACACAAGTAATATATTTCTATTAAAATGATATAGCAAGGAGATCTCCTCTGGACCCAAAATTAATTTGGTAGAATTTCAGTTTATGAGAGAAATGTATCATCGTTATACTTCCATGTCAGGATAGTCATGTGATTGCAAAGTGTAACTCACTGGCTTCTGGCATAAAATTAGGTGCACCAAATTGGTCTGTGACTTGGAGGGAGGCAGTAATCGTATTTATGTCCTTACTTAACCCTGTCAGTTTGACAGAAAGAGATCTTGCAATGTTCATGTTGCAGATCACTCTAGCCTCCTGCAACAATGGCAAGCTATCTCTATGACTAGTTACCTCTATATTCTCTACATTGCTCTCTCCTTGTTTTCTACGTGGAGAATAAAGAATGTGTGACTACTTGCTAGCCCTGAAAAGAGATTGCCACTCTTCCAGCAAGGATCATGTTGATTTCTGATTTATCCATCTTGGTGTGATGTGTAGCAATGGATATAGGACCAAGGTGACATCTTTTATCAAAGAAAGTAGGTTAAGAAAACAAATTCAGTTGTGGAAACAACAAAATAGCCCACTAAAACAACGAGAATCCCTGCCAAACATTGACATAACTCAGTACCAACCAGTTTCATAGGTAGCTGCCTCTGTGTGTTGCCTGGTGTAAGAAAGCCAGTTTTCACTGTGATTGGACGATGAGAAAGTCCTTAGGTATATCCGCCTGTAGCTGAAGCATATTCCAGTTACTCTTTTCTTCTGTCTCCTGCCATATTATCCATCCAGTGTTTTATTACTGATAAGCAAGATTTATTATGTGTTATCAGCAGGAGTCACAACTTTGACTCTTTTGCACATACATTGAAAGGGCAGAAGAAGGTCCATAACAGTAGACTGTAATATTTAGTATATCTGGTGTCCTTTGGACTGGGAATGAAGCAGGTAAACTAACATGAAGCTAATTACATGTGCAGGACCATTCATTTTATTGCATATCTTCTGTATTTCTAGACTAGAATTTTAATAACGTTTTTTCAGATGCATATTGTTATTATTGGACTTCTGAGGAGTTATCCTCATATTGGAACTATTATTTTTCAATTGCTACCTAGGTCACCCATAAGAATCTCCATTTTCAGTGAGCAACCAGTGAATGTAACTGAGCTGGTTGTAACAGCTGGGGAATGCAGGCATTCGTACAATTACTGTGTCATTGTATGCATTGGCATAAGCATCACTCTAGGAACATTGCCTTGTTGTGCTTACCCTCTTCCCTTACCTTTCCCAGAAGAAAAAAAAAAAATCCACCTCTGGCTAATTTGGTGGTTGTTTTACTCATCTGAATCTTTCTAGTGAAACAAGGCCTAAGCACAATAGAATGGTCCCTAAATTGCTACAGACAGAATTTTCCAAGAAACTCCAGCTAGGACCAGGATTAGTAGAGAAGAAAAGGGGATATTAAATTTGACCTTGTGTTATGCAGTCCCTGTAAGGGATGTCGTTAATCAATGTTGTTGATTAATAAGATACTAAACAAGATACTAATTACACATTGCAACTTCAGTCCTGTGTAGTCCTGTGTCCTATAACTTTAATCCTTCTTTGCATGCAGACAAACTAGGTAAGTATTTATCTCCTCTCTTCACACAAGAGGCTGAAACTTAGCTTGTCAGTATTACAGAATCATAGAAATTAAAGATGGAAAAATGTTATTAGATCATCTACAGTAGTTCATCATCTTGCCAATACAAGCATTTTACTATAGAACAATGACTCCTTGCCCAAAGCCACAGAGAGAATGGATGTCAGAGTCGGGATTAAAACTCAGGGAGTTTCTGGCTCCCTGTCTGCTACTCAGGCTGCAAAAGCATACTGCAGAGAAGCTAGATTGTCCAAACATTAACAACAAACAACAGGGATGATTTGATTAATTCAAATGCATTGCTGAAAGGCCTGTAGTGATTTTGACTAGCCATTGGGCCCCCATCAGGCTTACAGTGGGGTGTGTGGTAAATTTCCTTTTACCAATATATTACCTGGAAGATCTTGAAATGATGTGTGTTTTTGAGAAACGTGAAATCAAAACACTACTTCAAGCAAATTGCTGTGAATATCTGGATCATCATCTTTATGATAAATAGGTCAGACTTAATAATGTAAGCTCTTAAAGACAAGAACTATGTTTTCAATATGTCTATACAGTGCCTTACCAGACACTATAAACTGTACTGGGATGTAAGTTAATAATAATTAATATTTCTTTATTGGAAATGAGAACTAAAGTTAGAAGTTATTTCTGAGATGTAGCTTCACTTGTTTATAAGCAGATGCACCAAGATGGTTCTATATGCTTAATCCACAGGGCCACTTGGAATTATCGATTGTTCTGTATCCTATATGCAAGGATGAATATTACATGGGATGTGCTTATTATTATTATCGAATAGCACTCAGTATATATAGTTCTATAGATGCTCATGTAGCGTCTCTAGAAAGACACTTAAAAAGTCAATATTTATTGCACAAATGAGTTTTCACTTCAACACCAGAATATTCATACACAGTTTTCTACAATAAATAATATTATTATTGGGACTGGAAACACTGCCTATTGTTAAAGTTTTCAGATGTGTTTAATAAAATCTTGTTTTCATTAACTATAAGTATTTAAGGAAAGTTTTCAGTGATATATATCTACCTCAAAGATAATTATTTGGAGCAAATTTTACTCTGAATAGTATAGTTATATCTAAGAAACCAAGAAAAACAATTCCAACTGTTTTAGTGAGAAGATTTGAAGCCTTGTATTTTAGAGCCTGGATATAGTTTGTCCAATGGTGATCTTTATGACAGATGTCTGTTTTCTTCCTGCTTTGAACAAAAGTTTCAGGATGTTATGAGTTGTTCTGGCAGCACTTTTAATTCACTTAACTTTTTCCCACTTTAAAATGAAGCTTTCCACTGACTTGTTTCAGTTTACTCTTGAACACTAAGGTTATTTCTTCAGTGCTCTTTCAGTCCTTCCCCAGTTGTCAGATGACTTCATAGACACTAAGAAATGGCACACACTGTGTTGAGTTTTACATTACATTTTAGCAAGAATCTGAGAATGAGTGGTTACACACTGTGACAATGCACAAGATAATGAGAATTAACTCTCTGCATGTAGCTAAGATCGTGCTTTCACAATCCTTTGAAGATGATCTAAGTACATTCTTCTGCCAAAAGTTCTGACTTCACCTATCCCCAGACAATGGTGCCAAATTTCTGTTTCTTGACTTTTAGAGAACCAGATAGAGACTACTATATTTTTGGCTGAATTAGGTTGTTGATAGTGTATCCATGTAGATATTAGCACAGGAGTAGGAGTAGGAGTAAGAATGCTTGCTTATGGTATGGACAGGGGATGCTATCTCATATAGTCAGCACCTGAAATTATTTTACCCTCATAATCACTAGCAGTCATGTCCTCCTCACCTTTCCATTGGCTAGATATAATTTTTAATTCCATCAAAAATCTCACAGAATCACAGAATCACAGAATAACCAGGTTGGAAGAGACCCATTGGATCGTCGAGTCCAACCATTCCCACCAATCCCTAAATCATGCTCCTAAGTACCTCATCCACCCTAAACTTAAACACCTCCAGGGATGGAGACTCAATCACCTCCCTTGGCAGACCGTTCCAATGCCTAACCACCCTCTCCGTGAAGAATTTTTTCCTAATCTCAAGCCTAAATCTCCCCTGATGGAGCTTGAGGCCATTCCCTCTCATCCTGTTCCCTGTCACTTGGGAAAAGAGGCCAGCACCCTCCTCTCCACAACGTCCCTTCAGGTAGTTGTAGAGAGTAATAAGGTCTCCCCTCAGCCTCCTCCAGGCTAAACAACCCCAGCTCTCCCAGTTGCTCCTCATAAGATTTGTTCTCCAGCCCCTTCACCAGCTTTGTTGCTCTTCTCTGGACTCGCTCCAGAGCCTCAACATCCTTCTTGTGGTGAGGGACCCAGAACTGAACACAGTATATTCAAGGAGTGTTCTCAACAGTGATAAGAACAGAAGGAGAGTAACCTACCTGGACCTGCTGGCCACGCCGTTTCTGATACAAACCAAGATGCCATTGGCCTTCTTGGCCACCTGGGCACACTGCTGGCTCACGTTCAGTCGCTGTCAACCAACACCCCCAGGTCCTTCTCCTCCTGGCAGCTTTCCAGCCAGGCTTCTCCTAGTCTGTAGCTGCACAGGGTTGTTGTGCCCCAAGTGCAGGACCCGGCATTTGGCCATGTTAAACCTCATGCCATTGGACTCTGCCCAGCAGTCCAGCCTGTTCAGATCCCTTTGCAGAGCCTCCCGACCCTCCAGCAGATCCACACTTCCACTCAGCTTGGTGTCATCTGCAAACTTGCTAAGGGTGCACTCAATGCCTTCATCCAGGTCATTGATAAAGACATTAAACAGGGCTGGACACAGCACTGAGCCCTGGGGAACCCCACTTGTCACTGGGCTCCAGCTGGATTTAACTCCATTTCCCACCACCCTCTGGGCCCGGTCATTCAACCAGTTTTTCACCCAGGAGAGTGTGCGCCTGTCCAGGACAGAGGCCGACAGTTTCCGTAGCAGAATGCTGTGAGAAACTGTGTCAAAGGCTTTACTAAAGTCCAGGAAGACCTAGACTGTTAGTAAAGCTGTTAGTATAGTGATTAGTTGATAAGCCATGGCTAGGAAACATCAACTTTCAAATAGGCCACTAGTAAGCCTTGTGAGCTAGTTAAAAATTATTAGGGATAGTCATAGGGATTTTGTTGTATGCCTGTACTTTCTTCACTGAATTACAGAACACCTGATTTGCACATATAACTTGGCCATGAAGGATGGTATTCTTTTTATGTAACTTTAGATACCTGTAATATGGACTTTGAAAACTGAGCTGACCACCAAGGCTCCCTTTAATCACCAATGAAATACTATTGGGACTTGTAGATTCGGACTTGCTTCAGTAGTCTGTCTTTAAAAGGATTAATTACGCTGTAGAAATGCTCACATTACGTTATTGTGTAAATAAATATTTAATCCCCTGCAGATGAGTAGTCACATGACAACTGTTATAGGAGATGAAGCCAATCAAAACACCTAACCATCTAACCTGGTAAATTCCAGGACTTGTTAGGCAATGAGGTTTGGTCAGAGAGAGACTGGAATTGGTTGACAAATTCATGTTGCTGCTAGGAATAAGTGGGGCTGAAGGCCAGATCAACCAGTAGGAACTACCAGCTCTCCCTTTCTGTTCTAAATGATAGTGGTCTGTGACATGCAGCAAGAAATATCAGGCCTATTTGTGACTCATGTGGATATCAAACCAGTGCAACTTAAGTGTTGCCAATTTCATACTTTGGTGTTTTAAAAACATTGGCATTTATTCAAAGTTAAGCACCCAAAAGTACAAATTGCTGTTAATTTCAACCCTAAAGGATCATCATCCCTGCTACACTCTCCATGAGATGGAGATCTCAGTGGAAATTTGCACTGTTCTTTTTCAAAATCAGCATATTTCCCTGAATTTAAGGGTTTTACATGTCTATGCAAAAAATCAAAACCAGATATGCTTGGACGAATGAATTTGGTAACTTCTCCCCACATTCCAAGAGGAGGAAAAACCAAACAAGTAAGAACATATAAGTCAGTCAAACACATAGCTACATGTAAATAACTTGAAAGGATGTAAGCAAGTAGAAAATACTTTAGGAAAGAAAATCTTTAGGAAAAAGGAAAACTGGCAAAATACAAATAACTGTTTCTAAAACTTATTAAGTAATTTTGTTTGGTTTTGAACTACACCTGACATTTGTGTATGGTAAAGTTGTCCAGCTTTGTTTGGTGTTAGGTATTATGGACAAACCGATCCAGAGATCTCCCCATATAATAAAAATTAAGTAAATGTTAAGTAGTTGTTGAATTGAGGTGAAAGCAGTAATGTTAACATACATTTAAGTGAATTTATGTTTTAAATATAGAGTAGAAATATATTAACTTCAATAGAGTAATATGTGAGAAATAAACAGCTAACTGTCCAGCTGAGTGTTTACAACCTTTGGCAGGTAGTTAACAGGAACTTCAGTGAGATGTAAGTGGTTAGGTTAAGCACTAAGCATAGGAGCATGAGGCATGAGATCAACTTTAGTATATAAGAACAGGGAATGGTCCCAATGAAAAACACATCTGTAACTTCTGTATACTGTGAATTCCCTGGCTCCAGCTGCAGATCATGCCATTGTTTCTAAATAGCTTTGAGATTCCTCCCTGTGTCAGTGTACAGCATTGTTAAACTACTTCTGTGCTGCTCAGTTTTTTAGTTTTCTGGCACACTCCACTGAGAAAGAGGAATGCTTAAGGCTAAAAATGAATAACTTAATTAAAGTAAGCCTTCTATTACTGGGCCAAATTCTGAGTCCTTCAGCTGAGCAGAACTCCCACTAATTTGAGAGGAACTTCTGTGCAATTATCTACATAACTTGGATCACTGTCCTGTGTTAACCTCTGATAGCTTGATTAGTCTTATTGCAAGATACACAGGCAAAGCAAGTCCAAAAATGGGTCACTAACAGCCCTTGTCTAAAAAATGTTTTATGCCCTTACTTCAGCTTAATTTAATGTTCTCAACTGCTGATGATGCAGCATACCTCTTTTATTGTAGTTGAGGGTTTGTGTTTGACTTACTACCGCTGCATTCTGGGAAAGCAAGTGTAAAATTCTTGACTGCTTTTCAGTAAAAACAAAATCTAGTTGGAGATTATTTGTGTATGCTTGCAAAATGATTACTTTTTCTACAATTACTTTCTACAACAACTACATCAAATTCTCTGTAATTTCAGATGAGCAAACCACTGGGAAATTTTGTTGTGCAGCACTCGAGGATGGTTGCATTTTACTGATGGGGTTTCTCCCTCCACTTCTATTTATGATAGAATGTAAACACTATAAGCTGGAATACTTCTGGAATGAAGGAAGAGTTCTTCAAGAAATATGGCTTTAAAGACTATTTTCTAGGCCTTCTGATTTGGCTGCATGCATCGTTACTTTGTTCTGAAAGTAAAAGGACCTTATGGAAGAACTGTTATTACCATTTCTATTGCTCAGAGAATTATTATTGAAAGGATGTAAAGGAAAAAACAGCCAGCTCCTTGCCAAAAGTCATCTTTTGTGACAATAAGGGTAGGATTTTCAGAAGTCCTCAAATTTACTTCATGTTACATCATTGCAAGTCAGCATGAAAAATTGTCTTAAATTTGATGGAATAGAGACCAGAACAACAAAAAAAAAGTTATTAGAAATTTCTTAGAAATAGAAAATTTCAGTTTGCATTTTCATATATTGGTCTCATATACTGACTTCTATTGGAATTTTTCCATTCTGTTTTTCATTGTATTGTAACCAAGGTTATCAAAATATTATTCTAAATCTTAACTTAATAATCTGTGTGTTAACCCCCTTTTGATGGATTTAGAAAAATTTATTTGAGACATTTTCATTCAATGACTTAAAGTGCTGAATAATTTCAACACAGCACTTGTAAGTTATTTGTTATTATCTTGGTAATCCTAAAGATGCAGCTTATTCTTATTCGCAATTCATCAAGCTTCCATTTCTAGCTATTAGTTCTTGAAATTTATATTTCTTAATTAAAAAATCATCAAAATCACTATTCAAAGTCTTCTTGTTTAATCACTACTAAACTGTTATTAGGTCACATAGTTACCTTCTCTTGGATAAAATGACTAGACTGAACTTTTCTGTTCTGTCATTCTAAGACTAATTTTCCACACAGTGATTCATTTTTATTTTACTTTACGGAGCACTACATGATTTTTTATTTTTCTTTAAAATGTGTGCATAAGAATTACACACATAAAATGCATTGTTCAAATACTGTTGCATCAGGGGACAAGTAGTATCTTGCTACCCTGACTCATCTCAGTCCACAGTTCTTCCCCTTCTGCCCCCTCAGTTTTGTGTTGAGATTATGCAAATATGTGCATTTTTGTTATTTCTATTTGAACACAAAAATAGTTTGGTGCAACTGTGCTGAAAAATGGGTCATGGCTCATGCAGAATATTTGCAGCCCTTTCAAGGAACATCATTTGTACTTAGGGCTTCTAATGAATTCTGAATTTAAAAGAGTTTCAGATGGCGGGTGTGACTATCATCCCCAGTTAAATGACTATGCCTTTTAATGATTCAGAATATGCTAATGTAAGTTAATTCTTGTTCATTTTCTTGCAGTGAGTTATTGATTGAAGATAAAAGCTAAAATATTTTTGTATTTGGAAGGTAAGTAGCACACTGAATGTAGTTAATTTAAATTAATTTTACTTGATGTAAAATGACGCCGTGGGGAATTAAACAGAGGTCTGTTTCTCAATAACATCTGTGACTGTGATTTCCTCAAAATACTGCCATATGCAAATTGGGTTCATCATGGTCAGGCTGGGGATTCACAAAAAAAGTCACATTATTTTAACAAAACATCATACATTTGCAGAGCAACAGTAACAGCATAGGAGGATGCTTCCAGCTAAAAGCAAATATAAGGCCATCCATTAAGACTATTTGGGAACACCACTGAATTATAAAAGCCTTATTCAGTCTTGGTATTGTGTATCCTTTCCGTCAGTCAATCATATGCTAATGAAATATATCTTAAGTCTCAAGGAAAAATTTATATTGCCTCATATATGAAGGAGGCTAAGAGGACACACATAGATGTCACAGAATTTCAACTGGCGTATGGTAACTTGATTGTCTATATGCCTGTAAGGTAGATGGGTGTTAAAAAGTATCTGTCTTGTGGTATCTTTAGTAGTAGGAACTCTTACATACCATTTAAAAAAGACTGCAAACCTCTTTGTGAAATACCCTGGTTTTCCACCAAATATGGAGCAATATATTAATTGCAGAGGAATTTTGTAAAGTCCTCCTGTTTCAACTAATTTTTACTTTTGATCTGAGGCAAAACCATAGTTTTATTTGAAAAGGGAAAAAACTTTCCCTTGGTAACTGAATGAAAACAGATTTAATAGGAAAAGCAGGTACCTGGCTTAATCTTTAAATGTGACTGGGAGAACTCCGTACTTTCATCATCTTTGCTCTAAGTATGGATGAAGGACAGCTAAAATAAACCTTTTAGTTCATTTACATTATCTTTTTAAATAGACAGCAGAATGTTTATTAGAATTCAGTGTTTTTAAGGAGTAAGGGAACCAAACCTCAGATATGTACTCTGAGCTGATAGTAATCACCATAATTTCAAAGCACTGAGGAATTTAAATAAGAGAATGGAATCCCATGTATATCAATTAGTTTTATTAAATCTCTTTGCTATGTCTTGAAATTAAAATATGAATTTCAGTCCAAGAAGTATGGAGTTATTATTCAGATTCTCATGCATAGCTATTACAAAGAAGCACAATCATGAGTTACTGTTCTTTATGAAAAACAATGAAGCACACATCAAGAAACATGGAATTACTTAAAACTCAGCAAGCTGTTAAATTAATTACAAATTCAAGACCCACTTCAGCTCTCTGAAATATTTGAGAAACTGTAAAGCAACTCATGGTCTGAATTTTTTGAAAGCATGAACCAATATCTGAATGACCTTCGAGGGTCAGTCACCACATGAATCTGCTATGATGGGGTCACTAATGTGCTCCTGTGAAAGCCAGTGAAGGGGTTGACAGGACCAGGGTATCTAGTGGACCCAAGACAGTTGTTACTGACTTGCTTAAAAACAATGTAGAACATGAAGCCAAGGCCCTCCGTAATTTGTGGAAAAATTACAAGTCACCTGGCTTAGCGGTACTTACAAAAGGGGCCATAAAGATATCTAGTTCCAATCCCACTGCCACAGGCGGAGACACCTCCCACCAGACCAGGCTGCTCAAAGCCCCATTCAGCCTGGCCTTGAACATTTCCAGGGAGGGAGCATCCACAACTTCCCCAAGCAACATGTTCCAGTGCCTTACCACTCCCATTGTGAAGAATTTCTTCCTGATGTCTAATCTAAATCTTCCTCCATCCAATTTAGAGCCATTCCCCCTGTCCTATCAGTACAAGCCCTTGTAAATGTCATTCCCCAGCTTTCTTTTACAGCCAGGTACTGTAGTGCTGCTATAAGGTTTTCCTGGAGCTTTCTCTTCTCCAGGCTGAACAACCCTAACCTTCTCAGCCTGTTACCATAGCAAAGGTTCTCCAGTCCTCTGATCATCTTCATGGCTCTCTTCTGAACCCGTTCAGACTTCTATATTCTCTTTATGTTGGGGAATTCAGAACTGCGCACATTACTCTAGATGAGGTCTCACAAGAGTGGAGTAGAGGGGGAGAATATCCTCCCTTGACCTGAGGGCTTGGTCCCTTTGTTTCTGTAAATACACCTCAATGTAATCCATTTTATAGACAAGCTGATGAGGTATGCATTACTTGCAGGGATATGGGAATCACTCATAATATTTGCTAGAACAATTAAGAGGCTGGTCAAACCTACAGGAAATTTTGAATATTTTTCAACTCATAATAGCAAATAAAAAAACTTTAGGTGTTTGAGAAAGTTGTCACTTTCTACTCCAGCAAATATAAGACATAGGTAAAGTTAAATAAAACCTGTGCATATTTTCTCTGTTTCTCTTTTCTCTCAACTTCAACTCAAACTAATCTAAGTCATAATCTTCCTGAGTATCAAAGAAAAATCTCTTTCAACTCACTTCTGTAGCTTTTTTCCTGCTCCTAGTTGCTTCTTGAGCTCATCTTCTAACGTCTTATTTCTTCTTATTTTTTGTTGAATCACATTGCTTTCATCAATCATGTATTCTCTGTTGGAGATTCCTTGTTAGTTACCAGCCCAGTTCCTGCATTTCTGTTTTGCTTGTGCTCTTCAGCACATTCAAATATCAGTCTCTGTGATCACCCAGTCACTCATCCCAATTCGTACAAGTTAACACAGGTTACCTCGCTAATCATATACCTTCCAGCAAACGTCTCCAAAAGAAATGAACTATCTGAAGCCCAGGAACATAGATCACAAAGTTAATGGGTTAAAGGGCAGCATGCATTCTATTAACATTTAGTGCAGAGATACGGTTTATTCGTCATGTAATCTGCCACTCCATGAGAAGGCTTTGTCAGCTCTAGCTTGACTGGCAAACCCTACCCAGCACAGATGAATGCCAAATTTTGTGCTAAACCTCATAAACCAAAACCAACGTGTTTCATGTAGCTTTCTTCATATCTGTTATAATACCTAAACAAAATGGGGTGAGTTGAGGACAGACTTGCAGCCTTAACTCTGAATTTCCTAGCTTTTGTGGGCTTAAGTCATACCCTTAATGTTATTTGAAAGTATTTTTTGTGGTTTAATATATACTATAACTTGTTCTTCTGTGACAACTGGATTTATACTGGCTTCATCCCTAATACCACTGGAAACTGGAAGCAGGTCATGGTGTGAGCCTGTCTTCCAAATATTTAGAACAGAAAGTCACCATTCTGCGCTCATTGCTCTTGTTCTCCAGTAAAAGTTCAGTGTTCTATATTAATTAGGATGATATCTCTTATGTCAATACCACAGCCAACTTGAAGACTACTTGCTCTCTTGAATGTTAAAAGTGGACAAATGAACAACAATCTCATTGTACTTTTCATCCTTTCTTTTTTATTCATATGGAAAGACCTGGTTTCAATGAAAAAAAATGAGTAGTTTTTTACACTAGAAATTCTTTTCTTGTCTTTTAATTTGATTCCCTTGGCTGATTCTATAGTTGCTCAATTCTGTGCTTTAACATTTTAATGCAAAAAGCTGCATTCACGCTGACAAAAGTCTGCCTATCTCTGCCTACAAGTACTGTCTAATATGTCTTCATATTAAAACCATAGTCATTAATTGTCTGAGTAGCATCACATCACATGGCAAAATAAATCCATATTTACATTTGAATATTGACATATGGAAGTTCTGCCTCCTAATGACTGCTCAGGTCACAGACTTGAACTTTTGCTGGAAATCAAATTTCTTCCAGCAGAATGCTCTTCTCTCACATATTTACATGATTTTTTTTTAATTTTGAAAAAAAAATCCTTTTCTTGCCATGCCCATCCACTCCAATCTGCAGATTTACTGCCTGCAGGACAAATTATGTACCAAAACCATATGCCTCTTCCTTGAGGAGGAAGATGCTGGATCTTCCCTGTATGGAAAGAACTGAAGGAATGGAGACATTTTAGGGACAAAAAGGATGAGGGGAACAAGGGAAGGACAATTGAAGAAGAAAAAGATGATCTTGAAAAGTCCCTGGGTATTACTTCTGTCCTTATTCAGTCAGAGAACAGGAAGGTGCAAACTGAAGCTTCACCCTGCTGCACACAGTTTTCCTCTCAAAGAGTGACTTTACAGTCACTTCAATGCAATGTAAGTGAGGGCTGTCACTGAAATGACAGCCTCTTCCTATCCAGCTTCCTGACTGTGTGTCCCTGTCCTGCCATCTGCCCTTTATAGGCATAAGGAAGAGATCATTTGATCAGTAAGCCCGCTTAGAATTGAACTGATTGCAGATGAACATTTTGCTACTTTTTTTCCTACTTTTTTCCTATACTAACATGCATATGTGTTGCTCTGAAAAAGTATGGAACTTCACCCACTGTTGTGCTGGTACAGATATATGGGTGGCCTTGTTTTGTTTTTTTTCAATAATTTGTTTACTGTGCAGCACCATAAACAGTTGAGATAAGAATGAGAGAAGAGGAATTTTGTAGTTCTTCTCTACCACTGAATGAACTGTCACATTCTCATTCACACAGCATTTATTCATACAACATGCATACAGGCACAGAGAGAAGCTGGATAAAAGGAATTATTCCAGAGACAGAGAGATCAGAAAAAATCTTGAACAGCTAATCTGCCCTCTGCCTGACCAAAAAACATTGCTGAACTGACTTACGTAACTTGAAAGCTTTTGTTGTATATCCAGAAAGTCAATAAACAATGACTTATTTTTGAAAAGGCAACTCTTGTTGGCAAATTACTTAGTTCCTTATCTTTTCATTAAGGTCTAAGTCGGCATTTCAAAGCAGATTGAGATAACAGAATTTAGGAGATATGATATTCAGGCCTGTTCTCAAAAAGGGTTGGAAGACTTTACCCCTGTGCCAGCCACTGGCTAAAAGGGATTATTCAGAACACTGTTTAAGGGATATACTTGTAGGAGAAACCCTTTTTACAGAGATTTGTGTCTCAGCTCAGTACTATGTAATTTAATTAAGGAGCACTTAAGAAATTTTCATTTTTGCAGCAGTCTTAAGGTTTTTTTCTCCACTAAAATCAACAACTGTATAAACTCTCTTTGTCTGATGAAGCTTTCACTCTGCAGAACATCTGTAGCAAGGAGGAGAAAGAATGCCTTGTTGTTCTTGAAAGTTAAAATTTTGAAATAGGATAGTAGGCATTTGGCAGACTGTAAATTTTTTTGTCATCCTATTGGACATCAGTTTTTCACACCTGTTCTGAGGTCCATGGACTTATCTCTTTCACCACTTCCTTGTATTTTTCTGACAAAGTAAAGATATTAAGCCATTTTGTTTAATATAGGGGAATTCCAAATTATGGCAGGTGAATAGTACTAAGGTGGTTGTCTTGCTGCTTTTCCAGGAGGGAGTTAATCTTTTTATTGTTGTCAAAGGTATTAAAGAAAGGTCTATACATCTGTCTGTCTTCATTCTTTTCACTTGGACTCTAATTAGTAAAAGGATTTTACATTTGCTGCCTCAAAATACAATATGGAAGAATGCGTGTATGTATGTGTATGCGTATACGTATGTGCACGTGTGCAACCATACATAATAGACACGAACAGAGGTAAGTTTAAATTTATTTTAAAATGTGTAGGTGTATTTGTGAAATGGAAACTAAGAAAATCCATAATAAAACTGAATTAAGTCATGGTGTCTCCTAAGATTTGAGAATAGAAAGCAGTTTTCCAAGCTTTCATGTATGGAAATACCAGATGAGTCAATGGGTGTTCTCTGTGCTAAGAGCTTCCAAGGCTACTTTCACTATGTCAGCAGCATTGCCTTATAACCTGTTTTTAAAGGCCACCCAGTATCCACAGCCACCACTGATTTAACAGGAGCTTTGAGTGCTCAAGACCTGTCTGGGCTTAGGGCTGCCATGATACTTCAGGAAGGGCAGTCACACAAAAACAATTTAGGGAAATTAACATCTGACATTTGGTTTGATGTAAGATTTGTTCAAGGTGACAATTCCTAGTAAAAAATTACACTGGAGAGGAAAAACAAAAAAAAAGAAAGAAAACCTGACTTACTCATAGTGTAATAACACTGTGCTTTTAAAATGCTTTTAACCACAAACAGTTTGGAGCAACCAACTGCAATCTATTAAGTTTCAGCTCACAGGGATTTTACTTTTTCCTCAACCCTTTCTTAAAAGTTATATAAGTATATTTAGGAAATTCACATTTCTTACTGAATTTTAAAGTCATATCTAGCTTTATGAGAATAAATCAACTAATATCCATAGCTTCTAAAGTAGAATTTGATAAGAGTCTACTGAAAGCTGTTGTCCCAATCTTCAAAAAGAGCAGGTGGGATATCCCCAATAACTACAGACCTGTTAGTCTCACTTCAGTGACTGGTAAGATTATGGAGAAGGTTATTCTGAGAGCTATTGGAAAATATCCGAAACAACACAGACATTGGTTCCAGACAGCATGGATTCACAAGGGGACAGTCCTGCTTGACAAACTTCATTTCTGTCTATGACATTTCTGTCTATTTAACCAAGGGAAGCCAGTTGACGTAATTTTTCGGGATTTCAGTAAAGCCTTCAATACAGTTTCTTACAGTATCCTCCTAAACAAAATGTCCAGTATACAGCCGGATAAAAGGCTAACGCAAAGTTGTGGTTATTTTTTCCCATGTGTAGTAGGTTGGGTTATTTGAATAATCTGTGAAGTCAAGAAGCAACGAAACCTAATGACTAAATATTTCTTTTCATAGATTTACTGAGGTAGCCCATTACCTGAGAATCTGCTTCCATAGATTTATTAAATATGTTATGGAGAAGGGTTGTTTAACCTTGTATCAAGCTGTATTAGGATAAAGGTTTGTGTGTCTAGGAACAGAAGTATGCATAACGGCTGGGAATGTTCTATAATGCTTCTTGAAAGTGATTAAAGACAACCAGTTTTTACTTTGGGAATGTGATGATTTTAAGCCTTTATTAAAGGATCTCTTCCCCTCCCCATCATTCCTTTTTTTTAAAATTATGAAAATTATAAACAGCTGAATCAGTCACAAGATGAAATCTATGAAGCAAATTTTAGTTTGATTGCTGTCAAAGAAATATTGAGTGTTGCCAAAAGAGATGGAGTTGTGATGGGGATTGGGTCTTTCCTCACATGGAGGAAACAGTGGCCTTCAGGTAATAAATCTAGATGACAGGAACAGAGGAAGAGAAAGCAGCTGCTTGGCGAATCAAATGTCGAGTGGGAGGACAGGGAATAGGAACAGGATCTAGCTTGGGAACCACATCTAATCTTCATGCCTAATTCAGAACAAAACTGTCTTCAGCTTGGTCCTGGATACCTAACTGATGGAAAATTTAAAAGGAATTGTAAACAGTGGAGAAACATTAATTGGCAGCATCTCTGCCTACTTGTTTAGCCAGAAGAATACCATTAGACTTGGTTCCTATTTCATCAATAGGATATCATTTACAATAATGACCATTGAGCCAAGTATATAATTTAGGGATGTGCTAGAATCTCTTTTAAGACTAACCGCAAATATTGTTTCATAAACTAGATAATTGAGCAATAATCAGTGTCACATAAATGGAAGACTAGCTCTTTGCCTACTTCAAGAAGCTGAAACAGATTTAGTCTGATGCAGAAGGGTCAAATGTCATCTGTACTATGCATCCCAGTTGAAAGCAAAAGAAGTGTATTCTTCACTTTTAGAAATAAATTAGTCATGCAGTCCTCACACAAAACTGTCTTGATTTCAATGGAAATGCTCTGCATGACAGAATAGACTGATCTTAAGCCTTCAGCCTTCCCATCCACATTTTCAGGGATAAATTCAGACAGAGGTACGCACTTGTGATATACAGTACAAGGACAATCAGGAATTAACACCTTCTGCATTACTCTAAACTCTCAGATTAAAGCTGATGCATATTTCCTGGAAAAAAAAATTCATGTATTAAAATAAATTATTAATACTACTCTAATATAGCATATTAATGAATTAATTTTACTAAAAATTTTTACTAAAAATCTTCTAGCAATGAAAATATTCTAGAATATGACATTACCTTGTAGATCATGTAACTTAGCCTATTGTAGAATGAAGCCAAAACCCATACTTTGGAGTAATTTGGAAGTATGACATAAGCAGTGTATCATATTAATGCCTTAAAGCTTAACAAATTGTGAGAGATTTCCAGGAACTATATTCTTGTGTAAAAAAAAGTGGTAAAGGAACATTTTCTACTGCTACCAAGATTACTGGGGAAAGGGGAAAGTTCATGGACTCAGGGAGGTTGTTGGGGTGATTAACCTTAGTTGCCAACAGTGGTTTGTAGCTTTTCTTCTCTGAGAAATAACCCATATGGGTTTGATTAGGTTAAAGAAGTCTGCCAGATCATTATCTTAAAACTGTTAAACAACCCTTATAGATGAAAAATTGACATCATATACTCCTGAATATGACAAAGGTCAATATTAGACCAAGACATGGGTGAAAAGAATGGAAGTGATTTAATCAGGTTCTCCAATACTTCTGTATTGGTTCCACATGTAAAAGCGGATTGCCTGCCTCATAAACTAGATCTACACAGAAGTTCTTCTTACATTATGAATAGTTTTCTCTGAAGCTTTTAGTGTTCTAAGTAGGTGATAAATAATTCTGTTACAAATTACTTTTTACTTATGAGTCCTGACATTGTCCCAGTGAGAACATGGATAGAAATTCCTCCCTAAGACTTACAGAGATCATCTCAGAGACACAAAGCATCAAACTCCTCTTGGATGGGGGGAAAGATAAGGGCTCCTTAAAAAAAGAAAAAAAATTCATTTCAAGGTTCGAGGTGCCTTAAATTCAGAAGTTCTAACAGAGACACTCTGGAACACACAAATCCCTGAGGATTTTGTGAACAGGAAAGACAAAAGAAATGTTAGATGGATCTTCAGTGTGCTGAATGTTCCGCACAGTTTTTATATAATAATATAACAGAACTGTGCTTGACTCAATTTAAAATTTTACTTTGTGGTTGACCTTTTACAGATTAATGACACAGTTTCAGTGGTAGATTAACAACACAGTTTCAGTGGTAGGACACAGGAGACATGGCAGTTACAGTGATTAAATAAAAACATTAAGAGAAAATATACAGATTGTTGCCTAGCAGAGAACCAAAACATTTTTTCCAGAAATCCACATAAATTTATTTTCCAGGTCTTAAAAATGGCTATGCATCAGACATTGATAGAAAGGAATTGGAAGAGAGAGGTGATTGGTAGGATTTGTGCTTTGGATGATAATGACAATTATTATAATATCCCCAAATACTTCTTATATGAATATAACAATTGAATTTGAAATCTAGTGAAGTAGTACTAAGGTCACACTCCAGCTATATATTTTAGAATGTGCCTCACTTCACTGACTTTAATTACTGTCTGTTTAAGATCTTTCTACCAATTTCCAGATACTACCTCAAATCTGATATGTATAAATGAAGACTCTAATTTTCTCCTTTTTAATCCCTAATCATTATGAATAATGCTAATAAGTTTACTCAGTCCCAGAACCCAGGCACAACCTTAGGGTCAGGTTTTATTTCAGATATTCACATCCAGGCTCTGCTTCTGTCTTTGCCTTCTGACATTTCTGATCTGGGCAAGGATGAATTTGGCTCTTAAAATACCTGCCTTTGTAGCCTAACTATATATAGACAACAAAAGGAAGTAGTTTGGTTTAGATAAATATTTAGCAGGCCATGGCTGGATAAAGTAAATCCTTATATGAGATGATGAGGGCCTGGATCAAGGATTTAGCAACATGGAAGAATAGAAAGGGTGGAATATGAAAGACAATTGACATCAGGAACTTTTAGGCATAGCATCATTTTGAGATATGTAGGCAAAAAAGGTTGTTTTCATTGTTTGGAGTTAATAAGAATTTTTTCTTTCATTTTTTTGGTTTTTTCAGAAGAAAGTCAGATCCGTGACTTTTGTTCTCTTTGGAACAGAATTAAGATATTTGTTGGAAAAATATTACTGAAAAGCAGTAGTATGCACACTTATTCACCTATGATTTGGAGAACTGCTTTTGAATCAATCAATTTTGTAAAGTGCTAGGGCAATGCTTCCTTTTGGTGACAGTGAAAGCTAATAATCTGTCAATGAAAATATTTCATTTTCAAATACTGAAGTAATTTGACATACAAATTGTGTGGACTTTTCTTTGTTTCATCTCTTCGGCACACACAATCTGAAACTGCATGATAGAGATAAGGGGGAGAAATTTTGCTCTTGGTTTGTATGTTAAATGATTTCTTATATTTCTGTGTGAAAAGAGCAGGGGGTTTAGTAATTTTCTTTTATAAATTATTGAAGTAGAGACTTAATTTTAAGCAGAAAATAATCAGTTGTGTTATCCTCTCTTTTCTTTGAAACTTGATTACAAAATCAACTATCCTTTCCTGAAGATATTCAGATAGTTTCCTTCTTTTCTTTTTATTATAGTTTTGGGTAACTGCTCTGCCTTCTCAAAAAAACATGACGGTAAGCATACTAAAAATAGTGGGGCACCTACCAGAATGAAGATACATTTGCAGTGTCACTCATGGAGGTATGGCATGAGGTTTAACACGGCCAAATGCCGGGTCCTGCACTTGGGGCACAACAACCCTGTGCAGCTACAGACTAGGAGAAGCCTGGCTGGAAAGCTGCCAGGAGGAGAAGGACCTGGGGGTGTTGGTTGACAGCGACTGAACATGAGCCAGCAGTGTGCCCAGGTGGCCAAGAAGGCCAATGGCATCTTGGCTTGTATCAGAAACGGAGTGACCAGGAAGTCCAGGGAGGTTATTCTCCCTCTGTTCTTATCATTGTTGAGACCACTCCTTGAATATACTGTGCACAGTTCTGGGCCTCTCACCACAAGAAGGATGTTGAGGCTCTGGAGCGAGTCCAGAGAAAAGCAACAAAGCTGGTGAAGGGGCTGGAGAACAGGCCTTATGAGGAGCGGCTGAGAGAGCTGGGGGTGTTTAGCCTGGAGAAGAGGAGGCTGAGGGGAGACCTCACTGCTCTCTATAACTACCTGAAGGGAGGTTGTGGAGAGGAGGGAGCTGGCCTCTTCTCCCAAGTGACAGGAGACAGGACAAGAGGGAATGGCTCAAGCTCCACCAGGAGAGGTTTAGGCTGAATATCAGGAAAAAATTTTTCAGGGAAAGGGTCATTAGGCAGTGGCACAGTCTGCCCAGGGGAGGTGGTTGAGACACCTTCTCTGGAGATGCTTAAGGCAAGGGTGGATGAGGTGCTAAAGGGCATGTTTTAGTGATTGATAGGAATGGTTGGACTAGATGATCCAGTAGGTCTTTTCCAACCTAGTGGTTCTATGATTCTGTGATTCTGTAATCTCTAGAATGCCTCCATACAAGGAATATATCTAGTTTGTATTCATAACGCAAATATGTCTGGTGTATATCCATGTACCTTTGGGTGTTGTGATTCATTCTCATCTGTAACCTTTTCTCCTTTAAAATGACCCCATCGATGCAAGCAGAGGTGGTTATAGGCTGATAGAGCCAGAAACTTAAATTTCTCCATCACCAGGACCATGTGTATGAGGTATCGATTTGCATTAGCCATTCATTTTATGTTTTGCTTATATGTACTCCAATTACAATGAAAATGTATTTTCACCTATTTGAAAAGGACTATGAATATTAAAACGATATGTAGATTACCTGAATGATTATAATTTCTTCAGGCAGACAAGGCATGTAAACGTATTCCACGTTTCCAGATATTTTTCTGCTTCTCTAGCAGTTTGAAGTGCAAAGTTCTCATCAGCTTCTTTCAGACTTAGTGGCCTCCACCATACTATGATTAAAAAAACAACAAAAACTGCATGAAGTCAATGTTTTTTTTTTCCTTTTCAAATGAATATTCAAACAAGCTGTGTTGTCCAGGTATTCAAAATCTCTGTGTGGTACTCACTGCAAAGGTTAACCCAATTTCAGAAAGACTGGAGTTAATAGATATGGGCATTACTTTAGTAAAATTGCCACCTAAGTGAAAAGGGAAAACATCACATGAAAAACAAACAGAACTGTCTTGTAAAAAGATGTCTTAAGCCCAAATGAAACAAGAATATCATTGAGTCTAGTTAAAAACTGAGGTGAAAATTTGGAAGAAATTTACAGGGAACTTTGCCATTTTGTTTTACAGAAAATGAATGGATGCGTTCCCATTTCTGTGGAAAATTTTGGAGGTACCTCACATAATTTATAATTGATTTTCCACTAAACTGTTGAAAAATCTTTTTTTTTGCTTCTGCTGCTAAAGTGCAGCACCAGCAAAAATCTGCAGAAAACCTTGGCAAATTCTTCAGAAATTAACTCTACCGCAAAAACCTGAAAGTATGATGTCCTTTTTTTTTTTGTATTTGTAAAAGAGAACCATGAATGTGTGGAATACATTAGTTCCATAATTCAGTCAAAGGCCAGAGAACTGTAGGAATAACAGTACCTTTTAGGAGAATATTTCAAATTACATCTTGAGGTAAATTCTATACTTTTTAGATTTGAAATACAATAATGCCTTTTTAGAGCATTTGGACCTAGTCTATGACTTAGATGCCATGAAACAACAAGTGTCAAACCTGCAGCCACTTTGCTGTTTCCTAGATTTCAATAAGTCTGCATATCAGAACTTCTTGAAGAATCATCTCATGGCTTTTATCTCTGGATAACAAGTTTCTTAGCTCTGAGTTGTTGACTGAATTTTCTATAGCACTGAAAGTACTTTATTATCTGGAGAGCAGTTAAAGAAATCAGAAGTTTCATTTACCATTTGAGAACTTTGCCTGTAATTTGAACACAGTACAAAGCCATTAGAATTAACTTTAATTGACAAGTTCACCAAAAATCAAGGAGAAACAGTTGTCTTGTCCTCTGAAATATAGTTGCACTGTTTAGAGGTCTCATGTTTAATATAGATGGGAGCGAGGTGTATGTTTTTATTGCTCATATTGTAGCCATGCTGTGGAGGAAGAAGTCTTCAGCAAAAGCTGAAAGTCCTTCAGAATTAAATGCATATATTGCTGCTGATGTCAGTGGGACCAGAATTTCAGCTTTAGGTTCCATAAAAATCAGTGTGGAACCATTGACAATGAATTACATTGTTTTTTCAAAACTATATCCACAGCATCTTTTTCAGAATTACTTACTCAGTAGGCTTTAGAAGTAGCTAAATGAAAGGGTCTGATTTCTCTGGAATCTGATGTAATTATTTGAAGCTTCTAAGCTCACATATTTTTGCTACAGTGTACTTTGGCTCTGAAGTTTCTCATGCTAGCATTTATGAGCGTGACCTGGGTCCACTTAGTAAAACTGCACTGGAAGATTATTTGATTTATGTGATTTATTTATAATTTTTTAGGATGCGAATTTTGCTTCTATATATTCCCATATGTTCATAACAATAAAACAGGAGGGGAAAGAAATGACAAAACAACTCTCAGCCCTTCCTCCTCTTTTTAAAAAACAATATTATATCCATTTTCAAGCTAGCATAGCCCAAGAGAAAATTACACGCAAAATCTAGTCTCTCTCTCAAAAAAAAAGCTCTTCAGTCAATTATAAATTAATGGCTAAAGGATTTTTCTACAGCTCCTGAAGATAACTTCAATGCATAGAAAAATAAAATTACACAAGTACCTTAGTAAAAGCTGACTAACAGTCTTAATTTCACATTTTATAAATTGTTCTTTTCAGTTACTGTTAATTTAAGCTGATTTGAGTAGGGTGATTTGGGTGCAAATTCCTCTGTGTAATTTGTAGTTTCTTTTTAAAAAAGATTACATATATGTATTACATAAATAATGAATTATGTGCTGGAGGGGACCTTTGACTCAGATAAAGACACAGATGTTGAGTAGGAGAGTGCATTAAATATAGGATTTAAGAGTGTACGATGTGACTATCTGCTATTTCAAATGTCTCTGAAGAGATATAAATTGGTGAAAATACCCCTGAACATAAAATTGTTAGTATTGCCTAATACACATTTTTTGAGGTGTTCTGGTGCAGGTTTTTTAATTTTGTTTGTTTGTTTGTTTCTTTTAATAAAATTATTTGATGCATTCCAAAGAAAGGTGGTATATTCCATACTAAATTATCTTCCCTGCTGTGTCGTCCCTTAGGTGTACAATGTCATTCTAATTCAACTGACTGTTTTTTCTTTTCATTCTGCTTTCAACTTTATTACTGTTTTCTGCCACGAATCTCCAACCATTATACTTTTGGAGTCAGTGGTTCTATTTAACCCAAATTTATGCTCAAGTTACTACAAACAATGAGTTACAGTAAGTATCAAACAATACAAAGTTAAGTTCTGCACAGTGATTTGAGATGCAGAAGCATATTGTTTGCGTTATGTACAGTATTAAACAAATTATCGACACTTGGTCATGTGCTGAAGAAACTGGAAATACAGATAGCCTATCTTCTGACATATCAGAGGTTTTATACGCAAGAAAATTCTGACATTTTCTTTATAAGATGCTTTTTAAAATTGTTTGTAATTTTGCTAAAATTAAACTGCCTGGGTTGGAATTTCCATGTTTGATTGGGGATGGTTTTGTTCACTTCAAGTTTAATTTTCTTAAAAGATAAGTTTTATTGTCTTACACTTGTTGCCATGACAAAGATCATGAGTCTGTACTTTGGAGCAGGCATTTGTTATGTGTAAGAAGAACTGATTGAGTTCTAGGGATCATTTGCTTCCTTTGAAAATTTGTCCAGTTTTGGCCAGCTCTTAGTTTACACATGCTCAGTACAGTATTGTTAAGAATTTTTCACACATTTTATGAATATTTACGATGTTTTAGGCATGTCTTGCCTGCCCAGAGAGACAATGAACAATTAAAACTATTTGAAATATCTTCAGTCTCATTGAGGAACAGTGAAGAAGATGCATGAAGAACAGTGCCTACACTATGCAAAATTTTAGTGGTTTCCATGCTAGTTTGAAATGACTGGCTATATCTGCATTATGTACAGCAAATATGGCTATACTTGCCTCTATGCAGAGCTGCCCTTCACCGGGTTAGGTAGATACAGTTTAATCATCTTTGCATTTTCCTCCCTTAAGTGCTTTAATAACCAGACTATCTGTACTCTCCACAATCTTGCTTTTGCTCCTGGAACATGATGAAGAAGGTAGAGAGGAGGAGGGGTGTACATGAAAGAAGAAAAGAGGCTAGGGGTGTACAGTGGGAGTCCTGATGGTGGAGAGAGAAAATCAGCATGAGAATAGCATTAAGCTGCATTGAGCAGGGAAAGTTCTGGAGACTGGAGACAAGGGGCTTCCAACACAAGAGCAAATGTCTTCAATACTCTAGTTCTTGCATTCCTACATTGTCTTTTAAGCACATACAGAAATCCTTAGCAGATTGTATCTTTTGACATTCATCAATGTCAAGCTCAGACATAAGCCTCTACAATTCAGTGATTGCATCAGTGGACATGGTAAGAGCTATGGATCTCAATTTCCTAGACCTCTGTAAGGTCTTAGATGTGGTGTACAACAACATTCTTGCTGCTATAGTGGTGAGATACGGGTTTGATAAGTAGACTGTTAAATTGATAAGGAATTAGCTGGATGGCCATGTCCAAAGAGTTATGTTCAATAGTTCAATGTGCAAATGGAAACCAGTAACAAGTGGTATCCCTCAAGGATCCATACTGAAACCAATACTATTTAATATAGAATCATAGAATCATAGAATCACTAGGTTGGAAAGGACCCACTGGATCATCAAGTCCAACCATTCCTATCAGTCACTAAACCATGCCCCTCAGCACCTCATCCACCTTTAAACACCTCCAGGGAAGATGACTCAACCACCTCCCTGGGCAGCCTGTTCCAGTGCCCAACATCAATGATATAGACAGTGGGACTGAGTGCACCCTCAGCAAGTTTAAGGATGACACCAAGCTTAGTGATGCAGTTCATTCACTAAAGAAAAGGGATGCCATTCACAGAACTCACCACATTTGAGGAGTATGTCCATGTGAACCTCATGAAGTTCAATAACGTCAAGTGCAAGGTCTTGCACCTGGCATGAGGCAATCCCTAGTATTAGCACAGACTAGGGGATGAATGGATTGAAAGCAGCCCTGATGAGGAGGATTTGGGTGTATTAATAGATGAAAAATTGGACTTGAGACAGCAATGTGCACTTTCAGCCCAGAAAGCCAACCTTATCTTAGGCTGCATGAAAGAAACATGGCCAGCAGGTTAAGGCAGGAAATTTTCACCCTCTACTGTGATCTCATGACACTCCAGCTAGAGTACTGCATCTGGCTCTGGAGTTCTTTGTACAAGAATGATATGGACCTGTTAAAGAGGGTCCAGAGAAGGGCTGCAAAATTTTTCAGAGAGCTGGAACACCTCTCCTATGAAGAAAGGCTGAGAGAGATGGGGTTGTTCAGCCTAGAGAAGAGGAGGCTCCTTTGAGACCATATTGAATCCTTATAAGAAAGACAGAGCTAGATTTTTTACCAAGGTCTGTAGCGGCTGGGCAATGGTTTTAAACCGATAGATATAGATTGAACATAAGGAAAAAAATTTACAATAAGGGTACTAAGACACTGAAGCAGGTTGCTCAAAGAAGCTGCGGGTGCCCCATCATTGGAAATGTTCAAGGTCAGCTTGGATAGGGACTGGACTAGATGATCTTTAAAGATCCTTTCCAACCCAAGCCATTCTATGATTCTAAGTTTCTACTCCTGTCATTTATGATGTTAGCTCAGGTTGTAAAGGACTGTGTTTCGATTTTAAAAGCTGTAATTCAGATGAGGACCAATAGACGACTTCAGGTCAGACCACTAGTTTTTAAGATAAATTTCAGGAAATGACACTAAAAAATACTGCAAGAATATTCAGCTTGCAAAGTCAGGTACTTCAAAGCTATGCCAAAATTGAACATACTTATTCTTTTTGAAACAGATCTATATGTATATATTACAATGAGGCCTCTAACTGTGCTTTTGCATACTGAACACTTCTTTTCTCCACTGGTAAGGTAAAGGTTTTAATAAATGGCAGGACAAAAGCTGGATATTTTGGCTACTAGAAAGGATGGATTAAACAACATCAGGTTCTGCAGACCAAAGGAAGTAATCTAGATTATTGTGTACATTACTTCTTTATGTCTGACAAAATAACTGGGAAATAATTCTTCATACTGCCATTCAAATGATCACCTTCCAGTTTCAGTGTCAATTTCTTATAATTAACAGGACAATCCATACTTTTCAGAGCTATTGTTTCACAATCATCTTATCCTCTGGAACAAAAGAAATACATGCCTATTTTTCTAGCTGTGAGAACTAGACAAAAACTGTGGTTCTGGATCACAGATATAGAAAGCAGAGGATGTAGCAAATCTAGAAGCTAGTAGATTGTGGAATGCATAAACTACATATTTTAGCAAGTATACATTGCTATGAAAATAGATTAGCAAGTAAAGCACATGATGCTGAGGACCGAATATATATACTACCCACATTCCCACTCACTCTGGACAAGACTCAGTAAGGTTCCCTGGACCAAACCCATGTAATCTGTAAAACAGCAGTCTGAAAGCCTGGACCTTCACTGTCTATCTTTTCCTGCACTTTAAAGAAGGCATTGGCAGGGTGCACTTTCAAACCTGGTGTCCAGTGCAGGACAGCTAAGATTACAGCAAGTTTGCAGATGATACCAAACTGATTAGTAAGGTTGATACCTCTGAGGGATGAGAGGATCCAAAGGGATCTTGACAAACTGGAGAAGTGAGCTTATGAAAAACTCATGAGATTCAACAAGGCAAAGTGCAAGGTCCTGCACCTGATTCTGCGCAACCATCAGTTTTGATATAGGCCAGGAGATGAAGAGATTGAGTGCAGCTCCACAGAGAAGGACCTATGGGTCCTGGTAGATAAGAAACTCAACATGAGCTGACAATGTGTGATTGCAGCCCAGAAAGCCAACTGTTTCCTCGGCTGCACCAAAAGAAATGTTGCCAGCAGGTCAAGAAGGGTGGTGATTCTGTCCCTTCACTCTGCTCTGGTGAGACCCAACCTGGAGTATCGTGTTCTGGAGACCTGAGGACAGGAAAGATGTAGACCTGTAGGAGTGGGTCCAGAGGAGAGCCACTAAAATGGTCAAAGGCTTGGAACAATTCCCCTATGAAGACAGGCTGAACAAGTAGGCTTTGTTCATCTTGGAGAAGACTCCAAGGAGACCTTATTGCAGCCCTTCGGTACTTAAAGGGGCTTATAAGAAAGATGAGGAAAAACTTTTTAGCAGGGCCTCTAGAAATAGCACAAAGGGCTAAAAGAGGGGCTAAACTAAAAGAGGAGAAATTTAGACTAGTCAGCAAAAGTGTTTGAACAACAACAATTTTTTGTTCCCTGAGAGGGCCACCATGTCCCATAACTTGTTCGGGAGATGAAGGGAGATTTTTTTGGGGAGGGTGTGTGAATAGTAAAAAGACAGAAAAGGAAGTGAGTGAGCCAATATGTCCACCTCTCATAAATTCCTTAGGAAGCTAGCACAGCCTAGTAAGAACTAGAAATACCCCCAAAATGCCAAAGTAGCAGTTCTTACACACTCATGATTTTTAGGAGGACAAGAAAGGCTCCAGATGATGCCATGTTGTGTGAAGCCTGGGGCATGTCTTGCTCCTCTGGGCCAATTTAGATGCCTAATTGGTGTTTCAGAGTACTGAGGATGGATAGCATTCATGTTAGAGGGAAGGAGACTTCATGTCAGGGTTCAGCTGACCTTTATCTCTGATGTCTCCTGAAGCTGCCCCAGGAAGCAGGAAGCAGGGTTTTGGAAGGACACCAAAGTTGTCACAAGAGCCACTGCTCAAGCAATTTCTTCAGAGCTTTCTGTGCTCAAGCCTATGAGCAAGCATCCTGCAATCTCCACTCTAGGTGGCCCGATAGCTATTGTGGGGTCTACTGCTTCTAGCTCTTATTTCCACCATTCTCGGCGCTCTCGGGTCTTGAGTACTGCACCAGGGCCCTGAGGCTAAACTTCTGGGACTGCCTCCTGCCTGCACCAGTGAGAAGATAAGGCACCAAGGAAGAAGATGGGGCTGCCAGTAGGAGATCTTCAGCAGTAGAGTCTGCTGAAGGAAAAGAGAGTCTGCAAACCAAAAGAGAAAGCAAATCTGTTAGTCCTTGATTCCATGTGAAGTTACAAGACAGTTCTGCTGCATGTAACCTTCCCTAAACCAGCAGTAGGTTCTAAAGTTTATGCCTTGCTGTGTTTAAGGGCCCTTAGGAGAGTAGGGAGATCAACAGCCCAACTGAAGAAGATCTACACCAATGCATGCAGTATGGGCAATGAATAAGAGGAGCTAGAAACTATTGTAAGACAGGAGGTCTATAATATCAATGCTCTCATGGAAACATGGTGGGATGACTCACATAACTGGAGAACTGCTATGGAAGGCTACAGACTCTTCAGGCAGAATATATAAGGAAGGAGAAGTAGTGAGGTAGCCCTCTATGTTAGAGAGAGTTTCGACAGCCTTGAACTCATTGATGGTGATTATAGGGTTGAATGTCTATGGGTGAAAATCAGTGGTTCACCTAATAAGGCAGATATCATGGTGAGAGTATGCTATAGACCACACAGCCAGGATGTTGAGACTGAGGAGATATTACACAAGCAACTGGGAGATGTCTCATGATTGCTAGCCCTTGCCTTTACCAGATGTCTGCTGGAAGTATAATGCAGCAGAGAGGAAACAACCTAGGAGGTTTCTGGAGTGTGGGGAAGACAACTTCCTAATACGATTGGTGAGTGAGCTGACTAGAGAAAGTGACCCACTGGACCTGCTATTTGTTAACGTGTAGGAGATGTGATAGTTGAATGCCGCCTGGGGCAGGGTGATCAAAAGATAATAGAATTCTCAGTTCTAGGAGAAGCGAGGCAGGGGGTCAATAGAAAAGCCGCCTTGGACTTCTGGAGGGCAGACTTTGGGCCACTAGATCACGTTCCATAAGAGACAGTCCTTAAGGGCAAAGGAGCTCATGAGGTTTGGATGTACCTTAGGAAGGAATTCCTGGTGGCACAAGAGCAAGCCATACCCATGTGCAGGAAAATGAGCTGGCAGGGAAGAAAACTGTCCTGGCTGAGTAAATAACTGGATAGAAAACAGGAAAAAGAGGAAAATATACAAATTCTGGAAGATGGAGCAAGCAACTTGTGAGGAATACAAAGATGAAGCAAAATCTTGTAAAGATAAAATCATAAGAGCTAAAGACCAATTAAAATTTAGATTGTCCCATTCTGTGAAAGATAATAAAAAGCCTTCTACAAATGTAACAATAACAAAAGAAGGACTGAGGAGAATCTCCATCTTCTACTGGACCCAGGGGGTACAATAGTGACAAATGACGAGGATAAGGCTGAGGTGTTTAATGCCTTCTTTGCCTCAGTCTTTAATATTAACGTGAGATGTTCCCTGGATACTAAATCTCACAAGCCAATAGAGAAGGAGGAAGAGCAAAGTTCCCTTGATCCAAGGGAAACGGTTAAAGACCTGCTAGGCAAATTAGATATTAATAAGCTTATGGGGCCGGATGGGATTCACCCAAGGGTATTAAGGTATCAGATAGAGGTGCTTGTCAAACCTCTTTCCATCGTCTACCAGCAGTCCTGGCTGACTCAGGAAGTTCCATTGGACTGGAGGCTGGCAGATGTTACACTCATTTACAAGAAGGGCCAGAGATAGGATCCAAGAAACTACAGACCTGTCAGTCAGACCTCAGTGCCAGGGAGGGCCATGGAGCTGGTCATCTTGGGTGCCATCTCACAGCACATACAGGACAAGCAGGTGATCAGGCCCACTCAGCATGGGTTTATGAAAGCAGGTCCTGCCAAACTAACCTGATTGCCTTCTATGACAAGGTGGCTAGATTGATGGATGAGGGAAAGGCTGTGGGTGTAGTGTACCTGGACTTTAGTCAAGCCTTTGACACAGTTTCTCACAGCATTCCACTTGAGAAACTGGCTGCCACTGGCCTGGACAGGCATGCTCTTTGGTTGTGTTAAAAACTGGCTGGATGGCCAGGCCCAAAGAGTTGTGGTAAATGGAGATAAATCCAGCTGGAGGCTGGTCACAAGTGGTGTTCCCCAGGGCTTGGTGCTTGGACCAGTCCTGTTCAATATCTTTATCACAGACCTGGATGTAGGGATTGAGTGCACCCTTAGTGAGTTTACGGACGACACTAAGCTGGGAGAAAGTATCGATCTGCTGGGGCTGGGAGGCTCTACAGAGGGATTTGAACAGGCTGGAATGATGGGCTGAGGCTAATGGGATGGGATTTAACAAGGTCAAGTGCAGAGCCCTGCACTTGGGACATAACAACCTTATGCAGCACTACAGACATGGGGAAGAATGGCTGGAAAGCTGCCTGGCAGAGAAAGACCTGGGGACATCAGTCGACAGCTGGCTGAACATGAGCCAGCAGTGTGCCCAGGTGGCCAAGAAGGCCAATGGCATCTTGGCTTGTATCAGAAATGGCGTGACCAGCAGGACCAGGAAAGTGGTTCTCCCCCTACTTTCTGCACTGCTGAGGCTGCACCTCAAATACTGTGTTCAGTTCTGGAACCCTCACTATAAGAAAGACATTGAGGTCCTGGAGCATGTCTAGAGAAGAGCGATGAAATTGGTGAAGGGGCTGGAGAGCAAGTCTTATGAGGAGCAGCTGAGAGAGCTGGGGTTGTTTAGCCTGGAGAAGAGGAGGCAGAGGGGAGACCTTATTGCTCTCTACAGCTATCTGAAAGGAGATTGCAGAGAGGTAGATGTTGGTCTCTTCTCCCAAGTGACAGGTGATAGGACAAGAAGTAATGGCCTCAAGATGCATCAGGGGAAGTTTAGATTGGACATTAGGAAAAATTTCTTCACAAAAAGGGTTATCAAGCGCTGGCACAGGCTGCCCAGGGAGGTAGTTGAGTCTCCATCCCTGAAGTTGTTTGAAAAGTGGGTAGATGAGGTGCCTGGGGACATGATTTAGTAGTAGACAGGTACAGTTGGAGCCAATGATCTCAAGAGTCTTTTCCAATCTAATGATTTTATGATTCTATGATTTGGGCATCCAGCAAAATGCATCTGAAAAATTCCAGCTGTTTTAGCACTTCTACAATTAAATGTATGTTCCCAATTCTAATCTCAGCTGTTCCTTTAAGTTTCAGACTGAAGGTTTTAAAAAGATCCAGCAAGAGATATTTCAGGTTGATGGCATGCCCTATTTGCATTAAATAAATTAAACCTCATTTCATTAGGCAATTTTTCAATTTTCCAATTTTTATAAAAGCCATTAGCTGTTCCTTAATTATCATAATGAGGTCCATTATGGTGAGTAATTGATAATGGACATCACTGAGTGACTTGATATCCCATGCAGGATTTCTGTGTAAGAAAAAAGTCCATTGTTTTTAGAAAATTTTGAAGTTGTATTACCAGCTGTATAGACTCAGAAAATGGTCTACAGGATGAAAGAAACTTATGATAGCAAAGTTTTGTTTTGCTCTTAATAAGCAGATTTTTTTTGAGGGTAAGCTTGTCCTGGGTTTTATGAAATGTGGTAGTCTGTTACAGATACTTTTTAGTTTATTTGTTTAACTAATTAATACTGTAACCACAAACACTGGGGAGTCCACTCAGTCATCTATGACTTTCTAATGCTGCCACAGGACATTGGATGCAAAATAACAACACCATCTGACCCAGGTTTTCACTGTAGCTTTTATGGAACACATTAGACATGAAGTGTAGTCCTCTAAAACCCACAGGACATACCCTATCAAGTTTCTCTGTTACTGATCACGTAATTTCTCTTCTACAAAACCACTTCCAATTACTCTTATTGACTCTCTAGGCTCCACACAATACTGTTTGTAATACTACTTTGCTTTTTGGTTTGTCATAACAAATGATGGTTTGATTTGGCTTATGTGCTTGGATGCGTATGCCTTTTTCTCTCCTTTCACGTAGTTTGAGTAGATTAAGTCTTCCTGACTACTTCACTGTCAACCAGAAGACTGATACATACCTTGCTGAGATGAAGACAATAAAACCATGTGATCTTGTATTTTCCTAGAGGTTACCTTGCTGTTCTATTGAACAAAAATCTTCCTTCACTTCATCTACCACCCCTCCTACTGGACTCCTTTATCGTCTTCCTGCTTTTTAACCTTACATGAAAAACAGCTCAACATTTCTAAATTATCAATTAAGTTAGCTTTTTTCAGCTTTTCTCAGAACTCTGTTTGATGAATGTTACAGGTGGCTGAAAATCACCTGAAATAAATAATTATTCCTGTCTTCAAAGCTTTTAAATTGCCTTTGGTGTTTCTCCTTGGATGGGGGAAATCATCCTGCCCTTCATCAGGCAGATGCCCAAGATACTTCTGGGGCACTTCTGAGTACTTTGGTCTGGGCAGAACATCATCCTTCTGATTTTTCCACTGTTAAACTAATAGATTATTTCTTACAGGCTGTTCTTTTCTGATGTCTTCCTCAGTATCATGTAGTTATTTGATGCCTCCAGTGGGGGCAATAAACTCTAATGACGTAGCAGCAAGAACAGCCTGATCTGTGTGTTTTCTCATTTGACCTAGTTACTTGTCATTGTAAGACTGGAAGATCTGCAATGATATTAACCCACTCGATCCACTGGGAAAACCTGTATCTACACGTTATATGAACTTTGGTATCATGGAATTCTTCCTCATTTTGGCTACAAGACTGAACCTGATGTGGAAGTTAAGTAATTTCTTTTCACAGGGCAGGATACAGATAATACTTCATTTGGTGTTGGTCATAGAAAATGACGACTGTTCAACTTTGTTGCTACAGCAAAACTACATGTATACAGCAAAGCTTATAAACACAATTCTGCAAATTCTGATGGAAACTCTGCTGCTAGCTTCTATGTTTATACTTCACAGTGTCTGTATTAGCTTGCTTTCATTCATCATTTAAGTCAGTTTCATCCTGTGTCAGCAAAGATCACACACCTCATGTGGTACGTGTGAAAGTCGTCCAGATCACACATTCCTGTAATTGTTCATAGAACTTCTAAACAAGAGGATTGTACTGGGCCATATATTCAGCTCTTTGCTTTTACAATGGTATACTGCCTAAACTCCACTTTTGCTCTATTCCTGTTTGCTGCTCCAGCTGCTCTATAGACTGGTCCTGGTACTTGTTCTAGAAGCATTTTGCAAGCATTATGCCTTTGTTTTCTGTGAAGAAAGATTTATAGGGAAGGTGATATCTTTTATTAGAATATTTGGTTCATTTGGAAAAAATGGACATTCTTGTGGGGTCAGAGTTCCTTCATTACACTTGTTTTCTGCCTGCTTGGTTTTTCCATTTCTGAGAGCTCTGCTTAGAGAAATCAGGCCTAATAATTTTGTCCTTTTCAATTGCTACATTTTCTTCCAGCTTAATAAAGAGAACATATGCACTTGTGCTCTTTTGTGGAGACTTGTGTGCTTGTTTTTCCAAAATCCAGAATAAAAATAATAAAACCAATTTTAGGTCAAAGGTCTGTGTTTTGGCCCTGGTATATGGAAACCTCACTCCCTCCAGGTTTTTTTGGAAATAGTCCTGGACTGATATGATCAATTTCTTTGTTCTTAAAGGAAAAATAAAAGTCTAGTGTACCAGTTAAATAAAAGGCAGAGAAAGACCCTATGGAGAATAACAAGATATATGTATTGATTTTAAACTGACAAAGAGAAACATTCAAAATATTTGCAAATTATTTCTTCTGCTGCTTACCCCCCAAGTAAAGGAAAAACAATCCATGTTGAGTAAGAGGCTGTAGGTTGTGAATATTTTTAAGGTCCAATGCAGTCCTGAATTCCAGACCCATGCAGCTTCTCAGATGTCTAGCAGAGTTTATATAAGTTTGACTGAGTTAAATACCAATATATTTTTGTTTGACAGCATGACCCATACATAGTGGGCCAAGCATTATTACACTCTTCTAGTAGTCCCATTCTATGCTTTTCTCACTGTTTACTTCTCCCCAAAATGACTGTGACCTCCTGCCAGATTTTCTTGAAGGTTATGCTAATCTTTATTGGCAAGAGGAACAGTAGCTGGAGAAAAAAAGTGATAGAGAACGCCACGTGAGAATGAACAGCATGCAGACCGTGAGAAGTTTCTGCAATAGCTGGAACCAGAGCAGCTTTGTCAGCATGCAGTCCCTGGAGCAGTAAGTGGGGTTGTACACACTAAAATATCCTAGAATAAATCTTAATTAATTTTCTGGTACTCAAAAATCATTTGGTATAAATCCTTTTCTAAGGCAGATGGGTGCACCTCAGGTACTTTCTATGAAGTTTTATGCATTTCATACAGCCCCTTTCTTGGCCTCAAATCTTAACTTCTTTTGTGTTCAGATCCAAATGAATGTGTATATCTGGCTGTGTGAACACATGGAGAAAGATTTCCATATCTATGCCCCTCTTTACTGAGAATTCTGTGTATAGCCTTTCACGTATAAATGGTAAATGTGTTAAATAACCTTCTGCAAAACTTTCTGACCTGATATCAAATAACTACAGCTTAAAACATGGCAAAAATTAAGTTACCTCATGTTACGTTTATGATGATTAGTATATTCAACAAGATGGGAGTAGTCTTACAGAGTAGGGGGAAGGGATTATTTCAACGCTCTTTAAGGAGATGGAGTTACTGCTGCTTCCTAGTAGATCCCCAGCACTGCAGTTTAAGCCACTTTAGGCTCTTGAACATTGCGACATCTGTAGTGTGGTTGAGGGCCAAAATGCAAACAGTTATGTCACATCCACTTAACAAGATGGAACACGGTTTAACCAAGCTGAGGGACAAGCATGCTGTAAAGAGGCCCCACAACATGTTTGTTTTTTTAGAGCAGATGAACCCTAAATTAGTACCAGATGTCAGTACTAGACCTGCAGTATAGAGAACACAGCAGGGAACTAGCAATTATGGTGGAGCCACTGTGAGGCCATCTTTAAGGTTTCATTCTGTTTTACACTTACAGCGAGAACTCAGCCTTTTCCTATTATAGTAAAACATAGCTCCTTCTACTTTTGGTCGATGTGCTTATGTACTGCGGGATGACAAGGTGCCTTTTGCTTTCAAGCCAAGGTACTTTGGAGTGCCCAAAAAGCATATATATGCCCTATTTCTATCTGTTCTCTGCACTGAGGTCATGAAGATTGGTGTGAGCTGCTGCTTTATTGCTTTGCTTCAACTGCCTTTGGCTTCAGATGTAGCTCTGCTCTCATCACAGGCTGCGCTGTTTTTGGCCTTCTGATCATTTTTCTGTCATTTTGCTTGTTAGTTTGTTCATTAGTTACTTAGCAATTTTCTTTGTTTTCCTAGACTTTTTTGTTGCCAAGAACTTCCCTCTTGGCAAATGGGGAAAAGAGGAGATTTTCAGTTTGTGTTAAGCCATGTGGTCTCCAATAGTTTTTTAGTTCTCTGCCTCAGAACAGTTTAGTCTCCTATCCCACATGTGTGTTTTTGTGACAAGGTCTTTGCACTTGCACCTCCCATAACATGTGTTGGAGGGACAGGTCAGGAAGAATCCTTATTATCAGGAAAAAAATTCTTATTGTCAGAAAGAATTCCTTATTCTGGAGATTCTGCTGCCTCCAAGTCTTTCACTTTCTCAGCCAGAGAAGATCTTGAGTGCAGTCTCTTGATCTTAACTGGAAATCTGCAAGGACAAATTCAGACATCAGTGGGTCAATTCAGAAGGCAATGAATGCACACTTGAAAGATCTTTTGTCTTATTAAATTATGAGTGGTTTTCCTTTGCTGCAATGGTGTGCATTAGGGGTTCATGGGGAGGAAGATCATTCAGTCCAAAGTCTTCAAATAAATGTCTTTTTCTTCATTGTTTTTTAACTTCCATGACTCAGTGGTTCTACAAGCTACATCTATAGACATATACTGTAAAGGGACATGATTTAGGATTTGACTATCATTGTCTTACAATGCACAGTGTTTATCTGATGTCACACACCTTTGCAGTTTTGATGCTTGCCAACTAGTACTCTCCAAAGAAGTACTCAGTTATGGCTCCAGGAACCATAAGGGCAAATTTTACAGTATTCACAACAACATCACTAACACTGCCTCCTCAGCCCCTAAGAATTGCAAAAGGTACTTTTTGCTTTCAGATCCTCAGAAGATGATCAGTCATACTCAGTTCCCTGGGATCAGGGTCCACTCTTTTGTAGGTCTTATTAGCCCCATTCTTTTTCACAGGCAGGCAAACTCAGTGGTAGATTGTACAGATCAGTGTTCTGGAGGATGATCACAGTCTTACTATCTGCTACCCATCTTCAGCTCCGATAGAATTGGAGTGCAAGGATATTTAAAGATAAGTGCCACCTAATAAACTACAGTGCACTGGATCTAGTATCTTCATCTCTTCTAGATGAGTCTGTAGTCTCCTAGGAGATTATTTGAAGTAGTTCCAGAAATTCATAAGGCAGTCCATGCTTTTGTGATCATAATGGAGTTGTGGAAGTTTGTATTCTGTTTTAAACTCATTCAATCTGATATTTTTTAGAGTAAATCATAATATGGCTGTGAAAATTTACACTTCTTTAATCCAAGAGAAACACTTGAGTAGTCTGAGAAGCTTCAGAAACTGGACCAATGAATGTCTGAGTGGGTCAATAAAACCTTGTTCTTCAATAAGTTACACTCGGAACTGCACACTTTTTCAGGACCCTCTACCTTACCATTAAAAAAATTAGAAGATCTGTATGGAAAGTAAGTTCGATAGATCTACCGGCATTACAGATTTTGTTGTTGTTGTTAATCACCAAAAATTTTATTTTTCAGAAGCTACTTTACTTATGCTGCAGTGAGCTGATGGTAAAAACATTCTGCTCCACTTCTATCCTTTAACTCAATTTTAAGGTACAAGAAGGGGAATCTAAAAAAACCCCAGTAACACATTACTTCTGTTGCTATTCTCTGTATCCCTGGGGACAAAAAACAGATTTTGCCTGTCTGGGGAAAAAAAGCATTAAAGAATTTCACAACTTATGCAAAGATGATATTGGTAAGTGAACACCATGATGCTCATCATGTTAAGGCAGGAGACGATATTAAATGCATGCCAGCAGACAAGTCACTTGCCCTCCTTGTGGGGACAAAGTTGGCCATGTTGTTAGGGAGACATGCGTCTGCCTATGGAGCAAAACTGCGTGGTACTGGCAGCTTTACCTTTCCATGTTTCTCTTTCCTGCTTTACATTAAATGTGTTATACAGGTAACTGTAACACCTTTACAATGTTGTATTGTTGCACATTAAGGGAGCTCTGGAAAAAGTGCTGCCTCAGAAGGGAAGAGAGTTCATCTTCAACATAAAATAAGCTAATTTCAAGAACATTCAGTAGATTTTCAATAAATGATGAAACTTTCTCAATACTACTCTGAAAATAAGACATGTCTATCAGGATTTAAAGATCATATTGTAGATCCACATTTTGATAAGGATTTCTTTAGCATGCGAAGGAGGTGGAGAAGCTTTTCTTTCCCCTGACAGGTAACCATCTCTAGCACAAGAGAGCCCCGCCTCTACTACAGGTATTACACAATGAGCTTGCCAAACGCTGATTCCATGGAATATTGGTCATTAGCCTAGATTAATAGAAGGATTTTTCAGGGTTAGAGAGAAACAAGCGTAACACAAACGCTGGTGAAATACATTGTGTGACTCACTCTGAGCAAATATTTCCTGACCAAGGGACTAAAGAGTGGCATTTCTGCTGCTTCTACCAGTTAAAGGAGGGAGAGGGTATTTTAAATATCCTGGATGGTGTTCTAATTGATAACCATGCAGCTGAATAAGACTAGGGAACAGGGAAAGTACATTCTTTCATGATTTGAAAACTCATGGCACAATCACTCTACATTGTAACATAAAATTAGTCCTGGAGCTGTTAGAGGTTTGGAGCTCACATAACATCTAACAGCTCACTTAAATTTTGACTTGTCTATCAAAGACAAAAGATGAATCTCCCTAAATAGGTTGCTGTCAGTATCTCAGATGTTTTTTTGCTTCGGTTACTGTTTCTCCAGCCTAGCTCCAGAGTTCCTCTGTTTTCTCCTTCGCATCTGTCCTAAATGTTTCTGCTAAAGTCATATTTGTTTCCTCCCACACATGAGCACTCCATTGATTTCCTGTCATTTGCCAGGTCAAATTCAAGTTGTTCTTCTTTACCTACAACACCTTTACTGTGTACCCCCACGTATATATCCAGATTCATTATCTCTGACCACCTCTCCCACATCCCTTATCTGGAAACGACCTCAGTTCACGGGATTTGTGGCCCTCAAAAGAAAAGACATGAGTGAAACTGCTTCTAATCAAAACCCTGGTTTCCATAGCAAGTCATACCTGCCTAATTAAAAGTATGATTTTTGGGCCAGTATAATCAAATCATGGCAGCTATCTTCTAGGGTATTCCCTTTATCATTGTTTAAGCTTATGATACGTACATTAGAGTGAACTGACATGTGGAAGCTAAACTGACAAAACTATTTTGAGATCCAATACAGCTGTTGAAAAGAACATAATTTTATCCCATTGTAAGCTTTTGAGGTTTCAAAAGAAAAAAGAAAAATCCTGTCTTCCCACTGAAAGAAAGCTCTCAGAGCACCACTAGAGATGAGAAAAACCTACACCAGAAGTACAACAATGGAGCATGATAAGTAGATCAATGCCTTGTGAACTAGGTGGAAGAAAGTCTTTATCCTGAGTGTTTCCTGATTTCTCATGCTTTGATTGCTTACAATGTTTTTTTTATTGGTCTGGATTCTAGAGGGAAGCTGCATCTTCCTCTTTCTCTTGCTCAGCTCCTCTTCCTAACTTCCCAGCATGTCTTTGCTGTGTTTTGTCTCTTTGCTTACTGATATGATAAAGAATGATAAAGAAGAGATGGGTATCTAAAGCAGCATTAAGACAAAACTGGTATGAAGAAGAGCATTGCATGGTACACTTTACTGACCATAACTGTTTACATTTTGCCCAGGGATTTGTTCCAATGTAGCAATCTAGTTACCCTTTATTCTATCTATGCTAGCTTCTGTGGATAGGCACACACAATCCTTGCTGTGTCCTAAATACGTTACATTGTCTTCTGCCCAATGTTGACATATTTTTTATCTAGTTAATTCAACAGAATAACTTCTAAAATCACTCAGACTTTCTCATCTCTCTATCACTTTCTCCACAGTAAAATCTGATTATGTGGGGAATTAAGAGACTGGCCTTTTTCTCCTGTCTGCACTGAAACAGAAAGCTATGTCTACCTGCAAATACACAAGTAATAAAGAATTCAACTCCTAGTAGCTCCCTGTTCAATTTTATGTACCTAATCAAATCACCTAAATGTTTGTATGCAGATTTCAAGTTTAAGACCTGTCAATTCTTTTTCTCACCAGCAAGAAAGTAACACTTTTGGGAAGGCTTTTCTCATTTAGAGGCCCTGGAGTCATCGGAAGGCTGAGTACATTTGATAAGTGCTTTTCCTGGAAAAGTCCTGTAAAATGTGTCGCAAGGTAGGGGTAAGAAGTGTCCTGACTGCTGTTATGCTACTGAAGCTTGCATAAGTCTAAGTGAGTGCTTCAGAGTACAGTTCTCTTGAAATAAAACAGATGAAGGGAGAAGCCAAAAACATAGTGCGTACTGCAAGTGTGTGTGTAGGTTTGTGTGCTGGTTAGCGTGGTTTTATTCTTAATTTGTTTGCTTTGAAACTGAAGGTGAAAACAAGTGACTCTGTCTTTTGTTAGACACAGTAGGTCAGATTTGCTCACAGTGTAAATGTGTTTTGTCTTCCTTATTCTCCCCACCTGAGCTAGCAGCGACTGATTTTTTTTTTCAGCACGTTTATTCCAGTATCAGCAGAGATAAAGTAAGTTAAGGAAGAAGGGGTGGGGGCTAGAGTAGAGGTCAAGGGCAGGGAGCTTTTCGTGCAGCCTCTCAAACATGTTGATTGTAGTTTGGGATTTTCAAAGCTGCACATGTTGAGTAATATCTGCCAATAAACACAGCTCAGTGGGTGAGAAATCTGTCTGCCTCTTGCTGAGGATTAGAAGAGAAAAGACACCAAATGAGCAGTTTCTTCACATGTGGGTCATGCCCCTCACTGGGGTACTTGCCCCTGACCTAATCCTGTTCCACTTTGTCTCCCTCACTCCCTCCTGTCTTCCTTCTCCCTTTTACTCCTCTACTGCTGCACTACTGGTGGTCTGGTGCATGCTGCACAGATGTTTTCCCTATGCTATTATAAGATTATTTTTCAAGTGGCTTCTTGGAACAGATGTTCCAGTGTGTGCACTCTCCTTCCCTTGGCTGAAAGTGCTCTGCAAAAAAAGCAGATTGCATTGCTGCTCTCCTTTTGATCTAAAGTGAGCCCAAGAAAAAAAAACCCACACAAATGATACTGGTTTTCATTTCAGGCTGCTTGGCAGTGGTGCACCTGGGTGTGTGTCTCCTGCTTCTCTTCTCCTCCATCACTAGTGCTGCTTGCAGATGTTGTTTTCTGTGCCTTTCTTCTTCAGCCCATTTTTTTCCCTCTGTGACCCAATACTTTACTCCCACTGCTTTTAAATTTTCTTTCATCTAACAGTCTGGTATTCGTGCTTCCAAAATCATTCCCTGACCCGTTTCCAGCACCTCATCTTCATCTTCTCCTTCCTTTGGCAACTTCTGGACTGTTAGGATGGATTAGTCTCATGTGTTTGGGTACAAGGCCTGTCCCCTTTCTTGTCTTTTCTTTTTGAGTTCAGATTCATTGCTTAGTTTCTCCTTCAACACCCCAGTGAATTCACCTGAGCATTGTTGCATCTACTTTTTCATTTTATTTCTCCCATTAGGACAGGAACATTTTCAGGAGTCAGAGGTCTTGTGATGGCAAGGGAGCATCTTTTTCAAGTGCCACTTAATTTATAGATATAACAAAGGCATGACACAAGAGGCTGTGAAATTTATGCTATATTTTAGGATCCTGTAGCTAGGCATAGTTCACTGAAACTCATCTTCTACAATTTAAAAATAAAACTAAAAAAAATATTTATTTGATCACATCCAGTCTTTCAGATAGAGATTGTGTCAGCTTCAACCCCATGTGTTTAAATATTCAGCTTACATGATTCCAGTCTTTATGGAGAAAAATAAATACTGCAAATATATTCCAAGTCAATAAGATACTATCTGGGAGTGGGTTCCTAAACCTACTACTAATCAACTTCAGTTGATTCAAGGTGATTTACATCAGTGAAGAATTTGGTTTGGATATGTGTTCAGAAAAATCTGCCCAATGTTATTCTTATTTTGACATGGCCAGCACTGCATGTACCCATTAATTCTCTTTACAATGTCCTCTAATGGAAAATTCCTGCAGAATTATTAGGGTATGATAACCTTGCAGAAGAATGTATAGGATTATTTAACAGGAAAATTATTCTCTATTGCATTTACAGCCTATCCTAGATTCCTCCAGAAACGTTCATGCTATTTGCTGATTTATAGACTTGCTGAGAAATTTCTCTAGAACTCATCTAGGGTAAACTTATGAAGTATTGTACCTTCCCAGGGAAGATTTAAGCCATAATTATAAACTTTTGAACACCTCCCTAGCTTCCCCTGTAAGATTGTTCTATGACGTTGTACTGCAGTGTGTTTCAGCAACAAACAAACAAACAAACAAACTGATACAGGGATATATGCTTTGGCAACATTTCCCAGCCACTAAATTATTCCTGCCTGTGAGCTAAGCTTGCAAGCACAGCTGTAGTTATGATGCACTGCTCTTAAACTAAGAATACTTGTAAATCTGACTTGTGGCTATAAATTCACCTACAATCCAAATAATCCATTACAAGTAAATGACTCTATTTGCATACACATTTGGGACTGTCCACCACACATCCTCCTTCTCCAGAAACTCATAAAACTGGCCCTTTGGTAATATTGCTGACATCTTACTTCTCACTAGCCTTGCAATCTTCTGCACTTAATTATCAAAAGTTGCCTTAACTGCCTCTGTAGTATTGGTATCCAAATAGGTAGCAGAAGGGAGAAGGTAAAGAATAAAAACAAATGGTTTAAAGATGATGATCAACAGGCTTATGAGAAAAAGATCATGTGATGTAAATCACATGATAGGAGGAAATGGGAATCTCATGGTACAACAAATCCAGTACTGCTTCCTGACTTATCTTTGTGATTGGTGTAGCAGGTGACATTGTAAATATAGCGACACCCATCATGAGCCCAAAGTTTGCAAAAAACACCTAGTAATCTATTATTTCAGTCAAACAATACATTGAAAATGGGCTGAAAAATAACAACACATCAGCCATGCAAGCCATTTCTTCTGACCCAAGGTCAGACTCACATGTTATTCTGCACAAACATATTTTTCTTTCCTGTTTAAACTTTCTGTGGACAAACATGCCATAGGGTTGCCAGTCCATGTTCAACCATTCCTGCTGTCCATACAGCATTTCGAGTGCTGAATGGCATTTGTAGTTGCCATTGTACAGGCAGTTCCAGTAGGCTTTCATCAAAAACTCACAAGGTTATAGAAGGAATATTTAGATTCCCTCCCTGTTTGACTTCTTTAAGCCTCTGATTTAGGGATAATTTGTTATCTTAAACCTTGGGGCAGCTGGCAGGCTTTGCTCTGGTTTGATTTTGTTCATTTGGATTAAATAATGGAGAATAAAGCTTAAGATGCCTTTATTATCCTTTTTTATTAAAAATATTTATGCAATCATGTGAAATAAAATGCTGGGAGTTCTTTAGTTGTTGCTTTGCCTTTCAGAGGACTTAAGAATAAAACCTGTGGAATTATTATTTTTCAAGTATAAAAAATTATGGTGTCACATTCACTAATCTCTAGCTGACAATGTTCTCTGTGAGGATGGTATTTTAGCTGCCTTTCTGTTTACCCTTCTTCAAAAGAATCTGGAGTGCTAAATAGGGTCTTTAGGCAGAGCTTGCTGTTTAAACTGTACTTTTCCAGAAGGTGGAATCACAGATAGCTCTTATGAATACATGTCTCCACATCAGATATCATCCTTGGTTTGGGGTCCAAGGAAGAGCCCATGTTAAAACACTCTTGACACAAACTGATCTGTTCGGGACAAAAAAAGTTTGAAGAACTGAGATTCTGCTTCTAAGCAGACTTGCAGAGATAAGTAGCCACGAACAGCAGGGATCAAAAGCTGCACAGCCCCTGCAGAGCAGGGAGATTTGCCACCACTTTAAATGATAGTATAGACAAAGTAATAACTAAGCTGTACCTATTGGCAGTTATCTGGATTTGAGTGAGTTTTCAACTGTCTTATGTCTTTATTCAGTCTGTTCAGATTGGTTTTAATACACAGATTATCAAAAGTTTATAAGATGCTTCTTTATACCTCACTTTGGAAGACTTTTTCAGTATAAATGACATTTTTCTGCCTCCAGAAGTGACCATCTCAAAATTCCTATGAAAGGTCCTAACAGACCTAGGCCAAAAGAAATCATAAGAAGGTAGCTTTCCAAGTGCATTCAGCTAATGAATGGCAGGACAGAGAAGTGATAGCTCTCAGCTGCAAAAATGAATAGCATAGATCCGAAATGACTGAAACCAAACACTTCAATAAACGATGTCAGAAAGCAAAAACAAGGTAAAAAAGTCTACAAAATATTACTATTCACAATAGACTATTGTCAGAACCTTGAACTAATTCTATGTATTGAGTAACAGTTTTATTTGATCAGAGCGCTTTGAAAGAAGATTGCAAACCTTGTCTTTTTTGGTTTTTTAACTATCGCAGCTGGGGAAAAAAGAAGTATTAGCATAACTTGGACTTTTGAACTCCAGTCCCTAAAGTGCACTGAGTAGTCCCTCCTGGGAGACTTCCACTTACTTTCCTTAACTTTGCATCAGGGCATCTGTCTCATGGTCTCTGTCACAGATACACCAGAATATATATAGGCACCTTGGACCTCAATCCCACAGTTTACAGCCTGTGGATGAGGTGGAGTTCCAGGAACTTAAGTTCATCTTTCATGGTGACAGGTTTGTGCTCTTGGACTGAGATCTTTGTACTACATCTTTCTGAGGCATAACAAATAGTTCTTTTCCTTTCACTAGAATTCTGACAAATACGATGTTCAGAATATGATGTTCTTTAAATTTACAAGAAAGGGTATTTGTTGCTAGCAGCTATTGTCTTTTCTATTTAGTCCTTCTGTTCTACAATTGCCTTTTTAGTCTATATGCACATTTTATAACATCTAGGTCTTGTTGTGGTTGAGGCTTCCACAGAGTTATATCCTTAACAGATGCCTAAAACATTTAGTCATGCTAGGTCTGATTTAACATCCTTGTCTCTCTTTTGCCATTTCCACCCTATCTGTCCACAGCTTTCTGAGGCTCTCCTAGCCAAACTTTCCTGCATTGTTGAATGGGCTTGTTTGATCTGACTTTATATTGCCTAAATGTAGGGGTCTTAATTTCAGCTTGTAAGTGCAACTCAATATCAAATAAGACCAAAAACAGTGAAAAAAACACCCCGAATTTTGCAATAATAAACCAATAAGTATCATGTTCCAGAAAGTTTTTCTGTTTCAGCAGGGTCTGAACACTGTATTTCCTTCACAGATCATGCTGGACATTAATGTCCTCTCTGTTTCCCACATACCTCCGGACACCATAGTTTTGCCACATTAATCTCCAGACATTCCTCCTATCCCCACTCTTTTCCCTACTCCTGTGTAGCTCTGGATATACCTTTCCCATTTCCAAGCAAGCTGATCTGATACTACTGCTGTTTTTTATCTCACTGGAACTGTATTTCCCCTGGAAGTCTGAGGATGGGATCTAAAACTACCTTGTAGGAATAACAGGGTTAAAAGTCATCATGAGGTGCACAGGGAAGTATTCTGTGGTCAGGGATAAGAAACATCTAATCTACAGGATGTTCTTCTATCATTAGTATCTTTGAAGTTGTCATACAGGGCTAATTATAAATAGTTCTGTAGCTACCAGGTGGGAAAAGTTTTTAAACACAAACCTTCCTCTTGAAGTTTCTGTGTCCCTTCTCCCAGGACAGTTGATTTATATTAAACCAAATGTTGTTTGCTTAACTGATAAATGGAAAACACATTATTGGTTAACAGCTCTGTTTGGAAATAACATTTTAGAGGTGGTCATGCAATAAAATAGGAGGAAGCCCCAGTGGCAAAATAGAGCTTTCAGGCTGAGGCTGGTAAAAACTGCAGTCAGTCAGCTAGGCAAGGCTGTCTGAACTTACAAAGAGATGAGAACAGAGCTGTGTGATTTGGAAATCAGTTTTTTCAGACCATATTTTTTGATTGCACAATTGAATTGAACTCTTAACTAGCAAGTAGACTTAGAATTTGAAGTTGCAAAGTCCATCTGTTTAGTCACCTCATAGGATCTTTTCCTCCTGTCTAGGAAGTCTTACAAAGTAGGCTTTTTTTCTTTTTTTTTTTTTTGTCACTGCAGTGCAGTTGAATTTGAAGAATGTTTAAACGACATTGCAGAAGTCTTCCTTTCTAAGGGAGAACCAAAACTTCCTTGATTCCCTTGCCAACTCCATTCCGACTCTTGTCTGTCACATATCTGTCTGCTCACATTGCACTGTTGGGTGACACTGAGTTTATGGGAATGTTTGTGACCACTTTTAATTGAGTTGAAGGCTGTGACTTCAGAGGCCAACAGCAGGAAAACACTGGCTGCCTAAAAGATATGATTGCTTTTGTTTATAAAAATGCATTATAGTTTCTGGCACTTCCAAGATGGTTGAGCTCAAGAGCTGGAGAATGTGAGGGTGGGACGTCATGATTCAGCTGTTTGTTCTGTAGCATTCATTATTATCTTGTATATTTTCCTTCAAGGACAGTTATAAATAGTTTTGTAGTGATCAGATGAGAAAGAGTAAGCACAATCCTCAGTCAGCATCACTGGGGAATAAGCTCTCCATGATACCTCCTCCACTTTCTTTCTCTGACACCCTTGTTCCCTGACCACTTTTACTACTAAGATAGTAACCTCAGCCTAGGTGCTGGTGGTGCAGGGACTCCTCACCTAAGGAGGTGAACAGGAGGACAAAGAACCATGAGGAATGTAAGGAACCTGACTCTGCCTCACCACCACATGCCAGCTAGATCAAATGGCTATAGATCTGATTCAGGGTCCTCTGAAGTCCATGCAAATATTTGTGTTGATTTCAGTGGCTTTGGATCAGCACCTGTGTACACAGAAGAAAGTAAGATATTTTTCCCCAAAAGGGACAAAGTCATGTTTTCTTTTCATAGAGAGAAGGGGAGTGCAGAGTGTTGATACAATCTTCCCTACTCTGCTCTTGGGACACTCCATCTAGATGATGTTGTACATCCTGATCAGTTGTTAGAGTTCTAGCTGATCCCTAGAAAGTTGCCTTCATGTGTATTTTTTCATTCTTCTTGTTATGTGACAGAGGAATGATGCATAATATTTTTTGCCCAATAATTTCAAACGTGAAAGGGGTAATCTAGGACCAGAAACATTTCATGGAATATGCCCATGCCGAGAGATGGAAAAATTTAAGCCTTTATTGCCCATGGCAACTGTAAGTCAGTGTGAGTGGCATAACATCTTATTTAAAAGCGCATGCCACTTGTGCTACCATGCGATTTCTGTTTTTTCTTTAAAGGCTTTGTACCTGGAAGAGGAGTGTTTTAATTGATTTCTTTTTTTTTCTTGGAACATATGTAAGGAATGCAGAAGCAAATAAACAGTAAGTCTACAGTGCAGGTAATTTTATTGTTTCACAGATCATTGAAGTTCATGTTTCTGCATCTCTCTGATAATGTGCATCCACTCTTGAATGTAGCTTGTTTTCAAGAGTTACCTCTGTTGCACGTTCTATGCATAAATAACATAGAAATAATAATTTATGTTCCATGATTTATGACTTTGATTGACTACTGTTGAGGTAATTGTCTGTGTTTAATCCAGTTTCTTCACTTTAATTCTGTAGTTTCACAGTCTGTCACAAAGGTTGATCATGTCCTTCATCATAAAACCCTGCTTTGAAACTTGGACCATAAGAACATTCTTTTACATCTTGTCAAGTCCATAATGAAATATAAATTAAAAGGATTATTACAATAATTCTGTGGGATTAAATAACTATTCCATTTCATTGGTTTTCAGCTGAAAGGAAAAGATAGCTTTCTGTTCTGCTATTCTATTCCTGAAGTATACTTCTATATATCCCTTATGATCCTTCCCTAGAAGAAATCTTGGGGTAAAATACTTATAAATAAAAAACTTATAGCTTTGGGGGAAACATACAGTAATGGAGTGAGAACACCTGCAATGCTTTCATATGTGGTAGTATTTTGAAGAAGGGTAAGGTTCTGTGTTCTGGTCAATAATACAAGATTTTCTGACTCTTTATGGAATAACAGTCCTGTTTGGGCCAAAGTCCTTCTAACTGGTTAACTGCCTGGGAGTGCACTCAGTAAGGGCTGCTGGAAGTAGGAGGAGAAGGTCTTTCCACCTCCCGTTAATAAGAAGGAAGCAGGAAGATCACAAGATGATAGAGTACCTCCATGCATTCTCATTCTCTGCTTTGTCTCAGCAAGAAAATATTTTTTTTAATTATTCACTGTTTAATCAATCTTGCTGAAAACATCTAAAGTTGCTTTTCAGTAGGCATGAGAGGAATGAAGAAAACCTAAACACTTGTGGGTGTGGTGAAGAATTACAGGAGGTAATGGAGGTGGGCATGTTTGTGAGCAAACCAGAAGAAATTAAGGAGATTATGCCAACAAGAATGTGCAGCAGTCTGGAGGTCAGAGAACTGTAGAGAGGCAAAGATCACAGAAATGTAGAGAAGCATGTGAGACAGAGAACAGCATGACTTTGGAAACCAGGAGAGTAGATTAATGACAGAGAGTGGAACAAGTGAATGTGAGGAATGAGATTTCTTGACCTAAGGTCCAAAATACTGTTTAACTGCAGAGGAGAAACATCAGGGTTGATTGGTTAAGTTTTGCATTAATACTTGGGGAAGGTGAGCACATAAAGTTGTGAGAGATGCCCTTGATCAAAGCAGAAACTGATGACATATAATTTCTGCCAGATTTCTGGAACTGGCAGGATAAAAATTGATGTCAAATGTCCCTGTGCTTAGGCTCTCTGTAGATAAATCTTTACCGTCCCCAGACCTTTGTGATCTGCCTTCACAAGCATATTTGGCACTGGCTAGAACCCCTGAGAGGTACTAAGGGTGAGGGTAAAAGTACCTGCTGGGCAGAAAAGGGCCTGGCCACATGACTGAAAGACCAGTTTGGAGATACTTGTTTGGGGGGGGTGAGGGGGAGGTGGGGTGTGACTGAGAGAGGTATTTATTTTGCACGTTAGAGCAGAAGTAAGGGTTAGAGTTGAAGAGGCTTCTATTTGTTTTCTGTGCTTTTTCACGGAAAGTTAGCTAGCACCCAGCAAGCCTAATTTTTAAGCTCCTTACTAGTTCCAGAAAATACTCAGAGACCAGGAAAAACAGTTTCCATGTATCAAGTGCCCAGTGTAGTTTTCCTATTTTTCAACCAGTATTCATGCTGGTAATCTCTGCTGCTTCTGGCCCAAATCTTATGGTTGCCTCTAAGGAGAGGCTGGTTGAAGCCTAGACATATGATAGGGAGTTGGTAGAGAGCACAGCAAAGAGCAAGGTCTTCAAGGTCTCCTGTAGCTGATATATTACACATAAGTATGGAGGAACAGTTCATTTTGACTGATATTGGCTAGCTACCACAGGTATAGTTAGGCTACAGTGAAGATGTAAGGAAGGCAGAGTAAAGAAGTATGGGGGCAGGTTTTCCTGCCACAAACAGGGATAAGTACAGAAGCCTGTTGATTTTAGTGACACATCTGTAGGACTGGGTGAAATCAGCAGCATGTATTTGTGATCCAATGGAAGACCAGCCAAACCACAGCATTGTTGATCCCATTTGTGGACTGAAATTTGGTTGGAGGGGGAACCAAATATCAGGTTATGCTTGTTGTCATAAATTACGAAAGAAGGACTCAAGGAATGCTTTCATATGGACCCTGTCAAAGTAAGATTTTTGTGTTGCCTTCAGAGCCTACAGATGTACCTATTTTCCTCATAAACCGTGAGCCTTGATGGCCAGGTTGCCTCATCCAGTGCAGATTGTTTCTATTTGGTTAAGGCATCATGATGGTTCTGATCTAAGTCAAAATTTTGATATAGCGCAGATTTGGAGGTTTGAGAGGTGGTGGGATGCAAATATATCAGAAAAAAGAAAGGCAATGTCATTTGTGTGTCAAAGGTTTGACAGTATACCCAAGACTGCCTCTCAGTGAAAACATGAACAAAACTTGGCTTTGTTTAAGATGCACACTCTTTAAGGGCCTGCACTGTGAGTACATATGGGGCATTCCTGCCGAATACCATAACAACTGCAGCGCTGGTGAACACCCTCTTTTAACAGTGTGGGTGTAACCAAAGAGTAATTCATGGTGACTGCCAGAATCCCAGTGTTATCTAAAGGAGTGATTTTAGAGAAAAGAACAGTGTATTACTCTGATAAAATACTTGTACTGCCTTATCCAACTGTCTTAGCTCACAGTCTATGTGCATAAAAGACAAAAATAGGAGATGTTAGAAGTAATGTAAAAATGTCTAGCATATTACAAAGAAAAGATTGCAATGATTCTGGGAAACAACATTAAAGTATAACTTTATCTGATTATGATATTAGACAGTGGAAGGAGGGTAACACTAGTAACCTAGTGTGTTCTGTGGGCTGTTAATTATGGACAGTTACAGAATATTCTGGAAGAAAATGAGACATGGATGTAAATCTGGTTCAAGGGGAGCATTGAAGATTTGCTAAATGTCACAGAGCCCTAATCTGTCTGGGGTGTTTGAGAATAAGTCAGAGTTGGACTGTGCCCAGGTCCAGTAGCCTTGCAGGCAAATAGAGATAACCAAGTTGTCATGGCCAAGGTCTTGACCCAGGGCACGAACAGGACTAAGATATCACTCCTGACCCTGTCTCACAAGTGATTGGGAAGGGGAAGGTTGAGGTTATAGTTAACTCTCATCTCCCTGCTGCCAGAGTTGCCTGAACATGCTTGCAAAATTATATTGTGCCTCTGTAAGACTATACTAACCTTCTACCTTCCTGGTGCTACTTCAGCACTGACTGATCTCTGCTCTGTACTCACTCATCCTTGCCCCGTGCTTGTCAAAGGGAAAGACACTAGTGCTGCATACAAAGTAACCGTAGGTTCAAAGTCAGAAACAACAGCCGTTTTTAATAATGTAGTTAGGAAGACAAAATGTGCATAAAAAGATAAGCACATTTATTTAAAAGTAATATCTGCCAGGATGACATTTGCCAGTTTCTGGAATTATGGAGTTATTTTTGAGCATGGAACTTTCCTTCCAGAAATGTAGAACTCTGGATAATTTTTTTAGAAACAGGAGTTAGATATTTAACAGATACTCCCAAATCTTGAAGCCTTCTGAAAGTCTAGTTTGGATAGTGAGGTGAGGGAGGAGTACATGGGCTCTTCTAAAAAGGGTTCCCTAAAGCAATATCGAGGAATTATAATTTCCATTTGTGTTGAAGAAATCCTTCCTTCAAGTCCATTCATACAGTCAAGTTTGAACAAGCTCATCCTTGGCAGACTCTTTCGGATTGACTCCAATGGTAGAAAAATTAAAATGGTACTTATGTGGTAGGACACAGTCTGCAGGGCCAGCTACAGTTTCACATGTCAAGGTAGATAAATACCTGGAAAAATTATTCAGTAGGAAGAATGAGGGGGGAAATAATTCTGGCAGCTGTCTCTCATAAGGAAGATATGGACAATCAAGATACGATTCTTTCAAGGATAACAAAGTAACACAGTAAATCAATCCTTCTGCCAAGTCACATAGTGATATTAGAGGTTATAGAATTCATCTAAGAACTAAGAGAGTATCTCAAAATGGGGATTCAACAGTGCTCTAAAATGATGAAGTGAGCCAGACCAAAGAGACTGTGAAAATAAGAATTAACAGGGGCAACAAATTCTAGAGAGAAAGTTATGATGAAAAAATTAAACTCAGGAAATATTTCATACTTCAAGAAGGTGAAACTACGCAGCCTGATATGGTAGGTTAGACGTGAGACTTTTGTAGCAAATTATTATTTAGAACTGTTTTTGCTCATCTCCCTAAAGATTCTGTGTTTGAATCAATTATTCTTGGCACTTCTTGGAAATCTAAGTTCTGGAAGATCTCCTTTGCAAAAGAGATTCTTCTGGGACACTATTTTGCTACCTTCTAGCCAGTTTCATTTTTGAATGTTATGCCTGTCATTGTAGTGTTTGAATTTCAAACACAATTAAAAAAAAAAATCCAAACATTCTCAGATGACATGGAAAGAGTGAATATATATGGAAAATGATGCCTTTATGGAGGGAAAATATTTTTATTAAAATAAATGAAAAGAGTACAACTGTAATTAAACATTTTAGATATTGGATAGATAAGTAGGAAAAAATAGTCTTGATTTCACATTGCAGTATCTGTGGGTTTTCTCACATGAGTAACTGTACATCGATGTTTAAGACACCAGTTCAGCAAACGTCTACCTCAGTATGCAACTTGGACTGTTTTTTTAGGAGCTGTATCAGCTTAAATGAGTTGCATATTTGGGGTCAAATTTCCCAAAAAGGGGTACAAAAGTTAAAGTTACATATATATATAAATATGCATATAATAAGTTCAGTGTAGCTGCTCAGATATGGGCAGATATTTATGAGGCTAAGAATTTGCTGAAGAGGATTGTTAGACCTGGATCTTATTTTAGATTCTGGTCCAATTTATTACTTTGTCAGTCCAGAAGTAGATCTATGGTTTAGATCTTCAGTCCTAATATTGCAAATACCAATGCGTGTTTAATATCTATATATGAAAAACTGATAAGATATGTTAATATTAGCAGGACAAGGTTCTCTGGCCAAGGGTGAAAACCTGTCTTTCTCAGTGAATTCCCACTGGTATCAGGAGAGTCAGGTTTTGCACTGGTATCCATGATATATGAGATTCCATAAAACATAAGAAATGCATGTATGTATGAATGATCATAATAATGGGTCAGCAATCAGAGGAAGAGAACTGCATGTTTGTTCTGTAAAGTGGATACATCTGTGAATAGCATTTTTATTGGCACATCCTTAACAGACATCCAGATTGCTAATATCCATGGCTGACTGCAATACTAGGTCTGAATAAAGAAAATTAAGGCAGGCCACCTCAAGGCATGCTGGGAAGATGGACCTTCAAGAAGGTTTTCATGAGGATCGTCATGATCGAATTTGTGATTTTTCTCTAACCTCAATAATGAAGAAATTATCAGTTTAACACATATTGAAAGGTAATATAGAGTCATGGAACAATTCAGAATGGAAGAGGCTTTGTATTCAAAGCAGGGCCAACCCTGAGATCAGACCAGATTGATTAAAGTTTAATCCAGTCTGGTCTTGAAAGCATCAGACCTCCCCAAGTCACCTGGTCTCTTTGTTTGCTGTCCTAACCCAGAACTACCTTCTTTGAGGAAGTAGGAGCTACTGAGCAGGGTTTGTGTGCTTTTGGGGGAATACAGGGAAGAAAAAAAAATGATGTTCCCAGGCAAAAGTTTAAAAAAACAGGGTGGGAAGCTCCCTGGGAGAGTACAGATGAAAGAGAAGTGAGTCTTAATCTGTTTCTATGCATCTCATGTTTCTAAGGGTGGTGGGAGCTTGGGTGTGGAACAGCTGTAGGGTGCAATGGATGTGAGTATTCTCTACTGTAGTGCATCTGCTTTCTTAAAAATTGAGTTTTGTGATACCAGCAGTGCCTGGAAACACAGTTTCAAAATGGTGCAATTGAAATACCGTGTAGTTAACAGAACTGTTACTGGCTACTTAATACAAAAACTGCAAAACTCTTCTTATGCAGCAAAGATAATAGGAGCCCAAGTGACAAAAGTCACACTGATGTAGCAAAGTTAAATGGACCTCTCTTTACTTTTACAACAGTGAAAAAAGGAAGTTGAATGTCACTCTGAAAATCAGAAGATATTTAGCAGATATATTGAATAGCATATAACTAGTCTTAAAAATCTGTGAGTAATTTAATGGTAAGAAAAGTACTAAGGATGTAATATAACAACAATACAGATCCTTGTTCTCTGCCAGAACATATATGCAGTGTAAACAATCTTTTCAGTGCCTTGAAGAATAAAGTCAAAGACTTAGCAGAATGAGAATGCACTGAATGGAGTCGGATGCCAGCTGACTAAAGTGATGGTCTTGCCACCATACATACGTATAGAAGGAGGCAAAGCTATCAAGTTATCTCTTAGCCTGTGAGAAGACCTGAAAAGACCAAAGCTAAGCTATTATTCTTATTATTCTTATTGTCATTATTATTATCATTATTACTGTTGTTTTGTTTTGTTTTGTTTTGTTTTGTTTTGTTTTGTTTTGTTTTGTTTTGTTTTATTTTATTTTATTTTTAAACTTTTTCTTTTTACTCCAACCTCTGATTTTGGCATCTTGCTTTAGAATCTTCTCCTTGGGCAGGTAAGTTCAAATTCTTACACTGCACTATTCTACTGACACATAATATTTATCAAAATCTTTTTCATTGAAAATAATGATTGATGATGTGATTATTTGGGACATAAAATACTATATGTCATTAAAAAATCTATGGAATTTATGCCAAGAAAAAAAAAAACCCTTAAATTGAGTGAGACCTAATATCCAATTGGGATGAGTGAGACTGGTTATGTAGGAAACCTACTTTGAATGGTGCGTCATGACAAAGCAATTTGACTTAGCATAAGTAAGGTTATTGGACAAGTGGAAAGACTTCAAAAGAAAAAGGCCACCCAGAGATTCGCAGAGTCATTAATATTTCTAAACAAACTGATTCCCTGATTTATCATAAATATTCCACTGAGTATACTGCTAGGAGACAATAGCGAATGCTGCTGTGATTACAAGGGGAATGACTTGGGGAACTGCCACAGAGGAGCTGAAACTAATTTTTCTCTGTTTAATGAAGAGTCCAAGTTTATACAAGTTTATGCATATTAGAGCTTGCCCTTCAGAAAGAAGACATTCTGGGGGCATATCCTTTCAACAGACTGCAATAGAACTATACCTACATTGGAAACACAACCGGTTATTGGATTGATTTCTGAGTGGTTTCCTAAATGTGTTTGTAAATCACTTGAGGTAAAAACAGACCATGTACCATGAGAATCTGTATGATATAAAGCACTACGAATAGCCCTTTTGGCCTTACTAAATGTCCACGAAATTGAAAAAAAAACCCTTCAGTATGAAATCCTGGCTTCAAGAGGGCATGATTAGAATATCTATGATTAGGAGAGGAAATATGAAGTGGTCTATGAGGGCTCTTTTCAGGGACATCCTTGCCTAACCACAGATTTTTGCAAAGGTGTTGAAAGTATAATAGAACATGCTGAGATCAGGAGGGTATCACTAGGTAGTGTCAACATGTCCCCGTGATGACTATTGGAGGAGTGCTAACAGAATTTTAAATAATCCTTTCTGCTCCTTATGTCTCATAATATGTATCTTGCTTTATTTCAAGGACCCACGTACATTGTCAGGGTGTAAGCATTAACATATTTCTAGGAAACAGAATGCTGCAAAACAAGCAATAAGTTGAAATAATAATAAGCTCTTGCTTGCTTTTGTCTGAATTTGATTCATAATTTTTATGGATTACATTATTTTAGTTTTTTTACTGAAAAAGATCTTGTTGAAATTTAAATTGCTGTTATGTTACATTTCAAAAAGCAACCATTTATACATTTGCAGTATAATTTTCCTCACCCCTGCTACCAGATTGCCGATGAATTAAATACTGATCATGTTCAGCAGTTCATAAATGTCTACTTTTTGAGCCAACCTCTTTTGAATATTTGCATGGGTTAGCGGAAATAGTTCAGTTATGATAATAATCTGGAAAGTTTAACAAATCTATTCACATAGAGCACTACTGAAAAATACATCTCTCTGTAAAAAGATAATATTAGAGACTTAAGAGCAGAAGAACAAAAGTTTCAGTGCCAGAATGTAATGGGTTTCTTGAACCAAAGGTGGTCAACTATGGTTAGCCAAAAGAATTATATATCAAGGATGATGTATAGGGGAGAAAATTTACTCCAAGAACGTACAATAGTTACTGTTAGTGTTTTTGAGAATATTTCAAGCAAAGCAATGGGATTTTTGCTGAGGGAATAAGTTGACAATCTTAACAATGCCTTTTCTAATAAACATTTATGACAGTGAATGTTCTCAAAAGGGAATATTAGGAGTCACTGACTTCCTTTTTCTTGAGAACAAGAGTAAAGAAGCCAGTGCAGACATTAGAAATGGTTGGTTTGTCAGCTCCATGAGCTTCAGAGTGCATAGTGACACTGTGATGGTAAACCCTGGAGAATCTGAGGTGATTAGTGCTAACAAAGATTCAAGAGGCATTAGTACAGTCTATTTGTGAGTGTGTGGAATTCTGAGAATTTACCCTGTCTTCTCTTCTATAGATTCTGATTTGTGCTTTACTAATTGCTTGAATCCACTCCATGGTAGTTGTTGGGTTTCATCGAAACATTTATTTTTCTTATCTAATTTTCCAAGATTAAAAAATATCTGTGGGACAATGGAATATAATTTAGCTACTAAATCCAGTGGTTGGGTCTTTTATGACCCAACTCGTATCCTATGGCTAATGCCAGCAAATACCAGCACTCCTTTGTGTTACATTACAATGTCTTCTATGCTGAAAGAATAGTCTTTCGTTAAATGAGACAATCTTTCAACAGCTCCTCAAATAAGCCATATAACCAGCAATTTTTTGTAAGGGCTGAGATGCTCACTTTGCTGTTCAGAATTGTTGCCCAGCTTCTAAGGCACAATGGTGGGGCCTTTTTAATGGATAGTTTATTGTTGTTCCAATATTACTGGTGCCCGCTGGCAGAGGGCTACTGGTGCCATGTAACCATAAGTATTAGTGTGAATGAACTCAATTAAACAACACAGCCCTATTCAGTGAAGCAATGTACCTATTTGGAAAAAAGGCAACCAGATTTTTAACTCCTCTGTGGTATTCTGCCCGTGCTGCTTCTCAGATTGAAATAGCTTTGCCTAGAAATATTTACAAATATTTTATAAAATGTGTTAGGACATAATTATGTTCATATCACACATTCCTGCATTATTGATTAGTATTTTTAATGTTATGAGAGAGCTGCTGTCTTTTCCAATAAACTTGTTCTTTAAGACATATCTGCATGGTCTGCTGTGGAACACTAAATTTACATTCTTTCTCCATATATATAGATTCACCCCTGCTGAAAACCTTTAATATTGAGTAAAGTGTAAGCCTATTGTTCTAGTAAAGAAAAGTAGTAATTATATTCCTAGAAAATAAGAATGTTCAGAAGACCTTTTCTGCTTGTAAATACAAACAACAGAAGCAGTTTCTCACTTGCAGACATGCAGAAAAAAAAGTAATTTCAGGTGATGATGGATTCAGAAAGGTTTAAATGTAGTACTTTACCTTTATCAACAGTGTAGCAATATCTGTAACAACTGCAATGCTGAAAACAGTGTCTTTAACAGGAACAATGAACTTTCTGAGGGAAGCTTTATTTAGTTTTCAGATAAATGGGAAAACACTATACTCTATAACTAAACTAAATTGCTGCATTGCTACAGCAACGCAGATTTCAGCCTTTAGTCATCAATGCAAATATTCTTATCCTAGTGAAGGAATGAAGATAAACCAAACCAGTTCCCATTTATATGCCAATTCCGAGATTTTTAGGAAAATTGTGAAAATTCTGCATACAGTCTAATAGATGAAGGATATAAGTTATTCTGGGAGCTAGTGAGACAAACCAGACAGCATTTTGTAAGTACTGCTGTATCAGATGAGACAAAATCTGTCTGCCCCAATCTTTTGTCTCTAGCTGATGGCACGTTCTTAGGGAAAGGATATAAAAAGGTAGCATACAGACAGATAGAACCATAGAATCATAAAGGCTGGAAAATACTTCTGACATCATCGAGTCCAACCATCAGCGTAACACCAACATGCCTACTAAACCATGTCCTGAAGTGCCAAGTCTACAAACTTTCAGAACACCTCCAGGGATGGTGACTGTACCACTTCCTTGGGCAGCCTGTTCCAATGCTTCACCACTCTCTCAGTAAAGAAATTTTTCCTAATATTCAATCTAAACCTCCCCTTGTGTAACTTGAGGCCATTTTCTCTCATCCTATCACTTGTTACTTGGTTGAAGAGACCAGCACCCACCTCACTACAACCTCCTTTTGGGTAGTTGTAAAGAGTGGTAAGGTCTCCTCTCAGTCTCCTCTTCTCAAGGCTAAACAATCCCAGTTCCTCTCCTCATAAAACTTGTGCTCCAGACCCTTCACCAGCCTTGTTTCCCTCCTCTGGACATGCTCCAGCACCTCAGTATCTTTCTTGTGCTGAGGGGCAGAAAAGAGAATACTGTATTCAAGGTGCAGCCTCACCAGTGCTGAATATAGGGGCATAATGACTTTCCTGCTCCTACTAGCCTTACCTTTTTGATATAAGCCAGGATGCTGTTGGCCTTCTTGACCTGAGCACAGTGCTCATGTTCAGCTGGCTGTTGACCAGCATCCCTAGGTCCTTTTCCACCTGGCAGCTTTTCAGCCACATTTGCCCAGGCCTGTAGCGTTGCATGTTCAATTGGCCTCAACCTACTGATCCAGCCTGTCCAGATCGCTCTGCAGAGCCTTGCTGCCCTCAAGCAGATTGGCACTTCCACCCAATTTCATGTTGTCTGCAAACGGACTAAGGGAGCACCCAATTCCCTCGTCTGGATCATTAATAAAGATATTAAACAAGACTAGCCCCAACACTGAGCCCTAAGGAATGCCACTTGTGACTGGATACTTCCACTGGCATAACTCCCTGAGAGAGAACCTTACAAGCCCTGGTGCATCTCTATATTAAATACATGTTTCTTTTTTTGGCTCATAAAAATATATAAAAACACTTCATGAGCTCATTCATGCAATTATTTTTTGCAAATCCTGCAGCAAGGAGTACCATAATTAAATTACACTTTATTATTTAAATATTTATTTTCATTTACTTCAGTTAGTTACTAAATATTATATTTTGATGATCCCTGTTTCTTTTATTTTGAACAATAACGATTGTGACTTTATAGAAGGTCTTACATGTCTTTAGCTCACATTTGTTTCTTTTTCAAAGCTGAAGAGCCCTAGACTGATTTCTCCTCAAACACAGGCTCCTCCAAACTTTTGATCCTTCTTATCCTTTTTTGTACTGTTTCTAGTCCTGACATTTTTTCTTTTTAAGAAGTCACTGGATCCACTCACACGGTGACTTCATGATGTATTCTGTTTCTGTTTTGACAGCAGATGCTAAGGAAAGTACATTCGATGAAACTGTCATACAAAATCCTCTATTTTTCCAGTGCCTAGGGTTAAACTAGAAGTAGAATAGCTCTTGTGTGATTTAGAAATGTCTACAGCAAAGGCTAACCCCAATTCTCTTGGCTGATTTACTGTGTGGGCCTGCATATTTCAGTGTAAAAAATGTTGGGTATAGAAAGGATCAGGAACTCCTTAACTTAGAGAGAGAAGGCAGCATGAAACTCTGACCTAAGAAATACAGTCTGGATTAGAATTGTAGAGGTTGTTACTTTTTTTTTTTTTTAAGTAGTTACTTGGGGCTGGATGGGGGAGTTTCAGTGGTTGAACCCAAAATAAATAAGTACTTGCAGTCAGTCCAGAATCAAATTTTTGTGTGAATTGAAACAAATAGTCTTTGCCAGTATGAATGTTCAAACCCATATGGAGAAAATGCAGTTTCTAGGGTTTGATCACAACAGCAGAAGTTCTCAACAAATATTCACCTTTTGCACCATATGCTTTCATGACCTGTTGTAACCCTACATCCTGTTGCTGTGAATAGGAATAAAGGCTTTCCTATACATGTTTTCATTTTTCCTGTTTCTGAAATAAATGAGACGTTGTTTAACAGCAAATCTAATTTGGATGTGATTATTACTGTTGAGAGAATAAGTCCTGGCTGACTGGGTATGGAGCCAAGAAAGGTTTCTAGCCACAAGCAAAGCAAACAGCAAGATGGGACCTGCCAAGTCCATGCTCTTGCTAAAAGGGTGCACCAAAGTTCCTCTCACAGGCATAAAGAAATGATCACTGCATATTGGGTGCTGGAGTATGCCACTGATTAATTACAGTCTCAAAAGACCTGTAAGCAAGTGGGAAGACATAAGCATCTGGCATCTGTAACGAGGAGATAGATGGGAAAGGCACAGGACTGTTATTTCTTCATATTTTTTTCTGACTCAGATGCTTTGCTCCATTCACTAGTGTTAATCTTAGCTGTGGGTGGTTTGAAGAAACTGGGAAGAAGAGCTGAGCCACCATGTTTCCTCCACCCCTACTGGCATTCCATCTGTATCCAAGTCTGGAGGAAAATATCCTAGTATGGAAAAAAAGTAAATAACAGATACAATAATTGGATGGAGGGGGATTATTGGTGGGGAAGAGAGTGAGGAAATCAGGATGTAAATTTACCTCCCTGCCCCCATCCTCCTAAAGAATCACATCTGCAAGTACAGCAAGCAAACTATAAGAACTTGGGCCCTGATAAGTAAGATTTAACTATGCCCTGAAATTCCTCAGTTTGCATACAGTCCCCAGATTCCCAGGTCCCCCGGAAATTTTCTTTGGCAAAACTTCTAATGACAGTAGAGAGTAGGTGCAGGACAAAGTGAGTGCAACAGAAGACTGCCAATAGTTAGTGTCCAGCGAATGCAGTCAATAGGTTGTATAACCTGCATGGTTCTACAAGTTACGTTTCACTTCAGATAACCTCTCCTCTATTGCTTACACCTCCATTATATGCTTCTATCACGACAGTTGCAATGAAGTTACAGTTTGTGCTAAGCCAGCAGCTCTCGCTCTATGCACCATGAGTAGCAGCAGGACTGAGAGCTGTCGCCCAGTTAAGTTGAAATGCAGAGTGTTCAGCAGCTTACTGCAAGAGTGTTTCAGTTATAAAAATAGAAAGCATTGCTTACAACAAAAATTGTGATTGCCTATATGCATCCATGAACTTACAAAGGTTATGAAGAGCTCACCACTGAAATTATTTAAATAGTTCTGTTGGAAATACTTCTCCTCTAGAAAATTCAGCCAGAAATGAAATCTGGATATGTTTTAATAGGGTTTTTTTTTAAGAAAACACTAATAAATCCCCTACAGAAAGCAAGAATTCTTCCAAAAACTTGTTGTTTTGGGGGGTTATTTTTCTTGCCAAATCCCCAATTTTCTGTCACATAGTTTCAACAAAAATTTTTCAGACAGCCCAAAGAACAAGAAAGATCAAATAAAATCTGTGGAGTGCTCTTAAGATTCAGAGGAGGGGTAAAATCCTACAAAGAAAAAAATGTTAAGCTGTTTGAACCACAAAGGAATATCTGGGGAGTGTACTAAGACTTGTCTATGTCTCGTTGATTTGCCCTGAAACTGCTAAACAGCTAATGAAGCAAAAGTTCAGCTCAAACAGTTTGATCTAGAGCTGACTGAAAAAATACTTGGAGCAAAACATTTCAATATAAAATGGCTTTTTTCCAAAACCAGAACTTTCAGGAAAAGCTTTCAGTTCCTTCTAAATTTCTATTTTCTACTGGAACCAAGTATTTTTGTCTTCTATTCCTTTAATTTCTTTTTCTTCCTGCACCCTACTTTCTTTTACCACTGAATAAAATGTAAAAGCTAATGTCTAGAGGCTATTTAATCTCAAAATTTTGTTTAAGTTTGTATTTATTTTTTCATTTGTGACTGTACAGAGCATTCTCAACTTTGGAAATGTTGAGGAGTAATAATAATAAATACGTATTTATTTATAACCCTGTAACTTCTTCAAAGTAGAGAAAGCTTTGAAAATCTGCAGAACAGTAAATTTTCTGCTGAATAAAATTACTGACATCTGCAGAAGAAGAATAGGCTCAATAATAATAATAAAATTATTTAAAATCTGGCAAAAAATCTATACTTTAACCTACATATGAAATATCAATACCAATATCTTCTGTAAAAATGTTTCTTCCAGAGTCATAGATTTCAGTGTTAGGAAAGATCATTAGATTACCCAGTTTTCCAGTGAATTGGTGGCCATAGCATGTCATCGTTTATTCCTGTTTGAGGTTAATAACTGTGCCGAATAAATGTAGGACTTCTGTGATTGTTAGTGGACCTTGATTTTCCTAATAAGCTTTCCAAGACTGGCAGGTGCTGTTAACCACCACTGGGAGCCTGCCTAATAAACCTTCCATGGGCCAGCAAAGACTAGAAGTTGATAGGCGTGCCATAGATTTCCTCAAATCTACAATCCATTCACGGTAAAGGCTGAATTTCAGGATAGACATGCCTAAGCTTCACTGGAAATGGCTACCTTTAACACCAAGATCTATGCCTGCAAGACAAACTAAAGGGAATGGTTAAATATTTAGGTATTTGGTCTACACTGAACTCCAGCCTGCTACAGATAAACTCCTGCCTGACACACCCCTGGTCTTTCTGAACTTCTGTACTTACTACTGCAAAAAGGTATCTTTAGACACAAGATTAAATACTTTACTGACTTTGGACCTTCGTTAAATGTATGGCATCAGTCTGAAGAGTAATTGTGATTGTGGGAATACGCTAGTGTAAAATATGGACTTAATGTAAATGAAACATGGATGCTACTAACAAGGTCGCGCTGAGTGAAACATCTAAAACAGACCCCCCAAAGAAGGACAGCAAATCACTGGTGGAGCTTCTTGAGTGAAGCTGTGAGTCAGTCAGTCTTGAGTCAGGCTGTGAATGTGCCAGGCTCTCACCGAAGTCTCACTACAAATCCCAATGTAGTTCAAGTTGTCCAACCTGCCAGCTGGCAAACAGCAACTGCATGTGGCACTGTTGCCATAGTCCCACTGTGCAATGCACTGACATTGATGGGAATACTCTCTTCCACTTCCCTTGGCTGTGAACAGCTTTGGTATTCACCAGTACTGTTGTTTTTATTTGAGAACTTCTGTGAGAAGAGTCATGGGGCACTGAGACAACAGACAATAGAATAGGACTACAGTTATTAAAAAAAAACAGGAAAGATTTTTGCAGTATCCTCAATTTTAAAGAACGAGTGCAGGAAAAGTGTGTCAACAAAAGCCAGCAAGTAACAATGACACTAGGAAGAATCCCTAGATTCTAGATTTTAAACAATATATGGTCAGCATTAAAGGCTAAAGAAGAAAATGATCTCAAAGGAGTAAGAGAATTAAATAGAAAAGTTCTTTTGTAACTGTGAGAATGAAGAAAAAATATGTAGGGGAGGAGAATTTGAAGCAGACAAACATACCATAGGAAAGAAAAGTAATGATTCGAGAAATGTGTGTCAAAGTTAATTCAGAAATAATAGCTTTGAGTAGGTGTGAAGGGAAGAAAGAAGTCCACAGAGGAAGTGGCAGGGTATGCAGAAAATGCATGAGGATGAGAAAAGTGTCAGGATCTCAGAGAAATATAACAAAGAATTATGAGGAGGAATGTTTTGGGGTAAAAGGCAGGCTGATATAGTCATAAGAAAATACTCTTCCCATCCCCTCCAACATTTTTTTCTGTGCTGTTTCTTTACATCCCACAGTGGGATCTTTCTATCTCTCTCAGTGCAGTTGAACCTCTAGCTTCTGGTTTGATAGCCTTACCCATCACTGGAAGATGTGATATGCAGAAACTAGAAGATTATGGACTGTATATACTGTCTACCGTGTGCGCTTAGCTAACAGTATAGGAATCAAGCCTAGACTGACTCTAGCAAATTGAGAAAGGCCAGGGAATGTTCCTGAGAGCTGAAGACCACTTTTCTCTATTAAATTGTTAGCATGGATGCTGGCAACACTCTGACCCAGGTCAGATAGCACTCTCCTAGACAGTTCCCAAGAATGGCTCGGGACTTAGCACATGCCAAGGGCAGTTCCCAGTAGGCAGTTTGGATGCACTCACCCCAGTTTGGCGGATAAGGGAAGTGAATGGGATTGAGGCAGCTTGTTTTGTGCCAGATGTGCTGTAGGCCAAGGAACATTCCTTAATACATTTAGTTTACTAGCATTAATTCAGCCAAAGAGTGCATTGTTTCCTCTCTTTAAAAGAGAGGATGCAGTTACTCCTTAGCTTTGAACAAGGTCTGCTTCCTTTAGAGAGAAAAAGGTAAAAAGAAAGCTGCTGGAAGAACAGCCCTGATTCTCTGAAGGAGAAGACAAGATGCATAAAGAACAGCAGAAGCACCTCCAGGCAATGGAAGAAGCAGGGGATGGTGAAATTAGAAGTGCCTTTATAAATTTTGGGTGGGGGAACTAAAGTCAAGATGGAGCTATATCTGGATGTGCTGAAACCCTTGCCTGCCATGCTGAAAAGTGTTAGTGCTACATTGGTACAGGTGATAACACATGGAATCTCGTCTATGCCCACACTTAAAGGCACCAAGGCAGAACATTATACATAGAAGTGGGCACTGTTCTTCCTTTAGCATCTTCTCTAACGTCTATGCTCATGGAAGTACGTGTAGCAAATTATAGTGCTGTAGGCAGTGTATACATAGTCTAGAAGCAACATGAATCTAATGTGAAATGTGCAAATGCTGATCCTGCAAACTGGTAGATAATTTCATGGAGAGATCTGGAGGTTCAGTACAACTAGATTTGGAAGTAAGTACCCAGCTATCAGATCTCTCTTCACCTCATGTTAGCAAGTTCACAATACATGGAAGATGCTTTATAAACTTACAAATACTGCATTAAAACAAAAAAAATCGTTACTGGCTTCTGTCACTTGTTCTGCTGCACCTAGATTCAACACATCAGCTGAAATAAAATATTGAGTATAAACAACTTTTAACATGAATACTGTTTCAAAGAACTGTTGTGCAAGAACTGCTGCTTTCAGTATTAGGAAGCAGAGACTACACTTTTGCAGGACATTGGAGAGTTTAACAATGGACTTCAGTGCTGTAATCTTGTCAAATTAAATTCTCTGGATGTGTGTTCTCCTTCTGTTCCCATTCAGGTCAAGTGCATCTGTTTCTCATTTATTACTGTCTGTCATCTGCATGACAGGAACACCTAGAGGCTCCACCTGAGATCAGCTCCTGCCCATCCTAGACACTGTACAGAGACTAATACTTAGACACACCCCTTTACCCAGAGAGTTTGTAGTCCAAATGCCTGTGACAAAAAAAGGATGAATTCAAACAGCTACAGGTAGAAGATCAAGAGCTACAATGCAAGCAGATTAAGATGGAATCCTGGCCTCCTATCAATGAGAGTTTTGTCATTAATTTCCATTTGACCTGGATTTCTTCCATGCTTGACTTGCCCAAAACTTCCCATCTGCATCAGAGACAGAAATTGAACTCTGAGTCCCTGTCTGATGACATCAACCTTCCCGTCAAAGGGGCAGGGTGATTTAGATGTGCTCCATGCGTAAGTCTCTCAACAGAATGAATGGAAGTTGTGCATGTCGAGGGTCTACAGGTGTGGGACATTCATCCCTAGTACATCCTTTTCCTCCACCTCTTGGTAGAACCTCTGAGTTCTGACAGTGAGAGATGAGTAAACTCAGCAGATTCACAAAGAAGGCACATAAAAACCTTTTGCAGCCTGAGTGTGAGCTTAGAGTTGGAAGGAGTCCAAAACCTCAAAAGGAAGTAGAACTGAAATGACCAATTTTTTGCCCAGTTTGGGGTCAAAAACTAGTGAAAACAACACTTCAGGTGGTTCCTATATATAAAAAAAAAAAAAAGAAGCAGCCAGCCACATTTATAGAAAACCATCTCAAACTTTCTTACTGTGCAGCCAGGTTCAGAAAGAAGGCATGGAAAATTGAGTAATATTGCTCAAGTCCAGGGTAATGGCAAAGGTTCAAAATACTTTAAACCTGCTCCACTCTGGGTACATTACAATTCTAAACCTTGGTACAAATTCAGAAGCTTCCTAGTATAGTACCAAGATACTTAGCATGCTTGGTTGTCTCTTCTATGATACCATTTGTTAAGTTTTTGGGGTTTTTTCTGTTCTGGGTTTTTTTATTGGCATTTGCATTTAAAACTCCTTTCTCAGTGGCTAGTGTTGATCCTGTCAGAAACCTCATGCCTTCCAGTATTCCTCAGAATTTTATTCTCAAGAGTTTTAATTCCACACAGGTCCATCTCAGGAAAGGAGATAAAAGAGTAAGATCTAAATAAAATATAGTTCAAGATTCATCCTTGATGAAAGGCCATCAACCTGTGCCTGTGGAAAGACCAAATCAGTTATTTTGGTAGAGCTAAAACTCATCAAGTCTTCTTCTTGGAACAGCTGACAGCTGTCAGCTTCAGTATTCTATGAGAGCCTTATTTTCTTGGTGGCACGTGTGGCAATAATCTTTCTTCTGGACAAAAAATGTGTTTGCTGAAATTTCACAGTGTTAGATAAAGATCTGAAGGCAGTGATCTATGGGCTATCTGAGCACATCAAGAGCTCTGTAAAAGAACAAAATTACCTCTTAATAAAAAAACAACCTGGTTCAAATCTCGCTGAAAATATGTGCACTGCTTTCTTCCTAGAATGTGAGTGCTCTGCTCAAGTCCAAACTAGATAGTCACTAGCTTGTAATCAAACCAAGTGAAAAAAAAATCACGATGACTTTTATAAAGTCTTTCTTCCTGGGGATCTCTACGAACAATGACACTTTAATGAAGCATTCAAAAAAGTAAGAATTTTTATTCACTAATGTGATTAAAAGCCCTTTTCTGAATGAAATGGTGTATGCACAGACACACCTGAAGAATTCTGGGGAGAAGCTCTAGTATTTCTGGTTCCTGTGTTGCCTATTATCCATAATGAGCTAAGAAAAGCTACTCAACATGGTATTCAAGCAACGTTCTTGTCACAAATGTGAATCAGGATAGTACATTTAATCCAGAAATAAAACACAGGAGCAGATAACACAGACATGAAACGTAACTTTTGCAGAAGACAACACATTTGTTACTCTGTGTGGGTATTTTTAGTAGTCTTCTGGTCGTCTTTAGTCTTCTCCGAGTCAAGACTATGGTTTTCCTAGGAAAATAAACATTATGTTTTAAGCTTTACTGAATTTAAAGCCTGCTAAATTCAGCAATAACAGCCACATTATATGAACACAATTCCATCTGCTCATCTCTTTTATGATGATGGCAAACAAAATTAGTAATGCAAGAGAAAGAAATGAGGATATAAACTGCAGGTCAAATAGGTGACAAATAAACAGTAAAAGTCAAGGGCCCATCTTAGATAATTTTACTGATATTTGTATTTTGTTTGCTGTCAGGTAATACAGTAGCTGGTAGGATACAGGTGACCTAGGGAATTACCTGCAATTACATCCTTCAGATATTACAAAGGCAGAATTTTATCCAACCTATGAGGTGATAAGTGCTCTGATAAGAAAGCTTCTGATTTCATTTCAGTGCTACCACCTGGTGGGCAAAATGTAGACAGCAAAATTCGTTTTGTAACACTGGAACATTCTGATACAGTGAGTTTTTTGTTTTATTTTGTGAAAGAAACATAAGATATTATTAAAACAACTTGAACATCTGGTTTGGGGATAAAGTCATTTTGCAGCGTTGCTGCCAAGCCTCAGGGCCAAGCACAAAGAGAACAACCTTCCCTTCCAGCCACTCCATAATGCATAACACCAAATTGTAAAATGAAGAACAAAATATACTGGAGCTATAGCTGTACACATCTACAGAAATTCACCTGACAGCTTGAAAGCCAGGGAATTGTATGAGATTAAAGCTGCAGAATGTTATAAACCAACAGCAGGGAACAGGAATTATATTTATTTTAGTATGGGTAAGCTAAAGACAAAGTTACATCAGGCATTGTGAGGAAAAGAAGTGGAGAGGAAAATCACTAGGAAATCTTAGTAATTCATTATTGAAAGGCTCTGTTAAGATGCCATAATGAAGAGCAGTGCTGTTTTCTTTGGTACACTTAGAACTTACAATGTGAAGGTGGAAGCAAGGATCAGATCCTATCTTCTCCAACTACTGCCTGAACATTTGGGATATGGAAGAAAAGGGACTGATTGTTCCAATTTTGTATTACTTACTTGCAAATGAATCTGGCCCCAAACCTCAAATATTTATGCAAGGTTCTTGCCTGTTAAAATGTATGTAACTATGATAACCACATGACTTGAAGTTTTACAAAACCTTGGAAGAGGTTTTACTGAGAAAACTTCTTCAAGGTTGAAGCTTTGGTGTCATTAACCTTATTGTGGCTGAGATTTTACCTCTGACATTCTTCATCTACCCTGTACTGTCACTTTCTTATGTGTAAGTAGGAACCAGCCACTGATGTTTCAAATGCTTCCAGTCCAGACTTGAATGCTTTCTTTGGTCATTTGCCAGCACCCAATAACGAAGTGTCTTTTAAAATGTGATTGAAGTTGTATTATACCATCTGGGATCACTGTGACCTTTGACCTGGCATAAATCTACCTAAGTGAAACCAATCTTAGCAAAATTTAATCAATAATGGTTTGGGGGTTTTTTTGAGCAGGTGTGAATACACCAATATTGATCTCTGAGACTGATACATTAAATCCTTTGATTTAACTCAGCAGACTTTATATAATAAACTTCTGTGCTTAAGTGCTGATATTGGTACTGTTTTGAGTTCTTGGTATTGAAAATCTGCTACTCTAGAAGGTCAGCCAGTAGGTGACTTAACATTTTCAAGTACTTCTGCTAATAAGTATACCAGTAATTCATGATAATTTCAGTCTTGGTAACAAGGTTCACAGAGATCTGATCAAGCATTCCAAAACTTCATTTCCATCAGGAAATTTGTACTGCAGTTGAATGAGAATGAATAAGTTTTCTCATATTTTTTTTTTCTCATATATTGCTCTTCTGAGTTCCTGCCAGCTTGTCAACTAGAACAAATATCCATTCTTGCAGTATAGATTAAAGTGACTTCTATTTTTCCTACTATAGTCTTGGCCCTTGACTTACAAGTGATAGTGATCAGATGGAAGAAAGACTGAGATCAGGTACTGCGTTATATGTAAAGAAATGGAAACAATTTCTTGATTGGATAAAATATTAACATGTTCCCGAAGTTTCTGATGTTCTGGCACCTCTACACATTTTTTTTTGTCGAAAATGTGAGAAAAATCTGATAAATTATCAGATTTTAATGCCAGAAAAGCAGCAAGAACAATTACTGTTCATTTATTCTGATTTCCTACAGCAAGTATTTCAAGGGTATATAAAAGTTTGGGGTGTGTTTTGGTTTGCCTTTTTTTTTTTTTTTAAATGAAAATGCTATATCATTATTTGGGAAAATATCTCTTTTGGCAGTACCCCAGAAATTCAGAGATTGCTCCTAGTATGACCTTCTATACATAACAAATGGCAAATGCTGGCTCAGAGGTACTGCTCCTCCCATAAACAGTGTTCTGTAGTTTTTGAGGGGCAATGTTAATTGGAACAGCTTTGGACAAAATCTGAGCTCAAAATGACCTCAACATCTACCTGGGAATTTAATACCGTATCCTTTCCATGGGCCTTAACTGTTAATTAGGCATCTCTCGTTAGAGTGAGTTTACCGGGCTAGACGGAACTTATCTGAGCCTGTACAGGTGTTCCTGTGTTTCTTAGCATGCTTATGTGAAACCCAGTTACCTGAGAGGCAGTATTTTGCTTTCCTTTATTTCAAAATTGCTTTAGAACCCCTGAACTCAAAAGAGGAGCTGCTGCAATCCAGTACAGCGAGGTCCTCCCATTGTCAGAAGCATGGCTGCCTATCTCCCGGCACTGAGACACCAGAGGAATCTGGGGGCTGGGACCCTTATGCTAGAGGCCATATCCTGAATCCATGGTACTGGCTGTCAGTTCCAGCTGAATTCAAAGTTTACCCTATGCCCCAACTCCCGTGGCAATAGTCTTCTCTGTGAGAGAGGCAAAGTATTTTGGCTCCCCCTTATACTGAACTATGCTGAATTTATATCCTTCCCCTTTCATTTCAAGCCCTTCCTGTAGAAGACCAGCCATAAATTATTCCCTAGGAATTCCTTTATTTAACATATTTCTCCTATTTGATTGCCATGGTGTCTTTTAGAAGGAGATCCAGTTCTAATTTGAAGACTGGATCTGATAAATTTTTCTTCCCCTCTTCAGCACTGAATGACCATAATACATACGTGTGCGTGTGTATTTAGTTATTCCTTGGCTTTGAGATAGGGAAGTACTTGGCCAGGGAAAAGATGTAAATAACATGCCCAAAAGAAAAGGATGAAAAGAAAATTCTAAGGATTCCTTACACAGGTTTTAGTGCCTTTTGAATAAAAATTGGTTTTGACATTTTGCACATTTTTTGGCTTGCTCTGCCTTGTAGTTTACAATACAGTTTTGAAGTAAGTATTCCTTATAGAGCAGAACTGGGAACAACATCTCTGTGTCAGGATAGGGTGCTGGTAGTACTATAAGAACAATATTCCTTTGAGATGATCCAAGAGATGTAGGAGGTTTTCCCTTTCATGATACCATTTCTTCTGATGACCCAGACAGGGTACATAAAAGCTGTTTTGGGTGCTAGTCTTCCAAAGGCAGCATGATTGTTACTGTCAGAACAACCTACTCCTTTGTGAAGCTATTCATAATTTTCTTCATCAAAGACTTCAGTAATATCAGTCTTGCTGCTAGTACGCATGTCATTACACATACTCATAGATATTCAAAAATGAGCAAATATATTTGCTTGCTTCCCCCACAGGGGGTCCAAGTTTATTTTAAAATTGAGAGTAGGAAAGATGGAGTCCTGCGAAGACTGTGTATTTTTTGTAATGTCTAGCAATACTAAATTCGAGAGAGGCAATTTCCTGTATTTAATGTTTTAGCATGCTGAGTGGAGAAGTAATGACTATTTTCAATAACAGCACTTTTTTTTTTTTCCAGTGGAAGCTCATTCCCTTTTCATACAGCAGCTGCTTCCTACACGACGACTTTAAGGCTGTGTACATGACAAAGAGGTATTGAAAGGGACAATGGCTGGATGTGCTTCAAGTATGTCAGAAGAGAATCCTGCTAGCCATCAACGTGCTGGAATGGGTGGCATGTGATCAAAAGGTGCAGAATGGTACTCCTATTGGATCCAAAGCTGCAAGAGTCCATCTGCTCTGGGCTTTTGTTATTAATCTGTGCATTAGCAATAATTTCACATGTATTCTGCCAATTCCCCAGGCTTGTCTGATTGTAGGGTTCCTTTCGCCAGATTTTTCAGCCTGTCTTCTAGAGCCCTTCTCTAGGGGATCACTCCCACCTCCTTCATGTCAGAATGGATAACAACGCACTTACCTCAGTAAGCCAGCAGAGTTTATACAACATTTCCCATCAGGCTTCTCTTTGGATAATGAGGCAGGTTGTCTCTGGCAAGGATTAGTGGCTTGTGATACACTCTTTTAAAAGCTGTGGTAAAACAGGGTCTACAGTGATACTGGCTATGGAGAAATTGAATTTTCTGGTGCTGAAACTCTGGAGAAAAGAATTTCTTTTTCATTAGGCTTTTTGTCTCTTAGCAGTAGTATCCGTTCACTTTATGAACTTATGAATGTTGTTATGATCCTTTTGTGGCCAGTAATTATGTCTGGCACTAGAACATTTGATTACGGACAGCAGAAAAGCAAGTGAAAATGTAACCTCCCTGTAGGAACTGAGGTGATTTCAGGGGAGAAGATGTATTGAATATACAGATTACAGGAGAACCTGGCTGTGTAACTGGCTGGCTTCCTAGGTTTTTGCTATTGGTACAGTATATAATAAATGGCACTATATCACCATTTACCTTCTTTCTGCTGATTTTTTTTTTTAACAGTACCACAGCATAACAAGGGAACTTCTTGTATTTCTGCACTAGTTTTTTCAGGACCCAATAGACTCTACTGAAATTCCTTCTTTTTTTCTTTTTCCTTTTTTTTTATTTTTAATATTCTACAGCATCAAGCTATAGACATAAGCATTTCTCCAGACCTATGGAACACTTTCTAACAACTTTCTTGAGTTTGCCAATGCTTGGCAACTCCATACTTGAGGGGAAAAGGGGCATTTTTTAAAAATACTGTGTCCACTAATCACAGTCTTGGGACAGAACTGGTTAAGATCATTGACATTTTCAAATGCGGGGTTCCCCAGAGTCTGAGAGTTGTTCCCTGTCCTGCTATCAACTATGATAGGATGAGGCAAACATGAGAGTTTCAGGTTCGTTTCATTAAAATATCATGCCTGTAAATTCAAAATTGCCAGTGATATGCAGACTGAGCATACTCCTATGGGAATATGCTTGCTGTCAGTAAGAACTAAACCATGGCATTTAACACACTTCTAGCCAGATCCCCTTCTACAGTAAGAGAAGAAGCCCAGGTTTTTAATTCATGGGAATGGTAATGAACAGTGTGGGGCAAACTTTTAAAGAGCACCCTAAGATTAAGATAATCCTGTGCTTTGGGAGACGTAAAAGCAAATCTCCGCTGACCATATCTGTACTTAAGGGGAGGCGTGATAACAAATTTTCCCTGTATCACCTCCTGATAGTGCTCAAGCTTGGAGAAAATTTCCCATCTTTCCTAACTTATTTAGAAGAAGCAGATAAACCCAATGAAATTGAAGTGTCTTCTGGCCTTCTTAAGTATGTATGTGGGATCAGGGCTTGGTGCATTAAAATCCAGATGCAATACAGAAGATTACATTATGTAAATGTCTGAAGAAGAGCGAATGATACAATATCTTAAACAGAAAATTATTTTCATGGACCTCTCACAACAAGTTTTACTGACATTTACTTGCTATTCAAGGATCCAGAGATGCATTTGCATACCGTATATATATGGGCTTCTATTAAGACTAATAATTACACATCCTGATACTGTATTTGCAATCACACATACCCTTCCCTGTGCTTCTCTGTGTTGAAACTAGTTAAAATCTGAATCTGGGACAAAATTATTGCCTTTCATTAAATGTCAGCATAATAGTTTGATTATTCATTTTTCACTACTGATTTATTCAGAACAGTGAACATTTCATTTTTTTCCTTGGAAGTTTCTAATCTGGAATAAAAAAATAAAAGGAATTATGTTGTGTCACTATGAGCTTGTATTTTTGACAGAGTTTTTACAGTTTCAGCTCCATTCTCTGCTCCATAGAATGTGTGTGGCCTAAATGAAGCCTTCGAATCAGAGGCCCCCGTAGAAGATGAGCTTCTGATCTACGCTTCATGCCTCAGGACAGCCTCTTTTAGAAAGTTTAATTAAAAATAATCAGAGGGGGTGAAAGCTGCTTCTGACTTCACCGGGATTGGGATGAAGATTGTGATTATGTAGTATCTCCAGTGTAATTCCTTGTAATACCTACGTTTGTAGATATAATGTCTTCATTTGTAACATACTCAACAAGTCACAGACATCTGTAACACAAATAGTAGGTAAAACTACAAGCAAGCAACTAAACTTAAAAAAAAAAAAGCCCATAGACGATACACTTCCAGGAAATCAAGATCAAGTTCAAAGACAAAGCTGGATTCAGACATTCAGTTATAAAAGAGATTTATGACTGCACTGGAGAAATATTTAAATGTGACAGTTCTTGTGTTTGTAAGGGAACCAGCAAGTTCCCATGCAGATAAATAAAATGCATTTTGATATTCTCACACTAGCCTCTGTTTATACGAGTTTATGCCAGAATTCAGACTAATGATAAGTATTTGCTACTGCAAATGACTAAGGATTCATCCAGGTATTAGTGTTGGTTCTTAGAGGAATAGAAATTAGATGTATTGAAAGCAGTGAAGTTGCTGTTGATGGTTTCAGATCTTTAGTATCACATTTTGTGAGGTGTGGTAAGGATGAAAGTAGTGCACAGAATGGATGAATGATATTTCAATAGTTGGTGTGGAGCAGCTAGCAGGAAACAGATTTTGTACTTGATGGTGGATAATCTCAAAACACCCAGTCTAACTTCTGTGCTTATGTAGAATTCTACATCTTTATTAAAAATCTGATTCTCCTTATGTCTTGGGTTTTGCCTCTTCTATGAGGCAGGCTCTAATCAGCTGTGTGGCCATTCTCTGTACCTGCTTCATTTTCAATACATCTTTGTTGCACATGGGTGGTCAGAATTGTATTGTATTCATAATGGAGCCTAGCCAAGGCCTTTTGCAATGACATTAATACTTCCCTTTCTTCAGTAAGAAATGCTAGAGTCATAGCTGTCATCTTCTTTGTGGTTGCATCTCTTTAATGACTAGTCATCAGCCCTTTTCTTCTTCTCCTGTCCTGGTAGAGCTGTCCTAATAAAATCTGTAGCTGTGCACTGTTACTAATAAGACAAATTTTGGCTATGCTTGGCTGTTGCCATAAAAATTTCAAATGGGAAGGTCCTTCTGTTATTACTTTTCAGGAAAAAATCACTGCTTACTCTGACCTCAGTAGCCAAAAGATTATTTTAATAGGTGTGGTATTTATTGAGTAGAGTGTCAAACAAGTGAGGTTGGTTTTCTGGTTGGTTTTCCTCCCTCCCTTTTTTGTCCTTTCCTGTGACCATGACAAAAGATCCATGGAGTAAGATGAGTGGAGCAAGACGAGTAGAGTCAGTCTATGCCAGATGGTCCCACTTCCACTTGACTTGGAGAGCAGAAAGGATTTTTCAGCTGAGTAGTTGGACTACATTATTTAGATTATCTACATCTGCCTCACAAGCCCTTGACTCAGTGATCAGCAAACTACAAAATGCTTTGGAAACAAGTCCACTGCCGCCATGGTGCCACTTGGAAACTGTGCACACAGTCACAGCTGTTGCCTGCTCAGCCCTGCCTGCCTTCTCTCACACCTACCTGCAGGAGCTGTCTGGTCCAGCAGCATTATTTTTGAACTGCCTGCTATTCTTAAGGAATACCCAAACCCTCAGACATGGTGGAATACAAAAGCAGAACTGCAGTAGGAGTCTCCTCATTCTTTCACTAACACACACTTTGATGTCCTCTGCTATCCCAAAACACTATTTGCTCCCTAACAGGCCCCAACATCCATCTCTCAAATTTACAGATCAAGAATGCCTATGCAACTTCAGAGATTATAGAGTCATACAATGGTTTGGATTGGAAGGGATCTTTAAAGGTCATCTAGCCCAAACCCCTGATGTGGATCGTGTGTTGATTCATCTCATCTCCGGGAAACACTTTTAAATCAATCAGTGCTGTTCTGTATGTTGCAGTCATGATCGTTGCTGCAGAATTTTACCAAGGGTTTCATTAAACTGGTATCACCAGTAGTGTCTGCTTTCTGGTTAATAAAATGGACTGTTTCTGTATATTTGCAGGGAAGATGTGAACATGTTACTTGTAAAGATCTGATCCTTCACAAAGTAAGCAGTCAGTGGAGAGACAAACTGGACCTTTTGTCAGTCTCCAAAGACACCTCGACTCTCCCTTAACATCAGAACAGCTGCAGGCGTTTCCAGAGTGCATCCCAGTTGCTTGTGTGTATCCTTCTTCAATGAAAGTGTAGGAAGGCAAGAGAAAACATTAGGCCAGAACATCCAACATCTCACTTAGCCAGGCCTGAGCATGGCAAAGGACCAGCAAAACAGTATCTACTTCCCCTTGCTTTTGCCTAACTCTTTACTGGCTGGGGATTTTAAGAAGCCTGGATGATCCTCTGCCTGTACTTCTAGTATTAGGAGCTTAAAATCCAGACAAAATAAGCACTAGTTAATGTCCTCAGAATGGATTAGGTGGAATCCATTAGGATTCACTAGAAGTCCATTAGTAATTCATTAGGAACCAAGTTTGTCTCGTGAGAGACTATTGATACGTTAAGGCTTCTGCTATTACTAGTGTAAACACCAATAATCATAAATATCACAGCTTATACAGTATCTGAAGGACACCCAAGGCTGATATAAAATATCATGCATATTTTGGATAACAATTCAATACTTAATGGACAGCATGTCGACTTTCCTTGGACATTTGTTGTTGATATTGGTTATCTTGTCACTATAGCTGAAGTTACATGAAGAAGCAGGATTCTCTGCCTTCCTCTCGTGCTTAATTTGTCTTGCTTTCCAGCTTTTTTTGCTGAGAGTGGAAAATATAGCCATCAGCATCAACTGGCTCTTTTGCATTTAAGACACAGGACTCTCTTTTGCGGTAAGACCACTGTGTTTGTGCAAAAATCGCTTTACTGCTGTGCTTACACTACCATGATCCTAAAGCATTTCAAGTCTCTCAGTGGTTTCTCTTCCATCAGAAGGTCCCTGTATTACACTGCTCATAGCTCCCAAAGAGCTGTTTCTGCAGCTGAGGAGCTGTAAGACTATTAAGTCTTTCTAGTTACAATGTCATTACCTTGCTACTCTACCCAAGGCAGGAAGGTGAGCAGAGTGCTCTGGAATTCCCAAATTGCCAACATACATACTAGTAAAATCTTTCCAAAGCCTGTGAAGCCAGGTGTGAGATGTGTTTATGTCACTGGCCTGCTGCACAGTAGCTTTACCGGAGCTGGCAAGCTGGCCTGGACCTTAAGTGTATTCCAAGAGGCAGGCAATTCAGAAACTCAGGAGCCACTTCTCTGTGTGCTGGCCACAATTCCTGTTTCCCCTGCCAATATGCTTATGGTTTGGCATTTGTAGACACACCACAGCTGTCCTGTTGATAAACTGATACAGTCTGGGTGGCCCTCTCCTCCTGAGATTTTACAACTGCTGTTTGCTCCACCAGACATGAATTGAAATCTTCCAAACTCTCCCACAGAGACTTCTCTTGTACTCTGGTGTCAAGCTCAGAAAAAAAATCTGGAGCAGACATTTTATTCCTTATAGCATTTGTTTTCCTACACTGTTGCTCTCCTTCTGCTGATTGGTGCCTGTGATGAACCCACACTTCTACTCACTGGTTCATCCCGCTGAGCGGTAGTTAGGAGTTGTTTACAGTACCCTCCTAGATGGCATCTCTCCACTCTTGAAAGAAAAGGTCTGTGTATACCCTACAGTTAAACTCAGGATTACAGATCACATGCTGTACATGTACATTTATGTGAGTTTTAGGTCACCTTCTGGAGTTTCCTGAATGTTCACTCTCCAAGTTAAATAAAGAGCCATCATATCTACATACAGTAAAACAGCACTGAAAAATATGCTGTCCCTAGTGGGGATCTTGAGAAACAGAGTTTCTGGGCTGCCTACATTTAATGTAAATTTCATAGTATCTTCTAAAGACTGGTATGTGTCTTTGATCTCTCATGCAATGCTTGCTTTACTCACATACTACTGGAATATATAGCTGCTTCATCTAGTAGAAAAGGAGAATTAAACATTAACAGCCATAACACTTCATGTTTCAAGCACAAGGAACCAAAATAGTTCCATTTTTTAGAAGCCATCATCAAAATTTCATCAATATTGTTCTTTTCTAGAACCGATGTCATGGTGTTCAGGTAACAGTGAAAATAGATTTACAGGTAACTCTAATTTCATGCCAAGTTGACATCACAGTAGAGCAACTGTTGGATTGTGGACAGAAGGAGAGTTATTCATTTCCATTTGCTTCTGCAGTAGATTCATTAAAATGTGTTAGCTCAGCTGTGTGCATATATGCTGATGTAATCAAGCCAGGTGCATGCACAGGATTTTCTGACAGGAGGTGGAGATGAGTCTGGATCACATGAAGAGGAGATGGAGAGCTATGCAGGATGTTTAAAGGTCACAAGGATGCTTAACGTTTTCTACCAGACGTGTGAAGAGGGAAAAAATCACAGAGGCACTGAATGGCAAAAGGGGTATATGTTAGGCATTTAAAGGTCTGGATTTCCAGATCATGTATGGTACAAGGGAGAGGGAAGGGGACTCTACCTTAGGTAGAAAAGATTAGGCAACTTGGGCTACTTACAGGAATGGCAGGGAGTGGAGTAAGGATTAGGAAGGGAACATTTTACTGTGCCACTTGAACCCAAGCAGACTTTTTAGAAGGTGAAATTTGCTTCCAGCAAAGCAGACCCAAAAGCAGTTTTCCTAAAATGTGCAGGTTATTTTCAGTCATTCAAATACTGCATGTGGTGGTTTTCCTTTGCTTTCTCAGGAGCAGAGAGAGATATGGGACAAGGGTGTACAGGAGGACATGCGGATATACAAGGCTGAGCTTGTGGAGAAAACTCTCCAGCTTGATTCTTGCCACCAGAGACTTGTATATTGTTAAATTTCCCAGATAGCCTTTCAGATTATATAAGTGAAAAAGACATTACATAAACTGCCAACATTTTTCTCTTTTTCACTTTAAGAATCACCCTTGTGGGACAGTTGTAAGGAATTTAGTAGGGTTGGCTCTAACAAGTTTCTGCAGATAGTACTCTACATACAGACAGAAGAGGAAGTGATGCTCTTTTTCTCCGGTTTTGTTTTTAACAGTTATAGAAGTCTACAAAAGGATTCAATTATTTTAAAAATTTTATACCGTGGAAAACCTTTCTCTGCATTCTATTACACTTTCAGTACAGAGAAGGTGCCATAAGGTATTTTCAGTGGAAGTGGTTACATGATTTCAGGTCTCACCAAAACCTAGTTGAATTAGTTACTTTATCCACAACCTTCCTGTGACATGATAACTACAGGCTGCTTCAGTCCTGCATTCTTAACAACAGCCCACCACTTTGACAGGGACTGTTACTCTATCCTTAAAAGCAGAGACCTGTTGCTGCAGCCCCAGGAATCCTGCTTGTACACTGATACAGAAGTGAGCAAGCAGTGAGTTATGTGCCTCCATGTTGGTCATTAGGGATGTCACTACTCTTCTATCATCATGAATGAATATCTCCTTTGACTACCCCAAGGTGTAACTCCCTATGTTCACCACTTCTTCTAGATCCTTTCAAAACCTGAAGGGAGCTTTTAAGAAAGATGGGGACAGACTTTTTGGTGGGGCCTGTAATTATAGGAAATGGGGTAATGGTTTTAAACTAAAAAAAGGGCAGATTCAGACTAGATATAAGGAAGAAATTATTTACAATGACAGTGATGAAATACTGGAACAGGTTGCCTAGAGAGGTGGTAGATATCCCATCCCTGCAAACACTCAATGTGAGATTGGACAGGGCTTTGAGCAACCTTATCTAGTTGAAGATGTCTCTGATGACTGAAAGGATGTTTGACTGGATGACATATAAAGGTCCCCTCCAACTCAAATTATTATGTGATTCTATGTTCAAAACTGCTGTTTCCTAATATTGACATCTCATGAATGTCTTCAGTTAGGTCTCCCAATGGCAGTAGTCTGTAGGATGGCAGAAATCCAGTTTTCTTCTTTTAGTAAAAATTTCATGATCCGTGAATATTTACATGAAATCTAAATCCAGTTAATTTGGTTTACAACTGATATAGAGATCTGAGGTCAGGTTCTCCCAAAGTGACGCTTGACATAGAAGGTAACGGGCATGAAAAACACCACCCTCATTGGTTTTGACGTAGAAGCTGCCACACTAGTGCCTGCAACTGACCTCCATGGAGGATGCAAAGCAATCTATGACCTCCCACAGAGCTCTGCCACCAATTCAATTAAGAAAGCTTTAGTGCTTACCTGTCCTACATCACCTCTGTCTCTTGTTCCACCTTGGGGTTGCTCAAAATCATCTGAATGATGCAACAAAAGCTGACCGAGGTCTTTATTGGCAAATCCAGTATTACAGGCCTTTGCATAATAATTCCAGGACCAGTCTTTCCCTCCATCTTCCAAGAAATTTGATAGCTAAAGTTTATGACATCTGTGCAGAGTGACTATTTTCAGGTCAGTGGCCATTTCCTATGAAGTTTTCATCCATTACTGAATATTTACAGTAACTGTGGGAACAATTTCTTCTATCCTTTTTTACCTACACCAGTTTGGCATTATGAATGTTGCTTCCAAGGTCAAATCTATACCAGCATTCATTTTCATGAGAATCACTCATAATCTCTTAAACAATATGACAACCTTTGTCAAAGATGTTTGGAGGAGTACGGCACCATAGGCACACACACGCACTCTGCAGCTAAGAAAAAAAACGCTCTTCTCAGCACTCTTCTTCATGTATATTTTTCGTAGCCAAGAACTAGACTGGGAAAGAAAAAGATAACATCTGAGTTGGGATGACCAAAGTACATAGAAAGAACAATTTAGTCTCTTAAAACAATGCAGGAAGTTAGATTCCAGTAGTAATTCAAGTGAAGGCAGGGGGTTGGGCCACATCCAAAATCTATGCAGTCCCAGTGAACCAAGCTATCACATGTGATATACTTCACTTCTTTATTTGCTTGTTTACTCTGAATCACTACAAGGGCATTTGATGTGATAAAACATTGACAACGTCCTAAATTCAGCTGGAGAGAGTTAGGATATTATCTTTCTGGAGCTTCTCCCTGTAGTAATGATGATACCCGTTTTGGGGTTAATTTTATGTTGAATAAGCATGTCAGATTTTAAGGCACTGGTCCAGACTGTAAACAAGTCAGTCTCTTTGGAGCCTGCTTTGGCAGCTCCGCCGAGGTTACTATTTGTATTAAAATATTTGCTAACCTATTCTTCATAAAGGCAGGTATGTTTCTGTGAAAAAGAGAGGCAATGTTGACATCTGTCCTCTTGCCAGCAGCAGCAATCACATTACTTTGCTATCTCAGCTAGCCCTCCCCCCATGCTAATGCGTTAAATAACAGAATTCTGAAATGCTGGCTGAGGAAATAATTACATTTCTGCTTCATGCACAATTCTGAGTTATCTGTGCATCATTTCAGTGGCACTGAGATCAGAAGAAGCCTTACTGCTGTGAGAAATCAGTGACAGAAAGTTCTGAAATGTAAGTTTTACATGAGGTAGAGAGTTCCACATGTGGTTGACAAGCAAGTTAAAGCACTGAGGAGAGTTCAGGAGGGAGTTAAGTGGTCCACCTAGATATACGGATAATAGAATAATTTGGCTGCACTTAATATGCAGGATAGACAAAAAAATTATCTCATCCCCAAGTGTTCGGAGCTGTGACTATATTTTTGTTCTCAGCTTGTATAGAGTTTTCTATAGCAAGATTAGCCCCTGCTATAATAGATCTTTGTTATAGCTCTGTGTGTATTATGAGTTTGGGGAGTGGAAATCAAGTAATCTAAGCAATGTAAGATCACAACAGTTACTTCAGTTGTTTTTATAGGTTACTTATATAATAGTGGGCACTTTTCAGACATAGAAAAATGAATAGACTTGGACTTGGATCTTGTAGGCTGAAACTCTAGACCAGTGCATGCTCCATGCACATTCAAAACTCCCATTGACTGCAGTAGTAGATCTAGGAAAAAATGCAGGAAGTTCAGGATTATTATTTATGTTCCAAGATTAAATGAGGTGTTTGCTAGAAGAAAAAGGACTAGCTTCTGATGGTCAGGAGGTTGTTGTCACTTCTGGATAAACGTGCAGTTTGAAAGCATGGAAGGTTTTATCTGCTTGTGGTTTTTTAGCCTTTTGATGATTCCTTTTGCCATTGCGTAGAGTATTTAGTGTTATTTTGCTTTGTGTAGACTTCCTGGTCTCTGTTTCTTTCCATTTGATATATAGTTCAAAGTTTGATGAAGAAATACCAGAAATGGTTTATCTTGTACTCACAAACAAGAAGCTGAATCAGGCACTCTGTTGTCTGATTTTTAAGCTAGGAGAGATTTATATCTATGAGGAAGAGAATTTTTCCTTTGAAATAGGTAAAATTTTTCAAAGCACCCACGGCTGTCCTCAGCAGGCTCCCACCTAAGTGAAAGGTTAATGTTTCCACTTCAACAAGACAAAGACAGATAAATGATGAGCACATTTGGGAATGTTCCCTGTCAAACAGTTAGGACTAAGCATTCTGCTGTCCAGATCCTAGAGTGTTTTATTAACTAATGAGAACTGGTATGCATTCACTTTACTCAATGTAGCTGGATTAATTTATATCTGACCCCCTGTTCTGGGAATTCCTAGTAACAGTATTGATATAGCTATGATGGGCTAAGTATACAGGCAAAATCAATTTTGCAGGGATCATAGAATTATAGAACAGTTTGAGTTGGAAAGGACCTTAAAAATTATCTAGTTCCAATACTCCTGCCATGGGCAGGGACACCTTCCACTAGATCAGGTTGCTCAAAGCCTTACCCAACCTGGCCTTGAACGCTTCCAGGGATGGGGCATCCACGACTTCTCTAGGCAATCCATTCCAGTGCATCACCACCCTCTGTTAAAAAAAATATCTAACCTAAATCTCCTTTCTTTCTGCCTAAAACCATTACTCCTCATCCTGTCACTGCAGTCCCTGATAAAGACCCCCTCCCTAGCTTTCCTATACCACCCTTTAAGTACTGGAAAGCTGCTATAAAGTCTGCCCAGAGCCTCCTCTTCTCTAGGCTGCAGAAGCCCAACTCTCTCAGCCTGTTCTTGTATGAGAGGTGCTCCAGCCCTTCTGATCATCTTTGTGACCCTCCCCTGGACTTGCTCTAGCAGATCCATGTCCTTCCAGTGCTGAGGACTCCTGAATGCACAAGAGCAGGATAGAGGGACAAAATCACATCTCTTGACCTGCTGCTCACACTACTTTTGAGGCAGCACAGGGTATGGTTAGTGTGTGCAAGTGCACGCTGTTGGCTCATGTTGAGATTCTCATCCACCAGTACCCCAAGTTCTACTCCTCAGAGCTGCTCTCAATCCATTCTTAGCCCAGCCTGTATTTGTGCTTGGGATTGTGCTGACACATGTGCAGGAGCTTGCACTTGGCCTTGTGATATGTTCGTCACTCCAGCTTATGTTGTTGGAAAACCAGACAACTCCTGGGGCATATAAAACCCTTTTTCCATTTCATACCTGAAGGCTGGCCTATATCTCTAAAGGCATGCTTGGTTTTTTACAAGTGGTATTAGTTGGACTGATGGGAGATACTGTTTTTCTCTGCAAACTTAGCTGTGGAGATTTCTTCAAAACATGACTATCTTATAGCTCTTTCTCATGTATCTGTGTGACAACAGGCAGCCTCTTTTTTTCACTCACTATTCACTGCTGTTAATTTCTGCCCTTTTGATTCTTGTCTTCCCACTTCTGCCCATTCCCATTCATTATGGCTCCCTTCTTGGAATCATCATGTTGAACTTGTATTTAACTTTTTCCCTTATTTGGCCATATGGATGGGCTTGCTCCACTAAAGACAAAGCACTCTACAGTATCTGCATTATTGTGTTTTGACATATTTTGATTCTCATGTAATTACAGGCTCAGCTACTTTGATATGGACCTGATCCAACATCTGTGTATTTTATTGTTTTGCATAGTGTCAGTGATAAAAATTACTTTTTTCTTTTAAAATGACAAACTTTCCTTACTTTTCCCGTCTTGTTTTCATTGGCTTTTCGTGGTCAGGTTAGGTTCTTTGCCATCTCTGCTGCTTCTGTCATCCCTTTATGTTGAAACTGACTTTTACAGAGGTTGTTATTCTTATCTTGGAGCTTTCAGAGAAATGTTTGTATGTGGGGCAGATTTTTTTCCTCTCTCTCTCTTTCTTCTTTGCTCTCTCTGCTTCTTGTCTTTTTGGTTTGTCTTTGGCTTGTGTCTTCCTGTGTTTTTGGCTTGGCTGTTCAGTATCAGTCAAAGCTGTTGTAGCTCTGACTGAGAGAAAACACGAGATGGAGAGATACTTTTCTTCCATGGTATAGTTTGGTGCAAGATAAACTTGATGTTGAATTCAACCATCATATTTGCAAGCTGAAATTAATCCACCTGAAATTGCACAGACAAACTGTTCTGTAAGGCTACAATATTTCAGGAAAACTTGACTGATATTAGTAAAAATATTTGGGAGACAGGAAGGTATTTTTAAAAGTGGGGTGATCTAAATTTGGATAATTTTCTCTTTATTTTAAAGAAATTTCATGACTGAAAACTCTATTGACTGGGAAACTCCATATTTGGTTTACTTTGTTGTCCCTGGCAATAACAGATGCTTTGGACTCAGTTTGGAAGGTACAGGGGAGGCGGGAAGGGGTGGGTATAATTTAGATATTAATAACAACATGTCTGCATACATTAGAAACACATTAGTTTTCTGAACCTCACATTCCGTCTTGTGCATTGTTTATTAACCACACAACAACAGCCTTTGTGTTCTTTAAGCAGTATACACTCTTTAGGAAGCACATAGCCGAAGGGTACCAGATGCCTGAACAGTTGCTATTATATCCATCAAGCAGGTTATAAGAAGCACTCAGTATGAAGCATCCTCTGATCTCCACAGGAGTTTCTACAGTGTCTGTAAAGCAGTACCTTTATTCAAGATATTGTGCTACCTAGTAAAACCATAGTTCAGACTTATTCAGGATTAAAATACTCAGAGTAATTAAATCAAACTGTTGAATCAATTTCACTTCCAGAACAAGAAACCAACGTACCTCCAAGATACTGCTTTGAATGTTTCTCTTTTGAACATCTCAATTTTCAAAGGCAAAGTATATGAAATGCTGCTTCTGAAATTCTCTTCAGAGCAATGAAATGATGATGAAGATAAGTCTTGTTGTGAAATACACGCATTTTGCTCTCCAAGACATCCACTGCACTCTGGAGGAATGAGAAAAAAATGTATTGGACTAGCGAAATAGGCAATGGGTACGTCTCCAGTACAGAGCCTGTGCACTCCAGTGATTAGATTTGGGATGCGTTGTCCTGGCTAAAGGTAAGTGAAGATAATAAATTTAAGTGCTTCTTCTGAGAAGCACTAGCTACCTTTTACCTTTGGGAGGGTGAATTTTTTAACAGGTTAGGATTTTCTAGAACACAGACTATATCCTTCCTCCAAAATCAGCCTTAACTGTGTTTTCTGTCTCTCTCAAGCAACATCAGAATCACTTTGGGGATAAAGGATCATTTTTTAGAGAATAATTTGGTAAGATGAGGAGTCTCTGGCCAAATATGACAGTAGTCAACATAGTTTCTTGTGTACTTCATGGTTAAGAAACGTTATTGAAAGTTCAAAGGATAGGATTAAACTCTCTTTTGGATTTCCTGTGATAATCTCAATTGGATTATCTGCTCCTGCATGTTAGACCTCAACAATGTCTGACTCTGTTAAGGAAAAATGACATTTATTAGACAACTTTCCTTTATAAATCTTCCTTATCTGTCTGGAACAACACATGCTATTTAAAGGGCAGTCTTGCACCTAATGAGAATTTTGTATAGACAAGCAAAACATAATATCAGATGGGAAAGAATGAACTGCATTATAACTTTATCTTAAGGAAAATATAGTAGTCATTTTGGACTTGGCTTCTCACTCTACATAGAATCATAGAATCACCAGATTGGAAAAGACCTCTTGGATCATCGAGTCCAACTGTTCCTACCTGCCACTAAACCATAGCCCTGAGCACCTAGTCTGCCTGTCTTTTAAATACCTCTGGGGATGGAGAGTTAACCACCTCCCTGGGCAGCCTGTTCCAGTGCCTGGTGACACTTTCTGTGAAAAATTTCTTTCTGATATACAGTCTGAAACTCCCCCATAAGTTAGAGTACATATTGCATACTGCAATTTCAGTTTTTATTAGCAAAGATTAAATTCATCCAGCTTTGCATTGCTGTAGGAACTGGTTTGAAACACTCATACATTATCCATGTTTTTTACCAGCATGCTCAGGAGCAGTTGCACAGAAGTATAATTTTCAGCACCTATGTGCCAGTCTGAAAGTCCAAAAGGAGGTTCATGACAAGATGTTCTGTGAACATTAAAGGTCAGAGTCCTTTGATATAGATTTATATTTCAGGAGATGTTGTTTGTGTGTATTGAAGGACAGAACATCAATCAAAAGGATCAGCACTTCTTTTGGACAGAAGAGTTATTATTTAAATTTGCTATTCATACCTCTATTGGCAACTCCATTAATTTTTTTAAGGGCATCTATACTTTGGGAAGGATGCTTATATGTTTGTTGTCTTAAAATCAAGGTAGGGCAAGTACAAAATATTCAGCTAACAGAGAATATCCTGATCCCACCGATACTAACTTTACTCAGCTAAGATGTCATTGGAAGCTTTGCTCTTGACTCTAGAGGACCAGATTTTACTCAACCTTGTAAATTTTTAAACAACTATATTTAGGCATTGTGACCTTGGTGAGTGCTTCAAATATACCTGGTAAAGGAAATAAATCTGTGACATGTTGTACCATGTGGTGAGAATGCATCCATTGTGACATTGTTTGGTTTAATTCTGGTTTTATAGATTTCTTAAGAAGAAATCCATAAATTTGAGTAATTTATTCTACTGGTTAAGCAAATGTAGTGATCTGTTTGGGGCCAGAGCTGCTTGTTTCCTTTATTTCTAATGCAGAAGTTCTCCTATAAATATTTCTTTATATGACAGAGGCAAGGTTGCTAGTTCTGTCTGTTAATGCTGTGGATATTGATATTTCTTGAGCAAGGTTAAGTGGCTGATAGTGATCTCTGTCATGAATCAAACACAAGTATGGAAGCAAGTTTGTGCTGGCTTCTCTGAAAGAATTAATTTGCTGATTTTTATAGGCTTCATCCAAAACCCAATAAGAGAACTCTCCAGTGCTATTAGAGAGGCAGAAACATTTCCAAGAAAAAGGAAAATTTGAAAATCTGCATTTTCAGCAATGACTAGTATGGTTATTCCTCAGTTTCAAAGTTCACAAGCAGAGAATTAAAAAGAAAATTTGGAAGGAAAACCAAATGAAATCAGGCCCCAGTTTCAGGTTGTTGGTACTTTCTATTTTTCAGACCTCTCTTTTCAAGCGTCTCCAGTCAGGCATCTGAATCGCTAGTCATTTTAGAACTCTCAGGCTCATTATTTTCTTTTTTTCTCCTTGTCTTTTTCTCTTTTCCTCTTCTCTTTTCTATTAAGGTCAAATCCCTCTTCTCTTGATGCCAATAATAAAACTCCCATTGATTTCAACATGAGCAGGAAATATGCAGTTCACTATTTACCACAACCACCACAATGAATCTCTTGGAAGAATTCATTTATATCCATTCCAACAATGCCATGAAAAATGGGCTCTTGCTATTTTATCACATCCAAACTGTTGCTCTAACTCTAACATCCTAGCTGTTGCTAACAAGTCAGTGATGATTTGTAAACCAACAATTTATGGTAACCACATTCCATCCCCATTATGAAGTGTGGTTTGGAAATGGAAAAGTAATCAAGACCTCCTGTTAAGAGACTTTATTTCAGTTGAATGTTTCTGTAAATAAAAGCATTTTGAAAGGATCATTGCTATATGTTTCTAACTCCTAATCGTTCATTTGATCTAGGCCACATCTATGCACCAAATTCCTGCCAGGCTCTGTCTGTCAGGAGTGTGAGATATCCACCACTGGCATGAGCATACTGGCAAAACTGTTTCTATCAATACAAGTATTTTCACTCAACTTGATAGTTTCACTAGACTGGAACAGAAGTTCAATTTCTTGGAGACAGCTGCATCCATTCCTTGGAATGCTTCATAATACTTTATCAGCACACTATAAGGGTACTCTGACATAAATAAAGGCCTCCTACTACAGTTACAGTAACAGACAAATTATAGCCAGACCCGTGGTATGTAGTAATGCCCTTGGGAACAAAGAGCCTGCGTAATTTGTGCAACACTTTGTCTTGGTTGTAAGGATTGTGGGCAGTTACTGTGGCACTAAGGAGGACTTTCCAGCACTTTGATGGGAGACCACCTAGAATTACTGGTAAATAGACTCAAACAAGGGAATTTTGTTCCACTACTAGGTTCTGGTACCAACTAGGTCAAAAAAACCTTTTGATCTCCTTGACATTAACACACTCTGTCCTTTCAACCCTGTGTAAGAAGACTAGCAAACTGTGTTTGAGGTTAGAGCCACTTTGTTTGGTAAGCTGCTAAAGGAGATATTAAATTAGGCAGTCTACAGAGTGTCCTAGTTAATCAGCACTAACTATGATGTGATATGAAGATAGAGGCAATACAAATTAGGAGATAAAGCTCTCTTCCTACCCCTTCCTCTCCAGCAAAAATCACTACTTGATTAGCTTACATATCCCAGGATTGAGCACAAATCACTGGGGGTAGGATGTCATCTCAAATTGTTTATATGAATGCTCTGATTTTCTGTTGAATAAAAGATTGACTACTAAAAATCACTCTCAAGCTGAATTCTATTTTGTGACCTAATAGCATGAAGAGATTTTGACCACATATGAATCCTCGTGAGCTATGAATTAACTTTACTATATCATAATGATGGTATAAGAAATTAACAATTTTTTTTATTAAGCAAATTTGCAAGTGGTGATCTCCATGACAATGATATGAAATACGTGTTTTGAAGGACATCTTACCTCATTTGGTGCAACAGACTGAAAAATAAGACTCAAATCCTGGCAAGAGAGCTCATTGACCATGGGGAAAACTACAGCCATAAGTCCTTGATAAAAAGTATTCACAGGCTTAACTCCAGTTTAATGTGTTTCTTTCCGCTTTTGATCCTCTACTTCAAACTCAATGCCTTCTCGTTAGTGGCAGAACAACCACTGCTGAGTCTGTGTTTTGAACTAAAACTCTGAAATTTGTTTGAAAAAAAAGCAGTATGTTTAAGGGAGAGAATAATAATAATAACAACATTGAAGCAGTTTCCCGTCATAGTCATTCTGCCATGTGTGGCAGGCAGCAACGAGCAGTGAAAATTGAAGGAGATTGTAGATGTGATTGTCTGAAGCCAGTAGCAGAGTTGCCAATGGTAAAACTATATCCTAAACTAGCCTTAGAAAAGAATCTGTTTCACTGAAGAGATGACTAACATATGGTCCTACAAGCTGCTAGATATGGGTTCTGGTGGGTCTTGGAAGGACAAGTTCTACCACACTTCACTGCAGCCAGAGAGTCACTCAAGTGCAATATTAGAGGCTACTGCAGCCCAACATGTTTCATCTCCTTCAGCATCTCAAAGCTGGGCTATATGATTTTATCCCTCACTCCTTACAAATAATCTTTTTGGCGTGGTTTAGATTTCAGTCTCTATTCTTTGTTTTCACTCATATTTACTATCCTAGTGTATACATCACTGGCCTAATATACCACACAGTTTTTTTAATTAGAAATTTAACCAAAGGAAGATGACTGCCAACATTTGTCCAGCAGTAGGAGTTTGTCAGGTAACTGGGCAAAAGTTAAGCAAGCCACCATGTTTACATTACTGCTAATGCTGCGCTACCACCTTGTGGGCAAAATGTAAATAGCACTGAGCTGTTCGGCACTCGGGTACATCGTCCGTGTGCAATAAGTACAGCACTAATTGGGAAGGTGACTGTGGGCAGTGTAGGTGAAAAGAACAATAAGTCTGGATGCTCCAGACTGAGCCACTTCAGGATCAAGGCAGCCAACAGAAGCCAAAGAGACTGTACCCCTCAAAGGGATATGACAATCTGGTTCACCTCTATAGAAATATAGAAAGAAGCAAGTAGGAATGAAATCACGACACTAGAGCACCAATGACTTTATAAAGGCAACTCCTCTGCTCTTCCTGCTCTCAACCACAATGCTCAGAGCTGCTTGTAGCTTCCTGGACTGTTTTCAACCTGCTAGCTCAACTGACAAGTCCTTTGGCAGTGTATTGCCTTGGGGGCCCAAATCATCCATGGTCTTCTTTCCACATGCTGGGATTACAGTAGCTCTCCTGCATTTCAGTTCTCTGCTTTAGGGATTAATAGAAATGAGAACACCACCCAAAAGTTCTCTTACTGAACATTTTATTAATAACAGTATTATTGGTAGCTTCATCATTTCATCAGGCTGAAGTGCCCTATGTCAGTAAACAGATTCCAAGAGAAGAAAGGATATTTCAAACCTTATCATCCTTTTCCCTAAAGCAGATCTGAAACTATTTAGGAGTGGATATACTGCTTGAGTGCCTCCTCACACATGAACAGAGGAATTTGAAAACTAAGAGTTACTCAGGCATCTCAATTACATGCCAAAGATTATTGTCATGATCTGATTTGGATCTTACACAGCTGGAGGTAAAAGCTTCCGGGGAACAGCCTCCCATTAATCAATAGGCTAGAGATCCAGATTTATGCTGATGTCAAATTCTCTCTGTGATCTGACATGACACAAGATTGAATTGAGGCTTTGCACATTTAGAGAACCAAAAATACTGGTTTATTTGGTATTGCAGCACAAGCCTTCTTCAATTGCTCTTCTATTATAGCAGTTGTCTACATGTGGTAAATTAGATGTCCACTGGAGCAAGGACATGATCTTGGATCTCTAACTGACTATAGATTACCTTAATGCTAAGCAGTAGAATCTTTTCTGCTTTCCTGTCATCTCATCTCCCCCATTGTCAACATTTTCATAAGACAGTTTGGAAACTTTTTCCAGGACCACCTATTCCAAGCTCAAGAACAGTCCATTCTAAAAAGCAGGATGTCTAGGAAAGACAGCAGGAAGCCTGCAAGTTACTCCAGACAAACCACAAACATAAAAAAGAAACATGTAAGAAGCAGAATTAGTTTCAGATATCCCATAAGGAATATCCACACATTATATAATGCAGGGATGAGGTTAGGGAAACCAAAGCCCAGCTGGAGTTTAATCTGGTGATGGATGTAAAGGGCAATGGGAAGGGCTTCTACAAGTACAGCTGCAGAAAGGAAACGGGGTAAGTGTAGTTATGCTACTGAACAGAGTGATGGAAAAGTATGAGGAACTCACTGACTTATTGGTTGTAGAAAGGGGACAATCAAAATACTAGGAAACTCAGCAAAGTGCAAAATCCTGCACCTGAGAATGACTAGCCTCATGCACCAGCAGAAAAGCAGTGAGGGAGAAAAGACCTGCTGGCTGGAGATACTGTTGGACAACAAGCTGATGCTACACCAGGTATCTGCTCTTGCAGCAAAGTTTGCCATCATAATCCTGGGCTGCATTAGGAAAGTTACTGCAGGCAGATGGAGGAAAGTGATCCTTCTTTTCTTTTCATCTCTGGTGAAACTACATCTAGAGCAGTGCAGCCAGTGATGAGCTCCCCAGTATAAGGACATGGACTTACTGAGACAAGTCTAATGAAGGACCACAAAAATGATTTATGGGGCAGGGCATGTGACATATAGGGAGATGCTGAAAAATCTGGGACTGTTCAGCCTGCAAAAGATAAGTCTCAACAGTATCTTACCAATTTCTATAAATACCTGGTGGGAGGAGTAAAGAAGGAAGAAACAAGACTCTTCTCAGCAGTATCCTGTGAAAGGACAAGAGACAATGGGCACATACTCAAATACAAGAAAATTCCATTTAAGTGTAAAAAAGCTTGTTTTTACTGTAAGAATGGCCAAACACTATAACAAGCTAACCAGGGAGATTGTGGTGTCTGTGCGCTTGGAGATATTCAAAGCCTGACTGGATACAACACTCAGCAGCCTCCTCCTGTTGACCCTACTCTGAACAGCATGTTGAACTAGACAATCTCCAGAGTTCCCTTGCAGCCTCTGTGGTTATGTTCAGCAATGGTCATTGTTCCAGACACAGTTCTGATAGGAGTAATACTCCTGTGTACAACTTCTTGTTCCCTTTTTTTGGCAGAGAGAGGAAAAACATCTCTATCTTTTGATTCTGCTTTCAGAATAACATTCAGCCTATAGGTACTGTGGATTGTGAGTGAGTCCTTGTGTGCTCCCCAGCCCTTTTCCCTAGTCTACTTCTCCTGTTGCCCAAAAACACATACTGAAGCACCACAACTCTATCCTGGCTACAGCCTCTGTCTTACAAGTATGTGGGAAAGACCAAAGAGTGTACACCATTCTTCGGTGTGGCAGGAGCACAGGGTAAACCTAGAGCATGAGGGGCAGTGAATGCACTGCTCTTCCACTCCAGCTTTATGAAAGAATCATAGAATAACCAGGTTGGAAGAGACCCACTGGATCATCGAGTCAAATCATTCCTATCAAACACTAAAACATGCCTCTTAGCACCTCGTCTACCCGTGACTTAAACACCTCCAGGGAAGGTGAATCAACCACACCCCTGGGCAGCCTGTGCCAGTGCCCAATCACCCTTTCTGTGAAAAATTTTTTCCTAATGTCCAGCCTAGATCTCCCCTGGCAGAGCTTGTGGCTATTCCCTCTCATCCTGTCCCCTGTCACTTGGGAGAAGAGGCCAGCACCCTCCTCTCCACAACCTCCTTTCAGGTAGTTACAGAGAGCAATGAAGTCTCCCCTCAGCCTCCTCTTCTCCAGGCTGAACAACTCCAGCCGTTCCTCATAAGGCCTGTTCTCCAGCCCCTTCACCAGCTTTGTTGCTCTTCTCTGGACTCGCTCCAGAGCCTCAACAACCTTCTTGAGAGAGTCATCCTTTAATTCAGGACTAGATCCCTCACTCCTTGCTCTGACTCAAGCACAGCAAAATTGCTACACAGGAGAACCTTGAAGCTAGGACTCTGCCATTTATGCCCACCTGTTGTATTTTTGCTCCTCTCTCCCATTGCTATTTCCAATAGTGCTGAACAGCAGAGGTGCCATGAAGAAATGGTTGTGTATCAAAGACCTTAATCTTAAAGATGTGTTAATTTCATCTACCAAGATCTTGCTACAGGAAGATTTTCATGTCATGCTGAAAATAACTTCTTTACTGAGGGTAGAAATCTGGTAATGTGACAAAAGCTGAATCTGTTTCTCTGGAGAGAAATTGCTAGCAGAAGACTTCGTGATGGCGTTGGAAGAATTCATAGAATCATAGAATCACCAGGCTGGAAAACACCTCTTGGATCATCAAGCCCAACCATTCCTATCAAATGGTTCAGATCAAAACAGTTCTTTCTGGGTTTTGTTGATGTTGTCAGATATGGAAGTACATTCTTCCTCATTTCCATGTGTTGGTTTCGTTATGTAAAAAATTATTTCTCTCTACTCCATGTTTCCTAAATGACATAATTTGTCTTATTCTCCTACACTCAAATATAAACAGGATTCCATAATCTCAAATCTGATATATTAGAATGCACAAAGCCTGGTACCTCTTTTCTGAATTTTCAGGAAACATAGTGACCCATGTAGCATAGCCTAAGACAGGTCTTCTGAAGCTGTTGGTGTATTATCATTTTCTGTCAGCTCAGGATGCGGCACTAAGCCATCAGTCGGAATCATACTGGGCTCAGCAGTCTTCTGTAATGATTTTAGTTTCTTCATTTGTGAGTCAACATATAAGGGCTTTAGTAAAGTGCCGGAATGTGAAGAACCATTTACAGAAATTAATAAGGAAATTCTTTGTACAGCACATCATGGCCATTAAAGTAGGAAAAAATGAGGTGTTTTCTAGTTCTCTGCATAATGACATCATTGCTGCCGTGCTTCATGTTTTCATTCTAATTCCTGGATAAACAGAGATGTCAAGGCAATAGGAAAGTTAATTTTCTCCATACAAATTTGGGGTTTTGTCTATCTTTAACTCCATTTAACCAAGTAAGATAGCAATTGAGAAAGTAACAACATATCACAAAGTACTGAGAAAATGTGCTTGAACACTTTGCCCACAACTCAAACAGTAAATATCATCATAAACAGGCAATATCATCATAAAGCTATTACTACATTAGTGATGGGAAGAAATTATTATTATAACAAATTGTCCATGCACTTAATAGCATTTTTGGATTATGTGTTTGTAATAGAAAGACCGTTCTGGCAACCTTTGACTTGTTTGCTGACCAGGGATGAAGACTGGTAGTTGGAAGAGAGTTACAACAAGCAACAATGACTAGCAAATTTCACTTATGAAACTATTTCCTCAAGCTTCCTGCAGCTAACACAATGTTTCACAAAGGAGGCTAAAATTCAAATTTGATTACAAAGCCTGCCTTTCTAAGTCACTAGAGACGCAAGAATCGAATGAAATAATTTTGTTTACTCAGGTTTAAACCAAGAAATGTGAACTGTTGCAAGAGTCAGAACCAAACTGAAATGTCTAAAGTACAAGACTTAAACACTGTACAAAATTCATATCATCATCCAACACAAACTCCATTTCTAACCCATTAGTTTTGGGAATAGTTCAGGAAATACTTAAAAACAGGCAAACAGGCCCCCCTCCTTTTTTATGGGTTCTGTTGAGAATGTTTTTAACACTTTCGTACAAAACATGATGATGGTCATCTCTGTCATCTTGTCAGATGTTCTTGAAAGTAGTATTTGTTAATTAACAAATTAATAAGTCTTTTCCTTGTACAAGTTCATTTTATTTATCTATTTATGTCAGAGTGTGCCAATCTAACACTTCAAGGAATATCACTACAATACTGATATTTGGGGTTCTTTCCCTTATCGCCGAATATAAGAGGAAGGTACTAAATGCTGCACAGTGATATGACTGTAAATGGATCCCTTATTTTTCTTTCACATTTTAGCTATTAGCCTGTGCAATAGATTTTTTTTCTGTTGATTCAGAGTCTGTAAGTGGGATCAGTTAAACATCACTAAAGTCAGCAGTGTATCCTGCTTTATTGCATGCCTTACTCAAACTCCACAACTTCAGCAGGAGCTGAAATAGGCCACATAATTGTAAATGGCATTCCAAATTGTTACAAGGCAGCCAGTCCAGATACTGAACTTCTAAACTGGAGGATTTTTCTTATTACTGCACTTTACAGGTGCTATGTGGTATGTTTTATATTTAGTAGTTTATGTTTAAATCTATGATGGGTGATTTTGTGAAAGACGTACCTTGAAGACTAACACTACTGGTTGTGGATGGAAATAGAGAAATGGTTTGTTTACATCAAACGGCAGCTGTCATCTCTTTTACCCAAATGTAACCATTTTGCCAGGCCTTCATTGCTTTCGGCAAGGTCCAGGTTTAAGTTTCAGAGGGTCCATTTATTGCTCAAGTTCCATGCAAAACACTGGGAAAATAATAACAAACTTTCTTATATTCAGTGAGCTAATTTTCCTCATTTGCAAGCACAAGTCAAAGAGATAAATAAATAACATTTTACATAATGATAAAAAAGAAAACTCTTGACAAAATAATTAAGCAGGGTAAAATGCATCACCTTACATAGAGCTATAGAAATAATAATTTTACAGTTTCCTGCTGGGGGGGAGGGGGCAGTGCTTTCCCTTCCTAAGGTGGGTTTCACTCAAAATTTAGGACTTTTGTGTCTTGCACAACAGCAAGACCTTGTCAGCTTCAGCTTTCCCACACATCATGTAAAAAACTCTTTCCCAAAGACCCCTCTTCTACTTTCTAACCTTTGTACCCCATGCTGAAAGTAAATGTCTTGGATAAGGCTAAGATTCGTCAGGCACAATTTACAAAGTCTTAACCAACTTTGACTCCTCTACACTCTTACAGGTACAAACTCTCCCCCTTTATGCTAAAAGCTCCCTTTCAAACAGAATTTTTTCCCAAATATAATGAAACTAAATATGCAAATCAAACATGTTTTAGGTCTATCTACCGATCCATTCCATTCCTTCTCCCTTTGGTATGCCAGTTGTCAGCCAGACTTCTTTTCTAGTCTGACTTTCTTTCCCCTGAGGAATAATTGTGGTGGGAGAGAGTGCCAGAGATTTGCTTTCACTTTGGGCCTCAGCCACCCATGTTACCCAGAGTTAATATATATTTAATATGATACTGCCAGCAGGCCCTTCTGCCAACCTCTGATCGTGTGCCAGCTGAGGAATGCTGCAAAGTAGTGTCCTCTAACTAAATTTCAAAGCCCACGTATGAACTCTTGATTAGCGGTGGATGAGATTACTAGAGATGTATGTATATACCCCTCTGGTTTTTTGCCAGCTGGAATTTCTCCATGCTGTGGGATATCTACGGAAGCAGGCTTCAGAGAACCTTCTGTTTTTGCAGTACATGTTTAAGGCCAAGCTATCAGACAGTTTTTCCTGGTAGCTTAATTTCCTCCCTCAAGCAGTCATACAACACTTCTGTGCATGGTTAACTGACAGTCATGATTTATCCAGTAAGTTACAGCATTTCAGTGATGGGTGTAAGGCGATCTTCATGTATATAGTTGTACATGGAACAATTTAATGGTTAAGTTTCTTCAGGAATGCACTATCTGTTCCACAGAAGTTTATTCATTTTTTTTGTTGTTGTTGTTCACTTCTTCCTTCATGGGTCAGCAGAGACAAGGATAACTGAGTGTAAAAAAGTTTCCTTTCTTGGAAAGTTTTATTTCTTCCCACTTCTCCCCCCTCCCCTCCCCAGTATTTCTTTAATTGGTTAAATAAGGTTCATATTCACCAGGTAGTATAAAGGTCAAAATGTTACGGGAACCAGAGGAAAGTGATAGAGAAGGTCTTTCTGAGGATGACAGCTCTGCCTTGTAATACACTGCTCTTTCTCATGGGAGTGGGTGGGAAGCCTGCCTAAATTTCCTCTTCCTGTCCTGCCAAATTCCCCAAATTGCATAACTGTGTATTCTCCTTACACAGTGGTACCCTTGGCATCCCTAGTAAATCTGCAGGGAAGCAGTGAAGCAGCTGGAAGCTTGAAGATGGACCAAAATTGGTAGAGGACAGACTTGGTTAGCCAAATAAAAAAACCAAATCCAAACCCACAAACTGAATCTACTAACTCTCCCATGTAAAACAGAACAACACAACACAGAATTAATAACATACACTATTTTGTTCTAAATGCACTCCATCTAGGAAAAATAAGTTTATCGATATAAGCAAAGGACCCATGGGGAGTTCATCAGTTCAGTTTCAAGTCACAAGATGTGTTTTACTTGGCTTTGGAGCCTTCTTGTACACGATTAATGTGGAACTGCTGAAATACAAACTGACAAAAAGACATATTTTTACTGGTTGGTGCTTTTCCCTCTCTGCCATTATTTTCACTGGGAGACCTCATTGCTGCCTTCCCCATCGCCCCTCCCCTAGACTGACAGAAGTATGAAGTACTTCTTGGCTTCTGGGAGGAAATGAAAAAATGACTACTAGAAGAGAAGCATGACCAAAGTATCTCATAAAGATACAACCCTGAAGACTTTTGCTTTGTCATTACACTGAATCAGAAGAGAAGTATTTGGGCTTCCTTAGAGGGGAGTGTTAAACTTGGCTATCCTGGGATAGGTTTTGCCTGAATATAGAGGGGAAAATTTACCTCCTTTGGAAAAATATTTATGCTTCTCAAAAGTTTTAGTAGCCAAATTCATTACTTTTGAAGGTTTGCTAGGCTTCACTGGAGACTACCATAGCTGTGTATGTTGGCTGACTGTCATTAAAACAATAAAAAACAAGTATACCTGAGGAGGTATCGGTAATCTTGCCTTAATTGTCTGTGTGCAGCACCTTAAAAACGCTCGGTCCTGTCACTGGGATTGTTTGAGAGATTGGGCACTACTCAGCATGTGTAAGGGTGAGAGAATCTGGCTCCAAAAGGTTTCTTTTTCTCTCCTTGCTACAGGAACTGGAAAAGACAAGGGTGTGTGGGCGGGCCTGGAGTCTCTCCAAGGAAAGTGTGAGGCCTTGGGCAAAACAAATCCATCAGGTCTCTCATTTCTTCCAAATATAGGTCTGTTCTGAGAAATAGCCAGACTCAAGCCTAAACTCCACATTCAACTGTTTCAGAGGGAATACATAAAAAAGACCCTATGGCCTATGGAGTCCCTCTATAGAAAATATTTTGATAGCTCTTCCGCTCTGGTATTATCTTCCACTTAAAAAGAAAGAAAAAGAAAACAGACAAAACTGGAGTACATGGTTTAATTCTCACTGTAAAACAACTGATTGATGAAAACAATACTTGTAAAACAATCTGCTGTGAGCTATCAAGCATTTTTGCCTATGCACCAATTGGCAGGAAGTAGACAGATAAATTATTACAATATGTCACAAAGTAAATTGCTCTGAAAAAGAAAATTGTATTTGTGTGTGAGTATGTGTGTGTGCAGGATAAGTAGAATGAAGTCCATGAAAGTATGCTGAGAGATCATCCTCCATAGTAGCAGAAATATACTGAAAGCAAAGGAACTTACTTCAACTTTCCACTGTCTGTATCTCTAGCAAAACTGAGTTTATGATAGGAAAGTAGAACAGAAGAATCCTGGACTTAAATAAAAAAAAATTTTTAAAAAAAGAGCTTAGGATGTTCTTGCTGTTGAAAGGAAGGGGTCTTATAGCCATTTTTGCCAAGATAGTTCTGATTTTTTCAGGCGTCACCACATTTTAATAAAAATGGAGCAACTGGAGCGGCTCCCCATATCTTGAATACTTTATTACTGGGAAAATTATTACTCTATTACATGGGAAAATTTTTTGAACTGCCTATAGACACAAAGATTTAAGACACAAAATCCCATTAACTTTCAATAAGAGAGTTTCTTTAAAGCCAGGCATATGGACAAATTATAGTGAGATAAGCTCCATATGAAGTAACAGCATGTGAACTATTCCATTGTGACTTTCTGTGTACATGCTCCTATCCCACAGTGACCAGTTAGGGCAGAGATAATGACTCTTTTTCCATCAAGTGCCAAACCATCTCACATCAGAGAGTCCAGATCAGGCACATTGGCTGGATGACCGGACCCAGAGCGTGGTGGTAAATGGTGTTAAATCCAGCTGGAGGCCAGTTACAAGTGGTGTTCCCAGGGCTCAGTGCTGGGTCCAGCCCTGTTCAATGTCTTTATCAATAACCTGGATGAAGGCATCGAGTGCACCCTTAGCAAGTTTGCAGATGACACTAAGCTGGGTGGAAGTGTGGATCTGCTGGAGGGTTGGGAGGCTCTGCAAAGGGGCCTGAACAGGCTGGACCACTGGGCAGAGTCCAACGGCATGAGGTTTAACAAGGCCAAATGCTGGGTCCTGCACTTGGGGCACAACAACCCTGTGCAGTGCAACAGACTAGGAGAAGTCTGTCTAGAAAGCTGCTTGGAGGAGAGGGACCTGGGGGTGTTGTTTGACAGCAACTGAACATGATCCAGCAGTGTGCCCAGGTGGCCAAGAAGGCCAATGGCATCTTGGCTTCTATCAGAAATGGTGTGACCAGCAGGTCCAGGGAGGTTATTCTCCCTCTGTACTCGGCACTGGTGAGACCGCACCTCGAGTCCTGTGTTCAGTTCTGGGCCCCTCACCACAAGAAGGATGTTGAGGCTCTGGAGCGAGTCCAGAGAAGGGCAACAAAGCTGGTGATGGAGCTGGAGAACAAGTCTTACAATTTGCAGCTGAGAGAGCTGGGGGTGTTTAGCCTGGAGAAGAGGAGGCTGAGGGGAGACCTCATTGCTCTCTATAACTACCTGAAAGGAGATTGTAGAGAGAAGGGTGCTGGCCTCTTCTCCCAAGTGACAGGGGACAGGACAGGAGGAAATGGCCACAAGCTCCACCAGGGGAGGTTTAGGTTGGACATTAGGAAAACATTTTTCACAGGAAGGGTGATTGGGCACTGGAACAGGCTGCCCAAGGAGGTGGTTGATTCACCTTCCCTGGAGGTGTTTAAGGCCTGGGTGGACGAGGTGCTAAGGGGCATGGTTCAGTGTTTGATAAGAATGGTTGGACTCAATGATCCGATGGGTCTCTTCCAAACTGGTTATTCAATGATTCTATGAGGATCTAAAAAATAAATAGTGAGCAGAAATAAAGGATTCCTCTTAAAAAACCCTTGCCTTCACATTGTAGAACCATTCATAGTTTGTGAGCACAATAGCTGATAGTAATTACTAGCAGAAATGAGCTGGCTGTAAGGACTGCCAATGGTAGACAGCTAGCCAATATAAAAGATTGTGATCATGTTATTTAAGCTGCAAGTAAAGGACAGTGTAGCTATAGTGTCACTGTGTAATTTTGGAAAGATAACTTGAAAAGGTGGCAGGTGAATAAAAAAATACTTGTATGAGTCCAATAATAACAAATAAATACATTCCAAAATGTTGTAGCTAGTATCACCTACTAAAGGTTGAAGTAATTTGGTCTTGTTTGTCATTGAAACATACTCAATGAGGACTCATTAGTGTGGCTAAGTAAGCAGCCTAAATTGCATTGAAAAGACAAGCTTCACAGAACTATTTTGTTAATAATTTTCACATGCAACTACAACTTCACCACTAAATCTTCAAGCATTGGAACTGTTTACAAGTATCTCAGTGCCAGGTGAGATGTACTGCTTTAGTTTTAAGAAAGGTCTTCTAGGGCCAAGCAGAAGGTTTTCAGTTCCTCTTTAATTTGACGCAGTGCCCTCTTGACTTCCTGAGGTGTGTTCATGACCTCTATGCTGCTGGTGAAGGGGTCGTAGCGCAGAGAAAAAGGCTTCTTGATCTTCATCACATAGCTTCTGGTGGTGGTGGGAAAGACAGAGCTGTTAGTTCAGAAGCCATTTTCCTAAGTGTAAAACCTGCAGGAACTTATTTCTCAGTATGTAGGCATGGATTTATTGATGACCAGAGCCTGCTGTGACGCCTCCTTTCTTACTGTTTTTCCTTCATGTTGTCTGGTGCGGTATATCCTCCCCACAGCTGAACTATCTGCAGTCCAAAAGATCTGTAGTGTCTACTTTTCAGCATGGCTGGCTCATACCCATCTGTGCTCTTACAGCTCTACTTTAACACAATTCAGAGTTATTACAACCACAGGCTGAGGAATGCAAGAACACAGCATGTCTGCTGCCTTCACTTCCAAGAAATAACCTGGAGTATCTCTTTCTGCCTAAAATTTTAAAAAACCTGTTGATACTAGACATCTCAGGCTATTTTGCTGTCTCTATTAAAAGAAAAAACACAATCGCTTGCCATTTTTGACAATGTTTCCATTAAGTACATGCTGCTAGGAACCCCCTGTACTGATGCCGCCTTACGTTTTCCATTCTGACAGATTCTTGTGCCTTTGGCTATTTTGAGTAGCTTTGGCTGCACAACTATCTTGAAAAAAATGTATGAAAAAGATTCAAGTCTAAGAATGGCATATTCCTTGTCCTTGTACGTTCTTTTCAGGTTTGCATGAGTCAAATGCTCTTAAAAGTCCTCTTTCTTTTCCTAGTGCATTCTCAGCCACATTTTACCCACAAAAATAATTTAATGTGAACCTTTGGGTTTGACATGAGGGACCTAATTTACCATTGCTATAACCCCAGCAGATGATGCTTCTTGGGAAGAGATGGGGTAAGTAGGGAAGTCTGGCACAGGTTCTCTTCCTTTATAAATTCCTCATTTCAGCTCCTATATGTTCCCTGGTAGCTCCACAACCAGACTCCTTGCTGCATAATCTTTACCGCATAACCTAACACAGTCAAAGAAATGTATTTAGAAACACCTCAAGCTAATGTGAAACAAGTTATTTAGGTTGCAGCCAGCTACTTTGTAGGAATTAGATTGCCTGCGAATGCTGACTCTGCATTCTTGTGCAGATATAATCAGAGGAGAAAGGCAATCTTGTTTTTAAGCTTCCTGATGATCCATGATAAATCCTGAGACTGCTATAAAATTTCTTGGCTAAATCAGTTCTTCGTGACCTCCTATATGTACAGACTAGCACACAGGCACCCCAACTCTGGGATTGTGCTCCACTCTCACTATTACAGAATTTATTACAGAAGTGGTCAAAATGAAGAATTGCTAAGGCGAAGCATAGGGCATAATGATATATAGTTATGATATTCTATGAAGCTTTTCTAAGATAAACAATTTCATATTTAACTCCATTGTAAAAAGGCCACTGTGCAGATCAAGTGTGCGGTGAGACAGCCTGGGATGGTTATCAGAGCAGTGGTATTTATGATTAGGATTCAAACCAGAGTGTCCTTCTCATTGAAAATAGACACACACACACACACACACTTTACTTACTGAATCTTGGTCTTGGCATCTTCCAGAGTTTCTGCTATGAAATAGACAGGCTGGAAGGCTTGATCCTGGTAAGGGTGAACTGCAGTCACTTCTGGATCAAAAGGCTTGTACTCTGGCTCGTTTGATAAAGCATACTTTGTAACAGGAACAACTCGTTAGAGCAAGTGACACAGGTTAGAGAAGGTGAATGAATATAGCAAAAATTAGCACCTACTGGGCTGTGAAATGCTCTTTGTAGACTAGTGCAAGGTAATATCAAATCCTGTTCTTTCATAGGCGAAAGCTGCTTTTCATAATTAGCAATTAATAAACCAAATAATATCTTTTTTTAAAGAAGAGGAAGGAAGGAAGGAAGGAAGGAAGGAAGGAAGGAAGGAAGGAAGGAAGGAAGGAAGGAAGGAAGGAAGGAAGGAAGGAAGGAAGGAAGGAAGGAAGGAAGGAAGGAAGGAAGGAAGGAAGGAAGGAAGGAAGGAAGGAAGGAAGGAAGGAAGGAAGGAAGGAAGGAAGGAAGGAAGGAAGGAAGATGTATTGCCTGTATTACAGTAATATGCAGATTGGTACCATAGCTGCATTCTGAGACAGGGAAGCCTATGCCACCTCACAAAATCTGAGTATCTACAAGATAAAATAATGTCATGCTGGGTTTTTTTTTCTACTAGTATCATAGAATATTCATAGTGCTGTGTATTACTACTTCAAAGTCCCCAGCCCACGCCACAAATCTCACATTTCCTAATGCATCGAAGAACAGACAGAATGCTTCTAATATTTTCTGCATAACTCCTATGTCAGCTGAGCAGCCTAACAATTTCCCTGAAAACCAAGATAGAAACATGAACCCCACTCTGTCTGTGTGTTTGTGTTTTGGTCCTGCAGGGGTTGTTCTGTATGTTTTTCTCAGATGTTTCTAAAATGTCCCCTTAGGTAGGGCAAAAGGAATGTGAAAGTCATTTATGTCCACACTGCAGTCCGCAGGCACATCTATCGTTTGTTTACACATATGTAGACACTGGGCATACCTTTAAAACAGCCAGCAGAAGAGCTGATGACAATGTGGCTTCATAGGTACAGGCTTTGGTTGTTTGTTTTGTAGACAAGGTCTTGCAAAAGCAGCTCAGGCTTAAAGTGAGTTCCTGCACAGTTTGTTTCAGAAACTCAAGTGAGATAGTTTAAAGCTAGCTCAGCATCAGTGATATTTGAACAGTACAGCAGGTGCACCTAAAAGCTGGTTTGGTTCTAATTGGCTGGGTTGGTGAGGGTCATAGCCAATTTGCTGCAATGTCTCGGGTACAAACAAAAAGGAAAAAGGCAGCTCATCCCAGTCAACATTGGGACTTTTCTTTCCACCTTTAGTCTCAGCAGTGGGCTCCATACACTTATACGTAGCCTTTTATTATCCACCCTTTCTTTGGGATCTGCCTATTTGTCTTTCCCTTTTCTTCCTCCAACTTCAGAAGGCTCTTTTCAATATTTTATGATCCAAATTCCAACTCCCATGCTTCTTGTAAATAACTGATACGAGTGGGTCACACTGCACAAGACTTTAAGCTCGATCTGCTAACTGAAAAAACTCAGATATTAGCCTCAAGAACAATTTTGGACATTTCACTGAACTGAGCCTGAACTCTCCATCACTGGAGTCCTGCCTTAACCAGTAGGCCAGGTTGCTACAGAACTGGTGCAGAAATTAATACAGAGTACTTTCTTTTTCAGAAAACAAAAAAAAATACAAGAACATAAAATGCTAAAAGGTGGTGGTTTTCCTTTTCTTCATTTGCAGTTTGTAACTGAAGAATAAACCTTAGAGAGCACTCATAAAGTCTAAAATGGATAGTATACACTTACATGAGGCTGCTCTTACAATCTTAGAAGCTCTAGGGGCTAATGGGAAAAGATTTCAGAAACTCAAAACCTGACAGGAGTCCCACTATACTGTCAATGTTGAGGTAGAACTGAAATCCTATTGATTTCAGTGGAAGTTTGAGTTGAAACCAGATGGCCTTAAAGGCCTCTACAAGTTAAGTACTAGTTGTGCTGCAAGAAAAGCATATGTAGCACTGAGTGCTGCCAGAAGTCTGGTATGAGCCATAAGATTTTTATGTAGGACACAGTCCAGCTGAGTGTTAACAGGAGAAGCATTTTGGCTAATATAGAACAACTGACAGAATATAGTGAAATAAACAGTGCAACACCAAGAGCTGTTTGGGGAGGAATTCTTACAGTTCAGAGGAGGCAAGGTTGGCCAGCAGTCAGACCCATTGCAACTGTTCAGTTTAGACTTGGGTATGGTTATCCTGTTCCTTACAAATAACTAGCTGCTGTCACAGAATGATTTGTTAGACAACATGAATTGAAGTCCAAGTGCAGAGGGCATTTAGCTCTACATCTTATCTTGTTCCTTTCTCCCGGGTTACACCCTGAGTTTGGGGAGGATCAGTTAGCCTTGGAAAATAACTACCTGAGGCTTAGTTCAAACTGGTCAGAGTGGGTGCTGTGGAGAAGAAGAAAACATTATGAGGATTTCAGTCAGGATATATTTCCCTGGGTTAGTCACCCACCCACAGACAGTCCAGGCTGCAGCTCAGGGATTTTGCCATGTTCCTTGCTAATACTAAGCTCTCACATAACATCAGTTGGATGTTCACCCTCTCCAGTTGGTTAAATGTTTGCAGCCAACCACCTAGCCTTAGTAATTCCCACCTTTATTGCCTCCTCAGTAACTAAGTCATCCTGCTATTCCTGGTTCAGATGCCTCTAGTGATGAGGAAGCCCCTCCTTTGTGCAGGTTGCCACAGTGTGTCTCCTCTGTTACACGAGCTGCAGTGAGCCTGCCTGCTCCAATTATGCCAGTCAGTTAAAAGATATGGAAACAGGTTTGGGGCCTCCATGCAAAATCCTATGCACGGGCTGAAACTGAGAAAAATGGCAGAACAGACAATGGCTTTTTCCCAAGCAATGGCAAAACTTACCTAGAGCTTTCTCAAGAGGAGGTCTAAGACTGCAAAATGAGCTTTGCAAGTAACTGAAGGCTATCATGAGTTTCACTATCTTCCATTCTTCATCTTCTCCAATAAAACTGCTAGCCATTGCTGTATCTCAAAAATACCCTTTTCTACAAAATAGACACTGTACTACACATATTTCGCCTCTTCGGCCATAGAAGAAACAGTTGGTATACAAATTCAAGGTTTCAGCTTAGGCATAGGACATTAGTGCTTTACACTTCCACCATTTATACTGAAGTTAGAATCAGATGTTTATGCTGACTATAATGATTAAATAGAAGCATTTCTAGATTTCAGTTTTGTTCCAATTAAAAATGTGAGGTGGATCAATCAGCCGTAAAAGAAAACTTCAGCTCTTATGGCTATGGATATAATTAGCGTACAAGAGTTTCCAGATGCTCAAGGTAAGATGCACAGATCCTACTAAGCTGCTGTCCTAAAACTTACATAGTGATGAACTTGCTGAGCTCGCACAAGGATTATGCCGGGCACATAGGAGTGTTACTGGTGAACTATTTGCTCATCTTCAGATTCTTAAGTGTTATATGAAGGTGGATACATTTTTGGAAGGGAGGTAATTCTTCTTCATTTCCTACTCGATATAAATGCTGTCGCATGTAATTTCAGAAATATGACAGAAGAAGATCTGGGTGGAATCAGCTATATGAAAAGTTTATCCAGCAGCACTACCCAACAACACTGATGATAAAAGTAATTATAAGAATCTAACATTTACCAACTTAAGGACAGTTACTACTTCCCTTGTAAATCTTAGGGATAGGGAATTTAAGATTTCTTGCCTACAACTCTAATCAAAAGCAGAAGAGCTTCTTGGTGTCTGCTGAAGAAAAGAGTAGAAAGAGACGAAAGAGAGCAGAAGTCTGGTACACTCAACTCCAACCACTAAAAATGAGCATTTCTGATGAAATTTTTACCTTCATCTGTAACAAAATTAAACAGAAAAAGGAGGTTCATCATGCAGATAGATCCTGTGGTACACATAACTATGAAAACTACATAAGTATTAAAGCCATGATTGCTTCTGTACTATAGTACCCTATTTATCAAGTAAATGCATTTGATTTAAAACTATAAAGTAATCAGGCAGGCAAGATAAAAGAAATCTTGCCTTGAACTGTGCTTTGATATTGGACCTTTTTAGTTTGACCAGGTAAATAAAAGCAAGCCTAGGTTTCCTTTTTCTTGTCTGTGAATATGGCAAGAATTCTCAGAAAAAGAGTTGCTTCAGCCTTTACTGAGGTGACATAGGTGTGTGAACTAAATGCATTGCACCAGAGCCTAATTTGTAGGGTAGTGCATCCATCTGCTATTCCAAAACAATACATTTCTCTGTTCGACAGATGAGTGGTGTGATAGTGCTGAGAAGGGACAACTCTCCACAGCCAATACTCCATGGGACAACTCTCCACTGGGGGGGGCAACTCTTCATGATGAGCTTTCGGTGGGGTCATCTCTCTGTGGCGATAATTGTCCACAATGAGCTATTAGAGTTAGGCTTAGGGCTAAGGTTTGTGGTGTCCTACATAGAGTTGTCTCCATGGAGATTTATCCCCACATAGAGTTGTCCCTGTAGAGAGTTGGATGCGGAGAGTTGTCCTAGACTCTGATAATGCTAGCACACTTGTGCTTGTGTTCATAAGCAATGAGGCACAAGATCAGGTTGCTATGTACAAAGTAAGGCATGTTTATTTCTCTAGAGAGCTAATGAGCATGCAAACCTCTTAGCTTATCAACAGACAAAGCTTTGGAAGTCATATACCACAGAGTTTGTTCTCAAAACATCTCCCGACTGCAAGTGTTGGGAGAAAAATAGTGCTAAACTTGGCAGGTGGTAAAATGAAGGTTGGTGTCTGGGCGAGTCCCCCTTTCTATATGTTAGCTCATCACTGCCCCTCTGTTGGGATCCCCTTATATGTTAACATATTGTTTCTTCCTTCTACTGATTGTCTGGGAAGCAGGTATATATACCTATATACCGCTAGAAGAGTTTTGTAATATGTTTATTGTCACAACAATCCAACCATCTCCAGTTATGGGAGTCCAACCTGCGCTAATCCAGCCATGGTTCCATGTGACTACATCATGCAGCTGGCTATTAGGATGCTGTATATATGCATTAAGCTTAAAACGTATCTCCCATGAAAAAAAAATGATTTCTGATTTATAAAAATGCTTGCAAAGAGTGCTTTTTATTCTCCCAACTAAGGGCTCTTACTAATGCTAAAAAATCATCCAATATCTACACAACCTGAAGCAACTGAGACCTACTGATACCAGTTCAGGGCTTTTACACTTAGAAACTGATCACTTACTCCAGTGTTCTGCAAAACTGAGGAGAAATTAGTATCTCCCCTGTCAGTTGCTTGTCCAAAAGAAAGGAAACCCATGAGCATTTTGTAAAGGTGTAGAGTCACTCTTTCTGCAGTCAATTGTCTAGACGGAGTAGTATCAAACTTGCTCACACAGGCGTTTATCTACATAAAACTCGAGATGTGATTACTTTTTAAACATATTTAGGAATGTAAAATAACTAAAGTATTTTCTCTTTGTCAGTGTCCATCTAGTTACAAGTTTTTTTCGAACTTTATTTGGTAGAGTCAATTAGTGCCTTTCTGATGCATATGTCAATGAATGTCAATAGCAGGGACGGAGAGCACAGCTCATAATAGGCATAATACTGCCCTCTAGCGAGTAATTCTGAAAGGTACATGATTTTTATGTCAGTCAACTGTATTGTTAAGGGCCAGGAGCAGTAAGAAGCAAATCTAATACTTTATAGGACAGTTGTTTTCATTACGTTTCATCTCTCTAGGTGGAAGGCAGGTACAATATTTCAGTAGTTTTCCAGCTACTCAGTAGCTTCTGGGAAGGGAAAATTAATTTATTTTCAAAAGAAAAATCAGTACTTTAAAATCACATTTTTTTTTTATGAGATGTAACAATATTTTTCTTTCAGTGAGTTTACAAAGCTGGAATGTAGAAATCTTTCAATACCATATATTTGACACATACCATAAGCTCCCCATAAGATGAAAGAAGTCCTGCACCATAAGCTTTGATGGATCCATTTTGCTTGCAGAGACCAAATTCCACAGTGAAGCTATGTGCTTATAAGCTATGTCAGCCATAAAGCTGACAATAAGAACAACTCATGAAAAATATCCTCAACAGGCAGTGCATTTTTAAGCTTCTCATTTTTTCTTTAATTGTATTTTGTCCTTATTTGTATTTTGTCCTTATTTGTTAATGTCTTTGTATCTCCAAATGTTATAGTTTTACATTTTAAGAAAATTGGTTTTACTCTCAACAGATAAAACTCAAACTATGACACATTTGTTATGGCTTGCCGTGCTTCCCATTCTCACTACCCCCCAAAAATTAAAACAATCCTTGCCAATGATAATTACATGGGTAATTAAAATCATAAAGTCCTGTCCTTTCTTTTTTTGGAAGATGTTACAAATCACCTTGCAACCTCTTAGCCTTGAGCTTAACTACAGTCTATGGAAGCTGACAAATTTCAACCCATAGTTCCCAGAAAGACAGGTAGACCTTCATAGAGGGTTCCAGATGCTAGGGAAGGTGCTTCAAAGTCTAGTTTCCCTCCTCCTTTGTCTGCATGATAGCATCCGGAGGAACTGAAGAAGCAACAGTGTACCCTTTAAGATTATGCCATTTACACCTTTACCATGCTCCAGTTGAAAATAGAGATAGATCTCTCTAGGCTTTGCTTGCAGTAAAGCAGGCTTAGGTTCATACTTCTTTACCTGCTGGACAGTAATGGGATAAAAGCAACTCATGAGTCTGCCAGTCTGGTAACCCTTCCCTTATTATAATATCTAAGGAAATCGTCAGTGGAGGACAAATTCTGGATGCAGCCTAATCCCTTAGCTGCTGGATAGGTGTTGTGCAAAACAAAAAACTTGGAAAATGTGAAGCACTTCAAGAATATACATTTGTGTCACAACTCTTCAAGGTTCCTTTAGGGACACATAGGTTTTTGCTGCCTCACACAAAGGGCTGGACCTCAGCTTTGGTTTAGACAGAAGTACTATATTCTCAGCATCCTTCTCAAACAACTGCTGGCAGTTCATAAAATAATGTGAAACTCTATGTTATGTTGTCTATTCTGCCTCTTCCTTCCTTCCTTCCTTCTTTCCTTCCTTCCCTCTTTCTTTCCTTCCTTCCTTCCTTCCTTCCTTCTTTCCTTCCTTCCCTCCTTCCTTCCTTCCTTCCTTCCTTCCTTCCTTCCTTCCTTCCTTCCTTCCTTCCTTCCTTCCTTCCTTCCTTCCTTCCTTCCTTCCTTCCCTCTTTCCTTCCTTCCTTCCTTCCTTCCTTCCTTCCTTCCTTCCTTCCTTCCTTCCTTCCTTCCTTCCTTCCTTCCTTCCTTCCTTCCTCCCTTCCTTCCTTCCCTCTTTCCTTCCTTCCTTCCTTCCTTCCTTCCTTCCTTCCTTCCTTCCTTCCTTCCTTCCTTCCTTCCTTCCTTCCTTCCTTCCTTCCTTCCTTCCTTCCTTCCTTCCTTCCTTCCTTCCTTCCTTCCTTCCTTCCTTCCTTCCTCCCTTCCTTCCTTCCTCCCTTCCTTCCTTCCTTCCTTCCTTCCTCCCTTCCTTCCTCCCTTCCTTCCTTCCTTCCTTCCTTCCTTCCTTCCTTCCTTCCTTCCTTCCTTCCTTCCTTCCTTCCTTCCTTCCTTCCTTCCTTCCTTCCTCCCTTCCTTCCTTCCCTCTTTCCTTCCTTCCTTCCTTCCTTCCTTCCTTCCTTCCTTCCTTCCTTCCTTCCTTCCTTCCTTCCTTCCTTCCTTCCTTCCTTCCTTCCTTCCTTCCTTCCTTCCTTCCTTCCTTCCTTCCTTTCTTCCTTCCTTCCTCCCTTCCTTCCTTCCTCCCTTCCTTCCTTCCTTCCTTCCTTCCTTCCTCCCTTCCTTCCTCCCTTCCTTCCTTCCTTCCTTCCTTCCTTCCTTCCTTCCTTCCTTCCTTCCTTCCTTCCACCCTCTTTCACATGTCTTACAATTTTGATTACTGGGGTTTAGCCTGCAGATTTACTACTAAAGAAAGATCACAGCAGTATCTTTCTGCAGAATCCTGAGCCGCTTTCTCTATAGTTCAGCTAATAATTCTACATTCTTATTATGTAAATAATCTTAAATCTTATTATCTCACAGTGAAAAGTCTTTCCAGTATCTCCTCATTTTGCAGAAGATCTTTTTGAATGAGAATAAGACATGGGAAAAGAAGGAATTCTTCTTAGTTTTTCCTTAGATATCCTGTATCTGCCTTTTAGTTCCTGAGATTCTTTCATCTCTTACTGTTTTAACAGCATTCAAGACATAGTACTAGTGGCAGTCTGTGGACAACATGAACACTGGCAGTTTCTCATCTCTTGTACAAATTTAGAGAAGTCCAGGGACTATGTGAAATAACATCATTTCAAAGTCTGATGTACAAATGCTGTAGACCACAGCAACAAGCAAAGCTGAGATTTTTCAAATTAACTTTTAGTTAGCTTAAATGTTGTCATAATATCTAAGCTAGTTACCTACAGTCTATTTATAATGAACAGAGAATGACAGTGAGAAAAGAAGTGTTTATGTTAGACATCTACGTCAGGATAGAGAATATGTTACAGATTATTCTGTCTTCACTTCCTAGAGGAGGAAACTAAACAATAAGACTAGTTTAAATGTCTAATTTTTAAACAATTGAAGATTGAATTGTCAATGCAGAATATGCTTCATCTTCAGAATACTTGAATGGCACTTACAAAATTGTATTCTTACAGATCTTGAACTGCCAGTAGCCTTTTCAAAAAGGTGCCTTTATTCCACCTTCTCAAGCCCTAGCTGATACTACGACAATTTCAGATATGAGACCTGTCATTCTTCTAACCGTAACCCTATCTCTAACCTAGTCCTAGACAGTCCAAGGTCAGGGAGGGCTACTGGCAGAGGAGTGCTATGTAAGCCACTGGCCTTTGCCCAGTCTCACTACGATATGGGTAATGACACAAAATGGCTCTCTGGGACCCATGATTCTTTTAACCCCAGGACAGGCATAGATCTTAATCTTACTCTAGCCTCTCTGCACCAAGAGAGTGGATGCATCACTACCTGTTCCTACATAGTCTCCACATATCACCAGCAAAGGACATGGACAATGTCACAAAAATTGGTACCTTCTGATCTCTGAACCTTAAAAATACTGCTAGTCCTGACCCAAGGATGGAATTGTGCAAATAGATTTTAGGTGAGCCATAATCTCCTTCACACAGTGCCTCATTCCACTTCACGATGAGTGGTGATGTGGGCTGCATGAGGAATTCCAGGAGTGATAGCCTCCTTCCATCCACCCCCTTTCCTGAATAAGCCTTATGCAGCTGGGTGAGGGTAAGGCTCTTCTCCTCCCCAGAAAAAAACATAAGGACTGGGAAATAGCTGTCATTATCAGTGGAAAAAAAAAATCACCTGGCCTCCAGCCCACTTACAGAACAAGATGGCAGCAAAAGTCTGCTTGAATTGCTTTCACAGATGTATATAGCCTAGTGACTCAGAACCAAATGACAGTACCTGCTCTTAAATTGCTTTTAAGTGCTCACCCATTTTGTGAGATTAATGAATACAGGGTGAATCAAATTCTGATGATTCCCTGCACCTGTAGGGCAAAATGCATGAATCACATCGGATATACAGTCTATTGGGTGAATCTGGAAAGGGAGTTTGAACCCTTCTGTGTCTGAAGTTGTAGAAACTCAGCTTCAGCAATATGTTCTTATAGTAGCAAAAATGTGTAAGTATTTCCACAGGTGGAGTCCAGCACATGCTCCAGTACCTCCCTAACTTGTGTATGAGCAGAAGAGACAAGCCTGCTGATGCTCCATTTTTGTGCTAATATGAGACACTGGAGAAGAGCCTTCCCTGCACAGCAAGGCATATGCAGTGAATTGTTTGGGTTTTGCCTCCAATATTAAACTGCCATCTGTACTTACTCTGGCCAGTTTCTCAATCTCCGCTTCAGATGATCCAAGAGAAGCCAGTCCAATATCCTAAAGCAAGTAAGCAAACAGGCAGTGTTACACTAGTGTGATTATTCAGCCCAAGGGAGAGAAAGAGGGGAAGGAGGAGGACCACATAATTTCTAGCATGAATAGCATGAACTGTTCATTGTTTTTGTCACCCAAAATGACCTTCCATGGCTTCCAGGATGCCTACCTCTCCCTGGCCCCCAGCTACATACCACTGGGAGCCACATTAGATGAGTGTTTAATCCTCAGCATTCTCTGTGTAAAGTTAACCATCTCTTGGCTTAATGCTGAACTATCCCTTGCTGAGATTTATAGGGAGGCATGAGAAGGAAAGAGAGAAAGGTGTTTTTTAATATTTGCCATTACCTTTCTGTCTCTTAATTTTTCTGACAGCCCTTGTGAGTGGGTCAGATCTGTGCGGGGACGATTCTTTTGACTCTCTTCTGTGCTTTCTGTTAGTTGTTATTCTCAAAATAGGAATCTCTAGATGTCTCTTCTAAACTATCCTTGGAGCCATATCATGCACCAAACAAACAAAATTCGGGCATTTTCACCATACATTGTCTCATGTTGAATGGAACAAAAAAGAATTTACATGGGGTGAATGTCAGCTGTGAAAATACTTTGTGAAAGAAAAAGTGAAATGTGAAAATTCATTTAATATGATCTCATGTTGGATAAACTGTGTTATAGATGGGAAAAGAGGAAAGCTGAAAGTTTTGAAATTGCTATAAGCTCTTATTTCTAATGTGTCTTCAGTTCTGGTATTGAACTGAAGAGGTTTCTTCCAGAATAAATTATAGACCGCCAGGTTATTTTAAGTGCTACTCATCCAAATCTGTTAATGACCAATATTTATGACCAAAATGAAAACGGGCATGTATCCAAGCAGATACAACTGGAAACTACATTATATGAAGGCAACTAGCTTTCTTTTTAAGGCATTCTGACAGAGGCCTACATCATGTAACCCCTCTCATATTACCCCTTTCCACACTGGCCACTGATTGATAAGCCTAGAATATGAGTTATCTTCTTCCTTCTGCTATGTTTTTGAGGCACATTTATAGTTCTGAAATCTTTAATTATATGAGGTCATTGAGTTCACTTGGGTCCGACCCTGACTGTTCACCCTAAATTGCTCCTTATTGTACAAAGAATCCCTGTTTGTTTTTGGAGCCTACTCACCAGCATGAGCAATGCTGTGAGAATCTGGTAAGCTGCAAAAGGAAAAACAACCGTAATGAATGACATGGTGATGGACACAACTGAAGTATCATGTGAGATAAGAATGTACATCCAGAGACGGAATCAGCCTGGGGGCTCAGTGGTTGTTGCTGGTTAGGTTCATGCGGTCTAGGACAGGAAGCCAGGGGAACAGCATAGTCAGTACAATTCAAACACACAGCACCACAGAGGCTCCACTGGCATCCTTCTGCAGACTGAAATGGCCCTCCCATAGAGAAGTCCCACATGTGCTGCCTGTCCTTCCTTTTGCACAATGTCCACAGGGAATAGTACTACCACTCCCTTGCAGTAAATGTCTCCTGGGACATTGCTAGCACAACACCCCTGGAGATTGCAACTTAGGCACGATCAAGTCTTAAAATAGCATTTCAAGCACAGTGAACTGCATGTCTTTGAGGCACATCTGGCTTAAACAGCCAGCAGAACAAGCTTCTTACCTGTGAGAACTGGGCAAACTCCTTGTCAGCTAGCATGGGAACGTGACCCAGCAACTCATGGCAGCAGTCTCTGGAAAACAAGTGCCCTTTATGTTTATAAGGGTTTCTTTTCTTGTCTGATATGAGCTTCCTAAAAAAGACTTTAGCTGATAGACACCCAAAGATAGCTGATGTGAGGGCTGTTCCACAGCAGCTGCCTCCATACCTGGCCTGGCTATGCACGGAGTGTTGCAGAGCATTCCCTTCTGCCATGCGGAGCCAGCTACCCGCTGCTACTTTGGCTATTGAATCACTTGGGATGGCATGGGCACTAGTCTTCTATGTCACAACATCTTGAAAGGCCCCTGTTTTGTCCCAGCATATAACAAAAGCGTCTGTGTGAATTTGTAATTTCTCATGAAATGTAATTGCTGTTGTCTAGCCAGCACTTACTGGGAGAGTTTCGCAGCAGGAAATCAAATACCAGCAGATGGTAACTGAAGGCAGGATGAAAAGATTAAACCAGATATTCTCCAGTCTTTTCCTTCCCCAGACAGCTTTGCAAGAGAGACAGAGACCCCCACCCTCTCATGCATGACTTCCCTTTCTAACTCTCCAGCTATCAGTCTCTCAAATTGCTTAATTCTGTGGACTACTGGATAGAGCTCCAGAGCCGTTCCCAAGAGAATCAGCCCCAACACATTCAGAAGGATGACATTGTACCAGGGCATCAAACTTACGGTTCCAGGGAATGCATAGGAGAGGAGAAATGCCTTATATACTGTGTGCTCTGGAAGACTCGAAATGCCAGGCTGGCAAGGAAGTCACGAGGTGACAGCAGTCCTGCAACTGGTCTCAGCTGGAAACCTGTTCTCTCTGCAAAGGGAAGCAAGACCAAATTTAGCCATTTCTAGGGTTAGCTCCATAGCACAGTTACTTCAGGTAAGCAGTTTGAGAGAACATTTGGGCTCGGTTGCAGTAGCCCCCTTCACTTAAGCATAGTAGGAACACCCTGATTTATCATTATCAAATTCCCCTGTACTGTTATGGGTCCAATTACTGCAATATCAGATCATCTAGCCACCCATCCTGCATGTATTCACACAGCAATGATATGAGGTATGGGAGTACTACCTACTCCAGTTTACATTTTTAGCACATTTATACTTGTTTATCTACAGCGTCCCGTATGTCAGTGATGTCTCTAAGGTTACGTATGATCCTTATGATCAACCAGGGGGCAATACTTGCATTTTTAGTCCTGGCTAGTCTATTAAGTCTTGGATTGCTTCTCTCATTTTCTGTACACATATTAAAAAAAAAAAGGGGGGGACACACCTCACCCTTACCCTTGTCTGAAAGTACCTGGCTCTTCCTTGATGCTAAGTTACCATTTAGCCGCCTCCTGCAAACTTACTTATTCCCTTTGCTGAAAACACTGGTACCTTGCTATGTTGAAGACAGAAGAAGATGGACCATGGGTCTGCTCCAGTTTGGGCAATTCCTCAGTGGGCCTAGTTCTACATACCCCAGAGGTAGAATTGAAGCATACTCTTCAGCTTAATTTTCCTTTGTCATTGTGTGCTCCATATGTACAAACTAGTTCAGTGTTGGTAAAACTTACTATCAATTTTTATTTTCTGACGGGACTTCGTTAGTATGGGAACATGCAGGGGGAAGAGCAAAAATGTTCTCATCAGAAATAAGGGTGCTGTAATTTGGCCCTTAACCATTTGACATCAGAGTTTCCATCAGAGTTCTCAACTATTTTTTCCCTCTAGTTTTTTTCACTATTAGGTTTGTCTTGAACTAAGTACAGTCTTCCAGTGATGTGATGGTACGTGATTTCCTTTGCACATGCCCATGGAACAGGACAGAAGAATACAGTACTTCACAGTCATTTCAGCTTGTGCTATCAGTGTTACCCCAGGGCACCCTGCATTACTGCAAAAGGTCTGTGAGAGACAGCTAACAAAAAACACCAGTCCTATGGTCAGCAGAATACAAAATCTACATTTGCATGGGAAACGTTGGTGGTCTGCAAAGCTATGAAAACTGAAAATCATTGCTTTAAAAGAGAGCCAATGATAATCTTTTTGAAGTCTTACATTCAAAATCTGTATTGCATTCTCAGCTCCCATAAATGACATTTCATCTTCTTTAAAGCACAGAACTGCTTTTAAAAAAAAATCAGAAATGGCTTTATTCTCCCCTCTCTATCCATATCCTATTGTGTCATGAAGCCTGGAACCTAATTTGTTTAATGTAAACTAACAAAAAATTCCCACCCAGAAACCAAGCCATTTACAAGATTTGTTTTGTTTTGGGTTTTAATGTTTCTTCCAGCATTTCTTGTCTTTCTCTGTCTGCCTATGAGCACTTTTTTCATTTACAAAAAAAAAAAAAGAAAAGGAAAGGAAAGGAGAAAAAAGGCTTCAATGGAAGAATCAAAAGTGACAAGTAGTCTGAATGCTTCTATCTGATGATGTGAAGTGGCTAGGTGATTAAGACTTGACATGGTTATGTTTTATCACTCCACTGGATTCAAAGGTAATGGATACAAAACGGCCTCAAAGCTAAAGAACAGAAAAAAAAAAAAAAACCTAAAAAATATGGAAATTATGTCTTTATGTTTGTCTCCATGCTCAATAAAGGCATTAGAGTTAACTGAAGAACCAGAAATGGTTGTAAAGCAGCTTACTATTTTCCTCCTTCCCCAATTAAGAAAGCAGAGTGTTTGGGGGAATAGACAGACCATCAGCTCTATTTCCTTAGCACCAGCCAGGAGCTGGCATAAGAAGGGCACTCCCTTGCTGCTGATGCCGTACTAAGCCAATCCAGAGGAATGTCAAAATCTCAGAATATGGTCATCACTGTGCTAAATTCTGAGTTTGAGTGAAGCGAAAACTGCACCAGCTGAAAAATGTATCAGACAAGAACCAAGCCCTAAGTAACTCAGTTTTGGAAGGACTGTGAAAGAGTCTAGGGAAATTTATATTGCTTTAGCATCCATGTTGGAGGAGCAGGAGGGAAAATGAAAATTGCAGCTTATGTTCCCTGAGATGCCCTTTTAAATATAGGACAGTGAATCAGACAGTCTGCTGATGGAACAGACTTGGCCAATTGCCTTGAAAAGCCATAGGAAAAAGCTATTTATTGAAGGTAATGTCTGCAAAATCTGAACTTCTGTTTTGTTACTACACAATAAAAATCAGCAAACAGTAGAGAATTTGGGGTGCAGTTTATTGGACCTGCTGCCCAAAGTTCTCTGAAATCCAAATGAGCTGAAGAGAAGGTCCTGAGCAGTTAACCTGAAGTGATCTGTAAGGCTTAATTCTTGGCCTAAAACCTCATGTATACAGGCCTGTGCATTGTACTGTGAGCTTGTTTGACTTCACTGTCTGTAATTTCTTCCAGCTGTGGAGGACAATGAATGCCTAAATCCAAACATCTTTCCTAGAAAGAATGATGTGCCTAGGTTCATCTAGTTAATCCTTCAGAAAAACACTTGCCATGTTAAATGGTCATATAATTAACCATTTAAATTCTCTTTAAATAATTATGAAATACTTACATAGAGTTTATTTCTGTTCAAACCAACCTCACTAGCAGGTGAAGTAAAACTAGACAGGTCCTGTAGTTCAACTTGTACTGAAGTCAAAAGGAATTTCCTGTGTGAGTTCACAGATATTTCCAAGCAAAAGGGAAGATGGAAGTTTATCTGGCTGTGCTGGCTGGTTGTAACATATCCACTTACTCTGCAGAGTGTCCCTCCGTCTTTCTGCATCTCTGTAGTTTATTATATTCAGAGCTACTCCAGGTTTTTTTTTTTCAAAGCTGCACCAATGGGCAGTTAAACTGGGCATGAGAAAGAGTTTCTTTACCAAGAGGGTGGTCAAACACTGGAACAGGCTTTCTAGAGAGGTGCTCAATGCTCCAAGCCTGTCAGTGTTCAAGAGGCCCTTAAAAACATTCTTCAACTATTGGTCAGCCCTGAATTAGTCAAGTAGTTCAACTAGATGATCCTTATAAGTCCCTTGCAACTGGAATTGTCTAGTGTAGTTTAGTCTAATCCATTATTCCATTCCATTCTATTCTGTTCTATATAAAGTCTTATTATTACACATGCTGAAGAATGGTCCAGTCCTCAGAGGAAGTATTTAGCACAGATATGTGCTGACATTTGTATCTTAAATGAGAGAGTGGGATGGGTTGGGGTGCACCCAGAACAAACCAGTGACAGGAGGAACTACACTCTCCATCTCCACATAGGCTATAGTTGAAATACATCCGCTGCATGCCAATGAATTTTGGGAGACACATCAAGCCTTATAGTTTGCTTAAGGTTTTTTAGTTGAGCACTGTACATCTGTAACACAAGAAAGAGCCTAAGCACACAGTTGATTGATGAGTTATAAGGATTAAAAATTCCTTGCTGACACTGGTGGTAAAAGCCACCCAAGTTAATCAGAAGAATTCCGTATAAATCATACTCCTTACCCAGTGGCTGTTTCTCATGAGACTGCCTTTAACGTAGATTTTACAGACCATGCAGATGCTTCTGCATCACACTGAGTTTGTTACAAAGGGACCTTGCAGTAGTGTCAATCTTCATCCTGTTCTAGAAAGTATTATGCATAGTGAACTGACCTTATTAGAGGGAATCATTGAAGATAAGTAAGATATCAGTTCAAAGACCCATATAGAGGGACTCAAATAGCTTACTTACTCTTACTTATGCCTAGTTGCAAACACTGTTTTTTTGAAGAAATTTTGTTCCATTAATGCATAATCTTTTATAAAGCCTGGAGGCTAAAGTAATCCCCCAAGAGTGGGGGCAGTGTTTCTGAGAGCCATTCTTTCCACTTTCCTTAGACATGCATTCCAGGATGCAATAAAAAATTCTCATTCCCAGACAGAATATTTTGGACAATTAGCTTACACTAGACAACCTGTGTTTATAGTAGGTGAGTTGAAATTCGTTGTGAACATCTTCCCAATAATTATTAGCTGAATTTTCATAATTACTATTTTTTCCTGTTTGGTTTGGGGTTTGGGATTTTTTTTATTAGAACAATTTGCATGGCATAAAGAAAATTTAGAACCAGAGCCTACAAAAGAAGTGAGCTGGCCTAGACTCCAGGCAATCAAATCCTGACAACCAATATGAGAAATACGAATAGTACTATAACTGGATATTCTTACATTATCCTAAGTTCTCCCACTTTGAAATCACCTGATTCACTTAAAGAATATGAATATCTATGGGAATGAAATCAACACCACATGATTTCTGGAGCTCTCTTGTGTAAATAACATAAGATGGGATCAACTACTTCATGAGAAAATATATTTATCAGCCTAGTTACTTTAGGAGGGAGGTAAGATGGATAGTTGAATAAAGGGGAAAAGACATGAGAAAGTACATAATGTAGACACAGAAGAATTCCTACAGCTGGATGTGAGAGTGTTTATGAGAGATCGTTTTCATATGCCTCCATTCCCTTACACTAAAGGTGCAATAAAAACCTTGTTATCAAACAAATTTCTCTAAAGATGGCAATGTCTTAGAATACTCTTCAGCAACTGAAAGCTTATTCAAGCTTACTAGCATTACTTACTGATACATAGAGCAGGTTACTTGATTTCCTGAATATAGTATTTAAAATTAATTTATTTAAAGTTAGACCACTCTTTTTATTATTTATTTTATGATAGTGATCAGCTGTCCTCCTCTCTGGTGCATCTGCTTATCACTGAGAAGGAGCAAGGAGGCTTTAAAGACAGCCCTTCTTCAGTCATTCTTGATAATGGTAGGAAATCTGCTATCTGAAACAAAGTACCTGGCCCTGGAAATCCATGCAGCTTGTGGCCTTGTAAAAATAATACAAGCTCCCTTCTTCTCCTGTCCCTTGTTATTCAGCCCTCAGCTAATAGCAGGTAGGTCAGCCTTCCAATCTTATTTGTCCTTTCATCTAAAGCCGTATCTTCTGCATTTACAGACTCGCAACACAGCCTTTTTGCTCTCTCATGGTAGGTGCAAAATAGATCAGTGTGGCAACGGGGCCATAGAGACAGAAAGAAGCAGTGCTGTTTCAAGGCAGCTTCTGATGGACTGACAGGACCTCCTGGAAATCATTTCCTCCAGCACATGTTGCCATCCTGTCTCATGCATCAGAAAAAAGTAAGCTTGAGAGGTATGTACCCATACTTGTGTTTGGGTCTTAGTAGCAGTGTTGCTATAGATGCATAAAATAGAGCCACAAAAAAACCTGTGTGTGGAAGTCATGCTAAGCAGTGCGCTGCTGTTACTATCAGAATTATCTGGTTAGTGCTACACCAACTGCAGCCACTCAAAGAGCAAAACTCAGTTTGGACTCGATATGTCTGGTATTAATGCCCCGTGCTACAGCTCACCTTGCACAAGGGAACTCTGTGGCTATATCCATGAAACCCTAGAATAGGCCATGGTTCATAATGACTAACCTTTTAAAAATCTGGAGATGCCTTGAAGTTGAGGTATGTTATCTTCTTGGTAACCACAGTATTTCTCCAGCTGCTGGAAAGCATCCAGGTACTGTGTACAGGCATGAGTAGGGTAAAGGCTACTCAGCTTCCTGTAGACTTCTCTCCTGTAAAACAAAAGCCGTAAAGTGTGACCCACCTCAATAAACAGTACTTCTCTGCCCTGTATACAAATTCACGGAAACTCCCCAGCATAGGCAACTTCCAAAAAATCTGAAGTGAGGACACTTGGTGCCTGGAAGCTCATGCTTCCATGGATGTAGCAAACTTAAGGGGGTTTTGTTTCACTGCTTCTGCCAAAGTTGGATGCTGTTCAGCAAATCCAGTTTATCCCTTCCTCACCCACCTTTCATGTATCAGGGCTCTAACCCTGATTCAGAAGTGTTTCTTCCTTAGGATAAGGGTGTTGGAGGTGCCAGGGAAAACCCAAGGAGAAAGCTGAGGTTGTGGCCCTGTGTTGTGCAGTTTAGGGATGGAATCAGTAAGGCATCCCCTTCCTCTCTGTGCAAGGATACAACTTGAAATGACAGTTCGTCTTTCTCCATTGCCATGCTGAAGCCTATCCTATACTTGACTCTTATAAACCTTCTCCTAAAAAAGCACTTTTTCTGATACTGAAGAGTAACATCTGGACAGGCAAAGAGGTTCATGCTATTGCAGTTCAAAATGCCTGGCATGAGCTATGTATTTGAAAGACATGCCAATTTCTTGAAGCATTTAGCCCATTATACAAAAAGAGATCAGCTGAAGAAAAATGTATATAACCAGATTTGGGCACAGGTTTCAAGCTTCTCCCAAATTTGACGTTGTTTGGATTTAGAACTGTGGTTTGGAATATAGCTGTTGCAAAACAAACAAGTAGTAATAGGATGGCAAAGAAGCTTATAGAAATGGTTATTTTAGTTCAGACATGGCCCTAGGGTGTTAACAATTTTATAAACATTGTTTTATAAAAATTGAGATCATTCTTGGAAATGTTGCCTACATAAAATGACCTTTTGTTGTTTTTGTATTGTATTTTTTTTTGTGATGCTATTGTTGCTATGGAGGTGATAGCCAGTCCCTGGTAATGGTTCTCTTCATTTGTACAAATGTCTTCCACAGTGTGGGAATAATGAACCAGAATAAACTGGGGGAGGATCCTTAGAGGGGAAAAAAAAACAACCTAAAAGAACAGAGGGAAACAGTGGCTGCTGTCATTATTGCAAAAGCCACAGGAGACTGGGCCATTTCCATGGAAGAATTAGGAAAAAATGAGGAAGACTAGAGTTCAAATGTTGCCTTGGCCTATTTCGCCACAGAATACTACTGACTTCACTGGGATTGCAGAGGATCTGAACCAGTACACAGTTCATCCCCAGACTGGAGTCTTGAAAGGGCAGGCTTGTTTACATTTCTGCACATATAGTCTCTTTTACCAAGGCATCATTCTACTGTGTGTCCAAACATTGATTACCACAGCAGTGTAGGCAATCTCAAAGACTAGGGATGAATTATCCAACATGCCCCTCCTCTCTGTCTACCTCTAGGGAATCATCCAAGTTCATTCCAAAGTCATTAGAGTAGCAGATATTTCCAGACACCAATTTAGTTTGCCCTAATGCAGTATCTCAAACAGGTATAATGCCTCACCAAATGGAGGTGCTATCACTCAGCGGATCATTAAGATGCTGCTTGATTCTAGTTCAGTCCAGACATGGAAAGATAAACTGCTGAAAATGTGGTCCATGAAATACTCTAGAAAGGAGCCTTGTAATGGAGGACAGAGCCAGTCACTTGAAAGAACTTAAAGGCAATGACCTTATTTTTATAAATGTTCTTATTCTTTTAGAAAAAAAAGTGGCACTATTCAGCTTTATAATAAAAATGTGACAGGTGAATATCCGTAATTTTGGCCTACCTTCTCCCTTTTTCTTAAATAGCCTTTATACATAAGATGTCTTTTATGATTACTTCATTTCAGGGCCTTCCAAGAAGCCTGCTTTAAAACAGAAACCCAAACCATCTGTCCCCTCTATTTTCTCAAAGTCATATTTCTTCACTTGATTAGTTTTCATTTTTATAACCATGTTGCTACAAACTGAAGGCATCCAACATCTCTGCAGGGTGAATACCGAGGGAATTTAGTCTGTGCTTCAAATTTCCCGTTCAACTGCACAGCACTCAATTAAGTTGTGCTGTAATGCAGTTGACCTCAGGGCAGAGCCTCGAGGGATTTGATAACCATTGGGAGGTCTAATTTTGGAAACAACTTTACATAACAAGTCAACTTGGGCTGCTGGGGCCAGCTGTTTGGGGAAATGGGCAGATACTTCTTTAAAGGTCTATTCCATTACCACAGGGGGACTAACTCTAGATGGAGAAGGGCTGGAATGACAGAAGTTGGCAACTAAAAGGAAAAACAGGAAAGAACACAAAATTAAATTTTCTTAAATACGACATTCCCACACACCATCTTATGCCAAGGTTTTTGGCTGACGGTAGTGATCACGAGTGTGACACTGACCATCAGTCTTTGACAAATGAAAGATGCTATAAAAAACTATTTGATCTTAATAAAAATGGATGAGTTGGACACAAGGTTTCTGTGTGATTGTAGGTAACACCTCTCAAGATTTCTGTGGCACAGTAGATTTTATTTAAAATAAAATAATCACTGAAAAAGATGGGATGGTCCTGTGGCTGAGTTTCTGGCATGAGTATTCTAGTGTATGGATTTAATTCCTGGCATTGACATTAACTTTGTGTATAATTTTGGGCAAATCTCTTAAGCTCTAGCTTTTTCAGTTCCACAGTTAAAAACCTAGCCACATACTACTTCACATAAAATCTACAAGTACACTTTGAATTGAATTAATATTGTTTTGTTGGTTGATTCACATTTTGGATTTGGAGGGTTTTATTTTGAGTGTCAAATCTTCAGGAGAAACAAAACCCCAATGAAGAAATGCTGCATCCGCATAAAAGTAACTTGCTATCATTTCACATGACATCAAGGGGTCTTTTTATAGTGTAAGTAATGTATCTCAGGACACAGTTCAAAACTTCCTTTACCTTCGGTTTTTGAGAATTATACCTATTAACAGCAATGAATATGTGTGGAAGAACAAGCAAGGCTGCTCTGTCCTATGAACATGGGATTAGCCATATCCTACTACTAAACTCCCATTTTGCAAGTGTGCATTTTCTCCTGGTAACAGATTTGGAAAGGTGATCTTTCTTCCACCACCATATTGTAGTTAATCAGAGGTCAGTTAGAAGAAGTTATACTACAGGCTCCAGGTGTTTTCTGTCTTCTGATATCTTGGTGGGATTGACAGGCAGGGACATGGCCAGGAAAATGCATTTTGTTCTAGAAAGTGAATAGTTAAAGCCAGCACTGAGAAAGGCTTTCTGCAAAAGAAACGGCCAAAAGGAAACACTTAACCAAGGAGTAAAATTTGAGATGGATAAATATAGTTTTAGATTGTTGTAACTCTCTCACATTACCAGTCTTTCCTCAGACTGCAGTGGAATGGTCCAGGAGCTGGAGTTTACATAACAGACTCACCAAGTTGCGGTTTCCTGCTCCGTGTACTCGATGCAAGGCAAAGGGTCTCCTCTGTAATAAACAAAGTAAATAATGTATGTGTCTAAAGAGGTTTCAGGTTCAATTTCCAAGTATTTTCTTTCCCTACACCATGAATATTTGCTGTAATGAAGACAGAAACAGTAAAATAGTACATAATTTACAAATTTTTTGTCTTCAAATGCTCCCGTGCATTTTCTCTGCTGTTTCAATGTGAGGAGGAAACAGATGGATGTGGTAAGAAAGGGAGCCATGTTCTGCTTTGCAGAAGAAAAATGTGGCCTTCAAGCTTACCCTTACCTCTGCTGAAGGCAATCTAGCAAACAAAACACAATGCACGCATAGAGGGTCTGTCCCTGGAGGCTGTGATTACTACAGCATCATTGCAAAGAAGCATTCATAAACTCATCAGCAGAGAGCTGCCCAGGCACACACTGCATGGTTATCACTAACTTCTGTGATGGGTGAACTTCTCTCCTCTTCCTCATTCTTGCTTCTTCAATAGCTCTGAGTGAGTTCAGTGTGTGCTTTTGTGCTGTTGTGCTGTGATATATCATAGAATCATAGAATGGTTTGGGTTGCGACGGACCTTTAAAGGTTTCTAGTCCAGTCCTCCAACAGTAAACAGGGACATCTTCAACTAGACCAGGTTGCTCAGAGCTTTGTCCAGCCTGATCTTGAATGTTTCCAGGGATGGAGATTTTACTAGCTCTCTGGGCAACTTGTTCCAGTGTTTCTCCACCCTCACTGTAAAAAATATCTTTGTATCTAGCCTGAATCTAACCTCTCTTATTTTAAAACCATCAACCCTTGCCCCATCGCAACAGATCCTGCTGAAAAGTTTGTCTCCATCTTTATTATAGGCCGTCTTTAAGTATCAAAAGGCTGCAGTAACGTCTTCTTGTAGCCTTCTCTTATTCAGGCAGAACAACCCTGAATCTCTCAGCCTGTCTTCACAGGAGAGGTGTTCTATCCCTCTAATAATGTTTGTGACCCTCCTCTGTACCAGCTCCAACAGGTCTATGCTTTTCTTGTAATGGGCGCTCCAGAGCTGGAGACATAACTCCAGATGGGGTCTCACCAGAGTGCAGTACAGGGGCAGAATCACCACTCTTGACCTGCTGTCCATGCTTCTTTTGATGCCACCTGGGATATGGTTGGCATTCTGGGCTGTGAGCTCACACTACCAGCTCATGTCTAGCTGTGCGTCCACCACTATCCACACGTGATGGGTGGCTACAGACCAGAGGTCATTTAACGAGCAGCCCAAACACTGAGGAACTCATGCTAAGTAAAGTTAAAAAGCCTTAGCGTGAGTCCTCAAGGTTATAAAAAGTTATAACGACTCTGTTGTGTTATGCAAATGAGGAAGCTGGCTGTTGAAGGCAGAAAACGTGCCCTGGCAGCATGGTTGTGTGGTTGGGCTGTGACCAATAAATGCTTGTTACTAGGACAGAATGCTCCAAGCAATGTTTGACATGATTGGTGGCTGGGGCTTGGCAATGTATAAAAGCTGACAACGAACCCCGAATAAGTGGCTTCACTTGGATCACATTGATCGTTGTGTGTTGTCCCATTTCTTCTGTCATCACACACACGTCCTTTTCTGAATGGCTGCTCTCAGTCCCTTCAGCCCCCAGCATGTATTGATACCAGGAGCTGTCCCAGTCCAGATGCAGGAACTTACATTTGGCCTTGTTGAACCTCATGAAGTTCACAGGGGTGCACTTTTTAAGCCTGCTGTAGTCCCTCTGGATGGCAGTCCCTCAGATATGTCAACCATATCACTCATTTTGGTGTGCTCTGCAAACTTGCTGAAGGTGCACTCAATCCCACTGTCTATGTCATTGATGAAGATATTAAAGAGTGCTGATCCCAATAAAGACTCCAAAGGGACACTATTTGTCATCCTTCTCCATTCAGACATTAAGATGTTGACCACTGCTTTCTGGATGGGACCATCAACCAATTCCTTATCCACTGAACAGTCCACCCTTCAGATCCATATCGCTCCAATTTAGAGAAATGGATGTTTTGGGGGACCATGTTAAATGCCTTACAGTAGTCTAAACAGACGACATCAGTAGCTCTTGTCCGTTGGTACAGTTACTCCATCATAGAAGGCCAAGCCATGCTGACTGGCTTGAATCACCTCCCTGTCCTCCACAGGCCTCGACATAGCTTCTGTGAGGGTCTGTTCCATGATCTTCCCAGGTACAGAGGTGAGGCTGACAGGACAATATTTCCCAGTGTCCTCCTTTCTAAACTTTATAAAAAAGACTGCCATACTTTCTTTTCTCCAGTCACCTGGGACTTCACCTGTCTGCCATGAATTTTCAAATGTCATGGAGAGTGACTTGGCAACTACATCGGTCCATTGCCTCAGGACTGTGAGGTGCATCTCATCCAGTCCCATAGACTTACGTATATTGGGGTTACTCAGGTGGTCAGGAACCTGATCTTCTCTTACAGGGGGAGGGACTTTGCTTTCCCAGTCCCTATCTAGTGATCCATCCACTTGAGAGGTGTAGGAAGATACATTGCCAGAGAAGTCTGAGGCAAAAATATTGTTGAGTACTTCAGCCTTCTCCTTGTCTGCTATTACCAGTTTGCCAGTCTGCTCATCATGGGAGATACACTTTCTTTGACCTTCCTTTTCTGGCTGACATGAATGCAGAAACTTTTTTAATCACCCACACAAGACCTGAGAGGTTTTCAGGTAGCTAATGTGCATGCCTAGAGACATTTTGTCAAACAAATAACAAAAATTATTTTAAATTTCTTTTCTATGTCAAAAATGTTCCTAAACATGGTTTCTTACATTTCCCTGAAAAAGACTAGCCTCAGCTCACGAGCTAGTCCTAAAAGGAACTGCAAAATTGAAATAAAAAACTCATACTGAGAAATCACCTCTACTGAGATAAAATATGTCACTGAAGGAGATGTGAACACAATCTTAAGATTTTTATCCTAAGATATATTGGCTATGTTGTAGGAAAAGTCTGTTTCATATGAAGTGAAAGCTTCTGTGGCTGAATTTCTAAAAGATAACCTAATTGATACATTGACAAAAGATTAAGTCTATGGTATTTTTTGCACACAAAGATGTTTCAGAGCACATGTCGACTCCTGAAGTCTTTTTTCAGCAGCCTTGTACTTACGCTCTATAATTAAAGGCAAGGTCAGCAAAGAATGCCCTCCGTTTCTTATACTCCAGGTCAGCATATCCCTGAATAAGAAAATAATTTGAAAAAGATTTATGTTAAGAGACATTTGCTGGCATAAATATATTTACTAACAGAACCATTCAGAAAGCCTATGCCTCAAATAGGTTGTGTTCTCTGAGGCAATGAGTCATAAGCCTTACGAATATGGTAAGCCAAAGTCTATACTCAGTTGAATCAGTGACATTTTCATCAGAATTTGAGGGCTATGACCAGAAATGAAAGTAATATGACTTGGTGGAAAGGTTTTAAAGTTGTTCCAAAAAGAAACACTACAAAACACTACATCACAAATCGTTACACTTATAGTTAAATTTAAATGCAAATCACATTAAAAATGGAATGGAAATAGGGGTTCCACTTCTGCTGGGGAAAAGTTGATTCTCTGAATAATTTCTTTCTTGTGCTAAGCACAAGATTTTGCAATATAGGACTGCAAGGGCCATAATGGTACCAAGCCTAGTACCACTTTGGCAGACAAAGTTCACTGTGCTTGCACAATACCCAGTGCTTTGCATGAGGAAGGGTTCCTCACTGGCTAGAAATCATTAGAGTTGCCACTTAATCTGTAGAAGTTACAAGTTTTCAGCTCATTTCCCCCTTGCCTATTTATTACGATATTATAATAAAGATAGGTTCAATAGTATTTGTTTAGAGGTGCAGTTTACTTACTTAATACTGGAAAGGACTTTTTGCCTTCTTCATGTTTACTAGAAGCTGAGCTTCAAGTAAGTTCTCCAGCTATTAAATATGAGTAGAAGTATGGAATCAAAGTCCTTTGAATTTTACATTACTCATAATAGGAATAAAATCTGAAATTTGGCCCTATGTTACTAATATAACTCATAAAGTGGCGTTGATCAACATCACTATACAAATATTTATTAGTCTAAAATATTCAGAATTTACTGGAGCCACTTTGCACACTACAAGCCAAATTTCTCCCTTAGGTTTATTCACATAATCTTCAGTGTAGCAATAATACGAGTAATACTGCGATTAATGAGTACGTAAATCTGAGGAAAGAACTGGATCTTGACAGCATGTTTATTTTTGTCATATGTTCTGGATAACATGTGCGTTCAGACGCCACCCTTGCTTTTCCATAACTTTAGTAAGTTCACACAGAATGCATGGAAAAAACATCGGGCCAGATCAGTGTTGATGCTGTGAGCTCTCATCTTTGCCCTTGTTGTTCCCAAGGCTCTGTGCCCACCCTCTGAACATCAAGAGCCTTCCTGGGAGACCACTGCAGCCAGTGTTAGTGTGCCCTAGAGACCAGTGTCACAGTGTTATTGGTTTGCTTTTCTATCCATTAAAGAGACAGTAAAAAACAAAGTGAAGCTGAGTACAGCTCAAATTCCCTTTTTGGTAATAAATGTATATGCAAAATCTCTTGTACTTCAACAGATTTGGTATTTTCCTTCAGTCTGATCATTTCTGAGCCATGCTTACTAGCACAGTAAACGAGCCCATGTTGTTCTCCCTCCTTCCCCAGGCAAATTATTACCAGTGCCTGAGCTAACTTGTTTCAAGCTAGTTTAGGTAGTCCTACATTGCACTGCATTCTGGAGTGTAGGTTTATCCCCCCTCAGTACTTCAGTAACCCTGCACCATTAGTGCCTTCTCTCATCCTCTTCAGCACTCACATCTCCTCTTTGGCAGATTAGGAGGTGAACTTAGTACAATTCAAAGAATTCCCCAAGTGCATACATTCATCTCGTGAGGAACAGCCTCAGAGCCAGCTCAGGAAAATGAGAAACACTTGGATTGTTCCTATTGGAAAGATGTGAGGAAGAATGAAAGATGGCCTGGTAAGGAGGCTATGAAGCTCTCCTAGAGCATTATAGTTTACTAAGTGATTCTCAAAAATGGAAGATAGATTTGGAAAGTTTTTTTGTCCCACACAGAACTGTACTTAGCTAACAACATTAACCTAGTGTGGGTTAGTAAAAGGATCTAAATAGAGTTGAGACATTTAGAGTAGTGAATGACAAAATCTTGTTCATTCCATTGGCAGCCATAAAATATTATTTACCTTTTCCAGCACAAAGCCTGTGTTTTTTCCCCTTTCTGCTTCACTTCTATGTGATGTTTGTCAGAACACTTCACAGTTCTGTGGCCTACCTTGTCAGTCACTAAATGGCCTTCGGAGTCCCTTATTTGTCTGTATCTAACTCATACTTCATCTGTACTAAAGCTGGGAAAAAATGATGAGAAATTACTGTTTGGTTGTTTGTTCTCAGTATCAGAGCAGGACTCCATGGTGCTTTTTTCCTCTTCTTTCTCTGGAGTTTCTGCTTATGTTAAGGCTAAGAGTAGAGACACAAAACTACTATGAAAAACTATCATGAGTAACTCCTGTGAGTAAAGCCCTTTTTCTGGCACACTTATAAACAACACCTCCTGCCTGAATCCAAGGGAAAGCCCATCACAAACATTCTAATGATATTTTGCAATATACTATCAATAAATACTGCCAAAATTCTGGCTCCAAAGACCATGTGAAAAGTCAGATGTGAATTTGGATTATGATCTTCCAACTTGCTTCCTATTTAAACTTTAGATGCTTACCTCAACTGAAATCAGTAGATCTTTTGAGCTTCTCATGTCACATTTAAGTCTCAGTGTGGGTATTTTATCCCTTTGCCAGTTCTGCCATGTATTTATGGTATTTTCTGTCTAGACAATTTTTGTAAGTTTATGTATAATATTCCCTTCTGTGGCATCTGAGGACCTGGTACTTATTAGTGACCAGTTCTTTACCACTTGTCCTCATTACCATCCTCTGTACATCAGCACCTGAATGAGATTCCTGGTATATGCAAATTGAAAAATACATGTATGGAATATCTGAAAGATCAATACAGAAAACATGAAAAGCAGAAGGCCAGGGAACCTGATGCTTGTGTGGACCAGCTAGTACAAAGTGGGCATATTTCAAGTATATCATGGATGAAACAAAAAATGAGATTTTTTAAAATTAAACAATGAAATAGAAACTCATACTAAAGAATATCAAAATCACTTCAGTGTATGTCTGGTGTTAATCATAAGTACCCAGGTGAATCCGGATGTATAAGCTTATCTCATTATTGAGTTAAAAGAAATAACATTAAACTTACAGGGTGACCATGGTCCAAATTGGGATCATACTTGGTGATCAGATGGTGACATTTGTCCAGATCTTGGATTTTTCTGGGGAACCAAGGCACTGGAGAGAAAGCAATGAGAGTTAAATGAGATGGGATCAACTAATTTTTAAAATACATGGAAAATAAAAGTTGTGCTAATGATTACAAGCTTTCTTTTCATCAATATCTATGAATATTCATGCTTAGGTGTCAGTATATGTCAGTAGTTTATTTTATTTGTTGATCAAAGTGGCAGACTGAATGAAACGTTATCTGAAACTAATTTGCAATTATAATCTCTTAGTTTCAATTAGTAGAAACATTTTTAAAGGCAAAAACATTTCTTCTTAGGCCTAATTAGATATTCAGTTTTGCACAGCACAACAGATATATTTCCGCACATTTTATTTTAAAAAGTATTTTTCATCTTGTCTAAAAAGTAGCCATAGATTTTCATACCTTTAAAAATCAAATCAGCTTTTAAAAGGAAAACATGATATTTCTAGAGAAAAAAATAGAACAACAAATATCTTGACTTGAAGTTTTTTCCTTCTGGCTCTTTATCAGTTTTTCAGCCAAAAAAATATTTTAGCATTAGCTGGATTTCCAAACAGTTGCCTTCCCTTGAAGTGACTGAAATGAATATAAAGTGTGCTCTTCTTAACTCAATTGGCAGCATTTATAACTACTGAATTAAAAAAACAACTGCAAAAATACAAAGTTAATACTGTTTTCTGAGGTCAGACTGATACTGTGGTTAGACTTCGTGTGTTACACCTCAGAAAAAGTCTGTTTGGGGTTGCCTTAATCTCATAATTGACAGGAGAAGACCAGGCATCTCTACAGTGAATGGCAAATTTAGCTTCATCCTTCTATGTTATATCCAGGCACAGACATTTTACAAAGGTACAAGGCTACAAATCCACATCAATGGGAAATTCTAGTTCTTTCATGCAGTTATGTCCAATTCTGCAATAAGAAGGAAGAAGTACTAGTCTGACAGATGTCTTCTGTCTACCCAGAATTTTTGACTGAGCCTGTCTTTGGCTGTACTAATGGTTCTGTGTGCAAGACGCCTGTGCTGCCGTCTCTGGCTGTATCTCCTCAAAACCTGTACCTGATCATAAGTCCTTCAGCATGTGTCCCAGTACACATCTTGCCTTACTGGGTCCTGTGAGAGGACAGACAGGCTAAAGGAAAGAGGAGGAAGGACTATGGTAGAATCCTAGCCTGGTCAAAGAAATGGATGCAGTCAATAAAACAGGGATAGTGCTGGCAGATGTCAGTTTTTCTACATCTGTCTCGGCTTCATGGAAGCAGAGGAAATCACTGTGTTTCCCAGCAGAGTACAAATTAATTTTTAACTGTGAGCGGGACATTGTCTCATCACTGTCCTGAAGCAAATTGCTTGGGAAGGCCTGTCTGGCTCACTTAAGAAATCTGAAAAAAAGAATATAAAGTCCATATAGAAAAAAAAAAAATCATCCAGGAGCTGGATTGACAGAGGTTGAAGTAGCCAGAATGTACATACTTACATCTTCCCAGTAAAATAATTGCTGACTAGTAAGCATGTTTGTACTACTTAGATTATCTCTTAGTTACCAATACACTCTTATAGGCATCTGCAAACCCCACTAAAAAGCGGAGTTGCATCTAGGCTTTTCCAATAAGATATACCAGTAAAATGGGCCAATAACCCATCTTAGACCTAGGGTCTAGCTGAGCTGAATGTCCTCTGACACTTTATCACCCTTGGGTTCATCTAAATAGGACCAAAACTAGCTAAAACCTTCAAATCCCCACTTCTTGCTGGTGCCTGCACCTAAGGTGTCTCTGTGGTCCACAAATATCAACTCTCTGACACTTTCATCTTGAAATCCAATGAACTGCTTAGGGCACTACAATTCTAGGGTCTGAAACACCCTTTTTGCATATCAAGAATACTAATTCTAGCAATATTATATCTAAAACAAGCCTGATGACTTTTATGATTGATTTTCAAAATCATAAGAAAAAGGAAAGTGTGAAGAAAATTATGTCTCTAATACTCATCTGCTTTAATCATAAACACACCCTACTTTAACAGTCCCTTGTTTTTATTATAGATCTCAGTGCCAACACACTTGAAACTAGCTGCTACTTCTGAGCAATAAGGTCTCAATTCCCAAGGAAATGTTACATCAGCTCCAAAATGCAATATGGCTCTCCAGTTTCCCTGATGACAGTGATACCCTTTTGATATCCTGGTAACAGCTTGGAACAAAATGTCTGTCATCATTAGCCTCTAAACAGGTAAAATACCAGCCCACTTTCCATCCTGGTGTCTGGTAGGGATGACGACTCGAATACAGGACAGGCAGTGGAGTAGCCACTTATAGCCACTTTGCCAGGTGAAATACAGTTCCTAAAACACAACCTTTGAAGCTGGCACAACCTCCAAACAAGCTTTTCAGGTGCCTGGGAATACGCCCGATGCTCTGTTACTCTAATGAGTCTGTTCTCTACAAAAATCTCCCTCCTTGACTCTTCCAGCCTGCTCTGCAGGCTTTCTGCTGTCTCTCTCTCCTCCTTGCACTCTGGAAACTTCTTTAAGCCAGTTGCATTTAGCTCTTTCAGGTGATGGAGCAATCTATCTGCAGACTATACTGCTGGACCCAGACCGTGGCAGACACCATAAACAGACAGCTCCTGCTTCATTAAACAAAATAGACACAAAACACTACAAGTAAATGAAACATCCAGACCCTCTGCCATATCATTGCAGTCCCATCCAGTGCCTGTGCTCATGTCAGAGTGGTCAGTTCTCTGCATAGCTCTCAGCTTTCAGCCCACAATCTTCCTGTCATTGAGGAGTTTTGAGTTTCCCTTCAGCTTCTTGTTTTCCTGCTTTATCCTTCTCATTTCCCCTTTTGCTGGAATGCTTTTCCCATTTCTGTTCCATTGGCTGTGCTGGAGTGCCTACATTTCAACACCGATGGGAATGGTCTCAATTCAGGGAAAACAATCATGCACTGGAGAAAAATGTATGCACACTGACTTACTTTTCAGACTAATTGCATTACTATTATGAAGCTAATGCTAAAAAAGTTACTCCAAAATAAACAAAACAGCACTAACAGATGCATGCATTTCTTACCTTTTTCCTCTGTACTAGCGTTCACATCTTCTGCTTCTCTCTTTAAGGAGGTGAGAAGGAGACTAACATCAGCACCGTGAATTTCACATTCAACAAAAATGTCAAGGCCATCAGCAGAGTTCTTGGGCTTTTTGGCTGGTCTGGTTTCAAAATGACAGATCTGAGTTCGAAACATCTGCAAGGGCCAGATGTTCATATGATGAAGCTTCTCCAAAGACTGAAAATCCAGGCAAGTCTAGATACGCTCCTATAATGTCTTTAAAAGGTGACTAAAAGAGGTCTTAACAAGAAGGGCATATTAAACAATGAAACCCAGTATTGCTCCATTTAGAAGGAACTAAAATACAAGCAGAGCTAACAACTAAACACTAGAATTAGATAGAGCTAGATGGAGATGAAATATGAGGTAGTGTTGACTATAAAATTTCATCTATGTAGAAATAACAAATGAGTGGCTGGGTAACTATTAAGACCCTGGCAGAATGAAAGCAGCTCTATTGATGTATAATAATACCATAATCATTAAATAATTGTAAATTATTAAAATTAAGAAACAATTACAATACTCTCTTTTGAGTTATTCATTTTCACAGATGAGAGTGAGCACCTGGTAGAGAAACTTCAAGTGCCCAGAATATATAATGCCTGCATGGTTTACAGCTCTTGTAGTCTCTGTATCTCCTGCCAAATATGCAAAGAAAATTCTTTGACTTCTAACATCCTCACAATCTGAGTGCTTGAAATGCTGGCCTGTCCTTTAGTCATGCCTGGCCATCACAACTGCTAGAAAGAAATAATAGACAGATATCTGGTCTAAACATCCCTTACATAAAATGGTGTTTTTTCTAAATGACTGTGTCCAGCTGCTCCTTCCCTCCAGAATACACCCCTTCACCTACAGAGGCCAGTCAACCTCTCTCAGCAGCTGCAGCAAAACAGGGACAGTGAGAAAGAGGGAAGAGAGCTGGAGGCATAAAACAGGCAGGGAGCAGAAGGGTGAGAGAAGGGGAGATGCAAAGAAGGAGAGGTTAAGACAATAGGGACAAAAGAGAGAGCTCAGAGGAGGAAGGGAATGGTGAGGTCTGTACCTCAAAGACTTTGGCTGCCTTAGAGAGTTCAGCCTTCCTCACGTTGCAGAGGATGAGGGTCAGGATGAGAGTGGCTCGGCCATCTTCCCTGTTGGTCTCCAGGCTTCCTCGCTTGTTCAATGCCTCTATGCCACACATCTCCTTGCCAGCCTCTTCCTTTTGGCCTGGGATTCCCACCAAGTCAGTCTTCATTGGGAGACAGGACAGTAGATTGCAATTGCCAGGTGCTGAGTGAAAACTGCCTGAGGACGTGAGTGCTTCTCCTCAAACAATGGCTAGGGGAAAATGGTGGGACTGGAGATGCAGTACGTATGTGTGGGTGGTGTTACCAGAACTCCCAGACAGCAGTGAAGCAAGCTGGTTGCTACTGTCTTAGGTGCAGGGATATTTATGTTGGCCATGCCAGACACATCAAGGGAAATTGCCTGCGTAGAATATACGCTAGAGCCCAAGATAACACTCCTCCTCTAGGTAACTTCAAAGTGTAGCCCTCCTGCTCTGTTTGAATGTGTCTGCAAGCTGTTCAACCCTGGAGATGGGCTCCTTTGTGAAGAGGCAATTAGCCTCAGCTCCATTTACATCTCCAAGTCTGGACTGCCCTGTGCAATGTCTGAATGCCCTACCTCCCCACCCTCTCTTGCCTACAGGGGCCCTCTCTGCATTGATCATGCCCCCAGAGAACCAGAAGCGCTCTTCTCCCAAACCCTAGCCCAGTCCAAATGGTGTCCTCCCTGCACAGACTCAGTTGTGGGAGTGTGAGAGACCTGACCCAAAATCAAAGTTCATTGCCTGCTTCTGAGGTTTTCTGCTGTGTTCTGACCTATCCCTACAAGAGCGGAGCACTGTCTGCAGGCAAAGTTCCTCTACTGGGACTTGATTCTGTCATGATTTTATCTCCAGTGAAGGAGATTTTAAAAAATTCCAGGGTCACATCTTTCTCACAACTGTCAGAGTAATCTCAGTGGGGATTCAGCTCTACTTCTGCCATGACATATCATCCCCTGACATCCAAAAACATGTTTCTGGGTATGAGCACCGTATCTTCAAATACCAAGTTACAGTGTGGGGTAACACTTGTGAAACTCATCTTGCAGGCCCACAGAGAAAACCACTACTCTGTCCTCCCTTCGCAGATGGAGCCATTTCTGATGTGCCCCTTAGCACCTCCTGGCTGGGTCTCACACCCCAGTGCTGTATCGCTCTTCACAGAATCACACAGAATCACTAGGTTGGAAGAGACCCACCAGATCATCGAGTCCAACCATTCCTATCAATCACTAAACCATGCCCCTCAGCATCGCATCCACCCATCTTTTAAATACCTCCAGGGAAGGTGACTCAACCACCTCCCTGGGCAGCCTGTTCCAGTGCCCAATGACCCTTTCTGTGAAAAAAAATTTCCTGATGTCAAGCCAAAACCTCTCCTGGCAGAGCTTGAGGCCATTCCCTCTTCTCCTGTCCCCTGTCACTTGGGAGAAGAGGCCAGCACCCTCCTCTCCACAACCTCCTTTCAGGTAGTTGTAGAGAGCAATGAGGTCTCCTCTCAGCCTCCTCTTCTCCAGGCTGAACAACCCCAGTTACTCAGCTGCTCCTCGTAGAGCTTGTTCTCCAGCCCCTTCACCAGCTTCGTTGCTCTTCTCTGGACTCGCTCCAGAGCCTCAACATCCTTCTTGTGGTGAGGGGCCCAGAACTGAACACAGCATTTGAGGCCTCCACACTGGCCAAGGAAGATAAAGACAGTGTAACCGAACTGTGCTCTCCAGAGACCACGCCAGCACCACGTTTCCCCTTGGCAGCCTGCTGGGAAGGTCTTGGTTTCCCCATAAATTCGCCTGGCTGAGAAAGAAGATCCAAGGTGGAGGATCTCAACAGGCCTCAGCACACTGAGGACCGCGATTCCATCCCGACGAAGCAGCGCGAAGCCGCCCCGGGAAGAGGCGCCCCCCGGCCGCGCTCAGTGGACCCGCCGCCCGCGGGCAGGGCGGGGCGGGGCGCTGTCCGCGGTGCTGAACCCGCCGCGGCTCCGTCCCGCTGGCACCGGCGCTCGGCAAGCAGCTGCCCCAGCCCCGCCGGCCCCGAGCGCCCCGGGGCTCCCCCAGGGGTGCCCTGATCGCAGCTGCAGCCTGAAGGGGGTGGGGAAGCAGCTATGGGCTTTAAGGAGGAGGAAAGACTCTTCCCAGTCCCGCGTTTATCCAATAGTGATAGCAAGGGTGGGCACAGGAGAATGAGCTGCGCTGAGTCTGATTGTCTGAGTCTAAACTGGATCTTCCCCATAAAAAGAAGATGCGTGCATCCCCACATCCAGGTCACAGGCATAGCACAAGCAATAAATGGCATAAAGCCTCCTATTCCAGATACATGTGGGCATGTAGGTGAAAGCCCCAGGGTTCAGGATGCATATTTAAGATACGGGTCACAATTGCTGGCAGAGCAGGGGCATGAGGGTCTTATGGCTGTCTTCATCCCCTAGTGTCAAAATCTCATTCCTCTATATTTGTACAGAACTACTCGAGGTTCTGCATATGAATGGAGGTTTCTCTACAGAACCAGACAGGATTCATCAGCTAGTGTGATAGTTGAAGAGGTGTAGGCAGAGCTTCCAGCACAGCTTTGAAGCACACTGCAAAACCAGCACAGAGAACCCTAGCTCTCTGGGTGATTAAATGTCCCTGCTCATCCAGCGGGCATTCCAATACCACCTTGAATCCATGTTTGGGGCAGGCCCCGGGAGGCCTCACCCACGGTGTCACGGTGTAACCCAGCTCTGCTGAGACATCCTATGTCCTGATTTCAGCATTTTGGGGGACTTGTAGGAGTGCAGGAGGAGACGTCTTTGTGCTGAAATTTAAAGGGCTATGCAAGGGCTGGAGTGCAGTGTGTCATCTTTTCCCATGGGGACAGGCACCTTCTCTTTGAAGAAGACAGGGATCTCCTACCTCAAGGGTAAGCCCACCAACTCTCATGCAGCTCCTGGGATTGGTGCTTTAAAAGGCCTTGGCTGATTGTCTGCCCTTTTTTTTTTTTCTGCTCCCACTGCAAATATCTTCATCCTATATGAGCACAGTGTTATTCATTTGAGGCAAATGTTGCTTTAATATTTCTGTTTATTTAGGTTAGTTTAAACGGTTGCTTTTGAATAGGAAAAAAAAGAGTTGTTTTTGCCAGCTGCCAGAATGGTTTGAAGCAGCTAAGAGACAAACTTTAAAAGAATTGTACTTCTGTGGGGTCCTCTTGTGTTAATCCCTCTTTCAACAATTTCTGCATCCTTTGTGTAATACAGTGTCCATACTTCAAGACTGCTGTCATATCTAGGCATCTTAAGACACCCAAAGGACACCACATCCCTGTATAACCTGTGCTAAAACATCCAGCCTCAATCACCATCACTGACCTTGGCCAAGGTCTCTGTAAAGGAAAAGGGCCCCATAAGAGGGCTTCTTTGGTCACCTGAAACAGATCTGGAGGTCAGAACATTTGAAGTATGATCATAGTGAGACAGAAGAGAGAAAAGTTACTTAGAAGAGTGACTTGGGATAGACTGGTCGGAGTAGTTTACAAAGATGTACAGAACATGCAAAGGGAGAGCAACCAAGGCTTTGCTGTACATTTCTAGGTAATTTCACATATCGAGATTTATATATATATAACAATATATAATATATATATAGATAAGTGATACTCAACCAGTGCAAGACAGTCTTTTTTGAGTTGGAACCCACCTCAAATGGGCTTTCCCCCTACCTGGGTAATACTGCTCAACCTGTGGGGTTATCTTGCAGAGGAGTTACACTAGACAGGTAAACTGGCCAGTTTGCTCCACAGTTTTAGTTTTCTTTAGCATGGAAATAAGAAGTCACCCACTAAGAAATACTTTTAAAAATACAACTTATCTGTACTATCTGAAGCACATATGCAGAAGTTAATTTGTTCTGCCAGAAAATCTACTTTGGGTGGATTTCCTCTGTTTTTAAAATACTGAGTGTTTCACTTCTTCTCATCTCTCAGTCTTGCTGAACAGCTGTGTTATGCTGCTTTGACTGAGGATATTGCTCATTTAAATCTGCATTAATGGATACAGGATCAGAGGTGTGGCATCACTATCCTTTAAACATTCCACCTGCACATAAATACAATCACGAATCCCGGGTTCTCAATATCATTATAGATTTACTGCTACTGTCACTCATAACAACAGCCAGAAGCTGAGAAGCTTGGAAAGCTGTATGAGGATTAGTTTGAAAGACTTCACCTTTGAGATGAAATTGTTTCTTTGTGGTACACAGTTACCTTACAGGTCTTACAATATTAAAAGAGAAGAATATGGGCTACTTTCACACTGAAAATACATGTCAGGCAGAACTGAAAGATTTGCACAGACATTGTCATGAGAAAGAAAAAGGAATAAAAAAGATAGAGATTAAAAAGCTTACTTCAAAGCACCAAAATGATACCATTTTGCGTAAGTATATGTCTATTGAAAAGGGTTCCAGCTGGTATGCTTTTATTAATGTTATTAACCACTATAAATATAATGGAAACAGCTGTACTTCCTGTCTTCCTAAAGGAAGATGCCTACATTAAAGCTCCATTGATTTTCAAGCTACAAATACAAGAGTAGTACAACAGTAGGTATGAGACTTGTGGACTTTCAAATCCTTCTCCATCTTTGGGTCTTCTATCAGAAATATGGTTCACGTATCATTATAGTATCATGTTGCACAATTGTTTCTAGCTGGAAATACTGTTTTGTTTTATTTGTTCCATTCTGCTCCAACATACAAGCGCTGATCTCCTTCCTTCTTCAACTAAGGAGTTACAGCGACATATTATATAGTGCAGGTGACTCCAGAAAGGCATTTAGCTACTTTGTGTGAAAGTTAATGGATAAAATACAGAAACAGTTTTCTGAACAGTCAAGTTTTTCTCTCTCCATGGCTCAGCCTTTGAGTTAAGCTGGATGCACCCTTGCTTCCATTTGCTGCTTCAGTTAAGCTGTACTCCAGAAAAAATGTTTTAACCAAAAAAGGGAGATTAAAGCACAAGTTGGAGAAGGAAGAAGGCTCTAAAATGTATTATCACTTAGGAGCTGCCTTGAAAGATATCTGGGTTAGGTTTGAATGCACTCAGTCTGAGATACAGCTAACTCAGGTCTTCCATAGCTTTGGTGATGAGTTAGGAGTTGGAAGGCTTTGATGCCTTTCACTGTATTGTAAGAACGACTTCTGCGTTTTAAAGGTTTTGGTATCCACTTCCTGGATTGTGAGTACAAAAAGTTAGGAGACACCTTGTAACAGTGCTGGATAAAGCATTCTCAGAGAAAGACATACACAACACAAGGTAGTCTTCACACAAGAGTGATGTTACATAACTTTACAGCTAGCATAGCTCTCAGACTGGACTAATAAGGCCTTGATACCTTGTTAAAACACCTGCATGGTTTCCTGCTTGCACAAAGTGTTGACAAACTGGCCTCGCATCCAACAACAAAAAGCCACATAGATTTGTCTTTAGGTAACTCTTCTCTGAAGGGACTTTTTTGTGGGTACTATATTGAGGCACAGACTCCATACTCTGGATAGGCAGTATCAGTGCCTTGCTCAGGGACTTCGCTCTGCAGACCAATGATGCACAACAACATGCAGCATTCTTGACTTGCACAAATCCTTTGTGGATTGCCGTTTGTGCAAATATGGTATATTATATATGGTGATAATTCTTTGTTAATGAGGCTGCAGTGTACTTGCTATCTTTTCAACTAACATCTGTGCTTTGGATCAATGGCAACATCACATTTTTAGGAAAAAAATTCAGACTAGAGGTGCTTATTTGTAAAAGTAGGTATACAAAGGGCCAAACAGTGTATGTATACCCCCTGAAAGGTGTAGAATTTGGGACTCCATGGGAACCTTGTGTAAATGTGAGGGGCTAAGGGGAGAATGGCTGTGAGAGAAAACGTGGTAGATTAGTCTGTTACTGATTACCATCCTGTCCCTGGGCCTAAGGTGGTAATACAACCTCAGAGCTGCAGCAGACTATAGCTCTGCATGGCAGTGATCTCTTCCTCCTGCTAACCTTTGGCATAAGTGATATGAAAATTTTCTTCAGATTCCCAGAACCAAGGTGATTTTTTGCATTAGTGAGAAAAAATGTATTAGTATCTGAAGGCCGAAAGAGTCAAGGGTCACCTGCAGGTGTTTCTTTCTCTGCTAATCTATAGTAATTAAGATATATAACATAAGCATTCATTCAATACACTGCAAGATAAAAAAACTGAGACTAGGTGAAGACTGGCATTTGGTTCTTGTCAGTAGCCAGCAATTAGCAAGTTGCAGCAAATCTTCATTTTATCTTCTGGAGGGCATTGCAAAGGATCCCCATCTCACCTGCAGAGGAAATAATCAGAGCAGTTAATCTTACAGCTAGCCTGTTTCTAACACACCTGTATATATTTACCATTTATGTCCATTCCTTGAAAGAATAAGGTGAACTAAGAAGTGCTGGATTGCACACATATATTAGGGTCTTAGTGGAATAAGGTTTGCAGAGTCAGCCCTTCCCCTTCATCAACAATATGAGGATGGCTCACAGGACTGGGCATGCTGGTCCTCAGCAGGCTAGCCAATATTGGATGGGGGGTGGGGGAATGTAACAGGAAAAAGGCTAGAATGGCAGAAGAAAATGTGATTAAAGCCAAGCTTTTTCTTTTCTTCCTTACTGAGAACAGCCAGAGTCATACATCAGAATTCATCACTAAGCCCTCTGGCCTTTCCTAGCATGTACAGTAAAACTGGATATTTCAAATGTAACAAACTGCAGTCAAATGGAAATGCTACTTTGAAGCTTGGCTAGAATTAGGAAGCCATTTCTTCACCAGAAAGGAGACATGTGCTGCTTGATCTTGATTAGGCTCAGGATACTAAATGTAACCAGATGAAATCTGCTTTTTGGTGGCTATTTCTGATCTGAGTTTAGAGGAATTTGAGGTAACAAATCTGTAGTTCCTTACTATTGATAGTGTCGGCTAAGTTCTTCAGCTGCTTTGCATTGTCCAAGACTTCAATCCTCTGGGTGTAGGGATTGTATCGAACAGAGAAAGGACGAGGGATCGTTTGAGCAAATTTCCTAAGGCAAAAATACAAGTAAACATACAAACCTGGAAAGGTCCTTTTTTCAGTAACTTGCTCTCTTCTTGGTATGTGCTTTTGTTAATGAGGGGAATAAGAAAATCTGCAAGAGGAAATAGCTGAAATTCCTGCCAAATTATCTGAGACCTACAGCTAGAATCTGCATTTGTTCTTACCACTTTTGTTTTTTTCCAAATAGGACAAATTATACTACTGGCAGAGCAATACTGCTCCTGGTATAGGCCAACTATGTAGCTATTGGGATTTGTCAGACTTGAAAACCTCATTTTCCTTTCCTTTCCTGATGCAAGTCTGCAATTTCTGGGAAACTAAGGTCAGGTACCTATGCCACCTGAGCATACCAAGGAGTAAGCAGAGTGCTGACTACTAGTATGGTTGTTATTGGCTTCCAGGTCATTACAAAGATAGGAGATGGTCAGTGGAGTGAAGCAGTATTCTTGATACCACTTATTCACAGCCTCTTCTGCAAAACAGTTAATTCCGTAACAGAAACATTAAGATTTTGATATCTTTGGGAAACATTTATTTGCATAACCACAGCACTGTGGAAAGGAGGACTCTAAATGGGATGAAATGGTCAGAGCTATTGTTTCAGGCTCCTTGTAAACCCCAGCAGGATACTGGCTTATATATCTGCTTTGGATTACTAAAGTTATTGCTGAAAGAGGAAGGAAAGCATGCTAGAGTTGACTATGGAGCCCCATTATGCAGACTGTGACTTAGCATAGTAAATCCTATATGCCAGGAACAGTGGAATGCGTTGGATGCCAGCTCCATGTTGCTCCCTCAGTTTAGTCCTAATTATTATCAGTTAAGGCCATTGTCTCAAACATAGTTCAGTCTGAGCAGGCCACTAGATGTGACAGTGGAAAAAATTATGTTGGCTATGATGAAAGTGTTTAGTGACAGCAGTCCAATGTTTCTAAGGGGAGAGATCCATGTTAGAATATAGTCTCCTTAAACCTCAGCTGAAGGCAAGATCATAATTCGAAGATGAAAACTTTAAGCTGGAAAAGAAATTAGATCAGCCTTAGAATAATTTTTCAGAGGGGTTTTCAGTCACACACAAACAAAAATGTCCAGGTGAAAGCCACAAACACATGCAGTGGACGAACCTGCAGACCTCTACCTAAACTTAACCATTTTTCCAATTTGGTCATTGAAAGAAAAGAAAAAAAAATGTCCATGATGTTTTTTACAGAGTCAGACTGCATCTTCCACTTTCTCAAGAGATTTGCTGCTCAGTTAAAGGAGTATATAGAGGAGACAGAAACAGCATGCAGGGTATTAATAGCACAGATCAGAAGTGAAGGCCATCTTTCTCAGGCATTATCCCAGAAAAATGCTCAGAAGGAGAGACTGTAGGCTTATGATGGCTGAGGAAGCAGAGTGGAGGTAGTTAGGAAGACCTAGGAGGTGGGGAGCCTGGGACAGCAGAATATCTTGTGTCTTGGTATGTGTTTACCCGTGAATGAGGGAGAGAAAGAAAGAAGAAGAGACTGCAGGACTGGGACAAGTCCATGTGGCATATGCAAGTATTTTTAGAATGCAAACCCAGGCTAAGTCCTAGTGGCTTGGCTAATATCCAGAAATATGCTGGTATTTCTTTTAAGCAGAAATAAAATATTGTTGTGAGGTGGAATGCAAGCAGAATCCCAAACACAGTCTGAGCCTTTCCTGTTTCAAGAACCAGAACTGAATCTGGACCGTTATTTTGAAGTCTTGTTGATCTGGAATTGAATCTGTATTTGAATCACAGATGACTGAAAGGTTTACTGTGTAGCCTTGCAGTCTTGTAAACACACTGCTGGTAGTAACAAGCCGGAGGCTCTGTATTAACCTAACTACACAGGCCTCAGGATTAGGGTTATTAGGATTGCTTGGAGTTTTGTTTAGTTGTAATAGCAATTGTCTAGTGACCTCATAGCTATTATCTAATTTGTTTCAGTTTTGCTAAATCCTGAATAATTGTGTGCTATAATATGTATCATTAATAAATTTTTTTTGTAGGCAGGAATAGCAAGTAGTTACTCTGTATATAGTAAACTAAGTCTGACCCTAAAGTAATGATGCAGCATAAAGGAATACCAGTACTAGGAGATTTTTTTAACTATAAGATTGTTGAAGAGACTTCTTTTGTAATAATTATCTACCTTTGCCCCCGTGTGTTAGTATCATTGCAACTGGACAAATAATTTTTGTTGCATTTTGGTTACACATGTGAAACTCATTGCCCATAACAAGATTTTGAGTGGAACAACTACTTAGTCTCTTTAAGCATGCACATTTTTTCTTACGCCTCTTAAAACATTACTGTCAACCCAAGATGTGTTATAGCAATGGGATCCACTGTTATAGCAATGGGATCCACTGTTTTGGCAATGGACAAGAAATTAGGTCTTTCATGGAATGACTGGAATTACCTTAGTTTTTCTTGTGCATCTTTAAAACTTTCTGCAACATAGTAGATAGGCTGGAACTCAGTTACAGGATACTTCTGCACAGCAGTCTTCTCCAGAATGAGAGGCTGAATCTCAGGCTTACTTGATAAGCAATACTATGAGCAAAAGAGTAAGACATTTATTTCAGTTGAAAAGTGTTTGAATTTTCTGTGAAAAAAAAGATAGAGCTATTGAATGCCCCCCAGTTTCAGACAGGAAAGAGTTGCTTATGTGGAATACAATGACAATGTCACTTACTAGGAAAGAAACATGCTAACAAATTTATTAGAGCTCTCCAATGAAGCACGACATTTCGTGCTTCTTCCATGCACAAAGTATGAAGCAAATTAAGGATCTGAAGATATTCAGAAGAACAATTTGAGCAATAATGAAGATCTTTGAAATGCTGTTTTGTAGAACACACCTGCAACTCCCCAAATGAAGACAGCAGCCCTGCACCATATGCCTTGAGTGAATCGCCTTCCTTACACAGTCCAAACTCCACTGTAAACCAATAAACCTAACAAGGAAATTTGAAAGAAACATGTGATTCCTAGATCAAAAAGAGCAGTTGCACATTATTGATTTGAGTATATCTGAAGTTTACATTTCTGTTTAAAATGTTGTCATGCGTCAAATATCAACTGTATAAATACAATAAATGTCACACAGACGGAAATTCTTCTGAAAGGGGCACAGTGCTAGGCTCCTTGTGCCTGCTAATTGTGCCCTGACAAACACAGTTGTGTTTTACTATGCTTATATTTGTCACTAAAGCAGAGATAATAAAACCATAGCAATAAAATTTCATTTTGGCTGGCCAACCTAGTTGAAGTTTGAACTTTAGTTGATAGAAGTTTCTGTTTCACACAGATGGTGTCTAGCTTCAGCAGCAAAAAAGGGAACGGACTGTTAGTGCAGTATTGAAGAAAGATGGTGTATGGTCTAGCTTGACTTCTTCATCTGTCATTTTGAAGGCTCAGAAGAACTATCTCAGCTATCAGAAACAGCAAATTGCCCAGGTGAGTTGGCACTGGGGACACTAGTCTCCATAGATGTTTTACTTGAAGTTTGCAACTTTGGGTCTCAATAACCTCAAAACAAGATTCAGGTGAACCACACTGACTGCTGGGGACCTTAACTGCAATGCAGGGTGGAATAGACGCGACATTCACATGTAGAACAGCTACTGAAGCTGCCTCTTGAAATTTCCCATGGGGATGTAGTAACATGTAATCTCTTCTTGCCCAATATGTTTGTGCTGGAGGAAATCTTGTCTGGGCCTCTGTATTTAATCACAACTGTCACTTTGAATAAGGGATGCCAGAGTTATTTTCCTTTAATGCAACAGTTTCAGGGTGGGGTTTTACAATCATGGACTTCACTCTGTTTCCATTCAACTCTATGGGAGTTCTATCAGTGACTTCAGTGGCAACAGAATTAAGACAACACAGGGTGTTTGGAAAACTAAGCCCTCATTTATTAAATTACCGTAGCGAGTTTCTCGATGAAATCATCCGGAGCTCCCAGAGATGCCAGTCCAATTTCCTGTAACAATAAACCATTATTCTTCAAGATGTTTATTGCAAACATTCTTCCTGTCTCATCTTATGTAATTTCGCACATTTTAAATGTTACCATCACTTACTACCACACACAAATGTTTACAGGACATGATCTTATCATGCAACAGAAATTTTAAGCTAGAAATCTCTCCAGAAGTGAACAAAGGGTCCTGTCCAAATGTCATTTACAAGGCATAATCCTTTGTGCCTTGTACAAAGCCCATTGAGGTCAAATTAATTTTTCCTCTTGTTTTGACAGGCTTTTGATGAAGTCTGTAATGCACACCCAAGAGAATTATATTGTCAAAAGGCTGTAAATCAATCACGCCCACACACCTTACATATTTCTTTTTGTTTTGATGGGTCCTGATTCGAGTTTTCCTAGAGCCTTGAATTAGTTATTTTTTCTGAATGACAGGGCATGATGTGAAAGAGCTTATTCATACCTTGGAAGCTAATGGAAGCTTTCCTAGGAAGCATGCGATAACTGGATTCAGAAGACAGCCACACAAGGCTGTATATAAACAAGTACCTTTCTCAGTTTGCTCCAGTGAGGACTGCACAGGTTAAAAATCACAGTGACCCCTCACACACACCATGAGCATGGGAGCAGCCATTAACATGTCAAATCCTAATAAGCCAAGCTGCAGCAAGGCTTATCTTGTAGGAAACCCATGTTCTGGGAAAGGGCAAAGCCTGAGGGAAATACTCAGTGCTTAATAACTGTATCAAGTGACATTTGTCTTGTGAGCAAGATGCTAGATCAAGTCCATTTTCTTTCCTTCCTTCCTTCCTTCCTTCCTTCCTTCCTTCCTTCCTTCCTTCCTTCCTTCCTTCCTTCCTTCCTTCCTTCCTTCCTTCCTTCCTTCCTTCCTTCCTTCCTTCCTTCCTTCCTTCCTTCCTTCCTTCCTTCCTTCCTTCCTCTCTTTAATTTTGTGTATCTCTCTGTCTTTCTATTTTTCTGACTTTCTCTCTTCCTGTCTTTTCACATTTTCTGGTAAGATGAAGCCACATGTTTACTCCTTCTCCAAGATTTGGCTTCTTTTCTGGAGACATTAATACCACCAAAGAGAGAGCTCCTGTCCAGCCTTATCCCATGCTTGCAACTGGGACAATTCCTCACTTTATACAGCCTCATCTGTGGCTTCAATAGAAAAAAAAAAAATATTCACTTTCCCTAACACCTGGACTGCAGGGCAGGGCAATAATTCATCTAATTCATGAGACATTTGACTTTGCTCAGAAGGATCAACATCTACAAAAAGGGTTTTAGATGACGGCTTCACAAAGACATTGCCTGTAAAAAAATGTGGGGTGTATGAGTTCACCTAAATGATTTGTGTCAAGATTTCAAGCAATAAATAGATCAGCTTCAGTCACCCTAAAATTAAGTGATTAAAGGTGGATCCACCCTAGCCTTCATAGCTCTTGGTTCATCCTCTGAATTACCTAGTCTCTGGTTTGTTCAATCATAAAAATAGTATAAACAGTAAGTAACTTACCTGGGAAAACTGAGCAAAACTGGGATCAGCAAAAAGAGGCACATGTCCTAGCAGCTCATGGCAAATATCACTGCAGGAAAACATGATATGTGAATGACTTTAATTCAGGAAAAGTTCAGCAAAGTTGAATCCTACAGTCAGCATATAGGCAGGAGCATAACACATTTGCTCCTACCAGCAAATAATGTTCAGGACTCAGAGGAAAACATTTTGCTCTAAAAGAAATCTTGTGACAGAAAGACTTGCACACTCCAGGGTTTTCAGTGCTTTTATAATCATACATCCCTCAGAGAAAGGATGATATGTTATTTGGTTTTCCATATGGAAGAAAACCATTCATTCAACTGCCCACTCCGCTCGGGAAAGCCCATAAAGAAATCACCACATCGAAGGATGAATCTCAGACTACTAAGACAATTCCCCTTAGTGTCAACATGTACCTCAAGAGCTCAACTCCGGTCCCTGTTCAGGCCCACTGAAAGGTATAAGCCTACCCTTCCTCAGCTGGAATACTTCCATCACAAGTTGAAGCTTGCAGCTGGACAGTCATGCTTGGGGAAGAACTTACTTAGGGACTGCTGGATTTTTCAAAGACAGAGAAGAGATTTGGTGAGATGGAAAGGAAAGAGGGATAAGATGCTTTCAAGAGGGTAAGTTTGTGGAAAACGTTTCTGCCTGGCTTTGTGCATGATGACAATGGGATTACAAGAAATAGGGAGGAAAAATCAGAAGAATGAGGGATAGGAAAATGGAGGGGAAAAAGAGGTTGCGGGAAGGAGCAGGAAGCAAAGAAACAGTGGGGTGGGCAGGAAGGACTGCAACAACATGAAACAGAGGAATAAAACTGTTTTGAAAATGGCAAGTGGAAAAGGATAATGGGCAGGGACAGAGGGAATCATTACGATATAAAACTGAAAAAGAGAAGGGAACAATGATCTGGGCTTCCTCTATCTTGCTGCCAGAAACTTGCTTGCAACAAGTTGGGTCATTCCCACACTAGATTTCACATCACTGTTTGGGTGCTAATAGCTCCACTAAATGCCTTTTTACAGTGCTCTCTTGCCTCCCAGACACCACGCAAACATGCCTTCAGTAGCAAAGCCATCTGATCAGTCCCATAAGAACTTGCAGAATAGCATGCTGCTTATTAAAAAGACTAGAAATCTTCTGAAAATGTTTATGGAAGAGAGCAGTCACTTGGCTGCTCTCCATTAGCTCTCCTCCCAGGAGCGCTCCAGAGTCCCACATCGTTATTATCAGTTGGCCTGGCCCTACTACTAGTCTGCTGCAATTCTACACACTTTATGTGCCAAAATACTTACGGCTCTGGTGTGTACATGGGTTTGGACGCATGGCGAATATACTGTGTAGAATGAAATACTCGGAACGCCAGCCCAGCCAAGAAATCTCGAGAGGAGAGCAACCCTGCAACAGGACGTAGGCGAAATCCAGTGCAGGCTGAAAGGAAAAAAATGGCAACTGAGAAACAGCTAGTGGGCTTGATATAACCTTATCTGGCCTACTCACATTGGTAGAAGTTTGTTAGTTGTGGGATTTGCTCTTCCTATGTTAAACGGAGTTGAGTTATGAAAAAGCAAGGAATTTTCTACCTATGCATACAGCCATCATAGTACCTGAGCATCTACACCACTGTACCCCTGGAAATTTTAGAGAGGGACCTGCGACACAGGCTAGGTGATATGTCAAAGAGACACAGGGAACCTCTGATAAAACTGCTTTTCCATCTCTGGAAGCGTCACCCCCACTGACAGCTGAGATCTTTGATTTGAATCTGTTTTTCTATGTGCTTCAAACTTACTCTGCAAGAATTTTGAAATATCTTCGAGCTGGGGAATGTTGTCCTCCCGATAGCCACAGTACTTCTCCAGCAATGGGAACACGTGGTTGTGTTCATAACAAGCATGAGTTGGATAGAGACTCTTCAGCTCCCTGAAAACAGTGCCCCATGTTTCCTTTTCTTCTTTTGTGTAGGTAACTCGAGGAATAGGTTGGCCACTGGAAAGAAAATAGATATCGTCTATAGGCATGACAGAGAAAGTGTTCTATGCATCATACCCAGGAGATTTACTTGGGCTGGTCAGGAGCTGCTGGTGCAGGAGGACAGAGTCTTTAGTCTGACTCACAGGTGCAAAAAGATCCTCAGTTGCCCCAATGAATGAACTGAGAAGGACCCCACTGACCTCAGTTGAGACATTGGCATTTAAAAAACTCTTGCATTATTGTGGTAAAAAAAAAACCAGTGATTATTTCTCTTATAAATATGTTAGTCTAAAAATATTTGCTGGAGGTTGTTTTCAATTTATTTGCACTTCTAGATATGGAACAGCTGTTGTATTTCTTGCTCTAATACATATTACATTAATTGTTTTGTTTACAACAGGGAAATCATCAGTTCTAGAAAACTCTGTTTCTCAGAAGGGCAGAGAAATTCTGATCTGTGCTTTATGCTGTAATGGATGCAGACTCCAGTCAATTTGACCTTTAATAATTGAAATGAGTGATTTTGAATCAAATCCCACCCTCAGGCCTGCCTGTGCTTAACTTATCTTGAGACTAGCAGGAATTAGACAATCATAACCAATGTAGTTTGGCCTCCTGTGAATAGTCAGTTCCTTAGCAATAATGGATAGGGCCATAGGTGAATCCAGCAGCTTTGAAAAATCAAAGGGCTTTAAGTAACTTAATAGGGTTAACATCACTGCTGGAATAATGCTGAAGCTTTCCAAGCCCCAGAGACCCATTGTTAAACTCCTGATGACACCCCACCATCACCTACCCCCTCATTTTTAACTTGAGCCTTAGGGCAGCCCCACTGGAGCACCATCATTTTCTTTCTTACTGTGTTAGACCTCCTTGATCTGTGGAGCTTTAAAAATCACATTGAATTATGAGGATTGCTGGGGGATTCCTGTTCCTATAGCATTCCTAAGTAATCCTCAGCCACCTTCTAGGGCTACAGGGGGAAGCTATGGCTTAAAAATCTTTCCATTTCAATTAAACAAAAAAGCAAGGATCAACAGGGCCAGAAGCAAAGGAAGGCAGAGGGAAGAGGCAAGCAAAATGCAAAGAAAATTAAACATTCAACAAAAATAACTGGTATAGGCGTGGGGAAAGAGGGCAAAAGAGCAAAGGCAGAGGAGAGAGAAAAACAATAGGAGGAAAAAGGACAAAGTAGGGGCAAAACAGGGGATACAGAAGAGCATGAAATTGATGGCAGTAAGAAGTGTATGAGACAAGGAACCACAGATCACTTTACCTTTGTAGCTGACTTTATGAGCTAAGCATATTTTTGTTTTTACATACTTTCCATGAAGCCTGATAACTTTGGTTGTCCCTTTCCTCCAGCCTAGTTCTCTGCATCTCTATCCTCCTAGCTGGAGACACCCCTTTGACCTCTTCTCCTCACTGTAGACTCTGAAAGACATGTCTGCCAGATGCAGCATCCAAGGTAAGGTCCATCTGGGCCTTCTCGAATCAATGCTGAAAGTCACAAAAGCAACATGCCTTCTTTCCACAAGCCCCAGAAGACGACGGGGTCTTTCACACTCATACTGAACTTATTTCTCTGTTACAGAAAGACCATATTGGGAAGTCCAAGAACTTCACATAAAGGTGATTTGGGGACATAGGTCCAGGTCTTTATACCTATATTTCCAATATGCCTGAGAATCTGGACAAAAGATTAGATATGAATTAGTTACATCTTGGAATACAATTATTTAAACTTTCTAAAATGGTTTCAGTTTGACTCTTAGAGGGTGGGGGTGCTTATCATGGTTTTTATTTTATTTCTACATAGGAATTGATGAAAAATTGTAAACTGGGGAACAGTATTTGCTACCCATTATGCAGGAAAAGTAAATCTTCTGTGGGCTACCTAGAAATGGGCATTAGATCCATCCACATCTGGCCACTAAATCTTACCTAATTTTCCAGCTATAAACTGGGGTCCTGACTTTTTTTTTTTTTCTATCAATCAGTCAAATTTTGTTTCTCATTTTGTGATTAGACTCTTAGCTCCTTGGCTCATGAACTACCTTTTTCATTGCATTCTTGTGTGAAGTGGAGCCCTAAATGTACAACATACGTTACTTCATCCTTTGCAATCACAATTTTTGCCTGTCTCAGCAATCAGGCCCAGTAGTACTGATGCAAATGCGTGAGTGGCTCTGGGAGCAGAATTTTATCTCCTCCAGATTTGATCACTGAAAGCAATCAGTCAAGCCTGTTCTAACTGAATTTATCATCTCCATTTATTTTTCTTAGGAAATGAGAGCCCAAATTGCTGATTGCAGCTGGGTCAGACATGATAAAAGTAGAGTATCAGGCACTGGATTCACATCAGAGCCATAAGTTATTCATTATTTTAATAGAGTATGCAGATCCTGCTTTAATGTAAATTATAGGCACTTCTCCCCCAGCCCTGGTTTAATGGCGAGACTATGAGAAGTGGCTTTACGCAATGCTCAGGTCTTTGTAGTAGCAATGAAGTCTGTTGCTCAATTAGACAACAAAGCCAGGGAAGAGGGGTGGGAAGTGGGGAAAGAAGGGAGGCGAAGTTCTCTTCTGAATGTGTGCCTGGAACAATTTCCTTTTGTTTTATTGTGATTTGGGGATGAATGCATGAACAGGAGGATTTAGACACATGGCAGAGAAAAGCCAAAAGCAGGAGGACACTTGTGGAAAAATAGGGATTGCCAGCACGATGAGAGCCCAAGGAGAGACCCAGATATGTGAATTTGCTTTCAGCTGAGCACTCACTGTCTGTAGTTGTAGGCGATATCTGCAAACTCCTTCCTCCGAGCACGGTACACAGGATCTTTGAAACCCTAAAAACAAACAGTAACAGTCGGTCCCTGTATAAGTGCAGGTGGTGAACAGCCTTCCTCTCTCTGAGCACCCTCAACCATGGCTGGTACAGTCCAAAAAATGCAGGAGTGTTGCCGGGTTGGGGGGGAACCCAACTCCGTCCTGCCTGGCTCCCCTGTGCCCTGCTTGCACATGGCATGGCTTCTTCCCCATCTATGGGGCCACCAGGACAAATATTCAGCCACAACTTTCCAGTCCCTCTCACACCCCAAGTCCTTTCATTTTCTCATTACCACTTGCTACTAAAAAGAAGAAGTAAATGGGCTCCTGTACAGCACCCACAAAGTGCTCCTGCAGGAGCAATACACTGAACTAACAGCAATCAGATAACCATGTCCTTTTGGCTTCTCATGAAGCATCTTGCAGTTCCTGGCATAGTTGGGCTTATCTAGAGGATCAGAGTTAATCACACTAGAAATACACTCATCAACTCAGACTTTTAAGGCAGATTTTCAGCACAAATCCTGCTTAAAAGTTTCCATTTTAAAGCTGTTAGAAGAACAGTAGGCACATAGCAGGCCAAAAAGCCCTATCTGAACTAGAAATTCAACAATCTGAAGCGATTTAATTACTACAGAGAATGTCTGTTAGACTCTGTGGTTGCAAGCTTGACCTTTGCAGCTAATTACCAATAAAACCATGAATAAAGAATACAATCTCTAAATCTTCACTGAGGATAACCATTCTCCTGTCCCAGTGTGCCTGCTATTTAGACTATAAGTTCCTCAGGGCTAGGAGTGTCTTCACCACCTAAAGTGGAGAAATGTCCTTCCAAGCCAGGACACACTTCTGCAGGGCAAATAGCAACAACTCATCAGGCACTATGGCAGTTCATGAGTGCACCTCTTAGTGGTGCATGACACAGCTGCACTAAGGAGCCACAAAACACAACCAGGTACTGGAGGCAGCTGAAGTACAGCAGAGATCTGAGAATGTGAGTCAAAAAAGAGACAGTCAGTGGCTGAAATTGTGCTGTTCAAGATTCACCTGGCATAGAGATATTTGTGATTAAATCCTATATCACTTAACTATGAAAAATACAGGCTCAATTAATTTCTCTTTTTCTGCACTCCATATACTGTTACACTTATCTGCCCCAGCAGCTGGGTTTCCATTTTAAGACATGAATTGTTCACTAACTGATTCTAGGAACTGGAGCAGAGATGCTTTATATCTTTTAATACCTATTTTTTTCCCCTAGTTTTTTTTTCAGGAATAATCTTGGTCTATTCCTGCATGACACACAAGGGGGCCATTGACTTAGTGTATGTCCTTTCATTCTGCCTTCCGTATAACCACACTGAAGAACATGAATCATTGTACATGATACATAACACATCTTGAATTAAGCACTAGGTAGTGAATGACTAATCACCCCATCTCAATTAAACTGATAGCAGCAATTTTTGTTACACTGCATGTAATTTATTTGTAATCACCCTATCTCAATTAAACTAATAGCAGCAATTTCTGGAGCACTGCATGGAACTCAGTGTGTTCTGACAAATGAAAATAAGTTGTTGGTTGCTTCGAGGGGGAATAGAGGCACAAAGTATTCTTGTATCTGGAAGAACTGAAAACCCACTGATTATTTTTTTTTATCACCTAAGCCAATGAACAACACATTCTAACCCTACCATTTAAAAAAAACAACTATTTTGAATAAGGGCTTATTTTTTTATTGTGTCTCACCATATTTAACAACCACATAACAAGGCACTAAGCTCAATTGTGTGTATGTAATCAAGAACGAAAAAACAGTCTTCCTATCTCAGTGCTATGATACACTGCTTCTGAATTTTTTGTTGCTAGTGGTTCACAAAATGAGTCTGAAGTCACCACATCAGAGTATCCTGGGAAAACTAGAGCTGTCCTTGTGGTGGCCCTATGCTCTGACGACAGCTATGACTTCTAAGGTCTTCTGGTATTTGCTCAAATTAACTTGAACTTTGGCCAATTTACTTCATAATCAGTGATTGGTCTAACTTTAACCCTAAAAATGTGGCACTTTTCTCATCCTAAAACATATAAGACATAGTCTACTAGAACCGTCTTAAAGCAGAGAAAACGTAAATGAGAGAAAGATCTGTCCATGTAACTAGAAACATGTTAAAAAAATAAAGCTCTGTTTCTTACAGGGTGATCAGCATCCAATTCTGCTCCATAGCTTAAGATCTGATTGGCAAACCTGTCCAGCTCCTGGATACTTCTTGGGAACCACGGCACTGCAAAACAGAAAAAAACCAGAGACTGGTATGCTTCTTTGTTACTTCGTTTGGGGCCTTCTTATATTCCTCTCATCTTTTCATCGTAAATATAATGAAACATATGCAAGAGGGCAGCAATGCCCTTTCACTATAGTAAGAGGCAAGAGTAAAACCTGCAAGTTGTCTTGAATTTGTGGCTGGCCAGACCTGCTGGAAGAATATAGAGGATCAGAAATACATAGCTCTTGGTGCAGAGCTGGCTTGTAATGTTTATGATTTTCTGTTTATTATTCTGGTTTCTTGGCCTATCAAAATGTAGGAATATTTTCAGAGTAACCTACCTCTCACAGTAGTTAGAATCAGCCATTTCAAAGGAAGAGCAAGAAATCCCACAAGAGGGATACAGGATTATTTGACCCTCTGAAAACCTCATTCTAAGACCTACTTGGTGGCCTCACTTAAGCCAGGATTAATGGCACCCTAATACCTCATACTGGCATTGCATTACTGCAGTCATCTTACAATAGTGCATTAATTCATTTAACATTCTGGACCTGGTTCTCTGTTGCCTGGTAACTCACATACTATACACGCTGCCTATGATGCAGCCAGGATATGAAATGGGACCACACTAACTACTCAGCATGTGACATCCATGTGACCCTCCCTTTGCAGAAGGACATAAGGTAGAGGGCAAGAAAGAATCACAAGGCTTACCAATTGTGATGTGTTCAGATAAGGAAAAGCAGAACAGAAGTGTCTTCATGACAACTGCACTGTCAGGAGAGGCTCTTTGCAACTCATGAAGTCCATGGATTAGTCATACCAAGTCAGACCTGAGTGCATTCACCCAGTTATCCAGACAGTTCCCTTAACTGTAAGAGGCCTGACACACAAGTGCAGTGATTGTACCAGGCTGCACTCCCCTCTTCCATCTCTTCCAAAAGGATCCAGTGGCATACCAAGCAAAGAAATCCCTTTGTCAGACCTGGCCTCCCCAGCCCTCTGCAATGCTAAGACAGGGAAGTTGAATGGAGTTGACAGATACTGTGGGCCCATTCTCCTCCCTTGCCCTGTCATCACTTTGGGAAGTGGAACAGTATCTACCACCACGAGGTACCACCTGCAACTGGGCACATACTGTGACCTGCCAATTTTGCTGACTTCAGCCTTATTTGGTTTCCCTTCTACTGTCCCATTTTTACATTTATGGACCTTTGACCATAGCTACCTCCCTTCCCTTCCCTTCCCTTCCCTTCCCTTCCCTTCCCTTCCCTTCCCTTCCCTTCCCTTCCCTTCCCTTCCCTTCCCTTCCCTTCCCTTCCCTTCCCTTCCCTTCCCTTCCCTTCCCTTCCCTTCCCTTCCCTTCCCTTCCCTTCCCTTCCCTTCCCTTCCCTTCCCTTCCCTTCCCTTCCCTTCCCTTCCCTTCCCTTCCCTTCCCTTCCCTTCCCTTCCCTTCCCTTCCCTTCCCTTCCCTTCCCTTCCCTTCCCTTCCCTTCCCTTCCCTTCCCTTCCCTTCCCTTCCCTTTTCCCTTCCCTTCCCTTTTCCCTTCCCTTCCTTTCCTTTTCCCTTCCCTTCCTTTCCTTTTCCCTTCCCTTCCTTTCCTTTTCCCTTCCCTTCCTTTTCCCTCTTCCCAAGACAAAGGCTAAATCCATGCCTGAATTTAACAGCCTGGGATAATCTCACAAATGCAACTAATTGATCTTCTGTACACATCTGTCTCCAGGAAACTCTGCAGCCCTGGGCTCTGTAATTTCTTTACATGTGATAAGAAAAAATACTCCCTTTTGTTTTAAACTAGATGATTTAATTATTTAATTAGTTCCTGCATACAAACACCATTTGTTGCTATTCACCTTCTCCGGGCCACCTAGGATCTTATAGCTCCCTGTCAGGTCCTGCATCTACCATAAATCTTCCTGGCTGAGACTTTGCCTGTATATTTCAGGCTCAGAAATTGTGGGCTATCTTGGACCACTGCCCTCACTTCTCTGCAAGTCTTCCATCTCTACCATACTTTTTTCTAAAGAAATGGCACAAGACCTCCGTCTAAGAGGGTGCACCCCATGCTCAGGCCGTGCAATCATGCCCCATATGCTCCCAACACTGAGTACAAGTCAGCAACATGGACTTCAAGGCTAATATCATCCAAAGGTCTTGTGATCCAAGCCCAGAGTCCCTCGTCAGTCAATGGAACATTTGCAGTTCATTTAGTGACTTTCTTGCAGAAATGGAGATCGCTTGCTTGGAAAACATCTTCCCCTGTGTGACTCTGATTAACTGGGAACACTGCTGCTCAGTCATACCTGCCCACTTGATTTTTGGGTTTTGTTCTAAGTGAACCTGATCCCCAGCCAGCAGCTGCTGCGTGAGCTCCCTGCAGAGCCATACTGGTGGGGCTCATCCCAGACCTATTGGACCACCTACAGGATAAGAGGATCACTCTGTCTCCAAGACTATTCAGCCTTGCTTTCTGCTGAGCCTGACAACACAGAGGGCACTTGTGGTGCTGTTTTTTCTGAGAGGCACCTGCACAGAGGGGCCAGAGCAACAGCAGAGCATGCTTTGGGCAGCTGCAGCTCGGCCCCAAGCAGAACGCTCACACTCCCTGACCTACTGTTCCACCACCGACCTGACTCCATCCGGCACTCCCACTGGGAGCCCTCAGATTTGTTTGAGGCAGACCAGGGAGAGCAGGTGGCTGCCAGCCAGGAGATGTCCCGGGCAGCGCTACGGGCTGTGCCTCTCCTTTCTCCTGCCCGGCAGAAGTTGGGTTTGCTCCAGACCTTTTCGACCTGCGTACGCTTCTGCTTTGCCCTAAAACCCAGACCCAAATAAGTCACTAGATGCTTTGCCCTAAAAATCAGACCCGAATAAGTCACTAGATGCTTTGCCCTAAAAACCAGACCTGAATAAGTCACTAGATGGCGGCATCAGTCCCCCGAAGACCTTTCCAAAACGATTAATTGGTGGGTGTACCACTAGCTCTCTAATTTCTCCAAAATACTCTCTCACCTTACTGCTCCTAGCAACAAGAAGCAACCTTCCTACACCTCCAACCCCTTAAGCTAAACTAGTCAGAGAGATAAGTAGAAAACGGTGCATTTGAGTCCTGGAGAGGAGTCATCACTCTCACCCTGTGGAGCCTGAGGACATCCATCTATCCTGCCTCTATTTTCCAAATGGGTTTATCTCCTAGCTCTGACACTGAACTTTGTGTGATGGTGGGGGAATTACTTCACCATTTAGTGCTTCTGACTCCTCACTATCAGATTGGGCTGAGGTGCGCTTGTAAATGATTTTTGATTAGGCACGGGGGGGAAAAAAAAGGTGTCTGGCAGCCCCGCAGCAAAGGATTTATCAGTATTATAGTGAATAATCACTATCCTCAGGGACGTACCATGACCTGGATCGTCTGGACTGCACAGACAAATTCATGAGGGCTGAAGTCTGCCGTGTATTTCATCAGTGATGTCTGATGTTTTGCTGCCCCGGATCAGAAAGGTCTAGGTGGGTAGGGTTTGAATCATAGCAATTTCAAGGAGAGATAAAATGGATATATGATAGTGACTTACTGTCATTAAATACGTTTTATTTCCAAGATTTCCAAAGTACTTGGTGCAGAGCTCAGTATAAACTCCGGGACAAACTGAATCCTGGCCTGTCAGTCCTGGGCATGGAGATGCTGTTTTTCCCCCTGCACGGGAGCAGCACCTTACCTTCTAGGCTGGTACCTGACCTACTTTCAGCAGATCTCTGCCCTCCTCTCAGGTCCCCTCGGACACCAGTGGTAGCTAAAGGAGAACATCTCTGACCTCAGAGCTGGATGAGAGGGGCAGGCTGTGAAAGGAAAATCCCGAAGATGTTTAATGTTATTTGCACCAGCAGAGGTGATGTTAAGTTGGATTCTGGAAAGTCCTGAGCCTTCTCAGCTCTCTTGGAAACAAGAATTGAAGGTCCTGAGCACAGGCTCTGATTAGGCACCGCATCAAGTCCATATAGCCTTGTATCAGGGACCAGGGTGCAGAAGGCTACTGTATCTTCTGCCTATTTGTGGTGAGACAGAAGACTGTCCCTAACCACCCTGCAACTACTGAAAAGATCAAATCAAATTACCCCCTGTCTGGATCTAACCCATATTTTGTTTGCAACATCCTACTCCAGCCCATTCACCAGACTTGCTGTCTGCACAGCCATTAATGAATTGCCAGGGCAAGCGGTTGCAACACTGGGCCTCTGTGAAGGTCTGAGGAGCGAACGTGGGCTGATCAGTAATAAATATTGATTTGTCTGTAAGTGAAATAGCAGCATTTATGGCATCATGCTGGACACCCAAGTGGTGACCAAATTACCATGGGGTCAAATGCTTAGCAGAATGCTAATAAGCCATTTATATGAGAGGCAGCAAAGCAAGGGCAGCGAGGACTTCTGCAGAACTCCTCCATTTGGATCATTGTGAGGAGGGTCAAAGACAGGTCTATGCAATTTATAGCAGTTCAAGGCCCAGGTTTAGCCCTTCTTCGAACAGTCCCAAATGCTTTAGTCAGCCTCAGGGTTTAGCGAACAAGGGCCTTACAGAAATTCAGTTCCCAGCCTGTCTCAGAAATGCAATAAATTGTCTGCATTTCCCTAATGCTGCAACAGAATAATATTTAGAGATTTTTATTTATGGACTCCAAGTGAACTGCAGATACCCAGCTTGTTTCCAAAAAGAGTCATGAAGAGATGCATTATGGTTTTACAACAAATCTTTCCATTTCTACAATGGGCTTTTGGCCCACTTACTGCTAGCCCACCTCACCTGAAGCTCTAAAACTACCTTTGCATTTAGAGCTTTTTGCTGGTATGCTCTCAGCTAAAATTACATTGTTAATCCAAATCTGGTATTTGTAACCATTTGGGAGTATCAAAGTGAAAAAGAAAATTATACTTTTTGTTATTAACTGAGAAAAGACCCTAAAAGCAGCTGAAGTGACAGACAAAAGAATAAAAAAATAAACAAAAAATAGCCATTGATTTATCCCTTGCCCAATAAAACACATACACAAATGCTTAACACTGAACTATACAGAAGAGGCAGAATACAAAAATTTCCTCTGACTGTCCACAAAGCAGGGCCCCAAGAATGACACTGTGTGCTTCCAACAGAAAACTGAGAAAAATAGGAGGGGGATTTCACAAATCATAAGAATGAGCCAAATGAATCCTTAGCAAGTAAGGGTTGAGAGCATCTTTAGGCAGCAGCAAAAGAAAAAGATCAATACTGCCTCCAGGAATAAAAAAATCTCCTGAGCTCTTACTTATCCACTGAGAAGAGTGTGACAATAGCCCCCTAAACTATATTTCTGAGATTTTGCTCCCTGGATGCATATTGCTCTCATTCTGTGTTTTAGGAGTAAAATTTTGCAGAAGTGCATCTATGGATTATGACCAAATTTGTCAGGACAATACATTTGTAAGGTAAGCTGACATAAAAGGCATAATGATGCCTGTTATTTATTAATGCTCTTGCTGATAAAGGACAGAATCTCACCACACTTCCTACAGCTCGGGCTGCTCCCATCTCACTCTGCCCCTGTAGCTGCCACAGCCCAGAATTTGCCACACACAGTTCATCCCCGAAACAGGGCTTGTTCAACCTTTCAAAATATGGCTCCTTTGGGATTTCAGTTTGACTGGACTCTTACTATTCATGAGAGTAGCTGAAACTGAAAAGGCAAAAAAAAAAAAAAAAAAAGAAAAGAAAAGAAAAAAAGGAAAGAGTAAAAAGAAATATCAATCTTCCTCTCTTTCCTTGGCAATAAATTGTTCCCATTTTATATTATTTCTGAATTGCTGAAACAAACACAAGTTATCCTCTCAGGCAGAAGGGGATCAAGTCCCTTTCTCCAGCACTGACAGGGTAATCTATCTCAAAAAACCTTTGATCATCACAGTAACATGCAGTGAAATCCTAATCCTACAGCTGACCACAGGAGTTTGACTTCTGCAAGGTCAGATTTTCACTCACAAGCCTTTCTTGCCTGTTATTTAGAATGTATCTCTCTCAGACTCTGGTCTGTCCTTATACACAACTTTATTATTTAATAAAGTTTACTATTAAATTCTTGGTAATAATTAGAAGAACAAAAGTAATGGCAAACTCTGCTAGGACCTGTAGCTTTCTTTGGGAAATAAAAAAGCCACCAAAAGAGACCCTCTTTGATTTGATGTGATCATAAATCACCTAATCAACCTTTTGTCCTTTCATCTCATGAATGGAGATAACTGACTCCAAAGAGTAACCGCCTTCTTCTTTTTCATCTTCAAATGTAATGTCATGGGTAGGGGACAAAGGAAATGGTAAAAGGATTACCAGCATTGATCTCAAGAAGGTATTAATGTCCTTTCATGTTGTTCCTAGAAGGAAGAGGAAGATCCAGACCTAAAGTCTGGAATCCTATTAAAATCACATCTGTTATCTGAAGAGGCATTTAAGTATGTCTCAGACCGGATGCTGGGCAGCCACCACTGTACTGAGTAGCCTCAACTCCACCAATTCTCTCAGAATGAGAATCATAGACAAAAAATAGCTCAAAAATTCTTTCCCTATTTCCCTCCAAAGGCAGAATAACAACTGACTTCCCTGGGTTTTATTACAGGCATGAAGGGTTATTCCTGCTCTCACCAAAGTGGGTGGCAGAGACTCCCTAGTTTCAATGGTGAATGGTGAGTGGCATCCAAAAGCCCCAAAAGTGAGAAGGCAGTTAGATGTTGTTGGACCCTCATGTATCTGTGTGAGGGAAAGTCAGGCATTGTGGGACAGTCACTCCTCTCATTTTAGCCCAGAAAAGCAAGTCCCACAAGGATGGGGCTGCAGCAGACAGCATCCATGCAACCAAAATCAGAAAGTAAACCCATGTGTTTGAAGGGACATCTACAGGGAGCACAGGAAGGCAATCCTTCCCTCTGCTCCATGAAGATGCCAGCACTCTATACCAGGCCTTGCACAGGACTAGGCTTTTTTCACCTTGGCTCCACCTCAAGTTTTGTGCTAGAGTGATTTGTGAAGCTCCAGAGATATATGGTAAGGGAGAAGGCAGTGCAAAAGGACTTCATGGTCAGTTATTGTTTTATTATGCTGTTCTTTACCATTAGATTCTACCCGAATAAGAAGAATCTGGAAGGACTTCCTGGGAAGGATCCATCAAATAAACAGCAGATGAGCAATAACTGGTTGAACAAATAGCAAATGAATTGCTCACCAGAGCAAGAGTCTCTGTAGCCTGTAGTTACATCTAGGTTTTATCTAATCTACAGGAGACACCTCAGACAAGAACAAGATGAACAGCCACGAGCCCAGAAAACAGGCATTCTGAAAAGGGAAGGCTGAGATTGTGAAGGATACTGTCATCAGAGGCTGAAAAGTCTAGTCTAAAGAGGAAGAGTATCTTCTGTTGCCATTGTTCAAGGCAGGCAGGGAGGGAAGTCATCAGCTCAATGCAGCAGGTGGGACTGGTGAGAGCAGGGTAGCACCACAGATCTCCACTGCCTGGGGCAGATGTTGGTTTAGCTGGTCCTGCCTTTTGCCGGGGGGGAGACTACATAATGCCTTGCAGGAATTTCCTCCTCATCTTCTGATTCAAAAATTTACATCTATTTTTAAGATACCGTATCACAATCACAATGCACTTATCTATCAGGACTGGCTATATGTGGACTAATTCTGAATAGACTCACTATAAGAGATGGCAAGATCTGACTGGGTTCACCAGGTCTGTGTATCACTTAAAAGTTAAAATACTGCTTCTTCTCACTTGAGTTGTCTCCAGGAAAAGTGTTCAAGATAGGGCAGTCCCCCAGCTGGGACTCAGCTTATGGGACTCATAAGCATTGTAAATGTCTCCAGGACACCCTCTTGGGGACTCCCTGGGGACTCCTAGGTGCCATCATCCCTTAGGAAGGTGAAAGACAGTCTTCAATAGGTGACATTGTTCTACAAAATGGCACTGTAGAGGCTTGACTCTGCTGGGTACTGCACAGACACAGATTTATTATGGGGATAGAGTGGTAGGATAAAGGAGACAGATCAGGGTTTCTCAGGGAAATTGATCTACCATTTACAAGCAAAGTCCATTCATGTAGCTGCAGATTCTGCTGGAGCTGTTTCACATTTTATGTGAACTTTCTGAATCAGGGCAGACAGTAACTAGACAGGTATAATGTATCCCAAGAGATGCTTATAGTCTTGGGTATTTTTAAGTGGGCAGAAAACATAGGAAAAGGCTAAAAGTGTACAAGCCCTGCAGTGGTTTTCAGGGCTCAGTGGTCCAAAGGGTTTGACATGGTAGTCGGAGACTCAGGGCACATGTCATGGGGCTTGATAAACTAACCTATCTACACTAAACATGGTGGTATATGTTGCATCTACACTCCTATTATTTCCCTGTATCACATGTGTGTATCAAGAATAAAGTTGTCACCCTGCATGACTTGCCAAAAGCTGTGCATATAAATGCTGCCTATTTTAAAATAAGGCAGAGACAATGAGTAGAAAGTAGATGAACCTAAAACTTCCTGCACCATTGCTGAGGGATCTACATGTTGAGCCCTTTAGCCTGTAACTCCAATCATCATTTGATCCCTGTTAATTTCTTCAGGTAGTGCAACAAGGTACTGAAACAAGGCTGTCTTTAAGAGACTGTGAGTGCCTCCAGCCAACCAGATAGATGACAACAGAACACCAGTTTCCAGGAGACCTAGTCAGAAACATGGCAAAAGTTGGAGCATGGCAGTTTACACTGAGAGAAAATCTCCAAATGAAAAAGCTTACAGCACAGGCAAAATAGGCAGATGGAGGGAAATGCAGCCATACAGATCCAAGAGGAGCTCCTTTGCTACAGTAGAAAGAAGTCATTTAAGTATGTTACATAACTATCCCTTGTCAATGTTATCCTTGTCAGTGTATCCTTACCAGTGTCCTTCTTCTTTGTTCGTGAAAGCTCATGAACTGTTGCTCCAATATCATTTCTCAAGGACCTGATGATCTTGTCCAGTGCTGGAACATTCTTGCCTTCCAAATTAATGAAGAATTCATACTCATCTTTGTTGAGACGTGAAGGTCGGGACTCAATGTGGGTCAGATTTATACCTTTTTCCTATGAGAAAGAGAAATTTTAGTCTGGAGGGTTTGGGGGAAGAAATATGACATGAATACTAGCTAAAACTCATGTGTCAGTCAGCAACCCCTACCATACAATCCAAATAACCAAAAAGTAGAGACTTGTCTCTGGTGGCTGTTGGACTCAGGACTTTCACAACAGGGAGAGAGACCAAAAGAAATACTGAGAAGGATGTGGGTTTCACACTTGTGCAGAGCAACAGTGTAAAGGCTATGCACTACATAAAACTTTGAAACAGGTGGAAGCAGGATACAAGTTGTAAATGGGCTCTTTGTCATAAACAGTGACTCCAGTACCACAAGTACATAATGGGACCTTCCTTGTTTGGCAAGAATATTCCTCTAGGATCAACAAGGATAGTATGCATTCGACCTATAGATAAACCTTCCATGAGAAATTCAGTGCTGTATTTATGAGCATCTTGGACAGAGGTTGGGAAACCAAGCAGCTGGGTACCCGGTGACATAAGCTTCTGCCAAGCTACGGCACCTATAAAACCACCTGCACATTTTCCAGGGCTGTGAGTTGGTGCTGGGCAGAGATCCAGTGGCAAATGTGGATCTGCACCAAAAAAGACAGTGGAGGTTTGTGCGAATAAAAACAGGGGTGTTATAAATCACAAAATCACAGAATAGCAGAGTTGCTAAGGTTAGGAGGGGCCTCTGGGGATCATCTAGTCCAAGTGTGCTCAGGCAGGATCTGATAGAGCAGATTGCTCAGGACAGTACCCAGTCAAGTTTTGAGTACCTCCACAGGTGGGAACTTCACAACCTCTCTGAGCATCTGCTTCAGAGTCTGATCACTCTCACAGCAAAAAGTTTTTCCTTTAGCGTGGAAGTTCAAATTCCATCTCACCAAATATTCTCGGTGACCAGCAGCAGTGCCTCCTAGCTCTGAAGAAAGGGACCACTGGCAACTATTGTCTTGATGACTATGGCCAATGGGTACCTGACTTCATACATGCTACCATGTCAATGTTTAAAGCAACAAGTAGCTAAAAATACTTTTTTTCTAGTTATTAAAAAATCACACGTCCAGGAAAGTCCAGGAATGTCTACCTCAGTTTAGCTGAATTCAAACGTTTTCCTGAGCACTCTAATTTGAATATGAAAACATTTCTTTCTTGTTTTTGAGAAAAACCTCTTAAACGGGTTTCAGCTGGTGCAGACTTTACCACCTGACTTTTCTGTCAGGCTCTGGAGCAGCAGCCATGACACACTAAGGCCAGGTCTGGGTTTCTATTGCCTGGGAGGAATAGACAAATCCCTGGAGGAAATCTGTGGCTAAAGATCAACAGCAGAAGAGTCAGAGGATCTGACACATGGTGCTCAGCAGCCCTGGAGAAGTTGCTGGTTTGCTGCTTTCAGGCTAAAGAAGGCCCCAGACTACACGGAGTGAAATGATATCAGTGTCAGGTGCTGTCAACATCAACCTCCCTGCTGAGTGGAGTCAGGATTTCATCCATGAAGAAACACTGTTAGGATCTTCTTGTGACCTACAGGGAAGAAAGAGGGAAGCTTTTTTTCTGTACCTTCCTCTAGTTTGAGCTTTTCAAGCCCTTTAAGATTTTCATTGCTCCTCTCCGTGTGTGCACTGTGCAGGGAGGCATCTGGCCATCAGTGGCAAAGACTTCATTCACTCCACCACAAAAGGCAGTTTATTACTTGGTAGGAAACAGCATGCATGCCATTCCCCTGTTTCCTGAGTGTCCCACGCTACAGATGAGCTTAAATTGTTTGGCTAGATACCAATACAATAAGTTGAAAAGGTCAAAAGCACATTCACCAAATGTTACTCTTGAGAGAAGCTGTCCTTGTGGGGTCGTCTGAGGAAAAGAATGGTTGCCACTGTCCTGGGACCAGAGGACAATTTGGTTTAGGCCTCCAAAGCCCTGTTTCACAAACAGAGAGCGCATTGTACCCTTCCCTTGGTGAGGCACTGGGAGGTGGGATGGCCCAGAGCTGGAAGTTCAGATGACTTAGGGCTGGAAAGGTTTTGGTAGAGATCAGGCACAGGGGGCTGCCAATGCCATTGACATGGCCATGTCATGGAGAGCAGTGTGACAGCGTGGGGCTAGCAAATGGAGTCAGGAGCCATTTGGCTGCTCTGTGTAGCCACTCACAAAGGTAGAGAGTGGGTGTAAACCCCCCCCCCCGCCAAAGGCTTGGCTCTGGCACATTGAGGTGCTGCTTTACTTTCACCTTTCACTGATGGAGTGAAGAGGTGGGGATGTTGGGGTTCCCAGGCTCTGACTGGCCTTTTTATATCTGACAGAGGCTGTGATAACATGAACCTCCCTTTGGTGTTGATTATCCTCTGCTTCCTTTCCCTACCCACAAGTGCTCATCTTAGCCTCAGCATCCTTCCCCTGGAGACAGCAAAGCTGTTTGCGAGAACACCCGGTACCTTAACTGTATCTTTTTTTTTTCTTTTTTTCCCAGGTGACATTTCTGCTGTACCAACCCTCCAACCTGGCTCAGCGAGCAGCTGCACAAATGGTAGTGACTACAGAATGGGGGGAATGATGCAGGAGTTGGGAATGAAGAGACAAGCTGCAGAGTGGGCACAAGGCATGCTTAAGGAAGCAGGAGCATCAGTTCTTCACAAAGTACCACCACAACATAAAAGAGTGCAAAAAAAGGAGAAAAAAAAAAAACAGACAGGGAGGAAATGCCTCATGGAGAGATTCAAGCCCTTTCTTACACCTGAGATAAGCATAACAGAATATGAGCCTTGTTTGCTGCTGATTTGATGTGTGTTCACAACAGAGCAATGTGTAGACACAACCCAATACCTCTTCGTGCCAAGGCTTCAGGACCTTGCAGCAGAGCAGCTGAAGGGAGAACCCTTCTGGTGACTGTTTTCAAAGCAAAAATTCAGCAGCATACGTTTAACTCCCTAAAACTGGTGCTTCTGGGGAAACATGCTCTTGTATGCTGTGCCTTGCTACTAAGCCCTTGATTTCAAAATATTTACAGTGGCTCTGTTACTAGAGTTGCTTTACAAATGTGAATTTCATTCTTGTCCAACTACTCCATCTAGTGTTTAGTCTTCATAGTTTCACATTGTTCAAAACATCTTTGTATCCTTAATACTGGCAAATCTTGCAATTGCATCAGGTTTCTCACAGGAGTTGTTGCTTTATTTAAAGCTCCAACCTCTGGAGACAAATGGCTACCTAAGAGAGAAGAATGGGGTCATTTTTTGGTTCAATTGTTTATTTTGAGCAGTCCTCAGTCTCTCTGTGTTTTTTAGTGGAGCTTGAAATCTTGATGATGTATGCCCTCAAAAGACAGCTAATAAAAATTCTGTATTTATTTTATGGGACTTCACGATTTCTGAGCTATTTTTTATTGATGGAACCTAACTCCTAACCTAACTGGTTTTGGAAGATCTGGGTTCGAGGCTGGATTCTCGTCTAAATTATTTACGTTGATCTCTTCTTCCTTTCCTATTTTAGAGCTGGCAGGAATCAGATGAGCTTGATATTAAACACGCCTTTGCTGAATTCACTCCATCATCCATTGCAACTGCAAAGAACTTGCAGCAGGTTGGTGCTTCCCTACTTCTCCTCAGATTTATGACCAGCATAGAGGTTGACACACCCTACTTGGACACATCCTGTCATACAACCACATACCTGCTGAAGTACTTCTGTGTTGGTAGAGAGAGATAGCAGTTCACCTTATATTTATTTCAAAGCAATGTGTTGGTCCATTTCAAACATACTTTTTAGCCAGCACTAACTATTTAGAACATATTTTGCCTTGAGGACCTAGGGCAGCAATAGGTGTAACACCTAATGAAGATCACAGAGGCAGAGTATTGCCAGATCCCTTGAAGTTAGCAGAAGTCACTCCAAATTTCTTGTTTCTTTCATAAAAACTCCACTCCTGAGTGTGAAAGATTTCAGTTTTCATTATTGGAATATCCAAGCTGACTGTATCTCTACCACTCCCCATTAGAGAAAGATGTCTCAAGTTATGTTCTGAGAGCTCAAAAATCAAGTTATAACTAAGTCCATTTTGTGTAAGTCATGGTTTTAAAATGACAAATGTCAACAATACGGAATCAATTTACAACAGAGGCAATGGTGGACACAGGAGGAGATTGTCCATCTCCCTGCCTGCCTTATCCCACAGTGCTGGATCTCAGTCTTGGCTGCCTTTCAGAGGCTGTGAAGCAGCTCCAGACCCTTCCCCAGGTTATTCCAGTTATGCCATCCCAATCAAGTGCCTCCAGCACTGCAACTGCTCCACACCGCTATGATCCAACAAGCCTGGTGTTACACTTCGTTAGCAGTCTTGCAGAGGCCTCTGCCAAGAGAATTTAATTCTACACTCAGAGAGTATAATGGTCTGATCATTGGAAAATAGAAGTTTTCATAGGTACACAGGGAAGCTTTCAGTGGGATGGATGCTTTCTAGGAACACTGTGGGCTACTGCTTCCCTTGACATTCATATGTCCTTCTGATTATGCATTACTAAATGCTCCTGTATAAGGCTGCTAAAACTAAATACAGATGTGAAATCCATCTTGTTTTCATGACCGTCGTCATTAAGTAAGTTTGGCTTCATCAGGAGATCCTATATTGTTACCAGATGAAGAACCGTCAACAAGCACTATAGTGCCTCTAATCAACGTTCACTGAAAACTTCAGTGAAATCTCACAGAAAAAAAACAGCATTTGCTTGCACTTTCCAGATACAAAAAGAAGTGATTTCAGGTATTCCTGAAGGAGGACACTTTCAGAAGTACAAATAGAAACTCAGTGCCTAATTTTAGGAGGAGATACGGGGTGTAAGGAAGTTAACAGTGACGCTTTCAGCCACGGTTTCCCAGAGTGAAAGCAAAGGTAGCCATCTGGTTCAGTTTTACTGTCCAAGGGCCTGCTTCACAGCTGAATACAATGCTTCCCCATCTTCTCCTTCCTATGTATGGCGTGTATGACTTGCCTTCTTCCTTGCATGACAAGCTCACGGATGCAAAGGGACCCAGAGCCCTGCCAGTAAACAGCTCCAGAGGGCAGCCAGCCCTGGAGCAGCCCTTGGTAACCATCCCCCAACACTTCTGCTCCAACCCTAGAGTTTGGTATGAGGCATTCAGCATAATCTGACCACAAGAAGCATATATGACAGTATGTGGTCCTGCACAAGCACCAAGCAAGAGGGCTCTCCTCTCTTTATACTCTTGTTTGTTTACTAGATGAAGGACTTTTGCTCTCCTGGCTCTGGAAAGAGGAGAACTCAGACTGAGGATATGGATTTGGAGCAGTGAGGTCAGGTGTAATAAATGATTGTAGCTGTTCATGTACATACTATGATGAAAAAGCAAGTCTCTTAGTAGAGGCATGCCTGGCCTGCTCACCTATGGCTGCAGACACCTCCAACACACCCCCTGGGCAAAGTAACAGCTCACTTCTGATTTCGAAACAAACCAAAATACAGCAGAGCCAATACCTTCCTAAGAAACAAAGAGATAGCAGACACTTTGGACTTCCTGTTGAATAAAGTAAGCTCCTAAACAGACAAAGAGCACAGTCATCTTTGCTGGCTTTGAAAGTGTAAGGTCTCATTTAGCGTAGCCCATTATTCCCATCCAGTTCTCCTCTGGGAGCAGGAGTACTACCCAGTGCAAACCAACAGGGCTGCTTTTGAGCTGAAGCCTTTCCCACCATAAGTAAGACCACCGATGGCTGCACCTTGCACCAAAGTCCTGCTCTGCATTTGGGAAGGTCATGTCAGTGAGGAGAAGATGGAAGTCTCCTCATCTCCTCACTGGGAGGAGTTGATCAGATTTGTAATATATTGTAACCCAATGTTTGCCACGTACTACAGCCAGCATGTCTTCTACTACTTGTGAATCCATTAGTAAAATAACTTCAGAGGGGCTTAATACATTCACAAATTCATATGGAAGAAATTCAATTTAAACTTTTTACATATTAAGATGTTTAGTTCTGGTATTTTTAGTGATGGATTTAACTTTTAATGAACTCTGTTGTTGTTTTAAATAGTGATGTCAATATCAATAGTCTTTTATCACTATGGAGAAAAATAAATATTCTAATCAAGTGCAACATTTCTGTTAATCCAAAATGCTCTGCTTTGTTTTTTTCAGTTTTGATAAAAAACCAGGAAGATGTCTGTCTTTTCCTGACCTGGACTTGTACTCTAACTTTTTGATGTAACCAGTGAATCAAAAATAGAAATGTAATTCCATAATGACTATTGAGTCTTCTTGATTTTAAGCATGATGTTTTCAGTTATGTGTGATGTTCTGTTTCAGACTAAGATATTTATTTGAGTTTTGACTTCCTAGCTATCATCTTCTGTAGCAGCTTGACACAAATAAACACCATATGGTTGCAGCAAGCAGTGCCTTAATGTACAGAAATTTTATATTAAAATTTAAAATTATTTTTAAATGAAGCTGGTATAGAGACTCTGCTGATAGATTTATGATGTCTCTAAGATGCCCTCAAGCCTGCAATGAGGACAGAAGTGTTACCCAAGCAGAACCTATAAAGAAGCTGTGTGCACACTGGGATACATAAAGATTATGGACAAACAAGTTTTTAAGTGCAAAATAATTGGGTTTGATGAGTAGAAAGTGAGAATCTTTAACACATTCCAATATACACACAGAGACACCTAGTTTGGAAACAAAGTGGATTCAGTTTTAAAAATCTGCTTATTCCTAGGTATGACTGAGTTGCTACTGCATTACAGCACGCTAGAGTGTGAGTCTAGCCCTGTGGACACTGCCTCTCCACAAGGAGCTACAGAGACTGTGCTGTCAACAGTGGCATAGGGCACCTTGGATACAGAAAAGTTCACAAGAAGCAGATCATGCAGCCAGGTAAGGATTTGCAGAACAGAGTGGATTCAAGAGACAGGGGTCAGAAGAGCTTAGGAGCCTACTAAGGTCAGGTGTTTGGGAGATCTTCCTAAGTGCTGCTTAGTTTTGTGTGTGACAGTGGGAAAGCACTCTCCTCTCATTCAAAGTAGCTGTTGAACACTTCCATAGACATGGTCTAAGTTTGCTTTTAGAGACAGAAATTCTTACAACTCAAAAAAGCTGTGTAGTCTTTCTTTTAAATACGTGCCTGCCTTTCTGAGGATCCAGCTGCCCTGTCATGTAGACTGCTTGCTGGTTTTGGACATTGTGTATTAACCCAACACTTAAACACATTAAAGAGAGCATGAACCAAGAGTAAACATAAGTAAAGTGGATACAATAAAGTACAATTTGGACATAAAGCCAGCAGACCTAAGGAGCTGAGTACATAGAGGAAATTCCTTGGAAAAGAAGCTTTCAAGCTACATAGGAAAAACAACATTTGTAACTGCAGCTGAACAGAAAACAAAAGTTTGGGTCTTTGAGCAAAAAAACCAAATGTGAAAGCACACAGCACTGTTGACTGCATGAGCAACCTTAAGGGATGTTTGAGTAGGACAAACATGAATGTTTCCCTCAAACACATTGAAGTTCTCTTAAACTTGGTGTCTCCGTTACAGGATGAAATTCTGTGCCGTGGGTACTCTCTGTAGCCACTGGCCTTGTGGCTTCGCCTACCTGGATACGAGGCTTCCCCAACTTTGGTCCATCCTGGTCCACAGTGAGGACTCATCCAGTTCACCTGGGCTGTGTTTAGACACTACTTACTTCCTTGGGATGTTTGCCTCCTGGGTGGGTACAGATTGTGTCTGAACTAGGAAGCAACCATAGTGCTTAGTGAGTCAGAAATCCTGGACCTGATAGCCAGGTGCAGGGCCAGGCTGGAGCATAATGCATCGCCCATCGGATTCTTGCTTCCCATGGAGATCAAACTGTAGTGGGGGCTCATGAAACTGGCCAAGTTTCATGCTAGCATGGAAGTAGGACATAAGCAGGGTGTGAATCTGAGAGTAAGGAGCTGCTCCTGAATCTGCAGACTGAATAGCCCTCATATAGTAAGAGAATTTTTTACTCTGGCTCTTAAACCACTGAGAGGATGACTCTGCCCACGTAGAGACAGATGCATGCTTTTCAGAAAGGCAGTCTGGCTGCTCATGACATGATGAGATCTCTCCTTTCTTTAGGTATCTCCTCAATTCCCTGTGTCTCAGCCTGGTTCTTGCTTCCATGCTTTCTTCCTGTCTTTAGAGAGGATTTTTTACAAGATTTTCATATTTACAGCTCTCTTAATCCTCCTCCTCCCGGCTTCATGCCCCAGAGTAAATTGGCTAGAGAAAATGTAAAACCCTCAAAGCCAGTGCTGGATGCACTGTCCCTGAATCACTCCCATGAGCAAGCTGAGAGGAGTAGAGGGTTGAGCTGTGCTCTCCGTCTGCATTCCCACATGCAAGTGCCCAGAGAGACCCCAGGAGCCTGGGTAGTCCTCAGCCTCAGCAAGGAACAGAAGGGCTCCAAATGTACCATGCTTGACCATCAGCTCCAGTGGCAACGCAAGGTCTGGCCTTCCATGAGAATCAACAGATGCATTGCTGTATACACACCAGAAAACAATCTGATCATACTTTGTGGCTTTTGTATTTTCCTTTTTCCTGCTTCATGTGGTTGTGTGAGGCAACAACAGCCAGAACAGACATCCCATTTCTCTATACCACCTCTCTGAGACAAACTCACTGGATTTTCCCAGGCTAGCACAAAACTGGTGACAGAAACCCTGGGGACGAGGCAAGGTATCTGCCTGCCCAGAGAAGCCCACAAACAGAAAGTCTGAACCAACTCCTGTAGCTAACCTGCATCTCACAGCTGATTTTATTGAGCAGGGAAGGAGTCCAAGAGGGTAAAATCCTCCTGAGGTCTTCCTCCTTGTCGCACCCTTTACCTGTGAATAACCACTTTCTCTGTTTCTGCTGTGGAGAGCTCTGCTGAGCACAAAGTCTATATCTCTGAGGCACCATGGTTATGGTGCCAGTGGGAAAGGGTGGAGGTTATCTTAGCCACACATATGCATGAGCCTAACCCTACTGTACACAGGACAAGGTCCTTTGCGTTGAGCTAGATTTGCCTTAGGGCTGCTCTGGTTTACAGACCCCAGTGCTCATGAATTCATTGATGACAGCTCTGAGGAGATGAAACTGTAAGTCAAGGTTGTACCATTAAATATCTTTCCTCCAGCCACCCACTCGATTTCCCTACTGCATTGACAAGATCATGCAGAACTGATATAAGAGCACCTATGCCAGGTCCCTTGTCAAGCCTTGGTACTGGGGGAGACTGCAAGTTTGCACAGAAAGAACTGGCTACATTGGAGTAAGAAACCACCCAGCCAGCAGTGCAGACAACCTCAGCTGTCCTTAGGGTCACTGGGGAAAACCATGACTCAGACGGTCTAGTTTAGGAACCTCCCTGGGGCAAGAAATGTCACATCCAAGAAATGGCTATTTCTCTCTTTCCTATACTAACTCCCCTGAAAGTTGTCCTTTAGAGATGATAGGAATTTGTTCAGTAGACAGCAACAAGTTTAACCCAAGAATATCAACGGCCTCCTTAATTCACTAACAGACATTCATGCCACCAACACACAGACATCTCGCAGCATTGTATTACAATGATTAATTCACAGATCACAGAGTTTTGCTCTTGTTAGTGTGAATGTCCCTTCATCTTAATGAACAAAATATGGCCTGTAAATCATAATTATTTTTTCATTTATACTAATACTATACAAACCTTTCATCTCCTAATCCATTAAGTTTACGAATGGAAAGTATGCAGGCCACAACTTCTTGCAGTATTCTACAGAAAGAGCTGCTTTCAGGCACAACTATTATATAATAATGCTTAAAAAAAAAAAAAAAAGGAAGCAAAAAACCTAATAAAACAGTGTATTTGCTTGTGATCACAGAGTACACAGCTCAGTTGCAAGGATTTTGTAGTTTTAACACAGCATCCATGACATCTGGGAAATATTTCTACAAGAATAAATAGGCACACAAAGTCCTGGAAGGTAAATGGTTCCTTGTTTTCCCAGAAAGCTTTCCAAATCAGTCAGTACAAGTTGCTGTGTCCCTTTGGTGTAAACAAAGTGCTGCCATTTTTATGATGATTTGTAGATACCTTATACACCCTCTGTAGAAGTACCACTGGTGGGAGATGGTGGGCTTATTTATATCAGATTTGCTGAGGTGGACAAGGGCTAAGAGGATGGTAGCTGCCTTCAGCAGAAATATTTCAAGCAACATATGTACCATGAGTCACACTGCTCACGTGCAGGTTATATTTGCCTTTCTATGCATAGACATACTCAGATATCAATCTCAGGTTAAAGCCTAATTCACTTCTACCTCTTATTCAAGCAGTTGCAGTGGAATAATTCCTTCTTAAATAGAGAAAATGTATTTTTTCCATCCTTGTTATCAGTTAAATGTAGAGGTTTTAAGTGAAAAGTTTGAAACAAAATTTTAACTTTAAAAAGGCTACTTCAGCTCCAAGACTTTAAGGGTTTTTAATCCCAGAAGAGAAATTGATGTTGCTTTTCCCTACTATGGCATTGAAAGTGAATTACAAACATGACTGCAAATACCCTGGGTAAATATTTCTGCAGTGCAAAAATGGAGAGATCTGATCAGGTCTCCTGAAGAAAAATATTTACCTCAAATGTACGTAGAACTTTAGCCAATGCCCCAACTTCTTCTTTCAGAGAGAATATCAAAGAAATCACACCATTTTTATTTGAGGACTCCTCAATGTACATAGATTCCTGAAAGAAAAGAAAAGTAATAAAAAAAAAAAAAATTACATTCAACCTAGGAGTCTGTTTGGCTTTGTTCCATTTCCCTTTTGCATAGCATTAGCAAAGTAAATAGGATATAAAATAGCTTTAAGTGGGAATCAAGGCAACTGTTGCTGCTAGAAGTAGAGCAGCTCTCAAGGGCCCATACCAAGGAGTGAGGTAGTTATAAAGGACCTGTAAATAGTCCAATATCATCTCTACTGTGCTTCACCTCTCACGTATATCAAGGTCAGAGATGACTGTAAACATTACTGCACTCGTAATGCAAAGATCTTCCCTCAGGCTTCCTTTTCATTACCACTCAGGATTAAGCAGAGCAATGAAGATGAGCTCTATGCAAAGATGCTGGTCACGATCCATGTTTTGCTTGAGCTCTGCTTCTGCCTTCCAGGTAGCTGCAGGAAAGGTGGTATGCACAAGAGGAATATGTAAGGTGGTTTTAAGACAAAATAACAACAATTAACAGACAAAAAAAAAAAAAAAAGGTGGAAATGTTGTAAAGTTGGAGAAAATATGTAGAACTTCCCCAAGTCCCACAGTGAGTAAAGACTCAGTTAGGACAAGATGTGTTTTCATTTACATTTGTTCCCTTTCTCTTATTGATTTTCTGCTCTGCAAAGTCCAAAAGGCAATTGCCAGTATTCCCAAGCAAGAAGAATGTTTATTTTAATTATTTTCATGGTTCTTATTACAGAAATGTTTAATATGTCTCAGTACATGTGTTTCTTTCCACGAAATTCCTATTAAGTAGGAAAGTGTTATTTCGACACATGAGAAACAGAAAACTGAGTCCTGGAGCGGGGTCAGATTTTCAAAATAATCTGGGTACATGACATGGCAAGTAAGTGCCTGCTTAGATTTAAAGAATCACTTAATTTTTTTGATGTCAGAGTAAATTCAATGCATAACCATCATAAACTTTTTGAAGTCACATTAGTGCCTTATTTGTTGGGCATTTTTAAACATCTCCTGGCCTTGGACAAGTTGCCCCTGGCTGGTTTTTCAAAGATCATGCCAGACATCTGCAACACAGATGGGTACTGATGTAACAAGTCCTGGGCCAAAACTTGACTCAAGGTAACAATTCAGTTTTTCTTCATGAAGATCTGTATTTTCAGTCAGAACCTGTCCTCATTATAGCTACTGCCTGATTTAACTTATAAAACAGAGTATAACTATTCTCAATCCCCGAATATTGTAGTTAGCAAAGAGTTTTTGTAGCAGACAAATTAATAATCAAATCCAGCTGCCCAGAAGTCACAAAGTTCTTGGTGGGACTACATTTTCTGGGGCAGTGTTAAAAGGAACTGCCTTCTTTTGTAAAGTAAATAATTGCTAATCCTTCAGAGTGTCTCTGAGACTGCCACTAACCTGAGATTTCATTGCTGGAGGTCTGCAAAAGATTATTCTACCTGACTTTATTTTCAGAGATTGAAAATGTTATTCAAATGTTTTCCATCTCTATGGGGAACCTCTAATGGGAACTGTATTAAAAATATTTGGTTTATGCACCAGAGAGAAGATTGTCACCTGTTCAACTGTGACACTTCCCACAGCATCCCTGTGTCTCCTGGGTCATCCCCCAGTCGGGTTTACAAAGAGGTAAACAAGCTAGGAGTGATGTGGCAGTTGCCTAGTGAAAGCCATTACACCTCAAGCAACCAGAAGGGAAAACAACAATGGAAGTCTGTCAAAAGGCAAACCAAACAACAGTAGTCCAGAAATTTTATGATGGTATAACCAAAACTGTCACCTGGAATACTGTCAATGCATTGTTTCACCCTCTTTCTTCTCCCACCACAACCAAAACTGATCTTAAGGGTAGAACTGTGCTACACCTGTGTCTGCCCAATGGACCAAGAATTTGGTTTTCATGGTCTGCATTGAAACAGTTTTAAAAGCAACACAGCTATATATTTAAAATTCTCTGGCCAAGGCATGTGTGAGGTCCAGCTTCTATGCAGGTTGACTTGATTCTGTGTGACAAAGGAAGAATTTGTGGCTATAATGGAAATTTCAAATCCTTCAAGGTAATTCTGATGTTAATTGATCTCTTTATACCATGAGATCACCAAAAAATGCCTTAAAAACCCTCTTTCCAATACAGATTGATTCTCACTGGTCACTAGCCTTGACGTGTTGACATCAGTCACTTTCAGTCTATGCTCACTCATTTTCCCACTCTTGTAAATTGATATATGTTGGTGCTTAAAAGTAACACACATTGCAGTAAGGAATAGGCACAAATCCTGCAGAGAGAATGGTACTTGCTTAATTTCTTGCACATCTGCACATGCACTCAATTCATCGGAAGATCTTTGTACAAGCATTAGTTTATGCCTGAGTCTGTACGCAGAGACGAAATCTTTCATTGCAAGGGGTAAGATTAAAGTTATTGTTTTCCTGGTACGTAGTTCTTATCAGTATACATCCATGCATACTGAAGACAATATGCATCAATATATACACTGGATGTAATACACATGAACACATACCTAGGTACTCACATTTACTGTTGAGCTTTTTGTAGTTCCTAGGCATGGCTTTAGCTGTTGATCACAGTTTATTCTAATTCTAATTTCTTGGTTTTCAACATATTGAGAGGAATTCCAACTTCAGAGTAGTTCTACTGTTGTTATTACTGTTATGTTTAAGAACTGAACAAATTATTTCACTCTTACTGAAATATTGCCCATGTGACATGTACATGTGATTTATAAATGTAGCGTAGAACAAATTAAGCTCTAATTTTCTTCCACCTCCTTTTTTTAATTTCAGGAAGTAAAATAAGAATCAGCTGATGAACATCGATTCCTGGAGTTAGTACAATCTCAAAGATAGGTGATGTGTAGATGCAAGGATGGGTTTACCTGAGTGCAATGCAAATCAGCATTTTTAGTTTACCACTTGACACACAGAATCACACTGTCTTTCTGACACGTGGCACCATTGGAGGTCAATAACACAGACCTGCCAGTCTTCTAATTCATTTTTTAGCTGTTTAAATAAAGCCTTTCAGAGTCAATTCCAATGCTATTAAAGCCAAAGCAAGTTTTTCTTGCAATTTCAACAGGAGAAAAAGTTCACCTCCGTGTCAGAAGTTCCAAACTTAGTAAATATACAAAATAGTAGGGAAAAAAAAGTGGGGTATATTTCAAAGGAAAGAAGATTCCTAAGCTCCTTCTGAATATGTAACTAGTTTCCAGGTCAGTTTTCTTAAGGCATTTAAATGCCCAGCTCACATAGATGTACTCGGGACCAAACAGTTATGCATGTGGGAAAAACAGCAAAGTGAGACCCTAGAGAATTGTTGAGGGAGTTCAGCCTCAGCACACAGAACAGTAGGAAAACAGGCTTCCTCAGCTGTTCTGCTCTTAAAAAGGCTTGTCAAGACTGAAGCCCTTTTTTGCACCTCTTCTGCAATTTGTCACTGGTTTCAGTAGCATTGCATAGGACACACACTTGCAGAATTTGGTCCTAATAATTAACCATGCCAGACTCAGGCTACATTAGTTGCCCCTGCAGAGACTGTAGAGTGCAACCAAAAGGCATGGGCTTCAGGACTTGCCTGTACTTCTCAAAGAAAAGGGTTCAAAGTAAATCAGTAAATGTTTTTAAAAGAGGACATCAGAGTCCCAAAATTTAAAAAATAACTCCACCAGAAAAAACATATAACTTCAGCTGCTTTCCTTCAACAAGACACAACATCCTGCTTTCATCACACAGCTGTAAGACCTCTAATTAGCTGCTGGTCTTTTCTGCTTCTCCTCTTTGCCATACATGCAAGGATACAATTGCAATGTTCTTTTTTGTTCTCACTGCACTTTTGCAAGCACAATTTACAACAGGCAAGTATGCCAGCTGCCAAAAGGGAGAATGATGGTAACCAGGCACCAAAAAGCATTGAGACAGGTGTGTTGTTTCCTGCCTTCTTGGGTCACATTGCTTCTCAGAGAGTAGTGGAACAAGATTTGCAAGCATGGTGGGGGCAGAAGGGAGGCAGCCACAGATTTCCCTGGAAAAAAAGTGGGCACACAGACTCCATCACTTACCTGGAAAGGGTCACCATTCATTTTGCAGTGCTGTGCATCCATGTTGCAGAGGCAGCGATACCCACGCAGAAAGACCCCTTCAATGCTGCAAGTGAAGCCTTCTGACCTTACTGCAGAGCTCTATGCAAAGGTATTTAAAGTGGAGCAAGAGAGGCAAAGCCATCCCCTTTCCCCCCCTTCCCCAGCTCCCTCCCCCAGACATCATGCCAAGGGGGCGTTCTCCCTACACGCCCCCTCCACCACCCACCCCTGGCACACGGACAAGATACTCCACATCAGCCAGCCCCTGCAAGCCCCACTCTGGTGCGCAGCACATTGTTGTTGCTATCTGTTCCCAATGTGGGTGAGCAGCATGCTTTGAATTAACAGCCTTCCTCCTCCTGATCAACATCAGCTGCTCTTTTCATTTTTGCACATCAACACATCATCTTCAGTTCACGCTCTCCCCGCTCCATTCCCAGCTCCGTGTGCACGTTCAGCCTCAGGTGGTTTTCCCGCTAGAGCTCACTCCACGTGACCAGAGATCAGATGTTCTCCAGGATCTGCTCTTCGGGTGCCAGACACGAGTCAGGGAGGCCTGTGGCACAGCGCAGCAGCTGAGGGATTTGTTCTTTAGTAGGGCTCTTTGGGCTGTATCCAAGAGGTCAGAGAGCAGGAGACACTGCTCCATACACCATATATTGGGAAGAGAGAGACACAGTGTAAAGGAAGCATGAGACAGGATTAGCTGCATAAACCTTGCACTGGGATATGAGTCTGGACATGGAAAAAGGGAAGAAGGTAAAGGGAAAAATTAAAAAAAAAAGAGGCAGAGAAAAGTAGGTAAGAGCTAGAGGGAGGAGGATGCAGGACTGCAGAAGATCTATGTGTGCTCATCAGTCATGGAGAGCTACAAGGGGAATGGGGTGGGGGCATAAATGATTACAGAAATTGTTGGTAAAGGACTGGTATAAAAGAATCCAGATTTACTTTAGAAAGAGTCGCCTAAGGAGTTTAAGGAATACAGAGGGCAAGTGAAAAAAAAAAAAAAAAAGAACTGACAAACACTTGCCATGAACTATTGATACTTACAAAGTCCAGTAGCTACTCAATCTAATCAATCTTATGGTAGGAAAACTGAGTGGAGCCACTGTCAGAGGTTTCAGTCTGAAATCATGTTGAACTCCGTAACTGTGGAGTCAGAATCCAGCCCACTGAAATTATCAACTGTATAATGTGCATCTGAAATAACTCAGTGCTTTGGGTGTGAATACATGCGTCTTTCAGAAGAGATGCTTGTTTGTTGTTCTGGTTTGAGCTAAAGCACAATCAGTTTTCTAACTTCAGCTAAATCTAGTTTAAGTAACTTCATTTTCTGAAAGTTAACTACATGTTTTTCAAACAGTGTTTCTCTCTAGAACTGATAACATGGGCCACTGATATGGCCATCACTTATACTTACTTCTGTAGAAACCAAGGCCATCCTCAAGCTGGTGGAATGCTAAAGAGGCAAAAAGGGTCACACCTGCAGGGAGGGGTAGACCAGACAGGTGACTCCAAGCTGACCATCAGAGTATTCCATCCCATGTACATCATACCCAGTATAAAACTGAGGGATCATAATGGTCACTCTCTTCTTTGATGGTCGACATCCAATGAAGATCTCATCTGTCCTTTTGCCCTGATCCTGAACCCACACATCCCTGAATCCAGTTCCTGCTACTGAGTCCAGCCCCAGGCCATTTCCCTGTACCTGCTCTGTTTCATCTGTGGCGATGTAATTGAGGCAGAGTGGAGTAAAATTTTGTATATATGTATACATATTATTTTCTTATTAATAGTATTTTGTTCATTATTATTATTATTTCATTATAGCTGGTTTATTTTTAGTTTGCAATACACAAGTATTTTTTTCTGCGGACGGGAGGAGGGAATTGGGACCACCACAACCACTCACATTTTAGATGCCAATCAAGCTGGGCTGTGGCTAAACCATGACATTTGTGCATTCTGTGGCTGCCTGTAAAGGAAGAAAGTTACTTTCTGGAGTGATAAGCAAGTCTGTATGGATATGCAGTAATGGTGTGGTGAGTCAAGGTAGGCAGAGAAATATAATACACACCCCACCCACTAAGTCCTGCTGACACAGTGACAGCACATAGTGGTAGGGAGAAATGCAGCAGTACAGGAAAGGGAGGTTAAACTTAGTAGTCGCCAGCAATGTAAAAACTACTGGTTTTTAACTGCTCAGTCAGTAAGTTCACTACAGCAGGCAGTATTCCGAGTCCTGTGTTTGTGCTGCACCAGGCACAGTCTTACCCATGACAGGGACATTGAAGGCCATCTTGGGAAAAAAAGAGAAACAGTGAGATGAAGACAGTGACAACCCTGATTAAAGCAGTCCCTGTGCAGGGCAGGACAGCCTCCAGCAACTAGTCTTGTTTACTTTCCACACACACCATGCCTTGCTACCTTGTATATTTTTCAACTAGATTTTAAAAGACTTAAACACATGTTCTAAGGCTGGCCAAAATAGCTGTAGCATCCAAAGTCATAAACTATTTTTCTGTCATTTGTTTGTGCTTTCATTTTTCTTTCCTTTTTCCTCCTTTCACTAGCCGTTGATCAATCTTTTCTCCTTTCTCTGTGACTTTCATTCCTTTTCTCCTTTCTTCCATTCCTTTTCCTATGCATTACACTGTATTCTCTCTACCCTGTCAGTAATGGCAAGGCAAAGTGAAATCCTGGGTATGCAAAATACCAATTGTGCCAAATCCTCATAAATATCAATTTTGACTCCTCCTATCCCCTGCTTTTTCAATTTATACTGCAAGCTTATCTCTTATTCTTACTGCTACATAATCATCATAATATCACCAGTATATTGCCACCAGTTCACTGTTTGATTAGCCTGGACTGCCAGAAGTTGCCTGGTAGTAAAAGGCACTGGTTGGGGAAGCAATGTTCTTTCTTGCCAGGAGGAATTCTCAGCTTCCCTGGCTCTGAAGCTAAGGGGAATAGGGGAGCAGTAGGTGGGTGACCAGTGCCATTACAGTATGAACACATGATTGCATCAGTACTGGTTACCTTGGACCATTTCAGAGTCCAAATTACCTGAGCTTCCCTGTCCTCTTTGAAGTACTTATTCAACATGTAGGTTCATCCCCCTGTTGACTGGGATTCCATTCCCAGCTTGTGTTTCAAGTTGCCCATATGCCTGGTTCCCCGTACTCGGAGTGAGTGCCTGAGCTTTGGGTCCACTAATCCTGCTCTGGGCTCTTGCTGCAGCACTGTGCAACCCCACTCCTTTCAACTGTATGCAGATATGCACTGGTGTCCCGCATTGTCTCCATCTAAAAGCACCTTTTCAGCCTTGGAAACACACACGTTCTTGGAACACACATACACGTGCATCACACGCGCCCAGTCCTGGCTGTGCTGCTCAGCCACAACTAAGAGGGCTCTTTGCACTGAAAGTTGGCAGGTTCCCCTTGCTGGCATGATGCAAGTTCAAAGGGCCACGAACTCTGGCTGCTTTTCAGACTGCTCTTTCCTGCCTCTGCCTCTAGCCAGTATTTGCAGAGTGGCAGCTTCCCCAGAGCTGTGTGTCTGCTGTTTTGGGCACGGATGAGCCTTCCCGTGCAAGGACACTGGGATGGGAGCTCTATTTATTCCATGCTGGTTCAAGACATGCCAGTAGATTTGAGGGGGCGGTAAGCAATTGAGGGAGGCTTTTCAAGTAAAAGCAGAAGCTCACAAATCATTCCAAAATGAGGAATATCTCAGTGTGGGGGGATGTTTCATGTATCTGTGTGTATGGGGAGAGGGGTCTCCTTTACCGATACTGTGTATGCATTTACCAGAGTTCTCCAGGTACTGTAGCTCTCCTTCACGCACCAGCCAGGCTGCTCTTTGTCACACCCCAGTCTACACTGAGGCTGTAAAACTGCTCAGCCACATCGCCCACCCTTGCAGAGCCAGGACACCCCAAAACCTCCTGCAGTCTGCTGCTAAATGCTTTTTGGCTGCACCCCTTCCCAGAAGATTCCCCCGTCTTCTTCTTTGAGGAGGGACCGTTCACAAAGGCTTGTAGCAAGCTCCACCAGGGGAGGTTTAGGCTGGACATTAGGAAAAACATGTGTCACAGAAAGGGTCACTGGGCCCTGGCAGAGGCTGCCCAGGGAGGTGGTTGATTCACCTTCCCTGGAGGTGTTTAAGGGAAGGGTGGACGAGGTGCTGAGGGGCATGGTTTAGTGATTGATAGGAATAGTTGGACTCGATGATCCAGTGGGTCTTTTCCAGCCAGGTGATTCTATGATTCTATGAATCCAAGAGGGCGAATGGGTATAAACTGGGGAGGGGCAGATTTAGGCTAGACATGAGGAAGAATTTCTTCACCGTAAGAGGTGAAGCTGAGGCTGCTCCATCCCTGGAGTTGTTCAGGGCTGGATGGGGCCTTGGGCAGCCTGGCCTAGTGGGAGGTGTCCTTGCCCATGTCAGGGGGTTGGAACTAGATATCTTTAAGGTCCCTTCCAACCCAAACGATTGTTCGGTTCTTCCCTCCGGAGCGCGGCGTGGCCGGGAGGTGGCACTGTGTCCTCACGGCAGGTGCATCACAGAATCACAGAATCACAGAATAACCAGAAACACAGAATAACATGGGGGACACACACACACACACACACCCGGCTGCCCCCGCCGCCCACCCCCGGGAACGGGGGGGTCTCCGCCTCCCAGGCTGCTGCGGGCACCGTCCATACCCTCCATCCCGCCCCTCCTGCCGTCTCGGAGGGACAGAAACAAAAAATTAATAAACCACAACAAAAAATACACATACACGCACCCCGACCCCCAAATTTCGAAAGCGTTGCCGGGGGAGGCGGAGGGGCAGCCCGGTGTGATTTATCCCCCGGGGCTGTGATGGACGCGGGACGCGTGGCCGCTCGCCGGGGCCGCCGAGGGGCAGGCGAGGGGCGAATCAGCCGGGACCGGGGCTGGGGGTGACCGCCGCGGCTGACCAGTCTTTTATTTTCTTCTTCTCTCTCTCTCTCTCTCTCTTTTTTTTTTTTTTTTCTTGCAGCCCTATATGCAAACTGTCACTTCGGGTTAGCACAAGACCTGACGCAGCTCATTAGCATGAGCTGTATCTAATATGCTTAAAACCTCTAATTATTTATTATGCCCTAATTGGCAGCTCAAGAAATGTCTGCAAAGTGATGGGTGTTCATCCCCAAGACACCCTTCGAAAAGAATTCGGCGGTGTCCCTGGTCAAACGTCATTTTTAATTCTTCATTTGGGGCACAAGCTTTATGCCGCTTGTAGAGGACGCAGCGCTAGGAAAACTCGCACGAGTCGCTACCCGGAGTAGCAGCCTCTGTCTGTCCTGGGTGGGACGAGCAACTGTTACTGACGAACGTGGTTTAGCGCTCGAAGCCGCTCTTTCTGTCCAGGGACGCTTAGGAAGAGACCTTAAAGTCCATCAAGTATGCAGAAGTGTAGGCAGATGCTTCTTGAAAAATCGCTTTTCTGCCTTCTGAAAGCAGCAAAGTTTTGAAAATTATAGTCACATAGAAAATGTTTCAAAATAAGTTTTCCCCCCTGTAGCCGCCCCCAGCCCCAACCCCCATGCCTTCCCCCCCCGCTCCCTCCTTCCAAGTCTGTATTACATTTCTTCGGGTTGCGCCAACTATTTATTTATCTTTATTCTTTCTCTCCTTCTTTTCATTCATTATTCTCTCTCGCTTTTTTCTTTCTTCCTTGTGTGTGTGGCTTCTCGGTCTGATCTGTAGCTTGTTACCACCCACTGCACGCTCTCTCCTGCAGCCGAGGTGTTCCTATACAAACTTCAGCGTCCAGTTGTCATATTAATTATTACACTGAGTAATGACTGAAATAGTCAAAATAAGGGGAGACTCAAGAGAGCTTTTTCTTGCTGCTCAAAGATTCAGCAAAGAAGCCTTGCAACAAAGCACTAATTGGTCCCCAGAAATACTCTGACAAGGCATGGAAGATAGGTTTCATAAAGCCCAGCAATTGTGAAGGGGGAAAAGATCCTTGAATAGACCCCACGCTTCTTTTCTAAACTCTCTTGCTGAGCAAAAAATGGACTGCTTCTTGAATACTGGACTGATCTTGAATGCTATACCCAGCAGAGAAAAAAATGCACCATTTATTGTAAGTTTTTTTTTCCAGCTATTCATGTGTTCTATGTGGAGAATAAGCTGGTTTTGTTTACCATGAAAGACCTTTTACTTTATTTTCACTCGGGGGGGGGGGGGGGTGCGGGGGGGCTGGAAAAGGGAGGGGGGAGGGCGAGAGGAGGGAGAGAAACACATGTGCCCAAATCCAGACGAGCTGCCTACTGTAACAAAATGGAGTGTAACAAATCCTACAGAAGTCCCGAATGTATCGATTCTTTGAAGATCTATATAGATTAACGACTTTCGTTCTGCTTTTCCAAGACGGCATTTAATCATAACGTAAATGGCCTTTAAAAAAAGAAAAGAGGCGGGGGGGTTGGGGGGGGAAGAAAAAAAATGCTAAACTTTTTTTTTAAAAAAAAAGGCAAGGACTTCAAAAGACCTCATGAGTGTGGCTACAATTTAGGCACACAAAAAGCCACTATAAAATAATGAGAGTTCAAGATAAAATAAAGGAGGAGGAGGGAGAGGAAAAGAAAGGGGGAAAAAAAAAAAAAAAAAGCCCAATGAAAAGGGCAAGGGCTATTTATCATTATGTTAGAATTAAGAATTTCAAAGTGCAGGTGCAGGACTGTGCATACAAGTGGGCGGAGGCGGGGGACCTTGAAACAATATTTATTATCTATAAATCTGGCAGTCCCAGATCCCTTACTCTGCTCAGTGAGCAGGCAGGGGAACTGGCAGGATTGGCATTACCTCGGACAAGGCGAGGGGTGGGTTTGGTCCCCGGCGGCAGTGGATGGCGAGGGTCGTGCTGGGCGAAGGGAGGAAAAGGCTCTGCCCTCCCCCCACCCACCTCCAGCCCCGGAGCAGGGAAAGCAAAGCGGAGCCACGGAGCCAAAATTACATGCAAAATAGACTCGCTGACCACCGGGACTCATGTATTTTGCCTTTTAAAGAGCCCTGTGAGACCGGAGAAGGAAGGACCAAGAAACTCCGGTCTCATTCTGCCATTTCGGGGCAAAACGGCGAGGATTTCCCTCTGTAATGTTCCCAGAATTCCAGAAGAATTACTTCGTTTATGTAGTTTATATATAGCTTTCGTGTATATAGTTCACAGGGCTGCACAATTATTTAGATATTCCTGTTGCCGCTTCCGAAAGCACCTGGGTGCAAATAGCAACGCTGGTTCATTACTGTTTATTATTCCTGTGATGTCACAATGAAGACCTAATGATGCAACAACTATTTCCAGTGCAGAGAATTCTGATGTCAGATGAGGTATTGAACAAATAGAAGACCTGGAACTGAAGAAGGAGAGCTCCCTATACTAAAAATAAAACTGAATGGTTTATCTTGCTTGGGTCTGGCTCCTCTGCCCAAGAAAGAATAAAATAATTTAATAGGTTTCACATGCGATGAGACAGTAGGCTAAAAATCATAAAAGAACTCAGTGACCAGTGAAGAGAGTCCTGAAGGAAATATGATAGAAGTTAGACCAGACAGAACAACTTTGCCTTTTTCATCACGCGGGTATTAACAGTTGCCACGTTAAAATAAAAAAAAAAATTAAAAAAAAAGAAAGACTAGTTAGCAGGTGCACATCAAGGTTGTACCATGTGATGTTGCTGTTTAAACTCACATGCCCAGTCTGGTTGAAGGATCCAGTGGCAAATTGAAAGTAACCTCTACAGCTCCAGGATGCTGCAATTAGGCCAGCAGCAAAGCAGGGCTTATTTTTGCACTCATTTCCACTGAAACCTGAACAGGGACTGCACACCACGGACGAAAGCCACCTGCTAGGGACTTCCTAGAGCCATAATCTCACTCATGGCCAGACTGTCAGACCACTACTCTGCATTTTGTAAGGGCTAGAGAGCACACATCTCTGAGTTTTCACAGTGGAGAGGTGCAGGGAGAGGTGGAGATGAGAGAGGGCTGAAGGCAGGCAATCTGTTAAAGCTCACAGAGATATATGTGTATGTAAAAGGCAACAAGGCAGGAAGAGAAGACCCTCACGGCTGCTTGTGCCAACCGCAGGGCCACCAGCACGCTCCAGTGCCGAGCCTGGCCGTGGCTCCCAGGTTCCCTGCATCCCAGGCAGACCCAAGTCATGCCAGCCAAGAGCTCCTGGCACCTCAGTGCTGCCTTTCCACACTTGGCCCTGAGCCCCAAGTGAAAGTTCACCTGGAAGCAGAAGTAATTTCTCTTGCAATTGGTCAGGTCCATCCTGACTCCCCAGTTACAAGCAAATGCCGCTGCCCACGTGGAAAGGTGGTGACCTGCTCCCACTTTATAGGGTGCTCAATAAGTTCCCTGGGACTGTCCCAGGTGGAGAAGGGGACATGGGAAATAGCCTCTGGCACCAAAGAGAGAGCTGAACTCCACATCTGCTTGTTCTGCTTAGTACACCCAGATTTTATGCCGCTCTATGAGACAAACCCACTCCCCCGAGTACTGCGGCTCTCAGGCTTTCCCGGTACCGTCCACTTCGGACACACCCGATGGGGGTTCATTCATTCTTTCCAGACGAGCTCTCGCCTCGGCGTTCAGCACGTCCAAGGGGTAACCGCAGGCGGCCTCTCTCGGGGCTGCTCCGCTCGGCGCCGCTCCCAACACCCGCACGGTTCCCCCGCCGGTGTCCCGAGCCTGCGGGGCCGAGCGGGGCCGAGCGGGGCCGAGCACACGCGGCTGCGGCCGCTGCCGGGGAGCAGCCCCCGACGGGCTCGGCGGTACCGCCCGGAGAGCTAAAGAAGCGGTACCGGGCACCCCGGGCACCTTCCCTGGAGGTGTTTAAAGGACGGGTGGACGAGGCTCCAAAGAGAGAGCCCAGAGAGAGAGTCCAGGGAAGAGCGACAAAGCTGGTGAAGGGGCTGGAGAACAGGCCTTATGAGGAGCGGCTGAGAGAGCTGGGGGTGTTTAGCCTGGAGAAGAGGAGGCTGAGGGGAGACCTCACTGCTCTCTACAACTACCTGAAAGGAGGTTGTGGAGAGGAGGGAGCTGGCCTCTTCTCCCAAGTGACAGGGGACAGGACAAGAGGGAATGGCCTCAAGCTCCGCCGGGGAGGGCTTAGGCTGAACATTAGGAAAAAAGAATTCACGAAAAGGGTCATTGGGCACTGAAACTGGTTGCCCAGAGAGGTGGTTGATTCACCTTCCCTGGAGGTGTTTAAGGCACGGGTGGACGAGGCGCTGAGGGGCATGGTTTAGTGTTTGATAGGAATGGTTGGACTCGATGATCCGGTGGGTCTCTTCCACTCGATGATCCCGGTGCTTCCCAGGGACGAGAGCGGGACCGTCCCGCAGCTCGGGGAGGTTGGCGCACGGCGCTGCCGAGGGCGCTTCCCCCGTGGGCGCACACCGTGCCAGCGCTTTCTGCCCCCATCCAAAGCCGGGCAGGTACCGGCGCCGGTCCCCGAGGAGTCACCCTCGGTCTCCGGCGGGGAGCGGGAGGACACGGCATCGAGCGGCGCTGGGGTCCCCGGACAGGGCTCTTGTCTCTCTCTTTCCAACACCCCCCCCCGCCGCCCCCCTCCCCTCCCCATCCCCCCGGGGCTGCCCACGCGCGCCGCCTCCCGCCCCGTCCGTGCGCGCGGCGCCCCGGCGCGGGTGTTTGCTCAGGGCCGGGAGCGCGGCACGCGCCGGGCGCACGCACTTGCAACAACAAACCCGCGAGGGGTTGGGGGGGGGGGGGGGGGGAGGAGAGCGGGCACCGGGGAAATGGGGGAGAGAGAGAAACACAGAGAGAGAGAGAGAGAAAGCGGGGAGGGGGGCGGGGGGAGGCGGGGCCGTGCGGCGGGCAGCGCGTGTGCTCGGGGTGGGGGGGGACGGGACGGTGGGGGTGCGTGTGTGTGTGGGCCCCCCCCCCCAATCCGTGCTGAAAAGGCAAAGCCGGGGAGTGTGGAAGGCGCAAGGTGCAGAGTGTGTGTGTGTGTGAGAGTGCGGGGGGGCGGGGGGGGGGGGGGGGGAGCGTGTGTGTGTGTGTCTGTGTGTGTCTGTGTGTCTGGGGGTTGGGGGGGGGGGGCGAGTCCGTCCGCCCCTTATAAGAGACACAATCCCCAGCCACTTTTTTGCGAAAGGGGCTTTGCAAGGCGGGCCGCGCACACGCGAGCGCCACGAGCCTCCCCGCGGCCGCCGCTCGCAGGGCGAGAGGGAGGGGGGCGGGCAGAGCCAGAGCCGCCCGCAGGCTCCGCTCCCTCTGCCCCGCTACCCTCTGCCTTCCGTCGCCTCTTTATTTATTACTTTATTTTTTAAGCGAACGCCGCTTTTTGCCTTTTTTTGTTTGTTTGTTTTGAATTTTCCTGTTTTTACATCGTTTTCTCTCAGTGGAGGGGGGGGGGTGTGACGGGGACCGTCCGCCGCTCGGGCGCCCCCCGCCTCGCAGGACGCCCATGGCCAGCGGTAGCCCCGCCGGGATGGCCGGCGGCGCCGGGCAGCCGGCCTTCCTGCAGCCGGCGTGCTTCTTCGCCGCCGCGGTGGCCGCCGCCGCCTCCGCCCCGCCGGTGCCGCCGCCTCCAATGAGCCCCGCGGGCGCGCAGCCCTCTCCCGGCGGCAAGAGCTCGGCGGCGCGGGCCGCCAAGCGGCAGCGCTCGGCGTCGCCGGAGCTGATGCGCTGCAAGCGGCGGCTGAACTTCAGCGGGTTCGGGTACAGCCTCCCGCAGCAGCAACCCGCCGCCGTGGCGCGGCGCAACGAGCGGGAGCGCAACCGGGTGAAGCTGGTCAACCTGGGCTTCGCCACCCTGCGGGAGCACGTCCCCAACGGCGCCGCCAACAAGAAGATGAGCAAAGTGGAGACGCTCCGCTCCGCCGTCGAGTACATCCGCGCCCTGCAGCAGCTCCTCGACGAGCACGACGCCGTCAGCGCCGCCTTCCAGGCCGGCGTCCTCTCGCCCACCATCTCGCCCGGCTACTCCCACGACATGAACTCCATGGCGGGCTCCCCCGTCTCCTCCTACTCCTCCGACGAGGGCTCCTACGACCCGCTCAGCCCCGAGGAGCAGGAGCTGCTCGACTTCACCAGCTGGTTCTGAGCGGCGGCCGCCCCCGCGGCAGGTGGGTGCGGGGGAAGGGGGCGCCGGGGGTGGCGGGAGGTGGAGCGGCCGGGATGCTCCCGCCCGCGCGTCCCGCGGTACTTACGAGCATCGCTGGTCCCGGCGCGGCTCTGATCTCCTCTCTCCTTTATTGTTACAGGACAGTTGCAAAAGGGAAAAACAGAAAAAAAAAAAAAAAAAACAAAAGTAAAAGGAAAAAAGCGTATCACACAGAGAAAGACAAAAATCCACCCAGGAGAAAGGAAAAAAAAAAAAAAGGACCTGTTGCCTTTCCCTCGGCCTCGCCGTCGGAGGGCGGTGCGGGCGCGTCTCTCGGCGGGCGGGCACAGCGCTGCGAGCCGCGGGGCGGCCGCCCCCAGCCCCGGAGCCCCTGCGAACTGCGCCCCGGAGGAGCGTGTGTCCGGGCGGAGGAGCTCGTCCTCCTCCTTCCTCGGCAGGGAGGCTCCTCACCCCCTCCGCGCCCCGGCCCTTCGGAGACCTGCAGTCATCCCTCTGTGGACAAAGTTAGTTCCCCGATGTCTGTGGAGATGCTGAAATTAAGCTATGCTGTACTCAAAGAAGCCCCTGGATCCTCGTCTCTCCCCGCCTCTCCTCTTCCTGGCACCCCTCCTTCCCATCCCTCCGAGCTTTTCCTCTCGTTTCTATCATAGAATGCTTCCAATCCTTTTTTTTTTTTTTTTGTGAATTTTTTTATTATAAGAAAATCTATTTGTATCTATCCTGACGGGGTTGGGGATAAATTAAGCTATTTTTGTACATAAGAGAGAGATTTATAGAGGTTTTGTACAAATGGTTTAAAATGTGTATATCTTGATACTTTTTTTAATATGTAATGCTTATTACCTCTTCCTGTTTAGACTTGTAGTCGACATTACCTTACAACTGCCATTTTTGTATGTGGTTTTGTAAAGGACTTGGATTTCCTCCAGATGTACTTTAGCACCAACGTGTCTTACTTTATAGAAACTTTGTTAATGTATTAATAATGTTATTAAACAATGTTCAAAGTGAACAAAGTTTATGCAGCTATTGTCCAAACGCAAAATGGTAGCCATTTGTTTTTATATGCTGCCTTTAAAATAAAAACAAAACAACAAAAAAAAACCCATAAGCAAGCAAACAATCCCCCCCCCCTCCTTTTCTGACTGCTTTATTACAAACTTACAAAGGTCCTGTATAACCCTGTTTTATACCAACTAGTTTCGTAATAAAACTTTTTTAATTAAAATGATCGGCTGCCTACTGCATGTAATTATTCTTCCTGCTGTGGACAACGATGAATGTAAGGACAAACTGTTAAATGATGTTATGTCAGAGCTAAGTCGCAGATGAAGTGTTTGTATCTGATGGATGTCACATATATACCTTTATCTGCCTCTGTATAAATATGCAAAGGTCTAGCGGCATCACCAGTGTTTTCTTGCCCTTCTGTGTTGCAAATGTGTATCCAAATCAAAAGGCGAGGGGATGATTAATGATTGCATTGTCACTCCTGAAATCACTGCACGTTAAAGAATTCCCCCCAAAAGCCCTAGTCCTAAAAAAGAGGGCGCTCCATCCCGCGTTTCGGCGGTGGGACCATCATCCGCGGCTCTGACCCAACGGGGCAAAAAAAAAAAAAAAAACAAACAACAAACCACACACCCGAGGGGAATGTGCAAGCGCCGCCGCTGAAACCACGGGCTGCTGTGTTGTCTCTGCAAACGTAGCGGCTGGATAAATAAAACCGTCGGGGGAAGCGAATGGGAGATAAAAATAAATAAATAAATAAATAAATAAAGTAGTAGAAATGCGTGGCAGCTTAGAGACACTGGGCTTTCTAAGCTTGTTATTCTACCCAAATAGCGTGATCTGCCTGTAAAAGTACCCAATTACCAAGACTCAAAAAGAAATTGGACTCTTCCCCCACCTCGCTTTTTTTTTTTTTTTTTTTTTTTTTTTTGGCTAGCCTGCTTGTTGTCAGTTAGCAAGGACGTGACCAGAATTCGCCTTCTCCTTTTCGCCTGGCTCCTGCATCACTTGCAAATTCAGTTTGCGTGCACCAAGCCAAGCGGAAAGAAAAGCGCAAAACGCATCTTACAAAAAAAAAAAAAAAAAAAAAAAAAGCAAGCAGCAAACCCAACAAAGACCGGGGAGAACCAGTACGGAGTTAAAAAAAAAAAAGACCAAACAAACCTAGCCCGCTCTGCTACAAATGTGCTGTCGAGTTGTGAGGGATACGCTGTTTTTAAAAAAGAGGAGGGAAAAACTTGGTGGAGCACCTCTGAATGTTCTCTGTGTATGTATGTATGTCCACTTATGTACATGCGCACGCACATAGGCACACACGGACGTATATATGCGTGCATATCAATGTACAAGCCCTTCCTGCATTGCTTTAAAAGTGTACACGTATTTGCCCCTTCGCCTCCTCCCCCCTCGCCCTGAAATGATCAATACGTGATTTCATCGGGGAGGGGACAGGGATGGGACACGCTGGGGTCACGAAATCCGTCATTACTTCAGCACAAACACTCATTGTTTTAACCGCTCGTGGAACTAATGTTTAGTTATGAAAATAATAACCGTTATATGCCTCCATCCGCTCTCCCTTTACAGCATCTCCTCTTTTATTTACCCACTTTTGCAAGTGTATAGATAACGTATGCAAAGAAAGTGTAGAGAGTAATTTATAGCTATGAATATAACATTAGGATAATGTTTCATTCTGTTACAAAGGCGAAATTTCTCTTCCTTGTGTAGACAGGTGTTCTTTTTTGCTCACTTCTGAATAGTAAATATCCAGACTCATTAAACTAAAGGCAAAGTTACGCTGTTGTTCGCTACCATGTATAAGGCAGGCTCAGAAATTCACCACCTCCTCCCTCCCTTTTCCCCTCAGCCCCCTCCCGAAAGAAAGAAAGAAAGAAAGAAAGAAAGAAAGAAAGAAAGAAAGAAAGAAAGAAAGAAAGAAAGAAAGAAAGAAAGAAAGAAAGAAAGAAAGAAAGAAAGAAAGAAAGAAAGAAAGAAAGAAAGAAAGAAAGAAAGAAAGAAAGAAAGAAAGAAAGAAAGAAAGAAAAGGAAAGAAAAGAAAAGAAAAAGAAAAAGAAAGAAAAAGAAAGAGAGAAAACACACGCACACAATTTTACTGAAGATAGGGAAAGGGCAAAGCAGGATTGGGGTAAATCTCATTACATCTGCTCTAATCGCTTAGCAACACAAAGCCTTTTCTTGTATCAGCGCGGAGAGCCTTTCAGCGCTGCCTGACAGACAGTATTCAGTTGGCATTAGTAAACTCCATAAATCAGGGACTTCTTTGGGCGCAGTATAAGTTTTAGAGCTACTCAGGGCTCGGGGGCGACGGGACTCAGAAGCGGGGGGTGCGTGGGTGTGTGTGCGCGCAGATGGAGATTGCGGGACGGCGGATTTATTAATTTATTGACGTGTTTATTCATCGTAACGGCGGAAAAGGCGTCCCACTAACAAATGCCTCTCCACTACTTTTCTCCTCCCCCCCCCACGCCCCCCCAAACCTCGAGCAGCGGCCACGATGCACGGCGAGACCCCCCCGACACCCCCTCCCCACAGCCGCGCTGGGTCGCGCAGGCGGGCGGAGCGGGGACGCCCCCATCCCTGCTCCTGGAAAGGGGTGCGCCCCCGCAAGCACCGGACTTTCGGGAACTGGGAGCGCCTTGTCGCTTTTAAAAACTTATATTTTTTTTTTAGCCTTTTTTTTTAAAAAATCGCGTTTGTTTCTTCGTCCCTTCGTTCCTTCTCCTTTTCCTATCCCCTCCTTCCTATTTTCCCCCGCGGAACCTTTTGTGCTCGGGCTGCTAGGGGCAAAAGGAGGAGGTGGAGTGGGGGGGAGGTTGGGGTGCGGCGGGGGGCCGGGCAGGCAGCGGCCAGCGCTGCCCCCGCGCGTGTCACGCCTCAGCCTTTATCCCGGCGGCGGCGGCGCGGCGGGGGCTCCGCCGGGCTCGGCGTGCGCCCTCCCTCCCTCCCTCCCTCCATCGCTCCCTCCTTCCCTCCCTTCATCCCTCCATCCCTCCCTCCCTCCCTCCCTCCCTCCATCCCTCCCTCCCTTCATCCCTCCATCCCTCCCTCCCTCCTTCCCTCCCTCCATCCCTCCCTCCCTCCTTCCCTCCCTCCCTCCCTCCCTCCCTCCCTCCCTCCCTCCCTCCCTCCCTCCCTCCCTTCATCCCTCCATCCCTCCCTCCCTCCTTCCCTCCCTCCCTCCCTCCCTCCCTCCCTCCCTCCCTCCTTCCCTCCCTCCATCCCTCCCTCCTCCCTCCCTCCCTCCCTCCCTCCCTCCCTCCCTCCCTCCCTCCATCCCTCCCTCCGCAGCTGCCGCCCCGCTCAGCCCCGCTCAGCCCCGGCCGCGCCGCACGCGAGGCGAGCGGGCACCTGCCCGAGGGAGGCGCGGCGGCCCCGGCTCCCATAACGCAGCGCGTTGTTACTCGGTGCATTCAGGGATTAGCTCGCCTCGAAGTCCTGGGACCCTTCCCCACCCTCCTCGCCACCTCGGAGAGGGGAGCCGGGAGAAGTGCTCCCTCCCTCCCTCCCTCCCGTCCCCCCGCCCCCTCCCTCCCTCCCTCCTGCCCCCCAACTTCTCGCTTTTAGCGTGTCAGCCCGCACAATGCAGGGCTAATTCCTGCTGCAAAAGGCAAGTGGTGAGGAATCAATCGCAGGCTTTATGCAGTCAAAAGGGGTGATGGGTTTGGGGTTGGGATTTTTTTTTTTTTTTTTTTAAAGTTCCTTGCCCCAGACTGAATTTCTCCTGCTCCTTACTCCCACCCTATTAATAATCCCACGCAGGCGATTGCAGACCGAGGTAAAGCTATCATTTGTATGCGCCTGAAGATTAATTTCCCCCATGTACCAACTCAACGGCATAGTTATCTCTTTAACAGGGAAAACAGTTTGGCTCCATTGTCGGGTTGCCAAGACCGCCTTTTGAAAAAGGGAGCTCGGCTAGCCTCTGATCAAACTCAAAGGTTAGTTAAAAGACAAAAACAGCTGAAAATCTTCATGAATAATGCTATTTCCCCGAGCCTAGTGTAGTGCAAGTGCACATTTCAATGCCAGAGCATTTTGTTATGCTGCTCGCCTAAGTCAGAATTTCACAGAAAAGGCAGAGAAGAAAAGCTCCAACAATTAGAGGGGGCCTGTCAGAAAACATTAACGCCTTCCTCGCCCAGCCTGTCAAGCGTGCTGGAAATAAAAAACTGGCATAGCGAATTGCACCTCCACCCTCCAGAGCGGAGGGAGGGGGGAGGGAGGTGGGGGTTAGGGACAGAGAAGTAGAGAGAGAGAGACAAATGGACAGGCCTAGGCTGTCAACAGTTCCCCCTCATCTTCGCAGTCCATCCAAAAGCTGGAAAAAAGAAGGGGAAAGGACCTGCAATGGGGTATTTGCTCTTGGTATTTCTCCCTCTGCTTGGTGCTCCAGAATTAGTTTTCTCTCAAGACAGTTGAATACTCTGCCTCTCTGCATCTTCAACCCTGTCCTGCATCGATCCTGCAAAGCACATATGAAGTGCCTGACAAAACAGCAGAGCTGTTATCGCCTTTTGCTTTCTGCTCTCTCCAAAGTCCTGCTTCGAAGTTTCCGCGTCTGTGGATGCAGATGTCCAGTGTGGCTGATCCACAGCTGGACTTAAAACACCTCATGTCAGAGGAGCTGTGCTCCTGCATAGCTCCAGAGCTATCTTGCCCTTAAGATTTTTTTAGGAAAACGTATTTCAGATGTACAGATGCAACTCTGTAAACCCACTACTCATATGCTCAAGTTATTTCCCCTAGTGAAATACCTACTAACAGGGACACCAAACTCCCTTGTTCTCCCTGTAAGTGAACATCTCAACTTTGACTTTCCTGGCCAAAGCACAGATTTTTCCCAAGCATCTCAATTACAAGAGTGCTCTGTTTCTTTTCTTACTGTAAGCAAAAACCTCAGACCATCACTTGAATCACATTTTTTTCCACTTTTTTGCCTTTGTTGTCCCATTGCAAATACATATATTAATATCTGATAATGACCAAATCAGTACTGTGCAGCTTTATAGCAAGCCTCTTGCTGGGCAGAGTGAGGGAGATGTACTGCTGTGTATTGTAGTATTTAAATGTGGGTTGAAAAAATAAAATCCAGCAAAATCTGAAGTGAATGAAAAAAACGGAATACCTCCAAATATCTCTGAGTTGTTCTAGCGGGTTATAGCAGTAAGAGGATACAGCAACACAGCTTAGACAACACATGTAAAAAACAAGTCAGACTTTGCCTGTGGTTAAAGACCTGTGTGATTCCTATATACCCCACAGGGAAGGGGCTCACACCTTGGAGGTGGGAGCCCCAGCCCTCCATCCCATGCACACTCTGGAGCAGCACAGTGCATCCAGGCAATGTTGTGCTTCTGTCACTCTTCAGAGAAGGCAGGCACTCCCTGTAGCTTTGGAGGCAGATACGTCTCCAGAAAGCTGTAAGCGAAAAGAGAGACTCACAGAGTGCTGGTACTTTCATTGGCTCCAACACTTTTCTCCTGGGCAAACACAAGCAACTATTAGGAGAGGGGAGAAGTTCCATGAGGATCCTTTTCCTCCCTCTACCCAGCTACCTGGTACCTGCTATTCTAATCTCAAAATGAGGGGTTGGATAAAAATGCAGGGAAAGGCAACTAAGGGAAAGCTGTCTAGCTCATTGCTGGCTGTGGTTTGGTCCCATCTCAATCTGTTTTAGCTTGAGCTCCTCAAATGCTTAATAGAGGCCCCTCAAAAGTGCCTGGGGATATGCAGCTTTGGGAGAACGCTAGAAAGTTGGCAAGACAGAGGCGGTCACTGCTCCAGGGTCTGTTCCTGTGCAAAGTGCTGCGGTAAAAGCCAGTGCATATTGATAATGTATCTTATTTTTCTGAGGTACAGACAATCCATGTTTCCTTTCATCCCACTGTGAATAGGATTCAGTCCTGTTTGTGCTCTTCACCTACCACCCCAGAAAGAAAGAGGCAGTTATGTATTTTTCCTGGAAGAGCTTCACTTCCCCTAACACATCAGAGCAAACATCTGTATGTTGTCCTGTATCATACCTGTATGCTGCTTGGGAGCAAAATACCTTTGAAAATGTCACCCATCAGCCCATGTGTTTCATCTCTCTCTTGGATTCTGTAAAAGAATGCAGCAGTCTAGTTGCTTAGGTTTTCTGCTGGTCACTCCTACTTTGCAGCAACACATCGCTTTTCTTGCTTTTAGCTTTTATAAACTCTAGGTATCACTGGGGAAGGAAAGGTAAAAATCACAAAGACACCTACAACCAGCCCCAGTGGAGTAGTTTAGGCCTTTGTGATAGGGTGGGGATTGTCTTCTGAAATGGAGCCTGTTTCACAGGTGGTCCAGTTTCCACATTTGGTCCAGTTTCACAGAAGCAGATCATAGAAAGAGCCCCTATTCTCCTTCTGGTATGGAGTTCTCCTTGCTCCCTCCCTCCTCAGCCACACCTCTGCTACTGGTTGGAGCTGCGAGTTATTTTAATTTGCCATTGCTGCACTGGCAGGTCTATATTACTCTGGAACAGGAAAGGAAAAGCCCCATATTAGTAAAGTGTGAAATGCTGAAATGCCATTTTAACTGAAAAGGGAAGCCATTTCGACAGGATTATACCATGACAGTGCAGATTAAATCCCTGCCATATGGCCTAAAATAGGCTTGCTTTTACTTTCAGGTAACAATGCATTGTTAATTAAGTGGTGATGACATTTTTAAATAAGAAAAAAAAGAAAAAAATAGAAAAAAAAGCCACCTGTATGTGAAATAAAGACAGCCAAGTCAAGGGATGACATTAATCGGTGCTAATAGGACTGAAAATCAAGCCTCTCTTATCATTGCAGTTTGATTTGAATAGGAGAGGGAATTTGTTTGATTTGTTATTGAATAAACAATAAGTCACATGCGCACTCAGAAAAGTGAACGAAGTGCTCCTGAAAGGCACCTGACTGACAGTGTGGGAGAGTAAAGTCCTACATCTCATCTAGGACAAACACAGCCCAGGTAATAGCTTGGAGAGGTTCCTCACCCTCGTTTGCCGGGCTTGCAAGAGGGTTATGGAGATATGAGCAAGGCGGGAGGCTGGCCTACTTTCTTATCAGTTACATTTAAGCACGTGTTTAAACACCTCACTGTACTGGACATCTTTACTGTTGCATCTCTGAGGGTATACCAGCAAATGGTGGTATAACTAGTTGATGCAAACCCTACAGTCTCTCCTGCATCCACTGCTGTGTCACTGCAGGAGAGCGATAGCTTTCAGACAACAGATGGGATAATGTCAGAATGCTGGTCTACAAGTGATGGGTTATTAATAACCCCTTGAGCCTTTCATATGAAGGGTTTCTTCCAAGATCTGAGACTTTTACTGGAAGGTTCTAAACAGTGCCTGTGCATATTCCTCCATGCCGTACAAACTGCATTAGGAGCTGTTGAGCCAAGAGGCTGAAGAACAGGGAGTAAGACACACTTTGCTTCATCCTGTTGTAACTTTCATAGCAGAACACATTTTTTTTAGGATACTATAATGCCCATCAGGTTGGTCTGCCTAGCTATGGGTCCTAAGCCTGCAAGGAGACCTTGAGTGTTTCAGACTTGAGATACTGCCAGGAAAAAACAAACAAACAATACAGCTCAGCTCATCTCTCACACCTCTCACTGGCTGTGTTCCTGCTCAGATGAATCCCAATGTTTCATGTGGTCCTCACATATTTTGCATGCTCAATGAGTTGTAGTTGGAATTAAGCACTAAAGATTTGCTTCTTAGAGACCTGCTGGTGGGGATGGTGGCCAGCTTCTCCTGTCTCTGAAGCCAGCTAGCCTATAAAGATGGTTAAAAGTGCTGAAAGTTGCCCCCACCTGTGCAGAAATGTGATCAACACGGACCTACAGTATCACGGGATGCAATGGCAGAAAGTCACTAACTGTGAGAAGGAGAGAGGCTTCCTACCACACACCAGTACCATGTACTGCTGGGCAGAACATCAGCGCAGAGCAGGGTTGCTGGTTAGTAAAATAGAGCATACAGGAAGAGCAATGCTGGCACACACCCTCAGGAACACCAGGCAGTGCTAGATCCAGGAAATTATCTCATAGCAGCAGGTAGCATTCTGGGTCTCCGGCAGATTGCTCTCCTCATGTCCACATATGTGTCAGAAGAGATAAATGTGTGTGTGAGTGGCTAGTAGAGGAGGCTGGTGGGATCGCAAGACAAGCACAGGAGGATGGTGACTTCATCCTCCATTCACCTACCTGGTGTTTTTCTCAACTCAGATATATTTTCACCTTCTACAATACCCCATAGAAATCAGCATGAAGGGATTATTATGTACTAACAAACAGAAATAAAACAGCTACTAGCAGAACAGCGAGTAAACCTCCTCTCTTCTACCTCTGCTGCAATATTTCGTGTCAGAAGATCACCACAGTTACAGGAGCAGGTGAGGAGAACAATGACAAGTCCACAAGGGGCTCTCTGGTCAGTCTGGTTTGTCCCATAGCTTCTCTGCGTGGCCAAATCCCTTCTTCTTGGCACATCGTTTTTAGTTACCACTACTCCTTCACACTCTCTGTGTGGGGAACTGCTACTGACCAATGGAGCATTTATAAATAGAACAATGTTTAATTAACACAACAGTAGGACAGACTTGTTGAAATACTTCCCAGACAGCAGGCAAGAGTCCTGACAAGGAGGCTATTATGGGAATTTTAATGAATCCTTCCAGAGTGGGACAGCTTCCATACACCTACATTGCAATGACTAATTTTGTTTGTGAAAATTGTATTGGTAAATGGTGCAGAGTGACAGTAATGTTAGGGACCAGTGAACTTAATAAAGTCACTGGGTGAGTTTGTGAAATACTGCCTACAGGACAGAGCAGAGTGCTTACTAAATGCAGTGCAGTCATGGGTCCGAGTGCCCAAAAGCCCACGTCAGACCCAGCTACAAATGCAGTTTGCATAAGGCAGGCAAAGAAGCAATTAAATAACCCAAACAAGGATCTAGCTGTGCCAGATGCCACCACAGCATGAAAAGAAGCAAAGGCTGCACAACTACTTCTGTGAGACACAACCAGAAGCATGTGCTTTATTGAACTCCACTGTTAAATGCACGCCTGCTAGCTGCTACTGCTGTAATTGAGACAGCGCACGTGTATCCTTGTCATGTCCCTGTCTAAGTAAACAGGAAATTAAAATTGGCAACCTCAGTGATGTGCCCGTGTGATGTTCCCACCAACCATACAGAAGTCTAGTTCTTCTAACGGGGATGTGTGAAATGTGAATCAAAGGGCACAGAAAGGACAAGGTTTACAATGTCAGTGCATTTCCACCTCCTCCTAGCCCTGTGAACTGTTCTCTGTCCCTCAGCAGAGACAGTGTACACCATTGGTAACCCAGTGGCTATAACCAATAAGTGCTGATGAGCTCAGAAGTTCGGAAACAGCCTCTTATCCTTCAAGATCACCACTGAACTGTATGGACAGTAGCCAGCAAGGCTACAGATCTTATACTTCTGGCTTCATCATCATTATATTTCTGAGGTTCTTTTTCATAAAAGATCTACATATTAATGGACAGATTCAACAGATTAATTATCTAGCCATGGAGCCTGGGCGTGACTAGTTTCCTTCTTTAGTTTTGCCATTTTCTCTCCTTTACAGGCACATGGCATTTTTTTCTTGAGTATGGAGATTCACCTGAGTGCAAATGGATTATTGAAATAATGTTGCACTGCACTCCAAACAAAAAGGCATTGCAAGGTTAGTTTTGCATGGAAACGTGTGCTAGAATGCCAACAAGCATAGTTAAATACAGAGTTTGGTGCATGACTTCAGACATTGACAAGCAAAGTCATCTCTGGTATCCTGAGCTACATGATGACATACACAGAGCTGACTAATTAGCCAAGAAAATTATTGCTGAAAACTTTTGTAACATGCTAGGGTTTCACTGAACTGGAGTGAAACTGCAAGTTGTTCACCGCAAGCTTTCGTTTGCTAAGAAAAAGAGATGAGGAAGGAGAGGATATGTCCTTTCAACTGCCAGAGATACTGCTGCACTCAGAGGTGCAGGTTGTGAAAACATTGATTATTTTTGTCCACATGCATCTGTTTCCCGTTGAATTCTTCCTTTTGCATAATGTGGAGTCTTGCCTGTCAGATTAATGCAGGGCTTCACCCCCAAACAAAAGTGTTGGCTTGTGACAAATCCATCTACAGCACACCTAGCTCCATCGGTGGGCATATTATAAAAGGTAATGAGCTTGACACTCCCCTTGGCTCCAGCTGCTGTAGCAGCGTGTAATGAGCCTTGCTCTATGGACTCCGGCTCTCACACTGAAAAGCCATTGAGAAGTAAGACAGCATGCCACTGAATTTAATTTACTGCTTAGCATCAGCTGGCCCCTGATGATGGAAGGTCATCTGTATGGAGGGTCAAGTGGTATAAACAGCTCCAAATCTCCCTTCTGCCCAAGGGCTCAGAGGCAGTAAGCCCCACAGCAAGCAAGCACAGAGCCAATGAGGGCACATTGGCTGAGCAGGTTCCACAGGCTGATTCTTTCAGAGCATTTGCTCACCCAGATGACGAACCCCTCTCATTGACTGTATCCCACCAGCATTTTCACAGCTGTTTAGAGAAAATCTAATGTAATAGGCCATGTTCCTTGGAGGACTTAACCTTCCACTCTTCTGAAGTAACTTTCCTACCTCTGTAGCAACACATCAGACCGTATTTTGCTTGTAAAGTATCAAGGATTTTTAGATCCCAAAGTCTGTTTCAAGAAAGGGAAGATGAAGGGAGGCTTTGAGCAGTCCAAAAAAGGCCAATTCCAGAGACTGAAAGAAAAAAGTAAGAAAAGGGCAGCGTATGGTCATATCAACTTCAGTGACATGTAACTCAATGACGTGCAAAGAACAAAGGCAGGTTTATTGCATTTAATTCCCCACAGAGATTTTTTTTCTGCCATGGACTTGTCTACTCATGTTGTAAGCAGCACTAAATTTTGGGTACATTTAAATCTGAGCACGATCAATGAGAAATATTAAAAGATTCATTTGTTATGTGAAACTTGAGGTTTGCGCCTGCCTGTGCTGACAGAGACTAACTAGCCATTCCATGCTCCAGAGGACCAGCCTTGCAGAAGAGGAATGCTCTTTCCCATTGGGTAGGTGGGTGATGCTGTTTAAGGATGTCTCAGCTTTAAACACAGAGATGTTACTGTCTAGTAAGAAACATCATGGCCAAATCCAGACCTCTGGAAAACAGAAAGCTGCTAGTGGGGATGGGAACCTGGGGCATGATGTGTTCCAGGCAGTTTCTGTAGCTGCTCTTCAAAGACGCAATCACTGAATCCAGTGAGACCACCTGAGGAGTAAGAAACCTTCCTATGTGAGTAGATAGATAGAACAAGACTAATAGGGAGTGAAATATGGCTCTTTTTTACCTCACTATGTGGTGGCAGGTTTCTAGCTGGTTTGTGTGCCTGGGTGCTTGCTCACATGTCACACAATGCATGTGCTTGGCTTGGTGCAGCCCATACGTGTGCATGTTCTTTCCCCACTTAATGCACACCAGGGGTCTGTACAGGGCACAAGGACACATGGGGCTGCAGGAGCCCAAACACAGAGCTGCATGACTCCCTTCTGTGGACGGGCCGTGCGGCACAAAGCCAGGTACCATTGCTCTTCCTGCATACTGGTACTGCATGGTCTAAGCATGCGTTTTTGCCCCAATTGTTTCTCTTTCTTTAGATATTACCACCTCTTCCAGCACAGACAAAGACCTGTTTGTGAGGCTGCACTCCTTTTCTGCAGGGATGACAGGTGGGAATGGCGGTCTGATATAAATATACCCTGATTTGAAGGGGTTTGTGAGTGGGTTCTACTCTGATTTTCCATCCTGAACAAACAATTTTACTTTGTGCAAAACTTTCTCTAAGGAGAACGAGCTCAATTAAGAAAACCACAACAACCCAACTTTTAAAAAATACCATCGTTATTGTCCGTGTGGGTTTTGGGTGGGCTGTGGAAATTGATTTACGAGTCAACCACTTTTCTCTTTTCTTGCCATCTCTCGCATGAGTGGTTTGTAGGCCTTGGCCCTTTCTTTCACTCAAGGAGAATAAGGTTGTCTATGGAAGAGGTCAGCATTTCAAATTGGTGGAGTTCAACTGCACAAATGACATAGAACTGACAAGAAAAGACAGGGGGTTTGGAGGTCATAGACTGCATAGGTCCTGGTTAGGGTTTTCGCTTTGTGATGGGACCTGGCACCAAAATGAATTAAATAACAGGCTTAAGGACTATTGAGGGAGGGCTGAATGCAAATCAAAGATAAGTAGAAGTTTTCTTTCCTAAAAGGGGAATGATTTTTTTCCTTACCTCCCCCTTTCCATATCTGCACAGGCAAGGTCTGCATGTTAAACATGATTTAGCAGGCATTATTCTGGAGCCTTTTCATCAGGTTTCTGCAGTGATTGCCTATCTTGGCCTATGATTAATGATCTGCTGTGCAATTTGGAGGCTATAATGACTCAACAATCCACACACAAACTATATAGTTGCATTCCTTTTGCAGATTTGCCAAGCTGTTACCAAGGGGCCCACAACCAAGCAGGATTGTTAGAGAGATAGCTAAGCATTTCTGCAAATGCCATTCTGCCCTTATCTTGCAGAGAAGTGCATTGGGCAGCAAGCTCATTTACAAAATTCAAAGCCTAGATTTCAGTGGTTCCTTTAAAAAAAATTTCTGGACTGAAATAATCATTAAAAAGGCTGGTAAGAAAAGATCCTGGTATATGGCCTCTCAGTGATTACACAGGCAAAATACTTTCTTTGTTTCCAAATTTTGAATCTGATTAATTGAGGCCTAATGCTATTAATGCAGTTTGAAAGAGAAAAGTTAATCTTTTGAAACCCAAGGTATAAATGAAATCTGAAAAACTAAGCAGATTTTGAAGTGAAAGCTTTGTCTTCCTTTCAGTTTCCATATATGAATTGTTATAAGGATTTGTTTATGGATTTCAGCAGAATCTGTATCCAGTTAAAAACTGTCTGTAAAATAACTGCTTTATAAATTTCTTTTGTTCAAAGCATGGGCCCTGATGATAGTTATCTTGGAAATTTCATAGTTCCTGTTTGTGAAGTGGTTTTCAATAAAAATAAATTCAAACAGGAAAAGCAAGAACAGAACTACAGATGGAGTCTGTCTTCCACGAGGATGTCAGGTATCTTATGAAAAATAATTACAGAATAGTCTATATATGTGCCTGTTTCCGTTATTTATTGTTAGTTCCAGCCCCAACAATTGAAAGAGCTCTGGTATTAGTTCATTGCAGTTGCATACATTCATCTTAATTATTCATCCATTTTTATTCTACTTTTTGTCTGACTTGAAGGGAGGGGAACTAGAAGGGCATATAGCAGATCCAACCTGTATGTATTATTATTGTTGTTGTTATTGTTATTACCATCATCGTCATCATGGAAGTACCAAGAATGGAGTTACATTGTGCTAACACTGAATACTCATAATAACATTGTACCCTCATATGAAAGGTATCTCCTAGTTCCATACATAATGTGCTGGGATACTGATTTTGGAAAACCGTCATGGGTCCAAATTTAAGCACAAGTGTAAATACTTCCCTGCATCCAGACTTAAGCAAATATATCACACTTTAGACTATGCCCAAGGTGAAGGCAAAGATCCTTCTGGGAGATCTCTCTCTTATCCTAATGTGGGCAACAGCAGATCTCTGTGCTTCGGCTTCAGAGCCCGACATGTTAGTGAGTGACTGTTTAAAGAAACATTTTCAATATTAAATACAAATAGGAAATATACAATACAGAACTCAAAGGCTCAGAGCTATCAGTTTCCTGCTGATGGAGAGGAAGAAAGAAACTTCCAGCTATAAATACACTCCAAGCAAGCAGCATTTAGCCTCCCCTCCCTGTATAGAGGCTTTCACCCTTATGCCAAGAGCCAACCCTCAGTGATGGGCTATTAAAGTCCTACTATTTTGTAGGTTTTTAACTAATCTTTGCTTCAAATACATACATAAATAAATAAAATCAGCTGTGAACACACTGCTGTACAGCCATGATAGTGCTATAGTGCATTTAAGTCTATTAACCTATGAATGGCTGTGTAGCTGACACTGCCTTCAGGGCAGAGGGATGGACTAGATTGGGGTCAACAACCTTTCAATGGTGCTCTGCTGGCCTGTGGTTATCAGCCCTGAAGCAGAGGTTATGCAGGACAGCAAGAGCTCATCAGTAGCTAGAAGATACTGCCTCTCAAAGAGGTAAAACTCTGCTGTTGCAGCAGGATCATTGGGCAGCAAGAAACAACTGCTTTGGCTGATTCAAGGGCTGAAGAAAAGGCAGCAGTGGGGAGCCCTTAAACCTATCAGATTTCACTCTCAGGATGCTATGGCCTCTAGCTCCCAGCTTTACCTGTGCCTCTGAAAATCAGTACCTTTCATCTCAGGTGGATGCTGTCTCCAAATCTGCTTAAGACTCCTCCTCTTTGACTTCACGAAAGTCAGGAAGCTGCAAAAGGATGCAACGTCCACAAAACAAAAAAAAAAGGACCAAACAGCTCTATTTGGAAGAAGCATCTTGTCTGGGAGCCCACAGCTGATTCTGAAAAGAATGAAAAAGTCAGCAAGCAATGAAGGCTAATTTAAAAACCTCTGTAGTTGCCTTCTGTGTGAGTGGAGCTTGACCTGCAACTCCACATCCCCAGGAATAGTAATTTGGATGGGAACAAGTTAAGGATACCAACTGGAATCAGACCTCTACCAGCTTCTGCAGAAAGCTTAGCACTGACAGAGACACATAGTCTCCCAAAAAGTAATGTGCTTGATTTTTTCCACTGGAACCAACTGTTTCAAATGTGGGACGTGTTCTCTGTGAGACAGCCAACCACCTGGTAGGCAGTTTGATGAGGTCAACCTTACTTCGAACTGGCTTTAACACCTCTCAGTTCCTTGTGTTTACTGACCTCCATTTGAACTGCTGCTTAAAAGTGAACTGGATCATTTTCAGAAGTTGTCAGTGAGTCTGAAGACCCCAGTTCTTGAATGTATAAGAGGGAACATTTCCGAAGTTTCATTTTCTTGAACGATGTTTTCAATGCTTTCTGCAAACCAAGCTCATTCAGGGTATCTCACCCTAAATGCTCAGAATTACTAGCCAGTTTTTTAAAAGCCCTTTTGCAAATTTGGTCATATTGCCAGTTATCAGATCGAGTCAGCTTCACGCTTGATGTGGACCATGGACATCTTCAAATCAAAATGAACTATGGATGAGAAAATGAGTTGTCCATCAGGTTTCTTAGCACACTACCTTGGATCCAGTCAGACTGGAAGCTTGCTAGAGCCAGGTCTTTTGAAGTATTTGAAGGCTCAAATATTACCACTGATAACTGGACAGAGAGAGGGCAAGTTTCTTTCCTCTGAATTCTCATCCCAAGGTATTTCATAAACTGTAAGCTCCTAGGTGGTGCTTGTGTACATATGTTTGTGTGTATTCCTCAGTGTGCAGCAACCATAAGGGTGGACAATAAAGAAAATATAGAGAAAAGTAGTAATTCTCATTGAAATTAGGTGACTTGGTAGCATGAGAGGGACAGACACTATGTTTATATGGATGTGTCATACTGAAGTCACCATGAGTTTGCATGTATGTTAAATTTAACTGGTAGACACAGTTTACTTTCCAAGAATTACTTCCATACAAACATAGGAGGAATAAAAATCACTCTAGCTTCACTCTTGGTAACTTTCTGTAGTCCACATGTTCCAGGAGGAAAGACTCTGGTCTTGAGTTGTGTCTCAGCATTCCTCGATGGCCAGAACTCAGCTGCTGGGATTCAAACTTTAAGGAAGTTAGAAATTTTCACACATGGGTGCAAGGCACATGCTAATGTGTTTTGGAATGTGATTGTGACTTAAGCCAGACCCCTCCTCGGATGAAAGAGAAAGTGACTTTAGATAAAAGTATTGTAGCTTCAAGGATGTAGCCAAGTGTGGAATTAATTTAATCAGAAGCTGAAACATCTCCCCCGGAATTGCTTAAAGCACTGGCATAATATACCAGTGACTATTTTCCGAATGGTGAATATCTGAGCTAGTATAAAATTTATTTGAAATGCGTGCAACAGTTATGCTAGCTGTTTGGAAATGATGACTGACAGTTGCAAACATCATTTTCATGGGTTATTTTGGAAGCCACGAGTTTACAGTTTGAGACAGGAAAACAGGGATGATCACAGGTATGAATAAGGAAGCCTGTCCACAGAAGAAAAGCTTCCCCAGAGTTGTACGCCTCTCTTCACTTGGGATCTATCATTTTTGTCCAGCTTACAAAATCACCTGTAGTATGGTAGCCAACTGCAAAGAAAGAGGCTAGAAGTTAACCCTTGTAAATAAATGTAAAATATTGAATGATCAGTCCCTCTAGAAGGAATCCATTTTTTTTCTATGCCTCTTTTTAAGTTGTTTGAGCACCTTTACAGCCGAAGGCAGGTAAATTGGGGTCATGGGGCTAAAACAGCTAGGAATCTGTGAGACGCTTTGCAAGGAATATGAATGCCCTTCTTCCACGCTGTCTAAGCACAAGGGTGTATGTTTCCGAAGTTAAAATCTTGCCCTTCTAATGTATTTATTCTGCTTGCTAACTAAATGCAGGGTAAGACAGATATCTCTATCAGTCCTTACATACTCTCTTGGTTTTGGTTTTAATAGGGACTATGGGTCTGACTTTGCACACATCAGGCTGCTAGTTTTTGCTGTATGTGCTTTGAGCCGAGCACTGTAATCCAGACATTAATAGAATAAACATCAAGGGCTAAGAAAAAGTATTTTTCAAAGCTAAGAACAGTTGTGTTAGGAGACGTGGACCAAAAAATATGAGCTTCGGATTCCTAGTTAAGGGCTCAGAATCACATAAAGGGTTAAGATCTGCTCCTCCAGATGTGGACTTCATTAATTTAATCTAAAACATCTTGAGAGATAATAATACACATATTTTCAATTACAACAATTATTTAAACAGCCCTAATCTTGCACTTCATGAAACCATTTACATTCCCTCTAATGTCAAGCTCTGCAGGGGAGTATGTTAACACAGGAAATGTAGCATCTTCTAATTACAGTACATCGACAGAATAGAAACAAAGCTGAGTTTTGAAGGCTGAACTGAGGGCAAGGACTGCTCCACGGCAGATGGGAATGGAGAAACACCAGGGCAGACAGACAGGTGTACTATATTCTACTTCTCTGTGGAGACACCAGCATGTATCTCTAGGAAATGATGTATTATCATAAAATGTGGATGTTATTTTGGAGTAAGAACACACTCTCATTGACTGAGTAGCTTCCATAGTTATAGGTATTAAAGAGAATTACTATATTGTTATACACACTGATCTTCCTACAAGCCTGATGCAGCTCACCATAGAGGGTCACAATCCAAGATCACATGCAGAAGGACTAGTGTGTACACAATATTTACAGTTTCTCAGTCAGAATAAGAGAGGTGACTGACCTCTGTCATCTGCTCTGGAAAGAGAACAGCAAAAGGCAGCATTCTCTGTCAGTCACACCAGAGGCTTTCTGAAAGGACCAGTCCCATTTCACTTCTGTTGCTTTGCTTCAGCTCTGAAGGCCTCCGTGGAGCTCACATTGTGTGTTGCTGTCTCAGGTTGGCCTTCTGCGCAGCTCGGTGCAATCAGCTCTTGCGATCACCAGAGTAGCTTGGAGGTTATAGCTAAGAAAAAAGTTCCCAGGTGAGGATGACATGTTGATGTAGTGACACTTTAAAGGACATCTCAGGAAAAACAGTATGAATTTGCAGATGGGAAAACTTCAGTTTATCACTCCAGACATGGTGCTGATGCTGCGTTAGGTTGTTCTCCTAGCAGTGGAAATGCACCCACTGCTAGCATGAACATACAGGTGGATTGCCCACTGAAATTCACTATGAGTTGGGTACCACGCTGCTTCAGCTGTCTTTGCAAATCCTGACCTTACCTTATATTTTCCCACTGTCCGATAAGATTTTCCCAACAGTGACAATGACTTCACTACTTTGTAACAGTAACAGCCTGCAAAATGTTAACAGGCAAAGACACCAGTTTACTCTAGAGGCCTTTGTAAAACATGCTATACAAAGAACCATGATTATCAATGTCAAGGGAAACTTGCCATAAAGATCTTTTCTATCACATCATTACACTCGGTCATCAAAACGTGTGTGCATCTTTTTGGAGATTTTAATTCCACCTTCAAACTTGTCTGGACTGCTGGCAGTCTATAGCTGACAAACTGACTGCAGAAATGCAAGTGTTGAAATGTGTCCTTCCTGGAATCAATACACCCATGTACATGTATGTATTCAAAACCACTACCCACCAGAAGTGGTTACCCCAATAATTTTATGATGTAACTTAGTGGTGCTATGTCTATGCTGTACAGGCGTATAACTGTCCACTTCCCAAGCCCTACACTCCCCTTGGTAATAGGCAGACAACACTAGAAGTAAGGTGGTTCTTGCAAAGGTTCTGGCACATAAAGAAATCAAAATCTGTCTTAAAATAATGAAACAATCTTTTGCGCAAAAAGATTTCCGAGTGTAGCAAAGGCTCATCTATCTACTAAACACCCCCCAACCCACCTGCCAGTAGAAAGGCTGCATAGTGCAGGGGACAGAGGCTGGGAGAGGGAGACGGGGAGGGATTTCATATTTTGAATTGCAATTGTTTGGATTGCTGATCCAAAGTAAATGACAAGAAATCTAAAACCGCCCCCAATACACATATTTCAAGTCGAGCAAACGCTTGGGATTATTTTTTGCCCCCTCTGTGTCCGTTTGAAGGTATTCTCCCAAGATGACAAGCACGTGTTTTGGAGACCATTGAAAAGTTTCTGCCATAAATAGAGGAGGCAGCTTGGCTTAAGTGTTGCTAGGGAATACCTGGCAACAGGCAACAATAGCCCTTTTAGAGAGCCCAGGGCAAACAGTGACCGTGGTAATGGGGTGGGCTTAAGGGAGGCTCCTTGACCAGACCCCCTCCACTCACTCTGAGCCTCCAGCCCTGGGCTGTGTTCCGGAAATTCCCCGCACAAAGCCCCCCATTCAATGGGAGGCGGGTTGGTGCGTGTGCTTTTCTGGCAGGGAGGGGGGCTGCAGAGCGAAGAGGGGCTTCTTGTGTGTCTCCCTCCCCACCACCCACCCCACTCCCCCCCCCCCCCCAAAAAAAAAAAAAGAAAAGAAAAAAAAATCCTACGTTTTTTGTTTTGCAAAGGCTAAAAGAAGCAGAGAAAGTGCTAGGTTTGTAAAAGAAGCTGAAAAGGTTCATAAAGGAGCATAATGGGGCCAGGGAATGCCCCGTGAATTTTGAACAGAGAGCAGAAAAGAGACCCTAAAAAGCAATTAGTGATGCTGCTTGTCGCTGAAGAGAGAGCTTGAAGGAGGTGGGAAGGGGCAAAAGGAAAAGGGCAACTCCAATCACTTAGTAAAGTACGAGGGAAAGTGGGGGGCAGGCTCAGGGAGGGAAGGACTGGCACCTTCTGGCATTTTTACAATAAAAGCTGATGGAGCCACACGGTGAAGGCAGCGTTCGAGGAGCGCCTGGAGCCCAAGGCACACGCCAAGCTGGGTTTTGGCTTCCCCTTCCCTGCTCATTTCTGCAAAACTGGGGAAGCATCACGGCCAGGCTACTGTCTACTAGCCCAAAGGGCCACAGACTCAGCCTCAAATCTTCACCTTGGGGAGGGCTCCTTAGCCAAACATCTGCCTGACAAATGAAGGTGCGGGGGCATTTCTAAAAGACCTCCAATCTCTCTTCTTCTCCTTCCAGAGCCATGCACAGACATTTATTTAGCCACACGTTCCCTGTGCAAAATAAAAATAATGCTCTCTGCTCATTAGCTGGGGGTTGTTGGGGGTGGGGGTGGTGGAGGGGAAAGAAAAATGGGTTGTCTGAACAAGGCTGAATAGCTATAACCTTAATGGGTTGTCAGAAGTCTGCTGGCAGCAGGGTGAGGGCAGCCAATCCCCCTTTGGTCTTTTGTCCTAGACATTGTTTAGGATCAGTGGTAGCTCATTAGGTCGGGACAGTAATATTCCTAGCAATCCTACAGGGCTGAGGCTTCAGACCGTGTCTTCAGCTGTGTTCTTAATGTCAACCTGATTCACAGAGAGGTATTTATCTTGACAGAGGTAGTTTGGTAGGAAGTGCTATTTACCTTTCGTATCCTGATTACTAACCTCCCACAAATATTTCATCTGAAGAGGGAAAAGGGGAAGCCAAGAGTCTTGCCTACATGAGCTGAGGTGTGTTATGTGAAAGACAAGCTTGAAAAAACCAAGTAGGTGGGGCTTTGATGTACAATTTGGCCCTATGGTTTGCCTCCTTGTATTTCAGGTTTCAACTGTACAGTAAGGATAATTATCAATTTTGCATTCTGGAGGTGGTGGAAAGGAAAATATCAGTGTGTGAGGCTTCCAGGCAATGGGCCAGATAAGTAGCTAAAATTAATACCTTTCTTGCATTCAGGGCTCCTAGAAGGGCTGTGCTTTTTTGTTGTTGTTTTGTTTTCTCTGTTTTCTATAAAAATATATTCTGGAATTAAATTGTAAATCAGAATGGATTTCTCAGTTGTGTATAATTCCCCTTACATCCTATACTTACTTTTAGCCTAGCAACGTGAATCTCCTGAGGAAAGGAGCAAAGTTAAACCCCCACCTACTCTAAGGCTTTTCCACCTCTGAGATACTGGGTGTAGGCACATGGCTGAGCAGATCCTCTTCATTGAGACCAGCCATATCCCAAGCCTTGGTCATCTGTGACGTGTGATGGTGTCACGAATCCAAAATGATATTAAATTAGTAAAGTGATGAAATTAAAGGGTAGATTTCCTTGAAATTAGGCAACACATTATATATTCACTTTCAAGTCTTGCCAGTCACAGAGAGCAAAGTACATTGTCATTCTCTGCCCTCTCTCTGCCCTCTTCAATACTTTAGTATTGAAGGCCAGAGGTTTTCTAAGGAAACTCTGAGAGCTCTGTGCAGCTGCCCTGCAACCCTATTAAAAACCAGCCAAACTAACAAATAATGATGAAATTATTTCCTTATTTATTTTGTTAGAAAACAGAGCAGACAATGAACTGCTCTCTGAAACAAAGAGGTAAGAACTACTCATCCCTTTCACACGGTAAGAGGATGGTAAGTACACAAAGGTCAGCACACAGACACTGCAAGGTTCAAATCAAAAGCATGAGGCAATGGGAACAGCATCCCCAGATCCTCAGGGAGTGCAAAGCCCACCAGCAGCTGCCTCTGTGGTGCTCCAGATCTGGCCAGTGCTGGAGCAGCTGCTGTGGGCATCCAGTGGACCAAAACAGCTACGTGGTGGCTCTGCCACATTCCCCGTGCTAAGATGTTGGGAAAGGCTTTGGTGCCCCACAGGACACCATCAAAACACATGGGGAGACACAGTTTTCCACTGTGACTTAACTGCACTTGCATTTGGGTATCTCTGCTACTTGGCACAAGTTGTATATGAATATCATGAATGATGAGTTCTCCATGAAGAATCCTCCCACCACCCCAAGGAGGGGTGGAATTTCAGATGCTAAGATCTGTATTTTTACAGTAGGGAACAGACACATTCTGCCATCAGTGAAACGCCTGCTAGGCTAAAAGTCATTCCTCTCAGGTTGCTCGATTATAAAGGAGCATGGGCATCAGGAGGTACCTGCCACCAGTAGCACAAACCAGACTGAGCAGCCCACATCTCTGTTGAATAGATCCAGGCATGAATTTCTAACTGCTGGGCAGCAGAAGAAATGCTGTCCACAGATGAAGCACTGGGACACATCTCGCCAGCTGTGAGATGAGTTTCGCTGAGCAGTTTTGCTATGCTGCCTTTGCTGGCTTGTTTCTCTGGTACCCAGGAACAGTTTAAATACTCAGTCTTGTGCCTGGGCTGCAACTGACACAAGTGTCTGTGCCTGCATTCACAGGAATAACTCAAGCTTGACAGGATACACATATATATACATAAGGTGGTCTTTTTTCAACAAGTTATTAAATAACCAGTAGCATTTCTATTATGTGTCTGAAATACTACAACAACTAATGTGACAAGTTCTGCTCTCTACCAGCACCAAGCAGAGAAAAACTATTCATCAGAATCACTCGAAGGTTTCTGGTATAATTCAATCTATTATAAAACAGTCTCTATGTGGCATTTGTGCCAGGGGAAATGAAGAGGGATATGAAGGCAATAGTAACTCATTCTGTTTCCTTTGGTTCATACTGACTTCTCCATCTTGTGTGGGGTTTGAAAACTGTCGGCCTGTAAGAAATTTCCAAGAGTTGCATGGAGAGTCTGACTCTGTATATATAATGATAAGATATAAAAATGATAAAACTTTTAAATATTAATAGTAAAGCTGAATGTTTTGGCTTCTACAGGGAGACACCATTATGATGAACAAAGATGATGACTTTTTTGTTGCTGTTTGAAATTTTATCAACTCACTATTTTGTCATAGAATCATAGAATGGGTTGGGTTGGAAGGGGCCTTAAAGGTCAACTAGTTCCAGCCCCCCTGACATGGTCAGGGACACGTCCCACTAGATCAGGCTGCCCAAGGCCCCATCCAACCTGGCATTAAACACCTCCAGGGATGGAGCATCCACAGCTTCCCTGGGCAACCTGTGCCAGTGCCTCACCATGCTCATCACGAAGAAATTCCTCTTTCTGGCTCATCTATATCTGCTCCTCTCCAGTTTATACCCATTGTCCCTAGTCCTGTCTCTACAAACCTTTGTAAACAGTCCCTCCCCAGCTTTCTGTGTGCCTCCCTTAGGTAGGGGAGAGGAAAAGATGACAGTATGCATACTGGTATGCTTTTGAGCGCAACAAAGATGTTAATTCACTGCTAAGGAATTATGGATTTTAAGTGCTAATAAAACACCTGCTCAGTGGAGAAATCCTCTGTTACTTAACCAACCTTTTCTGTGGGCATGCACATGTTTGCAGGAAGATGTAAGCCCATATACTCACGAGCATGCACACTTGCATGTATCTCTGCCTACACATGCATAAAGTCAAGCCCACTCAAAGATGTGAACACACATATGTTCAGACACACAGATGCATATACAGATGCAAACAACCACTCCACACTCCGTCAGGCATGATTTTATGTAAGCTTACATATCTACACCTAAGTGCATCCATATGAACACCTAGAACACTCACGCCCTGGTATTATGCACACGCATCCCTGCATACAGGGTGACCAGATAAGCACACATATAAACAAGTACACTTCAGAACATGTGCACACCCGTATACACCTCTGTGGGCACTACTGCTCTTGCACTCACACTTACACACTCGAATGCATGTCCATACATGCACACCTCTCTGTGTGTGCACACCCACATAAGCATCCAATCATACCACCAGTGTGGATTTGATGTGGATCTGTTGGAGGGTAGGGAGGCTCTGCAAAGGGACCTGAACAGGTTGGACCGCTGGGCAGAGTCCAGTGGCATGAGGTTTAACAAGGCCAAATGCCGGGTCCTGCACTTGGGGCACAACAACCCTGTGCAGTGCTACAGACTAGGAGAAGTCTGGCTAAAAAGCTGCCTGGAGGAGAAGGACCTGGGGGTGCTGGTTGACAGCGACTGAACATGAGCCAGCAGTGTGCCCAGGTGGCCAAAAAGGCCAATGGCATCTTGGCTTGAATCAGAAACAGCATGACCAGCAGGTCCAGGGAGGTTCTTCTCCCTCTGTACTCGGCACTGGCGAGACCGCACCTCAGATACTGTGTTCAGTTCTAAGCCCCTCACCACAAGAAGAATGTTGAGGCTCTGGAGCGAGTCCAGAGAAGAGCAATGAAGCTAGTGAAGGGGCTGGAGAACAGGCCTTATGAGGAGCGACTTAGAGAGCTGGGGTTGTGTAGCCTGGAGAAGAGGAGGCTGAGAGGAGACCTCATTGCTCTCCATAACTACCTGAGGGGAGTTTGTAGACAGGAGGGAGCTGACCTCTTCTCCCAAGTGACAGGGGACAGAACAAGAGGGAATGGCCTCAAACTCTGCCAGGGGAGGTTCAGGCTGGACATCAGGAAAAAAATTTTCACAGAAAGGGTCATTGGGCACTGGAACAGGCTGCCCAGGGAGGTAGTTGAGTCACCTTCCCTGGAGGTGTTTAAAGGACAAGTGGATGAGGTACTGAGGTGCATGGTTAAGTGTTTGATAGGAATGGTTGGACTTGATGATCCAGTGGGTGCTAGTGATTCTGTATTCATCCGCAATCCAGCATGCACACATGCACTCACCTGTTCATGAACGTATGGACCGGTGCATTAATGATTGGACTCGATAACCCTGGATTCCTTTTCCATCCTAGTGATTCTGTGCGCACTGACACCCACACACACTCTCGCTTACCCCCGCCTCGCCCGCAGCCCCCGCCGCCCAGGCAGCACCACGGACAGCGCCCGGCGCCCCGCCCGCCCCGCGCCCTGCGGTCCGAGCGCTCGCGGCCCCGCGGGGGAGGCGCGGGAACACCTGCAAAGGCAGTGGAAATACTTCAAGTTCCCAGTAACATGCGCAAGAGAAAACCCCTGCCGTGCCCCCTTTGTTTTGAAGAGAAGAGCGACGAAGCTGGTGAGCAGGGTGGAGAACAGGCCTTATGAAGAACGGCTGAGAGAGCTGGGGTTGTTTAGCCTGGAGAAGAGGAGGCTGAGAGGAGACCTCATTGCTCTCTACAACTATCTGAGGGGAGGTTGTGGAGAGAAGGGAGCTGGCCTCTTCTCCCAGGTGACAGGGGACAGGACAAGAGGGAATGGCCTCAAGCTCCACCAGGGGAGGCTTAGGCTCGACATCAGGAAAAAAAATTTTATGGAAAGGGTCATTGGGCACTGGAACAGGCTGCCCAAGGAGGTGGTTGAGTCACCTTCCCTGGAGGTGTTTAAGGCATGGGTGGATGAGGTGCTGAGGTGCATGGTTTAGTGTTTGATAGGAATGGTTGGACTCGATGATCCAGTGAGTCTCTTCCAACCTGGTGATTCTATGATTCGAAAGCAGCTACTTCCTTAGACAGCGAATTCTTCAAAAGCTATGGGCTGATTGAGATGATACTACCGTCTCCAAAGTGAATGTGATTGTTGTTCTTGCCAAACACGTAATCTTGGATGAACACTATAGTATTATCTGGACCCAGCGGCTGAAGTTCATCAAGTCTCAATGCTCACTACTTGACCAAGAAAGCTGCTGTTTCAGCAGCAGGATTAAATAAGGTAAGAGGCTTCTGGTGATGGTTAAAAAAGCAGATATATATGTGTTAGAAGGATAGCACAGGGTCTATGTGTAGAAATTAGCTCCAGGACTGGCACACAGGTCTGAAAGGCATCAGCAGGTTGAGTGACTGGGTGTACTCTATGCTAATACTGTATTAGTCTAGATAAAGTGCAAGGTTAGATATCAGGTGCAAAGTTTGATCTAACATCTTTGACATCAAGGACTCTCTTAGTCAATATGTTCAGTGATCAGCTATACAGACACTCTTTTTGATGTCAACGTCACCTTTCCTGGTTCCAGATGCAACAGATTTTGGATGCTGCACAGCAGCATTCACCCGGCCAGCCCTTGAGCCTTGTGGGACAATGACTGTGGGACTAAATATACAGTTAAACTATCATTCTCAGATATTGTGTCTGCTCATTTTCCTGGGATTTTTAGAATGGTCTAAGAGAAGGAGTGTTCTGGGTCTCTGTGAATGTACAGTGCAGAACGTGGATTTTGTGCAACAGCCATGAGACACTCATAGTGCTTTGTGGTGTTCTGCCATCCATAGACACCTCCAAAAGCTCTTGAATTAGGAATGTTTATGGGAAATAAGGGTTTATATACACCAAATCAAGCCCCTTCACCGATGTAACAGACCTGAGAGTCTAAATAGTTACAAGGTGGGACAAAGGAAGCTTTGCAACCCCTGTTTTGTAACAAGAAAACTGCCTATTCACTAGGACAGTTTGAAATAGGGGCAGAGCTCAGGGGAGCACAGTGCCCATAGGGGCTGCACGTCTGCATGGAGGGACACACTGCCATGCAGGCACACTTGCAGAAGAATCAGCAGCTTTATCAGCCTGACACATACACGGGCTTTTCCTCTCAGCCAGGAGTATTCGCTTGGGCACAGCACTCTGTCAGCACATGCACAGCCTTGAACTAGCGAGTTAAGAGCCAACAGGGTGCCTTTTCACTGAACTCCCTCACAATAAAGCCACGATCCCTCTCACCCTGTCTGAGGCTCAGCCAAGCATGCAGAATATAAGACCCTTCACTATCCACCCCTGCACACCCCCCCCTTCCTGTTTGTGGTTTGTGGTAGAGTTTGAAACAGGGAAAGACACTTTATTTGCTCCAATCATTTATCACCAACACTAACTTTGTAGATTTCCTTGCAATAGACCCACATGACAAACACAGTACCAGACAGGCACTGCCTTCATCACTGCATTATCATTTTCAGACTTGTGGCTACCACCTAGCATTTGGATCTAATTCATGGCATCTGTACAGGGGCTAAATGCAGACAGTACAGACCTGGGCAGCAAGCGATGCAGTGTGTGCTTGGAAAGCTCACGATAGCCTTTGCCCAGAGAGGAAGCGAGTTCGCAGTAGCCCAATCCTTTAAGCAGCTTATCTCCTCCTCTCTGCTGCAGAATATGGGAGTAACGTTCAGTCAGGACTCCAGCCTCTGCCCACTGATGCCAAGCCACCTTGGACAGGGTTAGGGTGTTTCACAGAAATGTAAGAAACTGGAGAGTCAGACCTCTGTTCTGCATTACTGGAAAGGAGGATTGAACACACATCTCCCACAGGCAAAGGAACAGATGCACAAACAAGCTTGGAGGTCAGCATCTCTCTGCTCTGGTGAACAGCTGGTTAGCAATACTGTCTGATGTGTTCAACAAATGAGTATAGATCCTACACAGCCTGGTGAGCAGGGCATTCAGTTACAGCCTGAACCTCCTGTGTCGGACTGAATGTCCTAAGTATTACAGCTTAAAAAGGGACAAAAACCTTAAGAGATTCAAGCAATCAACTCCTGCTTAGATGAAAACATCATAATTACCAAAACCAAAGTCCTACTCCTGACTGGTGGTAACTGTGGCCTTCAGTATACGTACCATATACAAAGTAAAACTCAGTAACACATCAGGATGGGCTAAAGCCCATGGCTGGTCATCATTTAGTAAACATATTTCTGTTTTGAAGAACAATTATGTAATACCCAAATATGGATCCTCCACTGAACTCTGAAAGAGGTGTCAACATTTTCAGCTTAAAGGTGGATGGGCAATTATGATTTGTAGAGCTCACTGAAAGGAAAATAAGGAGACCAAGAAGTATAAAGGCCTTTAAAGACAAATTGTCATCTCACAGTCCAAATCATTAGTGAAGAAACTGGACACAAAAGGAATAATCATGGAAATACATTTCCAAAACATTCATGAATGATGGTGAATCCTTTTAGGATCAATATTGAGTATGAATAGTAGGAATATTGTCCCCCAAGGTAAGATGGAAATTGACTACATGAAAGAAAGGAAATGCAGTTTCAGGCAGAGCTATCTGAAATGAATCTGAAAACAAGGACTAGATCAAATTTACATTATATGGAAAAATATTTGCCACACTAGCTGTGATGGAGGTATGTGTTGTCCACTAGCTTCATTCCCACATGCATCTGTGGTGGCAGCATGGAGCCAGGCACAGGCCAGTGTGCCAGTGCCAGTTCTTCAGAGTACACGTCTGGCCCAGACCTATCCCACATCTTTCCATGAATGCAGTCTGTCAGGCCTTGAGAACATCCACATGGAGATCCTCAATGGGCAGCATGGACCTAACCTTATGTTCACCACAACACGTTCAATATCTTCCCTCCACCCTCTGACCATCACAAGGCCATGTCCTGAAATACGTCGGCAACAAAAACACAGCATGTCCTCATGGGACACTGTATCACAGGACACTATGTGAACACACTAGTGAAGTAAGGGACAATATTGTCCTAGATTTTAAGTAGCCAGAAGGATATAGATCACAAAAACACCAGTCAACTAGCAGTCTGTCTCAATACTGAAAAAAGTTGTCTTTACCTGGGTAGAAAAGTCAATGTAGCTTTTTTCTTCCAATTGTTAGATGAATAAAAGCTTTCAGATTAGGATAGTTAGCCTCTGAAATAGCTCATTCTTGCAGACAGAAACAGAGGGACAGATTCAATCTTTCTCTTTGCTAAAGCAAGTGCTACAAAAGTAGGCTTTTTATTGCTGGATCACCACTTCTTAAGAAACTACATCCTTTCTCTTTGATGCTGCATAATGAAGCTGAATTAATTTTTTTGTTTCCTTAATACTTCACTGCCAGTTTAGTAAGCCTTATTTGTCCAAGTAAAGTTTCTTTGGAACTGCAATTCACCTGCAGTGATATCTGTTCAATAGTGACCCATCACTTTGTGACAAAAATTACATTTCTAATTTTTGCAAAAGAATGCTTTCAAAATCCCCAAAGGAGAAACTGGGTTACTCTATATTTCGGGGAGTAGCACACCATTCAAGAATCAAGTTATAAATCATTGTTAGGCTTAGATATGAAGGATATAGCACAGTTTTTACTGAAAGAAATGACAAGTGCTTATGGACAACTGATCTTAAAATTTTCAGGAGCTGTTTTCAACACTGTTGCCAAGTTTGGGGAATTTTCCCTGGCCAGAAATGGTGTCTCCTTTTGTATATACATATATAGGCTTTTTGTGTGTGTGTGACATTTTTACCAAAGAGCATTGGTTAATCTGGAATTCAAATCTATGTATAAAAGCCAAGGTGTCGTCCATCTCCTTTGAGAAGAAATTGCATTTTTAATCCTTGCTCCCCAGCACTGAAGCCGATTTTACCACACAGAGCCTACTGTTTGTTAGAGTTTCTCTTGGCTTACATCAGCCTCTAAGAAGGAGAAGACTCTGATTACTCATCCGTTATAGTGCTGGCTATTTCCTCTGTGAGATCACTTTGAGTAATTAATTTCTAAAAAGCCTGTCCCTGTATTTGCACTGTAAATACAGACGCCGTGTCAGAAATCCCCGTTCAGTACATTCTGCTAAGCTTAAACAGAACTCTTGATTTTGGAAACACTAGAGAGGGCATTGTAAATCACCACCTTTGAAGGTATAAGGCAATGCCTTCCTTTTACTAAGTACACTTGTAAAGCTGCACACAGACATTTTACAGAACTTTGAACAATTCAGTCTCCTAGTAAAACAAAAAAAATGTTTTGCTTAAACACCTGTATGGAAAATGATATCTAATCTTTCGTGTTCGCTATTGGAGAGCGCTCAGGTCAATCAACAGTCAATAGAAGGTAGTGGCAACTTCTATTTTCTATTTTATTTTACAGTCAAGGCTGAGTATTTGCTTTTGAAAGATTGGAGGAGTTAGTTGGCAGTGCCAGGGAACCGGACTCTTTTTATCTGTGTTCTTGTTAGGAGGAGGAGGCAGGTGCAAAGCAAGCTTTCTAACACTGTCAGCAGCAATAATCCCCACCTGAGCATTGACTGGCCACCTGCTCTTCAGGGCACAGAGATAATTCAGGCTCTAAGTTAATGTAGTTCTAAGTCTCTGTTAAGTAAAGACTCATAAATGACTCAAACTACAGTAACATCAGTGAGTATGTCAATATATCAATATTGGACTACTGACAGTGATTCCTTCTGGATTCACCCCAAGGCATGCAGTCCAACCTGAAATGGCCTAACCTGATTTAATGCACCTGTGGTTTATGGAGGACATATTCCAAGTGCTGCTGAAGGCACATGACTTCTCCATAACCTTCTTGTTACCACCTACCCAGCTTATTATTAGAGCCCAGGCATCCTGAAAGCTGATGAATGTTACATTTATATTTCAGCCAGCAGTCACACTCTAAAAGCATTTCACCCAGAGCCTGGGTCTCAATTTATAGTTGGAGTTATCATTTTTATGGGAAATTACTTTCCCTTTCTTAGTGACAGATCCATCCGAAAATATGCAGTGTGAGGCAAAAGCTGAGAGTCACAACTTACAGGAAAACACAGAGATATGCCAAAAAGAAGTTTGTTGCAAGGCAGTGCAACTATTTTCATGCAGGGGAAAGAAAAGAAACCAGAGACAGATGAGGCTTGGCCTCATTCTCCTGTTATCTGAATTGATTCATTTATTCCTTGTAAATTACAACTGTCTACACGGCAAACATTCCTGGGAGCCAGGACCACAACATTCCCTGCTTCCTAGGCCTGATATGATGCTGTTCCTCCCCACTGACTGAAATATCAGGCTTCACTCTCTTGAGACTCTTTAAAGCTGTATATTATGGAGGTGCCGTAAAACACATCAAGGAAACCACCAATGGCAGGGAAGCCCTGCAGAAATAGAGCTCTGTGCTTCACCTACTGTTTTGTTAACTTTCAGAGAAATACGCTGCATGCCATTGAAAGACCTACCAGCTTAACCCCTGTTTCCATTACTCTTACTTAGCTGCAGGGCAACTGTCCCTGGGTGAAGGGCAGATGGGGATGGGTAAGCAGTGCTGAGGCCTGAGCTCAGCTGAGAGGGTTGGAGGATGATGTATGAAGGAAGAAATACTCCCTAAACACTTCATTAGCAAACAATTAAGAGGTAGGGAAAGTTATTTGAGGATAATTTTGCATCTATGCCAAGTGGAAATTAAATAAAAGCATTGGCTCCCCTAAGTTTGCAAGAGGCAAACTTGTCCATTAAACGATGGACATGCTGAAAATGATTATGTAACTGAACTGGTCATTGCTAACTCCTTACTCACACCCACTCAACAAGCCCCACAAAAATTTCAGTTAAAAGTCTAACCCAAACCCTCAGATGGCAAAAATTAGATTTTGCTTCCCCCCTCCGACCTCCGTAAGAAACTTCGCTAAGATTCACAACCTACTCAAGAATTGCAAGTGGAGTAAGGAGCTATCAATACCACCCTTCACCAGTATTGTTGTCTTTTTCTTTGGCTTAGGTGGACAGCGATATGATCTGGCATGGGCTGCAGATGTCACTGTCACCATGGAGCGTCTAGGTAGAGAATGGAGAGGTTGGATGAAATGTGGAAAATAACGGAGGGGAGAAAATGAAGCTATTAAGCTGAAAGAGGGTGGGTTTAAATTAGATATTAGGAATAGTTTTTTTTTACTGTGAGAGTGGCGAGACAGTGGAACAAGTTGCCCAGAGAAGCCATGGATACCCCATCCCTGGAGGTGTTCAAGGCCAGGTTGGATGAAGCTATGAGCAACCTGACCTAGTGGAAGGTTGGCAAGGGTGTTGGAATTAGTTGATTTTTAAGGTGCCTTCCAATTCAAACCATTCTGTGATTCTATGATTCTATCTGATGGACATTAATGAGAAGAATGTATTGCTGGTAAATATGACTCTCATGAAACTGTTAATTTGTTTTCATACTCTTTAGATATGCAGGCAATAAAAGTAAAGGAAAGTGAAGCAGTGCTGTAACTTACATTGTTCCTTAACCTGGAATGAGGCCAAAAATATTTTAGCATATTCAAAAGAAGAAGAAAAAGAAGAAGAAGAAGAAAAAGAAAGGAGGGTAGGAAAACGTCATGCTGAGAATAACTCTATGCACTGAATGAAGCGGGTACATTGACTTCATGTTGGATTTGTTTCAACACAACATAACAGCTTTCCACAAAGTGGTTTAGGTGGAATTCCCAGGTGACTTGTTGTATTTAAATACTGCCTGCCTAGGATTTAAATAAACAGCTTTTATATTAATTAGAAACAAATCCTCTCAATTGGAAGGTATTAACTGTTTCTAAATTGCCCATATAACAGTTACACAGATTTTGATACAGTTACATGCTTTTAAAATTGACAGCCTTTTGTAGTCTAATATGCTATAACCACGGTTTACAACAGTGTAATAAAATATTGATTCAACTGTTTTCACCTTCCATTGATTGGCATAACTCGTAATTAAGTCAGTGTAAACCTTTCCTTGGAGCAAACAAGTCTCTCATTACTAGTGCAGCAGCCTAGGTACATATTTATAGCCCAAGCCTACGAAAATTGTTTTACACATGTTTTGCATCAATACATATGTCAATTATTTCTTTGGTGGTTTCTGATTATAGTTTAATCAAAGACACTCAGTACTGTGCAAGTAGGACCTGAATACCTGAATATAGATTGCCAGACTCTTCACTGGCCAAGTGTATCGATTTCACCTGCTGAGAACCAGACTCAGATACTTTGTGTTGTACAGACAGCAAAATCTTTGTGAAAGGGCCAGTGGCTATCACAAGGCACAGGAGGTGTTGTTAGATGCACCTGATACTGGCAGTGCCGAACTCCCACTGAGGGCAGAGCAAAGCTTACTTTTTAAATCCACAAGGATGTTTAGTATATTTAAAGTTGTTAGAGCCCCAGTATCAGCTTTCTCTGTAAGATAACAGCCTTGTCTGGCTCCTGGGAACAACACTCCACTTCTCTTAGCTTTGACCCCATTAGGTAAATCCGTGTTTCTTTTGTGGCTGAGTAGCCAAAACAAGATGTTGTTTCTCTTGGTTTACCTCACACCATTCAAAAAATCTAAACAGATTCTCAAAATGTTTGTGATCAGATTGAATAGGCCAAATTAATCCTTTGTGCTTCCAGCCTGTTTTTCATTAATTAGTGGAAACTCAACCTGACAATACTCAATATCACAGGCAGCAGACTGAGAGTGCATTGCTGAGATAAATGGAGAAGAAGGAAGATGTCAATTTCTGGCATTATCATCCTCCTATACAATAGCTGTTTGTTTGTTTGTTTGAATATATATGATAGTAGCAGATTTTTTTTTTTTTTAATATCCTAGGATGTCATGTAAACAAAATACACAGACCAAGAACAATTATAGTAGTCCAGCTTTTTGGGAAATCTCCATAGCCTTGTACAAAACTGGCCTCTTTTTTTTGATGCCTTCACAGACATGTTTAATTCTTGAGTGTATTTTCGGAAGTATGAGTGCAGAGTACATTCAAAATGTATGTTCACATGGAATCAGTGTTGTCTCAGATCTTGGCCTTTCTCGGATGATATAGCACAGGCCATGAAAATGAGAGCTGCCAACTAGCTTACGTTCCTTGCAACCTTTGTGCCACTACCATAGCAGCTCTTGCAAGAAAACACTACCTTAGGAGATGTTAAGATGTTCTGCTTTCTCTCCAGAAACTAACCCTTACACTGGGTTAGTTTGTCACATTATTGTAAAATTTCCTAGCAGATTGGCAATGGATCTGAAGGATAAAGGGCAGACAGGTTAGGGAATTCAGGATTCCCAGCTGGTGCCTAGGTTGTACCACCCTACAGATGGCTCGCTCATGTCCTCGTCTTCTCCCTCCTACACATAGCTCCCCTAAAAGAAGGTACAGTGCTGTGTGAATGGGAGTCGATGTTGCACAGACATTATTGCTGAGAAACAAAGAGATTATTATTCTTATTGAGCAGTTCCTGTAGGGTTTTGGCTGGTTCAAAATCCACAATTTCCATTAATCACACCGGGTTTTTGTGAGGCCATCTTGATGTTAGTCACAGCTCATGACCAGTGTGGTGGAGGGTGGCAGGGCCATTTTCATCCCTTTAATCCTAAGGACAATCAAAGGTGAGATGATCTCTCTGAGATGCAGCAGTCACAAGAATGTAATTTATTCATTGGTAATACAAACTGCCCATGTCAGGATGGGGTGGGCTAAAGACTCTGTATCTACCTATAGTGAAAACTCAATATCCTGCTCCCACTGAAGGGCTTCACGATTTACACCATCCAGATATCAAGTAACAAAAAAGCCCTTTTTGTCTCCTCAGGCATATAGAGGACTATACATGGTGGGAGAGTAAGACAGCATTTCTTCATATTTTGCCAAAGTGCTAATAATAAATTGTACAGAACAGAAAGAAAAAGTACAGTAATGTGCTTCTGAGGAGTGATGACAGGAGAGAAAGGAGTGATATGAGCAGGAACTGTCCTTGCATATATAGGAGAGAGAGGTGATGGGGCAGATGGCTACAGTGTTTTCAGCAAGATATTTTGACCACCAGTTCGATAACAGTTCAGATAGGAGGTTGACAAGGGCATAGTAGCAAGGTTTTAGGAAGGATAAGTGAGCCCTTCACCTGCAAACTGCACTCCTTCTGGAAAACAGTGGGGGGTTCCATATCCTTCTGTGTCTGTGTAACACAGAAGCTCCTGCGATTTCTGTTGTCTATAATGTGCACTGCTGAAAAAAAGTGACATCTTATCCAGAACTGCATATTCTGACTGAGTAATAAAAACCACTCTAGATAAAGCCCACTTTGCTGTTACCCTTCACATAGGGAGACCTTTGATGACAGCAACTGAGGATACAGGAGTATTTGAGATCTAGTAGTCTGAAGGCAGGAGGTAAAGGTAAATACGGAGGACAGTCTTTTCTTTCCTACATACTTCCACAGCTGGGGATAGATTGAGAGTAGCTTCCTAGCACTGCAGCATGCACACCTATGCTTAGGAAGGACTGGAAATTGGACAGTGTCATAGAATCATAGAATGGTTTGGGCTGGAAGAAGCTTTTAGGCCATCTAGTCCAATCCCCCTTCATTGAGCAGAGACATCTTCAGCTAGATCAGGTTGCTCTGCCCCATCTAACCTGATCTCGAATGTTTTCAGGGATGAAGCATCCACCACTTCTCTGGGCAACTCTCAGTGTAAAAAATTTCTTCCTAATGCCTTGTCTATACTTCTTTAAGTTTAAAACCATTGCCCTTTCTCCTATTTCTACAGTCCCTGCTAAAATGTTTCTCCCCATCTTTTATTATAAGCCCCCATTAAGCACTGAAAGGCTGCAGTAAGGTCTCCTCAGTCTCTACTCCAAGCTGAGCAATCCCTACTCTCTCTTCATAGCAGAGGTGTTTCAGGCCTTTGATCAAGTTTGTGGCCCTCCTCTGAATCCACTTCAACAGGTCCTTGTCCCTCCTCCACTGAGGGCTCCAGAGCTGGAGTTAAAAGCAGAGGGTTAAAGAATTACTTAGGAGCCAGAGTTTCAAAGGGACTTCCATCCAGCTGCTAAATTTTCACCTGCCAACAGCTGGTGGGTGCTGTGTGCAGGCTCCAGTCTTTGCCTTTGCAAATGAACAAACCATTTGCTTACCTGTATCCCAGGTACTTAATTTATGATTATGGATTTCTGTCTGACAGTTTCAAAGGAAAGCACCTCTGAACTTAAGGTCCAGTGGTTGCCGTCTTGTTCTGCTGATTCTGTGTTCAGCCTGAAAAATCACAGAGGATGTTGACAACAGCTTTAAATTATCTTTTTAGAATCACTTTCAGAAAAGAAGAAAATGCCCTGTATCGCAGATCTGTACTCGTTGTCTGTCTTTGCTGCCATGTTGACTGACCCGTACAAAACCAAAGAAGGAATCTGAACTTGCTTTGAGAGACGGCTAAGCAAGAGAAGATAACGCATGGATACACACTGCAACATCCTTCTGCTTCCCTACCAGCTCCAGCCTTGTGTGCCGGCAGGGGACTGAAACTGATGAGACCATTAAGCTCAAAAAGAGCATGGGATCGCGTAACTAAGTGAGGACAAGCTTAGGCAATAATTGAGCTGACCTATCCTCCACGCAGAGTTCAGTCCCTCCAAATTAAGGCTGAGGGTCACTGATGAGGCTGGTTGAAGAAACTGACTCTACAAGTGCAGTGCTCTCTTTGGGATGGATAAGAGAAAATTAAGAAAAAAGAGAGAAAATTAAGAAAAAAGAGAGAAAATTAAGAAAAAAGAGAGAAAATTGCATTTTGTTTGTCATTTCTGATGTACAGTGTCTTCTGCTGCAAATTTCTAAGACTACATAAACAAGGGAGGGGTCCATGGGTGGGATTGATAATGTAACAAATGTGTAGGATGGAGTGCTTTTATCTATTTCAGAAAAGTTTTAATGGAAAGTAAATGTAACTTGCCAGTGAGAGTATGAATACCTGGCTAGACTAGGGAGTGATGCTGAACTCATGGAGCATGTTCCCTGAGCATTACCATCACCCTTTGATTTATACCTTTGGAGCCTAGTATGGGGGACTACAGACCGCTTTAAGAGAAAGATTGCACCATTGAGCCACTACTGTAACCCCACTGACAGCTAGTCTCTTCTATCCTGCTGCTTTCAGAGACCTCAGCCACCTGACCATTCATTTCACTCTTCACAGTGCAGAGATGTACATTTTTCATGACACTATTATTCTCACGGTTGTGTCTCCCAATTGCAAACTCCAGGCCATAATGTCCATGGTTGGAAGACACCAGCAACAGCTGTTGAGCACTCTGCTGCACAGCCCAGGAGAACCGGGCACAAATATCTGTGTAATCAGCACCAGCCATCACAGTCCCACATAGAGACAACAGCCAAATTACTGCACCTCCAGCCCATGGTCTGACACCATCATAGCTGATCTTATGAGAGTGGAATAAGCTCCCATGTGGCTCATCCCTCGTAAGGCTTAAGCAGAGAATTCAGCTCCAGCCAATTGTGAGAAATAAAAAGGTTCATGATGACAATAATGCTTTTTCCTAGATGTTGTCCCTTTTAAGATAAATATACTGCAAGAAATCTTAGAATTCTTTCAAATGGCTGCAGAAAAAGCTTTCAAGTGAGGAAGAACCCAACCCAGCAAACAAACAGAAAGCACCATGAACCAAAACTAAAACCAACTTATCTCCTTCGTAGCCCTCCCCCCTTGCTATGGAAGAGTAAAAACTTTGCTTCACTCAGTGGTTTCTAAACCAGTACAGGCTTGCAGGTTATTCCCCATGCACAGCAAGCAAAGGGCCCGATGTGGCTCCAAGTAAAGCACAGAAATGATAACTGGAGCCATCAATCTGCGAGGCTCACACATGTGGCAGCGTGTCAGAGCTGCACAGCTCCTCATTGCAAATGTGCCGCACCTTGCTCAGACAGAGCCATGTGATAATACTCACATTGTGTTTCACAGCGGCTGAGACATCCTACTTTTTGTGCCACACAAGCCAACTTGACAGTCAACACTTTTCTCATTCTGTTTACTCGCTTGCACCTCAAAAATAAACAGTTTCTCCTTTCCAAGGATCCATTTATTCTTTAGCTGTGTTTTAATGGGCTCTCATGTTACTTCTGTATGCATTTGTGCTTACTAATGTGACAAGTGTCATGCTTTACATACCATGTTTATGTCTGTCATGGGACACTTTTATAAAGCACAATTTATCTGAATTCTTTTACATGCTGCTTAAGGGGTAGGTCTCAGCTCACTTGAGCAGGTCATCTTTATTTATTTAGGAGAAATTCTTCATTTTCTAAATGCGTCATTAGATTGTCAATGTATCTGAGCATCAAATAAATTGTTTGTTTAACAGCTGGGAGAGGGGTGTGTTACCTCTGGAAAAAAAATCTCTACAGGGTCTTTACTCTCCTAGCTTATTTGATCAGTCCTATGAACACACTAACAGAAAATCTAGGCAAAATCTGTGTCAGACCCGTTGCTAATGGAAAACTGGAGTCATCCATGCAGAACTGGTGACTTGTGTCCCCTGACAATCTGGCTTACACAAAATGACATAAATTGGAGTTTTTTTTAAAAGATATTGCAGGAAAGGCTGCGAATCACCTTTTCAGCTTGAGAACAAACTCCATCTTGCTGTCATCCTTCTCAGTGAAACATTACCGTAAGACATGATACCCCACAAGTTATCAAAAGAAGGAGGCACTGTCCTAGCAGACCATCTGGAGATCTGCAACTGCACATCCCTCACCCCGACACAGATCCTCAGTTGTCAACATTACAGCTGAGATCATGTTTCAGACTTTCTTCTCATAAGAAACATTCATCTGGCTGCTCCTTTTCTACCTGGCAGCAAAGTTCTAAAATAAGAGAGGCCTGATATGTAGACATCTAGAGCCAGCTTACAAATGCATGGCTTCCCAGGGAATGGGCTAAAAAGGAGTAATACAGAAGAGCCTCATCATGTCCATGTCCATGTCCATGTCCATGTCCATGTCCATGTCCATGTCCATGTCCATGTCCATGTCCATGTCCATGCATCAAACTTCAGGCACACCAACAGGGCAGAAATGCTTTACATGGTGAGCTCTACTATCAGCTATATTTAATGAAGAATTGCCTTATCTCAGACACTTCTGCTGATCCCAGGTTCTGCAGCATCACATATGAAGTAGAAATCTCACAAAGGTCTTGAACACCAGCAAAGCTGAAGCTTCACCTACTGGAAACTGTCCTGGGAACCATGCAACTGGACTTACCCTGCATTTTCAAATGAAATAATTGCTCATTACACAATGCGGACTCTGTCAAACAAACCTGAGTTTAATGATTTTTTTTTTTTACAAGTAATAGAAAAAATGTTTGTTTTGATAATACCAAACCATTTTGATTTAGTAAAGTTCCAAACCATAAGGAAGTGCTATTTATTCACATCTATTCCAGAAATTATAAAGGTACTCACAGGAAATGAATTTCTGGCTTCTAAGTTTCTTTAAACCAAGATCCGATCTCAGATGTCCCCTCTGGGCTGCATTATAACAAATAAGACAAGCATGGTCGGTTACTATAATCAAGTCAATGCACCACTTTTAAATTCAGACAGAAACCACTCCTCATTCGCCATAAAGTCTACTGTGCATTTTCTCAGGGCTCTTCTTTCAGGACAGAAAAATGTCAGTCCTTCACAACCCTGCCCGGAGGACTTGGAGCATGTCAGCTGAAGTAGGATCAAAATGACAATCAGGAGGGTGACAAGTCTCACTGGGATGACAGGCAGGGCGTGCATGTGGAGTGAGCACATACATGTGTACTCTGTTGCCCATAAACTCCCCGCTGTCCCTTTTCTTGTGAGCCAGCAGGGCACCGAGGACTGACTTGTGCAATTTCAATGCCCTTTAGTGATGCACAAGAACAGAGCCGACAGCAGAGCAGAGGGTATGGGGCATTGCAAGGCTGCTGTTTATCTGCATGGCTGCGAAGCCCGTGATTTACTCACACCATGTGATTCGTGGACCTGCAATTTCAGGTTTTGTACTGGCAATTCTCTATAGCAAGTATTCTCTTCAAGTCTTTTTTTCAGGGACCACCACGCTAATTACAAAGCAAAGCTGTAAGTGCCTTCAAGGTCTTGCTTAGAATCATAGAAAACTCTTTACAGGGCATTAGTCAGGGAATATATATGTCATCTCAGACCTCTCCCATCCCCAATTACTCACTCATACAGAGCTTCTCTAACTTTTCCTGGCATTGCAGGGAGCAAGGTAGTTGTAACAAGTCTATAGTTATTTGGAGGCTTCCCTCAAACACAGGGCAACCAATAAACAAAACCCACCCCCACTCTCAATGAGAGCCAACAGTGCTAACACAGAAATCTGTCCCAAGTGATCCATATCCCTGAAGTCTTGCTTTCTCTTGCTACAAAATGTCCCCAAAGCTACCATACAAGAATGAACTGCCCATGAGGAAGACCTGAATCTTCTCTACCTCTTCTCTACCTCTCCAAATTCTCCTAAATGTCTGAACCCTTAACCCTTAACACCTACATTTGTGGTGATTTACAATAAATACTGAAACATACTTCCTGATGCACAGTGTTTCATATTAAAAAGCAGCATGAACTGCTTTCTCCTTACTTAATCTTGCAAAGGAACTATTCAAAAATACACTGTTATTTTCTGAGATTAAATGATTAGGAATTTTCCACATGGCTCTAATGTACACAAATAAATCAACATTCAAAGACAGATTAAAGAGGCAACAAGAAAGAAGTATAACATGGTTCATGTGCTTATGTTGGCTTTTTTGCTTTAAACATTTTCAACTTCATTTAGAAATGCCTCCCTCTCTCTTTCTGAATACACACGTGTGGGACAATTCAAAAAGAAGTACTGGTTAGCAGGATACAGTTTGCAAAGGGAGCTATCAGCAAGCAGATTTCAGAGACCATATTATTCTTATGAGTCATTTTGTCCACTGTAAAATTATTCCAGTGAAAAGTTTGGGGTTTTTGTTTTTTTTTTAGGTGAAGCACAATTAAGGTTGACCTCTTTTGCTTAAATTAAAACAGCAGTGAAATGAAGAACCTGACTCATTCCTCTAATTTTACAGGCTCAATAGTAATCTAGCCACGCTATTCATTTAGACAAACCATTAATTTTGCTATGTGGCTGAAACTAGAAGGCCTCAGCTTTCTTTCTCTCACTTTTCCCCCCTCTTTTTGCTCTTTGTCTGTGCACCTGTTTGCACCACTTTACCATCCCATTTGAAAAACTTTGGGTAATCCTCTGGCACTAACCCTGGTGTGATAATACTTCTGTTATTCAGCAGCATAATTACAAAGGACAACACAGATAAAACACGTCTTTCACTTTTGCTGTGAATATGCCAGTTTTGCCACTCTTCAAGGTGAATGATTTCTAATACCTTCTGCATTTAATGTTAATCTAAATTCTTCACACAATGAAACTTCCAGCATCTTAGGGAAAAATGGTTATTTTGACACATTGAAGTGAATGCTAATGTCAAAACTTTACAGCAGCTCTCATAGCAGCAGCAACTTCTTCAAAACATTTTATGAATCTTGATGAATGCACCTCCTCAGAGACAGCTTACTATTAGATCCTGCTTTCACAAAGAGAAGCAGCAGCCAAGAGACGTTAAATGAAGGGGCCAGGTAGCAAGCTGATGACAAAGGCAGAAAAAATTCTTTAGCTGAATCAACATCTTCACCCGCCTTTTCCCCTTACCCTTTGACACTCAACAGGGAAGGCCAGGCTTTGCCTCGTTTCATGTTTCAAGCAGGTTTGGATTCATTGGGACTGATATCAAGGGGGAAGAGTCCTGGTGGCTTGTACCTCTCTTCACAAACTCCAGCCTGGCAGCCACTCTTGTTAAACACATGGGAACATCCATCTGAATTTCTTATATGGGTGCAATGACTGAAACATGACCTTGGAAGGGTGCAGTGGCTGAAAGATGACCCGAGAGGAAAGTTCATTCAATCTGGTAGGCATTAGGGAGTTCATGGAGGTCTATAAAACAAGATAAATTACCTTGTGGTCTCTTTTCAATAGCCTAGACAGATTATCTGGTTTTAGAACTGTTTTTCTTCATCACAGTCATATCACTACAGGATAGAAAATGTTCCTCTGTCTTGTTTTATTTTTCTCAGACTGCTGAGCTATTTGGGGCAGGATAGCTGTTCTAGACTCTTGCTTAGCTTTGGGCCCATGGTGGCTACACAGTGATGACAATAGCAGCAACTTTGATTTGCAAAAGCAATGGGGCCCATTTTTTGGGTGGACAATTTATCTGAAAGCATTATACTTCCATGCTCTCTGAGCACCTAGGAGCAAGTCAGATCAGACTACTACCTTGTGTCCTAAAAACTTCTCCTCTCAATCACAAATCAGCACACATCCTCAGTGAATATCTAAAATACATGACAACTTTTTCTGGCACCTTTGCCCAGCTGTAAAATTTTTTTATTGCTTATTTTTACTTCTACCCAAACATAGCCAAATGCTGGTCATTCATGCCTGGGCCAAACTCAAACTTGGTAGCTGACAAAAAGTGCCGTTTCAAACTTGGTAGCTGACAAAAAGTGCAATTTCCAGTAGTGCAGACTAGAGATAATGAAACTGAGACTGAGAACCATGGATAACCAACAGAGTTCTTGACCTCTGACTATTCCACCTAACAACCCTGTGAGTACACTGAACTTAAAGAGTAACAAGAAGAGTCACAGAGAGTCCCCAGGGCCAGCACTTGCAGGACAGGAGTCAGGCCAGCACAGCCTCTTGTGATCTCTGAGAAAGGTTAATAACGTTATTGACCAGTGCCTAGAAGCATGTCAACCACGTTGTGTAATCAGGGAAAGCTTCATGTACTCTCAAGACCATATTCCAAACCACTAGATGTTACTTTGTCCCCCACAGAGACTGAATAAGGCCCAAGGAAAAGAAAAACATCTTCGGTCGGTTCTTCACAAACTTCTCAACAATCTTTTTAGCCAAAATAGGAAAATTGGTATACAGGAATAATAATTAGCTTACATTGTCGGCAAATGTAAGGCAAAACAGAAGGAAAGATTAACCTCTTCAGCTACAGGTTTTGCTCTTCACAATCAATTCCAGCATCTTGGATTGCTCTGTACCCACATCTAGCCTAAATCCAACTATATGCATTGGAGAATGAACCTCCTTATATTCTCTACAATACTTGCAGAAAGATAGAGACCATTTGCAATTGCTGTTGGCGTCTCCCTGAGGAAACATGGTATTTCCACACAATGACAGCTGTTTGACACCAGCTAATCTGGTTGAAACAAAGATGTCCAATGTACAGTTCAAATCTGCTGATTAAGCAATTGTGGGTGATAGTTGTGGCTAAAAAAAATAATAATTTTTTCATTCAATGCAGCTACAGCAAATATTTAAATCATATTTATGAGCCTTTCAGTCAATGCTGATATAACACTTCCACCTCTGTATAGAGATACTTTCTTTCCTGAATCACACAGTTATCAGTCCTGTGTACACAACATGAGCTGAGAGCTCAGAAGACAGAAAAGCAAAAACTTTGTGGAGCTGGTAAGAGGCCTTATCTGACTCACTACACTCAGACAAAGAGGATGCCTGGGGACCTTCACTGAAAGCTGAAAACAAAATGTATTCATACAACAGTCAGCAGTACTCTCAAGGGTGGTTCCCTAGAGCTTTCTGAGATAACATAAATGTCACTAGTTGACTGAGATAGAGAGCCTGTAAGATCAGTAGTTGAGGTCATAGTCTGGCCTGACAGGGACTTATCATAATAGGTAAAATATTCAGTTTTCCCACTCTCATGTTGACCATGGGATTGAAAATGAGTTTCAATGTCCAAACTGAAACAGAAACTATCTAGGTTTACAGCTTAATGTCCATAAAATCTTGAAATGCATCATAAAATATCCTGAAGGGAACACAAATATCCCATGTTCAGTGAGAAGCCCTCTGAGGCCAAGCAAGAATAACATCTGCACTAAACAGCAGAACAGAAACTTCATGAATTCTCTGTATGCAGGTTCCTCAGGTGAAGGATGTTGATTGTTTTACAGATGGGCATATTTTCAAAGTTTTTGTTTAATTAGGATAATTTTCCAACAGTTTGGCTGCTCATCAGAATCTCTTCAGGATTGAAAATGGACAAAAATCCTTCTAGAACAGACCTTATTGTGAGAGATCTTTCGTTCCATGGTCCTAGCCAGCTGGAAACACTGTGAATAGCCTCTTCAATGATATTTCAGTCTCCTGCTTTTGGACGCGGCTGAAACCAGGAAGTGCAGCAAAACCATAAATACCATTAAAAGACAGAGAGGGAGAAAGATTAACCAGATTTTGGCAAACCTCCAAAACTCTGCATTTCAGTTTGGGGCAAAGGTTCAGGCTGCTTTTCCCAGATCAGTTTGTCCACTTTAGTTATTTCCTGCTCTTACATGGTATAAAGTGCATTTGCTTATCTTTCACTCTCTTGTTCATCAAGTACTACTCATACTCCTTATACATCAGGCAATGCGTGTGTGCAAAAAGAGCAAGATGACTGAGATCATGGCAAGACTCCATAGCTAATTTGGGATCAGAAATAGTGGGCGGGAGAAGCTGATTCCAGCTGCAAGGGGTTATATGGAAATATGGTTCTCCATTTTTCAAAGTCCTGCCCCATGTAGCACTGTTGTTCATTAATTAGAAATTATAATATGTATTACTGATCACAAACGAATGGAGAAATTCATTGCATAGTCCTGCTGAGGAATCAAAAAAACCAAAAAAATAAGCCTAAGGCCCTTTGGTTTTTGTTTTGCTTATCAATGGGGAGAGGGGTGAGGAGGGGTCCATTCCCACTTACCTGATCCTGCATCCTGAGAGTCAAGCACATCATAAGAGCCAGCAGGAGTAAGGAACAAGGGATGCTAACTATTTACCTTCCTGGGTTTTAAAACAGCTATTCAAACATCTGTTGAGCACAATTGTAAGTATTATCCTGAGCAAAGACTGGTGTCTGCTCCTAAGTTTAGAGACCAAATCTTTTCATGTGCTGAGCAACTCCTGCAAGGACAGAGTGACTTCAGCACCCAGCCTCAAACTGCAAGGTGGGGGCACTGTCATAATTCAGGAATTTGTCTTGTAAGATCATCTGAATGTGATAAACTGACTACACTAGAGGCCAAAGGGCTCCTGTGAAAGTGTGGACACAGATGCTGAACATCACACGTGCTACTGCTGAAACAATACAAAGTGGACAGACACATGCAGAATAGACTGAGGAAATATCAACAAAAATAGCAGGTAGAAAGCAGCATATGATTTTTCAGGAATGATTTTCAGACAAATACATTTACTTCCCCTTTTGGGGAGGGGTTAAAAAAAAAGCGAGCTGCATGTCCTTTAGAAACAGTGCTGGTATTATTCACGCTGCCAACCAAACCACTTAAGCTACAGAACCTTTGCAGTACCACAAGTGTAATACAAAAAACAACCAAAACCCACTTACTTCCTTTTTTTCCCTCCCTGAGTATTGACATTCTTGTGCAGTATTAGGAGAGCTAATTTAGCTTCCAGTTCTAAGAATTTTTGAATCTATAGCCAGTAATTATTTGCATTCAGGGTTACAAAAGAGGAAAACAAAGCCCACAAATTCTAGCACATTCATGTGGGATTGGGAGTTGAATTAGGATCCTCACACCCCATTGAATTATCGGCCCCCCTATTAGAGCCTTATTAAAATGGTAATGATTATAATGCCAGTCATAGGCAGGCTGTCGCACCTGTCAAAAAAATACCCCGATTATCCTGTTCATTCAACTGTCTGGCACTCGAATCCGTGTCTCAGGTTTACTATTCTGTGAAGTTTTTCTCTTTTTTCTTTTTTTTTTTCTTAATGAGGAAAAAGAAAAGATACAAGAACAAATACTTCCACAAAGGTGATAAAAAATCCCTTCTAATTTAGCACATCTACTAACCATGTGGTGTTATGGTATATAGGACAGCAATCTAAGGAAACAGATACTGTTTCACTGGATTTCTCTATCGTGAGGAGGAATACAGAAGGCTACACTAAAATCTCTTTATAAAAAGGAACATTGGTTTTTAAGAACAAAAAGAACAATTGTCCTTCCTTCTTCCACACATATATACACGCATATATACACCAATTCTACACACAGGGAGGATTATGCTAGTCAATGCAGTAAAGTCTTTCTTCATATACAAAATAAACACCTCTCATGGTTTAAAGGGACAGTCCTCAAAAGACTAGCGCCAGCTTCCATCCACAAGCTTTACTACAGAAGAATCTGTATTCATTCATTTTCTCCTCTAAAATTAGAGAGAACATAATTTAACTGAGCAGCACAAAATTTAGGATCTAATCTTGAACATACTTTAAGAAAAACGGCATTGTGGCTTGGAGACCTCCACAAGTTTCCAGTTTTAAATCCTACAGGATTATTCTAATTGCTTTTGTTAGTAGCAAGAAAAATAATAATTCAATAATAATGAAAAGACATATGGATACTTGTTTTCCTCCAAAGTAGAAACCAAGTAGAATCAGCATGCACAGGTTCCTGAGAATTTTAACTAGCAATCAGGTGGAAAGAATAAATATTTTTCACCCTATTCAAAAGAAGCCTTTCTCCTTTCCTCTAGCTGTATGAGTTTGACAAATACCACAGTATAAAAGAATGTCAGTGGAAGAGCATTTAGGGGCTGAATGCTTTCAATAGCATCTGAGACAGATGCTGTGTCACTAAGTGGCCAGGACCCTTTGGGGAAGTGAGGCGACCAACAAAAGACCAGTTGAGTTCTGTTTGTTTTGGTTTGTTCCAGAAAAACATTTTTGATGAAACATAAAAAAAAGAAAAAATCTAGGGTTTTCTTTGCACTGAGAAAAAAGAAACTTGCAAGAACTGCATTTAGCAGGTGTCAGTTCCTGAACGCGTGAAGCATTAGATTTGATCCTGTTTTCACTGAACTAACTACAAAAAAGTCCCTTTATTTTAGAAGCTCATCTATTAACTTGCATAATTATTTCCACTCTGCAATGGTAGGAATTGTAGCCAGACTTTGGTGGAAATAGCTTCTAAATGTCATTGTTATTTAAGGCATTCAGTGTGTTTCTAAACATGTTTTTTCTGAGATTACTACAGCTCAGAAAACATTTCTTAAGGTGAAAGGGAATGGAATTTGAAAGGATGCTGTAGTGAAAAATAAGAAGTGTGGCCCATAAATGAGAGAGCAAATAGTGTGCAGCTGTCACCTATCACCTTCTCAGTCTGAACATACAGATTTTTATTTTTGGACCTAATACTCCCTAATATTCTGTTTTCTGCTTTTTCGATGATAAATCCATCACAGTAGGTCTGGATGCTGCTTGTTCAGTGCTAAAGAGGACTTTGGGTTCTTCAATGACACAGTGATGTCTTTTTTAAAAACTCTGGTTTCTCTGTGCGAGTAAATTTGGGGCAAGCCTGAACAATTTCAGAAATCCTGCCTATAAATCACCATCACTTAACCCCAAATCCCCTAGTGCCCACATGACCAGAGACATCTGAGCAGTGGGGTTAAACAGTGAGAAATAAACAGCCTACACACATTTCCATTCTCCACTCCTAAATTTGAGGGGCAAAGAGAAGGCTGAAGAAGCCTTCGGACCAAATTCAAACACGTTCAAGGTCACCTGAGCTTTTGCAAAGGTTTAATGATGCTTTGAGATGGTGCTGCTAAACTCACAGCATGTGCTGCCCTGACTCTGCTGCCTTATCAATTTTTCTTGCCTTAACTTGCCTCTGCCAGCTCAAAACTTCCTCACCATGTGTCTCCTTACTGTCTGAATTGCTGGAATGAAGCTCCTCAGTCCTTCATGCTATCCTCAAGATAGATGCAGTGCTCAGACTGACAGCAGGGAGCTGCAAACTCCTGAGTAAATCAGAGAGACTGTAGAAGCTGGTGAGAGTGGGGCAGGATGGATGCAAGTGCTGTCTGACTATTTCTGCAGGCAGCACAATGATTGGCCCTGGCAAGGAGCAACTGAGGTAGTGGGATTGCAAGCTGTTACCCACTGCCTTGGTGCATTTCTTCTCACACACTTCAATCAAAGAGCTGCAACAAAATTCAGCAAACTAACTTTTGAAAGCATTAATTAGAGAAAGCCAGAGCTGGTAAAACACTACCACAACAGTGGTGAGAAAGAGTTCCACAAAGAAGGGTCTTGAGATCACTTCAATGATGACTCAGCCACCTAGAATTCACCTGCAGGTGATCATAACGTGAATATTTGAGGACAAGTTCCATGTTGCATCCTCATCTTTCAGTCATTTTCCTGCTTGAATTTCTGCAACATTCATGTGGCCCTGTGGCTTTTCACTTTGAGTGAATGAGTGTTGCCACCCTTTTTATGTGGTAGCTAGAGAAACTACTCGTTCCTTCAAAAAAATCCTCTACCAGAAGCAGGCCACCTACCCATTATTAGCCAGGGTTACCAGTTAAAAACAAATGAAGGGAATCACATAAATGGAAGGCAGTGTGCATGTTTTATTAGTTTGAACAACAAGGGAATAGATGGATGAAAGATAAGGTAATGATTTGTGACAGGGGTCAAAAATTTGATTTCAATAATTAAATTACCCTTCTAAGACATCCCTAAGGAAATCTATTAAAATACCATCTTCCCCTATCCCCAAAGTATACAAAAGCTGCCTAGTAACTGTCCAGTATCACTTCCTTTGTGACATGTTGGATGATTCCCAAGACAAAAACCATACGCGCTCTGATGAATGGTAGAGCAATCAACAAGGCAAGGCCGTTTTTTAGGTTACTTGCCTGAAAAAAAAAAAAAAAAGAAAAAAAAAGAGAAAAACTAACAGCTATGCAGCAAAGTTTGTGCTAGGAACACAGGGTTTGATTTATCTTGTTTAGTTTTTCACTGGATAATCATAATTACTCCCCAGTCAGAAAAAGCAAGATCATGTCCATAGAAAGTGTGAAGGGAATTGCTCTTTTGAGGCCCTGAAATCTCTGCACCAAAGGCAATCCTCCATATTCAGAGGAGCACACAGCAGTGAAAACTGGGTTGCCTCATGCTTGATCAGCATATTTACCCTTTTATCAGTTCCCTGGGGCTAGTACTGAAGTCTAAGCTTTCTCTCTTACCACCAATCTCTAGCTGTCTTATGTTTTTTTGCCTAAAGTTACCCCTACTTCAGAAATACTGCTATTTGAACCTAGGACGTTCAGTTGTGAAGCATGGAAGAGATACCATCAAAAGAAGATAAACCAACCATCTGACTCACAAGAGAGGTAAGAGAGATTTTTGACTCAACCTAGAGTCAACTTCTAGGCCTAAATGTAACACTTGTGACCAAATGTGGAGTGCAAAACAAGACACTGAGCAATATAGGATTTATGTTCTTACATAATATCTCAAGTACCTGATTTACTTCCCATTGAATAAAGTAGCTGGTGATGACAAGAAAAGAAGCTGTGATATAGATGCAGCATTTTGAAATACCAGTGTGGTATGTAATTCTAGAGGTGGCTATTATGTACCAATGTCCTCAGTGTCAGGGAAAAAGCCAGATCTGAGCCAGCTGCTTAATATAGCTCAGAATACTTCTCTACATGCTATTTTTGATGTCTTCTATACTTTCATTCTGAATTATATTAAAAGAAACCTTGCAGTCTTTGACTGTATATAGGGCAATATTGTGTGTTCAGATGCGATTTTGGAAGCTATGAAGAAAAAGCATTTTTTAACTAGAAATCCCTGCTTGGGGTACAAGCACACTCTCAGTTTATTGCTTTGTCCACATGCATACCCCAAATCTACTGATTTAAACAGTCACATAACTTTCACTGTATTTCTCTTCCAGAATGACAAAAACTCATCACAATGTGTGGATTTTTAAGCAAACAAGCAGTTTATGTTTAGGCAGATGCACAGTTAAGTCTTCACAGGACCTGGACTCGAAAGGAGATCTGGTATCCAGCTGTAGAAGGCTACACAAAATGCAAGAGGGGAGCTTTGTGAAGAGCACTGGAATGTTTTACTTATCCCGCTTGGCACATTTTCAATTCCAAGGCCTTCAAGTCCATAGTCCTAGTCAATAATCTCATAAAACTGTTGCAAAATTCAACAATAAAAAGAGAGAAATTTTTACATATCATGATTCCCCTTCTCTTGGGGAAAACTTCCAATTTTTAGGAAAACTAAAGAAATTTCAGAGACTGCTATCTATACATTTTCCAGATATAGTTTTCCTTCTATATTATTATTTATAATCTTGAAGCCAAGCCCCCGGATCTGAACAACTGCTCAAATTCTTCTTCTGTCTGGCCTCAAGACTAGTTAGCATTCAGTTCAGAATATCCTGCTTTGACTGTGAAAAGGAGCAGTTACCTCTTTCATAAGCTGCTGGGGTGAGGCAGGGGAAGCATGGAAGGAAGAAAACAGAAAAATTCTATCCTTGAAAAGGTTCAATAGATGCATACATTTTTGGCTCTTGTAGGAGTGACTGAAGCAAGTACATGAAAACATACTGAGGACAAAACTCTGTCTGATTTACCAAAGTCAGTGTTTTGTGGCACTGCTCCACAAGACACACCTACGTGTAAACTATTCTGTAAAGCTCCAGGGGCAGGTGAGGCAGTATTTGTAAGGATCCCTAAAGATGTTATGTTGAGCACGGACATGCCCATTTAACCTGGCAGCTGAAATGCACTTGGATTACACCTCAACCAGCTGAGATTCCTTGTTGTGACATTCTCTTTCTTATCTTGTCTGCAAGATTTGACAATGAGTGTTCCATGTGCCCACCTACCAGATCAGCCATATACAAAATGCAGCAAGGGGTATTTATAGCCTGTATGACTCCCCATTTATCTTCTGTGGTTTCCATTTTAGTCTGCCTTCATCTACTTAGTCTTACACAGCTTCATCATCTAAATTTTGGCCTTTGGATGTGCCTGGATGGTGCAAGGATGCCTCTGGGCCCTTAAAGTTGCAAGGTACAGTTTGTGGATACAGCTTTGAATCCTTCACTCAGCATATCTCTGCATAGAGGCCTGTTGTAGCTAGGACTTTGCCTTCAAAGTATTTATTTTACTGTGCTTCATAAAGATTTTACCACTAGTGATGACTCACCCAACAGTTATACATGGTAATTACTAGGACAACTAGAACTCAAGGTTTTCATGCAAGAGTTTGACTCCTCACAGTTGTATACACCACATGTGAATGAAATCAGTGTGATTATTCCAGCCTTGTTTCAAAGTAAAACCAGATCAGGCTCATTAATTGATACCTCAATTGTGAAAGCACTGAAGCATACTGCAGGCAGTTGTTTTTCTTTGACTATTCCCGCTTTACACTATGGGAGGCAAGAAGAAACACCTGCCTTGTTGCAGTATCGGTTGGGTGTAACTATACTGAAATCAAGAAAAAAACAAACAATAGATAACTAGGAACTACACACAGACCGCTTTCCAGAGTTAGTCCCTCACACATTCAGCAGGTCTTAACGTGATTACAGGAAACCCAGTATTTACAAAATCAGGGGGTTTTGACTGGTTTTGAATGGCAATGATCACATAAAACACAGCCTAAAAATGTTCACGGTGCTTTCCATTACCTTTGATGGTGGAAACGGCTATAGTTCTACACCCCAAACTTTTGCCAGGAAATGTGTTTGCTAGTCATGCAATAATTCTTGGTACTTTTATAATCACCCAGTCATATAGTGGACACTGGGGGGAAAAAAAGAGTATAACAGTTTGTTTGTTTGTTTTATAATTCTGATTACTGTAACTGGCAAAAAGAGAACTCTTAAGTTGATACACAGGGGACAGTAGAGTAGAAGATAATTTCTAGGTTCTTGTACTGAAAAGCACCTTTTGCTAGTATTGTAGTTTATGACAAACTTAATCTTCCAAGAAAAAACCCCAACATGTTCACTGTTCTTCTGAATAATTTTTTGACCACTTGTAACTTCCTGGCTTGCTAAAATGACCAGGAAGAGACTGCAGGATACCCACAGGGATTTTCAAATGATCCTGAAATCAGATGCTTTTGACCAGGCTTTAGCCATTAGTCCCTACTGGGGGAAAATCAACACAATGTAAATACTATGAAAGAGCACAAAGTAAGGAAGAGGTGAAAGCGTCCAACAAGCTCTCTGCTGTGTGCTGAGCAAACATCTGATGGCACTGTTACACACTGTGGTCTCAGTACAGCCTTTCCACATCACCCCAAGCAGAGCGTTTGGAGGACGCTTTGGCTGTTTTGAGCACATTCAGACATTAGCCAGAACACAATAAACGAAAGCTTGTTTTGCCTGGTATTCAGGCAGGATTCGGCTCCATCACTTCAGATATAAGAAAGAGTATGAAATTGTAAAAGCAACACACGAAAATAACCAGAACACACATGGTCTAACTTTGATTCTCATCTCTGCCCTTTACCATGTGACCCTGGTAAAGTCACCACATCTTCAGTTCTCAGGTTTCCAGGAGTAAAACTTCCATTCAATCTCCATTTAACACAACAGGGTGTAAATGTTAACCTAATACAAATAACAAGCAGCAGGTGCATGCTGCCAGGGAGCCTTTTGCCAGTCATGTTTCCAGTAACCAGGAAGAAATTATGGCTATTCCCATGAATGGAAGGAGGAGAGAGGGTATGGGGCTCCTGTGCAGGGGCGCCCTGTTTCTGAGCTGCCCAGCTACCCAAGAGCTGCCTATGCCTCCCTACAAAGCCAAGGGATGATTTCCAAATCTATGAGCCAAAAGTGTGATTATAATTTTTTTGGACACACCTCCATTTCCCTGGTTGCTCCTTTCTACACCTCTTGTTCCAGCAGCAATCTCATTGTCTCTTATCTCCCCTCCACAGGATCTTTCCTTGTTTTAGCCAGAGCAATGTCGGGTTTTATTCCTCCTTCTTTCCCTCTGTCCAACCCTCCAGCCCCAACCCCCTCAATCACCATTCTGAGCATTTGTAACAAAAGTCTAAACTTCAGAAACTATTTGTATTTCATGGGCATTCGCACATTATGCCAAAACGATGGCCCAAAAGTTTGGCGGGTAATCTCACCCCCAGAATTTGTGAGCTGATGATGAATGGCTGTGAAGCCTTTGTGATTGCTCAGGCTCTATTGTGGCAGGAACAATGGAGGAGGACACAAGTCTGGCTCAGGAGAGCAACGGATAAAACTGTTGGGGAGAATGGCGGGCTCCTGCCGACATGACCACTTGTTGACATTGAAAGGATTCAAAAACAAGTGAGCAGAAACAGAAACGATTCTGTTCAGCGAGGCTATTAGTTGCAACGTGTGGCAGTGGAGCGGTCACTCCTGATGTGTTTCCTCGCTAATGAGCCCTGAATGCCCTATTAAACTGGGATGCTATAGGCCCAGCACCACTGGGGCAATGCTATGCATGAATGACTCCCCCAGCACCTATTGGCTGCCTGCGTGAAGGAAGCAACTGGCAACACTCAGATTTAAACGGGTCTGACAGTACAGTTAAATGATCGTTAATTAGAGTTGCTGAACAGATAGGGACTCAAAGCAATTCTTAATGACAAGATAACAGTCTAGCATTACTCAGCTTTGAGTAAGTTCGAGCTTGCACCCCATCTCAGTCTTTGTACTGTACAGATGGGTGTCAAATTGATTTTGGTTTCATTCGTATAGTCACAAACCATAAGAAATCCTGACTGTGTGTTGAGGCAGTACTGGGGAACTTTCTATGCAAATATGAAAATAACCTGGCTAAAAATAAATTTTATACAGAAAAGCTCACATTAGAAGAAAAGAATAGAGAACAGTAAAAAGAATCACTCATCTATTATCATGCTTGGAAAGAAATCCATAAGGAAGCCCCCATTCACATTTTTTGTGTGCTCTCTTATTAGCCCCACTCTTCAGTACTTAACAGGTTCTATTCACTCAAACTTACTCCAGCCTTGCATCTTGAACTCCTGGTTTGCTTGATCAGTCACTGAATGGGAAAATATGAGAATGCAGCATCAAAGCATCAAGCATTAGAAGCAAAAAGTCAGAATGAGAAAAAAAACTCCCTTGCTTGAGGGCATCATCCTCATCCACTGGCTTGGGAAGAGCCTTTCCATAAGGGTGCATTATCTCCTAATCACCACCTTCTGGGCTGTGTGCATCATTCAGTGAAAAAACTGTACAGCCCTTTCTTGCAACAGGATATGGGATTAGCATGAGGCTGATTTCCTATAAGAAATCCATTTTGCTGAAGACTATTATTGACTACACATTCTTATGGAGCTCTATAAATGTTTCATAAATACGCAGAGCCTTCCTAAAGGCTTACAGGCCATGGACACTTGAATAAGTTCTCCCACCAAGGACTGAAGTGGTGAAACAATGTGTATTTGTCAATAGAATAGTGAAGACTGAAGTATTTGGTAGTGGGTTTTTTTGTTTGGCATTAGGGATTTGTTAGTAAGTATTCTTAAACTGTGGAAAGTATACTGCAGTAACCACTTCAGTCCCACAACAGATTATGCAGAAATGTATTTATATATATGACCCAATGAACTATGATTATGTTTCTTGAATAAAATGTAAGATAACATAAACCCTTAATAGTACATTATTCTGAACTTTCTTATAAAATTTTTTGCACATTTTATGGAACAAAAACATTTTAGAGAGGGGGGTTGATCATAGCTATGGCAAAAGAGATTGTTTCAGATTATTGAGAAACTCACTTCAGCAATTATTCTTATTTTATATTAAATTCTACAATATGATACATACAATATAACCTCTCTATGTAGCATTTAATACAAGAGAGCCCTGGTCCAGAGGGTTTCTGAGTCATCACTGAGTAAACTATCAAGCCCAAGTAAACAAATTTTTTGTTTTCTCTCTTCCTTCCTCATCCTTGTTCAAAGGAGTGGCCTCTTTAAAGAAAACTACAACATGGTGACAAGTGCTAGCCTATCATCCAGAAATGTGTCATCATTCTTATCTGGTTTTAATTTTTTTTATGGCAGATTTTCTCTGTTGCTTTCTTTCTTCTTTTCCTTTGCAAATTAGGCAGTGAAAACTTAAGTAGAGAGAAAGGTATCCTTTGCTCTAAACAAATGATCTTAAGATGTGGGCCGTGTCAGTGGCTAGTCTTGTACTAATTATAGACTGTCAGAATTAATGCCATGCAGCCACTGGCTGCTTCACATGTGGGCTCGGAATGTACTCATGTGTGTGCACACACGTGTGCATGCACATACTCATACAACTTTGTACACCTTATTGTCAGGAGGGATATATCAGCAAAGAGTAACAGCAGGAAAAGAAGAATTAGAAAAGATATGGAAATGTTAAGCATTTAGTTTCATTGGGAAGAAATATTATTTTCAAGCTCTTAACATGGGCACAATAATCGTGTGGCTGCTTTTCAGGTCTTCCTGCCTCACCCAGCACACACAATCCAGTTTCAGAGTATTAGAATCTCTGAAGGGAAAGGAGGTAAATGAAAGTCATGCCTGGGATTATAGGAGGAAGCTGGTTTTCCCTTTGGCAGTGGGGCAGCAGCAGCACTACTCCACAATCACATCTGTGGTGCAAAACTACTTGTGAAATGGCATTTTATTTAATAGGTTCCAAATCTTGCTTTGTAAGTGTAACATTTTCCAAGCAAACAGGAATTAGAAAGGTGCTAAAGCAAAAGGACAGTTACCTTAAACTTGATGAGTCTCAACGTGCTTCACTGACCAGCAAGACAGGGGGAGAGAAGGCTGAAGCAGAGTTTCTCACTCTTAATTTCCCCTTCTTCCCCCAACAGTGCCACCAGTACCCCTTCTTGCACAGCCAGGCTATAGAGGTGACAGACTTACACATTTTTATCCATTAAATGCTGGTCCAGGGCATGGCAAAATTCACTCTGGCATCGTGAGGTTAGGGGTCTATTTTACACAAGCAGCAGGTGGTCAGCCTCTTTGTCTGGCAGGAACGGCAGCCTATCTACATCAAATTCCAGCACTAAGACTCTCAATCAAGACTGAATTTTCAGATGGCCCAAGAAAATCTGTTAACTACTTTCTGACTTCTAGTCATTAAAAATAGCTTTAGATAGTAAATCCCAAGGCTTTTAAAACCTGACATAAGTGAAAACACTATGTTTTTTTTAAATGAACAAATTTAGGCACCTTCCTGGAAACGTGATGTAACAGGGTTGATTGACAAAGTGAAAATATAGACCAAGCCCTTGCATTCTTCCAAGAGACTCACTGATTTTATAATTCCCTAGAGTTTTCCAAGACTTATTCTGTGGGGCTTTCCACAAGGCAGATAAAAACATCAAGGGACCCTGGAAGATGTATAAGTGGAAGAAGTGACGTAGATATGGACTCAGCTGCTTGGTTTTTATTACTATTTCAAATTGTTACAGAAGCTTAAAGATCAGCATGTTGCTGGATACTTTTTTTTCAGAGAATTTGTAAATCAGCTTGTTGTGCTAATATTTGTTTAATAATCCCTATTCTACTTCTTCAGTTGAGGTCTCCATCACACAGGTGGTTGCTACAATGTCCAGAGGTCCCAGCTGAGAGGGGCCCCAGGATGAGGGCACAGTATGAACATACAGACTTTGTTATGTTAAAGGCCACACAATAATTACATCCTCCTCTTGGTAAAGGGACCACTGAAGAGGAGTATTGTGCATTTGCTATTGCCTCTCCCTCCTTTGACTTCTGGGATGAACTCTCATTAAGCCTAATTGGACTTCTGCAACCTGCCCTCAGTGAAGGATATACCTGAGCATTCCCTGTGCCCAAGGTCTGCCTGGGGAATAGCAAACTTCCTTAAGGGAGGTTTTGGGGCTGCTCTGTACTGACCACCTGAAGACCTCCAAGGGCCAGTACTACCAGGGCATGGCTGGCAGACCCCAGCAGCAGCAGCAAGGATACAGCCAGGCTGTATTTGTTGAAGGTTGAGACCTCAGCTGCAGAGATGCAGAGCTCAGAAACATCCTGGGACCCCCTCTCTTGCCTGGTCTGGAGTAGGGGAAGGATGCTTGGTCTGAACATCATTTGCCCCAGAGGGTTTATTTCCACCCCTTTTCTTAAAGCAGTGTTACAACTTTCAGGTTACACTGCACTTCATCCATGGTGTGCAGACACCCTGTAAGGCCAGGCTTATTTATAACGTCACTAAACAAACATCACTCTTCTGCATATGCTGTGGTCAGTTTCATTTGTTAAGAGACAGAATAAATAAGATTTTATTTAAAGTAAATTATGGAGGCAATGCACAGCCAGAATTCTTACCCACATATGTATCTGTTAGATACCTCCTCTGTCGGTATAAACCCAAGTGTTCATCTATACTTTGAAGTGAAAACCAAAACCAAGACAAAACCCACTTTTGTCAAGGAATATTCAAAGGAATGTCATGTCAGCAAAGTTTCAATGAAAGCAAGGAGCATTCAGATGCATAAAACTCTAATGTCTCTAGTCTCAGATACTTCTGTACCATATGGCCAGAGAGAAGCAGATGGGCTGGGTCACAGTGGGGGAAGAGAGGGAGAGACTCGGGATTGTTATCTGACCCAGAGGGGCAACACTAACAGACTGTCTCCAGTGACTGGGCTATTATTATCAGAAAGAGCTGATAAGAATGTGATCCTCACATTTATGTGCCCTCAGGTAGTTCTCACATGTGACTCTCGATCAAAACGACCTCTTTTCTTTTTTACAGATGTTTGTTTTGGGGCTGGAACATTTGACTTATAAAGAAGCAGCAGACTACACTGCACTTATCTTATTGATTTTAGATGCAGGTTATTCCTATCTGTTTACTTGCCTGAAGTTCAGAAAGTGGCTTGTCTAAACAGGATAGATTCAACATCAAATAACACAAAAAGACTCCTCAAAATTATTATTGCTGTTACATGGCAGTATAAACATTAGCCCAGCAAAAAAAAAGCAGAACAGCATGGTTCCTGTCAGAGAAATCCTGGATATCTGATATGATTTCAGCAGGAGATTTCTGTGTAACTGTATTTCTAGTTAGCTGCCCTGTATTAGCAATAATAAAAGTTCTCTGAACTATTAAATTGTGGTAAACTGAAACATTACGTAGAAGGAGCTTTGGGGGCATTATTGCACAAAAAAAAAAAAAAAGAAAAACGAAAAAAAGAAAAAAGGTACAAAATTGCATGAAATATATTTGCACAACAAAGTTGGAGACAGGAATCACCTGTTTCTGGTTGTCATTCAAAGATTCTAACTATTTCACCAGAGATGCAGAATAGACCCATTAAGGTTAGTTAAACAACAGGTTTTACTTGTGAGTAGAGGTGTCTCTGTTGAATTTTACAGCTCCTCCTCTCAAGCGCCCATCTGTGGCCAGCCTGAAGTTACAGGTAAGTACTGCTATTCTCAACTTTGCATCTAGAACATCAGAATAGAGAGGAACTCACTGCCTACCCTGTGGTGCAGAGATCTTGCCTCCTGGATCCTGACAACAGTCTCCCCAATCACAAACCAGCCTTGCTCTTGCTGCTGGAGGATTGCAATGACCATGAGGAACTAATATTCTTGCTTGAATCAGGTCCCCTGGTCCTTGCAGCAGTGGGATTTGGATAGCTCTACAAGACACCCGATGTGCCCAACAGAGCAGTAGGCTTCATGAAGTGTCCAGCTTTCCTTCAGCAACTGGGCTGAAACCAAACTCACTATACACACCATGAGACAGCCAGTAGACAGTCATGAATTTTGTTAAGGTGTGATCTTGGCAGCCTCAAACTGTTTGCATGGAGGTGAAAAACACCCTGAACTGTCCCTGTTCTCTGAAGCTCTGCTACAAATGGGTGTCACGAAGAGTGACACTACAACTGCAAAGGCATACGCCATTGAACATTGCCCAAGCTAGAAATCCCTAACCTGTTCTTTTTTGCTCTCTTACAGGCCACTACTGAAAATACAAATGACTGAAGCATATCCCCTGCCTACTTTCATCTGAGGGCCAGAGATGGTTGGGCAAGTTTGCCCTCTCCCATACGGGGCTCCCTCTGTGGGACCACAGGTGGGATTAGCCTGGGATGAGAAAAGCATCACCCTCTCCCTCTCTTACAGCCCTACTAGACTGCACTCAGAAACAGTAGTGACTTAAGAATGAAATGCTTATTTTTTAATGTCTGAAATAGTTCCTGTTCCAAGTCTCTCTTTCTATACAAAATAAGAACAAACAAAATGATCATGTCACAGCTTAGTATCTCCAGACAGCTGAAATCCTTACCAAGGTTTCTTCTGCCTAAGACTGAGTGCTGGAGTTCCTTTTGTGGGAGTTTTTTCATAGCTGTGACACACAGATAAACAATTGGCAGAGATGGAGAAGCCAATTTTATAACAGCGATACCATCAGCTCATCCCATTCTAAGCTATTTTGTAAAAGGAAGATTTTGCTGACCAAACATTGCTGCTTGACCTTAAGTACAGCTAACTAGTTATTATGGGCTGTGTCCAGAATCAGCAAACCTTATTAAAATGGCCATATGGGACACTGTCACTCAGTTTAAATACGGAGATTTATTACTGCTAAATGACATTATTAGCACTCACAAAGCATAGGCAGATTGTCACTTTTTGTTGAGCTTGGAGCTGCCAGCTGACCTCAGTGCTGCACATCCTCTCCTTGACACATCATTCTTGGGAACTCAACACTTGCAAAGAGCCAAGGAGATCTGTCAGGGGGAGGGATGATTTTCTATGTCCCAGAGATGCAATGGAGGGTCTCTGGGGTCTCACTGTATTACAGCACTGATCACAGGTTAGGGATATGCTGAGGGAAAGGGTCTGTGTCTGTGTGTATGTGTACATCCACATATCGGCAGGGACAGCAGACCACAGGTAACTGAGCCCTTCAGAGAGAATTTTGTCCCTCCAGGATTATCTACACCATTTACCAGTGTTTAGGGCTGCGAGTGAGCTCTGGGTTTGGATCCAATGTAAACTATGGGTGAGTAAACATTTTGCTGAGAAGTATATACTGTGATTAGTCTTTCTGGACTTTATGGGCTGGAATTAAACTTATCCACAAGTGGTTTTGACAGGTATTCTTAAACTGCAGGAGCAAATATGGAAAGTCCATCCCTCCTCTGCAGGAGTGCCACAGCACATGTAAGAGGGGAAAGGGGAGATTTCTTTCGGCTAATAACTTGGTAAGGCTCCTACTGAAAAAAGTAGGTTGTTCAAGGTAATTTAAAAAATGCTTGGAATCCCTTCTGTGGGCATGGGTGTGAGGACATGGTACCTCTGATGGTGCCTCAGTGGATCTGGTGGCCCTGGCATTGGAGACATTACAGCACCTACCTCAGCCGTGCTCTCAGATACATGCCCAGCTCTCTTACACTCTTCAACAAGATTTTAGCCAGGTTACACAGGCTGGCATTTAAGTACAGCATAGTGTCAAGAGAACTCTATGAGAAGTCAAGCTTCAAACTCAGCTCTCCCTTTATTTTCAGCTCAGTGGAAGCTCATTTGACCTCATCTTTACTTCCCTTCTTTTCTGCCCTGGCAGACGTAAGTCCAGGCATTATATTTTCTTTTAATTTAATCTAATATTAAAAAGAATATAAACCAGGTCTGGTTTGAATACCTGACAAATTTGTTTTCAAGTTGCTGCTCTGAGCTGCCTGGTTTTTTCTCCCTCTTTCCACTACTTTACCAGAGAAATCTTCCATTAACTAGTCAAACACAGAAGTATTTCTGAAAGGCAAGCAGCTAGATTTCTAGGAAAAGGAACAATATATTCAGAAACTTCTCAGAGATGACAAAAAGCTATATGAGCGTGCAAAAAACTGTGGCCATTTATAATACTTCTTTTAATACACATAGAAACAAGAATGACAAAGTAGAAAGAGAACAGAAGAGGTAAAGTGGGTAGGAAAATTAATTCCCTAAGTATTAAAAGTTTAGAGAAAGAATACTGGTCATTTAGTACAAGTGATTTCTACTGCTAACCTGGAACACATTAGAAACAAAAATCAAAATTTAACTCTGCTCAATATTTTTTGTCCCAACTTGAGGCTGTAAAGTACTTTTCATTTTAAGCCAAAAGAACAGCCCTCACTGATGCTTACTCAAATGTCTCAATTTCTAGACTAAGCTGTCCCATTATTTTGAAGCAGTTATGGTTTAGAGATCAATGGTACATAGACTGTCCTAATCTACTATGAACAGCCTGTAGTGGCGAAGGAATACTCTGCACTAGAGAGTCATCTAAGTCTTCTAATTACTTCAACTACTGATAGATTGGCTCTTACCCCCTCGAATTCCTTTGTCACCGAGGAGTTAAAATTCATGAGCGTCTATGCTGCTGAATGCTTACTCCAGTGCTGCTATTTTCTGAGCCAAGCTAGCCATCACTGCAAAGAGTCGGAGGTCTGTCAGGCCATCTGTTACATAATAGTGAACAATCTCTAAAATCTGGGGAAACAGAGATGGAGAGAGCAAAGATGATGAAGGTTTTAAAAAGAACAGATTGCTGCCTTGCTTGGAAGGGAGGGAGGTAGGGGGAAGGGGGAAGGGGAGAAGGCTGGATAATAAGCCCTGATGGAAGCAGAGACAAGCCTGATTAGCACAGCCAGCAAAACAACCCCCAAAATATTAATGTTAAAATTGACAAGGAGAGCAGAGAGATGGGAAAAAAAATTGCTTTGGGGCAGGAAAACTGAAGGACACTCCAAAACATTACATCTGTAATTTAGGCATTGCCATAGGTGCACAAGGGTCTTTTGGAACACATTCCAAATTGCAAGAGAAACCCATCCCAAATCTTTCTATGCCTTGGTATTATATCACACACTTTTTGGGGTATCCCAAGAAATTAGGTGTTTTTTTTTTTTCCTTTTCATTCCTTGTCCTTTGCTCTTTCCCCCCTCTCCTTGCAAAGGAGGTGTTTGCGGATTTTTCTAGCATCAGAATTGTGAGAACTTGTAAGTAGGGCTCAGCTACCTCATGTTTGTCTTACCACTTGTCCACATTTTAAACAGGACCAATGATATCCAGTGCACAATGCTCTCAGGAGACATACTACCCATTTAACTGCCTCTGCATCTATTGAAATATTACCAGCAAAAATACCGGCTGGGTGAGCCACCAGGTGTATTAAAATTCTACTAACATGAGCTGACTTCTCTATTCTGTCCAGCTCTGTCCAGTCTTACAGTTGCTCCATTCGCTAATACTTCCAGAGCTTAACCAACCAGCAATAAGAATAATACTGGCATTGTCTTGATTTTCTTGGCATTCTGGGACATACTTGTCTAGGTGCACTGCTGGTCTTACCACTAGACTCCTTGGAATTCCCTCCAAATGGTCATCATTCAACATCAAAGTCCAAATTTTATCCCAGAATCTCTTACCAGGAAAATGAAAGAGCACTGGGAATCGAAGACTTTACAATAGTTTCAAGCAGTTGTTTCTGCTTGAACAACAATGTGAAGCAACTACCAGGCTTTCAGTTTTGGTTTTATCATCCTTCTTTGTCTTTCAGAGGCTGACTGCTCCCCACAGGACCTTTGTGGCCTCCCACAACATAAAACCACATGATCTTGACTCCTGTAAAGTTCATATGCTTCAGAACATCTCATCAGACCAAATTAGAGTCATATGTGTTCTCTTGCTTGGGTGCTTTATTATACCTCTCAGCTTTAAAAATAATTTTTAAACTATAACAGAAAACACAATACATGGCTGCTGAAGAAGGGATGTTTTCTGAATGCACATATACAAACAACTAAAGATGTAGGAATAACTTCACTGGTTGACTTTTCATATGGCGATAAGCACTGCCAAAACAAACACATCATAATGAAGTAATTAAAATCTGAACTCATTTATTCATTGTTGTTAATATAGGGAATGGTAGTTCACTAGCTGAGATCCAATTGTATGGTGAAATGCATGCCTTTTAGCTGTATTAATGGATCACATAAGACAATGCTGACAGATGGAAAAGATGAGCTTTATAGGTTTAATAATAATAAACAATAAATGCAGGACCTGCTGAATAGGATTGTCATCATGCAACATGAGTTGTGTAATGATGTTAGCACTGGCATCTGTGCAGTGCTTCAGAATACTAACATCAAGCCACTGGATACATGTTCATTGTCTAAACAAGTAACATCTTTTGCAGAGAGAAACAAATAGCAATGGAGCCTTGATACAGGGCTCCAAGTTTCAGATAAAAATCTGCCCAGATGAATTCCATGCAAAATAATTTATCTGAATGACTTTCTTCTTTTAACCATGAGAGATACATGGTTGGAGCTTTTTTTCTTTTTTAATTTGATCTTTTTTAAAACATTCAGACAACTTGGTCCCTGCTTTAGTGCTAAAGCCTTGTCTAACATTTCGTGATGGGAATGCAAAGCAGGGCACCGAGTACAGTAGTACAAATAACACTTTATTTACAGTTTCATGGCTTTCAGATTTCCTGTCTCCATAATCACTTCCTACTAATTTCCTTCTGTTTTGTTTGAAATGGTAGTCTTTTCAAAGAAAGTGCCCAAAGAAACAACGCCTTTGTAAGGTTTGGAATAAATCACAGAGGTTTTCATACTTCTTTTTCTTGATGTCTGTATTTCCTAGTGCCGGTTCTCTGTATTAACAGGGTTCATGCTGTATGACTGGATGGTTCAAACAGGATCATGATAAGAGAACTGCAAAAAGGCCAACAATGAAGGGCCAAAGTCTCAGCTGGAGGAAGCTGGCACAGCTTCACTGATGAACATCAGCTACAAACCAGAAGCATTTGAAAAGCCAAATGTTTTAATGATGGACAGAGTATCTTTTAAGCACTATCATGAAACTTGGAAAAATTTACTAATACTTCAGCATGTACAAAACGTCTAAATATAATAAAATGTCTGTGTTGTAGAAAGTAAATAAAAGCACCTAACACAAAGGTGGAGTTGCTAATCTGGGAGAGTAGTTTGGTCTGAAAATAAATCCACAGAGTATTTGACTTATTTTAATTTTGCCTAGTGGCTTCAGTTGCCTAATAAGTAATATGTTTGAGAGCTAGAGAGACCAAAATTCACAGATCCCAAATCCCCTGTCCCTTTTCAAAATGAAGCTATCAACTGAAAAACCAAAGAAAAAAAACATGTGCAAAGGCACAACACTGAGTAGCATTAATAGATTGTATCCTTACTGATGTCTGTTGGTTTTGTCTCAACTATTTGGCCAAAGCTGCCTGTATAAGAACCAAGGCAAAAGCACCATTTCCACTGCTGATCTCTGGCGTCCTCTTTTTTCAGGTCCTTGATTTCTCCCTAGGTTTTTCAGACTGTTAACACTACTGTAACTCCAAAACTGTAGAAAAAGAAAGTTCTATTGTTTCATTTATTAGCTGGGTTAGTTAAGTAATTGTTAAGTAAAGAAATACCTCACATGTATTGATGTTGCTTCTGGTCAGGTTGCTTTCCTTTATCTAATAGGATCTTTGACCAACGAAATATCACAAGAAAGTGATGAAGGTATGAATAGTGGAAGTTTTTGCCACCCCTTTTAAACCTTTCCAGGAATGGATCTCTTGGCTTTGCTTAGTCTGCAAGTTAGTGTTTCTGAAGAGACAACTTCTTTCAAGGTCATCTTCATCAGTATCAGCCTGGAAAGACACTCACAGTATTAGTTTTCAGAAAATTAGCCAGTTGCCTCTGGGCAGAACTCCAGTGTCTCAGAAGTGCGGCTTTGACAATATGTAGTTAAGCTCTGCTTTCACTGTTCAAGCTGAGGAAAACTCTCAAAATCTCTCACTTTCCCTCTCCTACTGAGCACAAAGGCACAGTAGTCTAGGGTATGTTGGCTCCATACCACCTTCTTCACCAATTAGTCATTTCCCAATATGTAATACAACAGAGCAGAAGCTGCAGAATATCTTTGAAAAGTCAAAAACCTTGTGAATATAAAGAACTTCTGAAAGAGAGAGTTGACACCATAAACTCTACAGTATTTTTACAGAGACACTAGTGTTCATTAAGTTTCTCAAAGAAAAGATATATCAGATATGTCTAGGCACGGCAGAGCCTAAACAGCTTTATGATCTTTTGTAAGGAGACATATAGACAGAGAAAGAATGATTTGAGCAAGCAAGAACTGATGTGTTTTCCAGCCTCTTTTACCCAAACCAACCCTTTTCATTTCATATCCATTTGCATGTAAGACTATTACCTTTTTCATTTTTTGTCACCTCAGTTGTATCTCACAGTGCTCTCCCTCAAACCAACAAGAGAGATTTCACCTGTGTACCCTCTGATGCTCTCCTCTCCTCTCCTCTCCTCTCCTCTCCTCTCCTCTCCTCTCCTCTCCTCTCCTCTCCTCTCCTCTCCTCTCCTCTCCTCTCCTCTCCTCTCCTCTCCTCTCCTCTCCTCTCCTCTCCTCTCCTCTCCTCTCCTCTCCTCTCCTCTCCTCTCCTCTCCTCTCCTCTCCTCTCCTCTCCTCTCCTCTCCTCTCCTCTCCTCTCCTCTCCTCTCCTCTCCTCTCCTCTCCTCTCCTCTCCTCTCCTCTCCTCTCCTCTCCTCTCCTCTCCTCTCCTCTCCAGGGAAGAAGCTATGCATGTCACTAGTACCTGAGAGTCCAGAATAGCTCTAGGCATCCTGAAATAAACCTTATAGCTCCTGTTATAGAGCTTCAGTGCTTACCTGCCTAGTTATAAGGAGCACCCAGCATTTGACTGCAAAAGACTTTGCAATAATCTACAGCACTCTTACTAGATTTCAAAGATCTAAGTCACACAGGAGATAATAGTCATGTCTGCATCACAAACAAGAGACAGCTGATGGGGACCTGGACTGTTATACCCACACATTCCATTGTCCCGCAGCCTGTGCCAACCAGTATAGGTCTGGGAATGACTTATCCACAGACAGGGCAGACTTGAATCTATGCATCATTCTCAACAGTAGACATGAGGCTGTGCACCTTTTAACGAAGCTGTTTAGTTTCTGAGCCTGCTTTGCTTCTGGTGAGCTGAAGTTGCATTAGCTCCCTCTGGACCAGATCTTTAAGTGTCCTATTTAGAGATCTGCATGTATTGAGGTAAGTAAATGTGACCAGTGGAGAAAATCTGTTTACATTGGCAGCATATGCTTTTATTACTCTGGAGGCTTTACCAGTTTCACCTGTCTTAGTCAGACTGACATAGTGACTGATAAATGCTCCTTACAGGATCAATCTAAAGCATTCCCCTTTCAGATTCAACAGTTCAAGTGTGACATGGTTTGGAACTGTGAACTTGATAGTTCATGTTTAGTAGTGCACAGGTATGGTTGGGCTTGATGAACTCAAAGTTCTCTTCCAACATAGTGATTCTATGACTCTATGGTACTCCTCTGTTTACTGGTTCTCTGGAGTTAGGGCAGAAGTGAGATCAGTGCTCTGTCATTGCAGGGACAGATGGAAAGGCTTTCCTGAAGAACTGCTTAAGTAGGAGCATGACTGACCTCAGAGATGTTTATCAGCCTCTGCTGGTGCTTAGAACCTCCCAAAATAATAAGTAATGTCATTTTAAAATTAGAACAAAACCACTCGTTCCATATTAAAGCCAGTGTTGTTTATAAATTAGGAAAGTCTTTTGTAGAAAAAGGGTATAAACTCTACTGCAGATATTGGCCAAAACTGGCATAGTTTGTATTTTATGGGAAAGAAAGAGATTGAGAAGGAAACATGAAGATATGGTATGCTGCTTATAACCACAAAATTGTGGATTCCCTCCCCTGCTCTCAAGTTCACCAGCTGCACTGGTTTACGTTTGTGGTTCAATCAAGACCCATAACGTAGCTATAGCATTAAGGGAAAGAAGCATGGAAAGAGTGAAAGAATAGTCACAGGGATAACCTGAAACTTGAGCATCCTACTTTATGTCCCAAGTAAGGAACTTGTAAGGGTGAGAGCTTAGCAAAGTGCTCCAAATATGCCTTTGATTTGTTCAGACACTCAAGGGAGAGTCCAAGGTCAAAAACCTGGCACCTAATGGAGCCTTTATCTAGAGAAAGGTGCTCTTCAGGTACTTACTGAATGAGAAGAAGGGCAGAAGCTGTGTGGGAGGTGTTCTCCAGCTGTGGAGAGATGCAAACACTTCACTGCTGTCCTAATATTTCATACCCTAGTCCAGGCTGCAAGACAAATAAACTGGGTGTTGTTTCAACTGTCTCATTTGACATGGTCTAACACTACAAGAAGTGAAAGAAAACCTTAGCACCCTCTCCCGCCCCCCTCCTTGGACCAATTGAGCTGTCACTGTCTTCACAGAAAGTGATTGTTCAGTCGAAAGCACATTTAGCACCGATGCAAACTCAACAGTCTTGCAAAGCAGAGTTTCCTTTTGTGCCTCCTCTCCAAGGAAAGTGAAAGGCGGCAAGAAGAGAGAGGCAGGAGGGAGGGAGTTGGCTGCTTTGCACTATCAGCCCTCCCTGCTGCCTGCTCCATAGCTTGCCCTCTGCAGGCAATCCCAAAATCAACACACTGTGGCCTTCCTGGCTGGGTGAGTGGTCCAATGCTGGCAGTGACAGATATTTTCAGGGGCAAACGTTCAGAAGAAGGTAGAAGAAAGTGGTGAAGTGATGGAGTTTCAAAACTGCTTTGCTAAGTAGGTTGTAACCTTCAAGTTAAAGTTTGTCTTCCAGAGGCTGGTATCTTAGCAACAAATTTTTTAAAATTTCTATTATAGACCCTGAAGAAGCAGCACCAGGCATATCAGAGCACAGATGTGTCAAGGTGTCAGAAAAGAATCACCAGGGAAATCTGATTTCCTAGGTTCTGCGCAGCAGAGCTGCACAGGGATACTAGTCTTCAGCATCACATGACTATTCTGCACACACAAGAATGAGATCATGAGGAAATGGAAAGGATTTTCCAGATCCCATCCAGGGTGAAGTCTCTCCCATTCAATTTTACCAACAAATAATGCTAAGAGCCTCAGCCTATTGTCAGTTTTAAAGATATCCATGAAGTTTCCTTAATGGGGTTGACTTCCTATTTTGAGGAGTACCCCTGCATACTGAAACTCACATTTATTTGAGTGCAGAATAATGTAATATACAAGGTATAATAAAATAAAGGGGAAAAAAGAAAGTCATATATGCAAGAAGCAAATAACTGTTCTCCCATCCTACAAACTGGGGATTTGTTTCTTCTTGTCTTTTTTTGGAACATAACTGGACTATTGATCTCTGCCCTATTCAACGTCTTTCCAGGCAGCAGTTTGCACTTTAGGTTCAGTACTGAAAATCAACAACGGAGAAGCTGTCACATCCCATCACATCAGCTCCTTCATTAGCCGCCTTGAGAACCTACATGTACAGCCAGTACTCCTTTCTGCTCAAGCCAATAAATATTTTGATGGCTGACTACTAGTGCATTTCACAAACCCTCAACAGAGGAAGTACAGCAGCAGAAAGGAAGAGATGTCATAATTACTCACAGGTAATAAACTCAGGTTCTCACTATGTATTTACACCCCTCTCCACTGCTAATGAATTCATTATGTAGTAGGTATTGAGTAGCACAAGGGAACACACATTTTACACATCCAGCCTGATGAACAGCTCTGGCACTGTTGTACAGGTCACCCTCTGCTCTGCTAAGTTTTCACACTAAAAAGGCAGTAAGTCAAAATTCTCCACAGCTTTCTGTTCAGCAAAACTTGAGGCAAGAAGAGGAGAGGTACCCTCTACCAGTGATGGCCAGGGGAATCATGAAGACCCTTCAGGGGACTCTGCCTGCTCTCAGTGCACCAGCAAGACATTCAGTGAATGAGATAGGGCTCCATAAAAGAGGAGAATTGTCACCATTAGCACAAGGATGCTCCTCTTAGAAACTTTGAAAGAGAAGCAAACTACACAGATCTGGCCCCCTCCAGCTAGACAAATTTGTGCAAACAGCTCTCAGACCACAGGTTGACACAGATCTTACTGATACTGGCAGCACCATGGGGTTATTTGCACACAGATGATCTGGGCCTGGCAGCACATTAGGGAATAAAGCTTTTGTTAGACTGCCACAAAGATCTCATTGTTTGGAAGTATGTTTGAGCAAGCTCAGTTATCAGTGTAGAAACTGATGTAACTGTGTGACTGGAAAACTAGTCCCTTCTTCATATCCAATCACTACACTGCCTTTCATAATCTTGGAGAAGACTGTCTTTTCAGCAAAATATCATGGAAAGAGAGTAACTGCAGGGGAACTTAGGAAACTGCTAGGATCAACTTGCCAACTCCTAACAAATGTCTCAAAGCAGACCATCCAAAACCAGTAGTCTTGTGAATACATGATGGGTTTGGGGAGGGGATAAGGGGGAACAGAAGGTAGAAGGGTTCATGTATTGCTGTGTTTAGTTTTATGTGTTCACCTTCTCTCTTAGACACACACCTTTCACAACTTACGTGATTATGTAACAACATGATTTTTTTTTTCAGGTTTCACAAACATTTATCCTGGGAAACCCAATATTTCTATGTCTACCCAGCAGATCTGCAGTGGTTCCTCACCTGAGAAAAGTGTCAGTGCCAAAATTAATCTCAAAGCTTTCGAAGGATCAAAACCTTGGGAATAAATGTTCACACCTAAAGTACTTGCAGGGAAAAAGTCAGGAGGGCTAAGGCCCAACTAGAAATGCGATTGGCCAAGACTGTGAAAGACAACAAAAAGTCTTTCTACAAATACATCAACAGCAAAAGGAGGGCTAGGGAGAATCTCCAGTCCCTAGTAGATGCAGAGGGAACAAGAGTAACAGGGGACAAAGACAAGGCTGAAGTGCTCAACGCCTACTTTGCCTCAGTCTTTAACAGCAAGGAAAATTGTTCCCTCTGTGCACAACCCCAAGGGTTGGAAGAGAAGTATGAGATTCCCAAGGTCCAAGAGGAGGTGGTTAGAGACTTGCTTGCCCAGCTAGATGCCCACAAGTCTATGGGGCCGGATGGAGTCCACCCAAGAGTTTTGAGGGAACTGGCAGATGTGCTGGCCAAACCCCTTTCCATCATCTTCCAACAGTCCTGGATGACTGGGGAGGTTCCGCTGGACTGGAGGCTGGCTGATGTCGTGCCCATCTATAAGAAGGGGCGCAGGGAGGATCCGGGGAACTACAGGACTGTCAGTCTGACCTCGGTACTGGGGAAAGTCGTGGAGCGGGTGATCTTGAGTGCGATCATGAAGCACTTGCAAGAGAACCTGGTGATCAGGCCCAGTCAACACGGGTTCATGAAAGGCAGGTCTTGCCAGAGTAATCTGATCACCTTCTATGACCAAGTGACTAAACTCTTGGACGAGGGAAAGGCTGTGGATGTGGTCTTCCTGGACTTTAGTAAAGCCTTTGATACAGTTTCTCACAGCATTCTGCTTCGGAAACTGTCGGCCTCTGGCCTGGACAGGCGCACACTCTCCTGGGTGAAAAACTGGTTGGATGGCCGGGCCCAGAGAGTGGTGGTAAACGGAGTTAAATCCAGCTGGAGGCCAGTGACAAGTGGGGTTCCCCAGGGCTCAGTCCTGGGTCCAGTCCTGTTTAATGTCTTTATCAATGACCTGGATGAAGGCATCAAGTGCACCCTAAGCAAGTTTGCAGACGACACCAAGCTGGGTGGAAATGTGGATCTGCTGGAGGGTCGGGAGGCTCTGCAAAGGGACCTGAACAGGCTGGACTGCTGGGCTGAGACCAATGGCATGAGGTTTAACAAGGCCAAATGCCGGGTCCTGCACTTGGGGCACAACAACCCTAAGCAGAGCTACAGACTGGGAGAAGCCTGGCTGGAAAGCTGCCAGGAGGAGAAGGACCTGGGGGTGTTGGTTGACAGCCGACTGAATATGAGCCAGCAGTGTGCCCAGGTGGCCAAGAAGGCCAATGGCATCTTGGCTTGTATCAGGAACGGCGTGACCAGCAGGTCCAGGGAGGTTATTCTCCCTCTGTACTCGGCACTGGTGAGACCGTTCCTCAAGTACTGTGTTCAGTTCTGGGCCCCTCACCACAAGAAGGATGTTGAGGCTCTGGAGTGAGTCCAGAGAAGAGCAACAAAGCTGGTGAAGGGGCTGGAGAACAAATCTTATGAGGAGCGACTGGGAGAGCTGGGGTTGTTTAGCCTGGAGAAGAGGAGGCTGAGGGGAGACCTTATTACTCTCTACAACTACCTGAAGGGAGGTTGTGGAGAGGAGGGTGCTGGCCTCTTCTGCCAAGTGACAGGGGACAGGATGAGAGGGAATGGCCTCAAGCTCTGCCAGGGGAGATTTAGGCTTGAGATTAGAAAAAAATTCTTCACGGAGAGGGTGGTTAGGCATTGGAACGGTCTGCCAAGAGAGGTGGTTGAGTCACCTTCCCTGGAGGTGTTTAAGGTGAGGGTGGATGAGGTACTTAGGAGAATGATTTAGGCATTGGTGGGAATGGTTGGACTTGACGATACAGTGGGTCTCTTCCAACCTGGTTATTCTGTGATTCTGTGATTCTGTACTTTGTTGGATTCAAAACTGCCAACCTGTCAGATGAAAATCATCTGTAAACACTGATTTGTTCTATCAACAATTGACACTTTAGAATCATAGAATAAGAGAATGAGTTGAGTCGGAAGGGACCTTAGAGGTCATCTAATTCCACTCCCCTTGCCGAGACCAGCTTGTTTTCTTGACAAAGCTTGTTTTCTTGAAAGGACAAGTTTGTTTTTTTAAACCAAATTGTGATATTATTTCACCTCTGCCAATGGGTCTTTTCACAGCAGGGCGGGAACACCTTTGTTACTCAAAATACAACTCAACAAAGTGTCCTCGCCATAATGTAAAAGAGGAAACTCTCACTAATCAAAACACTTTCTTAAAGAGATACCCCAAATTATGTGAATCAACATCTAAGTGATATTCCATACTCAAAATTCTGAATGAAAAGTGATTGTGAAAATTTTAATGATTCCATCTGTAAAAGAATGGGTTGAAAAGACAAGAGAAAAGATAGGCATGGAAGGAAATAGGGAGAAATAGAAGAAAGAAGGATATCTTTGTCATAGTGAGTCACAGACTTGTCAAAGTCAGAAATGTCCACTGTACAAAAGGATCCTACAGGCCCTTTCCTTTTCCTGGCCGTCAGCACCAGACTCAGGCGAGCAAATACTTAGCAGGAGAAGTGGCCATTCAGTTGCTAAAGGTTAAAAAGGAGAAGGATCAGAGTTTCTCATGGAATTGGAATTTATTGAGGACTGAAGGGGCAAAGTTCCGGTGAACAACCAAAGGCAAGTATTTCAGGATTAGTAATAGGATTTTATTCTGTCAGTCAGGGACATGCCAAATAGAGGCAACAGCGAAAGTGGGAGTTTCTGTGAGACTGGCCAAGTAAGAAAGAACTATGAGCCAGAAATACGATGCAGACATGAAAAATGTGATGTGAGGTCTGTCAGAAGGGATATTTCCATCGGAGTATCACTAGTAAGTAGCAGTGGAAAGACTTTCTTAGTGGTAGTGGTTGGAGGTCTGGTCACCCCCTTTCCATGCTGTTAGAGCCTTCCCTGATCACTCCAGTGCAGTCCTGCTTCTGGGGGATGGGCTGCTCTAGTGCAGGGTCAGCCCTGCGTGACACTGTTGAGCAACCTTGCTGATTTGAGTGCCATGCAAAGGGCTGCAAGGATACTCGCTGGGGCCTTGACCCATCAACTCAGGAGCTGAGTTTAAGCTCTGACACTTGCCCTCAGTTCCTGCCTGTGCTACATTGTTGACCCTGACATGTGGACTGACTTCTTGGCTTGACCTCAGAACTGCCTCATTGCTATGAATGTGTCTACAATCACTGGGCTGCGTCTGACCCTGGTGACAGCCAATGGATGTGCCCTGCACACCTCTCTGCAGTGCTGCGGGAGTGGGACCTTGCCAGAGAGTCCATTGCCCTGCCTGCCCTGTCCCCACCATCGACTCCCTGTTCCCTTGTCCTTCCTGCACCTGTAGGAAGAGGAAGGTAGAGCCTGAAGCAGCACAGAGGAGACTGAAGGGGCTTGATTTGGTCAGGCTTGCAATATCACAGCTGAGCTGGACCACAGTTGCCTCAATAAATACCTCCAAGGTAAGAAGACAGAAAGAGGAACAAGCTAAATGAGTGGGCAATGTTAACACAAAACCAATTGCAACCTGGAAATTAGACACAGATTTCTTACCCCCAAAGAGGTCTGGGTCTTGAAAAGCCTGCTGATCAGTATAGAGGGAGCAGGCAAGACAGCTTTCAGATGTAACCCGAGCAGCTCACGGAAGAGGTTATATGACACGAAAAGCAAGGGGCAGATCCAAAGCCTCCTTTGTGCAATGCCCGTGGGAGCACAGCAGTGCTCAGCCCACCCCCAAGGCTGAGAGCAGCTGGGAAAGGGGGGATGCCTGTGCAGCCCAAACTCTTTCTTCTCACTTGCCTTTCTACCACAGCGTTTGTGCCTTGTTTCCCTGCTTCCTTCTCCACACTGCATATTCCTGGTGTTGTGACTCCACCATGACTGACTAAGAGAAAGGACATAGAAGTCCCCATTTATCTTTTTGGTAAATTTCTCCTTGTTTTAAAACATTTATTTATTTATTTATTTTTAATATTTAGTGCTACCATGCTCGTTTTAGGTGCATCTGTTTCATTCCTTGTTCCTTTACCTAGCAAATACTGAAGTTAATTATAGAAGGCATGCTCACTGCAATCGGCAATTTACTCTACGCTGTTATCTCATGGTGAGCTAAAGAGAAAGCCTGAGTCCATATTTGAAATCCTCATTCAAATACTGCTTTCAGTCAAGCAGTTTAAAATTGCTTTTGGGGGGAGGGTGAGGAGAAGGAGGGTGCTTGGGAGGAGTGTGATCTTGTATTTGGTGACTGCTACAGAGCTGGAACAGTGCAGGGAAAGAAGGGCCTGTTTTTGCTATCCATAGTAGGGAATTTAATTTAAGGCTGATGTGTTGCTGGTCGGAAACATACATTAAATACCCAGATGCAAGAGAAATGGGTACAGAAAACAGCAAAATAAATAAAGGATATTGGCTCATCTATTCAGAGGGCTGGTTTCCCAAACCTGGCACATTGGTGATTCACTGCCTGCCCTGACTTTGTGTGTTGCTGATTTGGCTACGATCTAAACATAGAGCTTCACAGTTATTGAACCACTGTCCCAGACCCAGCCAAGGCTGAACACAAAGCAGGCCTGAACAAACCAGCAGGCAGACTACAAAGGAAAAGTAATTGTTCTGCTTAGCATTGGCACTGTTTCTGCTATGCTTAGCATTGGAACAAGTTAATTTGGGAGCACAATCTTCTTAAAAGGAAGTGTTGCTCAGCCCAGCATCCCTAGGTTTCATGCAGTGTACTGCCCTTTTCACCAAGCATGAGCTGCTGGTGCTACTCATGATGTATTTTTTTACTATACAAGTAGTGTAACATCTGATAGAAATCAGCTTTTATAAACCTCTGGTTGGCATCTTGTTAAAAACTGACATCATATTTGCCTGTCATCACTAGCTCTCGAGGAAGTTTCTGCCATGATTTAATAAACAAGGGGAAGGATTTTACTGTTAAGATGAAACAATAAACCACAATATAAAAATACTAATACCATTTTTATTCCAATGCCCTTAGTCTAAAATGCTTGGTCTTAACTGACCCTTTAGAGGGGTAGAAATTGATCACCAGGAATAAAAATCATGGCCAAAAAATAAAGTGCAGAGCGTCTGAATGAACATAAACTGTCCATGGCTCCATTATGCTTAACAGAGGTACGGAGACAACCAGTGTCCAGAAATTTGGCCAACAGCAATTCAACAACCCAAGAGCAGAAGCAAGGAGTGCGGTACCTACAGCGTACAAACTCACTGCAGTGAGACCTCCCTCCTACCTGGCAGGGTCCAGAGGAGAACTCAGGGTAAACAAATTCCCTTGATGTAGAAGATGGAGGAAACCATCCTGCCAGCAGCACAGCACAGGCACCCACGTCCTCTCCAGAGGGTGTGCAGTCCCACCTGGCAGGAAGGAAGGGGATATGGCCTCATCTTTCCTGCAGGACCATCTTCACATGCCTTAACATTTCCTGGGGGTGGCCAACTTAATTCAGAGCAAACACCTCTAAGCCATTCAGAGCACCCAACATCAGGCAGCCAGAGATGCAGCCTGCACTTCACGCTCATTGCTGGCTTGAGCTGTGCGCTCCTAAGCTGTGTCAGTTGCTCCTTTGATATCCAGTGAGCTATCCCATAACTGCACACCATTATACTTCATCCTCACCCATTTTTGTGGTCCAATAGCACTGCAAAATGCCACAAAAGGAGAGCAAGCATCCCCTTGGATCCACACTTTCTCACCTGACAGGGAGCATAGGATGCTGAGGGTAACACGGAGTGAGAGGACGAGAGCCCCTTCCCTTCCCTGCAGTGACAGAGGTCTAAATTACACTTCAGCATCATTCACCAGAGTCAGCCAGCTGCACAGAAGCTGAATTAAGACCTCTGAATCCAGCCTCATATGCGGGTATCAGGCAGGCAGCTGGGGCCAGCATTGCCCCTCAGCCACGCTAGTGCCAGGGGACGGACTCCGGGGCCATCAGCTGGCATCGTGGAGCAGAGGCACCAAGCCTCCTGCCCAGGCATCACATGCAGGAACAAAACAAGGGCTGGATATAGCACACTCATTCAAATAGCACAGTATTTTAGCATCAGAAATAGTATCTTTTTTTTTTTTTTTTTTTTAGCAAAACTACTGGCAGAGAAAGATACAACTTAGCATGAAAATAGGTATCAGAATAAGGCCCTAGCTGAATAGTCAGTACTCTGCATAATTCTCTCTTTTCATCCCCTCAGCCTAGATCCTCTCCAAATATTTTGGCGATTTAAAAGTAAAAACTGGAACATTTGGATTCTGCCTCTACCATATCCCTCTATATTGAATAAAACCCTCTCTCTGATTTCAACATCAGGCTAATCATGAAGTTTCTGCCCCTTTCTTTCTCTCTCTGTCCAAGACCAAAGAAGTGAAAAAAATATACTTACTAGTAAAAAAGAAAAGAAATACACTATTTTAAGGAACGCATTCAATCACCCTGTGTACTAACATTTTGTATGTGAAACATCTTATTCCACCTTCAACATATATAAAAGCATGTATAGAGAAGGATAGAAAAAAAAAACCTGAAGTCAGGATAAACTGTGGAACTATATTACTGCCACTTAATGGCAAATGCCTTCTTCAAAAATCCCAGCATGCTTTACACACTGTCTACATTTGAATGATGCATTGTTAGACAATGGAGAGGGCCAGCAGAGGCAAGTAGTTGAAAATCATAAATGAAAATTACAATTTACAAGTGAAAATACAGAACAGGCGACATACCCAACCATGCAATTTTCATTTTAACTCTCTGGGCAGTACAGTAAAAGGGCTAGCATATGCTCCCATCAAAAGCAGTGGGAATAACCCTAAGAGCCATCTTTCTCAAATCACAGATGAATTCAAATGGGAAGAGGCATGCAACAACAACAAAAAAATAGTTGTTAATGCATAAAACTACTGTATGTCTTCCAATAGCTGGACTCAAGAACCCTGGTTAAATACTGACTTTCTTTCAGAGTCAATCAGATAATAAGACCCCTTTAGAAGCACAGAATAGTTAAATTCATCACCATAATTTAATTGTAGAAGGTTATTAAAGAGCACTTCGACTCCCCTCCTGCTTCGGCGCTGCTTTTGTGTATTAAACTCAGACTAATCAAATTGCAGATTCCAAGAGTACTGTATTAGTCATTCCCATCCCTTTTAATTTGTTTAATGGCCTCCTTTTTTCTCCCCCCTCTTGTGTGTGTGTTCTGACTGGCTGTGCAGCGCTTAGGCTCACGACATGTAAATAAAGAATGGATAGGGGAACAGCTCGTCGAAAAGAATAAAGCGTGCCTCCATTCTAAAGTTACATTTGATGTCAGCGTAATTCATGGGACGTGTACTGCAAGCAATGGTGCTTATTATTTCTGCTTAACTGTCTACAGACATAGGAGGAGAGAGGAGAGAGAGAGAGGAAAAAAAGGAAGAAAGAAAAGAAAAGAAGCCTGAATTTACACTTACCGCTTCAAAAGCCCTTTTGTGCTTCGCCAACTTCTCCTGGCTGAAGATGCAGTATTTTGCCAAAAAGTCGACTGCAAGAGCAGACAAAAAAGGGATAAAATAGGCAATAAAAGAACTCTTTCCCCCCACTTTTCCCTAAGCATTTTTGTAAAATGCCATAAAGAAACCTACGCAAACAACACTGGTCACAGAAACCTCCTCTTCTAGAAATGTCAGTTTAGGATTTGCTCCTTGTGTTTCAGGTTTTCTTTTACTCTTTCTTATTTGGAACTCTTCACCTGGCCTAGGGCACAAAGTCAAAGTTTGGCCTGAATTGGAGATGTTTAACATGTGTAACACATAAAAGCCCCATCTTTGACAGGAGGTAGTCTGGGAGCGTGGCAAGAGCTTGTTGTTGTTTGTTTTAAATGTCCCAGAAAAGAACCTCTTCAGACTCAAGTTCTGCAGAGCAGCATCCTTCATATATACTCCCAAGTCCACAGGTATCAATAGCAACAAAATTTCTTTGGATTATTCCAGTCAGAAGTGACAGGTACACCCACATAGGCTTTTCTCTTTCAGTATTAAGTATCTATGTCACAGAAATGACATGCCTTTTTCGATTTCTCTCTCTTGATTGACGTCAAGTAGGGCACATTGGACCATTAAAAATATCATATGTGATTCCCTCTCCTCAGTTTTTTTTAGTTTATTTCCAGGCCTATCATCCTGGAACTTGAGTTGGATGACTGTATGAAGTTGGCCTTGCTTCCTCACACTTAACATAGCATTAAAAGCTGCTGGAACTAGAATGAGAAAATTGTACAGAAATGTCAGGTCATGCTACAACCACAGGCTGAGCTCATGAGTTCTGTATATGGTATCAACTACGTCACCTCTTCATTCTAACTTCTCCTAACATTTATTTGTTCCCTTCAAATTTCTTTCTCCATGTCCCTGCACTGCTGTTCTGTCACTTCATCATCACCTTCATATGAAAGAGATTCTATTTTCACTTCAAGGAAAACTGCCAACAAATTCAGAACCTGATGGAGAAAAAGGATTGGGACTCGTCTTTTCTAATTTCCTGTTCATTTAAAGTGAGAACTGGAAAATAGAGGTAATAATTTGAAAAAGGTCACCTGAAAAAAATCTGAATTATTATCATCATTATCGATAGCATTATTTTACTATAAAGAGAAAGGGAGTGATTCACAGGGTTGTGGCAATACAGTATTCTGACTGGTATCTAAACAAGCTGACAACATAAATCTCTTGCTTCTTTTTAAAAGAGTACATTTGTCTTCAGGTTGTGTTTTGGGACATGCGCAAGAAAGTTTGGGAGGGAAAGCTCAGTGTTTATAGCTATGCCCTAAACAGTACAAAAGGACAAATAAAGACATCTAAATGCCATTTTTTTCTTATCCTATACACTCAATATTAACCAAATCCATATGGTAGCAACAGCAAAAATACCTTGCCTTTCCATGACAAAACAGCAACAAAGATTTCTATTTCAAGCACAAACTGACAGATGCTCCAAGACTGTTGTTATTGCAGGATGTTCTGAATTCCATATTAAACTACAATACCAAAAGGAATAAGAAAACTAAGTTCTGACAAAGTTGGCTTTGCATATATTTATCCTATTGGCAGCATCAGAAAAAAAATTAAGTCAAAAAAGACCAACTGCACTAGTGGCATATCTTCTGGAAAAGAATTGCACCATGCTTAGTACTGAGCATTTCTCCAGGATTTAACACCTATTTTGCCCATAAGAAATTTTCAGAAGTTGCCCTCTTTTGTTTGCACACTGATATGGTCTTGGGAGATGTAGAGGTTCCAACCCACTCTAAAACATCATTTATAGGATGATCTGCATTGGCGCCATCTGGTGATTCCGAAAAATATCAAACCACACAAGGAAATGTGTCATTTCTGTTTTTAATAAAATCTTGATATTTCTTCTCACCAAGTATTCCATAACACTGAAACTCCACTTTCAACTGAGTTGCCAGCCGAATAGCCCTGTAACAATTTGGGGCGGTAGAAGAGGGAGAGTCATCTCCATCTCAGAAACAGAGGATCAAGAAGATAAACTTTAGCTTTTATTTAATCAATTTTTAAGGTCAGATTAGGCTCTTAGATCATCTGCTTAGATTTGGTGCATAACAAAGGCCAACAAATGCCACACATCCCTGTATAGTTGGTCCAATTATTTGTACCTAGCTAGAGCACAGTTTTTTGGAGGAGAGTCCTGTGTTGATCAGAAATTGTTAGAATATGGAGAATCCCATACAGATGTATGATACTTTATTTCTAAGATCAATATTTGTCTTGCATTTCACTTGAATTTATGTTTAGTCTCGACAACAGCAGTTTTCCGAAGGCTAAAGAACCCTTTATCCTCCCTATAAAATTACTTACATTCTGTAGTAAGGTTTTCAATCAAAAAAAATTAAATGCAGCTCTGTCAGTACATCTTTCAGACATTTTTGCTGATTTTTTAAAGGATTTTTAGTGATGCTTGTCCTCCCCACAAAGGCTGTAATCTTTTTAAAACATGGACACCAAAACTGTATGAACAGCCTCACCATTAGCACAAATCTCCTCAATTATTGTTTCCCTCTGGTTTAGTCAAAGTAGCAAACAACGAGTGCTGCTTGCCATTCCAACCTTGGGCAATCATTCCAACATCAGAGAACAGGTTTTCTCTAGCCGTGTTCCTCATGCATCTGTTTCTCGCTTTGTTTATTCCCCTTGTCCCCAGGAAGTTTTGAAATCGTCAATCAATTTTGACCAAGTGTGACAGAGGTGTAGAGGTTTGACAGAAATTAAGTACCTACAAGATTCATGAAAATAGGCATGAGAGTAGAGGGAGGGAGGGAGGCCCTATTAATTCCCTCATTGAAGGAAAGACCTCAGCATGAGCTCAACCTTTGTTACAGCCTGGAAATCCACACGAGAGAGAGACCCTGGAAGGTAGACATCATTAGTAGAACCGCTCATGGAACCACCTGTTTAATTAGTTATTCTCTGCTGTAAAGAACTATTTAAAAGCAGCTCCATAAGTTTCAATATAAGCTTGCTTGCAGTGCCCCCAGTAGGACTAATGGAGACTGAGGTCAGGAAAAACTGGGCACCACATGCATTGTACCTCTCACAATACGTATCCTGAAATGGCTGATAGAGGTTTTGGGGCTCGGACAGACACAAATGCAGGTCTATCATATTTGTCCCACTGTTGCTTGGTGCTTTACTGCCAGGCACACTCTTCTGCCCGATCATCATCAGCCTCTGCCTCCATTCCCCATCTTTACCATATTACCCAGGGCTGGTGTCAGGAATTATCACATCCATAATCATGCTGTCCTTCTCATTGTAGCTATTCAGTTTGCACAGAACTGAGGAAAGCCTAAGAAAAATCATCTGCCAAATTCAAAACAAATCTGTACTGAATACGTCTGTACTGAAACAGTGTCATGAACTCACCAGGTACATGGGGTGGTGAAAGGGTCCATCCCTCAGGCAGGACCGGTTAGTCACCCTGTGCTAAATGTCAAGTCTTGACTGGAAGTATTCTAGCTTTGCAGCAACACAGTTGCAAGGCTATTAGTTCCTTAGGCACCCGTAGAATAATGTACTTTTGCCTAATGTTGACATATAAAAAGACTGCTTTTGTTGAAATCAGAAATCGTTCTAGCCAAATATTTCAGAGAGGATTGCAAAACTAAAATTTAAACCTAGCTAGTACTAGAGCACTTTTCTAGTCCAGTATTCCTAAGATCCTACCTCAAAAAGGCATTTAAGAGAAAACATATGTTACTGTTATAGAAAACACAAAAATTAGTCTCTGGTTCTTTGTTCACAAGTTGTGCATCACTCGTATCATTTACTCCATATACACACTCATGCCTGTAAAACTGCTTTTTGCAGTACACGGGTGATATTCCATGGAAACAAGCATAAGATTACAGAGGAAAAGAGCCTGGTAGGTGAGTTTGAACAAGAGTAGTAAGGAAAAGGGTATGTAAGATGCCAGGGAAACAAAAGAGGGTTCAGGACGCATCCAGGTGAAGTGCCCAGGCTGAGGGAGATTTGCATGGGGACCTTGTGGCCATGCAAAGCTCCATAGGCCACGTCAGCCCTGGCAGCGTGCCCCATTCCTGAGGAGGGAAAGGTGATTTACTTTGCTCTTGTAAACTAAAACTCCCATACTCACGGTAAGCTTCTTATATTAAAAGAATATTAAAATCGAAGAGTTAAGTACATAAAAGCTAGGAAATTATGGAAAATACTACCATGCTGCATTATGAAAGGCCACATCATAAAGTAAGAAGGAGGGCAGAAATCAGAACATACTGGAAACTTTAGTTTTGGCATTTTAAAATATGAGAAAAACTGAGGCAGCTGCAACATGAAGTGAGCAATAATCTCTATTCCAATCCAGCTCTATAAGTTCAGTTTAGTTTCTGATTACATTTGTTGCATGTTCTTAAAACTATAAAGAAGATCTTGTAACATTTTATGATCATCAAAGGATTAACCCTCTTAACCTTACCTGAACAATGCATTATTCCTCTTTTACAGATAGGGAAATCAAGAGATTAAATAACATTTCCAAAGCCGGCAAATGTGGCGGTAGTAGACACAGAAAATCACTGCTCTTCATCACCATGCTTTAACTGGAGACAATGGTGTCCCATGGGATATCTGTGTCAGAGCTTTGAAGGACATCAAACTACACTAGGCTGTCAATAGAGATAATGGAGTAATTGGCAACTATGTCTACGAGTCTTTTCCTTTCAGGATTAGGATCTTCAGCCAATTAAGTAATGCTGTTGACTGGGCAATCATAGATGTTTATGAGACAGATAGAAAGGAAACTACAAGGGAAAGAATAATCGGGGGCTCAATTAAATACTAAAACCAGTACGTCACTTACAAGGAGCTGAAGAAGCTTTGCTAGGATAGAAAATACCTTATACTGGGACATGACCATTCAAATATCAGGATTGAAAACAAACCATTGGTTTCCAGGGTTAATTCTGGAATATCACTATGCAATTTATTTCATCTGCCTGTGCAGTTTACACACATCCTCTTTAGACCCAAGCATTTCACCTGCAACCAAGAGACAGGAAAAAATTGTATAAAGATACGAGTTGAATGTCAAAAGTATATGCACAAGAATATGCACCTTTTACCAAAAATCCACCCACTGAAAAGAAAGCCCAACAGTATTTTGCAAATTCAGTGGGATTATTTTCTTATTTGCATTTGACTGGCTTAAAAAAATCTAGTATTATTATTTTAAACCAAACTAAATTATTCATATGTACCCTGTTACAAGAGACACATGAGAATTCATTCCATCAGAAATCCTTCCTAAATGGAGATTTCAAATATTTTTACAGGTTTTCAATACTGTTTTTTATTATATTATTCATTATATTACAGGTTTTCAATATTGTAGAACTGTGCACCTGTACATATATAAAAGTACAAAATACATTCAAGAGTCTGTAAGGTATGTACTCCCATAGTACACAAGTGAAAAAAAATTGAGTCACACAACAACACTGTTTCATATGAAACAGAAAACCTCTTCTCTAGGGTAAGGGGGTCCAAAGGGCACCTCCTTTTACAGGCCTCCCCAACAGACAGTCCTGTAACTCCCAGGTGTGGCATCCATGAGGCATTGTAAATAACTTACATTTTTTCCCCCTTAAAAAGAAATACACCTTATAAATTTAAGAATCAGATGCTAGTCAGAAACTAGTTTCTCCTCGCTTCTCTCCCTTTCTTCTCCCTTTTGTACACCTGCACATAAACACAGAAATCTTTATATTTTGGATCCCCCTTCCCAGGTTATGCAAATATTACCTGTTCTTTCAAATAAGGGAGTGAATGATATTGCAATAGCAAGAGGCAGCCAAACTGCCATTCCTAAATCTCTGCTATGCAATATGAACAGCCAAGAGGAAAAAAATCAGTTGTATGTCATCAAACTCAGCTTCTCTGGGTGTAAATACGTAATGCAACCAATGAGATAAAGTGTGTGTGAGTAAGAGAAGATTCTCAAAAAATTAAGTTATAGCTGGAAGAGAAGCAGGAGAAGGTCTATGTGTGCCCCCCATACATGCTCAATAGATGGGCAGGATGATCTGTTTCATTGCATCTGTAGTCCCTTGATAAAATTTACTTGTTACCATATTGTGTAGCTCTAATAATGGCAACTGTTTTGAAAAATTCATTTATCTCAAGCCCCCACATTTTTGTAAAGGTGTAGTTTTCTGAAACCAGGTTCATCTTTGATAGGCAGCTGCCTAGTCCAGTCATGCTTTCCTGCCATACTTTCTGCAAACCAACATGCCAAGTTTTTTTTACCAAGGTAGAAGTAGACCTGCAGACTTCACACCCTCCTAAAGATTTTCTGCTGACTTCTGAACATGATCTGTTTCTACAACATCACACAGACCTAATTCATCCTGCTTCTGGCTCATGCTTTCCTGGTTAGGCACAGGCATAAGAATAAGGATTTATGTTATTATGTTTATGCTAAGTTATTACGCTTTACCTCATTAGGTCTTAATCTTCTGGAACTTACTGAAGTTAGATAGTATTACACCTTGATTATATAGGCTTCACAACTCAGTTTTGTTCCAAGACGTTCTGTTGCAAGAGCAGTAGGTCATTGAATGTTTTTCAGTTTCTTTGCATCAAAAAAGCATCAACAAAAAAAGCCTCAGTGATCCTGCTGTATGAAAACATTCAGGCACCCCAACTCACAACAGATACTTTCATCCTTTGCACCAATGTGAAGGTTTACTAGTGAGTGTGAGTGAGCATGGGGGCTTACTTCTTCACTCACATGAACTTCTGGGTTCAGCTGGCAAAATCTGGTTCAATCAAATCAATTCCAAGGCACTGCCTGTCTTGTCAGGACAATATGGGAAGTCTTTGTTTCTGTGGGACTCAGGACTTATCAGCTCATTCTGTCACTCATACTTCCTCAGCCCACTCGCAAATCCTCTTGGATTTATTGCAGATGTATGGAGCTTGCTGGAAATAATAGTACAAGCAAAGAGGCTAGTCAGCTATCGACTCCAAGCTCTGGGTAATACCAATGGGAAATTATTCACACAAAAGGTGCGCTGGGGTGACAAATGAAGAGTGTGCTTTAGCCCATTGAAGATGCTAGGAGCTTGGACAAAGCTAACACACTAATACCAAATAGCTCACTTTATCTGATTACATACTGAACACTTGCCTCCCCTTCCCTGACACCACAACTATACTCACTCCCACCTCCTACTTTTCTTTAAAGGATACAGGTTATTTTCTTATATTCATCGTAGTATGAAATGTAATCTACAGCAGGAATCTATCTAAAAGACCATTATCTTCTCGTCTCCCTCGCAAAGGACTTCTTTAATGTTTAAATACAGCAAAGCCAAAGTGTTCCTCAACAAAACGAGCGGAATGCAAGCAGAGATTTATGCCATGTTTTCCTACATCTCCCATCAACACCACTGAGATAAGGAAATAATTTTACTTTGTTTTTAATATTTAAGAGTTTCTTCTTCCCCATTATTGTATATTCATGCCTTCCTTCTTTATCCTTTTTTCTGAAGGTAATGAGTACATTTCTAACAAATATCCTGCAGGGACTATGTGTAAAGACCAGTTTGGTTCTCAGGTCAGTTAGTAAGCAGTACAGTCCATCAGCTCCCATGACTACCACTGATTCCTCCCACAAGAGGATGCAACCACGAGGCCAGCATGGGCTGTGCCTCCCAAGATCTCACTGCCCAGAGTCACACGGTACCATATTAGACATGGTAGCAACTTCTAGGTAAGCTGTGAAGGACCCTGGGAAATACATTGACTTCTAAGGGGCTGAGCCTCTTATTCATATTGCGAGTAATTTTGGAAATCTTCTCAGCTAAAGCTCATCAAGAACTTTGAAGTAAATGAGCATAATGGTATATTTAAGCTATTTCAAAAAAACAAAGAAATATTAACAATGGCACTAGTCTACTGACAGTAAGAAAAAAGAAGTATGAATGCCAGTAGCAACAAAGAAAAGGCAGAAGCACTCAAGATATAGTCCTGTGGTGTAATTAAAAAACACAAAACTGAGCTCGCTGACATAATGAAATCATAAGATGATCATGAAGTCATAGGAAGACCATATAATCGTAGCTTATGAGGCTATTAAAAAGCAATCACAAAAGTAAGACATCAGCCAACCTGGAAATTTTTTTCTAAAAGCTTTAGCAGAAATTGGAACAGTTCTTTGGCTCCTCACTTACTGAACACTGAGGAAATGCCAGAGCCAGGAAGAAAGCTAATATTGTGCCACTGTTTAAAAAAGGGTAAATGGCACGACCCAAGTAATTATAGACCTGTCAACTTGACATCAAATTCAGGCAAAACAGTGTAGCAGCTGATAAGGGTTTTGATTAATAAAGAATGGAAGGAGGGAAATATAATTAATGCCAGTCAACACAGGTTTATGAAAATAGATCATGTCAAACTTGATTTCTGTTTTGGATAAGATTACTGGTTTGGTTGATATAGGTAATAGACATAGGACGTCTACTATGTATTTCACTTGGTATCATATGAAATTTTGATTAAGACTCTGGAAAGGCACAAAGCTATCATACTACCTATTCAGTACATTAAAAACTGGCTGATGGGTCTAAAAATGCAATCGGAGAGGAAAATATTGAGTTGTATCTTGGCCCGCATATATTTAATGTGTTTGTCATTGATGGAGAATAAAAGCTTGTCACTGAAGAAGACCACAGAGGGCCAGTTGCTCAGGAGGATGATAAATTATTAGGTAGCTTTGTTGCTGATCCAGAGTGATATGGTTGGTTTAGTTAGCTGAAAACAGGAAAGTGATATGTGCTTTGAAGTGATCAGATCTAAGGACTTCCTAACAGAAAGATTTGAGGAACATAATCAACAGTCTGCTGAACATGAACTTCCAGCTCAATACCATGGCCAACATCTCTAATACAATTTCACATAGACAAATCAGAGAATATGAATGAGGCCTAGATTTGTTACATTACTTTTGGCTGCAAATAGAGTCCCTGGAGATGCTCTCAATGTCTTATTTCCCGAGCATGTACACTGACCAGACCCAAGCACCATCCCCAGGTGTCCTGCCAGTACCAAGACAGTATGGAAGGCAGGGCAATAACAATGGTACCTCCCTTATTACATTACTCAGCATACCTACCCAGAAAGCATTATTTCCAACTGGAGCTGCCCAAGTTGGCTAAAATGCCTACAGCATGGCCATGTCACATTCACTCACATTGCTCCACAGCTTGTGCAGTTTTCCATGAACGTGATCCTGCTGGGATCAACCCCTTTGCTAAGATCCCCCGGAGCCCATGGCCTGGGTTGCCTCTTGTTCCCAAAAGAAGGCACATGCCTTTTTCTCCATGTGGATAGCATACAACATCTATACACAGCATGGCAAATCCGCCAAGGAGTTCCAAAATTAGAACCTGCACGAGCACCTTCTTACCTGGCTGGTTCAACAGGGATGGAGGCCTGGAGTAGTGTCCGAGGGCACATTAATGATTTGTTTATGTGGATGATAGTTCAGATTGTGACATGCTGAGGCAGCCCTCAGAAATGAGCAGTGTCCACATAGCCTTGATGTGAAATTAATACCAATATCACAGAAAAGCTGTCCAAGTCTCTCTTCATGGTTCACCTAAGAGGAGACCAGAGAAGAGCCATGCCATGCAGTGTTAGGAGAGCAGTGTTTATAACAACCTAATTGCTGAAAAGTCTGTCTTTGTGACACTGAGTGATGATTATATCAGGCATACTCTGGGAAGCAGAGGAGTATCAAGGCCCTCTCCCAGCCTGAAGTTAGAAAGTAGCTCAAAGGGTCTTCATTTAGTAAATTGTTTCATTAGGGGAAGGATTGGGCATTCACTGGCTTGCACCGTTTCCAGAACAACAAAGCTGAACAAGTGAAACAGCTGAGATGATAACTCAGAATTTTCCCACCAGAAGCTGCTTTCAGTTCTGTGTAAGGGAAAACCAGGCTCATGACACCACAGAAGTGAAGATGCACTCAAACTGCTGTTGTATTTTCTTTGCCGTGTCCCAGATGCCTTGTGATAGAGACAGATTAATAAACAGCTGCTAGATTTCTGACTTTGACATCAGCCAGAAAAAGATCAAAGTAATTTTTTTTTGTTTATTTCAGGATTCTGTTAGGTACAGCTCTATTTTAGATTTAACACAAACATTTATTTCCATCCATACTTTTGGCATTGAACAAAAACTTGGCCTTTTTTATACTTCTATGGGGCCAGCTGTTCTTTCAGAAGAATTTTAATGCATATTGTTGTTTCTGTTTTAGCGAGTGTTGCTCGTTTTGTCAGAAGCAGATGGTGTTTGCTGTATTTTGTTTGTTCTGAAAATAAGCAACATCCAACTGTTCACAACAGAGGTGTGAAAGTGGAAAGGCCCGATGTATAAACACAGTTTCTCACTCCTCTTTCCCCTTGGTATTCTTCTGGCAAAAAGAACTGCTGCTTTCTCATCGCAAGTCTGCAAAGCTGTGGAGTTCATGCTGTCGCTCTGCCAGAGAGGGCACACAGCTCCAACGGGCATCCCTGCCAGAGCAAAAGAGTTGCTAACAGCTCGTGGGAGACCAGCCCAGATGGCTTTGTGAAAGCTTCTTTGTAGCACTCCCCCCCCCCCCCCCCCCCGAAGGAGGAAGACATTTTTTACTAGCTAATATGAGTAGGTTACCTGAATAAGGTCACATCAAAATCCCTCTTTAGTCAATGAAGAGAAGTAGGGGTTTTCCAGATGTGTAGCAGAAATTATGTGTCTCTGCCGACTGAAGAGGCAGCCTATAAAGTTTCACTTCCAACTTACAGTTTCACTGGCAAATACGGTCTTCACTCTGCTGACATCCCTCCATGTGTCCTTGGGCAGAAACAGAAGTGGAGAGGCTATGAAAAGTCTCAAGGGATGGGTGCTCCTGAGCAGATTACTCTTAAGATTGCTGGGGAACCACTGGTTTCTAAGAATGGGCTCTACCAGAAGGACGGAAACGTTCCAGGCGTGAAAGGATGGTCACAATCTGACTCACATCTAGAAGCTCAAAACTGTGTATAGGAGCTGCAAGAAGCCATATCTGGATTCATGTTTGTCTTCATGAAAATAAAGACAAAGCCAGGAGCTGCACTATGCTATCTGGACACACCTGATAAACACAGCGCCAGGCCCTTCTTTGGTATTTGCACCTCCACCATGGTGATTCACACATAGTCCTAGCTGGGGGTTTCTCTGGCCTGTACTCCGTTTCATTAAACCCCCTCATGACATGACAAAGTAAAGGCTCAGCTGCTTTTCTTTAATTAGACCATTAGAAAGTGTTAATTTGGCCAAACTATCTAGCAGCACACCTTTAAATCTTCTGCCTGATAAAGCCCCCTAATGACTCCTGAGGGCAGCCACCTGCCTGCAGCCAAGGCTCAGAAAGGGTCTTGAACCTCCAGCCATTGAACAATGCCAAACGAGAGAATCTCTGGCATCTGGGAATATCTTTTCTGAATAAAGTAGTAAAAAAAATATAACCACTGCAGGATGCCCTATTACATTCTTAAGATACTCCCAATTTGCTTAGTATTATCCAGAAAAGCTAATTATACGTGTTGTTTGATACAAATTGCTGGATAAATAAACACAGAAATAGGAGCTTAGTGACTGCCATGCTTTCTTTAAAATGCTGTCTGAAAATTCATTGTGCTAAACACAAAAGAGAAGAGAACTTCTTACAATGCGCTTATTAGAGGCACATTCTCTACAGAAATTATTGTAGCATGATTGTACAATAGCATATAATTTGCTTTGTTGGCATTTTCAGTGTGAGTCTTAATGACAGCAAGCACGGATGGGAAAAGTGGCTGTGGGGCTGCCACTTGCACTGTTAGAAGCTGTCAGTGGTGATTCAGAGAAGGATGCCCCAGCCCAGAAGAGGAGCAGTGGCACAAAGTGCGCAGCTGACAACAGGGCAAGAAATCCCATGGGTCATTTGCATACGCACGTAACCCCGCAGTAGTGGAAAGGAAGAGCTCAAATTGATGCTGACACCTCAAAAGACTTACATGACACCACTATGATCATTAACAGTAGAACATGCTGTAGTAGGTCCCAGCTCTACAAATGGGATCCAAACCAGCTGTAAACATGCAGTTCTATTTCTGTCAAGGCATCCAGGAAGGCGCAGTGTGGTTTTATGTTATGCTAGAGTCCCCATGATGGCTTAATAGCACCTGAAAGAGGATAAAAAAGACCTGATACAGGAGAAGTGACCCAGATGATCATCACCTCACATAACATAAAACTGGGAAGTACAAAAGTGACCCATTGAAAGAAGTCATGACTTTGCACCACAGGCGTGGTACTTCTGACATAGCTGGAGGAGGCCTAAAGTAAGTAATACAGTATCATCCACCTATCACCTTGAGAGGGAGTTTCTTAAAAAACAACTGGGAACACAACTCAGTGGGGTTGGGGTTGTGGTTTTTTTCATGCACAGATACAATCAAATAAAGGGAACAGCTACTAAAAGAGATAAACCTAAGGATGATACACCTGAAACTAGCCACTGAAATACTTAGCACTTACATTAAATATAACATCTACAAGACACAGATACAATTTTCCCTGAATGGCACAAAAACAGCTCCAGAGCCACACAGGCCTTGACAGACACAGTGAGGAAATTGGGCTGCTGAGGTCAGGAGGGCAGAGACTGCTTTGGAAAGGGTGTGTTTTCCACGCCTGGCCATGGCCAGGCTGCAGGGTACATGGAAACACAAAAGAAATTAGTCTTTCACCTTTCTAAGCTCTTGAGAGATTTTTATTTGCCACCAGTTTCAGTCTGATAGATGTTGTAGCTTTTTCAAATTGTTCTTAGGAGTTGTGTATTAGTTTGCACTGCCTTTGAAACTCAGTTGTTATCCTGCAAAGGCAGGAAGTGGGGATTGAATCCATTAGATGTTGTTTGAACAACATCTTTTCACTCTTCATTGTGACTTTGCAGCCTGTCAGCACATTTCAGCCTCTTTCCAGGAACTGGCACTGCAGGATGAAACATGGCTAGATGAAGACCTGGCATCTGTGCTGACTTCCATAGGTACTACACTAGGAGAACTGGAGAAGGAAATTTGATGGCAGAAGAGGAAGAAACTTTGCTGGCAGCACCATTTGCAAAAGGAGCGTGGAGGACCTGGGGTTCAAAGAAGACCTCTGCTGCCTGTGGGAAACAGAAGCAAAGTACATTATTCAGCTGAAAAATGTGACAAGCTAATCATCCTGAAGGGTACTATTATTGTCTGCTTAATATGCTTTACAGTCCCGATGAACAGGGAGGGGTGCCTAGACAAGTGTAGTATGATGTGTCTAATGGCTCAATACTACTGTGATGGATCCATAAAAGGGATCTAATTTCACAGTTTGAGATCATACAGTTGGTGCTTTAAGGCCACTGATTTCAGCAATCTGGACAAGTAATTCCAGTTTAGAATATTCTGGTCAGTCAGCAATTTGCTTTATTTGTTGCTGGTTTATTTAAATCCAGGACCTAATACCAGAGCCTGTGAAGACTTACATGTTACAGGATGTAAGTCTAGTTTGCCAATTGCACAGTGATATCAACAAGGATGGTTTTAGTTCTAATCAGATGGAACAGTGCATCTGAAACCTCTTTGGGTCAGGATTGTATAGCAGAGGAACTTAAACTGCACATGCAAAAACTTATAACTTTCATACATATCAGATTCAGATGCAGATTCTGAATTTCTCCTGAGCGATTGCACGTGACAACCCAATCATTTCATACAAACAAGTAGGATCAATTGTGTAAAAGGAAGGCTTGCTCAGGTTTTGAGTGTATTATTATTTTGTTTTGAAAACAGAACGCCTGTCTCTCTTCTGCTGTCGTGAGAGATATCACTTTACAGATGATGTAATCTTCAGAAATGTATTCCTGCTGATTAAGGGTTATTACATAATCATGATCGTGTCTGAAGTACAGCAACATTGTAGAAAATGGTGGGGGCAGGAGTTTGTTTCTAATGGTGTAGCTACCCTCCTCCTGTTTGGTCTCTGGAATCAAGCACAAGCTTAAACAAAAAACCTCATCATATTGGAAGCCAGAGATGGTCATATTCTCCTGTATCTTGAAAAAGAGGAGTCTCAGCATTCTTGGCTTTTGAATTAATATGAAAGACTTGTGCTTCTTCCTCCTCTTCTTCCTATTACTGTTACACATTTTGGGAGCTTCTGTAATCTAAGTTGGGAGGTCTACTGAAGTCCACATGAAAAGTATCATGCAGGCCTTCTGTGGAGTTAGGAAACCCCACCCCCAGTGCAAAAGCTATCATTTTTAAAATTTTTTTTATCATTTATCATTTATGGATCTTCAACTTGTTCTTATAAGACTAGATGACAAAATGTGAATCATACAAAAAGGTATGAATAGTAAGAATTGTTCCAAAACAGAAAAAAAATTGTTAGCAACTAGGAGTTCGTCGCTTTTGGCCCTTCCCTCCTAAGCAGTAAAGAAAAATATGATGTAACGGTTTAAAGCACCAAGTGTTCCTAAATCTATTGTCAAGTAAAAATATGTTTACTCTACAAGCCCAGTTTTGGGAGTACTATCATTACAGATGTCTTCTCAGGAACTTTGCACAACTATTTTGGTCTGTGTTATTCGAATAATGAATATGCATGCCCTGTTCATAAAGTTCTGAAAGATTTACCTTATGGGCTAAATTTGCTGCTAGGAAAAAGAATAATCAATCAAATCAGTCTAGAGTTCAACCTTTTATCATTAAAAGTTTTGCTTAACAAGTTACTTTCATTTGACTCTTTAATCTATCCCTTAGAAAGCCAGACATTATTGGGTGGGGATGAAGGAGCCTTGAAATTCCCTGGGCACCCCGTGTACAAGGAGTCTGCCCAATGTAGCTGGCCCTTTCAGAAAACCATAGACTTTATTCACTGGGAATTAAAAAAAAACTGAGCCAGAGAATGAAGGTTCATGGTTAGTTTGCCTGGAGTTTAAAGCAAATACATCAATACGGGGACAAAGATGATATTTTTCCAGTTAACTGCAGCCAATTGGAATTGTTTTAACTGAGTCTGAAGCATGGGCTTTGCTGAATTATTTTAATAAATTAGGCACAGAATGCCACTCAACATCTATTCCTGCTAAATTTATTCAATTATTTATTTTAGTTGGTGATTCCTGTAAATAAAGTGAGCAGGATTTGGCTTTGGTTATGGATAAGTGAAGAGGACACCAAAGCATAAAATGGCAGCTTAGAATGACAGAGGAGCTCCTAACCCTGGGGAGCCCATTTACACCAGCCAGCATGGTTCAGACAAAGCGCTAAGGGGGGACACGGTCCCTTTCTGAAAAGAAAGAAAGAAAGAAAGAAAATTGCCCTTAAAAGAAAAATCCATAATCAGGATGACCATCAATAGAGGAGATCCCCCATTGGTGAGGTACCTTCTTTCGACTGAGAAAGTTCTCTACATTTGTTGATTCTAATCCAGCTGGCCTGACTTGGATTTGTAACCACCAGATGCATCTCAAACAACTATGGATATTCCAAAGAAAATCAAATAAAGGCTTTTTTAAACCAATAAGTAGCATTCTTGCAGATGGATGCAGAAGACAATCAGTTGCAAAATGGATAAGATTGCTGCTCCCCCCCTCCAAAATATTTAAGATGCCTGCATCAAGCTGCCTTTGGTTTGTATACATATCAGATTATAGAAGATCTGCCTCTTTATAATTTTTTTAAAAAAGGATGGCAGCCTTATTTCAATAGAGTTAGTGAGACAATCCTTTAAGCTGTGTCAAAATGCCAGTTAGCCTAAGATGCCACCCAGATTTGAATAATTTAGAAAGAGACAAAACCACAGAAAGGAGGAATCATCCTTTGACTACTTTTGCTTTTGACACGGCTGCCTCCCTCTCCTTTTTACCAAAGCATCTTCGTCTCTCTATCAGCCATGACAAGTGCCAATCAAGCCTTCTGTTTCTAAGGTTCAGGGGGAAAATGAAACATGAAACATTTTCTAACAATCACTGACCAAAGGTCCACTATCAGTGTGTGGTCTGGGGGAAGCCAGCCTTTTCCTTTTTCACTTCTAATCTCTGACCCACTGTTTACCTCTCCTTTTTTATATACTTTAATCTCTTTGTTGCTCCAAAGGATCCTAAACAAATTGTAGGTCAGCATGGATTAGGCTGCTTTGTTACCAATGATTAGTACATTTACTTTTGCTTTAACATCTTCAACAACAGCTGAACGTTAAAAGGATCCAGCAAGAATTTGTTTAATCACAATGAAAACTATACCCACATAGTCTTACAATCGCATTTTCAGTCTCAGCATAAAATACAGGGATACAATAGGAGACAGTGACCGTGGACCTGCATTTTAACATGTGTTTTCAAAGGTACTATTCTAGTAATTCAGTATTATTATAATCAGATTCTCAGTAACCTTCATTAGAACAGGTTAATAACTTAGCTTCAGATATTTGCCTGAGTCGGAATTCTGCTCCCATGTGCACAGCAGTTATGCTGAATGCAGAAACAGTTTATGCAGCTGGACAGTTTTAGAAATATTTTCAGTAGAAAAATGACATAAAGTTGCTCAGCAAACATGAAAATGTATGCACCAGAGTTAAAGATAGAAATTATTGGACTCTGGACTAATTTCAAAGGGAGGGGTAAGAATAAGATCTCCTAAAGCAAGATAGACATCTCAAGTAAGCTTTCTTAAATCAATAGTGCATCTGCCCAGCTTATGCACGGTAGAGAGTATATTGCTACGATTTACATGTAACAAGTCATAAGAAAATAAATATGGGCAGAAGAGGAGAGGAATTTTATTTAATGTCCCTTGACATTGGAATTGCACCTACTTACATCACTTTATATACTAGCAAGTTCAGACCTAGGAAGTTTTTGTATGAGCTCCACAGCAAATAAGATAATCTTTTTACTGTGTTTCCCCATCTTATCTTTCCCCATCAAGTTCAAGGGTTTTGTGACCAAGTTCAAAATGACTTTAGTAGTCTTGATAGTTCTTTTTTCTTTTACCTGCCGTTGTTTCCTAGTCTCCAAGCACCATCAGCGGTACCAGACCTGGCCCCTATGCATGTCTCTGACAGTTATCACAGTTATCTTCCCACACTCCCTCAATATAGGAAGTGTCAGTCCCAACTCAAATTATCAAACCACTACCCTTCCTCTAAGCCAAATCACTCCTGCCTGCTATTGCTGTATATAAAACCTTCTTATTCAAAATTCTATGGGAAATTGCCAGACAAAACCCAGTGAGACAAAAAGTCATTGACAGCATAAAATCATAGAATGCTATAAGCTGGAAGGGACTTTAAAGCCCACTCAGTTCCAACACCCCTGCCATGGGCAGGGACACCTCCCACCAGACCAGGCTGCCCAAGGTCCCTGCCAACTTGGCCTTGAACGCTTCCAGGGATGGGACAGCCACAACTTCCCTGGGCAACCTGTGCCACTGCCTCACCACCCTCATCATGAATAATTTCTTCCTAATGTACAATCTAAATCTTCCCCCCTCCAATTTAAAGCCATTGTACCTCATCCTATCTCTACATGCCCTTGTAAAAAGTCCCTACCTGGCTTCCTCGTAGGCCCCCTCCAGGTACCGGAAGGCTGCTATAAGGTCGCCCCAGAGCCTTCTCTTCTCCAGGCTGAACAACCCCAACTCTCTCAGCCTGTCCTCACATCAGAGGTGCTCCAGCCCTCTGATCATCTCTGTAGCCCTCCTCTGGACCTGTTCCAGAAGTTCCATATCCATCTAATGTTGAAGATTCCAGAACTGGACACAATACTCCAGCTAGGGTCTCACAAGGATGCAGTAGATAGGGAGAATCACCTTCCTCGACCTGCTGGCCACGCTTCTTTTGATGCAGCCCAGGATATGGTTGGCCTTCTGGGCTGCAAGCGCACATTGTCAGCTCATGTCAAGCTTCTCATCTGTCAATAGCCCCAAGTCCTTCTTTGCACAGCAACTCTCAATTACATCATCCTCCATCCTGTACTGAAATCAGGGATTGCTCTGACACAGATGTAGGACCTTGCATCTGGGCTTGTTGAGCCTCATGAGGTTCACAGAGGCCCACTTCTCCAGCTTGTCCAGGTCCCTTTGAGTGACATCCCATCCTTCCACTGTGGCAACTGCACCACTCAGCTTGGTGTCATCTGCCGACCTGCTGAGAGTGCACTCGATTTCACTGTCAATATCATTGATGAAGATATTAAACAGCACTGGCCCCAACAAGGACACCTGAGTGACACCACTTGTCATGGGTCACCACTTGTCATGCCTGACAGCTTAGTAAGGTTTTGAGTTGCTTTTCATTTCAATTTTTTTAATAGTAATACCATGGTGATATGCAAGTTTGTATGTCAGCAGCAATTCACGTTTCTTTTCACTGACAGAAAAATAAAACTCATAGCTAGTGAACTTTTACAAATTTTTGAGCTATTTATAAATTGTGATAGTACACAGATACACAAATCCATATACAGTATCTTGAAAGATTAATCCAAGTTTGCTCATTGTAGTGTTTATGAAATATATTGTGTAAATACATCAGTGTACTTAAGGCCAGAGAAGGAATGTACATAAATGCATGTAATAAAAAAAACCCCAGTAATTGGATTATAAACCAGCTAAGAGCTTGTAGATCCTCAAATCAAGCCATCCAACCTTCAAAAGCAAGTGCTATTTGAAACCAGCCTTCATTCAGCAACCCTTGAGATGTGTAATAAAGACAAACTGAGATATCAGAGAAAAAAACCAAAAAGCAGAACAACATGCATGAGCACAGATCTGATAAGAAAAGGGACTAGAAACAGGGGGATAAACCAGCAGTTTATCGAGGGAATCAGTAGTGTTTATTATTAGAAACACAGGTTGGTCTGCTTTAATGAGAATGTAAACACAATATATAAATGTTCAGAAGGCCTTAAGGAAACAATCCTCAGCTTACTTGTACCAAACTGAGTCTTAGACAATTGTTCAACGCTGTGAGTGTCTCAGTTCTCCACTGTGGATTCAGTTTCATGCAAATCAGTCAGAAAGTGTTGCAAAAATTGAGACTGAACAAGAGCCAAGAGGTTTTTATCATATTCTAAATATTAACAATTTTGTCAGTGCAAGTTACCAACCTCTTATTTTACCATAATGGTCTTCATTTTCCACTTTATTCGAGTCAAAGATACCTGAAGAAATAGTTGATAACAGCATTAGAAGAGTTGAAGATCAATGAAATAATTGACATTTTTTAAACCAGTTCTAATATCTGCACAAGATACAGGCAATCTGCCTGTATCTGCAGTAAGGTCCGCTTCCACCCATGCAGTGGAAAGCTGATTTTAGAAGCCATTCTTGCCATTTGCCATCAGTTGGCAAAAATATGTGTGTCTCACTGTTGCTCCATCCCCACTGACTGGGGTCAAAGTACTCAGAAAGGTTTGCCTCAGTCTTTCTTTCCCACGATGTCCTTAAATTCAAGCTGTGGGATACAACAGGCTGGCTGCAGGGGTTTTTCTGGATTTATGCTACAGCATAAACTCCTGTTCAGACCTGAACCATGCAAGTGAGGATGATGTTACTCAAACTAAAACACAAGCCTGCAGGCCGCATCACTTCAGTTACTTCACCTTCATTAGCTCTCTTCCCAAGCTTTCACCATCTGCTTTCACTATATGCTTTGCCCTACTGCTGCCAGAGATGATGAAAATACTACAGTTAAGGATCTTGGGTCCTACACAGAATTCTTTTGCCTGAGGCTGAGGGAAAGGGTCTTTACCACCTCACAGTACAAGCCATCAAGGGCAGATGCCTATGGTGACATAGTGACTCTGAAAAAATCTAAAATATAATTAAATGCAATATTGAGCATATTGATTAATATTATAACCTCCCTGGACCATTCCTGGGCACACTGCTGGCTCATGTTCAGCCGCTGTAAACCAACACCCCCAGGTCATAGAATCGTAGAATCATAGAATAACCAGGTTGGAAGAGATCCACCGGATCATCGAGTCCAAGCATTCCTATCAAACACTAATCCGTACACCTCAGTGCCTCGTCCACCCGTCCCTTAAACACCTCCAGGGAAGGTGACTCAACCACCTCCCTGGGCAGCCTCTGCCAGTGCCCAATGACCCTTTCTGTGAAAAATTCTTTCCTAATTTCCAGCCTAAACCTCCCCTGGTGGAGCTTGAGGCCATTCCCTCTCATCCTGTCCCCTGTCACTTGAAAGAAGAGGCCAGCAACCCCCTCTCCACAACCTCCTTTCAGGTAGTTATAGAGAGCAATGAGGTCTCCCCTCAGCCTCCTATTCTCCAGGCTAAACACCCCCAGCTCTCTCAGCCGCTCCTCATAAGGCCTGTTCTCCAGCCCCTTCACCAGCTTCGTTGCTCTTCTCTGGACTCGCTCCAGAGCCTCAACATCCTTCTTGTGGTGAGGGGCCCAGAACTGAACACAGGATTCAAGGAGTGGTCTCACCAGTGCTGCGTTCACAGGGAGAATATCCTCCCTGGACCTGCTGGTCATGCCGTTTCGGATACAAGCCAAGATGCCATTGGCCTTCTTGGCCACCTGGGCACACTGCTGGCTCATGTCCAGTTGCTGTCAAACAACACCCCCAGGTCCCTCTCCTCCAGGCAGCTTTGTAGACAGACTTCTCCTAGTCTGTAGCTGCACAGGGTTGTTGTGCCCCAAGTGCAGGACCCGGCATTTGGCCGTGTTAAACCTCATGCCATTGGTCTCAGCCCATCGGTCCAGCCTGTTCAGATCCCTTTGCAGAGCCTCCTGACCCTCCAGCAGATCGACACTTCCACCCAGCTTAGTGTCATCTGCAAACTTGCTAAGGGTGCACTCGATGCCTTCATCCAGGTCTTTGATAAAGACACTGGACAGAACTGGACCCAGGACTGAGCCCTGGGGAACCCCACTTGTAACTGGCCTCCAGCTGGATTTAACACCATTTCCCACCACTTTCTGGGTCCGGCCATCCAACCAGTTTTCCACCCAGGTGAGCGTGCGCCTGCCCAGGCCAGAGGCTGACAGTTTCCGTAGCAGAATGCTGTGAGAATCTGTGTCAAAGGCTTTACTAAAGTCCAGGAAAACCACATCCACAGCCTTTCCCTCATCCAGCAGCCGAGTCACTTTGTCAGAGAAGGAGATCAGGTTATTTTGGCAAGACATGCCTTTTGTGAACCCGTGTTGACTGGGCCTGATCACCCGGTTCTCTTGCATGTGCTTTATGCCTTCATCCAGGTCATTGATAAAGATATTAAACAGATCTGGACCCAACACTGAGCCTTGGGGGATACCACTTGTGACTGGTCTCCAGCTGGAATTAAATCCATTTACTGCAACTCTCTGGGCCCGGCCATCCAACCAATTTTCCACCTAGGAGAGCGTGCACCTATCCAGGCCAGAGGCTGACAGTTTCCAAAGCAGAATCCTATGAGAAACTGTGTCAAAAGCTTTACTGAAGTCCAAGAAGACTATATCTATAGCCTTTCCTTCATCCAGTAAGTGGGTCACCATGTCATAGAAGGTGATCAGGTTAGTTTGGCAAGACCTGGCTTTCATGAACTCGTGTTGACTAGGACTGATCACTTGGTTATCTTGCATGTGCTGCATGATGGCACTCAAGATCTCCTGTTCCATGACCTTTACCAGCACTGAGGTCAGACTGACAGGCTTGTAATTTGCCTTAACCTCCCTCACACCCTTCCTGTAAATGGGTATAACATCAGCTAGCCTCCAGTCAGGTGGAACTTCCCCAGTCAGCCAGGACTGATGTTAGATGATAGAAAGGGATTTGGCAAGCATGTCCACCACCTATCTCGATACTCTTGGGTGGATCCCATCCAGCTCCATAGCCTTGTGAATGTCTAATTGGCCAAGCAAATCTCTAACCATCTCCTCTTGGATCATGGGAGCTTTGTTCTCCTCTTCTAGCTCATGGAGATGTACACACAGGGAACAATTTTCCTTACTATGGAAGGCTGAAGCAAAGAAGGCATTAAGTACCTCAGCCTTGTCCTCATCCTTTGTCACAGATGTTCCTTTGCATCCAATAAAGAGTGAATATCCTCCCTGGTCCTCCTTTTACTATTGATGTATTTGTAGAAAGATTTTTTATTATCTTTCATAGAATTGGACAGTCTGAGTTCTAGTTGGGCTTGAGCCTTCCTAGTTTTTCCTCTACATGATCTCACTTCTTCCCTGTAGTCCCCCCAAGATGCCTGACCCTTCTTCCAAAGCTCATAGACATTCTTCTTCTTTCTGATGTCCACACAGATCTCTCTGCTAAACCAAGCTGTTTTTTTCCCCACTGGCTCATTTTCCAGAACATGGGGATGGCTTGCACCTGTGCTGCCAGAGATTTCCTTCTTGAAGAGCACTCAGCTCTCTTGGGCTCCCTTGCCCTTAAGGGCTGTTTCCCATGGGACTTTATCAACCAGCCTTCTGAACAGCCCAAAATCTGCCTTCTGGAAGTTTAATGCGGCTATTCTGTTAACCCCACTCCTCACCTAGAATTGAGAATTCTACCATCTCATGATAGCTTTGTCCCAGACATCCTCCAGCCATCACATCCCCCGCAAGGCCTTCTTTGTTCACAAACAGCAGATCTAGGAGGGCGCCTTCCCTTGTTGGCTCACTCACCAGTTGTGTGAGGAACCTCTTAAACTGCTTTCTCTCTGCTGTATTGTACTTCCAGCAGGGATCTGGTAGATTAAAGTCTCCCACAAGGACAAGAGCCAGCGATCTTGAGACTTTTCCCAGTTGTTTGCAGAAAAGGTCATCAGCCTCTTTTTCCTGGCTAGGTGGTTTATAACAGACTCCCATCACAATATCTGCCTTCTTGTGGGCTCCTCTGATTTTTACTCACAGACACTCAATCCTATCATCACCATTATCAAGCTCAAGGGTATCAAAGCACTCTCTAACATAGAGGGCTATCTCCTACCTTTCCTATCCCACCTGAAGAGTTTATACCCCACCATAGCAACACTCCAGTTATGTAAGTCATCCCACCACATTTCCATGATGGCAACTACATCATAGTCTCCATGCCCTACAATAGCTTCCAATTCCTCCTGTTTATTGCCCATGCTACATGCATTGGTGTAGATGCACTTCAGTTGGGCTGTTAATCCCACAGCTCTCATAAAGAGAATAGTCTTAATTCCCAAATGACTGGTTCTTAGATTATCTAACCGACCAGAGCCGTTTACATTTTTTCTGTCACAAGGTGTACTTGCCCTCACTTGCTCTGAGGTGACATACTGGAGGTCCTCACCAGTACACCATCTCTCAGGTACTGGAGTGCCATTTCCATAGATAATGAAATTATCTACATAATTAGCACTGTTTTAGCTGCAAAACATTTACAGAACAGGATTTCCTTGGTCACTGTCTACTGTAATTAACTATTTGAGAATATTTTTACCAGCTACAGCTCATAAATTATTGTGGTTATATCAGCCTAATTACAGAATGTGAACAGACCTTTCATAAATAAAATACCAGTGATGTCTTCACCCTAATTGTTCTGTAACTCTAGCCTTACATGTCCAGGAGTAGCTGTGCTAAAACACTGTAAATCAATTTAGCAGTTCCATTCACACATTAACAAATCCTGTGACAAACAGGATCACATTTCCTACTTAGACAGTCCTTGCTAAGCCATCAGTTGAAGAAGAGTAATTTGAACAGGTTCACATTAAAAAATACATGATACTATACTGAGGAAGCTGTCATGCTCTTATTTCTGGCCCCATCTCTACAGCACCTATTATTCTGTTACTTGGCTGAATGTTCTTTTGCGGCCTAATTCACTGTAAAACTTCAGCAAAGCAAAATGAAAACATTACACAATTAACAAAAATATAATGGCTGTATCATTCTCTAAAGAGAGTAGTCTAACAGGTGGCAGGTCTTGGTGCAGCCTTCAGGTCTGCAGAGGCAATTTGCATCCAGAAGTCTACTTGAGTTGTCATCAGAGCATCTCTGGGTGCATCTGGAGTACTCACCTCAGGGCACGCATGAGGTAGGGAAAGGGGTAGGAAGTGTCTGTTCTTACCAGTGTACACCAGATTCTGACTGGTTATTTTTCTTATTTAGCATCAGTGTTCCTTATCCCCTACTTAGTCTCCTGTTTCTCTCCAAGGAAAGAATACCACCCAATATTGATCATAGTGTTATGCAGGATTGTTCCTTTAGTAAGTCCGCTTCAAATGCCCAACATACCTAAGAAGAGCTTGCTAATATACATGCTTATATACATGATAATATACATGCTTAACAACGAATTCTGGTCATGCAATTATTTGTCTGTGATGTCTTTGCTGCTAGCCTTCTTGCTGCAGTTTCTTCATAATCCAAACATCTTATTTTACCCATTCAAATATCTCCAAAGAGAGGGAAAATGCTACTGCCATACCTCCATTAACTATTTAACGTTGAAACTGACTTTGAATTTATAATAATTTAATATTATGTAGACTATAATATATAATTGCTGAAAGTAATATGTCCAGTGTTAATACACTGTGAACAGGTCACAGGTAGACTCATAGGATCATGTGAAAATTATTTTTTGTTTTGGAAAGAAAAAAGATGCAGTCCAGAAAACAAGCTGGTTTTGATGTCTTTTCCCATATATTTCTGTATGTTTTCCAACTGAACAAAACAGCTCTTGCTTGATATGAAGTCATTCAGGTAATTAATTTCCACAGTCAGGAGTGGGGGAGGGGTAGGAGTTCATATTCAAGAGCTATTATCACAGAGTTGCTGTGCATTTCCCCCAGATGTGCTCTACAGCCATTTATCACACAATTCCAACACAAATAATTTGCTACCACTATGAAAAATAGCCCTGGTGGAGACCCAGGTTTGTTTGTATATTGTACCTGTGTAAAGTGTTTATAAAATGATGGACAGCAGCAGCCAGACTTATGTCTCTTTCTTCCTCAGTGTCAAACGACACTCACACTCATACGCTTCCTCCTCTCTATTTTTTCCCAATACATTTTGCACAGAGGCACGACTTCAGCAGGTAGGTTATAAAAGCCAGTGGCTGCAATTCAGGACTCTATTAGGAGGATGTGGGGTTGAATCCCCTCAGGCAAAGGCAGAGACTGACCCCGAGAGTCCTGCTCGCTCCATGACAAAACTCTCCACCATCCTTGCTGCTGCTGGGCTTTGCTAAGAAATGCACCTAGAGCTGCACTTTGGCTCAGCCCTGCTGGTTGCGTTGGGCAAGGTCTGAGGATACTTGCCCGATGAAACCCCACAGAGGTTTCTTAGGCAGAGGAAGACACAGCTTCCTATTATCCTTTAGGCTTAGGGCAAAGGAGGGATGGAGTAGCTCGGCATTGGCTGAACTGTGGCAATAAATGATCTGCTGTACCTCTGGACTTACTGTCAGTAAACATCAGGAGGGAAGCAGTGACATCATCTTTCCCAATCAAGGAAGAGACAGACAGAAGCTTGTAACTCTTGAGGCATCGACACCGTGTTAAGATGTTAAGAGCAAATTTGTCTGAGGAGCTGGTGGTGGTGGGTGTGTCAAAGAGAGATTGGCCTCTCTCTAGGGATTTAGGGTCATAGAATCATAGAAAAAGACCTCTAAGATCATGAGGTCCAACCATCAACACAACACCAGCATGCCTATTTAACTATGTCCCAAATCACACAGTCTACCTGCTTTTTTAACGCCTCCAGAGATGATGACTCCACAACTTCCCCAGGCAGCCTGTTCCAATGCTTCACCACTCTTTCAGTAAAGGAAGTTTTCCTAGTATCCAATCTAAACCTCTCCTGGCACAACTTGAAGCCATTTCCTCATCCTATCACTTGTTTCTTGGGAGAAGAGACCAGCACTCACCTTGCTACAACCTCCTTTTAGGCAGCTGTAGAGAGTATTATGGACTTCCGTCAGCCTCCACTTCTATGGGATAAAAAATTTCAGTTCCCTCAGCCACTCCTCATTAAGACTTCTCTAGACTCTTCGCCACTTTCATTGCCCTGCTCTGGACATTGTCCAGCAGCTCAATATCTTTCTTATACTGAGAGGCCCAGAACTGAACACAATATTCAAAACAGGGGAGGTTTGGGGTGAACCAAAACACAGAGAGGTGAAATGATATACCTATGTCTGCTTAGCACATCAAGTTGAGAACTCAATACATCTCAGTGCTTTCCTATGTGGGTTTCTGAGAGCTTGACACGAGCTGGACTTTTAACTTTGGAAGCAGAGAACAACTTCTATGACCCAGGAGCCTTTTTGAGTACAGTCAAGGCATTTGTTGTTTTTGTTTCAAAACAATGACATGATCACAATTTTTTTTCCTGATTTGTCTAGTCACAACTCATTTCTTTCATATTTTCAATACATTTATCACTGTTTTTACCTGGCTTACAATTGGTTTCCTGCTGCTACCAGGCTACACAGCACTTACTGTATTAGTGGATTAGTCATTTATACAATACAGGCTAACCCTAAATGTAAAGGAGGCAAATCTAACTAAATACATATGGATCAATCAGGGAGCTTGCACGTTTTCAGAAACGCTTGTAAAAATGGTGAGTCTTCAAAAGATCGCCTCGTCTTCCCTTTTAACCCCATTTCCTCTCTTAGCTCCTATAAGGAAAGCAATATGGGTGAAGAACTCATGCAGGGAACTGAAGTGCCTTCTCAGTTAAGGACAGAATGTAACTCCTCTTTGCCTGTCCTCCTGAGGGCTGAGGAATTGTCTCCATCAAAGGCAATTTCTGTTCCTTCTGTTCCTCCTGACACCTCAGTCCCACAATTGAGGACTCGTGTCTAGGAGAGCAGGAGTTGCAGGTTGTCAATGCCAGGAGCAGCGTAAGCCCAGACTGCAGTCTGGCTTGGGAAAACAGAAACAATTTCAGCATGTAGTGGTTTTCTGTCATCTTTAATGCCAGATACCAGTAAGACAAACTGTGCATTTAGCAACAGCACTTCTTTAGGACAGATCAAGGCAAACTCCTGCCTGCGTTAGTAATATCAGGTTGACAACAGTATTTCAGTGCGCTCTATTACCCATTAATTTCCCTTTGTTTAATAACATTATGGAGTTGGGTTTCATTGACTCATAGTTACTTTATTGAGTTCATACAGTTCAGGTGAAGATCCCCAGAAAGCTGATCTACTCAACATGAAGACAGGATATTTGTTGAAAGGAAAATACCCCTTTTCAAGTCAGACTTTAAGATAGGTATCTTTTCATTTTAAGAAATGCTGTATCTAGCAAACCCATTTATTTTTGTAGATCTTTCCATCTCTTCTCTAAGGGAAACAAAAGTAGGCAGCACATTGCACTTTGGATAGTACAGTTGACCTGCATCTGCTTCCTGCTGATAACAGGTAGGGCAAGCAGCAATGTTTAAACAAAGAAGATTCTGATATTTTTATTCCTAATTGCTTACTGCAATGCATTTCAGGATTAGATAAAGCATTTCTGAGGGTGCTTGCTGATTTTATTCCAGTAGACTGCAAACAAGCACAATGAGAAGTAATTTACCTTCAGAAGTACACTATATCATGCAATTGTCTCCTGGTAATGAAGAGATACTCAAGGCTACAATGGACCATCCTAATGTAAAAAACAAGATCTTTTGCACTGATTTCAGTATATATTTCAGTAAATCAGATGAACAGTGCACACTAGCATCCTTCTTAATGGTTATAATGCGTTGCTATGAAGACACTGTGCATTACATATAAGGATATTCAGACTGAAGGTTTAATTGCACAAGATGCTGAGTGCTCTGGCCATGAACTAATGTGTGAGAAGTGAGAACATTCCATAAAATAGCAGCCTGCGCATGCTGAAACACACTGCTGACAGTGAGGAGGGGGCAAAGGTCTGAGTACGCATCAGAACTCAGCTCCAGGAACATGCAAACCAGGGGATAGTCATCAAATAGACCAGCCATGGTCAAAGGCAACAAGTCAGGAGAAGAAATTTAGAAAGTGGCTTCACTTTCTAAAGTGAAGGATCAGCCTTGTACTCACAGCCATGTATGAGCAAGAAAGCAAAGACATCAAGCCATTTTTTTTCCTCTTCCCTTCTTCCCACAAATCCTAAGCAAAGAGATGGTTTATACTCATGCAGACACAATGTATGTGCCAGTTGTTTACCTCACATTTGTTAGATATCAGAGTGCTTCATTGAGAATGGAAGTACCAACTAATATGATGTCGCCATAATTTCTCACCAAGGGAGGTCTGAATTCAGAAAAAGAAGCTGGCTCTAACTGTATGTTGTTAACGTGAGTGGGAAATAATCTTTTACTGAGTCTTGCTTTATAGCTATGATAGACACCATTTGATGCAGTGTTTGGGGTTTTTTTTTCCTCTCTATGCTTTATAAAACACTGCACTGATGGAGAAATCTAAAAATGTATTCTTAAAGACTGTCCTCATTCCCAAATGAGAACCATCAGAGTCACAGTTCACAGTCACACTACCCCAGGGATGGCCATTTACTTCACTGTCAAATATATGCCAAAGTACTGTTATCAGTATATAATTGCTTTATGCAATACGTGATGTCTCCAGGCATGGATGAAGACCTCACTGCACTGGGATGTATATGCCTATGGAGAATGTAACCTGGAGCTTATTTTGCTTATTTAAGAATCCTAGGTAGTGCGTGTAACACAAAACGTTGTGAACTTAGGGAATCTCTTTTTCTACCTAAGGATTTGTTTAATTGATTTGGTTTTGTTGCTTTTCTTGATTTTGATATGGAAATTTTCGAAACAATTGGCTTAGCCTGCGGGATGACAGAAGTGTTAATAATTTTTAAAATATCATTAAAATAGCTTGCATCTAACTTACTAACTAGAAGAAAGCTACATTTTAGCACTAAAGGGAATATGAGTTAGCTGGAAAGGTGTTTTATGACCACCGGAGGGCTCCTGCTTTTTTTTTCCATTGCTGAATAAAAGCACTAGACAGTGGTTGGCCTCATGTAATGTTAGTGAAAGAATAATCTGCAGCTAGCAATTAATTTGATGAATTTCACCTGTATTTCTACTTGGATCACTGTGGAGATACTGTGAAAGTATTAAACTTATAAATTATTCAAATCTAGCCACAAATGCTTTCACCAATTATTTTCAGATTTGCAAATTGTTTATATCTTGCCATTCCAGTTGAATATCTGGTTCACAATCTGCATAGTTTCTTCAGATAATAGTGCATCAAAGCCAATCTAAACTTTTAATTGTGTGTTCATTGGTATGAATAATTTAATTTTTGTATCATTTGCGAAACAGTATGAATAGCCGGATACAAAGCCACTGAAGACAAAAGAAAACTTGCTGATCTGTGTCACTTCTGGATAAGGACAAGTCTGCATATTGCTCATTCCTTCTGCAATTCTAGTAGTGCAAAAGAATAAAAAATATTACTAGTCTGTTCTTGACCAGGAAAAAATAGCCAGAATGGGCAACTTCTATATGCCAGCATATAGCAGAATTGATGTTTTCAGGGATTGCTTGATCTTTAAAAACTTATTTCAAGGCCTGTTTGAGACAGGAAGGCAGGATCCTTTCAGATCTTTGTGGGAAATGAACAAGTATCTCTTTTCAGGGTCCAGATCAAACATGTTCTCACGTCATTGACTCTCACCTGAAATGCATATCATGCTCAGACTAAATCACAAGCTCTCCTCAGCCTGCTTAACGATAACAGGTCACCTGATATGTTGGATCGAACCCTGCTGATTTACAGTATCTGCCCCCTATTTACAGTTTAACCCAGTTTCTTGTTCCAGACCTCCAGCACCTTCCAGGCCAATGGGGTCTCTTGACACTCCCTGAGATGTCCCATAGGGTTTTTTTAGGCTACACTTGGACTTTCACATGGAAGTTACTGTAGCCCTACGTCCCACTACATTCTATTTCCAGTGGATAAAGACTGTTGGTCCTTTGGGACCTGCCAAGATAAGCGTGTTCCTCCTATCTTATCTGGTTTGGTGCTTCTCATGCCACCAGGAGAGGAGTTTTGTTGGGATCTCAAGAAGGGACTACCATATTTCCTCCTTCCTTGCAAACGTAACTTCTTTGATAAGACCATATTCACTTCTCCCAATGCTTGTAAGCTTCACTCATTAAACAGATCATTGGTAGGCATTTTCTAATTGAACGCTGCATGTTTGGTATCATTTATATGACAGAACCAAATTAAAAATGTCAGATTGACAAAAATCTCCTATTATAAATCAACAAACTACTTTATCCACTTCTGATGAAAGATGAATGTTTCATACACAGTAAAATGAGGGGTTGCTGGGAGCCTGAGGAACTAAACCAGTTAAGATCTCTGGTTTCTGATAAAACACTGGATCTGTAAATATTTGCAAAAATTATAGGTCCAGCACATAAAGTAATTAAAACTACAGAATATCTTGTCCAGGAGAACAGCAGAATCATAGGGACAAACTAATTCTCATAAATATTTTTGAAAATTTATTACTGATATTTAACATTTTTAAATATTCTGAAGAAACACAGCAAGACTTTCATCCTTTGGCTTTAATGCTTGGGGAGAGAGACACTTCCTAAAATAATGCACAATATAGTCATGAATTATCTGCATTTTTCCGTTTTCAGTCTAAATCTGTAATATTTATCAAAATGTTCATGTTGATTTGGAATTACTCAAGGAAGGAGGCTTACCTTAAGCCTATTCAGCACTTGTGAGTGGACATATTTGAGGTTATCTGCCCCACTGCCCAGCAACATAATGAAACCTGAGTATCTGCAGGATAAAACAAATTGGCAATAGTCAAGTCCTTAGTAAGTTTGAGGAGCCTGTGGCTCTTTCTCTTTTGGAGTATAGAAAGTTGTTCTCACCATCTTTGTTAGTTTGGTTCATATCTAGCACAGTGGAGAAGATTGAGAGTTGTCAGAGTGGGAAACATTTGTAGTGGAAATAGGCAGCTATAACTTCCTAATGGTAGTTTGACTTCCTGGTATTCACACTCTAGGTTTATATTCTCTCCTCTGGAAAGCTGTCTCCAAGTTGCTTCCTCTCCTTTGGCCATGCTTTCTTGCCTTACTGCCCACAGATTTTTGTAATCTCCTCCATGGGGTATAGCTGTCTTTGAAGCACAGACTGGATGGTACTGACCTAAAATAAGGTGAGGGTTCCTTATAGAAACTCAAGTGTAAAAAGCTGCATTTTGTGTTAAAAAAACCTCATCCCAACAGCAAGCCCCTGCCTGATTCATATTTTGTCGTCTTTTCTTTCTCCTCCGATAAATGCAACAATCCCCACCCCAAAATTACCAAAACCATTGAAAGATAGCTCTTGAAGTTTTGGTTAAAATTTAGCAAAAAAAAACCAACCCAAAACAACAAACCCACAACCAACAAAATAGTTTTCCAAGTGCTGATTAATGGGCTCCGTTTCAGCCTGTCATATCTGGTGAATTGCGCAGATTGTATCTGCTTACAGACCATACAAAACCACAAGTTCTGCTTAAATCCACTGAAAAACAGGAGTGCCTCAAGGGATGCAAGACTGTTTTCAGCATCATCAAACTCTTCTCAAAAGCTCTCGCACTGGTGACAATCATGCATATAAGCTGAACACAAAACAAACGTCTGCAGAGACAAAAGGCAGAAGACACTGTCTCTTACATCTAAAAGTGCTACACAGCTATGGCTCAGGTGTTAGGATAATTGCTGGAGGAACTGAGCCTATAACCCCTCCATAGGCTATTCTGATCCCATCTCATCCCATCTTCTCCATGTTAGTAATTCTGCTGCATGTAAAACATGCTCCTATTTCATTCCTTTTTTTAATCATAGTAAGAAAGGTTTACCTCTGAACTAGTTGTAGTTAAGAAAGCTTCTCACCATCATGAAAAAGAACCCCTTCATGTTTTGTATCTTTAATACAGTTAATTTGCAGGGTCCTTTAAGAGCAGCTGCTAGTTTTATGTGTCAAACCAGTGCCATACAAAAGAGAGTGTGGCAGTGTGCTGTGGCTTTTGCTGACACAGCACACTATTTCAATTGAAAACAAGAAATAGAAGGAGCAGTTTAAGAAACTTGACACTGGCTGTTACCTTTAGAAATTGAAACTTAACAAAATAATGGCAAGCATACATATTACATTTTTCTTTTTTAAACAAAATCTTGTTAGATGTTGGAGACACAGGTAATAAGCAAGTTCGTCCGAAGAAACATCTGTTACAAAGGAGACGAGAGGGAGATGGTAAAGGTGCCATTTTTCTGTCACTATAGTAAACACTTAATGCACCGTAAACAGAGCAAGTCATGCGGTAAAACATGAAGAAGCTCTTTTTTAATCATCTGAATAGAAATTTAATATCTTTCCATTTGCTAAGTAAGGCAACTTGCCCAGGCAACCAGATACACAAAGCCTTATGCATTTATTCTGCCTTTGTTGCTACTGAACAAAGCTTCTAAGTCACAAGCTTTAAGGCTGGTATTTACTAAGCAGTTGCACACGAGATCTCATTAGGAAAATTAGGGTATCCAAACATGTAAAGAAACCTGAGAAATCAAATAGCTACATATACAGTATGACAAAAAAAAAAAAAGAAATAAATTGGCATTTTGAGTTCTTTTGCTTTTCTAAATTAGGAGGTCCGATAGCTAGGACCAGTTCCCCAGGCCATCCCTACCTGTATGGTGCTGAGCAAAAGCAGCACAGACCCAGGTCATGCTGTTAGGAGTAGGGGGCACCAGCCTGCATGGGAATGATATAGTGCAGAAAGCCTTTGCTAGCAAACCTGCCCATCACTACTGAGCTGCACCAGCACTATAGCAAGAACAGGAGAACACAAAAACAACACCAAAAACATTACTATCCACGAGCTTTGGTAGTGCTGTTGAAGTATCACACTGGTACTACCTGTCAGGTTTCAGGAGTCTACAATGCTCAATCCAGGCTCTTTTTGAAAGCTGATTTCGTAATGTTAGAGCACTGACACTGCAGCTAGTGTGCTTTAGTTTTCTTCCTCTTTTCTACACTCCTGGCAGGAAGGATGGCCTCTGTCTAACATCAAGGACACATGAATGTAGTAAAATTCATCTTTCCAGTCTGGGAGAATGAGAACAAACTTGATAGTCAAAACTGAGTAACAATAAAAATGCTCGTGTTCAATATACCAGCAAAACTCTCATACTGCAACAGCAAGACAGACCTCTACCAGCTTATTGAAACATCTGTTTATATCACTGAAACACTATGAAAGTCTTCCAAGAAGCCTGTCAAATACACAGGAACCCTTCTCCTGACTCTGAGGAAAAATGCAGAACAAAGTCTGCAAAGTGGATTTTCATGACACAGCAAATAATTCTAATGCTCAATACACCAGGAAAAATTAGAAAACCTTTTGTGACAGCTATAGAATTAGTTTTGCAGAAAACTAAACGATTTCCTTTTTGCATGGGCAGAAAATAAAACAGGACCTCAGATGAAGAACCAGGCTATGAATAAATGCAAATTCCTAACCAGAACAGCAATATGAAGTATTCTTTTAGAGGAGAGAGAGACCAGATTTAGCCTCTGGATCAAATGGCTCTTGCAGATGGTATTTCAGCAGGCAAATGTGACATTCAGAGTTCAAATCTTTCACAACATGAGCTTTTAATATACAGCCAGCCTTAAAATACTTTGTTGTCACCATGATAGTCCTTTTCTGTAGCCACATTCAAAAGTTTTATGCATGACTGCAACAGTTCTGACAAGAAAGAAGGAGACAGGCCATTCCACAACCCCAGGGCATTTGCCTGGGACAGGGATTCCCAAGTTCAAGTTTTTAATTTGAAGACGATACCTGGAAGAAGCATTTTGTCTTTTAATGACCTGAGTAGCTCTGTGCAGTACCTTTTCACTGTTCAAGATACCTCTAAACAGTACTTCTTCCCCTGCACTCCTCCATAGATTTATGATTTTTTTTCCATCAGAATCCATGTGTCTCTCTCCTTTTGGCAAATCTATGGCAAAGAGAGAATTCTCTAAGATCAGATTTTTATCTTTTCCTTCTTAGCATTTATATTAAGATGTTTAAAAAGTTCAGGAACATCAGTCTATGCATCACTTGTTGACATATGCTCATACTCTTGTCACTTTTCCCTTAATTGCTCCATTCTCTCTGTTTCTACCCCCTCTTTGGTTTTCTCATTAGATTGAGAGCTCTCAGGCAAGATTTCTTTTTTAGTTACAGCTCCTAACACATTGGGTTGTTGGTATGGATCTTAATAATCCTAGGCGATACATTATTTCTCAGTGGAACATAGGCTGACTTTATCCATCACGGTGCTGCCATATGCAGCTGTGTTGTTCTAATGCTTTAAGTGCTTCAAGTCAAATACAAGAAGCTGACTGGTGCCTGCTTCTGTCTTTGATAACTATACATACAGACAACGTATGGGGAAGGACTGTGATTAACTGTTTTACAGATGGGCAGTGCGGCTCAGAGAAGTTAGAAACCAGTCCCAGGGGATAAGTGGCACTGCAAAGAATTGGTTTCCAACCCTCAAGCTAATGCCTTAACCAAAGGACCCACTTGCCATGCCAGCAGGAACACGACATCCTGCTTCCTAACAATTACAATTTTTGCCTCCAATAAGGCTTGTAAAATGCAACTTCCTGGCAAATCACATGACCTTTTCTTTCATATTCATGAACATAATTATATGTATCCTTTTTATGAATCATTCCTACCATTCTCTTTGCATCCTGACTCATATATATATATATATATATATATATAGCTTGCCTTTGATTTCTTCCTTATATGTGCATAAAAAATTCTGTTCTTCAGAAAATTTATATATAAACACACATACAAATATATGTATATGTGTGTGAATACATATATATATATACACACATATATGCAATAGATGCCTGTTTCTTACGGAACAAATGCAAACAAACATATAGTTTCGACTCTTTTTCCACTCTGTTTGCCTTTAGACAATTACTAAGCTGTAGTAATGTCATGACTTGAAGGAAGAGACCATGATATTGCTATTTCTACACTTCCTAGGACTGTGCACGTGTTTCGAAGCATTTATGAAATTGCTTGATTGACTCTTATATAGAAATCTATTGACAATAAGGTGAACCTTTGCAGCTAGGCAGTATAAGATTTGATTATAGTAACAATACTAACCGTCATGAATGTCATAAATCTTAAGAGAAAGGACACATATGTCACATATAATGCATGAAAAAGTTGTCCTTTTATCATGGATAACTTACCATTGTGTAGATACTCTGCTGATCAGCTATTGCATTATTTGAATAAGTATCTGATGTCTTGTTTTCTTTCAAGGAGGCAGGTGCAGGACGAAGCAGGAAGCCTGCCAAGAAAGATGATAAATTGCCACTCAGTGCTGGGGACCAGTGCTTAACATTAATGCAATCCTGCCAGGAACTAAAGCAGCAGAGTAATAAGAAACTAGAAAGAAAATAACTTCTCATCCCACATTAAACAGACTGGCTCCATTTTCTTTATCCATGCTAATTTCTAGTACACCTAAACAAAACTTTTTTTGTCTCATTACAAGCAAAGTAAAATAAGTTTGGAAAACATCGTATGACTTACAAGCTATGGAACTATATAACAATGATACCAGTTGCTTTTCTGATATGGGAGTAATCTTAAAGCTAGCAAGTTCAAATAAAAAATTGCAGTTGGGTACCTACATGTGAGTTAAATTCTGCAAAAAATGCTGATTGAGTGAGAAGCTTGTCATTCATACTGACCAAAAATAAAACATTCCATGAAAAATGCGTCCTTAAGATTTTGACATTTGGAAATGAGATCGTCCAGCCATCATATCAATACCAGTCTAAGGCCAAGTTATACGCACACACTCTCTCTCTCTCTCTTTCCACTTTCCTAAGCTGGCAAATAAAAGCAAAACAACCACATAATTTAGTTCTTCTTTGTGCATACAGTAGAATATGCACAGATAAAGTAAGTTTGCAGACTCTTCAGATCTTAAAAACTTGTCTTCTGAGGCAGCTAAGGCCAAACTGTAACCAAAGGGACAGGCAGTGATGTTCCACTGTCATTCTGTTTTCCAGGAACAAAATCCTGCCATTTGCTGCAGGCTGAAGCAGTCCATCTGTTTTTGTCTGTTCTTTCCTAGGTGCTCAGGTCATAGGTATTCTGGAAGGTAACTGGAAGACCTGGCTTTAGAACAATCCCTGATTTATTTGGTCTGGGCAATGGTGCAAGATCAGGTCTATATGTATAACTAGAGACTCTCTTCTTGTAGTTAAATAGGCTTCAACACACCGTAAAGATGCTGTGTTATATTGTCCTCAACATTCAGGAACAAAACTATTCTTGCTCATTTAGAGCCAGTTATAGAGAAGTTCTGGTCAAATCCATCATTTCAAAAATATTCTGGGTTTTGCCAACTATGGAAAATATAGGTCTGTAATTCCCTTCCTCCTTTTCATATAATTAAAAAATAAATACAGATAACACTTTGAGGCATCCAACCCCAATCTTATCCAAATCAATAGGTACTAGGGAAACCCACATCAGTGTTTTGCTGGAATGCTGACACACACAAAAAATAATTAGGCTTGTTCTCCCCATTCAACCATCAGTAAAATTAAAACTAAAATGACCAGCTGATGATTAATGTCATTCATCTTCCTGCACCTCAATAACTTACAGTAATATTTACGTTTTGAAATTTGGTTATAAGTCAAACACTTCATTTTCAGAAATATTCATGTTGATATTGGAAAGCTACCGTAAAACTCTCAAGAGGAAAACCACTTAAGAAACATTTTTTTTAAGCTTTCACAAGAAAGCTCTATTATGTGCAGGAAAGTGCATGATGTTCAGAATGAAGCCTGAAAAGCTGTGTGCTATTTAATCTCATCTTCATTTTCTACAGAGCTATGAATCATACCACCAAGACAAAGTAATGCCAGGACAGAGAAAGGAAGCTCACCATTTAGGTGTTGATTTTTCAAGTTGTACATCCCACTGAAACAATTCATTAGCAAATGTAGATTATGTCCTACCTTTACTTCTTACAGGTACAGTGTGTCTGTCCATGTCTCAGTTTATCTTATTGAAGGCAATTTTCCTCTTTACAGGTGTGACTTTGTCATGATTAGTTCAGTTTCGCATAGAGTGTACATAATAGGAAACAAAAGGCAGCAAAAACTAAAAATACATGTCAAGCCAGTATGACACATTTCACAGAAGGAGGAGAGTAAAGCTGTGGTAAAACTTGAGGAAAAATGTTCCCATGCCTGAAGTTGGTGTAATGGACTGATGCCAGGGAACTGAATGTGGTGGTACCATAAAGGAGGTAATTCATTAGAATAGGAGAGGCACAAGTGCTAGTTAATAACCAAATTTACATCTCAGTTACACTCAAATATCTTCATACAATTAGCACATACATAACCACCAAAAGCACTGGGCCTTGAGAACCCAAACTATGGGTTTGCATTTCAGTGTTTCTGAGGGAATGAGGAATCAGAGAATCACACAATCACAGAATGACCTAGGTTGAAAGGGACCCATAAGGATCATAGAGTCCAACTCCTATACCTGCACAGCACAACCCCAAAATTCACACCATGTATCAGAGGGCATTATACAAATGCTTCTTGAATATTGTCAGGCTTGGCACCTTGGCTACTTCTCTGAGGCACCTGTTCCAGTGCTTCACCATCCTCTGAGTGAAGAACACTTTCCTAACATCCAACCCAACCCTCCCTTGGCACATCTTCCTGCCATTCCCTTGGGTCCTGCGTTCCCAGGCTCAGAATTTTCGGTTTATTAGCCCTGTTGATAACATCTCATGAGAGCTAGAATTAGAACAAGTATGTGTTCCTAAATAACATTAACAATTTTACATTCTCAACTTCAACCACTGAAGTGTTGTCCTTGACCACAGGGGCTATACAGAGGCATAACCAAGGAGGCCTTCAAGGTGGCCTGTTACTGGCCTTGTAACATCTTCACTAAAAGGAAGAGACATCTGGGCTCTGTGAAAACATCCTTAGCCTCTACAGACTGACCCAGCTGACACACATATCCTCATACGCAAAGGCTTGGGTTCCTCTATACTACTGCCACTGTGACCTCTTCTCTCCCATTTCTTTAGCCTGGCCACTGCGTTTTTTCTGTTTCTTTACATCTGTGCGTTTTCTGTGTTTCATTATGACATACTAGAACCAGTTTCAGCCCCAGAGCACCATCACTGTTTGATCTAGGATTATCTCCCCCATCTTTTTCCACTTCTCATTCTTTCCTTTGGCTGAATGAAAATTCTCAACAAGAATGCCTTGCCAGTTGGTTGGACTCAGTATATTTGCAGGCAAATGTACTAATTGCTGTCCAAGTGAAAATCAGTGTCACCTGAACAAAACCCTTGTTACTATAAACATTTTCTTACAATTTATGCTCCTTATATCCTGAAAGATCCTTGAAAATTTAGTTTTGTTCCTTAATTATTGTAATTATACTTTCCCTATCTTTTCCTATTTCTCCAGCAATTAAAGCCACTCATTCATGGTTGCAGAGATAACTGATGCTCAAGGCTCAGTTCAAACAGGGAAAAAAAGCTATTAATGGCACTGAATTTTTCTGAAAGCATAAAAAGGCATTTGCAGAGATTTACTGATTTTACTGTGAATACATAAGAGAATTCCTAAGAAATATAATTTCTGGCTGCTTAGGAGAGAAGGAAAACACGCCACAAAATTAAATTCCAGAGTACCAAAGGCTAAAGAATGAGTATAGTATCCAGATTGTCCAGTTCCTTTCTGCATGTGTAGTCACATAGTTTATGCAAAGTGTGTACATTGGTTGTGCTTGACTTACAGAGCTGCTAAGTGTTGACTCAAGACAATAAACGGTGAAGAGACAATGTTTCAGAATTGTTCACATTTCACCACACGCATCACTGCTTTTTGGTATAAGGAGGAAAAAAAGGGAATCTCAAATTACTTCATCATTACTTTTTAGGAAAATTATTGTAGTATTGCTCTTGCAACACACCACAAAGATGCCTTTTGTGATCCTTTTCTCTGCAGTCAACGTCAGCATATGTATTTCAGCTAAAGTTATGGTGATCTGGACTAGCATTCATTAAAGTGAATGACATTACCAATGTAAGTCTCAGTTAAACAGTAAGAACTTAATTCCTTTAATTTACATATCAGTCACCCTACTGATGCTAGCGGTCACCCTCAAGACTACAAACAGGAAGATTAAACCCTAGCCAAGCAGTTTATTTCCATTCTCAATCAAGCAAGAAGACCAAGAAATCCTGAACCAGCAACCTATAAATCAAATAAACTCAGTGAAACAAAGACAAAGCAACAGTTGCTTGTGTATTGATTTTCTAGATCATGTTCAACTTTGAGAAACCTCATAAGAAAAACACACAGGAAAGGTGATGAGCAACATCTAGTATACTTCTAATGTAAAATACGTTGATATTTCTCATAGAACCAAAATTACAAATTTTTGCTGCAGAGATCCTTGCAATGATGGATTTTGTTTTGACATTATCAAAAGTTTCACAGAGGTATTTCAACCTACTATTTTATTTTCTATCTTGTATCATAACATAAATTATAAAATAACGATCAACAAGAAAACCTAGATCAAAGCAATCTGAGCTTGTACAAAAAAAATCACTTGGGCATTTTTAGTTAAAACAATAATAAAATCAGTATGATTCTGGGTAATTTATTGTTTTTCTAAAATTAAAATTTTGTAAAAGGAAAATAAATAAAACTATGACATTTTCAATTTCAAGCCCAAATAAAAAGTGCAACGTGTTTCAGAATCATTTTAGCAATCATCTATCTTCTATATAATATATTTCAGTATTATTCACAGTAATGAGGAGAGTTTTCTTGACCTCTGTGCATAATTTCTTTCAGTTTATGCTTAAATTCCTACATGAGGAAAACCATCCATAAATGAAAAAGCTTAACGATTGAACATTATATGTATGAAGTGGACAAGAGACCAGAGACAATTCATCCTCTGCATTTTCTCCACTACATATGAAATATAAGTCAATTTATAAATTAGCTCTTCAATAGCTATGGGGCATAAGATTGTTGTTATTTACTGTAGCTGTTAACTTACACATTCAATTTTATTAACTATTTCAAATACAACAAATAAAACATCGCAGAGTACAACATCTGAGACTGACCTTACCTAGTGAAATGGATTAACTTTTGACTAGAAAGTTTGAATACAACGCTAGAAGGATCTCGTAACACTTTGACTATATGTCATCAAAACAGTACTGAACTAAGATGATTGATAAGAGTATTTTATGTTGACATATATAATAAAGACAATGAAAATTTATGGGTTGATTCTCTTGTTTGAACCTAGTCACACAGAAGTGTGTTTTGTTGCAAGAAGCTCTACTAAATGGACTTATAACTTTTTATGCATTTTAATAGGGATCTCATGATCACTATTAATTTTACAGCATGCAAACGTGCTTTGAAACACAGTAGAAATCTCAATAAGTAAATGTGGACTTAGAAACTTGTTTTTAAGATTTTATTGGTTGATTTTAAACCTTGGTGAGGAACGCACTCATAAAATACTATAGGCTCTGCTAACAGATCAGGGTGGATATGAGTACGAATCAGTAGGAAAACATACTTAAGAGCTATTGCTCTGTATTGCCAAATGAGTCATTTTTTGCTGAGACAAAGAGGAGCCTGTGTACAGATGAAGTTCTCCAAGCTTACTGAGGGCCTCTTGTGAGCCACTGAATTTGAATATTCAAGCTGCCATCTCACTCAAAAATATATGAAAGGTTAAAGTTTGGGTTCAAATAAAAGTATATTCCAATGGTGGTATTCGAAGTTTCATAAAGCAAAAAATGTTAAAGGATTTGATTAGAAAACAGCTGTCAGTGATAACACTGGTGCTGTTGTCTTTTGTTTAGCTCAGTGCTCTGGAGCTGTTTCGACAAATTACTCCAGTCCGTGGAAAGAACCAGTAGAACTCTCTTTCCTGTCCCATGGGCCTGTGATGGTTCCTGAACACCAATGAGGAGAAAAAAGTGTGCTTTATCATCTTCTGTTAGTCTAGGAAACCCTTTGTCAACGTGTTGTTATTGTGCCAGAAAGGTAAAAAAACTCCAGTGGGAAGGTATGGACTTTATGATTCGGTGGGTCTTTCCAACCTGGTGATTCCATGATTCTATATGATTCTATGATTCTAAGGTATGTGCCTAGCATGGCTTTCTTGCTAATGGTGTAATCCAAATTTTATGAAATTGCTGGATAGATTCTCAGTTGATTTTAATTTACTTCCCATCAGTGGATTCCTTACAGATTATTCCACACTCATCACTTCAATGGTAACGGGAAATGCTATCAGGTGGCAGGTGCACCTTCTAGAGAGCACTCAAGGATCAGACAAATTACCTGGAGAACTGGCACAGCTCTTCTCAATGGTGGGAACATACAGTTTGGCCTCAACCATCCTTGGGGTGAGTGTTTCGTTTTTACTGCATTCACTTACAGGATTAACACGGGAATTAGCACAGTCATATGAACAGCATTATGTTATCCAATTTGCATAGCCTCTCCATGCTCACAACACGATACCAATCCTGACAGTAGGAGCCTATGTTTTTGGAGCAGAAGGTACAGCACTCTATCTCCAGTGACAACCATGACGTCTATATGGCAAGGGCAAGCAGAATATTTGACAACCATGAAGTTTGTATAGTCTGTACAGCCTGAGAATTGTTACAGTGGGCATATTTTGAGACATCAGCAGTCTGTGAGAACTCTGCCTCTTTTCCTACTAGATCTGATCAAAAGGTAGTAGTGAGGGGCCCAATCAAATAATAACGATCTCAGTGATGACCATAACAAGGACTCTGCTATGCTTACACTGAACTCCTGTGAAAAAAGCGTGGGTTCCCCTTCAACCTATTCAGCTGTGTAATGTCCTCAAACACTGAAAGTGAAACCATAAAACTGAATGTGATGCACATCGTCCCAAGAAATTCATGCTTCATGGGTTCCTTGGAAAAAAATTTCTCAGCTTCAGAAATACCCTACTTTGCAAGAGGGTCTGAAGCAATTTAACACTGGTTCCATTTGCTTCTTCCCTGAACAATGACAGATCCCTGAAGATGAGAGCTTTCCATGACACATACTAACTAGATATGGTATCAGTAAATAGGCCTCTTGTTAAGACCATCCAACAGGCTTCACAAGAACCTGTTCTCAGCTTCCTATGACATAAAACTGCAGAAGACTACTTTGAAATTTCCTGTGTTACAAATATACTTTCTACTGTTGTGATGTAAAAAATTTCAACTAGTTATCAGTCAAAACATTAATTAATCTGCAATTAGAGACTAGTGGTAACAGGTGAGCATAGAACACGGATGGCAAAAATACTGTGTTGTCCACTCAGATGAATAGCTGTTCAAATGGAGAGATTGTGTATCTTGTTTACATGACTGACTTACAAAAGACTTATAATATAAACAAGAATTACTTGAAACAAGGTTACTGAACAGACAGAAAATTTCAGTGATTCCAAAGAAGCACTTTTACCATCAAGTATAATAGTTATTAGAACCTTTCTATGGCAGCAGACAGCATTTCAGCCAATGCTTTAGCCAAGTATTTCAGACCAACTGATATCACATGCTTCAGCAATGCTGTAGAACATTTTGAAGTACTGAGGCATCTACTTGTAAAGAAACAAATAGAGCTATTTACTGTTTGGAGTATTATAAACACCAGTCTCAAGATTTCCATAAATTTTACCACTTTAGAAGACTTCCAGGTTTTTAAATGCAAGATTATCCACACCATAAAAAAATAACACATAAAATTTCTAAATTGTCATGCATGCTAAAACACTAGAGTAAGATACACTAAAGCATTCCTCAGAGCCAAGTAGATGTCTGTGGAAACCACAGAAGTTGATGGGCTCTTGCCACTTTTAGAAGTCAGGCCACCAAGTCATGCAAATACAGTTTACAGAGATTTAGCTGCTAGTCCCTGGTTTTTAAACATCCTGGTACAAATATTTTAAATACATATGCCGCGAGGTATTAAATCAACTTTTATGATATTCTCGAAGTATTCATTTGTCCAAGCCACATCTCCCTCCTACTATAAATTATGTTGCCTATTCCCTTGTTTGGTTGGCAGTCTTTAAATCTCTCTTCTCCACTGAGTTTTTGGCATGTGAAGCAACTGCAAAAGAAGATTTGGTTTTCAATTTCTCAGGGTCAGGTTGTCTTGCAGTAACACGGATGTCATTCATGACACAATGAACAAGACTCATAACCAGGCAACCAAAAGAAGAGATGTTAACTCTGAAAATAAAAAGGAAACATCAAAAGTAACAGTGGGAAAGTCTGTTTAAGCCCAAAACAGTCAGGCAGGCAGAAGCAGGGATTGATACAGAAAGACAACACCAGGCACAAACCCCGGCATCTTCTCTGCATGACCAGTTTAACAGTGCTGCTATTTACAATACAATAATTCATACCAGGACTAAAAGCCTGCAGAGTTGTCATTGCAAAAACGTCGACCACAAATGTAGAACATGCTCTACGGACTCCAAACAAATAAAGATATTTGGCTGAGAAATACTGCCATAACTTTAAGAGTACTAAGAAAGAAATAAAACATCCTTACTAGGAGTAAGATAAAGCAGGTTTAAGTTTTAAAGCTTTAGGTTGGAACTCCCCTTTCCCCCTCAAAACAGTTTTGATTATGTGATGGGACTGCAGTTAGCTTTTACCTAGGCCAATCTATAGATGAGCAAAGCAAAATCTTTCCTGCTCTGAAGAAACAGCCCTGGAACTGTCTTTTTTACATAAGCATAGTTCATTGTAGCCAGAGATGAGATTATAACTCAGAGATGAGATTTTATTTGGGGTCATGCTTTTTTTGTGCCTTTCTCTGTTACCATTAGAATTCCCTGAGTTACAATTGTCAGTTATCACATCACAAGTTTGGAGATAGAGGTTTAAGCCATGGCCACTCTGCCTTCCCATCTGGGTTAGCTACATATATGCAAAAAGCCATTAAAAAAGTGAGAGAGGGAGAGAGAAAAGGAGGATGGAAGGCTTCACCACACTAAATGAAAAGCAAACAATATGCATATCAGCATCCTAAGGAGAAGTATCACTCTGCTGGGAAAAACCAAGACAAAAGAATTATCTCACACAACAGTTCAAAGCATATTGCACCTGTCAAAACGTCTGTCATCTTCTATAGAAATGCACCATTCTAAAAGGGAAACTAGCAAAGTCACTCAGAAACAACAGACCACTTTGTCTCCTTCCTTCCAGCCAACTCCTCCATCTGAAAGCCATTTAACTCAATGCTAAAGATTGCCTGGAAGAATCAGACAATAGGAAGGTCTCTTTCATTGTCAAGGACAGTTACACTTTGAAGATGATGCTCAAAAGGGGTTAAAATGGGTCAACAAGCAATTGTTGGGTCCATCCAAGGAAATGTGAACAGAACATTGTTAAAGTCACACACAAAAAAATCTGAAAGATCACAACTTTAAGCTGGGGAAGTATGAGGGGGATGTAATCTCATAGTGAAATGCAGATAAAAAAAAAAACTAGCAGAGAAAGAGGGCAAATGGTAAATTTCAGTCTAGATATGGCAGTTCTTAGCAACATGCATCCAAAGCACAGAAAACACAAGAGATACAGCAACCCTGAGAGAAATAGGTGTAATTTCCCTATTACTTTTTCATTTGTCTGCTTCAACCTTTCACAACATTCCCTGAGAATCACTGTGTGTTGCACAGCTAGATGGAATGGGTGTATCTTAGATATTGAAGTACATTAACTCATTTGTCAATACCAACTGTTTTTTAGGAAAGAAAATGGAAAATTGCAAGAATCAGTACTTATACAGACTACAGAAAACTTTAGGTGTAGGCATGTTCTTTTCATGCTTATGTGACAGATAGATGTTAACATTTTAAAAAAAGCTTCTTGACTTAATTTACATCAATTCAGTTCCTAAAGTAAATCTTCCATGAAATAAAATATTTGCATCAAAACCCACTTATTTATCTAAAGCAGATTCTTAACTTTATTATTAGAAGTCTTATTTACCTATTAGTCAAATTTTGTCTTGGTTTTGATCCTTAAATACAGCATTGCATAGGAATATAGGCACAAAGCCTGAAAAAAAAAATCTGTTCAGCAGAGCTAGGCATGAAGTGTATGCATTTGCATCTGCAGCAAAGGGACATTCCATTATGAGCAACTTCCCACAGGAAAAAAGGCCTGAAATTTCTACTCTGCTGAAGTTAGTGGCAAAACTTCCAGTAACATCACTGGGGACAAGAAGTCAGCTCTGTTTTCACATGATTGAACTTCCGAACTATACTTGTGATGGCTTGCATACATTGTTTATTAGATAACTTCTCCCTTTTCAATCTTTCAAACCTTCAGACAAAACAATAATGAGAACAGAAAATCACCTTTGAAACAGTACAACCAAATTGTATGGGCTCCCAAATTTTGGAAAATCCTTGAATCTAAGGCTGGACCTTCTGACATCTTCTTAAGTCTGTTAAGGTGCTGAATTTGCCTCTGATATGGTATAACTTTTTAACTCACCAAAATGATTGGCCCAACATTCAGCTGCTAAGATCATGGTACAGAGTGTTCTCTTTCAGTCACCACAGGTGTTGGACACAAAATGCAAGAAGGCCATGAAAAATGAAAGTTTTTGAGACTTGAAGAAGTTCAAATTCACATACAGTTTCAAAATCAAGATTCATAATGGCAGCCCATTTCTACAAAAGTAAGAAATAATGAATGTAACAAACACTATTTACCATTATCTTCCCTCTTTTTTAAAAAAGCAGCTTCAATCACTTAAAACTTCTATTAAATCTGTTTAGTATTCTTTGCATTATCTTTAAATAGAAGCTAGCTATTCCTAAAATGTGAATCAAAGCTGAATATTTTAAAGAGTTTGTAAATATTTTAAAGAGCTTTTCAGGCACAAAATCTTCTTCAACCACCTTTTTGACAAAATATTTCATCTCTGATAGCACTGGAATCTTGTCTTGTAACAAGATCTGGTGGTTTTTTTATAGACATGACAAAATACTTATTTAATCTGCTCAGTTTCTTTACTTCACACTCAAACACTGGAAAAAACCCTAAATACTCAAAATGTTGATGTCTCAGTGTTGATCTGGCACCAAACATTTCTATGAATTGAAAGCCCCATTTACTAATGCTTTGCCTCGGAATTCAAAGTAATTTTTAATGAGCTTTTTATGGTGTTAAGTGAGTGATTACTTAGTACTAAAAAGTAATGGGAGTCACAACAGTATTAGCAGTGCCTCTTTCAGAATTAACTATTTTCAACAGCATTTGTGATTTTTAGGCTCACTGCAAGAACAGTCTCATTGAAATGATCTTTACACAATGCTAGCCTCCTGCGCAATTATCACATATGTGACCAACCCATCTTCACAATAAATGCCTTGCAAGGAGTCAAAGTACAAATTCCCCCTCACCAGCAATGTGAGGCAACTTGGGCTATGTCATTACTGTGGTTTTCTTCCTCCATTCTCTATTTCCTCTCATATTCTTCCACCATCCCCTGCAACTTCTCCTCCATGGCTCACGATTCTCAGCAAACCGAGGTCCAGAGAATAAGGGAGCCATTGTCCCCTTGTTGAGTTCTGATGCTGAGGATGAGAACACACTGCAGCAGCCAGAAGAAAAAGAAGTGAATAGCTACATTCAGCCTTGGAGATCATGAAATGGGGATGCTACATGCATGGTTCTCTTCTCAGAATATGTGAACCCTGGGTGTGCTCAGGGCCAGTGGCATTTCAGGAGAACTGAGATTCCAAACTTTTTACACGGCTACAGTACATTTGTGCAAATTCCTCTTTTCAGGATCTAAGAGTGTTTCAAAATTCACATTCTATGTAAGATGTCATGTCTTCCTCCTGACTATATTCTAGCTAGAAAATACAGGCACATTTTTCCTTTGTTCTATTTATTACCATGGTCACTTACTTTTTTTTTCACTGTAAGAAAAACAATATCCTGCCTATATCTATTTCTGTTGTCCAAAATTGATAAATAATATCTGCTGAAATTTTCAAAAAATATATTTATCCTAGCATTGAAAACTGGCAGAATAATTTCAGCTTTAATGTAACTTTGGCAAAAGATTAGTGATGATAAATGAGTATAACAGCATCATAAATTTAATAAACTGAACACACAGTATCCAGTACAAAGACATTTCATGACCAATGTGGTTTTGATTTTCCTGAAGGTTTTCTATTTAGTGTATAACTAGGATTTAGATTCCTCTGTGATTGATAGATCTCTGTAAATAAAAAAAAATGCTGGATTAAATTTTCTCCTAGTGTGTTTCTGTGAAAGGCAGAGTTGCACAAGTAATGATTTTTTCCTTTTATAATTAACTTGGCCACCATCTCGTGTTTTTCATATAGGTCTGTACAGTATTAAGGCAGATAAATTCTCCTGTATCCTCCATTCTCCTGTATTAATGTATGGATATGTGCCAAAGAACAATCTTTAATCACAGTTCACTACTCTTCTTTTTAGAAAGACCAAGACCTCAAAACAGGGGAAGGAGACAACCACAAGTGACTCAAAAAACCAATTATTTTCATGAAAAGTGACTGTGGATCAGAAGGAACAGTTCACATAAAACACAAATGTACGTTTCCTGAAACAAAGTTAAAATTCTTTCAGATAGTAAATAACTTTGAAAATTCAAGATCTTTTCAATAATGATGAAAGAACAGTAGTGTTAAATCCACCTGATAATATATTTGAAATGAAATATTTAGCCACATAGTGCACATGCATTTCAGATACACTTCCGAGGATAACAATTAGGGGGAAAAAAGATTATAATATCACCTTTAGATAGCTGCTTCCAGTGCTTTCATAAGATATCAGAGGGTTTCCTCTCTAAAAAAGCTTTTTTCTTATGATCTTAGGAGTCTACACCTCACTGGCACAATGCAGCTCACTTCTGTCAATGGTAGAACAAACATAGCTTTGTCCTCTTTCACGTGTCACTATCAAATTGATTAGCTATGCTAATATCTCAAGATTTTTTTTAGGAAAAGGTAAAGTTCTAACAGCAAAAAGATCGTGCCTTGATTTACAAATTTCCTTCAAATGCAGTATCAGTGGTGATTAGGAAAAACATTTCTTATTTTTTAAAATATTTTAAATATGGAGGTAGGACCCCAGCTCTTGTAACATTTCATTAGTAAGCTTTGTCCTTTACAGGAAGGGTTGCCCTTTATAAGAAATAGGGGTCCAAGTAAACTGGATTTGGAGGTTCATACATTCTCATTCATCTTGGCCTCTATTGTAAAAGCTGTGGTTGAGGGTGCTTTGAGATATTTACTTAAACATGTAACAGCTGAGTGCATTATACCATTTCAAAGAGCAGAAGAAAACTGCTACTCTGATTTAAGGCTCCAAGAAGCCTGTATACATTTGATATTTGACCTGAAGCTGGATTGCTTCTTGGAAAAGCCTGGTGGTGGACAGCAGGAGGCTCCAGGTGGAAAGCTTTATCCCGTTGGGAAATCCCAATTATTTTATTCAAACTTCTATCAAACACTTCAGTTTACTAGGGAATTTCCCCCACTATCCTCATGAGAAATTTGTTTCTATCCCCTAATGAAAACAAGGAATCACGTACAGTGTCTTTCCAAATAGTTGCCCTCATGAGTGAGGTCCAAAAGGCAGCAAGACCAGGTGCACACTGTAAAGTTTTGCCAGCTGAGCCACAGCAGCAGGGGTATGAAAAGCACACAGCCAAGAGCTGATGCATAACACCAGCCAGACTCCTGGCTGAGTTTTGTGAGGCTCCTGTCCCACTGTCAGAGGGGAGATCTGGCCGCCTGCCCAACCAGTCCAGGACCTGCGAGCTACGTCGTCGTCTGTGTCTCCTCTGGGCTCTGCTGGCAAGCAGTGCTAATAGCCATCACAGCAAGACAAAGGATCTCAAATCCAGAACTGAAAATGTCACTGGTAAGGGAGCATAAGTAGGGAAGACAGCAGCTATGAACAACAGACGATAGTCATGTTTCTTAACGCAGTGTTCAAAGGTTCTCATTCTACAAGGACAAAAAAAGACTGAGATTTTCTGAAGGAAAAAAAATATCATTCAAGCTGCCCTTCATGGCTACCTTGTACAGTAACTAAATGTGTACTCAGAAAGCAATAGCTGTACCAATGCAACTGAGCAGGCAAGCAGTGGAGACTTGAGATACTTTGTGGATTAATGACTGTGCATGTGGACACACTCATGTTAGTCAAGACAGCCACCTCAGGTACCAGTGAAAAACTAGCTTCAGCACGGGCTACCTGCCCAAAATACTTACTGGGGCCTATTTTGTGTCAGTGACAGTACATTTCTTAAGTTAACTACATTAAAGAAACTTCACACCCGCTGTCCTTCCCCAGGTGCATTGTGGTTGAATGTCATTTTCTCCTTGAAAGCAGAGACCTCAGTGGGCTGCGGCTCCTGCAGGCCTTAGAGGGAAGGCAGAGATACTGGGTCAGGTCAGCTTGCCATCAGGAGTCTGAGAATCATCTTTCCCCCAGCCCAAGGCACTGGCAAAAGCAACGGCCAGAAAGTGTCTCAGCCTTGCATGGCTATAGGTTGTCTGTTTGAGGGAAAAAGGACAATGCCACTAAATGATTATTACTGTCATTATTGATTTTTTCAAAAATTAAAGCAACCCCTGTCACTGGCTGGGATGAGAGTCCCATTGACTTTAGTGCTTTTCAAATGTCTAACTCAGAGCACTAGCCACCAGGATGCAGGAGGAATGGAAGGACCTCCCAAAGACCATCCTGCAGCGCCACGCCAGCCTGGTCCTTGAGGATACTGTCAGCAGTTTACCCACTGCAAGACAGCCTCTCCCTAGCACCCACTTTTGACGACATCAATCCAGCCTGTACAGATGCCTCTGAAAAGCTTTCTTTCCCTCAAAGAGAACAACACTTCCACCTACCTTGGTGTTGTTTGCAAACTTACTGAGGGTCCACTCAATCCTCTTGCTGAGATCAGGTGCCCAGGGAGGTGGTTGAATCACCTTCCCTGGAGGTGTTTAAGGCACAGATGGATGAGATGCTGAGGGGCATGGTTTAGTGTTTGATAGGAATGGTTGGGCTCAGTGATCCGGTGGGTCTCTTCCAACTTGATTATTCTATGATTCTATGATCATTGATAAAGATACTAAACAAGGCTGGCCTCAATCCTGAGCCCTGTGGAACACCACTGACAGCTGGATTTAAGTCCATTCACCACAATTCTTTGGGTCCAGCCATTCAGCCAGTTTTTACCCAGCAAAGAGTACACCAGTCCAAGCCATGAGCAGCCAGCTTTTCCAGAATTCTATGGGAAATGGTGTCAAAGGCTTTACTAAACTCTAGGCAGACAGCATCCACAGGCTTTCCCTCATCTACTAAGCAGGTTACCTTGCCATAGAAGGAGATGAGGTTTATTTTGATTTTAGATTACAAGTTAAATTCAGAAGACAGAAGATTAAAAAAAATCTATAAAATTTCTATTACTAAAATTTCAGCTAAAATGGATTATTCTCTGCATAGGTGACATGCATCTCTGGTTTCAGAGGAGCTTCTCGTGTCTTTTTTCCACACCCCAAATTCATTCCCTTTTCCTATGTGAACAGATGAAGCGAAGATATATACCAGGATTTATCAGCACTTTAAAAATCCCCTAACAACAATTATTTTTCTGCCACTCCAAGGGGATACCATGTGCCATCCTGCAGCCAGTGTCCCATCAGAGAGGACCAGCAGCATCCCCTGTTGCCTGGAGAAGCCATGACAATCAGCAATCCTCACTCATGCCACCCAATGCCACACCACTGTTATAGCTCAGGAGGCAAGAATGCTGCATCCATGTACAAGGACATTTCTATGTTTGGGTTTTTTTCAAGCATCAACTGTAAAACAAAGTGAACGTAGACATAAATCAGCTGAACTATCATCAGGAGTATTAGAAGCTTGGTATATTAAGGTCCAAGTGGAGCTTCATTCTCTGCTACAATTCTAGCAAGCCAACATATTCTTTGAACCTTCTCACATAACACCACAAGTAAACAGTTCCTGCTGTAGATCTTCTAATATTTATTTCTACTGTAGTCAGAAAACAAGATAAAATGTCTCTTAGCGCTAAGCTGTAGACATATGACTAAAAGAAATCCCACATTGTTCAATACAGATAGCATCCAACAGTTTTGGTGCCACAAAGAAAATTAATGTACAGAAATGTGGGGTTTGACATTATTCCCCAGAGCCTAATTAAAATAAGTAAAGTCAAATGCACAGAAATAAAATATGCCTAGTAAATATGTTTTGTTCTAGCTTGATTTGCTACACACTATTGCACTGCACAAATGGGAATGTTATCCACAAATTAAACTACAGATTAAGGACAGTTCAATTTTATCATTAATAGGTACTATATAAGATATAATGAATCACAGTGAGTCTTCAATTGCATTTTTTTCCGGAATAAATAGTCATTAAGGTCTAGATTAATAGATATTATGGCCCAAGGGGCCTCCTCTGATCATCTTTGACTACTGTTATCATTGTTTTTCAATGCATAAAGCAATTGTTAAAATTTTGCTTTAGATTTAATTTAATTATGAGTTATGCAACAAAACACAAAGGAGGGTCCCTGAAATAGCATGTAATTAAGTTCAGGATTTTGTTTTCCTTTCCTTCACTCCATCATTATTAAGTTTTGATCCTCCTGTAGTCTGCAAAATTTAGAAGCATCTACAGCACTCAAGTTCCAAGTGATATGGTTATTCATGAAAAAATAAGAAAGGGAAATGCCTGTCCAGAAAAGAAGGGTTCTCATCTCAAAATAAATTAGAAAAAAAAAATGGCAAAGCGGCACGCGATATACCAGATACCTATTGTGAGGCACAAATTCTTCACAACACTGGGAGACATGGCAGAACAAAAATACTATTAGAACTGTTTCAAAAGGAACATTTTTGGCTAGGATAGAGACTTTTGACATTATTTATTAGGTTCAAAAATGCTTAACAAAGGCCTAACAATAGTCCTGTGGAAACCACTACATCTGAGGCACTTTCTGTTGTTATGTGCAGGCATTGATTTGAAGATGGCCAGCATTTGTAGAACAATTCCCTCACAGCAGTCAATGCAAGTGAGCATTCATACACACACAAGCAAGAGCCTGTGAACAAACCATATGGAAACAGGAAAAAAAGTAAACATTTATTAACCTCTTTGTGGGGAGATGAGTGGAAGAACAGGCCAGCGGCGAAGGAGACAGTCATGCCAAATTTCCACGAAAGAAGGTATTTGCCCCGAGCATTTTTTTTTTTTTTTGTGGAATATGAAGAAGCCCAGAGAATGTCTCCAGTGCCATGGTAACTAGGGCTGCTGGGGCTGTCGGTGCCGCCACCCTCCACCACCCAGTAGCAGACTGTATGTGATGCAGGTTGGCGGGTTCGGATGCTACTTCTGTCCCCTTCCACACCTGCGGCCAAGGGGACGCTGGCATCTGTGGAAAAGGGTCAGTACTTTCCAGGAAGAAAAACATAAGTGAGGATTTTGTTCAGTAACTGAGCTGACATATAGACATGCACACAAAAAGACATAGAAGGACATGTATTATTCACAGTGCATGCATACAAAGACACATAAAACCTGTGTAACAGTTGCAGGCAGAAGGTTTGTGAATGGCGGTGGAGGATGCAGCGCATGTTGAGCACCTAACATGCAGGTTGACTATCTTACTACCATTTCAAGGCATGAGAGTCACCTCCATCCTCATCTGAGGATGGATATACTGAGACAGTGACTAAAATATCACTTGACCCATGAGGTCCCCAGGGATTTGAACATATTCAACACTATTGAATAGCCAGAGTAATGTTTCACAATTAGACTGTTAGGTTTACAGCTAAGTTCCTCTTCTTTTGCATTAATCTAGGCAAAAGTTTCCTTATGACAGAAATTTCCATTTTCCACTGTAATCAGTATTTAAATTGGCCTTGTAGGAAAGGGAACCTATGGAAAATTCACTCTAAAGATAGGGGTTTCATTTGCATTTAAAATGTGATAAATGGTGCAATTTGTTTCTGAAATGTGCTACACAATATTAGTTGATACAAAGAAATCTCAGATAGGCCTTGTTTGGTGCTGCTGAAAATGAGATTGAGAGTAAAACAGCAAATAAATCTATACACAGATGGAAGAGGTAAAATGGAGGTAACACCTACCTAGCCTGGCAGCCACTCTGTTACAGCTGAGCACAGCCTGATGACCTGAGCGTTGCCCCGCTGTAGTCCCAGCACTTCTCCTCTGGTCTCACCAACAAGCCACAGTCTCCTAAAGCTTTTGCAAGTACAGCTAAAACAGCAGCATCTTTATCTGACACTCGTGTTGGTCTGCAGGGTCCAAGGAGGTTTGGGTCCTTTCTTGCTCTCAGCAAAGTCTCTTTGGGTGAGGGTGACTTGGAAATACCATGGTGGCACAACCCATTTGTCCTCAGCTCTAAAATGGACTGAAGCAGATGGAGAAAAAAGTTAAAACATTATACAGTGGAACAGCAAACTAATATTATTAAATCATCATCTCTCATCCCATTTTATGTGAAAAATACTGCATTTCCAGGCTTTGTAGAATGAAAACAAAGATCCTGAATTTCTAAATGCCAAGTGAAGAGGTAGTTCAGTTCATGATTTTTGACTGCTGTAAGGCAGAAATAAATGCTGTCCACTTAGATCCAGCATCTCAGTATCTTTATAGTCCACAGATCCGCACAGTTACTTTCACTTCATAATCAGTTTGTGTGCATAAACTTTGACTATCCACGTACTTTGGATTGCTTTTAATTTTACATTATTTCAATGTTTCTAGCCTGATCAAAACATTTCGTGTCGCTTATTTTCTGCAAATATGAAGATTTCTTATTCTGCACACTTGATTACTGTGCAGCAGACCTTGACAAGCAACAGCTGAAAATTTTCCCACACCATCTCAAGCCTGGTTGGGAGTGACATGCTTTTATAAGGACTGTTTATTATATTAAATATGCGTACGTGAGGTTACTAGGGGAGGGTAGGCTAAAAGCAGTGGTTTAAAAAAGGGAGAGTAACAAACATGCAATTCATATTAATTAGTATGTGCACTCAGAGCTGCAAAAAAATTTGTGGGTGCATTCAGCTGTTGCATGTTTTATGGGCATATCTCACTGCATTGCCTTAAAATACAATGAAGCATGTGCTTGAGGATTCCCATTCCTATAATAAGCAAGCTCTAGATTGGGAAAGAGTTGTCTAAGAGAGCAATTTACACACATGCTTTTAACCTTGACTGTAATTTAAAGTGAAGTCCAAGATCAGATTACAATACACTTTCTTCTGAATTATAGCTTACTTTAGCAGACCACTTCAGCATATTAGTGTGGCTATTATATTATAACACATATAAAATAATAATCTATATTAAATTGGTATAAATAATTGATATTAAACTACTAAAATAGTGTTTCAGTGATTTTAATTGTACAAGAGATGATATATTATGGCTCTTGCTGTACATTATAGCTTGAGGTGAATTTTATAGTTTTTATCATTTTCATAAATTTTTACAGAATCACAGAATCACAGAATAACCAGGTTGGAAGAGGCCCACTGGATCGTCGAGTCCAACCATTCCCACCAATCCCTAAATCATGCTTACTTTCTGAACAAATTGGTTTCAAGCATGATAGCTTTTAGAAGTAATTGAAAATGTCAAGTTGTTTACTTTTAGTAGTCCAGAACGCTTTGGCCACAAGATGTACATCAAAAATTTTGAAACCAGTAAACATTTATTTTAGCAATACTAATCTAGAGATACCAGAATTTGGAAATCAGATGGATCGTGCATTCCTGAATCTGAGTTTTGGAAAGGGACTGAAGTCCTCAGTTTATCTCCAATTCAAAAGAAATTAATGACATGAGTGTTTCCCAAGAGCTTCTCCAGACAAGATTGTAGTAGAATTAGTCAGAAAAAAAAAAAGTAATAATAGGGCTCATACTGAAATTTTTACCTGCATATCTCTTGCGAAGTACATGTACAATTGATTTGACATTGAAATTATTCTATATTACCATTCATTAAATTCATGTCAGGTTTAAAATATTGTTCTGGAGAAGAAGTCAAATTTCTTTTTATCAAAATTTGAATATATAAAGAACTAAACCAAAAAGAAAATGAAGTGTCATTGCCCAAGACATGCACAAACAGAAAAATGGAGAAACACAGGAAGTCTTGAAGCACATTAAGGGTTAGGAGAAGGCCAAGAGCTGTCTTCAAGCTGTTATTTGAGGATTGCCATGGAAATGGACGTTCAAACCCTGCCTTTGCCAGAAAGCACCTGGGAAGTGGTCAGCAAAATAAATGTGACAGCCCTATTCTTGTCCCAAAATGATGCAGTATGTAAAGAGTGAAAATAACCATCTATGCTTGATTAATTAGGTTTGTAAGTATTGTTTGAGAACTAAACAATATTTCTAAAGATTTCAATAGTTCAAAGATTGCCCTATGGCCGTCTGGCCAATACATCTTCCAGCACACACGGTTTACAAGCATTTTTCTTCCCAATATGTTGTCTTCGTTTGGTGCGACATTGTTTGAGCACAGGTCTATTTGGGTCAGCGTGGTTTTCTTCCCATCACAGCAGTGGTGCTGAGGACAGCACTCGGACCATACATCTTCCATGTCATTTCAGTCAAAGGCACATGATGCTTCCCGGTGCCCAATCAGGAAGGGTCCAGCACTGAAACAGGGGGGCATATTGGCAACCTCAGCTTTCTTAATGACAGCCATTGTTCCAGACAAACAAAAGCACCGTCCTGAATATTAGCATGCGGCCTTGTGTAAAGGTCATCTGTACGGCACATACATCATCACCCCAAAACAGAAGGAAAAACGGCTTTAAAAATTCTGTCAAAACCTGTTATTGTCAGAACATGCCTGAAAGTTGGCAACTGATGCAAATACAGCAGCCACTCTGAACGGTCCTCCTCCTCCTCCTTAGCGGCAAGTCTGCACAGTGACAGTGGAGCAAGACAACACAAGATAATAGCTATATTCTTCCTAACTGCTAGTAGGGGGGCTACTTTAATTAGGCTACTCAATTAAAAAATTATTCTAATAATCTGTAATAATTAGGCTGAACAACAGTTCCTCCTATAAAGTAGAGCGGCCACAATAGCTCTCATATTGGCTAACTAGTAATGGGTAGTCAGCATCAGTGCTCTGGTTTTGAGGCTCACTAATACACTGTTCACTCTTAAAAGCAATTGAAAATCAAAATGAAAAGGGTATAACGCAGCAGAATAAAATCTTTGACCAATTCTTCAGCAGTCGTTGGAATATTGCCAGTGAGGTTACACCAATTAAATGTCAGTTGTGTTACTTATATTAGCAACTGTTTCTCAGTATATGACATTCACAGTCTGGCCCTTAGATGGCATGGAAGGGACAAAACCATTACAATCATTTTAGAGCTCTCTTTAGTAAAATTAATAGATGACAGGAAAATTCCATTATCAGTGTTCATTCGTTTAGTTAAATTAAATAACTTGACTCCTTTGTTCACCGAATAAATACAGGCTTCCCAATCATTTTCTGCCCCACTAAACAGTAAGAAGCCAGAAAGATAATAGTATTTATTGGTCATTTTGGTTCTAACAGCTGTTCAACATGCAGCAGAATTGTACAGATACATATTTAAAATGCAAATCTGAATATGACACATTTCTCTAAAATTTCCTTCTTTTTCTTTTTTAAATTTTCAAAGACTATTTACTTAACGTCTGAGCAATGAAGATGAAGGAGAACACTCTGCTTCCAGGTAAGTTTTACAACCTTACACCAAGCAGCTCAGGAGAGATTCCTGGGCAGGCATCAAGAATGAGAGAGACATGTTTCTATCAGCCTCAGACCCAGCAAAGCACATGGTTGTGCTGCTAAACTGAGAAGCTGAGGTCTGGATGGAAACTTCTTTCCTTACCACAGTCAAAGTTCAAACCAAGCTTGTGTCTTCCCAGGCATCAGAGGACCTGCACTTTTGAACAAGTCTTCTTCTGAGCAGCTCGCCTCACAAATACGCATGCTTTGAAGGAAAGGGTGTTCCTGAGAAAGGCAAAACGCAGCCCTTGGCATAACATGACAAACATGAAATTCAAATTCACTGACAGCCAAACTGAATTAATCCCTATGTTCAGAGATCAATAGCTTTTAAGAATGTTGTTATAGCTCTAGCCTACCTATATCACTGCCTACATAGCCCGTTAAGAAAGCATAAAAACTAAGAAAAGTGTTCAGATCAGAGTCTGAAACACAACCTATTCAGAATTGGAAGTCTTTTTTTCAGCAAAAGCAATACCAAACTCAACTACAATCTTATATGCTCTTAATAATCATGTTACAACATTTTTCACTAGATTAATTTATTTTTTAAGAAAATATTGGTGAATTTCATTGCAAAATTCAGACAGCATGCCAAGCACAAAATTACATAAAATGTTTGGTTTTTTATTTCCCACACTTGTAATGTGGGTTAAGAATTCCTGTGTGTTACACAGGAAAGCAAAACTGAGTGATGACAGCCAGAGCAGAACAACACGGGAAATAATTTTTTAAGACATTTTCAAGAAGTATGTTCTTTAGCTCTACAATCATCATGGTGTAGGGGGACTTCCCAAAACATGAGGAGCTCTCTGACTTCACCTCAGCACAACATTTCTGTGTCTGTTTAGATTCACACTCTGGCTCTGCAGACAGTCCATCTCTGTCCCACTGTGTCCTCAGCCCTGGACTTCTCCACAAAAAGCTGCAACTGAATTCCTACAGCCTCTACCACATTTGTGTCAGGCATAGGGCTGGCCCTGGGATAACATCGTGTATCTAGGTAATAAAGTAATGTACACTACATCATATAACTAGTATAACAAGTAATGTACACTGTCTCCATCTAGACCTTAATCTAATTAATCTGTTACATCTCAGCTAAGTGTCTGAAAGTATTTCTTCTGCCTGACTGTTCAGTGAAATTCAACTTAACCAGCCAGTCAAAAGAGGAGGTTATCCTACTGTATTCAGCATTCATGCAGCCTCACCTTGGGTGTTGTGCATGGTTCTTGGCCCCACAATTTAAGAAGAATGTAAAGGTCCTTGAATGCATCCAGAGGAGTGCCACAAAGCTGGTGAAAGGGCTGAAAGGCATGTATTATGAGGAGTGGCTAAGGATATTTGGGCTGTCTAGTTTGGAGAACAGGAGTCTAGGGGGGCAACCTCATTGCTCTCTACATCTTCCTGAGGCAGGGAAGTGGAGAGGGAGGTGCTGAGCTCTTCTCCCTGGTACCCAGTAACAGGACATTTGGGAATGGTTCAAAGCTGCACCAGAAGAGTCTGGACATTAGGAAGCATTTCTTTCCTGCGAGGGTGGTTGAACACTGGAACAGGCTTCCTAAATAGGCAGTAAATGCCCCAAGCCTGTCAGCGTTTAAGAGCCATTTGGGCAATGCCCTTAATAACATTCTTTAGCTTCTGGTCAGCCCTGAACTGGTCAGGCAGTGGAACTAGATGTTTGTTGTAGGTCCCTTCCAAATGAAATGGTCTAGTCTATTCTATTCTATTCTATTCTAAATCTGTATTTCAACACTAAAGAGTAATATATTTGATACAATTTTCATTACCATTTAGAAAGAAACAAACCAAAATTGGTCAATCTAAAATTACTTAAAACTTCTGCTGATGACGCCCGTTTTGTACAGATAACTTAGGGGCAAACCCAGGAATCTCCAGAAGTGTGAGTTCAAAGCAAAGCAGGAGGCAAGGTCAGCAGACACTATGGTTTGCTCTTCAAGCAGGTCCTGCTCCCAGCTTCACAAGAATTCTCTGAGATTATGATTGAACCTGGCTCACACCTTGAGCTACTCCAGTAAGAGGACTGCTGCAGGGTTGCTGTGGTATGAGCTAAAGTAGAATCAGTTTTCCAACTTCAGCTCAGCCTTAGCGAAGTAACTTTGTTTTCTGAAATTTAACTGCATGTTTTTCTGATGGGGTTTCTCTCTAGAAGTGATAACATGGGACACTGGTATGCAGAAAGGCCAATGCTTATACCTGTTCCTGTAATAACTGGGGCCATCCTCAAGCTGGCGGCATGCCATGAGTCTAAGAGGCAAAGATCACACTTGCAGGGAGGGTTGAACAGGACAGGTGGCCCCAAGCTGACCAACAGAGTATTCCATCCCAGACATGTCACACTTGGTATAAACTTGAGAGATCATGAGGGTCTCGCTCTCTTCTTCGATGACTGACGTCCAGTGAGGACCTCGCCTTTCTGTTTTTCCCGATTCTGGATCTGTGCATTCCTGAATCCAGTTCCTGAGCCCAGGTCCCTCCTAGGCTTGGACCCTTTTCCTCATGTCTGCTCTGCAGCATTTGTAGTGACATAGAGTCATCGAGGGGTGGGGGCGTGATTTCATGTATTTGCATGCATATTATTATTGTTGTTGTTGTTGTTATTGTTGTTTTTGGGGTTTTTATTATTGTTATTTCATTAAAGCTGTAGTTTTAGTTTTGCTGGAAATTACTAAGTTACTTAGATGAGACTGAGCTGAAGTTAGAAAACTGATTCCACTTTAGCTCAAACAACAACATTGGTGTATGGGCACAGCCAGCACACTTCTGTTGGAGGATTCCCCCAGCAGTGTGGTGTGGCCAGCCCTTAGCACAGCCATACAGAAAGGGATAAGATTCCGTGGCCAACACTCTGCAGCAGACCGCTCTCTGCAGGGACAATTCTACATAGATGGCTCTCTTTGAGGAAAACTACATGGGAGGGTTAGGGTTAGGATAAGGGTCAGGGTTATGGTTAGGTTTAGGGTTTGGAGCTCTCCATCTAGAGTTGTTCCCACAGAAAGCTAGCCATGTAGGGTTGTACTATGGAGACCTGGCTGTGGAGAGTTGTCTTAGGCTCCAGTCATGCTGTGCAGAATCACCTACTTTGCATCTGAGCTCCCTGACCACAGAAATGCTTCCCAGGGCCTTATCTTATGATGCCCTGCTCCCAGAAGCCCTCTCCCAAGCCTAAGACCTAGCAGAACATATGCTGGTTTTGATCACTGCTGTTCTAATCCCCCTGGGTGCCTGCTGGGAGGAAAGGACTGGTCTAGTCATTAACTTCTCTATTGACCAGTGGCAACATCTCATTCTATGCTCCAAAGCTGGAAGCGGATCTTGTCCTTTTGGAGGGGTCCTGCTGTTGTGTAGGAAGCAATCCAGTTGCCACAGCTGTGCCAATATACATCACTAACACTGCCGTGGAGTGTAAGGCAACCCCTGCTGCACACGTCCCATTAACGAGCAAGCGTTTCAGCTCTGAAGACCGACATCATCTTACAAGTGAGCAGGCATCCCCTAAGAGCTCCCTGCTCTGGAGATGCATCCTCACACTCGAGGGATATCAGATAAGGATGACCTACCAGTGAGTAGTCAGTGCCTGCCCCCCTGCCAAGGCTGCACACACCTCACACCAGCATTTCAGGCGGACACCGGCCTGCACGGCAAATTACACCCACACAGTCGTACACGAGGATTTGACTTTCACTCAGGTAATACTAACAAAAACCTACATGCAAACCCAAGCATCCCACACAACAAATATTTTCATTGTTATTAGAATGACAGGGTCAGCTTCTGCACTGATTGCAAAACAACAATTGTTCAAAGACTGAGGAAGCAGCCAAATACAAAAAAGTGCATGGAAATTACATTTAGGCATAGCGTACTTTCCTATTTGAACCATGAAACCAATCATATGTTCACAGCTGGAATTTGCGTTGGCACTTTGTCCTTATTTGCTGAATTAGTGAGTGCCTGAGTTTGTGTAATGTTCTTAGAACAAAAAATTAGATTGCTACAGAAAAGAACCACCACATCAATGCATCCCAGCTGTCAACACACATATCTTCCTTGTATATTTTTTTCAGAGATCAATTTCTTCCCCTCCCAACAAATCCTGTCTTTTGGGAAAAAAAAAAAAAGCCAAAAACATGAGCTTAATAAAGTTTTCATTTTTACGATGGAGGGAAAAATATCTCCTCCCTCCAAAATTATTGTCTGCCTCTAAACTTCTGCTTCTTTTTTCCATACTACAGTTCATGAGGATTTCCTTTGCAGATGGTAGGTGCCAGAAACAACTTTTGGGTTATGGGAAACTGTCATGTGCACTAAGCAACCAGGGAAAATAAGATTCCTGTCTTGCAGCTACAGCTATATCACACAGCAATATTGATAACCTTGGAGTTTACTGAGTCCAATAGTGTCTATATGCTCAGCTGGGTCCCTGCACATACATTTACAGGACTGTTAGAAATTTGCATGAGAACAAAGCTCATGGAGAAAAAAATACACTTCTTGACAAAACTGTGATGGACCAAAACTAAGTATTTTTATATGCATAATCTTCAGACCACAAATACTTGTATTTTCTTTCTGCTGTGATATAAGGGTACCACAATCATTGAAGCCACTAGGAAACTACCATCCCTTCATACATCCCTGCCTTTGTCAAAGCTATCACTTTCATAATTTTTGTCAATCTCAGTGCCCACCGTGTCATGCATTTGGCAAGTTTATCAATACAATAAATAAAACTATCCTATTACAAACATTTATTCTATTTAATTGTGTAGATACATATAGATTTAGACTCCCACAGTATATACAAGGATCTGACACCTTTTCTGACATTCCTTACTCTTTTATTAGAAAGCAGTCTGCTCACCAGTCATTTTGCTTGTGTTTTTTGCCAAATTTCAGCAACATTGAAGCACATCACCAAAAAGAGTCATACCGTGTAAGTCGGTTTCATATACCTAGACCTCATCTCTGAAGGCCTTCATAAAACTTTGAGACAAATTGGTTGGAAGCATTGTAACTATAGTTGATCTTTGCATCACTGAGGGCTTCCAGACACCCTAAGGCCTCCTTCAGCCATCAGGTTTAGTGGTTACTGCTAGTTTTGTGACAAATTTTCTTCTGAGAGGAATTACAAATAACAGCAGAGAGGTTTTGCTCTCCAACCTAATCTAATTAGAATCAAATTCAGGTTGAATTGCTTCTTGGGAAATGTTGACTAAAGTTTTGGCTGGGATTCACCCCAAAAAGGGATAGTACAGTCCTTACTTAATCTCCCATTTAAACCATCTGCTTGAACTGAACTGCTTGAAAATTAAAACATATAGTGTAGGTAAAATACAAGGAAATACAGAAAACAATATCCAGGCTCTCCTCCTTTTCTTTCATTTTTTTTTTAATTGCTTATCAACCTAAAAATGCTAATGTGACTAGAGAATGACTGTGGGGTATTTCCTAAACTATATTGAGTTAGTGGCCTGCTTCAGCACAGTGGACATTGTAGCAAAACCGTTTGCTAATGATTCAGCAAATAAGGCTGAGAAAAGTTAAACAAAGCTAAACCAATAAGTATTTAAGATACTCTTTCTGGAAAAGTCCTTATACTGTGTTTGGGCATCTTTTTATTACTCTCTGAATGGACTTAGAAAAAATATACACAGCAAAGTTTTAAATACCCAACCCAACAATTAGAGGGACATATAATCACCACACATCACTCACTTAATCTCTCATTTAAACCAGTATGGTTTTTATAATTTATATAAGATGTGTGTTAAACAAGGATGAGAGCAACACAATTCATCTGTACTTAAAGTAAGAGGCATAGCCTAGCAACAGAACAAACAGCATATCCTATCCAAATGGATGAGTCCATAAGCTCAGAAAAGGACTATGTTTTAAGAGGACTGGATAAAGTAGTAAACTCTGGGCTCCAGGCCTTGGCCAGAAATGGCTGCATTGCTCTGAAACTATAATCTATGGAAATTTCTCAATATTTTTTGCCAGGCAAACATTCACTAGTTCCCCAGATGAAGGTCACGGCAGATCTTGTGCCTCAGCACAAAAACAAATCTTCTTGTTATACCTGGGCTTCTAAGCATTTCTCTTGCAGGTTGCATTGGGGAGGTTAAACAAAAGATAAACTTAAACCCTGTACTTCAGTGTCCAAATGTCTGGTATTCAGTTTAATTAACAACAACAAAAAAATCCTCACAAAACCTGAAAACAACTACTTTTTCCTACAATATCTCTTCATTCATAAAATTAAATATTATCACAGAATCACAGAATAACTAGGTTGGAAGAGACCCACTGGATCATCGAGTCCAACCATTTCTATCAAACACTAAACCATGCCCCTCAGCGCCTCAACCACCCATGCCTTAAATCTATCATCTGTTTTGAAAGCCTGAACCCTTTGATAAGGGTTCTCGTGAAGCAAACGCTCAAAACAAAACTGTTCAGTGAGCAGGAGTACCAAAGAACAGCAATAAATTAATTTTCACGCAAGGAATCTTTATATGGTCTGTTCCCATTTCCATTACATGTAGGAACCTGAGCAACCAACAGTAACTTCTGATTTGAGAACCATTTTTGTCAAATTTCAGTCTTCAAGGGCACTTCAAGGAAAACAGTCAACCTATTATATCCTGTGTTTCCCATGATATGTGGTATTCCAACTGATTACAAAGGAAAATCTTCATCATTTGAAATCTCATTAGCTACTAACACAAAGACCAACCAATTTGTCTCTTGCGACTGTAACATAAGCTGAGATATTGACCCCAACACAGCTACTTGGGCTGTTCACTTCCTTTGCACCAAATTAATTTTAAAGTCTGAAGATCATCCTGTGTGTTTAATGTATATTTCAGAAACAGGGTAGGAACACAAAATATACTTCCCTAATTGCACGGTAAAAAAAAAAAACAAAACCACATACACTTTTAGTAAAATATTTAGATAAAAGTCAGACAGAGGAGTAGATGTGTATCACTACAAAATCATCTTTTGGATTAGAAGTACATTATGGCTTATAATGTTTTCCATCACTGTCTTAGAATAATATCTGGCATTCTTAAAAAGGACTGCTTTTACACTCAGGGTCTTTGGTTTCATTCTTTGTGATACACTATTGTTAATATGCACCTTTTACTTCTAAAATAAATTATTTTGCTATTAAATATATGCTTTTTTACATATATGTGCATGTCTGTAATACAGCATGTAAGTGTATATGTGTGTACATTATAAGTGTAAACGCATATATGGACACATTTTCATGTCATCTTCTCTTCAAATCTTCAAAAATTCTTTACACCTCACCTAAGACCTTAGGAATTGTGTGGAATTTTCTAATAAGTATTTACCCTCTTCTGGATTTTTCTCATGGGAAAAGAGACTATTAGCCATCAAATTCAGCAGGCTTTCAAATTTATGAATTGCAACCATAAGATTTCCTTGCAAATCTCTGTGCAAAATCTGAGGGACTTTTTCAGCCAGGTGAACAAAGCAGTCTGCATGCTCAGGTGAGTAGGTGGAGCACATGTGGAAGAATGCCTGATTAGGTGCTGGGGGTTTGGAATTACCTCCAAAAGCTAAAGAGAAGTAGTGATCTTAAAACGCAGCCCACTAGAAGCTTAACCCTAGCAGTACACTGAGACCCGGATATTTTCTCCAGCAACTAGGATAGAAGATAATGAATCTGCTAGACCCACTTCTTTGTGAAAACAGAAGCGGCCCTCTTATTAACATGTATGGTGAAAACACTGAGGGACCCTGGGGTGAGCAATGACTGAGCAAAAGGGCCATCAAGGACTCATCATGCACTGAGGAGACCACAAAAGCCCAGAAATGCAGGTGCTGCAGGGCTAAGGGGGATAGAGCATATCCCCACATTGCGCTTGCTCAGAGCAGTGCAGGTTAAAAAAGCCAACAGGGAAGATAATCAAATAAAACACACTGGTTTACTCCTTCTCCATAAGAAGTACCCAGTGCCAGCAGCATTATTTGATAGTGAACTTCATTCTCACAGAAGAGACAAAGCTGGTAAAATATGTTCCCCCCGATCACCTACTGGAAAGTATCATGCCCTAATGAAAATTAGTGCTTTTTACCCCTCACCTCTTGTAAATAGTAACAGGGGAATCCAAGATAAAACTGGGTTATTTTCTTTTTGCCCCATCTGTCCTGTGTATTTGCACCAACACAGCAAATGTCAGCCTGCAAAGAGGGTCTAAATAGGCCAGGTTTTTGTATGGATGAATGAAAAATTGGGTTTGTATGAAGGCTGATATGAGGATCCTGAAAGCCACATGGCATTCACCCAATGGCCTGCTCAGTGTCACTGTGCCTTCTCTGCAGCACACAGCTACAGAAGCAATAGCGTTGCTTGTAAACCGCTAACAGCGCAACGCCACAACAGAAAGCTGCAGGTGCCCACTTGCTTCTGTTTACAGAATGAGAATCCTGAATCAAGACTTCAATTAAAACATTTTATGTATTAACATTGTCTTTTGTTCCTGACAAGATGGGTCCAAATCCCAAATGATTGTGACTGATTCACTTGCAAACCTTCAATCATAAAGGGATACTTGACACGCAATCCTGCTTTCACTTCACCTTCCCTTTCCCATCCTATGTCTACTATGACCAGTCCAACCAGTACCTGTCTGAGCAGGCTGTGCAGCTTCAGAAGGGACATGGCAATATCTTTGCTGCTCATCAACTTTTTGTCCCACCTCTTGGAAAGGGAAACACGAGAAAATTCTCAACTGGCACAATTTGCAGTGGCAAATAATCAGTTCAAGTTTTAATTTGCAGATAGTTCAAACTCACATGATTTAATTCTGAGTGATACTAAAGCTCAGCAAACCTCTGCCTGGAAACTCAGTGCCTTCCCCATTGAGGCACTTTTGGGACGATACGAAATCCAAAAAGCATACAAGTGGGAAAGGCAGCATGTTTAAATTAATCTTGCCCTCCCTCACTAAGCTCCTCTGGAAAAAACACTAACTCATTTCAGGTTTGAGTATTCTGAATCTAAAACAGCTCTTATCTTAACTTGCCTATGTGAGATTTACAAATGAGAAAAGAACAAATAAGGAGTAATTTAAATTTTAATTTAAAACCCCTCCATTTTCTTATCCCTTATCAAACTGCCAGCATTTTTCCTGCTAACAATGAGCTGTGTGTCATGGGCACAGCACAGCCCCCTACCACAAACCAAGTAATCTCTTTCATCTAAAGCCCTGATCCCTTTAATAAACAAAATACGAAAAGGCAGTCAAAATTACGCTCTGGCTTTATGAAAGAAGCAGGGAAATCCTCAGAGCACAATCCCCTACTTGTTATTTTCCCAGGCCACGTGACCCAAAGTCATTCTGAAGGATAAAAAGACAGAGGCTGCCACCAGATCTCTGCCATGATTTTTCCACAGTTCCCAGCCTTAGCCCATCTGTTATGCAGCGGCCACATGAATGGCATGTGTCAAGAGAGTCATCACTGTGCAAACTGCCCAAAGAAATCAACCAGCCAACTTCCTTTTGCTTCCATGGCTTTAGCAATTGTTGCTGAGCCAGTCACCATATGGTGAATAATTACTTTTTCGACCCCACTCTAGAAAAATGTTCGCTCCATTGCTAGGCATTAGCAATATGTGTGTTAATGAACAGCAGACGATGAATGCCTATACATTAAAAAAAGTTGAGGTTTTCTGGCAGCAAGCTGCACTCCCCTCAAGAATCCAAATGACTTTTAAGGCACTGAGTGATGGATGTCGGCAAGTCATGGCTGAAAGGTACAATCCAACCAAATCTCTCCACTTTCAAACACTAAAGCAACTTTGCGGCTAACCGTCCTGCTCCTCTCATCTTGCCTCTCCCTTTCTTAAAATGATGAATTGGACCCACATAAAGGATCGGCAATGTAGAGCTCTCAAACAGACGTCTTCTGTTCTCAGGCAATTGAGGTGCATTGTGTAAATAGTCAGGATGCAGGTTCCTCCACGCTTCTCTTTGTCTGAATGCTTGATGTATATGAATTTTTACTGAATACCTGCAGTGCACAAGCCCCTTGAAGAGTCAGCCCCAGACCTCTAAACAAACACTCACCTCCAAGGACCGAGGCTGGTAAGTATGACTGATGGTTCCATCAAATGGACTTAAAAGCTTAGTTAAGACCTATAAGTACATTTCACTCCCTAAAGTGACTTTTTTCCTAACCTTCTAATTAAAAAGAGATTTTACCTACATTCCTCTACTGGATGAAATATCCCCATATTGTGCAGACATGGTAAACTGATGATTACATGTAGGAAAGCTGATGGTTCTGGCTATTGCCCATCAGTAATCAAGTCCCAAATGCACCCCAAAGCCATTGTGAAATAAAAGCAACTATTTACAAACAGACCCATAAGTAATTAACTACTGCTATTGGGAAGAACTCTGGCATATATATTGTGTGCAGTACAGAAATGCACATTTTAATATGCATCACAATTAAAACATATTAGGCAAAAGCTACTTTTCAGAAGACAGCGGATAGTACAGGCAGCCAAGACACCAAGGTTTCCTTCACATAGATTCAATGGTGGAAGGGATGAAGCAAACTTAGATGTACAGCCTGATCCCAGTTCAGATCCTGCTGCTGCTTCTGCCAAACCTCAGGCAAGTCATTCAGTATCTCTGCATCACATGACCCAGCTGGACCATGGTCCTGATAGTGCTCAACTCCCTCCCCAAAGTATCTTCTTGGCCATATGATTAACCCAAAAGCAAGAAGTCGGTTGTACCACAGAGGCTAGTTGTATACAGATCGGAATTGACTTTCCAGATCTGACACACAGAGGTGTTGAAATCTGTATCTGCATTTGTTGTTCTGTAAAGTGCTACGCCTGTCCATTAGTCAGATAATTTTTATCCCAAGTCTACCCCAAATTTTGGAAGCAGCTAACATGCATGGGTAGTGCCAATGGGTTTGGGTTTCCTTACATTTTTACAAACCAAAAGCAGTCGCAGATTTAGCCCCTTTTGGTGCAGTCCCAAGCACTGACTGTTCCATTTAATTGTGTGAGTATCAAATGGAGAAATTATCACCTGACAGCTGAATGCTCCACTAAATCCCATTGATAAAGTCTGTTAGCACAAGCAAGAATTCACCATGTTTAGTTCAAGTAACGACATTGCCTATGGAAAAGTGGATTTAAACTGCACTCAACCCTCTTCTATTTTTATTTTTCTTCTCTTTTCTTGACTATCTGCTGGAGTTTAAAGTTTGCAGCAGAGCAGGACCACCAAATTATAAAGATGATTTAACTGATGCCATTAAGTTCCTCTGCAGGACCACACTATAGCAAACACACATATTTCTAATGCAGGCAGCTACTTTCAGTGGACCTTTCTGAGTGGTTTAGACCTTCTGGGGACAGTAGTGTAATTTTGATTAATAGGAAGCAATGACATACAAAAGACACAGAATAGAATTACCTCCACACAGCAAGGGGTGGAGGATCAGTTTTCAGATATGAAGCTCTGGTCCAGTTTCCAGGGCAAGGCTGAGATTAACTCTAAGATACAGATTTGTGACTCACAAACATGCAGGTGAACCTGGTTTAGGATATTTCTTTATTCTGTGCTTATCTGTGCTACTGTCCTCAAACTGCTTCCACCACACTCTCAGCTGTGCATGATCAGGAATTTTCCTCTGTTAAAAAAAATAACTTTAACAAAACAAAATACCTAGGAACACCACCCTAATAGTAATTAGCTGGGGCATGAGTCATGGTATGGAAATTACTAGCATCTAAAATAAAGGTGAGCTGTGCTAATAGACATGCCTAACAACACCAGATTTGGTCAAAAAGATAGGAAGTTATTAAAATTCTTTACATTAGCAGGATTTTTGTACACAAAATACATTGGAGAAATATATAAATAATTGTCTTTTAGTATTCCAGAGTCTGAGAACATTTGTATTTTATATAAATGAGATTCTGATTCTTTGTGAACAAATTAATACCATTTGTTCCCAAGCCCCTACCTATTTTCCTGTAAAATTACTTGCCTGGTAAACACTTATCCATTTTAAAATATAGATTATGATTAAAACAAGGTGAATACTCAAGAGTTTATGACCCATCAGTTTTGATTGTGTTTAAGACAGTATTTCAAATCAAATTCTTTCCTTCTTCAGGCAAAAGTATGCTTCCCAGAGTTGAAAGATTTTAAATAACACAAGGAAACATTGTGTCTTTTTTTAAAACATTCAAGGTGGCATACATCATCATGCAGGAATCACATCTGCTGGTTGTGATTGGTCAAGATGGATATTTCAGTGTCCCTAGCAATCTGGTATGTTTATCTTTTCAATTTGTGGGACAGCCAGTTTCCCAGCACATGCAGAACAGTAGGCTGCACTATCTGCCCACTATCACAGTAGAAAAACTAACCGCCTAAGATCATAGAATCATCGAATCACCATGTTGGAAAAGACCCACTGGATCATCGAGTCCAACCATTCCTATCAATCACTAAACCTTGTCCCTCAGCGCCTTGTCCACCTGTCCCTTAAACACCTCCAGGGAAGGGGACTCAACCACCTCCCTGGGCAGCCTGTTCCAGTGCCCAATGATGATCTCCATGAAAAAATATTTTCCTAATGTCCAGCCTAAACCTCCCCTGGCGAAGCTTGAGGCCATTCCCTCTTGTCTTGTCCCCTGTCATTTGGGAGAAAAGGCCAGCTCCCTCCTCTCCACAACCTCCTTTTAGGTAGAGAGCAATGAGATATCCAGCCTGGAGACCAACTACAGCAACTAAAAAAGCCAATTGAAAAATAAACTAAACTATGGTCTCCTCTATTACTCTCAATTTTTCAATCCATTCCTGAAAAGTAGATATCTATATACTTTTTTTATATCACCCTGGAAAAAAATCACAAAGCAGACCATGTGCCTTCACCTGTCTGTACAGAGAGGGCTCTCCATGGCTGACCAGGTATTGTGTGAAATTACAGAGGCCCCAAGAATGGCACAGAAAAGCTCTTAGATAGAAACTGAAGTGATTGGCATAGTTTATCTTAGAGAGGAGATAACAGCCAATATTATATAAGTGCATTTAACAATAAAACACCTAAAAATTGGGAGCTTTTATGAATGCTGGCTCAATAACTACAGGAACAAGGGGACAGCCAGTTGCAAAGTACCCCAAGTTGCTGCAGCGCAAATGTAGTGTGATATTTAGTCTTGTAAAACGCTTCAGATGCTACAAAACAGCACGGGATCTTACAAACTTGCATGTAATAAGAAAGAGAAAAGTCAATCATTTCAGTGACAAACAGTGTCTTGAGATAGCAGTTTTGATAACACCTGTGGAAATTCATTGTATTTCAGGGGGTTTGTAGACACAAGGATATCAGGTAAAAATGACAGGTTTGCACAAATGGAACCACAGTTCCAATTTTCTCCTGTGGGATTTTTACTTCTGTTGGTGATAATCCATATAGGATGAACACACAAGCATTCTGACAGGTCAAAAACTACATGGCAGTGAATCTTGAAAAGATAAATCTCATTTACCAGCTAATTAAATTCAAAATTAATGTGACACCATGAATATGGAACCTTTCATACTATTTTACTGTCACTGATTGGGTAGAACTAGAATTCACATAATGAGTGACTGGGAGATCTATGAATGTGATTCTTGTGAAAAAAATAGAAGAAGGAAGAATTAAGTTCCTTCATTATCTTTACATTAAAAATACTAAAATCTGACTTTTAAAAAGAATAACACATTCCCCAGGATAAAGCAAAAACCGGCTATTTATAATTATATGAAAGGTGAAAATACTCTCAGAATAATTGTATGCACCTCAAACCCACAAAATCATTGTGAAATCCTAAAAGCTAAGCTATTTTTCAAAAATAAGAGAGATTAAACTAAGATATCTTTAAATCCTGCACTGAAAATCTGTGAAATATCTTTTTTTCAGCTAGGCTGTGTAAAAATAACTCCTTCAGGTTCAAAAAGAATGTCTTTAGAAGTCATTATGTAGTTGAATGATCTTAAAAGGCTGTATAGAGGTAGTCAAGCAAAATTCCTGACATGCATTTTAATAGCACTGGCACAGTGGCATTTACAATAATGTTCAAGATGAGAAGCAAAAATGTTTACCATTATTTTAATTATTTTTTGTTTATTTATCTAGTTTTAGGACTACTCTAGAAGTTCAAGAATGCATTTGCTGAAAGAATTTGTCTTGAAGAAATGTTTGCCTATATAAAGGCCTTTGAAGCAAACAGGCTAATACCTTTGCCCAGATAAATCCAAATTTTGTTGAAGAGGACTATGCTGGCGACCTGCCAGGAGCTTTAAGGCTGAAGCTAATCTGCATGAAATGGAGGAAATTGCAGCTGCCCTCAGAATTAATATGGAGACACAGACAGCTCCAATTGAGACAGAAAAATTGCACAACAGGATTTGTGAATACAAACATGCCACACTTCCTTATTTAAGATGAAAGTAGCTATAGGCAACAAAGTCTGTGTGAAAGATACTTAGATACCTTTACCCCCACCTTTCAGGTCCAATGACCTAATTTCATACCCAGGTGGGCACTGTCACCAGACCACAAATTAAAATGAAGTGGATTCCAGAAGACAACCACTTTCAGAAAAAGTGTTTGAGTGTAGGATTAAATCCCATTCAAATACTCTCCTGGGAAAGAATATAACTCAACCCATCCTTAATCGCACTTAAAAATTCCTTAATCAGGGCCTCAGAAAAACTTCTCTTAGTCATTCCTTGTTGTCACCATCAACATGGCAATATGGCTCAGGATGACATGAATCACTGAAGCTAGATACAGAATGCTTGCATATCTGCTCTGAACACCTCTTGAAAAATTGCATCAAGCTGTTATTTTCATCACACTGAGGTTCTTTAGCTAAAATAACTTCTTAATGTTATTTTCAATTTTTTTTACAAGATTTCCAACTACTGTGTTTGCTTAATTTCTTAATTTAATAACTTAAGTATGACTATGCTATGTCAAGGAAAGACACACTGCTTTAGATTTCCATCATAGGCTTCATCCTACACCATGTTAGGTTGAATCTCAGAAATACAAAAACCTGCTTACTGACTGATATGCACAGACAAGTACATCACAAGAAGTTAAATGTGCAAAGACAGTCTCAAATACTGAGCACTGCTGCAAGGAGATTGGCTGCAATTCTCAGCAACCAGAACTGGCATTATCAGCCAGTTCTATTTATTGCCAGTTTGAACTTGCCGCCTCCCTTCAAGAGGATAGGTTGGTTCCTTTCTCCTGTAAAACACATTGTCTCAGAACAAAGACCCAGAGAAATTGAGCTCTTCCCTTTCTTTCCTGGCCTTAGCAATTAGCTTCTCCAGTACTTGCTGTTGCACTGAATACAATCACTGCTCCAGTAAGAGAGGCCATTTACAGTATGATCAATTGTTCACTTTTTGGCATGTATTACTGAGAGTGTGAGGCTTCTCCTTTAATAAAGGAACACTCATCTTTCCTGTGATTTAGATTAAGGCTCTTCATTCCCCTCTTCCTTCTTGTCCTTTTTTCCCTATCCCAGTGTGCAATAGCTTTAATCCAGCCCTAATTTTGCTTTAGATTGCTAGAGTCATTGCTACTTTTCTGTAATTTCAGGCAGCCACATAGGGTCACTGAGCAGAGACAGGTTTTCCTGCTTCAAAGGTAGATAGCTAAACTAGAGAGTGGAGATCACCTGAGAAGGTGTTTATTTTTCTCTCCTGTTTTTAAAAAAGATAGCAAAAGTCCAATGAGAAAAAGGTGACACATCAATCTAGAGAAATTAATGGAATAAGACAGAGCAACTACTGATTGCTACTATCCTGTTTTCTTGTGGGAATCCTCTTTCCCACCAAGTCAACCTATTTTTCTGATAAACCTGTACCCTTAGGTAATGAATTGAGGAGGGCTACCATGTCTGTGTGCTATACAGAGAATACAGGACTCCCATGCTCCTAAACAAAGAGGATATGTCTGGGAAAGGGATGTAAAGAAGTACTTCTAGGAACACTTGCATACGCATGCAGGTGTCCTGTGGCTGCTGGATGTACCTCTACAGATACACAGCTTCTTGGGGCTTTTTGACCTTGCTGGAATTGTGTTTCTGCTGTCTCTTCTGCGGAGTGGAGATGGGTGGCAGGACTGCTGCAGTGTATGCAGGGACTCTCCCTCTGCTGGCCAACCAAGTCCTCATGCTCTAGAGCAGGTCCCTCTCTGCCACAAAATGCTGCAGAAATCCTCCACAGCCCCTCACTCTACGCAGATTTTTCTCTGTCCATTACTTATATGCTTTTCCTGTCACTTTTTGCCCTCTTCATTCCACCACGAGGGTGTCTTTAGGGAGATTTTACTCAAGCCGTTCTTTAATGATCATAACACCCAGGATCTCTCCAGACCAATCCCTTGGTCAGCAGTCTGCCTGTTGCCCTATTCCGTCCTTTCTGCGTGTAGAATAGAGACTTACCCATCAACCTAATTCCTTCCCTAAATTTTTGCTGGCCGGTCTAAAAGCACCATGTCTCAGACCATAGGTTAAATTGATGGGAACAGCACTGTAAAGTGCATCTACTCCTCTCCTCCTCACATCCCAACTCTTCCTCCTTAGCCCAGTGGGTATACAGTCTTTAAACCACAATTTTATCCATCCCACATACTAGAAATCATGTGTTATGCTCCCAGAATTTATGAGGAAGGCTAAAAGCATCTGACATTAAACAAATAGTCTTAATAATAAAAAGTCAGTGGCTGGTTTCCTTTTTGAGCTTTCAGTTGCATTGAAATTACATATTCAAGTTTAGTTCAGTTAGGAAATCTCTTTCTAGCAGAAGTTTTCTAAAGGTTAATTCTTTTTAAAACTTGCATTTATTGAATGAAAGCTATGTTTCTCCTGTTATTTGCTTCAAAATATATGCCACAAAATCATCCAGAGTTCTTTGAAACACAGTGAAAAACAGATATTATTTTATCCTTTCCACTACAAGCAATCACAATATCCAGAGAAAAACTTGACTCTAATAATTACCTACAAAATCTACAGGCTGTATAGCATACATACACTAAAAATGGACAAATAACCCTCAAGTTAACTGCTGCAGACCAGCAGATAAAAGCCCTGTAGTGCATAAAAAATCTAAAACCAAAATTCGGAAGGTAATACATTTGAGATGGAGGAAGTAATTTGGAAGTCTGTGGAAATGGCTTAAAATTACTGTCCTTTCAACTCTGGGAGATGAGACTGACCTAATGCTGACTTATGTTGCTCCTTCTATGCTAGAGCACATTAACATTTAACTTCAGGCAACAAGAACAAAGAAAAACACTGTAAGAATGAACCGGGGCAATGATTTTGCTATTGTCCCTTTCAGCTACAGCGATGTGTCAAATTAGTATTAAAAAAAACAAAAAAAAATTATCTTGCCACTCCCCTGACAGCCCACACAGAAATGTCTTTGATATATTAGAATAAAAGCTTTACAGCTTCTTTATGAGTACTAAATGGTAAACACTCAGCAGTTACGAAACATGTCTCTAGTCAGATGCTCAAATATGGATTTAGAACCCAATCCAAGGCAGTCAGTTAAGAAAATAACTTTATTTAGGCCCTAGGTATTAAAAGAAGCCCTAGTTCACCAAAATATTAAGCCTTGGGTTTATGAGGCTTTGCCTGATGTGAGACAGAATATCTACTCCATTACTGGTGGGAAACGTGATGACTATCAAGAGAAACACTTCTAAACGCATCTGTACAGGATCACAGCTGGTCAGATGTCATTTATTCCATCCCCTGCTCCAAGGCTGGATCAGCCTTAGTGAAGTGACAGGGTCTGATCAGCAAGCCTCAAACAATATAGGTGACCCATGGGTGATTCGTATTGCATTTCTGTGTGTATTGTTTCATCTGTAACTTCTGCTATTATCAGTAGAATTGTGCTTTGATATTTTTAATACATAGACTGGAGAAAATGATTCGTAGTTGCATAGTCAGTAGAACTGGGCTTAATTTTAGCTTCTCCAGCATACACAGGACAAGAAAAGACCATCAATAACCTGGCTGAACAATCAGTATGAGCATCAACACTGTCAAAGAAAGAAGAACTATGCAGGCATGCTTCACTTTAACAAGACCCTTAGTTCAAAAATAAAAGATATCCAGCTGTCTCTTCATCTGCTTTCTTGAGCTGTGGCCAAAGTTCCGATGGGGAGGTGGAATGAACAGCTCAGCCCAGAGATTCCATGTTTTTAGAATTATGTAAGTTGTTTATTTAATAATATAAAAGTTGAACCCTCTTGCAGCAACTTTGGAGACCTCACCTATGAGTGGATGCACTGCATAGGACCTCCCAGTTGTCTAGGAAGGCTCTCCAAATCCTCACTGCAAAAAGGGCTCCCCAGCAACTGCAGATCTGGATGATGATAATAGGGCAAATGGAGATGTATCTTTCTAAATTATTATACTTAATCTCTTGTAGTAATGATTAGATGCATTGCCTTTAAAGCTGTTAATTTTAACTTGTTTTTAATCACTACTAATCATTTGTTACCTTTCTTGTTTTAAGAAGTTAGGTAAAATTTGATCTTACATAGTATTCAAGATTTTGAGCTTTTTATGCTGATTGGACTGTGTTTAGCACTCTAATATAACACTTACCTGTCCTAGTCCTGACAGATTTCTAGCAGAGCTATTCTGAGAAATAATGAGCACTAAAAGTATATATCCCTGCCATTAAAAAGAAACCTCCAAATTAAATTCTGATGCTATAGTGTCTTGCCCTATCAGTTGTGGACAGGGAGAAAAAAAATTACTCCCTTCTTTGCAACAGCTTTTTGCATTGTTGAAAACTCTTCCCTGATTTTCCAAGACTCTTATCATCCCTGTGGCTCCCAAGTGGGTACTACATCTTTCCTGTGGTCTGCTACTCAAGTCGACAAAACACTCCAATGTTCAGGGCTGAGTAGAACAGACCAGCTCTGCCCTCTGTCTGCCAGGGTACACCACATTTCTTAAGTCATCATCACCGCTGCAAAATGTAGCTCTTCACCTGGCTGAATAACTATGTAGTCAGTTTTGCACCCAGTCCATTCTAGAGTAACCTAGGCTACAATTGTCTACTTGCTTAGGAAAGCATCAAGTCAAGTGCTCTCTAAAGTCTTAGTAAGCTCAAAAAGTATGAATTCTAGCACTTCTCTTCTATCAGTAGAAATAAACACATTGCGTTTACTATGCAAACGCTTAGGGGAAGGAAGTGTTTTCTTTCATCTTGGCGAAAAGAAATACATTTGAACAAGGAAACATTACAGGAAAATGGAAAGGTATTTGCAGTACCTAGCAGTCCTTGCTCCCACTTCAGGCAAATGTAAGTCCACAGTTGTTGCTGATAGTTGTAATACATATTAAGATATCATACATGATTCCTTAGCAATGTATCACACATTTTGGGAGCCTTACAGTATTACCAAGGACATTGCTTCTTTTGCCTTAGGACTTTGGTCAGCATCTGAGAGATGAAAGGAAGGTACAAGAAGTTTTATAGTGGATACTTACATGACACCAGTGTGTTTCTACAATCATCATTAATGAATGACACTGACAGAGTGAAAGAGTCCATACGTTTAAAATTCTGTTTATTGAGTAGTTCTTCCCATGACATTACCCTTTTTGCTTTCAAAACTTCTATGAAAAATTAAGCTGCATAACCATGGAATCCTTTATTGTGAACAGATAATACTCCTAAACAATATTTTAACACTATTGGCTACAAAACACAATAGCAGAAGAAAGTACTCAGCACAATAAAACCTCAGAACAAAGTGGCACCATTTCTGCAATACATGATAGAAGAATTAATATTATGTAGTATGAATCAATTGTACAACATGATTCATAGGAGAACTTCTAAACTCAGAGAATAAAGAAGGTTAAAAAGATAGGAATCCTAGGAAAAGTACATATCCTACAAAAGTAAAGGAGGAGCTCACTGTGAGGCAGCCTGCTGCTTGAAATTAGCCTTATCAGCCTTATCAGAGACTCGGTTTGAGAGCAGCATTTGAAAAGAAAACGTCAGGTCACTGGTGGTGTAATGCTAAGGTATTTCAAGTAGGAACAAAGTTGGTCTTAGCAAAAGTAAGTGGAGGCACAGAGAGAAAAGGAGTCTAAAAAGCTGTACTCCATGAAGGTCAGGGAACCCAGGAGGACTGAGATTGGTGGGGCTTGACTCTGAAGGATTCTGCACGTGGTGAGTGCAATACGACAATTATCCAGCACTGTAGCAATGCATGTGTAAATGAGATGCTGCAGTAGCATCTCAGGACAGAGGCTGGGGTAGGAAGGTAGGATCAGAAAGAATTTAGGAAGCCTAAGAAACAATGAGGAATATAACAAGAAAACTTTTCCCCTGGTCGTATGAGAACACATCACCACTTCAAGGAAGACATATAAACCCACTGTTTGAGAAAATTACTATGCTGATCTGATTTGTTATGGAATCTATATAATTCATAACAGATCTTCATCCATAGAGTAGATAACACAGTGTCTAGAAGGCCTAGGATAGAGGTTTTCTGTTCATATGAGGATAGAGGTTTTCTGTTCATATGCATGTAAAGTTATAACAGACCACAACACGCAATTTGGAAGGTTCACTGTAACCCAGGTGTCTTGAATGGTGGAATGGCTGTGATATTGAACTAACAGATAAAGGCCAGAATTTCTAACTACAGTAGACAAATAATAGACATAGGAACACACCTAGGGTCTTTCTTGTATGTGTATAAAACCAGGGTATGTAAAGACATGAAAACAATATTTCAGAACTACTTCAAGCTATTTTTATTCTCCGAATTGCTGTGTACCCAGCCCTATGAGTGAGAAAAATAAACATAACTGCATAAGAAAAACTTCAAGAACATTCTACTCAAGAAAAAGTAGAGATCTTGCATCTTTGAAATTAAGTCCATTAGGGTCATTCAGTGACCCCAATATGCCCTGTTTGCAAGTTTTAAAATTCCAAATTTAGCTCTTCTAGACCCTGAGATTTCAGACCTTTAACTTATCTATAACGTAAGATTGATTACTATGCATCCTACGTCCCACAGTAATGAAAAGAAATGGGGCCTAAAGCAGAGGAAGAGGTCAGCCTCGCATTCACAAGGCTTAAAAAGATGCTTTTTGGAAAGCAGATGTTGTAAAAGATACAGAGCTGGAATCAGTGAACAGAGAGGGAGTTGAACAGTCAGGTGCCGGACACTGGCAGTTTATCACATGGCTTCACTAAGGCTGACATTAGCATATATCTTTTGTGTGAGTATATATTAATGAAAAGTGCAAGTCTGTGTATCCTGAGCCACCCCAGTGTATGAAAGTTGATAGAGTTAAAGGTTTCTCTGAAGCTGGCCCCCGCCCACCAGCTCCACTCTTCAGCCAGTGACTGAAATGATACATAAGCCTCTGCTCCACAAAAGCAGCCACAGGAAAGCATTCCACATGCAGAGCCTGTTGCACTCACTGCAGAACTAAATAAAAACATGCCAAAAGGAAAAAGCACGGATTTCAAACTCAGCTTATTTTAGGTAGATAGGAACGCTAGCACAGGTTTTAGTATACACAGACGTATCTGCAGTGAGGAAAATTTCAAGCAGCATACCTTATAGAGGGAGAGGTTTTTAGAATTCCCAGTGACTATGGTACTCTTATAAATGCTCCATCTTTTGTTCCTGCAGGGCTCCAAAGAATAATAAAAGAAAATACAAAGCAGAAGAGGCACCACTGAGGGAGTGCAACAGTGTTTTATTAATCCATGTGATTAATCCAGCATGCTGAGGAAGATTCTTTACAGAATCAAAACGTTCGTGTTTTTGATCCACATGGATTAAGGGAACACTGTGGCATTCGCTCAGTGGTGCCGCCTCTGCTTTGTGTTTTGGTTTTATTCTTTGGAGTCCAGCAGCAACAAAAGACGGAGCATTTATATGAGTATAGCAGCATGGGGAATTGGATAACCTCCCCTCCCTTCCTGAAGGATGCTGCATGAATGTTTCTAAGGTCTACGTCTCTTGTTTGTGTCTACAGTCTGCCCTCCAGAAACTGAACTACCACCAAATAATAGAAAGCTGTTTCTGCCAAATCCTGAATGACAGTCGTGCTGCTGAGTGAGCTTTCTATAAATCAGATGCATACCTGTGTCAAGTAACAAGATGATAACTAGAAACACTATTTACTTTCAAAATTTATGTTGGAGGGGAGGAAAAACCCTACCATTCAACAGATTTTTTTTGGCAAAGAAAAGGACTCAGACATCATACATCAAACCTGACAAAATACTTAAGTTTAACTTTAGAGTTAAAGCCAAACCTAGACTTAACTGCTTTGCATTTAACTTTCTACGTGTTCAAATGCTTTGCTGTACAGAACTTGAATTTCCCCTTGTCTGAACTGAGAATGACTGCAACAGCAAGTTCCCCTGTAACTAAACTGAATTTAAGAGCAAGAGGACAGCCTTTCAGCCTGCCTGACAAAAAATTCAGGATCTGATTTCAAGTGAGCCATTCCAGTGACATTCTGAGGATCACTTATTTGCTAAGCAATCTAAGCAGAAACACACAACGATTTATAATCTCTTTTCAATCCTGTGACAAATGATTTCCTATGCCAATGTATAAATTTGGTGTTGCCATGCTCAAAACGCATCAGCAGTCTCTAACTCTATGTCTGAATATTACTACAGCCTTCTTTATACCCTCTGATTTCTTTTGTGATTTGCTTCTTTCCAGCCTCTTGGGCCTAGCTTCTCCCTACTACTCCCTGATATTGCTGGGTTTAATCAAGGTGAACTTTTTCTTGGGAAATTAGCTGGCTGTCATCCTCCCTATGCTTGGAACAAGAAAAGAAATTAAATACAAAGACTACTTTCACCAGCCCAAACCAAGAAGAGCAATTCTGCTAATTCAGCTCTAAATAATAATGCGTAGCTGTCAGGCTCACAAAATCACAATTAATGCTGTGTCTTTGGTCGACCAGGGAGGACAGCAGCAGACAGAGAGTGACCAGTTCTTGGGTGGAGCAGAGGAGCACCAACTGATCTGCTATGTATCTTCATACATTCCCTCTGTGGTCATGTAGCATCTTCAGCCTCCTCTGAGCTTCACAGCTGTAATAGGAGACTGTCTGAACATATCCCACACAGCTGCCAGCCCCACATCACTGCAGCTCTAGCCAAGCAGCCCCAGGGAGAGAGGTTCAGAGGGCTGCAAAGGCACAGCATGTGTTGCAGGAAAGAAGGGACTTCTCAGTGTCTGTGGACTTCTCCAAGACTTCAGCTGCCTAATCATTCTCTAAGCACAAACTTCTCTTTTTTTTTTCTTTTTTATTTTTTTTTAAATCATACACTTGGCAAAGTTCAGGGCTCTGGCAAAAGGCATATCATGGATAAAGGCATAAATTTTGCTTTAGATCTAGTCCCTGCTTCCAGGCACCACTGCTGTTTCTAAATGAAACAGTTTAAATCTTTCCATATTAGCAAAGTAAAGTTGTTTTCCTTGACACTATTCTCAGAAGCAGCATCACTATTGCAGCTACAACTGTTAAAAAGAAGATATTCTGCCTGAGGCTGACAGCAAATACAAAAACATTAAACCTGAAGAGTTAAACTTAAATCTGGCAATATGTCCTAGTTACCTTCAATCACTGATAATAACATGAAAGTTTAAGAACCGAACGTCTATACTGTATAATAATAAATAAAGATTAAAAATTGCAGCAGTAATATCTCACGATTCATATGTGAACAAAATATTTTCCTTTTTATTCTATGAAATACACCTTATTTACACACTCACATAGGGTGAAGTTAGTCCATGTAAAAATCTGAAAAACATTCAGAATGCTACTACTTGTCTATTTTCCTAATACGCTTTTTGATGCTCATGAATCAACTATTTTTCATATTTATTTATGGCACTCTCCTCTATGCCAGACATTCAACTTGCAGCCCATACACAGATGCAGTCTGATAACAATGAAATACATTATGAATTAATGCCAAATAATCTTGCAACCTAACACAAAGAAAAGATTTTTCTTTTGTCTCATATGTATTGCTGAAATTTATATCCCTAGGTCATACTTGCTCTGTCACTTTCAAAATACATTTCAAAAAATCCTCACATTTCTAAGTCTAGAAGTCAAAAATCCAGAAAAAAACCCTGCCCTGTTGTCAGCATATATTTCCAAACACCTGTTGCTAAGAATTTGAGGCAGTTCATAATTTTCAGCTCCTTATCAAGACTCCCCATGATGAACCTCTGCCCTCTCTTAGCAATAATTTGAGATAAACTGTAGCCCTTAGTCTATTGGGAGAAATTTCCACTTGGCATTTGGCCTCACACCAATTCTCCTTTGAAGCTGGAGACTATACAGAAAATGTCTTGCTCCCCACTGAGCAAACATTTGACCCTAGACTACCGGGAAGGAACAAACTGGACCTTCTGCTTTTCAGGGGAAGATAAAAGGCTACACAGTCCCTCCTGCTGAATCCTAACAGCTCAAGGCAATATTCTTACTTAAGTTCTGCATGCTAAGGTGTCGTCATGGCTCTTTCCACAACACAAAATATGGTATTAATGTAAACCAGTATGACACGTTTCTGATGCACTCCCAACTTATCATGAAATAAAATAGAATTTTGTGTCAGAATCATATAGAAACACAAAAACCAGAAAGCATATTGAAAGCTTTCTCACCATTTGCTATAACATGGCAGGAGAGAAAGGCCAAAATTCCTGCCTGCAAAAATTATCTGAATATGGACCAATAGATGAGCAGCATTATCCAAAAGTGGAAAAGTGGATGTAGAAAAGTATATGGCATTGATGATGAATCTCTTTAAATGGAGATTGGAGTGCTCCTCTCCAATGCTGCTGCAAACCACCACATGACCTGGTCTGGACTACAGGCAAGACTAAGCCAGATAATCAAAACAACTCTTCTTTCAACCACTTTGTTGAAAAGGACAAGGATAACAAGAAAGTGATTCAATAACCGATGTATGATGCATTTATGCTGCTAAAAATAAGGAAGCAAGAAAAATTCATTGCCATATAGTATTGTTTTATCCATTCACAATTGTTGAAATTTAAAAATTTACCATAAAAAGGACATGTGTTCTGATTCTTCTGTAGGCCTATGTCACAAGACAATGTTACCACATGTAATCCAAGAATAATTTTATCATACAAGTATAGTTATAGCAAATAACTTCTCTCCACTTTGAGGTCTATTAGACACTAAAAGTTAAATGTTTTTAAGTAGAATTGGTGTCTATGTGCCCAAAGTACCAGCACACACCTGAACTTTTATTTGATATTCTATTTTCTTCTTAAAAACAGCCAAACAGCAAAGATCGACAAAAGCCACATCCTGGGCTGCATCAAAAGAAGTTTGGTCACCAGGGTGAGGGAGGTGATTCTGCCCCTCTGTTCCTCTCTTGTGAGACCTCATCTGGAGTATTACGTCCAGTTCTGGAATCCGCAACAGAAGAAGGATATGGAACTGTTGGAATAGGTACAGAGGAGGGCTACAAAGATGATCACAGGGCTGGAGCACCTCCCATATGAGGACAGGCTGAGAAAGTTGGGTTGTTCAGCCTGGAGAAGAGAAAGCTCCAAGGTGACCTTACAGTGACCTTCCAGCACCTGAAGGGGATGCGGGAAAGCTGGGGAGGGACTGTTCACTAAGGCCTGTAGTGATAGGACCAGGGGCAAAGGGTATAAACTGGAAAGGGGCAGATTTAGACTAGACATAAGGAGGAATTTCTACATGATGAGCGTGGTGAGGCACTGGCACAGGTTGCCCAGGGAAGCTGTGGCTGCCCCATCCCTGGAGGCGTTCAAGGCCAGGTTGGATGGGGCCTTCAGCAGCCTGATCTAGTGGGACATGTTCCTGCCTATCACAGAGGGGTTGGAACTAGATGATCTGTGAGGTCCCTTCCAACCCAAACTGTTCTGTGATTCTACAATTATAATGCATCCTAAGCTTCCTTTAATTGAAAACACAGATTTATTTTCTGGATGTTCACTCAAATTCTTCTCAGAAAAGGAACACCTTCCCCTTCTCCCCACCACCAGGTTTGACTCCAAAGTTAGCTGGAAGGCCCTGCAGCTTGGTTCTGAGCCTAGGACAACACAACATTGTTAAAGGCAACACAAGTCTGGGGCCAGGCAGCGAAGGCTCCTCTTGTGAGCACTGTGTAAGGTGAAATACAAATGAGATTCAACACATTTCTGTGCATGTTGCATAAGACACCATCCTGCTACCCCAGAGTAACAACATTGAAGCAGAGGTATAGAAGGTACTTTCCAGCATAATTTGTCTTTTTTTAAAAAAAAATAAAAATTCAAGGTATATAAAAATGAAGAGTATACAAAGAGAAAGAAGAAATTAATACATTGCTTTGACACAGTTTGAAATTCAGACAGGTTTTCCATTCGTCTTCAGTTCTCGGTTCCTCACATTCATTTTCAAAGAGTGACTTAATTTTTATTTTTTAAGGTGAGCTTTTTAATATTAAGCAGCAGAATTTGGGCAAGATAAGGCCCACAGACTCCCAGGAACTAAACAAAGACCAATTAAACATCACAGCACGATCACTACTATAGAATGTGGTTTGCTTTACACAGGATTAATGTTTACCAGATGCACAATAACCTTGCATTTAACTTGGCATCTCCTGGGTCTGCCATGGCTTTCACGGAGTCCTTCCCCCACAGCTTCAGGACCCAGGTGAGCATTCATTAGCTTGGTCGTTCCCCTGGGGATGCCAGCCTGTCCCCCCACTTCCCCTCACATCCCTCGGTGCTGCTCCACCCACTAGCTGTCAAGAGAGGTATTGATTGAAATAAATTTCTTGCCTATATTACTTACGGCAGCTCTACTATATTCATCAGGCACTTAGGCCAAATGTCCTGGACAAGTCAATGAACTTCATGAAAAAGCAAGAGAGGAGGCTTTGGCAGCATTAGGGGATGAAGTTCACAGAGAGTTAGTAGGAAGAAGTACCTCAGTGGGAGATGTCCCTCCACAAGCCCCCAAAGCCAAGCCCTGTTTTTTGAGCTCCTGGGAGACTGAATATAGTCCTTACGCACCCTGCTCCACAGGTTGTCATTCTTTATGCATAATATTCAAAAACATTTCCACCCTTTAACTGCACTGAGACTTTCTCTTCCTTTCTGGATTTCCACATCCTGCAGTCCCAGCAAAGATGACAGAAGAAATGTGAGTGCAGTGAAAAACAGCACGAGGATTGACTTAAGAACTTTTTCTACTCTCTGCCAAACTATTTTTTCATTAAACTATAAGCAGCACTCAGTTTCTGACATATTTGGGAGCCTTCCACAGAACTGAGAGGTTTACAAAGTAGAGGTTTATGCTCCTCCATAACTGAAATCCATAAACAGAAGTTAAAGTATGGCATCAGAAACAGCACCTGCCTAATAAACCATGGAAGAAGAGGGAGAAGAGCAAAGCTGAATAGTGTAATGAACAATAATTTCCATTCCATGAGTAAGTATCTTTCTGTTTCACTAAACTGGCCCACAAACTTCATAGTATCCCTATAGCCATCTCTAGCATCTGTTTTCCTCATTTATACTCCCCCACTATGAATTAAAAAATCACGGATGAAAGGCTCAGTGCAGGAAAAGGTAGCATGAGAATTTATCACAATGGATTAAATTCTCTTTTCATAATGCAGAGTGAAAAGGCAGAGACGCACAGGGAATCAATGCTAAACAGAGATCTGAGTCTTTCCTATAAAATATAATCTTGAAAAGTAAACCATTATTACTGGGAAACAGTTTCTGAGGTTTCTTAATTTTATTATTCATTACTAATGTTTCCTTGAGGGCAAAAGTTTATTTCCCGAAGTAGTGCATAGACCTGTATCGCAGCACTTCTCTGTACCGCAGGTTTGATGCATCCTCCACTGGCCTTGGCTGCAGTCGCCACTGGGAGAACTGCAGTCTCACAAACCATGGCAAGGCAGTGGTCTGGGAGTCTCCAGCGGTGGCTGGGGACTCATCTTCTCTGCTGGTGAACGAGCACCATTTTACCATTGTTATTAAGCATATTTCTTTTGGCATAACAAATACTTTTACAGAAGAGAATGACTGCAAGCACCTCTTGGTTCTAATCCTTTAGGTGATTTTGGTTTGATTTTTTTTTTTTTTGCATAATAAATGAACAGACCAGGACTATAGGACATGGAGGGTTAAGCGTGACTCATTGTGGAGTATGTGCCCTTTTGAATGATACTCGCCTTTTGATTAACTAAAAGAAAGGCCTTATATATTATAAACAATCCTCTTTTTAAACAAGGCAAACTCCCACACGACAAAGATACTAGAACAGTAAATATTGATTTTTGTGGCTGATGGTACACCTCATGCCACACAGTCCACTCAAGCATCTGCTTGTTATCACAAGCTATTCCCTTTGTCAAGGAATAAAGAAAAGTAGTGTTATGTGCTGCTGGTTGTAGATTGCAAATATTTAAAAGAAATAAATTTCTCAGAATGAATTGTACCTGCTTTTGATTAAAAAAAATGCCATAACTATTTACTTTAGGCCTATACCCACTCCTAGCACCTGTACTTTTCAATTGTTGGCTTGCCAAGAACACTGTGGTTTTCTTCCTGGCCTTTCTCTTACATAACTATTTATTATGCACAAAACATCTATTGAAGATACACAGCATTTTACTAGAAATGGAAGACAGTTTGAAAATACTGAATAATACTCCAGCTACTGATACATGATTAATGTACCAGCACAAAAACAAACAAGTGCTATGTCTATAAATGTCATAAAACAAAAAGCATGCACTAAAATTATTTACATTTTTTACTGTTCAGGTCTTGTGGAATATGTAAAGTTATGTTTTGCTAACATTACATTTTGCCACAACAGTAACTATGGAAGCAGATTTGCAATTATATCAGAGCAGAGTAAGAGAGATCAGGTAGAATAAAATAACCTTCCTGGTGTTTTATAGACAATAAAATTTATCACTGCAAATTAAAAGATTGTTCTTAGTGGTGAAAAGGGGTCTTTCAATCCTCTAAACAAATAAAAAGAACCAAATACAATGATTTCCCCAGCTGTATATATAAAAAAAATGTTTCACTATGTCAAGCTTTGAGAAACAAGGAGCACAAAGGATTAGGAAAAAAGACAACAACATCTCAAACACATGGAGAGACATTTGCCAAATTCCTCTTAAAAAGAAGTCTTACACACAAAGAGCAAGGGTGGAGAACAATGAGTCATTGCTTGCTGAAACTATGGTATAGAGCTTCCTATGAGTCTCCTTTACTGTTTTATCAATTGGATAAAAGAATCATAATTCAATTATTTAATGATTTATTACAAAATACTTTGCCCACACAAGATTTTTCAACATGTAAACACTGTACTATTAGTCTATCTACTATTACAGGCCTAGCATTTCAGATTTCATTAGTAAATAAAGCCAGGTTTATTTGTAATAAAGTTAAGCCCTTCCAACCACTGACCATAGAAACCAGATTTTGAAATAATTCAGATTTGTGTTTCTGTTCTTTCTAATTAAGGGTAATATCGTGAAAGACAGACAGTGGGTAGCATTGTTCAAGCACCATGGATTTAAGCAAGAAAATCTGATTATCAGCTCATGTCAGAAGCCAAGTGATAATGCAGCTTAGCATTTGTTTGGGCTTTTTCTTTAGCCAAAAGATAATTACTGTTCGTTAAGTCTTACGTAAGTGTCTAATATATATGGTCCTAAAAATTATGAACAGTAAAAGCACACAACAGGCAAAGAAGAGTTATTGTATTTATTATTTACTTGGGCTGTTCCATCATGATAATCTCATTAGCTGGGAAAGCTAAACTTAATGTCAAACTATAATTTCTTAAAGGCCAAAAAGTTGAACATCAACGCTCATGCAACTGACACCAGAAGTTGCATTTTTTAATGAAAACACAAAAGCCATATTAAAATGACATTAAGCCCATCACTGCAGGATCTGTTCTTGCTCCTGTTGAAGTCAGTCTGGTTAACTTTAAAGTGTCAGAGCTCTGACAAAATGGTAATGTTTTGTCACAAAAGCTGGTGTTTTTCTGGATATCACATCACTGATGCAACACTTTTTCAAACAAGCTCTGCACACTGATAACTTTACACTGTACGAAGTAGCTGATGTTGTCTGAAGGAAGGGTTTGAACTCCTCTGGCAGAGGATTCAGAGCATGGACCTGACTTTCATACTCAAAATTGCAGCAGCTGCTCCCCCAAAACGTCCCTCTGCTGAGCACCTCCTGGGCATGAGCCCCAGGAGATTCAGAGGTGATCTCTGCACCAGGCAGTAGCAAGGCCCTACTTATTTCATTGGGAAATAATAGTCCAATAACCAGTGCTGAGGTGTGTAGAAATATGCTCTTTGAGTCTTCAAATTGCCATGAAAAATAAAGACATTTCAACAAAATGTTAGCATGGATCTGCTGACACCCACACAACAGCCACCTGGGAAGCCAGGGCGTAGGTCCCTTGGACAAAGTCACTGCTGACCACCTGTACTTATCCCAAACCCCTTTCTTAACTCAAACACAGACCTCAAAGGTTGGCATTTACACAGTCACCTCTGCATGCAAATTCTGTACAGTGCTTTATGGTAGCTGAAAGGCTTGATTAGGCACGATATGTGCTAGAGATGAAATGTGAGCCAACCCCATGTGCAAAGCAAAGAAGTTTCCCAATAAAAACATTTGACTACTGTGTTAAGAAGGAAAAGTCCTTAGCAGATAGAGCATATTTAAAAAAAAAAAAAAAACATGGACAGTCTACACTCTTAAATTTACTATTATTTCTTGCAGAGACAGACCCAGGAACAGACCCTATCCCAAAGAAAACTACTGCCTCATGGTCTCATCCTTAGGGAATCTGCAGTGAACTCACTGTAAACAGAAGGGACTGATTGCTGAGCAGAATAACACTTTGCTCAAGTCCTCTCTCGTGCTAAATGGCAGGAGACAAGCGACTCCAAGACAAATGGTAAAAGATGACACAAGGTCTCTGAACTGTCTCTACCCAGGGCCTGGTTCAGTATATAGAGTCACACATGCTCAAAGTTGCAATTCAGTTCACCATGAACATTACCCTTGAAATAATAAATAAATGTCTAATGAAAGCAAAGCATAAGCAAGGTGGAAGAATTATATCAAGGCAAGCAGGCTGAGAACTAATTTGAACACGGTAATCAATGAAAAAAAAAAAGTCAGCTTTATTTGGCCCAGCAGGTGCAATAATTCTAGCCTCCCTGTTAATGACATGTAACAGCAATTAGAAGACAAAGTAAATAGAGGAAAAGAAATACTAAGGTTGCCTATCAAGTAAGTCACTTTATAGACAACATTTTCATGAATAATAGAATATCATGCAGGGAAAACAAAATTATCAGGCAAAGAGAAGCACAGGTGTAATCATGAAATATCATCTTATGTTTATTTTTGTATGTGCATTTTATGGCTGACAGGGATCATTAGGACCACTTATAATGACTTTTATCATAAGGCAGGGCATACATTTGGCACTTTTAAAACAAGTCACAATTCCAATATTACAATCACTAATGCAAAAATCCTTTTGCCCCTCGGAAGAGCAATTATTTGGTTTGTAACCCTAGTTTTCTTTCATACAGAGGATGGTTCTTTGGAAACAGAGAAAGAGAAGCACCATGGAACCAGACGAATATTAGTTGGAGGGTGATTAAAAAAATAGATATGAAGTCACAGATTCGCAACAGAACTGGGAGGCATGGCTAAACTGCCCTCTCTCTGGAGGTACCCACCTCTCCTCCATCAACAACCAGGACAGTCTCCCCTGGAAGACCTGCCAGACTGCAGCATTAACACCATAACGGCCCAGCCAGACTCAGACTGCTGAAAACAGTCTTCCACAACAAAACGGAGCAAAAAACTAAGTATACTTGTCCTGAATCACCTCATAAGACTTAAACCTGTCAGCCACAGAAAAAAAAAAAAGAAGAAACAGCTAGATGGGCTACACTGTGGTTCAAAGAAAGCTTAGCACCACACTCCTGCATTACAGAATTGTTTCAAACAACCTGTTCGGGCTATGCAAGTGCCTGCTTCGAAAAACTTCCAAAACCTCCATCCAAAAACTGCTCCTTCGGAAGGCAAAATAGTTCATTTTGTCCTATTTTGGAAACTAGAAAATAATCTGATGAGAGAAAAAAAAAGTCCACCTTTTTAACCCAAATAAAGATTATTCTTAAAGGATCTATTGAGTTATGTTAATTAAAACTTGGCAGCTAAATAATAATAATTAATGAGAAGACAAAATGCAATGACCGGGGAGACCACTGCTACTGGTAAGGGTTAGCTCATACCATAGAATTTTTCAAGTACTTCTTCCCAGATATCATTACCTGAGGGTAAATGAGAGTTTTCTCATTCAAGACAACAGTTGGGCTGAAATTCAAAGTCCTGAAAATAGGAACTTCTGACACATAAGGCTTTGGAGATGTGGTTATTTCCCACTGGAGTTCTCCAGTAGGGATGCTGACCTCTGTGGAGGTAATGGACAAAGCTAAGTCTGGCATGGGACAGGCAGGGTGGGCATCACCTGTGGGCCTGTGGTGGCCCTCCTCACAGACCTGGTAGCCACCTCCTGGCAGTAACACCCTCCCATGTGTCCACATCAAACATCATACTTGGCTTTTCAGGACCAAGCTGTGCTTTAAATTACCCTGATATCAAGAAAGATTTTGTGAGTTTAAAGCTAATCTAAGGGTATCAATTTCTTATTATCTAAAATTGTAATACGTCCTCATTACTGTCACTATCTTCATATAATGTAATATCTCCATTAAAAAGCTCACTCTTGTCAATTATAAAATACTTGCTCCAAAAATTGATAAAACATCTTCTTTCTTTCTCTTGCAAACACTCATGGCTATACAGTGCCTCATTGTTTTTCTCCTTGAATAGATGTCTATTAAAAGTGCAAATAAAGAGAATTAAATGCTGCATGAAACTACTGGTACCACATGTTTAAACACCTGCTTCCCTTCATCAGTCCTTCATAACATTGTTAAATGATAATTATACATACTGATGAGTAATGAATCAAAATACTGTAATCTATCTTGAAAAGGGTTTTGCTAATATTAGACATAAGACATTAATTGGTTATTTAAACTGTTCTTGTGAGAGAAAACATACCTTTGTATACAGAGAAAGAAAAACACCAGGAGAACTTACTGCATTTTTCTCTCTCCAGCTGGCATCATACAAAACACGGTTTACTACTACTTTAAGATTTTATATATATGAAGAGGCATTTGGGGCTATTTTTGTGTCTTGGTCTAACTCATGTTGCAGTTAGATTCACAATTATTGCTACACTAACTGTGGTGCAATAAGCTCTACCTCCCCCATGTCCTTCCCTCCTGGCATTGCCTTCTGAACCTTTTTCCTGCACTGGGAACTCCTGGAGGGAGCAGTCATAGTCCAGCCCTAGCATCTCTCCAGAGCAGGATGGGGAGACCAGAGTGACGCACTGCCTGCAGGAGACGGACACTCTCACGTGGAAATCCATTGGTTTAGCCCATGGTCGCAACAGCTATGTCCAAGAACAATGGAATTCAGGGCAAACAACGTTGCTCCTCCAGTAAAAGTTGATTAATCCTTCCACTTCTACTCATCGTTTCATTTTCTAATAGCTTTTTTTTAAAAAAAAATAAGCAAGCAAGAAAACAAACAAGCAGTGCCCACAAAATTCACTGCAGATTAATTTCTTCACACTTTGCCTGAGCTTGGCAAGTTGAATAGTTTTAGGGGAAAAAGGAGTGTTTTTCAAAATGGTAAATTAAAAATAGGATAAGGTTTTTCTGCTCTTTGCCAACATTCTTTAATTTCAAGGATCTGAAGTTTGTTCTGTAGTTAAAAATAGCACAAAATCAAACTCCAGAAATCTGTGATTAAAACATTCAAACCCCAAGCAGGCCAGCACCTTGCAGCCTAGTTGTCTTTCAGATCACAGCCAAAGTAATTGCCTCCAGAGCAAAATCTTGCAATTGCATGTTCCTCAGAGGACCTGCCTGGTGGGTGACTTTAAGTCGCTTATACCTGGAGGGAAGATTACTCAGTTCTGCTGTTGTGCCTCTTGTTCCCCACCTTCTATCCCCCTCACACCATGTAATAGCCTCACACAATCCTAAACTGCAATTTCTTACCATTTTATCTTCAGAGGTGTGATTTTCCCCTTGAAGAAAAGCTTTCCACAGAGAGTAAACAAGCCATTTAGGAGCTCATCTCCCCAGTGCTGCTCTGTTGTCTAATTCAGCAGTGTGCCTTAATCAATACTTCTTAGTCCAACCTGGCTGCTCCACTGTTCAGAAAGTAACCTTTAGCTCCTGGATTTAGGTTGCATTCACACAAATTTAAGATGTTGTACCTAGTGTGCCAACACAGCTATGCATAATTAATCACGTTGGCTTCTGCAATCACACAACACTGATGGGATTTTCAAAACTTCCACTCAATTAGAAAGAAGCGATGACAAGCCAGCACTAAATGTTTTCTTTAAATGCTTAAATGCCACCTTATATGAGCTTCACTAAAACTCTAGGAAGCAATTAAAAAAGCTGAGTCACGGAATCATAAAATCATTTCGTTTGAAAAGACCTCTGAGATCATCAAGTCCAACCATACTTGTCCACTACTAAACCATATCCAGGAGCAGGGTCCATAGGAATTTAAGCAGTCAACACAGCAGTCCTATTTAAGCTCGTCGTTTACAGAGGTGTAAATCTAGAACCACACCTTAGAACTCAGGAAAATTACACCAGTTCACAGCTGAATCCTGGATACTTTCACCTTGGAAAGCAAACTTCTAAACCACTGAGCTGTCTTAGTGTGTGGACAACCAGGTCATACATTATATCCTTTCCAGTTGTGTGAAAATCAAAATGATACAGGCAGAAGAAAAGTTTGATTTTGCATGCAAAAAACCCACACAGAATTGAAAGTTATGGAGATTTCTCTCACTTAACTGGGTAATCAAATAAAAAAAACTAATTATGGTATAAGCATTGACAGGTTAAGTATAGATCTAAAGGATCAGCTTTTCTTTTCCTATTATTTTTGACTCTGCAATACTTAGAGCAGTTTGGTTTCTATTTAAAAAAATATAACGTGATCACTGGGATATTTTACATTAAAATGCTTCCCTATCTGCAACACTAATAAAAATCTTGTAAAATAATATCAAAACTATGTCTATTGTATTATTAAATAAACAATTTAAAACACAGCTTTTGTGAGTGAAAGGTAACTTGCAAAATTGCTCAAAAAGCAATAGGTCTCCGACATATTTTCTTCCTCCAAAGTAACATATTCCAATTTAAAGTGGCATTCTTTACTTAAGTGATATATTATTCAAGGCAGACTCTAGAAAATTTTAATTCATATCTATTGGCCATTTCTTGAGGCCCCTCTGTGACATGGATACTGTCTTGTAACAAGAGAAAGAAATCATAAAAGAGCAACATGTCTTAGGTCTCCTCCTACTAAAATCAAAGCGGTTTAATAACAGAAGTAGAGTGTATGCTACTATATAAAATAATAATTACTGAAAAATATCCAGTCATCCCAGTAGATCATTATTATAAGTCTTGACAAAAATACCATACAATTTTCTATATGCAAATGACTTGGAGGAAGAAAAAACAAATGTTGTTGTTTTTCAATTACTTATTCATCTGGCTGAATTCCCATATTTCTCTTCCTATTCCACCAGCAGAAATTTCAGTATTCCCATGGGAGTTTGCAAAGAAGTGAAGGAGTAATAAGCAGTGAGAAATAGCACACAACATATTCTTACTGCTGCTACCTTCAGTCATCAGGAAAACACCAGTAAAAAAAAAAAAGGTGCTAACAGAATCTATATTGTTTAATTATGCAATACAGTATGTAAATTATGTAATTTGAAATACGGTGCTTTAGCCCCATGTAAATGCATAACACTAAGAATGATGTAGCAGAAGATTGGTCCATACTACACAGCCCTGCCTGCCTGACAGCAGTGGCTGGGACTCCCAGAACGAAATCACATTCTCTGACTAGCAGAAATGTACTAGTGAAATATTTCCTGTAATCCAACCTACAGCAGCCATACAGTTATGTGATGAAGATCTCCTGAAGCTGTTCAAATTGGCGTTTAAATTTGCTGGCAAACTCCCTCCTTTCGCTGGCAGCCCTCGTGTCTCCACTAGAGGGTATTACTGGTATATCCCTATTGTCACAGGCAAACCATCATTGTTTGCCTCCCCTCTTCCCTTTCCAGGGACAGACTTTTCACCAAAACCTGCAGGTCTTACCCACCAGGGACCACTATCCTTCCTGCAGCTCTGCAGTCAGTCAGAGTGACATTCCCAACCTGCTGCCTCACAGAGAAGCACACTGAGAGCCTGCGAGGTCCTGCATAGCATGGCTATTTTCTTCTAGATGCCGTTAGGCAGCCAGGAGTTCTATTATCAGGGTAGCCTTGCAGAACTGTGCGCCGATCCACTGCTGACTCTATCAGCATTTTGCTCACCTCAGGGCTGTGTAATTGCAGAGTTCACTTTTTCATGTCCTGACAGCTGGAAGTGAGGAGGAATACAATGTTTCTTGCTTTAAGAGACATTTATAACAAAGGAAAGTGTTATGTGAAGAAGCTGCCACAATCACTTGGATTATTTGTACCGCAGAGGAAAGAAAGGTATAGTGATGAAAAGGCAGATGGGGAATATTCTATTCAAATAGAAGTTTGAGCCCAATGAAATGATGGATTCACACAGGCATATGGTGACTAGATAAATCAGTAGCTAAAGTTTGTAAGTCTATCTACTTTCCTTTCCCTCCCAGTGTGACTGTGACTTTTAAAATTATGCAGCTTGAGGGGCAAGAAGGACAAAGATCTATCGTGCACAACTCTGCATGGAAAACAAGTGACAGATCCTGCCCCAAACCCCTCACAGCCTAGACAGATGGTACAGGCAGGTCAAAAGGTCTGTGGCCAAGATGAAGGAACACCAAATTGACGAGCCCAGGGAGAATTCCTGCCTTGGTACTGTCACAAGTAATGTTAACAGTGATGTTTGCAAAAGGCAGTGAAACAGCATCTGATGTGATGTTTCATGAGCTGCTTCACCAACTTTACTTCCTGACTTCCCCTGCTCTAAAAGCCTCATGGCTAAAGAAACACAGAAGGCAACTGCAGTTTGGAACTGCCATGAGAAAAGGGGAAGAAAATGGTGTAACTCTGTTCCTAATCCTGCCTCTTCCTTCTACAGTGTTTGAATGGTTAATTGGACCAATTTCTTTGGCCAGCACAAGTTTTTGGGGTTACAAGGAATGTTAAAACCGTGAGCTGTACGTTACAGCTGAACACAACAAAGGAGAAAGAGATTGGGTCCCACTTCTCAGTTCACACTGAGTTGAATATATAAAAGCCAGTTAACAAAATGGCTTTTATTATTAGCACTGTTGTTAATTAAATCCTTATGGATAATCAGTGCATAATAATTATAAACCTTATCTTGGCACCATTACTAAGTATTTCTTCTGAGTGCAACAACCTTAAAAACCTCCAGCCACAGCCAAGTCACAATACTCATCCTTAGGTAAAATACAGCTCTCAAATTTAGAAACAGGCTGGATTCATCTAGGTTATAGCAAATCATAGAATCACAGAATCACAAGGTTGGAAAAGACCTCTTGGATCATCTAGTCCAACCATTCCTATCTGCCACTAAATCATGTCCCTGAGCACCTTGTCTACCCGTTGTTTAAATACCTCCAGGGATGATGACCCAACCACCTCCCTGGGCAGCCTGTGACAGTGCCCAATGACCCTTTCTGTGAAATACACCTACCTGATGAGTCAAAACACATTTTAAAGCAAGAGTAAATTGGATGTGCATCACCCGAAGTCACCTTAAATTTTCTTCTTTTTTAGGGTAAAAAGAACTCTTAACAGCAATGAAAATAAGGTCTAGCAGCTCTTCTTGTATACAGTAATACTCTATTCACACCGATGGTCTGTACAAAGATGGGTAGCTCTTATGCACAGGAATACCTGGCATGGACACGGGGACGAGACACACAGAGATAAAACAGGTCGTCTAGTGGAGACTGAGTTCAGACCAACAGCAATGCACCAAAAATCTGATTCTCTGAACCTTCACAGAATTTCACATGTTTCACGTTTTGCACTGCAGGCCCCACAGGAAGACCATTCTGGCCGGTACACACATTCGAACACAGATATTTTATTACCGACTGTACAAGGACAGATGTCCACTGACATCTTGTCACCATCACCATCCCCAGCACTGGCACAACAGCAGTGGCTACAGCACAGTCTTGTCCCCACTGCAGTGCTCAGAGCAGGTTGCTGGCCTTCACACACAACAAACTGTATTCAGTATAAACCTGGTCTCAATACAAACAGCAATGGAAAATTTAGAGGGGATATTTCTCTAATATACTTACTCTGGTGAATTCAAGCAAGTGATACAGTTCACCAAGTAAGACAGAATGGTAGAAATCAGCAATATTTTCTAAAGTTAGTGCCCAAATCAGTACAGTCAATTCCCATGCAATATTTTATAGGTGATGAATATATATGTATTTAAGGTACAGCATGTTGTATCCCATAGGCAGATTGAGGCAGGTTAAATCTTCCCACATCAGAATAACACAAGGGGAAAAAATACATGGACAAAATGTGTGGCCTGAGTTTGAAAAATGTAGTGGTCTCCACTGAAGGCTTTCTCCCTGAACCATTCATTGTAAATAGGAAGGAAATTAGGACAATTAGAACAGTTAAAATGTAAATGACCGAAATAGCTGAAAACCCCTTTTTTCCCAGTTCCTACTTGTTTAAACAAAGCTCTAACAAGCTACAATCAGAGAGGTCTGCAATGGATCCATGGTAACAAAAAGCCCTGGCCCATGGCTACCATCTTCCCCAGCACACCAACATTAATTTACCAGATACACATGTACACATTGCAGGAAAAATCACCAGGCTCAAGCTTCATTCACTGATAAAAGGGATCATTAGCAAATGAAAGAAAAAATATTACAGGTCAGCAATTTTCTTGATGAACTCATCTATTTATTTTTATTTGAAAGAGAAAGATGAATTTATTCTTGTAATTTTTGTGCTTTGTACCTCTAGTGAAGAGAAAATTACACCTATAAAGCTGATTTTGATTCTTACACAGCAGATGAATAATAAAACCAATGCTTTGACATCTATGTCTTCCTAAAATATTCTTCACAGCATCATCTGAATAGCACAATAAATGCAAAAGGTGATAGTACTAGAAATAGTACTAAAGATTACACTAAGCAAGCTTTTATTTGTTGGTGGTTTGTGTTGCTTTATAATCCTTGTGGGTAGAAAAGGGGCTATTTAATCAGTCAGAAGATCAAGAGCTACCCAACAGCATAAGAATAGTACCTCCAAGCCCAATCAAAAGAGAAATTCCCCAAAACTACATGAGAAAAGAAATATGTACAGAAAATAAGCAAAAACATCTCGCACAGTTACGACGGAAATTTTAAGCATGCTGTATACTACTGATGTGATGATAACACTTAGTAAAAAGACTTCAAAATTGATTAAGTTTGTGGGTGGAAAAGGGGGAACTAGGACTGTGTTTACTATTGAATGTTTGCGTGCTGTCAGCTTGTAGGTCTGGTTCATCTGGCAGAGATGGGCTGTGCTATTCCATGAGTTCCACGTGCTAAATGCCAAGCTCTGTCCCTTGATGTAGGACTTCTATGTACCCTGGTATCTCATCCTTACTTGCCCCCACCAACCCTTCCCCGTGTCAGCATTACTTTTGAGTTACAAGAATATCTGATGTTTACAGTCTACAGATTACACATCTTGTTACTGGGGGTCTTTATCCTCCTTGCAGCAGAATGAGAGGATCAAAAATATGAGCCATCACTATTTGCCTGCAGGATGGTTGTCAATGAAGAACACTGACCAGCCAAATGACCCTCTGTGAACAGAGAACTGATGCCAACAGAGCAAAGAAGAAAAAGCCATGCTGAATCCAGCACAACAGTTGTGAGACTCTACACAAAGCATAAAAGCCTCCAACTCATGATATTCCACAGGCTGTGTAATAATGGACAGCCTACAATGTATATAAAAAGCAGTTGAGTTTATTTTTAGTCCACCTTTGCAGGGCTGATTACATCCCTTCTAGAAGAGATTTCAAAAAGATATTTCAAAGGTATAACGATTAGAAGGAGACTTTCAGGTGACACAACAGATATTTTAGCTCATAATTTAGTCTTGTCTCATGCAAGTTTGCAGTGTGGCAGAGTGATCTATCATAATCAGAATTCCTTGGTCTGCTTCCCAGCTCTGTACATGTCACTGGCCTTCTTGGCCACCTGGGCACACTGCTGGCTCATGTTCAGTCAGCTGTCAACCAACACACCCCCAGGTCCTTCTCCTCCAGGCAGCTTTGTAGACAGACTTCTCCTAGTCTGTAGCATTGCAGAGGGTTGTCGTGCTCCAAGTGCAGGACACAGCATTTGGTCGTGTTAAACCTCATGCCATTGGACTCTGCCCAGTGGTCCAGCCTGTTCAGGTCCCTCTGCAGGGCCTCTCGACCCTCCAGCAGATCGACACTTCCACCCTGCTTAGTGTCGTCTGCAAGCTTGCTAAGGGTGCACTCAATGCCTTCATCCAGGTCGTTGATAAAGACATTAAACAGGACTGGACCCAGGACTGAGCCCTGGGGAACCCCACTTGTCACTGGCCTCCAGCTGGATTTAACACCATTTCCCACCACTCTCTGGGCCCGGCCATCCAACCAGTTTTCCACCCAGCAGAGTGTGCGCCTGTCCAGGCCAGAGGCTGACAGTTTCCATAGCAGAATGCTGTGAGAAACTGTGTCAAAGGCTTTACTGAAGTCCAGAAAGACCAGATCCACAGCCTTTCCCTCGTCCAGCAGCCGAGTCACTTTGTCATAGAAGGCGATCAGGTTAGTTTGGCAAGACCTGCCTTTTGTGAACCCGTGTTGACTGGGCCTGATCACCTGGTTCTCTTGCATGTGCTTCATGATAGCACTCAAGATCACCTGTTCCATGACTTTCCCTGGCACTGAGGTCAGATTGACAGGCCTGTAGTTCCCTGGATCCTCCCTGCGACCCTTCTCGTAGATGGGCACAACATCAGCCTACAGTCCAGTGGAACTTCCCCAGTCTTCCAGGACTGTTGGAAGATGATGGAAAGGGGTTTGGCCAGCACATCCGCCAGCTCCTTCAATACTCTCGGGTGAATCCCATCCGGCCCCATAGACTTGTGGGTGTCTAGTTGGGCTAGCAAGGCTCTGACCACCTCCTCTTGGACCATGGAAGCCTCATGTTGCTCCTCTAGCTGCTGGGTTTGTACAGAAAGGGAACAACTTTCTTTACAATTATAGACCGAGGCAAAGAAGGCATTAAGTACCTCAGCCTTTTCCTCATCCCCTGTCACTGTTGCTCCTTTTGCATCCAACAGGGACTGTATGGTCTCCCTAGTCCTCCTTTTATTATTTATATATTTATAGAAAGATTTTTTGTTATCTTTCAGTGACTTTGCCAAACTGATTTCTAGTTGAGCCTTAGTCCTTCTAATTTTTTCTCTACACAATCTCACTTCCCTCCTGTAATCCACCCAAGAGGTCTGCCTCTTCTTCCAGAGCCCATAAACATTCCTCTTCTTCTTGATATCACTCAAGATCTCCCTGTTCAACCAAGCTGGTTTTTTTCCCCTGCCGTTTTTTTTTTTTTGGAACATGGGGATGGCTTTCTCCTGAGCAGCTAGGATGTCCTTTCTGAAGAGCTCCCAGGCCTCATGGGCTCCCTTGCCCTTAAACACTGTCTCCCATGAGACTTTGCCAACCAGCCCTCTGAAGAGTTCAAAGTCTGCCTTCTGGAAATTTAATGCTACTGTCCTGCTAACCACCCTGTTCACTTCGCCTAGAACAGAAAACCCTATCATCTCATGATCGCTTAGTCCTAGGCATCCTCCTAGTGCCACATCCCCCACAAGGCCTTCTCTGTTCACAAACAGCAGGTCCAGGAGGGCACCTTCCCTTGTCGGTTCATTCACCAGCTGTGCAAGGAAGTGTCTTCCACGCACTCCAGGAGCCTCCTAGCCTGCCTCCTTTCTGCTCTACTGTACTTCCAGCAGATATCACGAAGATTGAAGTCTCCCACAAGAACGAGAGGCATCAATCTAGAGATTAACCCCAGCTGTTTATAGAAGAGCTCGTCAGCTGCTTCTCCTTGGCTGGCTGGCCTGTAACAGACTGCCATCACAAAATCTACCTTCTTATGGGCTCCTCTGATTTTAACCCACAGGCACTCAACGACATGTACCTGGGACTTAGCTCACTATTATTCTCATAGTACATTAAAAGCTTTATATCATTTTTGGTCATCTTTCCCTTTCCAGACCAATCCCAGGAACTCATCATATATATGTTCTAAAGCCACCCACAAAAGACTTACCTGGAGGTACCACAACATCCTCCTACATTGTGCCTAGCAGCCATTTCAATTGTCTTTGCTTAAAGAGCACATGCCTAGATATTGGCACTCCCATTAAAATTCAGTCATGCAAAGTGTTGAGCAGACAGAGAGGGGACTGATGAAATCTGGGGTGTCAGTAGAAATAATTCAGAAGACTCCCATAGCACATATTTGACTTTCAACATATGAGATATACACATAGGAATCATTCTGTCTTTCTGACCGTAAGCCCTGTAGAGAGCTGCTGCCAGAGATCAAACAAGATACGTAACACACATCTAACTGTTATGCTAACATAGGACCTGAATCCTGACCGTGGTTGCTACCAAACTACCAAAAATAACTGGGAACAGATAATGTCCGCTGCTGTAGCACAGCCACTTAAACACTTCCATGATGTAATAAATACAATTTTCTGTCTTCAACTGCATGAATTCTCTCATCTTATTTCACACTGTAATTTGTTAGACAGGAACATTCTAAAGAGTCAATTACATTTTAACTGTATTGTGTTCCTTTTTTTTTTTTCTAAATGATCTGTAATGTCTGACAAACAGCAGCCTGCACAGTCACTCTGAGGACTCTTTTACACACCATTTATAATTAGGGCAAATGTGTTCTTTCAAGGTTTAGTTACCAATAAGGAGTGATTTCTTTATAACTGTAAAAAGCCATTGTTCTTGGGGTGTCCAGCAGGACCATGTTCATCACTGTTATTGTTCAATATGTTTGTGAAGTCCCCTAACGGTCTAATAAGGCAAGACAGGAAAGCTGTTGATGGATATCAATGCAAACAATACAAGATATTTTGTTTCCTGAGCCCTCAAAAGAGCTGTAACTCCAGCTCAAACACTCCTAGGATCTCCAGGCCTTCATGTTACCATGGCAGAAGTGATAGCAAACAAAGACGAGCCAACACTTTATATAACAAAATATGAAATATAGCCTAGTTTTCTGGACATACAACTTCAAATAGCCAAATCCTTTTGGCAGTATTAGCCTTATAAAGCAGGACAAGAGATATTATTCAATGTTACTTATCTGTAAATATCTGCAAAAAGGCACTGCACATGCATGCACATACACACGTTCATATTTGGATAATCCAGCACGACCAGGATTACTGAACCCTTGTAAGTCAAAATACAATTTGCTGTAGCCAATATCTAAGTATTAGTTCATCCATCAAAATGCAGCGATTTCTGGGGGAGAACCATGTTAATGAATTAACATAATGTACAACAGCTAGAGACACAGAAAGCTAAAATGTGTATGTCTGGTAGAAATAAAAGAATGCTGTTAGCCAGAAAGCTGTTTGATCAGGGCAGAGTCTCATGTTTGCTATGGGATAAGTTTGGTGAAATTTTATCTACAGAAAATGTCAGAACCTGGTTTTACTCCGATTCAGAAAAGGTCTTCTCAAAGCTTATTTGCTGAAGGTCTTGGGTCTTCAGAATCTCTTATGACTGTAGAAGGGCATCTAGGAATGGTCTTTGTCACCTTGACTAGCCTAAAATTGTTTTAAGAACATGAGTAGTCCTCTAAGTAGGTTAATAACAAACAGGGTAAATTAGCGGTTACAGGTTGTCTGTCAAATATCTTTAGCATTCTACCTACAGAGAAAGCACCTGCAATATAGGAATGGTTGTGGGCTTTTGCAAAGGTTTGACCTCATCATGTTTCACTTGGTCTAGCACACAGGTATGATTTCTTTGCAGATTAAAGAAGTATTGTAATCAACAAGAGGAAAAAAACCATACTTGAAAGTAACAAGTAGCTCCGATATTCATTACTAGCCATTAACCCGATTTTCTAATGAATACGACATTAGGCATTCATTAACAATCATTTGTGTTTATGTGGAACAGTGGCTGTATAATGAAGGCTGATAAAAGAATAGAAATGAAATGAGGGAATTTTGGACACTTGTAAAGCAATTAACTTGTTTGGCATTAATTACATATTGAAAAGCTAGATCAAGTACATTTGGAAAGCCACTAGGACAGAGACACAGACCAAGGGTAGATATAAAGACTAGATACAAAGGAAAAGCTTTATTTCTTTTAAATAAAGAAACACAGCCAGAAGTATGGTATTAATGACAAACAAAGTCCATTTGTAGCAAAAAGAAATCGCATTGCAGCCTGCATTTTAATAAAGAGAAAAAGTTAATGAAAAGTGAAACAATGAAGCCAATAAAATAACCCCTAACAGTTGACAATGAAGTGCAAACAGGTGGTGTACTAGAGGGTTAATGTTTTTGTTTCTTAAAGAAAGAGCCATACAAGTGCCCACACACTTGACTGTATGCTAATAAATGAAACCACCTACCAAATTAGTCGCTAGAAATGAGGGAATATGGAAGCTCATTTTACAGTTACCAGGATGCATTCCCTCTAATCAGTTGGTAACCTGATCTTTCCAGGCAGTTTTTACTGCATCATTTCTACTTGGTGTGGCCCCAGCCCTGAAAACAGATGCTTTCCATATCCTTTGCCTGCACAGAGACATATTAACTCCTAGGAAGGTGACACAGCTTCAGCAAAACCATCCACAGTTCTCTTTTGCAAGATAAAGAAATACAGTGTCAAAGATCAGGGGCTAAAGGAGAAACAAGAAGACTGAATAGCAAATAATAGGAAAATTTTTGCTTAGCTAAGATTTGCTAATGTGTGCCTCTCTTTAGCAAAGGAGAAGGGATCTACCATGGTATGTTTCAATCGTTTCCCCAGTATCTTCCCACACCCTGTCCCACCACTTTCAATGAAGCACTGTCGCTTCACATCCCATGGCAACACCTAGAAAAACCCATTAGTGAAGGAGCTTCTCCTCTGCTGCCCCAAGAGCTCACAGGGAGCTCCCGTCATACTGAGAAGGACTTGGACTGCCAGAGAGGCTGTACAGCTTGACTCAGGAAACAAAGCGAGACATTGCAAACTGAGAACTCCATGTGCTACGGCAGCAGGTAGCAACTGATAAGAGTTGTCCCTCAGTCAGGACATCACTCATCCAGTCTAAGAGCCGAATCTTTTTCCCTGCCCAAACCAGTGACCTAGGTGCTGCCAGCTCAGGATTCTCTCTGCCTGTTGTTAGTGCAGTAAATTTTAATTTTGCCTCCATCAAAGACTCATACAGATACCTGCAAATCCTCCATTATACTGAGATCTGTCAATAATGTTTCCTTATTCAAAGAGATTCAGCAAAGACCACGTACAGAACCCAGCTCCATTTCCAAAAGTCATTAACAGCCTTTCTCTGTAGTCAAGTTCTGCCACTGATTCCACATTCAAAATGCCAATATGATTGAACCAAAAAGAAAAGAATACAGAAGATGACTTACATCCAGATATTTTTGTGATTTAAAGAGCTATACTCATGATAGCACACATTTCACCTGGCAGGCGTTATCTACATTCAATCAGTGTTCTGGATTTATATCCTGCACCATAAAAACTACTTATTCCCTCCTGCATTACAAGCACATTTCCTCAACACAAGAACTAAATAAATCTCAGCTTTCTGCAATTAGTCTTTTTGGGACTCACAGTGAAGTATTTGTGGATACATGTTCCATACTGCATGGTTCATATCAAAGACATGGTCTACCACAGATACATCACAAACTCTATAGAGGGAAGATACATTTATTTACCTTGCACAAAACCACACGCAGCCCTCACTAAGTTGGAGCAGCCTCATTTAAAATGTATTTTATATTTGTTTGGTGTGCTTTTCTCCACTGCTGTGGTGCTCCAGTGTTAGCTGAGAACTCCAGTGAACCTTCAGGAAGACTCAGTACCACTATAGGAAACCACAAATCCTTAACTAACGTATGCTAACTTTTCTCCTCAGAACAAAAGCAGCATCTCTGTTGTCCCTCCAGCAGAAAACACCAATCAAAGACTACTCTTTTCAGGAACAAATGTTAGCCAGGAACTTCAGTTGTGTTTAATTAAGTTCCTCCGAAAGAAACTGCATGCTGTGGCACAGAAAAGGTTATCAGAGGTCAGCTGCCTGCCATGACTTTGTGACCCCCAAAAGGCAAAATAAAAGATAGTGGTAGCCCTGCTGGTAAGATTGGCTTCCACATTTGTTTCCCTCCCTTTCTGCTTTAATTTAATAGCAATCAGCACAATATGGCTGCTTTTCTTCAAACAAGAGGATGGGCAGAAGTCAGATTTACAGCACTGCAAGGGGGAAAGCAGGAGAGAGGGGAAGCACACTGAGACTCTTGATCTACAATAGGAGTATCACTTTGTTACCCATAAATAACTGTGAAACCTATTTAAGATTCATTGCTGTCAAGAGTGGACGGATGTGCACTTTTTAAAAATCTAGGATTACCTTATGGAGCCTCTCAAACATACCACAGTGAAGTCAAACGATTGCCTTTAAAAAGGAAGATAATTCAGGAAACAGATCTTGAATGTATATACACAGAATATATAATGTATTCTCAGTATTTCTTCAAGCCGCTATACAGAAGGCCTATCATTATGGATGGACATATCTACATGTGAACCATGACAGAGTAAGCAAAACTTCTGAAGTTGAGACAGCACTGTCAGGATCCTCCTCCAGGTTACTTTGGTCACAGCAAGTGTCCCTGCACAGTCCCTGCAGTTACCAAAGCGCACAGAAAAGACAGGATTTGATCTGAAGTGTCCAAGGGTCTGTGTAATTCCAAAGATTTCAGAACATCTATTATTACACTGCCACCCTCATAATATGTTTAAAGCACTCCCATCAGTACTAATGACATTGCCTCCCAAATTTATTTATTCTTATAGTGGCAATAAGGTAAAACAGAGTTACCCAGTCTTCAGATTTTGTTTACTCTTTTTACAATGCAAGGACTTCAGACATTAGGAGCTAGTGTTTCTACCACTGTCTGAGAAGAAGCAAGGTGAGTGGTGGGTTCGTTTTAATTTAAACTTTTTCCTTTCTCTTCAGCTGCAGTCCCTTATGACTTAGTCTCATTCCTGCCCAGCAAACTGTCTTCTGTTGAACATTTCCATCATAGGAAACTTATCAGCATCTTCCTCAAGATACAGCATGGGATGGCATCCACAATCATGCCGATAGCTCCCCCTCATCACACAAAAATCCTGTCCCCATCCAAGACCATGACAAAACTCTCATTGACTTCAGTGAAGCCAGGACTACCCCCAGATCTTTGTTTTAAATCAAGCTCATTCTCTCTCATTCTTCAATCCCACCATCCTGCTTTCTAAAGTGTGAAAGACTCAATTCTGCTCCCAAAGCCAGGGCAGAGGTGGAGAGCCTTGGTTATTGGGGCAGTTCTGCCCTAGAGAGGGAGCCTGAGACCAGTCACCATACTCACCATGGTAGCTACTAAATCCTGTTTGTTCTTAGCAGGTCAGACTTTTCCCCAAAACAAAGAGAGATTATTTTACCCTCTTTTAGTACACATTCATTTCTGTTTGAGGAGAGATCAGGTGATGGAAGGATAATTTGCTGTGATACTACAAAATCTCCCATTGAAAACAATATGATTCCAGGTACATTTGAAATGCAATATATTCACATTGTGAATCTTACCTCTATTTCTGACCTCATAAAATACAGAAAATAACTTTTACACTTTCCAAATGTCTATAGTATGGAATCTCAGGTCATTATCATGCTAGACAGTACAGAGCAGAAAGTTAGGTGTGTTATGGTAGGGTCCTGCTTTTTTTTCTCAGTAATCCCTTTCGTGGCAAAGTATTGGCACTTTTGTTTGCCAGGTAAATTGCTGTTTAAAAAGTGCAATTAGTCTTCCAAGGGGGTATATCTCTGCACTACAGTGATGTGCAAAATTATTATCAATAACTGTATCAATTCCAGCAGCAAGCCAAGCTTTGCCGTTCAGAAGCACACATTTTAAAGTGAACTGCAATTAGAAAACTAGTTCCAAGATTAAAGTTACCAGAGATACAAAGACATGAACTACTGTTAGTTTTCTGTAGCAGCGATCAACCCTGTTCTTCCCTCTGCTTGAATTTTCTACTCTGTTGAAACACTGTAGTCATGAGGCTTTAATCAATACGCAAAGCAATTGCTTTCTAAAGCAAAACAATCTTAGGTCAACTAAAGATAATGGAAATCATACAGGCAGTTATTCATGTCTAAATGCCAAGCTTCTGGTTTCACTTCCAGACAAATCCAAATGACATGAAGTACAATATTTGTTTTCCCTAGTAACGCACTGAGATACAACAGCATATACTTTAATTGAGTACAGTCTTCTGTCTTTGTCCTCAGCTTGTTCCACATAATTCAGAAAAATACACAGGCAAGTGCCACATCTGGATTTGTTACCTAGGCAGCAAATAAACTTCTTCTGAAACCTCATAGCAAAGCATGCGGTTTGAAATTGTAACTGGTGTCATGAGTGCCTCATTTATCAAACCCGCCAGGAGAAAAACAAAATACAAGTGATCATGAGCATCTCAGATAAAATGAAGTTCCACTGGGGATTTTCAACTTTAATTACTTTAATTTTCTATGTCTTACTTCTCTAAAACAATTGAATATTGAATGGAGCACTGGTATCTATAACACACCAACATGAAAACAGACTCCTGGCCCTATTCAGAGAACAAGCTTAAACCATCCTCACAACAGCAATTATGTTACATTAACAGCACAAGATGCAAATGGGAGTACTTCTGGTTCTGCCTACTGTGTCAAGTATTTTTAATAAAAAACATATTTTGGAAAAAATAAATGAACAAATACGGCTCATCTAAGTCAGAAAACACTTAATAGAAAGACTGATCAGTCCTCCACAACTCTGTACATTTCAGCATAGAGGCTAGGAAATGCTTTTCATGGTTTTATGACACTGAATTTGAGGCTATTTTGAAGAGGTCTACAAACATCTCAGCCTTCAGAGGTCTTTGAGCCAGTGAATGTACAAGATCTTCAAGCTCACACTCACCTTGTTTAAAGCAGAGTACTTCAATATTAATTGCTTCAAAATAAGTTTCTGAAACGAGTGACTGAGCAGCCATATTGAGCCAATGATCAGCTTAAGATTTTTCTTGTCTCTCTGAAAATAACACATCTTTCATCTTCCCAGTAATAGGAAGTCATTTATACCTTGTGTTGCAGATTACTTGGTATGATGTCCTTGAGAACACAAAACAGTTGTCTTTGTTGCCACTTCAAAGGATTTCCTAAGTGTATCTTAACCTTTTGTATGGTGGCTCAAGGCATAATGTTCAAAATCTTCAGGAAGAGGCACAGTAGAGTGGGGAAAATAAATAAATGCTTCCATATATATTATCCACATAGTGTCAATGGAAGCCAAGTGTTTTTTCTCAGACATTTTCAGACAGGGTATAGAATCATAGAACAGTTTGGGCTGGAAGGGGCTTTAAAGATCATCTAATTCCAAACACCCTGCCACAGGCAGGGACATCCCACTAGATCAAGCTGTATGAGCGCATCTTGTAAATGATATATTAAAGGAGGAACATACACTCTTGAGTCCTGGTGAAAGCCAATAAATGTGATTACAGGCATAAAATCTGATTGTTTAAAGGATAAATAACAATAAGCAGAAACTAATGTTTTGTAGAAGAACAGATCAAAATTGTCCAGTATACGAAAATTCAAGACACTGTTACTGTTTATGGTTAATTAAGAAAGAGGAACACTTGGATAACAGATTGTGTGCTGGCATTAGTCAGAAATACCAGCAGCAAATCATAATTTCTTACCACGCTGAAGCCTTTACTCCACATTTCCAAGAAGAGTAAAGCAACCAGATCTCATTGCTGAGATTATCTAGGATGAACTTAGTCACTCCTGGAGCAGAAATCAAGAGGGTATGAGGGGGAAGGGAGGGTTATGTCTTATTAATAAAACATCTAACATCATCTCAAGTCATTTTACCAAGTGGCAAATCTGACTGTGTAAGAAAGAGATGCAATTATGGGCCCATCAAATTTTGTTTTGAATCTGCAAAGGATACGTGCACCTCTGTTTATAATAAGAGTGGTCCCACTGTCCAACTGCGTCCAGGTTAAACCCATGCATGAAACCTCAGTATAGGTGGGACCCTGACCATTGCACCTACGTTTACTGTGGAAAAGAATATTGATGAGGATATCAGCTGTGTTGATATATTGGTATATCCTCAGAGGCAAGAAGAAGATATAGCAGGAGGAATTTTTCCTTCCTTTCATGTCAGGCACACCTTCCTTTTCTTGTTTTTAACCTCAACATTTTCCTTGCATACTCAAAGCCAACTCCATAGCCTTCCATAAGGGCATGGGTGAGACAGACCATAATACCAGTTCCCCATGTGGAAGGAGAAGGTAGAACCACTGGTGTTTCCCTTTGAATAGCTGGCAGGTTTGCAATGCTGCCCTCTGCCACGTCCACTTAGCTTGATGGAGAGAACAGGAGCTCAAGCATCCAAATTCTTCAACTCCATAAGTTACTGAAACTATGGTAGTCCGGAAGCACCTTCACACCTATCAGCTACACTGCCAGCTACCTACAAGCGGATTCATAAGATAGTATTTATCAGCTTTCTTTTCCTCTAAATTTTACCCAAATTACAAGATTTTTTTTCAATTTCTGTTGCTTTAGGCCCTGAAAGGCCTGCCTCAAAAGAACTCCTCCACATGAACCAAGTACAAGGTTGGAGAAAAACTTTACCTAAAATGTGGCATTTAAAATTCAAATGCACTGGAGCTATGTGCTCCAGAATAGCACCTAAATAGTAGAAAAATAAGTCAAAAGTGTCTCAGTATGTCATGAAAAGAAAACTATAAGATCCCACAAGGTATTTATATCTTACAGTTACAATATAGGGATACTTCATAGAATCACTACCAGGTTGGAAAAGACCCGCCAGATCGTGTTCAGCACCTAATAAACAAACATGCAACTTTTTGAATGTCAAACCTTGGAACATATATTTTGAAGTCCTGGGATGCAAGACCATTGTTACCTACAGAAGAAACAATAATGACTGATTTAAATCAGTGCATCTCTATCAGCCTCATATAAACACAAGTGAATTTGGGGAGAGAGCAGCCGTACAGTTTGCTAGCTGGGATCCACACTGTGGGCTTTAAAACCTTCCCCCATCAGAGAGGATCTTGAACTGCATATACCTCATGATGAGAAAAATAGCCAAGTACAGATCACATTAAAATTCTATCTCTGAAGCCAACTCAGCAGAATTCAGTCTTGTATTACATAGATTACAACATGACTATCCTAATTAGTGGCATCCACTCTTCTGGGGTTATTCTCTCTTTTTTTTTTTAGAAAACTCTACATTTCATCCTAAAGAGTCATAAAAAGTTGACATTTTTAATAATATAAATTGTTCATTCCCTTTTTTTGTTTTTCTCTTCCAAATAGATTTATATAGCAGCTATTCCTAGGCAGGATTTGTACAGTTTTTATTCACTGCCTGAAAGTGGAGAGGATGCTTTGGGCTTCTGGTTTTGCTCATAATTTCAGATTGGCAAAGTTTGTTCAAACCTCTTAAAAATCTCTAAACCTATCTACAAGCCAAAAAGGTAGGGCTTCAGAAGGCAAAAGAAATAAATCTCTTTGAAATGCTAATCAAGTGGAACGTTTTCTGCTATTTCAAGAAATAATCTGGCTTTTTGGAAAATTTGTAAAGGGTTTGCTGTAACGAAGACATTTTAATTTATGACATGCAATTATAGTTCAGTAAAAACAATATTGCACTGTCACAGCCTTGTTCCTTGTGTTGTGAAACTAGAAATGTATTATGAGGGAGAAACTTCTGCTTTTAGGAACACACAATGTTTCACTATCTTTGTTGAAGACGAACAAAGCGCTGAGCTCTGCGTAGATACCTGAAAAGTACAGTTTCCTTTTTACAGTGACACTTCAGTTACTTTTCTTTAAGCATTTTAAAGGGGAAAAAAGTGTCTAGCATGAATCTGTCAAGAGTCTTGAGGAACTGGAATAAAAATACATACAATGCTTGACATTGTACCAGCCTCCGCAGGCATGATTAAAGCCTACCTAGGGCATCAGTTATGCCCAAATATTGTTCATTAAACTAATTTCTAGATCTGAAAACATGAAAAAAGTGGTTAAAAAAGCTTCAAAAGAAAAATAAAACAATAGTCTTAAAATAGACCTGATTATGTGGGTCACTAAGTACTGTGTATTTCCCCTGTAGCTTTTCATAGTCGTTACTGTTGCCAGGGGAAGCTTGATCCTCTCATTATGTATGTTTGTCTTTCACATCAGAGCTCCTCTCTTTCTTTCCATGCCTCAGCACTGTAACAGAAATAAAAATAAGGAATGAACCCCCATTATTACCCCAATACCTACAAAGCAGAGGGAGTGACCTTGGCAGGTCGGTGGGTCAGCCCCCTCATCATTGATGCACTTGCTCCAGCAGTCCCCTGCCTTTTGTTTCGGGGTCAAAGCCAAGACCTCTGCTGAGTGTCCTCAGTGAAGAATTAACAAGTGTGACAATTTGCGGTCCCTCCCCCCCTCCAGCCCCCAGTCCTGCTTGTGTGAATGCTGTAAATAGAGACATCTGGATGGAGGTCTTTCACTGCAGTAATTGAAAATGAACATGGATCAAGTTCTGGCCTGTTGTATTCATAAATCTTCAGGCTTAATTACATTAAAGGGAAATCTAGGGCCTGGCTCTATGGAAACAGCAGATCCTATCAGGCTCTCAGATCATGAATCTTTAAGATAAGTGTTTTTCCTCTGTTCAGGACAAAAGGATAAGAAATTTTGATCATGTCCTTCCAACATTAGAAATCCAGCAAGATCTATAATTATTCTTTGCATTTTCCTTTTCCTTCATACATGACATGCTTGTACCAGTGTGGAGCTGGAGGACTTGTACATGTGAGGCAGTAGACATCGTATCAGGCATTTGACCCCAGAGGACCATGCACATCTTCCATGTGAAAATTTAGGAGAGGGAAAATGTGAAGCTAGCTCAGTGTCACAGTTTTTGCATGCAGAGTCCTTGGTCCTGCTTCCCAGCCAGAGTTGGGGCATAATAAGCAATTGAGATCTGCAGTTCTGCTCACTCATTTCAAAAAGAAAATGGATTTTTATTTCAGTGGAGATTCTCTTCACGTCTGCCTTTTAAAATCTTAGTTTTTCTTGAAGGAAGAATAAACAAGCATGCAGCAGAAGGGCAACAATTTTGGAATCTGAATGGAACTGTCTAGCTGTTAATAGCTGGTTGCTTCGCAAAAACATAAACACATTTGGCAGAATTTTCTGTCTCTACAATGAGCTTTCATCACAATTACAGACTCCACAGTGAGCTTGTATGTGACACAGTTTTTCAATGCAGCAGAAACTTTGATGAAAAAAACACCTCAAATGGAATAAAAATACACAAGAGCCAAGATATTTTTGTGAGCGAAGGGTTTTCCTAGACCCCAGAAAAACTGCTAGTGGAGGCAGATCCATTTAATTAAATTCTGCAGGAACTAATTCGATAGCATATAAGTTGACTACTGTCTCCACAGCCACCAGACAATGCCATTGAGCCACAATATGGCCAAGTAAAACTGAGCCCTCCTGTTTCTTGCAAGATCATTAGATCAAGAATATGGCACACCAAATAAGGAAATCTAGTATCTTAGCTTTTATAAGCATTCTGTATGGTGTCATGTGGTAGTTTTTTGTAATTTTATTTGTGAGCATTCTAAAGCTTAATAAATAAAAAATACACCAGGAAAAAATATTTTAACCAGCTCAAAAACAGCATGAAAGCTCAAAACTTTTTGTAAAAAGAGGAAGGAAAAATATGCCACAGTACCAAATGACTTCCAATACACTTCCATGAAATTTCAGCCTGATTGAACTTCAATATCGTGACTACAAAGTTTCTGTTAATAATAGCAGGGTGAGTTCCACACAGAAACCAAAATTCAGTCCTCAGTCCCCACAGTTACAGTCTCCCCCTAACCACACAGGTTTCTCTACCCCATTTCATGCAGATCAGGGGAGCTCTGCAGAAATTAAAGGCAGTAGATATCAAGCAGGTCCTCCAAAACAACAGCCTATCCTGCCTCTCAGTTTAGGGGCATATTGCAAGAAATAAAAGCTTCTAAAAATATATTTTGAACTGGAAATGAGAGTAACTCGTCCTCTTTAACAAAGCTTGATTTTATTCCAGGACTTGTACAAACTGCTGTACAGAAAACTATCAATAATGTCTGCTCTGCAGGAGAAGACTGGGGTTACATTTAGGCTTCAAAGAACCAGTGCTCCAGTAACAAGTGGGTTTGCTGTCAGCATTTACCATCGTATTGACAGAAAGGGCTGCATAATGACTCAAGGATTATTTATATGAAACCCAGAGCTAATGGCATTGTAAGTTATGGAAAGAGGACAAGCTCACAAAGCAGCAGCCGTGTGTCTGAATGAGAAGAGACATGCTCTCTGTCAGCAGGGCTCAGTGGCTCTGATGGAGATCCAGAACTACAAGCTCTCACCTGACCTCATAGATATATTACCCAATAAGGTGGAAGGATGCCAACACTGCCGAATAATGCATGTTGCAGCAAGGCCAGTCCTCGTCTCTGCAAGGCTCTCTTATCTGACAGGTTTACTCATGTACCTTTTGTTATTCTCCAGCCACTCTGCTCCAGGATTCTAAATTTCATCTTTATCTTAATTGTAGGTTTAAGTGTTGAACCATTTAGATGGACTCCATTTTACAGAGGTCTTCTGTAATACATCTGAAGGGAACTCCAGATCCTAGGCCGCCTTTTCTGCTGCTTTTACTGCTATGGAAGAGTGGCTACTCTGGCAGTAAAATTAGTAAAGATGACAGAATCGAGTCCTGGGGGGTTTAACCACCCATGTTATTAATAGCATTTTGGAGACATCAAAGTTGGTTTTGAATGTGATATGTATTTCCCAACTCTGAAACTTGCAAACAATGCTGGTAATTGGGGACAATTCTTACTCCACAGGCTTATTCCTATTCTCCTCCTTCCTTTCTCTCACCAGTACCTGGCTCATACACACTCATGTACCCCTTTTTCACTGCATGGGTCAGAATTCAGTCCTTGTACCTCACAGCAGCTCCTCTGATAATGACTCAGGCAAGCCTGGCTGGTGGTACTGAAATATACTGTGGGATTCCCTGCTCCTGCAAATGCTTTGAAAGGAAATTAAGTCAGCAATTTTACATTCCTCTTCTTCCCGGCAATGAGTATGGAAAAAGAGCAAATTGGTAAAAAAGAAATTAATTCATTATCCTAACAGTATAGATTTAGTCCTGCTCATAACTAATCAGTGTCGGCCTGGAGTCTTCTGGACCTAGCTGGCCTCTATCAGAGTATTTTATTAGCCTTAAATTATTAAACAGACAAAAGAAAACAGCCACTGTGCGTGTGTACTGCAGGATGTTGTGCTCTTCCTTGCTGCCTGCATTCTTGTTGGCTGTGAGTTCATTAAAGAAGGCAAATTCATGCCTGCTTTTATTTTTTTTATTATTGTAGCACGCATCAGTATACTTATATGAACCAGGAAACATCCTTTCTGCATGATTTTAATTTCTAGGGGTACAGGATGCCTAACTCCCAGTGGTATCTTTGACAGTACCAGTTTGCATTATCTGTTCCTGCAAACACAGAAACAGTGCCACAAAAATGTAAAATAGAGTGGATTCTCCAGAAGTAACAAATGGCAATACTTTATAAAGTCTATTAAAACCAGTTAACTTTACAGCAGGCAATCTGAAAAGAAAATCCAATTACAAAAGCAAAATTTGATACTTTTGTTTACTTTCATTCTTCACCAATCCTAAATGTACAGCTGTTGATGAATCCAACTATGTATAATTCAGGTGAAGGTCCACCATGAATATAATGGATACTAATCAAAAGCGTCTGCTCAATGATGTTGTACAGATCCATCCAGCCAAACTCCTCCCTAAGAAGTGAGGATATGATCTCTCTAAGGAGCCAAATTTCCCTACAATCTCAGACCTGCTATATATTTGCTCACAACCCACCTGCCACATAGTTGTAGTCTCCCTTTATACTCACGCAGGCAACTACTTTGAAAGAGTCAATTACTAGGTCTTTAAGGTCACAGCAGTAACTATTTTGCTTAAGCTTAAGGCAAAGCTTTCCTCAAAGCAGTTTCTGCAGGAACTCTATCATTTGAAACACTAAAATATCTGGCATTAAAAGACCACTCATTGTGTGATAGGCCAGCATCAGGCCCTACTAACAAAAGTCTTCATAATGAACAAGAAACTACATGCTAATTCCACACGGAGCCTCTGTAAAGTCCACTCCCAATACTAATGCATAAAGCCATATTACATAAAAGATAGTTATTAGTGCATTTTCTTTTCTCAAGGTAATATGTCTAGCTGAGCTAGTTACTGAAGCAATACCTGAAGCCAGTCGTGTCCTGCATTGACCCTGGAGTCACTGTCATTCCTGGGATGCCTGAGCCTGCCCCATGGGAGGAAGCCATTGGGGAGAAAGTATTGCTGAGGGACAGACAGGGGAGTCTCAGTATTAACCAAAGGAAAATTTAAAAAGCCTCCAGACACTATAAAACTTACATAGAGTTTCCAGTATTTTGCCAGCTGTACAAGTTAGGAAATTATTACAGGCATCTTCATATTGACAGTATCTTATTTATGTTTCTTATCCTTTTGACTCAACGGACTTCACAGTCCATCATACCAGACGTAAAAGTAAAGATTCTTTACGATGCAGTTGTTTTGTGCCTTCACCACCAAACAAGTTGAATATATTGGTTGCAAGTTCAGAAACCTCTAAAAACAAAGCTTAGGGCAGCAATGCATTTAATGACTCCACTGCCTGAATTTTTATATACATGTCAATTATTTTTTATATATACGTGCATATACGGTCCAAGTACATTTGAAGAATCGATAAAACTTGCTATGGCCAAAACCCAGAACCCTCTTCCATCATGTGAAGGCCTCACAATGTCTCTGCATATGCTGAAAAGATCCAGTGACAGCTGGCGTGGTCATTGTAAATGAGGGAAAAAGAGAGTCTTGTCTCCATTACCAAATGGCAGCAACTAATCACTGTCACATCATGATGTGGTTCTGGACTGTCCACAGGTTTATTGTGGCCATTAACCTATTCAAATATTCTATTTGAGGAGATAAAAAAAGTCTGGGGCCCAGTCTGGATGCTTAGGTCTTCTGCAGTAATTTTAATTACTACAAAGTCACTGCAAAACATCACCAAATGAGATCACATCAATATATAACAAATACAGTGAGGCAAATTAGAGTTTGAGCATATACTGTCTGCAGCTCTCACTTATGATCTTTTACCTGCAAGCAATGCAAAGCAGCTTTCTTCTGCTTGTGCTGCATGTTGAATCCTCTGGTATTTACTGCATGGCCAGTAGAATTCACCAGGGAGTGACTGAGGCTTTGCAAGCTCACACACCGCTTCACCCCACAGCAACCTGTTCACACCACCATGCTTCCAGGATGATGGAACTTTATGGCTACCTCACTATAGTGCAAATAATTACACTGGAGTGGAGAAAGGGTAAAAAAAACTCCAGAAAAGAGGGTAAAACAGACTCCAGGAAGGAGGGTATAACTGACTCCAGGAAGGAGGGACAGGAATTGACTATTTCCTCCCATTTTGAAGCTTATGCTCTTTGCCATGTATTTATATTATCTTAACAATAGGGGGTTGATTCCCACACCGATTTTCTTACAGGCTGTCAACATTGTTGAGAATTATACATAAAGTATGAACAGTCTGTCAAGCTCCCACAGATTATTTTAAGTTAGTCTTGTGACTTCAAAAATGTGTTACCTTAGAGTCATCTGTTCCTATGGTTTGGCCTATATTTTTTTTGCCTCAAGGAAACAAACCACATACTACAAGAAAAAACAATACTATACTGGCCATGTGCCTGCACTGCCATGAGGCTGACGCTCTTCACACACTGCATGCAGCCATTAGCACATCTAGAATGAAATCATATCCAGTAACCAAACAGACAGCAGGATATCCCATCAGTGAAAATTACACAAACCTTTGTACGCAGAAAAGTTCCTAACACTGTATAATCGACACTTTACAGTGGTCAGACACAGTGGGAAGCCCCTATACCTTTGTGGTTCATAGCAAAAAACAGGGAAAGGAGAAGAAGAGGCTAAGACAGAAGACTGAGTTTCAGAAACTGTGGGTTAAAATTGCTCTGGGCAGGGAACTCTGTCTGACCTTTGGGAATGACATCAGGTTTGCCTGATAATACAGCTGTATTCAGTGTGGATGCACCCCTAAGCTAGTGCTGATCACTGAACTGAGGTACTCCAAGGAGGAGGAGGGGCAGCCTGGAAATGAGCATATGGGGTTTTTTTTAAGCCTCCCTAGCACTCTGTACTGCCACAATACCATGACTAGTAGTATCTAAACTACCTATTGTACATCCAGGCCATTTATGTTCACATGAACTTCACAAGGACTTTCACATCTTGGAGAGGCACTGAGACCATCTACCCAAGAAACCTATTCTGAGTGCCTCAGTTTGCTCTCCTAGTATCTTCACAGCTGAAGAAGACATGCTTCTCACTCTAGATCTCAGATCTGTAACTGACCTCTCTAAAACTGTTTTTTTGATTAAACTCCCACTAGAAACTAGGGGGAAAAAGTATTGCTTTTGGGTGCTCACCTAGTTTATAGCCACTTTAGAAGCTTAGTCACTGTTTATTTTTATGGTATCTAATTCTGTAAAGATGTGGTCTTGGATGAGCTTCCTAGAGGATGCTTTAACAATGTTTAAAATAATGATCTTTTGTAATAACAAAAGTAGCTATATTATGGCAAATGAGCTCTTGTGAGCTCCTTGTGCTCTTCTTAAACTGATGTCATAGAGAAGTATTCAGCATAGAAGAAATTGCCAGGAAAATATCAATGAAAATCTGAGCAATACTATTTTTCTTCAAAACTGAGCAAGTCAAAGAAATAGATGAAAATAATTTATTGTTTTATGAACCCAAACTCTCATGCATGATATGGAGTGTATTGCCAACACTTAATGCATCTGCCACTCTATAGATGCATTTTATTTAGCGCTCTGGAAGTACAAATGTTTCCCCACTAGTGGAACCACATAGTTTCCAAAAGCTGTCTTCCATTGAGAGGACAATTGTTTTCTATAGAGATGAGAAACAAATACCCATGACCCATGTCACCTTGCCCCAGCAGGCTTTTGCTGCGGCTTCCTCTGTGCAAATACAACAAAGTCTGGCAGCAGTCAATCCTGCCAGCCCACACTGAGCCACCATAGAGTGCATAGCTATTTACTCTTCCTATTAATCTGTCAGTGTTCTAGTCAAACACGTAAAACAATATGGTGTGTGCATATCTTGACTGGTCATTGCTAAGTTACTGAGGAGCAACATGAATGAGTGGAAAACCATGCAACAAACTATAACACTAGATTTTTAAGGTATGGAATATTGAAGTTTTCAATTGTCAGCACGAAGGAAGCAGCCATGGTGTTCGTAGCAGAGTGACAATAATGTGAAAGCCCAAAACTTTAGTCAGTCTGCCTCTTTCAGCATACAATAAATGGGCTGTCTTTGTTTTGCTTGGATGCAGATTTAGTCCCAGCTATTTTATAAGCTCCCTTCTGTGTGCAGTCAGGAAACAATTAGGAAACCTGGGATCCTGTCCCTCAGTTTACTTTACACAGCCAGAATGCTGCCATAGTGCAGAAACCAATTACTGCAGTTACCAGGGGTGTGGCAGGGCTATATTTTGAAGCATTTGGAAGTTTAAATTCTCCTTACTTACAAACCCTGTTAGAGAAACATGGTTGAATCCAAAAGCCATGTAGTGGATAACCCCATAGTGTCAACTCCAGTACTCCTTACTCTGATAAATTCAGCTCAGTGATAGCAATTCTTGGCCAGGAGAGTATCTTTAAGAGCAAATCAGTACATGGTGTCAGGCTGCTGATCCAGGCTCACTGCTTGTCCTTCTCAAAGTAATCTTATTTGATGATGCTTCCAGGCTCTGACAGAGCTGAAAATTCACACTGCCTGCTATCTTTTGAATCCATTTCCTTGCCATGAACAAAAGGAAGAGTGCGCATATGAGAAAGCAGAAATAGAGGATATAGGTCAAAGGGTATATTCAGAGTGTCAGGAAGACTTTATCTCAAACAGAACAGTCTTTCCACAGTCAGCAAACTCCCTAGAGCCAATGAGAACTGCAAAAAAATGTGTGAATATAGACATTACAAAACTAAATCACAAAGTACAAATAATAGCATTTAGCCATTTTCAAAAGCCTTGATTCATTCTTTTCATTATGGTCAAGAAAGTTCAGCTTGGGTACTGCTGGAAAAGAAAATAAATTTTGCTTGTGTGTATATACACGCCTGAAATTAATTGTATATATACACCAACTTATGCCAAGCAGTTCATAACAGACAAAGGCAAAGTAGGGATTCACTGCTGAAACTACTTCCATGCAGAGCTTTATACTTCTAAACAGTTCCATCAACTTCAGTAATACTATTTATATATGAAAGTATACAGATGGATAATCTTAAAATATTTTGGCCTTATCATCTCACATTCAATTGGTATTAACAGAACTTCACAAGGCTGTAAAGAATTCCTGGATCATGCTGCAAACTTGTGATTTACAAAGTGGTAAATTGCTATAATTAATTATGTTGCAACTGTTCTACACAGTATCCATTTGAATGACATTCATTGCTTCATCATCTTCAAGTTAACCAAAATAGGCCACAGTGTATATATATGTTTGTGTGTGTATATATATACATATATCATTGTCCTTCTGAAAGATGAATGGTCACGGAATGTCTAGAAAATTGCCTCAAACAGATGCAAAGACAGAGAAAATATCTTAATTTCAGTCCATGCTCAACCAACACATAGGAAAACATACAGAAAGCAGATCACCCCACCCAATCGAGCAAACAGTCTCAAATACTCATAGGCAAAATATCACCCTTGTGGTAAATCACTGCTGCCCATAGAATCATTGAATGTTTTGGGTTGGAGGGAACCTTTAATAGTCATGTAGTCCAACCTCCCTGGAGTAAGCAGGGACATTTTCAACAAGATCAGGTTGCTCAGAGCTCCATCCAGCCTGATCTTGAATGTTTCCAGAGATGGGGCATCTACGACCTCTCTGGGCAACCTGTTCAGGTGTTTCACCACTTCATTGTAAAAATGTATTCCTTATATATACTCAAAATCTACCCTCCTTTTGTTTAAAACCATTACCCCTTGTCCTCCTCCCCTGACCCAGGTGCAGGACATTGTACTCGGCCTAGTTAAATGTAATGAGGTTCTCACAGGCTCACTTCTCAAACCTGTCCTCTTCTCTCTGCATGGCATCCCTCAGGTCTCTCAGCTGCACCACTCAGGTTGGCGTGCTCTGAAAACTTGCTGAGTGTGCACTTGATCCCACTATCTATGTCACTGATGAAGATATTAAACAGTAGTTTTCCAAATATGGACCCCTGAGGAACACCATGTGTCACCAATCTCCATGTGGACATCAAGCTGTTGACCAGCTAGTTGAGATCATCCAACCAATTCCTGATCCACTGAACAGTCCACACATCAAATCTATCTCTCCAATTCAGAGTGGATGATGTTGGGGGGTACCATGTCAAAAGCCTTACAGAAGTCCAGATAGATGACTTCCATAGATTTTCCCTTGTCCACTGACATAGTTACGCCATCATAGAAAGTCACTAGATTGGTCAGGCAGGACGTGCCCTTGGAGAAGACATTCTGGCTGTCTTGAATCAACTCACTGTCCTCCACAGGCCTTAGCACTGCTTCTAGGAGGATCTATTTCATGATCTTCAAAGGCACATGGCTGAGACTGAAAGGCTGGTAATTTTCAGGGCCACCCTTTCTACCGTTTTTAAAAAGTGATGTGACATGTCCCTTTTTCTAGTCACCAGGGACTTCCCTCAACTGCCATGAGTTTGGCTTGGCAACTATATCGGTCAATTCCCTGAGCACTCTGGGATACTTCTCATCAGATCCCATAGACTAAAATATATTCAGGTTTCTCAGGTGGTCATGAGCCTGATCTCTTACAGTGGGAGGGACTTTGCTCCCCCAGTCCATGCCTTACAGTTCATCCCTCAAGAGGTGTGGAAAGATAGGTTGCCAGAGGCCAAAAATCTGTTGAGTACCTCAGCCTTCCCTTGCCCGTTGTTACCACCTTACCAGTTTTACCCATCATAGGGGTACAATTTCTCTGATCCCTGACGTATCTGTAGAATCCCCTCTTATTATTCTTTGCATTCCTTGCCAAGTTCAGCTGCAGCTGCTGGTCATGCTAAACTTATTTAACCTCATTATCACAAAGGATAGGTAAGCGTATCAGCATTTCAAGAGGAATCAGAGAACCACAGTTTCACTGGTAACACAATTAAGGTACTAAAATACCTTACTGCACATAGTACTGCAATTTCTATAAACTTGCAAGGAAATACCACTTATTCACAACCCTGTTCTGGTAAAGCCCACACAGACTGCAAACGGCAATAGCTCCAATTTTTTAGTACATCCGATGCTATGTACTAAAATCTAGGAGTGGTGGTGTTACCACCAGTGCACCAAATAAGAATGAAATTCTCACAAAATATCTATAATTTTGGTTATGCTTCAGCTAAAGATAACAGATTGCTGTTTAAATCAGGAGAGTTAATGCACTTGCCAACTCTAAGACAAATATATCTAACTCATAACAGGAGAGGAACACATGTGCATCTGATTGAAACTCATAGATACAATATACTTACTGTGGTGATTAGACTTGCAGAAAGGGGTCAAAACTCACAGACCCAGAGCAGCATGTCCCTGTTCAGCAGTTTCAGTGATGTCTTAGGTGAGCTAAAGCCCATCAAGGTCAACAGAAAGATTCATTGTACTTTCTTTCAAAGTTATAGTTAAGATATATGTAAGGAGTAAAGAAACTTTCATTCCAGTCATCTTAATACCAGATATAACTATTGGAAAACTAACAATTTTGCACTAGGAACTAATGTTTTGAACTATAGTGTTTTGCACCACAGGCTTAACAGGACAAGCTAGACCCCTGTAAAATTAAGAAGAAATGAAGGAAAGAGCTCACTTTTGACGAAAACCTATTCAAATTGTTTGGGTAACTGAGAAGATGATTTCATTTATTAAGAGCAAAGTAGATCACTTTGTTCAGTTCCACACAACAACCCTGTGCAGCACTACAGGCCTGGGGATGAGTAGCTGGAAGAGAAGAACCTGGGAGTGTTGATTGACAGCCAGCTGACCATGAGCCAGCAGTGTGCCCAGGTGGCCAAGAAAGCCAGTGGCATCCTGGCCTGTATCAGAAATGGCGTGACCAGTAGGACTAGGGAAGTGATTCTGCCTCTGTACTGAGCATTGATGAGACCACACCTCAGATACTGTGTCCAGTTTTGAGCACTTCACTACAAGAAAGACATTGAGCTGCTGGAGTGTGTCCAGAGAAGGGCAACACAGCTGGTGAATGGGCCGGAGAACAAGTCTTACAAGGGGCATCTGAAGTAACTGGGGTTGTTTAGCCTAGAGAAGAGGAAGCTGAGGGCAGACCTTATCACTGCCTACAGCTACCTGAAAGGAGGTTGCGGTGTTGGTCTCTTCTCCCAAGTGACAGATAATAGAACAAGAGGGAATGGCCTCAAGCTACACCAGGGGAGGTTCAGATTAGACACTAGGAAAAGCTTCTTCACAGAAATGGTCATTGGGCACTGGAGCAGGCTGCCCAGGTAGGTGGTTGAGTCACCATCACCGGAGGTATGGAAAAGGCAGGTAGAAGTGCTTAGGAATATGATTTAGTAGTATATATGTATAGTTGAACTTGATGATCTCAAAGATCTTCTCCAACCTAGGTATTCTATGATTCTTCCTTGATCATAGCAGCTCTGATTTCAAATTGCAGGAACGTTTTACAGAGGAGCTTCAGATTTTAGGCGAGTGTTAGTAAATTACAAAGTACTAGTTCACTTTTGTGGATCCCTCAGAAACCCATTTGTGGATCCCTCAGGGCCCATTTGGGATGGGCGATGTGAGGACGGTCCTTGGACTTCAGAGTATGCCTTTGCTTCACAGAACATGGGGATTTGGTGCTTGTTTCACAGACACACTTCGGAAGGAATAATAGAGTCTTAGCTCCTGCCACATTGTCACAGAACAGTACTGATACCCTTTCCATTTCTCTTTTCATCTCTTTTCTCTGTCTCCCAAGCCCAGCATCCTCTAAATGCCAGCATTTGTATTCAGTAATATTTCTGTGGCTTTTCTAAACTCTGTAGTCTCAGATGAGTTAAAAAAATACACCATTATGCACAATTGTGATATGCAGTGTAACTTGAAAACAATGTCTCGATCCTCTATTTATATATTTTTTGTGTGTCTCCTTTACAGCTCCCTCTTTGCAAACCACAGGTGTTTGCGGCATAATGCTCCCAATGCTGTAGAAAAGAGTTTATTGTGAAGAGCCTTTTCTTTGCCACTTGTCCTAAACCTGTTCGCAAAGTACTACATGCATTCTACCGATCACCATAAAAATCAAGGAACAAGAAGTCCTCTGTAAGCCTGCAAAGCAGCACCACTATGACATTGGTTGCGACAGCTTTGTGACCCTGCATTGTTTTCCATTCATTCAGAAGCCTTTTTCTTTGCTTCACTTTTTTTTTCTCTTCTACTCCCTCAGGAAAAAAAAAAAAAAAAAAAAAGGGAGGGGTGAAGCTTTTATAGGCATTTTTATCTACTGCAAGAAAAATGTGTGTACGCACCAGGGTAATAGATTTAAAAAAAAACAACACAATGTGACAGCCACTTTAGAGAACACTGCATGCAGTTACAGTAGTTATAGTTTCAAAAAACAGCTGAAAACAAGTGCAGATACCATAGCAAACTGCCTTTAGGGGTTCTTTTTTCATTTTCCTTACATGCTCCTTCTTTTTCTTTTTTTTTTTTTAAGTTCCCTCTTGCCATTCTAAGCCTGAAGTTTGTAATGAATTTATGTGACAGCTATGAAGCTAGTATTAAAAATGTGAATAGTGGCTAACAGTGCTCAAGCCCATGATGTTAGCATCTTCGCACAGCAGTGAATACAGGGCTGGGGCTGGTGAATGGGATGGGAGTGAGGGGGGGGCAGGCAGGCTGATGGCCTGGGTTTTCCCTCCGATTTATCTCTACACCAGCGCCTGAGATGGGGTAGGACAGGGACACAAACACACACGGTGGAAAAAGCAAAATACAGCCACCAGGGTTCCTTCTTGTGCTTCTGCCAGCGCATGCTTAGGGAGAAGAGGCAAGAAATGAGCACAGGTGGAGAGCGAGGGCTTTTTCGACTGCGTGTCTTTTGGAGAAGAGAGATAACTCAGGAAGAGAAGTAACAGGAACAGGGAGTGAAAGGCATCAGCTTTTGCTTTCATTTAAATGTGTTTGAGCAGAGTGAAGGAGTTGTGGTAACAGGCAGGATGATGGAGAAGGGAGAGGTGCACAGTGAAGCAGCAAAAGGTGCTGTGGCTCGGTGGGTCAGGCTGGGGGCAGATGGGGCCTGACCACCTCCTCACCTCCATGCTGAATGGGAAAGAGGGCAGGAGGGAGAGGGGTGTGGGAGAGGGCAGGGTTAAAGGGTCTTGGGCCTACGGGGAGGTGGCTGCATCTAGTGAAGGGAAATCGTGGGCACTCTTTGATTTCCCCTGCTTGCAGAGGGCTTTTCAGTGGGGGAGAAACGGAGCTGGAGCTGGGTGGGCAGGGTAGAGGCTTGGACTCCTCTCTCCTGAGAAGTGCTGACAAACTGTGATGACCTAGGGGATGGGGATGGGAAGACGTTGTTAGCGGCAAAACCTCAAGACTTGAAGTTGAAGCCGAAGAAGAGAAAAGGAGCAATATGATCAATATGGTTTCATTGTCAAGCCGCGCTTACCTCGGCGGGAGACCATCTGCTCCCTGTCAATGCATCACCTGCTTGTCTGGGCTGTTGGCTGGGCAACGCTCTTTCGGGGGGATTAAGGGGGTGGGAGGTAGGGGGGGGTGGGCAGGGGGCCCGTCCAGGGGCTGTCCCCTTGCCGCCAGGACTAGGTGGGAAGGTAGGAGGGCTCATAGGGGTTCAGCTGTTTCCAGAGGAGGGCATAAAACAAATCCAGAGGGGTTTCAGGAAGGCCCTTGCTGCCCCTGGAAGTCGGCGTTTTGCTGCACGCGCTGAATTTAGGGATGCATGAATGAGCCTGCCACAATGGACAGCCGGGGAAGAAAGAGCAGCGGAGGGGTCCCCGCAAAGCCGAGCGCATCGCTGCCGGAGTCACTAAAGGAGAACAAGGGACAGGGCTCTCGCATCCCCTCAGAAAGAAAATTTGGTATGGAAGAAGATACTGAAATAATGCTGATATTGCTAAGTCATTTCGAAGTCACCACCAAGTCTGTACATTTCCACAGGCCAAATGAGAGGAAGAAAAAGCAGAAAACCTCAGATATTGTATAGCAATGAATGCAAATAAAGTGCTGAATCTGTGTGTGATCCAAAATTATTTGATTTCTGGATAACTTTGAATATGCTTGATATTAAATACCATCCACTTAACAAGCAGAAAAAAAATTACATCTCCCTGGATCACAGTCTGGGCAGTAGTAAAGCACTTAACCAGTCCCTCTGAAACTGTCAGAGGCAACAAAATATTGCCAGTGTGGAGGACCGCTGGTTTTAGGACATCCACAAGGATGCTGCTACCTCCTACTCCTCCCTGCAGCTGGGCACACCCCTACCTAGGGCACAGGAGCATCCTTGCACCAGCTGCATGAGCCTACTGTTCTGTGCAATATGCAATTTCACTCATTTGCAGGGGGAGTTTATATATCAATGCATAGAACTTTATGTACATACATCTGTACGTGTTTGCTCATACACACATCATTCTCTCAAGAGACCTTGCATCTGCCTTATTCCATGTCACCACATTGCTGTTCTGAAGCAGGGCCTGCTGTTCTCTGTGTGTTACAGCTTCAGCCCAGCCAACCCAAATGCTCATACTGACCATGTTTTGGCATTTGGTTACAAACATCACCTGTGAAGTAGATTCTTCCAAAAGCAGGCTGAGGTTCTTCATCCTTTGGACTCAGTGAGTATCCATATGGAGTTACACTTCTTAGTCAACACCAGGATCTTAGGACAAGGTCACACCCTGCTGCCTAATAAAAAGGAACAAATCCCCTTGGCAAATCTTGCTCGGCTGCTAAGTTTCTCATAAGCAACATTTTTTGAACTTTTTTAACCTCGAATAGAAGTTCCAGGCAAGGATGCAGGGTATATAAATAGGAGTGCATGAGAAGCCAAGTTAAATTCTCATCCTTGTAGAGTTTCCCACTTTGTCCATCACTCATCAAGGAACAGATTCCTTAGTTGAAGGAATTACATTATTACAAATAGTGTAGTAATGTAATCACAATCATTACAAACTGTATTTGGGTATTGCTACAAATTGCAAAGCTATAACTTAGCAGAGCTAAGCAACTAATTCCAGTTTTAGAAATAATCTGTTAGACAGAGCAAGCACAAACCAGTGGCCTATGCACAGAAAGCCTACGTGTTCACAAATGACATGACTTTCAGCAAATCTCGTGTTACCACTGTACCAGTATCACCAGAAGTCAAGCAGGGTAGCACTAAACTCATCCTTTTAAGGTGAAATAAGGGCTACTAACCTATTGCTTGTAAATCTCTGAAGCTATGGGATGCTACACGTTTTCATTAAATAATCTGCATGAAAATGGCAATTTACTGCATCTATAAATGGAGCTTTTTACAGCACCACAGAAATTTTTTACAAGCAGTTAAATGAAAACATCCAGCGTACACAACCCATCAAGATGAAGAATGGTGCTTTCTTGTTAGTTTTTAATCAGTGTTGAAGCACTTTTTCACATGATGCCACACTCACATCTCAGAAACATTAATGGAGTTTTCTATTGACATGCTGAATACAATTAGTACTTGCTTTTAGGTGTCACAGCTAATAATCCTCACTGCTTGTGTGAATCAATGAGGGGAAACCAGACTCTTAAATACAGTTGCTTTGTTGCCCAGAATGTTATTTTACCTAACATAACTCAGAGAAACCCACACAGATGGATATGGATTATTTACATTCTGGATTTACCCTGCACTTTATAAAGTATATTTCTAAGCCAAAAAAATGTCTACTGCATCAATTGTAAGCCAAATGCGGAAGAAATAGCAAGAATCACTCCTAGGAAAACGAAAATCAATAGGTGGATAACTAATACTGAGAAACAAAGGTAAAGCACACATCTCATGGCAATGTGTAAAGTACAACTACTTGTACTTGCAGAAGTGATTCTTATCTCTAGCACTAGCTTGTTTTCCTGTTTCTTCCAGAAAGAATATTTCAATTGATTCATTGCTTACAGTTCAAGATGCAAAGCATCAGGACAAGGAAGTTAAATAAATGGCCTGGTGAAACAAAGACCTTCTGTGATTTCTTTACTGCCTTATGCACAGATTGATGAAAGCATTTAGATGACTCCATCCACTAGGACATGAGATTCTGAATGCCTTTGCCAATCTGGACCTTGAAAGTCTAAGCAGTAACACCTACCCTGCACAAGGCGAGCATTTCTGTCCACTTGAGAAAATTTGCCATTCAGGTTGATGAATATTGCTACATTACGTAATGTTAGCTTGAGTTTCCCACACTCCTTTTTTGCTGCACAAGCTGTGTTCATACAGTGCATTTGCATTTATAGAAGATGTAAGACATCTGACTTAGCAGACAGCAACACCTCAAGAAAAAACGTTGTTGTATGGAATGAACATGACATGCATTAGTTAACATAAACACTGATTTGCAGCTCATTCCTCAAATGAGTTGCTAGTGATGAGATGCTTTGCCAAAGTAACGGAGGAGAGACTTCCAGAGAGAACTGTGCAATTTGGAAACGTTTGGGTCAATCATAAAGGGAATATGTGCAGGAGAAAAGATTGGATATTTTTTTACACTCACTTACATTATTCTTATGGAAGTACTATTTAAAGAAAATGCCATTAGCCTGACTGACCATGCTTCAATAATTACATGAACTAACTACAAGATGGAAAACTACAGGAAAAGTAACAGAACCATGGCAGTGGTTTTCTATAACATTTGAGAAGACTAAAGATCTGTTCAGGTCTACACTGTACATTAAAACATTCAAGGATGAGAATGGGGAGAACGGCTCTGCAGACACCAGTTTCCTGTCTGCAGCATGGAGAGACTGAATCTCAAAAGGGCAAGCAGGAGAGAGCACCTAAACCAAGCTCTGCTACAGGGCAATATAGCAGAAGAGCATATCTTTTGACATTAGCTAGAAAAGTAGCTTAAGGACATTAATCTCCAAGACAAATAGAATTTAAATATATTTGAAGTATTTTTAGAAGTCAGTAACAACATTGTTGACCCAAGATTATGGCTCCCAGGCAGCTGTTTACAGCAACAAATGCACTTAAAAAGACTATACTGATACTGGCAAATGCCTGATGTTGAAAAAACATTTAATGCATTAGGCAGGGAACTCTGATGCTGCATTCAAATGTTTTTGATACAATATGCCATGATCTTTAAGTCTCCCTGCTTAGTAATTTTATCTTGTACTTAGAAGTCTTGTTTTCCTCTTATCCAGTACTAACCACACTTTTGGCAGTAGCAGTAATTTCTAAGCTCTCTGGACCAAAGTGAAATTGCAGGCAGCTTTCTGCAAGTCATGCAAGTCTGTCAGCATGTCAAAACACATCTGAAACACTAGGACCACTTTTGCTCTAAGAAAGACCCATGCAAATGTAATTGAAGTTTTGTGTAAGTTCTGAAACAAGAATTAGACTTTTTCCCTGCCTTAGTAGCTAGAAAATAATGACAGTGATATTTAAAATAAAAGCCTACCAGCACAATCAGATGTGAAAAAGGTGTTCAGACTTGCACTTTCAGAACAGCAAACCTGCTTCTTTGTGCAGCTGAGGTGTTAATGACAACCAAAGGGTACTGCAATAGTGGGAATGGAGAGCCTTACATTTAGCCAAGAGGTTAATTCTAAAGAGGAAAAACTCAGGTTCTTTTCAAATGCAAATATATATCTCTGTCCCTTGTAAACCCTACTATTTCTCCTGAGCTCTGAACACAAAAGTAAGTCTAGATCCAGCTGGAGTGGCCAGGCTGCCAGAAGGAGTCCCACAGGTACCTGGTAGGGGATGGGTGCTCCCAAAGAGCCAAGGCTGTATGTGCAGACTGAGATGGAATCTCCTGTTGAGCACTGCAACCAGAATGTGCAGAGTGTTACTTTCCTTAAACATACTTAAAATGTAACATGGATGTTAACACCAAAACCCAGTCACCATATTTTTGATTAAACAATTCAAAGTGAAATAACCCTTTTAAATTTCCTTGTCTCAATATTGAACAATTCTAATCAATGCAAAATTTTTGCAGAGGATAACTTTGATTCTGTGGAGCCTGACTATTTGATTGGTACACCATCTTGACAGAAATTTCCCTGTTGGTCTTACAATCAGCTTGCTAATTCGCTGCTTCAACCATAAGTCACCACAGAATTCCCAAAGCAAAGCTGGAAGGAACTTTTTGAGATCACCTAGTCGAACCTCCTGCTCACGCAGGGTCCACAAAAGCAGGTTGCCTGGGACTGTGCCCAGATGGGATTTGAGTATCTCCACAAACAGACTCCATGGCCTCTTCGGGCAGCCCTCACAACAAAAAAACAAAAGAAGTGTTTTCTTATGTTCATACAGAATTCACGTGTTTCAGTTTGTACCTGTTGTTTCTTGTCCTGTCACAAGGTTCAGCAGGACATCCTGCTGACAGCACCAGCTATCAAGCAGGAATTATTCCGTATTTCTTTTGGAAAATGTATAGATTTGGTCACATTTATCAGGAGTTTTACTGTTTATACTAAGTTAGTACTCAGGGCCTCACTTGACAACAAGTCTCCCTTGGATACCGTTATCAGGCAATCTCTGAAAAGAAGGACAACTTCTACAAGTCTATATTACTTAAGTATACCATAAAAAAGAGCAAATACTGAAAGAATAAATAGAAACAGATGCAGGTAATATCAACAAGATTTTTTAGTTGCACAGGCCAGCTAGTGGCACAACCAGTATGCAGGTTGTCATACATATGAATTATTTTAATGATCATTTGCTCTCAGTTCGTATTTCAGTGAAGAAAAGGTGGGGGGGCAGACCTGGAAAAAGCAGCAGCCACCCAGAAAGTGTTGCCAGAGACAGACAAACCACGCACCACAACCAGCATCACTGAATAAAAAGGAGGAGTGTTTTTTGAACAAATGGGAATGCTTCAGAGGACAAAGTGAAAATAAGAAACAAAAACAGGGTCTTGAAAAGTGATGAAAGCTGCAGAAATTACTCCAGGATGATGATGATATTCTCCATGCAATGCAAAGTACGTAGGTAAGTACAAACTTGAGAATCCAGAGAAGTTAAATTAATGTGCAAGTGAGGGCCTCAGTGAAAGTTTCCACAGCACGGACTGGTAAGAGCAGCCTAGACACCTGCTTTCATGACACCTAACAGAGGAGCACCAGATGGATTTAGATATAGCACATAGGTGAAGGATAAATGAAAGACAAGTTAAAGCCTGAAGAAAGGCTTTAGCAGGACATTTTGCTACATCACTCCAGTTATGGTAAGACTCGTCCTCATAAGAAGCTTTTACACTGGGATTCATTAACCTATAAATGTCACTACCTTTTGTACTATCTTCTTTTTTTTCTGACCCACATCATTCATAAACTATATTCTATATATGCAAAGCAAGGTGGCATTTTACTGAGGTGTCTAGAGATAATCAAAGAGCAGTAACAGTACATCCTTCACACCTTTCTTGATTGGAGCATGAATAAGCAGAGACCTCAAAAAAATTAATTTTAGAATACAGTGGAATAAGAAAACTCTTTATACTATGTTGCAGTGACTAGTCTCCAGACAGAGGAAACTTTCTTCTATCCATCTTCAATGTTTTCCAATCTTCAGTTACCCAAGGTGGTATATAGAGTTCCCAAGAAAACCCACTGAACAATGCATTTCAGGGATGTATTTGGCTGTTTTACATTTTTGCCAACCAATATGCATCCTGAGGGGATGCAACACCCGACCGGATGATCATCAATGGAAGTGAGTTCATCAATGACATCAAGATTGGAAGCAGCCTGGGATGCAGTGATCATGCAGTGATCACACAGTGGTGGAGTTCAAGGTCCTGAGGGATATGGGACAGGCAAGGATTATAGTCAGGACCTTAAAATTTCAGGAAAGCAGACTTCCAGCTCTTCAAGGAGTTAGTCAGGACCCCCTGGGATACGGTCCTGAGGGACAAGGGAACAGAACAGAGCTAATAAATATTTAAGGATGCTTTCCATAAAGTACAAGAGTGCTCAGTCACCAGATGTGGGAAATCAGGCAGGGAAGGGAAGAGACCAGTCTTACTGACTTGAGACCTGCTAGTCAAACTGAAGAGCAAGAGGGAACTGCACAGGCAGTGCAAACAGGGACTGTGAACCTGGGAAGAGCATAAGGACACTGCCCAGTTGTGTAGGGATGAGGTCAGGAAGGCCAAGGCAAAAATGGAGTTGAAATTGGCAAGGGAAGTGAAGACTAACAAGAAGGGCTTCCACAGGTACATCAATCAGAAAAGGATGGTTAAAGAAAGTGTACTCCCACTGATGGAAGAAAAGGTGACCTTATATCAACAGATGAGCAGAAGGCTGAGGTACTCATCAACCTCTTTGCCTTAGTCTTCACTGGCAACCACTCTCCTCTCCCCTCCTGGGCCAATGGACAACAAGACTGGTACCAGGGTGGTAAAGATCCCCCAGCTGTAGGGGAGGATCAGGTTCGTGACCACCTGAAGACCCTGAAGATATATATAAGTCTATCTGATGAGATGCATCCAAGCATCCTGAGGAAACTGGCAGATGTGGTTGCTAAGCCACTGTCCATAATATCTGAAAAGCCATGGCAGTCAGGAGAAGTCCCTGGAGACTGGAAGGGTAACATTGTCCCCATTTTTAAACAGGGTAGAAAGATGACCCTGGGAACTGGCAGCCTCTCAGCCTCACCTCTGTGCCTGGGAAGATCATGGAACAGATCCTCCTAGAAGCCATGCTAAAGCACATGGAGGATGGGGAGGTGATTAATGACAGCCAGCACGGCTTCACCAAGGGAAAGGCCTGTATGACCAACCTAGCAGCTTTTTATGATGGGGTAACCACAGCAATGGACACAGAAAAACCAATGGATGTAATCTACCTGGATTTCTGTAAAACCTTTGACACAGTCCACCATAACATCCTCCTCTCTAATTTGGAGATAAATGGATTTGGTGGGTGGACTGTTCAGTGGATAATAAATAGATTGGATGGTCTCATTCAGAAAGTAGTGGTCAATGACTTGGTGTCCAGATGGAGATCTGTGATGAGTGGTGTCCATCAGGGGTCCGTACTGGGATGAGTGCTGTTTAATATCTTCATCAATGATGTAGACAGCAAGGTCAGCAAGGTTGCAGATGACACCAAGCTGAGTGATGCAGTTGCCACACCAGAAAGACAGGATGTCATCCAGAGGGGCCAGGACCAGCTGAAGAAGTAGACCTCTGTGAACTTCATAAGGTAAGCTCATGAGGTTCAACAAGGCCAAGTGCAAGGTCCTGCACCTCGGTTTGGGCAATCCATGGTTTGAATACAGGATAGGAGGATGATATGTGATAGAAAGCTGGCCTGCAGAAAAGGTCTTGGAGTGCTAATTGGTCAGAAACCTGACATGAGTCAGAAATGTGCATTTGCAGCCCAGAAGGCCAACTGTACCCTGGGCTGCATCAAAAGAAGTGTGACCAGCAGGGCAAGGGAGATGATTCTGCCCCTCTATTCCTCTCTTGTGAGACCTCATCTGGAGTACTGCATCCAGTTCTGGAATCTTCAATGGAAGAAGTATATGGAATTGTTGGAATGGGTCCAGAGGAGGGCTACAACGATGATCAGAGGGCTGAAGCACCTCCCATATGAGGACAGGCTGAGAAAGTTAGGGTTGTTCAGCATGGAGAAGAGAAGGCTGTGAGGAGATCTTACAATGACCTTCCACCACCTGAAGGGGGCCTACAGGAAAGCTGGAAAGGGACTTTTAATAAAAGCATGTAGTGGTGGGACTAGGGAGAATGGCTATAAATTGGAGAGGGGCAGATTTAGACTAGACATAAGGAGGGAACTCTTCACAGTGAAGGTGGTGAGGCATGGAACAGGTTGCCCAGGGAAGTGGTGGATGCCCCATTCCTGGAAGTGCTCAAGGCCAGGTTGGATAGGGCTTTGAGTAGTCTAATCTACTGGGATGTGTCCCTGTCTATTGCAGAGGGGTTGGAACTAGATAATCTTTAAGGTCCCTTCCAACTCAAACCATTCTATGATTTTATATTTAGGTTACATCCTTGTTTGTTCTACTGTTCAATTGACCCAGCACTGTCCTCTGTGTTTACATGCAGGTGAAAATCAATCATTATTCAAAAGCCAAAATATGCCAGAACTATACTGTCAGCAGTTCTGAAACTGCAGGTCACACTAACAATTGAGATTTTTTTTTTAGTCACAGGTATAGAACTGTGAAACCGATACTGTATAGAATAGGTTATCCTTATTCTCAAAACTGTTTCCATTCCCTCCTCTATTATTTCTTGGAAGTTTATTAAGTTCTGTACAAACAGTAAATCCATGAAATGCCAGAAAATTTTACTCATCTGACACAACACACAAACATGTTATATCCTCATTTACACTTAAAAGATCTATTTATAAGTAATAGATAAAGTACTTAATGCCAAAGGCCTTCTTTTAACAGTTTAATTTATAATAAATTAAGCACTGGAAAGATAATAGCCTACACATTTAGAAGTCCATTTAGAAGCTAACCTAGATTTCCCTCAAATAGATCTGGGCTCTCATTCTATTACTGACTTTACTCTGTGGCCCAGGACTCACTCTAATTAATTTTAGGGAATTTACTCTCCTTTTTGCAAAATTACCTGTGGTTGGCAAGAAGAAGGCAGAGCTCCCTAGCGTCCTCGAATAACACAGCCCTAATACCTCAGTGCAGCCTCTGCTCAGACTGGAGCTACGAGCACAAAAAAACAGGATGACATGGAACTCTTTTAGATATGAAAATCTGTCAGCACAGGTAAATAAAAATATTTGGACCAAGTTTAGTGATGAGGAAAAATGACTTTGAAAGACGTTGAGCCAGATAATTAGGTGGTAATGAACGCAGAACTGCACTTGGTATTCCACTCCAGCACACTGGGAGCGAGTGTGGGTGGAATGTAGAGCTGAGTCTCTGCCGCTCTTTCCATGCATCACTGAGGCCATAAGCAGTGTGGCCTCAAGTTGATTATCACTGCTTTCCAAGAGGTTGTCAAAACATGTAAACTGCCAACCGGAGACACATTTTTAATAAAACTACCTAGTCTCCAGTGATATTTTTCAGTTATGAAAACAGCATCCTTTCAAATAGCATGGGCATGTGAGCAAGAGAGCATGTAAAACACTGTAGCAGCATTCCCAGAGAACAGCATTTTCATTACAGGAAAGCAAATTGGATGTTTGTGTAGACAAATGTTCTCCATGCAGGCTGTTACATGCCAATGAGATGATTTACTGTTAACTGACAAATGCACTGTGCTTGCAATGTGAGTAACATGAAGCTTCATACTGTCCATCAGTCCCTCAATTTTTTCAATCCATATGAAATCATTGTTTTGGGTGAGAACAGGCAAGACCGATTCAGGTTTGCTTGTTTGTGTGTGTGTGCATCCACACATCTACACAGCGGAATGGAATGGAATGGAATGGAATGGAATGGAATGGAATGGAATGGAATGGAATGGAATGGAATGGAATGGAATGGAATGGAATGGAACGGAACAAAACTTAAGACAGTATTTGAGGTGAGGTTTCACCAATGCTAAGTACAGTACACTTCCCTGGTCCTACTGGCCACGCTGTTTCTGATACAAGCCAAGATGCCATTGGCCTATTTGGCCACCTGGGCACGCTGCTGGCTCATATTCAGCCAGCTGTCAATCAACACTGCCAGGTCCTTCTCTGCTAGGCAGCTTTCCAGACACTCTTCCCCAAGCCTGTAGCTTTGCATGGGATTGTTGTGTCCCAATCAGGACTCGGCACTTTGTATTGTTGAAATTCATACAATTGGTTTCAGCCCATAGATCCAGCCTGCTCAGATCCCTCTATAGAGCCTCCTTACCCTCAAGCAGATCAGCACTTCTTCTGGGCTTATTGTCATCCACAAACTTAGTAAGGGTACACTCACTTCCCTCATCAATAGAGATATTTAACAAACTGGACAGATCATCAAGTCCAACTGTAAACCTACCACTGCCAAGCTCACCACACAACCATGCCCCTAAGCAACACATCTACATAACGTGTGTTTGAGACTGGATGAGAACTGCAACACTAAGGTTTTAGATGCACCAAAACACGCATAGTACTCAGTATGTCTCCAAACTCTGTGGATTAATTCAACAGTGTCTCCTGGTTTTCTCTAAGAGAAGAGAGGTGAGGACAGAGACCACTGGGTCCACAGTGTCTGCAAAAGTAAAGTCTGGAGATGTAGGGGTACAGCTGATACAAATACATCTCATATGTTCTATGTCCCATTTCAAAACAACAAAAAAAAGGGTTTAACAAATGTAAATTTCAGTAATTTTCTTGATGTTTAGGACCCTACATTGTTAAGGTGCTTTAAAAATCTTATCCATTGAGGGGAAAGGGAAACAAGAACTAAAGAGATGTAATAGATACAATGGATGTGAGAAGGGGATGAGGGCTGCCTCCATCTAAGCAAACAACAAGTACCAGCAGCCCTACATTTGGAGAGTACGAATACACAGGCAGTTGAGAATGTAGATGAAATTACCATTACAGGTCTAAATTTTGAAACAAGTTCTGTGGGCATGGATGGGCTGTGGAGTAATTCAGGAGCTCTTTTCAAAGCACCTTGAATCACGGCGCTTCATTTCAAGAGCTCGGCACGGGGTTGAGGGTTGTAGTGATATAGCATGTACACTCATTTCATCATGCAAGATATCAAACAAACATTGACCTTTACCAATAAATAACTTCTTTCTCTTTTATGATACATTTTGTCAAGTGTCTTGTAGACAGCTAAATACATAAGTGCTACCTTGCTTCTGCAGTCCATTAGCATGGCTTTTTTTTTTTCATGTGTCCTCCTGACACCCAGTCACAGACTCAATAGCAGTGCCATTGATACATTAACCAACCTTCATTCTTTTAAATTCTCTAATAAATTATCTTATTTGAAAACAGGCTTTCCATTGCATTAATTAATATTGAGGGGGAAATTAAGAGTAGCCTTTTCAAGAAAAACAATGTAAAACTCGAAAACGACTCCACACAGCACACCTTTCACAAATACAAGTCAATCAATACATTTACATTTGCAGGATTTGTCTTTTAGCCCAGTTTATCTAGGCTTTAAATGCAGACAGAGCCCTTACCTCTTCCTTTAACTTGTTTTTCCTGCCACTTTACTCTTCCATTGTACATAATTCTGCACTGAGGTTTCCTCCACCTATCCTTTGCCTGCTCATTGTATGGGCTTTTTTTTCCTCCCCTGCATTGTTACAAATGCTGTAGAACTAAAAAAAAAAGCCCATGTACTTTTTCATTGCTGTAGGAGAGATTAAAAATCATGTAGAAAAATAAGCTGGAATCAAGGAAACCCTTTATTTAAAGGAGAAGGCACTGCCAAAACAGAAGACAAAAAAAAAACCCCAAAAAGAAGGAATTACCATATTTTTCCATGCCTCCTCTTTTGTTAAGCACCAGAAATAAACTTTCTCAATCTCTGTTGCCAAAAAAACCCAAGCACTGCCTTCTCTTTGCATCTCAGAATCAAAGATCACAACAAAGCTGCAAAAGGTATATCTACACTAGTGTTTGTCTTCATAAAGAGTTGCTTTGTATTTAAATCATCATTTTCTAAGCATTGTAGGCTTCTTTCACTTTTTTTTTTCTTTTGCTGCCTGCAACAATGCCTTGAGCAACTTTCTGCAAGGGTGCCTCATGATTAATAAACCGTCACAACCAGGCTAAGTACTGTGCTTGATTCATCTGCTGATAGAAATGTATGTAAACATGGCAGATTAAAAAAAAAAAAAGACCACATTATGTTGTCACAAGTAGTTAAAAAGCAGGAAACTTGAATACCCAGGAGCCAAGCAAGCACTCTTAGTGATGATTTCCTCTCTTTCCTCTGCCAGTTGACAGCGGGAAAAAAAGACTCAAGCTATCTTTCAGTGCTTTCCTTCATGGAGAAATATGAATGTTAATTAGGAGGGTGATAGACAAATCAATAGACAATGTCTATCAGAGCCCTAATTAGCACACATAATCCAGTAATTCTCTCTTTTTAAGAGAAGCTGCTTACTGCATTGTTTTGGGAATCATGCAGCAAGGATATTCAATATGTATATTCAGTCTTTCAATCAGAAGGAGCTCGGCTTTAACCTCTAGCTTTTCCAATGGTTTCAGTTCTATCGGCCAGAGTTCTTCCCCTAGCAACATACTGGTTTTGCACCAAGATCATCCTGCTTACCAGTGGGAAGTGTGGTGCCCACTGGGGCAGTACACACAGGATTTGTCTGCATTGCCCTCACCTCCCCTGGGTGCAGGATTCCACTGCTCACAGGCTGACCCCATCTACCCCAACTTTCATACCTCTCCACTTACGTTGGACCTTATCTTATTTTCTGCTTCCTGTGACAACTATGTAGGTTTTATTCTCTTTGGTCTCTGACTCCAAGATCTCTCTGTCTCAGCCTTTCACTCTTTCATGATGTTCTGACTGCAAATGCAACACAACCACGTTTCAGGGAAGTGCTGACCCTTTAATATAAACTTAATCCTGAGCAGGGTAATTTCTATCGATCGGCAAAGCCTACCGATGCAGTTTGGGATTATTTCTGAACTGTTTGATAATGTGAGGAATTCAACTCCAGGCTGCAGACAGAACCTGACCCTCAGAAAACTAGCTGCTTTCCACAAAGATTAGAAATTTAACCTAAGCTCACTTAAAAAATCTTTGTCTTTCATTTTGGATTCTGTTATAGATTTAATACAACACTCTTGAGTACAGTTTCACACCTGGTTTACTCTGCCAGATTTAACTGAAACTACTAAAACACATTGGAATATGGAGTTAAATACTGCCTTCAGAAATAACAAGACATTTTCTACACTCCTGTTTTACAAGCACACACTGCACGCAAGCACAAAATAGTGCACCATTTAAGGCTTTCCATACTTCTGGAGAATTTCACCACTGACAAAGCATTTAGTTGCTGCTTTCTTAATTGGTTTTATTCCTGACACACTGGTATTTGGGGATATCAGCGTTCCTACAAGATCTCTGTTTCATTCAGTCTGCCTCCTAGCGTTCAGGCACACAGTCTTTATGACACCTACTTTTATTCCAAGAAACTACATCCTCAAAGTTCTCTAAAACACCAGAACATGTATACTTTGCCCCCCATAATAGGCACTCTGATCTAGAGGTTAGCCTTCCCTATGTATGATTCTTAAGCCAGAGAGGAGATCATCTCTAGGAAACTTCATTATCAACATCAAATTCGAGTTCAGTGGTTGACAGTGAGGTTGTCTCTACCCTGCAAGTCATGATTGCAGGTCACTGCAGAGTTTGCTGCTAAATTGCTGCTTCAGGAAATAAAACCACCTAGGCTTCAACAGCACAGAATTCAATGCAAGCTCCAAATTTCACACAGAAGCTGGATAACTGATCATTTATTCTGTCACGATGAGACCACGCTGCTGCAGCTAAGTGCTTGCTAAAACTACATGGCAGTAGAAATCACTGCTTCTAGCTGAGAGGTAGCTCCGCTGTGTGCCTGCAGGAGTATGCATGCCATTTTATCACCACTAAACATGATATAACCAAGGCTTTTAGTCCACCTATTTATTAAATATCTACTTCTAGTCTCTTAGGAAAAAAAAAATCTTAAAAATATTTTTAAAACGCATCCTTAAATGCTCTGTTCACATTTCAGTGGGGCTCTGTTGCAAACCAGAGTGTCATTCTTCAATAAAATCTATATAATAACATATACTGCATGAGCTAACTAAAGGTTATCTAGTGGCAGTGTTTTTTGACTCTTACACATCTTTTTCAACAATGTTAATGTTCTCAGCATAAGTTGATGTGGAATTTTAAAACAGCTTACGCAAATTTAGGAACAGAAGTATAAAACCCAGAGGCAGAGGTGCAATTATCTGAGGAGCCATATCTTTGAGACAGTATCATGTACAATTTCTCCAATACTATTTTATGGGCAAAATGCTGAATGTGAGATCGCACAAAGCAAAACACTTCCTTTAGTCACTATTACTACCATTGATACCTTCTCTATGGTTATTTGGGCAACTGCTCAAACTGGTGAGACAGCTAAGCATGTCCAAAAACACTTATTTGCCTGTTTTGCAATAATGGGTATTCCTCAAACAATCAAAACAGATGATGGTCCTTCGTACGTATCACATAGATTTCAGCAGTTTTGTAATACGTGGGGTATTAAACATAACTGGCATTCCTCATTCACCTACAGAGCAAACAATGGATGAGCGTGCTAATCAAACACTGAAGCATCAGCATCAAAAACAAAAAGAGAGAGAATCCCTATGTCCTACAGAGAAATTACATAAAGCATTGTATGTTCTAAATTTTTTGTGTTTAACAGGAACAAGAGAAGACCCCCCCCAATGATTATACATAGTAGTGCTTTGTAGTCTGGATGTCAGGAAGAAAACCAAAAAATTTTAGTAGAATATAAAGATGTCAAAACAGGTATGTGGAAAGGACTGGCAGAAGTACAACTGACAGGCAGAGGACATATGTGTTTACTTACAGGGGAAGGTGTCAGATGGATTCTGGCGAAATGAGTCCGGCCTTGGACCGGAGATGCCACAAAACAAGGACGCAACTTGGATTAAGTACATTGCTAATGCTTGTTATGACCGGTCATGTTACAATTGCTGTTTTTCAGATAGATCCCCAACAAAACATGTGAGTAACATGGGCTAAACAAACAGGGCAGACAGATTTCTGTCTGTCTTTAGCCACACCAGGTGATCCATTTCGTAAATGCTTAATCAGTTATCCTTTTGATGAATTTGATCCAAATTCTTCTTTCACGGCATGGTTTAATGTTACAAAATTTACACAAGCTTTTATCAAGTGGAATAGTAAGCTATCCAATCGCCAGAATGACGGTGAATACAGAGTAACTGGAGGGCAATGGTGGCCTGTTATTTTGGGTGGCATTAAACAGAAAATGTTTGTAGAAAATCTCTGGAACTTCACACAACTCCCTTTACAAGAACCAGATTTAATGTTTTCTTTACCCTCTTGGGAAATTTCTAATATTCCGTCACTCCCTAATTGTAGCAGTACCAGGCTAGAGTTGCAACCCTATAATGGCTCTGGAGCAGTATCATTTGGAGATGCTGTTCTTATAATGAGGGAAAAAGAAAGGCCAGGTAGTTATTACATTGGATGGCAGAATGTTACGGGATTACCCCTGTGGCCAGAAGGGAAACAGAACATAGACGTACACACAAATGGTGGTGTAATGTTGCCACCACATTTGTTTTTAATCTGTGGCGATAGAGCTTGGAATGGCATTCCACATAAACCAGTGGGTGGGCCATGCTATATAGGTAGACTCACAATGTTCACCCCATCCATGCGTCAACTGTATAGTTGGAGCAATCAAACTCTAAGTAAAAGGCAGAGATGGGAAATTAAGGAGTTCAATCCCACTTGTGATGATAAAGTAGCATTTTGGTCTGAAGCAGCTTTTGGTGCTTTTGCTTTGCTTTTTCCACAAGAAGCGGCTAGAAGAAATAACAAAAAGGCAAGGCAACTTGCTTGCTGGTCACTACAACAATCTAATCTCACTTCACTTATGATCTCTGAATTACTAACCAATGTAGATAGTATTAGACGTACATTATTGCAAAATCGTGCTGTCATTGATTTCTTGTTGTTAGCTCAAGGGCACGGATGTGAAGAGTTTGAAGGAATGTGCTGTTTGAACCGTAGTGATCATTCCAAATCAATACATAAGCAGCTAAGTGATCTAAGAAACAATATGAAGAAAATTACTTACAGTCATAACCCGTTTGATGATTGGTTGCAATCGCTTAACTTACCTGCTTGGCTAAAAGGGATTTTAAAACAAATCATTACTGTGATTATTGTGTTATTGATTATGGTGATTGCCTTTACTTGCTTTTGGAAATGTATAATGGCTGCAACTTCTAAGACCTTTCAGCAAACAGGGATTGTTCAAAAACAAAAAGAGGGATCTGTTGGAATACTGAAGGACTTTCTCTTGGAAAACGGCCATGTGAACAATCCAGCCTGCGAGCTGATGCACTAAGGAGTAGCAGACCAAGGACGACTGAAAAGTGGGGCCCCTGAGAAAATTAAGGGAGTACCAGCCTGGATACCTCCCTGATGTGATAAGAGAAGCTCTGCACCTGTGTGTATGTGGCGTACATGCAAAACTGTACTAACGAGCAATTATTCTTGTTGAAGATACTAACCAATCAGACAATTAGTGTATTCACGTGGACACATGATATTAACCAATACTAAAGAAAATATTTACATACGGGTTTCATGTACTATTGCCTTTTCTATAAAAGCTTACGATGCTCTGTAATAAATGATTCATTCGCTGACCATATTGGCCTCTGCATTTGTTTCCTGATCTCCCGTCAACACACATGGACCACATCAGGAGTTGTATGCCTCAAAATCTCATCTCAAGACTACATATGGAATCATAGAATAGTTTAGGTTGGAAAAGACCTTTAAGATCATTGAGTTCAACCATAAACCTAAGACTGCCACCACTAAACCATGTTCCAAAGTGCCACAGCTGCACATTTTTTAAATACTTCCAGAGATGATGATTCAACCACTTCTCTGGGCAAATTACTCCAGTACTTGATAACCCTTTGAGTGAAGAAATTTTTCCTAATATCTAATCTTAACCTCTCCTGGTATAATTTGAGGCTCTGTCCTCTCATCCCGTCACTTTTTACTTGAAAAGGTTGCTTTTCTCCTTTTCCCTCTTTCATTCCCTCCTTCCACCTTCTGCAACTGGTCTCCTGCCCTAAGTCTCCTATCACCTCTCTGTGTCCTTGGGGCTGAGGACACGTATCACACTGGTCTACCCATCATCACAGCCCCTCTGGAAGAGAACTTGCAGAAATGCCATCCAGTGGGAGATGGAGAGGCAGCAAGAATGAAGGAGGCAATGTCTGGTCTAGAAGCTCTCAGACCCATTTTAATCCTGCTAAAGTTAGTCAGAGTTAAACGAGTGGACATCAGTTGGAACACCAGGCTCCAGCATGTTCAAGTAACAGAAACAATTCCATGACACGGAAGGATATATATGTACCTCATTTGCCTTTTAAACACTACTCTTCTCTACTGACTTCATGCCAGTCTTCATGTTCCAACACGCTATTGACATGCTACTATACTGTCTTGGGTTCTTCATGTTAGCCAGTGTTCTCAGTTCCCTGTTGCTAGTACATCTAGTTTTATCTGCTCAGGTTATGAATACAAATGTGATATATATTATTCAGATTGCTTTCTAATTTTAAGTCTTATTACACTTTACAGTAAGGACCATATTCTACACTCAACAGACTCAACCCAATTTCAGGGTTCATATGGTACAGAAGTGAGGACACAACTTTTCCCTAACTATATTAAAACTTTAAAAATCAGCCAAGCTAATCCATATTTTACATTCAGTTTACAAACAATAAATTATTGCCTTTCCAAAAAATTGCTCTTCACAAGAATAAGCATAGTCAAGTGGGCTTTAGTAACAGTGCAATTATCTGGTGAGTTAGGTACACATGAAAAGGCATGAAGCACTATTTTCATAATTTTTCAGTGAATTGAGTCCAACTTATCAGAAATATAATCACAGTGTTTGCAGCCAATAAGATTTGCTACTCCCTTAACAAATTCATCTTTTCTTATATGCTAATTACTAAAATACTGAAAATAGATATACATCTAACAATGCATTGCTATCATTATAGTACTATGGTTTTTTTCCCTTCAGCGTTTCAATCTCTAACACTACATTCTACATAAAATGGACATGCATATGATTTTGTATGCCTTTTTTAAAAAAAAAAGAAGACATTTGAAATAATCTAGTTCTAGTCAACTTCTCTGGATAAGAGTATGAAAAACAAACATGTTTCTTGTAAACAATGGACTACCACGCTTATATGTAATCCCACTCTTGTCTGCACTGACATAAATCAGGACAATAACTAAAGCCAATAGGATGACGTGGGGTCAAACCGGTTTGAAATCTGAATGAAGACCACACACTTTTCATCCTTTAGAAACACTCATACCATTTTGCTGTTGTTTCTGCTACCTAGGCTTTGCTTTCCAGTTTTTACATACCAGCATTAGACTAGCACACAGACATTCACAGATTTATATTGAAGTGAAAAAAAAAAACCAGTTAAATGCTTCTCTCTAAGGTTAAGTCAGACAAGTTATAAATTTTCTGATGCCATTTTCTTTAATGCATTATTAAAGCATCATTAAACTAGTAACTTTTATGTAGTTTTTAAATTGAAAATTTCCGTTATAAAAAATCCTGATCTGGTTATTTTTCACTGAATGATGAGCCTAGACAGCTTTCTCAGCTTGACCAAGGCATCAGGAGAAAAATTCCTTCAATATTTGACAGCAAAACAAGATAGTCATTGACTCAGTAGAAGGGAAACCATCTAAAAGTTCACTGAACTCAAGGAATCAGTGGAGTTTTGGACCTAGGGCAGGTGAAAAAGGAAAAGAGTTATTCCAGCAATAGTTCATCATCCAGAAAGGCAACAGACTCACAGGAAAAGTTGCTCTCCATTCTGCACTCACTGACATCTAAAAACCACTGGATAATACAGTATTTTGGGGTCACAAGGTGATGTATTAAATACTACATAATTAAATGTTTTCACATACATTTTACTGCAGTGGCGTTTTCTTTCCTTTTTTCTGTTTTCTTTTCTCTTTGATGTTTAAATTCAGGTGAAAAGTGTTAATGGCTAACATTCAGCCATGGTGTAGTGTGTTTCCTTATTTTCTTTGAACCGCCACAGAGAATTTAGATTTTTGCTTGTTACATTTTCTGAGTTTTTGCTGATTAACATTCTGTTTTATTTCAAATTTCCTTCCCTTTTGTTTTAATTACCTGAGCTCATGTCTTACCCTGACTGTGGCACACAAATTTCTTCTACAGCCTCAGATGGGAGTTTATCACACCCTTCAATTGCTCCTAGTTAATTTTAAAGGTTAGCTTCGTTCTCTTCAGTTTGAGATAAAAATCCGTAAAATCAAAGGTTACGAGTTAGAAGAGCCTATATTTGAAGTGCCTTGAAGTCTTTGGGTTTCCTTTCATTTCTGTGGGCCTAGAATCAGCCTGTACAGTCATCTTTGTTCATTTATAACCACAAAGAGAAGATTCTCTTTCATTTATCAGAATTATAGCCACTTGGATAAAAAAGAATTTTTTTTATAAGTAATGTTACAGAGATACAGTTATTTAATGACCTTCTAAGCTAAAGGCTCATTATACATCTCCTTTTAGCCCCCTGCTGAGAATTATAGCAGGACTAGCCTATGTGCAGAAACTGGGCTGGTCTAACTAAGCTGAACTCGTGTCTGCAGAAGACACAGACCTGGACCACGTAGTTAGAGGGAAGCCAAACACAAGCCTGAGGTGCCTTGCCAAAGGCAGTGGGGTAAACGAGAGACTGACTTGGCCCCACGCATCTGTGCTGGAATCTGCGCTGTCACTGCCACATGGAGCTGGGATTGACTTATTAAGAGTTTGACGAGAGGCACTTGGTATTCCGCTAGGAAAGCAGCCTTTGCGTGTACGTTGGGAATGAAAGAGTTATGGCGTTTCTATGGGTCCTGTGAGCCTTTTATTTCATTCAGCTCTCTGCTGCTGCACAGCATGAATTGACTGAGCCCCAGAAGAGGTTAACGAGCACAACAGCCATCATTTGTGAGGAGTGGGAAAGAGCCATGTGCTGCACCAGCTTCTTTTCAAGGCTCCTGATTTTTTTTTGTCTTCACACTGGCACAAGGGCAAGCACCCAGCATAGCTTGTCTTGAGGAGCTTGGCAGCGCTCTTCTCTCCTGGCAAACCTGACAAAGCCAAATAAAGTAATCTGTGCATTGTCTGTTCCTTCACTTGGGTGACTTTTAAGTTGGTAAAAAAGAAGCAGTGGGGTATAAGACTCTTGGATTTGGGGCCCTGTTACCATTCACGCCATAAGCATCTTGCTTGGGACATGCTAACTGAAATTGCCTATTGAAAGCCCACCTATTAAGTAGAAATTATTTTTTGAGACAGCTCCCTCTAAACCCATCCTCCTCCCTTTTTTTTGAAGCCATCGTCGCATAGATTTATTCTATTCAGCTCTCACATTAGCCAATGTGAATGAAGGAATCTGACTGAGCCTGTCAAGGCAAAGAAAGCCATGAAAGAAGGGAGAGAAGAAACATTACACAACCATAATGGCAGAAACAATGGAAATATGCTGGCGTGAAAACAATTAATGCAATTGGTGCTCTAAGTTCAGAGCTTACCCTGAAACCAAGCAGCCCCTGGAAGCATAAACCTCATCGCAACATAGGAACAAACCCCAAGCCACCAAGGAAAGCATGAGTAAAAAAGGCTTTGCTGTGCATACAAAGCTGCTTTGGGAAGGGGCTTTAGCAAGTAATTTCTTAGCTGCCACATGCCAGAGCCCTGCTCAGGGACCAGAAGGCAGCCAAGTTAACGTACCACCAGGCTTCGCCTCAGTGATGTGCAAGAACCCTTACAACCTTGGTCACTGGGTGTGAGAGCTGGCCCTAAGCAGCCTTCCTCTCCTCTGCCCATCAAAGGTTTCAAAATCTTTCCTTTCCCTACAGAAAAAAAAAAAAAACTGAAATCTTGAAAAGGTTTGCAAATCAATAGCCCATAGGAGAGAAGGAAGGATAAGGCCAGCTGGAATGTTTCATTTTGATCATTTCAAGTGCTCCAAACCAGAAAAATAAAGATTTTTAACTAGAAAACATTGAAATAGGTAGTTTTAAGAATTTATCCTTAAAACAGACTTTGTTGTAACTATCATCTCCCAGAAAAGAAGAAAGAACATTTTCTGAAGTTATCTAACTAGCTCCATTACAAGAACATCCATCTACAACTGACTTCAGATGTCCCTCATAGCACTTACAAGTCAAATAGGATGAGTAGTACAGTGCAATATTTGCACAGCAGATGTCGTGGTTTCCCACAGCTCACACCAGTGATGGTAGCAGAAGCAATAACTGGACAAAAATGTAAAGTATTATGGAGCAAGTAGCTCCTTGATAGCCTATGTGGCAGCAGTTCTAAAACAGGATTAAAATTCAGAATACAGATATTTCTGCCTTCAAGAATGAATATAAGCAATACAGAAGAAGGCAGAGGAGAAATGTGGAAATTTTCTCCTTTGAGGTGTTATAATGTAGGAAGTGATAGGAAGCAAGACTTTCTGCTGATGTCCCTGAGCGGACATGTGACCTTTTACATCTCCTGGGCCTGGAGAGCAGAGATCACACGTGTCAGGAAGGAATTGCTAAGGCTCCCTCTGAGCACTACCAAAGATTTTGCTCACCATCTCCTCCATTTCCAGGAGCACCTTGAAAGTGTAATGAATTTTACAGTTTAAGGCAACCTTTAAGGCAGCACTTTGACACAATTGTCACTACATCACCCTTCTGGTCTGTACTCCTGTATAATTGCTCAAGACAGCATCCAGCAAACATAGCTAGCCACTTTCCCCTTTGATCACACACAGATTTAATTTTAAGACCTTGGGGATCTGAATTATGAGCTGAATAGATTGAAAATATATTTTTAAAGTATTCTTTTGGTTATTTACAAAGGCACCTTTTTTCTAAAATTAATTTTAGTGTGTATCATGTGATGGATTTCTAGCTGTCTCCCCTCATTGTACCATTTCATTTGCACCTTGTTTCCTTTTAGTGCAGCAATAAAAGATTGGTACATATATTGTTGTTCTATTTATAACATATCTCCTTGCATAAACAGAAATGATCCTTCAAAATGCTAAGGAGATTCACTGGGTCTTTGTTCTTTCTTTCTTTCTTTCTTTCTTTCTTTCTTTCTTTCTTTCTTTCTTTCTTTCTTTCTCTTTTTCTTTCTTCTTTCTTCTTTCTTTCTTTCTTTTTAAAATCATTTCTTTCCTTTGTAGTTATAAATAAGGCTTCTCCTCTTTTGTGAAATCTATCATAGCTCTCAGTCAGTGCTGCAGGTCACAAACTTGTTACATACTACAGCGATAAATCATTTTCAGGAGGTAGCTACTGTACAGTTAAACAGGGCTCTGTCCCACATTAATGCAACAGCATATACAAGTAGACCCACACTATTCCACTTCACCTGGAAACCTGAAAGCGCAGTTATTTTCCAAAAGTAAGAGTCCCAGCATGTATTTTCTCCTTTTGGTTATTCAGGGGAGATGTACATTTCTCACTGACCTCTGTAGCTGCCCAGGTTAGAGGCTCAGAGGGCTGAGTTTGGAGATCTTGAGGCACTTCTCTGCTTTGCCATTCCAAGTCTGACCCAAAAATCAGTCAATGACCCAGAGTGGGAGGGAGGGAGGGAGGGAGTGGGAGATTGTAGATGACACAGAAAATCTGGCCCTTAAGAAGGGCTGAATGATATTTTCTCTGTTATGGAAAATAAAGGGATTTAGAGTCAATGTAAACATGCCGTGCTATCAAAAAAGTCAATTTCTTAAAAGAAGGTTGACTAAAAGCCAAAAAATAAGCTAAGTATCAAATGTCATACATTGACTGTCAAATTAAGTCTGAGCCTCAGACTTGGTACACGATGGAATTAGTTCACATCTCAAATTATAAGTTCAAAATGACAAAAACATATATATGCCATCCAGTTGCCTTATTGCTCCAATTCATATGCAGTCCCTAAGGCTATACTTAAGCTATCCAAAGAAGCATATTTCTCTGGTCTTTTTTGTTTAAATATAGAGTAGACAACATAAACAAGATGTTATAATCCTGCTATGCTAATTAGATTATTATTAGAACATGCAACTTCTAACTATTCGACAAAAAAAAGGAGAGAAAATGAGGAGAGCAGCAACAAGCAGCAGTGTTTGCCAGCTCCCTATTATGACAGGGTGTAAATAGAGGTTAGGCTCATGCCTCCGTCTGCGAGGAGGTCACATCAAACCGCTTTCACCCCACAGGCAAGGTGAAAACAAGACCACACAGACAAAGAGGGATTGAGCTTCAGCTGGCATGACTGGAACCAATGCCAGTCAAAGAGTTCATTGAACAGTTCAATCATTTATCTTGACAGGGTATGATTCTTTTCAGGCTCCTTCTAGCACTCAGGCACAGTCAGCTCCTTAAACACTGACACAGTATTTAATAGCTCTAATGATCCAAATGAATATTTAGTCTAGCAAATTAACTTTTGATAACAGTGGCTGATATAGCCTGTTATGGCATACTGTGTTTATCAAATGTTATGGTAATTTATCACTGGGGAGAACAGAATGTTAGCTTTTATGGACAGACTGCAATACTTCTTTTTAAATGAAAGTTTAGGGAGAGATTTACAGTGGTCCATACCACACAGGTTGCTAGGGTATGAATTTGACATCTTGAATACCAAAGCACATACCTGTGCCACTCAAAAGGAAGCAATAGTGCCACTGGACCTCCAATTCAGCAGGGTACAAATCATGACTTCCAAACCGGCAATTATCAGAGAATTTTCACATTTCCATTAATTACATTATTGATGTATTTTAATATCCCTACACAGGAAAAACAGAATTTTAATAAAGAAGATTTAGCCAAGGCTGAAATTAGGCAGTAGCAAGTCCTAGTTTTCTTATATCTTTGGTCTGGCTGAGGAATTTCCAGATTTCACAAAAGTCTTACTGCAAGATGGGCTATATGGTTTTAAAAGCATTTATGTTTGTGATAAGATTTCTTCCCAGATCCAACCCATGCTGTATCACAGCATTGTGAGTCTTTTTGTGTTTTACCACTGATTTTAAGGGGAATGGATCCAACACTAATTATTTTTGTGATCCCACCTATAACTTCTCTAGCCCAATTGGACACAGCCAACAGCCTATTTTAACTAGCTTTGGATAAATCTGTCTTTTTCTTACAACTAACTGGTTCTTTTTCTAGCTGCTCCTGAATGGATTCTGGGAATATTTTCTTAAGTCACAAATCTGTTTTTTCTCCTTGTTCTGAAAATGTCTTTTACATTCAGGGGTAATTTCTCTACCCTTTGCTGTCATGACACCACTTTTGGCGCTGCAAAAATTATAATATTCAGCTTACCCAATAAAGTCAGTTTGGGCATCATTAACATCTCTCTGATAACAACAAAAATCAGATGATTTAAGTGAAATTTGCCAACTTGTCTGGTCATATCTCAAGCACACACTTCAGCCCAAACCTGCAACACTGCTGAAGCTTCAGAGTGCAACTTGGGCAGAAGTTAAGGACGAGTCCTTACAATCCACTCTAAGCCCTCTGACACAGTACAAAGTCCCACTTGTAACTACATGTGCAGCTAGAGCATCTGCTTTTAAAGATATTTAAAATCTTCATTCAGCATTTGGAGAATCCAGCTCACTCTAATAGGTTGTTATCTGGACAAATTGTCGCAATGATAGAATATGTATTCCTTTTCTCTTCCGAAATTGTCTAGCTATGCTTTCCTCCTATATTTCTGTCTTTATTATATATTATGTGTGTGTGTGTGATTTCGTATATAGAGAGAGACAAAAATAGAGAGAGGTACTAGGTAGCATTTTGCCTTTAATTACTTCTTGGCTTTGTGTAATTGAACAGACTTAGACTTCTTCATTTTCAAGAAAAATCTTAATTATTCTTTGTGATCCTAAGAGAAAAAAATGTATCATTAAAAAGTCTCTGTTTGGCATAAATTTTACTTAAGTTTTAGAGAAAGAAGTGCATTCCACCAAACAAAGACAGAGGTATCCTTTTAGGAACACACTTTCTCAGCACAGCAGCCCGCCCTGCCCCCGGGCTGGTGACATATTTTCCAGAGAAGAGACGGTGGTAAAATACCCAAAGAGATCAAATCCCCCATTTCCTGAACGACTACCCTATCAGCTAGACTACCCAAAAGAAGACAAGAGTCAAGTGGTACCATCAATGCCCCTGGCACATGAAAATATGTATGGCATCTATAAACAATGGACATCCTGAATTTGGTGCAGACCGCATTGCCTGCTCAACTTTGCACTACAGGTGGGTAAGAGATTTTTTTGGTGGCAAGCAAGGACTACAGTATCATTAGCACCCCAAATTAATACACAACACATACAGTAATACAGGCCTGGCAAGCATTTGTGAAGGACAGAGTGAGATCTGTTCACTTCTCCATCAGGTTACTCACACCGATTAAGTGCAAAAGTTTCATAAAAGGATCCTTCAATCCTTTTCAGGTTTTGCTCTGCTCCTGCCAGGCTGGCAGTGTTTCCAGGCATCCAGAGACTGAGAGAGAGAGAGAGAGAGAGAGAGAGGTAGAGAGGGGGGCTCCCCATGTCTTGGGACAAAATATGGGTGCATGCAGGAACAAATGTTGCCAGGTGTACATGGTACTTCTCGGGCTCTTGCTGTGTCTACCGCACAGAGAAAGTGGGGCAGAGAAGCACCCAAATACGCTGCCATCCCAGGCATCCATATCTTCAGATGCACTCAATCAAGTTTTTAATTGATGTGGCCATACATCCAAGCACTTCCTAAGCGTTAACAACAAAGAGAACAAACCCCCAGCCCTGGATGAAGTCAGCAATAAGCAGAATGAGAGAGATTTCTGAATACTTTTGTAAAGGACTCTGTGTGACCAAAAGTCTAAGAGGCAAAACATCTCAGTGCATCTATCACACAGAAGGCAATTACAGAGAAGCAATCTGCAGCACTTGCTGACAAATAATAATTTAGGAAATAGAGAATAAAATACACCCTACCTGGTATCATAAAGTGTAGTTTCACCAAGGGATTTTCATGATGTTATTAAGTTTGAGAGACAAGCTGAAGTGGTTTAAATAATAGATAGAAGAAAATACAACTGCCTTAACATTATGTCTCAAAGCACACTTCCTTGTATGTAATATATAGGGCAGCCTCACTCCAAATACATTTGAGATTTTCTGTTTCATGTTCTGCAGATTATGTTTGCAGCTCTTTGCAGGTATCTAATTTCCAGCCAATCTAAGGTATTACACCAGGGGCAGCATGAGGTTATAGCAACAAGCTAGTCAAAAAACAGATTATTCAAAGACTGCTCAAAATAATACTGTAATCCTATCTATTGTTCAACCTTTGCTTTCAAACAATAGAGCAATATGCTGCTCACTGGACAGGCTTTCCATAAAATCCAACTTTAAACAAAAACAATAAGTATTTCACCTTTTTATACCACTACAATGTATTTTTTAATTCTGCGTGAGTGCAGAAGTGACTAAACACTTTTAATTTCTCTTCTCCTCAAAGGGTAAAAATAAGCCTTCACCAATATTTTTTTTATGAAGAAGTTATAGATGAAACACAAAGCTTTTAAGGCAAGAAAATGACGCATCTGAGGCACCTTGGCCAAGAAACTGAGATAACAGATCTTCTTGTGCGGCAGTTGTAAGACTAGGAATAGATGATTAAAGACTTGTGAATTCTTTAAGACAGTCTCCTCTTCCAAGGAGTGTAGATTCCCCAACTCCATCAGAGCCCTACCCATTTATACAACCTTGCCATCTAAGCAGCAGAGTGCAACGGCCCTTTACAAAAGTCTCCAAAAGAAATCAAATGTGTATGGAATAGTTTCTCAGGTGGATTATTTTTATTATAACTATCCAAAACAGAGGAAATAAAGGAAAGGAATAGATTATGAGTCTTTCACATGAGAGAGAAAATATTGACAAGGAACTGAGATGCACAACTATGCTCTAAGCGTAGGTGAAAATGGGGTTAATAATGAGGAAGAAAACCATATCATGTTACAAAAATATTTGAGGTCAATGGTAAGGGAAATTAGGTAAAGAGCTGCAAAAGGATTTCCCAGCAAATCAGGGGAGTCAAGCAGCAAATGAAATCATGCATTAATCCAGATACACATGGAAAAAAGAACCATGACCCAAGGATGGTCTCTAAATCAGCATTTACACTCCCTAAAATAATCTGGGACCTTTGTGTCTCCATTTCTGAAATATCAGCTCAATGTTCAAGATCAGGCAGAAGAGCATATATATTGCTAAGAATTTTAAGGAGAATTGAGATAAAACCAGAAAAAAATACTGTTTTATAGCAATAGAAACCTATAAGGCACAAACATCTTTAACTGTGTAGGCAGCTTGGCGCATCCCATTTCTAAAAAAACAGACATGAGCTAGAAAAGGTTTTATCTCCAAGAAGAGCTCAGTCCAGAAAGACTGCTGTACGAGGAGAAACTGAGTAAACTAACTCTTGTATCTAGAGGAATATGACACAATTCCACACAGTCACAAAGAGAGTATTAGCTGTTTCTCACAGCCCATCAAGTAGGGACATGCAAACAGTATCTCACAAGATTTGAAATGAGAGGTTTTTTTCACACAGCATGGAACTACAGTGTGGAAGTCACTGACACAGGATGCTATAGAGGCAAAAGAAAGAATATAAACCAGGTAAAAATAGCTAGTTACAGGTGAAGGCCTAGAGAAGTACTTTAAAAAAAAATTATTCTACATTTGGCCTACATCTTAAACTGTTTTACAAGATTGGTCACTCAGGAAGACGGTAGCAGACCAGATGAGGCTTTGATTTTTATATGATGTGCTTGTTGCTATTTTCATGCATTTCATATACATTAAGGGTTAAATTCAGAATAAAGTCTTCACTCAGGAGTTTTGCCAAGAACACAAATTTGGGCATTTTGCCTGTTAAGCAATGTGACAAGAATTAGTTAAATCCAACTTTGTTACGAACACATTGTTTACAACCTTCACTTCTGTCCTCAGTGCCGCTATCTTTGGCTTCAATGCTGCCTTACTCACAGTATAACAATAGGTGTAACAGTAACTGAAGAATTCACCCTCACTCTTCGACCATATCTGCACTTGTTACTTATCAGAAAATCTGAAAATCTTTTCAAGAGTAGCATTCAAGTTTTAACATTATAGATCTATTAGCAGAAAAAGGCAGCAGTCATTGACCTTGGATCAACAATAGTACATCCAAGAGCAACCTATAGCTGCTCTATTATATTTTTGCAGAAATGTTATATGAAACAGCTCAAAGGCAAATCACACACAGCGAACATGCAAATTTAAGGTTGATAATATACATTGCTTTGTGATAAGAACTTCCAGAAAGGGTCAGCTTTTGCAACCAGACACAGATGCTATTTACTTACCTAACTTATTATTATGAATTTTTCAAAGGAGCTGAGTGTGCTGTAATCTTTAGAAAACCGTAATAGTCACAATGGGTACTGAGCTCTTTTGATAAACTAGTCACAGCTGAGAGTGCCAAACCAGCAAGAACTGGATCTCAGGCAGAAAACTTGTACCATAACATCTCTTGAAATACTCAGCAGTGTTGACAGGAACAGACGACTGTCTTCCCTCCAACTGCAGCCTGCGTCAGATGAACAACCAGTTGTGATTTTTCCATCACATTGACTTCCCATCAGTAAACTTGGGTTCCAAAAGACCTTTTCTGACAGAAGATATTGATTTTTGAGGCTTAGGTTTGATTTTCTCTCAGAATATCACTTCCATGCTCTGAGGCTCTCAGGACCTCCGGGCAGCCTGTGCTTCCCAACTTATGGATACTTAGAACCCAAACTAGCGAGTAAAAATGACATCTACCTCTTAAAAATTGTGATTCAGTAGAATTTTGCCTAAAAGACACTTGGAAAGGAGATGTCGGTAGTCATCCTGGGCATGGGCCTCTGTAATCCTATGGGACTCTGCAGATTTCTAGTTCCTTGGAGTCCTTATGCCAACAGGGTGTATTTTAGTTGCCTAGGACTGCTTCAGGTGCCTCATGGTATTCCACATTTCTGCCAGGTGCTACCTACCCCAGAAGGCCACAGCAGTCACTAGTCCAGAGCATCCAAAAGTATCTAAAGAGGCACTAGATGCCAGTGTTTAGAAATCTACATTTCCTCAAGCCTTTCGGTTCCTCAGTAGAGTTTGAGACAAGCTATTACATCTCTGAGTCCAATGTGCCAGGTAGATGCTTTATCCAGTCAGCAAGGTAGACAAAGGTGCACGTTTTCATTTTTTTTCTGCAGAAAAACTTCTTCAATTCAATCTATGAATACTTATGTTCTCAGCTGAAATTTTAAAGAAGTTATTAAAATTATTTTCTATGAGAAACAGAAGTTTGCTCCTTACAAACTTTAGCTAACTACCGCACAGGAAGCCTGTGAAACTGGGTTTTCTGCCTCGTTGCTCTCAACCACAAATTCTAAAACATATTAAGATTTATCTGTGTACAATTGGACAAATAGAAAATAAGAAGTTACAATAGCAAAAAGACTGAGCATTTTTTAATCTCTTGCTTACCAAGATATAACTTTTTAAAGGTGATTCTTTCACTCTCTTACTGTAGAATTACAATAAAAGAAACTTTAAGAATTTCCAATGTATCTTTTCTACAAGTTTAATAATACCTCTATTCGTTTTATCTCTTTTTAGTCTTTTATCTACTCCACACAGGCATTTATCACTTCCTATTTTTCTCATCATTGTCATTTTCATTCTCCAGTTTTCTCCACATCCTTCTATATTTTCTATGAGTTGGGATAATCAGAAACGGACAGTACAGTCAGAAGAAGGCTGAAGAGAATTTTTGTCATTAAAACATTCAGGCCACTTCTCTAACTATTTGGTCTTCTCCATCTACCCCTGAGCACCTCCCACGGGAGGTCAAATCAGAAGTTAACTTTCCCCTTAGCATATTAATGCTGTTGAACAAGGTGAGATTCATGAGGTTATATAGGGCATGGTGTTCTTCTGCGATAATGTTATTCCCCCAAATGATGCCTGAAGTTTTTACATAATTTCACATTTGCAGGTCAAAATTTTAAAACAAAAGAAGCTGAAGTTTGAATTGCACTGTCCTACAGGACTCTTCCTTATCCCTATATAACTATGCTCAGCTAGTCAGCATTTGTCATGTATGCACACTCACACGATACCTCTCACTGGGACTGCAGGAACTTTCAGATTCCGACTGGTCTGTGTCGTTGATGATGCACAAGAGGATGATAAAGAAAGTGTGAAGCGATCTTCTAGTACCTGAAGCAGCTACAGGAAAGCTGGGGAGGGACTGTTTACAAAGGCTTGTAGTGATAGGATGAGGGGCAATGGGTATAAACTGGAGAGGGGTAGATTTAGACTAGATATAAGGAAGAATTTCTTCCCAATGACAATGGTGAAGCACAGGCTGTCCAGGGAAGCTGTGGCTGCCCCATCCCTGGAGGTGTTCCAGGATAGGTTGGATGGGGCCTTGGGCAGCCTCATCTGGTGGGACGTGTCCCTGCCCATGGCAGGGGCGTTGGAACTGGGTGGGCTTTAAGATCCCTTCTAACCCAAACTATTCTATGATTCTATGATTATTTTAATATTGCCATGATTACATTTCTACATATTTGTTTTATATGCATTAATAGACTCAATTAATATATTTTTATATAGTTACTTTCCACATTGGGGATTTTAATAGAATTTTTTTTATACTCTCATGTGCTCAAACTACTCTTCGGAAACCAGAACACCGCAGTCGCACACATGTGCTCACACTTTCACACCCTGACGTGTCTCCACTGCGTTACCCACGCAAGGAGCCGGCTCTCTCAGGGCATCGTGGGGACCGAGGAACCCCTTTCCCTGCAGGTTGAGGTGGGGATCGAAGCTGTGGCTTGGGCTCTGCTGCCCTCCGGTGGTCCAGCGGGGAGAGTTAGGAGCTTGGAGCCGGGATGCAGGCTGGTGTCCCGGGAGGGAGCATCTGTCTGCCTGGTCCCCTGCCTCTGAGGTGGCTGCAAAACCAAGAGATGGAGATGCCAGGTAGGAAGCCCACTCTTGTCACTACTCTCCCCAGCAGGCTACAGTAGAAAAATTTAAGAAAAAAAAATCAGTGCACTGAACTGAAGAGGGATGGAGGATACAAGTGGAGAAACTGCATTTTATTCTTGCATTGGAGCTGTCCTCACCCTTGGTGTCACTTTTGGAGGTGCTGACACACACCCATGGTGGAAAGAGACAAACTGTAGAAAGGAGAGAAGATGTAGCCAAGGCAAAAGGGAGGGTGGCTTGAACACGCCTCTAAGCAATGGAGTCAAAAAGGCAATCTGGGATTCCTTATCCCAAGTCCAGCTCTATTTCTTAGGGCAGTGGCTTGCAACCTTTGCTGGCCTGCAGCCAGCTAACACGCGTCTGGCAGCACCACACTTGGCTCTTCCTAGCAATACCAGATATCCTCATAGGCAACTAGTTGCCCTTGGGTCACAGCTTAGGGATTACCATGCAGCATATCCACACTGTGCTACCCATCTAGCACAGCACACAGCAGATCCCTGTAGCCTGGTCTAAACTAAGGCAAGTTTATATATCGTAAGGATGAAGACAATGGAAGAAAACGTCGTGTTATTCTATTTGTGGAAATTATGCCAGCTTGTCTTCTCCATTATTTTCTTTCTCAAACAAATTTTGAGATGGCTTCCCCTAGACAAGATAACTGGCTGAAATCAATTCACTATAGCCATAAACACGCACATTCGGATAATGTTATAAAGGCTGCATTTAAAAGAAAGAAAAAAATAAATGAGCAAAGGTTGATTGCTCCACATCATTATGTGCAATTCAGTTCTACTAGTGGTAAATTATTAACTATATTAAGCTAACTTTGTTTAAGTCTGACTAGTCAAAACAAAGGCATTACTATGAAAGCATACAAGCTCTACATAGGCCAAAATTACAGCAAACTGTGTTATACAGAGCAAGGAAAGAAGTCAGCAAGTAATAACACCGCACTACTAACAGCCTCTGCCACTTCCCTCAACTCCACAAACTCCCTTACCTTAGGGTGACTGGGGCTTCCAGGTGTCCCCCAGTTCTTAGCCAGTTGCTAAGATCTGAAATGTATATTCTGCTCTCTGCCCTGCTTCTCTACAATGAGGCTGGAGAAACCAATGTAACATTTACAGCACCAGAAATCTATGCTCTGTCCATCCCAAATAATGGAATCTCAGGGGTTTCCTGGTATTCCGGTCTTACGCTCTGCCATCTTAGCAGCACTGCAGAAGGACAAGATATATGTACAAATGACTCTAGTCTCCTTCCTGCCTAGATGTTTATAAACTCCAAAATAGGTTTGCTTGAGAATTGCCATCAAGATCCATTTTCAGCCCCCTTCTCATCTTTTGTAAGCCCATTATTCATCCCTATGTATCTTTAATTGCATCTTAAAGCTGAAGATTCGACATTACACAAGCAAGCAGAGGTGAAATCAAACTACATGTTTATTTTGGTGTGTTTATCCAGCAGTTTATAACTGTGAATCATTTTATCCCAAATCTGTGCAGGGAATATGTGTTACATTTTTATTCCATTAAATATTAGATGTAGTGATTCTGAAGAGTGTTATAACAATTGCCAGGAAGAGCCACGGCATGCAAAAAAAGTCAAGAATTGGTACCAGGGCAGTACCTTCTGCATTTACCATGCCATTATCTGCCAGCACCATGGGACCAGAGTCTATGCATTATTTATAAAGAACAGTAATGCAAGAAATAGAGAGTAGACACAAGGACTCAAAGGTGGCTTTCATATTTCTCTACACCATCAGCACTTCCAGGTCCAAGTTACTAAGTCCTTCCCTTTACCTCTATGGTATTGCCATCCAGCAATCCTGTAGCTTCATCCTCCTGTATATTTTGGCCTGAATGTCACAGAGCTGAACATTGGGAATACTTCCAACAAGTCAGGGACTTATTTGTAAGTCCTGTATCCTGCTGGACCTGCAGGGGATGGGGCCTTACCTATGCCTAGAGCTTAACTTTCATTTGTTTTAAGCAACATGTTATGTTGCATGCATGAAAAGCGTGGTAGAGGTACCCATGAGCACGGTCCGGTTTTGTGGTCATTCCCTTTAGAGCATGGTGCTGATTATCAGCTCCTCCACCTAACACCCCTTTAAAATTTGTAATAAATAACGTTGTCCAAGTTAGTATCACATACACTACTCTCCCCATGTCTCCCTAGCAAAGCCCTCTCTGCCACGACCTCAGCTCGAATGGCTTTTGTTTACAATTTCACCAGCTGAAAGACTCTTTTGAGAACAAAAAAAAAAAAAAAAAAGAGGGGAAAGAAAGAAAGCTGAAGAGGCCACTATGAGGATCTAATCTATGGCTAAGACCACCCCTTGACTGGCAGTCTGCATTGCCATCAGCTGTATGCATCATGAACGCATTCGAGTTTAGATCAGCTGTCTGTGCCTTCTCCCTCATTAACATTGATAAAAGCGATGGCCTCTGCCGGGCACACAGCATTCCTCAGCATACCAGCTGCAGCTCTATCCTAATGCATCCTAAGGGCCTGGAGAATTAATTAGTTCTGATAGTCACCATGTTTCAAAATGATGGCTGTCATAACCCCACAGATAAAATTACACACCCCTAGAATATTCCACATTGCCCATTCAGACTCTCCATAGGCCACCGTTGGCTTCCTCAGATGTATGGCACTGGAAAGACTTAACTTGCCAAACCTTTTTTTTTAACCTCTTTGTTACGTTCCAATTAAGTCTGTGTTAATCAAAGGCAGTATTTCCCAAATATCCCCCCTCCTCTTTCCCCAAGCCTCCTCCTAGGCAACTTGATGGTTTGAGCCCCCCTTCCTCCCACCTACAATTAGCATTCAGACATTTCTCTTGGCAGAGCTAAAGCCTCCCTCTCCCTAGGAAGCTTTCTTCTTCTAAACACATTTTATCTTTTCCTACCCCTCTGCAAGGTGCTTTAGCCAGTTTTCAAACAAAGAGCTAAGTGACTTTCCTCAGACATGTGGAGCCTCCAACTGTATTCAAACACCCCTGGTACAGATATCCTGCTGTGACCAGCTCTAAAACAGAAGCCTCATACAGTAAAAAAACAGTAATTCATTTATTTGCTGCTGCTTACTTTCAAATTACTAAGTAAGAATATTAAATTTAGCTCAAGACTATCCTCACTCTTGGCATCCTCTGAGACCTCACTAAGAAGGCTGCTCCGCTGGGGGAGGACCTGAGCTGCAAGTAAGGTGGGACATTCCAGAAAAAAATAGCACCTTTCAGTACGCAGAGCTAATGAATGTTAAGGCAGAAATGGGTACTCTGCTTCAAAATGATCATATTTCTATATTTCTTCTGCTAAAATGGTGCTTTTGTCATTTAACTGCTTATGAGAGCCGATCATATGCTGCTCAGATATCTCTGGTTGAGGGCATTTCATGTTCATAAAGTTCAAGGGAATGATACAAAATGCAAATCATGCAGACAAAATAAATTATTTTTTTTTCTCTTGTTCATTGACATTTTCGGCACAGAAATAGGAGGAGTAACTTGGAGAGATGTAGTAGGTGGATGAAGAAAGTAAGGAGATAACCAACATGGATCTACTTAAAGTAGGAGCATCCAGTCCAGGAGTGCAATAGCCGAGCAGAGGAATGCTTCAACACACACAAGTTTATGCCACATCACATGGTATCTGAACACACATTGACTCTTACTAATCTTTTTCACTGGGGTATTTGCAACCTGAAAGTTTTCAGAGGTACGAAGGTGTCTAGTAGCTGAGACAGGGAGCATCTGAGTAGGAGGTTCAGCTGGGCCCTTTCATGTCAAACTGATCCCATCTATCAGCTGTGTCCCTGCCCACATCCACTGTCACACACACATTCCTTACTCTCACTTCCCTCACCTGTATCAATATTAATTAATTAAAACTATTCAAGGGGACCAGCTCCACAGACACATTTGTATTTTGGTATTTGGCATCTAAGGCTTCCAAAATTTTGAGCTTCTTGTAGGATCTAGAGATTCAAGACCTCACCACCACTACAGCTGGACACAGAAAGAGGCAAACAGAAAGCTAAAATAAAAGGTCCTGCTAAAGCCAGGAAAAAGTAAGACTAGGAAAAGCAAGAGGACAAAAGTCGCAGCTGAGCTGTGTAAGCAGCAAGATAATGGGAATGTGATATCTTGCCATCACAAACCTGGAAGAGGACAGCACCAGAAATCAACAGGCTGGACAGCCAGGACAGGCGCTGGAGGATGGCCAAGACAAAAGTCAGTACAGACAGAGCTAAGGTCAGGGCAGCACACCAGCAGGTGGAATCCTCACTTGGTGATCCCAGAGGTGTGCAGACCCCTCAGCACTCTCTGGCCCCAGCACCAGCAGGGAAAGGGGAGGAAGGATGCAAGGTCCCAGCCTGCAGAGATCATGACCACGATGTTTCTAGAAGGAAAGGGTAAATCCTGGCAGAAAGGGCTTCCTGCCCATTCCAGCAGCGTGCCAGCACCCAAGCACAAGCACAGACAACAGTGCTGGAGCTGGTTGCTGCCCAGTTCTTCAGGCACTGGCCAGACCACTGAGGCAGTCTCATCCCAAGCAAGACAGCAGCCAGCTCCCTGGCTGGCTAGTGGGGACGCTGCCATCAACAGCGGTGCCAAGGTGCACAGGCTGCTTTGAGCATAGGGGTGCTGCCTTCCCACCCTGTAAGTCCCCAGGAGCATCATCCTGTATTCCAGGTGATGTATTAGCCTGTATTTTTGCCCAGAGTGGAGCAGGAGCAGGCCAAGCAGCATGGGAGCACGGCACAGACTGTCCTTAACCCTCACAAAAGAAATCCCTGTCACCAACACAAGGAAAGGGTGGCTTGTCCCTCCAGGGTAGGGAAAGGAGTCTCCATGGCAGTTAGCAGGGAGGCCATGCTGGGACACAAAGGAAGGAAAGGGAAGAAGGGTTTACTTCACACAAATGCCTATACGGGAGGTAAGAGCAGATAACAAGAGAGCTGATGTGTGTTCCTTTTTATCTCAATCTACAGGACAGGAAAGGGACGTGCTTTATTTACAGCTCCTTTCATCACTGTGCTATCTGAAGTTGCAACAAGCAAAAAATTCAGCTGACCTCAAACTGCTGCAGAAGTTGTCAGCTCCTGCCACCACACTCACAGGGACCAGTTAAATATGTTTTGCTGAGGTAGCACAGTTCAACGAGGCTCCAACCTTTCATAGAAAGGGTCATTGGGCACTGGAACAGGCTGCCCAGGGAGAGGGTTGAGTCACCTTCCCTGGAGGTGTTTAAGGGATTGGTGGAAGAGGTGCTGAGGGGCATGGTTTAGTATTTGATAGGAATGGTTGGACTCAGTGATCCGGTGGGTCTTTTCCAACCTGGTGATTCTATGATTCTAAGGTAAAGCTGCAGAAGAGGGAGGTAAAGTTTTATTCCCAAACATTTCACTGTGGAAGAGATGTAGCCACAGGCTATCATCACATGGGAGAAAAGATCCTCCAGGGCTCTGCTCTTTTAGAGAAAAAGCTTCCACTGGGCCAGACTGTACATTTTATGCATAACCAAAATGACATGAAAGGCCTTGACCTCAGAAAAGAGAAATGACACTTCTCAGGGACATATGTACCATCAGCACGTACAACACAAAGCCTGGCTGTTATCTTGTCTGCATAAACAAGAAATTATGTACTTTACTCATTGTATAGCAGAAAGGAACAGAATCTGATGAGTGTGCAGGAAACAACTTGCCCTGCCATCTCCTGCCAGTAATTTTGAAGTATTCAGTTAAAGCATGTAACAAAAGTAGATGAATTTGTGTATTGTTTGTGCATCACCACTAGGTCCTTTGGGAAAACAATACAGAATTCAAGATAATAGGTTACAACTGCATCTAACCATGATTATAAACAGGAATTTGGGAGAAAGCACTATGTTTGCAGCTACCGTGGATTTTTAAAAACTTAAGTGAGCTTCAAAGCACAAGTTTTTATTAAGGCATCCTTATAAAGTGCCTTCAAATGACTGAAAAATTATAATTCAAGGGGCACAAAGCACAACTGGCAGACTGAAGGCAACAAAATTATTAGATATTTAACATGAAAGACTGCCCTAACAAGGCTGACCAGAGTAGCAGCAAAGAGCAACACTACAAAAGAGCTAAGAAAGCAGAGGAGCAATCTTGCTTTCAGCAAATCAAAATGTCTGTCTACTCATCCCTCCTATTCATATGATTGTAACATAGCTGAGTTGTTACAATTTTCCTCTGCTTAGCTCCAGGAAATCAGTCAGAATAATTTAACAAAAACAACAAAAAAAAAAAAAAAGAAAATCCTCCTTCTTATCTGGCTAACCAGAGCTGGAAGATGTTCTTTTGTCCTCCTGAGATAAAGTCAGCAGTATTTCTCTCAGAACCACATTCAGAAGACCCACCTTCACATTATTAAGGCTGATAAGCCAACTTCCAGAGATCCTTTGCTCTGCATTAGTTTAGTTGAACAAATGTAGTGACAACAAATGCAGCAGTTGCTCCTCTCTCCTGTCCATACCCATCTAAAAGCAGAAAGTATCTTCAGTTGTAACAGCTCAATGTCCTTGGTTTTGTGCTGTCAACAGCTTCAGAGAGAGGGATAAATGAACAGAACCCTGTCAGGATATCCTGTCATTCAGTTAGGAAGGGTTTATTCAGCTCTGCAGTGAAAACTTTCAGCAAATACCTTGTGTTTTGGGATTTTTCCTGACTGCAAGCAAGCTTCACATGCTATGTCTTTCACTTATTTTCCTTCAAGAAGACAAGAGTCCTGTTAAACTATTTGCCTACTAATACAGAAGAAATAGCACTTCTAATAAGCAATCATTTTATATCAGAATTTTAGTTCCCATGTCTGGAGGGCTCTGAAGAAGGAAAATCAAATTCTTCACAATGGAAAAATATCTAATTGTTTTATTCTTTTTGGCTGCAGCGAAACCATGTTTGACATCACAAGTCCCAGATGAGGTAAGAAACAACTTTTTATTGAAGTAAGGAATTGTTATATGTCTGTCTTACACTATAGGGGTGAGGATTGTTCCACTGTTATAGACAGAATAGTTTTCAGGTACTATATTTTATAAAAGAAAAATGGACTTTAACAGTCATTGATGTACATGACACTGAACTATAAACTAAGAATTCTGTAATTCAGTCCTCTGAAATCACAGAAGTTCATGTTTATTCCATGTGAGACTTTGTTCAGAGGATATGTCGTGAGCACACTGAAAAAATGTCTAAAAAATGGCAAATGTGGCAAAAGACTAGCTGACACATTTATCAAAAGCAACAAAAGAAAAGCTTTAGAATTTCTGATAAGTAAGAACATAAAAGCAGAAGTTTTTGCCATAGCGAAAATTATACACTTTACTACAACAAGGAGGAAAAGCCATTTCAGACAGATAGGTGGGGGGAAAAAAATCTAAGGAATTAAGCTATTGTAAGTAATTGTACAAAGTTATAAATGTAAGCTTTGTAGATTTGTGGGGAATTGGTGCATTTGTCATGTACAAATCCTAGAGAAGTGTGGAATTTGACAAAATCTCTTTTCAACACCCCTGTAGAGAGGCAGAAAGTGTTGGGTTACAAATCTGAAACAGGAGTTCAACAGCAAGATATTCACTAAATGATCTCACAACATGACGCTTTAAATTATTGTGTTCTAGAGAAAAAAAATCTTATAGAAGAGGAAACAAAATGACAGGGGAAGTCTGGGGGACGGGAGAGGAAGCCAATCCAGGTTTTTTGTTCGTGGTTAGATTTTTTAAATGGGAAAGTATTATGAAAAGTATAAACATGTACTAGGAAATGTGTCAAACTTGTTCTGTTTCTAAAAAAAAAGCTACTAACAAAACAACTTTCTTCCATTTTCCCTAAAAGTCAAAAGGGAAAAATAGGAAATGAGAGAAAGTGGTAGTAGCTTCACCATTCCAAAACAAATATTAGCATATAGCTGATGGCAGGAAAAGGATATAACTTATTTTTATTTAGTATTTACATTTTCAAAATCTCTTTGAATTTTCTTGTTCCAAAAATGAATTTTTTTATTGTGTCTTTTTGATGACAACTTCTGCAACAAGATAATTTCAGCCTCTCCTACCATCATTGTTTTCCCTTCTGAGCCTGAACATCCTACAAGCCTACCAGTTTGTCCTGCTTCAGATTCTTAATGACTTATACAAAGCACCCATAACAAGCAGGGCTTCAGTAGCACCCTTGGTTAAACAGTCAGAAAAAAATCAGCCAACACTCAGAGTTTATGATTCTTCAACACTAACAATACTGATTTAATTCAGTGGAAACATTCATAGGAGTTAAGCTGCCCAGACTGCACATTTGTGCTGTAGTGGTTCTCACTCTGGTGCATAAGTCATATTTCATTAAGGATGGGCTGTTAAGGTGGCTGCACTGTTGCTGAGCACCATAGTTTTTAAAGGCTTGAAGCATTCAATGCCCCTTGTGTTGGTGCCTCCTGAGTTGGTGTTGGATGGGAAGCAAGGTGCAGAGATGCTCTGGTTTCAGGTTGTAGGAAACACCTTAGACCTGAAGCCCAAAGAGCCAGGTAAGTCCAGGGTCCCACCTGCACCAGGTTCTTCCAAGAGTGTAGGGAGGCTGCTCAGTGCTCCCAGCTCAGCCCTGCTCGCTGCTGCTTTGCCAAGTGGATGATTGAGCTGTATCCACATTTTACTCACATCCAGAAAAAGGTCTAATTTTTATTTGAGAGGTGCCTGAAATGCATTTAGGCAAGAGTAAGAGGTTTCACTAACCAAATATTGAACGCTATCCAAATCAGATTTCAACAGTATATTTATAAAGACTAGAATCTGACAACCAAATAGATATTGAAATGTACTTGCAGCTGACTGATGACTACCAAGTGGAGTCCCTCAGAGCTCATGAAACTTAATCTCCTTATCAGTGTCTGCGCTATGTCCTCCCAAACTTCAGTGCTGAAATGTGCTGCTATCACAAACATTGAAGGAAAGATAACGAACAAGGGGAGAAACTGCTGGAGAGAGAGCTTCATCCAGGACTCCTAGGCTATGGCACATGTAGGAATCCTGCTCAAGGTGACAGTATACCCACCCAGGCCAGCCATGAACTTCTGGAAAGAGGTTACAGTACAGTTACATGTGCCCAGAAGGTCCTGTACCTGGACAGAACAAGGTTGCATTTGCACATATATTATTTGGGAATCCCTGGACAGAAGTAGCAGAAGAACACTGAGGAACACCTAACAGCCCTGTGATGGGCTTCATTCCTGGAAGTGGTGGCGTAGAATATACTCTGCACAGAAAATGACCTGAAGCTCCTGCTGATTTTTCTACACAAAGGGCTAATGGTTTATTTGCTAATGCAGGGGACTGAGAAGTCTTTGCAGGGGTGTGTAGGTCCCATTTACGCACACAGGAAGTGGCTGGACAGGCTGGGTCTGATGTTCCCCATCCAGGTGGGGTATTGGCAAACTGGGCAAGCTCCAGAGGAGAGCTGGGGGATTACTCAAGAACTGGGGAACAGGCGTCATAGCAAGGAATTCAAGAAATGCTAATTATCTGGGTGCACAAAGAAAATGTACCTTGATCTCATACTAGAAGTATTCATAGGAAGTGAGTAGTAAAATCTGTAACAGAACAGATTCCCACCCGTGTCTTGCACAACAGCAGAGCAATGACTAGAAACAGAAGCAAAACCATCACAGACAAATTATGACAGAAGCTACATGCCACTATCTATTTCTCCACAGCTGACCATTTCCAAATCAAATGCAAGCTTTCTAAAAGATCTTCTTGTTCAAACTAAATTCCATGCAAGATGCTCTATTATCCTGTATAATGCTCAACTGCTATAATTATCCTTCTGGATTTGTAATCTGGGAAACTACTTAAAACATCCACATGCAACTACTAACATATATAAGAATTTTGAAATGGATGGTGCAGCTAGAACTGTGTATTCATACATACAGACATTGGGCAGGTACAGTTCTTTAAGATAAACATTAAGCATCTCCTCATATTGCTCTGATAATGATTCAGACAGTAACTTAATTGACTACTTGACTGCCTAATTGAAATCCCATTCAGAGAGTTAATTTCAGTTCCATTGTGTCAGATAGGAAGTCTTTCATGGTCAATATTGCTTGAGTGAGTTAAGACGACCTAAGTGAACAGTTTATAAATGGTTATCTTGGAATAGAAAATTGAGCACTTCAAAGTACTTTCTCTCCAAAAATTATGATTTCTTGTATTATATTTTGTTGGTTTTTAAAGATCATATTTTCCATTAGATCATTTGTCACCCTTTGTGAATTATGAACTTACTTCTACAAATATTCACCTGGAATAAAGAAAACTAATCCAACAGCAAAGACCTTTTGCTTTAAAATAGGTTGATTGCTTTAGTAGTAGGCAACTGACACTAATTTTGGTATACAGACATTTTCAATTTCTTTTTTCTGTAGGTAAAAAAAGAAGAGGCTGCTCTTCTCAGTGTGCTCTGGTGGGGTCAGGCCCATAGCTTCTGCCAGATTTGAATGCAAAGCTAGACAGAATTCTTACATCAATTTGATAATACCAGCCATAGTCCTTTAGTTCAATACAGTATTGCTAATAATATGAAATTTGCACTTCAGAGGAGCAAAGGCTTGTGCTGTGCTCTCCGTGCATGGAGCCACAAGCAAATTCCTCCACACCTTATGCTTACCTTTTCCACTGAATGGAGAAGACCCTTATCAATACTTGTCTTTTTCGATCCTGCTTTGGGTTTGCAAGGCACCTTCAGAACTAATGCTCCATGGGCTGATGCTGTCCCAGTAACCTGGCTTTTAACTCTGCGGAATTTAGCACTTGTTGATAACGCATTCTTACAAGAAAGATGACACTAAGAAGTGTTTATTCATCAGTGGTTGGACATATTTTGTGCAGACAAGACCACTGCAAAACCCTAATATGTGGTCTATTGCCTAACTTAACTCCAGAGTAGGTATCGCCTGTTGAACAGGATAGAGCTTGTGGCTGTGGATGAGAATAAAGCTGAGAGAATTTTGTGATTTTTTCAGTAATGTCACTGGGGATAGAGTTAAACTAAGAGTACTTTTTCCTTCTTTTTATTAATTTTCTCCTATTACAGATGAAGAAGCGATGTGACCAGAAGCTGCTCATTCGAATGAAAACTGAATGCGCACCTTGCTCTTTGAATCTCAAAACTGAATGCCCTGCTGGTTACATCAAAGTTAGCAATGGGACTGGGATACCAGACTGCAGGTATTGCTTCTGTCAGAGCTTTTCACCATGTATATTGTTCTCAATGAAATAGAAAATATTCATTCATATTACAAATGTTCTAATAGAATGCAATTTTCTTAAGGAATATTTATTATTGGCATCACTAACTCCAGAACTCAACCTTCACTCAGCTTCAAGCACTGAGGCTAAGGCTTAAAGTACTACACTCAGTACTTTAAACCTTAGGATAATCAGTAAATGATATAAGAGGAAAATAAGCATTACTATTGATAGCTTAACACGTTTTATTTTGAGTGATACCATAAAATCACTTCATTGTTTATTCTGCATACTTGCTCTAAATTATATCAGAATATCATTTGATAAATACATATTATCATATAAATAGTATTTATATATCATTTATATCAGATATTATCATATAAATAAAAGATTTTTCAAACCACCAGATTGGGGAGATCTTGGGGGTGAAGGGCAGGAAGAATACCTCAAAAGAAATTTGAAAACTTGCTTTCAGTTAAAAAAAAACCTACAGTATTTTAGGGGAAATTAAGTATTTTGAGCCTCCTTAGCATTCAGAAGAAACTTGATAACAAATAATTGTAAATGCTATTTCAAATCAAAACTTAGAGAAAACTGATGTGTTTAGGTTGCAGAAATAAAAGAGATAAATATACTATGCCAAAGAAACAGCTCCAAGGATTTTTTCAGACCTTGAATTGCAGTGTATATTTTAATGAAGAAAAAAGGCAAATCAATACAATTAAGCTTAAAATGCTCTTTTCTGAAACTAAAAAGTGAAGAGGAGGTTAAGAATTTCATTTTTCCCACAGGAGGCTTTATGTACTTTAAAATAGTTTCAACTTCTCTTCCTCAGATATTATCTGGAAATCAAAACACACACACTTTCTTTTCTGGGATGTCGCCATCATTGTATGAAGGAATTTGAACAACCTGAGTGTTGCCAGGGACACTGGGGCTCAGACTGCATGGGTAAGCTCTTTTTTCAGTTTTGACAGAATTTGAGTAGAAACAAAGCAATGATATTTCTTGTTCTCAGAAAGTATTTCCATGAGAATTTTGTTTCATAGTGTTTATTATTGGGGTAGAAATAAACAACAGTTTTCAGCCAAAACTTAGAGGATTTGGAGAAAATCATGTATTCAAAGCCTCACTTAAAAAGAAAAAAATCATAGGAAAATCTAGAAAACTTAGGGAAACTCTTTGGGTTTGAGATTTTCAAAGCAAATCTTTTCAGTCAATGCCTTAAAATGTACTTTTCATCTGGGAGTATCCTCTAAATAGATTTTAAAAATTAAAGTTTTCAAACTGCAAGTTTAAAGGTTTCATTTTAGGTCAAAAATACCCTCATCTGCATCCAAAATATTTCCAGATATCTTTAATTCTTACTTTTTGATGTAAGGAGGTTCTTCTCTTTCAGCTTAACTTGAAAGAGTTTTTCGCTTCAAATTTATTGAACTGCCAACAAATGCTAAAGGCCATTACTGAAGTAAACATCAGTGCCTCTCCTCCTGCTCCCTTTTCATTAGTAAAAGCCTTCCAGCATCTCCACAAGTGCATTAAACCTCAAGCTACCGAGATGGGGATCAAGACCGGCAGAGGAAATTTCCCTACCCAAACAGAGTATTTCCTCCTTTAGTTAAAGGGGTCAAGGTCTGGTTCGGAGTCCATGAAGTCTTTCTGTCCACAAAACAGATAAACAAACATAATTTCAGTCCAAGCAACAGTCTAAATACCAATAATTTGTCTACAAAAGCAAAATAATCAGATCCCAATTTATAGATACTTCTATAAAAAAGACAGGCAAATAGCCGAATACATAGTGTGTGGCCATGTCTTCTTCTGAAGCTAAACACTTACATGGTGATTTACCCTTTTTCCACCAAATGCAGCCAAGTACCTAGTAGAATGAAGACAAGGCTACATGTGACCATTGTCCCATACTTTAGAGTGCTCTGGGTGACCACGCAAGGGTAATTGGTAATTATAGAGAGGCACAGAGCGTGCTGCCCCTGAGCCACAGTCCTGCCTGCACCACTGCAGGCAGGAGACTGCAAAGGCAAGGAAGCCCCTTCTTCCTTTGGACAAACTTCCTGGACCCAAAAAGGAAAGAATCAAGGTCTGAGCATTGTTTCTGCTCTCCTGTCATTTGGAGGAAGAAAATAGCTCTTTGCATTATCACAATCCCTCTAAGACAATATGGCACGCCTTGAAATGTTTGGAGGAAAGCTGATCCTTCCTGAGGCTAGAGAAAAATCCCTGACTAGGGGTTCACTTCACATTTAGCATCTGATGGCAATGACAAAATTAGGTCTTAAATAGCTGACTTCGTTAAATTATAGCATATGCTGAAATACACAGAGTGGAAGAAAGATGTTTTGTCCCCTTCCCTCTCCACAAAGCACCCCAAGCCAACCAGACACACACACACACCCCTCTGTAAAAAAAGAAGCAAAGCAAAAGGAAAAAGTGTGCATAAGGATAGGTCCAGAGGAAAAGAGCACAGCCTATCAACACTGCCAATATCAACCAACCATAAATACCACACAGCTGGTAGAGCTCAGATGCTCTGTGTGTGTAACTGTTGGGGCTTCAGCAGGAACTACTCCTTATCCCAGCTCAGGTTCCCACTCAGGGTAAATATTTGCATGGCTCTGAAGAAAAACCTAGTTACCAGCTGAAAAGGGCATGGTATGAGCAACTGAGTAAAAAGCACTATAAGAATAAAGAAAAAAGTAGGGAAAAAAGGCCAAGAGGAAAGATAATAAACCAAATTATGTCAAATTATATTGTCTAAAATACATCTCTACCCTCTCTAATCACTGCCTCAGCCAGTAGGGAGTCAGGTAAAGAGAAGTAATACAAGAAGCTGCAATTGAAAACATTTGAGAAATGCTGAATCAAAATCTATGAGTTGAAAAAGATGGTAGATTTACTCTCTTCTGGACTGGGTTTAAAGACTAGCCCTTTGGCCTTTGTCAGCTGTAACAGCTAAGCAGAAACATCTCTTTCTTACTACTTTTTGAAAAACACCCTTAATCAAAGCAAAGGCCTCGTTTCTCCCAAACATGAGTGGTGGCAGGTGACTATGACAGTACAGTTCCAGTGTCCCAGCACTGCCTCCTGTGGCCCCGTCGGCTTGGAGAAGTGCTTTATCTGCCTAACCAAATTTGTACGACAATATGGTAATTTGTTATGCTTCTGAAAAAGCTGTCCCTTGGCGATAGTATCAAAACAAGAGACGAGGTAAGAAAGAGAAAGGGAAGAGTAATGAATATCAGCTGCAAAAAACCACTATTTGGCAGCAATTTTAAAGCATCCTTTCCTAGAATTTATACCATAGAGTTTTTTCATGGATTCTGTATCTTTGCATATTCAATGCAATTATCAGTGCAGGTAAAAATTGTTTTCATTCTGAGAAAATATCAAACAGTTTGCATCTGTGTCAGTCTTAAAGATGAGATTTAGCTGTCATACGATAGCCAGGAAAAAAAAAAAGATACTAAAAAATCCTTAAAAGATTAACGTATATGTATTTATTACTTCACTTCCTTTCTGGTTATTTCACCTTAGTTCTTAATAAATCTTTTTATTTCAGAAATCATGCGATACATGGCACAAAAATTTTCATCCTTAAATTTATTGTTTTTTCATGAGAAACTTACTCGGATCCAACAGACTTCACAGATTCTTTATTAAGGAATAAATTAAGAAATATTAACCTATTGGTATAAGGCCCAAGCCTTCACTAAAATTAGGTGTATTTATATTCACATCAACTTATTTGCTTGTCACTCTGTCCAAATCAAATTAATTTTCATGAAAACTTCCACATTACTTAAACACTTTAGATCAGGGTTAAGTTATCGGGTGGGAGCATAAATCCAGTGTTTTCCTTCTCCAGTCACACAGAACAGAATGAGGCTCTTTATAAGCAATAAACCTACTAGTACAGTACAGGAGAGAACGTGTGAGGGCAGCAGGAGTTTGACACAGCTAGACACCGCCTGCATCAGGATCATGGTGCCTAATAGGAAATCCACTTGTGGGAAAGAAGAGCTTGTGGAAGGGAGTTAATAAATCATTTCCACTGAGAGAGCGTACAATTACGAAAAATAAGGATTCCCCTACAGGTGGAAGGAAACAACGGTACAATCTGACTAAAAAATGACCATAATATGACTTTCCTATAGTCAACCTTTCAATAAAAATGAAGTACTGAAAAATTTCAACCAAAATTTAAATTATTTTGATTTAGAAATGCCATCATTATTACTTATTCTCTCCTGCTGGCTTGGGGTTTTGATCAGACTCTCTCACCTGGTATATCACTGCCTATAATCATGGTTTTTGCACTAGAAGCTCTGAAGACCATAGGACATATTTGGCAAACAATTTTTATTAGTGACCACAGCAAATTGAACAGAAGTAGTTTATAAGATACCCAAATTCCAGTTTCCAAGATCATTTGAATCAAATATCAGAGTCTTATAGCAGACAGCGGGAAAAAGCAAAAAAAATGAAGCCAATGCAATTTGTAGGGGAAAGAAAAAGGCTTATTTAAACTCTGACTTAGCATCAAGTATAATCCTCTGACTTAGCATCACGTTCCACTGGAACAGGCTTCCCAGGGAGGCGGTTGAGTCACCTTTCCTGAAGGTGTTTAAGGGACGGGTGGATGAGGTGCTGAGGGGCATGGTTTAGAGTTTGATAGGAATGGTTGGACTCGATGATCTGGTGGGTCTTTTCCAACCTGGTGATTCTATGATTCTAGTTGTACTAACATACAAAAGAAGTTGTCAGGCAAAGTCCACTTGTATCAAAAAAGCTAACAGTTTAAAGCATCAGCATATAAAGATGGATCAGCGGGAGCAAAATCAATATGGTACTTTAGAAAATAAAAACTATTTTTTTGTGCAATCCTTTGATTCCAGTCACTAGCTTAAGTTCCCATAATAGACAGGATGATGGTTTCTGCTGAAGTTGAGATTCTAGTGAAGTGATGTGGGCAGCAGCAGATCAGCAGCTGTCACTTGAGGTCCCTGCCTGGTCCAAAACCCTGCAGCCTCTGAGGCTGCCACTCCTACTGTGCAAGAGGAGCATATGGGTCAGAGTGAGCTGGCTGATGGCTTAAAGGTTGTCCTTTCTAGCCTGTCCAGGAGGAGCTGCATCACCATGCAATGGGAGAGGACGCTGCTCCCAGGGTATAAATGGGGATGGAACGTGCACTTGTCAGGTACGTCCTTTCCATTAATGGAAAAAAAATACATCATCATCATGCAAGATCTGCTGAGAAGTAACGTGTATTACATTGTATAAATACATTAAAGGATAGTATTTCAGAAACAGTACAGATAATCTACTTGGAGTTCAATTTTTTGTGTGATTTGAACTAATCTTCACACTATTATTTCTACAGACCTGAGCATGTTCAGGTGAAGTTGTTAGAGCTATTGCATCTTGTCTTCCTGAAACAAGTGGCATGAGCTACTCTGTTTTGTGAGTCTGCTGTTACTTATGACTTTTTTGCCCTAATCAGAAGGTGCTTACCCTTGGGACTACTCTCAATACAATGTTCCTTTGCTGAGAGTGCATTGTGCAGTGCTTTATAACTTCAGCAAAAAAAAAAAATTTATGAAAACAACTCAACTGAATCCTTTCTACCTCCCCCCCTACTGGTTAATCTTTCCATTACATCTGAAGCACATCTCGGCATAGGCAAAAAAGAAACAGTGAGAAATACTCAGAAAACACAAAATTACAAATGTAAAAATTATTTGGACATTAGGCTTTATTACTGTTTTTTACTGTTAACTTGATATTCAGAACATCTGATTCGAAGTGTAAGAACTAAAACTTTAAAATAAAATAAAAAAGACTGAGAAAAACTATCATTCAAAAGACAATGTTTTCAAGATTTCAGTAGTCATCTCTGATTTGCTGATTGAATCTTTTCTTTTGGCAGCTAAAGATGCTGTTTTCATGCTGCTATATATCTGTCTATACAGAGATAGATGAGAGACTTAAGGTTTGGTTTCCATTCTGTAATTCACAGAAAGGATTTAGTGGGACAGCCTGTGAAAAATGTGCTGAAGATAATTTATTTGGTCCTTACTGCAACTCAGGTAAGTTTGTGCCTTTTTCATTGAAGAAGGGGAAAAAAAGGTGAGTGAAAGCTGTAGTCAGACACTAAGAAATCAGAGTAAAAAGGGTAGAGGCCTAAGAGTTTCCCATCAAGAGCTGCTGCCTGCTTCAGGGAACACAACAGGTAATGAAAACAGGCATCTACTCAATTCTTCATTCACAATGGGGCTGTATTCAGCTCAGGACTGCACAGACAACACTTATTGTAGTGCTATAAAAATATCTTAATCTTATCTTGAATATCTTTGCTATAGTCAACAGTCAAATAAATTGGGGACTAGAATAATCTGTGCACTCCTGCAGGCATGCCTCTCTGTTAGCCAGTTATCGTGTTATCCACTCTTCACCCTCAATTATGGATTTTTATTTATTTAATCTAAATATATTGGACTTAAAATATTGTGTGAGAACATAACAAATGCATAATTTTTAGTGGCTTACAGTGTCTTTGTACGGTTTTTAAATACATCTACAAACCAGAGATCTGTATAAAGGCTTAAAATATTCATGTGGTATTGAGCCAGATGTACTGATTCCAAAAAGTGCCATTTTTAATCAGGCCAAAAGTTCTTCTAGCCTAGTATCCCATATTGAAGGCCAGTAGTTGATATCTAGAGGAAGAGTACAGCAGCCAGGAATTGCATTCAAATCGTAGTGTTTAAAAGCTCCTGCTGGATCTACCTTCTGTAAATTATCTACCTTGCTTCCGAGTCCAATTCTGGTTTTGCTCTCTGCAATATTCGTTACCAAGGAGCTCCTTCTCATAAGAGAAGCAGGACATTGAAGGACACATCAGAGCTATGTGCACTATTTAAAACATATATGTATCACGAGTGTATATGTTTTTCCAGTTTTTCCTGTTTCTTAATGATTTCTATTATTTTATTTACCTTCCTGACCCTTGCTGAGCATTAAACAGACGCATCACAGAATACTGCCTGAAAAGAAATACTAAGAAATGTCTCTTTCTTATGTGGTAATAGCTGTTTACATCTATTTTGCTTCTGGAAGATCTATATAAAGTTACTTCTAAAAGGAGTCACAAATGGCCTCACTTTAAACTCTCTCTATTGGACTTCCTACACTCATCCTACACCCCTGCTGACTCAGAGGCACCTTTTCCACCAGCTGTCCACTGGATGCCACTGTTGATACACAGAAATGTGACTGAGCCAACATTTTTCATGTAAATATGATACTTGAGTGAATTCAATATCGAAAATGTAATTATTTTCCAAGAAGCTACTGAGAATTCAACTGCATATTAATTTAAGCAACATTTTACAAATCAGCTTTCAGATATTCAAGCTCTGCAAGTTTTCTAAGCACCTATAAATACTGTCCATTTGTGACTAGCTCCTTTTCAGCAATACCTTAGGCATTCCTGTTCTTTTTATTAGGACTATTAACATAGGTGGAATATTACTAATTAACTAGTGTAGGTGCTTTGCATGAACACAGGATATGTTTGTAAAGGGAAAAGGAGACATCACATTACTGTAGGTTAAACATGAAGTCACCAATACAACTCTGTACATCTTAGAGGCTTTTCTAAGTGTAACTGCACAGGGTCTTTTTAAAAATCATCATTACCATAATTGAAACAGTTATAGCTACAAAGGTTTTTAAGTATGCATAAGGCTTCAAAAACTATTTATAAAGGTTCTCATAGTTGTCTGGACTCTGAACATGGAGTTTTGTGTGCATATTTTCTTAAGATTTATTACCAGAAATGGCAGAATATAGGAACGGGACCTCAAAAAAAGCCTGAGACCTACACGGTGATTAACTATTCTTTTAACTAAACACATTCTGTTTGGGGCGTGGGAGGATATCACGAAACCCATCTCTCCTAGAGGTGTTTAAGAGAGAAGCAAACAGAATTGATGCAAAAATGAGCACTTTTTTAAGTTAAAAAAACTGCATCTGTTACATTATACCAAATTTTGGCCCAAGACATGTCAAATATAAGTTTTATGGTACTAGCAACTGGTCGGTTTGGTGTTTATAGCATGTGTCATGAAGATTTTCAGGTCCTCAGGCTATTATTAGCCTGCAAATTTAGCATGTTACTTACTGATGCATGCAGCTGTGAGCATTGATCTTTTCATTAATGGAATCCTATAGATTCAGGAACTCAGGTCAGAGCTTGGTTTTGAAAAATCATGTTGAGTAATACTTAACAGTTGTTAGACAGGACACTGTTTGCTCTGGTAAACACTAATGATGTCTCTCCAAACATCGTTACTATACAGTAAAGCCTATCCATCTCTCCATGTAGTCTGCAACTGCGTTCACGGAGTATGCAACAGTGGAATTAGAGGCGATGGAAGATGTACTTGCTTGTCTGGATACAAAGGTCTAAACTGTGATCAGCGTAAGTACATTGCTTCCTATACAAGATACATTCAACAGCTCTGATACAGTTAGAATTGCTGAGGATGAAAGTAAAACTGATCCCAGATTAGTCACTCTAGAGCAACTAAACATACATCAAACCTTAAACGGTGTATGTTAGGAGCATGATTTAGGGATTGGTGGGAATGGTTGGACTCGACGATCCAGTGGGTCTCTTCCAACCTGGTCATTCTGTGATTCTGTGATGTGAGCTCCCATAAACATCATCACCACTTCAGTCACCTGACTAATGAGAGGGATGGGATCAACGGTTCCTATATCAGGCGTACTTTGAACTAATACCATGCAGGATGCAAGGTCTCATGGCACAGTTTGCAGATACAGCTTAACCTGTCACCCTCTGTCATTAGCAATAGCTGAATGTGAGGCCTTGCGATGCCCTGCAAACTCCAGATGCGCTGCCTCAGGTGAGGATGGAAAACAACTGCAATGCATGTGTCTGCCCAGCTACCATGGGGATGGTACACAATGTGAACGTGAGTAATTTTCATGTCCACCAAGTTCTTTGAATACAACTTACAACATCATAAGTATTATTAGACACTGAGTGCACTCTTGAAACAAATCTCACCATTGTCTTGACTTAATCATATTTGGGTTCATAACCCAAAGCTGTGTCAGGTGCATAAACTAGATTCCTTGTGGATGAAACTAAACCCTCAAATGTGCCAAATAAAACACATTAGTCCAGCTGCTAGCAGCCTTCAGTCCATGCAACTAGACTAAAGCTAGAAAACCCCCTTGAAACGTGTAGTGAGGAAAACGCATTGTCATTGCTTACCAATCCACTCCCATCACATCACTATATTTGCTAAAGTTCAACCTCATAGTTTGCTTGCATAAAAATCTATGACAGCAATCAAAGACTTATATTTATTAAATATCCACCATGTGGGGGCTTAGCTTCCTCACTAAACATAAACTCTACACACAAGGTCATTTTAGCTTTCCTATTTTTTTTTAATGAAACAAAGGTAATAGGATCTCAGCTAGTGGTAAGAGTCTATCTTTAAAGTTATCTTTATAGAGATAACCTGCCATTGAATGTTCAAACTAACTGTATTATGAGAGTTTTTACTTACATTATATCTTACAGCATCCATTCTTCCTTCTAGATCAATAACAATGAAGAAAAATTGTTTCTTTTGCTGAAAGCACTACTTAGTAAATGTTGGCTTGGATCAGGTCAGAAATGCAATGCTTCTTAGTCTCTCTGGAAATGTTTACATTATATAATTCAACCTTCTTGGTCATAACTATGCAGTAGTCTTCTTTGAGTAGACTTGAACAGCATCCAAGAGCAAGCCATTAGAAAGTCACTCCTCAGGTGATGTGAGATTCTTCTAGTAGGCAGCATAGACAAGTGAGAGACAAAGAAATAGCAGGCACCAGCGGAGAAGGTTGGTGGTAGTATCCCTACCTCTCTTGGGTTTTGTACTGATGCAGCCTGCACAAATATAGCTCCTCTGTCCCAGTGCCTTTAGATATTGGGGCCAACTGTCTTTTACACTTGACTGATTGTGAAGCAGAGAGCAAGCAGCTAAGCACGTAAGTGAGGATACTAGTGGCTACACCAGACTCATCTTGGGGGTGGCATTGCTTATGGTCAATTCAAGTATGTGAATGAGTGAATGCGCGTGATTTCTCAGTGGAAGAGAAGGCTTGAAAGAGTGGATCTGAACATTGCTAACTCTCTCAAGTTCCCACTGAGGGGGAAGAAAGGGAAGAGGCGAGGGGAAGACAATGAGCAGCACCACTGCAGCTTATTTAGGTCAGCCTGGTCCCTAGCACCTTCTAGCTACAACATGTGCTTGACCATATCTTAAACTGGACACAAAGGTGTGAGAAGATCCTCTCAAAGCACTGCTGGACTATGAACAAGGACAAAAAATGCCCTTGCCTCAAAAAGAATAAAGGACTCAGAAATAACTACTGAGCTTCCAGGCCAGTCCTGAAACTACAACAATATGGAAGATATGACTAAAGTACCTGCTGGCCAGTTTTCCACACAGCTGAATGAATGACATTATATTGTTTAATTACTGGAAAGAAAACAGTGAAAGCCTATTGTATTGTGAAGGTATTGAGAAATATTTTCCAACTGATCTAACACGTGCTTAAATCCCGTATGGACCCTGTGTCACCAGCTGACCCTCTCTGGTTAGAATCTACCACAGAACAGGAAAATAGTTGTGATATTTTAATGAGTATATTATATGTTTTAATCACTTCATAACTCCATTTGCCAAGTTAAGAGGTCATTTCTGTTCAAAAGCAAACTGTGGGTTGTTATGTTAGTATAAACACATTCCAACCTTCTGTCTTCATGTCGCCATGATGCTTCAAACTTGGCCGTTATGAGAAGTTTAGTCTACCCAGGTTTTGTTTGACATGGAGGTGCTCTGGCAAACACTTGTTTTCAATTCGAGAACTGCAGGCAATAACTCATTTACTACACTTCTTATTTCAAAAGCTATCAACCCATGCTCCAAAAGGGTCTGCGATCCTAATGCTGACTGCGTTTACCTCGGACCCAATCGGCACAAATGTACCTGTCAAGAAGGTTACAGGGGAGATGGTCAAGTCTGCTTACCCATAGATCCTTGCCAAGCAACATATGGGAATTGCCCTGCACAGTCCACCATTTGCATATATGATGGTCCAGGAAAGGTTAGTGTTGAATGAGTGCCCCAGGAGTTTTGTATGTCAGCTACTTAAGAAGAAATAACCCTTTCTCTGCAAAAAGCAGAAGGAGGCCTCAGGGACACCAAGTTCTACTCCTAGCTTTGGCATAAGCCCTAGTACTGACCATGAGTGAGTCCCTTTACTTCTCTTCTCAATGTCTGTACAGCATGTTTCTCCTTTTGAAAATGAGAATGGCAATAGTGGTATTTATCTTAGAATATTTTGGCTCAGATTTGCCTCCCCAAAATGGAGGTACTGAAATAAAGTTTCTCCCAGTTAAATTTTGTCTCTCTGACCACAGGGTCTTGTAGGGCCAAGGAAGATACTTACAAAACCACCACAGATACATGACTGCATTTGCTGTATTTAAGAGAGAAGTAACCTCATCTCTGAGGACAACTGATGAAAAATAGTGTATAAAGGCTGCATATTATTCATGCTGTTAGGAACTGGCTCATATTTTTGTGTGTAAAACTGCCACCATTAAGAAAATGAGACTTCAGAGGACCATTTCTGTTTTGCCTGGACACCGTGAAGAGCCAAAAAGGGACTTGGTCGTCCAGGGTCATCTTGCTATTTACAGTCATACAAGTTGCTCCTCTCATGGGTGTCTCAATGAGCTTCATGTGGCTAGCACACATAGAATGGTGTGTACAGCAGCGGTGCTGATACACCTCACTCATTAGTAGTATGTTTTGGCACTCATCTTTGGAAGCAGAAGGCTGTAGATATAGAAGTAAAAAAATTGACATACCCACACTGATAAATGATCTGTCATCACAGAAGTGAATCTACAGGGGTTTATTTGAAGGAAATTTATGTGAGAGTCAGTAGCTCTCTGGAGTAGATAAAAGGGAGAAGGGAGTTGTAGAAATATGGATAAGCTTTATACTTGCATCTGAACTCACCAGATGATTAACTAAGGCTCACTGTCTTTAAAGCTTACTTCCAGAAAGTATGCTGAAAAGCACAATATGTGCATGCCTCACTTTTCTCTCCATTTTCCTATCCCTCTGAATTAGTCCCACTGTGAATGCAAGAAGCATTATACAAACTTTGTACCTGGGAAAGGATGCAGCATGAAGGACATCTGCGAAACAAACAACACCTGCCATAAAAAAGCTAAATGTGCAACGGTTGCACCAGGACAGATTACGTGAGTTTCTTTTCTTATTAAAGCTTTTATCTAGTTTCCCCATCCTCCCTCTCGTAAACAGGTTGCTTAAACAAATCCAGTGGGTGAACATCTCCTGAAGTTATCATTAATGGGTTTTTTTAATCAAGGACTAAACACAAGATTTATTGGGGTTAGGGTCAGCCAATTAGAATACTGTTTGATTTCACCAGACCAATTATTAATACCTATTAAGCAGGTTTGGAGTTATTTATAGCACACAGAGGTCATTTCTATACTAGCAAATAAAAAGGACTAATACCTCTTTCTGCTCTTCAGGGCAAGCAGCAGCATATAGCTTACAGCTAAATTCTGTCCTTCTTCCAAAACAGAATAACTGCCTCTTGGCAGCAGTCCCTGGCACAAATCCCTTCAGCTGTGCCCGGGCACTGCATGGGAAAATGCTGCTTGGTGTGGGCCAAAAACATGCCAGGGAGCATGCTAAAAATTAATCAGCATTAATTATCTTGGGACAGTGCTGGAGCCCTGGCCCTTTTTACTATACTAATACAGATACAACGAGGGAATCTGACCCCCATGGTGTGAAAGCAACACTAGCTTCAGCAGATTCCTCAAAGCCTCCAGTCAAGCACATGGGAAACTGCAAAACCTCTGGCAGAGTTTGCCTTCCTGCACAGAAGTTTGCTACACAAACATTAGGCACAAAGTCACTTTTAATACTAAAATGTTCACTCAGTAGAGTATTCTTATTGCCAGTTTTTGCTTCAACATGCAGCTTTCTCTTACAACGTAATATCAATATCACTTTTGTGTAAGCTATTGCGCATTTCAGAAAAGTTTATCTAGAATATCTACTAGGTCATTTTCACAGCATAGTACACTACTCAAATTACACTCAGTAAATATTTATACCATGCTTAGAAAAATATACTACTGTACAGCACAACCAGAGTAGAAAATTTAAAATAACATTCCACATCACATAAATCAGGACCTTGCTTTCCTAACTTTTTAGTTTTGGTGTTGCAACGCAATTTTCTACAGCTGAGGAAATTTTGAGAATTGTAGAATGGGAAAATTTATGACTGGGGAGAGAAACAAGCAATCTAAACGCTTTGCACATCATTCATTCAATGACCTATAATGGTAAAATAATAAACAGAGAAGAAAGGAGTGGCATTCAAATCAAACAATCTATCTATTTGGCAAAAAAAAAAAGAAAACATACTGAATAGTTTCCAAGTAAGAAAACTCAATTTATGAAAGAGGAGTTTTGCAAAGAAAAACATTAATTTGTAAATGTGGGCAAAGTAAATAGTTTCTGATACGTGATAGATTCTTACTCTATTTTGCCTGCATCCTAGATTTTAAATTTATTTGGGAGAGCTTGTTTTGGTAGGGTTTTGTACTTCTAAAACACAAATCTGTGACAGAGGCCACAAACCTGCATTCCTTCCTTTCTTCTGTCTTTATTTGGTTTTCATTAGATACATAGTTGTGTCATAAGCTTCCTCTATATGAAGTCACTTCTACTTTCTCCATAATTAAATTATTTGTACATGAATAAATCTCTTATACAGACAAAGATATAGAAAAGACAAACATTTAGTCTGTGAACATAACACAGCAACCTGTCAGAATATGAAGATTTTCTGTGTTTTCTGTTCCCATGTACATTTTATCCTGAGTGAGTGCTGACACCTCCTATGGTGTTGCTTCAGCACAATAAGTAGGTTTAGCATTGCCCAGAAGCTACACATCTTCAGCTGCTGCAGAATTATATTCAATATCAAACCATAACCTCTTTGGTTTCCAAGAAAAACAGGCTTACCCTCAACTAGACTCAATTATTTTCTCTTTTACTTTCTTGTTTTCACTTTGACTCTGTCTTCTATGTTAGAAATTAGTAGCTTCCTAAACCCAAACACTATTATACAAGTTTCAGGTCAAATGGAGACCAAAACCTGAGCTCTCCTTTTCCAGAAAGGTACAATTCTGTTCCTCCTCCTGACTAAGCTGAAGTAGTGATAGTTCCTGTCTTTTCCAGTCCTTTCTATATTGTCTATACAGTATGTCATGAAAATATCCAACAATTAAAATTAAATAGTCCAGCAAGGTTTGTTGTAAAGCTTTCATCTTTAGAGATACTTGGCCCTTACAGTATACAGTACATTCAAGGAGAAACTTATACAGCCAACAGCAGTATGAGTTGCAAACCAGACCCTCCAGACAAAGCTAAGACAAAACTGATCTAGTCAGTCCCAGCTGATCCTTCCCAAGCCTAGCCACACAGGGTAAATTACTCCATCAGAAGGGGCGAGGTGATGGACAGGTTGAGAAGTTCAATCCTACGGAAGGAGTAACAATCTTGAAGTACTGCATGCTTTCCTTTGGCAGCAAAACTCAAACCATGTTGCTGGACACCCACTCAGTTAAGAAGCAATATTGTTCTAAGAAAAGACATTTCCAACTACGTAGGTATTTCTGTAGTTCACACTGTCCCTGGAAATAATAGACAAAAAAAAATTACTATGTTTAACCACCTGCTTCTTTATGACCATTTACTGAAAAGGGAGAGAGGTTTATTTTGAAACTTTGGTCTGATTTGTGCAATATTTCAAGGGTAGTTTCTTTCCTCTTGGAAACTATTCCTCTGCTGCTTTGAAGCCTTAGTTTTTTTCTCCTCTGCTCACAAGCAAGGGGGACTACTTACACAAATTCAACAACATCTATCCCATCAGAAGGAAGAGGTCAGCCCCTAATAAAGAGCTGTTCCTTTCTCTCAGTCCTAAACTCTTTATCCATCTCCACTGTTGTACTCTCTACCCAAGAGATCTGCTTAAAAAAGGAGAGGGCTCTCCATCGCAGTTGTATCCTAAAAATCAAAGATGCTTTTCTACTTTTATTTTTACCCAGAACCAGGAGTCAAAGCTTGATCCTTTTGGCTGAAAACCCAGCACCTCCCTGGGTCTATATGCAGCCCTCCATACTGCAGGGACTGTGGGAATTTTCAAATAAGATTGCAGAAAAACAGCTACAGCAGAGAGTGCATGTGGGAAACAGGAGATACTTTGGCATCAGCTTGATACTATTGTGAGGTGTGAGAAGCAGATGCATGTTTGTAACCACCAGCACAGGCAAATGATTAGGTCATTAGTTATATAAAGAACATTTTTGCTTGCGTGGAGATATGTTCTTTCTCTAATGATGCCTTTAGAAAAAGTATCCAGCGAGAAGAATCATTATGAATAGGGCTTATACGAGTCCTGGACATGCTGGAGACTTAATTAGGAAAGGCACTATTAAAAGCCAATGTTTGGCAGCATGTAGTTGTTTAGCCTCCTATATATAGTTAGTGTGTCTTTCAGTGCACACTACATGTTGACAAGTACCTTCTTTAATTTTATCACTGAAGATGAGTAAATAACTGAGCTGACACCACCAGCCAGTCTCCCAGAAGCAGCCAAGTAGAGGCTGATTTTCTGAAGAGTGAAACAGAAATAGCTGAGATTGGCAAAACCAGCAGGTATTGATGGCCCCTCATGTTGAGATAGGATTAAAGATACAGATTTTTTAGAAAGTGCTAACCACCTCTCCGGTGAATAGTCAGGCTCACACAAGGTCAAGGTGAACACAAATCCTAGTTGTTCTTTGAAATTCACAACCATTGTGCATGTCAGTATCAAATAGCAAGCATGTGTCAATTATGCTGACAACAAAAATTTTATCCCCCACATCACTTGCAGTTATGAGGTCTTTCACAGCCATAAGATTACATTTTCATGAGGCGTGTTCCCTCCTTCAGACAACAAAAAGTGTCAAACTGACATTAGATTTCCTTTAGATTTTACCTTAGTTGGTACGTGCTGCTGCAAATGCAGCCTATCCCAAGGCAGTGAGGACACCGAGCCCATCTTGAGGCATTGACTGTCATAGAATCACAGAATCACCAGGTTGGAAAAGACCCACCGGATCATTGAGTCCAACCATTCCTATCATCCACCCATCCCTTAAACACCTCCAGGGAAGGTGACTCAACCACCTCCCTGGGCAGCCTGTTCCAGTGCCCAACGACCCTTTCCGTGAAAAAAATTTTCCTAATGTTCAGCCTAGACTGTCATAGGTACCACAATATGAGCCTGCTTTGGATGTCCATAGGACTGGGTCAACCATTCATCACTGACACCTCTCAGGGGCTGGAGTCTCCAGGAGACAGCCAGTGTGTTATAACTGAGATGCTATTTCTAGTGCAGAGACAGCAGAAGCATGAAGTGTACATCTGAAAAAAAAAAAAAAAAAAAGAGATCTTGTGCTTCAGCAGCTTCAGGAGAAAGAAAAAATAAAAAAGATAATGTTAAAGTACCAGTATCATCACCTGAAATTGTTACGTTACTTAAAGGGCAGGGTAACAAACAACCATTTTGCTTTGTTGAAAGGACTGCCACCCCTGCCTGCCTTTTTGTACCAGTCCCATACAGCTCTCACAAGGATTGATGAGCTGACATCATCCCCTTCATACAGAACTATCACTAATCCTGCCAAGTCACATGTAGCGAGTGGGGGCTTCACACAACTGCCTTTCCATCACAAGGGTGGCACTCCACACATTTATGCTGTAGCCTTTCCTTGACCACAAGCAGGCAAGTTAACTGGCGTTCTGGGCTCCAGCAACCACAACATTTGGTAACCAGCCTGCACCACAGAGGCATCATGTAGCTCCTAGTCAAAGAGGTCCTGCAAAGGTAGACACCGCTGCCTCCTAGCCTGGCTGACAGGAGGACATTGCATTGGGCAAGCAGCCACCAGGCTGCCCCATACACTGACATGCTTTACACCATATAGAAGCAAAGATTAAAATAAAATGCACTGATACTTCTGGAAAATGCAGAAAAACACTAGGTAACAACTAGAGCAGGTTTAGTGAAAGCCTTGCTGACACCACAAGGCATCAGTACACAACTAAAATGACAATCCCTTCACAGGTGTACATGCCAGGGTGGCTCCGTGGGCAATGGGTTTGTGTGCTATGGAAACATCATGGAGCGCCTCCAAGACCTGAATGCAGAAGTGGGAGGACGGTGGCAAGGCAAGCTAACATCTGCCTTATCCCTCATGGGTAAGTGATCACATGCAAGCAGAGTCTGCTCAGACTGGGTGGGTTGATCTTGCCCTGTCTTAGCCCAGCACCCCCCACTGCAGGAAGGTGCTGTTAACGGCATCACATGCAGTGAATACTACTCACTGCGGACTCCCTCTAACCACCTGAAGCTGCATTTGCTCAGCATGTTGTGCAATCTACAAGAATCTCCCAGCTAAAGAAGTTCGCTCAACTCCTTACACATCATTTGGTGTCACCAGTGGGTTTTGCCCAATAGGCCTATTTCTTCTTCCTCCCTGCCCTGATTGATTTGGATAATTGAGATTTGATCTAGACAATGGACAGAAGTCTACCAAAAACATCAGGATTCCCAACTGGATCCCTCTTCCCCAGTCCTCAGCCATCAGCAGTGGTATTGCTTTCACCAGAAAAGAGGAGAGAGGCAAGGGGAAGAGACTGATCCCATCTGTAGTCTCTATCTCCCTCAGAACACCCCATCAGAGCCACAGCTTGGGGGAGGGGGGATCTCCAGATTTCCAAATTGTCTGCAGAGGTGATGTGGAGCCCTTGTCAGGACTCATAGCTTCCAGACTTTCACAGTTACTGCACCCACCTCATGAAGAGAGCAGCATAACACTCTTCATCATCTTCCGTTGCAATGTCATAAATGTGACCTATGAACAAACACTTCTAGAACTGAGCTGGATCTTCAAATTAAGTTTGTAAATATGAAAAATTTCCTCCTGTTTAATTTAATTCACTTGGTCCTTTTCACTGAGCCCAGCAATTAAAGTAAAGGTCTTGAATTCCTGACCAGAACAAAGTAAGAATCCCCCATAGCTAGCCAAGGACAAAGACTAGCAGTGACCTTCAGCACTGAAGACACATCCATTTCCTTAGGGCCAGGAGCTCAGTAGCAGTTTCTCTGTGCATTTCTCTTTGTGTATCTGAAAAGTGACCAACATGCTGGGCACCATTTGTTAAAAACCACCTGGGTTTTATATTCTTTGGTTGTGTTTTGGACATAAATGTGCCATTTGATTTACTAGCCATAAGCTACAAACATGCATTAACAGTGCAAGTTATCTTACAATACATTCACTCCATACTGATGTCTTCCAAAAGCTAAGAATATACAGCAGAATAGCTCACATTGTCTGCAAAAATATATTAATTTTCAGACATGTTCTCTGGTTAGACCTACCTTTAATAACTGTAAAAAAATTTTTAGTTATGAATTTAAGCATCTGGGAAAAGAGCTGAATATTAGAAAAATTGAATGCCTTCATCTGCAGAATCAGAGGACTCATATTGCTGTCTGGCAAATAGAAATGCCATCTGGGTAGCAAACAAACTTTAATTAACTTTCGGTGAATCAGCTGTTATTATCAGCTATGTATCTGCTGATGTTTGTACTACCAGTAGGTTGTCACCAGCACATCCCTCAGCCCATGAAAACTGAATTGATTTAAGGCAGCAGACCATCTTCCTATTAAGATACCGGTCCAAAAAAATGCTGTTTTCATGTCCATCACTTTGGTCTTTATGCCATAAAATCCAAGCTGCCAGAAGCATTCTGAATGTTTTGCCTCATCCTGTGTCAAAAATGCAGCACCACCTGCATTTCATATCCCCTTTGCCTCTCATCTTTTCAACAATTTAGATTTTAGAATCTTAAAATAACGTTTAATAATCACAGTGTTGCTCTTTCTCACTCTGCCCTTGCATACCTGACATGGAGCCTATGCTTCCTTCCTCCAATAAGCTTTTCAATATACATTTAAACTTCTAATTTTTTTTTCCTCTCTCTTTAAAAGAAAATGTCTATGAATGGCCACTGAGTACTCTGGGACCATTTACTGTACTTGTACCAACGAACAAGGGGCTCAAAGGTACAAATGTAAGTAAACAACAGAGAGGGTTTAAAATTGTAGGGGGAGAGGGAGAAAATTAGATCCTTCAGAAATCTAATCTGTGTTTGAAGTGTTTTGATTCAACAGACTCAGAAGAACTTTTTGCTCCAGTACACTTCAGGATATATTTAAATCTAGGGACGATAGATTGTCTTTTTCCTCCTTGAAAGAAAAGCAAAATAATTTGGCAAGTCAGGGACTTAGTCGAGACAGAGGCTAAGCTATGATTCAGCAAGAAGGCCCTACAGGTCGCTTTTCAAGTAAAGGAAATTAAAAAATAAGGGTTCAGCTTTAAAGGAAAAAAAAAAGTGATCTGACATGCAGATGGCCAGCATCAGTTGTCTTCCACTGAAGTAGGGAGAGCTCTGGAGGCACCTACTGAACTGAAGTGAAACCAAGGGAAGTCTCCACATGATTCAGATCCTATCACCTCATGTCAAAAGAAAACATATACTTTCAGAATGTAACAACTGGAGGGAAATAAGCATTCATCACTAGACATTTGGTGGGTTTTTTCAGATGAAGCCTATATTGAAATAAATCTCTATTCTTCTGCTCTTCTAGATAAAGGATCTTCTGAATAATAAACAGAAAGCACAGTACTTTGTGAAACTCCATGTAATTGCTGGTCAACTGAATACCAGTAGCTTGAATAATACTAATGTAATATACACTTTGACTGGCAGGTCAGGAGAGATATCAAAGGGAGAAAAGGTAAGTGACCTTCCAGCCTACTAATAATACTACTCTCTCGTCACTCAACAAGGAGCAGGAAAGGTCTTTCAACAGCAAGATACCAGGTTGCAGATTGCTGCTGTGTTATGAAACACCACAGCTGTAGCCATGCATTACAAGGAGTTCAAGTGAAACCATCAAGGTTCCCACTAAAATTAGTGAAAACAAAAATTACATTTAGGGATGCATCACCACAAAGTGACATAGTGATCTAACACAGATACCTCTAATATCAGCTGTAGAGAACAATTCTTCTAAACTATGGGATCGAACTGCCCTGATGTTTACTGACATCAAATACACTGGGCTAGTGATGAACTTTACTCCATGTTTTTAATGATAAATAGCCACATGCATTTTATTTATGTTGTAGACTTCTATTTGCTGCATGATTCAAAGGATGCTGAAGCTCAGTGGGAGGTGGAATTTGCAGTCAGTAGGCACTTTCTCTGTGTGATCAGTACACAGAAGTTTCCAGCACAAGCTCTGGGTTTTTCCCTCCCCATACCCCCTCTAAGCTGGTACTTAGGAGCATGATTTAGGGATTGGTGGGAATGGTTGGACTCGACGATCCAGTGGGTCTCTTCCAACCTGGTTATTCTGTGATATGCTAGATTTTATAATGTAGAGTTCTTTAAATGTCTGTTAATGACTTGAGCCTATTTGAAGGCTGAAATCAAGTACTTCTGATGTTTTTAAGTAGATCAGTGACATTTGAGAAGAGAGATCTATTTCATTTCTTTAACAAGTATGCAATCTATTTGTAACAGGAAAATATCATTGCTGTCTGAGACCTGTTAGTTTCCTGCAGGCTTCAGTACAGTGCAGAATCAGCAATATTTTGTTGTTTTAAATATACATATAATATAAGGAAATAGGTTGTAATCCCTTAAGATTACATGAGTTGACCCTTTCAGTACAATCACATTTTAAATCATTTCCTGGCAGACTTTTATTACTGGCAAGTCATCAGAGCTCTTTTAGGTACACTGCTCCCCCCATAGGCCCTGCCCCTGCTTCTCTTCTGAACTTGCTGTCCTGGAACAAAATAACACTGTCTAGATCCAAAGTCAAAGGAATTTTTTTCCATTTCCTCAATAAGCATTGGAAACAACCTTTAGCCTCCCTAGATTTGAATGTCCCAGGTGTTGGCAATGGAAGGGAATTTTAGGCTCTATTCAACACTAATACTCTTTCTCTCTGTTTCATTCCATAATAAAGAGTTCACTATCCATTGCCTGACTTCTTTCAGGATAATCAATTAAGGATTAGAATCCAAGGAGGAAGGAGAAAAGGAAAACTGTTACAGGGAAATATTATTGCTTCCAATGGGATTTTGCACATTATTGACAAAGCCATGGACAATATGGATCCAACCTTTGAAAGCAGCAAAGAGGTGAGCCATCAACTATATACATATGTGATGTCTGTCTTCTAAAATAATTTCATATTCATTGAATGCAAATGAGAGTGACTGACAGCAGCCAGATAAACTTTACTGAGCCATTGTGTATCAATTCAGAGAAGCAACATTTCAAGTGAAAGGTAATGATGCAGTTTCCACAGCAAATAGATACTCGCTTTTCAGCCAAGCTGGTCAGTGGAGGATTTGGTTGTAATCACTGCATTTCAGGGGTTCCTTGGGATGCTGGCAGTCATAATCAGTGCATCTCAATTCCAGATCAACATCCTAAAAGGAGGGACATCCGGACAAATACTAGGCAAGACTTGCATTCAAAGCAGCAATTTTTCACCTCCAGAAGCTAACACTATAAAAACTGACAATTTTTTATTGGGTTTTTTTGGAGCCCTGCTTACCATAATTCCTTGAAAATTCACTTCTTTATAAGATGCTTTTACAATTGTTTTATTTCTTTGCCCTTTCTCATTGAGGATGAAGAAATAATAACACTTTCCCAATACACATACTGTTTGTATGTTCTGTGACTGCACAGTATTTCATGGCAGTGACAAACGCTAACTATAACGCTAACAGTATAGCACCAGGACAAGAGTGCTACCATCTCAGCCATTTCCAGATACCACCAGCCACACAAACAATAATGAAACTCCACTCAATCTGCAATAACTAAGATTCTTATAGTAATTCAAGAAGCATTTCATAAGAAATAGTATTTTTTCCATATTCCAAACTAAAATAAATCTTACTTTCGTCTTGTTTCAGGAAACTATAATGTCATTACTTCAAGGAAACAGAAGATACAGCCAATTTACATCTTTGATAGAGGTAAGGAACCAGAAGAGCAATGCTATGGGGATGTTTTCAGATATTCTTCATTATTAATATGTAATTTCCCTTTGATTTTTAAAACAAAACAGAAAACTGGCCTGGGAATGGATTTGCAGCAGGACAACAGACCTTACACAATCTTTGTTCCAAGTAATGAGGCTTTGAGTAATATGAAAACTGAAGCTCTGGATTACCTGCTTTCTGCAGAGGTACAGTCTTTCTATAATGCAGATCTTTCTTAGATATAAGATATGTATGTAGTTATACACTAGACGCACACATCATTTTCTTGTGCTCATTTAGTTTACTGTTCATCCAAACTAAGTTCCTATGATCAAGACTTAAGCCATCTCTAACACTTAAAGATCAATGTAACACCTAGAGAGGACTGGGATTTGGGATCTCCCACCCCACGAAGAGACACTAATCCCACACACACGTCCTCACTCCCCTGCTCCTGCTCTGCCAGCACTGACCAGAGTGCCACATGGCAAAGCCACAGACCGTTTCCTGGGAGGTGTCACCCTTGGCAGGGACAGACACCACAGGGTAGGTTGTGTGCCATGACCTAAGTACCACTGCTGACCCAAGAGGCAACAGCAACTGATGCCATTCCCGTCTCCATGCCCTCTCACAGGCCAGGTGTGACTTGATTTGGGCTAAAACTGCCTCTTTTTTGCCTTGTCAGGGTTCATGGAAGCTCCTGGAGCTGGTTCGATACCACGTGGTCTCCAATACCGAGGTGAGACACTGCACAACACTGCTTTACTGACCTGAGGGTGTGACAGCACGTTCAAACCCTTTGACACTCTGAAGGCAGAAGCTTTAGAAGAATGACCTCCACTCACTACTGCCCAGCAAGGGTGCAAAGGACAGTTATGCCTCTGCCTTTCTGAAAGTTGTCAAACCTGAAGATCGCTAACAGAGAACACAAACATTTCACCTCAGTGTCACAAATCAAAATGAAACCTTGCTAGGAGATATGGGGTAATCCTTGAATCACGGCAAACTAAAACTTCATCATGTCACACTTGTGTGTTACGTGCAAGTTAACTATTTCCACTATAAAATATCACTTTTGATCACGGGGACTTAGCACAGGTGGGGGGGGTGGAAAATATACATATATATAGTCATCCTGAACTTGAGATTCACTGCCTTAGCCTGCTGCAGAGCAAGAACCACTGTCTGGGCTGGGGGAGGGTATTGTTGGCTTGGCAGGGCTGCAGGAAGAAGCAGCATGAAAAATGCTTGCTGCTCTCAAAATCAAGCTCTTTCTGAGCCAATTCTGCTAAAATTAGTCTTCTGTTTATCAGAAGGGTGTGTGGTTTTGTCATCCTTTAAATAAGTTCCCTGTTTTTCACTCATTTTTCTACTTGAAACAAAAAACAGAATCCAGCAATGAAAGCTGGAAGAGACTGAGGTTCATCCCCCCCAGTTCCTGCTTCGGGAAAGGAAGGATGTGCTTGTATACTTAGCAAAAGGTCTCACTCACAGCATCCAAGGGAGAGGTCACACCTGGCACATCACGGGATTATGGGGAGCAGGGGCATGTGATCAACATGTCCCTTCACAGGACATCAGCACTGCCATTTCCACAGTGGTCTAAGGAAGCAAACAGGGCTATGTTTAGGAAGAGGTGATAATTTTCTCTGACTAGCTGCTATAATTAAGAGAAAAATTAATTTCTTTTGGGGCAATGATCTCTTCAGATGCAGCAACCAGCAAGCTCAGTCAAAGTTTAATGACTCTAACTTCACTAAACAAGCAGGTTAATCACTGCAAGGCTGGCCATGTAGCTAGAGAAAAGCTGATAGGGTCGTTCTCTCACCTTAAAGAAAAATGTGATCTTCCTTGTGAAATCCATCTGGATTTGGAAAAAGATAATGACATTACATTTCTGTTAATTAATTTTTATTCATTTCAGCTAGAGGTTGCCAGCCTCGTCTCAATAGAGTACATCAGAAGTATGGCAAAGCAGTTCATTTACTTTAATACGACCAGCACTGTAAGTAAAAGGCAGCTGCCACCTGTGAATAGATGTCTCTGATCTAGGCAAATGTTTGCATGCAGGGGGAATAAAAGAGGGAGGAGGAGGAACATTATAAGAGGAATTTCTTGCAATAATGAGGCAGAAATTTTCAACTTGCCATTCTCATATACTGTTAGAAATTAGTATTATAAAGGATGCAGAGCAAATGACTGGCATGTAAGGACAGCCTGAAGTTTCTTTTTATTATGATTAGACCCAGTTCAGGAATTATCTTCATCTGTGTTTTGCCTAGCTTAAGGGGAAAAGAATCTATTTAAAATACTTTAAATCATTCTGTTACACATTTTTGTTATTTTAAACACTTCTCAGTGCACACAGATATTCTTTCATTCCCTTTAACACTATAGTCTCTGATCCTGATGAACCTAGTTAACGCTTTTAAATGATCAATTTGTTGGTGCTTTAGCTAAGCCAAACTTATATGATATGTTGAGCTTTCTTCTGTTCTTTGCACATTTTAGCAAATATGAGCATTCTATAGAAAAGGTACATCTATGAAAATTCTTGTAAAGGCAAAGCAGTTACATAAGTAAATGCAGAAAGAATACTTTTTATTTTCTCCTGTGAATTTGGTTAGATCACAGATTCTCTATCACTTTTCCCCCACTTTGTCAGAGAGAGGGCCAAAGTATGCTTATGCCCACTGAAATCAGTGTCTTCTCACTTTGGCCAGTCTTTCAGTCGTCAGTTCCACAGACTAATAGTGCATATTAAGAGGAAAATTTTAGGTACTGCTGTGGTAGACCAATATCCAAGAAAATGAGAAACATATGCATGCTTCTTGCATAAAACAAGCATAACAAAAAATAGATAGCAACTAAAAAGAAGTATGACTAGTGGCTCTTGAAGTTTAATTATTAGAAATTGAGAAGCTATGAAAATTTATTAATAAAAATTATTATTTTATAGGGACAAGTGTTGGTGAGTGGAGAAGTAATGGAAGAAACAGATATTGTTGCAAAAAATGGTCATATTTATACTCTTGCAGGCGTCCTTATCCCACCTACAATTATTCCAATTCTACCACATCGATGTGATAAGACAAGAAGTCAAATCACAATGGTAAGAGAATCACGACAAATCAATAGCTCTTAATTCTTCTGCACTCTAGATCCCTTTTTACTTCTTTCTCTTTGTAGTGTCCATTAGAAGGGGGCTATTTTTGGAAATTAATATTTTGATGACGTATAACCATCTGTCTAGTGGTACTGCACAGATACAAATAATTTGCAAACAGGGTACTCATATGAGCACATCCTATACCACTTTAACACATCTAGTTCTTGCACTAGACCTTTTAAATAAGTTGTCTGCAGGTAAATGTTTTCTTCCAATTCCTGAATCTCACATGTGCATACAAGTACCTGGTAAGCACTGCCAAGTTCACAGGGAAAGTACTTCAGAGCAGTATTTTAATTTCTAACAAACGTGCAGAGAAAGGAGTCAGCAAGTTAAAATATTAACATAAAAATTTTATATTAATATATTAGAAATACACTCTTTTCAGAAGTCACAGTTTCACCTAGCTCTGTTTTCTTGCAGTTTTCTTCATTTTAGGAATTACATAACTGTTTCAGATTTCCAAGGGTAGATTTTGACATACTTTGTTCAGTTTGGTAACATACTACAGGCTTTCACACTTCATAGCATTCAGATACTATTTCTGGTAAGAAGAAAAATTATAAGATCAAGCTTTTAGTTTGCAGAAAACGTGACTCCAATTAGCTGCTACTGGACCGTGTCCAAGCACGTGCCTGGGCCAGAAACTGTTCCGGTACTGTAATGCAAAATATTTACTGTCTTAACTTAAGACAGTCCTGAACCATAGCCTTGAAAGATGTTCCCAACAGAGCTGGACAGTGTCAAAATTTAATGGAGAAAACACAAGAGCTGGCAGTAAAGAACTATTACCTCTGGCAGTAACTAGAAAGTGCTGTACGTGCAATATAATCATAAACCAGGCAGAGTGCCAAGCTGCAATCTCTAATACAAAAAGTGATCAAAACCTTACAAATTCAAATTATACTCCAGTAACTTGAATTCCTTACCAGTAACCTACCTACAATCTATGTCTGATATCAGCCAGTCCTAAGGCAACACTATGAAAAATTATTTAAAGACAGAACAAATAGTATCTGTCCCAAAAGTCATTCCTCAAACTGAAGTCAGGCACTTTTGTCTGCTCTGAAATCTTTGTGCACAGTTTAAAATATAGGTAAATATACAAGGTTTTAAGCAGAGTAGTGTTACCAAGGAGAATACCAGAGGGAGCAGTGGTTTTGCTGTTTTTACCTTGCATCATGCATCTTTATCTCTCTCAGAAAACAAGAACAATGCTGCATTGTAAATTCTATTTGTGGCACCAGTGAAAAGTAAAAAAACAGGCAGGAACTGGCAGTTGTAAATACATAAAAGAACTGTATAACCCTAAAGATGAAACCATGATGCTAACATATACAAAACCATGTAACTGAACTCGAGTAGTAACTGCAGGACTCAATACCTTGCTCCACCTTCTCCCAGAGGTCTTCACTCTGACAGCAGACTTGGTAGAAGAGAATATACACCTGTGCTTCAGACACTTCAGTGCAAAGACAGTATCTTAATCTACTACTGAAAATGGCCAGATTGGACCGTGTGTGGTAGGGCAAACAGGTTTCACTATACTCATTCTGTGGTGTAGAAGAGAGGAGAGACAGGACTCCCTTGGGAAAAGGAGATGTCAATGGCTCAGACCATCTCAGATGGAGAAAGATAGTAAATACTATGTGACACTACTAATTTACTACTAGTAGACACTACGTGGCACGGAGCAGCATGGAGAGCAAAGCTAACAGCAGGAAACACTTCCCACAGCAATAAGCCAGATTTTTAAGTTCTAAAGGAGCAAAAAGCACTTGCAATATTTTCAGAAGTGCAAAGAAAGCTAAGACTGTAAGTTAACTTCAGCCATGACTACACAGCTTATCGAAGAGCTTTTGTAATGCCAAAATATATTTTCCAAAATACTTCTGACTCACAGACATTTAAAATAGTAGTGGCATTAGTACTTCAACTATTTGATGAACAAATGCTTTTGTAAGTCTGGTCCTTTATTCCTTTAAGTGCTGTACAACATGAGGTATTACTATATCCAAACCAGTAGCTAATCCTTTCCTCACAATTCCAGCAATAAATCAGTGGGGAAAATACCATATTCAGGTTCATGGTCACTTGTCCACTGATTATGAAACACGGTGAAGGAACACATTAGATGCTAGTTCTAGGATGTGTTCTAACTTGTTTGAAAAGCAAGACATTAGCAGTCACCAGCATGACAAACACACACTGAAAGGCTCAGCCTCTCTGAAGCTATTCCATGTTGAGCCTGTCAGAGGATTCGCCTTTAAAACTGCCACTGCAGTTGATATCTCCTCAGTGCAGTAATTGCCAGTCTCTATCACCACCACATGGTTATAAATTAGCTAGTAGGTAACAGCAACCAAAAGATGAAGACATAAAAATGGTTATACAGTGTGGGCTCATAGTGGAGTACAGGATCTATGGTATGAGAGCAAAGAATATTTTTCTCTCCACTGCCTGTACACAAGACAAATTTCTGTTCACACTGTCAATATGCAAGGCTTGATTAATTTGTGGTCTTCCTAGGAAGAAATAAAAGAAAAATCTCATAGAAGTGTACAGACTGCATCAGATCCACAAACAATTTTAATAAATATATTATACCAAGTTAAGCAAATGACACCAGTGCATTTGTGTCCATGCTTATCTTCTTTTAGGAACCTGCCATTTCTTTAAAAGAAGGGATGAAGGAAGGACAAAGGAAGATAAAAAGGGGAAGATGGAAATTAACAACCATTCTGAAAAAATTAGAACCAGTAGATATAGTCCTGGTGCCTGCTGTTGGGCTCCAGATCCATGCTGTAACAGTTAAAATCACAGAACAGACGTATTTAAAATTTATACAATCCACGAGTATGCAACTCAATATTTGGAATAATGCCTTTTTAACTAACTGTCCCTACTATTTTTATCTAGGGTGTTTGTGCAAGTTGTTTATCGCATGTATCAGCTACCTGTCCGCAGGATTCAAAGCCCATCGTAAGTTATGTTTCCTGACATATTCACCTGCTGTACAAAATGCATAGAGAGAAGGGGTCCTCATATGTTGATTACTGCTCTCCAAATAATGTGGCCAAAAGATCCAGATACAAACAAAGGAGACCGCTTAAAAAATACAAGTATATGTGGTACTTTACTCTCTTTTTGGCAATGACTGAAGCATCAGGTAATTTCAGCATTATTTTGTTTGCTGTTGCAAGATCCCTCATAGACTTCACAAGTTCTGACTCTCTTCTCAGGTAAAGTCTATTTTGGATAGGCTTTGGCAGAAAAGAGAAGGAAAGAATTAGAATTGCTACAATTATGCTTTGAGAGTTAGTGGGGAAAAAAATTAGAAAAGGAATACATTTAAAATAGACCTTACAACTGTTAAAAATTTCCTTTTTATTAAGCACCCTCCCAGAAGTAACTCTCTGCAGAAACAGCTTTAGAAAGGGTTGAAAATCTTCTTTTTGCTTTACATCTAAGAGATGTAAATCTGGCTGCATATTTGTCCACATACAAAACTCTATTCTATCTAGCACAGGAATTTTATTCCTCATGTTAGAAAAATTCACTGGTAGTTAGTCCTATATTTCATGTTGAGTAACAAACTATATGCCATTATTCAGCAATAATTAAAAGTTCATATTAAGAAAATAATACAAAATTTGATTTTTTTTTTTAAAATGCAGCACTATAGAAAGGTTCTTTCTGTTCTCCAGGTAAATTACGTTGTGATAGTAATACTGTATCACAGAACTTAGAAATTGTTAGAAATGTTGCTTAGAAAAGTTGCTTAGAAATATTAATGCTGCCACTTTGTGAATGTTCCAGCCTTTCTCAAAACGGAGATGCATTATTGAAGGCCCAGCCTTTCCAAAAACTGGCTGTGCTAGATCCTGCAACGTAACAATAAAGGTACAAATTTATTATTCCTTACAGTGAAATATCTATAAAAGTTTTCCAAACTATTTTCTTTGGCATTATGAGATGTTTGGAGGCATCTATGTAGTTTCCATCCTCTCCTACACAGGGCAGGGTGGATTTACTCTAAATCTCGGATCAAAGTACCAGGTAAATTCCAGTAAGGTTTTTTTTAGCAGCTGTACGTTACTGACATTCTCATACTCCATAACCCAGGAGTTTTCGCATGAGACTCCAAGTCCAAATGTTGTCCTTGTCCAATAAAGCTTCACCAATGAAGAACAGGAAAGCTTGTTTCCCCCTGATCTCAGCGCCTCTAGTTCCAGGCCTTAACAGAATATTGGATAACAATGAATGGGAAATGGTTCTGAGAACCACAGCCCACTCCCTCTGCTTGGCAAATATAGTCCTCGCAGAAGTCATTAGTCCCTGAGGAGTAATTTCACCTTTCTGGCTCATGGGGGTCCTAAATAGGCTCCTGCATTTCATGATAATGATTAAATAACAAGAAGAGAAGTCTATAAATCCTAAGCTTTGAGAGTCTTTTGCTAATTTCTCTTTCTCTTGAATCACACATGTAAATGAGGACTTTTTGTTTTTCTAATACTTCTTTCTGTGCTCTTGATAAATAAATAGATCAAGCAGCCAATTCATGAATAAAGCAACAGATGCAGCAAGAAAAACATTCAGGGCTTTGTAGTGGCTAAATCCCACACCAATGCAAAGGGGAAGGAGGACAATCAAAGCGGCATGTCTAGTTTTCACAGTGCCTCCCTCGGGTAAAACACGTCTTCCAATTTCCAATCTTGGATGCAAAGGAGACTGCCTTGCCTCTGAATCACATTTCACTCCCACAGGCAAATATATGAGTGCACACACTATGAGCAGGCACACACAGGCAAGTTTGAGACTGGTGACAGAAAGAGGATTTCTAGCACTGATGAGTCAGATAAGAACAAGGGAAAGATCTTGTGGTCTGCGCATCCCCTTCTTGGGATGTCAACAGGCCTCCTGGTTTTATCAAGACCATTACAGAGGCAGTGCTGCTTCAACACAAGCCTTTCAAGAGCCAGCTACCAGCCTTTGCCAGAGGGCCAAACATGACAGAGAGTTGTGCATCACTTCCTTGCCAAGGTGCTGGAAAAGAGGGTGTTTGCTTTATTTCACAGGAACCAAAGTGTTGCAGTGGTTTCTTTGGCCCTGACTGCAGTCCATGTCCGGGAGGTTTCTCCAAACCCTGCTCAGGAAACGGGCAGGTAAGCAGAGCACCTGACAGCACCCTGCACTCCCATGGTGGGGAAGGACAGGCTGTGTCCCGAAAGTCCCTGAAGCACTTCTGCACAACAGCAGGGACAGGAGTTGGACTCAATGATCCTTATGGTTCCCTTCCAACTCAGGACATTCTATGATTCTGATAATATCAGGCTCCACAGAGCTTTACCTGCTGTCTACGTGCAGTGATATCTGTAAATGTGAGGTCCAGTTTTATGGAGGAGGGAATTGTTCTTCTCTCAGATGTCAGAATTGCAGGTTTCTATGGTTCCAACACGCAGCACACAGGCAAGGTTTCAGCGAAGTGACTTGCACAGCACAGGGTGATGACCAAGCTCATTATGCTCATTTTAAAATTAAAAAGAAAGGTATAATACATAAGAGAAAAGTACAAGCATTAGGAAAGATTTTGCTTCGAAACACATTTTTCACAAAAGCTGGTTCTTCCTGGTAGTCTATCACGGTCATAATATAGACACTCATATAGTCTCTTCTCTAGGGGAAGGAAAAATATTTATTTCTATTTATATATAAAGACCACCTTTCTTGCCTGTCACAGTGTATGGATGGCCTGGATGGAAATGGGACCTGTGTTTGTGCTGAGGCTTTTCAAGGCTCACGCTGTCAGTTCTGCTCAGATCCTAATAAATACGGACCTCAGTGTGACAAAGGTAAGTACAGCCATAACTTTTCAGCTCAAAAGTGTGGGATATTTTGGATCCTAGTAACATTAAGGTAGGATTTAACTGCTAGCTAAACATTCTCTACAGTGGATGAGCAAGATGTCTCTGGGGTACTTTCACTTATTATTTCAAAAGGATATATCATAAGCCCAGAGTCAGTGAAAATTTTGTCACTGACTTAATTGGCCTTTACGCAGCAGCCATAGCTTGCTTTATTTAATTAATTGTTCTTTTCATTTCTGTCTCCCTCACATAAGTAATTGAAAAGAATATCTTTGCTACCTCATTCCCATCTAGTATGGCCCACAAAGAACAGATTCTAAATGCAACAACAAACAGATGTAATCTAAGAATGACTAGATCTATAAACAGATTTTATTTAGGGCCACTTAGTGACCATCTTTATGAATAATTTCTGATCTACTGAATAGTTTGTAGTTCTAGCAATCATCTTCTATATATTGACAGATTTAACCCTGCTATGTCACTGTACTACATTTGAGAGTCTACAGATTATACAGCATCAAATATAGATCTATTCCCCATCTACAAAATCATTTTTATTTGTCTTTGCTATGAAACAGCCGGTCATCCATGAAGTACAGTTCACTCAAAGGTTCAGAGGTATACAGGAAAAAAAAAAAACCCTGAAAGATGAAATCCATAAGAAAACGTACTATTGCCTAAGCTCCAGTCCCATCAAAGCAGTGCATGTTGGCTTAACTAGTCACTACCAGCACTTCCTGGGGTTCCAGAAGGGTTACCTACGTTCTTTAGGCATATTGCTGTCCCTTCCAGAAGAACCTGGCAGCACAGTCACAGCAAAACGCTGGTAGGTCTGTGCTGCTTCTACATGTACTATCCCAGCACTGTGCAATTTGTAGGATGTGGAGTCAGTATTACAATATCCCATATCACTGAAAGGATATCGAAAGTTGTGCAATAAAGTCACTTTAACATTAGTAGCCTAGGACAGAGTATTTTGGTTGTACTTCTCTGAAGTACTTTGAAATTCATTGATAGATAAGTACGCTATAAAGACACAACAGACTTTAAATAGTTATCCATAAAACACATCTGAAAAGACATGGATATGATAAAGAAACCGTAAGTCCTGCAACAAAGTGAGACTTTAAAAATGCAAAAGTTTAGACTCTAGGAAAACAGGAGGACCCAATTCATAAGAAATACTATGTATGTATGCCTTTTGTCACTATGGAATTACACATTGTAATTTATCTCTGGTAGACTGCCCCTGCATTCATGGGAAGTGTGATAACCGAATAGACAGCAATGGCATCTGTCTTCCTGGATCGTGCAGGAGTGGATACACAGGGAAACTCTGTGATAAGCAGATTGTTCCTTGCGAGCCCTCCCTACAGCTCTGTCATGCACATGCAGATTGTCAGCTTAATGATGGTGCTGTCAGGTAAGTCAGTAACTTGCATTTAAATAATATTAACTATGGTGAAGCTCTTTCCCAGTTGCTTAATCGAAACAGCACCTTGTAACAAGTACACAAGCCTTAGCCACTGAAATACCACTATGGAGCAGATAAGCAGAAACGTGCATCACATCAACCCTGAGTTTCAAGAGTACTAAGCTCTCAATACCTTATCCTGTACCTTATAATCAACACTGACAGGACAGATACATAAGGATCAGACCCTTATCAGAAGGCTGCCTGCCTACTGACACCCACAAAGGCTCGTAAGAACCTCTTATTACTAACAGTCCTTTAGTGAACTAGGAGTTTGAGCCTTGCTGGAAAACAGTGAAACTCTGAAGCAGTCTGGGGACAGATAGCTCACTCCAGTTACCTCAGATAAGATTTACACACCACAACATCACAGACTTCAGCACAGGCTCTCCAGTCCTGACAGGACTGGTCACAAAGCTCTGGTACTGCTACTGCTGCCTCACACTTGCCTCACTCACCTTCACATGCAGCAGGTTCGCTTCTTGCCACAGTGAGTCACCACAGAAAGAAGTACGAGGGATGCTGCATGAATTTGAATCAAATATCTTCTAGTATGATTTATTCTTGAGCGAGGGGTGTGAGAATACAAGGAGGTTCATTGTCTTTCATGCATTTCAGGGAAAAAGCTATTTTCTGTGTCACTGAAAGAAAGAGTAATCTCAGCTCTTAATTAATTTAGAGCTATTAGCTTAACTTTGCAATGATCCTGTTAGTGCAGATTCTTTTGTAATTTCACTCTCCATCTGATACACAAAGAATGGATCCCTGGTTTTCTTTAATTAACCCTGTCGCTATTTTGGGAAAAAGACATAATGTATGCACTTAAGCTATTTGCATCACGAATCCAAGGCTACCAATTTTAAGCAGCCTATAAATAGCAGGTTACAGCAGAAAACAATTTCTTCACTTTACAGCTGTCCTGCCACATTTAATGCCTCCCTGCTCCTCTTGTCTCTATAGCTGTGTTTGCAAACCTGGCTACGAGGGAGATGGCATGAGCTGCAGCAAAGTTGATCCCTGTGCTGTTTTAAACCCAGGCGGCTGTAATATCAATGTAAGTATGTGCTTTTCCTACAGAGACTGACACCATAGAAAAGTGGGCAGTAAGGAGGGTTTGGCCAGAAACTTTTGCAGAAGGAGCCATCACAATTTTCACTGCAGTTTCAAGCTTTTTTCCCCCCAGGAGTGGCATTGCTATTGCTTAGACAAGCCTTACACCTAAAACTAGGTATCATGTAACTATCCTGAACAGATGCCTCTGCCACCCCTCCCAGGCCGAGTGCATTCAGATAAGCCCAGGAGAGCACACGTGCGTTTGCCAGGCAGGATGGACGGGTGATGGAAGGGACTGCTCAGCCATCAATAACTGCCTGCTGCCCTCTGCAGCAGGATGCCATGAAAATGCCACTTGCATATATGTTGGGCCAGGTCAGGTAAGTCCTCTCAACATTCATTGCCACCTTCAGCACTAGTCCTCACCCAGTTTGCTCTGCCAGTGCTTCTTACCCTGTTTCTTCCCCAAATTCTCCTCTCCCTCCCAGCCATGAGGTTATTTCCACATGGTGCACTCTACCCAAGTAGTTCTCTTCATTTCTTATCCCAGTGCTCACTCCTTCCTATGCGGTAATGTTCTGGCAGCAAATACCTTTTACTGAGCATGTTAGTAGATGTCAGGTGATATTAATCAGCGTCATTCCACTGAAGTCAACGGAACTATGCAGAAACACCGACACACTAATCCACCTCATGTAGAATACGCATACTATTTTAGTCATTTTAATTAATTGCTGTGTTTTATTGAAATGATAGAATGACTGCAAGTGTAAGGATGGATTTCATGGTAATGGAATTGAGTGCACACCCATAAACTCATGCTGGGAACAAAATGGAAAATGTCATCATCTGGTGAGTAATAAATCATTCTCTGAACAAAGTGTTCAGATACATATCACACCTCGCCTTCTGCGCACACCATAGTACTACCTTGCCATTTCAAGCCTGTAATTTCTGTTTGAGTCAGAACAAAACTTTCCAAGCAGTGCTACAAGCACCAAAAATGCTATGTGAACTACATCAGTATGGTACACGTGCTGAGGACAGACTACAAAGACTGCTACTAGTTCAAGGAGTATCTCAAGACTGAAGCAAATAAATGTTCCTTCTCTACCAGCAACTAAAATTTGGATGCAATAGTCTGTTGAGATGTTCACCTGGGTCAGGCATCTCTACACAGGCATCTATCAGCTTCATCAGTAGCTGCATGTGTTCAGCAGACCTGCAGGTTCTGCTGTGCCCTGCAGTGCCTGCAAAAGCCACACCAGCCTCGGGGGGGGATGCAGGAACAGAGTTAAAGAACACTGGGGAGCAAAGAATGGATCTGCTGTAGTTGGGTGGTGGAACCCAATTTATTTAGGGAGGAAGTAAGAAAGGGTAGAGCAAGGGTTCAGACTCCTCGGCTCAGTGCATGGTGGGCAGGTGACAGAGTTAGGACCCTCAGATGGTGGAATTTGTCCTATAGAAGAGAGAGGAGGTCCATGGAAGATGGTACAAAGACCCCCTGTTAAAGTTATATCTCTATATGAATGTGTACCAGGAGGAGGGTTTACAGACCATCCTTGCTCTTGAGTGGTCTCCTGAATATTTGACAGTTTTTCTCTCTTTCTGGTTCAAAGGCAAACTGTTATTTTGAGTCTTCTCGTGGCTGGGAGTGCGTGTGCCCAAAAGGCTATGAAGGAGATGGTAGAATATGCTATGGAAATGCTGCAAATGTAAGTAAGATGGTCATCTTCTCTGAGCAGACAACCTGCTGCACAGTTTTCACACTGGATCTCAACCAGAGAGTTAGCAAAGCTATTATAAACAGTAAGATAAAAATGATGCTCACAGTGCTATCTACAGACAGTGTTTCTGCTGAAGACTCTTGCCTGATGCAAAAATGATCTATTATGTTTTAAAAGGTAGCTTGGAAAGAGTCCTAAGGGATCCGAGAATATTTCTTTAAGACAAATTAAAAAATGTCAGCCCCAGAGGCCTAAAGTGCACAAGTGCTAAGCACTCGCCTCCAAGCTGGGAACAGTGAGCACCCAGCTCTTCTGAAGTTCTGCCTTGAGGTGTCTCTCAGTGGAAATCATCAATTTATCATGTTAAAACAAATCATGCTGCCCAGGTGGCAAATAAAACAAAAGGAAGTAAATTGGTGAAATAAATATACATTTAACAGCGCAGGAAAAATGAAAGTGTCAGCTTTCCCAGCCATTGGCAATAATCTTATATGGCTCTTAGCACTTTCTGCCATCCCTGCTCAACCCATCACCATCTATCTCTGTTCAAAGTATCGCGGCAGAATAAAGGTTCTTCACTTGCAAGATGATATGTAAGAAGTTGTACAAATACCAAGCAAACAACATACCTTTTTTAAATTAATTTTGCTTTGAAGATTGAATATTTAGACTTACTGTCTCAGGAAATTAATGCTTAGATTGATATCAACATTTGTTATGTATCAAGGTCAAGTACACCTAATACTCCTAAACAACAGATAGCCTGGTTTTCAAAAGAGTTAGTAACTCACCATTCCCATTTCCAGAAAAATATGAATGTCTTCCTTTTTCACACATACTAAACACCTCCTTCTCTATGTCACATAAGCCAGGCCAGACACAACAGGTTACACCACAGGCTACAGCAAGTTTACTTTGGTACAGCTAATTACAATTTACACATTCACTGCTCAATCTCTCTCTCTGTTCCTAACCAGGAGTTATCTACTCTATCAGAAGCAGCTGCATTTAACCAATGGGTTAATGTAAGTACAGTTCAAGGCTGAATTTGGGGGGTTTCAGTATGTTCAAGTTGCATAAAAACATGAGCCTTTTAGACTTTAGAAATGGGGACCTCGCAGCAATATTCTCATTACACAGCAGAGGCCCAAGATCTGGAGAGACATTAGAGCGCCCCTCTCACTGGTCACTGTGGGGCTGATTACCCGATTCCCTACTTTTGCCTGAAAATAAAATTCTGATCCCAAATTCAGGCAAGTGAGGAAGTGCCAGAAGCAAAGATCATTTTACAAGACCACTTACTGAGGCAGGGGTCTACATAAACCATGACACACTCTGTACATAAATACACCATAGCCCAGATGACAAGCAGCAGGGTATAAGCAGAGCCTGAACGTGCCCCCCCAGGTGGCTTCTTCCAGCTTCTCTCATGCAATAAAACTACAACAAGTGGAGAGGGAAGGCAATGACTTACATTGAACCCCATGCCAGGAAAATGCAGCTGTGTGGCTGGTCAGTGTGGTACTGTCACCACAAGCAAGAAGGAAAAAAACTCAGTCTGTGTGGGTTTGACTGAGATGAATGAAAAGAAAGAATAGATTAGCTTGTTTAACTTCAAATTAAGGAAGAAATACTAATTTAGATTGGGGGGGGAAGAGTTTTAGATAGATATATTATAACAATCTACTTTTTATTTTCAAGTGCTACCACAGCACAGTTACAAACCACAGTGGGGTAGAATCTATAATGTTACTGATGCCCTAGTGGTTTGCACCGTGGATAAAGATCAAAACGATTTTTTTCCCCACAAATTGCTTAAAACCTTAATGTAAAAACATATAGTAAATATGTGGGAAACAGAAAGAAGCAGGGGTATGTTAATGAATAGCATCAGAATCAGAAGTCCCACATTAACTGCTTGAATGGGTTTTTTTTTCTTTAGATGGCTTGGAGATCCTTATAGCTCTCAATTGCAAGAGGAACCTCAGGCCCCTTAAAAGCGAGAGCACTTTGGCTAATTTAAATCAGTTCCCTGCTTGGCCCCAGGCTAAGACTGCAGTGCTGCACGCTGTGAAGAGAAAATGAAGTTAAAGAGATGAGAAGTACAGGAAAGGCTGTTCACCTGCTAAAGTACTCTTTAGATCATAAAGCCATGTGGGGGTTGGAAATGAGGGAGCAGATCCCGTATAATCTGTTGAAACAGAGATATGGAAATCTCTGCTGCATTTCTGTGAAATGGTATCCCTTAAATTAAATAATGTTAGGTACAAACATAAGCATAATAGGAATGTATATCCATCCATGGGGTTTTTAAATTCATACTTGAGCAGGAACATGATGTTTACCACTCTTCATACTCAAACATTTTTCTTGCTGGCCAGGAAGGATGAGAAAGGGAAGTCTGTTGCTATTTCTATATTCAAATATTTGGAAAGTGACAGTGATGATGGCTAGAAAGAAAGATGATCTTAACAGAGACAAAATTCCCAGCTATTTAGAGGAGCCAATTTCCTTCTTGAATTAAAACCCAGTATGGATTATGAAAGAATATCCAAAACAAGCCAGCTTCCTGGCAGCATACCAGCTGCAAAAACACAGAACCTAAGGTCATATTGCTCCCTGAAGTTTTGCCGTGTCAAAAATGGCAAGCTATGGGGCCTGTGTTTGGAGTTTGGAGAACCACATCTTCAACAAGATCACATTCAAATCTTTAGTGCTCCTTTTTCTACCCCACAAAAAAAAAAAATCAATGTAACTGGAAAAATCCTCTCCAGTAGAGGCTTTCTCCATCCATAAAGCACATACAAACATATGGAAAATGAATCAGCCCATGAATACTACAGAGCCCACATCCCCTGCCTAAAATTAGAGCTGTCAGCAGCAAGCCCCACTGCAGTGCTGGTGGGCACAGATATCCCTTGGACATCTTGAAAAATCCCAACCATCTTAAATAGTCCTATTCCAAAAGGGAACACTGTGTCATGTCGGTTTCTTATTTCATGCTCTGTAACCCTTCTGTCTATTAAATGGCATGGAGTGGTCTCTAAGAGCAGGTTACTTGAAGTTATCAGTAACCAGTAGTATTTATTGCCATGATTTTTTTTAACATTCGAGTGCATTAAATAGAATCCATGAGAAAAACTTTTGTGGGGGACAACTTCTGTGTGTTTTGTAATAAAAAACAGTTCTGAGCTAAACATTGCTTCTGCTCCTTAAATGCTGGTAATCTATTCTGTAAAAAAATAGGCGCTCACTTACCATTTTTGTACAGCTCTAAGTACTTTCGTTCAAGTCACTGCTCAGTATAATAGTTTTTCCTCTCCAGGCAGGTCACAAAGTACGTCACATAGTCCACCTTGCTAAAAAGTCACCAACTGCTTTTTAAGGGTTGTCCTCAGGATGAATTATTTTACACTCTTTACTTTCATACAGGAGGCTGAGATAAACTCGGTGTTGTCCACCGCCTCAAACCTAACTGTCCTCGTGCCTTCTCTTCAAGCAATTGAAAACATGGATGAAGATGAGAAAGCCTTTTGGATGTCAAAGAGTAACATCCCAATTCTACTGAAGTAAGTTAAAAGTTTGGGGGTTGGGGTTTTTTTTAATAAATTGTTTTCCATTCCAAACAAGACTTCCATTTGAAGTCTCTAAAGCAAGGCAGCTCTTAGATTTTTAAGGAAGGTACATAGGATTCCCCTTCTAGTTACAGTGCTATAAATCTGTGTAGAAACTCCACTGAAAACAAAGATGCTATTTGTATAATATCAGAAATATTTCAAGACCAAGCTAAGATCAGAACCTAGCTGAACTAGGTATTGTACAAACAATTCCTGCTTTAACCTACAGTTTTACACACACTAAGTTTGTTTTTCTGGAATAAATGAGAAAATACAAAAACCTTCACATCCAGTTAATTTCCTTTAGGTATCATGTATTGACAGGAGCTTACAGCCTTGCTGATTTCCAGAATTTATCATCCTCTGATGTGCTGCCAACATCTCTGCAGAGCAACTTCCTACACTTGTCTAAAGAAAACGGGGTGAGATGACCTGCAAACCACTGTGGTATCATACACCAGACCCTGACCATCACTGCTACCAACATTCTTGTGTTACAAAACCACACAGTCATTATAGACCTGTACTTAAAAAGAGATCATGTCATACAGTTAAAGGAATAGATCAATTATATTGGGGCCTCTGGGAGAAATATCAACTTGATTTTCTCCACCACTCTATCCAGCTGAAATTTGTACACAATACTATTTGTTACTAATGTCCCAGTAACTGCTGCAAACATTGGACAGCCTCATAGCCAAGCAGAAGTGCAGTCTCTGCCTGTAACAGCCCGTACGAACTAATTTAAGACAAAAAACATCAAGGAAACCTAATAACTTATTTTAGGGAACTGGGAACGTACAAGGAAGCAGTGATACCATGCACATGTCCATATGCAAAACTCGATAGTCCCAAACCACCCAAAAGTACTTTTTAATGGTAAATAACTGACAGTCCTCCCCCCTCAGCATTTTTATTTAGTAGTCCATGATATGAGGAGGATTTTCTGGAAATACAGATGGCACATTTAAGCACTTCATCCCCATTAAGGGTGGGAAAGGTTCCTTTGGCCTCTCTTCCCCAAGCCAAATACCATGAACGGGGTCCTTCAAAGCTGCACAGGCATGGGAGCATGTGAACCAACACAGGAGCTCATCCTGCTGTAGGGTGGAGGTGAGCACACGTACTCAAAGTAATCACCCAGCACAAGTGACTCCATGGCTTTGCCAGTCTGTACATGGGGAGCAGATATCCCAGCAGTGCCCCAGAGTCACCTCTCCTGTTCCCTAAGGACAGGTGCACACTGGCATGAGTGAAGCTGTGGGGGAGCCCCAGGCAAGCATTTGAGAAAGCGTGGAAATCCACAGAACAGACCACCAGGAAAATGCTGCCACTGCAATTCAAAGGCAAACATTTTATCCTTTCCTTTTTTCAGAACCTCACCCTTGAGGGGGCTCACATCGTGGCTGGTGACATCGCATCCACGAATGGGATCATACATGTTATTGATAAGGTATATGGCCTCAAAGGGAGGTTTTGTCCCTCTGTACCATAACTAGTGGAAAATAATTAACACCTCTTGGAAAAAAAGTGTTTGTGCAGGACAACATACTCTCCTGCACTTGATCCTTGCAGATGCAACCACAGCATGTGCACATGTGTTGATGTGGGATATGTGCTCCCTTTTCAGGTTTTGACTCCTCTCCGCAGTGCCACCATGCCGAGGCTGCTGGCCCGCCTGGAGCAAATGCCCGATTACTCCATTTTCAGGGGCTACATTATTGTAAGCTCTCACACCATTTTAAGAACAGAAATGGTTCTCTTTGTATGAATTTGAACTGGTATCAAGTTATTAGTGGTCACTCTGATTTGTTTTTCTGTGTTCCACAACAGCAATACAGCCTGGCAAATGAAATAGAAGCTGAAAACACATACACAGTCTTTGCCCCAAATAATGATGCCATAGAAAATTACCTAAGGGATAAAAAGTCTGTTACTCTGGTACGTATTACTCACAAGACATATCATAACTGTACCTCATCAAGTGCATGGAATGATAGGCCATAGAAATAGGAAAAGTGTATTTGTTTTCTAGAAAGCCAGTAAGTTTGATTTTGTTTTTAACACTAGAGGAGTTGAGTTGGGATGGATCCACCTGTATTTTCCTAGCTCACTTGAAGATCCTAGCTATTTGTTCTGGATGTTCTCCTTCTCTTCATTAAAGCCATGCTAATAATATCCAAGGCATTTCACCAGTAGACTTCCCCTACACTCCCAATCCCACCCCCTCAAAGATCAGTACAGGAATCACCAAGAATGACACTGAAATGTGTTTCCTAGGTGAACAAGTCCAGTCTCTTGTCATCATTAAAAATGCCACAGAAGAGTCCAACTGTTTCTTTAGACTATCCAGATGTTTGGCCCCATCACTCCTGCAGGAATGCTATCCCCTAGCTGTTTTCCATTTCTAATCCCAGTTTATAAATTCTGTTGCCCAGTCCCAGGGCTCAGAAAAATTTCCTCAGACAAACCCCATTGCTGCTGCTTTCTCCCAGGAGCCCCATGCCCAACCTGGCCACCATATCCTCCCACTGGTGGAGACGTCCATCTCACCTCCCCTGTCGACCTTAGTTTGTGTGCCCAGAGCCAGTTTATATAATTTTGACAGCACATCCTGGCCATTTTATAGACCCTTATTCTTATGCCAGGAATATGCTTTAGCTGTAACAACTTCTCTCTCTGGCATTTGTGTGCTGACATATTTACAAGACTAAGCAGCTTTCTCAATCTGTTGGTATTCTCCCTCCAAGATAAGCTGTCCATTTCCTGCACCATTCCAGCACCTTTCTTCACATTTGCTCCAGTTTGAAACAGCTTTATCTGACACGAATATCAAGAGAGACACCTTGCAAAGGAAGCTTCGTCCATGACACACTCAATGACATTTATACTTCTTTGCCTCTTCCATAAATATTTACCCTGCCTCACTCTGTCTCAACATTCATGGTCTCCATTTACAGCCAGGAAGCTGAGGAACATAGAGTTCAAATGACTTTTCCCAAAACATATACCACCAATAAGCAGACTCACAGCAAAAATCCTGATTGCTGCCTCCCTGGAAGAATTCACTTATCAGTTCAGCCAGTTCAATAATCTGCAGGATACTTGTGATCAATACAGGTTTCATTGTGACAGAAATGTAGACTCTACAGTAAGAAATATGAAATAACCTGCCAAGTGGAAAGCTTCTTCTTAAATTCAGAATTAAATCTATGTTTGGTTTATAACCTGTGGGGGGAAAAGGTATCTCAAAGAACTTCCCATGCTTCTTACTTAAGTCTGAATTTTATCTCGTGTTTGCAGGATAAAGACCAAATCCGCTATCACATTGTACTGGATGAGAAGCTCCTGAAGAATGACCTGCATAATGGCATGCACAGGGATACCATGCTGGGATTCTCCTACCAGGTTGGATTCTTCCTCCACAACAGCCAGGTACTCCTGTCTGCACATGCTCAGAGAAACGGGTTTTTGCTTTTTATTAACCCAGCTTCAACTTTAAACTAACACACAGTCAAAAATATCTGTGCACCCACATTAGCTTCTGGGACTTAACAGCACAAAAGATGTCACTGAAATGCAGTGTGTCTCCCAGACCTGCTTAATTCAAAGTCACCCTTGAAGGGATCTTTGACAGAATTTGATTTAGTTATGATGTTTGCATCTAGCACTGCATTTTAGAAGATACTGTGTTTGACATGCAACTCTATCAGATATAAGTCTGCATCAAAAAGCAGTCATTAACCTGACTCCCATGAGCTTTTAGAAACCTGCCTTCAACTATAGAACATTAATTCTATTTTCTGTGAATTTGCTCCACTTTCAATCCTAAGAGCACAAATCACTTGGCAACAAATGTGACTTCTTTCAACACCACTCACAGGAAAATCAGGCATAGCAAGATTAAGCTACACACCTAATTCCATGGCATAGATTGGTTCTCCTTCTCCATCCCAGCACTACCTTTGGGCATAGGCAATGGAGGACAGAAAGCTTTTCACCAAAGCAGTTTCACTCCTGCTCTTTGCTCTACCCACAGCAGAGCCTTGGAAGAAACGACTGCTTATAGGTCTGCTCCTGGTGAGGGTTAGCAGACGGGAGTGTGGAGTAGCAGTGAGACGATAAAAGTCATCTTGAATAAGCAGCTACTGGGACGTCTTTCCTAAAGCCCATCATCTCCCACAGACAGCAAACCCAGCTCTTAGCTTGCTTTAGGCTCCTTCTTCCAAACCTTTACAGGGCACAGTGGAAAAATCTACTCTGTCAAATCCTATTGCTTAGAAACTTCAACAGGCTGTGTGTCATCTCATGCCCTCCAGTCAAGTGGAGCTCTTAAATGCAGCAACTAGCATATGAACACGTGCTTGAAGCTAACTACATTCTTTGGTTTTCCTGAAGTGAAGTCCGTACATTGCTCCTCCTTTCACCTGTTATGGCTCTGGTTGCCATATAGCTACCAAGTAATTCTGTTCCTTTCTAACTGATTGCATTTCTTTTGCAGGTTTTCATAAACGATGCACCAATAAGCTATGCAAATGTTGCAACAGACAAAGGAATTATTCATGGATTGGGGAAAGTTCTGGAAATCAAGAAGAACAGATGTGATATTAATGACACTGTGACCACCGTAAGTGGGATTTTTCACATAGATATTTAAAGGCCCATCAAAGACATCTATAGCCAAACACAGCTAAAATCTACAGGATACTTAGAATCATAGAACAACCAGTTTGGAAGAGACCCACTGGATCATCGAGTCCAACCATTCCTATTAAACACTAAACCATGCCCTTAGCACCTCGTCCACCGAGGCCTTAAACACCTCCAGGGAAAGTGAATCAACCACCTCCCTGGGTAGCCTGTTCCAGTGCCCAATGACCCTTCCAGCGAAGAATTTTTTCCTCATGTCCAGCTTAAATCTCCCCTGGCGGAGCTTGAGGCCATTCCCTCTCGTCCTGTCCCCTGCCACTTGGGAGAAGAAGCCAGCACCCTCCTCTCTACAACCTCCTTTCAGGTAGTTGTAGAGAGCAATGAGGTCTCCCCTCAGCCTCCTCTTCTCCAGGCTGAACAACCCCAGCTCTCTCAGCCGTTCCTCATAAGGCCTGTTCTCCAGCCCCTTCACCAGCTTTGTTGCTCTTCTCTGGACTCGCTCCAGAGCCTCAACATCCTTCTTGTGGTGAGGGGCCCAGAAATGAACACAGGATTCAAGGAGCGGTCTCACCAGTGCTGAGTACAGAGGGAGAATAACCTCCTTGAACCTGCTGGTCACACCATTTCTGATACAAGCCAAGATGCCATTGGCCTTCTTGGCCACCTGGGCACACTGCTGGCTCATGTTCAGTCGGCTGTCAACCAATAAGGATTGCATGCATTTTGCACAAAGGCTATTCGTACCAGTTTTAGCATGTATTAAGTCCGCTTTGACACTGTGAGCAGTGTACTGATAGCCTGGATAGAATACAGTTAGAATAATACAGGAATAAGCAATTTCTGAGCTTTAATTTTCAGGAAATAATATCAATGCATTATTCTAATACATCTTCTTAGCCAGACCACTTGTTTATAAAGCAAAAAACTAGTTTTAATAAGGGAAAATTTTTCTTTTGACTCCAGGTATAGATTACCGCTGCTCATACATGCTAACTCCTCATGTCCTCTGAGCAAAGCATTCTCTCTGTTTTGTTCCTCCCACATATGAAATACAAGTAGGCTTACATTCCTTTAAAGAATATAATGCTGCTTCCTCAAACTGGCAGCGGAATGTTCCCTTAGTCTTTTCTTTTGCGTAATTCAAACAGGACAGCAAACAGGCAGCTTACATTCCTTCATATGGAGCATGCAATGAACTAGTCAAAGAAGAAAAAGTGAGACTTCTGCTGCAGTTAAAGCATATTTACAGGCATGAACTTTTGTAGCTTAATTTTTGGATACAGTCCCATATTTGACTTTCCCCAGCTTTGCCTCATCAGATCTTTTGCATGTAGTCCTTCGTTTTCCCATAGAAAACTATTTTACCTGCTATGTTCAAATGCAGCATCATACTTAAACATTCATTTAAGCCCTGCTAAAAGTAAGGATGTAGTTAGCTGAACAAGAATAATATTAAGATTTGTGTGTTAGGTACAACATATCTAAGCATTTTGTAGAAACCGAACTTAAATGTTCAAGTGATTCACATGCACACAGGGCATGAGACATACACACAATATGAGTTTTCCATTTCCAAGCCAATGCCCCAAAGGCAACCTGTGTCCAAGTTCAAGATTTGCCTCTTATTGTGCTTTCAATGGAGAGGACTTTGACAAGCACTGCTTTAGAAGAGCGAAGAGAAATATCCAAAACAGCTTTCCTTCTCCTTCCCAGTGGGAAAAGGCTTCCCATTGGGTGCCCCTACAAACCAGCAGGTACGGATGTTCTTCCTTGCTGGGCAGTCCAACTACCCTCACCACCTATAACAACAGAGTTATCCCAATTATGCACACAGAGGCTTAGGTTCAGAAATATAGCTGGAAATTATGCATTTTCTATTAAAACATCTATCTGCAGGTCTTTCCAGTCTGTTAATTACATCTCATTTGTATTGCTTAAGGAAATGTGCAGAATTTGTTCAAAGTCATCAAGATGTCCCCCAGGAACAAAGGAAATAGTAAGTAATTTATCATTAATGCTACTTTTTTTTTTTAAATCAAAACTGAACATAGATGCATTCAATCCTGGTTTTAATGCAATTGCCCCACTTTCAACAAAAGCTATCATAGTTACTTCAGCCTGCTACATACACTACTTACAGTCAATAGACTCGATCCACCCTGCATGAGCAAGGGAGCAAGCAGAATCAAGACCAGCTTAAAAATAGTTTTATCCTGAAAGACCAGTTTCTAGTATGTATTGGGACAACTGAAGTCTCCTCTAACTGCAAATGTTACCCCTACCATGCAAAACTGAGGGAGTGGAGCATGGTCTGGAATATGCTTGCTACAGGAGGAATTGTAGAAGCAGCTGTAGCCCTTCAAAGCTGGAATGTACAGAAGGGCAAACTCAACCTGGACCCAACAATATGCTCTCATTTCTGGTCACAAGGAGACTTGGAGACTAGAGAGACTTTGGATGCTCAAGTCCAACACCTGAGATGTGCAGATATTTACCAGATCCCTGTCAACCATGATAAGACCTAGCATTTCTTGGCATCTAAATTTCTCTGGGAAAGCTCCACTGTTGGGATTATAGAAGCATATTTTCTTTTATACTAGTTTATTTTTTCAATTAATCATGTCAGTAATAGGATTCCAAAGCAGATGAAGTCCCATTCCCCTCTTTCAAACAGCTGACTGGCAAAGCCCAGCTGAAGTTCTTGTGCTTAAAATTCAAAAAACATTAACATATCCTTGACAATGAGCAGTGGGTTGCTTATATCAATCCTCTAACAAGTGTAGAATGAAACCAACAAGTCTTCAGCAAACAATGCTTCCCAACCACATCCAGATCTGGATAATGTTTCAGCAGCTGTTTTTGCAGGACTTCGTCTCTCTGTTTTCCAGGAGAAATTAGGAAGAACAAGAAATGTATCAGGAAAAAAAGAAATACATATTTGCAAACTTCAGAAAAAAAATTTGTTCATTTCTGAGCAAAGGCAGTATTATTGCACATCTTTAAAATACCACAAGACGCTAAAGTAAAACTGTTGACTAGCAAAAATCATTTAGTTAATGCTTTTTACTTCTAGAAGTATTTCCTTCACTTTCATTGCAATTATGCGAGTCAATGCACAGCGTGAATAAACTTACTGTCCCATTTTAAAAAACATTTTAGACTAGTTGATCAACACTACAAGGAAGTGCAGCCATTTCTCCAATTTTTGTTCAGGCAGGGGAAAGGAAACACTGCATTCTCACGGGAAACAACATGAGAATGTACACCATCCAGATCGGGTGCCGGTTAACGTGTGCTAAAACCATTATTGTAAGTACCTCATTTCAGTTGCATTAAAAGCCAGGAACCTGCATGCCTGAACTGCACCCCACTCGTAGTGCCCAATGAACACTCACAGCCCCTGGCAATATATTTATAGGCCTTTTGTTCTGGATACAGCAGAGATTGGAAGGTTAAAAGCTGCTGATGGTTGCAGCATAGGAAGGGCTGAGTACAGAAGGAGCACAGGCTTTGTGGGCATCTGGGTCCCACCAAGGACTTCGGGTTGCAACTTGAGCCCTGGTACAGTAAGGATCATGGCCAGAGACCAGCAGAGCTCAAGTGCTGCTAAAAATCCAGATCTGTAATTCACCTCCACCCAGCAACTGTCCCAAGAGACTGCGGCAGCCACATGCTTGCTGCCATACTTGCTATCCTGGATCCTGACCCTCAGCATGGCATTTCTTGGTTTCCAGGCCAGAGATTGCTGTGCAGGTTTCTTTGGTCAGGAGTGCCAGCCCTGCCCAGGGAAAGCAGGGAATGCCTGCTTTGGAAACGGCTTCTGCGTGGATGGCATCAACGGCACAGGCATCTGCAAGTGTGAAGACAGGTTTGTCGGTACAGCCTGTGAAAACTGCATTGAAGGCAAATACGGTCGCAACTGTGATCAAGGTACTGAGCATCCCCAACCACACTGGCACTTTCACCAGTCTCATGGGACATGAAAACCTTCCCCTTAGATGATCTAACAGTGCCCATTCTAGATCCTGGAAAGATGCATCACTTTCAGGGTAACAGGCCAATCTTAGAAACATTATTAACCCATTTTCTTTCCCTATTATGTTATTTTCGCTCTAATCCCTTATTTGGAGTACAGTGCCCCCTACCCTGGCACGCTACAGGCTTAGAATAGCATCCAGCAAGAATAATCCTCTCTAGCATTTTCACCAATGCTTTCCTATTAAAATACAGTTTCAGCACCCAAATTTGGGAATAGATAAGCATGTTTTGAATTCAGAATTATTCTAGCCAATAGGCACAAGCCAGAGTATTTCTTGAAATAGGCTAGAGGAGAAGGTGCCATCATCAGAAGACATCTGGATGGTCCCTCCTGCCCTTCCTTCCCCTTGCTGCACAAACTGCTAGCCAGCCCAAGGACAGTGATTTCTTCTCATGTCTCCCCTCAGCATGCGCTTGTGTCCATGGGAAATGTAGCAGCGGGATCGATGGGGATGGCTCCTGTGAATGTGATGTTGGCTGGAAAGGGGTGAGGTGCGAGACTGGTGAGTGTCCCCTCCTTTTTTTTATTTCTGGGACGAGAAGCGAGCATTTCGGGAAATGCCAGAAATACAGCCATGATCAGATCCCATGCACTACCAGATATCCAGCACCTTCCCACATGCAGTGAAATATGGGTGACACTCCTGGGCTATGGCAACTGATCCCCAGCTGAGAGTTTGTGAGATTTAAATGCCTTACTTAGCCAGTTCTCTGTACTTAAGGTCACCCAGTATCTGTCCCAAAAGAATATCCCATTTGTCAAGGCCTGATATTTTGCAGAGCAGTTACATAGCACATTCTGGTCCTCAGATCAAAAGCCTCTCAAGTGCTTCAGTACGTTGATTTAGCTACATAACACTAGATATAAAATTATGTTCTTGCTAAAACAATAAAAGTTAATTGACAAATTCTTTTCTGTTGGTTCAACACAACTTGTAAAGCCAATAAAATTATATTTTGGTTAGACATAATTAAAACGTATTAAATAACTATTTTGGAACTCTACATATAACAGCATAAAATGAAAAACACATAAGCATATTAATAATAGCATTCGATATCTGTTTTAAATTTGCTTCGGGAAAACAATATTAATTAAATTAACTCTAACTCTAGTTAGAGTTGATATAGCTACTATGTCTGAGTAAATTTCAGTTCCTTGGGAAGACCTACACTTATATAATTAAACTAATAATGTGCAAAACTCACCAGAATAAACACAGATAAATGATGATGGGTGAAAACTTTTCCTGGTGATATGTTGAAATGCCTCCTCCTTGCAACTGAATTTAAGTGGTACCCACTGATCACTATGGACAGAGGCTCTATACAGACTGAGAGAGAGCAGTTGTCTGGCACAGAACTCATAATAGACTCCAGCTCTGGAAGGTGGGAGCAAAAGACCAAGAGACTAGAAGGGTGTTGATACAAAAGGTTCTGATTCTTGTTTCTTTTTTTTCCCTTCATGCAGAAATCAAAGATGATGCATGTAATGCTTCATGCCATGCCAGTGCCAAGTATGTATGAAATTCACTTATTCAGAAGAGGGGGGAGAAAAAGGGGATCCCTTGCAAGCAAAGAGCATAATCCATCTTCCTTTTAATGAAGTCTTCTCAGCAGCATAGATAATATTCATTTTTTCCTCCACAGAGATAAGGAGTGATATTAATGTAACATAGTCAGTCACTGGGCAAAAACGTTCAAAATGTACATGTTAAAAGTGGGAACAAATGAGATTTTGTGGGTGGGGAGGAAAATAAAATACTCATGAAACATCCTACCATGTAGTACACAAAGAAGAAGAGCCTGCAGGATTACAGAGAAAGAGAGGGCAGGGGAAGGCTAATCTCAAAGGCAAGTTTCTCAAGTGGGCTTTATTTTTCCCTCAAATTTCCTCCATTCACCACCACACATACAACTGAGAAATGCCACTGGCACCAGGCACTTGACCAAAGCAAGCAGCATTTGACAAGAAACAATTCTTCTCTTCATATTAAGATACAGAAAACACACTGTTGGTGGTCCAGTACCAATATTGGGACACTAACCAGTTGTCAAAGGAGCACTTCACCCAACATTAAGCCATTTACTGAAGTGCACCTGGCCCTCATCATTTGCCAGACAGCAATATTTACATTACCCAAAACATTAAAAAAAACAAAGAAAGGTGGCTGGAACGACTCCTCATTTTCTTCAACAGCTCTTCTGTAGGAGCAGAGAAACCAGATGGTCAAATCCCCTTTTTCCCAGGTGTAGATCATCCTCTCCCCCACGTATTTGTGAACTGCAGTCCACAGCAGTGGTATTTTATCAGACTTTTGGGGCAAAATTCCACTCTCAAATTTTCTCAGAGGATCCCACACGTGCTGGGATCCAGACTATGTTTCTTGACAGAAGTAGTAGACTGTTCTTCTCTTGAGACGTGTTCATCCACTGCTGTACCTGTGTAGGTATGAGAATAGGTACAGGCATGGCAGGAGTTGGAAGGAAAGAAGGAATTGTGCTGGCTGTGTTATGACACTGTCTCTGGGTGACACCACGGAGCAGTCTGTGTATTATACAGAGTTCATGGGGCAGTAAGCCCACACTTGCATACAGATGGCCAAACTCCAAAAAGACTAACTCAAACACAGGGGACTTGGATGCCTGGCTCCCACCCCTGCATGTAATTTCTGCTGCATCCCTCAGTAAATTGCCTGCACACAAATTAAAATAACATGCACAGGTTTTAGATGAGCAGACATGCAGCTTCTGGAGTTCTGCATGAAAAAAATAGCATACTTGATGAACAAATTGTGCATTTTTAATACCTAAAATACTACATCCAAAAGACATTTGGAAAACTTCACCTGACTAGTTTCATTTTTATGGTTCTTACATACATGCATCATACTGTATGGTTAAATGCCTTGTTTTTTCTATGCAACATTACCTTCAAACAATGCACACAAACAAGGGCTGTAGAGAAGTCCTGACTACTTTTTTCCTTTCCTTGTTTCCTTTTTTAAATGTCATCTCTCTGTTTTTACTTATTTAGCTGCCTCCTACTGCCAAATGGCACTGCCTATTGCCAGTGTGCAGCTGGGTTTGAGGGGAACGGGACATTCTGCACAGGCAAGTGGACTTCATTTCTTATTGAGCTCATGAGAGATGAGCACTTCCCTATGCACTAGTTGAAAAACAGGAATTGCTGCCAGTTTGCTCAAAATGAATGAGAGTCCAACAGGTGCAGATTCATAGCAAACAAAGGATTCAGAATCTCCAGGTTGCAAGGCATTGTGCTAAAGGAGACCAGAGAAAAGGGAACAGGCTGTGCAGAACCCAAGCCCCATTGTCTGCAGAGCAATGAAACCTGCATTATGACTTTTACTCCTTTTCCCAACAAAGCCAGGTCAATTCAGTGTACAATAGCACTTCCAGCTATTGGAAGCTGTATAGCCCTACCATTTCCTTAGCTTTCTGAACTTTCACAGTTTTCTGAGGTGGTAAAATAAACTTCTTTAGACCAGGGAGATTCTAGAGACCCTCAAAAAGAGGCAACAGCAGCTTATCCTAGGTGTCCCTATGAAAGTCTGGGATACCCAGACTTACAAAATAAACTGCTTCCAGCTACGTGGATTGTAATTAATTTTACAGTTGTTTTACTTAATCTTAACTGATTACTAATAGTAATTCTCCTGGGAACAGAAGCATATTAGCCTATTTACAATGGCTAGCAGGTTCCTAACCCAAGATTTTAGCACTCTTACTCTGGCTGCTTTCATTTTCTCATCTGGCACAAATCAAACAAAACCATTATAGTCTCCTGGTGGGAAATGCCCCATGTTCACAAAGAGCTGAGTGACAGAGGTCACTCATTGTACATCTGCACTCAGCTTTACACCCCTACACAGGGTTCCCTGGCAAAAACAGTTAGAAAACAAGTCATTTCTCCAGTTTAGCTCTTACAGCTGCTGAACAGTAATTTGGGGTCATGTGAGGCAAAAACTAAAGCAATGTTTGGGCTCATTTGAATCACACTGAAGATAAGAAAAGGGTCCCTTCCTTGCTCTCAGGGTAACCCAAGCAAAACCAATTTATAAGCTTCTGACTTGGAGAAATAGCACAAGTTTCCATCTGAACAATAAACAGGACTTTCTTTTCAATGGTGTACTAGGTGGTATTACAATCTAGACCTCATGCAAGAGAAGGTCTATGATCCATGTGAAGAAAACGGCAAGCTAAGGGAAAGCCCAAAACAACCATTTAACCTAGAGAAGAATGCAAAGGTCCCTTCTTTGGTGCTTGGTTGGAATCATAGAATCACAGAATAACCAGGTTGGAAGAGACCCACTGGATCATTGAGTCTAACCATTCCTATCAAACACTAAACTATGTCCCTTAGCACCTTGTCCACCTGTGCCTTAAACACCTCCAGGGAAGGTGAATCAACCACCTCCCTTCTGTCAGAATCAGAAGATAATAAATTAGTGAAAGTCAATCCTGGATGAATTCTTATCTTCCAGACTAGAAGCATCTTCTCAGCTTTCCCTCTTGTAATCAGTAAGATGTATTAAATATCTGGTACTAATGAAGTCTATGGCCTCTTAAATCAGAAATGTTCTGTGTTCAGAAAATGTTAGCAAATCCCTTTAATAGATAGAGAGAGCTTAACCTGAAAAACAAAAGGCCATTTCAGCACATTATTTTAATCTGGGTTGTCATCACTGCTTAGCTATCAATGCCTGCAAGACCAACAACGGTGGCTGTTCTGCCAAAGCAGAGTGCAGAAGAACAACACCTGGCAACAGAGAATGTGTCTGCAATGCAGGGTACACTGGAGATGGAATAGTCTGCATTGGTAAGTGTTCATGATGTCTTATATATTACAAGGAGGAAAATTATAGGAGTGAATTTTCCTGTAGATGGAACATCCTTCTTCCACTATGCCCCAGAAGTGCTATATCCTGACACAAGGTTGATGGTATCTGGCAAACCATGCAACTACAGCAGTGTGATGTGACACCAAATCTTATTTTAAAATATTTACTTCTCAACAAGGGTAGCCTCATCTTCAGCTACTTGATATAATCACACCTCTCTAATTATTGCAGACTTAAAGACTTTTAGATGCTGTTTTGCCATATTTCTCCTGGTATGGTTTTACAGATGCTGATAGCAGAGTTTTAGCCTTCACCAGGACAACTAAGACCTAGACTGAGGTATTAAATAGCTAAGGGTAAAAGTGTCATTGATTGACACATTGTCATAAACATACATTACTAGTATGCTTTATTTAAAGTTCTCCCTTCCTAGGTTTTCAGAGTCACTTTATTATTATTATTGTTGTTGTTATACTATTTCTGTTTTCTAAAGAAATCAACCCTTGTCTGGAGAACAATGGTGGATGTGATAAAAATGCAGAATGCACACAGACTGGACCCAATCAGGTAGGTACTTTGTCAGTGCAGAAAAATAAGATTGGCCAACTGTTTACATTTGAGTAAAGAAAGATTTCTGCATCTCAACTTTGTTTTAAATATAAGAGTGGATTTCATAACAAAAATTCTGAAAAGTATATGCTGCCTTCAGAAAGGTATTTGAGAGGGAGTATGAACAAACATGAAAAAAAATTTAATTGCTGTAGAAGAAATCCAAAACTGCAGAGGAAATCAGTGTTTTACTGTTTCAAGTGGTTGGTTTTCTTCTTTGGAAGTTTTTTATGTGAAAACCTGTCAGTTTGAAAGTACATTTCTTTTACTGTTTTAGAAACTGTCCATGGAAAAAATCCACTTAAGACTAGTCCATCTCCCAGCATAGCTCAAATGTACTCACAGTGAAACTAAACAGGCTGAATTATCGATTCTAAATAGGGATTACAGCATACTGGCATCCCCTCGCTCCTCTGCTGTTCTGCATCTCCCATGCAGAAGTACCACGTTCTCCCCAGAGAAAAAGAGGTGTAAAAGGGCCAGGGGAGTAAAGGAGGAAAAAAAAAGTCACCCAGGCAATTAAGTGACACATATTAGTGTTTCTATTCTTATAACCATTTCAAAAGAAGCTGTATACCCTGATTGAAGCATTTCTTACCATCCCAACAATGCAGGAAACAATGACCAGGAGTCAGAAGCCACCTAACCTCCAGTTGTCCAGAGATAGTAGGGTCAACAACCCCATCAGCCCTTTTTGCCAGTACCGATAAATTCATTTTTTGCCTTGACTGTTAGTGCATTTCTGATGGGAAACACAGAGCCACTCAATTCCTTCCCCATCCCTCTAGACAGAACAGGTGATGGCTATTTTCTTCCATACACCCTCACTGGGAATAGAAGTAGTACCTACAATATTATTATTTATACTTCCTTACCCATGAGAACATAGCTAACATCAGAGCAATAACTATCTCCATTACAAAATCCCATTGTAGCAAAGCTGAGCTTATAGGACAGAAATGAGTTTGCTTTCTGTAGGGCTTTCAGTCATATAGACACACAAAATGTCACTCTTACACTGCCTACCAGTTGTTTCTGCTGCAGAAATCTCCTTGAATTTTTCATCTCCTACATATTAAATGTGAATTCTAAATTGAGAACCATTAAGCAGAGAATGGGAGAGGAAGACATTCTTTTCAGCTATGTTTATTCTTCATCTTTGTGATAAATGCAAGTGCAAAACAGGGTAATCGTGACAGAAGAGTCAAACGTGTTACGGCTGCATGGAAAACAATCAGTAACATCAGGACACAATTCTACATGTTTTGAAGATATTCACTTAAAAAATAAGGAGAGGGAAGAGAGGGGACTGCCAATTTATGCAAATAAAATGAGTGAAAAAACTAGGGGGTTAGTATAGATGATAATCTGGAGTTGTCAAAGGGGTCATTTCAAATGGCCAGCACAGCAGAGGAGAGATGGATAGGCATGAAAAGGGCAGACAGAGCCTCTTAGAAATTGTTATTTCCCAGTATCATTCTATGGTTGCTCACACTGGCTAAGAAACTTCTGTGGAAGAGATTGTGTACTTTTAGCTCAATAACTCTAACACTGCATCACCATGAAATAGTCTGGCAGAAAAGTAGATTAAATACAAGTATCTTTCCATTAATGCATGTTTTCTGATTTTGCTTTGTAGGCAGTATGTAATTGCTTGAAGGGATACTCTGGAGATGGTAAAAGATGCACATATATCAGCCTATGTTCACAAGTAAGTATCTGTTTAATGAGAGTTTTTAAGGTCTTGCTATAATCATTACAATTTTGGGGCTTGTGCATTCAAAACTAAGTGAAATAGGCCCAGAATCAACTTACGTTAACTAATTTTTAAATGTGCTTGTCTCAGTACATGTCTTAGCGCTGTCGCTGTCTTAGAAACTATGCAGTAAGGCCTTTTATGAACCACAACCTGGTCATAACACAAGCGAGGGCTTGGGCTCATCACTGAGTTTTAAAAAAACACTTTAAATCACATCTAGAGAAATAGACCCCAGACTGCAGTGGTAATACGTAGGTCGTATCTTCTCAGCATAATTTTTTGTCATTGCTAGAGCTCATTTACCACCATCTAAATTTCTGCCTGGGACACTCAGAAGGCTTACCAACATTTAAATCAATATGTATATTTTTAAAAAGCAGTTTCTAGGCAAGTCAAATAAAGAGCTTGGTTCAAACTATAAGAAAGAGAAGCATGATCTACTACATGTCACCTGTAACGACAAAAAAGTAAATAAAAAAACTACAGTTCAGGTTGCTGATGCTCAGGGTCTGGTTCTAGCTATTCTAGGAGTTAGGTGATTGGGAACCAAAGAGAATAGTCTACAGCATATCAAAATGCCTATTTATATTTAATATTATTCTCTCATTAAGTACTCTGGTGTCATTTGGGACCAGGTCTTTGCAGCCTGAACAAAAGAACTTATTTAGTGTCAGCAGACACATCCCCTTCTCAGTCCAAAATTTTTCTAGCCTGATCAGATTAATTCCTCACATAGCTGTTTCATTGCCAGTGAAATCCACGTTGGGGTAAAGAGGTGGTCAAGGACCTGGACTCCCTGGCGCAGATGTTTCCAGTAGAAGTCCCAGCCTGCAGGCTCACCTTAGGCAGAGGTCCCATGGGGCGAGTCAAAGAGCAGAGCCCCACAAGCCCTATGTCCGTGCACAGGCTGCATCCTGAATGCATCCCTGTGGATGCACAGTAAAGGATAGAAACACTGCGAGCTGCAGCAGAGGCAGCTCAGTAAACAGTGAAACAAAGGAGATAGCATGGTAGATGGAAGAATGGAAGCCTACCTTGATTGGGAGGTCAAAAGAAAGAAAAAAAGCCTTCACCACACCAACCGTTTCCCTTCTTTCCTTTCACAACACGCAACTCAGGTCTTCCCGTGGCATTCCTTACTTTGTCCTTAACTTATCACTACGGGCTGAGAATTAGCCACATTTATTTCACACAATCTAGCTCACACGCTGCAAGACATTTGCAAGCAAAGAGAGGACACTATAAAACAAGTACATGGAAAGAAAACAAGATGTCATCTCAATTTTTCCTGATACATGCTCAAGTCCAGACTAGAAGCTTATTTGCGCACTGAGGTATTATCTGGGGAAAGTACCCTTGTGACTGAAAGGAGCTCTGAACACCAGCACGGTGTTTCTGGATGAGAAACATGTCCCCTTATCACAGAGATTTTCCTGGAGGCAGGTGGATGGTTGAGGTGCATCATTGCTGCTCCAAGCCTTAGGATGCACTGGTGGTGCACTCTTAGGGCAGACAGGAGATGGTTTAGATGAGAGTACATGTGCTAGCTGCTCATTACAGCTGGCCTAGGCCATCAGGCTAAGGAAGAAAAATAGACAGTCTAATTCTAATGCTTCTGCAGAAATACAGGCTTATAGCACCATAGAAGTGAATTACCACTGTAGATAGTTCCCTTCAGAGCCAGTCAATACTGCCTCAGCAGAGCAGCCAAGATTCATCCCAAAATCCAAAATGAAACCTCGCTAGAAATCTTTTGGATCCTTATAACACAATGAACTGAAGAAATAAGGAGGGGATAAGAAACTACATCCTCTGCATAAAAGGAGGGTTATTTCTTATGGACTTTAAATATTCATTATTGATTGCAAGAAAGTACATACTGTCAGAAGTTCCAGTAAGATCCAGTTACAAAAACCTGTTGTGATTGTTTTCTTAAGTAACATATTGCAGGGAAAAAAAAGTGATGAACTAGAATTGTTCTGTACACCTAGTAATGAAGGAATTAAATATCTTAAAATTTGATCTTGCAAGAATAATGGAGGCTGCAGTGAATTTGCCATCTGCACTGACACTGAGCTGACAGAAAGAACCTGCACCTGCAAACCTAACTACATTGGGGATGGAGTTATATGCCGAGGCAACATCTTCCAGGTAAAGTGCTGCACATATTTTACTTCAGGTAGTTATTTAATACAATAGTTGTCTCTTGAAAAATCCCAGGCTTTTCCTTGAACAAATCGGTAAATCTACCCCAGAAACTAAAGTAATCCCAACCCAAGAAACTGGGAACAGGAACAGGATGCTCTAAAATAACCCTACTTGCCTCAAAAAAACCCCACCGAACTCATGGGCAACTGTTATGACTGCAGTATTAAGGAGTTAGCACTGGTATTTTGGGGTTTCAAAGCCTGTTCTTTGACAGAGCAAGGTAAGAAAAGAACAGGAGCAATGCAGATGAGCAGTATGTATTCCAAGCCAAAATTTCTCTTTCTTTTCCAAGTGCTACATTTGTTTGTATTCCACAGAAGCTGCCCTAGGTTTGCAGCACTGTTACAAAGCTTTCTTCTTGATTGCAGGAACTTCTCAGGGACTCCAACACATCTAGGTTTTACTTCCTTTTAGAGGTAAGGAAAGGTCAAGTACTTTTTCTTGGAGGGGTGGAAATGGTGGGGTGTTCCTTGCTTTTCTTTTTTTTTGCCTCAAAAAGGGAGCAAGGAGTAGGCATGAAGCTGGCATGTACCAACATCCTTCAACTTAATTGGATTAGGATCACCAGCCACTAATATTCAAGATTCTATAATTTAAATTATTAATTGTCATTAAAACAGAGAGAACTAACAATAAAGACAGATCTCAGGGAAACGTAGGGTCCCCCAGACCAGGCATAAAACTGAGGTTTTCACCCATTCACGGTCTGAAATCTTCCAGCACAGCTCATGAATTCTGATGTGAGCAAATAACCACTCTTCTACCCATCCTGCATTTCCAAACTGACATGATGGTTTTGGTTACCCCTTGGAAATGTCACAAGATGCTGCTGTGTGTTGCTAGACAGCCAGTTCTCACTGCTTTTTAGAGGCTGGCAGTAGCAGTTCTCCATTTACCCCAAGGCTCAGGGCAGTACAAATCCCTATACTGTTCTGCTAGTCCAAGGACTCATATTCTAGCCCCAGGTGGGCTATCATGATAAACGGATCACCTCCTCTCACTTCAACAGAGCTCTCTTATTTTTGGATTGCCTGCAATACCCCAGGTGCACTTGTTCCTCTAACTGTAATTAACCTACTCCTAGGTAAATGCTTGTACAACGCACTCTTGACTAAACCAGGATAAAAGGGTTTAATCTTCCCTTGCCCAGGATGGAATAGCCCTTCTCTCCCCTCTTTGTGCTTAGAGTTGGTTGAGAGTTTTCCTTCTTCTTTTCTTTTTAGTTACTGCAGAGGAAACAGACTTGGCTATAAGCCCAAGTCTTGCATTTAATATCCATGGGCAGCAGTGATAGACAGGGCTGGGAAAGAAAGTCCTTCTCTCACCTTTGCATTACAGTGAAGGGAGCCAAGTGCAACAGCAATGGGGCTGTGGGCACCGCTTCCCACTGATCAGTGCTGCTCCTATCACTGTGTGACACCATTTGCATTAATTACTCATTACTGCTTTGTCCTCTTAAATTTTGCAGGCCTCTTCTATCAGAGATATCATGGGCCCTGGCCCGTTCACGCTCTTTGTGCCTCGCTCAGACATCCTAAACAGTGACCCACAGGTAAGTAAGAAGGCCAGAAGTTTTTGGTGAGCTGGCCGTGAGGTTTGCGATTCAGGTGCCTTACTCAACTGCTTCTCAACTCCTTCAACTTTCGGCTGCAGGTTAAGGACTGGACTGCCAAAGGCATGATGGCTCAAGTCCTCCGGTACCATGTGGTGGGTTGTGCCAGCCTGTTGTACAATGACCTGACAAAAATCACCAACATCACCTCCCTCCATGGGGACTCAATACACATCAGCTACTCTCAGGTAACAGAGCATGAAGACGCAGGGGACAGAATGAAACCACCTGCTCTCATTCAGCTTTTTGTAAAGCCTGATGCATGAAAATAAATAAATAAATAGCGTTAAAAGAAGGTTGTCCGTTCAGATGAAGTGTTCAGCACTTATCTACTATGCAAAGAGTGGAGTTGTACAAACCTTCCTTTGTCACAAGGTACTTTACCCTCAGTCTCTGGCTTTATGAGCATGATAAGAGTTTGAAAAAGCAAAGAGCATTTTATTAAAACTGAAGCTACTATTTACTGCAAAGAAAGGATGGTCTGGGCCCAGTGTATCAAAGAAATTTGGCATCAGCTTCACTTTCCCACAAGATTCCATAGAAAACATGTTTTTTGTTGCCTTTCTAGAACTCACTGATTTTGAACAACAAAGCTGAAATTATTCTCAGTGATGCTGTTGGCACAAATGGTGTGATCCATGTGATAAACCAAATTCTGGTCCCATCACGTATGCAGGATTTCCCTCTTAAAAAGGTACGTGCAGCTCACCATCCTCAACCCAGGGGCTTTTCTACAAAAACAGTAATACTCAAAAGACCTTATATAAACATTGTTTGACATCTCTAAGTAAATTAAATAAATAATTAAAATTCATCCAAGAATTTCAGTTATAGTAAGAACAGTATGACAGGACTTCTGCACAAGGCTTTACAGTGGCTTTAATTTCATAACAAGTAGTGACTTACAGGAGGAAAAAAAAAAAAAGGTAATACCAGCTTTTTTAATAGCCATATAGTGTATTTGTTAGATCCATTACCGAAATTCCTTTCTTTGTAGGAAAGCCTCCAAATGGTTGCAGCCAAACATGGATACAACCTGTTCAGCAGTTTGTTAGAGGTAAGGAAACAAGAGGTTGCAGTCACTGGGCAATGGTTTTAAACCCTTTTTTTAAGGAAAAATGCACAGATACGGCACGTGGCATCATTGGCAGGACAGTGTTCAGTGCAGCCAAGGGGTCACAACACGGTATGTGACAAACCTGGCCACCACATGGTCCATCACCCACAAAGGTGGGGGGAACATGACGCAGACCCATAGACACCTTTTCCCTCACCACCCATCTCTGTCATAATTATGTCAGCAAGGTTTGACCCAAGTATGACTCAAGACCAAAGCTGAGCCCTCAGTCTGGTTTTCAGTGGGCAGCTCTGGGCAATGAAGCACTTATGAAAATTCAGTCGTGTAACTCAATTTGTGCAGCTCAACTCAGGCATCTGTTTTTTTAAAGTCATGGAGTTTGCAGACTGGTGACCACGCAGCCCACAAGGTCAATGTCATTTTAGACAGAGCATTAATCCTCTATCCTGGTTTCTGGTATGTTGCAGAAAAACAACCTGCTGGGACTGATCAACGATCCTATTCACAAACCCGTCACGCTCTTCTGGCCCACAGACACAGCTATCCGTGGGCTGCAACAGGAGCAGCAGGACTTCCTTTTCAAGAAATCCAACACAGACAAACTGGTGCAGTACCTCAAATATCACATTGTCCGTGATGCTGCGGTAGGTCTTTGCTTTCTAGGAACCTCACCAAAGCCAAGACATGAAAGCCCAGACACATGTATCTCCTTTCTTTCCTTCCCAGGTGTTGGCCTATCAGCTCCCCAGCTCCACCTCACTGAAGACCATGCAGGGCTCCAACCTCAGCATTAGCTGTGGGGATAACACAGACATTGTAAGTGTTCGCTCTGCCAGCACATTTACCCCTTGCCTGAACTGTAGGATTCACTCATGTAGACCCCACAGTGCCTGTGCACAACGCCCAGGAAGGGTCAGCAGCACCTAAACTTAATTGGTCTTCACCAGTTACTGCAAAGAGCAGGTCCAGGGAGGTTATTCTCCCTCTGTACTCAGCACTGGTGAGACAGCATCTCGAGTACTGTGTTCAGTTCTGGGCCCTTCACCACAAGAAGGATGTTGAGGCTCTGGAGCGAGTCCAGAGAAGAGCAACAAAGCTGGTGAAGGGGCTGGAGAGCAAATCTTACAAGGAGTGACTGGGAGAGCTGGGGTTGTTTAGCCTGGAGAAGAGGAGGCTGAGGGGAGACCTCATTGCTTTCTACAAATACCTGAAGGGAGGTTGTAGAGAGGAGGGAGCTGGCCTCTTCTCCCAAGTGACAGGGGACAGGACGAGAGGGAATGGCCTCAAGCTCCGCCAGGGGAGGTTCAGGCTCGACATAAGGAAAAAATTCTTCACTGAAAGGGTCATTAGGCAATGGAACAGTCTGCCCAGAGAGGTGGTTGATTCACCTTCCCTGGAGGTGTTTAAGGCCTGGGTGGACGAGGTGCTAAGGGACACGGTTTAATGTTTGATAGGAATGGTTGGACTCGATGATCTGGTGGGTCTCTTCCAACCTGGTGATTCTATGATTCTATGAAAAACCGGGCAGCCACCCAAATAACTCAACAGGTTAGATGGTCTGTAAGACTCTTTGGAGCTGTTTTGGAGCTCTTTGTTTCTCTGTTGTATGAAACAATTTGTTCAAAACAGCCCTCAATTACCTGAAAAATGAACTGCCAGCACATTTTAACTACTACAATGAAATACACAATGTACAACTATCAAGATGAACCTGGCTTTGGCTGAAGCCCCATGAATGCAGTGTCTGAATGCTAACCCTTCTTTGTAAGCACTTAGAAGCTAAGATTGCAGGCATGTACACAGCCTGTTAAATCAGAACATCAGCATGTTTTTCTTTGCGAATGTATCGGATCACACCCACATATTCCCTGGCAAGCATCTGCCTCTGAAAACGATCCTAAACACACATAAGGTAAACTCAAGGACATAGGGTTGGTGTACTCTGTCCCCTTCAGGAAAGGATAACGATCTGCTCATCATTGTAACATTCAGCTATAGGAAGAGTTTCACAAACTGGTTTACAGCAGAGAGAGGATTATCCCTAACTCCCATTTAGGCCCCAAATTCAGCCTGGCCTCAAGGAAGACTGTCTCACAACTTGTCCCACCCCACTCTCCCCATCCCATTTCTCAGGGCGCACTTTTCCTGAACGACAGACAGTGCAAGATAGTGCAGCGGCAGCTGGAGTTCGACGGGGGCATCGCTTATGGCATTGACTGCCTGCTTACAGACCCCAGCCTGGGGGGCCGTTGCGACAGCTTCTTCACTGTGGATTTCATGGTCAGTCCCCTTTTTTTTGTTCCCCCACAGCAACAAAGACACAGCCCAAGAGCCGAACCCTGTTCTTGCAGAAACAAGAGTAACACTCGCAGCAGTTTTGGCACTGCCGAGATCAAGCCCCACCACTTTGGGTTGACTAAATCTGACCCAATCATTGGTTAGAGCTAAGGTTAACAAGCGCAGCACAATGCCTGAAAGATACACAGAAGAAAACCTGCATGCACCCTAAGCAACACACAGGACAAGTGGTTTCAGTTAAGACCAGCTTAGCAAACCCTGCCCCGTTTTCAATGAGAACTGTACATTACGAAGCCAAGCATAAATTTGAGCAAGGACAGATCTTCCTATTGTGCTTTCAAATTAATACAAATGCACACTATAGATTTGGTTATATTGCAGATTTCATTTACAAAGGTCCCAGTTACAAAGGAACAGCACTGCTGTCCCAGCTGCACAGGGTAATGACACAAGACCAAAAATTACCTGATCTGTTAGACAAGCTCTCAGTCTCTTACAGTCACAGAAATATCCTTTAGCACACCTGAATGAGCACTGTTGACATGGAGGAAGTTTCCTTCAGGAACTTTGATGCGTCCCACAAATGGGAAGTTTTAAAGCCCATTTTGAAATGGTTTCTGTGAAAATATTACCTAGAAGCAAAAAACAATTTGACCTAGTCAGTATTTAAAAAAAGGTTATTGGAATTTATGTTTCAGCTATACCACCAACATTTGTGTGTATCCCATCTACTCAAGTTACCTTTTATTTCAAGGCTTTGTTAAATTAAATAGATATAACTTCCTCAGATATAGTCAGCTCTTCTCCAGAAGTAACGATTTACCTTTACTCCAAACTTGACATCCAGATCTGATGCAGTCCACATCGATACTTGTTTAAAGAATACCCATCATCTTTTCCATGTTTGTTTAAATCCATAATAAACTTTCTTCTTCCAGAATTTTTATTCTGGTATCAAAACTAATTTCTTGCATTTCATAGCACTAACTTAATGCAACTATTTAGTTGTCATTCTCCTCTCTTCTTTCTCCAAAGCTCTTATAATCTGCTTCAAAGCATAATAAACCCAAGCTCTTCTCTGCTCATATTTGCTGCTTTCATAAAACAGATATTTTGTCCATCTTAAATAGCTTTCCATTGTCATTATTGTAATACACTTTTTTTCCACTTTGTACAACAGGGGCATTGTGTTAGCTGTTTCAGTAGTTCTAAGTGCCCTCCAGGGACAAAACCAAAGGTAATACACTATAATCTTGCATTTAAGTGGCCTAACCTGCTCTTCTTTGTACTTTGCCCAAGCAAACTAGAATAAATGGCTTTGAAAAAAAAAGCAGAAAAAGCACCTCAACATGAAACCACACTGTTAAGCGATGCCATAAAGCCTGCAGGACAAAGCTGCCCCTTGACAAACAGCCAGATGCTGTTGGTGGGGGACATTTGTTGGTCTCACACAGCACCCACTGTAGTAAGTGCTTCTGCTGACTTGGGAGCAGCCCCTCCATCCTCACTCATGGTGCCTAGCAACTCAGGAATCAAAGAAAGAGTGGGGGCCTCACACCTGCAACCTTTACATATCCCATTTTGATTCAGTGTACGTTAGAAACTGCAGTTTAAAAAGGAAAAAACCCCAAACTTTCACATGGCACTCATCTTCCTGTGTTTCCCCCCCCCCCATGCTGGCACACGCAATGCCCAGGAAGGGACCCACCGGTGCACGTATGAGTCCTATGGGCTGCGGAGGGATGGTTGCCGTAGGAACTGCTCCATGGTCATCCACACTGCCAAGTGCTGCAAGGGCTACTTCGGGCCAGACTGCCAAGGTAGGAGCCCTCCCTCCTTGCCACCAGCCCGTGGCCTCCCCTGAACAGCGCTACGTAACACTCAGCAAGCTCAGCTCTAGGAGCTGGGATAGGATGCATGAGGAGGGAACAGCTTGCAAGACTAGGGAACTCTGTTGCAAGAGCTGAAGAACACAAATTATTATTGCTTTTCCACTCCAAATACTCTCTTTTTCACATTTACAGCAAGTTTAAGCTCCAAACCGGTAGCAAACTAAGTGAATGCTGCAGAGTAAAGACTCAATGCTGTAACCAAACCTAATGAGTCTTTATCAGTCACCAGCTGAAAGTCCTTTCAATACAAAAACAGGTATCAGGTTCGTGGCAGCAATACCTGGATGCACCTGAGACAGGTTGGGAAGTTTTTCTCCAGCTGTTTAGCAGCAGACACCAATGAACCACGTGCTCCTTTGCCTGCCAGTCCTGTAGGGGAGTGATGCTGAGGATCTCATCAGGACATGTAGGGTCAGGATCTGGGCTAGGACCTCTGCTGGCAAACAGGTCCAGGGACACATAGCCCTGCTGGCTCACTCTGTCCAGATTTCCCAGACAGACACATTAGGGTCTCAAGCAATTTTGGGCAGCCCAGCCTGAGCTGCCTTTTGAGTTCATCTCAGCACCACCCAGACACATGGAGGTGCACAAGGAAAGCTGGATTTGGGCAGGGGCTGGGCAGTGTCACTCACTGATGGGTCTGAGTGAGCAGGCACCCAGGTAACAGCACACAGATCCAGGGCTAGAGGGGTCCACACCGTGTTTCTGATGGGAGCTGTAAAACTGGAGCGTGAGGCTTGCTGTTGCAAGTGTCACAGTTGATTTTACACAACCCAGCAGAGATCCATTTACAGGCCTTACCCTGTTCAAGGATTTTTACAGAACTATAAATAATGAACAGTGACAATGAATAAACATATAGTTGAGCTAAAAATCCTTTTTCTTTAAAAAAAAAACCCAAACCTTTCAGCTTGCCCAGGGGGCCCAGAGAACCCATGCAACGGCCACGGCTCCTGTGACGATGGGTACACGGGAACAGGAGATTGCCACTGCAACAGTGGCTTCAACGGGACGTCGTGCGAGCTGTGCTTGCCAGGCAGATATGGCTTCAATTGCAAGCGTATGTATAAGTTTCCTTTCTATGCCATCACCTATGTGATACCTAAGCTGTTTTGTCAGTGATGGGTTAAGTAAATCAAGAAATGCTTCCCTCTTTCAGTATCAACATCTTTCCCTAGTCCCTTCTCACAGGATGGACTGATGGCACCAGTTTTCAGAAGGGAGGAGGAGAAAGCAGGGGATGCAGAAGTACGCAAGTAACAGGGAATGGAGACAGAGCCTTCATCAGCTGCAGCCTTCTCCCACATTCCCATAAAAGCCAAGACCACATTTTAGCAATATGGTCCCTCGAGAATTGCAGGAGGCCAAGGCTAAGCACTACTTTTGTAGGAGAGAAGAAAAAAGACACTGAGATGAATGCAGTAGCCAACAAACTGTTCACATAATCCATTTCACTGGAGTTTAAATGCAAAAAGGTAGAACCAGGATCAATATCATCATTCAAAAATGTTTTTCCAACACAAAGCTTTCAGAGGGGAAGCCACAACATTGACCTTTCCACCCTAACATTGTGCACCTGTAATGCTCATGATGCACTTATGGTGGGGTTTATAAGCTAGATGTCTCTAGAGTGGAGGCAAAACACTGGGCTTTGGATACCAATGCTTGAGAGTATGCTTACCTGCAATTTATCGGTTTTATAGCACAATATAGCACAAACTGTATGGGCTAGTAGTCTGACCCAGACTCTTGTACCTAACAGAACAATGTTTTATAGCTTCCTCTCTTTAATGCATACTTATGTCAAAAACTAGATAACCATAGTGCAAAAACTCCTTCTCAGCAGGACCAGACTTTCACAGAATCAGTTTCCTCAGTCCAACATTTTCCTCTTAAAACAACAGTATTTCAGGAAGAAGGATAAGGCAAGAAAGGATGCTACTTCATTACTTTATAAAACAGAAAGCAACCAATAATTCCTTAAGAAGGATTCAGTATGTAAGTTATTGTAGGGCCCAAAGAGTGGGGAAAAAAAACATCAGCTATAGTTTAAATTAGTCCCTCAAGCTTCAGTTTGCAGGGCACAGGAGGTGACATCTCACATATCAAAAGGAACAAAAGGAATTCAGAAGCTTTTAGTTATAAAAATACAGCTAATTTGCCATGTTTTACAGCAAAGGTCACTAACCTTGTACTTGGTTTCCCAAGACAGACCTCCCAAACAGCAATTAAACACACTGACACAGTCTCTCTCTACCTGCACACTTGCCTCCCCACAACCACCATCTGCTTCATATTAGGGAGAATCAGGCTGGGTCTTCAGCCCACCCATTAACTCCTTCCTGCCACAGTTCTTTGTGAAGTCTGTTACTTTACTACAATGCAGATCAATTTTCATTTTTAGAGGCACAGTGAACAAATCGCAGTTATAAAATCATAGGATCACAGGATAATTCAGATTGGAAGGGACCCCAGGAGATACCTAGTCCAAGCACTTGCAGAATCAGCTCTGAGCGCACACCAAGTTGTTCTTGGTCAGTCCTTTTGGGGCTTGCAAACCTCCAAGGATGGAAACTGCCCAACTGCTCTGGATACTATGGCCCACTGTTTGACTGGCCTTGCAGTGAAAACCATGAGCTTAAATTCATCTAAATAATTGTTAAATAAATTGTATCTAAACTGGCAGTCTAGGTGATGTTTCTCTAGGGAAAGGTTTTCCACATTCCCAAAGGCAGTTCTGTAAGTGATCCCTCTGCTTTCCTTTTGCAGCCTGTGAATGCAAGAACAACGGGCAGTGTGATGAAGGATATTCAGGAACAGGACGATGTTTCTGTGAAACAGGATGGACTGGCCAGCTATGTGAAACCAAGCTAGGTCTCTGCCTTCTCTCATCAGACTCGGTCACATGGAGCCACCAGTTGAAAGCACTTGCAATTCAAGAGTTGGTTTGCATAGAGAAAAGATCAGCAACTTCAGAAGCCCTCAAAGGAGACTAAGGGACTGCTCTAAACTGAGAAAAAGTCCCTTCATCCACTTGTCTCCTCCTTTGTGAAATGGGAACATAGGTGCCTGCCTCCTCTGTAGAGGGTCTTTGGGCTACACAAGGGAAGGGATCACCCAAGAGCTAAGCACTGAAAAAAAAGTCTTACGGGTTTTTTGAGCAAATTTGTGTGAAAGCTTTTCTTTCTGCATTAAACAAGAACATCACAATATAAGTAGTATCTTCATCCCAGCTGTTCTGTCTTTCCCACAGCTCTGCAGCCAGTGTGTTCCCCTAACTGCTCCACCAATGCTGTCTGCATGGAGAATAACACATGTCAGTGCAAGCCGTTTTACGATGGGGACGGGCTCACATGCATAGGTAAGCTCCCTATCCCGTTCACACCATGCTACAAGAAAGCAGGCTGCCCGCTCTTGCTCATGCACTTGCATGCAGTTACCATCTGATATGAAATGTTGGCTATCAAACATAACAACTTCCAGAGTGCAGCAAGTGAAACAAATTTAAGATACATACAGATCAGGTGTTTCCCAAAGCAAGCGTCTGGCTTCACCAGGCTTTACTAAACAGGAGTATGAACAAGAGGCCTGCTTCAGTCAGGTTTTGAAGTCACCCAGGCTAGAGCAAAGTCCCCAGAAAAACCACAGCTGTCTTGGGCAACCAAAAGGTGAAGCAGAATCTCAGGGATGGTCACGTGTGACTTAAACAGAGGACATATTGACAAGGACTTCAGAGCCCTTCACACAAGTTCAGGAATGCCTCCAGAAGCTCCAACAGGTTTTTCCCCCAAACAAGTGTTCTGTCTTCTTAAAAACCTGGAGGTGGTTTGTCTTTGTGAAGAATATCCTCTTTAAAAGCAAACTTTACTCATATGTTTTCTTTTCCCCGTGCAGCTGCAGACCTTTGCAAACAAAACAATGGTGGGTGCCACAAGGCAGCTGAATGCACACAACTTGGGGTGAAAATCTTCTGTAGCTGCCAGAAAGGATACAAAGGTGATGGCTTTACATGCCTTCCAATAAATCCTTGTGCCGATGGGTATAACGGAGGCTGCCATGAGCATGCCATTTGCAACGTCCTAGGACCCGTAAGTTGAATGATTTCAGTTACAAGTAGGGAAGTCTGAGGTATTTCTTACTGATGCCAGCAGGTGTCTTTTTTCCGTACCCTCCAAAGTCCATGTTTTCCAAAACAACCTTTACACAGCTCCAGCCTGCTTTCCATATCAGTTGGGTATCCCTTCAGCTGAGGGATGAGAAAGTTTGATAACTTTTCTCTAAAGAAAGAGATACTAAAGCAGATGGGATATTTTGTATGTGAAATTTTTCTGTCCCCTTCTTAGCTCTCTCTAACTGGATATCCCTATGTGCCATAGTAGTTTATTGGATTGAAACTAAATCTATTTTGGTAGCTAAGCCTAAGGACACCTGGGAGAATAGTGACCCTTGTTAGCTGAACAGACTGAGCTTACAAAGCTCTGTAGCCACATGATACAAATTCCTTGGCCCATACAGTCAATGTTATTGAGGAATATTTGTGCTGGTGACACAATCTAGCTATTGTCCTGGTGCTTTCAGGATCACCTGTCCCATTTTGGTGGTTTGCCTGATGTGTCTTCCAGGAGGTATCTAGAAAAGCCTTGCCACTATTCCATTCCAGCTGCCAACCATCACAATTGCTGCATGTCACCAACTCCTGCTTGGTTTAGAGTTCCCAATTTATTACTATCAGTGGGCTACTGGATTCCTTTCATGCTCCCATGCCCAGTCATTTAAATACCATTTTGACAGGTTTTCCATCACTTTTTGTTAATTCTGTGTCATATAATTCTCCAATGGATGTTATTAGCTTTGTGGATGGAATTATGCTTTGGTACTAATTTAACAAAGCACCCAAGTCCATGTGTAAATGTTTTGCTCAGAAGAATAAATGTCAGCATCAGAGTTTGTGGTCTGTTGAACCTTTGTTTTCAGTAGCAACTTTCCTGTTCGGGATATAATAAGTGAAATTTTAAGAATGGTACTTGAAATACCACTTTTATTGTAAGTAAGTAATAAGTACTTGACCTGGCCTTTTTTCCTTCTTTCTCTCACCAGGACAAACGCAGATGTGAATGTAAAAATAACTACATTGGTGATGGCCTGAACTGCTCAGTGATGCAGCTTCCTCTTGACCGCTGCTTGCAAGACAATGGGCAGTGCCACCCCGATGCCAACTGTGCCGATCTACACTTCCAAGGTGAGGAAGGCATACCATGCACGCCACAGGACAGGGATATCCTTGCCCCTGTGCCTCTGCGCTGAAGCCAGTGGCCAGGATCGTTGTGTCTGTAAGCTCATTCAATCCTCTACCTGTGCCTCCTCCAAACAACGAGAAGATCAAAATTAGTATGTGTGCTTACATGTTCTGCAATACCAGATTTATAAAGCAACAGATGAGGGCATTTCAGGTAGGAGTATTACCCTTAAGGAATCAACCTGTTCCAGCTACAGTTCACGAAATTCATGGGTATTTGTATGGCACAATAGAAGCTGCACCCAGATATGGAACCGCGCCCAGGAAAACCTGGTTCTTATTTCTCTTTGTAGATACCACGGTTGGGGTTTTCCACTTGCGGTCTCCGCAAGGGCAGTACAAAATGACTTATGAGAAGGCAAAGGAGGCCTGCGCCAATGAGTCAGCCACCATCGCAACATATAACCAGTTGATGTATGCTCAGAAGGTGAAGTAGCCTCTCTGCGAGAGGAGATCCCTGGGGAGGACCTAGCCACAGCATAAACAGGGAGGGAGCAGAGAGGGGGGCTGCTCTGTGCTGATAAGCTTCATTTTCCTTCTTTTCCTTCCCCTGTGCACCATGGTATGTTTGGTTTGGAGAGGTTTTCAGACTGCTTATTTTTTTCACACCTGGTCATACAACACTGAAACCAATTACCAAGTTCTTGTTTCCAGTGATATTTGGGTTAGATGGCAGAGTCAGAATTATAGTGTTTTCAAGGGGGGTTTAATTATTAGGACTTGTGAAATAAATGTACACTTCAGAACTATGTTTAGACTTATATTTTTCTATAGTGCAAGGCTCTTTTCCCCAAGTGCTGTTCAGTTAGCAGACCTGTTTGCACGTTCATTTCCTTGAGTGTGTTATACCCAATGCATGGCTCACATTAGTGGGATAAGCATTACACCTCGCATTTGTAAAACTTGTTTTAGAAGAGTGAGTCAGACTGACTGTGCTTTTCTGGCTCCTTACAAGCTGTGGAAGGAAGAAAGATACTTGCCATTTACAGACACCTTTAGCAAAATGTGAAGCTGGACCTCTGCCAGCACATAAACTTCCTCCTGCTGCCTCACAAGATTCATACTGCAGCCAGAGCTGCATGTTTCCTTCAAAGCAGAATAACCAGCAACAGGTCTGGCTCCAATGGCCCTGGGGTTGTATTTTCCGTGTTGAGCTGGTTTGTCGTCTCTTCCCATGCTGACAAATGATAGGCTAGGTACAATGGGATTGCACATCCCCTTTGGCTTTCACATCCACCTCTGATCCTGCCTAGCTTCAGCCTTGGGAAACCCTTTCCCAGGAAAGGCTCCCTTAGCCCATGCGTGGAGCCACTATCTTTCAGAGGGCCCCTTTCTCTGCAGCCCCTTAGCACAGACCTCAACACAGGGCAGGCTGCAGGATAGACAGAGGGACAGAGCTGTCTCAGACCCTCAGAAAGAGAACTGGTGGGTCGTGTGTTGCCTGAGCACCCTGGGGGGATCAACCATTGCATCCACAGCACCCCAGCCCCACCACCCAGCTCTTTCCCTTGTGTTTTTTCCCTTACGGCTGTGCTGGCTGCAGGCAAGGTACCACCTATGTGCTGCTGGCTGGCTTGATGGCAATAGAGTTGGCTACCCAACTGCCTTCTCCTCTCCAAACTGCGGATTAGGGTATGTCGGCATCGTGGACTATGGGAGAAGAGTCAACCTGAGTGAAACCTGGGACGTCTTCTGCTACAGGGAGAAGGGTAAGCGGGTCCTTTGCTGCATTCCTCTGCACAAAGGGAAGCAGCAGCCCAGATTACAGTTCCTTTGGTTGGCCACAGGATACTAGATAACACTGCAAAGAGACGCTGCCTCTTTCTAATTTAAAAAAAAAAATATATCTGCTGGCTGCAAGTTGGTTTTCAGGCACAGGGTGACCTAAAGCCTTCTCAAAAGGGAGAAATTTTTAACAATGAGGGTGGTGAAACACTGCAACAGGTTGCTCAGGAAGGTAGTGGAGGCCCTGTCCCTGGAAACATTCAAGGTCAGGTTGGACGGGGCTCTGAGGAACCTGGTCTAATTGAAGATGTCCCTGCTTCTGCAAGGGGGTTGGACTAGATGGCCTTTAAAAGCCCCTTCGAACCCAAAGCATTCTATGGTTCTATGAAAGGGCTGTTTGCCCACGTGGCTATCTGTGTTTGTACCTTCCAGAGGTGAACTGCACCTGCAAGCCAGGCTACGTGGGTGATGGCCTCTTCTGCAGTGGGAACTTGCTGCAAGTGCTGACGTCTTTCCCAACGCTGAAAAACTTCTTGTCGGTATGTCCCACAGCTCAGTTCGGTGAGCAGAGTGAAGCAGGCTCTGCCACTGGGTTGTATCTTAGTGTTTGCTTTACTAGAAGGTAACACCACTACACCAGCAAACCAAGGGGGAGTGGTCTAAATCTGCCTTGTGAAAATCAGAACTTAGTGGCTATTTTTTAACTACTTGCACCAAAGAGATTTTGGATTTTTTTAAACTTAGTTGGAAATTAAATGCTGAAGCAGCTTCAGCTGAAAGAAGATTCTGTGCACAAGTGCTTCTGGCTTTCTAAGCATTACAAGGAGTTTGCTGCTTTTTTTGGTAATAAATTGTATTGAATTGTTTCTGGGGAAAGGCAAAGCATTAAAAGCATCCTCTTCTAACTGTTTCTCAGACGTATTCAAGGAGCCTCACAGACAACAAAGGCCCAATTCCTTCCCAGCTCCCTCCAAGTTTAAGATGTGCTTGCAAAATCGGCAGCTAAAACTGTGTTTTAATAGAAACTTCCTCTAGAATGTCTCTCCAGATCTGCTTCATGGCTAATAACATAAAGTTTCTTTGTAGTCATTTATATGGTCTCATCTTTTCAGCTTCCCACGCAGAAGCTCACAATTATTCTTTAGTAATGCTGGATTTTGTTTCTGCCTAGGACATCATGGTTTACTCCAACAGTTCTAGGAAGGGGAGAGAGTTCCTGCGGTACCTCACAGATCTGTCAGTGCGCGCCACTCTCTTTGCTCCAAATGATAATGGGTTAAGGGAAAATGAGGTCAGAGCTTTTTTCTTTTTTTCCTTCTTCACCTTAATAACACTTTCTAAACAGCCATTATGGGTTTTAGTGTCATGGTGAAATTTAAGTTTAAGAAAAAAATAACCTTAGTATGACGTGACTTCTGTGTAACCCAACATAGTTTAAACTGTGCTTCTGAAAGAGGCGAGTTCATCATTTCCATTTGTCTTCCACAGTTAGGAGTGTAAGGTTATTGAGTATCTGAGTCTCTGCAGGGAATCAGTGGTTTCAGTTACCCAGTTATAAAGGAGTCTGCTGAGATTAAGTCTCCTCTGGCTTATTAACGTCAAGCAGTTATTTGAAGAAAACAGTGCACAGCTCTGGTATTTCACACAAATACATGAAAGACTATCTGCTCCTAGCTTAATTTCTATGCTTTTCCCTTTTTTACTCCCTTCTTTCAGTCAAATCTTAAACATTTCACATGGTTTTATGCCCTAGCTCGCATCTTCAGGCTGTTTAGAACTTCTCTAAGGCTTATCACTTCTGGTCATCATGCAAAAGAGTTAAATCCTTTGTCCCACTAGAATCAAGGTAATTCTTGCTGAGGGAGCTAAGAGGCCAGCAGGGACAGAATATTCCACAGAGCGCATCCGGATTTCCCAACAGCCTCTGCCTCATAATGCACTTGCTGCAGTACTAATAGCAAAAAGGTCACACGTGCTCTAGTGTAACGGTAAATCCAGTGAATTAATGAGATCAGTTAACGGTCCTTGTATTTTGCTCTCATTTGTAGACTCTTTCTGGACGAGACATTGAGTATCATTTATCTAATGCCAACATAATGTTTTATGAAGACTTGACTAACGGGACCACACTTTTAACTCACCTAGGGGAAAAACTCCTGATTACAAACACGGGGGGTCAGGAACATCCAACCCCCTCCACTGAACAGGTACCTTTCTAATAAATTTCCCATCTTCACACCTTTTTCCCCCCTTGCGCTGTACCCTGTAACCAGGTAATACACTGATCCAGAGAACAATTCAGTAAGATTATAGGGGAAGCAATGAGAGGCTGACTTCAGAAGGCTCTTTCCTGCCTGGAGATAGAAGCTAATAAACTGTCGCTTTACCAGTTTGTAAAGGGCCAAGTTCTGACCCACAAAACTCAAAGGACGCTGTTTGGCTGGCCTGCAGGAATTGCAGGATGGGAATATGAGCTTGATCCAAGCCTGGCAGGATTATGGGAGATAGCAGTGTGATTGGAGGAGAGATGAGAGTAGCAGTTTATTATTTAAAAAAAGGTGCTTTGTTAAGCTAATTTTAAAGGTAACTTTCTGGAAGAGAGGAGATCTCAGTATGGCCTTACTCAGAGCGAAAGCAGAGTTTACCTTATTTATTACTATTTGGGGTGGGGGTATTAAATGCAAAAACGTATATCCTTTTTGCAAATGGAAAGTATCCTCTGACATTTTAGGAAAACATACCCTTTGAAAACACATGCAATGTCTCACTTTTTATTAAGAAAATATATACTTGCTATCCAGGCATTTTAAATCATGTCTGAAAGAGAAGCCTCTTGAGACCAAGGCTGGGACTCTGCTGTGAGTGATGCAGTATAATTGAATATGAAAATAAGAAGCCCAGCACCCACGGGCTTGCAGTTAAAACATGCTCGAGAGGGTGGCACTGGACCCATGGAAAGCTGAGTGCCCAATTTGCCAGCTGCAGTGGAGGATTTTCATGGACACTAACAGGAAAGAAATAGGTACTCCAGGAAGAGTTGCACATTCCACCTGCTGCCTATGCTCCCCTTCCTCCTTTGCCTTTCAGAGAAACTCCTTTAGCATGATAATCACCATGTACTTGATCTATGTGTTTAAAACCACCCTACACTGCTAACCCAGTAATCACATTAATAAAATACACCCTCATGACAGACAGGGTGCACCAGCACAAGGCTTGCCATTTCACTCGTTAGCATGCCAGGAGCTGTTTTGGATCACTTTGATCTGATATTTGAGTTAGAAGAGTTTCTCCTTTAAAAAAAAAAAGAATCCTCCTGTCTTCGAAAGTTCCCAAGGGTAGGCTCTGAACCCATTAACACAAATCTTGCTCCTGCCCTTCAAAGCTGGTTGGAAATTTGTAGCTTTTCCTCCTCCCTGGAGGATTTGAGTAAGCCCCTGGCTTCCCAAGTTGCAATAATCTTCAGCAGGCTGGCCAGAGTAGGAAGGAGAGGTGGCAGCCACTTTCCACACATGCTACAGGCAGCCAGACACCCACCTGTCCCAGCACATCAGGTCAGAGCCCATGAGTTTTCCCCCAGGATCCAGCAGAGGGGTGAAGGAGAGGGAGGAGGACATGCTGTAACAGCCACATCCCTGTGTGGTGCCACCAAGGCTGAATGCCTTCCTCCCTGAGCAAAGAAAGTCGCTGTGTGATTCGGCAGCAGCAAACAACCCTGTGCTGGGGCAACAGCAGGCAGCAGCTCCCGGTTCTGCTAACTGCAGACAAACCGCTTTGCTGTTTCAATTTAAAGCACATCCAAAACAAAACGGAGAGACTCGGGACCAACCCAAAGCAGTCAAGGACTCCCACCACCATTAGAGAAGCCTTGGAGTGGCTGCTTCCTATTCCATTCCTCTCCCTTCCTGATGAGCTGCCAAACTCTCCAGCTCACAGATGCTCGGCCACCAACTAAACCGCAGGTAGCGGGTCCCCACTAGTGGTGACTCAGCTCTCTTAAGCCAGGAAACTTGGTGCAAGTGGCATCCTCAGCACAGAAAGCAGCTGTAACAAAGGCAGGTTGCAGTGTGCCTGTCATGCAGCTGTAACAGCTCTCCTAGGCACAAACATCACAATAACCTTTTTTTTTTTTTTTCTTTCTTTTTGAAAAAAAGGACAGAGGGGTGCCTGAAGGCAATGATGATGGCTACTTCATGCCACATCCCGTCTGAGAGCCACAACCAGTCTGGGACCATCCCAGGCTGCTGTCATTGGAGGCAGAGCTGTAAGCCCCCATGTGATTTTCCTCTGTGCGTTGGGAATTAGTGTCAAGGTTTATTTCAGTCCCAAAGGGAGAGGGTTCAAAGTTCAGCTCTCTTTGCTTGTTTTCCTGGCAGAGTGAGATCAGATATGTGGACAAAAGTGCTATTGTTGAATGGGATATAATCGCATCCAACGGGATAATCCATGTCATTTCAGAGCCTTTAAAGGCTCCACCAGCACCTGTAAGTACATAGTGATTTATCTTTTGGGTGGTGGGGGGAGGTGGCTGTTGTTTATGTCAATACAAACTCATTCAAATATTCCTATTTTCCTATATATGCAGTTTCAGTCTAAAAGGTTAAATTGAAAGTAAATTGGAGAACAAGGGGGCTGTGAAACTTATTCAGAATTTTTCTGTCTGAACAAGTTCTTCCCACATTTATTTTATATAAATAAAATTAAAGCTCCATTTTATAATGGAGTTCATTTTTGTAATGGAGGTTTCATAAAGATCCATTTCAGTTCTTCCAGAAAGAACTTTCAAGCTTCTAAGAAAAATCTTCTAGCTTTGTGTTCATTCCTATCAAAACCAATAAGGTGTTTCCAGTACAAAAATCTTTTTCTTAACAGAGTTAAGTGTTTGGATGTGCAGTGTTAGCACTCCCCAGCTCTGTTCCACGCAGGGAACCCTGTTACAGCCCAACACAGAGTCAAATTGACCTTGCAAGAAGACCCACCATGTATTTACACTGAAGAGCTTCCCCTTTTTCAGGGTTACTCATCCTCATCCTTCTCTCCACACACTAGAGGGGCCTCACTCACATTTACAGCCTATCCTCTCCAGCTCTGAATTCAGGGGTGGCTTATCCAGCCACCGCCACAGGCCACAATATTAATCCCAGTGATAATGTATTTCTTACCTTCATTTTGTTCCTAGAACCAGTGAGGTTTCAGCCTCATCAGAGCCTCTATATCTACTCTGAAAAAAATGACCAGAAAAAAAAAATCACTTAGGCGTGCTCTGTAACTTCAAAATATAAACAAGATGAAGCTATACTAGAGCCGATGTCCAGTCACTCTGAAAAATCTAGCATGTAATTACTATCATAAGGCCATATTTAACTGTGTCTATGAAAGATGTACTAGGAAACTTCAAAACAAAAGTAGTTTGAGACTGGGGGGTATCTCAAAGTGACACTGCATGTGCTCAGGTGCTAGAAGGTGACCAATGTCCACCTACAGCTACTAATCCTCTCTCTTGTTTACAGGCTCATCTCCATGCCAGTAGTGGGACAGGGATATTCTTTGGCATCTGCCTGGTTGCTGGAATTGTGGCTTTTATTGGATATTCTTACCTCAGATTCAGGAAGAGAAACACAGGCTTCCAGCACTTCATGGTAGGCAGCAGACAGGAACACAAAGAAGGGGGGCAACACAGCCCCAGACCCATCACACTTGCGAAACTCATAGCTTCCAATTTCTCCTTTCATTTTATTAAGCAGTAAACGTTCCCGATTGCTTCCCATTTGAACCATTCAGGCTAAGATGCTGAGGAAGTAGGAAAAGTTCACACACTTTTCTTGGGTACGAGCTTACATTTGCCTACTGCTCCCCCAGGCATCTCCCTCCAGGGTGCCTGGCAGAACACCTCCAACAACGACTGGCCAAAACCTTATTTAACTGCACAGCACCAGTGCAGAAGTCTTTGCCTCACCAGAAAACTCACCCTTAGGGAAGCAGGTAATTACAAACACTGGAAGGGTACCTGTTCTTTTTCCCCTCCTCTGTGGCGCTGCTAATAGTTTTCCTAGCTAGGAAGCTGGAACATTTGATAGGAAAAAGGCCACATTCAAAATATAGGCAAATTAAAATGATTGTCAGGATTGAAAAGTGCAAATTTTTGTAGTAATGGACTCTTGTCTTTGCTTTCTTTTCATAAAGCTGCTAGTCTTGTGTAGCATCATGATGCTGCTAAACCAGCCAGCAACAATCAAGCTACTCATAGATAAGGGATGGCAAAAAAGTGTTACAAAAGACACAAAAATCAATCGAAAAGAAAGTCTGACTAGAAGTAACCACAAATCCCTTTTTACTCTTGACCTTGCATAATGTGAATTATCTTCTAGAAACAAAAACAGGAGCCATGAGCCAAAGGACATGCTTGTATTTTTATCTAGTTGCAATGAGAGCACTTGGGATCAACCAAGTACTTTTAATCCTAAGCACAACATCAGGGAAACACTGTCTCTCCCATTCTTTGCTGAAGCTTTAAAATAGTAATGGTGAGGAAAAAATGGTACTGGTATTAAGTGAACTGAGATAATACAATAACCCAGGACAGAGTGAATCCCCAGAGACACTGACTGAGATGATAAAGCCAGTTCAGTCCCAATACTGCACCAGTCGGTAGGGAAGCTTTAGTGCCCCACTTAACACACTGTTAGACAGAGGATGGATTCTAAGCAGGTTTGTCTGATTTTACGTAGTCAAAAGATGACACTGACATAACATCGCTGGACAAATCACAGCCTTCAAATATCACCAACCCTTCATATGAAAGTTCTTCTGAACTGACTTCACCAGAACCTACTTATGATCTTTTCTCAGTAAGTGTTCATTTTTATTTGAGATACAACTACAATTACAGCAAGAAGGAATAACTTTATGAAAGGATAATGTCTAGTCAGGGAAAAAAAAAGAACAATTAATTCAGAGAAACATCATTCAAGTTCCTGGTTTTCCTGTCTCACCACTGCTAGCAGCTGGGTTTGTGGTCTACAGCTACATCTTATATATACCTTCAAAGACAGCAGAATTAAATTGACTTCAAATGCTGCTGGTTGCCACTGACACCTCTATACACACTTAAAAAGACCTCCAATTTTGTTTTCCCTTTTCTTTTCTGCAAAGAATCTGAAATGTAAGGAGAAGGGGCTAGGAAACAAGGGAAGGAAAGATTGAGTAAAGCCAGAATACCTAAATAGCCTCGATGGTCCAATGTAGCAAAACATTAATTTCTTAAGGCAATGTTCAAGTCTGATTTTTTTTCTTTTTTTATAGGATTCAGATGACCAGCAGCTTGTGATAAGTGGTCCTCATGATCAGAATTAAAGACTGAATTTGGCATCAGTCAACTACAAAACACATTTCTATTTACACTTACGTGAAAAACCAGCACGTATACATTTCAGGGAGTAAAATATCATTACAAACTAAAAACCAGAAGAGCGCAGCTTTGTTTAAGATGCAGCCTATATAGTTCATGGAGTTACCAACCTCAGAAGTATTGGCAGTAGCTAAGCAATGCAAAACTTGGCCTCAACTAACTATCCAGCACCAAACAGACACTTCTCTGAAAAGAGTGACTTTCGCTAGACTGCAATTTAACAGCTTGTCTTCTTCGGCAGAGTTTTAAATGGCTTCACACACGCTAAGTTGGCAAATATCCTAAATTTGGTAATACTCCAGCTCTGTGCTTCCATTTTGACCCAGTTAGAACTACAAATGGCAAGCGGGAAACAGAACACGTGCTAATAAACTTCAGTGTTTTTTGCTACTACACTTTCTTGCTAAGAATTTCAGCAGCAGGAAATGAGCATCCTGTCTTCCCCGCTTGCCTCCTCTTTCTGTCTTTCCTTGAATCTAGCTGTGTCTCATTTACATCTCACCTCAATGTACAAAGGGAAATAGTAATTGTAGAATCTTTAGCAAGGTAATGAGAGCATTCCAATAGTAATCCATTTTTTACTTGAGCCATTTTTGTGAAGTGGACAATGAAGACTGAATGTACCTTTGCCACATCATGTCCACATTCTGTTTTTTAAGGCGTGAGAGGAACAGAAGCTACCTGCTTGTTCACATGTCACGTTTTTACCAAGGATATTAACATTGCCTTTCAACCGATGCAGAGCAATAAAAGCTGCAATTTTCACCACAGTATTAGAAGCGAATCAAACTTTCATATAATTTGCTTTCATTTCCTTCTTTTAATAACCTTAACATTGTAGCAAACTGAGAACACTCTAGAAACCACAAAATAACAAGAAAAGGAAAGGTTCTTGCTGGCTGCAGTACTGTTTCCCTGTGATGTGCTTCCTACTAGTGATGGGGGCAGGAGGGAAGGTGTCACTGCAGGAAAGCATTAATTACATCTGAGAACATCCCCAGTATGCCTTCTATCATAACAAGGTGTGCAGGCAAATCCAGAGTTGTTGATGCACCTATCAAGCATAACACCAAGGAAATCTGATACATTAATATGCCTAGATGAAAGAGACTTAAGTAACTTCCCTAACTCCTCCCCTTGTCCCCCTAGATATGTCTGTGGTTTTTTTACCTATAATATATTTAAAAAATTAGAACACAAACACACTTAATCACACGTGCATCATTAGGGGAGTTTTCCCCACAAAGTTTTGCAATTAATACAACTTGTGTTCTTTCCTTCTCCTGAATCACCCGAAATACAGAGGCTTGTAGGGACCAGACAAAGTCCAAGCATTTATTTTTTTAATAATCATTAAATATTTTTATCACAAAAAGGAGTTGTACAGTTCATTAAACTCTTCTTTTAGTGGCAGACTATTATCTTCTGTGTTTCTGACTGAACAGAACGGAAAATTTTTGCTCTGGTGTTCAAATGAATTATGCTGCCCAAATGAATATAGAGACACTGCCCTCTAAATATGCTAAAAAAATATCTCTGAAGTCAGTAATATAACAAGGTCAAAGTAAGTAATGCTGAGAGTGCCAAGGTGAAATCATTACAAAAATGCAAGACATTTTTAAAATTAAAGAGCAGCAAGCACTCTAGCAGTGAAAAATACATAATATGTTCTAAAATTCTTACTTAAATTCCCACTACATATAGTTTGGCTGTTTTGAATGAACATAACTCTCCCCCGTTTTTTTCATGCAATGCTGTTTTATTTCAAGAAGACATGAAATATAAGCAAGATTTTACTTCAGCTGGCTGTTGTAACATAGCATTGTACAGAAGTTTGACTTGCAAGTTAAGAGAAAGGAAGGGAGACAGAAGGAAACCATCTTGAAACAAAACGTGTATTCTGTGGATAACATCATCCAGACCAATTAAACTGTTCCTGCTTAACACAGGAAAATTAGGCAAACAAACTGACCCTTAGCCAGCTTAAGAAGAAGAAACATCACAAAACAACCAACAAAATATTAACAATTCAATAATGCAGAACTGAATAACATAATATTACCATTTGCTGGTAGGAAGATGGAGAATGTATGGTGCTTTGGTTTTGCTTTGTGTTGAACAGCACATTAAAATCTCTGGAGCATGTAACACGAAGTTCTATCTGAGTATTAAAATAAAGAACTGAAGGCAAACAGGGGATATTTTCACCCCCACAATTCATTATCAAGTTATGCTAAATTTTTCTCACACAGTCCCACCAACAAAACTCCTGATAAAGGCAAACCAACTTCCTGCAAAATTTCTTTTTCATCCAGCAAAATATCAAGGCTGCCAGATGAACTTACTCATTTCAAGTATATCCACCTGTTTAAACACACACACACAAACTTCAGGAGTGCTGCACGTCAGCTTTAAAAAAGGAGCACAAGAAAATCATGAAAATAAAATCTATAACCACCTCTGAAGATCTCAGACTGATTTCAAGCATACAGGAAAACTACTTATGAAATTGTGCAGGCTAGATAAGAACACATTCTTTACTTTACAAACATACTTTTAAAAATATGAAAGATACCGCATATGAAATTCAATATAGGTATTTGCACATAATATAGACAGAATTAAAAAAAAACCAAAAAAACCAAGATAACTTTTGGTCACCAAAAGTTTGTTTACCTGACAATCATGGTAGGAAGCAAGTGATATCCCAAAATGAAGAATACCAAATGCTATATATTTCTTTAGTTATGCTTTTAAAAATACAGCCTTTAATAACTAATATTTTAAAATCATTTATCATATTATGCCTTTTAAAATGGCTGGGGTGGGAAGCACCAGTTAAAAAAAAAAAGGTTCCTTTGGATGCAGGGAAAGGAAAGCATTCTTACTTAAAAACTACTATACAGCAGTTTTATAAAGTGCCTGTTTGAGGAAACACAACAGTGTTTTCCTTGTGCAAAACAGATGTTTTTCAGCTCAAATCTTTAGAACATATATGCTACCCAGAGTTTGTGTTCATGCTTACCTGCAATTTCAGTAATTCAATAAAACATCTAATCTTCGCTGCCACAATTATTTTGCTTGACACAAATTGTCTACCATCCCCAGCTCAGCTTTCAGGGCCTGAGCTAAAAATATGTCATCAGAAAACTCTGGGTTTCATTTTCTTATTTCTTAATTTTTCTTTCAACTCATATGCCCATTGTGCGTGTTTACTTTTAACTGTAAAAGTCCATTACTGAAGGCCGTATGAAATACATTCTCTCTTAGGGAATAGCAAAACCACAGTGTATACCACTAAAAGACACTTAAAATTTTAAAAAGCAGCATTTAGGATCCATCTAAAGCCTGACAGAGATCTGTCTCCACTTTGAAATGCAAAAGCTCTTGAAATGGCTTTATTATCAGAGAGCAGATATTCAAAGAGTTTTGAAACTTAAAACGAAAGGTGCCTACAAGTTAAAAAGGAAGCTGAAGTAGCCCAGGTTACTGCCACTTTTGGTTTTAGGCTCAGATCCACTCTATAGCCAAGCAGAAAAATTACAAGAACAGACACTGCATAGACAGGAGAAAAATCCCATCAGCCTAAGCCCACCTGTGCTGTCATCACTGCAAGGCAGCAGAGCCAGGACAACACCACAGCAGTTACTTCAGTTACAGGTAAGGCTCTAGCTACAGCAGAAAGCAAAGTTAAAATTTGTACACCATCCCTCTCAGTCTCACCTTAAACTGGCTACTAACTGTGTCTCACTGAAATACTAATATTGGATTTAAGCTTTTCAGGGCCAACATCCAGCTGGAGTGCTGAACAGGGCCAGAAGGGAGTACAGGTATTTCTTTGTAAACCACAAGGCTGAAGATCAAAATTTCCAATGAACAAACAAAACCAACTATGCCAGAACAGCACCAATCCTTCCCCTTAAATTCCTCCTTCCTCCAAGACCACTACTGTTTGGGCAGTCCACAATTTCTTCTGTGTGTAAAAGTAGTTTTCACATCTCCAGGCAGGAGAGGAGAAAATGCATACAATGCTTATGAGAATAAATATGAATTACATCTACATCAAGATAACAGATTTAAGTGAATTAAATAAAACACATGTACATCCAAAAGAGAAACCAAACAAAATAAAGGAAATATCTGCCCATTTTTGAGAAAAGTAGTCAAGTGTTTAATTAATCTGAATTCTCTCTTGTAGGAAAGGTATTCTGAATGTACCAGTGCATAGCTGGTCTGACCAGCTAGGAAGTTCATGCTGCAAAGGAGTCCTCCTTGGATAAAACGTGTAATCAGGGTCATAGTTCAAGAGACAACTCAAAGATGCCATGTAGATATCTGCAAATCTAGAGAGACGTCTTAGGAAATAAGTTGGATTCTCATCAGTTCTGAACAAGCTTCCAAACTGTGCATTGAAGAAATTCCGGTTCATCTCTCTGTACCCCAAAAAAAACCAAAGAGAATGAAGTGAGCATACCTGCACACGACTTTACCAACTAGCATCCAAAACCTGAAGCGTGCACTTCCTATAACCTGCCCAATGTGTTATTCTCTTGCCACTGCACTTCAAAGCATTTAAGTGCATCACATAAGAATTTTTTGCACTTCTTGTACATATGTAGCCCAGAACTAGCAATCACAGTAGCGAACAGAAGAGCTTCACATTTCTCCCACTAAAATCAGTGATAAGTTGTTTCTGACTTCAGAAACATGACACCTCAAGCTTTCCTTTCTAGAGACTATGAAACTTTTGCCTTCATCTAAATATTGACACCCTCTTGTCCCAAAGAGAAAATATTTTTTTAAAAAAAATAAATATTTGGCTTAATGTACATAAAAAGCTTAAAGACAACTTGGAATTAACTTCTATTATTAGTCACTGCCAAGTATCATTCCCATTTCAATTACTTCCACATTTCCAGGGAAGGCTGCTGGTGGTGCAGCCTTGCCATCTGTGTAGTTCACACACCCTGCATTCAGGCATTGCTCCTTCATGATGGAAGGTTTTTAGGAGTTTTAGTCCTATGACTATTTTTGTGATGAGTCCACGGCTAAATCCAGGCTCATACAGAACCCAGATGCTGCACATTCCATAATGTGTTGCATGTAATCTGAAAAAGTCATCTAAAGAAAACTTGTATAAGTGACCTAAGTCTTAATACAGAAGCACATTTTTAAATCATGCAGATGTAAGGCTGTGTAATCAATAGCAATAGTGACAGCCAAACAAGAAGGACAAAACTGAGATGAGAAGGAACAGTACTTGATGCAATGTAACCCCTTCATGGAGAAACTAACATCTGTTCCAAAGAAGAGGAACAGTGAAATGGGGTTCAGACACACAAAGGGCCATCAGGGAGAAGAGCTGCACCAAAGACAGGCAGAATATTGCTTTAAACACATAATTTTAGAAGGTCTGTAACTACCAGGTACTAGAAATCAGGAATTGTGAGAAATTCTGAAGAAACCTGTGGAAAACAGCATATAGAACACTTGGCTACCATGAGGCATATTGCAAATTCTTCATCTGCTGTGTCTTACCTCATTCGCTTTCTTTCTTTCTTCCATTCTTCTAAAATCATTTGTGAATCAGGATCACGGTGAACCTGGAATATAAAATAGAGATGACAGGTAACTAAGGATGACCTTGTAAATGAGCTTTTCCATTAATAAACCCTTATTACCTAAGAAGGCAAGAGCGTGCTTCAGAGATCAGTGTACAGAAGTCATCCACATACATTTTAAACAACCAAAAGCAGGAATTAATCCAGCCTGACCAGTGGAGGAAGGGGACAAGATTTTGAGAAAACTCTTATTAACTAGCCATACAAATAATTGCATTTACTTCTCTACAGTAAGACTGGTGAACTTTAGACAGAAAGGGCTTGAAACATCAGTGTCCAGCATTTAGAAACCTGGCTGGATCCCTTTTGCTATATAGAGCCGATTACATAGAACAAACCTGCATGTGTTCCAGTAATCCTGTCAAGGTTTGCAGCCAGGTCATGGTTTGAATGTACTTCTCTGTGTTCATTATTTTAATCTCTGATCGCAACTCTGGAATAATTGCACCAGTGCGCCAGCCGTGCTTCAGGGTCAAATCCTATTTACCAAGAATTACAAAATACAAGTATTAATCTTAAAAAGAACTACTTAAAAGAACTGAAGAATCTAACCCAAATCTAATCCCAAAAAGGCACTAATTCAATTGCTTCCTTTATATAAGCAGAAATATTAAGCAGTGGGACTTAACTGTGACAACAGGCAATAGATTTTAGTCTTAGAGTAAGCTTAAAATCCCACATTTTTCAAGTGAGAGAGATAAAGAATACACAAGCACTACTTCCTTCAGTTTCAAACAAATGGTACAAAATTCCACTTGTAGATGAGACCTCTGCTGCCATCAGAGTACCTGGAGGAAACAGTGTGTTGGGTTCATGGTATTTAGCTGTACACTCAGCTGACAGACAGGTCCCATCAGGACCCCCAGATATTCAAGCTCCTCCTGACAAGTACAGGAGGAAGCAGCTACCACCTGTGCTCTCTCCCCCATTGTGCCAGAGAAGAACAGAGCTGCCTCCTTCTTCCTTCAGCTCTCTGCCTTCTGAAGCACCCAAACTAATTTTTCTTCTTAAAAGCAGACAGGGCAAAAATGTTAACATCTGCTGCTGCTGAAACATGCTACCATAGCTTGGCAGTGAAAGTCATATCCAGGCATTCACACACAATCAGCTACAAAAGAGTTAAGTGATGATCACTTACTCTAAAATAACAGTTAACAGTACATTTATTGGTAAGATACTAAGAAAATGCCTGGATAGTGGGACTACAAATCATCACAAAATCTTAGGAAGAAAGGAAGTTTCCTATTAGAGACAGGAAGATTGCCTCCTGCTAGTCCAGACATAAGTTCATTCAGTTCTTATTACTTGATAGTAAATGTCATCCAAATCAGCCACATCCTGTACATTTGGATCCCTGTGTTTACTCTCTGTTACATCCGGCACAATCAGTATCTGGATCAGGAATATAAACCCACACATTCCTGAGCTCAGTCTGTTATCAAGTTAAATGCTACAAGTCAGGTGGAAAATATGGTCAGCCTTTTACAGCACAGTTTTCTTCTCTGCAAGAAAAGCAATACGGCTTAACTACCATTTCCATTTTTGTTGTATTTAGAAATCTCCTATGAAAGTGTGTTATACTGAATAACTTAGGAGGGAGAGAGGAAAAGTAACAAAAAGTTTTGTCTCTTATCCTGTTTCATGAAAGTAAACTACTTACTGCCAAGTCACTGTAAATGTGATCACCAAAGTAGAGAACCTTAGAGCCTCTCCAGCCAGTAAGCTTCAGAAATTCATACAAGTTACCCTGCAGGAATAATAACACATTGTAGTGGCACACAATTTGTACCTTCAGAGGCATAAAAAGGGAATTTAGGACTCTCCTGAAAATGTTTTCATATCAAGAATCTTGTCCTTAGCTTACATATCATGAATCCCAAATTTTACAGGCAATTTCAGCAACACTACCATTTCAAAAGGCAAGTAAACTGCAGACATACATACCACCAATGAATTTGTACCCCTCCAATCATTAAAATAACTCTCTTAAAAAAACATATCTACTTCTTAGAAGTCTTTATGATATCTAAAGAAGCTTGGGATTCTAGCAAATACGTATTAAATCTGAACTGAAAGAATTTGCTGAAAACATACCTGTTTGTAAATCTGACCTTTCTGCAGCTTGTGAATTTTGTCCCATAGCAACACTCCCCTTTCATTCACTTTCCGAAATGGTCTAGAACAGCATTATGAACAACTGTTACATAGCTGTAAAAATTCTGCCACTTTTTAGGAAGAAATTAAAATTTTAATATTAAAACTACTCAACTTTCAAAAAGAAAACATGCTCTCCACCATCTGAATGTTATGTAACAGACAGAAAAAACAAAGCTCCAAAATTTCAGCTTTAGTCAGTGAAATGCAGTGTACCTATCTAGTATATCCGTGACGTTTATAAGAGAGTTTGAGAACAACTGTTGAGAACTAAGGCAGGGATTCCAGATAGAGGGGAAGAAACAGTGTGAATTATCTGCCTTTAAGAAGGATTGAAGACAGAAGAAGTGAAGATGTGTAAAAATCTTGCCCAACACCTCACTGGAACAGGCTGTCCAGGGAAGTGGCTGAGTAAGACGTGTAGGTGTTGCACTCAGGGACATGGTTTAGAGGTAGACTTGGCAGTGTTCGGTTTAAAGTTGGACTCCATGATCTTAAAGGTCTTTTCCAATCTAAATGAATCTATGATTTTGTAAGACTGAACAAATGAAGAAGGGAGCAGGACTGTGGTCTAGATGCACAGTAGAGTTCTTTTTAAAATTAAATAGAAAAAAGTAAAGGGAAAAAAAAAATCCCATCTCCCTCTATTTCACTTTCAATCACAGTACATATTAAGCAACAGGTTTTTTTCAACTGTAGGAGTAGTGCATACACATTACAAATGTGTTTACTTAATTGAACAACTAGTCCAAATACTCGGCACTCTAAATGTCATGTGTTAATTAAAAAAACAGAAGCAATGGAAGACATTTCCAGATAAGGGGTTCATCCAGAAAGGCATCAGTACTTCTCAGGTTTACTAGGAAATGAACACAATTCATGAACGTACAAGCTGTTAAAAATAGCTTCTGTGACCCAGATTCGGTCCAGTGGACCTGAAATAGCTACTAGAACTTTACTTAGTAAGAAACAGTAAATATTTGGACTTTGGAATTGGGTGTTGCTGCATTCTGTAAAACCTAAAACAGGATTCCATCAAATATGATTTGATTTTATATTGCATCCAAATTAAAATATTCTATAACATGCTTTATAGCCTTGTATGGAATAAGCTGCTCAAATCATTCTTTATTGACTAAATACTCACCTTCGCTTATCATTGAAAAAGTTTGGTTTATCAGCCTGTACTATGACCACATCAAAGAGATCCCTCCAGTCCTTGCCAACTATGAACCTCATGCCTTTGTCCCTAAAAAGGACAGAAGGATATTAACAGCGAAGTATAACAAAAGTGGAGTTATCTGTGCAACATAATTAATTACATTTAAGAACCCTAACCTCCCCGTCCTTTAAGAATTTATGGTTGAACAGCAAATAATTGTTCACTTACACAAAACTGCTTGGACTGTTTGTGATGAGAAACATCTTCTTGCCATGGTCAGCCAGCTTTGCTAGCACTGCACGAGTTTGTTCAGCATAGCAGATGTACTTCTCTGTGAAGATTAGGGGAAATACAAGATTAATTGAAAAAGTTTTTCACAAGGACTTACTCTGCATTCAACCAAGGTTTCAGAGCATGAGGTTATACTTAACAAAGGCATCTCAGACAAATGGAAATAATGCTTTCAAGCTCTAAAATTTACAACTTGTAATCTTAAATAAGGAAGCCACAAAGATCATTATACTAACAGTGAAAAAAAGCTCTGACACATGATCTCATTAGTACTTACCAATATCTGCTTCAATTGCTCTGTACATTATTCCTTTGATGTGGACATCTCTGATTGAGTCCTGTCAGGAAAGCAACGAAGCAATAAACGACTGAAAAATCTTTTCAAGTATAAAACCCATCCTTGCTGCATAGCAGCAGTAATTTGTTTCTAAAACAATTCCTTTCTCTGAATTACACTTCCAACTTTACAGAAATGCCGTGTGATGTTCATTATGTATATGTCACCACCAGACAAAGAGTAAGCCTGTCCTCCAAGAAACTAACCTCATACATTTGGGAAGTACAAAACTGAGTAGCACAAGGGCTGTTTTACACGACAACTGTGAAAGGCTGCTCAGAAGGGTGAAGTAGGGTGAAAGCCCTGTCTAGAAGCAGAGCCATCACAGATTTCAAATAACCTTTGAAGCAGAACACATTCCTTTCCTCTCATAAAAAAAAAAGCAACTCAAAAGCTTTAAGCCAGACAGATTTTAGATTATCACCGCTCCCAAATTCCCCAGCTATTTATAAAAGAAATATATTAACAGATGAAAGCAGCTAAATGCTTAAGCAAAGTATCCATAAAGAGCTCTGAAGGCATTCAGCAGCCTTCCTGAGCCAACTCTGCACCAGACTGTTTTGCCTGGGACAGCAGCACTGCCAGTTTGGTACTTACATGTGTTTATGTCCTAAAAATACTCAAAAAACCAAAAAAAGCCACTATAAAGCTTCCAATATGTAGGTAAAGCTGAGCAGTAGAGAAGTTGCTGACTCTATGTAACCTCCAACAGAAGGTAAAGTTACTCGGAGGTCAAATGTTTCTTAAAAACTATCTGATCTACTCAGGAAAGTGAGAAATTCCACATTCAGGCACACCACACCTGCTGAAGAACTACACAATTTTAATACTTGTCAACAAGGGACCAGGAAAAGGTTTCATATGGAAAGCTTGCAGAGACAAATACCATTAACTTGAGCATGACCTTTTCTCTTCTTAAATAACCATGACATATAATTATCACCTCTGCAGTATACATCCTAAGGAATGAAGATGGTCAAATTACTCTGATCATTATTAATAGATTTTTTTGGAGGAGGGAGAGAGGAAAACAAGCAAAATAGACACGTCAAAAGCAAGAGACAGCTAGCAAAAGCACAGAGGCAGTATAACTGAAAACTCCAAACTTGAATTCCCTGTAGCCTCTTACAATTCATGCTAGTGAGAGAATTGTGTCTTCCATAACAAAGAAGCTTTATTGACATACAAGAGCTCTCCTGCAACCCCCTCACCCACGTCTCAAAACTATGAAAAGAGCAACAGCTCTAGAACTTAAAACAATTTTCAAATTATTCTATGATTCTTTTCCAAGCTCTGTGTTCCACTCACTTATGTTTTTATGGCTTTATGGCAATATCTTTACACAAAACACTGCCTATTTCCACTGGAGCTGACAGAAAAGGCTGAAGCTTCCTGAAGCACTCACAGAGAAGACACACAAATGTAGAAGTTACCTAAATCCTCAAAGCTAGTACCTTGACATCTTTGTACAGATGAACAGGCTCATAGTCTATGTTGTTTTTCAGAAAATATTCATTCACACAAGAAAGGAGTGTCATTTCTGGCAAGGAAAATATATCCATGAATTGCTTCATCGTATTTCCTTGTGAGCTCTACAGAGGTGGGAAGAAAAAAGAAGATAAAAAAGGTCAAGCATTTCATTCATTCAGTATAAACACTTCAGCTTAGCTGCAGATATTCAGCTTTTGTCATGACTGTTCACATTGCTATAGATTCTTTATTAACGAACACTTTCAATAAAATAACTCCAAAAGTGTTCACTTTATTTTAAGAATGAATTATTACTCATAATTCTTAAGAGAAGTATTCTAATTCATAAACACATAAAAGACAGCGCTCAGCTAAAAGAAAAGAGAAGGACTTTGCTGGAAGTCTGCACCTCTGTAAATAAGAGGCACCGGGTATTGAGATGGCAGAAGGAGGTTTGGGATTTTTTGGGGGGGGTTGCGGTTTTTTTTTTTGTTTGGGGTTCTGTAATAACTGGAACACTGATTAGCACTGCAGAACAATTTACCTCCTTGAAATGAGATAATAAAAAGCTGTACAAATCTACAATAACTCATGCAGGAACCGAGGAAAAGATTTCTAGTCTGCAAAAGCTGTAACTACAATTAAGTTTCACAAAAGTAGTGAATTTTATTATATAAATACAAACCAAATGTTTCTTAAGAGGGAGAAGGGTAAAGCAACCAGACATCTTTGCTGCAGACAGAACACTGGTTAGGACCTCAGAAAAGGAATGGTTGAGGTTCCAAGGAACCGCTGGAGGTCACCTTGTTTAACTCCCCTGCTCATGTATGGACACTTAAGAGACAGTTGCCCAGGACACTGTCCAAATGACTTTTCAATATCGCAAAGAATAGAAACTGGACAACCTCCCTAGACTACCAACACATGGTAGTGTTCGGTCACCCTCACAGAAAAGAATTCTCTGATGTTCAGAGGAAATCTCCTACATTTCAGTTTGCACCCACGGCCTCTTTCCTGTCACTGTCCTTTCCAAGATCCAAGAAAGCAGAGATCTGCGGAAACAGGGAATGCCAGGCCAATATTCAGAAATTCTGCAGAGACCAGATTTGGGAATTCTAAATTCAGCTCTTTAAAATAAGAATAAATGTGACAACAACAAAATACTCCACAATAAAAAGAAGGATCTCTCGTGTCAACACAGAATAAACACCCGTAAGGAAAAGAAGTAAAATAAATCTCGTTTTGACTAAAAGGACAGCACCATTTTTCATTTGGGAAAGAGAAAGGAACCTACCACAAAGAAGATCAACTTTCCCACTAAAGTCAAATCCTAAATTGCAACCTTTAAAGCCTTATCTTTTATCATTCACCTTTTGTCAAATCCTCTTACTGTCACTATGCCACCTTGTAAGCAAGAGATGCCTCCATACATTTACATGTTGCTACACTAGCTAAGCCATTAGACCACCTGGCAGAAGTACATAGCTGGGTAAGGTACCAGATATGGTTCACTTCCCAGCCTTTATCAGATTTGCTCTGCAACACTGAGCAAGTCACTTGATTTTTTTATTTATTTTTTTTTATGTTCCACTTCTCTGTCTGTATTGTCTGTATGACTGGGCAAGGAAACAGTGAAAGAAGAAATTACAGCAGGTGGAAGAAAGAAAATATATTTGTCGCTTTAGAGGGCAAACTTCACAGCTAGCACTGTGAGTCAATCATGTATTGAGAAAATATAATTGCTAGCAAGAATAAGAACAGCATGCAAACACAACTACCCCCACCCAGAAAAATAAAATCACTGTTGAAGATTATTTTGTGGGTTTACCTTTCCATAAAAGTCACTCATTTGTTCTAAAGGAACATGGGAACCATCATACATTGCAATGACTTCTTCATCTGGGACAACACTGAGGCCTCTGGAAAACAACTTCAGCTTTAGTTCAAAAGTCAGATTAAAATTTTCAAGTAATTACCGAGTGAAAGTCTGACAAATCAACGCTTAGATCTGCAGCTTACTAAAATATTAATAATGTCATAGGAACACTTTGGTCTGTAAATTAAAACAGTATCCTTCCTTAGAGAGCAAGTAACATTTTAACAGGCTGACACACAGAGAACACATTCCATTTTAAGTCCTTTTTACTTTCTTACAGAAAAAGAACAAATTGGTCTCCATTGAAACTATGCCTCAAGGGTTCATAAGAAGTAGTTACAGCTTCCAGTTTCTTAACAAAAAGTAATTCTTCATTCTGTTTCATAAAGCACTGATGATGCGATAGTGTTTAAACCAGATTACTCTGCAGCATGACCTTGAAGATTGAAAGGACAGACATACGCAAAACCTTTAACTAAATGAGAACTTATTTTAAACTGTATCAACAGTTCAGTTTCCCAAAATTTAAGACTACTTGAAAGATTGTTGACAAGTAATTAAACAAATGGAGAAGGAGAAGACATCACGTCTCTCCAGAGTTTATCAACTATCAAGAGATTAAAGGGTTTGGTTTGGTTTTGAATGTTTACAGTACCCAGTATCTTGGTCTAAAGCATCTAGAACACTGCAAGCATGCAAACCTCTTCACCAGAGGGCACAGAAGTGTTGAGGTTTTGCTTACAAATAAAGAACAGAAATAGAAAACAGATCACTTGGTCCCTTTTCTTCCAAGTCTACTTATGGTTTTTTGCAGCCTTGTAAGACAGCTGATTCCAGCGCCTCCCTTTCTTGGTCTTACCTAGAAGTGTTGTGAGGCATTAACAAAGTAATTGATTAAGTTGAATAATTAATTAATTGAATAAGTCCAGTATTTTCAGTGTTTGGCATTCACATCAGCTTTGCAGTAGAAGAGCATGACACATGAACTTCCTCGTTCCTGATCTGGTAGCAGAGTCCCACATTAACTAGCTGCGCTTCTCAACACTACATGGACTTGTACAGAGCTCCATGCTACTGCTGGTAGGACTCTAGCACTGAAGTTAATACTGTGCACAAACAGGGCAGATAATGGTTTGGTTTTGTATGCAGAGTTCAACATCACCCACTTCACAGCAGTAACACAAAGAAATGTAACTGAAGTGGTAAATATCTATCGAGTAACTTGATCAGCATTGAGAATAACTGACTCATCTTCTAGTCTACAGACAGCTATGCCAAGTGGTATCTGAATAGTGCTAAAGAAAATGCTTGTGGATCAGGAGCTACTTAAGCACAAATAGAGAGAGGACAAAAATCATAAGTGAAATCCACAGAGGAGACAACAACTGTGTAGACAAAGCTGTAGATTAATTTTACCAGAACAACCATAGTCTTGACATAGTTCATAGTTCAGCTGTGTAACTACAAAGTCTATTTTATTCTACCAACAGCATGGATCTATGGCACTAAAATCATCACAGTTCACCTACAACAGCGCTCACACTGCTGCTCTTAGGGACATGCACTGTTAGAGGGATCCCAGAACTGCTTACACCTCTCAGAGCAAATTAGGTTGTATGTTTGGGCATGTCCTGCTCCCTTCAGTGAGGGATCTACAGACTAACGGAACACATGGAAGGTTAAAACTAAGAACTGCAGATATACAGCAACTGACAGCAAAGTTCAGTGCTGTTATAGAAGTGAAAAGTAATCTTACTTTAAACAAAATTAAGAGAAAGTATTGAGTGAAATGGTAGCCTTCCCTCTCTCTCACACACACACTCGCAAGTACCAAGAAGCGTCGCCTAGCAGTCTGTCCAGTACTACTTTTGGTGACATGGAGTACAAGGGACACCACTGCTTCTTCAACAAAGAGTATTCTTGATCAGTGATCATGTGCTGGCTTTGAATGTGACTTTTGTACCAGGAGTTAACAGCAACTGTGATCTTCTGCCTCTTCATTTTGCTCCACTGTGAGTCATAAAGCAACACTGGCAATGGACTCACTACCCATTCATCTCCTCACACAGGGCACCACACAGTTCGAGTCACACCACTGCTCTTCCTGCCATCATCTCTCAAAGCCTTCAGCTTCTTTTTTGTTACCCCCACCTTCGTACAGGTGTTTGGAGAAACAGCATGCAGGCGTGCTGATATCTTCATGACAGAGACTGCCAATTTTACATCAATTCAGTAAACTTAAAAAAGTGTAGGGCACACACAAAGCAGGTGTGCTCCGTTCTGCAAGTATGATGTAGTTGACATGTCTTAACTTAAAACCTCTGTGCAAACACAGCAAGTGTCTCTACAGCCACACTGAAGTCAAGCTAACCGGCACTCTGCGGCAATTATTTACATAGAAAGCGTCAGTGGAGAAGTCATCAGTGTATTTTTTGACGTCTTTCAGCACAATTTAACAGCCAGAAACAAAGTGAGTCAGCACTATGTGATCAACCAGCTTGCCAACTTCCTCAGTTCACAACTGGGGAATCAGCTGTACTCTACCAGCCAGTAAATGTGTGCACGTGTCTGTGTGTACACAGAGATGCAAAGAAACCTCTTTCCAGTAAGACTGCAACGTTCATTCATTTCTGTGCTCTTCAGGGCACTGCACCTGACATGAGCCTAAGATGTACACTAATAAATGTAACTAAGAGATTCAAAAAACAAGAACACACATTTTTATTATAAGTAGGAAATAATTTTACCTACCTGTAAACTGTTCCCAGCTGAATATAATGAAAAGCATCAATCTTCATTAACAATGCCTTCCAGGAGAAGGGAAAAAAATAACAATTTTTATTACATCAACTATTTGACATGAAATTATAAAAATCAACATCATTTTGTCTACAACCTTTCTGTCTCTAGAACATCTAAGTACTTTTACTTCAACTTCTTCCATAGCTCCAAAAATACTTTTATCAACGACTTTTACCTAGGACTTGGCAAACCACTAAGGAAACATTGTCCAGTGACCTGAGCTACGTTATGAAGAAAGAGCTTTTCCTACTGGCAGATGTCTGCTTAGGTTTATCCACTCTAAGTTATCTTCCTCCCCCTGCCCACCATAAGAACAAAACACCCAAAACATTTTACACTTAAGAACTATTATAAAGAAAGAAATTAAGCTTACTATGAAAGAGAGAAACATGAAACAAAATCCTTACATATCAATGCTGAGTAAAGAGTTGGAAGATTTAAAAGCTCTGTTTTTTTCCTTTTACTAGGTTCTCAGCCCTACTTAACTCATCACAAAGTTATTTATACATACCCGATGCACATCATAATGAAGTCCTCGTATTGCAAAGTTGGGATCGTAATCGTATTTTCTTATTTCTGCAGGATACTAAGGAAGGAGAACAATGATTGTGTTTTAAATCCACAACAAAAACAAACTGAAAAACGTTTCTGCAGAATTTTAAAAGCCTAAGTTTTAGTGCTTTCATTAGACTCACTAAAGGCTTTTTGATAGGTTGCTGAGATTTGCAGGAATATACATGCAGTGCCGGACAAGAAAAATTTTTTTTCCAAAATCCAAGGTCAGTGTTTTAAATCTAAATCAAGCACAGTATCCAAAGATGGACAGTCAAGTGCTCTGTAGTGATCATCTTTGAACTAGCCTCTCATTCAAAGAATAATTTTAATACATGTACCTTTGAAAACAAATTGAATTTTATTATAACTTCCTAAAATCTGATAGCCGAGTTACCTTCTAGCTAGAAACCCAAGAACATTTCCTGACCTTTACTGCTCATTTCTACTGAAAGAAAAAGCAATATTAACAGGGGCAAAAAAATCTTGGGAATTTTCAAAACACAGAAGCAGCAGAGCTGTCTATTTTAATTCTCTCAGTGCAGATTATAACCCTGATTTTACATTGTCATGTTTGAAACGTAGACCTCAGAGGTTTTTAAAGATCTGGTGTACTGCACACAAACACAGATGGGGAGGAAGGGGAAGGCGGCCCTAATAGGGACTTTCCTCAGGGTACAGCGTGTCACCAAGACCAGATTCTGAAAGCAAGTTTTGCACTGAACACCATCAGGGTGAGTCACTTCAGGAGAACATGACAGCATTTTGTAACAACTTGTTGTTTAGAGATGCACATGAATTGAATGGCTGTGCAAAGTACTATTTCCTCACGTTCTTTATAGACATCATAGATAGTTCACATCACAGAGTTTTCTAAGATTTTTCAGTACAAGCCCACTGTCAGGAATAACTGTAATTTTGTCCTGCTTTAAGCACAGGTTGACCATAAAATATATATATATATGTTAGGCACCTGCCTTGGGCTAAGGAGTTTGTTCATTTCATTCAAAAGGTAAAACACTTCAGTCATTTCTGACAAGGTTTGAGAAAACTATGACTTCTCTGATTAACCAATTAAAAGGTAAGCCTACGTTTCCCTCCCACAGGCTAAAAAAGTCTTGGAACTTGACAAATGCATCTTAGGGACATTCACCAGCTTCTCTACAACGGTCTCCAAACACCTATGGCTAATTAACAAGCCTTCAGAGAAAAAAAACAAGAGATTATACAGCTTCAAGAAAGGCCCTAGCTACCTTTTACAAAAAGAAGCCATACAGTTTTTATCTGTGCTGAAGAGGACTTGCTCTGCAACTGTTGTAAATTATGCTCACGCCGAGTGCAGGCATCTCCAGTTAAAGAAAACAGTCTTTTCTCCTAACTTCTAAACTATTATCCTTATCGCCACTTCCAGAAAACAAGAGGGAGGCTATCTGAATAAAGAACCACATCAAAAGCCTACAGATGCATTGGGAAGACGTACACATTTCGCAACAGAACATGAAGCAGAAAAGCTGACAAGGAAAAACATCTAGGGATATTACAGAATGTGATTAATTAAACACTACAGTGTACGGCACATGCCCCAAAGCAGCCACACCAAGCATGAACCAGATCAAATGTCTGTATACTTGCCTTTCCTACTTCAATTTCTTCTACTAGAAGGCTGTCTTTTTGCATGTGTGTCAGTACATATGAGAAAAAGATTGAGCCTACCTTGGCACACAAATCAAAGATTTGTTACAAGCCAAACAAAAAAAAAAGTGATAGAAATTGCACTGTTTGCTTACCCTACGCTTAACAGGGATACATATATCTGGACTGAAACAGCAGTCCAGATAAGGTGGCATAAGGCCTGTACATTAGGAAAGAAATAAACCCAAGAGCAAGAGATTATATTCAACACCTGCTGCCACCTCCAAGATTAGCACTAAATTGATGTTTATTCTCCTGGACACACTTCAAAATTCCTTGCTTCCTACACTGCATTTTGCAATTTCTGATTAATTACCTTACACTGCCATGACTAAAACCGGACACCTTTTAGGTTTACTGGGACAGTTATAATGGGCAATGCTATCTAGAAGTTTTTTCACAGAATCAACCTTTTGCCCCAGGTCGACAACAGAATGAGGAGCATTATGGTAATGAGGTATAAATTCAGGCTTCTTCCGAGCAACTTCTGGTCTTTGTACTGTGGCAACTCAGCAAGTTTTTAAGTCCAATTTTCTAAAGTTAACAGCAAGAAAAACAGTAACAACGTAAGCAGCTACACAGACAGCATTAATAAAAACAGTTGCCCCTCAATAAATTCCAACGGGAGATAACATATTTCAATAAGCTGCCTCAAAAACTAATTACAATTTCATTTACTAGAGCTCAAAATATTTTAATCAAGACAAACTGGAAAATTGTTATTACTGGAATTCATTCAAATAGTAAAGACAGCACTGTTTGAATTTTTGTCTACGAGAATTAATCTTGACTCCTACAGTAACACTGGTTTTCAAGAATCACATAGCTTTAATAAAGTGTATTTACACATCCTAGAGAAATTGCTGCCAAGATATGCCAAAATCTTAGGGGAATCAAGTTGTGTATGCTTGTAGCGCCCATGAAGGTTTGCTTGTTCTTCTAGGGATATTTATAGATGTTTATATATAGTTTCTAACCTTTAGATTCAAATATGAAAGCAGATGAACACCACTCATTCAAATTTAGGTTGTGTAAAATACACAAGCAGTTTTATTAATTGGGTTACTCCAAGTACTTTATGTCTTCTATTTTCCTGCAAGTCCTACAGTTCAATGAACTTTGCCTCTTTCAGTCCATGTTTCCTTCAATCTTTTTTCCTGCAATACCTTCAGTTTCCCAAGTCACTCCACCACTTCCTGACATCCTGTAACTTCTCCCATTCCCAAAAAAACAGCTCTGAGTGCCTTGGACGTCAACTAGTCACCGATGCAAACATGCTGATTGGTGAGGCAACAGAGCGATGCTGCATCTTAGGGGACTACTGAGCTGGACACTTACTAGGGTCTCTCTTGTAGCCAGCTTCTGATTAAAGTGTCACTGCATACGCTGCCCTTTCAGCCAACTCAGCTGAAACACTGGCCACGTACAGTGCAACTCGCCAGCAAACAGTGCAATCAAAGACTTCGTAGGAAGCCGGGCTAAAAATATTGCTAAATATATTGCTGCACTCACATAACAGAGTCTACAGTTATTTTTAAGCTTTTTATCTATTAGGGTGACCCCAATAACTGACAATAAGGGAAAAAAACCAAACAAAACCAAACATGCTGCCACCACCACTAAATTAAAAAATAAAATAAATAATACTATTCCTTAACAGCTGTCAGACTATGCTCTGCTCAGAACTGCAGCAGAGAATAAACCGTCATTCATACGAAGCTATTGTACAAAACATGGTATTAGGGAGCCAAGCTTGCACTACGGCACAAAAAGATGGGTTACACCCTTCAGTTAGAAATTATTTACTATACTCTTTATGAATAAGCTTATTGTTATTTCATAAATTTTACTTACCCGATGCTCATTAACAAGAAGATCTCGAGCAGCATTGAAGATCAGCGTGTGCAGATGTTTAGAATAAAAGACCAACGTGTAGTCATAGTCAAACCCATAAATTTCTATGTCTGACAGGCTCATTTCATTGTTCGAAAAAATAGCATCTGGATTCAGCATGTTACTCATAATTGAAGGAACCAACTCTGGAAACAGAGGAGAAAGAAAAAAAAAGAAGTCACACCAGCCTCACAGTTTTATTTAAATAAATATATAGAAATCCATTAGAAATTTCTAAGTATGGATAAATAATGATGGAAACTACCAAACTAATTCACACTAGCCAGCTAATCCTTAACAATATGATGCTATTGAAGATAGTGTCCCTAATTTGTCTTGGTGACCCATAGTTTATAAAGCTCTTTTCTTTCTGTATACTTGGAAAGAAAATGAATTTAAGCATCTTGCTCAGAGAAGCTCAGACTCAATTTTTTGTTGTTAACACATTTCTGTTAACAAATGTATTATTGCTTTTGAAAATAAAGTTTGGAGTTCCAGGACGTTGGTATTATAAATAAAAATTAGGAGCCTCATCTTCTCCTTCCACTATCTGGCCTAGCTCCTTCATTTAATTTAATTGCTTTAATTTCATTTGCTTCACCTTTTCGCGATTACATCACTCAATTTTCAACTCAAACAAGTAAAGTTAAAGTGATTGCTATACTTTCCAAACAACAGTTATATACACATTGCTACATTTAACCTTCTAGTGAGTCAGGAAACCAAAAATATTTTGCTTATTCTCTCCACACACGTACCAAGTGCACATAAATCACTTCCATTTTTAAGGGTGTATTTCTCTCGATATTTCTTAAGTATATGGGGAAGCTAAGACCACTCACATACAGTTACTTAATGTGAAGTGACTTTAGCACCCGCATCAATATTAAGGATGTTTATATTTCTTGCTTAGAAAACCTGCAAGATCAATATTAGGAGGCTAAATGCTATCCTCCTTGGAAGCATAAAACATGATCATGTTTTCCTTCCTCTCCTTCCCATATACTATCTTTATAATCCAGCCTCCCTTACTAGTGACAAAAAGGGGAACTTTCAACTTAAATCTGTACTTGGAAGGATGAGCTTAAAGGGAATACATATAAGTTCAGAAGGAATTGGTCAAGCTTTCCTCAACACCTTCAGCTCTGAGGACAGGTAACACTACATGCTCCACCGTGGGGGGAAGCCATCTCAAGAAGGCAAGTAGGTGTTGGGACTTCAGATCTGCTAGATAGTGTTCCCTTTCGAAAAATCTGGCCAACTCATAGAAAGAGAAATAACATTTCTTTTGGAAAAGCAATGCCTCAGACCACTTCACAGTTGATGGGCAGACACAATTAGAAACATACACAGATACCCAATAACAGATGGTAATCTGGAACCATTCAACTTTATAAGATGCAGATACCCAACTCTCTTAATTTTTGAGACAGAGCAGCAGCTGAGTTTTATTCCAATTTTCAAACAGAAGTCCAGCATCTCTTCCACCAAATAAGATTCCCTGGAGTTCCCCATGCTTAAACTGACATGAAAAGCTATACCTTTCATTTCAGGGGATTTAACAATATAAGCCTCAACCAAAACATTAGCTCCTACTACCTCCAGTCATTGCTTATAGTAATACAGGAGATAAATATTATGCTTAGTTGAAATAACAAAATAATCAAATGTAATTTGACATGCTCCTATTAAGGCAAATACTTGTATTCTATAAAAAGGGCCACGAATGATTTAGTTAACTTGAAGCCATAACCACAGGTGTGAGTGAACTTCCAAAATCATGTTACAACATTCATTTCTGTATTTTAGTTAAAATAATTTTTCAAACGTCAATTGTGCCTGTTGGTGACTCACCATTTGTTTTAAAAATAAGGGTCTTTATATACCTAGCTATAAAGATATTTCAGAGAGAAAAAAAAAAGCTTGACTAGCGCCTGCCTGGAAACAGACAGTATAAACCCTTTGTTGCTATTAGACATTCTGGCTGGCAGACAGCAACCCAAGTGCTATAAACCTTGGGTCAAAAATCAGGACAGCTTTGTCATCCTAATGCTGTAACTAAGTGAAACATTACATACTTGAAACCATTGGGTGATTTGAAACCATAACATTCCAAATTATTCTAGAAGGACTTGCCTCATCTTCTGCCAACCCATGCCCGCTTATTTTCTCTTAACACTAAACCACTCTCTAACCTCAGCTCTGAAATATTACTTGGGTATGGTTTAGAATAAGAAAACATTCATTTCAAAGACAGGAAAAGAAATAAAGATTTAAAATAAAAGGCATTTTCTCTCTTCTTCTTATCCCACTCTCCGAAGTCCAGACTATGCTTCTAAGATCTCCAACACAGCATATTGCACTTGTGAAATGCTGACACTATTTCACATTTGCAAATGGTATGTTTGCACCCAGCACAGCGAAACCCCAGATCACACGCAGTATCTCACATGTAGGATAAGACAATACTTTTAGGGTTTTTCTTAAAGAGCACAACAGGCAAGACTAGAGCATTATCCACTGCCACTATGGGATAAGCTTTCTTACTTGATATTGTGAAACACGTGCCGCCTCTTTCCGTACTCTAAAAGATCAAATATTCAAGCACTTTGGTAACACTATTCCCATCAGAGCAAAGGCAGAAGCAAGCACGCTTCAAGCAAGTCTTTAGCCCTTAACTTTTTGCCTAGCTGGGCTGAAGATCAGGGCTTCCCAGAGTTAGGAATGTAGCGTTAGGATTTTACCCTGGCTTTGATACTTCACTGTATTTTAACGGCAACACAGGCAAAATGAATATAAATTCATCTAAAACTCTTGCAGTATTTTAACTCTTGAGAAGAAAAGCCTGTTGCAGAAAGCCTCTCAAATAGAGCACCAAATTCCTGATTTTCATGGTTTTTAACTTCTCTCCACACATCTCTAAAGCTCACCACTTCACCTCGCCCGAACTATGTCATACATAAAGGCTTCTTCCCCAGTACATTTCCCAACAGCAACTGCCTCGGTGGGTGCTGGTCTGACAGGCTCACACCCTCTTCAGATCAAGGAAAAAAGGGGCAGCCAGCCCCGACACCGCATAGCCCCTGGTGTCCTGCCCTGGGAAAGGGCTGGAGATCTCCAGAAGGGTGACACTGTGTAGTCCTCAGGCGTCCAGCCCTGGAGACCTCCAGAAGGGTGACACTGTGTGGTCCCCCGGTGTCCAGCCCTGGGAGAGCCCTGGAGACCTCCAGAAGGGTAGGTGACACTGGCCACTGGGTGCCCAGCCCTCATCATCAACCAAGGTGACAGCAGTCTGACCCACACCCCCAGCCTGAACCTGGGAGAGCATTGGAAACCTCACAAAAGTGACACCTGCATGGCCCCCAGGTGTCCAGCCCTGGGAGAGCACTGAAGACCTCCCAAATCTGACACTGTGTGGTTCCCGGGTGTCCAGCCCAGGGAGAACGCTGGAGACCTTCAGAAGGGTGGGCGAAAATCCATGACCACCAGGTGTCCAGCACCTATCAAGGTGACCATAAGCTAACCCACACTCCCAGCCTGACCCTGAGAGAGCACTGCAGATATCCAGAAGGGTGACACTGCGTGGCCCCTGGGTGTCCAGCCCTGGGAAAGGGCTGGAGACCTCCAGAAAGGTGGGTGACACTCCATGACCCCCGGGTGTCCAGCACCTCAGCACCTATCAAGGTGCCCATAGACTGACCCACACTCCCAGCCTGACCCTGGGAGAGCCCTGAAGGCCTCCCAGAGGTGACACGGACGGTCCCCGGGAGAGTCCCGCCGCCCCGAGGGTGACCCTGCGCGCCCCGAGCCGCAACGGCGGCGGTCGGAGGCGGAGGAGGGCGATGCCCGGCGCCGCTCACCCTTGGTGACTCTCTTGGCCTCCCTGTAGCGCGACCAGAGGCAGGTCCTCATGCCGGGGGGCGGCTGCCGCGGGGCCGCGGTGCAGAAGGGCGCCGGCAGAGCCCCGCAGCGCCGCCCGCCCGCCCGCAGGCTCCGCGCCGCCGCCGCCGCCATCCTCGCGCCGCGGCCGCCGCCGCCTGAAGTCACTTCCTCGGGCCCCGCCCCCGCCCGCCCCGCGACCTCGGGCTCCCAAGGGCCACGTTATCGAGAATTTTGACTGTTGCGAAGCTCGTCGTCACGTTAAAATTATCCTTGGGACGGGACAGGATAGGCATAAGATTTCTTGGAGACTTTATCCGTATGCATACAAGTGGGAAATCTGTCCCAGCCCCCGTCTCGCTGCACACGGCTGGTGGAGATGGCTCCTGGTGTGGCCCAGGCGTGATAAAGGGCGCTTGCTTCCTAAACCTGGCTAAGACTCGGGTTACAGCGACCTTCCAGTGCCTGCAGGAGCCACAGGAAAGCTGGGGAGGGACTGTTCATAAAGGCTTGTGGCGATAAGACAAGGGGCAATGAGTACAAACTGGAGAAAGGCAGATGTAGACTAGACATAAAGAAGAATTTCTTCACCATGAGAGTGGTGAGGCACTGGCACAGGTTGCCCGGGGAAACTGTGGCTGCCCCATCCCTGGAGGTGTTCAAGGGCTGGTTGGATGGAGCCTTGGGCAGCCTGATCTAGTGGGATGTCCCTGCCCATGGCAGGGGGGTTAGAACTGGATGGGCTTCAAGGGCCGTTCCAACCTAAACCATTCTACAATTCTATTTTCAGTATCACCACAGTGCTGCATTATGGAGGGCACAGGGAGCCTGGCTGGTTGCCTTCACCAAGAATCATAGAATCAACAGGTTGGAAGAGACACATCTGATCATCAAGTCCTATCAAACACTAAACCATGCACCTCATCCACCTGTGCCTTAAACACCTCCAGGGAAGGTGAATCAACCACCTCCCTGGGCAGCCTGTTCCAGTGCCCAATGACACTCTCCATGAATTTTTTTTTTCCTAATGTCCAGCCTGAACCTCCCCTGGCAGAGTTTGAGGCCATTCCCTCTCGTCCTGTCCCCTGCCACTTGGGAGAAGAGGCCAGCACCCTCCTCTCCACAACCTCGCTTCAGGTAGTTGTAGAGAGCAATAAGGTCTCCCCTTAGCCTCCTCCAGGCTAAACAACCCCAGCTCTCTCAGCCGTTCCTTATAAGGCCTGTTCTCCAGCCCCCTCACCAGCTTTGTCGCTCTTCTCTGGACTCGCTCCAGAGCCTCAACATCCTTCTTGTGGTGAGGGGCCCAGAACCAAACACAGTATTCAAGGACCAGCTCTCCAAGGAACTCACCCCAAGCATGGGAGATAACCCAGGGGTGGTTGGGACCCTGGCCCTCGGGTCTGCCATCCCAACGAGGGAAAGCAGCATTCCTCCCATCTGTTCTATCAGCAGCTGCTGAAGGTTTGTCACTCAGTTCAAGGTCAAGCAGACCTGCATAGAGAACATACCCCCAACTTTTCACCTCTGTTGCTCCTCTGATTTCTCAGTGTCCTAGAAGCTGCCTGGGATTCTTTCACACCAAACACAGCATCAACAGCAAATATTTACTTCCCCAGCCAGTGTGCACTTGAACAGTGCTATATGGACCCACTTGCATCCCTGAACAAAATAAGGTCAAAACATAATCTGGATAAAAATGTGTAATACAAAGAATACCACAATATCCACAGAAGTTCCAGTTTCTATCTCACTGTGAAGCCGTAGTCCCTGGCTGCCTGAGAACTCTAACCATATCTGTTAATACCTGGGGGGGAATTAATGATGATGCATGGATGAAGAACAAAAACAAGACCAGTCCCACAATGGAAAGGTTACAGTTTCACATGCAGCATTTCCAATGTGTTCAGAAACTTTCTTTACAACAAAAGGAAAATTCTTTTTTCCAGTACAGTAAACATCAAACATAGGTTGGCCTCATACCAAAGAGATCCATGTAACCCGTTGTCACTTACATCTGGAAGTTACTCAGCCATCACCTCTCAAGCAGCAATCCATACAAATCTGAAGGATTTCAGACCAAATACTACTCTGACTATTCTCTTTTTTACAAAGAATGATGCCAACCATATTTTTACAGGCAAAACCACAACAAACTGAAAGAAAAACAATCAGTGTTGGATTTCACAGTGTTTGTCAGTGGGTAGATGCATGATCTATCCTTTCTACCAAGGCTGAGTTCTTCGTTGACATTACAGTTCTGATTGCCAAAAGTCTGATACCCTTACAGACCTCCTAGACTTGGTTACTTGTGGAGACCAGATGCAGCTTTCGTCAAAGTTTCTACATTACCACTTACATTACATTGACATTTCGTTATTGCACTATGTGATTCCGGCATACGTTACTGCAAATCCATCATGATAAATTCGGGGAACAAGAGGAGAACAAGATGGTTAACATTTAGAAAACAGACAAAGCGAGAGGAAAGACAACTTCATGGAGAATTTCTTTTCTTGCTTTCTCTGATCTTTCTAATATGAGAAGATTTTAATTGATCTCTCTCACTATAACACTGTGGGACGGAGAGAAAGAAAATAGTCAGCATCAGACTTTCCAAATATGACTAAAACAAAAAATTAAGATATCTATGAAATTAGGAGACTCTGTGAAAATAATTCTGAACTCATGGCATAGTTTTAGGGCATTGTAGATTTTCTTGTCATGGCAATTCCTAATTAATCAATCACCTTCAACAAAGCAAAAATGCATTAGAACTGGACAGCTTTTTCACTCCACCCGATGGGCTAATCAATCCCACAAGCAATTCAATTGAAATTAATACAAAAAGGCACATTGTTCTTCTCCTGAACACAACTTAGTCTGGTCTCCAAGTCCCAAGACTATAAATATTGTGAACAATAACCACATAGGTAGGTGAGGCATTCCCAAGGAAGAATTACAAGAACTACTCCAAATAATACAAAAAGGAGCCATTTCCACCAGTCAGTGCAGGTGTTGCTGCTCTGGCATAAGCAGCAAGAGAATTCTGCAGAGCCAGGGATTTATGTTCCCTTACATTATGTTCCCAGCATTAAGGTTGGAAAACTTAACCCTATTAGAATCCTGGGAAAAGACAGTACAGTGCTCTACAGCACTGTCACTCATCTCTTGAAGCCTGCAGACTTTGAACCTTCACATTAATTTATTTTTTATACTATTGACTAGAATGATGGTACATCTGTATGTTCTGCTAACATGTGCAAGACATGAGCCTTGAATGTGAAAACAACTAGTGGGGGTAGATTGGTCTGGTCTTACTGCAGGCAGCCTCTGGTTTGCTTCTCAGATAGCTGGGACTAACCTCTTAAGAAAGACGTGTGCTTGAATGCCTGGTCCCAGTGCTTTCAAAGATCACTCTCCCTGCAGTTCAGACTACATGCTTTTGTAATGCTAGCATATGCTTGATGCATGTGATACAAAGGAAAATAAAAGTAGTTTCCTTTATCTAATTGATAGCTAAAGTAACATTTATGAAGTGTTTACTTCCGTAAGACCACCTTTTTGGCCAGTGGGATATTCACAGAAATCAAAGATATCCCTAAGTGTTAGCAGTGAAACTAGAGGCAGAACTAAAACATGAGGTAGTGGTGTTTAAAAATAAGTTGTTAAACAACTCAACTTATCCTTTCTCTTTTCTGCAAGTCTCTGAGTAATGACTCAAATTCTCAAAAATATGTGGTAATGTAAACTGGCATGAGGAAGCACACATAGAAACTCATTTGTCTTTCTTTAGTGTCCATAGAAGACAGATGAAGATACATGCATCTTCCAAAATTTATATCAGCTATTATTTAAACAGAATGCGATATATAGAAGTAGAAGTCAACCTACAACATTTTTTCTGAAATTAACAAGAAATATAATCATATAGGCTAATGTAACTTTAGATGTCCTTTCTTAATGAGATCAGTCCAAGTGATTCTAGCTGCAAGATGACCAAAAGAGACATATACAATACTTTACAAAAGAACTCAGACTTTCCCTCATGTTATTGTCAGAATTGACCAAACCTGTGATAGTTATCTGGTACAAACTGGAACCAAAATGTCTTCAGGTATGACTGGCAATTTAAAAACAAAACAAAAAAAAAAAAGAAAAAAAAACCCAAACCCAACAAAAAACAACTTAAATCAAACATGAAAAACTTCAGAGAACAAATACCCTTCGAAGCAGAATATCAAAGGGCTGTTTTATTGCATGGATGGAGCAAGAGATAGCATGGACTTGGAACCCAAAAGGCATGCAGTTGCTCTAAGTACTTACCGCATACCTTGATTTATAGCAAGCATCCTACTACAGAGCCTGTGGGATTAACTACAGTCTGAGTAGGGATAACACAGACGATTTCTTTCAAAATAAGCAGAACATTTATGAACTTAGTGGTTTACTTTTGGCTGAATTTTGTGACCAGGAGTAATTTGAAGGGGCTAGATACTACCCTTAGTTCACAAAGAATAGCTCTATTAATACTGTTGAAGACATCATGAAATAGATGCCATATGATCTCCATATGTGCATAGCATACATAAAACACCTTTGAGAACCCATTAAGTGTTTCAAATATAATATGTATGACAAATCAGACCTATAATTACACCACTGTCTAATTTCTTTGCTTTTCGTGGCTTTGTTCACACAAGGGAACACGCAGATCTCCCAGTAGCCTGCTCAGCCCTGTCAGCTTTTCCTCATCTCTGATTATTGAGAGCACTCAACACCTCAAAAACCACTTGGCTAATAAAGACACTCCTGCACTTAAGTCACTGTGGGGTGGATTTCCAATCAGCTAATGCAGCCTTCAATTAAAGCCTAAGACTGGGATAACATATACGATTACACAATTCATTCCGTTGAATTAAATGCAAATAAAACACTACGAAAGCTGACAATGTCTCAGTGCAGCTTTTGCAGTACAGTGTTCCAGGACAAAGAGGTAAGCAGTAAAACCATCTGACAGATTGTATCAGACAGTTGTTTATTACTGATACGAATGACCTTGGACTGACAGAGAATGGGCAAAAGCAACACAAAGAGTCTCTCAGGAAACAAGTCTTTCTTACTGCTTCAAAAGGTTCTGAGAAACATTATTTTCTTCACCTTTAATACATTGCCTGCTTACATAAACCTTCCTAAGTGCATCAGTAAAAACTGTTTTGCTTTGAAGACCACAGAACCATCAGATTCTGGTAATAGTTTTCGGCTGTTATTGAAATCACTCTGTTACAGAGCCAGCAAATCACAGAATCACAGAATAATCAGGTTGGAAGAGACCCACCGGATCATCGAGTCAAACCATTCCTATCAAACACTAAACCATGCCCCTCAGCACCTTGTCCACCCATGCCTTAAACACCTCTAGGGAGGGTGATTCAACCACCTCCCTGGGCAGCCTGTTCCAGTGCCCAATGACTATTTATGTATGAAAAAATTCTTGCACACATTTAATTCCCCAGGGCTCAGTCCTGGGTCCAGTCCTGTTTAATGTCTTTATCAATGACCTGGATGAAGGCATTGAGTCTTCCCTTAGCAAGTTTGCAGATGACACCAAGCTGGGTGGAAGGGTTGATCTGCTGGAGGGTCGGGAGGCCCTGCAAAGGGACCTGAACAGGCTGGACTGCTGGGCTGAGACCAACGGCATGAGGTTTAACAAGGCCAAATGCCAGGTCCTGCACTTGGGGCACAACAACCCTAAGCAGAGGTACAGACTAGGAGAAGCCTGGCTGGAAAGCTGCCAAGAGGAGAAGGACCTGGGGGTGTTGGTTGACAGCCGACTGAATATGAGCCAGCAGTGTGCCCAGGTGGCCAAGAAGGCCAATGGCATCTTGGCTTGTATCAGAAACGGTGTAACCAGCAGGTCCAGGGAGGTTATTCTCCCTCTGTACTCAGCACTGGTGAGACCGCACCTCGAGTACTGTGTTCAGTTCTGGGCCCCTCACCACAAGAGGGATGTTGTGGCTCTGGAGCGAGTCCAGAGAAGAGCAACGAAGCTGGTGAAGGGGCTGGAGAACAAATCTTATGAGGAGCGACTGGGAGAGCTGGGGTTGTTTAGCCTGGAGAAGAGGAGGCTAAGGGGAGACCTTATTACTCTCTACAACTACCTGAAGGGAGGTTGTGGAGAGGAGGGTGCTGGCCTCTTCTCCCAAGTGACAGGGGACAGGACCAGAGGGAATGGCCTCAAGCTCCGCCAGGGGAGATTTAGGCTTGAGATTAGGAAAAAATTCTTCACGGAGAGGGTGGTTAGGCATTGGAACGGTCTGCCCAGGGTTGAGTCGCCGTCCCTGGAGGTGTTTAAGGTTAGGGTGGATGAGGTACTTAGGAGAATGATTTAGGGATTGGTGGGAATGGTTGGACTCGACAATCCAGTGGGTCTCTTCCAACCTGGTTATTCTGTGATTCTGTGAATTCTTACGCATTTTTCATTTTGGTATAAGTATTTTTAAAAAGTGGAATTGTGTCTATGTGCAACTGTTTGAGAAAAGCATTTTTAACTCTTTGGATAATAAAAAATTCTTTGAGCTGCTTACTTGCTTCCTTCATTTCTGTGGCAGTAATACTAACATGATTTGAAATTAATTTGCCACATACAATGTGGAAAAGCAAGAATAAGAACACACTACCTATGCATGTTAATATATGGTTAAAACACAAGCAGAAAAAAGAAAGCAATTGAAATCAGAAACAATAGTCTCTTTACTGCTCCTTACAAACTCCAAAATAAACCAGAGCTGAATACCTTAAGTGTTACACTTCCGTAGTAGAGGTTGGTAGAGAAGATCTGACTATTTCATTCTGCCTGGTAAGCATTCACCAGTTGTTTCTCCTTCCCCCCAAAAAAAACTGTTTATTCCAAACCAGATTTAATCCAAACAAGACTTCTTGTTAACACAATTTTACCATGCAGCCACTCTGCCCCATGAAGTCTGGTACATTATTTCAGACATCCTAAAATCTTGTATTAAAACACATTTAGAGGTTTGGCAATTCAAAGTGGCACAGGAAATTTGTGCTTATGGGTACAGCCTTTAAGAAAACCCAGAAAAACAGATCCAGTGACACCAAGCAAACCTAAATAGGGATGCAAGTTTTATAATGACTTTTGCCCAACTTCCTAACTTTGAAGCCTCATCTTGTACTGAGAAGATTAAATGGCAATAAATTTTTCTTTTTTTAAACTTGCTTTTTACGCAAAATACGTATTGAACAATATATCCACTTAGGAACAAACTTACCAGAGGTGTTAGAAGCCCATCATTCTTCTCTGTTAATGCCATCCAGAACAGTATATGCTACCTGTTATATGACGGATGAGCACTTAACCAGCATCTGGTCCAAAGGGAAGTCCAAGTCTGCAAAGTAAAAAAACCAAGCAATCTTGAATTATTTTACACCAAATCTCAAAATAATAATGCCGGTAAAGTGTGTCTCTATCTAAATTCATAGCAGACAGGAAATGCAAACAGAGTACAGAGGCAGATAAATTGTCTGGAAGGAAGATGTGTTATATCATAGACATCTGCCTGGCACTGTGCTTAGCCTCTCCCACAACCTCTTAGAATCATAGAATAACCACGTTGGAAGAGACCCACTGGATCATCAAGTCCAACCATTCCTATCAAACACTAAACCATGCCCCTTAGCACCTCGTCCACCCATGCCTTAAACACCTCCAGGGAAAGTGAATCAACCACTTCCCTGGGTAGCCTGTGCCAGTGCCCAATGACCCTTTCCATGAAAAACTTTTTCCTAATGTCCAGCCTGAACCTCCCCTGACAGAGTTTGAGGCCATTCCCTCTCGTCCTGTCCCCTGTCACTTGGGAGAAGAGCCCAGCACCCTCCTCTCCACAACCTCCCTTCAGGTAGTTGTAGAGAGCAATAAGGTCTCCCCTCAGCCTCCTCTTCTCCAGGCTAAACAACCCCAGCTCTCTCAGTCGCTCCTCATAAGATTTGTTCTCCAGCCCCTTCACCAGCTTTGTTGCTCTTCTCTGGACTCGCTCCAGAGCCACAACATCCTTCTTGTGGTGAGGGACCCAGAACTGAACACAGTACTCGAGGTGCGGTCTCACCAGTGCTGAGTACAGAGGGAGAATAACCTCCCTGGACCTGCTGGTCACACCGTTTCTGATACAAGCCAAGATGCCATTGGCCTTCTTGGCCACCTGGGCACACTGCTCTTGCACAAGCTTGTGTAACCCTCACTGAAAAATGCCCAGAATTAAGTCCACCAAGCTCTAGCCTACCCCATGAAACTGTGTCTAATTCAATTTTGCATTGTAAATATGTCATAAACATCTAGCAAAAGTAGTATAGATATATCCTCAATTTGGCTAGGGCAGTCTCAAAATGCAGGTATCACTCCTGTAAAAGTCAGGACATAATTTCATCATGCCTCACGCTAAGATAGAGGATTTTCTAGTCCCCCTTTCAGTATGTGGCCTGATAATCCATCCCCAACACAGCAGAAAGGTAAAAAAACAGGAAAAAATACCCCAAACCTATCTAATTCAGCAATTGCACCAGGTCACTGCTTAATGCAGACACTTCACCTCCTCCAGCAGGAGTTGCTGGAGGGACATCTTTCTGGCTCTGTCACATACTAAAGTCGGGGAGCGGTCAAAGGACACTACTCAAAAAGCAGGGCCCACATAGATCTAGCAAAAAAAAAAAAATTATTGCCATGGTCTTTTTGTTTGTTTGCCGAGGCCTGCTTCCAAATCATCTGAAAACTAATCCAGCTGCAGCAGCCTAGAGTTCCCATGGGCTACTTTGTTCTGCTCCTCGCCAATAATTGAAGACATCTGCCTCCAGACAGAGTAAATTAATGTATACAAAACCTGGTGCTGTCACACCAAACTGCTTCTGGTCCTGGCAGAAATACAGGAAAGGTAGCTCAGGCACTACTCTATTACACCAACCTGAATTAGAACAGCTTAAAGAGAAAAGAATATTTCTGGACTACATACACAAGGAGACATGGGCCAGAGCGTCCTCTAAATTACACCAGTTGACGCTGCCCTTTCACTCGTGAAAAGTGACTGTGCAGGAGGTAGAAAATTCACTCCCCAAGGCCTCACCTTAGGGCTGCAGAAAGAGTCATAGTGTTTGCTATCTTAGCTGTCTTTGTCACTAGAACCCCCCTCAGCTAACACTGACTCAGTTACCAGCATAACATGTCACATTATGTCAGGAAACTAAGCTTGACTGTTCTGTTCCCCCTCGCCCCCTATACTCAACCAGAGCTCAGTAAACACGCATCCTATTATTTTGTTTTCAGTGAGTTTATGAACAGGCAATAAACAAGAGGCTGTAAACCATCAGCTGTCAGGATTTCACCCCAACCTGAGGAACTGGGTTGTTTTCACTCACGCAGCTAGGCAGAAATAACTCTGGGAATAAATTTGAAGAGCCTGGGTGAAATGGTGAACAGCTACCTATCTCTAAAAAGACTAACGAAACATGAATAAGATATTTCAAATTCTTAACATATCACAAAACATTATTTCCTTTGCAGGAAATCTAGGTGATTTAATTGTATAATTATATGTCACTACTTGCTCAGCACTTTATACGCAGCCCTGACTTTTTTACTGTTCTTGAGATGACTTCAAAACTCCACCAGCTGTCCTTGACCTCCAACTAGAAGTTTATTCCTGCCAAGTAAAGTATAATTTGCATAGAAGCAAAAAGGAAAGTATCCTTCACCCCTCAAAATAACCTCAAGCCAAAAATCCTAGTAATGAAGAAATCCTCTCACACCACAAGAACTAAATTGCTGAAAACATTCTTTTTTCTGAACAGAAGCAAGCGAAAGAAAGTTTGGGCTCTAAACAAAGGATTATTTTTGATTGAGAGTTTGTTTGCCCGAATAAACTTAACTGATTAAATAAAGTTACATTGAAACATTAGATGAGTACAAGCTTCTATGAATGTCATACCATGGCCCACTGGATTCACTGTGGCTTCAAAGAGTGGCATCCTCAGTGAGCTTTAGCAAAGTCCCTGTTGAGAACATGCAAACTGCAGTTCTGGACAGACTGGCAATATAGCCATGGTCAAGGATGTTTTCAGATGGATATTTGTAGCACACAGGATACAACCTCCCATTTCCAGTCCATGTTCTAAACCAGAATAGTTCAATTAACAATTTACACTTTTTCCTAGACAATCCCCACTTGAAATTACAAAACAAAGACAAAAAAGCTTGTTGTAGCAACCTTCAAGTTCACATACTGAAACCTTCCCAAAGTCAAACCCAACTGAAAACAATCTTATTAAGATTTTGTGGATTTTCCTGTGAATAAAGGCAGAGCCTATAATTCAAATAAGCCTTTTAAAAGAGGTGGATTTAGCTTCTTTTACATTTCAACATCTCAAAGCCAAGAGACAATGTAAAGGTGTACAGTATTTCTTGAAACTAAATATATCACACATATGCTGTAAAAATACAGTCTTTGTTAATAAATTTTCGTTGAAAACAGACATTTTATTCAGAGAAAATAAATAGTAAAGTTTAATTTCTAATGCCAGACCTATTGGATTTGTCTATAACCATGCAGACCTATTAATTTGTCTGGTCTGGTGCATCTCCAAAGTTTGATTCATATCAGAAAAGACTGGCCAATGTTTCTATCTCCATTGCCCTTTCAATAATGGAAGGAAGAAAGCAAAACAAATAGACCTAAGCATCTTTTAACATATTTTACCACTAATTAAGTTGGAAGCCTCAATCTTGCAACCAAACCAAATGGTTCTGTCCCCACAAAGCCTCACTAATATGAGTTGCACTTTACACTGGTAAAGGAGTCCGTTCACTGAGCACAAGGCTGTGGCAGACCTAGACACCCACATCCGTCTGTTGGGTTTGTAGCAAAAATAAATACTCTTGACCCATATCCATCTCCAGGTTAAACCATACTCCTCCGTTAAACTAATCAATTCAGCAACAGCATGCTGATAGGTGTGTGTCTGTTTTGAAAATAAAAGTATAAAAAGAGAAATAGATATGATATGTACTATCATATCAAACATACAGAGTTATTTTATTTTTGCTTCTGGAGGCTTTGGAAAACTATGATATAGATCAGTAACATTTTTTCCCCCTCTAGTTTACAGCAACCTCCTGCAGCATCCATTGTTCTTGCTTTGGAAAATCTGTAGTTACCAACCTGTTACACAAACATTTGCCTGAAAAGTATGACTATTCGCACATTGCAGTGTTAACAAGTAAGGAAGGAAGGTTTAATGTTATTAGCATAAACAAGATTTAAATAATAAAAAACAATAAAGAGGAAATTTTCTGCAACGAAAACCAATGATGCCTTATACCATTGGGTAAGAATGCCCAGGCTTTAAAGCAAGCATAAACTGTACTTTACACACGTCAAATTACACTCTGGTACAAAAATGTACAGGTGATCTCAGGCCTCATTTACTTGGAAAAATTGCACTGGTTTAACTTCATCCAGTTTTCAGATGCTGTAATTAAAGCCATAAAAAATTATTATGTTGGTTTAAGAATGTTTTATTGCAATTTACTCTATATCAAAGGATATCTTTTCTGCCCTAAAGCAAAGCATGAACTCATATCAAAGTAAGCATCCACACTGCTTAGTTACACTTACGCAACCTTTCCATAGCCTGAGTACAAATGCAAATGAGAAGGCACTCATCATACTGTTGACTCTTCTCTGATCCTTGTAACACACACCTCATTTGATTACAATAATCAAATTTTTTGCTTTATCCAAATCAAATTAACTGTTCGTGATGTCTTCTGCATAGAAAACTTGCCTAAGTTTATTCTCATCCACACAGTTAGGGAAAAGAGGCATTTAAAAAAAAACAACAACAAAAAAGAGCTCAGTGCTTAGTACTTGATAGTCTGGTACAGCTGCATTCTTTTTATTGTTGGTTTAAGTTTGATCTAGTAACATCACAGTAAGTTGTTGAGGTTTTTTTTACACATGGTCTACTACTTTTGCCACAAATCAAATCATTAACAAATAATGACAGCTGAGTCAACACATATTACTTCAAAAATATGTCCTAAGATAGAACTCTCCATTTTAAATAAATTAAGTCTGAAATCCCATGCATTTTGGCATAAAAAACTTACATTGCTACCAATGAAAAATATACCTGTACTAACTTTAGGGAAAGAGAAAAAAAAAAAAAAACCAAAAACCACATCAGCCAGATGAAACCTCTTCTTCAATATTCATAAGGTTGTATTACAGTTATGACTACACAATATTATTTTGCTGAAATATAGCACATACGTCTTTCATTTGGCTTATAATTTCCAGAGATCAAGTATATGTGAATATTTTAGCTTCCTCTTAAAAAACAGAATCACCTTCCTTCAACAAGCTACTTTTCTTTCTGGAGATTCTACCAGTCTTCTGTAGTCTTCCAAGGATTCCCTCCTCACAATATTTCACAGCACTAAAACTTGGCAAAAACAGGTTGCTGGTGTTCACTGGTTGAAAGACAATTTTTTTTACCTCATTTGGACCTAGGTTTGAGAGCATGTGCATGGAACTTTTTTGTTAATTTCCATTATAATTTTTCTGTTGATAAATAGATCCTTTTAATAACATTACTACCTATAATCATAAGAATACGACAGCACAAATATTAAGGGAGGCAAAGGTGAAGATTCATGTAGCATAGTCCTCATGATCCTTAAATATAATTATTATTTGTCACCTGCCTCCCCCTGCATGGCTCTCCCTTTTACGGGACAAGCCTGTGCATCCTCTCCACACAATCCATTACATTACGCTGCACTTGTAGCTAACTTTAGCATGACTACACCACCTTTGGAACCTGTGAAGATTTATGGATACACTTGCTGTAGCAGTCTCCTTGAAGCTTCAACAACTCCGTGCAGAAAGTCATTCACTGAGGCAAGTCTTCCCAGGCACAAGTTCAAGGAACAGAGGATGCAGGGATGGTGTCTTGCCAGGGCATAATGCTAAACTTAGTGAAATGCAAGTAGTGAATGACATTCAAACAGAGAAGGCAGTGAAAGTATGTGTATGTTAAAGAGCATGACTCCTTTCTCAAAACTTTGTCTGTAATGTTACTAAACATGAATTTGCAGGCTCTCTATTGCTGCAATTACAGTGATCTCCCAGATTGGTAATGCTTCAATCTGCAATCTAAGTAATCTCTGAACCCTATAATCAGTTTTATTGGAAGAAGGACTCGGACTATTTAATTTCACAAAGACTAAATAGACAGTTCATTTATAGTGGCTTTCATATTCTCTGCATTTTCTAATATGAAATTAAATACATTTGCCTTTGTCCTGTGTTTTCCAATCCCTTAATAAGCTGGTGCCCAGCCAAGAAATCTCAATACCCTGAAGAACTGAGCCGTATGTTGTGGAACTTACTGCTCACTTGCTGGGTTAATGGCAGCAGTCTCACAGAAGCACAGTAGAAATACCATTGGTGATGGTTATCACTGGCAGGTCATTCTGTTGTTAGGGGGGACTTGGCAAACAGTACCATGTTGTAAAACCTCCAAACACGTGCTGACCAAACACGGCAAGGTGAGTTATAGACTGTAATCAGCACAGTGAAAGAGCACCACCCTCTTTATTCTGGGAACTTCTTACTAATAAGAATTGTACACTGAAGAAACACAGCAGTACAGCCATCCAGTGTGTCACTGTGCTACCTGGCCAGCTCACGGTGTATATCTTGCATAAATTAAACACTACAAACATTTTTTTTAATAAGCCTGCCATGACTCTTCAAAACACTGATAATTCAGCCCACCTGAAAGACCTCATTTTCTAGTCTACTTTAGTTTCTAGCATGTACAATTCAAGAATTCTCAAGGAAATCCATTTTTGGCAAATAACTGAGGGTATCTCTGTGACTCTTTTAGATCAAACTTGTGGAAACTAGAACAGAGATCAAACTTCTCGTGCATTTCAGAGTACAGGAAAATTCAGGATGAACATGACAACAGTTGCAAAATAGCACATTAAACAACAACAGATATCTGTCATTGCAGTGTAACATACATATTTGAGTAACAAAATAGGGCAAGCCAAGAGATAACTGATATAGGCAATGTTTACCAACCTGTTAAATGCTTAGCAGCTCTCACTTAATAACAACAATAATGCTGGGTGCAGATTGAAGTCTAGCTTAAGAATTGCCTGTCATGTCCTATTGAGCACCGATATCTTTTGAAAATCTGGATGTCTTTTGATTTATCTAAATTCAGATAATGGGTTCCTTTGACATTATAGTCCAAGATGTACACTAAAACCTATTACAGCCTATTAACATACAATTCTTAAAACATAAGTTACTCAGAAAAATCTAAAGTCATAGACACATTCACTCTTAAAAACCTACTGCAAATTTTTTCAGTCTATTAGCTTCATAAGATGGATAATCTCAGCACATCATCCACTGCATTCTGCTGCTTCTTTATAACAACGGAATATATAGCATTGCTATCGAAAACTTCCAGCAAGAAGCATTCACTTAATTAGAAGTGTTTAGGCCTTGTAGCTGAAGAACTTCTGAATCATTTGATACAAAACTATTGCAATAGATTTCATCATGTCTCTTGACTGTTCCTGTCTTTTGGGAGAATGTAGATTTACACCTCCTTTCTCACCTGTAGTTTTAATGAGCTCAACTCAGGCATTACAGCAATTTATCTTACACAGCATCTGGTCAAATCCAAAGTCTATTTTTCTGTTCTGAATTTTATTAGTCTGCTTTCATTGCATGATCATTCCTACAGGTGTTTTCACAACCTGTTACCTGTTGGATATAAGCAGAATGAATAGCAAAAAAATAATTATTTTTCAAAATTCTCAAAACTACTGCTTTATATTCAACTCTCCAAATCCATATCATAGCTCTAGATAAGTAGCATAGAGGTAGAGGAGGCTTTACTGTAGCATCCATCAGTATCAAATTGCTGAGTTACTTGTGACTCAAAGAAAAACTGCAGTTTTTCCATCTGTCGTAGTAGTTCTCATGAACTCTAAAAATCGTTTTACTTTCAGAAGTAATGAGTTACAACCACATCTGACTTGCTACCTTTCAGACAGAACTTACAAAACCAACCCCTTTGTAGACCTTTTTCCAGCTTTTATTTAACACATAGCTGTAGTTTAAGCAGCATTGTATCCTACAGCTGGGTTTGCACAGACAGCTCATACCTAGGTGGGATACTCTCATCCTACCAACACCATTTATCTTAGGAGATGCACCCTTTCTTCTATTATATATCCCATCCTACTTCACACAGACTATTCAAGAGATAGACAGTCCTCAATTAGATCTGCAGAAGGACTCATATGCTGGCAAGAAAACAATCTTCAGCAGCCACTAAATGAAACACACCTCCATCCACCCCCCCAGTACTTCATCTGCAAGTGTTCAAGCAATGCTCTGATATACCACAGCTGTGCAACCTGGACCAGGGTCCTAGGAGAACTGCTGTGAGAAGCCTTACCTGTGCCTCCACCCACACACCTTGCACCTTTTGGCTCCAGAGCTGCATTTAAGGTCAGGCCTGTGCCTTAGTCCTCATATAGCCTGTATTCGGGGTGTACCTGGCTTAGCCAAGGTGGCTTCCTAGCTAGACTTGGATCCACCTGGTCAATATAAACTATAGTAATTCAAAGTCTAGTAAGGAAAAAATGGTAATCTCATCCTTAAAATACATTTCATAGTCAAATATAGAATCATAGAATAGTTTGGGTTGGAAGGAACCTTAAAGATCATCCAGTTCCAACCCCCCTGCCATGGGCAGGGACACCTCCCACCAGGCTGCCCAAGGCCCCATCCAGCCTGGCCTTGAACACCTCCAGGGATGGGGGAGCCACAGCTTCCCTGGGCAACCTGTGCCAGTGCCTCACCACCCTCGTGGTGAAGAAATTCCTCCTTATGTCTAGTCTAAATCTGCCCCTTTCTAGTTTATACCCATTCCTCCTCATCCTGTCACCACAAGCCTTTGTGAACAGTCCCTCCCCAGCTTTCCTCTAGCCCCTTTCAGGTACTGGAGGGTCACTATAAGGTCTCCTCGGAGCCTTCTCTTCTCCAGGCTGAACAACCCCAACTCTCTCAGCCTGTCCTCTTATGGGAGGTATATGAAGATCTTCCTTCTTTTTAAATGTATTTGGACACACATTTGGTACAGTTTTTTACATGGATATAAACCTGGATTTCACAAAATTAATTGCAAAAGAAAATATTTTGCCTTATCCTGAAGAAGCTCAATTTTTTTTTCCTAATCAACATTTTTTTACTATCTGCTTTCCAGGTATGTTAGGCTTGACCGAACTTATAAAAACCAAAAGCCAGAGGTAGCAAATAAATTATACTTCCCATTATTCACTGAGACTCTGGCACTTGGTTCTGTATAATTGACAGGCATCGAGTTCACAGGCTACTGCAGTGTACTTCTGATGTCTTTGAATGGAGGAATAAGGACCCTCCTGGTGTAAATGAATGTTGCTGAATGGTTGTCTGTTAACCACCTGTGGCAGAACTGCAAGGAACATCTTTCTGGAACACCAGAAGAGAGAAGCCATGACGTGTTTGCAAGGGGATGGCAATTTGTATAACCTCAAAAAACAAAAAGTATTTTCCCTATTAAAACATTAGAGAAATACTTACCTTAAATACACATATACGCACATGTGTGTGTGCAAATAGTTGGAAATATTTGAGAAATTACTTTTCCAAGTCTTAACTTCTCTTTACAAGGTTGAACACATAAAGGCAATGCAGGGGACTACGATGATTAAACATTCTTAAAAAGAGGAGGAGCAAGTAATCCGGCCGTCGCATTTAGACACTTGGCAGGAGCATCTCCTGAAAGAACAACCTCCCTACGAGCCACCAGGGCGAGCTCTCGCCCAGCAAACCCAGCCCCCCGCAAACCCAGCCCCCCGCAAACCCAGCCCCAGCAAACCCAGCCCCAGCAAAGCCAGCCCCCCGCAAACCCAGCCCCCCGCAAACCCAGCCCCCCGCAAACCCAGCCCAGCAAAGCCAGCCCCCGCAAACCCAGCCCCCCGCAAACCCAGCCCCCGCAAACTCAGCCCCCCGCAAACCCAGCCCCAGCAAACCCAGCCCCCGCAAACCCAGCCCCCCGCAAACCCAGCCCCAGCAAACCCAGCCCCCGCAAACCCAGCCCCCGCAAACCCAGCCCCAGCAAACCCAGCCCCCCGCAAACCCAGCCCCCCGCAAACCCAGCCCCCAGCAAACCCAGCCCCCCGCAAACCCAGCCCCCCGCAAACCCAGCCCCAGCAAACCCAGCCCCCGCAAACCCAGCCCCCCGCAAACCCAGCCCCAGCAAACCCAGCCCCCGCAAACCCAGCCCCCGCAAACCCAGCCCCAGCAAACCCAGCCCCCCGCAAACCCAGCCCCCAGCAAACCCAGCCCCCCGCAAACCCAGCCCCCCGCAAACCCAGCCCCCCGCAAACCCAGCCCCAGCAAACCCAGCCCCCCGCAAACCCAGCCCCCAGCAAACCCAGCCCCCCGCAAACCCAGCCCCCCGCAAACCCAGCCCCCGCAAACCCAGCCCCCCGCAAACCCAGCCCCAGCAAACCCAGCCCCCAGCAAACCCAGCCCCAGCAAACCCAGCCCCCCGCAAACCCAGCCCCCCGCAAACCCAGCCCCCCGCAAACCCAGCCCCCAGCAAACCCAGCCCCAGCAAACCCAGCCCCCCGCAAACCCAGCCCCCCGCAAACCCAGCCCCCCGCAAACCCAGCCCCAGCAAACCCAGCCCCCCGCAAACCCAGCCCCCCGCAAACCCAGCCCCCCGCAAACCCAGCCCCAGCAAACCCAGCCCCCCGCAAACCCAGCCCCCAGCAAACCCAGCCCCCCGCAAACCCAGCCCCCAGCAAACCCAGCCCCAGCAAACCCAGCCCCCCGCAAACCCAGCCCCCCGCAAACCCAGCCCCCCGCCAACCCAGCCCCCGCAAACCCAGCCCCCCGCAAACCCAGCCCCCAGCAAACCCAGCCCCAGCAAACCCAGCCCCCCGCAAACCCAGCCCCCGCAAACCCAGCCCCCCGCAAACCCAGCCCCAGCAAACCCAGCCCCCCGCAAACCCAGCCCCAGCAAACCCAGCCCCAGCAAACCCAGCCCCACGCAAACCCAGCCCCCGCAAACCCAGCCCCCCGCAAACCCAGCCCCCCGCAAACCCAGCCCCCAGCAAACCCAGCCCCCGCAAACCCAGCCCCCCGCAAACCCAGCCCCCCGCAAACCCAGCCCCAGCAAACCCAGCCCCCCGCAAACCCAGCCCCCCGCAAACCCACCCCCCCGCAAACCCAGCCCCCCGCAAACCCAGCCCCCAGCAAACCCAGCCCCCCGCAAACCCAGCCCCCAGCAAACCCAGCCCCCCGCAAACCCAGCCCCAGCAAACCCAGCCCCCCGCAAACCCAGCCCCCCGCAAACCCAGCCCCAGCAAACCCAGCCCCCAGCAAACCCACCCCCCGCAAACCCAGCCCCCCGCAAACCCAGCCCCCAGCAAACCCAGCCCCCCGCAAACCCAGCCCCAGCAAACCCAGCCCCCCGCAAACCCAGCCCCCCGCAAACCCAGCCCCCCGCAAACCCAGCCCCCAGCAAACCCAGCCCCCCAGCAAACCCGCAAACCCAGCCCCAGCAAACCCAGCCCCCCGCAAACCCAGCCCCCCGCAAACCCAGCCCCCCGCAAACCAAGCCCCAGCAAACCCAGCCCCCCGCAAACCCAGCCCCAGCAAACCCAGCCCCCAGCAAACCCAGCCCCCCGCAAACCCAGCCCCAGCAAACCCAGCCCCCCAGCAAACCCGCAAACCCAGCCCCAGCAAACCTAGCCCCCCGCAAACCCAGCCCCAGCAAACCCAGCCCCCCGCAAACCCAGCCCCAGCAAACCCAGCCCCAGCAAACCCAGCCCCCCAGCAAACCCAGCCCCAGCAAACCCAGCCCCCCAGCAAACCCAGCCCCCAGCAAACCCACCCCCCGCAAACCCAGCCCCTAGCAAACCCAGCCCCCCGCAAACCCAGCCCCAGCAAACCCAGCCCCAGCAAACCCAGCCCCAGCAAACCCAGCCCCCCAGCAAACCCAGCCCCCCAGCAAACCCAGCCCCCCAGCAAACCCAGCCCCCCAGCAAACCCGCAAACCCAGCCCCAGCAAACCTGCAGCTCTGCTACTTTGAGTCCTCTCCTCCCGTGCTTTTGGGGAGGGGAGGAGGGGATGCCACGTCATTTAAAACCTAATACCTTCTTTTCAAAGCTTTTTTTGTACCTTCCTGCCTCGGTTCTCGACCAAAACATGAGTGCCAGCGTGCAGAAATGTGGTTTCCCAAGGATACCTTCATCTCTAGGCAGCCAACTTTGTGGACACAGGCTTTATTCTGCAAACTTTCAGCACGCACTCGAGCGATGAGAAGGCAGGCAGGCTAACCCTGCAGGAACAAGCTGGAAGCTGTACTAACACTTGGGGTGAGCTGTACAAATACTCTACACTATCACAGTTGCTCTATGCTCCCTGAGTCCAGCTCACTCCTGGTGACCTGCGCCAGCAGAAGGTTCGACAATCCTTATCAATAACCCTTCTGCCAGCTGCCAGAACAAGTGATTTTTTTTTTACGCCATGGGTTTACTGTGTCCATCTCCCTGCAGGTGTCAACAAGCTGCTCTTCAGTTAGCAGAGATGTGTCCTATTCCACAAATGGAGTAGTTAATCATTTTGACTTTTCCCTCCTTTTCCACACTAACACTTCAGCCTAGCAGAACTTAACTTCAAATATGTGAATCGTTTCCTTGATTTTTAATTGAAACGTGTTTTGCCAGTGCAGCAATGAAGCGAGTCCAGAGAAGAGCGACAAAGCTGGTGAGGGGGCTGGAGAACAGGCCTTATGAGGAACAGCTGAGAGAGCTGGGGTTGTTTAGCCTGGAGAAGAGGAGGCTGAGGGGAGACCTCATTGCTCTCTACAAAAGTACCTGAAAGGAGGTTGTAGAGATGAGGGTGCTGACCTCTTCTCCCAAGTGACAGGGGACAGGACGAGAGGGAATGGCCTCAAGCTCCGCCAGGGGAGGTTCAGGCTTGACATTAGGGAAAACATTTTTCACAGGAAGGGTCATCGGGCACTGGAACAGGCTGCCCAGGGAGGTGGTTGAGTCACCTTCCCTGGAGGTGCTGAGGGGCATGGTTTAGAGTTTGATAGGAATGGTTGGACTCAATGATCCGGTGGGTCTCTTCCAACCTGGTTATTCTATGATTCTATGATATTCCTTTAATCAGCATGGCATGCAGGAGTCAAACTAAGAAAGTTCTACTACTGCTTCTGGCTACTCTCATTTAGGCAGATCTTTATACAGTTCCTCGGTTTTCTGAACTTCAGACAAACAGGATGGGTTTGATTTTGTCCATTCTACACTCTCACGACTGTCCTCAGCCATAACTCCAATTCACTTATTCCCAGGTGTTTTTTTTTCCAGCCTGGCCTTCTCACACATTCCAGATTCATCATCCTGTGTATCTAATTTGGAACACCTGGTCTTTTAAAAAATATTTATTCTAATAAGCTTGGTACCAGCTTCATGCTTTATTTTAGTCCCAATTAATCTTCCAACTACTTGGTGTTGCTCCCACAACCAGTGTTGACTCCCTAAATCTAATCATGCACCACGAGGCAGAAACTGCTGTGAAACCAAAGGGAGCTTGTAGTGGAGGCCACTGCTTGTGAGCTCGCTGTCGCAAACCATGTCAAGCTAAGACTTTTTTTGGCCATGGAGAATAACAATTACAGGTCAGAATAAGACTTAACTTTTTTTGAGAAAAGTGATATTCCCTGTGACATGTTTTTTTTATTCTTAGCCACAGAAATATGCTGCTACAGGTGCAGATTTTGAGTGATACTGAAACTTACGGAGGTGTTAGTATTTAAGAGTTAAGAGGTTTTTTTACAATGATCAAAACACATTTTATCTTTACACAGATTCTTCTAGTTACAGTTCTTCACCTTAACAGATTTTGTACTATATGCTAGGCTCCTTAAAACCCATTCCCTTCTGTCAACTCCTTTATTATGACAGTATAGAGTATTAAATTTTAAAGGAGGGGTGGAACAGGAACAGATCACAAAGCCCACAGATGATTAACAGTGCCAGCTGCAGTGTGATCATCAGTCTCAGGAAGAACAGGATAAAGTCAACTGAAGGCCAAATAATACCTGAAAAGCAAACACTTTATTTCAAACTTAGAGCAGAGCAGAAATAAAAATTCAAAATACTAGAAGTATGACATTGATGTTTAAGCCGGTATTTTTAAGGGTTTATTACAAATACAAAATGGCAGAAGATAGAGATGAAGGGTTTTCATAATGTGATTTTAATGCTGTTGTGAACAACAGTCTTAATGTTAAAAGAAACATTTATAACAAAAGTGCCTGCTGAAGGAACAACTTAGGCCCTGGTCCTTTATATTTAAACATAGATATTTAACAAGATATTTAAACACCAGCTCTGGCCATGTGTGTAGCCTGCCTAACAGCGATTAATCTTTCATCACACTCCTGGGACATGCACATGGGAAAGTTATAATTCACCTCTAGTTACCCTCTTCAGAAATATGGGTACAAAATTCTTGTCTCCAAAATGCTTCTCCAGCAGTTACCTATCCTTAAAACCACCTAAGCTCTGTCAGCATCCCAGTTTTTGTTCTAAAGTTTTCCGTGACTGAAAGTCTCTTTTCTGGTACTGCAAATGCTTATTGTGGTAAATAGTGATGAACCAAGCACATTCTTGACCTTCAGAAAACAAACTTCCCTCCATCTTACATGCCACAGTGATTTTGGTCCAGAAAGGAAGCCCAGAGCATTCTTAGTAGATAAGGGTTTGGTGTTTTTTTTTTAAAAAAAGGTGGAGACTGCTGCATTCCCTCAAAAAAAAATCTGGTATTCACAGCATTTCTATGAAGTGACTCAGTGATTAGAATATTCATCCAAGCTTAAAGACATTTTCATTCAATTCATCCTTTACTTTAGGGTATTCACTCCCATATCTCTAACTGCCCTGAACAGTGATCTAAAAACAGTGGACAGAAGGATAAAAAGTTGAAAACATACAGGTAACTTGCAAGATATTTCATTGGAGTTGTTCCACTTTTTGTGATGAATGATGACTGAACATTATAGTGCCCAAGGCTACCTGTGGATCTGGTTCTGTCTGTTTTTTACACCCACTGCATTCAGGCCCCTAGGCATTCAAATTATTCAAGCTAATGAAGCTCATGTAAAACATATTATTTCTAAGTGAGTGCTTCACGCCAGCTCTGTCCACAACCACCTTCCCTGTGCTCAGAAAGAGCTTCCCATCATCTTTCCAGCCACTGGAGTTTGATCTGTTTTCCCCTCGTTGCTGTTCTCTGAGCTCAGACAGGAGCTCGCCCTCCCAAGAGCTCTGCTTCTGCATCTCCCTTTTGGAGATGAAATACTCAGAAAGGAATGATTCTTTCAGAGAATTATTAGAAATCTCTTGCAGGGTCAGTGCAGCGGTCAAATACTATCCCTTCTCTTCACTCCTCTCTCTTGTTCCCTGCAGTCTGCACCTCTGCCAACAGAAAGCCTTCCTGCTGAATGTCTCACACATTATGTCTAGAAAATGTCTAGAAAACACCGTGAGGTTTGCAGAGGAACCATTCCAGATGCTGCTCTTATGCAGGATTTTTTTCCGTCTCTTCCCAAAATCCAGGCCTTGCCGCACAGGATTATTCCATCCTCTTTCCGTGGAGGAGCTTGGTCTCCCAGCTCTCATCTGGGGTTGCTTAGCCTGGAGAAGAGGAGGCTGAAGGGAGACCTCATTGCTCCCTGAGAGGAGGTTGTGGAGAGGAGGGAGCTGGGCTCTTCTCCCAAGGGACAGGGGACAGGACGGGAGGGAATGGCCTCAAGCTCCACCAGGCTCAGGATGGACATTAGGAAAAAATTTTTCCTGGAAAGGGTGATTGGTCAGTGTCAGAGGCTGCCCAGGGAGGGGGTTGAGTCCCCTTCCCTGGAGGGGTTTAAGGGACAGGTGGACGAGGTGCTGAGGGACATGGTTTAGTGATTGATGGGGATGGTTGGATTCGATGATCCGGTGGGTCGCTTCCAACCTGGTGATTCTGTGATTCTGTGTAAGAATGACCATCTCAGATCAGCCCAGTGTCCAGCAGTCGCCAACTGTGGATGCCCTGGTAAGAACAGGTGACGAAAACAAACCAATAAAAGCCCAGACTGTTCCTACTCATGTTAACTAGCTCACTGTTAATCTACTGACTTAATTGTCTTTTTCATAAATAAACAAAGAGGATTTGTCTCAATATTAATATTGAGACCAAATCAAATTTAAAAAAAAAAAAATTAAAAAAGGAATGATGCTGTGTCTTGCTCCTCAGAATCTGGTCTGTGTGGGTACCAATGCAGTGTCATATGCTTTGTTATTTTTTCTCCTTATTGTTTCTCGGGAAACTAGGAGTAAAAGAGATAAAGTGAGAACACTAATATTACTCTCACAATTAAAAAGCAACTTTCCAGTTTAGTGCCATTGTTAAGACTGATCTGTGCATTGATAAGCAAGTTTTGGAAGTTGCAGACTACTTTGTCATGCTCAGCGTTTACCAAAGCATGCTCTGTGTGTGTGTGTGTGTGTGTATTGATATATACGAAAGACACCTAATAACATGTCACATTGCAGATGCTGTATCACAATTGTCACAGTTGCACAAAAGCACTTTGCTTCTGTCTAAAGTATTTGACCCAGCTAATGATCAGAGGTGGATTGCCACTGCCATAATCTCCAGGTAAAAACAGGATAAACTTGCCTGTTGCTCCAATCTTTAATCTAAAAATCAGTGCAATAAGGGATCCATCTCAGCAGGAAGCACCTGTTTCTATGCAAGTGGACATTTTCACAGTCCCACTTATCTTGTAGTCAGCCCTGTTGTACCTTGTAAAATCTTTCCTTTTACTACACATCTAACTGTGACATCTTCAAAGGCATCTGTCATATCCATTGCCTGTTTTAGTTGAGGTCAAAAAGTCCAGGAGGGATTGGGAGGAGGGGGAGCTGGAAAGTCAGCTCATGCTTCACCAGATTCAGGATTCCTACAATCCGCTGCAGCCCAGCAAGCAGTTCTTTGGACAGCAGATACTGTCACTGTCCGTTGCCAGAGCTGAAGGAAGAAGTTCCTTCTCTCAAAACTGTTCCTGTTGCCTATGGTAGGGTCACAGATAGCTTCACAGGTGCTCACTACAGCTCATGGTTTGTGAGCTCACAACCAAGTATGTTTCATACCACTCTCTGATGCGTATTACTCTCTGAAAAGAAGATTAACATATTTGCTAACATCATCAGATCAAAAAATGATACATCAGACTCTGGCCATCTCGCATCATCCATACTACTGATAGACTGTGGGAAGAGTCAGATTCACAGCCCCAAAGCAGGATTAGCTCTACGAGTCTTCCACAGCTTCCTGGTGAGGTTCACTGATATCCCACTGCAAAAAACTGCTGACTTTCAGAAAACCAGGAAAACAGGAGCAAAAGCAGGAGGTAAAACTACTGTTGCTAATAGAAATATACTAAACAATTGTATCAGGGAAGCTGGTGGACCTACATTTATTGGAAAAAAAAAGTGAAGCTGATGTCTTCTATCTGAGCACATACAGTCTGGGCTTACTGTTTCATTTCACACATCAATAATTCAAAGCACCACAGGGTGCTGGCAGCCTGGTAGCACCTGTCTATCTTTCTCATACAGCATTCCTGAGTCCTGGAAATGTACCTCTGCCTAGCAAGTTACATCAATTATAACTGTGACAAAAAAAAACATTTTTTCAACTTTTTAAAAAATATTTTTCACATTATAGTTTTTTTGCAAAGAATAAAAGATTCAAAGAAACAAGTCTAAAGATGTTTCTACATGAAGCTGTAGAATATTTGGCTGTGGAGCCTTTCAAAGTACAGGAATGAAAAAGTTAACCTGTTCATTAGGATTCTCAGCTCTCAAAACCAGAGTCCAGCTCTAATCCCTCTTCGGTGGAGATTAATAGTTCTGAGACTAAATAAGTAAGTAGTGGATACAGAATGTATTTCTCTTAACTGGAAAAAGGTTGAAGTCAAAACATGGTATTTTGGTCAACAGACGTTCTTGATAAAAAGAGAGCAGATAAGAATAATTCATAGCATGGACACTTAGTAAAGCTGTCACTATTTACAAACAATAGTATTTTAATCTCACTTGTATGTAGCTACTGTTAAAATTATCTAATACTTGGATAATCAGCTTGAAAAGCTAGGTAAGGGCAGCATTTTTTTGTTTCATATTCAGAATCAGTCCCAAATATTGTTGAGCATCTTAAATAAGTGGGTATCTCTTCAGTTTGTGTTGTACATGCAATATTTAGCCCCGAAGCCGCTGAAGTCATTGCAGAGGAAGGGAATATTCAATCTCAATGTATTGTTTTATAAAGATATAAATGAAGCTCCAATTACAGAGAATGCAGATAAATAGTTCATATTTGCAATGTATTATCACATAAGAAAGATAGGACTCGGTTTGGTGGTAGAAACTTCAGACTTCATTAATTCTTCCCAAATCACACTTTATCAAAAACAGTATGGCAGTAAATGGCTAGCTTGTAGTGAAACAAATTACAGGATTTTTATTATCCATGAAATAAAACTGAACTTGTATTAGTTATGGATTTCAATTTAATTGCTTATTAAAAGAGGCAATATTCTGACAATGCAAACTTATTGTTCACTTTTATGGATTCCTTACACTTTCACCTATTTACAATGTCTTTATCCTATGTAATTTACATTCCAGGCTCAGCTTACCACCACGATAACCAGGATATTGCCTATTCCTAGCCTTAAACTCCTGCTCTTTACCATGCTCTAGTCTGGTGCACCCTGGACCTGAAAGAAGCTTGACTTGAGGAATAACAACACCCAACTCAGAGTTAGGTGCGGGTATACGGCCGTGCATGGTGTGCAAGGGGGATTTTTCCTCCAAGCTTGCACACCAGGTGTCCGATCCAGCACATTTTTACTGAGCTGTATTATTCATATGTATTAGGTTAATATAAAGAGTCATGACTTTTCCAAGAAGTGGGTTGGATTAATAAGCTTAGTTCCAATAATTAATTAACATATATCTCCTCCTCCTTGCGCATGCACTCCTCCTAGTGGTAGTGGTCGATGAGGGTCTTAGGGATGAAGGCAGGTTGTCTTCCTCACGTTGAACTTTTCAACTTTCCTTGTTGCGCATGTTCTTAAGACTTTTGGGCATTTCTTCAAGGTTGCATCTAGCTGGTTCTTCTCCCTCTTATCATTGCACCAGTCCTTGTTATCTGGCTTAATTAGATACAGTCACATTCTTTCCCATTCTTTCTAACTGCAACTTTGTTAAAAATTCCTTATGTAAGTATCCAGGCGCAGGCTAGCTAGATGTTAGCATTCAAGCTAATTCTATATTTTAGTTCTAAAATCACAGAAACTATACATAATATTCAAACTTATAATATGTTAGTAACTCATAACAAATTATCTCTTCTTTCAAGCTGATTTAACTACAGAGTATTTTGCTGGGTCAGAGAGTTCAATTAATGAGCTAGTACAATGAGAGGGCTGTCTCTCTATTACAGATGGAGTCTAGGCAGATTAACTGGCTAATTTAGCTGGTTAAGTCAAATACCCACAGTCGGGTCATATGAACTCCTCTCAGTTTATCTCTACAGCTATTTCTGGCAAGGTAATAACTTCTTGCTAGATGCAACTTACAGTTGGAATCTTGTGGCATCCTTCGCTGAGCTGACTTCCCCACTGACACATGGATGAGCTGATAAAGTTGCATTCAGAGGACTGGAGAAGGGCTTGCTCTACTATTTTCATGGAAGAAGACGCTACTTGTGTTCTGTTTCTCTAATCACCACATGCCCCTGAACTTTCAGTTAGCAGAGCAAATGCAGCTCTTTATAAAAATACAGTATTTCAATCATTATGCACACAGTTATCAAAGCGTATCTAATTGCTTTACAGAACCCTTTGATGCAGATAAATTGTTGAATAACTATTACCTCTTAATGGTTACGCCTTTCCTTTGGTATTAAATCCTGAAAGATGATCACAGAATCATAGAGTGGGTTGGATTAAAAGGGACCTTACAGATCATGTAGTTCCAACGCCCCTGCCATAGCCAGGGACACCTTCTGCTACATCAGGTTGCTCATAGCCCCACCCAACCTGGTCTTGAACACCTGGTTAGACTAAGATCTTAAAAACTCCCTTAAGTTTTTAAGCAGAAATTAACCTAAGATTAGTAAATTTTCAGTGGAAATGCTACTCAGATTTGCTTAAAATATTGAGAGCAGCATTTGACAATACGTTCAGGGTTTCAAAGGAGATAAAAGAAGGTATTTTTGTAAGTTTAATATTCAAAGAAGATCTTTTCTTCAATTGTCAGGCCCCTTGTAAAGAGATCAAACTTTCTTTGTGAGAGCTTAAGTTCCCAGCTGTCTCATTTTTGTGTATCGGTTTTGTCCTGGGTAATCCAACTGGGTTTTAATGAATGCAAACATTATAATCTACATAAAGTAAGCAATGCCACTACCCACGTTACACTTCTTGCTAGTCTGACCTCTAAATTCAAAGCACAAAACACAGGTCTATCAGGTTTCATATCTCCTTCAAATGCAATGTCCTACTTTGTATAATCATAAAAGCAAAGTAATCAATAAAATCTGGGTTCCACCAAACAATCTAAAATCTCTGTTGGTTTAACGTAGTCAGTAACAGAACTGATTTGCATTCCTACTATTCCAGTTACCAAAGTTCAAAAAGATTGTCACAAAGCATTACATTTTCCCACTGCTACCACAATGACTGCTGAAACAGAACTGCCATCAAAACCTGTTAATGCAAGAATTCTGTAAGACAGATAAATTTACAGTGTGAATCCCTGTGTCCCTCAAATGCCTATTCACAGGCAGGGAGCCACTCATCTCACTCTGGAAATCATAGAGACATAATTAGGAATGAAATCCTGAAACTGCTTGTAGGTGAGTTTCAGAAAAAGAAAAACTTTCTCTTCTTAGATTCCTGAATAACTGAATTGTATTTCCAGTTAAGTAAGGAAAATAATTTTCCAAGGTCACGCAGGTCTCCACAAAAACCTGACAAATGTTTTTTTACTTCCAATCCTGACACTGACATCTCATACTTAGTTCTCACAGTCCTTCTTACATTTGTTTTGGGAGAGTAACATTCCTTCTTATTTCGCTTATAGTTTAAGACCAGAGAAGCAGCAACTTCTGAAGAACAGATATTGAAACTAGAAAATATACAGAAAAGCTTCTTGATTATTTTAAAAAGGTCACAATCAAATCTTGGTTTCATTAAGAAGAACCCAAAGATAACCATTATTTACTGTAATACAGAGATGACAAGCCTATTTTGGCCACAACTTTTAGCTACTGGTAGTCTAACTTCAGTGTTTGTGATGCTGTAAATACAGCGAGGGTTTTTTTATTTTATTTTTTTGTACTGAATATCTCAGGTCAATAGCTTTCAAATTCATTAAATCATTGCTTGTTAGCTTTTGTTTTTCCCCTAATCTAATGTTGAATATGTGTAAGATGAAACAGGTGACTGGCACTTGAAAGTCAAGGCAGACTTTTTTCAGGAAAGTGAGAGTGGGCCACAAAATATTTCAATTAGCTTATTAGCACACAGCATAAGTGTATTATATTTTATCATTTGTCAGCTTTCATGACTTAAATATCTGAAATTCTTAACAGCGATGCAGTGCAGAATCTGCATGCAGTGTGTTTCATTTTACAAACTGCAGACATAGAATCAGAATAATCTGAGGTGGAAAGGACCCCCAAGATCATCAAGTCCAGCACCCATCCCTGCATAGGACAATCCCAAAACTCACACCATGGTTCTGAGGGTGTTGTCCAAATGCTTCTGGAATACTGTCAGGCTTGGTGCTGTGACTGCTTCCCTGGGGAGCTTGTTCAGTGCTCCACCAGTTCTCCAGTGAAGAGCCTAATCCTAAGATACAACCTAAACCTCTTCCTGCCATCCCCTGGTTCTGTCATGGGTCACCAGAGAGAAGAGATCAGCGCCTGCTCCTTCTCCTTCCCCACAGTGGAAGCAGTAAACTGCTATGAGTTCCCTTCAATGTCCTCTTCTCCAAGCTGAAAGGGACACTGAAATGTCCCAAAAGGGACATGAAAAAAAGGATGGGAACATTCCATCTTCTGAGCATGGGGCCTGCTGTTTACTGTTCCACAAACACTGGTTCCTTCCCCCACACGGGTACTGGAGGATCAGTTTGCGCAGGTGCTCCCCTGTCCTCTCACACCAGTGGGGCATGGAGCAGCTGCTGAAGCCCCCCACTCCACTTAGGGAGGGAAGGACCGCTAACGAATAAACAACAGCCCCAAGGGCAGGCTCAGGAGCGCTAATCAGCTCCCTAGAGGATGGTTGCTGTGATGAGCACTAGCAAGCAGGAAAACACCCGAAGCAAAGCACCCAGCTTGCTTTATGCCACATCCACAGTCCCCAGAGGCGAACCAGCGGGTGTCTCTCATGGCTGGGTGAGGGATTAGACACGCCAAGGTCTGGGCAGCAAGTGACACTGAAAATGCCCGCAAATAACTTCTCATTATGGAGTTTTAGCAAGCAATCGCCCTTTATCAGTCCTGAGCAACACCAGGAGCGATATCCATCAGTCATGTGCAGCAAGACGAGGGCTGGGACAGAACAGATTTCCCACTTATATGCAGATGGATAAATACTCCCAGAAATCTTATGCATATTCTATCCCTTTCCAAGGACAACTTTAATGATATTATGAACTTCACAACAGTCAAAACTCTTGCTAATTTGGAGCAGGCTCCAGCTCGCTACTTGACCCTGGCTTTCTGATTAGTAAGGATTCCAAACAGAGGTGATTACAGGAGACATCTGTTTAGGACAAATCGTTCCTCACACAATATATTACCATTTTCAAAGAAAGGACAGTGTCTGAACGACACTGTTTTAAGGAAAACATGCTATCAGAGAAATAAAACATACTATCAGAGGGACATTCTAACTTTCAAACCACAACTGCTTAGTTGAAACTTAGCTATACTTCAGCTTAAATCAAATTATTCCACTTCGAAATAGTCATAGAATCATAGAACTGTTTGGGTTGGAAGGGACCTAAAAGTTATCATCCGGTTCCAACCCCCTTGCCATGGGCAGCGACACCTCCCACTAGACCAGGCTGCCCAAGGCCCCATCCAACCTGGCCTTGAACACCTCCAGGGATGGAGCAGCCACAGCTTCCCTGGGCAACCCGTGCCAGTGCCTCACCACCCTCGTGGTGAAGAAATTCCTCCTTGTGTCTAGTCTAAATCTGCCCCTCTCCAGTTTATACAAATTGCCCCTCGTCCTATCACCACAAGCCTTTGTAAACAAAGTGCCTCCCCAGATTTCCTGCAGCCCCTTCAGGTACTGGAAGGTCACTATAAGGTCTCCTCGGAGCCTTCTCCAGACTGAACAACCCCAACTCTCTCAGCCTGTCCTCGTATGGGAGGTGCTCTGTATATGTATTTCATATATATTCCATATGGAATGGAATATACATATATTTTTTAATATATATATATATATATCTTTTTATGTTCCATATATATATATTCCACCTATATATATATTTTTTTATATAGGTGGAATATATATATGGAACATATTCCATACGTACATTCCAGATATTGTATTAGGAAAGAAAACACGCTATCAGAGGGACTTTCTGTCTAGCTTTCAAAACACACAATTGCTCAGAGGAACCTCAAGTCTCTCAGAACTCAAACTACTCCGCTTTTTGCAATAGTAACTGCTCGTTCCCTCACAAGGCCCGCGGCCAGGCCGCCTCGCTGCCCCGAACGCCGGGCGGAGGGGAATCTCCCCGTCATGGCGGGCCCCGCTCGCCACGTGCAGCTCCCGCGCCGCGGCGGCAGGGGGCGCCGTGCGCTCTGACTACAACTCCCAGCGTGCACAGGGGTGGGGAGGGCTGCCAGGGCGCATGCGCGCGGCACAGGCCTCGCCCCCATTGGCTGCGGTGGCTAGGAGAGGAGGGAGGGGCGCAGGGATTCCCCATTTGGCGGCGCGCGCTGTCGCCCCTACCCGTGGCTTGTCGCTCTTCTTGGCGTGGTACCCGGGGGCCGCCGCGACCGGAAGAGCCTGTTGCCATAGCAGCCGTGCCCCCCAGTAAACATCCCGGGCGCCCCCGGAAGTTGGCCTCCCACTCGCGGATGCTCCTCGGAAGCCCCGGGACGCGGCCCGCGTGGCCCCGGTGCCAAACGTGACCGGTTTATTCGTTAATAAACGAAGGGGGGAGGCCGTGCCCGTCAGAGTCCTCCGCGGAGGCGATTGGCCGAGCGCCCCTCCGCCCGGCCAATGGGTGCCGGCCACGCTCCGTCCGCAGGAAACCGCACATGGAAAGCGCCGATTGGCGGCGGCGGCCGCGGTCCCGGCTCCCCCGGAGTCCCCATTGGCCGCGTGTTTGGCGTGGTGCGCCCCGATTGGCCCGCGGCGGAGCGGCTCCCCCCGCAGTCCTGCTCATAAAGGCGGAGGGGGGCGCCCGCGGCCCCTCTAGGGCGCTCGGCGGTGGCGGCGGGGACCGGGGCTGCGGTCGGGACCGGGATTGCGGGCTTGGAGGCGCCTGGGGCCCCTCTCTTCTTGCGACCGCCATGAAGTCTGGGTGGGGGATCGCGCTGGCGTGCGCGCTGCTCCTGGCCGGTGAGTGAGTGCCCGTGGGCTTCTGGAAGCTTCTAGCGGCGGGGGGAGGGGCACGGGGGACGAAGAAGGGACCGGGGTCTGGTCAAAGGCTACTCGCCCTCTCCCTCTCCACCCTCCCTCCACCCCCACCCCGCCTTGCACCCTCTTTTGCTTGGGAAGGGGAGGAGAGAATGATGAGAAGCGAAGTGGGGGTTATGGCGGTCTAAGGGGTGCCGGGCTTCACTTCCTCACGTCCCTGCTTTTCTCTAGGGGGGGCAGGGAAGCCTTCTCCGGCCCCTGCTCCTGCTTCCCCTGGGTTGTTGGTCCCTAGAGAGCGAGAGGAGGAAAGGGGAGGGGGCAGCGCGTCCTACGCAGCCCAGGGTCTGGCGGGGGGTGGTCCCACTCTCTCCCTTTTTCCCACCTCCTCCCTCCCTCTCCCCCTTCAAAACGGTGGGGAGGGGTACACAGAGAACTGTCGTAATGTCTCGTGGGGAAGCGGGCTCAGGCCGTTGAATTGCCTTTTTTTCACCCAGTATCGGTTAGAGCTGATGAGGTGGATGTGGATGGAACCGTGGAAGATGACTTGGGTAAAAGCAGAGAAGGGTCTCGAACAGACGATGAAGTTGTTCAGAGGTTGGTATCTGGGGTTCTGGGTAAGGGGCTTCTAAAATATTAAGGTTTTCTTTTGGTTTTGAGGGGTAAGTTCGAGCATCAGTGATGCCTAAAGCCTCAGAAATGGGGGAGAGGTTGCAGGGAACCACCACTCAAAAAAGATCTCATCAGCTGGGAGAAATATTTCTGTAAAAGACTGTTTCCTTCTAAGTAGAAGAGAGCCCGTGAACTTGAATACCAAAATATTCAATTTAATTTTGTCTAGTAGCAGTAGCTGTGTAAAAATGGTACCTTAATAGGGGGTTATTCTTGCATGTGATAGGTGGTCAGTTTAGCGCCTATTGGTAAAATTGCTCTGTGCCTCACCTACAAGGCATACCACGTGCTGAGGGCTGCAGTGGTTTTAACATGCCTGTGTTCTTCCATGAATTTCTTTTTAGGGAAAAAAGTCTTACTTGCAAGCATGGATTCTCACTCAAGTTTTAGATTAAGTTTATGGAGTTGAGGATAGCTGCTCTTGAGCTTAACTCATTTGATAATACAACTTTTGGGCTGTATCAGTGATTAAGGGGCTTAGATGAGACTGTTACTGCTGTTGCTAGATGATAAAATCGGTGATGCTGTTTGTGGAGAAGACTACCTGACAGGTTTTGCTCTCCTAACAGAGAGGAGGAAGCTATCCAACTAGATGGCCTGAATGCATCCCAGATCAAAGAAATCAGAGAAAAATCTGAGAAGTTTGCGTTTCAAGCAGAAGTGAACAGAATGATGAAACTTATTATCAATTCTTTATATAAAAACAAAGAGGTTAGTGCCTTTTTTGGTAGAAAATGCTAAAACTGTTTGTGTGTGTGTGTTCAGAAATTTCTGACAACTGGTTTCTATTTCAGATTTTCCTGAGGGAACTTATTTCAAATGCTTCGGATGCTTTAGATAAGATACGGTTAATATCCTTAACTGATGAAAATGCTCTTGCTGGCAATGAGGAACTCACAGTCAAAATCAAGGTAAGAAGCGTTAGATACAATCATCTCTCACAGATGAGTGGTGGGAGAAATGTAAAAAGATAGTGCATCAAGTCTTAATAAACAGTTTTCCATGATAGTGTGTTGCATATAATGAGTAGAAGTGAAGTCAGACTACGTTTTTCTCTTTTTCTTTTCTCCAGTGTGATAAAGAGAAGAACATGCTTCATGTTACAGATACGGGTATCGGCATGACAAAAGAAGAATTAGTTAAAAACCTGGGTACCATTGCAAAGTCTGGTACAAGCGAATTCTTAAATAAAATGACTGAAATGCAGAATGATGGCCAGTCAACATCTGAGTTAATCGGCCAGTTTGGTGTTGGCTTTTATTCTGCCTTCTTAGTAGCAGACAGGGTTATTGTCACGTCAAAACACAACAATGATACTCAGCATATCTGGGAGTCAGATTCAAATGAATTCTCTGTGATTAATGACCCAAGAGGAAACACTTTGGGACGTGGCACAACCATAACGTAAGTATAAAGATTCTTTGGGTTTAAACAAAAACAAGTTGAGTGGGTACACTTTGCCCATTGGAATACGTGGATGAGTTTAGGAGTGGTTTACTTTGATTCTTGTAATACGGCCTTTTTCAGTTTAATGGAAACACGCACATTAACTATTCAAAATAAATGTGGATTGATAATGTAGTTCGCTTCACATTGTTAGATGAACTAAGTCATCAAGATGCTTGTGGTTTTCTGTCAGTAAAGAATTCCAGATAGTTCAGCTACCTGCAGACTTTTCCAGTTCCTTAACACAATTCATGGCCCATCAAAACTCTTACAAGAGCTATAGAGCTTCCTTTTGGAAACTCATTGCCATTTATATACCAGTGAGACTGGTCTGATGCAAATCTCAAACCAGAGGTAATTCCACAATCCTATTTTCATTGCTTTGATGAGCAGATAAATTTATTTGATCACTGTTGAGAGGATTTTTTCCTGAAGAAGTAAAGCTAGTGAGAATGCATCAAGGTCCTAATAAGTACCAATGTGATTTGAGGTTTTCATTTAGACTTCTGAGTATTGTCTTCTGCCTCAGTTGTTGAAACAATCGTTTCTTCTCATTTGAGCAGTTCAGAAGGGATTGTAGCTTTTTTGAGATACTTGTAGCTGAACTAGTAAAAACTCACTTGCGTGGATTTCAGTCACTATAGCTACAACAGTATGAAAAAGTCCTTCCTCTTGTAAAATTATTTTAAAGTACTTCTTGGGACCTGATCATGTTAATTTATTTTCTTTAGCCTTGTCTTGAAGGAGGAAGCATCTGATTATCTTGAGCTGGATACTGTTAAAAATCTAGTAAAGAAATACTCGCAGTTCATCAACTTCCCTATATATGTGTGGAGCAGCAAGGTAAGTATATTTAATTAAGTACTGCAAAGTTTGAGCTTTGGTTGTGAAAACAGGCCAGATCTTTAGGGAAGGATGAGGGCATACTGCAGAACTTCTCCTTGTCCAATTCCTAAAATTGTTGACCCTTCTGGTTACTTGCTCTTCAAAAGTTAGTGTATTGGTAATAAAATCACAAATTTTGATGGAGCTTAATTTAATTCTAAGTCAAAGAACTTGACCAAAGGAGCAAGACTTTGCTAATTATGAAGCTCTTCCTTCCACTGGCTTTGTGTGATAGATGGAAGCTTTGATAATCTCTCAAGCAGGGCCATGATTAGGTGTCCTCCTGAAAATAGGACAGTCTTAACTTTTTGGTCTGTTGCTCCGATATTGTTTTGGTGTAGCACTAACTTTAAATCACCCAAGTCTGAGTAGTATTGCCTATAAAGCTATGGAAACCGTGACCTACCAGTATAAGAAAGCATGTATTCATAAAAAATGCAACTAAATAAAATAGCTACTTCACAGAGAAATGCTTGTGGTATGCAAATAACATAAGTTAAATTAATGCTCTAAGATCAAGTTGTCTGAGAGAATACTAGAAGGTACGTGATAGGAAGCCAAGCAGTCTCAATTTGTGCTTTTAATTGTCTCTTTAGACAGAGACTGTTGAAGAGCCAATAGAAGAGGAGGAGGCAGAGGCAAAGGAGAAAGAAGAGACAGATGATGATGAAGCTGCCGTTGAAGAAGAGGAGGAAGAAAAGAAACCAAAAACCAAGAAGGTGAGCTTTGTCAGTGGTGGGAGTTTATAACTCACGTCAGACAGCTCAGCAGTTTTCGTAGGTACCCTTCCAGAGGTGCACTTCAGTGTCAGTGTGTGCTTGGGAACAGCAATCCTGTTTAAGTGCAGGTAGACATTTGTCAGGAAAGAAGCTGTGAACAGAACAGACTTCATTTGAAATCAGGCAGGTGACTGACAAGGGCCTTTGAGGTAGTGTTCCCAGAACTAATTCTAAACATTTAAGTGAAGCACTTGAAATGGTAGTTGACTTAGTAATCTGACATTGTGAAATAGTTCAAATTTGAGTGTGCTCTGCTGAAGGGCTTTTTACAGAATGACCATAAAACAGAAATGCTTACACTTCATGAATTTGTTAAATGTACAGAGGACATGCTCCAGTGTAGGCTTAAGTTTTCTCCCTGTGTGTTAAACTGATGAGTGAGACTATTCAGGCCATTGCATAATTTATTTTGTAAATTACAAAGGATGTATTTTTCTACATGCTATTTTATGACTTGGCCTCAATGGAGTGTCTTTAACTCACTTAGCCTGAAGTAAAGATTGAGTCTTTATTATACTGTGCTGTTTACATATCTAGGTTGAAAAGACTGTCTGGGATTGGGAGCTCATGAATGACATAAAACCAATCTGGCAGAGACCATCTAAAGAAGTTGAAGAAGATGAATACAAAGCTTTTTACAAAACCTTTTCCAAGGTAAGCTCCGAGGCTCAAGATTGTTCCCTGGCAAGAAGTTTTTTACAGTATCTCTTGCTGTGTAAACAACACAATGTTTATAGGATGGGCTATTTCTGAAGAAGTAATTACCATCAGCAGATAATGAATTGTGGAGAAATATAGGAGGTAGAGCACCTCAGTCAGGAGTTAATCCTTTTTTTCCAAAGAGATGGTACTGTCACCCAAGTATTGAGCAGCTTAGGTTGGAGAAGTTATTATTATGTTATATATCATTAAGCATATAGTGCTTACTGATGTGTTTAAAGGCTGAGAGGGAAAATTTTGTGTAGTCTGAGAGTGGTGGTGTTTGCTATACGGAGTGGAAGAAAGAGGAAGATACAGTTTTCTTAAAAAAAAAATAGTCTTTGTAACTACAGCATAAAGTGTTACTTGTGAGTCTCTGAACTGAACTGTGGTGATGCTGTTTTGGTCACTGCTATTGTTGATAACCTTTCAGTGGTTGGCTTGTAAAAAGAAAACCACACAAAAGCAATGCCTCTCAAAGAGGGCTTACTTTACCTCTATGTGTGTTAACTCAACTGGATGTCTTTGTCTCCATAATAGATGCTAACAAAGGATGGTTATGGTTAGGTAGGTTAACTGTAAAATTGCTCTTACTTGGAAAACTCACATTATTACTGGTCGTCAATACTTCACTCGTGTCAATTAAAAGAATTCTTCCTTCACAGGAACACGATGACCCAATGGCTTATATCCACTTCACTGCTGAGGGGGAAGTGACTTTCAAATCCATCTTGTTTGTTCCTAATTCTGCTCCACGTGGTCTGTTTGATGAATATGGATCAAAAAAAAGTGATTTCATTAAGGTAGGACAGGCAAGTGTGTGGGTAAGGATTTGTGTAAAAAAAATATATATATATATAAACAACCACCAAACATAACCTGGTTGCTGTTTCTTTTTCCTTTTGTAATTCAGTTGTATGTTCGAAGAGTGTTCATCACTGATGACTTCCATGACATGATGCCCAAATACCTTAACTTCGTTAAGGGTGTTGTAAGTATGATAAATCTTATTTGCATTTGGATTTTTTTAATCTTAAAATGCTGATAGCAATATTAAGAAGTTTATTCTTCATTTAGGTGGATTCTGATGATCTTCCTTTGAATGTATCTCGTGAAACACTTCAGCAGCATAAATTGTTAAAGGTAAGCTAGTGAACTTCCATTCCTTCATTGTAAATACATGACAGTAGCAAGATTTAGAAGAATAATAGCTTATTTAATTTTACTTTATATAACAACTGTGAAATTTAAGTGTAAGAAACCCACTCATTGCTGCTTTCAGGCTACCTCTGTTCACTTCAAAGCACAGACACATAAAGCGTCTTGAACACATCTTTTACGTTGGGTTGAGCTGAGGATTCTTCCAGGTGCTTACTGTTATAACTTGATATTGCTGCTTTTTTAGGTGATCAGAAAGAAACTTGTGCGCAAAACACTTGATATGATCAAGAAAATTGCAGAAGAAAAATACAACGACACATTCTGGAAAGAGTTTGGCACTAATGTAAAGCTTGGAGTTATTGAGGATCACTCCAATCGTACACGACTGGCTAAACTTCTTCGCTTCCAGTCTTCTCATCATGAAAGTAACCTTACAAGCCTTGACCAGTATGTGGAAAGAATGAAAGAGAAGCAAGACAAAATTTATTTCATGGCAGGTGCCAGCAGAAAGGAGGTATGTAAGAGTAGCAATGCCATAAACATCGTGAACTGTATTTGTTGTAAATGTGGAGGCTTCATGCATATATTACCATTGCTGTTCTCTTTGTCCTGTACTAACATCTGTCAAATAGTTGTGCAGATCTCAGTAGCAGCTTCTACCAAGGCAGCACCTTTAAATTGGCATCTGGTCTGTTTTGTCATCTTAGGCTGAGTCTTCACCGTTTGTTGAACGTCTTCTGAAAAAGGGCTATGAAGTGATCTATCTGACTGAACCTGTAGATGAATACTGTATTCAGGCTCTGCCAGAGTTTGATGGCAAGAGGTTTCAGAATGTAGCAAAAGAAGGAGTTAAATTTGAAGAAAGTGAGAAGTCTAAGGAGAATCGGGAAGCCTTGGAAAAGGAATTTGAGCCACTCTTAAACTGGATGAAAGACAAAGCTCTGAAAGACAAGGTAAAGTGTTGTGCTGTACATAATGCTTATTTGTAAAGGCCGTTGTACTTGTTGCAACAACTTTTGGCAATTCTTTGAATGTAGACTTGGCAGTTGCTTTTCTGTCTTTCTATGGATAAATAAGTTGTTTAATACCTTTATGTCATAAAGATAATGAGTTACAATGTTGTCTTAACAGCCTTCAGAAAATATTAGTGACAGGAAAGTTGAAATTCACTTACTTTATTCCCTGTATAAGCTGTTAGCTCTGTGAACTAACATTAAGGCCTTTTCTCTCTACAGATTGAAAAAGCTGTGCTATCTCAGCGTTTAACCGAGTCTCCATGTGCTCTTGTGGCTAGTCAGTATGGATGGTCTGGAAACATGGAAAGAATCATGAAGGCTCAAGCTTACCAAACTGGAAAGGATATATCTACAAAGTAAGCTTTCAGTTACATAACAGCAGATATGAAATGCAGTTGATGGCCTCTCCTACTTTCTGAGGTCACACCAGGCTTCCATCTGATTTAAATGGTCCTTCGTATTTTGATGAAGGCCACTTCTAACCAAGTAACAGTCCCCATCATACTCTTGCATTGTTATTTCAAAGCTGGTATGTAAAACTGCATGGTGAGCATGACTCGCTAGTGGCATTTGCTGTCTTCTTATTTTGTGACAAGAGAAGATGAACTGTCTTGGCAGCATGAATGCTTTTTTAGAGTTAAGCTGGTGTTGAAGTGGGGCAGGGGGAGGAATTCACTTGCTACTGTGGCTGTAATCAATATTCACGGGGTTAAAGATGCAGCTGGGTCCAGAAATTAAAAGCTCAGTGATGTGACTTTTGTCTTTTCAGCTACTATGCTAGCCAGAAGAAGACATTTGAAATTAATCCCAGGCATCCACTGATCAAAGACATGCTGAGGCGAGTCAAGGTAAATAAGTTACTGTAGTGAAATACTGACTACTTGGCTGCATACAACCCAGTTAACAGTTCTGATTGGTTTTAATGCTCTTCCACATTAGGAAAATGAAGATGACAAAACAGTTTCAGATCTTGCAGTGGTATTGTTTGAAACTGCAACTTTGAGATCTGGATATATGTTACCAGACACTAAGGAATATGGAGACAGAATAGAAAGAATGCTTCGTTTAAGTTTAAACATTGACCTGGATGCAAAGGTTAGTTTGCCTTCAATGTGGGGTTGATAATTGACATTGCTGCTACATCTTAAAAAGCAGATACTTGATGAATGGAATAAAATGAAGTGGATCCAGCTTCCAGCTCTTAAATGGGCCACCAAGAGCCCAGTTTGAATACCTAGATGGGAAACCAATGAATCTGTACTTCATGGTTTTGTTCTCCCTTTTATTTTTCTTTCCTGTTGCTTAGGATTCTGCTTTTTGATTATGCTTCTAAACTGTTGTCCTGTCCTTACCTGAGTGGTGGTTCTATGGGAATAAATTAGGGGCCAGAGGTACATGTTGTTGCCCATCTCTGTTAACAGAGAAATTCATAAGTATAAGTAATAGAGGCTCTCACTATACTGTGCAAGAGCTTTTGTTTGGTATCTTGCCAGAGGAGGCATGATAGTGTCAGTGCGAAACAGAACTTGCTTTTTCTCCTTCAGGTAGCTTGGGGCAACTGTTAAGGAATGAATACTTCCATAGCCTGTACTTAGCTAGTCCACAGCTAGTAAACATCCTAAGCAAATAAAGCAAATTGCTTGTGACCTTCTTACAGGTGGAGGAGGAGCCTGAAGAGCCTGAAGATGCAGCTGAGGAGGCAGATCAAGATGAAGAGGAGGTAGATGCCGATACTGAAGACAGTGAAACACAGAAGGTAAGGTCTCAAATTTGAGTCTGCACATAAGTATTGGTAAGAAGTTTTGTCTGTGGTGCTTCCTGACAAGAAACTTTGCCTTTCATGCCACTGGGTTTTAGTGTTAGGTTTTCCAGGCTTTCCCTGGGGTGTGGGGAGGAGTGCAGCACAAATGACCCGTGTCAAACTATATTGTAAGAAGAAAACACTTAGATGTTCAAAGTTGGAGCTAAATGAAGCTTAAGAGGTCGTGTCTTGCCCTATGGCAAGAAAACAGCAGCAAATTCTTTACAGTTTACTTAATGTTATCTGTGTTTCCACAGTTTATAGGCAGTATCTTCCAACAAATTGGCAAGACTGTAGTTTCCAGTGCCTACAATACAGGCTTGCAATGACACTACAGACACTACCCAGCACCTCTTAAACAATTCAACCTCTGTGTGAACTCAGCCTTTGATTAGCTGATGTCTGCAGTTTTAATGATGTCCTAGTGTTTAGTTCTTCCAGGGCAGCTCTTGTAAACTTTTTTCTACTTCTTTAAAAGTAACATGCTGATTGTCTGTTTTGATGTCTCCATAGGAATCCACAGATGTGAAAGATGAACTGTAAACTGCACTCAACTACCGTCCTGCATTGAGGGGCTAGGAGGGAATGTGAATTAGATTTTTGTTCTTTCCACTGTAAAATGTTGAGGGATGGTATGGGCTTTTAAGGGTAAAGGAGGATTTTTTTTTTAAGTTGACTTTTCTAAAAACATTCCTCATGAATGTAAATTTGTATTATTTAACTGACTTGGTGTAAAATCTTGTCATGTACAAAATAAAATGTTCCCAGACACCATTAACTCTAAATTTTATGTAGTAAGCTCATCTTATGGGCTACCACAGGCACAAAGGGACTGTCTTGAGTGTTCAGGTCCTCTGTACAACAGGTACTTTGCAGTCCTAATGCCTTTCTGCACTGGCAGAGCTACACTTCACTGTGTAGTGTGTGCTTAGGGTTTTTTCTTTGTATTAACAAACCTGCTGTGCTGTTTAGCCAAAATACGCCTTGTCTCAGAGAGCTATACTGAACTTGCTAGTTAAAATAAGTATTCAAGAATTTATGTATCTACTGCCATCTTAGAGATAGTTGGGGCATTTAAAAATAGCATTGGAACTGAAATCCTGCCAGCTTGCACTGGACTATGTGACTTGACTGCCCTGGACAGAACAGGCAGTGTAGATTTACAACTGAGATGGGGGAAAAAAAAAAAAAGTTTTTTCACATCATATGAAGACCAACCTCCAGAAGTGGCTACTGTCTTTGAGTTTGCACTTTCCTCCATCATATTTAGTAACCCTACCTTTTAACTTACGTAGCTTTCCCAACAGCTATACAGTACTCCTGCCCTCTACAGTTTTGTAAAGGTGGAAGCTCTTTGTCTGTTGCAGTTATTCCTTAATGTTGTTGTTCTAAATTTTTTCGCTCCTGTTCTGTCCTCTTAGTAGGGCGAAGCATGTGTAGACAGCTTGAACTTGGAGCCACCACTTCTATTCATTATATGTAGCTTTATGTGGTGATTGGAGGGAGCACTACATTTTCTCACTAGCACCTCCGCTCTGAAACATCTTCACAGGGTGGGTAGAAAGTGTTTACACTAAAATTGGTTTTGCCTTCCTCTGGAAGAAGTACATGGGAGTAGTACTTCTATACTGTGAATTGCTTGAGAACCTCTGTTTTGTTACCAGACCTTTTGTGAAGCTAGAGTTTTGTAATCTGAAGCAAAATAAACTTTCGAGTTAGGTGAGATACGTGAAGAATTTGCTTTCCATTTACTTTTAACCAGGGTTTCTCTATATTGCCCAAATACTGTTTCCATGCTAAAATAAGAGTGCCATGTATCAGTGTGGTTATTGAGTTAGGGTTTATACAAAGATGTTGGTTTTATTGAAGCATACTGTTTGAGATTTCAAGTTTAGTTTAGCTTTCTTTGAGGGAGTATGGGATTATTTGGATTTTTGCTCACCAGTAGGATCTCAGATGCACTGTAAGCGCCTTTTGTTATTGGAGCATGCTCAATGGTCTAACCCTAATGTGTAGGTCAGCAGCTAGCACTATTGTCTTTTAATATTCCTTTGTTAGTTATTGAGTAGGGCAGGTGGACCTTTTCTTCTTCGGGCAGGGTCCCCTTAACTATGGCAGCGCAGCTTTGTTTTGTGCTCTCTAGCAATTAGCTGCTGCTCAAGTTTTGATTTAGTACTTTGTAAATTATCCCAGTGATACGTTTCTGAGCAGCATCAGTACACACCCCTCTCTGTGTCCATTTGACCAGCTTGACTAGTATTTGTGGTTCAAGCACACTGTGTGAGTAAGAGTGCTGCTGCAGCTAATAAACCAAAGAGGAGTACTGGAAGCCTTGGGTTGCTTGCTACAGTACTCTTCATCTGTTAATTTCCTGTAGACTTGAGCAACCTTTGCTCTGTTACATAGCTGAAGTTCTCAATGCCTTTATTTGGTTTAGGAATATGTATCTGACTCCACTTCAGAAATAATAAAGAGCACATGACAGTCATGCTTTGTGCTTCTTCATATTACTGGGCTGAGGATATCGTGTGCAGTATAGCTGTCTAGCTGCATTTCTACCCTAGAGTGACAAGTGTTTGCTATTAATAAGCACAAAATGCAGTTGTAAGCTTGTTGGTTTGGTTTTTTTTGTCAGCAGTATGAAGCAAAACAGCATCAATGCTAGAAGTGTTTCCTAGTCATACTGAAGCTATGTTAGTGCTGCACTCAGACTGATTCTGTGGATGTCACCTGCTGTTAAAACCTGTTGTAGTGTCAGTTATGCTGTTCCTAGATAGGCACTAATGAGAACAGTTCCTTCAGTGCTGGCAAAGGCTGGGGTAAAACAGGTGCTCCCTGCTGCTCAGTTTCCATTAGCAGCAGGATAAATTTAGAAATCCAAGACAAATTAGTAGTAACTTCCCTCTGCAGCTTTTTTAGATCTTAAAAAGCCTTTAGAAGATAGGGAAAAATGCATCTTGCATGTCCCAAATCAGCTAAATAACAGAGGTGATGCTCTGACTAAGTAAATAACAGGGTAGGGGTTGGCAAATCATGGCTCTTTAAAGGGATAATTGAAAAACTGCTGACCCCCCATCTTGTCGCTTCAATAAACTTTGTCTTATACTGAGGTGTACAAGGTAGTCAATATTGGCTTTCTTAAGGTACAGTGGAGGAAAAAGTGGTTGCACCAGAACTGGACCTAGTAGGATGTTTTCATTGATTCTGTTTAGGTTTAACAGCTGGGATTTACTTGAGGCCTTTTTATCAATGACTACTGTCATCATTGCTAAAGGTGTCCGAGGGTGAGAGTGTGATCCAGTAGCAACATTTAGTACAAGCTGCTGCCCAAACATCCACTTAGCCCTTAAGAACAGGAGAGAATGTCAGCCCCCCACCTCAGCTGCTTTTCTCGATTAATCAAAGGCTGCAAAACTGAGAGCAGAGGTACATGCACAGCAACTATAAACTTTCCTTCCTAGGAAAACTAATTCCAACTTATGTAAACATATATAAAATAACAGCTTTACAGTGGGAACATGTGAAAGTAGCAGGTTCAGTGCTCATTTCTGGGTATCTCTGCTATTAAAAGAGCTCCAAGCACTTTTCCCAGTAGGAGATTATCTAACGGGTAATGTGTCAGATTGTGATCTTCTTTCCCGAGTTAAACCTGAGTGAGAAGCGAGGAAGAAGCCTGTGCCTTGTCTGGGTACCCTTCTCAGGAGAAATCAATCCCCAAGCTTCATAAGCTGTATTGCAGACTGTTCACAAATGGGTTGTCACACCATCTCAGCAGGATGTTGATTTTGTGTATTTTCTCAAGTCCCTAGTACAAGAGTTTTGTGGTAATCCTATTTCAAGAGTGAAAGGTGAATCTGCACTTGGTTTTTCAGAATTTCATATATTTATTGCTATCAAAATCAGCTGTAAACAGAAGATGCCTAAGCAGAATATAAACATGTAATTTCAGCATAATCTATATGTATTTTCTCCACTTAAACACAATAGAGTTGCAAGATCCTCCCCAGCCTTAGCATGGACCAAAATATATTTCCTGTTAATAATACAGAAAGCCCATGTAAGTGGTGTTACAGAGTTCAGCCAGCACTAGTAGGAGTCCAGTGCAAGAAGAGCTGTAATAGGGAATCTTTCTTGTACGTGCCATCACTTACTGTAATGGGTTCTGGGTTCCTTCCAGTAAACTGAGTTACAGTTGTAAGAGAGGAGAAATGTCAACGGGTTCTACTACAGATGAACCAGCTTGTAAGGCTAATGAATGGCCATAAAAGCTTGACTTTTCTGTATGCTAAACTTCTATAACTTGTTCATCAGCTCAGGAGCTTCAAATTGCATCAGACTCACCAATGTGAGTGTAGAGCTTTTATTCTGAAGGATACTTCCACTGCATCAAAATTAAGAAATCATAAGCATTTTGGCACGCAACCGATGAACAACAGTATTCATCATACATTTATTTTTAATACCACCTGCAACTGCTTAAACAAAACCAAAATAAAGTGTTACGGTATTACAGTATTTTCACATGTGGATTCCTTCAGTTGAGACAGTTGAACAAGTATTTTATCAGTTCTGGTTTTCACAACATAAGTAAATTCTGGTTGCTGTTGTTAAGTCTGAACTTTGCTTGATCTTTCTTTTAGACCCAACAGTTCTGTTTTCAGTTCTCCAGGCTTAGGAGGTATTTCAGGTATACTCTGTTAAAAACAGAAAAAAAATGAAACTCACAAAATAGTAAATCAGCATACTCAGTGACAGACAGCATTACAACTGAATTGTGATTATACTGCCCCATTTTTTTTTGAGCAGAGTGTAATTCTTACATGCAAAGCACCTGCGCCACATCTATATGTTTTTTGAACACTTCCAGGGAAGGACACTCCCCCACTTCCCTGACAGCCTGCTCCAATGCTCCACCACTCTTTTGGTAAAGGAATTTTTTCTAATATCCGATCTGAACCTCTCTTAGGACAACTTGAAGACCTTTCCTCTCATCCTACCACTTGTTAACTTGGGAGAAGAGACCAACACCCACCACTCTCTACAACCTCCTTTCAGGTAGTTGTAGGCAGTGACAAGGTCTCCCTGCAACCTCCTCTTCTCCAGGCTGAACAACCCCAGTTCCCTCGGCCACTCCTCATTAGACTTGTGCTCCACCTCCTTCACCATCTTCATTACCCTCCTCTGGAGACACTCCAGTATCTCAATGTCTTTCTTGTAGTGAGGGGCCAAAAACTAAACCCAGTATTCAAGATACGGCCCCAGCAGCAACCAGTAGAACGAGACAATAACTCCCCTACTCCTGCTGGCCACATCATTTCTGATATAAGTCAGAATGCTTACATCATAAAATCATTTAAGCCTCACTGCTTAAATGTTAGCATGACAGCTCAAACATGGTGCTTTTTCACATTATTTCAGATTTCAAAATAGCACTGTGTTTCTAAAAGACAAAAACTATGCAAAAGCAGAAGGATGAGCTAAGGCCTACAATCAGACAGCCTCCAAGGGACCCATTCAACCATTAATATCCCTGAGAGATGGCCTGGAGGCCTTAGTTCTCTGCGACTGTAATTTTTTACAGTCTTGACTATCATTATTTCCAATGTAAACTTTTTATCAGCTTCATTTCCATTACTGAGGGAAAAAAAGAGTCTATTTAACTCTATTACTGCCCCTTTTCGCCACTTTTGCCTTCTCTTATCAAAACCCAGACTCCCACAGTAGAGACACCCTCTGAAGAAACCTGCATAGCTTCTCTATTTTTGGTACCACATTGCAAGTCTGAAGGCAGCTCCCAAGAGAAAATCTGGATACTTGGTCACTGCTTCTCCAGAGGCTGATCATAGCATGCCAGGTTGGAAGGGACCTCAAGAATCATCCGGTCCAACCTTTTTAGGTAACATATAGTTTAAATTAGATGGCCCAGAATCCTGTCAAGCTGAGCCTTTAAGGTGTCCAGTGTAGAGGAATCCACTATGCCCCTGGAGAGATTATTGTGATGTTTAATTGCTCTCATGGTGAAAACTTTTCTTCTGGAATCTAACTTTAATCTCCCCAGGAGCAACCTAAACCCACTACCCGTTGTCTTTTCCATGTGAGTCCTTGTAAAAGAGGTCTCCATCCTATTAGTAGACACCTTTCATGTACTGATACACAGTAATAAGATCTCCTCCAAGCCTTCTCTTCTCAATGCCAAATAAACCCAGTTCTCCCAGCCTTACTTATTATTATTTATTATTATTATTATATATTTATTATTATTATTATAATTATAATATTTATTATTATTATTATATATTATTATTATTATTATTGTTATTATTATTTGAGTTGGAAGGGACCTTAAAGATCTCCTGATTGCAACCCACCTGCCACGGGTAAGGACATCTCCCACTAAATCAGGATGCATCTAATGCAGTCTTGAATACCTCCAGGGATGGGTCATCCGCAATTTCCCTGGGCAACCTGTGCCAGTGCCTCACCACTCTCATAATGAAGAAAGTCCTCCTCATATCTAGTCTAAATCTACCCCTCTACAGTTTATACCCATTCCTCCTCGTCTTATTACTACACGCCCTTGTGAGAAATCCCTCTCCAGCTTCCTTGTAGCCCCTTCAGGTACTGGAAGGTCGCTATAAGGTCTCCTCAGAGCCTTCTCTTCTTCAGGCTGAAAAAGCCCAACTATCTCAGCCTGTTATAGAATCACAGAATCACAGAATAACCAGGTTGGAAGAGACCCACCGGATCATCGGGTCCAAAAACTCCTATCAAATGCTAAACCATGCCCCTCAGCACCTCATCCACCCATCTTCTAAACACCTCCAGGGAAGGTGACTCAACCACCTCCCTGGGCAGCCTGTTCCAGTGCCCAATGACCCTTTCTGTGAAGATTTTTTTCCTAATGTCCAGCCTAAATCTCCCCTGGCGGAGCTTGTGGCCATTCCCTCTTGTCCTGTCCCCGGTCACTTGGGAGAAGAGGCCAGCTCCCTCCTCTCCACAACCTCCCCTCAGGTAGTTATAGAGAGCAATGAGGTCTCCCCTCGGCCTCCTCTTCTCCAGGCTAAACAACCCCAGCTCCCTCAGCCGTTCCTCATAAGGCCTGTTCTCCAGCTCCCCCATCAGCTTTGTTGCTCTTCTCTGGACTCACTCCAGAGCCTCAACATCCTTCTTGTGGTGAGAGGCCCAGAACTGAACACAGTATTCGAGGTGCGGTCTCACCAGTGCCGAGTACAGAGGTAGACTAACCTCCCTGGACCTGCTGGTCACGCCGTTTCTGATACAAGCCAGGATGCCACTGGCCTTCTCCTCCAGGCAGCTTTCTAGACAGACTTCTAGTCTGTAGCACTGCACAGGGTTGTTGTGCCCCAAGTGCAGGACATGGCATTTGGTCTTGTTAAACCTCATGCCATTGGACTCTGCCCAGCAGTCCAACCTGTTTAGATCCCTTTACAGATCCTCCCCAACCTCCAGCAGATCCACACTTCCCCCCAGCTTAGTGTCATCTGCAAACTTGCTAAGGGTACACTTGATACCTTCATCCAGGTCATTGATAAAGACACTGAACAGGGCTGGACCTAGCACTGAGCCCTGGGGAACCCCACTTGTCACTGCCCTCCAGCTGGATTTAATACCATTTATCACCACCCTCTGGGCCCGGCCATCCAACTAGTTTTCCACCCAGGAGTGTGTGCCTGTCCAGGCCAGAGGCTGACAGTTTCCATAGCAGAATGCTGTGATAAACTGTGTCAAAGGTTTTACTGATGTCCACGAAGACCACATCCACAGCCTTTCCCTCGTCCAGCAGCTGAGTCACTTTGTCATAGAAAGCAACCAGGTTAGTTTGGCAAGAGGGGCTCCAGTCCTTGGATCGTCCTCGTGGCCTCGTCTGGACCCGTTCCAACAGCTCCATATCCTTTTTACGTTGCAGTTTCCACATCTGGATACGTAAGGCCATCCTGTCTCTCAGTCCCCCACCCGCCAGGGTTTCCTTTCCTACATCCCTGGGGAAGCGTTCATGCCAGGTTTCCTCGTCCTCTGACCACTTCGGCGTCCATTCCCTAGACCCTCTACCACCCTGTCTGCACGTTCCTTTCTCTTTTTTTCGAGGTGTAGCCGTGACCAAGCCCGCGCGCATCGCTCCGGGACCCCTTTGTGGCAGGCGAAGACCCCACCACACGCCTCTACCCTAAACCCGTCCCGCCGGCACCGGAGCCCCCCAGCACTCACAAGGTCTGGCCGGTAGTACCTGTGCACCACCTCGGCGCCGGCGAACATGGCCAGCATGCTGGCCGCCAGCGCCTTCAAGTAGACGGGCCAGGGCACCCCGGCGGGCATGGCGCCGCGGCAGCACCACCCCCCGCAGCGCGCACCGGAAGTGCGTCATGCGCACCGGAAGTGCGTCATCCGCCCTGCGCGCGCACCGCCCAGGCCCGGGCGAGCCCACCGCGGGAGGGGGGAAGGGGATACCCGGGTGACGCAGAACGCGCCGTGACGTGAGCTCAGGCGTGACGTGCGCCGCGAGAGCCCCAAACTCGCACCCCGAGTGGTCGCTCCAGTCGCTTTAAGCCTCCTCCCCGCCGAGCCCTGAGTGGCCGCTCCCGCCCTCGTGAGACTCCTCGCCCCCTGCGCCCCGAGTGGTCGTTCCCACCCTACAACCACCCCCATCCCATCCAATGAGTCACCCTCATCCCCACCCGCGCCGCGAGTGGTCGCTCCCGCCCCGGTTAGCCGCCTGCCCCGCCGTATCCCGAGGGGTCGCTCTCCCTCCGCAAACCCCGGCTGAGCCGCCTCCCGCCCCCTGCCGCCTGACGAGTGGCCGCGCCCACCCCTTGCCCCGCCCCCTCCGCGGCGCTGGCCCCGCCCCCTGGCGGCCCAGGCTCGCGCTGTCATTGGCGGGCGGCGGTCACGTGAGGCGGCGGCGCCGGCAGGTCGGTCGGGGCGCTGAGGTGTGGGGGGCGGCGGGGACAAAGGGCCGGGGCTGTGGGCCGTACCGGGGGCGCCGGACATGGAGGCCGAGGAGCTGGGCAGGTACCGGCTGGTGGCCGGAGCCGCGTTCGCGCCTCGTGTTTGGTTTCGGCGTTGCCCTCTTCTCCTTTCCGCCGGGCCCGGGTGGGAGAAGCCGGGCCCGGGCCTGGGCACAAAGTTGGGGCGGGGCGGGTGGAGGCGGCTCCATGCGCCTTGGACGGAGGGACATACGGCCTCAGGCCCTGCTGGTGCGAGGGGGCAGCCTGAGCTAGTGGGAGGCGTCCCTGACCAGGGCAGGGGGGTGGAACTGGATGATCTTTAAGGTCCCTTCCAACCCAAACTATTCTGTGATTCTGTGACAACACCCTCAGATACATGGTGTGAATGTTGGGGTTGTCTTGTGTCAGGACAGGAGTTGGCCGTGATGGTCCTTGTGGATCCCTTCCAGCTCTGGACATTCTGTGATTCTGGGGGGAAGGTGACGGGTGAGGGAACTCTGCAGGGAGAGGGGGAAATAAGTGGGGTTCTGGGTTGTAGGTCGGGGGCCTGTGGGTGTGGAGAAAGCAGGATTGACATGTGGCAGGGAGGGGGTGCATGGAGTCCGTGTGTTCATCAGAGTGGGAGGGGGGAGGGAGGGAAGGAAGCTGTGTATGCTGATGGGGTGAGCCAGCTCCTCCTTGGGTTTCTGCCTCTGAATGTCTCTTTCTCTTGTATCTCTTCTTTCATTTTTGGTAGTAACTGAAGAAGTTGGGTTTAAATCACTGCTTTTTCCTCATGGAAGTGGAAATATTTACTTACGTGATCCATAATATATACTTCAATAACAAAATATTGTGTTTCTGACATGTGAAGAAAAAAATTATCTAAAAACTATTGCATATGAGGATTAGAGGTGGGGTAAAAGCTGTCTTCATCTCATTACCATGTGCTTAGAGGACTTGTCCATGATAGGGTGCAAATTTTCTTCCGTTTAAGGGGAGCTTTATTCCCTTTATAAGAAGTAGACTTTATAGACACTTAAAATAGGAAGATGTGTTCCAAGAAGACATTTCCTTAGAGAGTGTTTCTGGGTTGAATGGTTTAATGTCTTTCTTACTCTGTTCTGCCCTGTATAATTAAGCATTTATTATGTTATGAACAGGATTCTTTGTATTTCCTAATACAAATCTGAGGATCAGTTTTGATCTGTTCAGTAACTGCACGATTATTTTATATATAAATGTAACTCTTCCAGCAGGGGGGGTGTGGTATTTCATGTACCCTGAAAATCTCCAGTGACATTGTTAAGCAACTTCCCCTGGAATCTGACAGGGCTCTGTTCAAATTTATTTTCTTTGGTTCAGAACAGGTATTTAGTTCAAAATCAGTGGCCTGATCCCAAAATTATGGACTATTCTGGCATAAATCTGATTGACAGTGGGATTCTTAAATATTCTTGAATACCCATTGTGAAATAGAGAAGGGTCCATTCTTTTGAGATATTTTTATGTACCTAAAAATTATTTGGGTTTTTTATGAATAGCTTTGAGATTATAAAATTGTTTTCTGAAAATTTACTATTTGTGAAATCTTTTCTATGTATTTGTGTGACAGTGGAATCTATGGACAAGTAGGCGGCTATGTAGATAGAAGGGAATGACAGTAGGAAGCCAAAGCTTTGTTTTGGAGTGTGAGGGCTGTATGTGACTAATAAATGTGTGGAGCAAAAGAGTTTTTTATGGAATAATGTCTCTGTGCATGGAAGGAGACTGAATCACAATGCATATGAACACTGTGTAAAGTAAGTGCAATATTTGTGTTAGGATCCAGTGTGGGATAAGTGGGCAACCTCTGCCACACTATTTGCTAAAGTTGTTTAATAATCTGCGTAGTAACTAATGTTCTGCGTATTCGTAATGCTTTGGAGCCCAGAATGATTCATCCATTCTGTATCACATCAGATAAATTAGCTGATGTAACATTACAGGATTTTAAAGTTAAAAGATTTTTAGCTCGCCTGCTTTGTAAATTGTCAGTACGTTTCATTGACAGTTTGTCTTGGTAATGTGTGATGCAGTGTTTTGTTAAAAAAAAAAGGGAAAAGTTCTATGCTTCACTTGTAAATGTTGTGATTCTTACACATTGTAGTAATCACCACAGAACTGTACTGTTAATGTCAGTTTTAACATAACCTGGTAGCAGCTAAGCAGTCAGGCTGCTCAGTGGATTTGGATAATTTTCTGCCTTCTTAATAGAGTTGGTGGAGAATGTAAGTGTGCAGTACATGCCAACTTTGATGAAGATTGATGTTTGTGGTCTATTTGGTCCATCACTAGGATTTCCAGACTGCTGAGAAGTTATAACTCTCTCTTTCTCCCTTTCTAAGATATTACGCGTACCTTCAGCAAGCTCAAGCTTTTTACTCATTTCCATTCCATCAAATGATGACTGCAGCGCCTAACGTGGAAATCATGAGTGAGCAGCCGACTCTAGAGGGCGTTCCAGAGCCAAATATTGCTGAGGAGCCTCCAAAAGGTAGTGTGACTGGGCTATGCTAAGTGAGCTAAAGTGTTAGTAATTGATTGAGGGGAAAAATTATTGATCTTAAACTGCTTCTTTGTACCTGTTGTATTTCTTGATGCTCTTTGAGGAAGTATTGATTGTCATCTTTAATGTTTGTTACCAGCCAATTAAAGAGATGAGTGGTAAAGCCGGGTGATAATATTCATGTTGTTCAGTCTCACAAAATTATCTTGTTGTGGGAAGAGCAGATGTTTGTTTCAGTAGATAAATGTTTCATTTTTAGCTGACTTCATGGCTTTTAATATTTTGTTAGAGAAGTTTTCTTTTCTCAGTCTGAGTTAACATATTTCTTTAATTTCTGCAAGAGAAGAACAGTATAGTACTGCTTATTTGAAATATTTTTGTTTAAATGGTGTTTTAGTGGGTTGTAGTAATCACAAATAGTTAATTGCTTATGTACACTAAAGATTGTTTGCTTTTAGTGAGGCTTATTTAAACAAAGGTAAACAGTACTGGGAAGTATCCTGTATGTGACACAAGTTCTGTACTTTATGCACTTGTACATGGCCTTTCTTTTCCTCCGCTAGGATTTTGTACACTTAGGCTTACACTAACCTTGCCAAGGGAAGATCTCTCATTCTGTTACTCTTACGCTTGCTCTTTCCAACATAAGAAAGGCAGAGTTTTCCACCGTGCATAAGCTTTCATTCTATAGCAAATATTCACACAATGAGTTTCATGTTACTTGTAATGTATGGATGTAGGTCAGAGCTCTCTGTACCAAGGTAACCTGTCGATCAGTTCGTTGCTTAAGTGCATCCTCTTCAGTTTTTCTTCTGAACTTGTAAAGCTTGGCCAGATGATCGTGGGAAGAAGACTTCCAGTTTAAAACAGATGCAACTGCTCTGTTCATTCACTGCAGTTAGGATGCATCTGAAGTGCTATACAGTTAGGCTTCTTTTGCAGCTTTATTATTTGGTAACGTGACATCACTATGAACATGCTGTTTGCACTTTCAGCTGTCTTCAGACAACTTGATCTTCATAACACGCTAACATAATCTTCTGTTATGAAGCTGTTCCCTAATATTTTTCAAAAAATTGCTCAACTTCCAAAGCCTTTAGAGGCAGGGCTTGAAGATTTACAAAATGTGAGTGAACTTTACAGGAGCAAAAAAAGCAAAGATTTGGAGTTCAGCTGTCTGCTGTGATGAGAAAAGTAAACTTTTTAGGGCTACCGTCTGAAAGGCGGCCCTGGTAGTATCTAGTTGGTAGGAACCTGATCAGCATGAGAGTTAGGAGAACATTATCCTGCATCGTTTCAAACACATCCAGCTTGGAACAGTCAGAGTATCTGTGGCATTTTGCATCATGTGGAAAAAACTCCTAGTTCTTCAAGGGGCAGGAAAGAAAAGCTGCTTATGTGCCTAACCAAATCTGTGCCTTTCTAGGGTCTTCTTTATCGTCACTAGACTTGAGCTTGAGTAGTGTTACTTAGAGCTTTCCTTAGCAGTTGCTCCAGTGACGCAGTGGGAATTTCACATGACCTTCGTCTTGTAAGAAAGCCGGGTGCAAACAAAACCAGCCTCAAATAAGTTTGCAGACTTAGGGCCATACTTTGGTATCCACTTTATTTGTTTCTTATCTGAGTGAGTTTCATCTATAAATTTCATAAGTAAGATGAAATCTCAATTTGAAAGTAATAGATTACCTTGGCTCTTTGCTGATTGCTGCTGAATACGTTTTCATAGTTTTGAAGTTGTGTTCTGCAACTTGACATTATTAATGAACATGGCATAATGATAGAAGGCATTATCTGGGTGGTCATGTCATGACCAGTACCTCTGCTGACTGATTCTTTAAGCTTTAGGAGCCTGAAGATGAGGAAGTTTCAAACTAGTGAACAGAGACTGCTTTGTCCGCATCTTGTAAATAAAACTTAATGTTTGGTGTCACTTATCCAGATTGAATGAAGCTGTCACACATTACCTTGCTGTACGGTGCACTAAACAGCTTATGCAGTGTTCACTCTATTGTTTGTGCTCTTGACAAGCTTGTACCTCACGCTGTAGGTAATCATTGAGACCTTTCATTTTTGACATGCTATTTGGTTTCTTCAATATTTTATGTAACTCGTGACAGTCGGCTTTCATATTTAGAAGCTGAAGTGTGGGTAATAGACTAGAGCTTACAGTCACATTCCTTGGAACCTAAATTTTGATGGTTCTGGCACATCCTTCAAAGGAAATTAAGCTGTTACCAAATGATTTTTGCATACAGCATGTAAACAATGTAACCCAGTCATGAGGTTATACTTGTGGGTGTCTGTGTGATGCAGAGACGCTCAAGGTAGCTCTGTGTTGAGCCTGCAAAACCAAGATTCATCTGTAATTGTTTAAATTAATGAATTTTGAAGGTAAATTTATCTGCCTAATTTCTTTTTGTAGCCATACATCTAGCTCTGTTTTTTGGAATATCAACACTGCAATATTAGAAATGTACAGAAAGGTTATTTTACTTGTGTTTCAGAAGTTAAAAAAGGAGGAAGGAAAAGAAAAGCCAAAGCAACTGAGCCAAAACAACCCAAAAAGCCTGCTGCTAAAAAAGAAAAATCAGCCAAGTCAAAAGGCAAACAAGAAAAGATCACAGATAGTTTTAAAGTCAAAAGAAAAGTGGACCGTTTTAATGGTGTATCTGAAGCAGAACTTCTGACCAAGACTTTACCTGATATTTTGACCTTTGATCTGGACATTGTAATAGTAAGTAACTTACAGTTAGAAGATCAAGTAGAGAAGTCAACAGTCTGTACTTACTGGTTATGATTTACATTCCTTCTGCTTTCTTATCTGTGTTGCTTATATGGCAAGATCTTGCAAGATAAAGTACGTAAACTGTTTCCTGTGTATATAGCTGCTTTGCATTTTCTGTTAAAAATCATAGTAATGTAGTTCTTATTTCTGAGAATTCTGAGGGTTAGGTGTAGTAAACAGTTATGAGAGACCGTTACGTCACACTTTATTTACTGGAAGCAGCACACTAGTGACTGGAAACCACACTGTGAGCTGCTCCTCTGATATTGCACGTCTAAATGAGACACTATCAATTTTTTAAATAATGATGGAAGGTACTGTTAACACAGGTTTGTTTATTGACAGTAGCTTAAAGAGAATTGAATAAGTTTCCTTACTGTATCTCGATTAAATTCCTGACTAGCAAGCCATGCTCTCATCATTAAAATGGGCTGGTATCTTGGTTTGTAGATTGGCATAAACCCTGGCTTGATGGCAGCTTACAAAGGACATCATTACCCGGGACCTGGAAACCATTTTTGTATGTCTTTTTTCCTATTCTATTTATAGAATGTATAGAACTTTTTTAGAAATTGTGGCATTTTAATTAAGCTGGTGTGGGATTTTTTTTTTTTGCTTTTAACTATCCAATAGTGATTTAAAGCTATAATTAATTCTGTCAAATACTGTACTAGAAAGGAATGTAAGAGGAATAATCAGTGACTTTCAGTGCAGGCACAGTTTACCAGATCGTATTACCAAATAACTTCTTGGCATGTTAGTGTGCAACATAAGGAATAAAATAAATAAATCTGTAGTACTTGAGTTACAAGGGTAAGTCAATAGGCATCAATTTCTAACATAAAATAAAACTACATACATTTGCCAAAAAATCCATTTCAGCCAGCCCTATTCTGTTTGCATTTATTTGTGTCTTCTAAACAAGCTTTCTAACTGATGAAAAAGGAAAAAACATGGCCCTTTCCCAGCAGACCTATGCATCTAGCACACCTGACTCTCCAGACGAGTAATTTTTCTAGGTATTTCTCTGTTTTTACTAACACTCTCTGCAGTATCTTATCATATAGAAAGATCATACCAGAACTCTGTTGAAATGCTCCGTTTTGTATATTGGGAGCTGTTCCAGCTACGGTAGTAGGGAGCTTCAACATGGGCTAATTTTCATCCATGTGATACTTCCAACTAAAATGCTTCTGGTGTCCAACAGACTTGTCAGTCAGGTTTGGGTGTTTCTCCAGTGTTCTGCAGACTATCCAGACTCAGCCTCCTTTACCGAGAAGCAGATCAGATATGCGTGTTCTGACAAATCCAGGTGTTTGTAACCTTCCTGGATGTGTAGGTGCTAGCTGTGGTTAATTTGTGCTTTAGAGGTGAGCAGTGGACGTCACCCAAATTGTACTTTTGTAGGGTAAATATGAGTTTGAGGTGTCGACTGGTTCTGTCAGAAAGGCCCAGTCCAAAGAGAAGCCGTGGCAAAGTTGTAAAATAAAACTGATACTTGTATTTGCCGTATTCTTGCTTGCAAAATCCATATTGATCACATTCATTCCCTTCTTAAGTGAACCACAAAATCACAAGCTCTTTCCTGAACTTTTAGAAAAAGCGTGGTTTCCGTACATAGGATCATGGTGAGGAATTCCTGGTTTTCACTAGGGATTTTCTATGCTCTTGCAGTAGGTGATTTGGCTATTTTAAACTCTTGTAGACAGAACTGTCTTCCCATATTAATCAATGCTCTGTTAACATAGACTCTCCCTCTAGCATTCCAGTACTCTCATAGTCAAGGTTTCTTGGGGGGTTTGTTGTCTTTCCCTGAGAAAAAGGCAAATGCGTATCTTCCTGTTTTGCAGGGAAATGTCTGTTCATGTCTGGTCTGAGTAAAGAACAACTGAACCATATGGATGACCACACCTTGCCACATAAATATGGGATTGGATTTACAAACATGGTTGAAAGGACAACACCTGGAAGCAAAGACCTTTCCAGGTACGATAACAAGGGGGAATATTGTGCTTGTTAATGAATTAATAGTTGTGCTTATAATTTTGAATGCTTTCTTTTTTTAGCAAAGAGTTTCGGGAAGGAGGGCGGATTCTGATGCAGAAGTTACAAAAGTACAAACCTCGTATAGCAGCTTTCAATGGAAAATGTGAGAGCTTTGATTTTAAATGAATTTGGTTTATCAGTAGCTTTTTCTCTTTTTTTTTCCACTTATCCTATTGTCTTGTCACTTTAGGTATTTATGAAATTTTTAGTAAAGAAGTTTTTGGAATAAAAGTTAAGAACTTGGAATTTGGACTGCAGCCACACAAGGTGCCAGATACAGAAACCGTAAGTATGGATACCGAGAAAGAAAAACAGGTCACTCCATTTTGGTTATTTCAAAACTTATGAAGTCTCGGTATGTTCACACACTTAGGATAACACCAGAGCTTGCCTAAAGTACAAGGGCTGTGAATGGCTTTTACTTCAACAGAGAAGGTGCAGTAGTGCAATTTTCCAACGCACCTTTAATGCAGCTTCTTCAGACTTGCAGACTTTATTTGGGGGGTGATGTGTTACGGTCAGTAGGTTGGTGCATTCTATGAAGACTACCTAAAATATGAATAAAATATACATGCTTCTATGATAACTGTCAGCTACTTTCATCTGATTCTTTGTGTCTAGTTCCCTGTATATTTGCATTGCTGAATATTCATACAGAACACAGCAGTGGTGCTAGTCGTGCTATGGTCAAGGAAAAAGAAGCCCATTGTTGTACTGTTACGCAGCACAGCATTGCTGGACCTGGGCATTTCCATCGGTCTTAAGCTGATTTGCAGCTTGAAATTAAGTTGAGTACTTAAGATAAAACAAACAGTTTGAGGAGTGCATTAGTCACAGACATCTAGTGCTGGAAGTTACCTCAAGAGACCAGCTATGTATCATGACAAATAGGTTTGTTTTAACCTCCTTATAAGAACAGGTTAAGCAATGGCAATTACAGCACCTACCAAGGTAGTTTATTCCAAAGCTCCATTACCTTGGAAGTTCAAAGGTTTGGGTTGATTTTTGTTGGTTTGTTTGGTTTTTTTCCTGTCTATCCCAAATTACTAGTGCTGCAAGTTTAAGCTGTCCTTCTCTAATGGTGGAGTGTTGCTGTCTTAAGTGCTTGCTTCTTAAGTAGCTCTTCGACACTTCTGCAGTAGATGTCTCTGTAAGAATGATAAATAATCCTACTTACGAGTACTTGTTCATAAATACTGCATGGTAATAAATGTAGTGGATACAGATCCATTTCTTGAACTAAATTTATGTCTTTAGTTAGGGCTGTCAGCAAAGATACAGACACTTAAGTTGGCTTCAACCATGTTACCTCTGTAGTTTCAAATCCTGGTGAGTGTGATGCAGGTGCACTGGGCCAAGAAGCCAGATTAATTAATCTGTGATGCTCCCTCACTCATTTGAGGTGTTTACGTGCTACCAGGCACTCCTCTGAGGACTTTTGGGGTCAGAGCTCCGCTTGCTCCCGTAGCTCTGGAGTGTGCTTGACTCTTTGGCATACACTTGTAAATTGTAATTCTTGTAACACATACTGGTGGTGTTTCTTCTGTAGCACAGAAACAAATTGTCCTTGCTCCAGCAGATCATAATCGGTCCCTCTCTTTAGGGCAAGATATCTAGCTGGCCAAAAAAGAGACACTCCCTTTATCCTCTCCCACAACTACCTGTGGCATTTGTTGACATTTGCACAAGGGTTAGAACAGTGAGCCTAGCTATTAAGTTATTCTAGATGCACTAAATATTAGCACATAGCTCAGGGACCAGTAATGTTTTTCTTGCTCTTTGCCTCAAGCTCTGCTATGTTATGCCATCATCCAGTGCAAGATGTGCTCAGTTTCCTCGTGCACAAGACAAAGTTCATTATTATATAAAGCTGAAAGACTTAAGGGATCAGCTGAAAGGCATCGCACCAAACACAGAGGTGCAGGAGGTGCAGTACACGTTTGACTTGCAACTTGCACAAGGTATAGTAGTGGTTTTGTTGGTCCTTTATTAAAACGTTATGTAATGTACAACATAACTAGCAGTTTCCCAAGCAAAAAGAAATAAAGAATTTGTGGTCCAGAATTATCTTTTTAGTATAGCTTTAATTATCTAAGGGAAACAGAAGTTATCTTGCAAAACGTGTGACTGTTGTTTCAAGTGTTCTCAGATAAAAGTGCTTTTTGATCATTTGCGCTCCAAATATTAACAATTGGTCTTGTCTTTATCAGAGGATGCTAAGAAGATGGCTGTCAAAGAAGAAAAATACGATCCAGGTTATGAGGCAGCATATGGAGGCGCTTACTGTGATCGTGCACCGTATGAAAGTGACCCGTGCAATTTCTCTTCAAATGGAACTGGTAAAGTGCAGTGCTTGGGGCATTCAGTCTATAAACCATTCCTTATGAGCAAATATTTAACTTTCTACCGTTTCAGCAACTTGCACAATAAATACAATATATTTGCTGTATAGCAGCAGTTAAGCTCTTAAGTAATTAAAGGAATGTATAGTTTTTGTGAGAGGTAAATAAAGAAAAGTAATCTACTGAATTTAAAGTTTTTTTAAATTTTAAACTGTTTTTCCAAACTCTGACTGCTAAGGTCTGACAAACAGACACAACTAGTCACTTACACAGTAAACCTCTTCAAATGCAAAGGCTTGTATAACTGCATCGTGCTTCAGAGAGCAAAAGAGAGGGTTGGTACTTCCTTTTCCATTCCTAAGGAAAGCAAAGCCAGCGAACAGTGAAACAGATAAACTAACAGCGCAGTTGAGGTAGTTCCTTGCTGGTGGGCCAGATGAAGGAGCAGTCTAGCAATCTAGCTGCAATTAAAAAGCTGGCAATTGGCAATTTTACTTCCCAAAATACCACCAAGTGTAATTAAAGAAAATATATGAAAAGCGGTGGCAGAAACAGTAACTTTGGCGTAAACACCTTCCTCTACAGTGTTGAATTTTCAGTCGTAATCTCTTTCACATTGTGAATTGAAATTTGCACTCTATCTACCCTGCTTTGTCAAAGAGAATATCCTTTTGAGAGGGAAGCAATTATTCACAGGAAACATTGCAAAGTGAGGTATTCTTTTATACACTTAGAACCTTAATTTTTTATATATATATATATATATATGTATATATAGCGCCGTGAAGAGCCGAAGAAATTATAATTTGAGGAAATCACTGGGATCTAAAAAAGCAGATGGTCAAAAGAATTAAGTTTTAACTGCAGCCTGAGTAGGTACTTGAAATTTCAAGAGGAAAGGTGGAAAGTGCAAATATTTTATTTCCTTTTTATTTTAAGGGTTGTTTTTAGGGTTTAGGGGTTGTTTTGTGTTTTTTGAGGTTTTTTTTTTTTATATTGGCGTCATCTGTAATTTAATTGTTTCATTTTAGTTAGTGGTATCAACTGCATTTTTAAACTGTATTTTATTATTGTTGTTCTGTTTTTAGCAGCAAGCAACCCACAGTACAGCGAGGGATCATCCTTCAGTGAAGTTCCTAATGGACAATGGATGACACAGTCCTTTGCAGACCAGATTCCAGAGTTCAATGCTGGTATCATACGGGAAGAAGAGGGAAGCAGTGTGTAAGAGCTGTTTCTTCTTGGCTATGCATACATGCTGCAGTTTTAATGCAGTGATCAAGATTGGTACCTCGGTTCTCCAACTGAAGCATTTTAGTAGTAGTTTATCTCCGCTAGGTATTTTATTATAGTCCAAAGTAAGTGTGTGGTAGGTTCAAATCAATGAATTAGAGAATTTTAAGGAACTGTCCAAACTTTTTTAAAAGAAAAAAAAAGGTTAGCCTTTTTTTGTATATGAGTTTTATATTTAATGTATACTGTTTCTTGCAGGTTTTGACAAATTGATTTCTCATTTGTGAAGATTTCTTTGGGGCGTTAATTTTATTCCATAAATTGTACTGTAGTAGTAACAGCAGTGGTAGACTTTTTACTGATGCCTCAATATTTGGATAATCTCATAATCCTTTTATATCCAGAGGGGACAATGGGAGTGTACCCGTATCTTACATGAAGTGGTGTGGTTTTAATCATGCACAGTTAAGCAAATTGTGCTTCTTAAGTCTGCCTGTTACTTTCTTAAAAAGTGCAGAAAGTTGTGCTCTGCAGCTGTGAGTACTGTGTATTTTCTGGGTGGGATAAGAGAGCTCTGCTTGTTCAGTGCTCAGACCCTATTGAGAATTAAGGGTGTGGAGACACCTCAAGTCAAAACACTGGGGAGGAAAATTTGTGTTGCACGGGCCAGGGCCCAAATACTTTAAGTGAGCTGTTTTAGGGTAAGGCGTCCCTAACACTCCATCTCTTTCCCTCTTAAATTCCAATATAAGGAACTAGAATTTCCTTAAAAAGCAGGGCGGGGTGGGAACAGCCCAACAATAGCAGTTCTTGAATTCTGTGGCGTTTACTCTGGTCATTTCTGTGTGAAGAGGCTCCTCACCTGACCTTTACCAGGAGACAACCCCTTCATAGAATCATAGAATCGCCAGGTTGGAGAAGACCCATCAGGTCATCGAGTCCAACCATTCCTATCAAATACTAAACCATGCAGATTAGGTTGCAGGGAATTGAAAGACTCTGTTTCCTGTAAAAGCAATGTACAGCTACATTGTTTACATTGGGTTCAATTAGCCCAGGGTGAAGGTTTGAAGTTTAGCAGTTTTTAACATCCAGTTCTCTTTGATTTGTAAGACCTTATAGTGTGTGCTCATTTCTCTTACAAGGTAAAGAAACTGAGTTAAATATAATGGCAGCTGTTCCACGAATAAGAAGTCAGCTGTAGAAACTACAGAGCTCTCCTGAAGAGCTTGCTTAAACAATACACCTTTGGCCAATATTAGTGACTGAGAAAGCTGAGATTCCATGCTTGTGCCTGACCATCATCTTTCCCTCTTTTATCATATGAGGAAGAGATGAAGTAAAAGCAATAAGCTGATCAAAACATTAAGTTTTGATGATCTTATGACAATAGGTGCTTCACATACTTGAAAAATAGATACAAGCACTATCTCCACACTCCACGCTGGTCAGAGATTCCTGTACCAATGTGGTTTATCCTTTCCTCACAGGCAGTGACAGTTGTCATGCTTTGAGCCTACCTAGTTAGTGTAGATCCTACTCCTGCTGTAACAGCTCTTGCTAAGATCACACACTGTCAACTTGTGAGGCAGGCATGATGTTTACAGTTTTCTTCCCAAATTCTGTGGCTTAATACTGAGCGTCTTAAATCAAGAAAGTGATTTATGATTCTGATGGTGTTTATTAGCTTCAGCATAAAGCTGTTCAGTATATTGTCAAAAAGGTATAGGATTTGTCTTGTCTGTTATTTAAAGTGTACTGTATCATGTATTGCTGTTTACATGGACATTTTCCTGCAGGTGCTCAAAGTATCTTGCATCAGGGATCTGTTACAATTCAGTTTTATTTTTCAACAGAAGTAGAAGCATGTAATTAGCACTGCTGAAGAGGTAACACAGTAGGATATAACTACTGTAAGGCTGTCTTCTTTGATCGGAAGGGAAAGGTCTCTTCTTTAACAGCGTCACCTACTAGGTTATCTAGGTATAAAATACAGTTAAGTGTACAGTGACCATTTCACTCAATATTGCAGTTCTACGTGTGCTCCCTCAGAACTGGTGCTCTTTTTGTTACAGTGATACAGAAGTTCTTACTCTGTCTTAAACCTGTCAATGTTTCACAATAAAATCAGGAATTATACTGCAGTGTCTTGGAATGTGCTTTCACATCTTGCTAGCAGGGATCTAAATGCACTACAGGATGTGTAATACACAAACACTGCAAAACAGAGTCACCATGCAACAGAACTCTACTCATTAAAATACTGCTTAAGTTTTCATATCGGGCTGCTTAGCAGGGGCTGGACAACTAAAAGACACCATGTGTGTAATAGTGCAAGTATTTCCTATGTAGATTTCTCCACCAAAAGATATTGGAATCTAATTTAGAGGGACCTTACATTAAAACACAGTCTGGCACCAGGTATCACCTCTGTAACTGTTTAATGAAAATACTTTGTTGTCAAACTTTTTTCCTCACCTCGCTTGAAAGTCAAGTTAATCTGAGCTGTGTCACTGTCGCTCCAGCCTCCCTCTCCAGCCATAAGCATATAAAACTGATTGTCATTTATTCAGATAATTATACAACATGTTGCATTTCCAACTATTACATACTGCAAAACCTAGTGTATAGATGCATAGAAGCATTTTCAGTATCAGCTACCAGGACGAGTTAATTTGAACCTCCCTGAAGGGTCAGGAATAAACCATTTTTCCCACAGGTCGGTGTGAACACTGGGATAGTCCCAAGGTTTATATCTCCCATTCCAATGAAGTAACTTAGCTTCTTGAAGAAAATGCTCTGAGTAACGGGTATCAGGACTCCAACCTGCAGGAGTAGATTTAAAAAAAAAAATCCAGTTTTTAATAATGGCAGATACTGTAGTGAGGTAAATTCAGTTAGGTTTTGAGTTTGTTTGTTGTTTTGTTTTTTTTTTAAGAACTCCAATGAGCATGGTTTCACCTGTTAATTGATTAGTAGTTGTACTAGAGAGTAGATTTTTTCAGCTTCCTGCCTCTTGTGCTGCATCAGCAACACACTCTCTTAAGTTTCCTCTCTCAAAACTTTTAATATCTTGGCAGAGCTGGGCTTAGGAAAAAAAAAGTCATTCATTTTACTATACTAGCCATGCCCTTATCTTTTTCCCAGGATAATTCACTGTCCCCAGGTGAAAGGTAACTGCATCCTGTTGAATAGACAAATGCTGCCAGGCATCCCATCTTCATCCACTGTGCCTACTAAAAGTGTCCAATTTTTTCAGTCTCTCACTATATCCAGATCTTTGTTATATCCTTTCCAGTGTTATGACAATATAGGTTTGCTGGTCTTCAGACATGTGATTATGTCCTTGGTATTTTCTTTTTTTCCCCATTTCTATCCTATTTGGTTTTCGCAGGGGTGTAACTGTTTGATTGACCTGTTCATTCTGCCCTTCCCCGAGGCAAGTGGGACTAATGAGTGTTGGGGGAAGCAAGGATTACACACTGTGGATCTGAGGTATAAAGTGATGCATTGCAGTAAAGTAACATGTGGTCCTGTACTTGATTCCTGCAGATCTCTCCTTTACTTGGTTCCAACTGCAAACGGTGGGAAGATAAACTTACCAAGATGTCTTATGTGCCACATAGGATTAATAGTGGAATACTTCCGATGAAATACAATCAGCATTGGAGAGGTTGCCACACCTCCTGCGAGGGTGCTGCTGTAGAGGTTTTCCCTGCAAAAGGGAAAAAAAAAAAAAAAAAGGAAAATGATGCAGAAATGCAGAAAACCTCCATCAAAGAGTCTGTAACACAAAAGTCAGAAGATTAAAAATTAGTATTTGGCAAAATTCAAAATTATTTTAAGCAGATCAGTTTGCAGTCTACTCTAATGCTTTGCACGGCTTGCGTTTGCAACTCCAATTCCAATTGAGTACATTTTTGCTACCAAGCAAAATGGGAGTCAAATCCAACATGAAATCAATTACTTCTACGCACCGCCCGTAGCCTACAAGACTGACAGAGTTTACAGCAGAAAAAAAAGTTGGTAACATAAAGGAATCAAACACATTTTAATCTGGTTTCTTAAGAAAATTCATGTTTCCATGTGTTTAATTTGTATTCTCAGCGTCCGTCAGGATTAAGTGTGGCTTGTGATCAAACACAAGACTAAAATGCCAGGTGGCCATTTCTTGATACACAATTGGTCAGATGGAAGCAGGTGAAAATTTTGGAATATAAGTTACTTAGTTTTCTGAAATCTCAAAGAAAGAAAGCTTGGAGTTAACTTAAGAGCTTTTAAACAGAAAATTAAACCGTAAACTGAGTATTAAAAGTAAAGTTAGATTTATATACATACTCTACATTTCTTTGCATCCACTTTTCCAACTGCTTTGTAATACGTTGATGTTTCCATTCAGTCATGTTGGCAACAATTACTCCAGGATTAAAGGAGCAGGTGCTGGGGCTGATGCCAAGATCTCTAATTGCTTGTTTTCTGTAGTCCAGGAATCCCATGTATGTGTTCTAAGAAAAAAAAAAAAAAAAAGCATGTTTCTCCTCTATGAATCTCCACAAAGATAAGTATCTCTCTATCACTCAGAGACTAGAAACACACTCCCAAAGCTCAGTTTCTAGATGATGGTTACCCGTCTTGATTTTCATGTGACACAAGGCTGGAAGGCAGGATAATTCCAGTTAGTGAATTCCTTGTTCCAGAGTATTGTTCCAAGTGAGCTCGCTAAGGCTCTTCCCTCACCATGTTTGCCTTTCTGTAGCTTACTCTAAATGATGTTGCATCTTCCTTGTACAGCTGTAATGCTGGAGGGACTCACTGACCGTTCTGGGAAACTCAGCTCAGGAATTAGTCTTCAAACACTATTTTCCTGAGTTTTGTTCCCATTTCGACTACTACAAATCACACATTCTGTCTTCATTAGATGTTCCATTAAGCACTCACAATCTACTTACAGCAAAATACCAAACAGTTTGGTGAGAAGAATTCCAAAATGGCATCTTACCTGCATCCCTACGCTTCTAACCATTTCATGTGTAGAAGGCAGATCACAATCATCTGAGAAAGCTGCAGCATGTCCAGGAGCTAACTTAGTATCGTAGAGTTCTTGCATGTCACCTGAGCACAGAAAGGTCAAAAGCATGAGGACACCTACTGCACTGCTACAGAGTTGATATGATAACTTCTGTTCTCATAGAAATTACTTACAAAGATACAATTTTTAGGGGACAACCCAGGTATTGAAGGCTGAATTTTGTAATATGGAACAATTTTCAAACTTGAGTTCTGCACTTGGGTGTCTAAGGTCTATCCTTACATATCATCGGTATCCAATACATCCATATTCTGATCTCAATGTCCAAAATCAGCTACAGCAGAAGCCTATTACACTGTTAATAGCCTGGTTACAGTTACACATTCACAGATCTCGCCTTTGGAGAAGGACACAGCCGATTTTTCTGAGCCTCATTAAGTCCAACTGAAGCGCGACTTCAATCTCTCACACAGATCAAATTTTTCCTGGTGTTATTGTGTTTATAAGTCCTGGTAAAACACCTGGATTCCCAATACTAGCCAGCTGACACATGCCTGTCACACCTGACCAACCCTGCTGGCTTCATAGACCCCCCCAACTCCTTCCTGGTGGAGGCAACTCACTCATCATCTGACTAGCAGGTGCCCAGGGCTGTCACAGCAATTGAGTGAGTCTGCACCCAAACCCCCTGCAGCTCCCAGCTTCGCTGCTGAGCAGGGGTCAGTCACAGGTAGGTTGAGTTGTCTTGGAAGGCCACGTGTTGCCCAGTAGCCTTAGGTGACCTCATTAAAAGGCTAGTAACTGAAAACGTTCCCCGTACTGCAAACACTGGAACCGCTATTTCTTAAAAATAAAAACAAAACCAAAAATAAGCAGAGATTATTTGTCACACTAGAAGATTATTTGTTTTCACACCAGAAGGACAAGATGTCATCCCGAGGGACCTGGACAAGTTGGAGAAGTGGGCCTGTGCGACTCTCATGAGGTTCAGCAAGGCCAAGTGCAAGGTCCTACACTTGGGTCGGGGCAATCCCTGATTTCAATACAGGATGGGGGATGATGTGGTTATGAGCTGCCCTGTGGAGAAGGACTTTGGGGTGCTGGTTGATGAGAAGCTCGACATGAGCCAGCAGTGTGCGCTCGCAGCCCAGAAGGCCAAATGTATCCTGGGCTACATCAAAAGCAGCGTGGCCAGCAGGGTGAGGGAGGGGATCCTGCCCCTCTGCTGCACTCTTGTGAGATCCCACCTGGAGCACTGCATCCAGTTCTTGAATCTTCAACATTAAGAAGGATATGGAACTGTTGGAACAGTTCCAAAAGAGGCCATGAAGATGATCAGAGGGCTGGAGGACCCCTCACACAAGGACAGGCTGAGAGAGCTGGGGTTGTTCAGCTTGGAGAAGAGAAGGCTCTGGGGAGACCTTATAGCGACCTTCCAGTACCTGAATGGGGGGCTATAGGAAAGCTGGAGAGGGACTTTTTACAAGGGCACTGAGTGACAGGATGAGGGTAAATGGCTTTAAATGGGAAGGGGGAAGGTTTAGATTAGATATCAGGAAGAAATGATTCACCATGAGAGTGGTGAGGCACTGGCACAGGTTGCCCAGGGAAGCTGTGGCTGCCCCATCCCTGGAGGTGTTCAAGGCCAGGTTGGATGGGGCTTTGAGCAGCCTGGTCTGGTGGGAGGTGTCTCTGCCCATGGCATGGGACTTGGAATTGGATGAACTTTGGAGTATCTTTATATTGCAGCTAAGACATGAGGAGTGGCTGCAGAACAGGCTCCCCACTTCCACTTCACTCCCACGTGTCCATCTTTATTCCCCTCTTCTGGGCCTCATGATTGCGTGGCTCAAGGGTGAGCAAGATGGGCTGGCTGAAACAAAGGGGAAAAAATATCTAGGGGGGAAAAAAAAAGGTTGGGGTTTGTCATTATTGGTTTATTTGTTCCTCTAGTCTTCTGCCAGGTCAACCAGCTGAATCTTTTTATTCTGCATCTGCACAACTGTAAAGGTGACACAAGTAACAGGAGTGGCCTGGGGATGGAGAGGCCACTTCTGTCTGCAGCAGTCTATCACGAGCTGTAATGGGAAACTGCACCTTTATCCTGAAGCTCCAGAAGCACCATCAGCTGACAAAAGCTGACACCTCAAAGAGAGAGAGAAACCCTCACTCCCCTCTTCTCCCAGCCATGCTGCCTTGACTCCTACAGGGAAACTGATTCAGGCTGTGATAATAACATTTCTGGAGAATGGCTGCAAGGAAGGGTGCAGGGGAAGTGGTGGGCTCAGCTCAGTGCTCATGAAAGTGGAACTCTGAAATCTTTGGTCACGATTCCGCAAACTGCTACAAATTCTGAGCTGAAGATGCTCAAAACCACATTTTGAGCGTTTGGGATTTTAACTCTTATTTGAATAAATTTTGCTCTTAAGAGTCTTGCTCTCAAGAACAGCATTTCTGGATAAGACACTGGTAGTATTTGTGCTAATTCAAATACCAGCAGAAATTCATGCCACATACTTCACAATAAATATTGCAGCATCTAAGTGAAATCCATGACACCTTTCAGCAACTGACCAGATTGAATTAAAATTAAACCCATTCGTAGAATTTTGATCAAAACCAACTACTCAAAAGACATGTGGGGAGAAGTTCTTCTTCAGACTTACCTTTAAATAAGTGCAATATTCCTAGAAGCTGCCTCAGTTTCCATTACAGCTCGTATTTCCAAACAACTGTAAAAGCTACAATAACCTTGATTTTAACTCTGCTAGAAACTGCTTTTTGGACAACAGCTTACCTTGAACAATGATATCATCATCCAAATATATTACTTTCTCATGTTTCTGGATAAGCAAAGGAAGATAAAATCGCACAAAGTTCAGCTGTTAAACAGAAAAAAAAAACCCTGTAAAGACTAAATGGTAAAGCTGTTTCATGTAATAGTCTTATGTTTCTGTCCCTAATAACATTCAATTTCAATTTCTCTCTTCAATGAGCACTAGACAATGATCATTTGCTTCCTCCCCCCAGCTTTACTTGTATCTTGAACCTATTATTATTATTTATCCTTATTTTGTTTATTGTAGCCCTAACCAAGCAGCCCAAAACAGTTGCCTCTTCACAGAATCATTTAGGTTGGAAGGGGCCTTTTGAGATCATCTTGGCCAACTCCTCTTCTCAAGCAGGGTCCACACTAGCAGGCTCACAGAGACCGTGCTCAGTTGAGTTTTGAATATCTCCGCAGATGGAGACTCAACAGCCTCTCTTGGCAACCTGCTCCACCATTTACTTACCCTCAACAGTACAAAAAAAATAGTTTCTTCTTGTGCCCAGAGAGAATTTTGTGTATTTTACTTTGTGCTCATTGCCTCATGTCTCTCCTCTCTGGTATTTATACACATTGATAAGATCCCCCCGAGCCTCCTCTTCTCCAGGCTGAATAGCCCCAACTCTCTCAACCTCTCCTCATATAAAAGATGCTCCAGCCCCTTAATCATCTTTGCAGCCCTGTTAGACACGCTCCAATAAGTCCTTATCTTTCTTGTACTGCAGAGCTCAAAAATAGACACAGTACTCCAAAGGCAGCCTCAACAGTGCTAGGTAAAGAAGAAGATAATCTTCCTGGACCTGCTGGCAATGCCCTTCCTAATGCACTATTACAGCATACATCATACAAAGCACTTCAAATGTAATAGTGTCATCACTCCACCGCATAGGAATTATTTGACTGGTGGCACAGATAGCAATGAAGAACAGAGCAGAGGGAAAGGGGACTGAGAACATAGCAACAATCACAGAGGCTCAGACCATTTGACCCAGCACGTGCCTTCAGTGTGGTCCTAGGCAGATGCTCAGTGGAAAACAAGAATGCAGAACGCATACAGAAAAGTTGCTCCAAGTATTCTCCTAGTTTCTAGCTATTTTCAGCTCAAGGGATTTAGTGAACCAGATGTGATCTATCAAAATAGAAACTTCAGTCCTCACTGAATCCCTGTAAATTTTTACATTTGTGAAACCTTTCAGCAAGGAATTCTAGAGGTTTAGTACTCATTGTGTGAAAAATATGCAACATTTCTGAATTGTTCTGACTGTGACTCCTAGTAATTAATCTAATGGCCACTAGTTCTTGTATTGGAAGAGACAGAGAGCAATCATCTGCCATTTAGTCCTCCATGCCACTCAGTTCTGTAGACCTCTACTCTGTTCAAGGTAGAAGTCACACTTCCAGGCTGAATCCACTATTTTAACCCACTGATTCCTTGTATGAAGTATTTTCCATGTATTAGAAATGTCAAAGGCTCAGAGAAGGGCAGAAAGAATAAACATTTTGAACAGACCTGAACATTTTCCAGTGGTGCTACACCTTTTTCAGCTAACAGGACAAAGACTGCACATAGTATTTAGGATGAGGGAAACCTATGGATTTGTATTGTGGCATAATGATGTTCTCTATTTTGATCCTTACTCTTTTCCTAATTATTTCTAACATCTGATTTGCCTTTTCTGACAGCCATTACTATTTAGATTAGTCATTAGCCTCTGAATTAACCCTGAGCAGAATGCAACCAATGCAGCATCATGGAGGCACAAAAAACATTACTAGACCTTCCCTCTAATAAACTGTGAATATATTCTTAAAGATACAACACATTCAAATTACCAAGTTTATGCCACCAAATAATAAGGCCCCAGCAAGACAGACATGTTGCAAAGAGCTTGTGACAGTGCACTCTTCCTTCCTGAGTGAGGGCATGGCATTTGGACCTGATGTGGCTTCTCTGGCTTAACTCTCTCCCTGCGTAATAGAACGTAGATCTAGGACATTTTAAAGCCTGTAATAAGCATTAAAAACCCTGAAAATCTGTTATGTGCTGTTCATTTACTCACAGGCTGCAGCAGCTCAGGACGCGATGCATCTTGTCTGATTTTTCCCTTTAGTACCATAGGGTTGAATTCCACAACCTTAAATTTTATTTCTTTCAGTTTAGAATTTTCAATCCATTTTCTGTGATAAAAAAGAAGTGATAAGGGAAGAGTGTGTGGCAAGTACTTCCGCTGCTTCACAGGCTCATAGGAGAATAAGAGAACTTGGAAGCGCGCTTTATTTATTTTATCCCAAGACAGAATGACTTACATTTACAGCTATTGCACAGACATTTGTTTAACCTGTTCTTAAAAAACACAACAACTAAACCAAAAAAAACAACACCCAGAAAACCCTACAAAGCAAACGCACCACTGCAAAAATGAGAGACATCATATGTTGCCCAGAAAATCCATCTTTCAACATCACTAGCATTAAAAGCTACTTTTTTTCCTAGGCTTTCTTGCTATACTTAAAGATCATTGTTCTTATCCTATTTGCTGTGCTTTTAAAGCAGAGATTAGTTTTCTGCTTTTTACAGTTTCACGTCCTTCAAGGTGACTGCCACATCAACTCCCAACTTTACTTTCTTTAGATTAAACTAATTTTCTTCATTATTTTGTCAGATTTCTTGACACCATTACTCGTTCTACTCTGACCTCTCTTCTAAACATTTTCTGAAGGCACCTAAAACTAAACACCACACTTTTTCCAATGCGTTAATAAGGTCAGCAAGTCAGAAAAAAGTTTCCTCGCATCTCTTGTGGTCGTGTCAACGTTTATATCCCTTACAATGCTTGCCTTTTTTTGTTGTGTTTTTTTTTTTCCTTTTTAGTTGGTGTGGTCAGTTATCAGTCATAATTCTGCACTTTTCCAAACGAGTACTATAAAACTGCTGCTTCACCCTGAGCCAATACATTCAGCTATTCCGTATGACATTACCTCGTCATTAACTCTATTGAATTTCATCACATTTTACAGTTACATCTTCATGTTTGGTCTTGTTTTTAGCTCTTGCCCTGTTCCTCAATTTATCTGCTGTCTCTTTTTCAGCTTCATACAAATTGCAGATTCATAAAGAACATTCTCTGCTCTATTATCTAGGTTACTGATGAACTGGATAGGAAAAACTCCCTCTGGAACCCCACTCATGACGTTATTTCACTTTGACACAAATTCTGGGTACCCAGGCTTCAGAACTGCTGTAGTAAGAGGTGAGAACTGCTAAGAAATCTGCTTTAATTTTGATTCACACCTTCCTGCTGCTTTAGACAATGTTTGCAAATTTTAACACCCAAATACGCTTTCATCACAAGCTTCTTTAGGTCTCTATTTACAACATTTACTAAACCCTCTTACTTGAAATTAGCTTTAAACAGCAAGTTTTTCTACTCTGAAGTAAAAGACACGGCACCAGATGAGAGGTAAGCACAGTGCCACAAAGTGGGATCACAACAAGTAAGCACATATAACTTACCTTACTACAGACTCTTTTGCAGCCGATCTACATAAGGCAGAAAGGACAGGTATGCGCGTGGTCTGGCTATTTCACACGCCTTTACACCAGTCAGTGCCTTGCACAGGGTAAAAGGGTCCTTTTTCCTATATACGGAGAATCCTGGAGACTTCTACCAATAGCACTACTTAAATAAAAGGGAGAAACATTTCCCTGAAAAGTCCTCTAAAGTCTATGCTCAAGCCAAGGAGAACAACCTGGACCTACCCGCAGCACGAAACAAAAGAAGGCTGGTACATACCGAATATGTGGAATGGTAGTCTTCAGCCCAACTATGTAGAACAAAACATTAGCTTCTGTGTTGCTGTAGATGCTATTGATTGCTGCTATAGCTGCACCCATTCTGCCTGCAGCAGCGCAGATTACAACCGGGATTTCTTCTTCCATTTCCTCGGGAATCTCCGAATCAACTGTAAGAAACAAAACTATGCATTATAATAGAAAATCAAGAATCTTTTTTGTATCAGATTTGGGTCATAGGAGTGAGTATGCAGTTCCATAAGTAGTGTAATATCACAATCACCCCATTTCCTTACCACATCCTATACACATCCGCATCGGGCAAGGCACACAGCATGAGCTGTCGCTAATCCAGAACTACATGCAGGTTGGCTGGACTGTTGGATGCCTCCAAACAGAACATATAAGAGTTCTCGGCATCTTCTACTCAGCAGGGGCACAATTCAGCCTGTCCTCCATGTAGCTGCTTATTCATATGAAACCTGAAGAAGTTTGAATACCTTTGAGACTTCTGCTTCTCAGTTATACTCAGTACAAACTGAACAACACATTCCAAAATTATCAAAAGAAGGAGGTAAGTGGAAGAAATGGTACAAATATATGAGCTTCAATTCTTTGGGAAGCAGGCTAGAAAGGAAAACTGCAAATTTTTGTACCAGAAGGAAGCTGGTAATGATAAAAGGAAAAAAAAATCTACCCAATACTGAATTAGATCACATTATTGCTAAGGAAGATGTTTATTCCTAGCACTGATTAACTTACAGAACTTATATGGATGTATTTATACTGGTTAAAACACAACCATTGAACTCATAACAGCCTCAACAAAAACGTACCAGGAAAAAAAAAAAGTTTATATGCAGACAGTGTTTGTTTATCTTGGAAATAGTGAATAAGCTATTAGAATAAACATTTAATACAAGTCCAACCATATCAACCCTAGCAGCTTTCTATCACTACAAAAAATCCAGCAAAACCTTTTGCTGTAAATTATGTGAAGATCTGATGATGAATCTGATCTTGGAAATGAAGAGGTAGGCCAAGCACATTGCCGAAGGGGCAAGTTCTGATCAAGGTTTGTTATCACTTGACAACTCCAATGCTCTTCAGCATAAATAAGGATATACTCCTGCTTCCATCTACATCAGTGAAATTTGGATAAAAATTTGAATCAGAATGCCAATTCTTAGTTGTTACTATTGATCTCCTAAGCAATTCAGAAAGAAAAGATTCCACAGCTCAGACAATACACAACAGTGTGAGTAGCTCATCTGCTGCAAGGTAAGTAGTATTCAGTAAATCAAAAAGCACTGTTCAAATAAAGAGATAAGGAATATAAAATAAGAATGTAAATTAAACAGAAGTACAAGTCAATTACCCGCCTCATTCTTTGATGCAGATGACACTTGGTGAACTTTGTTATACAGAATGGCACACACAGTTAAGACAAGAAGTAACAGTAAGACCTGGTTAACTGAAACAAAAGGGAGAATTTGTTAACAATCAGTACAACAGTTAATTGCCCAAGTACCATTTTAAAAAACATTCCAATTTGCAACCAGTGCATATCATAACCTGTATTTGCTGTGTTTATCAAATTCTCCTTGCCCTTGCCGTTTGATTAAGGTAAAAATATTATGCTAATGACATAATAGTAGCTCTCCCCTCTTACACTAATCTCATACTATGCAATTTTCATTAATAAGTTGCTCGCTAAATCATTAAGCTCCCAATGCTTATAGGTTATGCATATGAAAAAATCATGTTTCTGAACCTTACCAGGAGCCTGGAACTTTCTTTTCTCAGCTAGTTTGTTTTCCGATCACCACTGAAGGACAATGTGAGCTAATCGCTTTTACCTAGCCCTTTCCTTCTCTCATGCTTTCCTGATAAAACTTTAAACTTAGGAGATTTATTTTTTCAATTTCAATGCAGATCTTCAAGGTGTATTTGAAAAAAACTCTTAAAATACTAGAAAAACAACCCCAGCATGCTACTGAAACCAGAAAGAGTCTAATATTTTTTTTAAATACATATTTTGACATTGTTACTTTAATTAGCAAAATCAAAACCAAAGCATGCAACAGCAACAACCTCACTGCATATTCCAATTCGCAGCTCCTACTAGGCTCTCTTGTACAAGTTTAGGTCATTCAACATAAACCAACCATGAGCAGCTGCCAGGACAGTTCACTGAGTACAGCAGAGAAGAAATACACTGAAATACCCACAGTTAACCTTGAGGACAGGAGTTCTTTGTATTGGACTACTTTGTTACTTTTGCATCACCATGAAAGGTATTTAAGGTGTACAAAGGAGCAAAGGGAACAGAGTTTCAAACTATTTCAACCAAAAGGGCCAACCGGTCAGAAAGGGGCATGAGAATAAATTAAAATTTATTGTCATAAATTTATTCTCACAAATGAAACAAAGGGAATGGCCTCAAGCTCTACCAGGGGAAGTTCAGGCTGGACATCAGAAGAAAATTTTTCATGGAAAAGGTAATTGGACACTGGAACAGGCTGCCCAGGGAGGTGGTTGAGCTACCATCCCTGGAGGTGTTTAAAGGACGGGTGGATGAGGTGCTGAGGGGCATGATTTAAAGGTTGATAGGAATGGTTGGACTCAATGATCCTGGGGGACTTTTCCAACCTAGTGATTCTGTGATTCTGTGAAATTGGTAAGCACCTGCCACTGAATCTGCACTAATTTAAACCAGCTCAGGAAACAGCCTATTGACTTCAGAGACATTTTAGGTGCATAACTGCAGGCACGCACCAGTCCATTTTTAGTCACTGATCCTGACAACTGATAAGAACCCGAGATTTCTTGGGGCCACAACTCAATTGTGAATACGAAGAGCATTAACATGTAGAAGTCTGTAAAAAGAAAAACAGGTTCAGTGCTTTAGGCACAATCCACATCAAACCAGCAGCAACCTGCACTATTGTTGGGAAATTCCTGACCCCTCAGTCTCATGTAGCAAAGCAGTGAGTAATTTTAAATTAATGGGATTTATGGCCATACTTACCTGACCAAGTTTACAGGAAAAGACTTATTTGCATGCTTGAAGTTAAGCATAACTTAGCAAAACTAAAACTATAGATTTCCATGCAACTGCAACAACAGCTGCATGAGAAATTTCATTTGACATTTCTGTCTTTTAAAAATACGTATTTCATATGTTTTTAATATCTTACTTTTCTTTAAAAGAGCCATGTGTCCTGTTGGATGAGAACCGTGATCTGTGGTAAAATAAAAATTTTAAAAAGAGTGAGAAGAATCATTAATACCAGTGGTGAATACTAGTTCGTTATTTTAGGGACAAGAGTTCTATCACCAACTTTTAACGTTGACTTGGTAAAAGTAAAACTGAACTCTGACTTTGTAAATAACTTCCTGTAGAGCAAATAACTAATATGCTGGACTACAACTATTACGTATTTTAATTTAAGCTACTATTTGGGAGGAAAGAACAGCATTTAATAAATTCCACCCAATCACCTGCATCCGTAATAACTGAGATTTTTTTAACACATTTTAAAATAACATGCAAATAAGTTTTAAAACATCCACTGATGCAATTTGTTAATACATTTACATTCACCTCTGATCTCACTTAAAACACAATAAGAATCACAAATATTAATCTCTTCCTGGAGCATGTCCCCAAACATCTGGGAATCTTGTACTGCAGCAGTGTCTTTCAGACTCTCAGAAAATTTCAGAGCAAGAGTAAAAATACTTTCTAACAGCAGCGTCCTTCCACCAACAGTAAGGGGGGAGTCTGTGCAATGTGGCTTGTATTTAAGCATATTACTTGTGATACCAAAGAAAATGAGGTACCCTTTCCCAGAACTGTACTTCTAAACTAGGCCTAATAGTGGCCATAACTTTATGCCTGAGAGGACAGAATATAACCTGTAAAATACAAGATTAGCAGAAATGCATCATTCACTTTAATTCTGGATCCCAAAGCTGCTGCTTATGAAACAAATAAAACGAGTAAAAAAACAGTAGAAAACAGCTCCCAAGGTTGGGGGTAGAGACGGGCACAGAAAATACAACTGTATGATCTAACCCTTATGCTATGACAGAAAACAATTTTTCCTATTTCCATGCATATAAATATGGACACATTGCAGCAAGATAAGGATATACAACGGTTTCTATGCACGTATAACAGCAAAGTCTATTCCAAATCCTTGAGAAGACAGATGGAACAGCAAGAATTCTTGAAACCTGAGTCACAAAACTGACCACCTCTCATTGGTCAATGCTCAAATTCAGGCGGCATTCTAAATCAGTCTCTTGAATTAACAAGCTAAATGGCAATAGAAATATTTTAAAAGCTAAGATGTGGCTTTGTTTACAAACTATGTCTATTCATATACATTTAGATCCCAACAGATGACTAAATCATAGCAAGAGAAGTACTTCTGAAAGTCCTTTTTCATCCACAGTACTTATCTGCATTCTAGCAGTCCAGACTCTTCATGTGGCATTGATTTACACAGAGAGGAAATCAAGTTTATTGGTAAAAAAAAACCTCACTGCTGAGAAAGCTCTTCTCTCACGCATCACACACAAGTTTTGTCTTCTTATCTATTTAGAAAGTTTACTCATTTAGGCAAACCAAGAGACAACAGAACTCCCTACACTCTTGGAGTTACTTTCTAACCCCATTTTCAGTAACTGCAATTTTCCACTGATTTCTGTAAAGTTGACTCCCATCTTTTAATTAACATTTTTAATGATAGTCATGAACAATACCGATGATCACTGCAAAGTAAAAGCTGCACAGTCACAGCTTCATGATAGCTTCAGTAATTATTAAATCAACATAAGCTGAATCATATTTCAAACTTTAAAATTCAAGCTCAGACAGATTTGCATGCAAGTTTGAATTCCAAAACTACAGCATTCCTAAGCTTCAGAAACTCAAGATTCATTACGTACTGACTTTTAAGGAAAGAGAGGAATATTTGTTCTCCTGCAAATATTTATTCAAATTTTCCTGACTGCAGACATTAATTCCTGGAACCTGGCAGTCCCTGGCTCGATTGCCAAATCCTGTAACAAAATGAGGGGCTGCAGAAGGGGAAGATCAGAATCAGTGACATTACTGCTCAGATATTTCCTGCTTAATTAAGTCTTTTTACCTCTTTCAAGCAGCGCAGTATTCAGTACTCCTCTCTCCTGAAGAACTGCAGAGATATTTACTTGGATCCTAGATTGCCAACAGCTGTAAGCACTCTGGCCAAAGCCTCCTTGACCATCATCCTCCTTTGAAGTCCTCCACGCAAGGGCCTTACAGGGCCTACTAACAGTTTGAAAATCCAATGCCTTTTTCAAACTCTTCAAAGTTTACTTTGGAGTTGTGCTGGTTTTCTTTTCTTTCTCTGCTGCTGAGGAATAGCACAGGATCCAGACGCCACACTGGAGGAATGAGAGCCCATAAACCACTTCCAGATGTGCAGAACGATGATGCAGCCCTATCTGGCAAACTTGCCTCAGAGCTTCAGCTAGCAGATTGCAAACAAATCCCATAAGACAAAAAAAAAAGTCTTAAGGGGGTGGAGGAAAGAGAAGGAAACAAACCCTGCCAGCAGTTAATTCAACAGTCTAGTTGCAGGTTAGGTTTCTAGTCATTATTTATAGCAAATGTGAACAGATAACGAGTGTGCAAGAGCCAAACAACACGACAAAGTAAAATTGAGAGCCGAAGTTTTCCCAGTGTCAGTTGCAGAGTTCTTGTGAGTTGAAAGCTAAGGGAAACTTGAAAAATTCAACTCTGAACATGCATTTTTACTTGAATCACCTCATTTCTGAATCTTTGAGCAGTTAAGGGAATCTAAATCCATGGGTGTGCACTGGACTCAAAGGGACCTCAGATCAAAGTAACCAGCACATGTTGATACTCTGCTTCCTAAGCTCTCCTGGGACGCTTTTGCAGTTTTATTTCTATATCACCCATTTTACTCGTATCTCCCTCTATTCTAGGAGCAGTCCTCCTATACGATGAAATGCTGCTTTGTCACAAGACTTTCTGGAGATAATAACAACAACAATAATAATGAATTCCAAAATATTTTTCATGTTTTTAGCAAGAGGCACTCCAAAACTAATGAGAAGTATTCTGTCAAGGTTTTAAAAATCTAAGTCTTGTTCAGTTTGCAGGAACTGAAAATGTGGCGTTTCATCTGTATTTCTCAAACATGCCAGAACCGTATTGTCTGACCTTGTATACAAATCCATCCTTTGGAGAGCTGCTTGAAGGAAAAATTAAATGAATAGTTACATGCTTCATATAGACAGCTGAAATATGACTACGTTTTCTGTCCTACAGTACTGTGTAAACTGTATTAAGCCTGTGTTCAAAATCAAAAATCCTCAAAATCAAAATCCTCCCATGTTTTGTTTCCCTCCCTTCCATTTCTATGTGCATCTTGAACAGATCCAAAATGCACACAGCCAAATGAGCCTGCAGCATTGGGACCATCTGCTTCACCTGGCAGCAACCCCTGGATTCCTGGCAACCCAGCAGCACCTTCTGTGGATTTCCCTCAGCCTCACGTGTTTATATTCTCACTTAACATCCCCTCTACACAGGAAAGAGAGCAGCTTCTGTCCTGCAGAATGAGCTCTTTGGGTTTACTCAGATCATTCGCTTCTTCACTGCAGAACTGAAACCTCGGTTTCTCATCGCAGCCTTCAGCGTTCAAACCAACAGCTCGCTTCTTGCTCAGATGTGTCAGGCAGCATCTGCCACTTGCAAGTTAAAAGAATCCAAACTCTGCCACTTGCAAGTTAAAAAACACCCCTGCCAAACATTTCCAAGGGTGTGAAGGCAGAGCTGGGGGCCCTAAACTGCACAGCACACCCCACACCTGTGGTGACCTGGGCACCCCCCAACAGGACACCTGCTGAAGCAAGGCTGAAACTGGGGCTGCTGAGAGGCAGAGGGAGCCACGCAGAGTCCCATGGCTGCGGGGGCAGCGGCACAGAGCAGAGGTGATACTGAAAATGCTGGCAAATAAACTTTGTAAAACTCATGCAGGAGTTTTAGAAAGCAAGCATCCTTTCAGTGCAGGCCTGGGCAACATGAGGGAGAGATCTCCATCAGTCGTGTGCACTGAGGCAACGGCTGGGACAAAACAGATTTCCCACTTACGTGCATACATGTATGAACTTCCCCGCAAATTTTTATGCATATTTTATCACTATTATAATCAATTCCCAGAATTTATTTCCATGAGTTTCTTCCCCTTGGCACACGCGCTCTGCCCCCTTCGTCAGGGGTCTCAGGCCGTAGGTCTTCCTCACATTTGAACTCTTCAACTCGACTTGTTGCGGATGCTCTTAAGACTCCTTGGGCACCTCTTCAAGGTTACATCTGGTTCTAGCTGGTTCTTCTTTCTTTTATAGAATCATAGAATCCCTAGGTTGGAAAGGGCCCACTGGATCACCAAGTCCAACCATTCCTATCGATCACTAAACCATGGCCCTCTCCACCTCATCCACCCTTCTTTTAAACACCTCCAGGGATGGAGACTCAACCACTTCTCTGGGCAGTCTGCTCCAGTGCCCAATGACCCTTTCCGTGAAATTTTTTTTCCTGATTATCATCTCACTAGTCCTTGTTGTCTGGCTTAAGTAGATATAGTCACATTCTCTCCCATTCTTTCTAACTGCAGCCTTGTTAAAATTCCTTATTTAAGCATAAGTATCCAGGCACAGGCCAGCTCAAAGTTATTATTCCAGCTAATCCTGTATTTTAATTCTAAAATCTCAAAAACCGCATGTCATATAACAGGTTAGCAATTAATAACAAATCATTTCTTCCTGCAATACAAACCAGCTACAGCAAAAGTTATCAATCCATTCTCACAACAGGGACGTCCCCCCTAGCCTTAAAAAAATACAGTGATTTGGAGGAATTTAACCCTACTTCAGCTTAAATCTAAATATTCCACTTTTTCTAATAGTAACTACTTTGTTATCAGGGGAGTGGTCAGAGACAGCAACCTCCAAGCCTCCACTCTGCCCGGCGCAGCAGGCAGGGCTCACCCGGGAGCCCTTTATCGAGGGAGGGAGCAGGGGGAGGGAGGCGGGGGAGCAACCCGGGGGCGGTGGGGCCATCGCCACCTCCTCCACCCATCGTGATGGCGGCGACCAGGCGCTTCGCACCCCACGCCGGGAGGGCGAGAGGAAGCGCCGTCACGTGACCCGCCCTCTCTCCCGCGCTCAGGGCGGGGAGGCCGAGGCGAAGCGCTGTCACGTGACCCGCGCCGCGGCAATCGCCTCCGTCAGGGACGAGCGGCGCCGCCGTCACGTGACCGTCACCCCCGCCACCCCCCCCCAACCCCTCCCCGGCGCCCGCGCGGTGCATTGTGGGAGCGGCGGGTAAGATGGCGGCGGCCGCCGCTGGGCTGAACTGGAGGCGGGTGTCTTCCTCCACGGGGCCGGTGCCGCGTTCCCGCCACGGGCACCGGGCGGTCGCCATCCGAGAGCTGGTCATTATCTTCGGAGGGGGCAACGAAGGCATCGCCGATGAGCTGCACGTCTACAACACGGGTGCGCGGGGCGGGGCCGCGCCGAGGGCTGAGAGGTTGGGGAGGAGGATGGATGGGAGGAGGCGATGGGGGGGTGGGTTTGGCGATGGGGGAGGTGGTAGCAGTGGGGCTGTCACGTCTGCCAGGGGCACTGGTCCAGTCCCACCGAGGGGGCAGCACTCCGCCATCCCTGAGGTCCTTGTAGCTACTGACTGTGACACGCGATGCAGGAATGTAGCCGCAAAAGCTCTTTCAGAGGCTTTAAAAAAAGGTACTGGGAGAGTGACAGGAGTGTTTGGAGACTAGTGAACTACGCGAAGGGAGGTTGTGGAGAGGAGGGTGCTGGCCTCTTCTCCCAAGTAGCAGGGGACAGGACGAAAGGGAATGGCTTCAAGCTCCACCAGGGGAGATTTAGGCTTGAGATTAGGAAAAAATTCTTCACGGAAAGAGTGGTTAGGCATTGGAACGGTCTGCCAAGGGAGGTGGTTGAGTCGCTGTCCCTGGAGGTGTTTAAGGTTAGGGTGGATGAGGTACTTAGGAGCATGATTTAGGGATTGGTGGGAATGGTTGGACTTGACGATCCAGTGGGTCTCTTCCAACCTGGTTATTCTGTGATTCTGTGGTAGTGGAGCTGAAGAGAATCATAGAATGGTTTGGGTTGGAAGAGACCTTAAAGATCGCATCCCTTGCTATGGGCAGGGGCACTTCCCACCAGAACCAGGCTGCTCAAAGCCTCATCCAGTCTGGCTTTCAACACCTCCAGGGATGCCATAAGAGAGAATACTGATCAGTATGCAGCTATCCCCAAACTGGGGGTAAAGCATGCACCTAGTCCTTCGTTGTAGCTTGCCCAGTGACAACTACAGCAGAAAAGTAGTTTCTTAGATGTGTTTCATAGAGTATTGGAATGCTTTGGGTTGGAGAAGACCTTAAAGATCATCCAGTTCCAACCCACCTACCATAGGCAGGGATACCTCCCATTAGGTCAGGCTGCCCAAGGCCCCATCCAACCTGGCCTTGAACACCTCCAGAGATGGAGCAGCCACAGCCTCCCTGGGCAACCTGTGCTAGTGTCTCCACCAGGATTCCTGGCGGGTGCTTGGTCGAGCCCTGTGGGGTGGCCGGCAGGCTCCCACCTGGCTACAAAAGCTTCCTGGGTCCGAAATGGGGAGTGGGTTATGCTTGGGTGAGTGATCTTCGCGAGGCAGTGCTGTGTCCTGGCTGATGTTGTGGGGTTAATGTTCTTCTCTGAGGAAAATGATCTTTGAAAAATCTCCTTGCGCGCATCGCATATATTCTGCTTTGCCAGCCTCTTGTCCTGGGGTGCTGAGTCTCTGCCCCAGCAGGTCTCGGCGGAAAGACTGGAGACTGGGTTAGCTCCCGCCTCCGCTGTCCACGTCCCCTTTCTTCCCTCTGGTGGCAGCTCCCGAGAGCTTAACGTGCTGAAATAGAGATGCTGGGTAGAAAAGTGAAAGTGTTGGCAGTGGGAGCTTTTCCAAAGAGGAAGCTGCCAAGAACCGATTTTATTCGTGAAAGAGTAGATGCTCAAATAGTTGTTCTATGGGATACTCTATGAGGCTGGAAATCTTTTGTGTAATTTCAGAGCTTGGGCTGAGATGGGCAAGTTAGTTCACTCATCTGTACTTCTCGGGTAGCTGATGTTTGCTGCTTTTGTAACATACCAAAAGTGTGAAAGTGAGAACGTGCTAACTAGGCTTTGAATTTGCCGAGTTTTAAGAGTTACTTAAAAATTATTCTTAGTGTACTCTGCCTCCCTCCCAAAAAAACCCATCATAGTATTTTTGCTGAGTGTTTTTGAGATAAGCTCTGGGAGCACAAGCATGTCTTGGAGGTAGTTTATTAAGAGGAATGGCTTAATTAATTAAGAGATTGGCTTACTGTTAAGAGTTCTTCCAGATAGATTTTTCCATGGTAGCTTAAAGATAGAATGTACTCAATCACAGTTTGATTTTGGGGTGAGGGGGAGAGAATTAACCTTTCTGGTTTGACAAGTAATCTAAAGAAAACTTTTAGATGGTGCAATTATGCTATCTTTTAACAGAGGTCCTGATGGGTGTCTTTTGAGTGAGTTTTAGTATCACTTTTTTACTTTCCTGTCCTGGCCTTGTGCTGAAGGTGTGTGCCCCTTCACAGCAGTGACAATAAGGATGATGTCTCATTTATTCTGGTTCCTAAATGGGTGTTTGGCCCAAACTGACCTTTTTTCTTTCCCTGAGGACTGAGTTGTGGGATTGGGACCTGGGCTGCCTGGGTTTGGCATGTCATCCATTACTCTTGCTATGAGTGTGAAGACTTTGGAGGAGCTGGCATACAGCGAGGGCATCTTATTCCCCTGCAGCAACGTTCGCTGGAGGCTTCTAATTTCACACATTTCTCCTCATGAAAAAAGGGTTAGAAAAAAGGAAGCAATATTTCCTTTAATTCCTTCATTCCAGAGCAGTTTAAAATGCCAATATGCTGCTACTGAATCAGGCAGTCTCAGTTGTTCTTTCTTGCCTCTGTACCTCTCCTCTCCCATGTATCAGTGCTGTGCTCTGTAGGTATTGACATTGGTCCCAGAACAGTGTGATTAGTTTTTCACTAGGGCTATTAGGTCCAGGCACGCTGCCATGCTGCTCTGGCTCTAATAATTCTTTTTCTAGGGCTAGCTCCCTCTGAGTTAGCATAGTTAGCTCTTATGAGGAGCTGCACTTATGTTCCTTATTAGTCTTTTTTTGGCAAGTCTATTAAATTGCTCTGTGACCCATGGTAACTTATTTAGTTACACTGACCTCGTGCTCATTCATATATTGAATAACATTGATTTGATTTGTGTTGGCTTTACTTTTTTTAAAAAAAAAATTAATTCCATTAAAACACTTTCTTTTTTTCCCCCCCCTATCTATAGCAACAAATCAGTGGTTCCTTCCTGCTGTAAGGGGAGATATTCCTCCAGGCTGTGCAGCTCATGGATTTGTTTGTGATGGTACCAGAATACTAGTTTTTGGAGGAATGGTTGAGTATGGAAGATACAGTAATGATTTATATGAATTACAGGTAGGAAATATATGAAGATGTTTCGATACTGAGGACTTCTTTATTTATCTTTTCATGAACAAACACATTTTGTATTACCAGCTGCAGAGGAAGGTTAGATAAGCTTTGCTTTGCTCCAGAAAGAATAAACTCTTTAATGGATTCTGAAGATGGAGAAAATCTAAATAACTTTGAAAAAGTGATTTCTATCTAGTCTAGATAAACTATAAAATATTTACTGCTTTATGAAAATTATCTCTTATCTGTCTCTTTTAATGTATATTCTTAGAAAAGCCCAGCATTCTCTTAAAAATAATTCAGAAAACAAACAAGTGTTAATATTACCTGAATTCTGTTGGCTGTGAGTTACTATAAATGAAGCTATTTCTGAATGTATATTTCTTGTCTTTAAGGCAAGCCGATGGCTCTGGAAAAAAGTAAAACCTCAAGCTCCTTCTAGTGGATCCCCACCTTGTCCTCGACTTGGCCACAGCTTCTCTTTATATGGTAACAAGTGCTATTTATTTGGTGGCCTGGCAAATGAAAGTGAGGATTCGAACAATAATGTTCCCAGGTATGCTGGTTTGGTTTGAATTCAGTGTCTTTAAAAATACAATTACCAAGTACAACAATGTTCTAGGGATCCTGTCCAGTGTACTAAGTATTCATATTTGGATTATTTGTGCAGGGGAAGGGGTTTCATGCTAATAAGCTTAAATATTTCTTCTGCTGATCTATTTGTAACACTGACTGGCAGCTCTGGCACTTCTGGAGGGAAACCTGGGTAGACATTGGTATTTTTCTTAGTATTTTGCATGATGTTTTTAAGAATGGCTTCTTTGTTAGCATTACTTAAGTCAGCAAAGTCTCATGAGTCATCAGGGAATTCACAATGGAATTTTTCTCTATAATGCTGTGGAAAACAGTTACGAATTAAAAGTAACAGCTGAAGTTGCCTTTATTATTGGCAAAAAGTGCTGTAACACTACTGAAGTTTTATATCCCCATTCACCTGCAGTTTGGAGCGCTTATATCCACTGAGCTGTAAACCAGTAATTTTAAGCTCAGTAGATACGAGCTCAGTAATTTTAAGCTCAGTAGATAGGAGGTATTTGGTATGAATGCCAAGATTCAAAGGCTGTAATCTAAAAATAACTTGCCAATGGGTTCAGCAACAAATGACTAATTGTCTGTTAGCTAGCATGATGACATTAGAAAAGAAAGAGCTTCTTTTCACCTTTGTTGCCTTAGAGTTGCAGAAATTAATCTCTAATGTTCCATGTTATTGTGTATTTCTCACAACTTTGCTGTTTATTCCAGGTTTGTCCATACTTTGTAATTTCTGCTGAGAATGTTGTTTATCAGTTTTGAATGTTTTTCATGTAATACAGTGTATCAAGTATGATATGAAAGCAGCCTTCCTTAGAGGCAACAAGTTATAATAGTTATTTTTTTATTGTTTTAAATCCATTTAGTTTGGTACTGTTCAAAATGACATGAAATGTTTTGAGATTTTTCAAAATTCTGCACTCTCCCAAGAGTGGAGTTTGTAATACTTGGAAGTGATAACGGTATAGAACTCATTTGTGATCTTGCTTATGAGCACATTTTTTATACTTTGTCAATAATTCCCTAGATATTTAAATGATTTCTATGAACTGGAACTGCAACACGGTTCTGGCGTTGTCGGCTGGAGTATTCCTGTGACCAAAGGGCCCTTGCCGTCTCCACGAGAATCTCACACAGCCATTGTATACTGCAGAAAAGATTTGGGAAGTCCAAAGATGTATATTTTTGGAGGCATGTGTGGCTGTCGGCTTAATGACCTCTGGGAACTTGACATAGGTGAGTTGATTTGCCTGTAGAACGTACTGCAGGGGCCCTTACTGGCTAAGAGGAAAAAATGTACTATATAATGATTAATGGCATGATGTGCAGATATTGTTGGGACTTCCACCACAGTGTTGACTTTTTTTAATTTTTGAGATTCAGTCGATGCGGCATGGTTTGCATATATTTTCCTCACTGATTTTGGTTACACTGTGAGATTGTTTCCTTGGAGTACTTTAAAGACTGTCACTATGATAACTGAGTTTAATAACTATAATGTAACCATAATATATCTTTTCAATGAACTGATAAAGAATTAGTTTGTCAGTGTTTCCTGGGAATTTTAAAAGAAGCTTTACGTGCTTGTAATTGTGCTACGTTCTTAGAGTGGCCATCTTTAAAGATGAAGTTTTGCTTTGTTGAGTGTTCGAGGTACGTTCCCTCCTGAAATCTAAGTAGTGAAATACACACTAAGTTGATTTTAAGGATTTTTATTTTTTATTCTCTTTCTTTTAGAAACCATGACCTGGTCAAGACCTGAAACTAAAGGGACAGTACCACTTCCTCGTAGTCTCCATACAGCCAGTGTAATAGGAAACAAGTATGTCTGTTGTTAAAAGCTCAACTCTAGAAAGGTACACCTAGTAGGAGAATGATGATGCTTATCCACTACTGCTCAGTATAAACCATCACCCTCGTAGACTTCTTTTCTGCTTCTTTGATCCTACCTCAGTGGAAATTAGAAAGTATCATTAAAAATCTGAGGGTTTCAAACTGCCCCTGTTTCCATCCAGCAGGACAATCTGCTCAACCCACAAGCAGCTTTCCAGGCTTCTTTAATGCACCTTTGTGCATTCTGGGGTGGTCTCAGCTGGACCTAAGCTGTCTCTGTTGGGAGCCAACTTGAGTGCCTCTGTGTCTGTGACACAGTGAATGAGCTATGCAAGGAAACTGCCCAAAGAGTGGAACTACTTCTAGGCAAAACCATTCCAGACTTTTGTGGGTCAGTTTTCCTGTAGTCTGTTCCTCATTACTTTGCTTCTGTGAGCGTGGTTTGCTTTGGCAGATAGCATTGATAAAATGGATTTTTAAACATGGATTTCAGTCCATTTTATGTTAGCTTAGAAGCTGGCATGAGGAGAAAGGTGAGGGGGAAGGGAAGGTGTGAAAGTTTTGTATCTTATGATCCAAGAGCTTACCTTTCCATTACATGCATAAAATGTTATTAGTTTGTAGGCTGCATTATCTTTTTGAATTTTTGTATCTGACTCAGATACTGTTTTTCTAATTTTAGAATGGTTTATTGAGAGGTCTGCGGTAAGGGGTTGTAGAAATTCCGTGTAAATGTGTGATTTCTGGAGAGTTTTAGCAGTTTGGTGGTTTGTAAAAAGACACAGTATTGACTTCTGTTTATGGGAAGTTGTTTGGGGACTGTAAAGGGGTTTTGTTCAGTTGAGGTTTTTTAATCAGTTAACTTAGTCTAAAATTTCCAAAGGTAGATGTCTGCAGCAGTGCAGAGAGTAGGCTGTAAACGAGAACTGTAAAGCACTGGAAATTTCCTGTTTTGTCCTAGTTTGAGAGAGCACATGCAGCAGATCTGGATGTTAATTGCCTTTTCTTTTCTTTTTCCCTTTTCCCTCTTCTCCTGTGTTTCAGAATGTATGTTTTTGGTGGATGGGTTCCACAGTCAGCAGGAGGTGAAATTTCTGCTCATGATGGTGAATGGAAATGTACCGGCTCATTTTCTTATCTTAATTTGGGTCAGTGTTTCTGCCTTTCTGGGAGTGGGCATTTTGAATTAATGCTTTCTTAACAGTGTAGAATAAACATTTTGAAGGCCCTGAGAGAGGTTTTGGGATACACAGTTGTAATCTTAGCTGACTAAAGAAGATGCCAATTTATTGCATGTTTAAGAAGTGATTTTTAAAAAATTATTATTATTTTTATTTGAACAGTCAGCAGGTTTGCTGATACAAATCTTTGTTCATGCAAGTTTAATGCTAAGTAGTATAGATAGTCCTTCTTCATCATTTGTAGAACATGAGAAAGAGATCCTGAAATTAATGTTCTCTAAATACAGTAGTACTGTATCCCCGAGTCCTCAACTTCTGATCTTGTGTTTGCCTGAGAGAGACAATCAAAGCTCAGAAAATTCATCCTGTACAAACTGATCATATCTTACAAACTAATTGGAAGGTGACCTTCTCTTTGTAATACCACAAACTGAAATGCAATTGTCTGTAGAAACAGGGGTGATTTACTTTAATTTTCTCTGAGCAGTTAAGCGTATTAACATCTGTATTGCTTGTTTGGAAAACATGTAGAAACTAAGTTTTTCAAGTTTCATTTACTAGATACCACAGAATGGATAGGTCTGATCTCAGATTGCCAGGAGGACAAAAGTAACTTGTTACCAGGGCCAAGAGCAGGACACTGTGCTGTAGCGGTTGGCACTCGTCTGTATATCTGGAGTGGTAGAGATGGTTACAGAAAAGCTTGGAACAATCAAGTTTGCTGCAAAGATCTTTGGTACCTTGATACTGGTGAGTCAGAAAAAAAATAAGAGACTTTTACTATGTTCCATATTTTATTAACATATGGGAAGCTGGCAGCATTGATGATCAAAACATCTAAAGCTGTAGCAAACTCAAAGTTTATTTAAATTTTAAAGCTTATTTAAATAAATCACACTTCACTGTTGACTGTTTGAAGGCTACAGCTATAACTTAAGTGGAAAAGAATTAGGAAGGCTTGTTTAAAGCCTCTGAAAGAGAGCTTTGTGGCTAGATTCTGCATTGCATGCCATAGTCAGTAGGTGCAAGGTGCTAAAGGATCTTCTACCTAAATTCAGGGTTCCTGGTCTCTCCTCTTAGTGATCTTTTCTGCTGCTACTCGCTCTTTTTTTACCAAACCTGTCCTTCTCTTGGGATCATTGCTGCTGCTGCTTCCTCATCTCTTGGACTGCAAAAAGAACTGTTGAATCTGACAAACGACCAAATTGTTCCTGGGGCTGAAGTGAATTCTGGGCGTAATCACTCATTAGTAACTGGCTTGATATCGGGACACTGACAGGGTGTTGTGAGAAAGAGAACTAGAATAGTACTTTTGGGAGGGAGTTGTTGACTGCTCAAGCAGAAGCATGAGAATGATTACTGAAGATCGTGAACCATTTAGGAGATAGAGTGTTTTCATATTTTCTTCCCCCCACATTAGGAAGATCTGAAGATGAGAAAGAGTAGCCGGAGAGAAGTGTTCTTGAAAGTGCAACCTAGTCAGGCATCAAGACAAGTGAGAGGAGCAGGTCATTGGCATTGAATCATGCCTAGGCTTTAGCCTTTGCAGAAGACATTTGAGAGAAGACTCACTTCAGCTACAGAGGACAAGCATAAGGAAGCACAATCTTATGTGGATCCTCTCCTGGAATATGTAAAGCTTTAGGAGCCAAAGAGCTGTGTGCAGCCTTTTAGGGAAAGAAGATGATATCTTGTCTTTTTAATTCTTACAGTGATGTATATACAATCTAAAGACTTACTGGCAGCAGAAGGGCCATTAAAAACCAAAGCAAGTATCAAAATGTCAGCATTTTTGGACACTCTAGAATGACACTTTATAATTCTCTGACTTAACTTGCTACCTTTGACAACTGTTTCTTGTATTTATTGCACATAAGTGAAAAAGGAGCTATTGATTTTGCTTGCATTATGTAGATATTTCTTAAATTGGTAAAGGAGAGCAATTACAAACATACTGTGTTTTGTTGGTTTCTTGCAGAGAAACCGCCAGCACCATCACAGGTACAGCTGATCAGAGCTACAACCAACTCTTTTCAAGTAAAATGGGATGAAGTACCTACAGTTGAAGGATATCTTCTTCAGTTACATGCTGACTCTCCAGTGCCATCAACAGCTGGAGTACCTGTTACTGCGGTTCCTGAGACTTCACTGCTGAGTTCCCAAGGTAGTAGTCAAGTCACGTTATGCTGATCTTAGTGCAAGTTTAGAGTAGGAGATGGCTTAAGTAGTTAATATGACCTTGGTTTTTTATCATCAGAGAGCCTATTTCTTTGGTTGTTCCCAAATGTGTGCATCGTAGTTGTAGAAAACTCAGCTTTAACTTGTCTCTGTCAGTTTTGGCCAGCTACATGAATTTGCAGATATTTAGATATTTGTACAGTGCTGGGCATGATTTGAGAAAGATAGATAAAATCCTTTTCTCACTGCTTCCTGACTGGCCATTCCGATCTTCATAACCAAGTCTTCCTTCAGGCAGCTTCAGGTCTCCCTCTTAATTACTGGGATAGATTCCAACCAACTCAATATTAAGTTTTACATAACTGATTTAAATTTGCTTTTGTTTACCTGAAAGGTGGCTCTTCTCTACATCAAAGTCCACAGTCGTTGCCTAGCATCCCTTATCCAGAAATGAAGGTGGATCATCCCAGTCAAACAAATAATGTCATTCCTAATAACGTAAGTGTAAATTGAAAAATACCTAAGTGCCAAATTAGCATGGGAAGTGAGAGAACTGCTAAAACACTGTCTCAGTTTTAAAAGTCCCTGCATACTTTTTAGGCCTTAGAAAACAAACAAACAAACAAACAAAGGCAGCTGCTGAAGTAGTTCTGTCTGTTTTCTTACATCCTTCTTACTTGTGTGATCAACAGACAGTCTTTTAAGTCTTATTCCTGGTAATGCAGAAAGGGAACTGCAACTGTAATCGCTTCCAGCATGCTAACTGGGAGCTTGATACTGTCCTCAAAATGATGGTGAAACTACTGTGGGAGGCAAAAAGGATAACTTCTTTGTTAGTGGGTTTGTACTAGTCTGCTTAGTTGCAGGTTCCTTCTACAGCTTAAAACTAATTGTCTATTCTAGTTGTGCAGTTTGTACGTGTTCCACTGATTTGCTGATTTAAAAGAAAGAGAGAGGGGAAGACTCTGGCTAAAGGATGACAGTTTTAGGAATTTAGAGGTTTTTGGGTTTTTTTAATTGTGTAAAGCCTCAGGTCTTTATGGGGTCCATAATGTATTCTTGTAGAAAACACTTGTAGAAGTACTGTGAATTTTACCAGCAGCAGAAATCTCTTCAGTATATGCCAGGACAGCAAAGGTTGAAAGCCTCTGTGATTGTAATTTCTTTTTTCCCATCCACTCAAGTCCCACCAGTAGACTAAATGTATGTATCAATGAACTTCTATGTAATAACATAAGAATGTGAGCTCACTCTCAGATAAAATTCTGTGTGTGCCAGGAACATTTCCAAGGCAACTTTGATGTATAATGGCTAAGATAAAGTGGATTGTGAGGTTGCTCTCTTGCTTTAAATTAAAATGCTAGAGGGGTTTGGTGGAGGACTTTTGTTTGTTTTCAAGCAAGTATTTTAATTCCACATTTGCAACTGGTATTTCTGAACTTTTTAGTTAAACATTAACAAATGTATTGTTTTGGTTAGGTCCAAGTTTCCCTTTCATCCAACTCATTATTAAAAGTAGAAGGAAAAGACAAGGTCACAGCACCTGAAAACAAGATTACACAGGAGACTATGAAAAACCATGGCGATGCTACAGGATTCAAAGAATCAAATGCCCCTTCTGTTTTGCCTGTTTGTACTTCAAGTAAGATGACTATAGAATAAAAATTAATTAAAAAGGGGGAGTTAACCTTATTTTGTGTTTACGAGATGAATTTTATTTCTGTATTGCAATTTGAAATTATTTTAGAGGTCTTTGTCATTTAAAAACAAGTAACTTGTGCTAGTTATTACTGTACATCATTTTATAAGATACAAGGGAAAATGAAACCTTAAGTTGTTTGAATGGTTGCAAGTGAAGTGAAATTCTCAGTGTACTCATTATTATGGTGGAAAATGTGTCTCTTTAAGCATAAATAGCCCTTCTTAACATCAAAGAACAGACTGACAGGACCAGATTGATTTTACAACATTAAGCTGATAGTAACTCCAGGCTCTCTTTGATACTGCTGCTATCAGATAATAGTGAAACGCTATTAGCTGATGTGAAGTTTTAGGCAATGTAGAAAGCAGCGTGTTTCTCTCTCACTGTAGAGGAAATAGAAGATGAGCAGGCACTGATTTAAATGTTTCACTGAAGATGCCTTAAGTTCAGTGGGGTGAATCCAGGCTCAGTTATCTGACCTCCTTATATTTGACTTTCATGTAATTGTTGGCTTTTCATTTTCTTCACAGTGTAATTTAAGCATTGTGTGGAAATTTTGGGTCTTTTGTGTGGAAATTTTGGATCTTGGTGCTAAGTGAGAAACGGACTTAAACAGTGGTTAAAGTTGATTGTTACAGATTTGTGACACTGATCTGTGAAGATACTTTATATTAGATTTTTTTTTTTGCAAATTAAACCTTTTGTAGCCAAATAGCTATAGAATAGCAAGCTTAAATGAAATTGCCGTTTTACTTTAACTGTTTACATATTTATGACTCTGCAGACAGACTCTCATTAAGTTATATACCTAAAGAAAGTACTAGCAATTAATATAATTTAATCTATCCTAGCCCAAATCTGAGCTAAACTCTGATTTTATATGGAACTTAAACCAAGTTGAGATGTTAGGTGTTATCAATATTGAATTCTAGTTAATATTTTCTTTTTTTAAGGTCCTCAGACTTCAACAAATGTAGGTGAATTACATGACTTGGACAAACGAACTGTAAATCCTGATGCTTCTGTATCCAGTACCTCCAGCGCACAAACTATGGTAACCCAGCAGGCTGTTAAAACTGAATCATCAAGTACAAATGGGGCAGTTGTTAAAGATGAAACTTCACTAACAACATTCAATTCAAAATCTGAAGGTTTGAAATGCATTTCACGTACTGTATTTTGAGCCATATATATCTAAGGCCATCAGAGTTCTTCTAGTGTGGTGGGATCCCCGTCTTGACTGCTACCTGGGACTGAGATAGGGCTTTGGGCATTGAGGACCTTAGGCAGCATGGATGATCTCTGCTGATTTAACCATCTATTGAAATCAGGATGTTCCTTTTATACATTTATAAAACCATTTTGTTTCTTGTAAGCAGAAAGTCCTTTGAATCTTCATTTATGCAGAAGCCGATTTTCTAAATAGCAGTGGCAGCCAGTTTTGGTGCCCATAGTGCATTTGCTTTCATTCAGTGATTGTCCATTTATTTAGTCACCAAACGGCTACAAATAGCAACCTTAGATGGTTTTGATTTTAAACAATTGGCCTTGGTAACAAACGTGGCCAGTTCATGGGGCTAGCTCACAGCTAGTTAAATGTAGCGACCTCTTCACAGTCTGAGATGTGAAATAAGCAGCAATGCAGAAACAAATCATATTGGTAGATTTTTTAAGTTTTGTTTTTCCTGAGTGTCAGCATGCTGTACTTGCTATTGTTTTGAGTGTTAACTGAAGAACTTTATTCTCTTATTGAAGCTGTGTGAGTAGTGTAGTTTTTACCGAAAAATATTAAATTTTAAAAGCAGAACACAGAAACACAAGTATAGAATACTAATACTCCATTGCATTGCTTATGTACTTATCTTTTTTTTTAAGATTCAATTTTAAATTTGATAAATGTTATTTTCCTATTTGCTAGCATTGTTTAAAGATTTACTTCTCGTGTTCAGAATTCTGACTGAATTAATGTTAGAAACAATGCGTGCAAATTAAGATTCCATGCTTAGACAGTTCATACAGTGTTTTTAGTATGTGCCTCAATGTGGTATTCAGATTATTTGTTCACAAATATTTCGTATCGCTTTCATAACTCGGTCACTTCTTAGGATTTTCTGGGTCCTGCCTTCTGTTTGTATTATCTGTAGCAGAGTGCAATGCCGGGCTCTTGCAATTGTTCTGTAAATATGGTGCAAGCCAAGATTATTTGTCGGTGTTGTAAATAGTACTGCATGCAAAACAAGTCCAAGATATACTTTTGCCACAGATACTTGTAAATGGCAATTGAGGTCAACTTTCATAGTCTGTGGACTTTGTGTTAAATTTTTCATATCAATTAAGGTTTTAAAATATAACTTTTTGTTTCTAGCTGCGGAATCTGCTTATGTCACGCCTTCGACAAGGGTCAGTACCGGACAGACAAATGATTCACACTCCTCTGTAAGTCTGACAAAGTATAATCTAATGGCTGTATTTATTGTTCTGTTAATTAGTTGTAAGGGCTTTACTGTTTCCCTTTCATTATCTCTCTGAAAGAAGAGCAATGTATATTTGGGGCTTGCAGTGAATAACACTGGGGTAAACATTTATGTTGTAAAACTAATCACATTGTGTGGGTTTGATTTGAGTCTAAGTATCAGCTGTGTAGCTGGGAGGAGATCCAAGTCTGTATTTCAGCTGTTGAATCATTTTTATCGACTGGCACAGTGGAACGGTCTTTCTGCTGCATGATGTGCAAATGTAAAATGTGTTTCTGTATGCACAACTGAATTTAAAATGAAGTATGTATTAGATCAGACTAGCGTTAGCTGCTGATCTATAGGTTTGAAGCGTAACTAAACTGACATCTTGATGTTTTTCCCTAGAGGAGATGGGGACTGACTATGCAAGCTGTAAATACTACCTGAAAAAGTAAATGCTTCCTATTTCACCTGCTTACAACTTAGTACACAAAACCAAGGTGCCAGTGTTGCCACAAATAGAGAGGAGCAAAGGATGGGAAGAAGCAGCAGCAGCTAATAAAGCGGTTGGGGTACTTTCACCAAGAGTAGCTGCCATTCCTGCCCTTTTTCCATAGGATCGTGGCCCATGTGTGCTGGGCACACTGACTGTGCAAGCACCCTCCCTGGTGCCTGGAGACAAGCAAGAAAGACAGTTTGTGGGTCAGTCAGAAACAGTTCCCGTGCCCTCCGCCACCATCACCCCGTGCCGCAGTAGAGACCCTGTTCTCAGCTGCAAGCAAGTTAGAATGGTTTTGGCTGGAAAAGACCTTTAAGATCATCAAGTCCACCCACTGATTGAGTTCTGCTAAGTCTGCCACTAGACCATGTTCCCAAGTACAACATCTACTCGTCTTTTAAACACCACCTTCAGCAATGGTGACTCAGCCACCTCCCTGGGCAGCCCATTCCAATGCCTGATAACCCTTTCAGTAAAGAAGTTCGTCCTAATATTCAACCTAAATCTCCCCTGAGGCCATTTCCCCTTGTCCTGTCACTAGCTACCAGGGAGGAGAAACCAACCCTCACCTCGCTATAACCTCCTTTTAGGTAATTGTAGGGCAATAAGCCTGAAAGAGAGTATATTTGGGCCTGAGGGATATCTGAATCCCAGGTAGAGCTACTGATGTTGGACTGTGTTGTGGAACTTCTTAACCTCTGAGTGAAGTTAACTCACAACTACATGCTGCTAGAGCTACCTACAAAACAAAGCTGCTACAGCTTTAAACTTCTTCCCCTCCCTGTTTAAACCAGAGCGTCAGAAGTAACATCCCAACCGCGTGGTTTCTTAAAAACGTTGGACAGTGAATCAATGTATAAGAACCAGCTGGTTTTGAACAGTATTTTAATAACATATACATATTCATTTGAAGTATAAGAAAGTAACACTGGTATAACAGAAGATTCTTTCTTACATACACTAGAATCTTAACATTTTTTTACATTGTGTTAAGTAGTCTACATAACGTGTTCTTCACCTACTAGAAAACTCCACAAAGGCAGATGGCACCACTGAAAACAAGAGACCGGCAGTGGTGCGATGTTGGAATTTTTAAGAACAACAGCGCTGTGGTGAGCCAGTTCTACTTGCTGCCAGAGGAAACACTAAACTTCTCTAACAAGGTAGTTGCTAATCCTTCTCTGACATAACTCGCACATACGTAGTTTGGAATCTGTTGCTCATGTGGTTGACAACAAAATGTGAGATTTTCTGATATTGTAGCAGGGTCTGGTGCTTATAGAAGTTTTGTATTTTGTGACCAGTGGTTTCTTACATATTTTGCTCTCCTAAAACAGATTAATTCTCTCTGTTTTGTATGGTAAAACGGAACATCTTATTTTACTATTGCTAATTCTTTGTATATTTTTATTTCTAGCCTTAGGAAAGATTTTTAAACTTGGTGAACTTTCAAAGCAGTGAAAATTCTTAAAAACTGAAATGTTTTGATAAAAGTTTCTTCTGTTTCCAGTATCTGCTTCCAAATTGTGAAAGATACTAGTAAAACAAAGGCTAGGCTGTTGAAAAGACAAGATATGGAACTGTAATGGGTTTTGTATAGGATTTTTCTATCTGAAAATGCTGTAGGTATGAAACTTGCAAAAATGCTGTAGTTTTGATGGTGAAAGTGAAAATTAATGATGTCCTAGTGAACTGGAATGAGTATGTGTTTTCTTGGGAGAGAAGCAAAAGAACAGAATGCTTTCTTTGAAAGCACTTCACTATAGATATTGCACATCTTGATTGTAAAGAACGTAGTACAATTTTCAGTGTTTACATTGATTGTGATTTTTTACGCATTATTCAGAAGGAAAATACTTCCATTGGAAGTTTAAAGGATGCATCAATAATTATCTTAAACATGGGAATATAGTAGCACAGAATGTTTTAGAAACCTATTTGTTACCAACTTACAGTGTCTTTCTTTAAAAATATTTTGGTTACCTCTGCATCAAATTGCAGCTATAGGAACAACTGGTTTTGAAAGAAAAATATTTTTTCATAGTATCACAGGATGGTTTGGGCTGGAAGAGACCTTAAAGATCACCCAGTTCCAACCCCCATTGCCAGGGGGAGGGACACCTCCCACCAAACCAGGCTGCTCAAGGCCCCATCCAACTTGGCCAACTCTTTCTAGGACAGAAGAGTGTGCTAATTAAGGCATAATCTGTACAGTTGGGAATGCTACTTTGTTTTTACTTTGCTGAGTAAAAGTAGCTAAGAAATGCAGTTCAATTTAAATGACTGAAAAGTGGGAGGGTTTTTTGGTTTGAGATGTAGCCTCATATTGCATCTTAGATCCATTGTATTGAGGTGAGCTAGTGCCTCACTTGAGCCTTTTTGCAAATACTGATTTAAGTAGAAAAGTATTAGATAGATTTTTGTTTTCAATTAAATTTATTAATCTCAGTTTATCACTGCTGACTTTGTATTTTTTAAAACTAATGTGTTTAGAATATTTCAAAAAATAACTCAATTGTTCCTTTATTTTCAGATGGGAAGTGCGAATGTAGCAGACTACAGATTACTTAAGAAACAGGATCTCTTTCCAGGCACTGTGTACAGGTTCAGAGTTGCTGCAATTAATGGCTGTGGTGTTGGGCCTTTCAGTAAAATCAGTGAATTCAAAACTTGCATTCCAGGTTTTCCTGGAGCTCCTTCTACAGTCAAAATCACCAAGGTGAGAAATATAAATAATTCTAATTTTGATATATAAAATTCTAGTCACAAGCCTAATCTCAGATGGGTTGTTGGTCTTTTCTTGGATATTTTCCCAAGTTAAAATTGTAATATCAAATAGTGTCACATGCTTACTTGGCTAATTTTGCTCAATGTAATATCTTGAAGAAAATTTCTGTAAAGAGTTATTTTAAGACTTATTCATCAAGTTACCAGATACACATCCTACTCAAATCATCTGATAGTTTCCCCATGGTTTTCTCTTTCTGTGTAGTTGAATCTATAAATTTTTACCTTGATTTTTTAAAAAAGAGTCAAAAGACACATCCTTGCCTTCAAAGAGTAATGTTAAAATTCTGATTTTATATTCGAGGGGGGGTTTCTGTATTTTTATATTTACATGAGCCGGAAATGTACATTCATAGCCCAGAAGGCCAGTTGTATCCTGGGCCACATCAAAAGCGCAGCCAGCAGGTCAAGGGAGGTGGTTCCCCCCTCTACTCCGCTTTTATGAGACCCCACCTGGAGTACTATGTCCAGTTCTGAAATCCCCAACATAAGAAGGATATGGGATTTGTTGGGGTGAGGCCAGAGAAGACCGCGAAGATGATCAGAGGGCTGGAGCACCTCTCACACAAGGACAGGCTGAGAGAGTTGGGGTTGTTCAGCCTGGAAAAGAGAAGGCTCTGGGGAGACCTTATAGTGACCTTCCAGTACCTGAAGGGGCTACAGGCAAGTTGGGGGGGACTGTTCACAAGGGCACTGAGTGACAGGACGAGGAGCAATGGCTTTAAATTGAAAGGGGGAAGATTTAGATTAGACATTGGGAAGAAATTTTTCACAATGAGGGTGGTGAGGCACTGGCACAGGTTGCCCAGGGAAGTTGTGGCTGCCCCATCCCTGGAGATGTTTGGGGCCAAATTGGATGGGGCCTTGGGCAGCCAGTGGGAGGTGTCCCTGCCCACAGCAGGGGGATAGGAACTGGATTGGCTTTGAGGTCTTTTCCAACCCAACCCACTCCCTGATTGTATGATTAGAGTATCCAGTGCTTATCTACATACTATCATGTTTTCTCCTTTTTTTTTCAGAGTGTAGATTGTATTCATCTTTCCTGGGAGCCTCCTGCTTCACCCTCTGGAAATATTTTAGAATATTCTGCCTATTTAGCGATCCGTTCCCCGCAATTACAGGAAAATCCAAGTCAGCTTGTATTTATGAGAATATACTGCGGTCTTAAAACATCGTGTATAGTGACTGCTGCCCAGCTTTCCAATGCTCATGTTGATTACACTTCCCGACCTGCTATCGTGTTCAGAATTTCTGCGAAGAATGAGAGAGGATATGGACCAGCCACACAAGTTCGGTGGCTTCAAGGTAAAGTCGGTGTCATGCACTGTGTTTAGATGGGCAGTGAAGAAAACAGAGCATTGTTTCTCATCTCTAGAACCAACACTTCTCTCAGTAGTGCGTGTGAAGTTCTTGAAATGTTGCTTTGTTCATTATTGAAAATGTTAAGAAAATTTAGTTGCTGAATTTGGCATAGGATTAAAAATTTTTGTTTATAATTGCTCACAAGCAAAGAGAAGCAAGCACTGAAATGGTGCTTATTGAGCCTTACCTAGTTCCTCAAATAATAAAAGTCCAGTAAGCTTCTCATTTCTCTGGGCTTTACTTCAGCTCAAAAACTTCTAGTAAGAAGTAGTTTAGTTATGCGCATGGGTGTGATCAGGGCTTTTTCCCAGCCTTTCCCCCCTCTGTATTATAAACATTTTCCATAAGGTGACATAGGTACTTCTGTGCATTGCAAAAATAAGTCTGTATGACGGCCAGAAGAGGTTTTGTGTTCATGTCTCTGTGCTTGAATTTGTGCAGGTTCATGGTGAGTTGAGAATGGGAATGGATCCACTGAAAATAAAGATTAGTTTTTAGTCTTAGAAGGTGAGCCAGAAGGGATCAGTAAGCCAATCCAAGGGCTCAAGACAAGTTTTGCTGGCTTCTCCTCTCATCCTACTCCTTTCCTTTTCTGGCTTAGCTTTCTGCTAACTGGGAGCTGGCTTTGCTCAAGAGCTCCTGTGAGCATGGAGGAAGGCTAGGAAGGGCAGAGCAGGGGGAACGTGCCTACCTCTCAGGGAGTAATGATGTGTTGGATCAGTGTAGGAGACCTCTGGTACCTGGGCTGTGATCCATGGGGTGTGGTTGAAAGCCAACTGAATACACAGCTGCTTTTCTTTGAACATACCTTTTCCTAAGGTGGAGAGCGACAGTGAAGGAATTGTCTCCTGGAATCTTTAGTATTGCTGTTTTAGCCCTTTAATTGGCAAAGTTTTTGACCATGATCTATATCCTAGAACTCTGAAACAGAGTAGTTGTTAGAAAGTGTTTGGCTGTACAGTGTGAAATTATGAAACATTTAACAGTGTCTCCTTCTTTTTGCAGATCTGAAAACATCAAGCTCAAAGTAGAAACAACATAATCTCAAGTTTCGAATGTAGTGTTCAATGTAGCTCTTGTACTATTTGTAAATGCTACAAATATTTTATTTTTGCATTGTTTTTATCTTAAAAAAATATATAATCTTTTTTATGTTTGAAACATCAGCGCTACACAGCCTTGCTCAGGTGTGAGTACCATAGAGAAACTAAATTGAAGATGGCAGGATGGACGATGATCTTCTATCCAGTAGCTCTTTTTGGTAGCAATAGTTGAAATGTAAGATATACATGGTTTCAAATAAAAAATAAATAAATAAATAAGGAATTGGCACATGCAGTAGTGTTTGAGATAGAGTCCCCATGATTGCTACAGATCTTGCATAGATAATTCTTAAGATTTGGTATATGAGCAAATTACGTTTGGTTTCAGTTCCTTATATCACATTGTGGTGCCTGAGTACAAGGCAAGAATTTCCAGTTATTATATAGTAACTTAAAATGTATAAATATTTTAATATATACTTTTTTTGTAAAGAAATGATTTTTCTACTATTTGTAACAAATATCTTAATCTTGAAAGATATCCCCCGAAGATTTAAAAGGAAGAAGATAAACTTAGTAATTTCTCTTATTACAAAAAAAGTAAATTCATTGTAAATGCACTACTAATATTTAGAATTATCCTTTTGTAGATGTACAAATCTTAAACTTGTAAATACCAATGTTTACAAGAGACCATTCTGGTCTGGTATTAAAACTTCCATGAGATTCATTCTCTCTTTTTTTTTTTTTCTCAAATCCATATGCTTTGCTTTTAGCATATGCTTGCTTTTTGCACTAATAATACTTACCTCATTCCTGTGTTTGTAATCACTTGTGTTGCTTCCATAATGTTTCTGTAAAGCTTCAATCTGAAAATTTTAACCAAAGTTTAGAATACACGGTAAGCAATTTTGCACATATTATAGGGCAACTTCCAACAGATTTATTCCAGTTAATCTTCTGAAGTGCTTGTTTGCTTTACCAGTATATTCTACCAATCAAGTTCAGTATTTCCCTGTCAAGTTCAGTATCTCCCTTTTACTATGCATCCTTTTACATTAACTAGCTAGCTGATAAATTCAACAAGCATTACTTCTAGGAATAGGTTGATCCATTCCTATGCTAAAAGAAAAAAAAATTGTTCACAGTAGTGAAATAAAGGTAAACATTTTAAATGCTATTTATGTATCTATATATAAACCTATGTTTACCAAAGTGTAGAGGAAAATGGCTGAGTTGGACAAGGTCACTAGGTGAATAGATTGAGGCACCTAAATAAGATATATTTTAAAATACAATCTAAATTATTTACTGTGCAATGAAGTTTATACCTTGCACTTTAATTTTTGCCCTGAATGCCAAAAGACTGTACATCAAGGTAGAATTTCTTGCCTCTGCCAGTTAAATTTGTCTTAAGAGGGTTTGTAAATATATAAACTAAAATAAATGATGTGCCTGGTTTGGTGGGAGAAGTATCACTGAAATTCTAGAGATTTAACAGCTCAAGTATCCCAGAGCAGATTTAATAGCCAAGTTTTAGCTACCCTGATTCTCAGGGTTGTAGTGGAAGTACTAATACAGCCTTAATTATCGCAACGCATCACGTGCTATAATAGCATATGAAAAAGTGCTGGGGACCATCAATCACTATAATAGTGTTAATTGTGGCACAGGAGTAATCCATGGGATTTTACTCCAGAGAAAAATCTTGTATTTATGATAATGACAGATATCCCAGATTCACTTTAAACAGTGTTTATATAGTATGAATGTATAGGACTTTTCCTGAAGTCAAATGGCTTTAAAATATTTGTCTGTTTCATCAAGTATGATCTCACTACCAATACTGTCTGATAACTAAAATACCATACAGACAAACTGTTAACTAGAAGAATAGAACTTGTTTTTTTCTTACTAGTACTGTGAAAGAAGCCGTTAGAGAAAACACTTGTGGCTTTGATTTTTATTGGTTGATAGCTGTGATCGTAGAGTTGTTATTTAAGAATAAAGTCTCTTGGGTATGTCTGGGTGGAGTTTTTTGCACTTGGTTTCATACGCTTTGCACAATTTCTTTTTCAGTGGGTATGTCACAACCTACCAAAGGGTAAAACTGTGGCGTTTTCCATGAAAGTATAATTTCCTTGTAAGTGTGCTTTCTTCAGCTGACTTGACACGAGATGTCACTTTCTCTTCTTTGTCCAAGCTGGGTGATGTTGAATAGTGATCATATGCAAGTCTTCGGTTCCTTACAGTTTTACTTTACAATGAAATTGTGGTACACGCTGTAAAATACACTCTGTGGTCTGTTTTTAGAACTGTATTTATAATGTCTGAATCCCACCTGTTTGCTTATCAACTAGATATCAGACAAATAATGATTCTTTGATTTTTTTTTCAATTCATTTGGAAGACTGTTAACACTGGCTCTTTGAGAATCTGTGTTATCCATTTATTTCATATCTCGCTAAAGGACATATAACGGAAGCTGAATTCTATCAGATGACAGTAACCATATTGTAGAAGTGTCTAGGTTTACTAAACAACGTGGGGAAGTTGGGCCTGTGTTAAGCATAGGACAGTCGTGCCAGTTAAGGCAGACGCCACTACAGCTTCAACTTAAGAATGTTCTTGTGAAAGTGGAAATGAAGTGAACAATAACCTACACTTTGTGTTTTCAAAGTAATTATAGCAATATCTTTTGAATGTAGTTTGGAGTAGAGCACATGATCATGCCATAAACTCTGAAGATATAATAGGTATAACTGTTGTTATCAGCTATTTCAGGATAGCAAGTTTGACATGAACTTAGTCTTACAGCCTGTTACTTAATGACCTCTACAAGGAAACTGACATTTTGTACAATTGAAGTTATCAGTCTTATTTCGAAGCATTGTTTGTTCTTTGTAATAAAGTGGTTGTCCTATCAGAATGCATTATAAACACTGAAGCCTGTGTCTGTTTTTTCGAAGGTGCATGTGTACAAACTTCAATTTTCTGCTCTTCTTTAGAAAGGGGGATGATACAGAGAAGAGAGTGAGTATATGTGTCTCGAGGGGCGATGAGGGGGATGGGGAGTGTTGGTGATAAGCATTGTAACTCAGTATTACTCTTTCATAAAGATTATTTCCCAAGTTACTTCTTGGTTACCTCTTAGTTGAGGTTTATTAAAAGAATGGGATGTGAGTGAGCATTTCCTGTGCTTGGAAGGCTTCAAGTAAGGGTAGGAATTGTGTGCATCTCTGACCTTCTCCCAAATGTCCCAGTCTTAGGGCAAGTTGCTAAGCTTTTGTGGCAGTTGACTGTGCTGGGGAAATAAGTAATGGGTGTTTCCAGAAGCTGGGGAGAAGAGAGAAGCAAGTGAACTGAATGGTCTACAGAACTGTTTCTAGACCTCTTTAAGAGACTTCCCATAAGAAACTGCTAAAAGCCGTCTGCTCCAATATGATCTCTTCCTTACGTTCCTAGCTATTACTGTAGAGTAACTGTTGTCTTATTTTCAATTATTTCTGATCCTTGCATTGATCAAAAAAGAAATGGGAAAACCTAAACAATCGGTGAAGAATTCCCTCACTGTGCTTTTTTTTTTTTCTTTCTGTTGCTAAGATTCTCGGAATAGGAGTTACTTTTCTCTTTAAGGCAGACGTGAATTTGCTGCATGAATTTGTCTTAAAAACAACTCAGAATTTTAGAGGTTGTTTTTTCTTTGTAGCGTTAGCTGGTTCCTGGTGTATTTTTATAACATTTTCTAACAAGCTAAAGGCCAGGGGTTTTATTCTGTGGCTTCCAGTTCTGACACTGAAGCATTTGCCGATTCCCAAGGCATGGGTGTAGCATAAGCTGCTGGCATTGTGTTAGCAGTTAATGTGTTCCTCCTCCTGTTAGTAGCTGTGAAAAACTTCATTTTGGTGTATTTTCCATTGATCTGAAGCGAAGCAGAGATCCCTTTTATTAGAACTTCCAAATGTTAGTTGAAAGTAGCAGGAAAATGAGCTTAAAGCTTTCTTCATAGAGTAGCTTGGGTTGGAAGGGACCTTAAAAATCATCCAGTTCCAACCCTGGGCAGGGGCACAACCCACTAGACCAGGCTGCCCAAGGCCCCATCCAGCCTGGCCTTGAACACCTCCAGGGATGGGGCAGCCACAGCTTCCCTGGGCAACTTAGGCCAGTGCCTCGCTACCCTCAGAGTGAAGAAATTCTGTCTAGTCTAAAACTGCCCCTCTCCAGTTTATACCCATTGCCCCTTGTCCTGTCACTGCAAGCCTTTGTGAACAGTCCCTCCTCCCCTTTCAAGTAGTGGAAGGTCGCTATAAGGTCTCCTTGGAGCCTTCTCCAGGCTGAACCACCCCAACTCTCAGCCTGTCCTCATCTGGGAGGTGCTCCAGCCCTCGGATCATCCTTGTAGTCGTCCTCTGGACCTGTTCCAACAACTCCATATCCTTCTTCTGTTGAGGATTCCAGACCTGGACACAGTATTCCAGATGAGGTCTCACAAGGGAGGAATAGAGGGGCAGAATCACCTCCCTCATTAATAAGCCTTTAGGATACTGCACCCTCAATGCTTCCTGCAGAGAGAGGAAATCCCTCCGGCGTGCTCTGTGGGGCAGGAGGAGGAGGCTGGGTATGGAGCAGGATCGTAGCGTGAATGAACGGTGCTGGGTCTCAGCCAGAAAACTTCTTGCCTGCACCTGCAGCCTCGGCCGTGCCCTTAAACAGGCCTGGATTTTGATAAAAATCCCAAACCAACCTGTGTGGCCTGGCCTGAGTACAAGCAACAGGATCCACAAGACAGAACCCATCTGTCTTCCCCAAACCATGGGGTGATGGTTGAACCCACTTAGAAACAGCCCTTTGCAAATGCTGTCCTGGTCTGGATTGGGGGGAGCCTTGGCTGCAGACCGTGGGTGCTCAGGAGTGCAGGGCTTGGTGCTGGAGTCGCAGCCTTCCTTCCTCCCTCCCTTTCGCTTTCCTTGCCCACGCATCCCCCAGTCAAGCATAAAAGCCATCATTGGGCTGTGCTGCTAGTGACAGGAACGGGAATTGCTGCACAGGGAAAAAGAATGGATAATGGGAGAGTCATGCCTGGAGGGCACAAGGCAGCCGAGTTTAATTTTGGATATGAGATGGTGTTAAGTTTGCTCTGCTGGGCTCATCAGCAAAGAGGCGGCAGCAGCACAGCAAGAAGGGAGAGAGGCTGTTGCTTTATGGGTGGGAGAGGGGGAAGGAGGAGGAGGGCTGGGATGGGAGGCAGACACGAGAGATCTCTGAACCGTTTGGGCCTGTTTATCTAACTCCATCCGTATGTCCCTGATGTTAGGTCCTGAAGATCTGGGATCTAAACAGGCTGTAAGTGGCTCTTTGCTTTGTTCCCAAAAGCCTGAAGTGCTTCATGTTAACTGTTGAACTTACAGACCTGCCAGTTACAAAAAAAAAACTTACCAAACTGGGGCTGGATTTGGTTTGCTGTCATTGTTTTGTTGTGGAGGTTCTTGCCTCTTGCAAGCATCTGCTTTTAATGTGTGACATAATTGCTAAGCTGGTAGAGCAGCTCCTTAAAATGAAAATTAAGGCTTGGATATGGTAACTTCAAAGAGAAAAGAGACAAAGCATTTCCGTGTGTGCCAAAGCGTAAGTAGTGTTCAGAGAGTTATTTCTGTATCATCTGATGAAATTGTTACCCACACATGGAAGTTATCAAGATAGAGTTATTTCCACGTGATTCTTAAAAGAGGCATCCTGGGCGTTGTCCCATCTTAGGAGGTTCAAAACCACCAGTTCCTTGTCTTTCTTTGCACTGGGGTTTTTTCGTTTGCATTCCTCCATTTAAATGGTTTTTGCGAGGGGCTCTTAAATGCCTTATAGGATAAACACCTCCCTTTTATATATAACAAGGCCAAGGGCTGGTTCTTGCACTTGGGTCACAACCCCACGTAGCGTTAAAGGCTTTGGAGAGCAGTGGCTGGAAAGCTTCCAGGAGGAGAAGGACCTGGGGGTGTTGGTTGGTAGGAGGCTGAATATGAGCCAGCAGTGTGCCCGGGTGGCCAAGGGCATCCTGGCCTGCATCAGGAAGAGCGTGGCCAGCAGGACCAGGGAAGTAATCCTTCCACTGTAGTCGGCGCTGGTGAGGCCACACCTGAAATGCCGTGTGCAATTTTGGGCCCCTCGCAACAAGGACATCGAGATGCTGGAGCGTGTCCAGAGAAGGGCAGCAGAGCCGGCGAAGGTTTTGAGCACAGGCCTTATGAGGAGAGGCGGAGGGGGCTGGGGCTGTTTCATCTGGAGAAAAGGAGGCTGAGGGGAGACCTCACCACTCTCTACAACCATCTGAAAGGAAGTTGTAGTGAGGTAGAGGTTGGCCCCTTCTCCCTGGAAGCTAGTGACAAGACAAGGGGAAAGGGCCTCAAGATGCACCAGGGGAGATTTAGGTTGGATATCAGGAGGAACTTCTTTACTGAAAGGGTTATCAAACATTGGTACAGGCTGCCCAGGGAGGTGGCTGAGTCACCATCCCTGGAGATGTTTAAAAGACGAGGAGATGTCGTACTTGATTAAGGATGTGGTCTAGTGGTGGACTTAGCAGAGCTGGACTGCAGGTTGGACTTCATGATCTTTGCCAACTGAAAAATCATTCTGTGATTCCGTGATACACAGTGCTGATGATTCACCTTTGAGAAAAAGCTATTAGGTAGGAGTATACAAGTACTAGCTCGTAAGCAGTAGGAAGTACCTCATTTTTTTCATTTTAGTAGCAACTTTTAATTCTTTCTTTATTGCACTTTGCCTGAGTAGGGAGGAGCCTCCTGCATGTTGACTTTATGTGCTATCTCCTCTGGAAGGAAAATGTTTGGAGCCTGGAAGCAACTCTCTGAAATTACTGTCTTGAAAGAAAAGACTTGAAATTTCAATCTAACAGTTTAAGGTTTCACCTACTTAGGTTACAGCATAAATGTTTTAGCATAAATAAATACAGATTATTTATATAATTATTTAAAGATTAATTACTGAGATCCGTTTCTTGTAGTTGTGCTGCTGTTAGAGGATTAGGAAGATGAAGCTGCTGTAGAAAGGTGCTGCGGAGCTGCCTGAAGCAACATGGGAGCGGCCGGCTAGGCAGCACAAAACTGCCAGTTATTGTCAATGTTTGTACAGAACTTGATCTCACTGCATCCACTTGAGACGCTTTGGACAAGTTTCAGTTGCTTGGCGTGTAAAGTGTGGCTGTTGCTGCTGGTTTTGAATGGAGAAAGAGTGGGCTCGTCCTCCGATGCAGCAACTCCCCAGACCCTGCTGTTCATGTTCTCATCCCACAGCAACAGAGCCTGTTTCCCCATAGCAGAAATGCTCTCCAGCTGGATAGAGGTGGCATTTCAGATTCTTTCCCTTCTCCCCAGCTTTTCCTTCTAGCTCCAGGCAGCTTCCTGACCACCAGATTGTTTCTCCTGCTGTGTCACGTTACACAGGGAACTTGGGCATCTGAGTGGGTTTTGGACAAGGAATTGGATGCTGCAGAAACTCGTGCATTCCCAAATCCTTTATCTGCACTACACTCTCTTTGCCAGTGATGGGACATAAGGTCCGATGGAGTCAAGTATTTGTCTTCATAGAGGTTGCAGAGGTGAGTAAAAATAGTCCATGCGCCTCCTAATTGGCCGTTTACTAACATGGAGACCACATTTTAGCTAGTTTTATTTCAAGTGACATTTGTACCTCAGCTCTGAGCCTTCGGTGTGCAGGTGGAAGTTGGTTTGATTTGCTGTCCCCGGTCCAGTGTCGTAGGTTTGGAAGGGACCTAAAGATCATCCGGTTCCATCCCCTCTGCCGTGGGTGGAAGATGCTCTCATCATAGCAGTCATGTCATTTCAGACAGATTCCTTGCTCTTATTTACTGAATGATATTGGTGATTTTAAAAAGATTCCTCTGTATTTTTGCCTTTGAGTTCTGCCATGCTAAAGACCCACCTGTACCAAATACCATCAAGTGCCATGAAGGGCCACAAAGATGATCTGAAGGCTGGAGCACCTCTGCTATGAGGACAGGCTGAGAGAGTTGGGCTTGTTCAACATGGAGAAGAGAAGGCACTGGGGAGACCTTATGACAACTTTCCAGTGCCTGAAGGGCCTCCAGGAAAGCTGGGGAGGGGCTCTTTATCATGGAGTGCAGTGATAGGACAAGGGGTAATGGTTTTGAGCTGAAAGAGGGGAGATCTAGGTTAAATATTAGGAAGGAATTTGTTACTCTTACAGTGGTGAGACACTGGCACAGGTTGCCCAGGGAAGCTGTGGCTGCCCCATCCCTGGAGGTGTTGAAGGCCAGGTTGGATGGGGCTTTGAGCAGCCTGGTCTGGTGGGAGGTGTCCCTGCCCATGGCAGGGGCGTCTCTTCCAACCCAAAGCATTCCATTCTCCTATGAAACACATCTAAGGAATCACTCTTCTGCTGCAGCTGTCGCTGGGCAAGCTACAACCGTTGACTAGGTCCGTGACTTACCCCCAGTTTCGGGAGGGCTGTGTACTAGGGCAGGGAACCACTATGGGTTGGACACAACCCTTTTTTTGTTGTTCTTTATTGTGCACAGAGAAGACATACAGTGAAACCAGTTTAGGAGTAGCAGGAAAGTGCTTCAGTCACTGTTAACCCAATGGCAGGGGAGGACCCACTGCAGCACACACTGCAAGGGGCGTGGACTAGATGACCTTGATGGTCCCTCCCAATCCAAACCATTCTACAGTTCTAATTTATGAGTCACACTGCACCCAGTGATTTCTGGGGAAAAGCCATTTACACCCTGAATAGAACCCAAAACCTGGGCTGATTCCAACCAGGACTAAATTACTGCTAAACCTTTGGCTGCAATGCACTGCCATTGATGTGCCTTCTTGGGGTGAGCACTGAGCTATGCATTTATCTATATCTGAGCCACATCTGTATCTATTACTTATATATACATATATACGTGGTTTGTTAGCCAGAAACCAAACTCTTTCAGGCAGCTCTGTTCTAGAAGGCAGCTGCCGTCTCTGATGCTGCTCAGGCTGGGCCAGCCTCAGTATTAAGCACGCAGATCAGATTAGCACCCCGAAGGATACGTCTCTGCCCAACAGATTTAAATTTGCAATCTTGCATACAAAAGCAAATTAGGTGCCGTTGCTCCTGATAAATGGATCATCTGGCCCAGTGTGCTGCAGTAAGATATTCCAGGAAATTTTCCTGGCAATATGCCTGGAAGATTTCCTAAATCGGTGCGGCTGGCTCCCTGGGAGCTGCTGTGTGCTGCCTCAGCTCTCCCTGCCTCTGCAGCCATGCTCGGAGACTGCGGTTTAATAAACCTGGTGGCGCTGGCACCAATTTGGCAGCTGTCGCCCACAGGGGCAAACTGCCCCCCCCTCTCCAGAGCATTTGGCCTTGGCTGTCAGCACAAGCTGAACTGGCACTGAGTTTCCAGAGAGCTTCCTGCTACATTTTGACAGACTGAGGATCAGAGGTGACTTTGCAGTTCACAGTGATGCCAGTTTCACAAATCAGTAGGTAAGCAGATCAATATTCAGGGGCTTAACTATAATTTTTTTAGACTCTTAAAGGGGGAAAGTACAAATGACTATGCCAGAACCTCTCTCTTTTTCAGAGAGGAGATATTGCTCTGTGTTTTCAACCAAATGCCCCTCTTCAACTGTACCTTAGCCAAAGGGCATCCTCCCACCACTGCTCTTTTCACCAAACCAATGCGATAGGCAAGTATAACATTGCAGTACATTGTCTGCATTATCAATATTTAACTTCTTCCTATAGGACTGCTTGGGCCCCAAGTAAAAAAAAAAAATAGTTCCCCGTAGCTTTACCCATCCTATGATCTACATACTGGCTTTTTGTTTGCAAACATAAGAAAATTCACTTCAAATTTAAGGGAAAAACTTCCTTTTCTCTACTTGGCACAAATCAAAACTGAATAAAGTCCAGCCTGGACCATTTAGGAATTCGGTGATTTAAAACCAAGTTGTCTTACCACTGTAAGTATCACCGAAGCAGCAAGTCTATGTGACTTAACTGGAACATTAATCACATTCTGAACTCTGCAAAATTAACACTTTTATTGCTCTAAGCAAGGCTGCTGCCAGCTCTTATCACACCAGCAGGCTGCTGGGGAGAACGCTAGCCTTTGGCTCGCCCCTTTGTATTGAAGAGCCTCCCATGCATGTGCAGTCGCCCATATGTTTTCTCTCCTGCCAGAGGCAAGAGAGAAATCACCTACAGCTCACATGCTAATGAGCTTCATCTTGAAACTCTAATCTGACGTGATTCAGTGTTTCCAGGGTGCAGTTCAAGGGAGATGGCTATTTAAAGTATAGCCCACTTCATTCATACCGATATTCAGCTGCAAGCAGATCAGCAATGGGTCACTAGATACTCAGGCTATACCGCCACCTGCCAAGACTCCCTCTGTGTTCTGGCTACAGCATCCAGCCACATACTTTAGTGTTCAGTAGAGATCAGAACAGAGAAATAAATAAACCAGTAAAGATGTGTGCATACATCAGCAAGACTGGTAAAAGCAGGGCCTCAGCTCCCATTAAGCTTGTAATGAAAATGGGATGTGGAAGAACATCCAAATTAGCTTTTCTCGTGACTGCATTTTCACTGGAGAGAACAGCGTCTCTGCTTTTAAAGACGGCATGAGCCCTCTATAAATAAAGATCAGAAGGATCAAGTGACATAAATTTGTTAAAAAATATTAATGCAGTAAAAGTTGCTTGTGTCATGGAAATATACCTAAAAAAAGTCACTGTGCTTGGAAAAAAATCTTTGAACATCACTGCTAGTTCAAGCAGACTTTCTCCTGCTTTTACCATAGGCTGCCACTGCCAGCTCAAGCTCAAGTTCAATTTGGGGTTATGTTTGTTCAAACAAAACATTAAAAGAACCAAATACATTAGTTTTCTACAAGAAGGTGGGATACAGCAGGAATGGTCACTCTTGGTTTGGGTCTACGGTACTTGGAAACTCTGAGTACTCACAACCAGTTGTCAACAAAAATGAAGACTCCACAGTGGCTGTGCTACTACTGATATCAATTGGGCAAGTATTTCCTCAGACACTACAGGACCCTGCAAACTTTATTAGGTGAATGGTTTCAAAGAGAGATCAAAGTGTTGTCCTATTATTTCTACATGAGTGTTTTCAGGAAGCGAAGGAGCAAGTTGGCTGCAGTTCTGGCCCTGGACCTCAGGGAGCGAGAGGGAGAAGAAAAGAGAAAGTCAAAGCAGTATCAGCTCCTTTGCTCGGATGATGGTCTGTAAAGCACAAGCTCAAAACACTTTAACCCAAACTCACAGAAGAGATGGCAGACTGAAAAATGTAGGTGGTTTCAAGCAAATGTGATGGGTGACCTCAGCCCCCTTTCTGCGCATCCAAGTGCCAAATCTCTCCTAGCTTCTCCTTAGCTGTTATCACAGCGTTTTCTGTTGCAAATTTGGGAACATCAAGAACAGGGTATGACAGCCTGAAATAAACAGAATACAAACAGAAGGGGCTCGTGCAGGGATTGTGTTATTCATTTAATGAAAAACTCCATTTGTTCAGTCATAGCCGCTGAAGGTTGACAGACTGCTACAGACCCAGAACATCTGCCCAGACCGCCACAAAAGAACACTGGATTGCCACCAGCCACTCTGGCAGCGTGATGCTGATTTGTAAGAAACACTGTTCAAACCTGAACACACACACACACACACACACACAAAATTTTTGTTTAGCAAAGAACTGGCTGTTTCAGGCTTCTGGGATGTCTTGGTTTAAACTATTTTCTCAATATTAACTGGTTTTTTTTAAAAAAATAAGAAGTAAGAAGAAATTATATGGCAACAGATTCAAAGTGTGGTTTGCTTAAATTAATGACAGGTATGTGGAAAGATAATTATTATATTACATTTCAGTCTACTGCAAACAGTAAAAATATCAAAGGTCCCAAAATTCAGTCTGAATAATATATATTTACTAAACCCACTGCCCCTATCCTAACAGGCTAAGACATTGCATCTAACAAAATTACCCACCCAATATTTAAAGAAACAGCGATATGACTTAGAACAGCTCACTAAATATACAGAACTATATTATCTACGTAAAGTTTATTGCAAAACTGGGAAAGAGACAGCAGACTAGAAGTCTGCTTTCCATTTCAGATTTGTATCACTTGAACTCAAGTTTCATTCACTCGCGCACACACACCTGTACACAAAGTTGCTGACACAGTCGAATTCCCACAGTCTCACAAGAAACCTTAGAACATTTCAGTAAAAAGTTAAAATGAGATCCTTTACCACAAGGACTATAAAATCCCACCCCTCCCCCCTCAATTTCTAAGTTTTGGATGCTAAAAACCATACAGAAAAAGGAAAAGTACTTTCAGTAGCACAAAGACTACCTTAAATATATCAAAGTCCATCTCAGGAGAGTTAATGCAACTGAAAAGACAAATGAAATGAAGACCTGTGTCACACACAGTGTTTTCATCAACAGTGCTAATAAGCTCTGAGTCTCTAAATGTAGCAGAGCATTGGTTGGTTTTGATTCACTTTTAATTCTGAAATTACATTTAGAAAAAACAGCTTCAGCAATTCTTTTGAGCTGCTGCTTTTGTGAGGAAAAAGTCCCTTTCAAAAGTTCAATAAATATCCTGACATGTAAAGTCAGTTGAGGTCGTCATGCAAGACAAGTTACATTATCAAGACCAACTCAATCTTTATAATAAAGGCAACTTGCATTCAAAAATGAACTTTACCCTTACAATTTTATTCAAAGGGTAAACATGAATTAACCCAGCTTTTTACCTGAATTACAAAAGTAACGATTCAATATGAAAATAAGAAACTGTCTACAAATCTCTGACAGTAATAAATTGCAATATACAATGCATACAGGAGTTATACAGAGCAACAAACTCTTGTACAAAACAAAAATACTTTAATACCTTTAAAATCCAATTTTTAAAATCATCATGAAAAAGATTTGAGTCAGAATTCATACCTCAATTAGTCAAGCCTTCTGGTAGCTACATTACAGCTATTTAATATACAAAGAGATAAATCTCTTCACCAGTCATTAAAACTGCCTCTTCGTTAGAGATGCACAGCTTTTCCACCTTATGTTCCCAGATCCAAAGTTTTCTTCAAATCATGAGAACTGAATCTGTTGAACACCAGAGATCTAAAGAAAGAAAACACAAGCTTACATTCAAACACACCTTTTCTGAAACCTCATCGCAGCTAAGCAGCCTTAAATAGTCAGCGTTGGAACGTCACGACAGCCAGCAAGGCATTAAGTAAAATTCATCCAGTGGGTCTCTTCCAACCTGGTTATTCTGTGATTCTGTGATTCTCATCTTTCACTACAGGGCAGCTGAATTAGCATTTGAATCTGAGCAGCAGAAGGGAGAGTAGGGGATGGGATACAGTACCTGTTGATATGACGTTGTGTAGACCATAACATTCTGCTGTTGGCCGTCTGTTGTTATTAAGCCTGCTGGCAACTGGTTAGCTGAAAGAAAGAGCATTTTAAGGAAGTCAGATGGGAACTGCACAATACTTGGAGTCTTGTTTGATGTGTCTGTCACCATTAAATGTATTTAGTTATGGCCCACTTAGGGGCTATGGAGCAGTTCTGCTCCCGAGGGCTACCATCCCTCAGGGGCTACCACCCCACAATCAGTACAGTTGTGCTTGTTACTGTTAAAAGTAAACAAATTTATTCCCACTGGCACTTAAGAAAAAAAGATTCAAATTAACTCTGCATCAGATAACCTGTAAGCCTCGTTCTTCTCCTGTACCTATCTGAAGCAGAACATATGCAGCTGTGCACTGGCAAATGGAGTGGAGTTTACCATCCTGACCCCTGAAAAAGCAATCTCCAGCATTCAATATCCTGAGAAACCTGGGGAATTCAGTTTGTTTTGTTTAGACATAAGGTTAGCACTTGAACATATATGTGCGTGAGGAAGTCAATGTAAATATAGCACGGCTTTATAAAACGGGATCCATCAGGGACTCCATAACATGGAAGTCGTATGGAAGGCAGCAGAGATGAACAGGCAGGCAATGATAAATAAGGCACTGCTAGAGGCAAAGTTATTGATAGGAAGCCAAAGACCCGATGTTACACTAGACAACTTCAGCTCGCCCTGTGCAGTACACACAAGAGCTCTTCCACGGAGTTGAGAAGAGGCCAACGGAGTAAATAGTACTCCTGAGATTTGGAGAGAGACAACGTGAGATGTGATACTAAAATAAACCTTTACAATAATGTGTACATTGAGCTCTTGTGACATCTAGAGTAGGTACATTACAACTGCTACTTGGAAGCAAAGCTGCAAAACTCTTTTTTTATATATTTTTTTTTTACATTACTGTAGCAGAACGTTCTCAGCTAGGAGAGAAACAATGGAGCTTTTTTCTTTCTGCGGCAGATCTTACTTCATAAATAAAATTCATAAACTTATAAATGAGAGGTATAACTCATAAAACTTCTCAAAACAGTAAAATCTGAACAGTTTTCATTTGAAAACTGATGCTTATGGGGCTTTTGTTGGATTTTTAGTCACTGCCCCACCACTTTGTAACTTTCAAATACTTTATCTGCAAGTTAAAGATGCATTAAGATTGTATTGAGAAGTGGCTCTGGCAGGTCCACAGTTTTACTGCCGTTCCACATGCATGTTTCACATCCAGCAGTTTAATACCAGGCCTCTCACCTGCCCTGGCATTAGGCTAAGACAAAGAGCTAAGAGCTTTGCTACAGTTCTTACTGCTAGTCCCACACAGAGAACATAATTCCAACTACTGCAGCATGTTTTGCATCCTGCCAAGGCTTAATACTTGCTTCCTGAGCTGCTCTTTTCAAATCACAGCAAATTAAGGCTTATTTTATAGAGCACTTGGGGTTCCCATGCCTGAGATATTTGAACACGTGGTTGGGAGGAGATCTTCAACCTTCTGCCTTTTAATAGGGACCATATCAAATTTGGGAAGGGAACAGAGGATCCACAGACGTAAGGGGAATTCTTTTTTTTCTGGTTTCCACTTTCTGGTGGGCTTTGTACTCTGGCTAAATGGAGCATGAGAATCCAGAGGAGAAACTTCTTGTGAGTTTGCCTCTTTGCTCATATAAAACTAGATACTAGACACAGACAAAAGAAGTTTCCAACTCTATATTCTCCCACAACTCCTGAGCTGCAGTTTAAATGCCCAAACTACAAATCAGAAAATATAGAAACCAAAGCTTTTAGAACAATTTCTATATATTGATTTGAAAAGCTTCCAAGATGGACAGAGTACCAATAGCAGCAATCCAGAAATCATTCGCAACCTATTGAACATCAAGTTTAGGGCCTATAGCTGTGCTAGTATCTTACTACTTCTGAACCAGCAGAGCTATTACATAGGAGGGAGTATGGATAAGAGTTTACTATTTGCATTGCTTAATGATTAATTACAAAACTAAAATAGCAGTTTTTTAAATAAAGCTTTCTGTAAGTTCACTGTAATATTTAAGTTTAGATTCTTAATTTCCAGTCATTTTTATGAGCTTAACTTCCAGGTTAGGAGAAAACAGAAGAGTCTGTACTGACTGACCAAAGCTGTCATACTGGAAGCAAAGTGTGTTTCAGATCCTGAATAGGTCATTTGTGTCCTCACACTGTGAAATTTTGCTGGTTCAGTAGTTTACCAACTTGAAAAAATAACCTATCAATAGGTATGACTAAGACTTTACCTCCTAATTTTTTTTTATCAGATTCAAGATGCCCAGCCCAAAACATTTAAAAGCCAAGATGATGACTACACACAAAAATCCAGCATCAACAAAACCAATGTGAAGTCCTAACAAGACTTGGGGTTTAATTCACAGCATAAGAATGAAAAACTACAGTGACTGCATATAACACCCCTTGCCCCATACCTTTTAGTAGCCAGTCTCTGCATTCTTTTGAATTAAAAGAACACTAACTGTTTTAGAATTATATAGAGATTATGTTCTCCTCTGGCTCATTTCTCAAAGACGAGGCCCTCAGGTCATCAACTGCTTGTCTAGCTTTCTTTGCCCTCAACAGTCTTGCAAGAACAACAAATAAGGCTTAAATACATAGCTACTGGGGGGGGGGGAAACACGAAAGAAGGAATTATGCACCTTTCATTACCATCTTTGTTCAAGTACAGAGAAAAAAATACTGGCAGTAATGTATACATCTGAAAATCTTCCACAGTTGACGTGAGCTATTATTAGTGTGTTATCCCTGCATTACTTCATTTTGACCATAAATTCCAATGACCAGGAGGGGTTTATCTGAGCACAGGTTGTCCTCTAGACACCTCAAATGAAAATCTCAATGGATCACAGGTATAACATGTGGCCAGTCCAGTCAAGTAAGAATTCTGATGTCTAAAGGAACTGCTGTTTTTAGGAAAGGCATAGTAATAATATAATAAATTAAAACATGTGACTTACTAAATGCTTCCTCTGTGAGCTCCTCACTTAGACCATCTCCAGTTGTGACTGTTCCCCCAATTCCCTTTTCTCCTTTCATTGCCTGGAGAGAGATTAAAAAAAGAAAAAAAAAAAGAATTTGTGTTAGAATATAGTTTGCTTGAGATTGTTTCAAGATCCCAGAAACCCTAGCCAAGGTTTGAAAACTGCAGTGTGCAGTAGCTGATTTTGAAATCCAAGAACTATAAAAGTCTATGGGATTATAGAATGTACATAGTACAAGAAAATATGAAGGGTGTTTTTTATCTTAGCTATCTCCTCAGAAAAACTCTGAGACTAGGATTGTGTAGTTGTAAAAAAGACTTTCACCTTCTGCAGAAAGTTGAAAATTTGCAGTAATCCAGAAGGAGCAGTTAAAAGCATTTATAAGAAACCACAGAAACTCAGAACTACCAAGAACATGCAACATTTGCTTATCAACCCCAAGGAAGTGCCATCATCATACAACTAAGGGCTCACATTTAAAACTAAGATATTGGATTTCTTTTCCCAGATCAAAGATTACAGCCAGAAAGGATATCAGACAAGGCTCCCAGTCATGTGCACGCCGTTCTACAGACATGAAGTTTGATGCTCTATGCCGTTACTTAAGGCCATTTAAGAAAACAATCATAGAATCAGAATTCTTTGGGTTGGAAGGGACTCTAAAGATTAGTTCCAACCCCCCGGCTATTGGCAGGTACACCTCCCACCAGACCATCCAATCTGGCCTTGAACACCTCCAGGGAGAATGCATCCACAGCTTCCCCAGGCAACCTGTTCCAGTCCCTCATCATGAAGAATTTCTTCCTAATGTCTCATCTAAATCTTCCCCCTTCCAATTGAGAGCCATTCCCCCTTGTCCTATCACTCCAAGGCTTGTAAAAAGTCCCTCCCCAGCTTTCCTGTAGGCCCCCCTGCACGTACTAGACTGCTGTTATAAGATCCACCCCCAAGCCATCTCTTCTCCAGACTGAATAACCCCAACTATCTCAGCACAGGCCCTCCAGCCCTCTGCAACTGTTGTTGTAAATTAAACACTAAGCTGTGAAACAAATATTTCACTCTATATGGTACCCCGAAAACAGAACTAGCTGGAATGGAGGTTGAAAACTGATGAGTGAAATCATCCAATTCATCCATCCTATAAAAACCCAATCCCACTGCTCTGTTATCACAGCACATGTACCTGCAAAAAATGGTCACTTCAGAATGGCAGTACCATAGACCCACTTCAGGCCTCACCAGAAGTACTGAAACTATTTACCTACTATTTGCATTTTTTAATTAAAGCACATAAAGCACTTAGATGACACATGCAACTACTACACGGAACTGGAAAAAGATAGCACACATTAGTACTTCAAGATTACACCTCCTGTTACTCAATTTGCACAGAAAACAACCTTCTGGGAAGGGAGGGCTTCAGGTGCTATCAGTGAATTAAATATCACTAGCAAGTCTGACCCCATTAATTAAAACCCTTAAGTTTACAGAACAAATAAAGTCTGAACAACATCTTTATCTGCAGCACTGCCAATTTGGACATACCAGCCTCACTCATGCCAGCAAAATCAAGCAGCCATACCAACATAAAGATCCACATTTAAAAAGCCCAAACACAAAAATTTGCTTAAAGTTCTTTTCCTAGAAAGTTCTTTTCCAGAGGTCATTGGATAAAAATGCCTTTGATTTGTTTGGTTAAGTCTGGTATTCTGAGGTAAAAGAACATCGAAGTAAAGCAGGCAAACATAATTCTGTTTGTTCTCCAGATAGGAGGCAGGGGAATGGGGAACCAGAACAATAAAACTAAGCCGTAGCAACTTCTTTTTGGAAAAGTTTAAATTGCCGGGGGGAAAAAAAAAAGTCACTTTCTGCTAGAGAAGAGCTAAGCTAAACAGCTTGGATCACATGCCTAGCATGTACCAGGTATCAAAAGCTAAAAAAAACAGATTTAAAAAAAACTGAAACAGGTGAAATGATTCACATAGAATACTGATATAAAAACCTCCAAGTTTTTCTTTGGCAGACCTGAAGCCCAGACAAACAACAGACATTAGGCCACTTCCTCAGAGGATGAGGTCTAGTACAGTTTTATTGACTGAACCCAAAGATTGAATTCAGTATTCTTAATAGGCACCTTTAAAGAACAAAGTGACTTACTACCAAGCAATATATTAGAGAATGTATTCAGTTGAAAGCTTTAACTACTCTGAATTAACGAGTATAATGAAAATGCTTACTTACTCCTTTTCCTCTTGATATCCTCTGGAATGCTTTTAAACATTACATCAACCCCTGATAATAGTTGCGAGACACTGTACAAGTTATCCATTATGCAATTACAATGACAGGGAGCCAAGGATAAACACAACCAGGTTAAATATATGAGGAAATACTGAAGTGTATACTAACCTCTCTGAATTTTTGGAGGTATAACTTCAAAGGTTCAACATAGCTATCGAACCCCAAGGTAGACATGGCAAAGAGAATATCCTCTCCGTTGATGGTCTTTCTTTTCTCTTGGTGACACCTCTCACTTGCTTCTGATGTTATAAAGCTGATGAATTCACTTACACACTCTTGCACACATTCCTTTGCATCCTTAGCAATCTAGTAAGGAAAAGGTATCATAAAATGACTGATCAAGACATAAGAAGATTTAAAAAAACCTGACAAAACATCACTAGATAAAGGAAAGATCCAAAACTTTGATGATAATACTCATTCAGTCAATATCTGTATGTGAGGGAACCTCTGGATGTGTCATCATTGTTATCACTGCTCCATGTAAGGTTAAAATCATATTGCAGCTGTGCTAAGTGTTACTATTTCAAGCAGCACAGCCAATTGCCAAGATCTCCCAAAGTCATAACTATATTCTGAACACAGTTTTACACATAGATGCATCTCAATTCTGCCTGCTCTGCTTACCTATGCCTCCTCTTCAAATCTGTACAATACAATGTCTTAGACTACGTCCTTTTAATAGGCCCAGCAGTTCCAGCCCCACTGCACAGTATGTTCCTACAAGTCTGGCACTAACAAGTGTTTTTTACCCTGACCATATTCTGGGACTACAATATATGCCTAGCAGCAAGACTCTCTAATGTTTTAATATTCTGCTATAAGTTTTCCCAATGAAAACTCAAATGAAGAAACATATGCCCCTGGCTAGAATGAAATAAGTAAATTTGATTATGTCTTTCAGCTGGACAAAAGTAATTTACCTGACTTAAGACAACAGCAAGAATTACTCATTATTTAGGAAGCTGACAGTAGCCAACTGAAAGATTACAATAATTAAGATCCCTCAGAAGATAAGAACCTATTTGTATTAAAAAATAATAATAACGAAACAGTAACCATATACAGAATCTTCACTAGTTTCTCCAATATTTTCAGAAACATGGGGCGAGATTTTCAGAAGTACCCAGACAGCAGCCTCTCCTGCAGTTTTTCACATAAACCTCCCTGATTTCTCAAGATAACTTGACATCCCATATGTTAAAATTCTTCAGAAAAATCTCATCTTGATCACTGAAAATTTATGACAATATGGACTAGGGAAGAGATTTTCACAGCAATGATATAAATGTAGCACCCAGATCTTCAAAAAGCCCTGAACACTTATGAAAGTACAAGCAGATACAAGTAAATTATGTCTTGCTTCTATTTAGAGTGAGCACAAAAAAGACATCAGCTTTAGCTAGAGGAAATGTTACTGCGGCAGGAATTGTAGTGGAATACAATAGAGAAACAGCAAGTAAGAGGAGCCCTGAAGAGGTTTAAAGATGACCAAGTAGAATCATCAAACGCTTATACGATCACAAGCTCAGCAAAATGGATTAAAATGTCTACTCTCAAAAGTAAGAAATAAAATAAGTCTTTCAGTATCTGGCCTTATCTCTTATGTGGTATAAGGCAGACTTCTTTGGTCATTTGGGCAGCTGGACAGGTAAAGATTTGCAAGACTAATCAGGATGAGGAATGGCTTTTTATTTCATCCAATATGGTTCACTTACTTATTGAAAATGTTATACATGTCAATAAAAGCAGATTAAATTTCATAAGAGAATCGCATTGAAAAGATTCTTACTAACAGAGGATCGTCATCAAATCTAACCCATTACAGCAACTGCAGAGAAAACATCTCAGAAAAAGCAAGCTCCTGAAAGCCCTATGAAGAGTACTGTTGTGGATACTCCAGTTACAGCAGTTATTAAAAGCTTTCAGAAGCCTACGGTTTTTGCTGGTTTTTTTTAGTTTTACAAAAGGCTTTTCTCCAATAAACTAGGATCATTTGGAAAAAGGTATTGTTCTACCAGCTCAAGCTCAGAGGATGGAATAAAACTCATTAACGTGACTTCTTTACCGGACAAGAGTTACCTTTCCTGTTTGAGGTATGGCATTTTTCATTATCCTTGCCACATTTGCAATTGGAAGATATATATCTTGTTCTCTAAAACTCTCTTTTGAGCCATTTGTATCTTCATGATCATTCATGCTGTCCTCTGTGTCTAATGAAATAAAGAAAAGTTAACAGAAATAATATTTGACAGACAGCAGGCAATAATAAAGTCAAATTTAAAATCCTAGTCTGAAGGATGAAGAACTCTCAAAAACCCTGTGTATTAAGACTTTGGAAATAATTTAAGAAATAGATGTAACACCAGAGTAGCTTTACGAGTGTTCAATATGATATTTATATTATGAACATAAAGAAATATATGTTGGCTGCTGAACACCAAGCACTTTTAATGTCATGTCAAAATACAAACTGTTTCCTAGGACATTATTTTTTTTTGTCATCACCCTGAAGGACTCGGTGTTAACATGGAAAAATCCACCCTCCACCTTCAGACTGCAGAAAAAATGTTTTATGTATTGAGGCACTGTGGATATAAACAATCGCAAATTCTTAGCTTGAGAGAAGATAGCAGAGAACTATACAAGAACTGGAAGGAAATAGAGATGAAAATGTAAAATCTACTGTAACATTTCTTACCCTCATGAGGCTGTATCACATAATGGCTGCCACCCATGTAATCTCCAGCAATTCCTAACTGAGAAGCATCCGTTGTGGAGCTATCACCATCCATCTATAAACAGAAGAAGGAAACCTTTCAAGTACGTTTGTTGTACCATTAAGTGCAGCTACTGCTGAAAAAAAAAGCACTGTAATCAACTTATACTCTATATAAATGAGTGTCATAGCTCAAACTATTTTGTCATTTGAGAACAGCATCCGCTCTTGCTACTGAGCTTTACTAACAGTAGAAGTAGTGAAACTTTTGCAAAGCTTCCCCAAAAACTCATCTGGAGGCACGGGCTGCACACAGAAACATTTGGTTCAAGCAGTGCACAGATAGCAATCCTGTGTTGTGCCCATGAGAGTCTGATCAGGAATCTCGTTCTCTGAGCGACTCTCAAACCTCAACACCAGCCCACTGCTCGCTGAATGCTTTAACTACAATTATGACACAGACTGCATCCTTCACTCGCCTCTACCCTCCACCCAAACAGCTTCCAAGTCATGCTCTCCTTTGCTTTCCCTGGTCCTCTGGGCATCCTTCAGTGCTCCTCTCAAAATATTCTTATATGGTGGCCAACAAGAATTCTTCTCCTTTGGGCTTTAGAGATGGGGTGACAAGGGCAATTTGAATGCCAGGAGAAAGCGATAAGCCAAAAAAGTCACCACTTCCCTTCCTGGCTAGGGACCTTTGTCCCAGGAGGCACTGACCACATTTCAGATGGAGCAGTCTGGGAGAAGCCTGCCCTTCCTGCCTTCCCCCTTCCAACAGGGCAAAACTACTAAGACCACGATTGCTGGTAAGTCTTAACGTTTGCCAGAAAACCTACTTTGCAAATGAGTAAATGGGTCTTACGGTGCTGCTCCAAAGAGAGGCTGTGGTCCAGAAGCTCCTCAGCAGCCTGCTGTCTCACTGCTCACTGAGACATGGCATGTACTGCACCTCCTCGTTCGGCAGAGATGAAGAGGTGAAGATGCTTCCTACGCCCCTTGGAAGTTCACACCTCCTCAGTGAGGAATTGCCACAACAGCAACTCAACACATCATTGCCTTCTGCACCCACCGTACACAACACACATACACAGAGAATATTTGCTTTCTTGCAACAGCAAATGCTCCAGCCCATATAACCTGTTACCATATCACATTTTGCCTTTTTACAGGAATAACAAGTTTCCTTAAGGACTATCACTAGGTGCTCCGTAGAAAGCTCTGACCTATCTAGAATCATGGCAGACAACAGTTTCACTTTCAAAAGCAGCTATTTCAGCAGTGCCAAACCTAAGTTTCAAGTCCAGAGCTTTTTAAAACTTTTGGACAACATTGACTTCCTTCCAGTTGCAAGGGTCTTGAAAATTAGTATATTAAAAATAAACTTTTGCAGAGTATTAGGCTCCCATCCTTCCAAAATGCCTTTTGTTTTTCCACAGGTAAGGTTGTATTTTTGCAGTCATGTGCTTTAATAAAGCCTCTTTTCCAGAGGAAACAATGCAAAAATTAGGGAAGGAGTTCCACCACATGCAAACTCTTTCAACACCTGCAGACCAATCCAAAGACTTTTGGTTTTATACATTTAGAACCACAGCACTAGATTTGCCTTTGCCCCAAATTTTCTTGGCTATGTTTAACAAACAGCTTTGTCAGCCTTTGCTTATTTACCTGTTTGCTAGAAAATTGGCTCTTCCATTCCCATTCTATACTTCATTCAGTTGCTTCTCTGTATCAGCTCTTCATACCCTCCTCCATTCCCACCCCATCTGTTTCCACCTGAGCAGCCTGCCTTACTGGCAAGCCCCTGTGGGTGACAGAACCCAGCTCAGTTCACTCACTGACCTACACCAGCTGCACAGGCACCAGAATGTCTTTGGAAAACAACCTCTGTGCCAAAGAGTTGCATGGTCATTGCTGGTGAGACCATGCAGCTCACTTCTTCCAGAAGCATTAGCCTGAAGAGGGAGGGAGAAGCAATCATGTGCTGGTTTTATACCTATCAAGGAATACGAGCAATTTAACCTCTGTGATCTGTGCTCTGCTTTTGGCCGCAGGGCTGAGATTTGCTTTCAAACCTTTAGGCAGCATCTGGTGCTACACCTGGCCAAAGATGCACATGTAACCCGAGCACTGCTCACATTCAAGGCAATACTGCAACAGCTGGACGGAGCCTTAGGAGCCGTTTAACAGAAAAAAAAACCCTCTACCTCTTCTTCATTGTACAGAATATTACATGCACTGCTTCTTTTAAAGCACTCTGGTCCCTTTTGATGAGCTTCTGTAAAATGGTCTCACTTCTTAACACAGCAGCAGCTCTGCCCAACAGAAGGGCAGCATTTTAAGCTTTAGCCTTCCATGTGCCAACTTCCACATAAATTCGCTTAGTTTGCATTTTGCAGACCCTTTATTGGGAGATTTAACTTTGCTTTTCAATTTTCCAAAGGGTCTGCAGTTTGCTTACTCAGCTTACTGCAATGACAACGCAAGGATATCACAATCCTGCACACCAAGATCACCAAAACTGACATAATCTATCATTAAAAGAGTTGTGTCTCTCTTTTCCTTCTGCAATTTGAAGCAATTAACATCTGCAGCTGGTAAATCCCAAATTCTACCTCCAAAATTAAGTTAGGATTTTCTGGCAGCCTTGTTCTCAGTTTCAGCTCTTTGATCTCTACTAGAATTTACTTCAGAACCAGGGTCTCCACAAACTTTAAGCACTAAGTTTACTCAGCCCCAGTACTATTTTAAATGTCTTGATGTTTCTTCCCTCTCTTCTTTCAGTCTTCTATGAAACATATATCCTAAAAAGTTTCCATCTTTTAGGATTGCAATATTCTTTAATATTTCCGCAGTGATGTGGTAACCCACTTGTTTCTGATCACTCATCCTGCAGGTTACCCCATCTGAATCTTGACTGCCACGACACAGAAATATTAGTTAAGAAACCACCTTGCTTTCATTAGCGCAGTTTAACTTCAAAAAGCAGTTCCTGCTTGAATCTCTGTATCTTCAGACAGCTTTGGCCATGTGAAACTAATGCATCCTCTAGGTACTGTTTCTGCTTTCATTCTTATCTGTGTGCACATTTCCACGTCTACTTATGGTATGTATTATTTTACAATTAATGAGAATTTGAGTGGAAGCTTATCAACATTATGAATCAAAATAGTGATTAGCAAAATTGACAGGAAAAGGCTTGCAAAAGGAAAAGAGCCAATCTGTCTCAGATAAAGAAAACTGACACTGGCAGCTTAGCATCAACTGAAATTACTTCTGTGGGTATTACTTTAAGAAAGATCTTCAGCTGCCGGGACAACCCTGGGACAGGGGATTACAGACAATGTAACACCTTTTGCAGGATGCTTCACATAACCAGGTCCTAATCCAGGATCACAAGACAATTCAGATTGGAAGGGCCTCTGAAGGTCTTTAATCCAACCCCTTCTCAAAGCAGAGTCAGCTCCAAGCTCAGAGCAGGTCACTCGGGGCTTTGTCTTGAGCAGCGCTGTCTTGAAGACCTCCACAGATGGAGCCTGCCCAGCTGCTCCAGGAGCCTCTTCCAGTGCTTGGCTGGCCTCGCGCTGAGGAAAGAAGACACCTCTACACACTACTTGAATCCAAATAAGTTTGATGGAAGAATTTCAAACAGTTTTAATTTTGTCAATAAATCTAGATCTGAACAGAGCAACTGTAATTAATATATAGTCACTCTACTAGCATTTCTTGGAGCCCACTGGATGATATGACTGCTGAAAAAAGTGGCCACTGCTGTCCTAGTCATTTCATAATACACATATAACGATGTTCATTAAGTTTTTAATTTCATATATTCAAAACAAGTCAATCACTACATATCTGATCATCAGCTCAGCACAGGGCCTGTAATACACACAAAACAATACAATGCTCAGAAAATGAGAAAACATTGTTCTCAATACACTGTTGCTAATTAATACCCTTTTCAAAGAAACAAACAAAAGACAGAAAACAAAATAGGTTTTCAGTGTCCCTGAAGTTATTCTAAAAAGGCAGCAGTCCAATGTAGCACAGAAACAATATTCTGCCTACAGTAACTGCAGTCACTGGGAGACTGAAAGGACAACAGTTCTTGACACTGGCAGGTTTAAGAGGAAGAGCTTCTTCTTTGGATGGAAGCAGATGCTTGATTTCACCAACAGGCAGAATACTGGAAAATCCAGTCCTAAAAGGTTCCTCTCTTTTTAGATTTTGCTTTAGCCCCTAGAGCTGTTACAACTCTCTTTGAAGAAAAGTACCTATTTGTAGACTATATATTCCATCTGCATAACGATTTCAGCATGCAGACACTGCGATATCAGTGTCTCCTATGCCTGTGCAGCTAACAAATCATGAGGGAGGAGGGCTTCATCAGTCTAGTAGCACTCACTGCACACATCTGCAAGAAGCACTTAGCTACTTGTTTTACCTTAGCCTTGAGCACTAGGAAAACACTGGAGCTCCTCCATGCATACACATAATGACTGAACAAAGACTACAAGCTAAGCATATTAAAAGTGACATTTCAGTCTTTAAAGTGACCAGGCCACTATCCGATGTTTACCAAGAACCGAGGAGAAAACCCATTCATTCAGTGATACACTGCAAAAAGTATGAACGCAGAATGCAGCAGCACAAAGATTTCTGGTGGTGGTTTTCTGTTTGTTTTTTCTCTCTCTAATGAAAAAGAACATTACTAGGAATATACAAATTAATCAATCTAGGGAAATTAACCTGAGAAATACATTAAAAGAGAAATATTTCAGATCAAGGCATCAAAGAAAATTCAGTGCTAAGATGCAAGCAAATGAACAGGCATGTTTACACTGGTATCTGGTAGAAAATTTTCTGGAGGATGCTTAAAAAAATATGCTCCCATCAGCTGTCCACAACTCTAACTGTTTCTAGAATACATCTATACTACACTGAATTAATAAAATTGCACTTATCTCAAATTATATCTTGCATCCTGTTTAATCTTAAGAGCTCTCTTAAGAGAGTAGTATCAGTGGCTCAGCTAAGTGACAACTAAAGAAGAATGCAAGCTTAGATCTGTTAGGATTGAGAAGAGGAAGAATCTAGAACTTAAAATCAGTCTAAAAGGAAAAAACAGAATCTTCAGAATGGGAAGTTATCTGGCAATGATCTGCAAAACTAGTGCCTTGATGGGAAACCAAAGGTTTCTTGTGATTTAAGTACTTCACATAGGATTTACAGACTCCACGTCTGCCAAAACTACTGCCCTTCAAGAGGGACAGCAGGAAATGATATGCAACGAACTGAAGTACTTGGTACACTTCCCACACAGTTGTCCCTGCCACAGAAGCAGGATAGAAGTGTTAGCTAAAGCTGCAGGTAGTAACCAGATCAGTCATTGCACATTAATTTTGCACAACACCTTATCACAAGAGATGTAATGCTGCAAAGCAGTACGTAACAGCATAGACAACAAAGTTTTATTTGAGCTTCCTGCATCCTTACTTGATGTTCCTAAACAGAAATTTAAAAAAAAAGAATTTTTAATTGAAAATACAATTTTAATTTCTTCTTATTTTTCAACAACTTCTGAAGAACCTAATTTCCCACCAAATTCTCACCTGGCAGCAAAGCAGTGTCTTGTCAGCAGGAAACATCAACTGATAAATGCATTTAGGGGACACAGGACATTATTCCAGCAGATCCATAAAAATGTAATCTTAAAATCTCTTAGCACATGCCTGGAACACAAACAGATGCTGCACTGTCTCTCTCCATCTCGAGTGCCTCTAAGCGCCCACATTTTGTTTTCCCCCACAGCTGAACATCACTAGGAGAAACAGGCTGATGTGGAGAGGACCCAAGAACGTCTCTAAGGCTTGTTACCATCTACGCTGTACCAGACTCCTTCCCTCGGAACTCTCCCATTTGGCCTTTCCACTCTTCCACCTTCTCTCTCCGTGCACCAGTATTGTCAACTTAACAGTTCATCTTAGAAGCCCTGACATCACTGGCTGCGGGTGCTCTCTACATGGATCCAGCTGTGCTAGAGTACGTGGTAGCTTCTTACGAGGCTGGCTAACCATTCACTAGCATGGTTATCTGCAGTGTACATGGATGGATTAACAATGCATACATTTTTACACGAGGTAGGAGTGCACCAGTGATACTGAGCAAGCAGGAGAAAATGAGTTTCCATGCCTTCTTTTTTTAGCAGTAAAAGAGAAGCTGGAGGGGAAAAAAAATGAGATGAATGGACGGAGGGCTATAGTTTTGTTGCTTTTGCAGAAGCTGGAAGAGGACAGCAGTGATGAACAGACTGCACCAGCACCTCCTCCCTCTTGCAACACCAATTGAAAGCCCCGTGTCACCTCTTCATATTACGTTACTGATGCTTCACTAACATTTTTTTTAGTGAAAAACTAAGCTTATCTGTTTATTAATGTAGAAACCCATAAATCCTGCCTTTTTATTTTATAACTATGATAACATTTTTTAATTGATTACTTTCTTCCTTCACTGTGGTAACACACCAAGTGTGTCAAGAAGTTTATTTCTCTGAGGCAACAGGGCAAGTTATAGTTTCACAAAGGTAGATCAGACCAGGCCATTATTTTCAGTTAAAATTACCAAATTCGCTGATTTATTATACTGATGTTATTCACACATTGTTAAGTAAGTGTATAAAGTCATGTTTTGCACTTTACAAGCAACCTGCCAGGACATCAATTTCCAAGTACCCTGTTCCTTTAAAGTACTAATACAAAACTCAGTACTAGGAAGTCAAAATTTCTCTGCAAGTAACATTTTAAAGGTGAAGTGACATTAGGGATTTACATTTGAAAGCACTACAGAAAGAACCTTGCAAGATGTTTTGAAATGTTGACAAACCAAGTTATCTGACTTCAAGAGTTTCATAGTATTTAGCATTTCATATCTTCATGGTATCTTGAACAATCTTTCTCCCTCAATTTCTGTACACTGCCTTCCTTCGTGTAATTATTACCAAAACCAAGAGGTTATCTATTAAACTTTTAACTGCCGTAATTGTCAAATATTAAAGCCTAGGAAGTAATATCCAGCATTTCCAACTTCTTTCAAATACAACTTCATACCTGTAAATGCTAGTAGCCAAAACCATATATAATCAGTCACTCAATGCAGAGCATAAGCAGCTTTCACAGACTTCAAAAATAATGTTTCAGATTAAACCATCCTGGGTCTCCCAGAGAATTACAAATGGATCCTCCCTTAACGTTATAACTGTCATGCCATAGGCAAAGAAAAAAAAAAAGGAATCTCTATGCTTACTGTTTAGGAACACTATGCTAATGATTATGCATAACCACTTAACTATTCCTGCAAGCCAATTAAAGCCAGACTGTGAATAATTCCCCAATGCAGCTCCTTCCATTTTGCTTTTTGCTACTATTTTGCCCGAGTTTCTTTTGAGAAAGCTACAGTATTTTTTTATTAACAATAACTTCCATCTACCAGCAAGACAACTACACATGAGAGAGCCCATTCAAGGAATGAAATCCAGGTTTCCACATCCTTCACTGCCTAGGAGTGTTTGAGTTGCTGTTATATATTACTTTGCCCTCCCAAAATCAATTAAGTAACTAGGTAGCCTTCACATGACAGTTCTTTGCAGAACAAAATCTTTTTGGTTAAGCCTTGAAGAAGCTGGTAAAGCCAGGGATTGACTGATTTTCTATCACTGACATGTTACAGCAGGACCTAGGAAGGTTTCTTTAACCAGTGTATCTTATATCTGCAGAAACATTACTAGTACACATCTTTTGGTTTTAGTTTTTCAATTTGTCTGCGAATAACCTACACAATACTCTTCAGGACCACCAACTATGTAACTGATGGACAGAACCACGCAGAAGAATGCCTGAGAACAGTTGCCAAACATACAAAAGTGTAGAGTGGAGAATGGCAGAGCCCCATCTCTCTCTTACCTGTCATGTGTTACAGCACAAGCCATCAACGCTGCTTGGCTGTGCCAGCCGATTGATCTCACTCTCTCATTTCACATCCTTCAACTGTGTGACAGCTGCCAGTGCAGGGGCACAGGGGGCAAACCTCAAATAGCCTCGGGGTCTTCCTTGCACTTAGCTCGCCTGTGTTCCAAGACACCTCCTCTATCGTGATTCCTTTTTTTCCAATCAAATAAGGCAACACATTCCCAGTTATACAGCAACTTTATTGTAAATCGCCTTGGCTGCAATTTCCATGCTGGATCAGATGGACTCCCATAAATGTGAGCAGGAAAGGTTGCACACTTGTACCTGCCCGCTGGCTGGGAGCTTTTAGCCAAAATCCTCCTGTAGATTTGGAACAACACTCCTTGTATTCCTCCGCCAGAAAGCCCCATGCCCAGACTCAGGTACGCACACCATAACATGGAAACTCTCACAGAATCGTCTGGTTGGCAAAGACCTTTGAAATCAAGTCCAATCATACCTATCCACCACAAAACTGTAAACCACACCTATCCACTACTAAACCGTATCTCTGAGCACCTCCTCTGCCCAACTTTTAAACAGCTCTAGGGAAGGTGACTCAACCACTCCCCTAGGCAGCTTTTTCCAGTGCCTGATAACCCTTTCGGTGAAAAAATTTTTCCTGATGTCTAATCTGAACCTCCCATGGTGAAACCTGAGGCTGTTCCTTCTTGTCCTATCGCCTGTCGTTTGGGAGAAAAGACCAACACTCACCTCGCCACAACCTCCTCTGAGGTAGTTGTAGACAGTGACAAGTAAGGTCTCCCCTCAGCCCCCTTTTCCATAGACTAAACAACTCCAGTTCCCTCACCTGCTCCTCGTAAGACTTGTTCTCCAGCCCCTGGATGAGCTTCATTGCCCTTCTCTGCATGCGCTCCAGCACGACAACATCCTTGAAGTGAGAGGCCCAAAACTGAACACTGCATTTGAGGTGTGCCCTATACTCCTTATCCCAACAAAACACCCCCAGGCCTTCCACGAAATTTCGGTCTCAGCAGAAACACGGGTGGCAGGGTCCAGCTTGGGTCTGGGGCCCCTTGTTCCTGCAGTGAGGGGAGAGGGCTCTGCGGGCTGAGACAAAAGGGAGCAGAGCCCCCCCACCCACTCACAGCAAAAGGCACAGCCGCTACAAAGCCGCGTCCCCCCCCACTGTCACTCACAGAATCATAAATGGTTTGGGTTGGAAGGGACCCTAAAGATCATCCAGTTCTAACCCCCCTGCCATGGGCAGGGGTGCCTCCCACCAGACCAGGCTGCTCAAAGCACCATCCAACCTGGCCTTGAACACTTATAGGGATGGGGCAGCCACAGCTTCCCTGGGCAACCTGTGCCAGTGCCTCAGCACCCTCGGAGTGAAGGATTTCTTCCTAATGACTAGTCTAAATCTTCTCCCTTCCAATCTAATGCCATTCCCCCTCATCCTATTGCTCCAAGCCCTTGTAAACAGTCCCTCCCGAGCTTCTCTGTAGCCCCTTCAGGTACTGGAAGGTCGCTATAAGGTCTCCTCGGAGCCTTCTCTTCTCCAGGCCGAACAACCCCAACTCTCTCCGCCTTTCCTAACAGCAGAGCTGCTCCGGCCCTGTGACCGGGTCATCTCCGTGGCCTCCCTCCTCCGGCCCTATTCTAACAGCTTCATATCCCTACGCTGGGGACTCCAGAACTGGCCACTGCACACAGCTGGGAAGGCCACCCTACCCACACTCCCCACTCCTCAGGCTTTCCTTCCCCACATCCCCAGGGAAGCGCTGTGTCCGGCCTCCGACCCTTCCCAGCCCCGTACCCTGCGGGGTCACCGGCGCCTCCAGCCCCGGCCTAGGCCGCGAAATGGAGCCGGGGCCGGGCACCTCCTCGCGCGGTGGGGCTGGGGGCCGGGAAAGGGGAGGAGGTCCCCAGGCTCCCCGCTACCGCTGAGAATAGACAAACACCCACTCCCCGCACGGAGCGAGGCCCCCGCTCCCTCCGAGCGAGGAGCGCGGCTTCCCGCGGGCTTACAACGCGGCGTGCGCGCAAACCACCACCCCCCCCCCCGCCAAATCCCCCGCACGGAGCGAGGCGCGAGGCTCCCGCTCCCCCCTCCTCGGCCCGCACGGAGCGAGGCGCGGCCGCCCCGGACCCCCCAGCCCCGGCCGCACAAAGCGAGGCGCGGGCCGGGCGCGCGCCCCCCACGCCTCCCCCCCGCCCCCGCCTCAGCTCCGGCTCCCCTGGCCGCACAAAGCGAGGCGCGGGCCCGGCCGCCACCGCCCCCCACTTCCTGGTCCCCTCAGCGGCGTCGCGGCGGCAGCGCCGGGGCCCGTGGAGGGAGACGGACATTTCATTCGAGCCTGCAGTAGAACCGGTTACCAATCATTGGCCGGAGCCAGGCACAAACCTCCAGTGCGGCCCTGGTTGGCTCCCTCCGCAAATCGGCTGTTTGGTTGGACAGAAAATGGCTGCGAAGGAACCAGTCCCAGCGCGGAGCCCCGCTTCCCGCAGCCCGGCCGCCCTCCCTCCGCGCCGCCTACCCCGCCGCGCGCCGCGGCTCTTCCGCTCAGCGCGCCCACCCCCCCCCGCGCCGCGCGCCGCCCGCCGCCCCGATGAGCCCCCGGGGGCGGGGAGGGCGGGGGATGGGGGCGGAGGGGGCTATCCCGGGATGAAGGACGGTGGTGCGGGGATATTCGTGGCGTGGGGTCGGGGAGAGGGCGCGGAGCTTCCCGAAGGAAAGCCTGGGAGGTGGGGGATGCGGGTTAGAGTGGCTTTCCCAGCGGTGTCCGGTGTCCGGTTCTGGGATCCCCAACACAGGGGCGGTGTGGAGCTGTTGGGACGGGTCAGAGGAGGGCTGTGAAGGTGATCAGAGACCTCATCTGGAGTACTGTGTCCAGGTCTGGAATCCTCAGCGTAAGAAGGATATGGAGCTGTTGGGACGAGTCCAGAGGAGGGCTACAAGGATGATCCGAGGGCTGCAGCACCTTCCATATGAGGACAGGCTGAGAGAGTTGGGGTGGTTCAGCCTGGAGAAGAGAAGGCTCCGAGGAGATCTTATAGCGGCCTCCCAGTCCTTGAAGAGGGCCTACGATAAGCTGGGAAGGGACTTCTTACAAAGGCTTGTAGTCATAGAACTAGGGGCAATGGCTATAAATTGGAAGGAGGAAGATTTAGATCAGACATCAGGAAGAAATTCTTCATGCTGAGGGTGGTGAGGCACTGGCACAGGCTGTGCCAGGGAAGCTGTGGCTGCCCCATCCCTGAAGGTGTTCGTGGTCAGGTTGGATGGGGCCTTGAGTATCTGATCTAGTGCGAAGTGTCCCTGCCCATGGCAGGGGAGCTGGAACTGGATGATCTTTAAGGTCCCTTCCAACCCAAACCATTCTATGATTCTATGCCCCTGTCCTCTGCCCAGATCACTTCAGCAGCAGGGGTCTGCTGTCAGTAGGACAGGTGCTGTTTTTGCAGAGTCAAGAGGTTTCTCAGCTGTCTGACACCTGCATCTGGGTTCGTTGTTTGAAAGTAAAACATATTACATCTATGGTGACTTTGTTTACCTTCCTAGGTCCTACATAGACTGAGAAGGAATCATAGAATGTCCTGAGTTGGAAGGAACCCACAAGGATCATTGAGTCCAAGTCCTGTCCCTGCACAGGATGAATAAACTTCATGAAGTTCAACAGGTCCTGCACCTGAGTCAGGGCAATCCCAAGCACAAATACAGGCTGGGTGGGGAATGGATTGAAAGTGGTCTGAAGAGAAGGACTTGGGGGTGCTGGTGGATGAGAGGCTCAATGTGGGCTGGCAATGTCTTTGTGCAGCCCAGGAAGCCAACTGTATCCTGGGCTGCATCAAGAGAAGTTTGACCAGCAGGTCAAGGGGGGTGATAGTGCCCCTCTGCTCCTGTGAGATCTTGCCTGGAGTACTGCATTCGGCTCTGGAGCACTCAGAGACACAGGAAGGACATGCGTCTGTTAGAATGAGTCCAGAGGAGGGCCAGGAAGATGACCACAGGGCTTGAGCACCTCCCCTACGAGGACGGGCTGAGAGAGTTGGGCTGGTTTAGCCTAGAGAAGGCCCCAGGGAGACATTACAGCAGCCTTCCAGTAATTAAAGGGGGCCTACAGGAAAGCTAGGGGGGAGCTCTTTATCAGGGATAGGATGAGGTGTAAGGGTTTTAAACCGAAAAAAGGGGAGATTTAGATTAGATATTAGGAAGAAATTTGTTACTGTGAGTGTGGTGAGACACTGGAACAGGTTGCCTAGAGAAGTTCTGGAAGTCCCATCCCTGGAGGTGTTCAAGGCCAGGCTGGATAAGGCTTTGAGCAACCTGATTGAGTGGAAGGTGTCCCTGCCCTTGGCAAGAGGGTTGGAACTGGATGATCTTTTAAGGTCCCTTCCAACCCAAATAATTCTATCATTTGATGAGGATAGCCCCTGGGACCTAGGCTCCAGCCAGCCATTTGGTGGAACAAAAGCTGGGGTGAGAGGCTCTGCAGTCCTGTGTTGCCTCTTTCTGCTACAGAAATAAAATCTCACTGCAAACCTGAAAGGATTGTTTCCCGCTGGAGATATAGGGCCTGCAGAACACATTTTCCTTCCTCTTCCAGGTTTTGTTCTGAAGAAATACAGGCTGCTGGGTGAATAGTGATAGTTGGACTGACTTCACCACTGAGACTTATAAACCTCTTTTACGAAGCATTTATATGAAACACTTCATAATACACCATTCCTACCATTCACTAGAATCTGAGAGAAGTTTTTTCCTTCTAGGTGAAGGCAGACAAAGACATTCCACGCACCAGCAAGCAACACACATGTATGTTCAGTCTCCACAATGGAGGTAACAAGAAGAATTTTGTTTTATGCAGTTCTTTACAACCTATAGCCATTCTAATTACTTGAGAATCTTAATTATTTTACCTGAACTGGTATGAATCTCATGTTTCACAATGGCCTCTGCCAGCATTCTTCTCCTGGTTAATACCTGATAAATACAATACATTCATCTCCTAGCTTTCTTCTGGCATTTGGATTTAAACAACACAAAACTCAACCTTACGTATTTCCACTTGGTTTCACTTAACAGCTTTAATTTCATGTGTTTTAATGTATCATAAAGATTCAGATTCACTCAAAATATCCATATAGTTGGACTGTTTTGGGTTTAAACCAAAACACCAAATAAGACAAATATTTTATTTTCGCAGGTTTTCACTGCAAATGCTATACGCAGCATAATTCTGCCTTGTGGGTACTGTGAGCAGTAATTAGTTAATTTTTTTAAAATGTCTGGAAGATATAAAGTAATATAAGAACACCCACCAAGATTAGGACCTTTGGGAATGCATTTTCCCCTTGATCTGCTTTATAGCTTGTCTTCACTACACATAATACTCTGACAACCCCCTATTTATCTTGCTGTAGAGTTTTAAGATCCTTGCATGGATTCTCTCATCTCAGCCCAGAATTTCACAAGTGAGTAGAAAGATGAATGCTGACCAGGTTCCTCAGGGAAAAGAGCAACAAGCAATGTCCTTTTTTTGAGCATCTGGTTGATGTTTTGAATTTTTCCTTGAAAGCATAGGCCTCAAATCTTTCTGCTGCATAGTTTTCAAATGTAAAACAAAAATATTGTTTCTCCTGTGGTGTTTTTGCTGGCATTTTGTACTGATGGAAAAACTACTTACCCACTTACTTTACTCGATGCTTTTCTTGAGGATAGCATAGTGGTAACAAGTGTTCACTATTATGGGTGACAGAACATCATTCAGTGGTTAAACTTGTCAGCTGACTGAAGCCAGGGATTCCAAGTCAGCATTCCCACTACAAACTCCGTGATGCTTCAGGATTGTATTTTCATTCTTAGTAGTCATCTTTCTAATGCTTGTTATCCTTTTTTTTTTCTTTTTTTTAGATTAGAGCATTCTTATTAAAACATTTGGAAAATGCTCCAGAGTCAGGTAATGCTATGTGAAAAATGATTGAATGCATAAATCCAGAAGAAATTATGTGCAGGTTATTAACCAAGTTACCATAAGATGAGATCAGTTTGAATTAATTGAAATTCAGAACTTTTTTTCATCTTTCCAGGGATCAATCGCTCTTGCTTGTGTTGTAAAATGTTTTAGCTACCCAAGTGTACCTTGCTTTTAGATAGTACTGCCCCTTTAACAGTAAAATTTCTGCTACACTTGGAGAAAAGTAGGTGCTCAGGTGTCTTTTGTGCTGTGTGGTCCACCAGATCTGAAATGGAATCATGTACAGGGTCTGTACAGTGACATTACGCCTAAGAGGCAGAGCTAGAATAGTAGCCAGCATAGATATCCACACCATGGGGACCAAAGGATGTGTTTATTCACAGCAGACTTTGGTATCCAGCCAAAAAGGGGGCTAGCATGTGATTCTGAAATATGTACAACTCATTTGGGAAGTATGGCCCAAAGAGCAAGGTGCAGGCAGGCCTACTGCGTGCTTCTTGTATGACCTTGAGCAAATTACTTTAAATCCAGGCCATTACGTGAGATGCAAGAGAGGTGCATAAATATCTTCGAGGTTCTGAATTTTAATCGTACTGTGCTTCAGTTCCCTATCTGCTGAACCAGTAGCAATGTTACTTTCCTACTTTGAGCTAAACTGTGAATGGCTTAGATACTAGGAGAACAGGAGAGTTGTCACAACCCGGACCCACAAGCAACACACTTGTGTCCGGCCCTGACAGGTGGGAAAGTGGATTCATTTGTCTGTGTGGCAATCCAGAGGCCAATAAGGTCACTCCCAGGGTGAATATCACAACAGTATTTATTTCTGGCTCCTGCAAACCTAAACACGCTAAGATACCGGGGCGCACAACAAAGACACGGGGGGGTGCAACCACCCAAAGTTACTGAAACGAATCCCCCAAAACAACCCAAGTCCTTAGGATCCAACCCAACATGCACGCCACGAGGTAATGTGGGGGAGAGAGAGAGAAAGAGAGAGAGAGGTGGGGGGAAAGATATCACCACCTCGAATGCCGCAGATGATCTCAGGAACACGTGGTCCAGGCCGCGTGGTCTGGGCTAGTCCGATCGAAGAGTGTGTGTGAGAGTGAGCATGGAGGTGAGACCCCGACTCCTTCCTTCTGAGTCCTTTTATCTCCGTGGTTTTTGTGGGCTCCAGAAGCCAGCAGGTGGGGGGGGCAGCAATGGCTGCATCCCCTTCTCCCCGCCAAAGCCAGCTCTGGGGCCCGACTTCACCCCAGCGAGGGAGAGCTGTGCCTGCTCCTGTACTGCCCCCGCTGAACCTCAGCACCACAGCCAAGCTGGTGCTACAAGCGGGTAGTCCTCCAACAAAATGTTTAAGGCAAAGAGATAAACAGTCTGACTTCATATTCTACCCCGTGACTTAAACATTTGTCACAGAAGTCAAATCGAAAACTCAGATCCATGTCGTCTATAGTGGTGACACTTTAAGGTGCAGCTTGCTCAGTTGAACGTGCCGCTGTATCACCTCCACCCAACCGCAGCCAGCTCTGGGTCCAGAGTCCACCCAAGCAAGAGAGAGCGGTGCCCGCTCCTACATTGTCCTTCTGTTGAACTCGACACACAAGCAGGCAGTCTTCAGGCAAAATGGTTAAGGCAACGAGTGCTGACTTCACATCCCACCCCATGACTTAAACGTTTGCCACAGAACTCAAGTCGAAAACTCAGGTCCATGTCATCTATAGTGGTGACACTTTCAAAAGGGATGGGGATAAAGAGAACAAGACCAAGGGAGAAAGAAGGAAGGGGTAGTCACGCCCCAGATCCATGCACTATCAACTTCTTCAGTCAAAAGACAGAGGTTTGGGGGGGATTTCCTTGAACCACAAGTTGCTAGTTCGTGCCGAGGCCTCTAACGACTTTCTCAGTCGAAAGACACGGAGAGTCTGGGATTGGAATACACCTGATAGAGGAAGAAAGATGGGGAGGAAAAGAAGAAGAAATATGGGGAGGGGAAGACAATGAGGATGGCATGCGTGATTTGGCAAGGACCAAGGGTTAATATAACAATAGATGAGTAAACCAGTGAAAGTATAACATTTGAAGTAAATACGGTCAAAACTGCAGTTCTTATCCTTGGGTTTCTATCCTTTAGATTGCTAGCAATGGTAAATAAACAACTCCAATCTTAATGCATAACCCACAACCAATAATAATTTTGGAGGACTCAAAGGGGTGCCACTTGTTTTCCAAAAAAAAAAGAAATTACAATTCGATTTTGTAACCAGAATCCCACTGCTTCAAATAAATTTAGGTGGCTTAAAACCAGAGTGTTAAGAAACTTGAGGCATGTATAAAGCCTCATAGTAATCTGGTTTCTCCAAAGGATAGAATTTTGGGTCCGAGGGACAGAACTCACAAAACTGTGTAATGATGACGTCCTCAGGAGTCACCATCACTTTCTTGCTTCCACTTGAGATCGATGGGTCTAGATCTCTCTTCCTGAGGAGCAATAATAACATTAACAGAGAATATTAACAGAGAAAGATACAACTTTCTTATATAACAAATAGTCAACTTAGGAAAAAACCCAAAATTCTTTAATAGTGTATGGTGAAGTAGTGTACTATAGTGTAAGAAGCCACATTAACTATACTGAATAAACACAAAATCAACAGTTTTGTATAAATAAATAAATAAACAAACAAACAAACAAATAAATCTCAATACAGGTATAGCAGCATTGATCATATTAAACACAAAGACAAAGTCAACACTTGTGGGAAAGGTCTCAGTCCATCTTCATCATCAGAGGTTACGGCACGGCTTGTCAGAGCGTGTCAGGTCATGCCCTCGGTCCATATGGCTCCATGGTTGATCATCCAGGTTTTATTTGTTTGGTTGGCTTTTCCCTAATAAAAACAAAGGAAAAGAAAACTCGATCCAAGACAGGATCGATTTTAAAACAGAAGGAACAATCCACCATGTATTCATTTTGTAGTTCTTTTCATGGGCATCGGTGGCTACCCATGCATATGGATTAAGTGGGGGTTTTTAAAGTAAGGGATGCCTCTCTAAATTGGGGAGGCTCCCCAGGACAGGCTGTCCTGGGCAGTATCTTGATTTGCTGAAGGAGAAAGTAGCCAATAAATCCCCTTGTTTGGTTTTTGTGAGCAGTGCAAAATAAGCCCATTGGCTGCTTTTTGGCTCTGCTAAGGATAGCTCCACTAGTTTTCTCAGCCTGGGGGGGGCTGGTCCTCTTTCCAACAGGAGCTCTAGTAAGAGCTATTATTCCCTTAGTCAAAGCGGCTGCAGCTCGAGTTGGGGGGCAGCTTTTGTCTGGGGGCTGCCGCTTTTTTGCCGACCCAGGTAGGTCAGATAGGGGCAGGCCAGGCATTAAATGTCGGGGAAACCCCCCTCCTATTCCAGGAATCGGTATTTCAATCCCATCACTCTGCTCCCAAAATCTATTTCCTCCACCCCAGTAGAATCCTGCTCGGATTTAAAAGCGGCGATGTGACGCCTTCTGCTTCACCAACAGGAGCCTGCTGCCGAGCCACCTGCTCGGACTCGGGGGCTGCATCCAACGGCAAAAGAATTCTTGGACTGTAAGGTCCCTCAAGTTCTTGCTGAGAAACACTCATCCTATCCTCTCCTTCATAAGCAACCTCTGTTTTAAACAGGGGTCGGAGCTCGGGGGCACCATGAGGCAGCGCCCTCTCATCCCAACAATAGGTGGCCGCTTCCCCCACCCGATCAGCAGTCTCCTCGGTAAAACTCGAAAAATCGGTTCCCCCACGGGCCCCTTTAAGCTCCAGCAACAGTAATCTCAGCATCTTTTCTCGTGGAAAAGCGTCCTTCATAGTACCTCACAAAATCTCCCTTGACCTTCTCATTTCAGCCAGTGCCTTTTGTACTCTCCGCAGAGCTACCCGCTCTGCCTCCAGGTCTGACTCCAACGACTCATTCACTGTTTTCAACTCTTCGTATTCTCTCATAACTTTGAGTCTCTCCAACTTCCCCTTCTGAGCAACCACCCACGCGGCAGCTACTAGGACTCCAAGCACCCCCAACAACTCCAGAGACGAGTGGGAAAAATAGAAACGGGGCACATCCCAGGGAGTAATCATAACCGTGCCAGCAATCACCATTTTCTTTCACCCTGTCGCCATTACAAACAGACAAAAAATGTCAAAATGTCACATCCCTGACATGAGTGGGTCCAGGTTGTGTGAAGCTGATTCCTGAAGGCTTCTTGAGACCGAGCTCCTGTGTGCAGTCTCTAATAAGAGGTGAACTAATCTTTGAGCCTTTTCCTCACTGCTGCTCAACTGCCATTCTATCACAGAAATGTAGTTTGAGACATATTCCAGTAAGTAAATTTGATGAAAATCAGCTACTGTTTCAAACGCTATTGGGGGAGCTGAGACAGATAGGCAGCGCATAGATCCCTAAGTCTTGTTCCTTCAGATAAAAGAAAAATCAATTTATTGTTTTCACCAGTGTAATAGATACCTAAGCAAGCAGATTCAAAGATACTGCTTGGAGTTTAGATGTGCTAGTTAATCACAGCCAGGTGAGGTTAAACGTGGCTAGCAGCAACTCCTTTGAAATGTACCTGCAGCAGAACTGACTTGTAATCAGGTAATTTAGATGTTAAAACATGTCCAAGACATCAAATATAAATATTCCACAAGAGCAACAAAGAACTTCAAAGTGCACGTGCAAGATGATGGTCTGGACAGAATCACTTGAAGGATTAGTACAGATCTTGGCAGTAGCCTCTAACTTGTCCATGAATAACACAGCAACAGCTGGAGGTGAAACTATAACAATATCTTCTCTGCTTTGTTTTCAACAAAGCAATACCACAGTTTTGAGATGCAGTCTGACAGAAGGCTTGCTTTACATTTGTGCTTTTATAGCCTCCTGGATAAAAACATTTGTATTGGTTTGGGCACTTTTTGAAACACTGAAGGAAAAAAAAATCAATGCTCACTAAATAGAAAAGGATGAAATAATTTATTTTTTTCAAACCTTATGACAAGTGATACAAAGTATGAAATGAAAAGCCTAAGTAGCTGTAGTAAAATTTTAACTTAGTTTTTTTGTAGATTAATTTATGCCACATTTGTCAGTGTTGTTCATTTGGGTTTATTTATTATCATCTGCATTCCATGGTTATGTATTTTGGATTTTCTCCTCTTGTTAGCTATGCATGGGACTGAAATTTCTCAGTAGCCTAAGTATGGTAAAAGATGCCATATTTAATTCAGCCATGCAAGAGGACAAGCAGCTCCTTAATGGCTATGCAGTGAAACCCTGCATCTCCCCTGGGTAGGGAAGCTGGGTTCCATTACAGTTCTGTTTTGGGTACTGCAGAGGGAGCACATAAGGCAAGTCAGATTAAGATGGGAAGTGAGGATATGTGGACTAACGCCCTGTTCAGTTCTGATTACAAAGTTACAGTTATCAGAGCCCTGAGGCTGTCACTACTGATATAAGGGTGTTACCGAGTAAGAGCTCTGGAGGACTAAAAACCTGAGTTTTGCATCATATCATGAAGATTTTTTCACAGAGCCTACATCCTCACTTTCAGTTGATGTGGTTGAATTGTACAATGGTAATAGATTTGATTACTTAGTTTTGCTTGGTGTGACTGGAGGAATTCAAGGCTTTCCTGGAAGTATCAGTGGTTTCCAGAGGCTGTGGCACTTGTCAGTATTTTTAGTTTCCTTCCTGCAGAGGTGTTTATATGGGATTTCAAACAGCAATGATTCAAAGGCCTGTGTATGTTACCACTGCGTCAGTGGCATCACTAAACCAAAACTGTTCTCTTGGAATCTGTTGCACTGGGTGGATCTTAACTTTGCTTCTTAACTGTCACTAAGATGCTGAGAGACACCATCACATTTGCAGTGTAGGCAAGGCACAGATTTCTCCTGTCAACTTAAACATGAAAGCTGGAATTCCTTCTTACTTAAATTTCTCCAAACTAAAGGTTAGGGTTAGGCTCACTCTTTTGAAGTGTCTGTCTTGGGAAGGATGAGTTACCTCTGCACGTGCCTGTCCTTCTCTGTTGGCTACAGAAGGAGCTTAGATCAAGAGCTTATACAAGAAGCCAAATTTTAGGTGTCTGATGTAAGCTGAGTCTAAGCTTGCAAAAATGACTGGTGCTATTTCAATGACGTTAATATTCTGAAAATAGGAGGAGTGTGTTAGCTTTAATAATAACTAATACTTAGGTGATTTTGCATTCGGTACCAAGAATTCTGTACTTTATAAGAGGGTGGCACTAGAGGCTCTTCATTTATGGAGACAGCCTTCCTACTAGTTTGTATATAGAAGCAATGTATAGAAAATTTTTGTGGGAACAGAAATTTTGATATTATTTTAATGATCACTCTTATAATGGCCACAGGGAACTGGGAATCAGTTATACGATAACCTACTGAGGGACTGGTCCCATTGACATACTGCTTAGATTATCACATTTCTATTACAGTGTTCTTCAGCAGCAATCAAGCTCCACATAAGTTTGCAAAAAAATACCTTTATTTAGAGTTCAAGACAGAGTGAAATACCTTACACTTCATCCTTACAAAGAACATTATCAGTTAATATCTTAATGTAGTTACTGTTTTTACTAATTGTTCAAGTATTTTATAGACTTTTTACGCATTAAGTAAATTTATCTCAGCTGATTTCTTAATTCCAACACTGGTAGTTTATGCAATCTGTCTTATGATAGCCCAATATAGAAAACAGGGTGCAGTGAGACAGATTTTCAAGACTTTCCTTTGTTCTACAGATATTTCTAATGAAACAGTCCATTCCAACACTGGTAGTTTATGCAATCTGTCTTATGATAGCCCAATATAGAAAACAGGGTGCAGTGAGACAGATTTTCAAGACTTTCCTTTGTTCTACAGATATTTCTAATGAAACAGTCTTTGCTGTCTTGCTGTTCTAAAGATCTGCAGTAAATTTTCATGTAAATCAAACTAACAGACAAACGGGCAAACCTAAACCATATTTAAATCAATGCTTTGGAATCAGACTGAAACAGGCTTTCAGTCTCCCAGCGATTTCAGTACCCAGACTCATCTCTGACTCCAGTGGGGGTTTAAGTTGGTGTCTGCATCAAGGGGACATTATAGGATCCAGGGTGTCCTTCAGCTTTATGATCCTGAAGACTGCTCTCCTACGTATGTCCTTGCTACTGGAAAAGGAGAGCACAAAGATTATTTATGAGGAGGCCAACAGTAGAAATTGAAATGTCAAGCGTTTCCTAAACACAAAGGAAAATAAATCTCTTTCCCAAAGAATCTAAATGGGGAAGAAAGGCAAAGACTGAGAAAAAAAGAATGTAACGTACAGACAAGACATCAGGACATCACATTAGTAATAACTGGAATATACTGCAATTTTCTTCCATCCTTTTCCTTTCTCTTTCTGTTTTTCTTGTCATCATATTCTGCTTACATTTCAGTGGTCCGACACTGGTCTTCATGTATGTCTATGTGCAGTTCAGTCAACTAAGAACAGATTTCAGAAGCCTCATTAAAAAAAATCATAAAAATGCAATTTCTATATAAAAATTAAACAGAAAGAGGGCATTTAGATTTGATCAGAAAAAGGATTTAACACGGGGAACACCGTAAAAGCAAACAAAAGTCCTCTGTGGAGAAGTTCACAAACTGAAGAAAGAAGTGGGTAAAAACAGAGAGAGGATGATCTGGCAAGATAATAGGAGTGAGTCAGACAAAAGGAAAGATTCTTATAGGACCTTGGAGTTGATCACAACCTGTGATTCAGGACAAAGCATAAAGCCTGTGGAAAAATGGGAAGGGATTTGTCTTTTAAAAGGCTAAGGTCAGGAGTGGCCTGATGAAAATAAGAGTTAAGGAACCTAAGTTCTCAGGCTATCCTTTGAGTGACTTGAAGGTAGTGCTTGTGAAGGAAACTTATGTAACTCATGTAAGAGGTGATGTGGGCCAGAAAAACTGGAGGAAGAAGGAACGGATTTGGAGGAGTGGAGTAAGGGAGGTGAAAATGAATGTTTGTCTTTGGGTGCAGCATCAAGATTCTGTTCTGCAGTGACACGCCCTTTGCTTATAAGTGATCTTGGTTAATTCTGATTTTTGGATGCACTGGCTTTCAAACCTACTCAAATGTAGAACTTTATCTTTTCCACTGCTCCAGTGATTCTTCACCACAGCAACATAAGACCTTTTACATTTTTTAATGAGAGGAAATGTGATTAGAATGTAATTGCAAAACAATGAGCAAAATAAAACATTACGAACAATTTCAAGGACAATAACAGCACTCCAAGGTGTTTTTTCTACACATGATTTTTCCCAAATTGACTGAATTGCCAGCTGGTAGTCCTCATTTAACGAAAATATTGAGAGGGGAGTTGGCGGAATAGAGTCCCTTCCCTAAGCTTGTTCAGCAAATTATGTCAATAACTTCCTTTCTGAAGCTATAATAATCCCCAAGTGCCCGTAACAATTATTATCCTCATTATTGTAATAACTTTTGCTATTATAGGTGTCTATACTGAAGACATAACTTCTAAAATCTCAGTGATCACTCCCACAGTGAGTTCAGAGCCTTTTTTTCCACTCACAGTCTTAAGTTAAGTTGTATTTTTTTTGGTATTAGAAACTCCAGCTGACACTGGGGACTTCACTGCAGAGTGGAACAGTAGTACAGCACCAGAAATTGCTGAAGTCCTCTATGCAAAAAAAAAACCCCAGAGGGCAGGGAGGTGATACCTCTTAAAGCTCAAAAGGCTCAAAGCTGTTATTTCATTTAGTCCTTCACTGTCACTCATTATTAGTTTTGTGGCAGAGTACTGAGAGCTGATGTGGTTAGGGTCCTGTACTAAAACTGTTAGTAAGATAATCACAGCTCAGAAGGGGTTACAGGATCAACAGACATGACATTTACATTTTACAATGAGAGATACTGAGCAGGAGAGAGTTCCACAGGACCCCAGAGCAGTCTGATGGCTGCGTTAGGAATTGGACTAAGGGCTTCCAAGCCTATAGCATGCATTTTGTGGCAGTGCTCCAGTGTTACCACAGCCCTCATGCTCCGTAGTCAGTCTGTACAACAGAGAAGATCTAACCATCAAAAATATGAATGGCTTAGCAGGTTTTTAAAGCCTTTCAGACAAATGTTGGTATTTCATAGAATCATAAAAGGAGTTGGGTTGGAAGGGACCTTAAAGATCACCAGTTCCAACGCCCACTAGATCATCCAACCTGGCCTTGAACATCTCCAAGGATGTCGTAGGTGAGAATACAGATCAGATAGATGGCCAAGTTTGATATAACAACACGCTTTCACATGAAGAGTGAAGAAAGTTCAAATATGAGCTGACAATAACAGCAGACACTTGGGTGCAGGTTTATGAATGGTTTATAGGGTCGCAGCTTTCCTTTCACTCTCTCTGTCTTCTCAGTTTATGCCAGAAATCATTCTTGGCAGGCACTCCTTTTGCCACATATTCCTGTAAAAGCAACCACAATGGGGCCACGACCCAGGTAGCGCTGTGAGATAAGGACGACAAATAGTGTCCAGGGCTCTGAAGGGAGCAGAGTGGTAAGTCTCCTCAGACTCACACAGTTCATCACTTGGTTAGAGCATCTTCTTTATATACAGATTTCTTAGAATGACCATTAATTATGAGAAAAAAAATATTTCTAGAGCACCTCCTGAGGTGACAGGGCCTGATAGGCGGGTGTGGGTCACCCATGGATGATTAGTATTGCATAGCTATGTGCACTGCTCAGTCTAACTTTTCACATTACTATTATCAGTAGAATTGCATTGTGCCATTCTTAATATATAAGAGTGTGAGAAAGTGTTTTATTATCAGTGTGATTGTGCTGTGCTATTCTTGGCTACTTTTCGGGAACTTGGGGACAGCTTTCTCCTGAGCTGGTAGGAGTTCCTTCTTGAAGAGCGCCCTCCCTTGCCCTTAAGGAGCACCTCCCATGGGACTTTTCCGACCAGCCTTCTGAACAGTCCAAAGTCTGCTCTCTGAAAGCTGAGCAAGACTGTTCTGCTAACCTCCTTCTTCATCTCATCCTGCACCGAGAACTCTATCATCTCATGATCGCTTTGCCCCAGGCATCCTCCAACCCTCACATCTCCCACAAGGCCTTCTCTGTTCATGAACAGCAGGTCCAGGAGGGCACCGTCCCTTGTTGGTTCGCTCACCAGCTGTGTGACGAAGTTGTGAAGTTGTCTCCCACACACTCTGGGAGCCTCAAAATGAAACAGGTTGTCCTGGAAGGAGGGGAAAAAGGAAGTGGCCCATACAGGGATCGAGCCCACAACCTTGGTGTTATTAGCACCACGCTCTCACCAACTGAGCTAACCAGTTCCTGTAATCCAAGAGGAGGTGGTTAGAGACTTGCTTGCCCGGCTAGACACCCACAACTCTATGGGGCCAGATGGAGTCCACCCAAGAGTTTTGAGGGAACTGGTGGATGTGCTTGCTAAACCCCTTTCCATCATCTTCCAGTGGTCCTGGATGACTGGGGAGGTACCACTGGACTGGAGGCTGGCTGGTGTTGTGCCCATCTATAAGAAGGGGCACAAGGAGGATCCGGGGAACTACAGGTCTGTCAGTCTGACCTCAGTGCCAGGGAAGGTCATGGAGCAGGTGATCTTGAGTGCTATCGTGAAGCACAAGCAAGAGAACTGGGTGATCAGGCCCAGTCAACACGGGTTCACAAAAGGCAGGTCTTGCCAAACTAACCTGATCTCCTTCTATGACCAAGTGACTAGACTCTTGGATGAGGGAAAGGCTCTGGATGTGGTCTTCTTGGACTTCAGTAAAGCCTTTGACACAGTTTATCACAGCATTCTGCTTCAGAAACTGTCGGCCTCTGGCCTGGACAGGCACACACTCTCCTGGGTGGAAAACTGGTTGGATGGCCGGGCCCAGAGAGTGGTGGTAAATGGTGTTAAATCCAGCTGGAGGCCAGTGACAAGTGGGGTTCCCCAGGGCTCAGTCCTGGGTCCAGCCCTGTTCAACGTCTTTATCAATGACCTGGATGAAGGCATTGAGTGCACCCTTAGCAAGTTTGCAGATGACACTAAGCTGGGTGGAAATGTGGATCTGCTGGAGGGTAGGGAGGCTCTGCAAAGGGATCTAAACAGGCTGGACTGCTGGGCAGAGTCCATTGGCATGAGGTTTAACAAGGCTAAATGTCAGGTCCTGCAGTTGGGGCACAACAACCCTATGCAGAGCTACAGACTGGGAGAAACCTGTCTGGAAAGCTGCCTGGAGGAGAAGGACCTGGGGGTGTTGGTCGACAGCTGACTGAACATGAGCCAGCAGTGTGCCCAGGTGGCCAAGAAGGCCAGTGGCATCCTGGCTTGTATCAGGAACGGCGTGACCAGCAGGTCCAGGGAGGTTATTCTCCCTCTGTACTCGGCACTGGTGAGATTGCACCTCGAATCCTGTGTTCAGTTCTGAGCCCCTCACCAAGAGAGGAGTCCAGAGAAGAACAACAAAGCTGGTGAAGGGGCTGGAGAACAGGCCTTATGAGGAATGGCTGAGAGAGTTGGGGTTGTTTGGCCTGGAGAAGAGGAGGTTGAGGGGAGACCTTATTGCTGTCTACAAATACCTGAAGGGAGCTTGTGGAGAGGAGGGTGCTGGCCTCTTCTCCCTAGTGACAGGGGACAGGACAAGAGGGAAAGCCACAAGGGGAGGTTCAGGTTCGACATAAGGCAAAAATTCTTCACTGAAAGTGTCATTAGGCACTGGAATGGTCTGCCCAGAGAGGTGGTTGACTCGCCTTCCCTGGAGGTGTTTAAGGTGTGGGTGGATGAGGTACTGAGGGGCATAGTTTACAGATTGGTGGGAATGGTTGGACTCGATGATTCAGTGTGTCTCTTCCAACCTGGTGATTCTATGATTCTAAGACCCTCCCAGCAATGGTTGGGAGACCTCACCCACCAGTGGACACACTGCATGGGGCTCTCAATTACTGAGATAGCCTCTCCAAATCCTCGCTTCAAAAAAGAAAGCCTCCCCCCAGCTGCTGCAGATCTCGATGATGATAAGAAATCAGCTGGTGATGTATCTTAATCACTATACCTATTGTCTTGTGGTAAGATTAGATGCTTTGCCTTCACAAGTGGTTGCTGTTAACTTGTTGATTGCTACTAGTCATTTATTTTCTTTCTTGCTGCAATAACTTGAGTAAAACTTGATTTCATGGAGTCATAGAATCAGAATCATAGAACAGTTTGGTCTGGAAGGGACCATAAAGATCATCCAGTTCCAACCCCCCTGCCATGAGCAGGGGCACCTCCCACTAGACCAGGCTGCCCAAGGGCCCATCCAGCCTGGCCTTGAACACCTCCAGAGATGGGGCAGCCACAGCTTCCCTGGGCAACCTGTGCCGGTGCCTCACCACTCTCAGAGTGAAGAAATTCCTTCCTTGTGTCTAGTCTAAACGTGCTCCTCTCCAGTTTATACCCATTGCCCCTTGTCCTATCACCACAAGCCTTTGTGAACAGTCCCTCCCCAGCTTTCCTGTAGCCCCTTTCAGGTACAGGAAGGTCACTATAAGATCTCCTTGGAGCTGCCTTTTCTCCAGGCTGAACAACCCCAACTCTCTCAGCCTGTCCTCCTATGGGAGGTGCTCCAGCCCTCCGATCATCCTCGTAGCCCTCCTCTGGACCCGCTCCAACAGCTCCATATCCTTACATTGAGGATTCCAGACCTGGGCACAATACTCCAGACGAGGTCTCACAAGAGAGGATCAGAGGGGCAGGATCCCCTCCCTCGCCCTGCTGGCCACGCTGCTTTTGATGCAGCCCAGGACACGTTTGGCCTTCTGGGCTGTGAGCGCACACTGCCGGCTCATGTCGAGCTTCTCCTCCACCAGCCTCCCCGAGCCCTTCTCCGCGGGGCCGCTCGCCATCACATCATCCCCCATCGTTTACTGAAATCGGGGACTGCCCCGGCTCAGGTGCAGGACCTCGCACTTGGCCGTGTTTGCCCTCCCGAGGTTCTCAGCCCCGCAGCCTCCTCGGGACTCCGCGCTCCCTCCCCCGGCCGGCAGGGGGCGCCGCGGGGCGGCCGCGCCATGGGCAGCGCGATGAGGAAGAGCAAAGCGGTGCGGCAGGCGCCCGGCTCGGGGCGGCGGCGCCCGGCAGGTACGGGGCGGTGTGTGTGTGTCTGTGTTGAAATGACTTCGTTTTCCCGATAAACCCCCCGGGAAGTGTGAGTAGGGCGCATCCCGGCCGGCCACCTCTTCCCTGTCTTCTTCGTGCGCGGCGAAACATCCTTGATGCGCCTCCAGCCGCCGTGAGCGCGGATGCGGCGGCGTGTGTTAGTTACGCGTTGCCAAACGCAGCCTCCGACGCTCGGCTTGCCTCCTGCCTGACTCTGTTTGAGGCCAAGGGGGCCGGCGGCGGGGCTGGGCAGGGCTGCGCTGGAGGGAGAGAGGGGAGACGCTGCGGGGGCCGGACCCGGGACCTCGGGCTGAGCCGGCGGCAGCGCCGGTATAGGGTCCCCAGGGCAGGAGCTGCTGCCCGAGGGAGGTTGCACCTCACCTTGCAAGCAGCAATACTGGGAGCAGGTTCTCATGGCAAGAGCTGCTGCTCCAAGGGAGGTTACAGCTCACCTTGCAAGCGGCAATGCTAGGAGCGGGTCCCCAGGGCGGGAGCTGCTGCCCGAGGGAGATTGCAGCTCGCCTTGCAAGCAGCAGTGTTGGGAGTGGGTCCCCAGGGCAGGAGCTCCTGCCCCAAGGCAGATTGCAGCTCGCTTGTACAAGCAGCAATGCTGGGAGCGGGTCCCCAGGGCAGAAACTGCTGCCCCAAGGGAGGTTGCAGCTCGCTGTGCAAGTAGCAGCGCTGGGAGGGGGTCCCCAGGGCAGGAGCTGCTGCCCCAAGGGAGGTTGCAGCTCGTCTCTCAAGCAACAGTGCTGGGAGCGGGTCCCCAGGGCAGGAGCTGCTTGCTGCCCCAGGGAGGTCGCAGCTCGCTAGTGCAAGCGCGGAGGAGAGAAAAAGATTTCGAATTAGGTAGGAGTGACCGGCCCTCTGGTCCATGGAGGTAAATTTGCCTGCTAGGATTGAAGCATGTTGCTGCAACAACAGTGGGGACGTTTGTGTTGTCAGCTTTGTCCCTCTTTGGAGTCAGAGCTTCAGTCGCTGGTGCTCCTTGGACATAGAATTAACCATGCTCTCACTGGCTCTTTAAAACCCACTGGAAAAAAAAACAAAACAAAACAAAAGAGCAATGAAAAAAAGCTTGAAGTAATGAATGCCTGAAAATTAACCTATGCTCACACCTAGCACTGTACAGCAGTTCTGCATAAATGAAGAAGCACTCTTAGGATGTGCTATTTCAATGAGCATCTACTACGCAATGAGTGTTTTCAGCTCTGCCAAATCCTTGGGGAAAAGGGTCTGTTTTTAAAGATACTTACATATATGCAGTCGTTTGAGAACAGTGAAGCAAAAGCACCTTGGTCAGTTGAAAGTATTATATGGTATTTTACGTCTTATTATGCGGAATGTAAATTGTCAGGAACTTGGTAAACAAAGAATCAAGATGCCTGCGCAGCAAGCATTTCCGTAAGACAGGAGCACAGCAGGAGCTGGCAAACACAGAGATGAAGTTTCTGACAGTTTAAACTCATGAAACAGGTTTATCATTATGGCTCCATATTGCTTAGTATCTTTCAGTTATACCAACATAAAAACTTCCAGCCTGAGTCAAAAGCCTGGCAGTGGAAGCGCTGGATGTTCCCTGACCCTGAGAGGAAGAACTGGAAAAAAGAAAATTCAAACTACTGTCAATAGAGTCCATTTGTCCTTGTACTTTCAGGGAAGCACAGTGCCCTGGACCGTCTAGGATTAACCTATAACAGTTCCCTTACCTAATGCCGCCACTGCAACATTATGATTTAGAAATTCCTGATTTAGCTTCAAAACAGGTACTGAAAACTAGGCGCAGAGTCTGAGGCAGAGTAAACTGCTGAGGAGTTACACCCAAACCTAGTTCCTCTGGTCGACAATGTATCTGCTAACACAAACTCAGAAATTAAGCGTCGGAAATTAATGATCTTTTTCATCTTTGTGAAGCGGACTCATTTAGGCTAAATGACTTAAAAGAACACATTATTTGGGCTTTGGTTTAGATGCTCTGCTCTATCTTTGTTTTTTCAGTTTAAGATATTACTACTCTCTGCTGCCCGTTCTACAACTCTGGCACTGTCTTAAGGTAATTCTCCAGGAAAATTGGTTTAAATTCTGACGTCAAGGTTTATGTTTCAGCATCTAGGCAGCTTTGCTTCCGGCATGGTCGCGTACCAATGGATTATTATGTGAAACCCAACATCTATTTCCTGAAGGAACAAAACAAAGTTTTTAATACCCACCAAGAACAGGAGATGAAGGGAGTTGAGGAGGTTGAAGAGGTTGAGCTGCTGGAGAGGTTGAATAGAAGATTAAACCCATCGCAGAAATGCAAACAGAGATATGTAATATATTTAAAACTGAAATATAATTTAAATATGCTAACTAGTCATTGTTTAACTGACTCTAAAACATGAACAATCTTAAATTAACCTCTTTCTATACTTAGTCATACCAAGCAGAAGGGGGTTTTTTATATCTATGTACATCTCATGGACAAGGCACCTATGTGTGTATTAGGAGGAAGAAATTGGGCCATTCGTAGGTGTAAGAATTTTTTAATTACTCTCTGGATCTATTCCCACCTTTCCATCATTTTATGAACAGGAGTAATAAATTCAGAGTTATTAATTTGTTTTAAGAAATATGGATTTTTTAAAAAGCAAACAGCAAACTGGCCATGAGCAAAACTGTCAAGGAAAATGATAGCTTTCAAAAGAAAAAGTAAAAATGTAAAAGTGCCTATATATGTTTTGCATAAAATAGCTATTAAATACATTCTCTTGTCCTTAGCTTATGCTTTCAAAAAGGTTATCCTACCATCTTCAGATACCATTCAGCTTACTTCAGCAGCTGCATTTTGCTTTTGCAGTATTTGCAACATTTTGTGGGTGTGAAGGTATGAAAATTGGAAATAACTCAAAATACAATTATTTTCCTGATTTTTTGTTAATTTATCTCTGCAGTACTTTAGTTTTCTGTGTTATAAACATTCATTTTACTGCTGAAAGGGTAAATGAGAACCATCAAAGCTCTACAATAAGGGGATAAACTTACATATATCAGAATTAAGATAGCCTGAGTTGTTGCTGTTGCTTTATAAAACATATTGTTTCTGTGGGACTCCATCTTGGTATCACCTCAAATGCTACTGCCCCCCTGCCTCAGATCATCAAGCTAGTTGAATTTCATTGCTCCTAATTTTTTAGTGCCAACAGGGAAGCCTCTACATACAGCTTAAGTGTGAGACAGAATAATAGGGGATCCACTTTAGTGGTCCTGCGTCTGTGCAACGTCTGTACAACACCGGTGATTAAGTTGTGTAAACATTTTTGTATGGTGAGTAGTGAGGTCCCAAATATTTTAAATTTTGCAGTATTTCCTGCAAATGTTTTGACCATATAATTTACAGGTGAAGCGCACAGGTGTTACAATAACAGGTGTGTCATAGCACTCTATGGAGTAGAGTGGACTTGACTCCTGGAGGTGGTGTCAAGGTTGCTCATGTTCTTCGTCTGCCCTTGTTTACAGTTACATTTGATTTCTGCTGTGAACAGGAACAGTGCTTGGCTCTTGCAATGTATGGTAGTGGTCCCTCTTTTTCTGATCCATTGTTATGATTTCTCTATTTTCAAGAATCCCTTAGAGAGAAAGCTTTGCTGCTTGTTCCTGTTTGAAGGTTGTTACCTTTATTAAGCCCATCTTGGACATTCTTTAGTAGGAGAACTTGTTACATCTTTAATTGTGCTTGCAGAAAACAAACCAAATGCCAGATAAAATTGTGCACTTTGGCTTTTTCAGTATGCTGAATTGTTTACTTACTCTTGTTTTTCTGCTGTTTGAAGGTGAGTGCGCTTCATCACAGCTGTCTCCTGAGAAAATTTTATCTTTGATGCCTCCTCTGGTTTTGGTATCTGCCTGTTGTAATGCAGGTGCCTTCCAGTCTGTTGAATCTTAACTCAGGTATTTCCTGTGAAACTCTTTTTCAGTGCTGATTCAGGTCTTTCCTCATTTATGCTTTTCAGTAACTTCCTTTTTTTGAATGTGTTGTCACATTGTAGGTCTTCTGCTAACTTGACAAGCAAGATCTGATACCATCTCTTTTTCCTCTTTAGCCTGATTTTTTTGCTTTCTATTTTAATTCCAAAAAGGTCACAGCTGTTGCTTTCCTTAGCATATTGCCTTTCCTATATGCACTCTCTGTGCCTTGCACTGGTTGACTGAGTAGCTGGGACTCATCCACAACAAACCCTGTGGAACTGTGCGACCCCCTGTGATTATTGAGTGTTGCAACAGCCAAACATCTGACCTAGCACTTTTATTTGCATAAAATCGATAACAAATGCAAAGGGAGGAAGTAAGTAAAGTATGCAAGTACTTATCTTTCCGTAGACAACAACAGTAGCCTGGTCTAGTCCTAAGCTTTTCTTAAGAATCTGCGAATGAACTGGTTTTACGTAGTGAGCTGAGATATCATCTCATTCCATCTGCTGCTGTAGCAAGCTTGCCTGTTTTACTTCTTGACACGGGTTCTCAGAGAAGAAAGTGTTGTTTGTCACAGTCACCTCGCCCTTGTACTAGAATCGCATCCCTAGTGTGGCGGGAAGGAAGCTCTTAACTTCCTTAACTCCTCCACTATTTGCACAGCCTGACACAAAGCAAGCACGTCTCTGTAACTCTAGCTCACAGAAGTGTTCCGTATTTACTGTTTTCCACCCATCTTTCACAACCGTTTCCAGCTAGACCTTTGTCAGAATCTGTATGTATCAGATTGGTTTGTCCTATCACTCAGGTGACAAGGCAGGTAGGAGGGCTGCGACGTGTTAGGTTATCCTGCTTCGCTCACCCTGTACAAATGCTATGTCATTGTTTGCTGGGTTGCTACGAGCAAGATTGAGTTGTCCCATCTGAGTCCTTTTGCTTTTCATACACAAGAAACTTATTACTGTACACTAAATAAGTGTTTTTCTTCCCCTCTCTTAATAAAGCCCTGCTTGGAGGGGGAAAATCTGAGCTTCTGAGCCAGGTGCCCAGGTAGTTTTCATGGTGCAGTGCCCTAAACTTCATGTGCATTCTTGGAGATTGCCTGCAAAAAGTTTGTTTTCCTTTAGCCATGTTAATTTTTAATACTGGCTTGTTTAGTAAAAAAAAGATTGTGTGAGAGATGCTTTCTGCCTTTTTTTGATGTTCTCTGTGACTCAAATGCAACCCTAGTTACAAAGAGATGTGTGGGAATGAATAAATGGCAGTAGCTGATGTAGAGACAATAAAGGCATGGCCGGTGGCAGTATGGACTAATGAATGGCACCAATACCAGCAGATCCTGTTCCAGCCCTGTTGAGGCTGTTTCACCTCTCTGTGCCTCAGGCTGTTGCTAATTCATCCTTTTGCAGAGAGTTGTTTATTTACTGAGCAGAAAAAAAAAAAAAGCGTGAGAGTATTAATCACAATTTATGAGAGCCATAGGTTTGTGTTGGCCACAGGAATTTCAAGAAAACAATCAGGCAGCTCAGCTTTTTCAGGTCATCCCAAATGAAAGATGACCCAGTATGGATGGCACTGTGAGCATGATATACCTAAAGGTAGTCATACCAGAAATCAGCTTCCTTTGTTTTGTTTTGGAGTTGACAAAACATCATAATAATATGGGTAAATCCATGAGCAACAGTGACTTTTGAAGGAAATGGGCAAAAATCCATGTTAAAAATAGTTGGTATTTTAAGGTTGTATTTTCCATAAAGGTTGCATATAAGTTATTATGTGGGATGTTGCACCTTTTACTACAGTTCCAGAAGCAGAGGAGCTTTTAAGTTTTTCATAACCTAGTTAATTTAGTTCATGATGAGATGGAAGATGGAAACGACCAAAGAAACCTAAGTAATTTAGCATTACTTGCCTTTTCACTGAGGAAGAGATGTTCTGAAGCTTATTTTTGTTTCGTTTATACAGTTTCTTCTGTTTAAGCCAGTAGTTTGTATTGTAGATATTCCAGAAATATTTGAGGTCAGCGTGTGATGTTATGCTCCCAGAAAACATACCTGTTAATGCTAATTAGAGCAACCCGGCTAATTCCTATGTAGTTTACTCTAAACAATTACATAAGAGTAAAGGCTGAAGACTTTCTAGGACAAGTATGAGTTGTCTGATAATGCCAAGGGCTTTGGTGGTATAAGAGCTACTAGGAAAGTCTGTGAGAAAGCCCAGCTCTTGTTGAAGTGGGATTTCGAGTTCCATAACTATTAGGTGAGAAACATGTCTTGTAGGACTTTCCATAGCAAGCCAAGGAGTACAATCTTGTCCCTGTTGAGATCAGTAAAGTACTTTTTCTCATTACAGTTGGACTGCCGTGGTAAATGCATGGATGTTTAGAAAAGCAAAAGGGAGCGACTTGAAGTAAGAATTCCTTCTTTTGCTAGAACTGAGGCCAGATTCAGAACCACTTTTGCAGAGTATGGGGATGTGGCGTATTATACGCTTGTGTGTGTGCTGGTGTAGAGGCTGAGAAGGAGGCACTGTAGTGTTGAACTTCTTGACCTACATTGCATCCAAGAATGGGAAGAGTTGCTAAAGGTGGTGGATTGCAGTCTGCTCACAACACAGCGCCAACCCATACTGAGGGAAAAACAGATTAGAGGATTTTGCTGACTCAGTCCCCAGGTGTTCATTAGAAATTCAAAGGGGTGAATTTTGCCACTGAAAGCCTTCATTTGGATGGGAGTTTTTCCGTTTGGTATAGGGATAGATAGATGCCACTTGAAAGTTTGTGTTTCACTTTTTTTTGGCATTCGTGCTGCTTCTGTCAGTATTTCCTCTTTGGCTCATGCTGGTTTTGTAATTACCAGCCTGCTATGTAGAGGTTAGATTAAAAGTTCTTGGTAGATTTTTATTGACCTTAGAGAGAACAATGCTGTGAAGCTTTCTGTAATTTTCTGCCTTTTTGATTTGCTGAGAATAAAGAGGTGGTTTTCTTCTCTGTATTAGAGAACTCAACACTTGAGCTTGAAAGTTCCCGGAAGAAAATTTCTATCTGCATGTTTTAACACTTATTTAAAAGCATTTTCGTACCTTTTATACTCAGGTCTGGGATGATTCTCAGCAGGGACAGCTCTGACCCTAACCTTAAGCCTAACCCTAAATTCAGCAGGTTGCCGTGGGGAGTTGTGCCTTCCCATTTATACTCAAGTAATTGTGGTAAAAAAAAATAATATATTTTCTTGAAGGTGTTTTGGAGTAACACTGTAGACTAAAGTCCAGGAGTCTCATAACAAAAATCTGTGCTGAAGTAAATCCCCCCAGTTTCTCTATCTGTGTCCTGTTTTAACTAAGTTAAATTATTCCACTGAGTTAAATTATGTCTTGATATTGATCCTTTTGAATGATGCTTTATTTAAATGGAAGAATATATGAAAAGCGAATTAACAAGGATACAATGAGAACTAAAGTGCTTTGTGGCAACACCCTGAATAAATATAAGCAATAATATAGTCTGGAAAGGTTTCAGTTTCTTAGGAAAATGCACTTTACGCTTGTCAGTCTTGAAGCTTGATCATTTTTGAATTTGAGAGTGAATCAGAAACAAACTTTGTATGAAACACCCTGTTCATATTTGTTCATGAATTCTGTAGGCTTAGTGAAATGAGTGTAGGAAATGCCATCAGTGAGGCAGATTACACAACCAGTCTTCTAGTGAAGTTAGAGCTGGTTTGGATCTAATCTCATTTATATCAGTAGTCAGAGATTGCTAAGAGAAATGCAATAACTGCATGAAGTAACTCTCGCCAGTGGTTTTATGGGCCTCTTGGTCAGACATGAAGAGAACATAAAGCCAAGAAAACTTGCGCATCTCCTTTCTGATGGGATGCTTCCTCTCAGTCATCTCACACACTTTTCAAACACTTAAACACCTTTTGGACGTTCCATCAATATGTCAAGCCAGTCATTGGCAGAACAAGAAGAGCATCAACGCTATTTTCTGAGCTTACGCATATGGTGCTTTTTTTTTTGTGCTGCGTGAAGACTGCATATGTGGGAAGCCAGCAGATAATAAAACAGAATTGTGATCCAGGGAGAAGAGGATGACTGATTTCACTGTTCAGCATAATCTTTTGATGCTTGTGTGCTCTGCAGGTGAAGGAGCTATTAAAATGCTCAGCAATTCTTTATTTTTCACTTGAAATGCACCGAACCGTTAAGCAAGCAAGCAGTCTTCAGGACTGAGTGCATAGCTCAGTCTTTAAGTTCTCCTTCCTCGGTGCTTGCATATGCAGACAGTGCGATTCTTTAAGAGAAAACAGCCTTTAGCCATGGGAAAGGTGCATGGTTTTGTGGTATTGATGAAGTGCTTTTGTTTGTTCCACTCACTATGGAACTTTTTCCTGCAAGGAAAAGGATAAAATTTTGAGCCATACACAGCACATACTAAGTGTTGCAAGCTTCTGCTTGTGTAAGTTCATGCAAAAGATGCTCTGAGGTTTTTCACCTTCTAGGTTTTGTATGAATATTTGATACTTAGGAGGCAAAGTAAAGGTTTTACTCTAACTGTCATTTCTGTGCAGTGATCAGACATGGTGCCTTACACAAAGTTAAAGATAAGTAGCTAAGGTACTTGTAATTGGGTGTAACATACAACTTGGTCCAATCTGTAGACAGCAGGATTCAAGGCTCGTGTATACCAGCCTTCAGAAGTAGCATTCACGTGACATCAGTAGTTCACTGTTGATTAACAGCACTGAATTCTTTGTGTAAATAGTATTAAGTTGGCCTGTCTTAACATTACCGACTTGTTACAGCTTCAGACTTTGGCTGAGTTCAGGTAAAGAGGAAAATATACCTCTAAGCTATCTTTATACATCCTCTGACAGGGCAGCCAAGTGCTGAATCAACCCTTGGAAAGAAAGAGAATAGCCATAGGGCTATTATCCTGTCAAAAGTACCAGTGGTTCTTGGCCAGGATCACTAGAGCATAGCACACGCAGCCCTTGTTTAAGCAAGCCCTGACACATCTTAGTCAACTCGATTGCTTCTCTTGATTAGGCATAAGGCTGCACTGTGTCTCTGTCACAGTGAATAATAAAGTTTGTGAGGGGTATGTTGAGGTAGAACTTACACCAAAGTACAGTTTCTAAGTATTATTTTTGAATTGCCACACACCGATCCTGGCCCTCAGGGAAGTAGGAACATTGTGAGTCCTGTAGGGGCAAAGGCACTTTAGGAGGTTCTCAGCCTTCCCTGCCCCAGGTTTCCATTCCTTCTAGTTTTGTCAGTTCAGCTGTCTGCAAGGAAGCCTCTCAGTGTGGATCTGTGATATTATCCAGGCTGGAGGTATGTATTTTAAAAGCTTGGGGTTTTCCCTTGTCATAATCCGGTTGATACAATAGCTCTGTTACCGTCACTTCCAAATATTTGAGTTTATGCGATGGAGAAGGTAGTGACCCGTCTTCAAAGGGCAGATGTGAGCAATTCTAGAAGTAAAAGCTGAAAGTTTCTCCACCTAAAAACCTCATTTGAGCATAAGGTAAACGTTTATTGTCATGTGAAATAGCCTGTATTCTCAGATGCCGGAAGATAAGGTTGTAAAGCGTGCTTATAAGCATTAAAATATTAGAGGCATCTCTTCTGAACTACTGGAGTAGACACAACTATTTTTTAATTACACTGTTTGTCAAAAATACGAATATACTTGTGGATAATGTCCTTCTGCATGATATAGAAAATTTAGGTAAATCAGTGAAGACCTTTGCCTTGAAGCACTGCTTACAGACCTTCATGGTGAGTAGTTGCAGGGCAGGTGCTTCCCGTGGGTCCCCGTGTCCTCCCTTGGCAGCCCATTTGATTCCTGGGTGGACACTTGCGCAGAGTAAGGTGATTCTTACCCTGGAGCAGTTCTGCTCACGCAGCTGGTCCAGGCTGTTGTGTTGGGCTCGTCACGTTCCTATCCCGTCAAGGCCTTTTGAAACTGATTGTACCTTTATTCAGTCCTGTCAGAAGTTATGCAACCAACGATCGAAAGTTCAGAGGTCTCAGTACTGGGGAGGACTTTGGTTCATGAGGAAGCCTGCTCCCAACAGGAAGAATTTAAAACACCGTAGTTGTTTCCCTGTTTGGTGGTTTGGGTTTGTTTTTTTTTAAATGCTGTGCTTAAATGCTAAAAAGGTTGGGGTTTGGCCTGTTTAACAAGATTTTTCAGGAAATCTGGCAATGTTTCTGCCACCAGGGAGAGAAATGTCGCTGCCTCCTCTTCCTTCATCCTAGTCTGTGTGGATATGCATTCTGCCTGGCACTGACTATGGTCCTCATGGGATCCTTCCCTGGGCTGGCTAAACTTGCTAGGCTAGTGAGAAACTGTCCATGTCTTTTCTTCTCCTGTGCTATTTTTCATCAAAGTTAGTGAATTGGTTTAGCTCATGTAAGGGTGTGTTGGCTGCCAGAGCTGGTGCCGAGTGTGCAGACAGAGTATTTTGTCAACAAGAAGAAGAAACAAACAATGTAGTGGAAGAGAGTGGGCTAATCCCCTTTTGATAGTAATGATTCGTTAGACTGGTTCATCCCATGTGAAAAAGCACTTGCCAGTTTGTAGTGGAGGTGGCACTCTACAGCCACCACCTTGTAGATTTGGACTAACCAAAACCAGAGACAGCGGTAGCGGGGAGGAAGAGTCTCACTGCATCCTCCTACAGTGGCAGAGTTCCTACAGACTTGCTCAGCCTTAGGGGCAAGGAGAGTTGTCCTCACTGCTACATCTCTGAGGATTATCCAGACTGGTGGACCTGTGGTCCATGTTGTCCTTAGCACTCTTGCTCTGCAAAAAGTTGCGTGCTGATTGATTTCTGAGAAGTATCGATTCACGAAGACTGTGGATTATTGCAATAGCCGTTAGTGGATGGAATTTTATGGAGAGCAAGCACGTGACACATAGAGCACTTTTTGCTTTGTCATCCTGACTGTGGCAGATCGCCTGAGCCAACAAGGGAGAGGCCCCAGCAGCAGCCTGCACAGAAACTCTTTCAAGTCTCTGCCAGAGCTTGTGGTTGCCTTTGAAGCTTGGGGCTGTTGCTAGTGCTAGGCACCTCTAACACAGATCTACCTGAAAACAATTAGAGCCATTTATGTAAAAGCCAGTGCTGTCTGAAGATTAGATTTTTATCTCATTGAAGAAACAGTTTTACGTGAACATACCTGAAGTTGTCCCAACTTGTTATCGGAATAAAATATAGGGCTTTATTTGCTGCAAGTACCTATAGGATTGTACCTTTGATAATATATTGAAGAAGAATTTATCCTTTTTTGCAAGCTGTGGCCTCTGTTCAAAACATATGTTCTTGCTTTTTCCCAATTGCATGTGTACACACAGATTAATTCCTGTGTTCCTTCCCCAAGTGAGAATAGGCCAAGTGTTATCCATCGCTATTGTTGGTATTAACCATTACAGAATTATTCTAATCTTTAAACCTCTTTAGCAACACCAGCGACATACTTCCAAATAGCTGTATGAGATGAAAGAATTTTATCACTAAGTTTCAGAGAAGAAAACTGAGATGACAGGATTACACACCAGTTTTCAATGACTGCTTTTTTTTTTTTTTTTTTTTTGGTATTGTGTGCATGTGTGTGAATGCTCTTCAGGTTTGTAGGCTCAGTGCTCAAGGAATGTGTATGTATTTGGTATGGCTGCTTGTTGAACTATGTGCACGTGTTTTGCTAATTAATGCTGATTGTGCAGTGCAAAGTAAGTATTAAGTACAAACAACTGTGTACTGACCCATTTAGTGCAAATTAAACTTACTGTAACTCAGAGTTATGTGGAGGAAGGCAGAGCTGATAATGGGTTCATAGAGTCATAGAATAGTTTGGGTTGTAAAGGGATGTTAAAGGTTGTCTAGTTCCAACCCCCCTGCAATGAGCAGGGACACATGTTAGATTTTCTTTTTTCTTTTTCCGTACCATATCAAATAAAAGTATCACTGTGTGTAAATATGTTAATTTTTTCCTTTCCACTAATATGCTTAACCTTTTCTGCTGGAGATACCTGTATCTCCAATATGTGTATAAGATCAGTTATGACATGTGGACAAAGAGATATTTTCCAGACTTTTGAATACATTTTTTATAGGATCTCATATTATGAACAATACCATATAGCAGAAGTTATCTGAGGTGGGAGAGTTATGTGGAAAAAACAATTATATCAATAACTTGAACTGAAAGAAGTTTCCAGGGAACTAATTGCAGGAGAAAAATTTAAATTTTGAATTTAGTTTAAAAAGAGCAAGGCTGAAAAAAATGACAGCTCATCAGCATAAGAAAATCACGTTCTGGGCAAGAAAGGTAAAAATCATCGTTTTCCTGTAAGACTAAACTTTCAGGATTAGCCACAGCAAAATCTTATTTACTTGCTTTGTTCCAAGCATGTTGTTAGATTGGCAAAAAGTACTGAAATCCAAGCCAACTTTTGTATAGGTAGAAAAATACAGCAAGTCATCCTAACGTTGCAAAATGAGTCATTGGTTCCCTCAGGAAACTCGCCTGAGACAAGCACGCTGATGATGAGGAAGCGATGAAGCTGCCAGGCCACTCCCCCAGACAATTTCGCTTGAGGAACGCAGCCTTCATAAAGGAGGTCTCTCCAGACAGTACGTTATTTTATCCTTTATTTCACAGAGGGAACACAGAAGCTTCAAGAAGGACAGCACGAAGAAACGGCAGAAACTTCACAGCCAGTTGGTTTTGTACGAGAGGAGCAAATAGGAGATGATAAGAAAACTTTAAAGGTAGGGGGAAGTACATTTTAAACTCTGTAATTTATTTCTAACATTGAAAAATGGTAAGAATGTAGGCTTACTTTTAATTGTAGTTCCTGGGAGAAGAATGGAGATCTCTTCTCTGGATGGAATCACAGTCCTAATTCATGGTCCTAAGCAAGTTCACTTGGTAAATGGGAAGCAGATCTTGACAAAAGCAAGGTTTTAGATGATGTTTTCAGAGGGGGAGGTTATAATTTGCTTTGTCTGATTTAAACTTCTAATATGTTTTCAGGAAGAATGATTGCAAAGAACTGATGAAAAATGAACCAAGGAGTAGGGAACCATTGATGGAATTAAAGCTGAAGTTTCTTAATCCATAAGTTAAAATATAAAGCATTTTTCTTAAAAGGGAAAAAAAGTAGCATGACCTAAGTAGTCATCTAAAACTTCAGTAGTAGATACTGTGGTTTCTTTGTGTGCATCAAAGAGATACTGTTCTTGGTAGTCAGGTCTGATGACTGTGTGGGAGTTAGTCTGAATCTTCCCTTAAGCTTCACACCATCCTGTTGCTACTGAGTAAACAAGGTGATGTGATTTGGAAAAGAATTCTCTGTTTTATGTCTCTAAATGCAGATAAAGTCAAACCACATACAAAAAAAGTCAAACCACAGGTAAAGTCAAACCACGCTTACTCTGATTGCAGTAGGAAGTTTAAGCCTGGCCAATAGCTATGTTAGAAAAACAGAAAAAGGGAGAACTAAGCTCAAACTGGATTTAGTGACAGGGTTATAAATGGTGTGCCAGAGACGAGGAAGGAAAATGAGCTATTTTGGGGTCTCTTAACAGTCACGGATGTTTTCTAGGTTTTGTTTCTACAGTTAACATGCTACCCAGGGTTATAAAAGCCTATTGAAACTTACTGCAGGTGGTTCTTCATGGCATACAGCTGTCAAAATGCATTTTAGGACTTAAGAGTTGTTTTTCTGTTGTAGTAGTTGTCTCATCAAAAAACCCTGAATCTCATGAAACTGTAGCATTCACACTTGATCCATTCACGCTAAAGTTAATTACAGTGCTAAACCAAAGCAAAAAAATAAATGCAATTGTGTTACAAAAACATAGTTTTCAGAAATTGTTTTATTTTTTCAGTTCTGATCATTCAGTTGGTAAGGCTGGTAATTACAGATTATTATGATGTTGTGTATGACTGTTACATTTTCCTACCAATATGTGCAGGAGAAGGGGAAAACCACTAATTAGGAAAGTCGAGGGCAGATGAAAAGAATAAAGTAAATTACCTGTGTCAGCATGTCTATATCTCATCCTGAAATAAACAGTATGAGGAGGCACCGGGGTGGCATTGATGTGGAAACTAAGCTCTACATGGAAACTTCAGGCTCCAATGAACAAGAAAATTCATAGTTTAGCATCTAATAGGTACTGAGCTATTCTACGATAGATTAAGAAACTGAAATTTTAAAAAGCTAATGAAAAGCAGGGCTCAGAAATTCCAGATGCATTTACATTCCTTTATAACAATATTTGCTGCCGAAAATACTGATTTTTGAGTGCTATGGGTAATGTTTCATTGTTATCAAATCTTTTTCATTTTCTCTGTTCAGACACGTAAGGAAGGCAAACCTCAGAAACTGCTGGAAATGAACGGGCATACAGCGGTGCCGCATTCCTACGACTATGATCTCATTGTCATTGGTGGGGGCTCAGGTGGTCTGGCAGCAGCCAAGGTATGAAAGAGGAAATACAGTTTTATACTTTACTTATAAGTAGGTGGGCAACATCCTCAATGACTTGGATCTGGGTATCTTTAACTTTGTAGGGGCATAACATTCCTGCCTGCTCAGTGGGATTTGGGAATTAGTCCCAGTTATGATACTCATTTCCTTACGTTGTGAAGAGGAAAAACATTAAACTGTCATTATATACTTCCTAATAGAGTGAAACTTGGTTCCTCTGTATCCCCACTAATGGGACATGATGCTGTTGGAAAACAGTAGGTAGATACCTCAACAGTGTTTATTAGTAGTTGAATTAAAATTCAACTCTCAATCAGAAAGTTTTAAAAACTGTGACGACGGAAGCAATGGGACAACACAACAATCAACGTGATCCAAAATGAAGCCGTTCATTTAGCGTTAATCATCTGCCTTTATACATTGCTAATTCTCGTGCCAAACATTGGACGATTCTGTCCTAGTAACAAGCATTCATTGGTCACAGCCCAACCACAAAACCACATTGCCAGGGTACATTTCCCGCCTTCAACACCAGCTTTCTCATTTACATAACACAACAGAGTCCTTATAACCTTGAGGACCCTGGCTAAGGCTTCCCAACTCCACCCAGCCTCAGTGCTTGGGCTGCTCATTAAATGCTGTAGCCACCCATCAAAAAACTATTCAAAATTAACATTGGGAGGTTTCTAGTTCTGTATGAAAGTAATATCGACTCAGAAATAGTTGTGTATGTTGTTTTAATTCTTGACAGTGGAGAAGATAATGTGTGTAATATAACGTATATGTATTGTTACAATGTAAGAGTGCAGTGCCGAGTGGTGGGTTTTAATGTGACTTATGCTGATAATTTATTTTGGTAGTTTATTGCTTTCCCATTGGTAGGGACACTATTGTCATGGCTTAGGATGGAAAATAAGATCCACAAAAATTCTGAGAACCTGTAAAAAGAAGCAGACTTGGCTTTTCAGAGGATGGGGAAGTTTTAGGACAGAAGAGAGTAACAAGAGTAAAAGGGAACTTGCTGTAATGCAAAAGCAGTTGCAGTAATAAAAAAAATCTGTTGAAGTTTCTGTTAGGAGATTGCTCTGCTTTGTTGTTTATGTATATTAGGTTGTGAAGCTACAGCAGTGATATTTATTGCACCATTTTTTTGCTGTGGGTAAGAAAAGGTGTGTTGCTAGGAAGATAAATTGCCTTATTCCTTCAACGCAGTGTGTAAAGTATATTGCTTCTTAGTGTTCTCAAGTGATCGTAGAGTAGAACCTGGGATAGTAGATCAATAAAGTCGACATTACTATCAGTACTGATGTATGTGTTTGAAATCAGGTTTGTTAAGTTTAAGTGAAACTGTTCTACATGCATAAACTTCTGACTTAGATTACTCAGTTTGTTTTTAGTGAGTTGACATGCAATGCTTTAAGAAGCAAAACAAAATAAAACAGAAGGAAAAAAACAGAACTACTCAGCTCTTATACCAAGTTCCACATATCTACACTCAGGTTTGCAGCAGTTTAAAGAAGTTGAATAAATGCATCCTTTTCACAATGGATGGCTCAGAGTTTGTTATTTTGGAGCCAAGTCTCAACGGTGTGTGAAAATGCTGCCAAACTGACTCTGTGCAACCCAGTCACTGAGCCAAACCAAAGTGCGAGTTCATGAAGAACAGCTCCATTCCTAAGCAGTCTTGTGCTCATAGAGCACTGCATGAACCCAGAAAGGTTTGAAAGCCTGTGGGGCAGGTTTGTTAGTTGGGGCACATCAGTCTGCAGATGTGAATGGATCTGTTTGTGATCTCTGCTGAGATAGAGGTGATCTCTGCTGAGGTAGAGGTGCAATGCTGCGCTGTATCGTGTGAGCATAGAGCTGCGTGTGAGCTTGGGAATCCATACATTATAGTTAGCTGACAACAGTAGAGCTCTTTCAAGCTGTATATAAGAGTTGTCATTATAAAGGAGCATTAATTATGCAGCTCAGTCCCTAAGCACCTTTCTGAGGAACTTTCTCAAAGGTGCTACTAATGGATAAAAATTAGCTTCTTGGGCAACCTTCACCTTTAATTTGAAGCAGAAATCCAGTACATTAATTTTCTAAAGATGTCTGCAGCCTGTGTTGTCTGAAATATGATTTGCATTTTGCATGAGGTAACATACATATAAAATTTAAATTATGATTGTCAACTGTTTGGATTAACAAGTATTACTGGTGACATGATGCTGAAGGCTGTCCAGCTCCTCCCAAACCAAACCCAAGGCCTTAGGGTAATGTCCTGCACCTATAATTGTTACTGCTTGCATGTCTAAGGTCTCGTGATGCAGCACAGTTGTGGTTGCTGTAAATATCAAAGTTATTTTGCTGCATCTGATGAGGGAATCTGTTGTTGTTTCTCAGCTATGTAACACTTTTTTTCTCTGGTACCACTCATCACTGTCAATTTTTGCCTTTTCCTTAAGCACAAAGGGAATAATGGAATCAGTACAGAAATTCTAGTTCACAGTATCATTTACATGCATTAGTTGTAGGTTTCTTAATGAAGCTTCTCAGGGGGAATATCACAATATAAATCACTTTTCTAGTCTGGATGACATCTGCACATCCAGACAGTAAAGTCAATTTTCTGCAGGTTGACTAACTTGAAGAGCAAAATCTGATCCTGACAATTACAAATGGTACTCAAAATCGAGTGTTTCCTTCTGCTATGGGAAAAAAGATGGGATAAGCACAGTTGTAAGACTTGGCCACATGACTGCTCATGTGATTGTGTGATTGTGTGATGCAGTGTCAGGCGAATGTTTTAGAAGCCATCTATGAAGGGAAAACTGGATTAGTGAAGAATTTGTTAAATCTGTTAAAAGTAAATGGCATGTTGGGAAGCGGTGTGAATAAGCTGGCAGGATGGAGGAGAGAAGGGGAAGTTTAGTTCCCAGAGTCTTATATTTATCAACTGGTGCCATGCTGTTGTGTAGCAAGATGAATGCCTGCTTTTTTCCCCTTAATCTATTTTTCCTGCTGAGTGCACAGATTAATTTGGAAGATTAATAACTGTCTGGCTGTTTCCTTGCAAATCATTCATTATTACTTAATTAAAAGTCACAAAGCTTTTTAGTAATGCATGATGTTATCATCTACTCCAAATATAACCTCTATGTTTAGATACGCGTCTTATTTAATTTGTTTTGCAGGAGGCTGCCAAATATGAAAAGAAAGTGATGGTGCTGGACTTTGTCATGCCTACACCTCAAGGAAACTCGTGGGGTAAATGTCATTGCAAACCTGTTATAAAGGAGCTTTACTCAGAGACTCATGATTCTCCTCTGAGATCAGCCACACCAATGCGAAAAACACATTCTGTTCCTTTTTCTCAGGTCTTGGAGGAACGTGTGTAAATGTGGGCTGTATACCTAAAAAGTTGATGCACCAGGCAGCTTTACTAGGACAAGCCTTGCAAGATTCACGCAAATTTGGATGGCAGTTTGCCGAAGAAGGTAAAGGAGAACTTTTTTTGTACTTTTGCCACTTGTAATGGAAATCCAGAGGTTCTTTCTGCAGTCAAGTGCTTGTTACACTTAAGCATGTGCTGGCTTTAACAATGTGAGGCAACTTCAGAAATTGCACGTAAGCTTAAGTGCTCTTCAGGTCAAAAGCCACGGGGCTTATTGCCTTGTAGCATTTTATCAGTTTATTAATAGCTTCTGATCTTGCAAGTGTTTGATAAGACTGCAGTGTGAAGAAAAGGAATAAGGTTCTGTTTGTTTTCTAGATTCTAAGAGAGTACCCTGGAGGGTCACCTGTTAGAGATTGACTCATAATTGCAGGCAAGGATTTCCTTTCCCTCAGTCTCTGTCACTTCTATGGAGGAAGATTAATTTTACTTTATATTAGCTCTAATATGCATAGTTATAGCGTTTGGTGATCCTGTATTGGGAAATGTGCGGAGGTGCCTCTCAGAGATGCATTATCTTTGTCTGTTGAACCATGTCACCTGCTCATGGTAAGAGCGTATGGAAAATTATTGATAATGCAGTTTCTAATTTTTTTTTGTGGTGTAAGTCAGATCTATTCTGCTGTGACCTCTTGTGATGTCTACACTGATGTAATTCTCAGTAGAGTTACCCTGGAATAAAAAAGGGATAAGACAAGTTGACTGCGTCATGGAAACAAAAAATCTGAGAAAAACAGGGTTGCCTATGAAAAAAGAAGAATTCACAGGCTGAAAGTTGAACCTTTCTCTTTTGTTTCAGTCAAACATAACTGGATGACTATGACAGAATCTGTTCAGAATTACATTGGCTCACTGAACTGGGGCTATCGGGTTGCACTGAGAGAGAAGAAAGTCACATATGAGAATGCATATGGAGAATTTGTTGGGCCACACACAGTTAAGGTACTTCCTAGCCATGTTTGCTGGGTCTTCCTATAGTACTTCTGGAATAGAGGTACTTTTCAAATAGAATAGTTTTTGCCTTTGTGGGATTGTGAAATACTTAGTTTGGACTAATACTTTGTCCACAGGCAACAAATAAAAGAGGAATTGAAAAGCTGTACACAGCTGAGAGAATTCTCATTGCCACTGGTGAACGGCCACGCTACCTGGGTATACCTGGAGACAAGGAATACTGCATTAGCAGGTAAAAATGCAGATGAATATGAAACCATTCACCATATGTAAATTCGTCACCTGTAAGAGGAAGTGGCAACGCATGAGCAGGACTGCTTGGTTGCTGGTTTTCTTTCCTATGTAACTTTCTGTTAGAGACAAGTAAGCAAAGGAGAATAGCTATAGACAGATGTCAAGGTGACAAAAGCATTGGCGTCCAGTAGACACGACAGGACGGTGGGTAGCTGACTAGGATGGTTCTGTTTATGACTGACAACAGCAGTAACTGAGAATGCCATAAATCATGTGCGTGTCCATCATAAAATTAATTCATCAGCCCTGCTGAAGTTACCATTACACTCACTTCCTCTCTATTCCTTATGGCCTTCTGATTTGGTTTCTAAAGTTTTTTTTGGGTAATGAAAAGGAGTCTGCTTGGAAGCTACTTCCCTGCAAAAACATCAAGGAAAGGGGGAGTTGCAAAGCAGTTGATGTTGTGAAGCTGGTTGAAATGTATCCGTCTTCATGCATTGGGGCAGTCTTAACACACTACCCATTTTTTTTCCCAGCTACACAGTGGAGTGAGTTCAACTTCTGGGAAATCCTATTTCAAATGTCTGGTTAATTGATGAGACCAAGCAATTCTAGCACAATGTTGACCAAAAAAAGTGATATGCAGATGAAATGTATTTTAATATCAGACTGACTTTTAACATAGGTTGAAATTTCTGTCTTGAAAACCTATGGCAATGAAATAAATAACCGGCAAAATTCCCGTGAAGCTAAAACACCATGGTGTGTGTTTCCCTTCTAATAAGTAGTAATGAAATTAAAGGCAACAGATTATATAGCTTGTAAAGTGGTGCTTTAAAATAACATTAAGATGTGAGAGTCAGGAATGCCAGAGTTAAAGACTATCACATTGTAACTGTGTAATCTTCACTAAGATCCCTGTGGGACAGGAACTATGATGTAGCCATTACATTTTATTCCACCACAACATTTGCAGAGAGCATCTTTGTTTCGCCTTTGCAGTTGTTGGCTGAGAAAGAGAGGTTAGATTTAAATCTTTTCACAAGTTGCACTGCCAAACTCTGCTTAAGTCCCAGGTGAACAAGTGTGATGCCTTCATGAGTCCCTGCTTCTTTGAGAAGCCCTTATAGCCTAGGTTCAAAGTGTGGCAGAACCGACATAGCTTGATGAGGCAGTTGAATGAAATGGAAAGCAGGCAAATAAACGTGTTTTCCATAATTCCATACTTCTATCTCTGCCTGTTACTGTGGTTTGCATTAATTTGTTTTATTGCCTGTGTGTATTTGGTACGTATGATGGAATGGAAGGATAATTTTTCAAGGAAGTGAATATGGTATTTTCATCTTAAAGCTGAACAGGAGCTAAAATTTGCGGCATAATATTTGAAGCAAGATTCAGTTGGAAAAAAAAACCACCATCAAACTACCTATTTTTAATAATTTGTCATAAGTTTCTGCGTAAGAGCAGACTCAACATATTTTGTGACAATTCAAAATTTTCGTACTCTTTTGTGTGTACTCCTATTTAGACCTTTAATTTAATCTGTTGTGTACTGATCTTGTATTCCAGTTGAATTCCCCAAAAAATAAGTTGCTGTGTTTTGTTAGTGCTTGCTGCAGCCCACTGTCAGAAGTAATTAGATAATTATAAAGCACAATCCATTCTTCTGGTTGTCTCTAACTTTTTTTTCTTTTCTCCGTCTTTTTTTTTTTAAACCAGTGATGATCTTTTCTCTCTGCCTTACTGTCCAGGGAAAACCCTGGTGGTTGGAGCTTCCTATGTTGCCTTGGAATGTGCAGGATTTCTTGCAGGTCTTGGATTAGATGTCACTGTAATGGTGAGATCCATTCTCTTAAGAGGATTTGACCAGGATATTGCAAACAAAATTGGCGAATATATGGAAGAACATGGAATCAGCTTTATTAGGGAGTTTGTGCCAATCAAGGTAGGCTCAAAGTGCTACATGACTGCAATTGGTTGCAGTATACCTATCATAATGTTTTAAGATGTAAATTATTTCAGTGAATGCAAAAGTTGAATTTGCAATACAGAATCTGCTATGACATAGTATGGGTTAATTTTTGTTTTAAACTGGGTAAGTCCATGTATCTTAACGTAACTGAATAGTACAATTTAGTTCTTAGTGTTAAAATTGTATGAGATTCCAGAATTCATTGTCTTTATCAGAATTAGATGGGTTGGTATACGTTGCATTAAAAATGTTGTTAATTCTGCTGATCCTGGTTCTGTGAATGTTGAATATACTTAAATTCAGCAGTTGTCCTGAAATCAGTGAAATTTCTTTCAGACTCTTAATTAAAGATATATAATTTTCTGTAAGATCAGGGCCAGTGCATCACAGTCCTATTTTTAGTTGCCAGTTCTCAAATTCTTGGCCAGCAAATGCTGCTTATGTGCCCAGGACCAGTGGATCAGAAAAGTAAATGGGCTTTATAAGTATCCATCTATATCCTTTACTTTTCAGAGTCCTTAAATACTTGCTCAGTTGGGTTTGGTTTTTTTTTTTGTTTGTTTGTTTGTTTTAAATTCAGTGGGGGTACTTGTGCAGCTAGTTGTGTACATATATAGATAAATTCAGGTTGAAAAGCAGGTTAGGTAAGCTCTGGGGCATTTCTAATGTAAAATTGCCTTGTCAAAGACTTCAGAGGGTATGAATAGTATTTTTTTAATGTTTTTTTCGCAATACTTAGTGTGTAATTATTATGAAATAGGAAATAATGTATTAAGCAGTGTTCAATTTAGTGTTAAGCCAGCACATTAACTCTTTGGAGATTTGCATTTAAATTGAGTGAAGACTGTTCATTTTCACCCTCAGCAATATCAAGAGCAGCTCTTGCCAGTTACCATACTGTGGATCTGACTCCTTCTCACAGAGTGTAAGAGTTTTGCTGTGAGACATCAAAGTGGACATTTTGAGGAACCTTGCATGTTTGTGTTGTAAAAATCCCATCTTGTATGAAAAGCAGCATTGATTATGTAGCTTGTTTCAGATGTAGCTTTTTGTAGATTCTTTTTGGGGTTTGGAAAGAAGGAAGCTGATTTTATAAGAATCAGGTCATTTCAACTAAATGGCAAGTGTCAAATGTATCCTGCAAGGGGTAGTCCATCACCCTAATCACAAAATGCACTTTGTTTATTTTACCTTGTCCCATACAGTACATGTCTTTTATTTCAATGGGAATAAACTATTTGGCCCTGTTTTTAGTTCAGCATATCCTTAAATGGCTGGATATGTTTTTAGCAGGTCTTCTCGTCTCTTTCAAACGTTATTTTTGAAGTTTTGCATGTTGTGCTTACTAAAACACTTCATTGGAATGTTTGAAGAGAGAAGATGAATTATTATAAATAATGCTGCCTTTGAATAGAAGTGATTTAATGTACTGATCCTTTAAAGCTGGTAGAGTGGCGAAGATGGTTTGGGTGTTTTTAAATCAAAGGGGAAGAGAACTTCATCAGAAATGTTTTTTCTGTTTTAAGTTGCTGTATATGAAGTAGGAACTAGGGCAGCTGTTGAAAAACACTTCTGTAGAGTGAACACTAAAAATTTCTCAGAATTGTGTTGCACATGTGCACATCTGTTGTATGTACAGCTAGCTGTGAGTAGCCTTGCTGTTCTTGGGAGGGCAAGGGAAGGACTGTAGCTGAGCATATCCATTCCTTTCCTTGCAGTCCAGTGAACGTGAATGAGGACAAAAGAGAATCCACCTATGTAGCTTCCAAGCCCATTCACTTGTTTAGTTGTGTTAGGGCACAAGAAAATTGCCTCAAGTGGCACCAGGGGAGGTTTAGATTGGATATTAGGAAAAATTTCTTTAATGAAAGAGTGGTGAGGCATTGTCACAGGCTGCCCAGGGAAGTAATCACAAATCTAAAGAAAGGTGAAAGTATCTTTAGAATGAATTGAATGTTAGGTCATGGTTAAACACTCATTTTCAATGATGATATGTGTGGTGGAACAAAAATACATTTGCATATCTTTATTTGAAACTAAACCCTGTTGGATTTTTTTTTTCCCCCTCCAATATTTTAGGTTGAGCAGATTGAGGAAGGAACTCCTGGAAGATTGAAAGTTACAGCGAAGTCCACAAAGGGGAACCAAATAATTGAAGGGGAATACAATACTGTGAGTCCTGTCTACATACATAAAGAATGTGCAGTAGGCTTCCATTTAATATTAAGATTTTGTGGGGTTTTTTTTATCCATAGTTTAAATTCTGTAAAAATTATTTTTAATCATTACATTGTGTGCAATCAACAGGTAATTAATGTGACAAAAGTCTCAGAATCCATGGGCATCAGGCCTGTGATCACCTGGATAGTTCCAAAACATGTTTCTTAGCTTAGGGATGTAGAAGAACTTGATCATGTGCAACTGGTTGCAGAATTTTTCCCTGGTGGGATATTTGTTGTAAACTATAAGTAATGATTTGCAATAGCTTTCATTGTAACTAAAGCATGTTCTGGAATTAGCCCAAAAAAGTGGTCTGTGCAAAAGCTAAACAAACAGATGTCATGCCTTTTCAAGACTTGTTGTTGTAGCGTTTTCACAAAACCAGCCAACACTATGTGCAAGTCAGTCAGAGAATTGCATTACACCCTTAAGACAGTACAATTACAGTGTGCAGGTGTTCCATTATGTGTTTGATTGACTGTTTCCATCCCTGCTCACGCCATTTATTTTCCTAGGTGTTGATGCTGAAAGTAAAACAAAAATAATTGTGAGCTAAGTATTTGGAACTATACAGAATGCACGAAGACAAGTGATTGCCATCCTGGGATTTTAGACTGCAAATAACTGTGGCTTCATTTACCCTTGTAGTGCATCTGTCATCCCGTAACAAGGACATGCCTCTGCATCCAAGGGCTAATATTATGAGAAAGTTTTCATGCTAACAGCAGTGCTGTTGCACAGTGTTGCAGTACGGTTTGTCCTGGTCCATAGTACTGAAAGCTTTTTAGCTAGCAAATCAGTGCCATCTTTTCATTAAATGAACTTCTGATTTCTAATTACTACTCTACCTTTCACTGCAGTGCTGTCACTCCTAGAAGCTGAGTTCTGTGTGATGTGTTTTAAGACCTTTGTCTCTGAAGACCTCGTGTGAGGCTTGAAGTAGATCTCATTCCTTCATAGCTGTCAAATGAGAAGCATTGTGCAGTTACCTGAGCAATTCTCCAAGACTGCAAAGCACGTAGCTCTTTTCCTTGTGTTAGTATAGGCTGGAACTTCTGCTTGTTAAGGTATTCAGGTTGATGGGATGGGTAAGAATTTGGCCTAGTCTGTCCATCATTCTGAACAAATGTTCAAACACATTATATTCAACAACTAATATTTTTGGCATGACTTGGCTGAGAGCCTTTAGAAGTAAAGAATGTTTTCTAATTAAAAATAAAAAAGTTAATTTTATTGCCTTTTTATTTGCCTAAGCATCTGAGTTTGCTTCCTGAAGAACCCTTTCTTTGTGGAACATTTCAGGGTCATCTGCTCTGTTAGGGATATAATATAGCACTTTAGTATAAAAATGCAAGGATATAAAGTAAAGGATCTGACCCTAACCAGTTTGTTTAGAATACTTTTGAGGTATCTTTACAGGGAAAGCTACTTGGCTGTATTTATTCTTATCAATTAAACCTGGTATGGTTAGGTCATAGTGATGATGTGACTTGTCTTGAAGTCTGTGAACATACAATGGATAACAAGCATGTTCATCTTAATGTGACCAAGCTTTAGTGACTAATCCTTAGTATATAATGAAAATAATAGATAACCATATGCAGATGCACTTTTGAGGTTTTAAAAAGCCTGTAATGTGCATTGCTGTTTTGCAGGTGCTGCTAGCAATCGGAAGAGATGCGTGCACAAGAAACATTGGTTTGGACAAAGTCGGAGTGAAGATCAATCAAAAGTAAGGACAGATGTCTGTACAGCCCTGACTAGTGAGCTTGTTGTTTACTGTTGCACTGGCAGTGGCGCACAGACATTCAAACACTTTAAGGAAAAGGTTGTTCCCAGTTTCCATGTGCTTGGATAGGAGACTGTGCAGTAGATTGCTGCGGTTTCTCCTGTAATGCTGCCACATTTGCTTTCTTGATACTGAAATGTGAGTTCCTAAATGCTGAAAGACACACGCGTTCCGTTCTGTCTAGGTTCACAGATCAGTCTCGGCTTCTTCCAGTGACTGAGCTTTCTAGCACGTCAGTTGTTCCTTTGTTCTTATTCCCATCCACTTATTTTTTCCTCTCTGCAACCTCCTGGGGAGGGCAGGGACCTGTTTGTTCGTAAAGGCTATTAGTGTGGTGGATTTTGCTTAAGTTTTTAATGTAAACGCTAATGTATATTTATTTTTAAGAATAAGGTCAAAGTAGCTTTCCTTAAATTCACAGTTGGAGTTAGTGATGTGTTTTAGGTTTTGAGGGAGTTTGTTTCTCGCCTTCAAGAAACCCTTGGGAACAATAGGTCACCTGTAGAGGAGCATTTAATGTTTAATGTATTGGGGTTGTTGCACCAGGGAGTGGAGCTATTGGTAGCGTGTTCAGTATTGGTAACTGAAACGTCTTCAAGGTATATAGGGCCTAGATGATGTTCCCTTTGAAGAAAAGACACAGGGACATGACTTAGTAGTCTATGGAAAAACAGTGCAGAGGGCACCTTATGTATGAATGCGGTGACTGGCATTGATGAAGGGAACTGCTGTGATGTTCTAGGTAAGTGGAAATTTTGGTCCACTCAGAATTGGCAGACCCACGTTGTCTTGTAGAACAGTACAAATCTTTCTGACATCAGGACACTTATTACTAGCTTAATAGAGTGAACTATAACATTATTAGCCTAAACTGTATATTTGTTAACAATAGCAAAATTGAGGAAGTTGGAGAATTGCCACTAGTCCCTCAAGTAACTGTGTGACTGTTTCTATGCCTGTCTGAGGTTTCCCTATTACGTGTTTCCTGCAGTGATTGCTGCACTATCTAATTTATTGATGAAGTGGGAAATATTAAAAACTTTCATTAGCTCAGTACACTTGGGCTGTCCCTTAAAAAGAGTGTGTAACAGCTTCCCCTATCTCTGTGTAGAAGCCTGAAGGGTAAATCTATAGAAACTACTTAAGCCACTGGACTGGAATTTCAGTCATGGGGGAATTCTTTTGTCCTACAGGCTGAGTGGGTGAATGTCTCTTCCTGTGATTCCTCGAGGTTGCCAGTACCCAGCTCGGCTGGTAGTAGAGGGTGTTTGAGGAAAAGATTTATGCCTCACTGTAAATTGATTGAGGAGATGAAGCACAACTTCATGGGCTACCTCTTTACCCAGTCTGTAATCTCCTGTAGTTTTAGTTAAATTGCACTACTTTGCATTCTTGCCCAATGTTGTAAGATTGTGAATATTAATTCTTTCCCTCATACTTCAAAACTATGTCTTTCTCTTAGAGCTAAAGGACCTAACTCCTGCACAGTTATTTACACCTCCAGTCTTCACAACAGAACGCTTAGATCTTTCTTCTTGTTAATTCATATTGCAGAACAGGAAAAATTCCTGTCAACGATGAGGAGCAAACAAACGTGCCGTATATCTATGCTATTGGAGATATACTGCAGGACAAACTGGAACTCACACCAGTGGCAATCCAGGCAGGAAGATTGTTAGTCCAAAGACTTTATGCTGGGGCCACCAGGAAGGTAAAGAATGAATTGCCACAAAATACTGTCTTTGCTCTGCTTTTAAGTGTAGAGTGCAAGTCTGCTCATTTATGGAAAACTCTGTAGGCTTTTAAGGATTAGCTTTGATGATCGCTTTAATTTCCTCCTTGCAAAGATATTACTGTGGATATGTTCTGCTAATTGTGTAGGATGAAGTTAATACCTTACGGATTAAGCACTAGTCTTTCTTTTTCCTATTAAGAGGTTTTATTTCTCTCTCAAAGTGCAATGATGATAAAATTAACTGAGGTATTTAACTTGTTTTTAACTCTACCACCTTCCCTAAAAGTCAGCAAATGTTCCTATCCTATTAAATGCTTTAACTCTAACTTATAGCAGTTTACTAAATCTACCTGCAGTCCCTTAATAGAGTGTAAAAGGGATTCGTGATGCTTTTCATTTTCAATTATTTTTTTTCACCTCTCATTTGTATGTTTTCAATGTAATACATAATTCTGCTTATTATTGGATACAGACACAGAGGAAGATCTGAGATACCAAAAAGTCAGCATGTGCTTATATCTGATATGTTGATTTAATCAGTTCTGTGTTTATTTTTCATGCTATTGCAGCTGTAGGTTTCAGTCAAGTTATACTAGTCCAAATAAGAGTAACGTGGGTACTCATTTACACCTTATCTTTAAAACAGGAGGAAGGCAGAGTCCCTTTCAAGAATGTTCTCCAAACACCATTAATATGGGTGCTTGTCTCACCTTCATAACCATAGGGCATAAGCATAAAGGTTTTTCTCTTTCAGATCCTGCTGTATTCTTATCAAGTCCAGCTGTCAGTCAGGTTTAGAGCTCGATTGAAACGTTTATTTTAGGTTGGCAGGTATTGCACTGACAGAATCGTGAATCAGTGTGCATAATGTTATTACATAGGCCAGGTAAATCTTGAGAAAACCATAGCTGGAGCCAGAATGGGTTTTTTTGTTGCAATGCTATGAATATGTCTTAATTTACATTTGATGCCAGATAACTGTCTCTCTGGGTATGAAAATCCTTAGGCTGCCAAAGAAAGCATCATCTCTTTCGGTGAATCCAATAAATAAGTAACTACTTAGATGGGGATCCTGGATTACGCTGCAGTAACAAATTGGCAAGGGTGATTTTATAAAACATAATGAAGTGTTATGGATAGGTGGTGAAAGAATGGTAAACAGCATCTTAGTTGATCCCCAGTCACAAAGGAAATTCATTAGTACTGAAATCTGTAGAATTTAAAATTACCAATAATTAAATAGAACGAACCAGCCTGCTGATCTGCCATGGTAGATTTGGTGAATACATGGAGAGCTGTGAGTGCTGTTTGCTTTAACTGTAATAAAGGCTTTTGACACTGTTTCCCATAACATTCTCATAGACAAATAAATGAAGTATATACATATATAGGCTGGGTAAGCGAACAGCGAAGTGGACTGAAAACTGACTGAACTGCTAGGCTTAAAGAGCTGTGACAACTGTTGAAAGACCACCTGGAGAACTGGTCACTAAGGTGTGACACAGAGTGGGATACTTGGTCCAGTACTGTTCATCTTCATTAATGACCTAGATGATGAGACAGCACATCTTCAGCAAGTCTGCAGATGATACAAAACTAGAGGGAAGTGACTGATGCACCTGATGGTTGTGCTGTCCTTCGGAAGGACCTTGTTAGGCTGGAGAAATGGGCTGACAGGAATCTCACAGCGTTCGTCAAGGAGAAGTGCAAAGTTCTGGCCTGGGGAGGTGTAACTCCATGCACCAGTGCAGTCTGGGGACCTGCCAGCTGGAAAGCAGCTGTGCAGTGAAAGCCTTAGGGGATCTGAAGGACAGCTTGACCCTGAGCCAGCAATGTGTCCTCATGGCAAAGGCCAATGACATCCTGGACTGCATCCTGTAAGTGCATCCTGCCAGTGCATTTGCCAGCAGGTGGAAGGAAGTAATCTTGTACCCTCCACTTAGCTCTGGTTAGACAGGTTTGGATTTTGTGTCCAGTTCTGGGCTCTCCAGTACAAAAAGGACAGGGCAAGTCCAGTAAAGGGTTATGACTGTAATTAAGGGACTGGAGCATCTGTCCGTACTCTATGTCTATATTCTATTCTATGTCTATGTTCTATATCCCTGGAGGTATTTAAAAGATGGGGAGATGAGGTACTCGGGGACATGGTTTAGTGGCAGATAGGAGTGGTTGGACTTGATGATCTATGAGGTCTTTTCAAATCTGGTGATGCTATGATTCTGTGATTCTGTATCTGGCACATGAGGAAAGGCAGAGACAGCTGGGAATTTTTATACCCAGCAGAAGAGATGACTTGGGGGGCTCTTCTATCAATGTGTTTTAATACCTGATGGCAGAGAGTAGGGAGGATGGAGCCAGACTCTTTTCAGCATTATAAAGTGCAAGGATAGGAAGCAATGGATTCAAACTGAAGGACAGGAAAACTCCATTTAAATTAGGAAAAAATAGTTTACAGTGAGGGTGGTCAGACACAGAGGTTGCCCAGAAAGGGAGCCTCTAGAACACTTTAAAGCTCCACTGAAGTCAAGGGTCAGTGTTGGTTTCTCCTCGTGTGTGATTAGATGCACAGTATATGCTCCAGTTTGTAGCCTTCCCCTCAAATGTCTGTAGTTCACGACTTTGGTACTTTGGTATTTCTTTGGCCACAATTAATAAAAAAAGATGATGGGTTTTGATAGTGATAATGTCTTTGCAGCATTCCAGCTAAAAGTAGCATGCTTTGTAAAGGCAGTTAAACAGACTGTGTTTTATCTGTTTTAAAGATGTACCATAACAAAGGTCTGGTACATTTTTAAAACAACATGCTGAGTTTCCGCTTCCTTTGAATCTATGGATGTTAATGTTAGTGTGGCTTTAAATTTGTCTTTCTGTTCTTGCTCTAGTTAACGCCTCTGAGAGGGAGAACGCCAAAACTGTAGTTTAATTTAAAATTATTTTTATTTATTGAAAAAGAAAGTAGCTTTCAGAATTGAATAATCCAAGTGTTCTTCCTCTCTGAATTTCATACTGCTGAATTTTTACCCATAATGCTGATTTTGTTACTGATGTTGTGTATTTGTTTTGTTTGTCTTGAATGCCACTCAGTGTGACTATGTGAATGTTCCAACCACTGTATTCACTCCTTTGGAGTATGGAGCCTGTGGATATTCTGAGGAGGCTGCGGTGGAGAAGTTTGGAGAGGAAAACGTCGAGGTAAATGCCTTATTTTCATCTGGATTTTAAGTTGCCAATTTGTAATTTAAAATAATGTTAAGAGTCAATTAAACCAGTATTTCGTATTCTGATGTAAGGGCTGGATGTGACTAGGTACATTTTGTGTTCCTTGGCAGTTCCTAGACTTGTTACAAAAATAGTCCCCAACTCCAATAGCTGTAGTTGTAGTTCTATTTTTGGCAAACATGGCTCAAAGGTGGAATATTTGGCTGAAAAGAATAAGGTTTCTTTGTGTCTGCAAATACTTCAGCATGAACTCAAGCTGGTCTTATATTGGAAGGAAGATATTAGCTTTCATCTCAAACTGGAGCTTTTTGTAGCTACAGTGTGGCAAATTCCTTGCTCATTTTTCCTGTTTATTTTGACTATGCAAGGAAGTACGTGCCTAATTTTACTCATGTGCGTGATCTCTTTTCATTCACTGGGATTACTAGTCAAGAGTGAAATTAGGCATGTGTAAGAACATAGTGCCTAAGGATGTTCTTACAAAATACTGTAAAAACTGCATTACAGAAAGCATGAAGGGAGGGACTCTGACGTTAAACTGAACTTCTGTGTCCCATGAAGATCACCTGAGGAGCATTATTTGGGGAAATAATCAGATGAGTGGTGGCTCATTAGCTAAGAACTTGTCTTCCTTTTGGCTTTGCCAGTTATATTTTTTTACTTGGATTCTCGAGAAAAGAAGTAAATATGACTTAGAATGGCAGTGTGTCAAGTACTGTTAACCTGGTTACAGGGCAGGTGTTTAAATTCTATTCTCCCTGCAGAGTTTGTATATACATGGTCAATTTTTTGCTATTGAGTCAAATTCTTGCTGTTACATGTGTAACAAGGGACCCTTCTTTATGGAAAATGCTCTTTCATTTTCTAAGTTTATTTTTAAAAGTATGAATCCAGAAGCATTTGTACTGTGACTACGTCCTGATTTTGTTTATTCTGACCTCTCCGTCATGTCGCTGTATTGGCTTTTCTGGGCCTCAGAGGGGTTATTGAGTTGCATCTGTCATTCAGACCTGTTAAATTTCAGTTTCAGACAGCAATGCTTAGAAATGCTTTGTAACCCCATTAAGATGGAAAAAAAACTGAGCTGTCTAGCCTAGTTTGTGAAGAGACATATTTTTACTGAGCTATGATCAGTTAAAAGCAGCTTTCAAATGCTCATCACTTTGAAGTTAGATTGTACTAGTAGCTGTTGAGAGGTCTGTGTCTTTGCCTCGAAACACCCTGTCATTTTCTGAATGACAGGTGGGTGAGCAACCTTGTCTGCAGTTAGGAACCTGTCCAGGGACGCTGGCTGGAGCAGACAGGAGAATGTGGTTTGTGGTTTATTCTCTTTTTTAATGTTCTTTCCTTATTGCAGTTACATGTAATCGAAGAGAGCATGCAGAAAGCACACCCTCGTCTCAACTAAGCCCAGACTCTGAGGCTATTTCTTCCCTTTTTCTGCTTTGAGAAATATCTTTGCCTTCATCCTGGCAAGGCCCAGGATGAAGGCAAACTTTTTGTGAGGGACGCTTTTATTTATCTAGCTTAATGAGGGCATAGTGAACTGCATCCTGGAAGTGTTAATACACTTACAGCTTAATGTGCTTTAATTATCGGATGATGCTAGTCCTGGTTTTATAGAATCTCCTTCTTTGGCGTTCATCAAGGGGAAAGAGTTTCACTCTGATTTTAAGTATTCCAAATTCTCTGTGCGTAGCTGATTGCTAATGAAGAGTTATTAGTTAACAGTTCATCCCTGTGCTGCATCACAGTTGTTGAAAGTTTTTACATGTGTGATTTCCAAAAGCAGTTGCAGTAGGTAGTAAAGCTCCGCGTTTGTAAGTAGATGAGGCAAATTTAAGATAATTTGGCACATCTTGGAAGGTTGTGCTTTCTGTTGTGAAATTACACAAATTTATGTGTTTTTTTTGCCCTGCATTATATTTCCAGGTCTACCACAGTCATTTTTGGCCACTGGAATGGACTGTGCCATCCAGAGACAACAACAAATGCTATGCGAAGATAATTTGCAATATTCAAGATAATGTAAGTACATCTTTCCTTCAGGGAAGACAGCAGACATGTTCATTATAGGAACTGTTTATACCACAACTATAAATAAGCTGTATTTAACAAGTTAAAAATGAAATTAATTTTTTTCTGTGTTTTGAAATTTAATAAATGCTAATAGCGATACAATAGTTCTACTTATACAGAAATGGCCCTCAGTAAAGTAGAAAATTCTGTCATTGCTATTGGTAAATGGTATTTCATAAATAAGAATTGTAAAATAAGAATTAGAGGTCTTTAAGAGCGTGCATTAACTTTGAAAAGGGAACAAATCAATGCATATGAGAATTATTAGAAGTCTTATGTGTTTATCTTAGTCTCCCCTCCCCAAACTGGGGCATTCTTTTCTTGGAGATTTTTCTCTCTGAAATTGAGGTCAATCAGAAACCATCAAAACCTGTAACCTCTGCAAATCCACGTGTCTGTAAAACTCTTGAGTGCATTCTAACAGGATTAAGATATCCTGCCTGCACAAATCTCATTTAGGGTGATAATGCCAGGATTATCCTTGCACCAGGTTAAAACTTCCTGGCTGTGGAAACGTACAGTACCTGCTGAAGCACAAGCATAATTACTAGTTAGTACAAAGAATTGGTATGCCCTCCTCTGAATGATCATAATCATAATGGGGCCGGATGGAGTCCACCCAAGAGTTTTGAGGGAACTGGCGGATGTGCTGGCCAAACCCCTTTCCATCATCTTCCAACAGTCCTGGATGACTGGGGAGGTTCCACTGGACTGGAGGCTGGCTGATGTCGTGCCCATCTATAAGAAGGGGCGCAGGGAGGATCCGGGGAACTACAGGCCTGTCAGCCTGACCTCGGTACCGGGGAAAATCATGGAGCGGGTGATCTTGAGTGCGATCATGAAGCACTTGCAAGAGAACCGGGTGATCAGGCCCAGTCAACACGGGTTCACGAAAGGCAGGTCTTGCCAGAGTAATCTGATCACCTTCTATGACCAAGTGACTAAACTCTTGGACGAGGGAAAGGCTGTGGATGTGGTTTTCCTGGACTTCAGTAAAGCCTTTGACACAGTTTCTCACAGCATTCTGCTTCGGAAACTGTCGGCCTCTGGCCTGGACAGGTGCACACTCTCCTGGGTGGAAAACTGGTTGAATGACCGGGCCCAGAGGGTGGTGGTAAACGGAGTTAAATCCAGCTGGAGGCCAGTGACAAGTGGGGTTCCCCAGGGCTCAGTCCTGGGTCCAGGCCTGTTTAATGTCTTTATCAACAACCTGGATGAAGGCATTGAGTCCTCCCTTAGCAGGTTTGCGGACGACACTAAGCTGGGTGGAAGTGTGGATCTGCTGGAGGGTCGGGAGGCTCTGCAAAGGGACCTGAACAGGCTGGACTGCTGGGCTGAGACCAACGGCATGAGGTTTAACAAGGCCAAATGCCGGGTCCTGCACTTGGGGCACAACAACCCTAAGCAGAAGTACAGACTAAGAGAAACCTGGCTGGAAAGCTGCCAGGAGGAGAAGGACCTGGGGGTGTTGGTTGACAGCCGACTGAACATGAGCCAGCAGTGTGCCCAGGTGGCCAAAAAGGCCAATGGCATCCTGGCTTGTATCAGGAACGGCGTGAACAGCAGGTCCAGGGAGGTTATTCTCCCTCTGTACTCGGCACTGGTGAGACCGCACCTCGAGTCCTGTGTTCAGTTCTGGGCCCCTCACCACAAGAAGGATGCTGAGGCTCTGGAGCGAGTCCAGAGAAGAACAACAAAGATGCTGAAAGGTCTAGAGAACAGGCCTTATGAGGAACGGCTGAGAGAGCTGGGGTTGTTCAGCCTGGAGAAGAGGAGGCTGAGGGGAGACCTTATTACTCTCTACAACTACCTGAAGGGAGGTTGTGGAGAGGAGGGTGCTGGCCTCTTCTCCCAAGTGACAAGGGACAGGACGAGAGGGAATGGCCTCAAGCTCCACCAGGGGAGATTTAGGCTTGAGATTAGGAAAAAATTCTTCACGGAGAGGGTGGTTAGGCATTGGAACGGTCTGCCCAGGGAGGTGGTTGAGTCACTGTCCCTGAAGGTGTTTAAGGTTAGGGTAGATGAGGTGCTTAGGAGCATGATTTAGGGATTGGTGGGAATGGTTGGACTCGACGATCCAGTGGGTCTCTTCCAACCTGGTCATTCTGTGATTCTATGATTCTGTGATAATAATAAGAATGTAGTTGATTTTAAAAATATGAATTATTATGAAAAATAATAGGTTACAGAAATGTGTAGTGGCATGATGTTATCAGTCCTAATAAAATTTTGGAGCTACTTTGTCTGTTTTCTTTTATCATCAGTAAAAGATTTATTTTACTGCAGTGTTTCTAGGCATTACATCACTATATTGTAAAAATTGAAAACCTGGCTGATTTTGCCCATCTCTTCTTCCTGGAGGAGTTTGCCCTAGTGTGGAAGCTATTTTGGAACCCAAATCCAAAGTTACTTAAGAAAGTGAAAATGCTCAATGGTGATTTTAAAGAATTCCATTTATTTGTTTCCATTTCTTGTCCTGCAAATAGGGAGCATGTTTAAACGTCTAGAGGTAGAGCTGAAAGTTAGCCTTGATGAAAAATTAGTTCAGTAACTATTTAAAACTGTAGTTACTCCATTTTTTTACTGTGTTATTATTTTTAGGTGCGTACATATTTTTAAAGGAAGATAACTATAATTCCATTTTAGTGATTACCTAATTATAGCTTTTCTTACTTAAATAAACCCTGTGGTAAATCTCAGTCTTCAGACTTATGAAAGAAAAATAACCTTTCAGTGTATTGAATATCCACACTTCCTTATATATCCTTCTATTTTGCGGGAGGAGCAGATAACTTCTGATACCCAACTGGGCAAATGCTCAGCAAAATGCAGTTAATCCCATGAAAGCCACTGAAGCTCACAGCAGTTGGCCTTTGCTGAAGAAAACTTGCTTTTCTGAGAGAAGCAGGCTTTTCTTTAAGAAAAAAAAAGCAGGTTGAGTCAATCCAGCTTGTTCTGTTTGCTGGGGATATATGTGCGGTTTGGTTTATTTTGCAATTGAACAGTCATATAGATGTGAGAAGTGTGAAGTAACGGCGTCATCCTTGTAACTGGATGCCATCCCATTCATTTTGCCAGCCTCTCCCAATTCTATCTCCATGGCAGTAAACACTGCAACAAAAGTAGGTGTCAGTTCAGTTACAATAAACTTCTTGCCACATCTGGTTAGACAGAACTTTGGCTTGTGGCCCTGTTAGCAACTGTCACAGAATCATAGAATACTTAGGGTTAGAAGGGACCTTAAAGTTATCATCCAGTTCCAACCCCCCTGCCATGGGCAGGGACACCTCCCACTAGAGCAGGCTGCCCGAGGCTCCATCCAGCCTGGCCTTGAACAGCTCCAGGGATGGAGCAGCCACAGCTTCCCTGGGCAACCTGTGCCAGTGCCTCACCTCTATCACGGTGAAGAAGTTCTTCCTTATGTCTAGTCTAAATCTGCCCCTCTCCAATTTATACCCATTGCCTCTCGTCCTATCACTACAAACCTTTGTGAACAGCCCCTCCCCATCTTTCCAGTAGCCCCTTCAGGTACTGGAAGGTTACTATAAAGTCTCCTTGGAGCCTTCTGCAGGCTGAAAAAGCCCAACTGTCTTGGCTTATCCTCCTATGGGAGGTGCTCCAGCCCTCTGATTATCTTTGTAGCCTCCTCTGGACCCGTTCCAACAACCTGAAATTTCTTCAATAGATACTCATATTGTACGAAGCCAGCACAGGCCCTGATGTCGGAAACCTTTGTGCAAGGTGTTCATCTTGACTTAGGCAAGCGGTCTGATGGAGCGAGTGTAATAGCTTGCCTGAATAACATTTAAATGCGCATTTGTGATTTGGACGTACACCATTATCAAGCATAGACTGTGATGTGTGTTCAGTTTGTACGCTGTTGATGTAAACAGAGGACTCCTGCACAAAACTTTGTGAGGAAGCCGATTCTTGAGTTCATAGTTGGGTCTTTTCTATAGAAGTTCCTAATTTAATCTCAAAAAATGTAGAGAGAATGAAATGATGCCCGTAATCTCCGATCTGTTGGTGCTAATGGTAGTTACATTAATTTGTGGTATGTTTTGTGAACAGTTGAGATGATATACTCTGAGTAAGAAAATCTTACATGTTATCTAAAAAGAACTGAATGCATAACTGTGAATTGTATTTCATTGCCTTTGGTATTTAGGAGAGAGTCATTGGTTTCCATGTCCTCGGTCCAAATGCTGGAGAAGTCACCCAAGGGTTTGCAGCTGCTATTAAGTGTGGGTTGACAAAAGAACAGCTGGACAATACCATAGGCATTCATCCTGTCTGTGCAGAGGTTTGTATGTGAAGTCACCTTGTATATCAGCTTTCATAGTATTCATGCGTGTTGGGAATCTGAATAGCGGAGCTCTCCAAAGGAGGTCAGAATTTGGGAGAATGTAGGAGGGAGGGAAGGACAGGAAACTATCTGTATCAACTATTTAGAAATTGTAATGTTAAAATTTAATCTGGGATTATTATTTCTTTTAATCTTAATTTGGGAAATGTTTATGATCTTTCCTAATCCAGTGCTCCCTCTACTGGGAAGTATAGAATTTTCTTCCCACTCCAAGATCTTTTTATGAAAGCTTCAAATACTGGTTCTGCTTAGGTGATTATCAAAACTATTTTTTTAGATATATATACCTAAAAGAGGTTATAAACTGCTGCTATTGAAGGGGGCCAGCTACATGACAGTTACTTTCATTAAATTCTACCCTTCTAAAGATCTCTTCTTTACTCCTTAGGACTTCAGTTTTGAAGTGAAGCACATGAGGCCATGCAGCCATTTTCTCTTGTGTTTGTCTTGCTATTTCTCTTCATTAAAGAGCTTAATTTTCTCTAGTGGAGTGGGACGACTCCTCCCAAGTGTAAATCAGAGTTGCTCCACTGATTTTAGTAGTATTAGAATTGCTTGTATGAGCTGAGGATCCCTGCAAAAACTGTATATCAACTTGTAGGTCTTTTAACAGAATCTGTGGTTTTACCTGCATGTGTTAGCTACAACGTTTAATACAGAGAACACCAGGATGTTGATCTGCAGCAGTGAAGTCCACTTCTCTTGTTTTATGATCCCAAATTGATAAGCAATAACAATATGGACTTCGTTATTGGAATGAACTGCTAGCAATCTGAATCATCTTCAAAGCATCTGCAATACAGATTCTGTTGGTTTTTATTCTGTACTATCATCTAATAGCGTTCTTGGAAGCCCTTGAAGAGAGGTAGCCGGTCATTATTTTACCAGGGGCCCTGTGGAGGGGGAGCTCTGAGTGAGGCATTCAAACCTGTGAACTCAAGCAGAATATTAGCATATGCAGTGTGAAGAGAGGGTGATAGTCATAATTTATTCTGGACATCTGAGCTGCTAAAAATGAAACAGAATAGAATGATGATTAGACGTAATTTAGGGAGGTAATTTCAGATAATCATATTTGTTTGAGTGGGGGAGGAAGAAATTGGCTCAGAAGAAATACACTATTTAAAAGCTTCAGGGAACAGCAATCATTTTTAGTGCCGGTCTTCAAAAGGAGGGGTTTTTTTTTTGTTCCTGTTAGTTAATTTAATCTCTTCAGCAGTAAACAAAAATCTAAGTGCAAGATGGTACTCTTTGATTAAAAAAAAATGCTGAAAAATTGTTTGGAATTTTTAAGGACTGCATATATCTGGATTAACAGAATTATGGATAATACCAGCATAATTTTTATCTTAAATCCATGTAAAAACTAAGGAGAATGAAGTCTGATCCGAGCGGGAAAGGGACAGTGTTGCAGAGTCAGATTTTGACGATTTCGCTGGCATTAGTGCTAATTAATTGCTCAAAGAGTCTCCTGTGAAACATGGAATTTCTCAACTTGAAGAAGACCTTAAGACTGAGCATCCCATTTCTCATTGCTTACAAATTAGAGCCAGATTTCACTTCTCTTATTTGAGCATTTTATTCTGCAGAAAGCCTGAACTCTGGATGGAGCTTGTTGCAAGGCAAAGTACAAATAACTGTAAGCGCAGATTGGTAGGACCTCAGCCTGACAGGGAATTACCTCTCAGCCTAGACTGTACAGCACTGCTAGAAATACAGACGTGTGTAATCAGACATTTGTGATGAAGAGAAAGTTTCTTCTGAAAGCTGAAATGATTCTTTGAGTTAATGATGGCTTTCCAGTCATTGGATCTAAGGTTTTGTCTTAACTTGAGTAATTAACAAATTCTGTAAAAACCTCCTGTTTCCAATAATTATCAAATGACTCCCAGCTATCTTACTGGAATTAGGGAGCTGTGTGGTCCCCATAGCTGTTGGAACTGGCTTGCACACCCAGAGCTTGCAGCTGGGACAAGGAGAAAGCAGATAAATTTTAGGCTTTGAAATCTTCATGTTTCAAAGCAGAATAATAATAAATAAACATTCCTATATGGAACCTTCAGAACTGAAGAGTTAGAAACCCTGTCTTAAGCTGTGCACCGTAGTTCAAATGTCTTGCTGTTCTTTTGCCGTATACATTAGACGTGCATTTGTCTTCCTGATTTGTGCATAATGCTTTACGTGCTTATAGAAAGTGGAAGAGGTATCATTTATTGATGTTCTCTGAAGAGCTGCTAGCAGCCTTAATGCAGCAAAGCTTCTACTTAAAAAACTGTAGGGTTTTCAGATCCCCATTATCTTTAGATACTTCAGTGTTATTTGCATAACTGAGATGTGGATATATTTTATTCTGTGCTAAGTTTATTCTTCCTGTGAGATAGCTTTGATGATAGATAATTATTGCAACTTTGAACCATTTAGATAGAAGTGGATTTGATTTCCTTTTTTCCTTTCTGTATTATATCTATGCAAAACTATGCAGTTATTTGCATAGTAAAGATCTACCATTAAACAAGGTTTTTAGAATTTTTCTTCTTGAATTTTGATATAGTTTAATTTTGCAATAATTCTTGAAAATGTTTTCTTTAATGTGACTTGAAAGCAGTAAAGAATGGACTAGATTCAGCCTAGATTTACTGTTTCATAGCTATTGTCCATAGGATACAAATCTCAGACATAAACAACATCAGCAATCAGTTCCACATTTCTATAATATCTAGAAAGGTACGGAGGCAAAATTTATGTTCTCTCCAAATGCCATAGCTTTGAGTTAACTTCACTTTCCAACCAGAGAAGTTATCCTTGAGCCATAAATACAGATATTCATTAGCTGTACAGACCAGAGCTTATTATTGCTGAGTTCATTCCTGCTGTAAAAAATTAAGAGCGTTAAGACAAAGGTGGTAGAAAGCAGTGTGATTTCCTTGATTATTTCTATTCCACTGTTAAGAGGAAGACCATCAAGTAAATGAAGAGAACAAAGGGGAGTTGTATATGTGGGTGCTATTTAGTAGCAAAGAGTTAAAATGTATTTTATTATTTTGTTACTTTAAGAAATGACTGTGGTTTTGAGCATTATACCCAAGTTGGTCTTATAGAAGAGAAAATTCATTCTAACCATACTAAAATTTGCCTTTTTTTCTTTCTTTTAAGATATTCACCACCCTGTCCGTGACTAAGCGTTCTGGTGAAAATACCCTTCTGTCTGGATGCTGAGGTTAAAGACCCCCATTCTTGTTATTGCCAGAGACTGACTTTCATTACAGTGGCTGACTTGTGCAGTTTGGAAGAAAGGCTTGGGGAGGAGCCATCCTTAGTCATCTGCAGAAAGGTGTGGATCTTAACCAGAGCATTCCCTCATGCTAAGGAGAAGAGCACTCTGGGAATCAGTCACTTGTAGTGATTGGCTGGCAATTAGCAATGCAATGGGAATATTGACTCTTGAGCTGTTGCTTAGCAGGGCATTTAACAAATGCTTTCATGAAATCATAGCCTGAAGCCTGCATTATCTGGTGGGCAGTGATGGAAGAACTGCTAGCACAGCTGGACAATAACTATTTTATTTTAGTTTTATTCTTCTCTAGTTTCTTAGCTGAACAAAGAACTTACGAACTCAAGAAAATTACCACAAGTTCAGATAATTATATAATGCCCCTGTGCATTAGATTGTAACACAACAATTGCAAGATCACCTCACGAGCGTGTGTTTTACCAGCTCATGGGCCTACGGATGGGAAATAGTATCTACATGTTTGAACGTGAGGAAGAAGATACCATAGAATAATTTAGTACCACCTAGAATTTTATATTTCTTGGCTTCCAAGCTGTCTCCATTTTGACTTTTTATTCTGGAGAAAATTATTTGTGAAAATGTTGTTCTTGGTGAGAAAGGAAAACACTGTTTTATTAAGACCTTGTTGTACAGAAAGGTAGGGTTTTTTTTCCCTGACAGTAACAACTGTGTGTAACACAGATGTGATCATTTTAGCTTTATCTTGAAGCTTACGTGATTATAATTAATCCAGCCTGTAACTGACAGAATTCCAATGAGGAATGAATTAAATTTCCAAGAGCTCTGAACTTTGTTCAGTTTGAATATATTATTCCTTTTGCAGTGAGCTACTGTACGCTGCGCTGTCTCAGGTATGAATTGGCCACTTTGAACCACTTTGATTTTCCTTCAAATTAGTGGGCCTGTAGAATGAAAAAATAACAACCAAAGAAGCTCTTCCCCAAAACAAACAAGCAAACTCCTCTAAAAACCAATAGTGAAAAATCGTCTATCTCAATGTGCCCTAAAAGCTGGATTTCATTCAGTGTATGCTTTGGTTTATATTTAATTAAGAAAACAATACTTTTAAAACAGAAATGTCCATGGAAAATAACAAATGTACTTTCTTGAATATTCCTTCTCTATTGCATAAACTGCATACATATTTCTCAAGAAATGGTAAAAAATGTCTCATCATAGTGGAAATGAATGTGGCTTTTGAGCAGTTTCATTAATTTCCTTCTATTTTAGCAAATAGGTTTGAATTAGACTTTTAATTGGTTCTTGGGCATTTAGTAGTGCGATAGGAATAGGAGGTAAATGCTCCAGCCCTCTGGGCAAAACACATTATGGCTAAAATTCTACCTAGTAACAAAACTATGTATTTCTACTGAGATTTCTAAAACAGTGTTGTAACTTATTTTTATAAACTAATGCGTAACTGAAGGATTTTTAACATTTTGTATGGTATCAAGAATGGTCTGTGGTGGTATTTTTATGTCTAGTTTATTAAATAAATGGAATATTTGCACAAACAGATGCGCATTTTGATGCCTCTTCCAAGCAAAGAAACCAGGTGACAGCAAGATGGGGTTTTTTTTAAAGACCAGAAGAGGGCACCTTGATAAACCCAACTGTGATATTTTTCCAGTCTTTTGAGGTTTGAAGGTAGGTAGTTTCCTGAGAAAAAGAGGTAGGGCTATTTTATATGCATTTTTTTGCATGTTAAACATATGAGAAGGACATACTTAAAAATAAGCAATTCAATAGGAAACCAACATTCCACTCTTTGCACTAGCTGCTGTCCGTATAACTTCTGCAAACCCAGGAGTACAGGTTCCTCAGTTGTTCAGCAGTACAGCTGTTGCATCTCAGCAACATTTGAAAACAAGTACATAAGAAAGTCAGATCCTGGACAGCAGGGAATAAAGACGTGTATGAGCTTGGCTTTGCAAGATTTGACCCACATGTGTCTGTTCTGACAGGTCATGTCATCATTAATAATGTGTACTTTTACCCTAGTGACTTTACAATTTGTTGTGCTTAATTCCTTTTATTTTTACTTTAAAATTGGGAACTGGGAGGATTTTTTTTTTGTAGGGCTTTTTCTTTTCTTTCTCCAGAAGGAAAACATTTCCTGGTGTGTATTTCCATGTCATCCGTGCATGATTATATATACATATATATATATCTATATATATCTCATCACATAAAGATGTATTAAATGCCAAAGCAAAATATTGAATGCTTGTATCAAATTAAACATGCATTTGCTAATACATGCTTTGGAAGTATGTACTAGAAAATGTAGCAAGTTAATGGTATTTATGTTCATGTCATATTCATTAGTTATAAACATTTTTTTGGAACTATTACCAGAGTGTAATAGTAACCTGAGATACTACAGATAAAAATACAGACAGCAAATTTCACAATCTTTAGTATGGAATTAGTAGAGTTTCACTAACAGCTCCAAGAATTATGTTTTTGTGGTTTTTGTAAGCTCCCCCTCCCCAGCTGATCATGCCCTTTAACCCCTCCTATCCTCAGTGTAAGTCGTTGGAGCAATCCTAGCTTTTCTGTAAGTCTTGTATTCCAACTTGTGTGCTGCCTTCCCTCCTTCAAGACCTGCTGGTTGTCCAGGCTCCCAGCGCAGGAGACTCTAGTTGTAGAGATGGCGCAGGACCAGTTTCAGACAAGGTGGATGTCCTGAAGATGCCGTAAGCACTGGAAGTTTCATGGTAGGACACGCGTCTTGCTGTACCTTGTGGGAAGACCTCACACTCATAAAGCCTGCTAATTATTGCGTCTCTGGCTGTGCCGCTGCGGCACATCCCTTGCTGCATGATGCCACGTGGCAGCTGGTGGGTGACTGCAGGAGAAAAGCTGTGGCTTTGTGCTGCTGGTGCACACTGTGCCAATGCGGAAGTGTGAAGAAGGGGCCAGATGGCTGAATCTTTTACGTAAGACTTGATAGACTCCTTTCAGGTCAAAATATGGTATAAATGTTTGTGGTAAGATGGCAGCTCTGCTGGCAGTGAAGTTTCAGAAGCCCTTTCTCTTTGATGACTGTTTTTTCTGATTGCTCAGTTGTCCTCTGCGTGGGATGGTGTGAGACTGCCTTCTTGCCAAGGCCTATTTGGCCTCATTAGATAAATGTAACCTAAAAAAAAAAACCAGAAAGAAGGCACCAATGGATCTGCCACACCATTAGCCTCCCTTCTGCATGCAAAAAATGGCAAAAGGTTCCTGAGAGGTTTGTGTCTCAGAGCGTGGGGTTTTGGTTTGGGGGCTGCTGGCAGGGAGATGGGAGCAGGGGCCTGGGCATTTGTCAGAGAAGGTGTTGTGTGGGGCCATCATGGGAGGTGGGAAGGGTTGTAGGTGGGGAAAGGATGAGGTACAGTGCAGGGCAGCAGCTGTGATGTCTGTGGGGAGAGTAGCAGAGAGCTTGGTCGTGAGAGTGCTCCTCAGAGACCGCCAAGCCTGGACAATGCAGGAGGGTCTACACAACGGCAAGATAAGCCCATCCTGCGGGGCTTGTGGGAACCAGCAGGTCCGAACCACGCATTTTACCAGGCTGGGATGTTGTGACTGAACCCAAAAGTGGCTCCAGAAGGTGCTTGTTGCTGAAGAGCAGGAGGGGATGCTGCTAGGTGCCTTCAGCATGATGCTCCTCTCCCTTCCAGCACTGAGCGAGAGCTGCCCTTCTGGAGGTGAAGAACAGCTGCAAGTCCTCATGGCCAGGCATCCCAGAGGCAGCGTGGGCAGAACAATGTGCCTTGGGATTTACTGCCAGTCCTCAGAGAAATGGCTGCATCTGTGGGGCACGATGCCCGTGACCTGCTGATCCATCGTTGCTTCCTGGTGGAAGGCACGGCTCATGGGCTCCAGGTCTCACTCATCCCCACGTGGCGAGGGCTCAGCGTGCCCATAAGGATCCACTGTGCAGCAGAAACTGTTGTCTGAGACCGCAGGGCACTGCTTGGGAGAGAGTCACGCCTCAGTGAGGGGTGAGCTGCACCTCCAGTGGAGACTTGGGGAGTCACTGAGTTTTGGGGACTCTTTCAACTCTGTTTGCACCCTTCTCACTCTGCTCCCGTACTTCAGTAAGAGGCCTGCTGGGTTTTTTTTTTTTCTTTCTGTTGGTGAAAATTATGTTGATCTTCCTTTCATTTGCCAAAATCTCCTTTTTCGTTCAATCACCCTTTTCCCATGAAATCTTCCCTGTTACAGACTTGTCTGAGGGAGTTCTCTCACAGCATTTTTACCTCTTAAGATTACAAAGTAAGCTGACAGGGGCATATATACGAGGACAGAGAGGGAAGGCTTTCCTTCCCCTGGTAAAATGTCATGACTGGCCTTGCTCAGGACCATCAACGACTCTTGCCCCACCCCGCTATGTTGGCTGAAAATCAGGTGCGTGTTTTCTGATGGAGAGGTTTTGCTGTGGCCAGACGCCTCCATGAGGCGTCTTCTGCTGCTGAGCACATCCCCTGCTGCAGCCTGGATGAATGTCCATCCCCCTCTTTAGACTTGATGGGAGGTGACCTGGGCACATAGTGACAGATCGGTTGCTAAAACGCAGCCGCTTCTTTAGTCTGTATATACTTGTCTTCATGAGCCCTTCTTTCCTTGAAAATGGATTTTACTCTGGGTTAGGCACAGAGTAAATCAAGATCTGCTTATTGCTTGCTTTCAAAACCAAATGGTAACACATTTATCCTGAAAATCTCTTTTCCCTTTTAATGTCAATTGACATCCACAATAAGAAGTGCGTATGTGCAATGAGATGTGATGCAAGGCAAACAAGAGCAGTGACTTGCATTTGGGTTTGACCTCAAGTTGGTCTTCCCGCTCTGGGGCTCCTGCTGTCTTTTAGAGAGAGAAAGAGAGAGATAGGTAGGTAGGCAGATAGATAGATACATACATACATACGTACATACATATATGTATATGTGGATTGTGGGATGGAGCAATTTAAAGTCTCTCCAGCCAAATTTCCCTTTGGTGTCACCATGGTGTTGCTATATCACAGAAGGAAGGAAGATGCCAGGAAGAGAAATGGCACAACACAAGTGAACACTTTAGCCTTGTAGTGTAACTAATTCTTGTGAGAAGCTGGGTCAGCCCAGCACCACCAGTGTATCTGAAAATAAATGTACACGACTTGTAATAATTTTCCCTGGAGTGCAGAGGTGCCATGAGAGAGCCGTGTATGGCAGAGGGCATGGCAGGTCAGTGCTGCAGTGGCAAGAGGGGATGCAGAGAGACTCACACTGTCCTTGTTTGTGTTTTTCTTGGCTCCGCCAGCACCATTTCTCCCTTTACAGCTGCTAAAAATAACCGCCTTAAATTAATGGCTTATGTTTGCATTACACCATTGAACTCACAGTGGTCACTCCAACAGCACACACTGAAACTGCTGCTCATTGCATATTTCTAGTTTAAATGAGATTGCTCAAGGTTTCTTTTCCGTAACTGAAGTCAGGTGGATAAGACTGATTATTGTGAGTGTTTGGGTTTTTTTAGGGTACCATTTTCTTGAATTAAAAAGAACTTCAACTTAGCCAAATCAAATTTTACATGAATCACAAGCTTTGTATGTCTCTCAGAACTCCTGGTGTCACAGGTCTGGATGTTGTAAAGTCATGCTCGTGCCTGTCCTTTGGAGGCTTGATCCATGCCTGGTCTGGTCCCAAGGCTGCCAGTGGGCATGGGGGCTCAGTGCTGTCATTCCACCTGCTTCATCATTAGCTTCTCATTTAGACAAGCTGAGTAATGGCCATTGTAGTTGTATCCCAAGTACGTGCCAGGTCCCGTCTACTTGATCCAACTTGGTAGCACGTTTGTGGCAATGCCGGGAATATGTGGTGCCCTTGGCCAACGTACTGGTCTTGTTTGGCTCCAGCTCTCTGTCCCCTGGTCTGCAGGCTGCCACATCTCCTGTGTGTGGCAGGAAACTCCCCTAGAAGGGACATTTTGAAGCAGAGTCAGCTCAAGAAGGGCAGAAAGGTGTCCGTGTCCAAGATAAGCAGTGCCTCCTGAGGGCTATAATGCCAGAATTCGGGGTTATTTCTGGAGGACATTTGGTGGGCAGAACCTGTCCTGGGGCCAGAATGGTTGGAGGCAGCCTCTTGGGGCTCTCTCTACAGATAACCTCACCTCAGGACCAATCTGAGCAGCTCTCACTGCAGAGCCAGAGGAGGAAACAAAGCAGAGATGCTGCTAACCCTGTCAAATGTGTTATTTTAATCAGCCTGAGAGACGGGTATCAGCCTATGTTTACTTCCCTACTATCTGAGGTATAGTAAAACAATGGAAAATGTATGGGAGCCACATCTCTGTGCTCAGATAGCTGTTGGGCTCAGTTTAATGCCGTGGGGCATTTAAAGCACAGTTGTTAGGCTGGAACACTGGATGGGAAATACATTGGGGTTTAGGAAGATAAAAATGAAAAAATGTGTGTGAAAGCAAGAGCTAAACTCTTGACTAAGCTGAGAACATGTACACGAACCATCAGCTGGGTATGCTCTGAAGTACCTTTGAAGGTAAAGTCATGGTGGAAATCAAAGCAACCTGAAAAGAAAATGGGTGAGGAACTTGCCTTAAAGCACCTTAAAGTGATGTCTCGATTTTAGACATGTTGCCTCCTACAAATTAGGGAGAAGAAAAGAGGAAATATGAGATGCTACTGATATTCTTAGAACAAGAGAAATGGTTACTGACTCCCTATTTAAATCTTGCAGAGCTTTACAACTCTGTGTTAATATATGTTCGCTTTTGCTTTAATCTGCTTCTCACTTTCCCCCCTTTGTTTCTTTACCAAGTTTTTTCTGTTTTAGACTTGTCTTGGGGAGTTCTCCCAGCACTTGCTTTTAGCAGGGCTAAAATCTTGTGGGAAAGGCAAACAAGGAGTGAGTCACCATTTCTCACCATACGAGAGGTGTGGCTAAAGCAGTCAAGAAGGCTGTTTTTTGGTTTTTTTCTGCATTACAAATAACTAAATGAAAGTAACTGCTACAGGATCTTGTAGTCTAAAAATACACCTATGTTGAAAAAGTGATTAATTGTATGCACGTAGGGTAGGAGGTTAGTAAAATGATGATCTGACTGTGGCTTAAAGTGCAGGATGCGCTTATAGCACTGAGGGCTGGAAGCTTGGGTGGGAAGAGACCTACAGGAAGCATCACTTTGTATATTCAGTGTGGATTTTTTTATATAACCTTTACATATTCATCTTGTCCTGGGGAACAGGATATCACATTAAAGGAACCTATGGTATTGGCTCTCCATGCTTAGTATTCCCTTCCTTGGGGTCTGGATTGTTCAAGCCTTCCAAAAAGGATTTGTAATTCCTTGGTCCTTTTGAGGCTCAGACTTTTTATGTCTCAAAGCTTTTCCCCACAAATTCTGCCATGCTCTCTGCCCTGGAGATGAGCTGGAGGGAGGCCAATGTGACAGCTAAACAACAAAAGCTTCTACATGGGCCTGTTCCTTGGATACACCTGCAGTCCACCCAGACCTTGCTGTGACTCAGATGGCATCTTTAGTTTCCACTTCCTAGGGTCAGCTTTGAGTTTCCCAAGTTGGGGCATTGCCACAGGAAAGCCCACCTATTGGCCCCTGTCCACCAAGACAAGAGCATGTCCTTTAGATTATCAATGAGCAGCTGAAAGTAATAAAGGTTGGCCTTGAACTAAACCAGTGCAAATCATATAAAAATTCAATTAAATATCCTCCCAGGATACTTTTAGTAGTCCAACTGAATTACTTTAAATGGTATCTTTCATTCAATCTCTGCAATGTGCAATACTGACAAGACATCTTTTGCTTTTTCTTTTAAGTATAAAATGAAGCAGTTCTGAGTGAAATATTTGAGTTTACAAAAGATTTGTTTCCCATGAGCGTAATTGTTAGCCCTACGTTTTATGAATAAGGTCATTTGCTTCCATTTTGGAGTTGTTCTGGTATGGCACAGATGTTGTGAAGTGTGTTTGTACTGTCACTAAAGAGTCTTCAGTTCTCCTCAAGCAGCACCATGAGCTGAATTGATGGCTCTGGCATGCAAAAATGCCATTAACCTACCTAAGATGCTTCAGCCAAGAGAGTTGTAATGCTACCTCTGCACCCAAATGCTCTTGTACGGAGCTGTCACGGAGTACCCCGTGTCTACCCTGGTTGCTGACATCAGCCACTACAGACAAAGAAGGATTATAATAATTGTCTCTGGAGGGTGTTTTGTACTGGAAATGGCAAGCTCAGTTACCTGCTGAGCTCACTGCTAGTTTTGTGGAGAAATGGAGTCTTCCTGTCTGGTACTGCGTTCATCTACTATTCACTCTAGTGGATTTTCTCTTCAGTCCTTCTCCGCTTCTTTACTGAAAAAGGAAAAACCCCACCAAAAACCCCACAAACCACCAAATAAAGAAACCACAAAATAGGTTAGGAATTGAAACCCTTAAAACAAGAAACTGTTAATGGGGAGCTGTATTCCTCAGGATACTTGACTGAGGACTGAAGTGGCTCATCAAGCAGCCAGATGAGCAATAGAGGAAGTGATGGATTGGGAGGATAGGAGAACAGGGTCAGCCCTTTCGGTGAGAGAACTAATCTAACAGATCAGTTCAGCCTATTTCATCTCAAGAGCGGGCAAAATTCAATGCCTAATAACTGCAGAGTGGGAACTTTCTTCTTTACCTTGGCTGGTGCAATTCCAGTATCTCCCGATGTAATTTTATTTTCAAGGAAGATTTACTCTGTCTTCCAATTGATAGTGGTTTGGAAGCAAGTAATTTAACTTGAACACTATTACTTTTCGCAGCTAGAGGACAGTGTGTGTAGGCTATCTAGAGCCAGAATGACTGTGTCTCCACAGCTCAGTGGCTCAGTAGCTGGTTTATTTGAAAGCTCTTCCACACAAGTTTCTTGACACCTTAACGTGATTCTCTAAATCTGCACTGCTGTAAAATAAAAGCCAAGTAGGAATTCTGTACTTCGTGTGCTTAAGGCTCTATCTATAATCAGCACGCATCTACTGTAGAGCAGAGGTTCTCATTCTAAGGTGCTGTTTTACTACCACTCAGCCAAAGGAAAAGTGATAGTTTTCTTGCTGGCTTGGAGTAGAGGAGCTGGTGGCCCTGCCCCACAGCTTCAAAGAGATAGTGGCCGTGTTTATAGGTGGGGCTGGTTGCCCCTGTTCTGGGACACCAGTCAGCAGCCCAGGCAACCATAACAGCAACTCAGTCGCTGCAGGAATTCTGTGGACATTGTATTTGTGGAGGCCTGTTGGAAATTTCAGCAGTTTGTTTCCTCATGATTTCTTTTCATACTTGCTGGTGAGCTTAAAATACTATGGGTATGCCTTTTGGTAGCATTTGTCCCTCTCTTTGTGGAGGATAGAAGTATAGAGGTTTGCAGATTAGTACTCACGGGGACAGAGACACATATACCTTGCCCTTGAAAATCTTGGTTATTATATTTTAAATAAAATTTTATCTGAACTTTACATAACGTGGGAGTTTATCACAGAGAACAGCTTTATCAACCTCATCCATGCTCATTCCTAATCACCAAACTTGACAGCAAATACTCAGGATAATGCCATTTAGTAGAACATCTTACTGATTCTCAAGTTTCCTACTGAAAAGCTGCTTTTTCCTTCAATAGCACCAGTGATATAAAAATTACGCAGTCAGGAGAGGGCTTCTTTCTCTCTGAGATGTGTCAGAAGCAGAAGCCATTTAAACACAATGCAGAATTCTGTGTTATTTAGGTTACAATTCCAGAGCCTGTCAAGACCCAGGTTGGCTTGGCATATGACAGTGCCAAATTTCCAGGACATCACGTGCTCTCTAAATAATTTGGAAACTACAGCTGCAAGTGTGACAGGTGAGATGTCTGGCTGCTGATACCAGTTATCTTTCCACAGGTTATAGGAGAAGCCACCACTACTGGTTAAGATAAACACCTACCTTTTAAATAGCTGAAGACAAGACAAGACAGATCCCACCCCAGGGGATGTAAAGCCTTGGCAGAATTGACTGCTCTGGGCTGTCATATAATGATACATATTTCAGTGGAGGTGTTTTTCTGAGCTCTGAGTGGGGATAAAGTGTCTCCATAGATCAGTTACTTAATCTCGTTAACATAAATAGAGAATTTTTGTTGTGATGGCACCAACGTCATTCCAGCTGGCATTCAAAGCTGTCACTCTGGTGGGCAGGCAAGCCAAGTTAGGAACAGCTACAGGAATTGGTTTACCTCTCATGTAAGGCAAAATGATATGACACAGCAGAGCATCATGCAGAAATACTCTGCCCCCTCTAAATTCCTCCTGCTCCTCAGGCTGGGTAGCGTGCTCAGCCAGCATGGCTGTACCACGGCTGCCACCCAGGTCTAGGGCTTTCAAAGCTAACTTCAGTATCTCCACTTGATGCTTCACTGTGCCGTGTTGTTTCAGAGCACAGGAGGAGCTAGAACAGAGGAAGGCTGTGGTCTGCTACAAATAGGAAACCCACACCCTCCATGTGGCAAATCAACATATTGATTCTGCTCTCGGCCACATCAAGTAGGGGATCTGACTCTTGCCCAATCCTGCCCTATGATCAGTACCCAAGGCTGATCCTACATTGATTTCTTTCAGCCTTTCTTTGAAAAATTGTCTTTATAGGATTGTTAGTTTGTTGTTTCTAGTAAGAGACAATATTTTCTCTGAACAGGCTTTAGAGACCAGTCTAAACTCATATGACTTGTTAATTAAAGTCGGAATCAACAAGCATAAAATCATACACAGCCACCCAGAAAGGGTGAGACTGTACTTGCCAGTTTGTGCAATTCAACATGCATTTTAAATCACATCTATTAATAACAGACTTGTTTACAGAAAACAGACCCATAGAGGAGTTTATAACTGTAATAAAACTCTACAGAAAATTCTTTTGGCTTTTGTTTACCTCTCTCTTAACAAGCTATTCCTGGAGCACAACAGAGCTGTCACTTTTAAATTGCTTGAAAATTGCTGAAAATCACCCACAGTAACTGACTTGGGTATATTTTTCTATTGCTGTTTCCTACAAGAAATCACCAGTTTAGCACAAGTTCAGTATGTTCCTGGTTATGCAGCTTGTACTGGGCATTGGCTAAAAAAGATAGTGTCACACAAGCAACATCCTCCTCCCTCTGCAGGAAATGTGTGGAATTAGAGCTCCTGTTACAAAATCTATGAACACTTCTGTTTGAGTGTTAACTTAGCAGAATGAGGTTCTGTTCTATGGAGGATGTATTTGTATCTATTTCAAACAATGCTGTTTATTCAAAAGATAAAAAATAGCATTACTATTAAAAATGGGAAATTGCATTATTATTCACAGAGGAAAATGTCATTGCAGTGCTGATAGCTGTTGACAGGTACTTGTCGTGGTTGTGTACTGTGATGTGCTAATTATTATGAAGTTCAGTCAAATGGCATTTTGTGTTTTCATTGCAACAGTAAAAACACGGTATTTGTGACACGTTGACAAGTGCATGTTTAATTGCTCCGTGGATATCTTCCAGGATCATGTGTTTTCCACTTACTTCAAGAAATATGTATAATTAGCTCCAAGGCTACAGGGTGTACTGCTCATTATTGTATTTTTATTTCTGCTACAGTGATAAATACAGAATGATGACAAATATGAAAACCCATTGTTGATGCTGAATGCTACCTCAACTGGATTGCACAGGTGGAGAGTTTTGGCTGATATTGAAAATCACGTTTATGAACCACCGATGGTGAGACCCTGTACTCCTCATCAACTTTCCTCTGCCTCACTTTCCTTCACAAGTCTGAAGTTGAAGGCAATTAAATTAAATAGACATTAAAAAGATTGACTAATATGTACCTGGGGACAAATTTTATTATTGATTCTGCTCCAGATTATATCCATTGTCTTCCTTGCCTGTTTCTTTGTAACTGTGTTTGTTCATTCATCAGTCAGGTTTATGGTGTTCAGTGATGATCTTTAAGGTCCCTTCCAACCCAAACCATTCTATGAAGATTCCATGAGCTGCCTTCTTGTCCTGCCTCTTATGGACCTGCCCAATATTGTGAAGCATGGTAATAATGAGGCAAATAACAGAAGACTAAACTCAATGTGGAAGTTATATACAGTAATTCCAGTTTTCACTGCTGCTGAAAACTACCGTGTTGCATCCTAGAAAGGAGAGTTTTGAACACATCTACTAACCAGAGACAGATTTAGGAGGGGAAAAAAAATCAATATTGCTTATCCTTCTTCTCTTGCAAGGATGTTTTTCAGTTGCTTATCCAAATCAAACAGCAGAAGAAGGCTGTTTGGTGCACAAGCGCATTAGGTTGGCATCAATCAAGATTCATTAAATGCAATTGCGCAGAAATTATAATTGTGACACCTAGTATTTTTCCAAAATGCATTATATGGGTTTGAAGACAGACACATAAATCACTTTCCTCACCTGAAAATAGTTTAAGTAAATTAGGTTATTTTTCTATTTGCCTCTTGGTTAGCAGAACCCCTAAGCCAGCCCTCCAGACCTAGGAATATTCAGACTCAAAGGCACATGAGACCAGCCCCAAACCTACTACTCTGCAGCCTGGTTTCTTTTTTTTCTTTCAGAAAGTATCTTGAAGAAGCAAGAAGCATCAATGTCCCTCACAAAATGATCGATACTTGTTGAGAACTTCTGTGACAGGGAGGCATTATGAGCTGGAGGTAAAAATTATTGTTGTAGTCTTTCCTACTTGATCTGGAAGAACCAGATACATGGTTACAACTCAAAATACCTCCTTCTGCTCTCCTTGCTAGTATTGTGATCTCCTGTTGGCTTGGTTAGCTGCTCTCTGTGTTCAGTCAGTTTGTACCTTGGGATGGTCCATCAATATGCTCCATCACAAGAAAGTATAAACTTACCTTTTTGAGTGGGAGACTGATTAAGTATGGTTGTGTGAAGGTGCGTCCATGAGTTTGTCTTATGTTTTCTTCTGTTGTATTCAGTGACAGAGCATTACTGCTTTCTGGGCAATTTTAATGTTGAAGTACAGTTCTGCCTCATTAATTCTCACTATAGTTAGAATCCAGAACAGCCAAAGTGTTCGAAGGACCAGTCAATCAAGCTGTTCTCTTCTCCCTCTTCCTCTTTAACCCAATATTTCCCTGCATTTCCTTGACTAAATCTCATGCTCCAAGCAAGCTGGGAAGCAAAGCGGGGTCTCATCTGAAAGGGACAGACTTTGGGCTAAGTTTCAGTATGCTTTCCCTGTAACTTGCGCTGTGAGGGAAGGATTTGCTATTCGAAGGAGAGGAGAAGACGTGCCATTCAAGATGCAACCATATGCAACGTCACAATGAGCTTGCCAGGATCCTCCAGAGAAGACTATGAAGTCAAAGTTTGACATTTATAGCCTAAATAAAAGCACAGGGAAAATGATAAAATTAAAAACACAACAAAGAATAAATTTGACTTATTTTTCCTGTTCTTTTCTTTGCTGATACAAGGACCAAGGACTCTGGTATAAGAGATACCCTCATCTGAGCCTGCTGCTTTTCGCTTGAAATGACCATAAAGATGTTCTGTTCTGCTTTTCTGCCCCCTAATGCTATTTCTTTAAAAACAGCTTTTCTCCTCATATGACTAAGTCAAATGATTTTGATATATAGGCTCTTACTCTGATACTTGAGGGGAAAAATGCATTCATTTGTTTTCATACATTCATATACTGGCAGCGATCACACGACAGATATACAAACTATCCCTTGCTTCCTCCTGCACTGTGACATTTTTTGAGTATAATAGCTAGTGAAACAAGTTCCTTGTGGTAGAATTAAGAAGCATGAAAGTAATTGCCAGTGCAATTGCCATGGCTCTCATGTGTCATGTGTGATTAAATGTCTTTAGCTTGTTTAAAACTGTTTTACAGTCTTAGTTCCCTGTATTGTGCATCTGCTTGTATTTATTAGGCAACAAGAGAATAACTCTTGTCTTCGGTACACAAGAATGACATTTGCCTTCCCTCCGGGTTGATGGAGGGAGCCACTTCAGGGGTTGTTGATTTTTTATATCTGTATTTTACAATAGGTTTGGTTTTCCTGTATCCTTGTGGATATCCAATACCCTTCTTCTGAGCAGCAATGTGCATGAAAACAAGCAGGCAAAGGCACTGATGTTTCCATATACGCATATGCAATTGCAGAGCTAGAGCCGGCAAAGAAGCTTGAAATTAATCAAATTTTATCTCCAATGTGCTCAAGGGAAAATATTACTGCTGTGTCAGAGGACTTGGGGGAGCTGCCATGCTCTGGAGATGCCAGAACCACAGAAATAGATAAATTGAAGTTTGCAGTGTGACAGCTTGTACTATACCTCTTCTGCATATGAATGGAAAGCTCAAGTCCCTGCCCTTACCATTTTGGCACCCTTCCTGCATTTATATATGACTTTGTCTAGCCTTTCAGCTTTTTAACATATAGTGATTGCTGTTTTCCACATGGCTAAGGAATACAGGAGGAGAAATACCTCTTTCATCCAGTTCTTATGTTAGTGTTTTGAGGCTGTTCTGGCATAGGCAGAAATTTTTGCTCCTCAAAAGTGGTCTGGCTGATTATGCACTTGTCCTCCCCCTTTCTGGACTGTTTAAGAAGAAGTCAGTGAATCACACTGCTCCTCCATGGTGGTCTCTGGCCTTTGTGGTTATGACCTGACCTGGCTTTCATGTTATGAGGATTCAGCAGTCCAGTAATGCATTGGATGCCCTGAAAATTATCACGTCTCCTATGAACGACTCATACCAACCATCCAGTATGCAAGCTTTTCTTTCAAAAACCTGAAGGTGCAGACATTACCAGTATTTTTACCTACAGTAATTTGATAATACTTGGCCTGTGGGTTTTATTGAAAGAAAAATAAACTACACAATTAGCGCTTGGCCTATAAACAGTTCACTGGATATATTTCTGATGTCTCAAATCTGGCGTATTTGAATAATATCATGCCCCATAAACGATTGTTCTGTAGCAACTCAGGATAGTTATGTGTGTATGCTTGTGAGATTCACAGTATTTCCCTTCAGAAGGTTAGGAGACCTAGCATATTTGTAGTAAAGGCTGGAATATCTTCCTTCCTCATAAATATTTAAATAGTTTGCTGTATGGACGCAGTACTAGTAGATGCATCAGCTTACTTTTATCTGTATTCTGTTAACTCAGGCTTAACATAAAAGGTCCTCATTGACTTCAGTCTGGAAAACATTTTTCATGCAAAATACTTCAAGATCCTTCCTTGCTTTATCAAGAAACGCATTCAAATTTCTTTAGGGGACTGGAAGATAATCCAGCTCTATCTCACCATACAGATATTGAAGCATAAAGGTAAACTCAATAGTGTTTTGTAGCAAAAGGCAGCTATATGTTTCAGGGTTCACATCTGGACCCTCCCATCCTATGTCCTTGCAATAGAACAAGACCAGAAATTTTTTCTTCAACACAGCTGCAAATGGCAAAAGCCAACTATGGCTGTAGATGTGACTGTGGAATAACAGGAGTTGTCTAGAAAATGTTGAGTTTACTGAGGCCTAGAGTTTTCAGCTGTGAGTTCCAAGCATGGATAGGAGTTGGGTGAAAGAAATGCAATTAAGCACGAACCTATGCATGGGCTTTCTCGGAGGATCATTTGACTGCTGTCAGTGAACCAACAGCAAGACAGTTTTTAAAGTAGCTGGATTGCATTTAATTAGCCTATTTAGTGTTGCAATGTTCCCCATCAACTTTTTCCAGTTCCATTTTTTTTAGTAAAAATCTTGGCTACCCTTATAGTAAATACAATATAACATCTAGCTGGTTAATCATATGAAGCCTGACTTTCATTTATTTTTCTCAGTCTCTTTCCTTTCACTAGTCAAAACCCAAACAAAGATATGGTTATTTGGACACAAAGCTTTTTGCATAGATGTAACTTATCTCTCTACGTAGAGTCAAAATAAGGCATGTGAGGACAAGCCAGCCCAAAGCTGAATCAAAGGATACAGTTGTGAAGACTCTGGTCATTTGGCTTAATCTTCTGAAAAGGTTTAGACTGAGTGGTAATGGTTTTACCAATCAGATTAAAACGTGGATTATTGTTAGTGATCCTTTCAGGCTGACCAGTTGTACCTGGTTAGAGTTACTGGGTCAGAGACTTGTATTTCAGATAAGAATTCTTCACCCCTTCTTTCAGACATCTAAAAACATGCTTCTAATCTAGATTAAGCATCAGCCTCCCTTCTATACTTAACCTTATTCAGGATTCCCAGAAGTGACAGCAAGGAAAGTCACATACCTCTTTCCTGGTGTAGGAGCTGGGAAACTAGCTTGTGTCTTTTGCTCTTTTTTTTTATTATTTTGTTCTCATCTTCCCACCTTACACACCTGACTGATGCTGAATACAGCCCATCCCTTGGGGAATGTCACATTCATTTTTAGTAGGGAAATGGTCTTGCAATCATAAAAAATTGATGACTGTCTGAAGCAGCAGTTAATCTCGCTTGAGAACTGCATCATTAACCTACAGCACACCGTACACATTATGGACACATTTATAAATGGGAGAGAGTGTAGACTTCAGTTTCTAATTTCCTTCTTGTGGAGACTCATAAAAATCACAAGGAAAACACTGCCTTTGACAAAGTGCAGTGCCAGACCTTTCTGCTTCCGTAGTTCCTTTCAGAGGAAGGATGGTTTTCTGTGGCCATGTCAGGGGACTAGGACAGAAGAGAGACCTTTTTGCTCTTCCTCAGGCAGGCATGTGACTTTGGGTTCTCTGTAGTGATGCCAGACATCATGTAGACATCTGATTATCATCACGCGCAGCAGCTGGGTGCAAGCAACCTTTCAGGCTCAGAGACATGAATAGCTGGGATCCCTGGCATAAAATGCCCAGCCTATCATGATTTGGTCACCAGATATCTTGGCTGGACCTTGGCAACCCTGGAAAATATCATCATCCTCAGAAATCTCTGGGATGCTATTTCTTCTCAGATTTTCAACTGGGATATGGTACTTCCTCTCAGCCCTCACAGAAGGCATTTACTGACTCAATCATCTTAGTCAAATAACTTGTATTGTGAGTCATACCCATGATGTGACCTGAAACAGTAGGTGTGTCCTGAGCCTCACATGAGGGCACAGCACTTGAAATGGGAGCAGAAGGTGGGGAACATCTAACACAACATTGGGAATGCGCTCCCTGCCTTGCATTTACTGTAAATTTTCACCCACAGCAGTAAGCCTGCACATATATGTCCAGAAGCACCAGTCAGTCTGTCCAAGTCAGGAAAAGCTAGTCCATGTGGATTTCTTAGCTTAAGGCAAGCCTATTTCCCCATGAATTCACTGCCTTGGCACTCTATCTTTCTACCTGTGAAGAGAAAGAGAGAGAGAGAGCGCACAATTGTTGTTCTTTGTCCATAATTTTGTTTAGATTGCACAAATGTTATAATTCTTTGTTAATTTTGCAAACTATACATTAAGCTGATAAAAAATGAGGGAACTTAGACCAATTTGCCCTAGCAAATGATCAAGATGTACTGTTTGTTGTGAATTGGTCAACTTTTCTGCAAGGTATTTTGAGTTTAGATTTTTTTTTTGGCTGATAGATAAACAAGAAATTTTCTGTATTTTTCAAGTGGAAGACATCAATTAAAAGAATTAAAATCACCATTACACAGCATCCTGCTGTTGAGGTATGTTCAACCCATTTCAGCATCACAGCTGCAGAAACACACCTAAATTTGTTCAGCCATAAATTCTGTGCCAGATAACCTGAAATTTCCTTACCTTTCATATAAATACCAACAACAGATATATTTGAAAGGGACTAGAAAGTCACAGCTAGCAATCGGTTCTTGTTTGCTCCTAAATACAATGGAGTTAGGGTTCCTAAAGAGGAATTTGCAAGTTAGAGGAAGAAACGGAAAAGATTCTGATCAGTGGCAAAAGAGAGGAGGACTCCCAGCTTAACTGCAGCTGGATAACTTAAGCAATACACTTTGTCATCTTCTGCCTGTTTTTTGAAGACTTGATGGTGTGCTGGAACTGTAAAGAGTTTAAAGCAGTAGCTGGGAGCTTACTGCCAACAAACATCTCATCGAGCTGTGTGCATGTGTCACTTACATATAACCCCAGAGGTGTTTCCTGATAAGAAGCAATCTGCTTGCTGTTCTCAAAGTTTTAAAATGATGGCAACAGTACCCTAGTTGTGGCATGGCCTTATATAATTTCAAAACACAGAGGTGAATGGATCAAAAAAAAATTTTTGCAGGACCTATTGAGAGACTGTAATTGAAAGTCTCATTTCTCAAGTGCACTCCTAAAATTTCCATTCCTCCTGATATGTTCACTATGGAAATTAATTTGGTACAGAAAAGTTATTCTTGGCAAAACAGAGATCTGTTTTTGGGAAGTTTCATAGTGCAACCAGTCATTAAAACCAGACTTTGCTGTCCCAGCAGCATACCTATAAACAACTGAGAGTGAATAGAGAGCTTAGAAATATCCTTCTTCCTAGTTTTTATTTCTTATTTAGAAAACAAACAAACGGGAAAGATTTCTTTGCTCAGGGAAGGAGAGGAATGAAAGTGCTTGTGAGAGCTGAGCTTAGCACTGGTGGGAAACACATGAATTACATTCAGTTCTACTGGTGTCCTGTGTACCTGATGTAGAGCAGCCTGCTATTTAGCTGAAACGTTCCTAAGCTGTAGGATAAAAGTACTTTCCTTACACAAATTAAAGAAAGACTTCTACGAGGCTGTGCCTTTCCATAAACAGAAGGTAGAACATTTTGGGACACTGATCCACTCGAGTCCTCACAAGCTCCAGGTGTTGCATTCAGGGTTTTTCTGGGCCCATGCAAGAAAGCTAAGCTGTGAACTTGGAGCATCCACTTTGCACTACAGTCATTTCCTGTGCAGGCACCACACGTGCTCTGTGTGTGGGAGGCAGGTTAGTTTGTTCCTCATGCATTTCAAGCACAATGATGTCAGGAGTTAATGTGTTGTGCACTGTAACTCACCATCTTGCTTGCTGCACACAAACTACTTCTTTGGAGGTGCTCTAAAGGTTGGTATGGACATCCTCTGCAAGGGCAGAATTGCCTGTTCCCAATGTGTGCTTGTCAGGAATATTCTGGAGTCCTGCTGCGTGGCTGAAGGTTATGGGCTCTAAAATAATACAAACTGTAGTGGTTGACTGAGGCTTTTGATTCTGCCTGAACACTGACTGCTAGGTGACTGTGGAGAATCACCTCATCCTGCCCTCATACCTTGCTGTGTCTTGATCTGCTTTGTCTTCTTAGCTTTTAAGTGCTGCAAGGGATAATAGATATTTTTAGTCAAACTATTATCAAAAAAGAAAAATAATTTTCAAATTGTTAGCAATGGTGGTCATGGGGGATTTCCCATTTGAAGCAAACATATTACGGTTGTATATAAGCATCAGAAATGGACTCAGCCGCTGGCAGGAGATAGTGTCAAAGCTCTACTGGGAAGAGCTGGGAGGTGTCTCCTGAACAGAAGGAAAGCCCTGAGGAGTTTGCGTGCTGCGTTTTTTTCTTCCATTCATCTCTGCTTTTGAAATAGCTGAGGACATATGATCCTGGAAATAACTCCTGCCTTTAACAGGCTTTGCATTCCACATCTGTGTATGTCGTTATCACAAATTGGCATCCCAATGAAACTTAGAGGCATTAATCATATGAACACATTCTGTGGTCCAGCGGCTTACTGTACTGCCGGCACAGCTTGCAGTCTCTGTAGGGATGGGTCAAGTCCTTTCAGATTCGCTGTTCCTCACTGCACTCTTCAGATCCTGGATATCACAAGAAGATTAATTCCTCTTTCACGTGAAACAGTTCCTGCCATCTTTCTGCAGCAGTACATGTTCCAAAATCAGATCTTGGTAGAAGTGTTTTCTTGGTCAGATCTATGATAAATGGCAAGTTAGTGGGTCCTGACCGTCCAGGCTGGTGATTCTCTCCAGACAGCGAATAAATTTGCTGTTGGCAAGGGGGGCTCCTGTATTGCAAGCAAATATCAGCTAGAAACCAAACTGGGACCAAGCCAAAAATAACAACTGAAGGTTTAAGAAAGTATGTCAGTATTTTGCCCTATGGACCTTAAAGAGAAAGAGAAAACTCCTTTACCTTGCTCTAGATGGAAGCTTATTTTTCTTGTTACGAATTAAATTAAAATGACAGAAGAAAGTATAGTGAGTTATTAGAGCTGGTAGCTCAGTCTGACCTTTTCCACTCCCAAATCTAATCCCAAAGAAGCAGGGTTCCTGTAAATCTAATTTTGCCTTTGAGGCTGATTAATTATTTGATCATGCAAGCATTGGCCAGCCAAACAGTTTACCTTTCCTGCATGGCTGCTGTTCCAGTTAACAATGTAGCCTCAGAGAATAATCGGGTTTCAGTTTAAACTGAGAAGCTGTAGAGAATGTCACACATTGTAACTGGATTCACTCCCACACGTGTTTCTTAAACAAGCAAAAATAGATGTCTTTATAAACACAAACAAACATAGGTTTTGGAGGGGTGGGGTACTACAAACAGCTTCTTTGATTGCTGGTGATAAAATAGAAACTCTAATGTGGCAGATTTTTTACCTTTTTATATTTCTTTGCCTCTTCCTTAGAGTGGATGATACTGGGTAAAATGGTATTTTTTTTCACTTTGCATTATGGTTTTCTGCAGTGCCAACAACAAAGTGCAGGGATATGTATGACACGCGTTTGACATCTTTACAGCTTTTGTGCTCAGAAATTTTGCCAAATGGAATTTCAAAATTTTGAATGTCTGGTTGGGGTTTTAGATTTCCAGCAACCTTGCTGGATACAAGACCATGCACCACTACTGGCTACATCATGTATGTCCACTTATTTCTGCCCCAGGAATTGTGCTTAGGCATCTGAAAATACCTGTTCCTGAAAGGTTAGTGAGACACTGGGATAGATTATGCAGGAAGACTATATTATCTTCAATACTGGTAAAGGTAGAAAACTAGAAAACTGTCTATTCAGCATGGAATACACTTACTGCAAAGATCAGATCATCTCCAACTCAGCATTCATGAATTCTATGAACAAAAAATTCCTAGAGAAATGTAGACATGCCCACTGTAGCATGGACATTTGCCTTGCAGCCTCCCTGCAAATAAAATCTTCTCTGACAGGAAATGGCAATCCTGTAAAAACCTTCCACTCTTCAGAACAACTCTCTTTGTTACTGGTCATACATGCCTCTCAATGACGTTTCTCTGTTTCTGCTGAGACAAGGGCTCATCTGTAATTCTCAGCAGAAGTCCGCATTATAAATTCTACCTTCCTCCTTGCCAAAAGGTAAAGGTTTGATCAGCAAACTGGTTAAGAGAGGCAGTTTGTAAAAAGTGTTTTTTCTCTGCATGACAACATGTGTTGGAGAATATTCTGTTTATGAAGAGTGCTTTCTCTCGAAGGTGACTGTCTGCCAGGGAGACTAAAATACTTTGGTGTGGGCTTCCCCCTCACCTTTTTCCATATCCCGGAGCTGTTACATATCAGTTCTCAGCACTGTAAATTTCTACTACTCCATTTACTACCTTGCTCTGCTTTTGGGGAGAGCTCACTCATCTGCTCGGAGCTCATGTTGACTGTAGTAGAGCATACAGCCCCAGCACAGACTGGAGACATTCCTTGTCCTGTACATCTCTTCCTGATCCCTGCAGTGATCCCCTGAGAAAAAGCAAAAAATGAAAACATTTTCAAAGGATTTATATTGTCTGGGCTGAGAAAGGAGTATTTCCAACCAAACATCCCAGCTCCTGTCAAAGCTCCAAATATATGCCATGGGGGGTGATCACATTTAAATCAGCAGCAGAAGAGAACGTTTAATCTGAAATTACAGGGAATATCCTCTAATTCCTTTTTCAAGCAGTGCACGTGGTAGGAAGCCCTTTACTTTAAAGCAATGTTACAGTTCCTGTTGAGGGATTCAGTAAGTACCTCTGTGCCTTTGACATGGAGCAGCTGAAATGTGATGTTGATCGCAATCTACTCCAGTCAAGGCTTAGGTTCCAGTGAGCATAAGATCATTGGTGCTATGCCAACTCTCACATTCTCTGATGTGACAGCAGGGACAATCCCAGGGTGTTTATCCATGTAAAATGACAAAAAAGGACACCCCTGGTTCCCTAGCCACTCCTGTCCCAACCACTAGGCTCCCTCTGCACCCGTGGGGGCTGTGGGGCGAGGGAGGTGATTCTGCCCCTCTGTTCCTCTCTTGTGAGACCTTGTCTGGAGTACTGTGTCCAGGTCTGGAATCCTCAGCATAAGAAGGATGTGGAGCTGTTGGAATGGGTCCAGAGGAGAGCTACAAGAATGGTCAGAGGGCTGGAGCACCTCTGCTATAAGGACAGGCTGAGAGAGCTGGGGTTGTTCAGCTTGGAGAAGAGAAGGCTCTGAGGAGACCTCATAGCAACCTTCCAGTACCTGAAGGGGCTACAAGAAAGCTGGGGCTACGAAGAAAGACTGTTCACAAAGGTTTGTAGTGATAGAACAAGGGGCGATGGGTATAAACTGGAGAGGGGCAGATTTAGACTAGCCATAAGGAGGAATTTCTTCACAATGAGAGTGGTGAGGCACTGGCACAGGTTGCCCAGGGAAGCTGTGGACACCCCATCCCTGGAGGTGTTCAGGGCCAGGTTGGATGGAGCCTCGGGCAGCCTGATCCTATGCAGCTGGCCCACCACGTAATACAAGACGATAATGAAGCCACTATAAATCTACAGGAGAATGATGTGTCTTGAATAACTCCTCGTGAAAGCTCATTTATCACCAGGGAAGAAAAAGCCTGGGGAGCTCCTTTGCTTGCTGTGAGGAGGGGGACACGGCAAGGAACCTGAAGCAAAGCTGCACCAAAAGGACAACGGCAATGGAAGGCAAATGGTTAAAAGCACCCCTACCACAAGGCTCACACACAGTGCTTTTTCCTCTTACTATGCTTCGTATAAAGGAGAAAAAAAGAAACACAAACAAATAAAGCAGGAATCTTGGGAGCTTCTCCTGCTACCAAAAACATCCAGCTGAGTTATCTGTTAGCTTATTCCTGCAGGAAGTCTGGCTCCATTAGCATTTTCTTTTATGCTGCCAGTTCAGGCAACTCCTGACCAAAAGCAAGCCGTAAACTGGGAAACAGACAAAAAAAAAAAAAAAAAAAAAAAAAAAAAGACAGGTTTCTTATACAATTATTGCTAAGCGTAACGGCAGCAGCTGCTGAGGCAGCTGGCCCAGCTGCTGGGGGAAGCAAAATGCCTGTCTGATTCCACCCCGGCGTGTGCCTGAGCCCCAGGGAGCCGAATGGGCCACTCTGGTGGTGAGGGTGTGTGGGGCATGGGGGACGGGGGTGTCCTGTTCCTGCAGGCCATGTGCCACCTCCTCTGTGCCCCACAGCCCCCTCCAAGGGCGGGGACCCCCACCGTCCCCTCTGGGGCTCTGCAGCAGGAGAAGCTTGGCTTTGATTCGCCTCCTGCTCCTGAGGGTTGCAAAATTTAGTTTTGTCTGTGCCTTGATCTGACCCTGCTGTGCTCTCTTTGCAAATGAAGAGGAAACTAGATCAGCAAAAGGCCACCCAGTTAGTTAGACGTGATCCTGGGCCTCCCCTTGGGGAGCAGTTCAGTGTAGGGGAATTCCTGCTCCTGTCCCAGCGGATGAGGTTCTGCGTAGGCAATAAGGCAAAAAGAAGTTAATTTTCAGGCTTCCGTCCTTATTTTCTATTCTTTCACCCCAAAGGTCTCTGGTTTTAGTTATGGTTTTCATTATATGTAGGGCTGGCCCTGAAAGCCTACGGAAGTCCTAAGTGTCTTAAAGGTATAGGAACACCAGGCTCTCCTTCCTTTGTGGGGATCTCTTTAGTAAGCTAGATTTTGCAGCTGAAGTTCAGCACTAACTTCTCCCTAAGATTCAGAAGCAGCACTCAGAACTCCCCACCTCCTATTTGTAGATGTATTTCTGCTTAGAGGTAGGAGATTGAAGCAGCTCGCCTGATCATCAACAGGTAAACAAAGGGGCAGCGCAACTCTCCTTACCCAACGCAACTCTCCTTACCCAACCTAAATCTGACGCAGCATCCCCTCAGGCTGCAAGGATATTGCTGCCCTGCAGCTCTCCCTTTCCTCTCTGGTGAGGACAGAAAGGTAGCCCCTTCTAGCCCTAGTCTGCTTTCATCCTTCATGATGTTATGGCTGCAGAAGCTGCTGGTCCAGGACCTGCTGTGGCCTGTCTGCCCTGAGCTAAGCAGGCTGAGTTTGTGGCAGGAGTGCACTGAGACAGTCCCTTGTGAGGAAGCCAGGAATAAAATAGTCTGGAGCGTTGCATGCATCAATCTGTGGCTGATATCCAGGAGAAGAAAGGGGATTAACCAGTCACATACGGTGTCTCAAAGAGGTAGCAGAAAGAAATTGTTACCTAACCATCATCTTTACTCTTACCTGGACCTCTGAGCATCTACATAGTGACCCATGATTATAAACCTGCAGGGTCTTTTCATCCAAGATGTATCCAGTGCAAGATTCTGTGGTGGCCTTTTTCATTGGTTAGAGGTCTGTAATGACAACATGAGTAATTAACAGTGATGAACATAGAATCAACCGGTTGGAAAAGACCCATCAGATCATCGAGCCCAACCATTCCTATCAAACACTAAACCATGCCCCTCAGTTCCTCATCCACCTGTCCCTTAAACACCTCCAGGGAAGGTAACTCGGCCACCTCCCTGGGCTGCCTGTTCCAGTGCCCAATGACTCTTTCCATCAGAGAGTGCAGAAAACATCCAAGAAAATTGTTTTGTGCAGCATCAATTAGAGAGCAGATGAGACAGACCTTTTCTATTACTGACTGTGGATGAGACTGAAACTGTGCAAGGAGGCAGGCGATCATGGCTGTAGGAGAAATAGCTAAGGTTAACATGAACAAGTTAGTTGGGATGGGGATAGTTAAATGCTGCATTTTGTGTTGGTCTCCCATTTCTGGTTAACCCAGAAGTTTTCCCTCTTTCCTGAAGCATTGGTGGCCCTGTATGGCAATATCCATGTTATCTGTACTTTGGAGGTAAAGGAGCTGAGGCACAGAAGGTAAAGTACTGGCCTTCCATGGCATCTTAGTAGTAGAGATAGATGCATAATAAAAGTCTGATGATGACGGTACTAGTAATATTAGCCTTGGAATGCTACTTCTGTGGGGAAGAAAAGACAGTACCTGCAGGGCATGATGGCAGTGTTTCACTCTGCGTGAAATATAGTGCTAATCCAGAATTGGAGATCCTCTTAGTGTGTACTGAATAGAAATAATTTTCCTGCAAAGCTGATGGAGAAACAAAGAATTGTACCAACTTGCCTTTGAAAAATTGCCTTTATTAGACCAGTCTTGCTAAAATTGGTGGGAGTAATGGATTCTGAAATAGAGCTACTGAATTAGTCTCAAATGGTAACTGTGACAGCCAGTGGAGAAAATTGGATTTAAGAATTGGACCTCGGGCATAGCGAGATGTCTAGGAAGTTGCTGTGCTGTAGTTGATGAATTCATATGGGGCATGGATATCATGCTGGTGAATAGCAATGTAATAGGTGTTCTAGAGAAACATTACAAACACAGGCTGTAGAAATTCCCTTTAAAGAGGTGACCTGGGTGAGAAAATGCTTTGTAGACAAGTAATCTGCTGTGAGCACACTGCAGACCCAGAGGGCTACATTCACACTTGCAACCCTGTGTGGTACCTTCCCAGCACACGAAGGAGGAAGAAGGAAATGCTCTTTGCAACAGAGTAGTGAGAACAGATAAATGTTTTTGAGAGATTTCACGTGTGCAAAAGCATTTTAAGGGTCAAGCTTCAGTTACAAAGGCTCTTGAAGTACACCATCTCTGGTAGATGAGGAAGGAATGATAACAATGATAACAACTCATAGCAATGATAACAACTCATAGCAATGATAACAACTATGCTCTTAGAGCATGGTACGTTCTGGCTCCGAGGAGGGGGTAAGAAAAAGGTGAAGGCAAGTGTAGAATTTTTTGAAAGGGGCTGGACACTTAGATAAGTTAGGTTTGAAAGGCAGTCTGGAGGAGAGAGTAGGGTTTGTTAATGTTCTCCTAATACCAGCTTGCTTCATTCACACAAGGGAAAAAAATATCCATTACTATTACCCAACTCACGAATGATACTTTCTAGTCTTGAAGAATCCAATTCTATAAGTATTTTACATGGAAGAAGAATCTCTTTGAGAAACATTTGTGAACACCTCTGCTTGTTCGAACGTAAAGGGATGTAAGGGTTTATAGGACCAGAGCCTAAATAAAAGGCATTAAGGGTAAACAACAACAACTCTCAACAACTCTACAAAATCATTTTCCAATGGAATTTCCTACTGATATGTTGTACAAAGAAATACAGCAGCTTTACAGTATTAAGCTAAAGGTTGTTGCTGGTTTCTTAGAGACCCATATTGCAGTTCTCCCTCTGCCTGCTGGTTTCTGTATATATATATATCTCATATTAGGACTCTCTCTAGAACGCAGCAGTCACTCTTGGCACTAGCTATCAATGTATTCCTTAAAATAATCAAATGAGGTCAATGTCTTTTTTTTTTTTTAATTCCAGAGTATTAAGTCATAGTTTCAGCATTTTGTAGTTCTTTTGTGTAAAGAGTCCACATCTATTGGCAAGCACTAAGCAGAATCCTGGGTTAGCTGTCAGTTTTATTACAGACTTCCTACGCCTCTCAGATGACTTTTAACTTAATCCATCTCCCTGTCTCATCTCCTTCCCAGCAAGATGGAGGTGATAACTCTGCCTCATAGGGGTGACATGGAAATAAATGTAATCAAGAGATTGTGCAGGTGTTATTGTACTAACAAACACAAAATATCTAAGATTCCTTATCTAAATATGAAGGTTAAGCAGGAGCTAATACTATTGCACTCTTGAGAGGTAGCTGGTTTGCATTCTTTTTGCAGATAAATAGTAGCATGCTTTGTCCAGTTTCAAACCATGCATTAAGAATACAGTTGTATATTACCGGAGTGCTTTTTAGCTGCAAATTGAATTGCAATGGGCATGTGATGTGAGTATGTAATGTTATCCAAAATGCTAAGGATTGCATTTCCAACAGAGCTGAACGCTCTAAATGCAGATTGGGCATTTTCTAAAGGTTTTGTCTCCTACTGAGGACAAGAAGAGACTCTGGGAGCTTAAGCATTTCTGAAAAAATCTTTACAGGAGCTGAGCTTTCTTAAGACTGTAAAAAATGGAGGAGGGATGTGTGAAATTAAATCATGAATAAGCTTGGAGCAGCAGCACCTTGCAACCTGTCTGGCAAATGGAATAGCATGACTGCAGTATGTACACTGACTGGAGGAGACAGAATTATCACAGAACTGATAAGTCATTTGATTCAGAGCTTCAAAAGGCTAATATGCTCATCACAAGACTGAAGCTAGTCTTTACTGGCAGCAGTAGCTCTTCAAAGCTCTTTTAACTATTTATTTTATGAGGGTGTGTGCATCAGTATTGTGGTTTTAGCTGTACATGTGGCCTTAAAGTCCTAATCCTGTTCTGATTAGGGTCAAATTCAAAAGCTTTTCCCTGCCCCAACCTCTTAAGCTCATTATATGATTTTTATTGTGAGGCTGTCAGGCACTATACTGATTAGTGGGTATAAAAATGCACACCTACATTTTCTTATTCCACACTGTGGAACGGATTTTAGTTTTGGTTGGATTGAAAAACTTTGAAACTATCCAAATGATATTTTTTTTTTCTGTTTCTCAGTCACTGCTTATTTGCTCTTATTCTGAAACTGTGTGTCACAGAAGTGCTGGAATACCAGAGCACGTGGAAACATAGCTGCCATTCTTTTGTAGCACCCTTGCCTTGCAATGCTGTATGCTAGCAAAGGACGCACCCATTCTTTTCTTCTAGACAGTCTACAGAGGCACCCAGCTTGGATCAGTTGGAATTAGTGTGATATATTGTGCGTCCTATCAGATAAAGAGTAGCTGTATCTGTTTCTGTAGGAATACAAGTTTTCAATGGATTTTGCTCTGAGTTCCTCTTAGGTCTGTATGGATACTCCCTTCAGACACCTTCAGACAACCCTTGCTTGTGGCCTGGAGAAGATCCATCCCAGTGTGCATATGGGGTTTCAGAATCTACATTCTTCTTTTGCAACTGAAAGGTTTTAAACTGAAATACCAGACACTATTACATTGATACTTATTTGCCTTCTGTCTAGGGCAGCTGGTAGATCAATATTTTGGTTGAGAATATATTTTATGCTTAATATAATATTTTACAAGATAACTGACTTGAAAATATAGAAGAGTTTAAATGTTTTGCTTCTCAGATTTTATGTGCAATAAAATGATGACTGGTATCAAATAGGTGTAATTTAATTTTTATGTGACTGTTTCTCCCTCTCCAATTCTCAAATAAAATGCTCAGTACCTTTTAAAAAGCCCACCTGCACTCAGAGACTGCTTTTTGTTGGCCCCTAGAGCACTAGTTTTAATTTGCTAACAGGAGAAAAATCTATTGAAGGAGGATTATACAAGCTAAGAGTCATTTTTAGAATGGGAGACAGAAAGTGAAATAGCAGCCAATGAACTCCAGCAAACAGACTCAAGCATAGAATAAATGGGTGCAGCCTTAACTATTAATCTTCTTCTGCAATGTGTGTTCAAACTGCTTTAATTCTGCCCCTTTTTCTTGTTGCACAAAGAAGGTTCTCCAGAGAGGTTGTCCTGCTGTCCCTTGTGTGGCAGCTAGCAGGAAAAGCAGAATTGCTACTGCTATTTAAAAAGATGTTTCAGCATCTTTAAGTAATTTGGTCCTGCCCAAAGAAATCTCTCTGGTAGACTGGGCTACCTTGTTCTTCACTCAGCCCAGGGTGACCTTCCTCTTCAGTTTTGTTTGTAAGTGTGTCCAGGATGATGTGCTGAAAGGAGCAATACAAATATCTCGAAGTGAAGGTGTGGGAGATGTTCTCTGAGACCAGCAGTAGGGACCCACTCTGCTCCTGGAGCCCTCCCGTAGTGTCAGTGCCCATGTCTGTACCATGTGTGAAGTCAAGCAAAAGTGGCAGGAGGCCTGTATGGATGAATAAGATTTTAATCTGGTGAAGTACAACAGGAAGGGATTCTACTAGTGTATCTGTAGCAGATGGAAGAGTAGGCAAAACGTAGGCCTGTGCTGAAGGGGGCAAAGGACATAGGAAAGGCTGAAGTGTGTCCTCAGTGTCATTGCCTTGGTCTTTACTTGCAGGACTTGCCTTCAAGGAATCCCTGGCCCTTGCAAACAGAGGGAGAATCTGGAGCCACTCTTAATTATCTTTGAAAAATTGTACTGATTAGCAGAGACTGGAAGAAAACCAATGTCGTTCGTGTCTGCAAGAGGGACAAGAAAGAGAATCTGAGGGAACTACAGACTGGTCAGTTTTACCTTGATACCTAGGACAGTAATGGAACAGCTAAACCTGGAAAACATTTGCAAATGTATGAAGGATAAGATGATTTGGAGTAGTTAGCATGGATTTATGAAGTGAAAACACACTTAAGCAATCTACTAGCCGTATATGATGAGATGACTAGTATGATGGACAAGCAGAGAGCAGTGGACACTGTTTATCTCTATTATAAGAAGGTTTATGGCACTGTCTCCCACTGTCTGTTCTCACAGACAAACCAGTGAAGGGCTGAGACTTCCAACCCTGGTGTTTAGAGCTGACAGGTGTCCTGAACTCCAGTTCTGGGTGCAGAGGTTGTTAATACCTATATATTACTGAATAATATACTTAACTGTGGGCTCCCAGGTGGACATAGATGCAAAAAGAAGTCATAGATAGGAACAAGATGTAAGGTGCAGCCCCCCCCACGGCACCCTCTGATGCTGGAGGATGACGACGTCTCAGCAGTCTGTTCCTTATCAGTCTTGAGCATTTCTTTCTCTCCTGGGAGCACAAGGATCCCTCTGCTGTGATAAAACACTTAATTCCTTTCACAGATTTATTTCCCAGAAGCTCCTGGTTCATTACCCAATTTTCCAACATGTGGATTTGCTGAATGGGGTATTTCTTTGCTCTTTGAACAGTAAAAACCTAGAAGCCATCTTCTTTATTCTCAAAGGGCTGTATGCCCCCACAACTCTTGCAAATATAAACAAGGTTTTAAATAGTTAAAGATTGCTGAGCTTAGTTCATGGTGTACTACAAACAGTAAAAAAAAAACACTAACATTTTTTGTTGCTGTTTAAGTGGCTCAAGTAGACCATCTGCTTCTAAAACAGCCCATGTATTTTTGGATTTGGTTATGAACTGACCACAGCATTGCAAACAGCACTCATCTGTGAAGATAACTTTTTATACACAACATGAGACTGGCAAGAGACCTCTGTCTGTTCAGTGTTTTAGAAGGCAGACTTCAAATTGGTACAGCCATGTTCTTGCTATTTAACTCCACTACCACCTAATTTGTATAAAACGGGGAAAGTTTTAAATGGATGTTACTGCATCATGCATGCAATTAATTCCTTATTTGCGGCAAAGGAAAGCAGTCCTTCTAAGGTGATTTCACTTAGCCTTCTGTGATTCACATGGGATGTAGAATTATGGCATTTGTTCTTAAACAGAATTATGGATGAGATCCAAGTCTAACCAACAGCTCAGTTATTTCTTCCTGATGCATTTCATTAATAGCCCCTGCACCTCTCACCTCTATGAAATTGGCAACTAGTGAGGTGCCTGTAACAGGCTAATTGCCTCCAGAGTCAGTTGTCCTAGAGCCAACTGTTAATCTCCTGTTGTTAATTGCCAAAACCAGGAGTAATCAAAGTAGGCAGGGGGCATAGGAGCTGTATGTGTATTAGAGCTATGTGGCTAAATGCAGAAGGTGTTCAACTCTGCTCTGTGGTGCTACAGCAGGGCTTAGCAAGAGGAAACATGACTAGGCACTAACTGAATGTACGTTCTGAATGATTTGCTGCATTTTTCTTGCATCACCTTCAGGTTGCTACTCTACTTGTGAGCTGTAAAATAGGTGGGCTAAAATCTGAGCCCTGTAGAGGTCAAATAAAACCTATCAGACATCTGACTGGGATGCCAGTACTACCTGATGTTGAGATGACAGTAATAGTGTTGTGATGGGTTTGGAAAGAAAAAGAACGAAACTGTAACAGCCGTATAGCTGAGTTCTTTGTTTCTCCATGGCTTTTCAATTTGGTGTTTCCAGATAGAAGACTGAATTTAATCCTAAAGTTAAATGAATCTCTGGTAACTTCTGTTGAGTTGGTCCTGCATACATCAAGGTACATCTTCAGAGTGTTTAAATCATGCTTTTGAATCTCTTTTCCTGACATAAGGTGATTCAATACCTTACTGAGAAAGAAAGAGAGAAAAATATGCTATGTTTTTATAAACTAAAATGCATAAGCAACCATGAAATTATACAAAATGTAATGTGAGTCAAAAATCTGACCTGTGTTCATTGTTTAAGTTAAGGGGAAGGAGGTAGGTTTGACAAGATGTCTATTTTGAACATACTCTGTTGCAAAAATCCTGCTAGGCTCCTCTTTAATTCTGTCAGACTGATGGCTTTTGAGCATCCCAGTTTACAGCTTCTGTCTAGACTATGGTTTGACCTTTTGTTCATGGTGTCAGATGGTGACTTTCAACAGTTCAAGTATGCTGCTGTTGGTCAGAGATGGAAGTGGGTATTCCACTAACCTGAGCAGCTGGAACATCTGCTGGAGGGATAAAACGATCAGTGGTTTGTCTGAATGGTTGAGTGATAAGAGACTTCAGCTGGGGAGCTCTGTCAGTATGTGTAACAAATGTTTTATCTCCCAGTTTACAGTATAATGACAATTCTTCTAAATAAGTAGAGATTGCTTTAGATCTATTCTTTGATTTTTTTTTAAACCTGCACTTAGAGGAGAAGAAAACCAGAAATCTTCTGCAACTACTGCATGTTGCAATGGACTTCTTGCAAATGAATAACAACGATTAGGTTAGCTTACAAAAGTTGATCTAAAAACTGCCTGCATAACTCAAGAGGCTGAGAAACACTTGAAAAAACCCACAAGATTTTGTGATGTTGGTGATACAGCTAGGGGGAGTGTAGGGCAAGGTTACCTCATTGATAGCCTTAAGCTTAGTGCGAAGCATAAAAATAACAGATTCAAAGAGCGCTTCTGTAAAATATACACTGTTTTGATTCAGATTTCAAGTTGGCTGCAAGCTGTACTTATAACACACAGCACAGATATGCTGAAGAGATACTGCAAAGCTTCAGAATATGTTTTGTTCTGTGCATTACAGTGCATGAACATATATAGGAGCTGTGAAGGGGGGGTAAGGGGAGGAGGAAATAAGCTTTGTGACCCAGTTTTATTCACAAATTAGAAGGCTTAATTTGAAGCACAATCATTTCATCAGGTGTGTATTGCAACTTAAACTGGCAGGATGATTGGGTCCCTGGAGAGATAACTTAATTTTAATTTTTTTTTTTCTGGCCTAAATGATTCAATGATTCTATAAATGTAAAGCTACTTCATATTTCTATAGTATACAAGGGTTTGGCACCTGCTGCTAGTGCTGTGACAGGTGAAAGTAGTTACAAAAATTAAAATAAATTTATAAGTAAAGTCAAGAAAAGCACAACTGCAAAGGTTAAACTAAAGGCAGAGTCTGCCACTGGGCTTAGGAAAACAAAGTCATTTCTTTAACAATTTTCTTCCCTCCACCCTCTACCCTATGGTGAGTCCAAAACTACAGGTGTAACACCAAACAGAAGCAACAAAGGTATTTTAAGGAAACCTCCCCTACAGAATAGGAAGGACAGCCTCTTCTAAGGGAGCTTCTCTGACTGTCTCTGAAAGTACAGTAAAGACAAGAGCTTTTACAAGACTTCACTTGTTGCTTTACTCTTGCTTGCTACCAGAAGAGGAAAGGTGATCTCCTAGTGTGTTCGTGCACCTTAAAGAGGACTCTCTGCCTTCAGTGGTAGAAGAAACCTGTTGTTTGCCTTCAAAGCAAAGAGCTCTCCAGGGAATCAGCCAGCCTGAAGGAGACCAGAAACACTGGTTACTATTGCTGAGCTCTTGTGGAAGAAGGGATGATGTAGTTCCTCAGCTTCATGTGGGATTTGTGCCAGTGGTACGGATTGCTACTTGTTTGGCTCTGTAAAGCCTCAAATCTCATTTCAGTAAAAGTTGTGTTAATGTGTATCTAAAGCTGCGCACACTGCTAAAATCCACCTCCCTAAAGTGCTTTCTCATCATGGTTTATGTTCTGCTCAGAGTGAATTACAGATGGAGTTTTTTTCCTTAATCTCATCAGTTACACGGTGGGCTAGCAGGCTGTGGTTTAAACTAGGTCTGTTTAATCTTCTACTTCGCAAACAAACTGGTAGTACTGTGGGAAAGGGGAGGAAGAGAGGTTTATATTCCAAACACCCAAAGGATTATCATATGTACTTCCTCAGTGTATTTGACTGAGTCCAGGTTTTAGTAGCAGAAAGGCTGCAGAGTGGCCTCTGTGAGAAGAAGACCAGGGGCTGCCCCCATGCCAGACACAACTGGCACCAAAAGAGATCCACTGCTGTAAAAAGCTGAGCCCATCAGCAAAGCTGGTGATACCCCTGTGGAAATGTATTTAACAAAGGGTAAAACATGCTGTGTAGCGGTTGTGAAAGAGAAGAGTGAGGAAAAACATTGAAAGAAACAGCCCTGTAGACACCCAGGTCAGTGAAGGAGAGCAAGGAGGGACTTCAGGCACTGGAGCAGAGATTGCTCTGCAGCTCATGGAGAAGAACATGGTGAAGCAGGTTGTCCCTCTGCAGTTCCTAGAGGACCATGTCAGAGCAGATCTCCATACTGCAGCCCATGGAGGTTCCCATGCTGGAGCAGGGGAACCACACAAAGAGGAAAGAGAGGCAGAGATGAACTATTACGGACTGAGCACAATCCCCATTCCCCACCCCTCTGTGTTACTTGGGGGAGGAGAAGGTAAAGAAGAATTAGCCCTGAAGAAGTGAAGATGAGCCTGGGAAGAAGCTGGTCTGGGGGGAAAGTAGTGGATTTTTTTAGTTCTGTCTTTGTTTCTCAGCATCCTACTCTATTTCTAATTGGCAATAAATTAAACTAGTCTCCCACTGGTTTGCTGATGATGGTAGTTAGTGATGTCACTATCCTTATCTTAAACCATGAGCTCTCGCATTTTACTTTCTATTCCTGTCCTGCTGAGGATGGGGGGTAACATAGTGGGGGTGTAGCAGGTGGCCAAGGCTAACCCACCATGCTCAGTTACAGTACAGCAACACATGAAGTTGGCTTGGTAACTGACACACGCAAAGGTAGCAGAAATATCTGGTCTTGGTAAGAATGAACAGCTAGCACTATATGGAGAGCAGACTTCCTTGAAATGATCTTCTGACAACACAACAATCTCTCAGTCCACAAGTGGTTGATCTCCTCTAAGAAAATCTTATTCTCCCTGAGTATGACAAATGCTGAAAGGGCAGCACTCTGTCAGTAGAATTAGATCAGGTTGTTTTTCAGTAGTCTGAGTTTGAAGTTCTGTTACTCAAAAGAATGCTGTACCATCAGTAGCTATTTATAAAGTGATATGAAGTCCTTTTTGTGTCATTGAAAAGGATAGTTTGCAGTTGCATTAACGGAAAACTTTCTTCTCTAGGTTACCTAAATGTTTCTTTTCTTTTGAAAAACAATTATTTCAGGATGCATTTGCATGCTATTTGATTTTAAGACCAGTGAGAAGGGAACTAAGACAGGTTTGAAAGTCATCAAAGTTGTAAACTTCCGCAGTCCAGACAATGTATAAGCATTCTCTATTGGCGTTACTTGAATATTGACTACAAGAAAGTAACGAGGCAGCATTGATCCTCCAGAAAGCATGTCATATGTAGCAAATGGCCATTCTTCTTCCCATGCAGGTCAGACAGACAGCTTAACGGTATTCACTCCTCATCAGCTTTTGATAGATGTTGCAGAGTCAACATGGATATGTTATCCTAGCCTATCTCGAGGAAGAGATAAGCTTTGATAGAACTATAACTTGCGTTTCATAAACCAGATCTGAAACCATACCAGAATAGATCAAGAAAATGTGCTGTAGTTGCTGCTGTGCTCTTTAAGAAGTTGTTAACTTGCTCTTCAGAAAAAAGGTGACAAATATCCCTTTTCACTTTCTACACTGCTTATCAAATGATGAAAACTGGGCAACCCTTCTAATTGTGCTGATTTTTCTTTATGTGGCTAAACTGGTGGTAAACTCAAGTCTTTTCCTTAGGTCAAGATATGTTTCACCATATAAGCTGTGGGTTTTCTATAGTCTACTACCAACTGAGCTTATAGATTCTCTTTGCTGGAGTTGAGTCATGTTTTCCTTCACAGAGACCTCATAGTGTAGCTGGAATTGTAGCCCCATTGTGGACAGTTCATAAGAATGGGGAGCCACATCAGAGAGGAAAGGTAAGGAGTAACTCATTGTACAGATGCAGCAGTGGTGGAGTGACGAATGTGTGAAGTGATTTGGAAAAATCTCTTTACAAGTCCAATAATATTATTTCAACACCTGCTGTGTGATTTATCATCTCTGTTCCCTCTCCTGTAATATCACCTAGACATTCTTTAAATAGAAAGAGTCCCTGATGTCACACCTTTTAATTGAGGAGGGATGGTGAAAGAGAAAAGAAACTAGTATGTAATTAGCTCCAGAAAATGTTTTTTATTTTAGATGTGCTTCTAAACGGCTCGTTATAATTGCATAGTGCTTTTCAGTTAAGCATGTTACAGCACTTTTCAAGCCTAAGGTCACTGTAGTGTAGAGAGTGAGAAAGTCCTACTTGTAAGTATGAATTGCTGCCTTTCCTGTTCAGTCTGATAATTTGCAGTAGTGCAATGTTTCTTTGGGGACAAAAAACTTGTTTTCAGCCTTGGATCTTTTTTTACACCTGTACTCCTACTGGCTGCAGTGGATTGTTTTCTCCTAGTGCAAACATTAGAGGAATGAGGCATAGGAAAAGCATAACAACGTGAGAGGTACGTGACTTTTTGCTTAAAACAATGTTGACTTGCTGTTGATTCTGGAAAATCTTCAACACATGTAAGTCCTAAGGACTTTAAGCATATATTCAAAATTGAACATAGTAATTATACATGTAAACTAGAATAAAAAATTGCACAGAACTTATTTCACCACTGAAAAATAACAGAGGATTTTCCCAGCAAAGAGGATGTGTGTTTATCTTCAGTTTTAGATGAAAAGGGAAAAACAGAAAAAAAAAAAGGATTTTCTGGTGACCATAAAGAACTAAAATCTTATGTGAAAATATTGAATTTTGAGATAGGGTAAAACTTCAGATGGGAAACTTTTTATAAAGGAAAATGTTTATATGTGTACCTACTTGGATTTTTTTATGTGTGTAGAAAAATACATAGGAAAAGAAATAGCTTACTATTTAACTAAAAGAACCTCTTGTGAAATTAACATGCTCAACCAACAATGAAGAATGTGGCTCCCACTTTTGACTACAGGGTATTTTGTAAAGTATGTGACAACAAAACAGGATATAGTACTGAACAGCAGAGAAAAAAAAAAAAAAAAAAAAAGAGTTTTGGCAGCATTTCCTTCAGTACAAAAAGAGATTTAGAAATCTGTGTTGGGATTTGTTTCACTTAACCTTCCCCATGTACAATACAGGTGTCTGTAGCAAAGTTTTTCAGTCAAAGGGCACTTTTAGGGCACGATTCCTCTCATGGCACCTGAGATGTCCAAAACAGAGTAAATTATTTCTGTCATGTAAATGTCTATTCTTTTCTGTTGACCAACACTGTATCAGCACAGATTCTATGATTATTAATTCTCAAGAGAGTTGCATCTAGTCTGTGACTCTTGGCTTTGTGCAGTCTCCAGGTCTCCCTCCATCCTGAATTCCCCATGATCTTGCACTGATCTTTCTTTCCCAGTCCCAGAATCATTACACAAGACCAGGTTGGATGGGGCCTTGGGCAATGTCATCTAGTGGGATGTCCCTGTCCACGGCAGGGGCGTTGGAACTGGATGATCTTTAAGGTCCCTCCCAACCCATATTATTCTATAATTCTATGACATGTGGCCAGTTGGAATCCAGCTGGACAGAATATAAGGGTTGGTGAGATAGATATACCCTAGGAGTGATAATAATAATGGTTGTGAAAGAAACACTTTACAGAAAATACCACCAATTTATTTATGTAAACAGAAATAATTAAAGACTGTTTCAGAAGAGCCAAACAATCATGTTAAGGCACTCTTAAAATCCCCAAACCTCCCTGCTCCCCAGTAATTTCTTCAATGATTCTCTTCATAGAATCACAGAATCACCAGATTGGAAGAGACCCACCAGATCATTGAGTCCAACCATTCCTATCAGACACTAAACCATGCCCCTCAGTGCCTCGTCCACGCGTCCCTTAAACACCTCCAGGGAAGGTGACTCAACCACCTCCCTAGACAGCCTGTTTCTTCACTTCTTCTACAAAGAAAGATGTTTTTTTCTTTTATATATGTGTTTGCTCCTATTCAGCTGGATTTTTTTTCCACTCAGAGTAGCATATAAGGCATTCCAACTCTTGGAGATGAATCAGTTTGCTCCTGCAAGTAGCTTGCTTGGATTTCAGCTGAGAAAGTGCTCCAGGGTGAACGGACCAAGCACGCTTATGTTCTGTAAAGTACATGCAGTTCGCAGTGATCCAGTGGTGTGCTGCTTCTGCTAGCCAACAGCTACTGCATCCTGCCTTCCTGGCTACTAGGTTTTATTCTGAGACCCTTGTGTTTAATGAGCAGCATAGCAGGATGCCAGCAATATGTTACAAAGAGTATGAGTAATCCTTAGGGTCTGAGAATATGAGCAACCCTATGAGAAGCCAGGAAATTCTCCTTATTTGAGCCTCTGTGTGCTGAGTCACACTTCAGATGATGCCCTAAGGTCAGTTGGAAAAGAGATCTGAATTACAGTGCATTTTAAGGGTGCACACCATGACTGGAGATAACACTTGTCCATTTAAAAGTCCTTTTTAACAAAAGCAACTCAGTACAAGGGGAACCTGGATAGGCAGAACAGCTTGCCTTGCAGCTGTCCTGGCCCTTACATTTGCTAAGTTTTACTCCAATAATTTCACTTTTAAAAATTGTTCTTAACTAGCAATGGAGAAAACGTCAAAGTGCACGCAGGTTGAAAAAAAAAAAAAAAAAAGAGAGCTAAGCTTCAGTGGAACCTGGCAAATATTTTTGTGTCTGCTTTGCCCAGGCATTTGTGTTGGCTTCTCTGGTTGCAGCTGTGGTGACAAGATGCATCAGAATTTTCTTGAATTTAATTTTTGGGGGAGTGTTCCCCAAGTGCCATCAATTGCATTGCAGAACTCTCGCTAATAAATGTCACATGCAAAAGTCAGTCTTTTGGGAGATCTGACCACTGCTACCTGTTGTGGGGCTTACTAATATTTGCTCTGAAGCTAGTGACATTGTCCTGGACAGTGCTGGACCATTCTGTTTGATCCACTACAGCTGTTGATCACTGTGCACAGAGCCGTAAGTATCCACCACCTCTAGAAATTGCATCCTTCAATGCAAAGTTTAACAGATTGCTTCTATGCCTATCACCTCCAAATTTTTTCACTAAGACCGCTGCAATTAATATTGCAGCAGTTTTGCACCGATCATCTATTTCACTTCTTGATCCTACTTAAAACTTGAAATCCATCGTGTATTGCTTCTCCCTATGAATTTAGTTAAGCCAAATGTATGTTTGTCCTTTCAGGTACCTTGTTTAACTTAACCATGATTCTGGTACTCTGCCACCTTTAAACCAAGGCAGTTCTACAACAGAAACTTTCATCAGCATTATGAAGTCATTTAAATATACAGCATTGTCCTTGTTTTTCAGAGGCACAAGCATGTTCATCTAGTCTTGCTGGAAAATTGACAATAGCAGCAGAGTTCAGTGTGCTTGCAGACCAGGTATGTTACTATTCCAGCAAAAATGTTTCTTGCAAAGGTCCGCGCTAGAGGGGAGCTTCCTAAAGCTCGTCTGGATCTTTTTGTGTTGAGGTAAATAGTAGCAAATAGATAGTAATAAAGGGAATAATAGAGGTACCACATGCATTTTGAAGATGGGAGTGGCTCTATATTTAGCCCTGGAAATGCTATGCTGCTCCCTAGCTTCTCAAACTCTCCTCAGAGAAGTGAAGTATCTGCTCCCTTCACAGGACAAAAATGCTAGTGAACGTTATGAGGAAGGGAGGAAGCTGTAATTCCTTAACGTTCAAATAAAGCATAAAATTAACCTGTGGTCTGTCAGTACAGGGGAGGTGGAGATAACAATGCCTTTCAGATACCATGGTTCAGGAAATACACATTGCACTCCTAGAAATACTGCCTCTCGTCAGTCTGGTTTGCATTACCTGAGAGGCATGCAGTCCAAGAAACCATAAACTTCTTTCAGCTAGAATGAGGACAGATGGAATTCTCTCTAAAATTCAGGAAGCAGCCGGCTGGGTGGTGGAAGTGACATCTAGTACAAAGTATTTTAAAATCTGAAAAAAAGATAACCCATCTATTCCTGGTAAGGGGCACTGGAGGTCTGCCTGGAGCCAAGGGGTAGATACTGCAAGAATATGGGCTTTTTTTCTTATTTAGCACCTCAGGTTGCACAGAGGATAAAGGCATTAAGGTGTTACCTAAGGCATCACTGTAGAAAACGCAAGATGCAGGGCGAGGTATTTCAGAAATGCAGCAGATTCCACAGCTTTGGGAAGATGTCAGATGTGGGGGTCTTCTTATTTGGAGGGAAGAGGAAGGGAACAAGACATCTGCTTAGTTTCAAAAAGGATTGTATTTCAGTTTTCTTTGGTGGGAGCTTCCTGGGAATGGGTGGCCTTTCATTCGTGCATACAGTGAATTGCTGACTGAGAAATCTGTGTAGGTAAGTAAGCTTTGTCCTACTTCCACTGAAATCAGCTGGGGTAGGGAGGTTCTCAGTGTCTTTTTCTAGTGGAATTGGAATCAGTATCTTAAAAGACTGTTATCACCTATTAATAGAATAACATTACTAAACATATTTTGACTGACAGGCAATCCTAGTTTGCAACGCAGACCCTTACAATGTATGAGGTAGTGAGGTGTCTGGACATTAAAAGGGGACACCTACGTCTCCCACCAATACCTCTATTTTGTAATAGTTTTGTTTCACCATTCAACATGTTCTTTAATACTGGTCTACTTGCCACTTTTTGATAAGCTGCACCTTGAATTTAGTACACACTCTTTGTATTTCTGCCTGTAGTAATTTTCAGCTGCAGTTTTGTTATTTTTTTAGAGCTTTATCAATAAATAGTGATGTGGGTGTTTTTGTTTGGTTAGTTTTCTGTAAAGCTGCTTTGTTACACAAAACAATCCACAAAACACTGTCTGGACTTCTTTTGATGTCACTGGCATCTGGTTCTTAATCTCTTAAGTCTTTCTTTCCAGAAGCCTCTTGCATGAGGAGACTATTTTTATTCAGAGATACTGAATGCTGGTTATTATCATGGGAGTGGTAGGTGATCACACCTACTATCCGGACTCCCTACTGCTCTGCAGCTGCTTTAGAAGAAGTGCCTGAGCTGTTCATATACCTATTCTATAGCTTGGCACCCCTCTGGAAAGACAACTGCATTTCCTTGTGTTCTCTCTGTTATGCTCTTTTCTGTAGAAAAACCAAAGCACAGCTTCCTCAGTCTCTAAAAAACAGGCTGCTGCATTTCGTTGTCCTAACTGACTAGCCATTAGAAAGTTTGTCATAGTTTGAAATGGGAAGAGATGCTGCAAGTCAGTTTGTAATCACCAATGCCTGTAATGAAGGTGGTGCTTTACAATATACTTTTAATAGTAAATGGCAACACAGCTGGTGACTTTCTTTCTGCTGTTTTAAAATTCCCCATAATTCCATCAGAGGATGATGCTCAGAAGAAAAGAGTAACTATTGTTAAGCCACACTGAGCAACTGACCACCTTGTCTAGCAGCATAGAGAGTTTCTCTTGTGTTATTTGATCAGGTGCTTTTGCCTCATCCCTCAGTGTCTTATCTACATTCCTGATACACATTCCAGTTCTTTCTGTTAAAATACCGCAGTTACTATTGTGCTGCAGTATCTGTATTGACAGGTGGATGCTGAAATGCTAGGTTGTGCTTCTGCTTGACTTTTGTTGACCGACTTAAAAGAGTTGCCACTTTGATGCATTACATATCAGTGCCTCTCTTTATCTAGCATTTCTCATAGAGAGCTTTTGTGTTACATTTGAAGTTGGGATTTAAAAGAGAAAAATCCATTTAAAGTTTCCTTTACATTAGGAAGATTAGAAAATGGTTGTTGCACATCAAAACTCCTAAAAAAACCACTCCAATCTGGAAAAATTCTACAGAAAGTAAGCAAAATATTGTGTAAAACCTTAATGAACCATGGGAATTTTTTCTAATAAAAGGAACTGTAGGCCAAACCTAAATATCCTTCTCTGTTACTAATGTCTACCTAATTATTGGTTTATCCTTGAGGTAAAATCCCTTTAATGAGCTTTCTGAAAGTTTGAATGGAAGACCCTGATCACACATTTCTGTCACAATTACCCAGGAAGGAATACTCATACCTTTTTGGTTAATTGGTTGGGGTTTTTTTAAGATTAAAATCTGTTTTACCCCCCTCGCTTCCCAGCTTTGGGCTGTCTCGGGCTATTTTCATTTTAAAGACCCCTCCCCCAACCACATGGGAAGAACAGACAGAAATCAGAGGGGGAAAAAAAATCCTTTTTCACACGAAGATGGTATCAGCGTCAGCAAAATGATTTTCACTGTAGCAAAAAAAGAAAGGCAATAGCGAATCAGTATTTGGGTGCATTAGAGGGAGAAATAGGACAGTTAAGACAGTGCAAGGATAAATGGTATATTGCCAAGAAGCTGATTTAATTCAGCAATGTACTTTCCAACACTCATCTAGTTCTGAGCAAGCAGAGAGTGCCAGTTCGGGAGCTCTGCAGTGTGGTTAACGTTAGGAACCGAGTTCAGGACTTTGCTGACCTGCAGTTGCTCACGCACCCCCATCTCAACAGGAGCCCCCGGCCTCCTGAACCCCAACGCACGCGTGGACGAGGCAGATGCCTTTTGTTCTGTTGCACTAAGCTCTTCTGCATTCCCCCCACGTACGGTCTTGTATCTCATTGCCTGTTGTCGCTCTCCCCACTGCTAGAGGTAGACTCCGGTGGAGGAACCTTTTATTTTTTTATTTTTAAGTTCTTTTTTTCGTTTCCCACAGACAAATGAGCAATCACCTGGTTAATTCAAAAAACTTGAAAAACCAAAAAAACCACAAAACCTCAACCCCCCCTCTTTCAGCTCTGGCATGCCAGGTGGCACTGTTTTCCTCAGGGATGATTCACTGCTACTGGAAGTCAGCGTTTACACCGATTATAAATATTAGCAGCTACCGCTCGGGACAGAGAAGAAGAAACAACAAGCACTGGCTGTAAAATAATGTCTCACATTGTCTGGATATTAGGAATATCCAGCGGGTGGTGGAGCCCTGGAGCGGCTCTCCAGGGCAGGAGTCCCGGTGCCAAGCCTGGGAACATCCAAGAGGCGTTTGGACAACCCAGGGTGTGAGGGCTGGCGTTGTCCTGTGCGGGGACTCACTGGTCCTTGTGGGTCCCTTCCAGCTCGGGTCAGTGTGTTATTGGGTTTAGAGCGAGACCAGAGCCGGGAGAAGGCGTTTCGGATCCCCGATAAAGTGACGGGCACCGCCACCAGAAAGGCGTGGGAGAATTTCCCTGCGCGCACGGGGCGAAGCATCCTCCGGGGCGACCCAGCCCGCGCCGGAGGGCCCGAGGAGGGCGACGGCGACCCAGGGGACGTCAAGTTCTCCGGCACCAGCCCCGTAGCATCATCCCGCGGGAGGGACCGCGGCGGCTGCGTCCCCCCCCCCCCCCCCCCCCGCCTCGTCCCCCCCTTCTCAAAGCCCCGAGGCAGCCCGGCGCGTCCCCGCCCGCGGCCGCCGGGCGGGACCATCTGCGCCCTGGGCGAGGGGGGGGACGCGCGCTCCGCCCCGGCTCCCCGCCCGGCGCGCCTCCCCCCCGCGCCGCGCGCGCCGCCCCTCCGCCCGCCGTGGTCGCGCCCGGCGCAGGCATTAGCGCCCCCCCCGGCGCGAGGTGGGGGCGCCCGGGCATCCTCCGGCGACGGTGGCGGCTCCGTCCCCATCCCGGTCCCGGTACCTCGGAGCGGCTCTCCCGGCGCCGGCCTCGCGCGCTCCGCCGCCCGGCAGCGTCATGAAGCCGGCGGTGCTGGAAGTAATGAGGATGAACCGGGTGTGCAGGATGGTCTTGGTCACTTCCGTGGGCTCCTTCATCCTCGTCATCTTCTATTTCCAAAGTATGTTGCACCCAGGTAGGGCACCGGCACCGCCGCAGCACCCGTAGCGCCACCGGCTCCGCCGCCGCCGGGAGCTCCGGGAGCCGCCGCTGCGGCAGCGCCCCGGAGCCCCGTCCCGGCCAGCGCCCGGGGCAGCTGCGGGAAGGTCGCTTCGCCCCCCGGTCCTGCAGGAAACTTCCCGCAGGAGGCCAGAAAGTTGTCTTATTTTAACATGTTATATTTTTTATATATATGTGTATATATATATATTTTTCTTTCTGTCTTACGTCGCGGCGGCGAGCGGCTCCGCGAGCATCCCGGTCCCCGCGGGGATGCGGTGCAGGTACCGAGGGGAGGGAGCATCCCCGGCTCCTCACCCGCCGCCGGCTCCGCCGCTTTTCGGGGACGCGGCGGCCGCTGCCGGCGGGCAGCTTCGCTCCGGTTCGCCCCAGTATCTCCGGAGCGGCTGCCCCGGGCGGCTCGGGAGCTGCGGGGGTGCTGGGCGCGGGCGTTCGCGCAGATCGAGCGGCGAAGGGGCGTGATAACCCCTGTCCGAACTCCTCACTGCCTCACGAGGCTTTATTTTTTCGGCTCACGCTGTACTGGGAGTAGCGGGCGCTGGCCGATTCCTATGGAATTCCAGCGGAGTTCGGCTACTGAGTCACTCAAAGGTGGCTTGGGGCCACAGAAACTTTCCCCAGTGTCTGCTCGGTGCACAGATCCAGCCTGGATTGCGGCGAGGCTGCTTTGTGCGGCGAGGCTGTGAATTTTATCCTGCGTGGCAAACAAAAAATTCATTGTGATCTGTCTGCCTGTCTCACGTTTTCCCCTTCTTGCCTGAGAACAAGGTGGCAATTAGACGTGGAGTGTCTTTTTGGAGGGATCTGACTGCTGAGCAGCTATAAGAGGGAGCGATTGGCAGAGGGGCCACGCTTCTTCTCAGCAGAACCTTTAAATCTCTCATACCAGCTCTTGAGCATCGTGGTGACAGGCGTACCTGTAGCAAACAAGGGAAAAAGCAGAAGGATGTATTCAGTTTGAATATTCCCTTCCCTTCTTGTGGCTACTAAACAATAGTTGAGGAAAAATGATCTTTCCGTAAAGTTTTTGGAGTCAAATGGTGGAGGCTTAGTGTGCTGATGGGCTTAGGAATCGGTGGATCTGCTTTTCTGTGGTGAAGCCAAGTCCCGTTGGGTGTTTTTCTATCAGCTGTTTGCTCCTCCGAAGTGTGTATCATTGGCTTGATGAGTGTGCTCTCATATGGTGTCCATCTGTGTTAATACCTTCCAACTTCTTGGAAAAATTAGCATATTTTTTCTTTCCTGCTGTGTCTGCTCTGTACTTGCTGGAGCCCTTAGCAGACCCAGGAAAGGCTTTATTTCAGGTCTTCAAGGCACCATGCAGAATTGTTGGTTGTAAGGCATCTTCACCAGTTTAACAGAAGGATGGTATTTCTTTAGTTGCATTCCACAGGTAATACGGTTTTCACACATATTCAGAAAATTTGTCCAAGATCTAGTATTTCCCCTTGTTTCAGATGGATTATACAGTTGGAACACAAACTTGGCATACAGTAGGTGAAAGACCAAATTCAATTTTTGAATCTAGAAAAATCTCCTTTCAAAAATTCTCAATGTGCTGTAACTGCTGAAGTTTATGGCTTTATGTTCATTCTATTGTGGAACTATAAATAGGTGAAGATTTTAGTACCATTCAAAGGATTTACCATAAACTCTGAGGAGAGGATGTGATGCTGTGAAATTACTTGAGGGATAATCTGCACTCATTTTTCCTTTGACGCATATTTAGGTTGTTAGCGTGAGTGGAGTAGAACTGGAAACAAATGCGATCACAACCTGTCTGTCCTTATTGTACCTCGTTGATCATAACCAATTCTGCTTTTTTCATGGGCTGTTTATGTAGTGAAAGCAGCTAGAAATCTATTGAACTCTAATCTAGACCCACATAGAGTGTGGCACTTCATTTTATGTATGATTTGTGAAGCTTGAATGGCTGCTTCCACTAGGTATCTGTTATGTGATTGTATGTGTGTGTATGTATTAACAGCTTTCAAAATCTTGGCTGATGCCCTTGTTATTGTGGAGGGTATTCTAAATTTTAGCTGATCTCTGCTGGAGTGTCTTTGAATGGCTATTGGAGAGAGCTGTCTCTCATACCCAGGCTTGCTGCCTGTCACTGTTGGTACCTTACTGTGTCCTGTAACACAGGCGCTTTATAATCAGAATTAGCTAAAAAGTTCCCACCCAGACCCTTTGGGTGGAAAATAAGGTGAAGTTCTTTGCCAGAAGTGTCAGCTCCTTATTCAAAATTTGGCAATTTCTTCATGCCTCCGAGTTCTCTTGGTGAGTTTCAGGAGGCTTATAGTCTGCCTATAGAGCTTTTCATACAATTTGTTAGATACATAGAAGGCCATCAAATAATGACTCCACCACCCACCTTGGGGACCAGAAACTCTATCTCTGAATGTGGATCTCTTGCTACAGACATTAGAAAAACAAATTTCTGCTGGCGGCTTTTTTTTCTCTGGGATAAATAAAGAGGAAAATGACACAGTTAACAGACACCTTTCTTAAAAACAAACAAACAAACCCACCTAACAACAACAAAACCAAACAAACCAACCAACCCAGAGCCTGAAGCCACAAAGGGGAGCTTAACCTTATCTTTGTGAAGGTATGCGATGATGTGTCCCTTGCATTGTACCTCAAATACCAGTGTATTGGAAGGAGGTGAGATACGTTTCACTCCTTGTTCTTTTTGGCTTCATACCTGGTTGTAAATGTGCTGTCCAGTTAATAAACCTTAACATTGTCTGAATTTTGGCAGAGATTCACCTGTGTAATGGGGATCTGAGATTAATTCCTTGGCCAGTTGCTAGTGGAGGAAGGTGAATGGTGCTGTTCTCTGGTGCTCAGGAGCACGGTAAAGAAAACTTCGGAGGTGATCCTGGCTTTTTGGCTTGTCTGTGGGCTTGGGGGACTGTTTGCTCCTTAGGGAGGAAATGGCAGTGTGGGCTTTGGAGTGTTTTCTTTTGCTTGTCTAGCCTTTTCTGAAAAGTAAAAAACATTCTACAATGTTATAGCTGGATGGAGATTTTCCATGTCTCTTCACTCAGAATATTTCCACCCTTTGCTTTCCTGCCATGTGCTATCTGGGTAACTGAGCGCAAGGTGACTCGTGCTCCATGACCCTGGAACTGCTGTCTGTGTACAGTGGGTCGGTTGTGAGGTTTTATATGACAGCCCATCACAGTTGTATCTGCTGCCTTTCCTGTGAAATCGGTTTGTTCACTAGTCCTTAGGCTGCTCACGCTGTCACAGATGTTTGCTTTATTCTGTAGACATCCCAGCTGCAGTGATCGGGGGACTGCGTGTCAGTAACTGGAGGCAGAAGCTGCTCTGCTAGGCTGGGGTCAGGCTGTGAGTGTACTGGGATCCTGCTAGATGAGGAATTCCACATGAGCATAGAATAATTGATACTATATTTATCTTACCAGAGACAAGTTTATGAAAAAACTTATTCTAAATCTGATACTGCTTTCTTTGTGCTGCAGACCAGAGTGTTATTGCACCATTTTCATCTACTCTTTTAGACCTGTAATGTTCTCCTGTGGATGCTAACAAAGGTTAGATGCTCAAACTTGCCTCCTATCTGTGATCATCTCAGTTGCACGCGCAGCATTCTGTGATTGATAGCTGCTTGTTCCTTATGGACGGCTGATGTCTACCTCTGCTCAAATGTCAGAACAACTCAGATCACAGGAAGTTTTTTGCTTATGTCTAAAGACAAGCTTGCCATAGATTTTGATGGAAGATTCTGTTTGAAAATCAGTGCAGCAGTCTCCCATCTTGCAATTGATCCTTGCTTTCTCCCTTGCTTATAAATTGGAATTGAGATCTGCAAAGCAGTGGGGCATCCTTTGATGGACCCTATATACTGGTTTTAAATTATTCTGTTTGGGATACAGAGAAATGAAGTTCATTTGACAGCCTCAACAATCTGGCCCTCATTTAATTGCATGTAATGAAATCCGTCCCCCATATGCAGGCAGAAACCCTGCCGTGTGCGTGTGAGGGGGCCGTGCTGTGTCCTTTTGTCAGTGTCCTTATGAGCTTTTCACTGATTTCTGTGGGACTGCATCATCAGTGTGAGCAAGCTTCCTCTCGTGCCCCTTCACAAAGATACTGTTAGTTTAGAACAGCTTTCAGCTGAGAGTTAAACTGCACTCTGGTAGTTCTGAAAATCTTTCTGGTCAGTGAATATTCAGCTTTTTCTGTCTCAGTACAGGAGTGTAGATTTTTGCAACAACTACTTGCAGAAATCTCTGTTTCTGAATGTATTAAAGCAAAAATCACCCAGCACTGTCAACAGTAATGTCTTACTAAATTTCAATTTATCAGAATATTTATTATGCCACATGTACCATTTCCAGAGTATGTTTTTTTTATAAGCTTTTAAATTTCTTTTGTTACTGTGAACCAATACTGGGGAAACTGTGTGCTGACTCTCATGGCATTGATATTCTGTATTCACATATTTAAAAGTATTGTGACTTGGCTGAAGTCTAAGTTTTTCAGAGAAAAAGTCAACATGAATGGAAACTTTATTTTTCCTTTAGAAATAAACATGTGGAACAGAAATGCCTAGTGCTTTTCATGGACAAATTTATACAGTTGATTGGGTGCAACTAGTATGTCAATTGTATCTCTGTCTAAGGTGAGCATATTTCTGGATTCTTAAATTGTTTCCATTACTTTTGAGAAGTGACAGGTAGTTTATCTTGTATTGTACCAAGCAGCTAACTCTAGAAGTGCTTCAGAGAATTGGAAGAAATTAGATCCATGTTACTTTTCCCAGAGCCAGCACTACTGTATTTTGTTTGACTTTGTTGCCAGATGTACTGTATCAAATCCTGCCTGACAAAGCTGCTGCAGTTGTCCTTGTGTGAATGTCATTCCAGCAGAGTTTTTTTTCCTCTCAAGCCTTTTGGGCTGATACATATGTATTATGTATCAACTCTTTGGTGATCCTGAGGGAGGTGAGGATGGGGTTGGGGGATGCAAGGGTTTGAATCTGATGTTTTTTTCCTGAAGATTCATTCAGGGCGAATGTTTGAGTTCTGTATATGGCTTGTATAAGTGCCAGCATATATAAAATCAAGTGTGGATGCACGAATGAAGGTCCCAGTTCAAATCAATGAAAAGAGCAGGAGTTTTCACCTCTACATTAAAGCAATAAAGCTAAGGTCAGGAATTTTGTGTTTGTGTGGACCTGGAGTAGCTGGAATAAAGACGAAGAGGTGTCTGTGGTGGGTCATTTAGATTCAGCAGCCTCCTACTGTATTACAAAAATAATGTTCGAAGCGTGTTCGTGTTTTGTTTGATGTTCTTGTTCCCTCTGGAACCCATTCATGTAAAATCTTCACCAATGAAGTATTTGTCAAGATATTTGTCCCCACAGTTGCAATTCAAACCGTAGAGTTTGGTAAATTTCTCATTATTTGTGTTTTGGTATCCAGATTATAGATAGTGTCCTTTTGTTGTAGGCAGAATGCTTACGTGTGACAAAGTGGTGTTTCTGGTGCAAGCCTTGTGCTCTGACTAGAAGATGAGACCACCAGAGACCACAGTGAACCAAGAGAATTCAGTTCCTAATTATCTTTGGCTCATGCCCCCAGACAGGGGGGTTTACTTGAATTCCAGTTTTGTGAATGTAATCAGCAGAGGGTTCAGAGTGTTCCTCTTTCATGTAATCGTTTGGCACCTGAAACTAAGGTTTCATGAATAAACGTACAGTTAGGCTCTGTGTCACTTCTTTGTGTAATGGTGTTATCCCCTGTTTTTCACATGTAATGCCAGATCAATGAATGTGGTTTATTGGCTTGCCCTCTCCACTCCTTAATAAGGAGTTATTTGTTGATGAGATTGTCTGGAGTAGACCCATTCCCTTCTATCAAGCTGAAATCAGAAGTTTTCATATGAATAGCCTGTATTAGATTTCATCTTCCTACTCACTGTCTTCTTGGATCCTCTCAACAGCTGTAGTATCACCAGTGCACAAATAATGTGCACTTATACATAAGGCAACCAGTGCATAAAAGGTGGTGACCATCCTGTAGTTTACATCTTCTGCTCTTCTCCTTCTGTGATGGCCTGTTTCATCCCTGAGGGCTGGTGGAGAGCCCCTTGCAGATGGCATGGGAATTGCCGATGTGTCTTTGGGAGCTGGCTTTTTTAGCTGTTCCACTCTATGAACTTAACGAGGGGTGAAGAGCTTTGTGCTGGCAAGTCTTGGAGAGACAGAGCAGATGAGAGCATCCTCATTTTTGTGACGTGCTAACAGGACTTTGACTAAACACCATAATATAAATAGGTGTAGCGTAAGCATTTGTCAATTTGCAGCAACCAAACTTGTATCCTTGCACATCAGGGAGACTTCCCTTTATTAAGATTTCCCTGCCTTATGCATCTCACATTTAAATATCCAGTTTGTTTTTACTTTAAACTAATATGCTCTTTTTGGTTGCTTTTTTACACCTTGCCTGATGCTGGCAATGAAAGTAAATGACAGCTTTGCTTTTGGCCGTATTAATTTTACGCGTTAAAAAAGAGATCCTAAATAAGGCATTAATACTTAGCTTATAAGCATCAGAAGGGGATGTTATTTAAATAAGAACCAAATTAAATGGCTGCCACTGGAAACTTTGGAGTAAGATGTTATTACAGTGCACTGATTGGCATTGAGACTAGATTTGGAAACTTAGTATTTTTCTCGTAACAGATTTGAATCTCTGGATTAAAAAAGCTGAGTATGAGCACTTACAAAATGCTGACGTAAAAGAGAGGGAAGTGCATGCAAAAGGAGTGTGGATGTGCACATGCAGCCACCCATCTACTCTCTCCCTACGAAATCTGTACGTGGCTGCCCAGGTAATCCAAACACATTGATTTCTGAAGTGCAAACTTTCTTCTCTTGACAAGGCTGCTATAAGGAATGTGAAGTTCTTTGTTGTTAGCAGAAATCCCAGAACTGCTAAATGCTCCAGGTCGGCGCCTTCTATTTTACTAATTGAAATGTATAGTTGATGTGGTTTCTAATTTCCATTACTTCTCAACTAATACAATGTTTGGAAACATCCAGCTTGAGAGAAGTAATGACTTTATGATTTTTTTTTTTTCCTAGGCTGTGCAAAAGCAGGAATTTTTATGGAGTCATATCAGCTTAAACAGTAAGGGTGCCTCTTGAAGGTAGCCTTCATCTTGTTTGTGCCTGGCTGTAGACACTGAAGGATGACTTTGCATCCATTACTATCAATCACTGCTGCAATGGCTTCACACTCCTATGAAAAAACTTAAAAGAAGGTACTGGGGGAAATGGAAAATACAAACAATGCAATCTAGCAGAATTTCTCACAGCACTGTGATTCCAGGGGTTTGGGAGATGGTGACTCTATTCAGCAAATGGCGTGAAGGAAGATGGACTGCATCATGGGAAAATGGGTGTGAAATGATCACATCCTGTAAATGTTGTTTGCCTTTCGTTTTGCAATGAGAAGTAGCCTTGATTTCAAGGATGTGAACGAAGTGATCTGCATGTGGTTTTGCAGGATCTGACCCCCCCTTCTCTCCTTCTTCTCTGGTAGGTGAAAGAGGAGGATATGGTCCTTCTCAGCTGCGGTTGATCTGCAAAGGAGCTGCTGCTGCTTCAAACATTGTCTCAGGTTAAAAGATGTTATCCTTAGTAATCTTAATAGGAAAAGATTGCATCTTGCTATGTCACTTGGCTGGGTGATGGGAGACTATGGCTTTTAGTTGTGAAGTCCACACATAATAATCCACGAGGAATGAAAGGCTTTTTTGGGTTTCAATCCAATTCCTAAACATATTATGTTCTGTAGAAAGCAGAGCTGTGTTTTGTTTATTTTTCCCTAGTTTATTTTATTTTAAAAGCCAACACTTTCTGTTCATTTTTAAGTTATTCTGACAATTCAAGATATGTTTTATAAGAGTAAAAAGGACCCTCTGAAGTCTCTTACCTGACATTCTTTGCAGATAGTGATTTTCATGGTTTCTTGGCTGAGAAATTATTATATAAGGGGGTCAAAAACTTGAAAATGGATAACTCACACAGATTTTTGGATTAGAGAAGGTAGACATATAATTAATAAGGTGGCTATAATTGGATCCAACAGATGAGCTCTACTGTAATGCCTTGTCTTAAAACAAAGAGCTTTAGGTAGTTAAAATCCTTTTAAAGGCTATTTGCATTATTCTGCTTTAAAGTTGATTGGCATGCTGGTAGAACAAAGATGTCTGTATTATCTCAAGTGACCTGACATGGAATAACGCATTCCACACCCACACTGGTGGGTACCAGGAACTGAACATTTCCTTGTAGTAATCGGTAGTTTTACAGCCTGTGGTGGAAGTGAGAGTGGAGAACTTGTAGTAACTGAAGAGGAGGGAAGTAAAACTTCTATTAATCACTTTGTGATTAATAAAACGTGTCAGTTGGGGTCATAAATATAAAACTGATAAAGCCTATCTTAATGATGTATTTTGGTCTTGATTAGCTTCTAAAGTACATTAGAGTTTCCAGATAGGGGTAAATGCTTTATCTTTGGAGTTGTGTGTGTATATGTGCACATAATTGTGAGGTTGATGTAACTGCTAATCAACTGGAGCAAATACACCAAAGAATCAGGGTTGCCACTGACACATATACTTGGCTCCCCAAGCATTGCTGTGTCCCACTCTCTTGGTTTAGTAGTTGCTGCAAGATCAGTTAACTGGGTGTTGTGCAAAGTTCCTTTACCTTTGTGCTGGCAATCCTGTGAACCATGCCTACTGATCCCTGCCTCTGAACCTTCCTCCTCCTCTTTCCAAACCAGACCTGGTGGTCCTTTGTGGCAAGTTTAGGGAAGCTCAAAGAGTTTGAATGCACCTGCCTATGGCTATTGGATATGGGGTTTTGTATAGGATGAGTCGTAAGACTTCTAGGAGATTTTATGAAAGGAGTACACTGAGTGGTTTGAATATGCTGGTGGATTGATTTTTGTGAGGTCTGTGTGATTGACTGGAGGAGTCAATGGTTGCTTTTCAGTTGATTTTACTGAGCAGTGGGTCAGTTGTACTGTGCTAGAGCAGAGGCTTTTTGAATTGCATAAAGGGCACGCATCCGTTGTTGTGGTAGAAATATAGAATTTCAGCCTTTGATGGAGCTCCGAATTGTTTCTTCCGTGTAAATCTGGGTCAGCTCCATTGATTTTCTTAAATCAATTCTGGATCAAAGCTATTGTAACAAAAAGCAAAATTTGTCCCTCAGTGTCTTCCTACACAGCAATATACAATGGAATAACAGCTTTGCTTTTTTACTGTTGTCTCGTGTATTTGTCCTTCCCAGAGTACTTCTGCATTCAAGTGAATGGTAGCTTTTACCCCACAGAGATACATGCTTGAAGTTTTGAAGGGGGTGCTGTCTATTTTCATTAGTTTCAGTGGAAGTGACATTGACAGATAAGCTATATGCAATCATTAGCTTGCAGGCCATCAATATGATAGAGTTCTTCTGGTCTTGCTGTAGCACTTCTCTATCCCATGCAGAAAAAGCTATTAATATTTCTGGTGTCACAGCAAAAGTGTAATGGCTTTAAAGAAAGAAGTGGGAAAAAGTTGGAGCTCCTGGAGCTGTTAACTATTTTGAGATAAAACTCTTCTGAGATACTAAATGAACTAAAATGGATGATATAAGACATGATTGAATGAAATTGTGCCAGTTACAAGTGGGGTTCCCCAGGGCTCAGTGCTGGGTCCAGTCCTGTTCAATGTCTTTATCAACGACCTGGATGAAGGCATCGAGTGCACCCTTAGCAAGTTTGCGGATGACACTGAGCTGGGTGGAAGTGTGGATCTGCTGGAGGGTCGGGAGGCTCTGCAAAGGGATCTGAACAGGCTGGACTGCTGGGCTGAGACCAACGGCATGAGATTTAACATGGCCAAATGCCAGGTCCTACACTTGGGGTACAACAACCCTAAGCAGTGCTACAGACTAGGAGAAGAGAGGCTAGAAAGCTGCCTGGAGGAGAAGGACCTGGGGGTGTTGGTTGACAGCGACTGAACATGAGCCAGCAGTGTGCCCAGGTGGCCAAGAAGGCCAATGGCATCTTGGCTTGTATCAGAAACGGTGTGACCAGCAGGTCCAGGGAGGTTATTCTCCCCCTGTACTCGGCACTGGTGAGACCGCACCTCAAGTACTGTGTTCAGTTCTGGGCCCCTCACCACAAGAAGGATGTTGAGGCTTTGGAGCGAGTCCAGAGAAGAGCAATGAAGCTGGTGAAGGGGCTGGAGAACAGGCCTTATGAGGAGCGGCTGAGAGAGCTGGGGTGGTTTAGCCTGGAGAAGAGGAGGCTGAGGGGAGACCTTATTGCTCTCTACAACTACCTGAGGGGAGGTTGTAGAGAGGAGGGTGCTGGCCTCTTCTCCCAAGTGACAGGGGACAGGACGAGAGGGAATGGCCTCAAGCTCCACCAGGGTGATTTAGGCTGGACATTAGGAAAAAATTTTTCACGGAAAGGGTCATTGGGCACTGGAACAGGCTACCCAGGGAAGTAGTTGATTCACCTTCCCTGGAGGTGTTTAAGGCCCGGGTGGACAAGGTGCTAAGAGGCATGGTTTAGTGTTTGATAGGAATGGTTGGACCCGATGATCCGGTGGGTCTGTTCCAACCTGGTTATTCTATGATTCTATGATATTTGACTGTCTTTATCTAGCATTTTTTTTTCCTCCCCAGAACATGTCAGTGTTTTTGGGGAGTCTTTCCTGTTCTGTTGTCTCTTTCCCAAATGCTTTTCTTAATCTTGCAGAGTAGAGAAGTGAGAATTTTTGCAGAGGATAACAGGACGGTTTGCAAAATAAAACTATACATGGGGATGTTGTCTGAATGATTAATAATGTACAAAGCCTATATATCAGTATAATGTCAGTGACTTACAGCCTCATCTATCTCAAGAATGCTGTAACCAACTTGGTAACATCTTACTGTGAGAACTCTTTGTGCAGCTAGAAATGCATCTCATTCCCGCCTGTGTGGTTGGGCACCAAGGGAAACAGGCCATAATTTTTGCATGTCCAAACTAGTCTGGGTTGTTTCCTATTGCCAATCTTTGCATAGACGTTTCTCCCCTTTATTTTAATTGTCTTTGTATTCTTTAGACCTGTTGCTTGTTTGAGTTCACTGGAATGTGTTATGACCAGGAGAGATTTATTCCATGTTCCCTTTCCAGCTGTGAGGGGATTGTTTGTCATCAAATTGCACCTCAGCTGCCCTTGCCAGAACAGTTTATGTTTAGTGTAGTTCCCCAACATTGTGGGAGCCTGGAAACATTGCTGAATGTCAAGTCATGTGTGTTGTATATAGGTTAATGGCAAGTCTGTGTTTTCCTGTGATCTGCTGCAGCTGAAAGCTCTCGCTAGCAGCAAATTAGGAGCACTGTTTCTGGAAATCTTTGAGAATTTGGGCTTAAGTCTACTTCTGTGGTAGTAATACTGTGCTTTCATCAGAAGGCTTAAAAACGTTGCACAAAGTCAGTTGTTCTTTGTTTTTCACTCTACAGCCAGGGCAGCTGAGGCATGCACAGGAAGAGTGTGTGTGCAGGGATTTGGTTTCACACCAGGTTAGTGTCACATTCAGAAGTAAAACTTGAGGGTAGGATAGTTCTGTGGAGCCTGATGCTTGTGTGATTTGAGGGCTGTAATCTCCCGTAGGGTTGGAATAGTTTGTAGCTTGACCTAGATGTCAGGCGCAGCCAATGTTCCAGTGCTCAGCCCAAGGGACACCACTGCAACCCCATCCAGGTGTGCTCTAGGCTTGTGAGCATGACTTTGTGGACATTCTTGTACATCCTTTATGGTGCTTCTGCCAAGAAAATCCTCCCGTTGCAGATACATGGGGCTTTGAGAGCTCCTTTTGAGCTCTGCTGTACAAGGTGTGGCCTCTGTGGTACCGTGAGTTGTTCCCTGGGTCATCAGAATCCTGATGCTAAGCTACAGCCATCCTCTGCTTGGTTTTACTATAAAGCAGAACCATGAACAGTTCTTGCTTCTAATTTTTCACTGTTTTGCCTTTATGTTTAGGTTTCTAAAGTGTAAATCTTCCCTGTGTATTTCCTGATGAGGGCTGAGTGGCCTCTCTTTTCTGGATCAGAAGTTGAAGGCATACTTGAAGGAAAAACAAAGGCCCTCACTAGCTCTTGGGAAGTAATTCTGGTTAGTGTCTTCTAAATACTTTAGTGTTGTGCACCTGGCTTGAGGCCAAGGCCTATAAATGGAGCTTGGTAGCAAGCAGCAAAACATCCTTATTTTCAAGCTGAGTATGGCAACGTTTGCTATGTAGGAACATTTGACATCTTTGGTGCTTCCATCACTTGAGAGATCTAGTCACTGACTAGGAGCATAGTGTTGACTAGCATAGCATGTATGACTGTTTCCCACAACTGCACAGCCCTAACAGCCTTAGTCTACGAGCCACATTTTGAAGGGACAGCACTTCAAGGCAGCTAGGGATACTTTTTTTCCTGTCTTTTTCCCTCCCCTGCTGATCTCAAAGTCTCTGTGTCCCCTCATGGTCAAACAAGTGTAACAAAAAACATACCCACATCTGAAATTCTGGGTTTGTTTGCTTCTCCCTTGTCTGTCAGAGATTAATTTTGCATTGAGTTATAAAAAAAAAGTTTCTCTGCCACAAGTTGTGGCTAGTACTAGATTGCCAACGCACTACATCTGCGTTTGCATGTTCAGGAGAGGGGCTGCTTTAAAACTTCAATTATAGCCCCAAAATACATATGGAGTCTTTTTTCCCCACGTTTAATTTCCTTGCTTGAAATAGCAGGTTTGTGTCATGTTTGTCATCTTTTCTAGCTGTAGGCAGTTTTAAGCATGACATAGTTACATGGCAAACTGGAAAAGTAGACACCCATCATTCTCAAGTGAAAGCATGTAGGAATGGCACTAAAGCTGCATCAAATAGCACGTACGCAGAAATTAAAAGGAGCTTATTTCTGAGCAGACAACCAGTGTTTGTGTTTAGCTTATGTAGTAACTCTTTCTGTTCCCATCTGTTCTGTGCCCTTTGACAGGCGGATTTGCAATTTTTTTAACTAGCAAAGACACTGTCAGGTTCTGGGAATAAGAGTCAAATTTTATTTTACTTGCTGCTTTCTTTTTCTCTGTTACAAGATCATCCGTAGGGAGAAGAGATTGACCCTAGGAAGGAAGGAAGCTTTGTCTTCCTGGGCTGCTAATAATCTGTCTCTACAGTACAAGGTTGAGAGGTCAAATTTGCAGTTAAGCGCTCATGACCACAGTGTATATAATTTTCTCATATGCAAGTTGGGCAGCTGCAAGACTTCATACTGTAAATGACCATGATCTGAGAACCCTGTGTTTGTGTTTCTGTATCCATGGTAAGGTATGCCTGGGACGTCTTGTTAAGGACTTCATCCAGAATAGAGGGTGCAAAGATTAGAGTTCATACTCAAGTGGACCATAGCAATTAGTTGGCAGGAAGGAGGGGTCAGATGGTTCCTGCTTTGCTTTAATCTGTCCTTGCTCTTCTGCAGCACCAGGACATACTCTACCTTTGTGACTCTACTGAGCCACAAACCAGGTCTTGTTGTGCCTCACTTGAAGTGGCAACACCGACACATGTAATGGAGCTGCTTTGAGTCTGTCCTAGTTCAGCATAGGTAAGGGATAGCCCCAGAACAACAGAAGAGCAAGTTATTGCTGAAAACAATTCCTGGCTACCCAAACCGCTAATTCTGACAGATTTATTCAAACTCAAGTGTGAGCTTGTGCTTGACTCCACTTACCACTTCACTTTTGAATTACTTTGAAATGGGTTTCTGTGCAGATACAGCTCTAAGATACTGATGGAGAAAACAGTTACGCTTTCATTATTACTGAAGTAAGGATACATACATCCCTGTCTGTGGCACATATGAGCCTAGCATAGGTTGTCCACAACTTCCCACTTGTGTTCTTCACTACCTCTCTCATACTGCCTTATACCAACACCATGAGATTGCTAGGTAAGTTGATCAGCTGGCCAGAGGCAGAAATTATTAAAAATGTCTGGTACTTAACAACTCTTTATTGTTTGGGTCCAGAAGACTTTTCCTTCCTGGTCAGAAAGTCAATATGTTTCTTGCAAACTTTTAAAGAGTTATTTTTACGGCAAGTTTGCTTCTGTTTATCCCTTTTTCTTTTAACATGGGGGAATGTAGGTTCTGGGAGCATCAGGAATAGGGCTTCCCATGAGGGCCAATGAGATGGGAGGTGAGGGTGACCCTAGGGTAGGGAGTATTCTCGATGTTGGAATGCAACCCCATGGCACCCAAGCAGGGATATGACTGACTCTGGCCATGGTCCTAAGTAGGATGAGGTAACAAACTGAGAATATGTCCACCCAGGAGACAGAGCTTAACCATAAAAAGGGTTTAAGGTCAATCCAGGCAGACCAACCAGTAGGTCTGGACATCAGGAGAAAAGGTTGGGCAAAGGACCACCCATGACATAGGTCAGGACTGAATGCCAAGGCTTGAGTTTAATTAGATCTGCAGGCTTGTGGACTGGCAGTGTGGATAGGGGTTCCTAGGGAGTTTGATCAGGGCAGTGAAGGCCTGTTGGTGCCCTCAGGGCCCTGGCCATAGAGTTGCTAGCTCATTTTTATGTTCTGCTGACTTACCAACATCTGAAGATAGCTCTTCTGACAGGCATCACAGATATCCTTGTGCTCTAGAGGAGCCTGGAGATGAGTGGTAGCCAGTGAGAAGAATTTGCTGTTAGCTGCTCTACCACCATGATCATAAGAGTTTCATGTTTTTTACAGCTGTAATGTGTTATGGTTAAGCATTGTTTCTACACTTTCCCACTTTTGGATGTCAAGTGTGAATATGCTTTAGGGGATAAAAAATCATGTCAAACCAACACTGAAACATGTAGCAGTTATAGCCAGGAATGCTCCACGCCTGCTGAGCAGCTACTTCAGATCTGGTAAAGTTAGTTATCCTTCAGATGTTCAGAACAACATCTGGTGCCATCCTGGGGTTTGCAGCATTGTTACATTATTTAAGGATGCAATTTTGGTTTAGCTGTGTGGGTATAAGGGGGTAAAATGTCTGTGGGATGCAAACGTGTGTAGGTTATCTGATCTTGTTCTGTTGAGGGGGAAGAGTCCCTGCTAGGGGAATCTATTTAATTGTGAATATTTTTTCAAAGGAAAGCTAGTTACTTTCTGCTCAATGGATACATATAGCCTGGCACATGTTTGTAGAGGAGCAGAACTGACACTTGCCAAGTGTGTGGTCCCTGGTGATGTTAGCTGGAGACATGGAAATACATTTAAGTCATGGCGTTCATTGCTTCCTCTTCTTCTGCCATGAACCTACTGCCCTCCTTGTCTAGTTTGGTTTTGGTAGTGCTGGCATGCATTCCATGCTGAACCATTCTTCACAGTTTGTTGGTACATCTCTTGAGCTGGAACTGCTGGTGAAGCAGGCAAAACCTGATCAAAGCACATGCCTAATTGGATTTTCCGATCATGCTTTTAAAATGTTGGATTTTTAAATACTTCCCTTAGTGGGCATTAATACTGAGAAGAAATGTGTCACCAAGTAGGTTTTTGAGTCAGAATCTAAGTATAATTAAAAAGAGATTACAGAACTTAATATTATTAAAATAAATGCTTTCCTTAAAGAAAAGGAACCTGTGGATGAATGTAGGCAGTGTGCTGACACATTGCCTGCAGCTTGACGTTAAGATAAGAGAAGCATTTTTGCAAAAACAGACAAAAGGAGCTGGTGCTCACTGGGACTTCCTTACTGTTGGCTATGCAGAAGGTTTGTCTGGATCGGAGGACGGCAATTCCAAAGGAGTGAGCAGAAGAGAAGAAACCTGTGTGGGTTCACCCAGGAATTGTCAACCTGACTAGCAGCAGATTCCACCATCTGCATTGGAAGAATAAGTGGAGGAGTAAAATTATAATAATTTACATTTTTATCCTTTTGTCGTGTGTCATAGTTAATTTGCAAATGAATATTCTTTTGTAGTGTTGCCTGTCAATCGAGTGCATTTCACTCTGTCAGTCATGACTTTAAGATCAGGTTATCAGTGCTAACAGATACTTAAAATTAAATGGGGAGGTTAACAGGCACAAGTGAGAGCAGTTTTTCTCCAGTTGTAAGGACAAGTTTCCCTAATTCTCAATTATATGTCACTCAATTCCATTATGAAAGGAATTTATTAACCTTGTCTTATGAGCACTTCAGTATGCTACTTTTTACTGCTAAAGATCACATTTTTATGATGCATTATTGATTAATATTAGTGTTTGTGTTTTACCACCAGTTATTCTTGGCTGTAATCTCAGCCTTGTGCTTGACTGCTTTTCCATTTTATTTTCACGGAAACAGGTTATTCGGGGGCAATATCTTAAGGAAGACACTTCCACCTGTGCACAGGACTTGGAAGTGTAAGAAATTCCTTGTATTTCACTGCAAATGCTCAGCTGCTGTTGAACGAACCCTGGAACAGGCACTAGCCTTTCTGGGCTGTGATGGTATGCAGGTTTGAAGTGATACAACTGGCCAGTTCAGAAAACTGTCCCAGGTCAACAATAATATTAAATTAAAGTTAGATTTGTATCTGAAGACAGGATGGCCAGAAAGACTTGGAAGCCATAAGAGAGTTTCTTAGGACTTATAGGAGGACTGACTGAAAAGTGAGATTTTTAAAAAAGATTTTTATTTTGGTCTCTACAGCATGGCTGTATAACAGCAGTCACATAGGTGGTAACGCTGCTTGGCTTTGCCAATTACTATTGTAATGCTGGAAGTAAACTGCAGGTTACCGAGGTTGAGTTCTTTTGTCTCAAAGGGAGGCAAGAAGAGAAAACAGGTACATCACTGATGTGAAAAACAAATGCTTCTTGGTACTATAAAAAGTTAAGACAAAAAAAGTCTCCTAATTTATGTTGATCTGAAAGAAAGAGATTTTATGGCATCAAAGAGCTTAGTCTGGAGCTTGGCATTCTAGTGAAGCCAAGCCTTAACTGAAGTTAAAGTTGGGAGTTTGTCAAGTGATCTGGCTTTAAAAAGTTACATCTCGTGAAGAAAAATGTAAATTTATGTCAATTTATACAGCGTTAATTTCTGCAGAGAAGAGATTAATGTAAGACTGACAATTTGGGTCGTGTTTGAAATTGATTCTGAGATTGGTCCTTGATGATTTTTAGATCTAGTTCCAAAGCTGACTTGTGAGTTGGGATTGAGGATCAAAGCCTAAATGTCACTTTGTTTCAAGCTTGACTGTGAAACTGAAGGGTGTTGTTTTAAAGTGGGTTTTTGTTGCATACTATAACTTAAAGTGCGAAATCCACCATTGTACTGAAAATCTCCAGTCTTTGAGGCTTAAAAGACTCATTGAAGATAAAGGCAAAGCTGTTTGTATACTTGTAAGCGCATTTTAAGAAAAGACCTCAGTAAAAATAAAAATGTTCTCTTGCAAAAAGAGAAACATTGCTATGGAGTTAAAAGATGAATGTTTGAAGGCAATGTCTTTGTCTGTGTTTGAAGTTGTGGCATTTATGAGTAAGGATGTGCTTCCTCCTTTCATGTGGAAGGAGGCTAGTCAGGCTTTGTTAGTCTCAAGAAGATGGCAGCTCTGGTAGGATATAGTAATTTTCAGCTGATACTGCATTAATGCGTAGAGCAAACGTGCTTATGGCTAATAGATTGAGGAAAAGCCAATGCAAAGAAACACGTTTGCAGACATGGCTGTAGCAGTAAGTTACATCTTTAAACCACCCTTACAGAGCCAGCTTTCAAAACCAAGTTATGAGCAGAGCTGAAGGAGAGAGGGAAGTGTCCTCTCCTTCTTGGACAGGAAGAAAACCATCCATCAGATATTGTGATCTTGCCTTTCCCACCTGTGTGACATACTATGGGTACTGCAGTGTGGGCACATGTGACAGCTGGGAGATGTGGATGAACATAACACGACCATCAGGAGGTCACAAGTTGGGGAATGTAGGGAAATGCTATGGAAAGAATGAAGGTAAAACAGTTAGATGCACATATGAAGGACTCTGTTCATTCACTTGAACTCTTTCTGTTTCTCACGTTAGTTATCTGTATATTGTTCACTGTTTATCACCTGCATACAGTTGACTTTGCACAGATCTTATCTGCTCCTGCTCCACTGCTCTTCTACCTTTGGGACTTGCCTCTTTGATGAGGCAGTTAATCAGAATGTTTTCTTTTATTTTCCAGGGTGTCTGTGCATGTGTGCGTCATTGTGAGTTGTTTGTGAGTTGAATAGTGTGATGTGACAAGACACTGGGGTGGCATGGGTGCAAACAGGCAGTTAGATCAGAGTCACTGACACTGGGCACACTTGCAGCTGTATTGAGCCTTCAGTGAGCTGTCAGTGTGTCCCTAACCCGACTCATCAGATCTGATGAGTTTCAGCAAGGAACAGATTTACTGTCTACTTGTAATAAATTTATTCCTTCTATTTTCCCTTTCCAGTAAGTCAGTCTTGAGTGGACTGAAAGACAGCCAGTTAAAGATCTGTACAGTGAAGAGGCACGTCTGTTTAGAAATTGCAAAGAATGAAACATTTGGCAATAACGGATGTGTCTTTTTTTGGCAGGATTCAAAGAGCTAGGAAAGCATTTTTTCATTAGCGATCCAAGTTTTATCGCTGCTCCTGTGCTTTGGAAGCTCTCTCGGTGAGAATGCGATGATGTAATTGCGTAAATCCAAGATATCCTATTTTTCATTAAGGACAGGAGCTTTGGTGCTGAAACTGTGCTGGTTCTAGGTCACCTTTACATCTCCCTTGGGCACAGATAGCAGGTCTGAGCTGCTTTATGTTCTGCTATCAACCAGCTTTGTTATGTAGACAGAGATGAAAAGAAAAGGTGTTTCTTTTATTTTTAGTTAATTTTTTAATTCCAAGCTCAGCGTAAGCTCTCTGCACCTCCAGCATGCTCCTAACAACATATCTTTTTTTGGTGGTTCTGGGCAAACTTAGAGGATCTTGTTTAAAACTGTTGCTGGTAGCTTTGAACTAGCCCCAGAGTCTTAATTAAACATTGTTGGTCAGGCATGACTCCACAGTGAGTCAAATCCTTTGCCTTTGGTGTTTTGTTTTATTTAATCGCTAGACTATTTGTCTATATAAAACACTGCAGCTTCCTTTCTTAGTTTTCTGAGAGCTTCCATTAAAAACTATTTTAACTGACTTTTTTTCTGTCTTTATTCAACTTTTCATTCTTAGTGACCTTTTCCTTCTTGAATCTTCCCTTTTTCTTCTCTCCTGCTGCATGTTTTCAAAGCATATGTTGCTTTTCTGTTTGTTGCTCTCCTTATTTGTATTCCATTCACTCTCTCTGGCCTTGCTTTACGTGAAATCAGCTATTGCTCAGCTACCTACCAGTGGTTTTATCACAGAAGTAGATGTAGGTAAAGCTTTTTTGAAGAGTGAGAAGTTGTACTTTCAAAGGCATCTTTAGGGTCCCTGTAAAATATTTACAAATTTGGTTAGTAGTTTTAGCTGAATACATAAAAATATCTGAACAGCACATATAGAGCAAATTTTGGAAGCATCTTTCTCTTTTGTCACTAGGTTAGGTTTGCAAGCTTGGTGACTGCTGACAACTCATGAACTAGTTTGCTTGGTTAAGGGAATTGAAACTGAGTCTTATCTGGTCTTACCCAAATGAGATGAGGAGTTAGTGTTTCTCAGGTGGCTCCCATTGAGGTAGAAGAATTTAACATCTGACTCCCCATTTTTCAGAAGGGAGCTCATGGCACCGAGCTGTGGGTTTGCGTGGAATCAGCGTCGTCTTCATCTTGCGCAGCTGTCTTCCTTGGCCAAGAGAATCGGCCAAAGTGTATTTATATCCTGGTGGTTGCACCATTTCCTTTGAGCATCTGTAATAATTGTCTTCAATTAACAGTTTAATTGTTTCTTGCTTTCCTATCCACTTTGTGAGAAAAAAAAAAAATCAACAAAATGAGAGAAGAAGAAACATCAGCTTTTTTGATGGAAATTCTGATAAAATTTTTGTTGAAGAACTAACCAAAAGAAAATATTCTTGTGGTTTTGCTGCTGAACTACAATGGTCTTTTTTATGGCATATCTTTATAGCATTATCAGCTGGCTGACCTACAGCATTTGAAGTTGCTAGTTTTCCATGGGAAAGTTCAAAGTGTTTGGCAGCTCGATTCTGGGCTCTGCCTTTCGCTTCCCTGTTTGCTGTCATTAGCTTGGCTTAATTACACTTTTCAAACTCCATGACTGGTATATTGAAATTGAAATGCGGCCCATCATCTGCAAAATTGGGGAATTTCATATGTAAAATATTTACAAATTGCTAATGAGTTCTTAGACCTCTAACCAAATAGTAGTCATGAATATCATTTACTTAATAAGAAATCTGCATTTCTTGAAGGACAACCAGTCTTCTCCCCCAGGCACTCCTGTTTGCTCATCTTCTACATGAGTCTTAAAGATCACCCACTGAGTCATCCTGGTCCATGCTGAGTGCTTCTCAATCCATCCACTTATCTGCATCCTTTGCTGCTTATATATTATGCTGCTGAGTATAGCTGTGATTATATTAAGATCTTTATGCAGTGGGAAACCTGTAAGCAAAGTGAGACCCAGCTCTGAAGAAAGCATGCAAACTTGAATTCAGGACTCCTCTGTAAGCCAACCAGTTAAGCGGGAGATGCCTCCTTGCATATTTAGTTGCAGGCAAGACAGAGGCTGGATTTGAATCATTAGAGTAGCATTTTTTTTGATGTCTGGACCTCATCAGCACTGTCTGACGGTAGGCCCAGCAGGCTGTAAAAATAGCGGTTTAAACTGCTGAATACTCTCAGGATTACTGAGTGAGGGCCTCAAGCTGGAAACACTTGTCTGTATGAGTACTTTCTGTGCTTTTGTGTGGTGCTATGATATTTTTTTGATTTATTTTGTTAATATGAAAACTGAAACTTTTTCTAAGTTGATGTAAAATAGATGACACTAAATGATATTGAGATGAAGAACTAGAATGTAATCCATGTTAATTTTATCGGTGAATTGTTCATGCCACTTCTGTATCTCATATAAGTGAACAACACTAAAATAGATTCAACGTGCGCTTTATGTTGGCTGAGGGGATACATTAATGCTAATTTGTGGTAATGGGTATGAAGTACTAGTTGGCAAATGAGGGTGTTCCCTTTATAAACATGTTGTTTTGACATGCCATGCTTTTTCTGCTGCATCTAGTGCTTATGATGAAGTTTAGGAGATTATTCGAATATAGCTTAGTGCTAATGTAATGAGCTGGAAGCTTAATTCTTGTTGTCCCTGTTCTATTTAGGAATCTCCTCTTTTGTTCTTTCCCTACCCCTCTCTCCGGGTATGTGATCACGGTGACCGGTTATAAGTCATCCTTTTTATCCCTTAAGTTTCTATTGTGTGATTTCTGGTTTTAATGTAATCTGGCAGCATGTGAGTGGAGTTCAATTGACAAATGTATCAACACCATGTGGGATCTACAGCAGTGTCTGGTAATAGCTGTTTGTGCAGAGTGTTTTCCAGCATTGCATTCATAGTTTCCCTGAAGCTGCAGGCAACTTCAAAAGAGCCTAAAATGTGATTTAAAGTGGACAAGTTTGCATGCGCTGCTACACTAGCCCTGTAGCTTCTTAAAGGGCTGCATGTTCACTGGAAAACTTCAGGGACTACGTATGGAAAAAAATTGAAATTCACTGATGTTGGCACACTGTCCTTTCCACCACGCTGCAAGAGCAATGTGGTACTGAAGCAAAAAACTTCCATTTTCTACAAATGTTTTTTCCTTTACAGATATTCAGTAGTGTTATGGCTGTAAGTGTGGGTGGTGAATGCAAGAAGGTAATCTTGAAGGCAAACCTTTTGTGTAAATCCTTACGCTCCTAAGAACCGTGGTTGTTTTGAGCCTTTAATAGGTCCTTGTCCATGGTCACCTTGTGGCTGGTATCACATAGATTTTCTTGCTCAGAAACAATGTCCCCCTCCCACAGAGGGCCAAAGTGGTTGACTCTGCCTTAGCATAACTGCTGATTCCAGATGGACACCAGGATCCTAGGAAATGCTCTCTAGAGGAAAAGCATATAAACTTGGATTTTGTGGCAATAAGATGTAGCTGCACTAAAAATGGTGCAGGTAACATAAGGAAGAAAAGTCAGTGTAATTCTTGGAGAAATTAAATGTTGATGGCTAGGAACTAATAAAGTGATATATTTTTAAAAAAAAAAAAATCATATTCTATATTTGGAGAAACGAGGTGGTTACCATGCAGAGGAGGGAGTACCTATTATGCTTCACACACACACAAAAAGGCAATGTAGAGATGGAAAAGAGATGAAGAGCTTATGGTGCTGAGCTAGGTTTCAAATATGATTATGTTTTAGGGCAGATATCTAGATCAATACAACTTCATACAGACTGTTATTGCCAAACCTAGCCTGTTTAGTAATATGCAGCAGATGCGAGGCGATGAAGATCAGTCATGACTGAGTGAGGTGTGGAAGGTGGCAGGCAGTTTAATCAGTATCAGCTGTAGATACTGGAATGCTCTTTGCAAACAAAAGTTTGCAGAAGGCAGTTTCCACAAGAAGAGAAGCAGGAACCAGACTGACCACTGACAGAAATTTAGACCATCTCACCAAGACACTTGGCACACTTACTAATCCTTTCATAGACAGAGGTTGCAGCAAGTGAAAATGTTGAAAATAAAAATTAATTAAAAATGAAATCCTGAATGGTACTGGGGAAACCAACAGCAGAAGGCCAATAGGTATTTAGTTAGGATGGTAATTTAATGCTGAAATGAAGAGTAGATTTTAAATGCTACAAAGCAGTAAAAGGTGACTGGCATGCTTCTTCTATAATACACTATTGTAGGAATGATCTTTACAGTAAATAGTTTTCAGATGTGTAAATCTTAAGTACAGATAAGCAATGACTGGATGTGTGGTGAAAGAAGGGGAATGAGCCAAGCCAAACAGGACCTTTTCTACCAGTCCCAGAAAAAGAAGTAGTAGAAAATCTGAATAAAGCACAAAGCAGTAAATGGTGTGGGAGGAAAGGCAAAGGAAAATATGATAGTAATATCCTACCCCCTGAAGAGAGTGGTTGCTGAAAGAGCTGCTGAAGTGTTTTACAGATTGGTAAATTTATACTGGCCAGAGCACTTGTTAGGACTAAACGAAGAAAGGCTTCATGGGAGGGATCAGAGACAGACAGACAGAGATATTTGCTTGTATTTCTGCTTAGAATAGTATTAGATGTTGAACCCAGATGTTGCAGTCTGTAATATCTCCTATTGCAGGGAAAAGCCAAGTGGTAGGACCTGATTCACCAAGGAACCTTTGGAGACTTGCAGTGATACGCACAATTTTTGGCTGTATGAGTTTGGCAAATTAAAGTGACTAAGGTAAAGCTGTATAAGTGGAAGAACAAGGCGAGTTCAAAGGTGTGTCGACAGCTATGCACTCTGAGATCACTGAATTGTTAAAAAAAAAATCCCCTAAACCAACCCTACTCATGGTGCAGTTTGCAGTCTGTAATGAAACACATGACAGATTTTATCAGAGCTCACCGTAGAACACTCAGAGAGCAATGAAACAGCAATAATAATTAACATCTTCAAGGCTGAATATTAATGTGAAGCGTACATTGTTAAATGAATAAAAGCTTGAGGGAATGGCTGAGACCTGTTTGTCAGACAAAGGTTTGTTCTTTCAGTTCTGGGCCCCTCACCACAAGAAGGATGTTGTGGCTCTGGAGCGAGTCCAGAAAAAAGCAACAAAGCTGGTGAAGGGGCTGGAGAACAGGCCTTATGAGGAGCGGCTGAGAGAGCTGGGGGTGTTTAGCCTGGAGAAGAGGAGGCTGAGAGGAGACCTCATTGCTCTCTACGACTACCTGAAAGGAGGTTGTGGAGAGGAGGGTGCTGGCCTCTTCTCCCAAGTGACAGGGGACAGGACGAGAGGGAATGGGCTCAAGCTCTGCCAGGGGAGGTTCAGGCTGGACATTAGGAAAAACTTTTTCATGGAAAGGGTCATTGGGCACTGGCAGAGGCTGCCCGGGGAGGTGTTGAGTCACTTTCCCTGGAGGTGTTTAAGGCACAGGTGGATGAGGTGCGGAGGGGCATGGTTTAGTGTTTGATAGGAATGGTTGGACTTGATCTGGTAGGTCTCTTCCAACCTGGTGATTCTATGATTCTGTACCTCCTTGTAAATAATGTACGTAGGTGAACCAAAACCCCAACATGAGTATGTTAGAGATTTCAATTCTGATTTTTTAAAAACCAAATTAATTGACCAGTATTTAAATAAAACCCAAAAGGTAGTGGAGCATAACAAAAAAAAAAGCTACATTCCATCCTCTCCTTAGGTAATTATTGACTGCCCCAACAGTTCCCAACTCATCAGTTCTGTTGGACTGCAGAAAACAAAGAAGGAATTTGAGTCATGTACATGCAAGTTGCCGAGTGTATTCTGTAGGGTGGCAGGTCAGCTGGCTTTGTTTCCAGTTTTCTGCTTGTGGCAGAGAACTATTTGCAGAAACCAAGTATTAAGCTGTGGCTCAAAGAAAGTGGGTTCTTTATTCAAAACTTGCATGTATTGTTTGCATTGAGAGTGTGCCTTGTGAGAGTAGAGTCCCCCAATACCTGACTTCACACATTTGTATCATAAAAATCTCCTTGTTGTAGAGGAGGAGGATGTTTCCAAAGCTCGACATCTGCCTGCAAGAGGAACCTTCTATACCATCTTTCTCTGGTTAAAAAACACTAGGTAAAGCAGCTGTGCTAAGACTGCTTTATGGGTCCCCAAGCTCAAAGTGTCATGAGAAGATTAGATTAATGATAGCTGATTCCACTTGTGCCCTTGTTGGAAAAGTATAGAGCTCCTTGCTATGAAGGGCCCAGATCTTTCCTTCAGTGTTAGCTGTAAATGCTTTGCTCTAGTGAGAGGAGACTGCTGCCTGTAAGCACACTGATGAGAATGGTGCAAGACAAGGGAGACTGGTTAGCATTAAAAAGGATGGACAAATACATGTGCATTAGGTAAAAATAACCTTAGAACCATCAGAAGAGCCTGCACGAAGAAAGAAGGAAAAAAAAATTTTAATATTTGACCAGATGTATGACATCTTTTATTAAAATAAGCAATATGACTGTCTGCAGTAGCAAGAAACAATGATCTGTCCTGAATGTAACTCCCTAGAGTAACCGACTTGAGTCATGCCTCCAAGAAAAAAAAAAAAGCAAACACTCAAGTGCTATAAAACTGATAATTACTTTATTCTACCTGGCAAATATATGGGTTGTATCTTAAAACATAACACTGAATTTTAGATCCCTATTGGTTTGTTTCACAGTCTGTTGCCTGAAGAGAAAACACAATTAAGTAGTTCAGTTCCATACCCCGAAGGCTGATGAAAACCTTCTTAGATCTGTATGCTACAAAATCCATAATGCATAAATAACTGTTCCTTTTCTTTCACACAGTGTTGTAATTTTTTTGAGAACTTTACCCTTTTGCTCATTCCAAAAGCCTAAAATACCACAAGACCATAGTACAAGTCCATGGTGATGTTGCTAATGGCTTGCTTTGGACAAATTACAAATTCTTTTTGGGATCCTCCAGATGTAGGGCAGGAAGCACATAGTGAAAATGTAGAAAAATCTCAGGGATCTTGTTAGGTTTCTGGCAGCAGGTTTTCACTCTAAATCTTTTCTTGATAAGGAACCACTGTCACTCCCTAATAAAGTTAGCTAAATGAGCACTTGGCTGCATCTGTGGCTAAAACCAGTTTGAGCTACTGTCTGTGGTCAAGCATTCAGATCCTGTGCTGAATCTTTTCTTGCAGCCTGTTCCAATTAAAGTTGGTCAGAACTCTCTGCTTGTCCAGCAGCCTGATCCAAAGGCCATCACTATAATAACAGCACATTGTTCTTCCTACTAGGATGTGCCCATGTGACATTAGCTGTTGTATAAGAAAAATCATTATACTCCTAAAATTGGTTGTTGAGCTGAATAAGGTAAAACAAACTGTAACATTAACTACTTTTCTTCAGAAGCAGTGAAACTCTGATAAAGTTTGTTCAATTCGGCATTTTTGTTCAACGTTATTGGAGTGATCCAGTCTAAGAGAAGATGCTACTCTTAGATTCAACTTCTGTGAAACCAGTTTGGAGCAGGGACCACTACCTCTTCCTGCTTATTTAGGGCAGTGCGGCTCTGTCCCCTGACTGGGACTTTGGCAAATGGATATGGATAGTTGTCTTGCAAGCATGTGTCTCTGTTATCTTGACCTTGCAGCTGTCTCTCTGATCATTGATTATATACCAAGAAAAAAATTGTTCTTTAAAGTTGGTGGCAGTTCTCCTTTTTCCAGTATCTGTATGTAGCTGTAACAGGAGGCTGCTTATTGTCACTGTTGTGCTGAAATAAGGCCTGGTTAGCATGTTATTACTTGGAAAAGGTCACATGTGTGAAATACTGTGGCAAATAGAATCATTAAGGTTGAAAAAGACCTCTGAGATCATACAGTCCAACCGTCAGCCCAACACCACCATGCCTACTAAAAAATGTCCTGAAGTGTCACATCTACACATCCAGTGCTTCACCACTCTTTCAGTAAAGAAGTTTTTTCTAATATACAATCTAAACCTCCCGTGAAGCAACTTGAGGCCAGTTCTTCTCATCCTATCTTTTCTTACTTGGAGGAAGAGATCAACACCCACCTTGCTACAACCTCCTTTCAGGTAGTTGTAGAGGGCAATAAGGTCTCCCCTCAACCTCCTGTTCCCCAGACAAAGATGCTACTCATAAGTAGATAAAGCTTACTGTATGATTTTCTTCTTTTCTCTAGTTGCTGTTAACCTCTTTCATTTTTTTTTTGCTGGTAATTCAGGCTGAGTGTTTCAAGCATGATGCTGCAAATTATCCATCCTTGTGTTTTAAACAGAGCATCACTGATTACTTTTGGTCAGGAGAACGCGTAACTTTGAAATAATTTCAGAAAGTGAAATTAATTTGAAAAACTTCAGGCAGGGAGTTGATGGGTATAAGACAGAGACAAGCTATTGTTTTTCCATGCTGTTTTTTTAATCGGGCTTTGTTAGAATACAGTGATATGTGCCACTTACTTCTTGTTAGAAACTAGCAAGATGTCTCTTCATTAGTTAGTAACATCACTCCAGGTTTTTCAGTCCTTCCGGTGGAATTCTAGATATCTTCCATCAAGATTTCAAATCCATTATTGTGTTTCACACCTGATTTGATCCCTGCATTGTTTCACTTGTGGGCTTATGAAGGGGTGAGAGCTGTTCTGGGTCCCCAGGCTGCAGTGGGAAGTGATGGCTCGGTGTGGATCTGGCCTCCTTCACTGTGGGCTGTGCAGATGTGAGAAGGAGACTTCAGTGTTCCGACTGTGGAGGTATTTGTCATTTATCATCACAGGGCTAGAGCATCTGAAGCAGCCTGACTCATCCCCTCCCTAGTGACTCACTATATGTTTTCTTTTTCCTGGACAGAAAAATAACTCCTGTACTTCTAAGGGGAATGCAAAGTGCGAGCCAGAGCATAGATACCAGTTTATATCAGGAAAAGTCAAGTACATATTTAGAAATATTTTTATTACAGGAGACCTGGTATCCTAGGAAATGCATGCTGATGTGGTTTGAGGCAAGAACCGAGTCAAAATGTGTAGTATTTCAGCTGTCAGGATTGGGGAAGGATGCCCTGGCACAGAAACGAAGTTGTTTGCTTATGGTTGTGTCAAGGTTCAGTGCAGAGTCAGGCAGCAAATATGTCTCCCCTGATTCATCTCTTGTTCTGTATCCCTCCAGCCACCACACCTCTCAGGGGCTTTCAGCTGAGTTTCTTTTCACCTATTTAGTATGTCAGCACAAGTGGATTTCTTTTTTTATGTTACCTCCCTGTGTTTGAGGGTTTTGCTTGGTTTTCACCTCTGGTGGTCCAAAGAACCTCCTCCCATGCCAAGTTCCATTTGTTTACTTGGTTGTTTTAGTTAGGGATGAGAATTTTATCATAGGAGCTCTTATGTTAGTTGCTCGCTTCATTTAACCAAAAGGTCTGCTTCCACTTGTTTTGTAGTGTGACATTGCAGTTGCAACCCTGCCCTCCTCCGTGCTTGAATGTTATTTTCTCATATAACGTGTAAATAGAGGATCTGATTCACAAGTGTCTTTCTGTGTATTTGCAGAGAGGCCTCTAACAGGGTTAGTGAAGGTGAATTTTGTATCAAACCACGTAATGCTGTCACACAGGATTTTCCTCTTCTGATTTGCTTTTCATGTATACTTTTTGCTTATTTTCTGGAACTTTCAAAACCACATGACAGCTGTCAGTTTGGAAGACCTGCTGCAGTGCCTTTACGTTACCCTGTAATGTAAGCTCCCTGGTAAGGCTGCATTTACATATGTGGCCACCTTCACTCTCGGGAAGGCTGTGCATCAGAGGAACCTGTTCCAGATGCTGAATCCATAGCCTGGCTGGGGAGCCAACATGGTAGAGTGGGAGTGGGCAGCTGACATGAGCTGCTGCAGTTACACAACCCCGTTAAAGTAGTTTAGCTTTTGAGCAAAAATAGATGACTGATTCTGTGGAGGGAGGATGCTAAGAGTTCAGTTCCTTCACATTAATTCTGTTTCTTTCAGATAGCTCTAAAATCCTCTGCTGATCCTGCTTGCTAAAACTCTGCAATCAGATCTGCATATATTAACTTCCCGTGCTTACAGCTTTTTAAGTTCTTTTTTCTTTAGTACTTGCATTGAGACAGCAGTGAATGATAGAAACTTACTCTACTAGAAGTCTGAAAGTGTATGTGTTTAAATGTGAAAAAGTCATATTGACTGGCACCTGGCATGTTGATAGTAGTGCTAGGTCTGTGCTCCAGGCTCCATATACATCACTGGGAGTTGTGGTATGTGTGTGATGATGGATTTAAACATAATTTCTGAGGGGTTTGCTTGGTTTTTGATGCCATAATGCGTGTTTATCCTAGCTACCCTGGAATGGCATTGCTTATCTTAATTTTAAACTACTTGATACTACTTCATAGTAGCATCGCTACAGGTTACAGCACAGCACAGGGCTATAGGGTGGGTCTGGCTGGGGCTCAGGGGAGACACAGGTGCATATGGTTTCCCAGCTTTATACTCGGACACTTATCTCAGGGAAAGAAAAACAAAGTGTGCAGCTCATTGCTGGTCAGAGCATTTCCATGTCCTCTCCAAGGGTCTTTAGGATACTTCTCTATCTAAACATGGGCAGTGTGAGGGGAAACTTGTGTTGCATCTGTTTGAGGAGGTATTTAGTGAGACAGAGCAACATACCCTAAACATTTGACTGCAGAATAGAGAGTTATAAACAAGAATGAATAATACAGATGCCATCCATGTTCTCTTTGGCTAGTCAAGACAGGTTCAGACTTCTGTTTCATCAGGCACTGAAAGAAGGCTGAGTTCAGCTTGTGAAGGGTGATATACTCTGATTGGAAACTGAAACAAAAGTCTGTCTGACCCATAAGAGTATTTTGCTAAGATGACACTTTCCCATGCTTGATGCTGCCTTGCAGGCATCCATTATTTAGACTGAAGTGCCTCAACTGTTCTTCATCTCCTTTGTAACCTGAGCTGCACTTCTCCTGCATACATACATGACCTTCAAAAGTCAAAGTGTCTGTGGAATAAAGATAGATGACTTTCAGTTGCAATAGGTTTTTTTGTTTGCTTTGCCTAAATTGAATTGTCTTGAAATCAATAGCTGATTTATTTGAGGTTCACACTGTGCTGTTGACTTATTGATACTTTCCTAAGTGCACAGTTTATTAAACATTAGAGTAGTCCTCACAAGATTTGCTAATATATATTTTGAATTTTCTTGCATTAAAACTTAGTTTCTTTTCCAAAACTTTTTAGAAAGTCATTAACAACCTCCAGCCCACAAAATTTATATAAAGACATTTTTGTTGACTCTGAATTTGTTAAACCTACATTAGTGTGAGATGTTACTTGTTTCTAGACAGTTCTTGTAAATTTAGTTGAAAATGTTCAGAAATATGAGACAGACTGTCTTCAGCTTGCAAAAAGATGATTCAAGATACTCATCTCTCTTCTAATGAATGATTGACAGAGATTGCTTGGAGTTCATCTAAGGAACCTTTCCCAAGTAGCAAGTATGGAAATGTGACATATGAAGGAAACATTTTTTTAAGTAGAGTTTGGGCATTCATTCTTTATTTCAGGATTTCAGCACCAGGGTTTGACGTTCTCTTCTTCTCTCTTCCTTCTCTTTTCCAAATGCTCAGATTTGATGTAGGTGGCTTAAAAGGGACTAGATTATTGAAAAACTCCGTTATACAATTAATTGACATTCTTTTGCAAATCTGGCCAGTGGTGCCTAAAGAAACTGCCTTGAGTACGGGTTCTTGACCCTTTTTTTTTTTCTCTCTAAACAGCCTTAAGGGATTTCAGAACAAGTTAACATCTTATCAAGAGCAGAACATGATAACATGGTAGAGAACATGATTCAGAACGTGATAGCATGTTCTGCTCGTGATAAGTAGCTTTGCTGTCTTGTTGCAACGAACTAGGGTAGCTGCAGAGTAGTAAAGCAGCTTGCTCCTTTCCAACAGCATCCGTGGTAAAAGATTGAGGATGATCCCTAGACATCCTGACTCATATATGCATATTGTAACTGTTGAGGAAAAACATTCACTCAGCATGTACCAGAATTTAATGTTTCTATTATTTTCTTTCTAATCACTGCATCTGTCCTGCAGATCCTCAGGATGATGACGTATTAGCTTTGTTTTGGGAACCCTTTCCTATAAGCCCTGTGGTTCAGAGACTACATGAACGTGTAGGGTAGTCAGAACAGAAATAACAGAGCTTTTTTTGTTATTGTTTTTGAGTCTCTTCAAGAATCACAGGAGAAGATGAAATCCTAGTTAATGATAAATCCATTATTTGCGTATTACCTGTTTTTTGAGTGTGCCTTTTGGCTTTTGTTCTTCAGTTGCTACTTATCCCAGAGGGAGTCCAAATTCATGTCTGTGGTGTTGCATCCCGTATTCTACTTCCAGTGCAAACAATCCTGTGGTAACAACTGGTAGAGAGGCCTTGAGATCCTGGTTGGCAATTTCATTTACATATGACAGTATCTGCTTATTGTATAGATGGAGGAACAGGAAAAATGACATTTTTGCTAAAATCTGATTTTTTTTTTTTTTTTTCTTTCTCACTCTCTTTTCCCGCTCCTCCTCCACTCAGAGCTGGATGCCAAGGTGGAAGTCTGCATTGCTGGGTTTTCCCTGCACCGTTTGATGCTTGGGATGTGTGGCTGCAGGCAGTGCAGGGGCAGCAGTTCCCTGGCAGGCATGCTGCTGTGTTTGGGGCTGGCTGAATTGGTCCCTTGGCTTACAAAGTATCATCTTTGCCTCGCACTGCTAATGTGAGTTTTGAATAGAAGCTATCCCTTATCTTCCTTTTCCTGCCCCACATGGTTCCTGAAGTTTGATTCTATGAGGCATCTGCATACCTGAATGTTTTCCTTTTCTCCTGGGCAACTAGAGGCTTAAATATGTATTTGGCTCTGAGATCGTCAAGCTTTTCTGAAGCTGTATTTTCAAGCTTTCCCTCCAGAGACAAATTGGTTTCCCTTCCGCTTCATACAAGAGCTGAGTTCCTTGTATTGTTTAGCAACTGTGAGCTGGTACTGGACAAAACCCACAATATATTGAGAAGGGCGAGGAGAACTGGGGAAGAGCAGGGGCTTTTACCAGCCTGTAACACTCAGTGGGTGCTGAGGTGCATGAAGTGCACCCCGTCAGGCTGGCATCTGCTCTTGGATGAGCACCTGAAGACAAAGTCGGACATGGAACGTGGCCACCTTTGCTGCACAGTGTCTGCTCTGGGCTGTCTTTCTTTTCTCTCCCATCCTGTCATGAGGAAGATGGGTTTTCTGAATGAGCATCCAGCTTGGCTGCCTTTCTGCTTCCCTCCTTCCTCTTCCTCAGGTGTGTCTGGGCACAATACTGTCATTTGATGTTAGTGGGGACAAAGGTAACAAAACCTCAGACTGCCAGGGAAGAATTTGGCTTTGGACAGGCAGCAGTGGGGGAGTCCTCGGAGTTTGCTTGTGCTTCAGTGCTCCTGTTTCTCCCAAGCCACTGTCCCCTTTTCTGACCCTCTGGCAGCTCTGGTGGGAAACACTGTGGATGAAATATTTGCACCTTTCCGGAAACAAGGTTATAAGTTTTGCAAGCGCTGCCTACAAGCAGGTGTGAGGCTTGCAGCACTTCCTCGTGATACATGGGATGGAAAGCCTGAGAAACTGCTTTCCAAATCCCTGGCTGTCTGCACAGCTGGCTCCTCTGGCTCCCTGGCAGATGTGGCATGAGGAGACCCTGGGCCATGCAGGGGCTCCTGCTGCTACATGGGCTCATCTTCAGCCCAGGGTGGTGGCAGCAGCCCTGTCGCTGAGAGCAGCTGCCATCGGGAGGGGGGAAGCAGGAGGTGAATGCGGCATCCAGCCATCTGCTGCCAAGGCAGCAGATTTATTTGACCCTTCTATGGTCTGAATCCTCGGATACTGGGAGGAAGAAGGGCTGTAATTAGTTTAACTGGCTACAGGTGTGTAACCAGAGGAAGCTGGAGAGAAAACAAATTATAGGGCAGATTCTGGCCTTGGCTGTTGCTTTGAACAAATGGATCCTATACTGCCCTTGGGGCGGGATGTGTTGGGGCTTGGTCTATGGAGACACATATTTAGTGATTCAGACTGTTGGACAAGTAGAGAGGGTGACCCCACAAACAAACCACATTTTAGTTAGTGTGCTCCTCAGAGTCCAGCTCTCTTGCTTGCTTCCAGTGCTGCTTGTGGATGTATGTGCTGTCATAGGCTTCTCTGCAATGACTCGAGTATGGTTGATGTCCACCAGGCTGCTTAACAGGTGGAAAACCTTTCTGTGACTTTCCTAGGCTCCTTAAGCAAGAAAGCATTGCATGCCACAGCTGGCCTGCTCAGAGAGGATCTTTGCTCAGTCTCCAGCCTTTTGAGGGCCTTCACATCTCTGGAGGGTTTGAACAGAGGCAGAGCATATCTCTGGCTAACATCTCAGGGGTCTCCTGTGGCAGCACTTTGTTATACAAAAGACATCTCAATCTCTGTCCAAAGGGCTATTCTTAAACTGATGAGAAAGAAAAGGATGGGAAAGGCAGCATCAGCATGCTGGGAAGTGCAGCCAGCCATTACAGATCCTAGGTTTCTGGACTCTTCCTCAAAAAGCTATTAATTAAGTTTAGCTGCTGCTTTCTAAGTCTTTCATCTGGCTTTGCTTGTCTAAGAGCTAATGCTGTTTTTGAATGCCATGTGAAGGTTACTGTTGAATTATTTGATGTGTTATAGACTTTCTCATAAGAACTTACAGGAAACTTCATTGTGACTTCCCATGTGTTTAATGCATTGCCATTTTAATTTTAATGGTGGTAGAGGAAATACCTTTGTGGAACACTAACCTTAATTGACTTTATTTTAAAAAGGCAAATACAGAGCATTGTTTGTTACAGCTCACTTTTGAGCTGCAAATGATGATAGTCAAGTAGACCTCTTGTCAGAATTTTGTTCCAGACTTGGGGACAAAAGAGTGTGAAAGAGGGAGAAATCTATAATAGAAAAGGTAAGCATATTCTGGATCTGATGTGTGTTTGGCATGGAGTTGGAAGACAAGTTTAACTCTCTCCTTGACTCAGCAGTCTGCTATTACATCCTACCCCCAGTGCAGCTGTCTTGAGTATATAAAGGAGTGAGTGTCCTACACAGTTTGCATGGTGGGTAGCAGCTTCAGTGAAACTGCTTATAGTGAAAGGTACTAAACATTGTGAGTAGGGGCACAGTTCATCAGCTGTTGCACTGCCACCACCTCAGGGCTGTGTGGTTGCTGCTTCTGCCTGATTATTTACTGTCCCTCTATGTCAAGCAGCCACCCTTGTCTATGATTTATCTGATTGGGCTCCGGGTTTGTTTTTAAACCTAGTTTATTTCATAGGACCAGCTGAAGGCACAGGCAGGTATATTTTCAGTGCTGCACTTTGCTTTGTAAAGTTAACTCCATCATCCCTGATATGGGGACAGTGATAGAAATAAGTTGTCATGTAGGCCATTTATTCTATTGATTAGCCTACAGCTCTGAGTAAAAAATTCAGGGTCGTTTCTACATTTGCAGCATGTTTCCTCAATCTCCCTGTAGCAGTATTGACCATGCTCTCCTGCTCCTCCATCTCTCAAGAGCTGGTGGCTTGTGAGTGAGCAGTGAGTTGCACACCTCTGGTAGGTTTGCCATGCAGTGATGGATGTGCCAGACGTGCAAAGGGGTAAGAGAGAATGGGAAGAGCTGGATGGCAGCCCCAGGATCATGCATGCAGCGTTCGGGTCTAGGAGGAGTCCTGCCAGGGAGGTGGCTCCTCAGCTGCATACCAGCCCTGCTGCCTTCCACCTGCTTCATGACCCAACGTGTCGGCTCCTGTGTTGTGAAAGAAGACCCTGTCAGGGCCAAATGACTATATTGAATGTTTGCTGCTGTAGGCAGTGTCACTGCCAGATCATCTCATGTGAGCTTCTGCATGGATGTCCTTTGGTGTAAGCGATAGGGTACTGACATTTTTTTACAGTCCTTATGCTTTAATGACAATTATTTGTCACACTTCTGTCTTTGTACTGCTAGCATGCAGCACTGAGATCTTCTGCAAGGCTCAGATGGATATCTTAATTAAAAAAAAGAAACCAACAAATCTGCCATACTGTGTATAGATACATTTAGAAGTAATTTAAGGGATTTGGAAAGCTGCAGTTCTCCATAAGGGTGTTCTCTGTTTCAAAGAGATCGCTGCTACTTATGGCAAGACATCTGTTATCTGAGCAGCCCCGCAAGGCACTGAACAATAGGCCTGTTCTTTGGCAGGCCTCCATAGTCACCAGTATCTAAGAATAGCATATGGAAGATCTCCACTCAATAGCAGTTGATGTTGATGTGTGCATGCAGGTGCATATTTTAATTTTTTGTCGTATGAGGTCTGAGACCTTAGCTGGTACCGTTTCTGCTTCAGGATTACTCTGTTCGTAGTCAGATCTTGGCATACCATTGGAGAAATAACTTCTATGTCCCTTGTATTCAGCTGGGTGAAAAACCACTTGGAACAGCGGAATCCACTTACTTGCTGCCGGCAGGATCATGGAAAAACTTGCTGATGCAGCTACAGATTTTGTACTAGGAGTGCTGCCTCTTAGCATCTTCCTTTCATCTTACCTGTCAGCATCCCTCCATACCAAGCTGAATCTCTGAAGTGTAATGAGAGCTAAGACACACAGCAGCTTTTTCCTTATGGGCAACATTAATATTTTCTCCTCTCTGCTGCTTGTGTTCCCAAGACTTTCAGGAACTAGATGACTTGGAGATTCCTGTGTCAGATTTGGTTCAAAGCTGCCCTAAAATCAATGGAAGGAGGAACAGATACATAGCTAGGGCTATGTCTGCACAGAAATAATGTCTTATGGTAAAAGTAAAAGAAGCTTACAGCCTACAAGGTACTTTTGCCAATACCTTTCTTCAGAGCTGGCAAGAACTGGCAATTTCTGTTCCACTGGAAACATTGACTTTTGGGTGGAAAGAAAAAACTGCTGCAACGCAAGTTGGAAGTCAGAGACATAGAGCATCTCATTGTGGTCCCTGAAGATGCTGATTTCTCTGCAACTATCCTCCCAAAGTCAGGAGGTTCTGAGAACTAAGGCTTTGAGTTCAGCCTGGATGTGCACAGAGACAAAAGAACCATTTGCCATTTGAAAACTAATATCTGTGATTCTTGAATTCATTGTGCCCCTGGTGTAGTTAGAGTTTCTGAGAAGAAATCCTCTCATAACAGCCCAACACTAAGAGGCAATAGAAATATCATGCCTGGAGGCTCTTCTAGAAACTTGTGAGTTCCCTGAAAAACACCACACCTAAGTATATCCTAGCTTAGGGACAAGGGATTAGGGGGAGAGAGCCAGATATCAGGGTGAAACTTCAGATGATGTGAGCTGATATCATTTGGTGCTCAGGCTTTCAGTAATGATAATGAGTCTGCTGTAGAACCAGCACGATGTTGTACATGTGGTCTGAGGGAATGGACAAATAGCAGAAGCAAAAACTAACATACAGACAGGTATCTTCTTGTGCCCACAGTTTGGAAAACTGTCTTGTTTGGGAGTGTAGTTGTATCTGAGTGTATTTTCTCTAGTAAATGGAATGTTTTACAGCTCAAGTCTAGTCTAGACAGTTTAGCCACAAAATTTTAACATTCTTTAGAGATTATTAAAAAAAAGTTCCAGCCATATTTGAACAAATGGCTTTTCGTTGACTGCTTACCCTCACTTCAGCCACAGGACTAGAACTAAAAGGTTCTTTTTCTCCCTGGTGACCTGGCTGCAAAGTAGGAGAATTATTGTCCTGTGGACTAGATGTGGGGGGACTGGAGGAGGTATTTTCATTTTGATAGCTGCTTGTTTATTAATTCTTAGCCCAGCAGCAAGCTGCAAGGGTTCAGGTTACAGCTCTCTTTGCTTTGGGGCAGAATCTGCCCTTGTGAGTTCCTGTATAAATCTACAGTAATTCTAAATGCCTCAACACTAAGACTGGTTTAGAAATGTCTCCTGCGGAGCAGGCCAGGGATAAAGATTGCCTGTCTCCATTTTAGAAATTCTGCTTCTATCCTTTGTAAAGCTAAAAATGAAGGAATGGAAGTTTAGTCAAAAAAACCCACACAACCAAACAAAATAAAACCAAGCAAACTCCCCACCAGTTACCTTGTGTCGTTTCTATTTCTTGATGGTTGGCACGACTGCAAGTAAGCATCTATTTAAGTGCTTGCAGAATTGGAGCCTACAGGTACAGTCCTCAGAAAACAAGAATGTTAAGTTAAATTTGCTTCCTAATTTTCCCCGCATCTCTTCTCAACGGTGGAATTTGCAACAAAGGCTGCAAGACTGAGTCTGTCTTTGCAATGGACAAAAAGTCCAGCTTGAATGTTGTCAGTGGTAGGACTTAAAAAAATAAAGGAGAAAAGAAAAAACCTTGCCCCGTACTGTCTGATGCGCATAGAATTGAGGTTTAAAAAATATTCTTTACATTCAGTCAGTTCCCAGAGGCATTATGAAAACTATTCTTGAAAAAAACCAAACACACTGCTATTTTTTTTCTGGGTTGTATGCAGAAAGTTGTGCCACAGTGTGCAGGTCTGGACACATGAAGTTAGGCACCTGCTGGCAAGCTAGTTCAGTGGTGTGCTGGAGACAGGGATTTCTCCCTCATTGCTTCTGGGGAGTTATTGCTGCAATTATCAGTAGGAGCAGCAGGTACTCTGCAAAACCAGGCTATTTTTATTTATAAAGTAAGAAAATGTGTGCTGGAAGTGTTAGTATGTGTTGAAGTCCTGGAGCGTACAGTGGATATTTGTACATATAGCTCTGCAGTGATTTGACAGGTTTTTAAAACATTCACAGATTATTATTGTTACTATTGCTTTCTCCATGGAAAGTAAAGCTGAGGAAAATTCTTTCCTGCTGCAGTTACCTCTCATATTTTTGCATGTGGCTATTCACTGGATCTGTAGCTAATATATGGTCTGTAAAAGAGGGTAGCGACTGGAGCCTGAGGTTCATGTGTATCTGCCAATTACACCCTTGTTTCTGTTTCAGTACTGATGAAATATTCTGGTTCCTGTGCAAGCATTTTTTTTGTATCCAAGTTTTGTGGGCACTCTGGCAGGCATCAGCCAAATCCCTAGCCAGGGAGGCATTTCACAGCCACCAGCCAAAGAATTGGTACGGACACATCCAAACTTGGCCGCCAGGAAAAAAAAAGCCCTGAAATAGGAAGGAAAAAGAGGCCATATTCATGATGAATGAAACAAAGAGGGGAAAAAAGCACCCCTAGCATAACCTGCTTGGAAAATTTCTTGCTCTGTGAATTAGCAGAGACTGTTATCTCCTGATTGTACAGATAAGTGATGGGCAACCTTCCCTTAAGAAAAGATCAGACCGTCAGAAGATGCTTTTAAGGAAGGAGGGCAAAATAAAGGACACAGTGTGGGAAACTTCCCATCTTTTGGGAGTTTCAAAGGATTTGCTGTCTGACAGAGATTCCCCCTGAGTTAATGAACTCAGAGTAAGGATCCCTGAATGAGTGGACGAGCGTGGTTGAGTGGTCAGGTTAGATGGTCATCATGGTCTGTTATGTCTGTCCAGCTTCTGAACAACAAAAGGTACTTTGAAATGGGTAAGGAAATGAAACTGGATCCAGGCTTCTTATCTGATTTCAAGCTGTCTGTTTCATCCATCACATTGTCTAGTTTACTGCCCTTTCTTTCCAGCTGAGTTTTCTCCCTCGTGTCCCATGCTCTAGCATCAGGTGTGCAGCTTGGTGCCAGCCTGCGTGGGCTGTTGATCACCCCTTCCCTCTGCCCTTGGGTTTCTCCTGTCGACAAGTATATTTTTGCAGTTTCGTGGAGCACATGGTCCAACTGAAAGTTCCTACCAATGCTTCTCAGGTGCAAGTACAGTGGTGGTCAGAAAGACCTTGGTGTGTCCCCAGCTACTGCCTGCAGCTCTTGGTGCAGTTTGTGCTTCTTTTATTTTGCAAGCTGTGTGTCTCTGAAGGGGTTCACCTGTTGCCTTATGCAGATACTAAATAACTGCTACTGATGAAAGGATCGCTTTGTTGTAACTGTCATTGTCAGAAAATCTGTCACATGGAAGTAATTTACTCTTTCTTATCTAATTAACAGTGTTACTTTCATCCTAAGGCTTTCTTTTTAAAATAATTTTCTTTCTTTTTTTTGTCTGGAATAAAAGTTTTAGAACCAGATACTAATATTGATGCTCAATGCTTGGGAAAGCGTAGAGCTTATCTGAAATGTTTCTGAAATGTTCTGACTATATCATTGACTTTGCTTCACACATCAAAGCAATTCATCTTAAAAAAAAAAGAAAAAAGTGAAAAAGATAATTAGGAAAGCATGGAAGGTACAAGAGAAGCATTGTTTAATTAAGAACAAGATTCGTAGACCACTCTATATGGGGAATTGACTCCGGAGGATTTTGGAAAACATGTTTTTATAATGAGAACTTAAATTAAGCAGATTGTCTCCTTCATAAAAAAGAAGACATTTGGTTGTAGGGTATAACTGCCTCCGCAAGGAGAACATCTCTGATCCTGGGGGGTTCTTGGCTCCCTTTGGTTCCGTGTTAGTCCGCGAAACTCAGTTGGGGGGGGAAAAGCATATTTTAACAGTGAATGCAGGGAAGCAGTGGAACTGATTATCAATGATGTGATAAATCCTCTGTTGCTTGGAGTGTTTATTTAAATAGGATGGGATTCTAAATAATGTGCTCCATCTTAGCTCAAAGTTGTCAAGCGAAGAAAGTTGTAGTGAAAATGGAGGCTTGTTTTAGGTAGAAGATCAAACCCATAACCATCAGCCCATTTTACTTTTGCTGCAAACTGAGGTATGTCAAAAACTGGGCAAAGGCTGCAGCCAGAGTTTGTTTCTTGGTTGGAGCTCCCATGGACTATATGAGACCTCTGTGATTTGGTTCTATTTTTGCTCCTGGCTAAACCCAAGCACAGTTTTATGGGTTTGCAACACTTGTAGGTTCTTGGCTTCTTCTGTTACATTTGACACTAAAGGAGAAAGTCTCTGGTTCGTCTATTTGAAATGTTTTTAGCAATGAGATCACTGTAAAGCTGGGAGCAACCAGGTTATTATTGCTTGAAAGTCACATGGGAAAACTTCCAGCTACTGTGAAGTGACTTGTGGTGAGAGTCACAGATGGAGAATACATTTGTACCGCATCTTTTTAATTTATTCTCCGTTTCCAGGAAGCTTGGTATTAATTAGCAAGTGTCTTGGGAATTTTGCATCATAAGGCCAGAGGAGGAGTGCCACTACGTATGTGAATTTGAACTCCAGCTCTGCAGTGTGCTCCTGATGGGACCTAGGTTGCCCAGGTCCTCAGTGTCAAGCACCTGCCTCTCCTTGAAATCAATGAGTGACAGCTGCCACTCTGCCTTTGAAAGGCTCAACCTTCATCTCTCCCTGTGTCAGCTGCTTCCTGTAAGATACAGAGAATGGATGGGTGGCTGGGTGGTGTGCCAGGATGCCTTCCTGTGAGGTCCAGTATCACTGGGATGTGTGAACATGTGACAAGCATGACAGGTCCCTGGTTCTGCACTGGTGCTTGTAGTCAAAAGTTACGTGATAATCAAGCTCCCTGACCTGCCATACCCAGTGCAGAATTTACCTTTGTGAGATTGCATTGTTATGTTTGCTTCCCATAAAAAACAAGGATACTATAAAATCAGAGAGGGAAAGCATCCTGGCTTTTGAGCACACTTGGATGATTTACACTATTAATTTTGTGGAACTGCACTAATCCCTTTTATAAACCAGGCAAGGTAACAGTCAGGGAAATTTTAGGAGTAAACTAAAGTGTTCTATGAAGATTAAATGATTTTGAATCCCTGTGGCAGATTAAATAGTTTAGTGTAGAACATTAATATTTATAGAGATTGGTAGTGATAGAATTTATTTTGATGACTAATCCTTGCAGCTTTGTAACCATTACGGATGCAATTTGCTAGCTGTGTAAATATATGATATCAATGCATACACAAAATGTTCACATAGTTAGACAAAAACCACTCTACTGCTTTTATGCTTTTACTGTTTGTTCAGTCAACAGTGCTCTCTATTTTGCTGTTGCAGAGCGGTTCCCAAAATGACCCTGTCTTATTCCGGTGGAAACTATAAAAAAAATTGTCTGTGACCTTTAACTGCAGCAAAGTCTGTTCCAGTGCTAACACTCTGAAGTAACCTTTCTCAGGGTATTAATGTGCGATGCTTACACTGTGTCTGCCTTAACATTTAGTAGAACTTCTATCTTGACTTTTGAACTAATTGAAAAAAAAGCAGAAAAAAAATACGGGGAAAAAAAATCACCTGACATTTTAAATTTAATTTTGTGAATGGATTTATTTTGGTTTTGGATAATCGTTCCATAAAGATGTGGAAATAAAAAATTGCAGCCTTTTAACATGTTCTCCTGACAAAAGGACATGTTCGTGGTTATCCACATACTAGCTGTATAAGACTTGACTTCTAAACGGCCTAAGCTTGTCCTTGGGCTGGATTTAGCTTACTTTCCAGTGAACTTAAAGTTGAGAGACTTTTGTCATTTTAGTTACATTGTGTGTTTTGAATTTCTTTCATGTGCTGATATTTTAGCTGTTAACTAATCTAAGCTTGTGACTTATGGCCGATATTATATCCACTTATTTAAAATGTTTAGCCTCAGACATCTGCTAATAATGTATGTGGCTTTTTCATAAAGGTGGATCTTCAGTGACTTCAGCAGGTAAGCCCTCTTGAAATCTAATTGGAGATATTCTCCTGAGTCCTCTAGACCTTTTCAGACCTCACCCAAAGTATTAAATATTTCCTAGACAGACGCCGTGCATGGGAATAACTCTCTTGTTCATAAATATTGGAGAGGCACTCAGAAGAAAATGTCCCCTTGAAGACCTTGAGAATATTTATTCTAGTGCAGTGGTCAAATCTTAGGGAGAGTAGTTTTTAAATCAGGTTCTCCCTACAAAGAGTTTCTCTGGTTTTAACAAAAAACTATGGGTTTACTCATTTCAGTCTAGAAATACAAGTTTGTTACAATGGGCAAGAGACGTTGTTGGGCAGCTGAACAGAAAGCTCAGAATATGTGGAGCATACTGCACCCTGCTCTTCTGTGTCTTCTTGTTCTGGTAGGTTGACAGCTCCGTTTTTGGCAGCAGAGGCTGGCACGGAAAATATCTCCCTTTTTGTTTTGCATCCTGCCCTGCATCTCTTCCAGATGATGGGTCTGTGGAATTCAGGCTGAGGGACGCACATACAAAACAGTTGTATGTTGCAGAGTAAGGGAAATATGGAACAAATTGGTAACCTAAGCAGTCACTAGTTTTTTTTTGTTTAGTTGGTTTTTTTTCCTCCTCTCACCTTTGTGCACTGTATGATAAAGAAAATACTGCCTGGAGAACAGGGGGTTTAGAGGGTAAATTAGCCAAGATGAAAACTGTATTATAACAATAGTGATTTTGTTTCTCTTCAACCTTATCTTGACAGGGTGATTTCTGAGTATTACATTACCAGAGATTGCATATAGAGTTGTACACATGTTCCTCATTAACAGGCAAGGTAAAGCTTCTCCAACTGAGTCCTGTGCAATCTGTCATGGGTTTCTGTTGAATCTGGAGGTTTCAGAAATTATGTGACACATTCTTGAGTGCTGTTTACTGGCACCTCGGGCTGCTGGCTAATAACAGATGTATAGATAGAGGAAATGTGGGCCAAAACTCGGGGAGGGAGGCCCCTGCATTGCTCAGGCCCAGGCTGGGTTTGCACGTCCCACATCTGCACTCAGTTGCTGCAACGTGTCAGGAGCAGGCAGGAAAGGTGATGCACTTGCCGTATGGTGGCTTGACCCTTCTAACTAGCCTCCCAGGACTTGCTAAAGAGAGGCACCAGATGGAAACTGATGCTGGATGACATTCAATGATATTCAACATCAATATCTCTCTTCATTTCTACAGTTCTGTGTTTGTATGAGAATGCCATCGTCAGTTACAGCAGTTTATAGGTGAGGATGGATACCAAATCCACATAGGAAGAAAATATAATGCCCAGACTGAAGCAGAAAGAATCTGAGTGGTGTCCCTCCATGTCACAAGTCTTCTTTGCAGTTAAATTTATTGTTTCCTATTGTGTGTGTGGTGCTGAAGGGTTCAGGTGATGGGAGTTTGGGGTACTCCTTTATAGCAGACTTACTCAGTTTGGTCTTGAGAGCAGAATTGCTTGAGGCTCCTTCTGACATGAGGCTTTCCTTCTTTACCTCTCACTAGTCCCTTGGAAGCAGGTGTTTTGTTTCAAATTAACTGTTTTTCCTTGCTGCTACTAATACTTTATGATCTTTTCTTTCCTGTTGAGCCCTCCAGCAAGACATTAGAAATCCCCTGGTGCTATGTCATCCTTGTGTTGGATATTTATCCTATGCTACTCTGCCTTTCACCCAAGATGTAAAGAGGGGCAGTGACTGAGGGAAGATGTAACCCAATTGTGTCTTATACCTTTAAGATTCAAAACTTTTCTAAATGGAAGTACAGGAGAGAAAAGCATAGAGGAAAATCAGTCTGGATAGCATGTTTACACTGACAAAAGTGTGTCTCAGCACTCATGAATGTAGACAGTTCATTTAATCACAGGACCATTCAGTCATTTCATTCAGAAGAAGGTTATTTCTTTCTGCCTTATCTACTGAAAGCTCGCATCTTAATTGCCATCTTTGTGAACTTGCTCTTGTGGAGTGCATAGGTATGTGGCTAAATCTGGGCATGTGCGTTATCTAGCTGGAGGCAGTGGGAGTGGAGGTGTGCAGCGTCTTGTGCAGAATTGGATGAAGTTTCAGTAATAAAGTGGAAAGAACACCTCCACGGGGGGGAGCAGAGCATTTTGAGAGCTCTGGTGAAGATGATTTTTGGCATTTCATTGTCTGTTCCGGTGTTACTGAGGAATTTGGTGGTGCAGACCAAGTTTTATAGTCCTGCCTGCACTGATTAGCACTTCTTGTGAAAAATACCCTACTGAAGTCCAAAGGCTGTTTCATCAAGAAATGCAGCGTGGCGGCTGCAGATGGGTGCAGCTTGCATGTACAGTGCAGTGTGAGCAATGGCAATGTCAGCTCCTGGTCAAGGTGACAAAATGGTGGGTTCCTGGCACTGTGGCACAGAAAAATGTTTCATCCCCGCTTGTTGTAACAGTCAAATATTTTGGCGATCAAAAGTATTTTATTACATATTGTGTACATTACGTCTTTGCCAGTGTTTTATGTAGAAGGTATGGATTACACTGCAACAGGTTGCTCAGAGAGGTGATAGTTGTCCCATCCCTGGAAATATTCAAGGTCAGGTTGGACAGGGCCCTGAGCAACCTGATCTAGTGGAAGATGTCACTGTTTATTGCAGGGCGGGGGTTGGACTAGATGAACTTTAAAGGTAATTTCCAGCCAAAGTATTCTATTACCAGAATATGTTGAATAAACTCTCAATTATCTCAACTGGGTCTTGTGGATGTTATCCATGTCCTTGATTTTGTGGTGTTGAGGAAATAGGTTTTTGGTTTTATGCAGTTAATTCAGTAATGTCCAATATAAACCTCCAGAGAATGCTTCCCCATCCTTTCCAGCTGTAACAACTACTGTTTTGTGTCCTGATTAGGAGCCATGGGAAGCCTCTGTTGGCTTTCAGACAACTTCTGGCGAACTTTGCTGCCTGACAAAAGCCACAGTGGAACAAACTTATGTCAAGGGTGCAGATTAGTTGTAAATTTTAGGAAGTGCCTCTTTCTAACAAAAATTAGTTTAAGCTTGGAGAAACAGTGTGTGCTAGAGTTTTAACGTTGGAGGAAAAATTGCTAACTTCAATATGCTAAGCTGCCTTGTAGCTGTAAGAAGTTCCTTCTTACAGGAATTTTGTTTGGGGGAATCTCTTCTGTGATCTGAGTTTGACAAGATAATTCCTTATCTAGTGTGTGCTATATGCCTGGGCAGCGTTTTATGAAAACATGGCTCAGAACATGCCTGAGAGACCAATCATACTTGCCAAGCCACAAAACGGGTGACAGATGAATGATAAAATAAAAGCCTGAGCAACACCATCCGTTGTTTGAGAGAGACAACGATGAAGGAGTCAAGTGTGCACGTACAGGGATGCTTTGTTATCCAGGAGCTGTTCTGTCAGGGCAGCAATAGGCTGTGAGGAGGTGGCATAGATGTGTTATTTATATTTGAGGAAAAGAGTGTTATAAATCTATTTGCCATAGAGTGCAAGCATGCCATCAGTTGCCATCATTCAGTGTCATAGCAGGACGCCGTATGTGATAAATGTTGTTGAAGGAAGCTTCCCTGTTTGGGGAAAGTGGCATCCACTGTCTGTTAACCACCTCTTCCTGACACCCTCTGTGCAAGGCATCCAAAAGCCCTGGTGAAGGGTAACTTCCCTTTGGGGGGGAAAAAAAATAATAAAATCAGTGATTATCAGCTTCAGAGATTGAAGTTTTTAGAACTACCCTGAATTGTCATAAGATGACCTTCTCTCCCAGAACAAGCAGTAAGAGTAGACAACTGGCCAGAGTGCCAGATGTGTCCCCTGACATGCCTGCAATGGGCAGAAAGCACATTGCCTTGGGCTGTCTGTTACAAGGCAGAATGTAAATATTTTTTCTCAGATTAGCAGTATCTGAAACGCAGAAGCTCCAAATACATTCACTTGCTTTGAGAGAGGCTGAGAAAGAGTAATTCAACAGGCACTGCAAATACCCTGGCTTGGTCAGTATGTTTGAAAACTCCTTTTCTTGGCAGTGTTATCTCTTACCTTGGGAGTGCCTTCCTCTGAGACACAGAGTGCATCAGAGGGGACATTCAGGGAAAGGTACTATTCTCTTTGGCAAAAGGTACCCTTATACATCATTGCAAATGGACCCTGTAGCTCTACAGTACGCACATAGAAGAGAAAAGTAGTTCTGTTACAGAAAACAGCAACAGTGACTTTTCTGCCTTTTCTAACTAACAATTTCACGAAATTTTGCTTTATGCTCTGTCTTTTACCTCAAACAAGTAGCTTAGTCAGAGGAAAAGAAAATCATCTTTTTCTTTTATTTTGAACTATCCTGAGTTATTGACACTTAAATTTTCATTCATTCAGTATTAAACTACAGGAAAAAAACAGAACAAAGTGACTTTAATATTCTGGCACTTATATTATAGCAAAGATATGAAAGTCACAGGAAGGAGAGTATTCTAGTTATTTGTGTGATGTCCTCGTGTCTCCCAAGACTCTATTGCAGCACTTTACAGCTACAAAGAGCTGCATTTGGAAAGTGTGGAAATTGCAGATCTTTTGCAGAGAAGTAGCAAATCTCTCAAGTGAATGTGTGTTCAACCTCCTTTCTAAAGTGATGTTTTCAAAATCATTATAATTCATCTAATTTACTAGCAAATTCTTCTTATGCTTACGTGTCAGCAAGTGCAGTATCCAAATTGGCTGGCATGGTGGAATAAAATAAATTTTAATATGTCACCCAGAGGATAAAGTCGGCTTCAGAGTCTCGTTGGGAAAAATTGACTCTGTTTCATGCTTACTCTTTTTCTTATGGTCCTCAAATTACAATCTCTGCTGGAAAAACAGTGCAGAACACAACACAACCACCACTCTCACTTCTTTTCACCCTAACAGTAAGGTTAATAAAGTCTGGGAAGTACCTTGAACTGGATGGTGTAAGGCTGAATTGCAGAAACGTGTACAAAGCATTGAGAAATTTTTTTTTTTTGGAAAACAAATGCTTCCCGTGTAATGTCTTCCCTTTCCCTGAGCAGACAGTTATTAGTGTCCTGCAGTGCTACTTTCAGTGCAGAACCATAGTCTATTGTTAACCATTTCCTGAAAACTAAGGAGCATCCCTCACTTCAAATGCAAAATAAATGTGAAGTAAGGGTAGCTAAGTATGTGGTAGGTGCGCCTAACACCTGTGTTATTCCTTCCGTTTAGCATTCCCTGAGTGCTGCCTTGGTCCTTTGAGGGAAAAAAAACCCAAAAGGAACGTAAAAGATGATTAGTCTGGCTTTCCTTGGCATTTGATTACTTCTGTAATAAATATTTATATGCTTCTCCAATACACACATATCATCTTTACATTGTATTAAGTGGCAAGACAATCAATATTTAATTTTATGCAAGCCTTAAGCAAAACATGAAGTTAATGAAGTTTACATTCTTGCCAAATAGCCGCTAGGGATTAGTGCTTGTATTTTAGCCAGTGTAATGAATTGCTGTCTTGTAGACCTGATTAGTTTTAACAATTTGTTGCACTTTAAACAGCTATTTGAGATGGAGGGACATGGTTTACAGTCCTCTAAATACATAAGCAGAAGGAATCTAATGGAACTTTGCATTTGTTATTATTTATCATCATAAGATATATGGTTCTGAAACTGATGGAATGTGTGTTCTTCTGAAAATGGTGATGCTTCCAGAAGATGAATGCTGCCTCCGCCTTCCTTTCCCCGCAGGTGGAAATGGTTAATAGGTATTTCAAACAGGTTCACCCAAATGCATAACAATGTCAGTTGTTAATAATAAGTGGAACGGGAGGGTAAGCCTTAGTGTTCTTCAGGACAGGGTTTAATCTGTTAATGACAGCATGAAATCCCCCTTGCCGTAATTCCAGCAGGCAAGCTGAGCCACAGTGTTTACCTTGTTCTCTCCCAGTTCCAGCACCTGTGGGGATGATGTGGGGCACAGCACCCATCCTCTTCCAGCTAGGACCAGCTGTGCTCCCTGTCCTCCTCACTGACTGGCTGGTGTCTGCAGGATTGGGCAAAAGGGGTCCCATTGTAAGTGCAGGTCCCCTGTGGGATTGGAGGCCTCCAGATCTGCAGTGGAAGTTTCTGCTGTTTGGCCAACAAGCCTCTCCGTGTGCGAAGAGAGTTCTGAAAACCACAGGGCAATGCAGAGATGCTGAACCAGACCAGCTGGAGAGATTGTCTGGTTTTTGTACAGAAGCCTTTTACTTCTCCTCCTTGTGTTATTCATATTGAATAACAAAAAATTGATGTTGGAGAGGTCAGAAGTACAAAAAAACTTGATACAAGGACTGGAGGAAGTTAAAAAGATGGCGAGAACTGAAATAATATGGTAGTTACAGGAGCTGTAAACGAAAGACGGTTGAGCTTCCAAAGTGTGTGGAGGGAAGGTGTATGATCTGTGTGCAGGAGGGCTTGGTAACCTGGCTTTGCTTTTCTCTTCTTATGACAACTACATCATAAATGGGCTTGGAATGCTGTAAATAGAGATACAGCCAGCTAATATTTATTGTTAAGAATCTCTGTCTATAGTGACTGGCAAGTTATGGAAGGAAAACAGAAGTTTTCACCCCAGTTCAGCCATCCAGGCTGGAAAAACAAGTTCCATTGTAGAGAGAGCTGAAATGTGAAAAGCTGAAACTGTTTCCTTACTTAGTATATTATTTCCCATAGATAAAATATTGTAGTGTTTTTAAAATTATATTTCTATAGCTGCAGTCCTGCCTTGTGCTAACGACTTAAGGATGAGAGCAGGACTGTGCAGCCAGGTTCTGCAAGGGTTCCTCTAATCTGCAAAGAATTATCTGAACAAGTTAATGAAATGGCAAATAAAGCTGACCTGGAGGCTACAACTAATTTGGATATCCCAAATTGAAGCCTCCCTTAAAAGAAGCTGTTCTGGAAAATAAATAGCCACAGGAGGAGGCAATTCAGCAATAAACTAGGAATTTGTTTTGTAATAAGCAGAGCAGAGAGTCAGTGTGAGCAGAGAGTATGTTCTCAAGATGTTAAATATGTTATTGCAGGTGGGTAGTTCAGGGCCAGGGCTGATACAGCCTGATCTGAGAGAGATCTGAAAAGATCTCTGAAAGAGGCTTGAATATATGACTGAAGAAGAGCGTGTAATAAATTAGCATGTGTGTGGTGTGCAGGGTATTTTTGTCCTGAATGTTGAAGAGCTGAGATATCTTGATTAAAAAGAGGAAAAAAATATAATGTATTCTTTGATCTGACCAGTCGTATTCCTCCTGCCAAAGTGAAATTAAAATATTGTATAGAAGAAGTTGTTTGAAGTTGAATGTTTAAGAGTTTTGGTCTGGTATTATACCTCACAGCGAGTTCCCTGGTGAAATATCTAAGCTTTAGGTTGGTTATGGTAATGATATGATAACCATTAACACTGCATTCGTGCAGACTGAGATAATAACCCTAGCTGAAGCTCATGACTTGAAAGACCATGGTGGGTGTCAGGAAATAATTTTCTCTTTTGTGTTCAGCCCAGCACCTGATGTTTAATTGGATACTTCAGCCTTCTGTAGAAAAATAGTTGGGGCCACAGAGAGTTTCAAGAGACCCGGTTAGATGGACCAATTATCTTCAATAGCACAATTTATATTCCTATCCAAAGTTTTGCATGTTTTATGTATTCATATGAAGTTCTCCTGCTCAGATTATGATAAAGCGATGCCCTGAGTCTGTATCTTCCACTTGGTGTTTTTCCTTCTCAGAAAGCTTTCTTTCAAAGGCCTTTTAGATGACTAGATCCTTCATTTCTTCTTCTTAGCCTCTGCTCTGATATATGCTATCAGGTTTCCCAGACTGCTATGGCTTTGTACTCCGGCAGCGTCGCTCTGCGTGTATCTGCTGCTGTTGTCCTTTCATCAGTAAATCCAGCCTGTGCTTTCCTCAATGTTTTGTCCCAACACGTCTTACCATTCCTCCATAATGACAGAAGCTTTTTTTTCTTGTTTCTTTTTACTCTGGCTTCATTCAGTGTTTATGATCCAGCCAGTGTGAAAGCACTTGCCCTTTCTTTGATCCCAGTGTGTTCCCTGGAAGTGTCCTTACCTACCTTTGCTCCGTGGGATCTCGGTTCACATCCTTCGTTCTGCTGCTGAAAGCCTTGTTCATCAGTTATAGAAGTCCAGGCTCACAGCTGCAGCTTGGTACATTAGCTGGCTGCTTTTCTGCTCTCTTCTTTTCCCTGCCTGCCCTCTACCTTCCTTGGGTCTGGCTGTGTAACTGAAAAAAGGATCTTTTGTTGCGTTTCCTTTGGTCCTTATCCCCTGCTCCTATGTAGCAGTTGAAGTTAGAAAGTCTAGATTTGCAAACCACAATAAATTAAATGCTGTAATTCTTTATTTTTTTTAAAGTAGAAGCCACTGTAGAGACTTCTTCTTTTATTACTACTTTTCATCTTTCATGATTCAGTTCTTGGTGTTACTTGTATTTCCTTAGGCCATCTCTGTAGAATAGCTTAAACCAATTCAGTTTGTGTGCTAAAGGCAGAATCCTGAATCTTTCCATTTCATACCTTGTATTATTTCAATGGCAGGTTTTAACAAGGCAAATTAAATCAGAAAAATCAAGTCTTTTAATGAGGGTACTTTCCTTAATTTAGGTTTAGAAATTTAGTAAAGAATTTAAGATCCGGGATTTACTCTTACCATTTTCTGCTGTTACTTGATTTATTTTTATTACATAGAGGGAGAAATGTTAGTATATTTCTAGTTATGCCCTGAATCAGGAGAGGAGACAGATCTCAACCCATTGAATGTGTTTTCAGTTGTATCCTAGTTTAAAGCCATAGTAATTTCTGTTTCAGAGCTTGTATGTGTCCCTAGCTTGGCTGCATAGGCTGCAGGAGAGTGTACTGCTAAAAATGAAGTTAATATTTTTCACCTGTTTTGGCATGGATTTGGGAGGAATTAGTCCAAGATTCAGATTTTCTATGTGTGATTTTGAATTGTAAGGATCCCTTTAATCATATATACGTAATTCTGATTGTTTGTCTATATCCTCTACTCAGCTTGCTTTCGACAGAGCCTGTAGTCGTTATGGGCCGTATTACATGCAGCCATAACGACCTAGCTCCCGTTTTCTTTGAGCCTTGGATCAAGACTGCGTGTGGGAATAAGCCCAGACCCTTCCCTGCTGAGGTGGAAGTGTAGCTATGTTGCGGCTCAGTCTCCAGCTTGATGGCAGGAGCCGAGTTTAATGTGGGGTACTGGCTCAAGCCTGCAACCCAGATCCTTCCCTATTCACCCCAAACCCCCAAGTTAGGGTGTTTCTGCAGGGACTTCTGTGCCAGCAGGCTTCGCTATGCTATCCAAATAATGTTCCACCACACCTTACCTCCTTGGTCTGTGGAGCTCCAGTAATTGTCTTGTGCAGTTGTGAGCCCTGCCTTGGCAGGATCTTGCTCAAACATATTCTGCATTCACTTGTACACATGCAACCTTGTCAGTTCACACTTGCTTGTGATGCTCTGTCCTTTTTAAAATATGATTTGTATTATCTGTGTATGGTAATCTAGAGAAGCTGTAGTTAAATATTTCACAATGTATCCCTGGAAGGCTTTCTGGTTTTCTGTCAGGTTTTTGGTGCTATTTTGGGGTCTTTGTGCTGTTTTTGTTGGCTTTTCACTTTCTGTGGGAATCCTATTTTGGAATTCAGTAGAAGTTTTAGCAATTTGTGGGATTTCCAAGAAAAATTATATTATCTCTTTTTGTGTCCCGTGTCCTTCCTGCAATTGTGGTTTCATAGTCTTCCAAATTATTATGTATGGACTTTTCTAAAGCAAACCTTATATAAAGGTATACATTTTTCTACTTTCTGTAGTATATTGCTATCCTATATTAGTAATACTGAGTCAGTAACAGTTTTGAGGGCATCAGCATCACTAATACTAAACTTAAATAGCTCTATATTTTTTTCTTGGTTTACATGTTTTGTTCTTATACGACCATTGTTTTATTTTATCTGTTATGGGTTTGTCTGGAAAACTTAAGCACAATGACTGCATGCTCACAGTAGTGGGATGTACCTGCAGGAGTGGAGAGAGCAGTCAGTGGTTGCTGTTATTTTAAGTGGCGTATAGTTCTTTCTGTTAGATTGGAGAAAAACACAGTTTTGGTTTTGCCTGGGTGCATAGAAGTAAGGTCAGTATTTTCTGTTTTACTGGGGGCAGTCTTTTAAATGTGAAATGGGGGCAGGTTTTTAAATGTGAAACAAAATTTAACGTGTTACTTTTTTATTTGTAATTGTTAAGGCTCTGGAACAAAAATCTCAGTTGCTTTAGATTCATGTAGTGTTGTCAAAGTCAGTGGATTTGCTGAGATTTGTACTGACTGTAGATGTGGCTCCGTGTCTTTCGATAGCACTGGAAATCATTAAAAAGAACAAGGAAAAAGCCTTTGTTTTTTTTCCCCCACAGATACAAGCACTTCTCTTTTCTCAATTAGAAAGAAACCTCTGCTTGTTGGCTGTGAATGCTAACATGTGTGCACATGGAATGATCTCGGACTGTTCCTTGCTTCCTCTAGCAGAGAACTTAATCACTTTCCCAGGGTGCTACTTCATTGCTCTGTTTAATGAGTTGGTCAGGAGAGAGTTAGCAGAAGTGGAAGAGTTGGATGCTTCCATAGGCTGGTCGGTCAAGCTCTGCTCAATAAGAGGCTGATTAAATAAACCTTTATCAATCACCAGCTTGCTTACCCCACACTATCTTTTGCTCCTCACCCAGTGGGACAATGCAGGACTTAAAAGAAATTCAGTGTGAAGAGCAAAGAAGTGGGAAGCCACCAGGATTCACTATGTGTGCTATTCTCTTGACTGGAAAGGGCATGAGTTAGGGCAAATTAAGAGGTTATTATTTCCATGGTGGGCTTATACAGTAGACACGCGTAACCAACGGTGCTATGATTAGTGTAAAATACTGCTCATTGTGGTGTGGCTTTGATATCTGTATTGAATCAATGTGGTATCAATCTCTGCATCTGTACCCTTATATGTGTGTCTATAGGGTGGGCAAGAGAATTAAAAAAATAGTTTGTGTTTAAGTGAAAGGTTAAAACTTTTGAAAAGAGTTGTTTTACCCATGGCTGTTAGCTTGCAACTGGTCCTCTGAGTTTTGATCAACATGGCTGAGAGGTTTCTCTTCTCGCAAATCAGCAGATGTTATCTTTGTGGGCAGTGAGGTCGGGAGAGGGCACCCAGAGAAGGCATGATGACCCAGCAGAGAGAATTGCCAGGAGGGACTGCTGCCTCCCCAGTGTGTCTGTGGTGTTGAGGAGAGCAGGGACAGAGCAGGGGAACATGTGTGCTCACTGCGTGCATTTTGTGGATATACAGGGAAGGCTGTGTCCAGCTTATCCTCGTCTGTTTCTCGGCCAAACTGAGATGGTTCAGGAAGACTCAAAGAGAGGGTAGTCCCTTGTATTGAATAGACAGCCTAGTGTTTCTATTCATATTTCCTTGACAAAGCTCTGTCCCATAGCTCTTGACTTTCATCGCATGTTATCAATGTAATGGACATTCCCATACTGCCTGTGGCATTTTGGTACCTGGGATTTTAATAAAGTTTAGTTTTAAAAAAAACAAAACACAACTCTCTGTTTAAATCCCACAATGTGGCATTTGTCACCCTGTGACAGTGCCTTTCACCTTGCCTGTCTCTCTCTACAACTGACCCATGGAGTAGTTATGTAGGTATTGCTAGCAGTAATTTATCCTGTCACACGTGCAGTGAGGAATTCATCATCAGAAATGCGGACTCGTACATATTTGTGAAGTGTCAGTTTGACAGAAGTACTGACAGCTGGCATCTTTCCAACAGACCAGTAATTGCTTAACTGTGAAAAATGGCAGAATACAGACAAATGTATTGGAAAAAAAAAAGAAAATCTCTAAAATACAGAAGTGGTGCTAATGTGATATAATTCATAACTGGTTACTCTTACAAAGTCACCTTCAAGCATTCGAGTCTCTTCTTCTTTCATCTCTGCCAAGTGATTTACTTGATGACAGGTAGCTCAGCAAAGCTATCTGATTGAAATCAGATGGTGTCTTACCTTGTTGGGTCTTTGTCCACCTTCTCTTACCCACATTTTGAGAGCAGGACAGGGCTGAGGTGGCCAAATGCATTTTACAAATGCTTTTTTCAGGTTACAGAAGAGCAGATATTAAACATTCATTTCTACTGAGACTGAAGTGGATTTTAAATATTTAAAGGGGTAATTTATGTAACGGGGAATCCTACTGCTTCCTAAAACGATCGTTTCTCATAATTTGGGTTTGGATATCCATATTCAATTAATCTAAAATTTCTATTGCTTTAGTATTGCTCACTTCACGCTAGCACTTTGTATTAAAATGAATTCTCAGTACATGTCAGCAGGCCTGTATTTTAAGCTAATTATGATTGTCATCCTTATTATATTTGATTACTTCTTCCCAAGGACAGAAATTGTTGGGTGAGTGGCATGGGGGTGGAAATTGGAGCTCTGAGCCAACAAATATAACAATGACAGAACTGGGACACATTACCTGATCACTAAAATGATCCAGACCACTCGCAGATGAATTGTTTCCCATGTTAATTCATTCAAACATAGCCCGGAGGTTAAAGGAATTGATCCTAGATCGGGAGGTCTCTGTTTTATTTCCAGCTTTGTCACCAGTTTGCTTTCTGACCTTCAGCAAGTCATGACTGCATCAATACTCTTGCATTGATTTTCAGCTCATGGGTATGATGAGAAGCAAATACTTCAGTATACTGCTGAATTTGGGCTGAAGTGGTACCCCCAAGGTTAACAGGAAGACTGTGAGGGAACCAAGAGTCTAGAAGTAATTTCTAGTGGGAGGCATAAACTGTGGGGCATCTCTGCTTCCTGGGCAAGAATTTTGGCCCAAGACTCCCTACTGACTCGGAGAAGTGCATGTTCAGATTTAAGAACAGGGCACAGATATATGATGATGATGTGAAAAAAACCCCTCTTAACGGGATTAGGCATTTCTCAAACTGGATTGGTTAGCTCTTGCTAAATGTATAAGAGCAGTTCTATAGAAATTTTAAATGCAGACAAATAATGTAGAGAGGTTTTTCTAGTAGGAAAGCTAAAGTCTGTATGTTTTTTTTGTGCAGCTGTTCTTGATTGCTTACTTTCAGATGTGTTATCATAGAATCACTAGGTTGGAAAGGACCCACTGTATCATCAAGTCTAACCATTCCTATCAATCACTAAACCATGCACCTCAGCACCTTATCCACCCGTGCCTTAAACACCTCCAGGGGATGTGACTTAACCACCTCCCTGGGCAGCCTGTGCCAGTGCCCGATGACCCTTTCCGTGAAAATTTTTTTCCTGATGTCAAGCCTGAACCTGCCCTGGTGGAGCTTGAGGCCATTTCCTCTTGTCCTGTCCCCTGTCACTTGGAAGAGGCCAGCTCCCTCCTCTCTACAACCTCCTTTCAGGTAGTTGTAGAGAGCAATGAGGTCTCCCCTCAGCCTCCTCTTCTCCAGGATAAGCAACCCCAGCTCTCTCAGCCGCTCCTCATAAGGTCTGTTCTCCAGCCCCCTCACCAGCTTTGTTGCTCTGTGTTTTATCATCAACTGTATTCCTTTGTTTGTAAATACCAGCAGGTTAGTAACTAAAAAATTCTTCAGACCAAAAGTAGGTGTCGTTGAAGTCGCTCATAGTCGGGAGAAGGAAAGTGAGAGGAAGGCAGCATCAGTAGTTGTTTGGTGTATAAAGTTGAGAAAGGCAATGGATGTTTCTGCGCTTGCTGCTACTTGAGAAAATTCTGTAATATTTCTCTTTGCTTCAAAGTGAAATTTAGATCTTACACATGGAAAATCAATCCCACCTCCCAGTGGCTATTTCACTCCTGTCTTCCATACGGATATAATCCTCAAAAGCATCTTTTATCCTAGTGTCATTGTTAATTATATTCTGGTTCTTCCCTCATGTTTTTTTGGGCCAGGGCCAGGCCTTTGCTGCATCTTATTATTGCTGAAATAGAATGGTTGATGTTTGCAGAGAAACCGAAGCAGTGTGACAGCAGTGGTACCAGCACTCTTGGCTTGCCCTGTTCTGCCCAGCAGAGAATCCTGCACTCCTTGCTGTCTCATCCCAACACCCCATGCTGCCTCTGCAAGGAAGCTTCTCCATGCCTTGCTGCATGATCAGGAAAATCCAGTGTGACCTGAAGCCAGCCAACTTGAAGCTGCCATCACTAGAGGGAAGGTGGCTGTGAGGTGGCTTCTCTGCATACCTCCCTTCAGCTGGGTGCTCCTTGTCACTGTGGAACATGGGCAGCAGCTTGCAACAGGATAGGCAAAGGGTTTGTTAAATACCACTCTTTTATTTTTATCCAGTGTAGCGAAGTCAATAGTGGTATAACTCTAAAGAACAACCTAATAATAAACCTATGTTTGCATTTAAAATCTGGGCTAGTGTCCCTGGTTGGCAGTCCTCTTCTTGCTTCTACTCCTTCTTTTGAAGTGGTTTGCATAGACATGGGTTGGTCATGCCTTTGGCTACAATTAGCAATGCAGTACCAGCCCATATTTTAGAAAACAGTCATAATTCCGGAAAGCTATTGTGTTCGGCACTGGGTTGTATAGCTTGTAATTTGAATAACCTTCTGGGTGTGACTGCATAAATTCAGTACCACTGGTGCCTGTTTTGTGACAGCAGAAAATTACAGCATCAGCTAAGAAAGTGGATAATTTTTTCCTGTAAAGGTTGTCATCAAAAAGAGAAAGGTAGTAGAATTTGGTTAGGTTTTTTTTAAGAAACTTCAGGGATTTTTTTAAACTTTTAAATTTTTTTTAATTTGTACCAAATAGCTGCAGCTTATTTTAAGTTTTATTTTTGCTTTGTTGTTTTCTCCCCATTTTCTTCGATGTTTTAAAACAAACTTCTGCACCATTGCAGAGGAGAAAGGTCATGGGAAGGAGAAAGTGCAGATTAGGGAGGAAGAATTGTTTGTTCTTGCCATGTTCTGCACTTCTCAAGTGAAACAGTAATGCTAGTTGCTGCAATGTCATCTGTGTTAGAAATAAATTGTATCATTAGTGACCCTTGCGGGTGGCCTGCAGTTCATCCCACTTGTCTCCTCTCAGTGTGATTTGGGGAGCGAGATGTATTTAAGTGCTTGTTTGGGGCCTTAGTGCACAGACAGTGATTTCAGCAAGTGACAAGTGGTGGGGTTGGCTGTCACCCTGTGTATGGTTAGCTTGGCCCTGGCCTTGATGACTGCCTTTAATAACTACTTTTCCTGGACAGCTGAAAGTCTTTCTTTAGCTTTTATCATTCCTGTCTCTGATATTTGGCTTGATGTGTCCAATAAAAGACCTTTTGTGTTTCAGCCATTTCCCACTCTTTAATCCTGACCTAGGCTTTGCTGGGCAGAGGAGAAATGGTGTTGCTGGGAGGGAGCTGCTGCTGTGGAAGGAGATTGCAGAGCCTGGACGAGTGGTGCATAGCTTTTCCCATGTTGTGTCTGGACGGCAGGGAAGAAGAATGCCATTTGGGTTTGGAAGAACCATTTTGGCCATTTGTTTCTTGATACTAAAGTCTGAGTATCTTAATCTCTAGTTAAAAGGAAGGGAAGAAGCCTGTTTTTTGTTTTGTCTAGGGTGAACAAACAGATGATATTTGAAAAGCATAGGAGAAAAGAAATGAAGTTTTGAGGTTTCTTCCTTCAGTGTTGTCCTTGCAGTAAAATCTCAACATAGCTCGTTGATTTTTGGATTAGATGAATAGCATTGGGAAACCCCTGGTGCTGGAAACCCTTAGTCATATGCATAGCTAAAATCTTGTGTTTTGGCTGTAAGAAGTGCAGGAGAGGAACCCCTATATTTGGTTAGGAATGACTCCCTGTATCTTTGTTTTATTTCCCCTTTTCTCTCCTTGCCTTGTGTGTTTTATTTGGGGTTGACGTGAAGATAGGGATGACTTGACTGGTAGCTATTTTTTAAGATGAGTAAGTTGGGATGTGCCTTAGCCTGCCCCCATTCCTAAGCACCATCTGGAGGGAGACCAGAAGATTCATCTACCACCTGGCCATGGGGAGTATTGTTCGAGGCTTCTTTGCATGGAAGACAGTGGGAATGAAAACCAAGGTTGCATTCCCACTCTTTTCCATGTGAAGAAGCCTCAGTGCAAAGAACTAGGTCCAGCAGGGACTTTTTGAAGCAAAGCAGGTCTAGAAAGAGATGGTTGATGTTGCATTGTGCAGCTGGAGACTGGTGTTTAGCAGTAGCCTAATAATGAGGGTAAAATTTGGAAAGCTGAATGGTGCCACAGGGTGTTATGAAGAAAAAGCCACAAATGAAAACTTATGGAGGAGCACACATCAAATCATCACACATATTCCTTGAGAGCTAGAACTTTAGCCTAAGACAGGTTTGTTTTTTTTTTTGAACTCCAGGACTTAGTGACATTACTAGTATGGCAAGAGGATGGCAAATAGAGCCTCCTACTTAAGAGGACATTTCTCAGTGAGGCAGGAATTATATAGGGTCCTCTGAGGTTGAGGTGGTCATAGGCAGTAGGGCTGTTGTCCTCTCTTCCAAAGCAAGTAGCACAGCTGCAACAGAAACAGTTATTGTCTTGACATTGTAAGCAGAGTATACAGCAAACCACCCTCTATTTTCATTTCCCCATAGTATAAGTAGGACACAAATGAACATCTGTAGAGCATGGAATTAATTCTGTTCATGTGGGAGTATCTAAATAAAATCACTGGTTACCTTCACCCTGCACTTTTTTTTTTAATATATTGCAGTTACCTCTGGTTGATTAGATTTTTCAAGTTCACTCACATCCTCACCTACAGCCTTTGTGTCCTTTATTATTTTGTAGATGATGTAAAATAACAACAAAAAAGAATATAGCTAAGGTCTTGAGCAACAAAATTAGTTGGTAGTAGTGGTTTGGATCTGTTTTCTTTTTTAAATATGCATATTCAGCTCTCATTTGAAATTAGCAAACATTTGGTGGAAGCCATAAACGCAGTGTAACAAACAGGTTTTCCACAAGGTTAATTATATTGAGGCTGTCATCCTGGCTTCCTCTCATTTTCTTTTTCTATTCAGGGCTCCCATTTAAAGAAAACATTCATAGCTGAGCTAAAGGTAAAGGTGATCATCATTTGTAAGGCTGTTTGTATTTGCCTGAACTCTTTTTTTTTTCTGACACTGATTTTAGCTGGATTGCAGTCTTGGTGGGAAGAGTACATTTCTTGTGCATCCTGTCAAAAAGTAACATATAAAACCTTGGGACTGTTTTCCATATTCACAGCCTTTAATTGTCTGAAAGAAAGACTGCTCCTTGTTTAAACATTTAGGATAGAGAATTGAAAGTGAGTATATAAAATAGAAAGGAAAAAACACTGTTTGTTTAGAAACAGAAAAGCACTCAACAACATTGCTGCAGAACCTCTTGTCTGATTGTGATTTGTATGCCTGTGACAATGCTCTCATCTTTCTTAACTGCTTTAACTGCAGGAAAAACAAAGCACTGAGTGAAAACTTTAAATAAACCAGGCATGCCTCCCAGCCTTGTAATTTGCCTTATCTCTCAAGCCTTTTGTTCATTCTTTTGTGTCTAATCTTTTTTAGCTAATGTAGGACCACTAAGTGACAGGGTATCCTGGGAACGGAGAAGGGGAGCTCCTGGAGTGACAGCGCTAAGCTGTAGGGCACTGAGATGGTGGAAAAGGGGAGCGTAGCTCAGAGATGGGATTAAAGCCCTGGAAACCTAGGGGGACGCACAGGAGAGGGCTATTTTCTGGTTCCTCTTCAGCAACTTAGGCAAAGTCCCCCTGCCTTCAGCATCTCCTCTTCCCAACCACCTCTTGCTTTCTCCTCTGCTTCCCGTGCCAACCCGTCCTCTGGGTTGAGACAGACCGAGATTCCCGGTGTGGTGGCTGGCTTAGGGGACAAATTGGTTTTTTTCTTGGCTCATTGCTTTGGGAGTGCAGTGGAAGGGATCTGAATGGTGGTAGAAGATTAGAAGAAATAAGGGAAGAAAAAATGGTTAGCAGAGCCTCAGAGTTTGGTAGGGGTGTGTAGGGACAGCAGCAGAGTGCCAAAGAGAACGATGTGGTGTGGAGGAAAAAAGAAAAGACCAGAGAAAAGAGGATAAAGATTTCTGAAGAATAGAATAGATTTTGACAGGAAAATATTACATCAAGAGTGTGATTAATAGAAGAGTTGAAAAGCAGTGTGTTCTTGAAAAAAATGGTTATTAAATAAGAGACTACTATTAGATGAAAAATTCACACTGCTCTTTTTTCTGAATATTGCTTAAGCTTTCAGCCTGGAAACCTTTACTGAAATAGATTGGAGCAAGGTCTAGAGAAAGGAAAGTTAAAAACAAAATAAACTGCCATTTAATTGCTGGATTTGAACAGTTAACCATGATGCAGCATGTTACAACTCTTGAAAAATAAATAATTACAAAATAAAAACATATCAGCATCTGGTTGTGCGTAAAACACTGGTGTGCTATGTCAACATCAATAATGCATTAATATGTTCATGTATGGATGTAATGTGGTTACTCATATCATACCTGCATGAATAGCTGCACATATGCATGGAAGTTGGTGTCCTTCCCAGCTGAATAAAATGCTTTGACTGCTTTGCCTGCTGAGGGCTCAAGCAGTCAATCTCAGTAAATCTTCCTTTCACAGTAGACAGTTCAGGTGCAATTCTCAGCCATGTAGAAGGACAGAGATCTGTTTGAGTTCATGCAGCTGAAGATGATTTATCTCAGCTTAGAAGGGGGTAATTTGTGACAACTCCTTATTGTAAGTGTGAAATCAAATAATTTTTTTCACTTCTTGGGTTTTGTTATTTAATACAGCTTTTATATATCCCTTCGTGGTAATGGCTGATTAAAATTTAATGAAGGATTAATGTAAGGAATTAAAGTAAGGATTACCCCAAAAAGAAGGAGCATTCTGAGATTGCTCCTTCCAAGTCAGTCCTATTTGCCATTCAACTCTGTGGCTTGAGAAAGCATTACTTAAACTGTAAGTTTTATTCTGATTTATATTTTTAAGCTGAAAGTGTAAAATGTTGTTAATTAAAATGCAGTTTAGCTGTTTCAGCTTTCAAGAACTTGTGACAAAATTAACCCACGCAGAGTTGAGAGCAGCCTAAGATTGTAATACAGCACAGAAGCCTTCCCTGCAGCCTCGGAAGGTTAAAGATAGACAAATAACAAGTTTTAAAATGAATTCTCCAAGTTGATGACTCTCTTTGTTGTAATGATACAACATTTGAATGTCAGAATAATTCCTATACAGGTGCATATGGAAATGAATAAACCAAAAGTTAAATTAGCAAGTGCATGTAGATCAACCTGACAGACATAATAAAGATTTAAAAGATGTTTGACAGTTTGTAAAAATAGCTCTAAGTGGGAAATTATTGCTAAGCATGTGTTTCCCATGGGATTCTTGAGGGACCAGATTTTGGGCTGAAATAACTTAAATATTCTAATATATGATCCAGAACAAAACATAGGCTGGACATTAGGAAAAAAAATTTCACAGAAAGGGTCATTGGGCACTGGAACAAGCTGCCCAGGGAGGTGGTTGATTCACCTTCTCTGGAGGTGTTTAAGGCACGGGTGGACGAGGTGCTAAGGGACATGGTTTAGTGTTTGATAGGAATGGTTGGACTTGATGATCCGGTAGGTCTCTTCCAATCTAGTTATTCTATGATTCTATAGTAATTTGTTGCTCAGGTTTACAGAGGATGCCAAAGTTAGGGCAGTGATAAATGGAGAGGCAGAAAATAGCAAGTTTTTAATAGAATTGTGAATATCTAGTGACTTAGTTATTTTAGTATGGGTGAATGTCTAAAAGAATAAATTCTAGTGGTGCTTACTGAGTAAAGAACCCTCTTCTGTTGAAAGGGAGCTCTGAAAAGGACTTGAAGATGATGGTTCACCAGCTGCCCTGGCTGCCTCCTGGGCCACCAGAGAGCTAATGTTGCCCAGACACGTGTATGAGTGGAGTATTGGGCTGGAGAGAGGGGAGGTTGTTTTTGCTTATCATAAGGGTCCTGCTGAGGTCTTTGCTATGGTGATGTGTTAACATATGGGGGCATCCTGGTTTCAGAAAGTTATGGTCTTAACTTTGAAGGTGTTCAGAAGAAAGTAAGAGAAATGAGGAATTGCTTAGAAAACTTGCCATAGAATGATGGAAAGTTAAGGTGTGCCTTGATCTTGACGTGTAGGTTCCTGTAGAGAGAAGAGAACCGTAGCTGCCTTCTGCTGAGAAGCAGACAGATGCACCACAAGATCCAGTAGCTGCAAGCTTAGGATAGCTCAATTTAGCTTAGCATAAGAGGATGTTTTGGGAGGAGGGTTTGACATCAAATCAGTTTCCCAAGATGGATTTTCTGCTCCTGGCAAATTTTGAAAGAACATGAGTTGTCTTTCTGAAATATGAACTACAGCTTAATTGGATGTTTTTTTTAGGAAAGTCTTCTGGAAAGTTTGCTTTTCTTTTTTTCTCTCTCTCCTGATTTTTCTCCCTCTCTACATGAGACCTCACAGGTGCAAGAACAGTACTAGCTTCCAGAACAAGTCCAGACATCCAGAATGGGTTCCACAACAGATTCTGGACAGGTCCAGAGGAAGGCCATGAAGATGGTCAGAGGGCTGGAGCACCTCTGCTATGAGGATAGATTGAGAGAGTTGGGATTGTTCAATCTGGAGAAGAGGAGGCTTCAGGGAGACCTTATAGCAGCCTTCCAGTACCTGAAGGGGCTACAGGAAAGCTGGGGAGGGACTTTTTACAAGAGCATGTTGTGATAGGACAAGGGGGAATGACTTTAAATTGGAAGGGGGAAGGTTTAGGTTGGACATTGGTTAGAAATCCTTCATGGTGGAGTGGTGAGGCACTGAGATGGGTTGTCCAGGGAAGTTGTGGATGATCCTCTCCCTGGAATTAAGGCCAGGTTGGATGGAGCCTTGGGCCGCCTGATCTAGTGGGAGGTGCCCCTGCCCATTGCAGGGGGGGTTGCAACTGGATGATGTTTAAGGTCCCTTCCAACCCAAACTGTTCTATGATTCCTATGGAAAAAACTCTTAAGTCCATGCTTTAGTCTAGCAGTTTTGTTGTCTGTCTCCTTCAGAGTCACACAGTAGGAGTGATCCTGTGTTTTGGATACTTAAGGGTAACCAGCTGCAACTTTCCTAGAATTTTCACAATGCGTTTGGCAAGCTACTAGTGACTGAAAACAAAGCTTATTATTTTGCATGCTAATTATGGAATATTATTATTAGCAATAAAGGTCATATGCAGTATCCTGAAGCTTCAGTAACTGAACCTTGAAATACTGTGCAATTTCTTCATTGCTGAGTAATGCAAAAGATTAGTAGCAGCCTCATATATCTATATTATAATCCCATGCTATATAGCATATCCATAATCAGAAGAAGTGTCTCAGTCAATTTAAAATTTTTAGTCTGTCCAGTGTCTTATTTGGTAGTGATACCAAAATAAGCGTCTTTTGTGACTGCCACCTGGTTTGGTTCTCCTTTAAATGTTGTCATTGGAAATGAAGTCACAGAAAGATCTTTCCTTATTCACTCCTTTTTCTTCTTGGATATTGAGTTGGTGTGCTTGTCCTGTCTGCTCTGGTACATGTGAAGCATGACTGCATTTCCTTGCTGTACACAAAGTGCATCAGAAGGTTTTAATTGAACTCATTGAAGTGTTGGGAGCAATGGAAGGAGACAGAGGAAGGGAGCAGAGCCTCTGAAAGATAAGCCGGCACTGAAAGCTCATATTCACCACTCTGAATGGTCTTCTTGTGTTTGAGGAATTTCTCTTTAGAGAAAGACAGATCCAGAGTGCTCAGTACATAACCCAAGGTTGGCTGTAAAGCTGGGCTCTATAATGGAAATACAGATTATGCTAATTGAGATGAAGTTTTATAGTGCTAATGTGTATTTTACTTTTCTGTGTGCTGAAGTGCAGCCTGGGTCTGAGGGAGCTGACAATGCCCTATTCACATGTAAAATGTTTTGAAGGATCTGTGCTTTGGAATATTTCAAAACTGCTGTTTTAGGGGATTCTTACATCTGAAAGCAATATTATCTGTGTTCAACTTGTTGCTAACAGAGAGAGAATAGTATGTGAAAGCAGCTTCCCAGTCTCCATGTACAGATCCTGCTGGAAGAAGGCAGGAGTGCAAGAGAGTTTCCACAATCCAATGGGGCTGGACATAGCCCAACAGTGCTCTGCAGACCTAAACCTGTCCTGATCACAGTCAGCTGAAACTTAACCAGCTGCTGGAAAACTTAAAGATCTTGCAAAGGGGCTGATTGTGTCTTTTTGCTTTGGTATTACTTGTTTTTTGGAAGTATAAACAGAATAAATTCTTTGAATAAGAGAGCTAAGTTTAGCTGTGTATTAATTATTAGTCCAGACATTTTGCAAATAGCTGAATTGGGCCTTACTGTCTGTGGTACTTTTTTCCTTTTAATATCAGCATTTGGCCTTCATATTGCTCTTTATAAGAGCTCATCTGCTTATCCAACAAACTGCAGTCATAATCCTCTTTGCTGTAATGAATGACTGCTCTGGAAGTGATTACTGCAGGATTTCATACTTTCTTTCCTGCTTATCAAATTGTTTAGTCTTTCTTTTTTTGTAAAGAAAGTTATTGTTCATAAATCACAGGAAAGTATCAGGAGAATGTGATCACACTAAAAATATTGGAGGCACTGCTTCAGAGGTGGTAAATCTTGGTCCATCTGGACATGTCACTGGGACAGAAACTATTTGTTTGATTTCTGTTTTTGTCAGGTCAGGTGTGCGTATGTGTGCATGCCTGAAGCTCAGAGACCAAAAGTTTGAATCTTTCATTGCTCCAGGTTAAAATATCTGCTGCAGCTCTATTTTCTATTCTGCTTGTCTTGTGAGAAGACTTGCTGTGCTTTTGGGTATATCCATAGCAAATATGATTTTGTGTTTCATCTTCAATGCACATCTGCTGAAGAACAGCAAAGGAACAGTAGCTGAAATAGACTACAGCTGCAGCAGCTGTCGTTTTCATTTTGACCATGATTCAAGATAAATGCTTTTAAAATTATAGCTTTCTAAAGAAACCTTCCTCCTTTAGAGTTTTTTCCACTCACTCCCTCTTTCTTTTTTGGAGCGAGCTCACACATCATGTTTGTTAAGTAGACTGGTACTGACAGTGTAATGGAAGTAGTGGGAAATACAGAAAAAAGAAAGAAATCTAGCTTCTCATTTTTTTTAGGACAATGCAAATGTAGCTTTTTTTTTTATCCCTGGACCTATATTTACACATTTTTTGTTTCAACTTGTATCAAAGAGATGAGGTTATAGCCAGCTATCTACAGGCTTGAAAACTAGGCTGATAAGAAGAACGTGTTAAAGCATTCAGCTCTTTGCTATAAAGAGAGCCCTACGGCAGATGTGCCTGCTGATATTACTGCGGCAAGTACCTAGAAACTAGAGGGAGGCATGTTTGGAAACCTGTAGGCTTTCCCAGAAATTTTTGAGCCTTCCCACATTTTTCATTTTGCAAAACACATGGTTAACTTGTGATGGAAAAGTAGGAAAAAGTATAATACCCAGAAAGAGAATTTTTCCTTATATTTGATATACTGTATCCACAGTGTTCCTTCATGCAGATTCATAAGACACATATTTGTTTCTGAAATACGTGTAGTTAAAGTTGATCATAATTCTGTAGTTTTTTACTTCCTTTCTAGGAAGTTGAATTGAGAGCTAAAAAACAAACAAAAAAAACCAAAAAAGGAAAGAAAGGAAACTTCTTAAGTTGATGTGAGTGGTAAAAATAATAAGATAAAATAATTTATTTAGGAAGACTTAGAAGTAGGTCTGGGAGATAAGAAGTAGACCATTTTGATCAATGTTTTGTGACATCTGTCTTTGCTAAGGGATAGCTTAAACCAGGGCATACACAGAGATTAGCAGGTAGCTGAGGTGATCACCGATCCATCCAGAACTGATCTGTGAAATTCTTTAATACCCCTGAATATGCATTTTGTCCTAGGTGGAATAAAGTTGTGTCGGAAAATTTCTGACCACATCTAAAATAGTTTGGAGTTTGCACCCACAAAAACTTGCTGCATTTAAAAGCAGTGTATACATGTGTGTAAGGGAGATAAACCAAACGGAGCTCTCTTCGTGTGAGAAGTAAAGCCTGTGGAAAAGTCTCTTGATTTTGTTTTGTGGATAATTTCTTGAGATGCCTAAAGAAATTCTGTATGGGTTAACATTTAAAAAAAATTACTGAAAAAAATTTGCTCATTGTTCATTAAGAGGAATGATGTTGTGCTAATTTATGCCACATGCAATGTCTGTAGGGTGGCCAAGGATCTAAGTCTCTGCATAATTTCACCCAAGGATATTAACTTCCCCACTGTGCCCAATTAAAACTATTCCCATGCTAATCTGAGAACAAACAGGAGAAAATACAAATTTATTTCTGGAAATCTGTCTAAAGCAAAAAGTAATTAAATATCTCTCTATTCTTCAGATGGCTTTTGCAAGCTTTGTAATTAGTGATTAGAGCTTAGAAACAAATGTTAAGATTCATTTCCTTGCTGTGCCAGATTTATTTCATGTAACTTCAGCCACCAACCCAGCCAGGCATGCTGGTCAGTGGAAAGGAGGGAAGCCACCTCCAGAAGCACATGGGGCAACCTGTCTCTGCAGCTGTGGCTCTCTGCTAATTGTAGGAGCTTAGAAGAGTTGCTTGGAATGGTCTTCTTGCTTAGTAAAATGAATTTGATCTGCAGCAACTAATTTGCCAATTTGCCTTGTGGAAGTTTTTAACCTTTTTACCCAGACTCTGTTTTTCTGATCTGTGAACTGTAGACTGTTACTTTGCGGGTCCATGGTCCAAGCTGTAATCATTTCACTAAGGCATGACCTCATCTTTGTTTTTCATCCATCACTTTTTTGGTATCTACCCACTGTCTTGTTTCAGGAAGTCACTCTGGTACATGAGCAGCAGTAGAAAGAGCAAGGGAGGGTAAAATAGACATCTAGAATTAGTATTGCTAAACTAAAATATATAATAGTATCCTATTCCTCAGGAGGAGTTCTACAACATCTAGCTTTTGGAATTGTTTATTTGCTATGTGCATAAAACACCCAGCTCAGCAGGGTCTCTGGTTTGTCCGTGATGCATAGTGGTGTTACATGTGGTTAGGTTCTCTGGCCACAAAGTTTTTTGCTCATTTCTCGTGCTGTGTTTCTAGTTACTGTCTGGTGTAAGGCAAAATCCTGTTCTCCATTAACACAGAGAATATGAATTATCTCAGTTTCTGCATTTAAGACTTCAGCATGGTCATATACAATACCTAGTCTTATTTTTTTAGGAAAAAAACAGATCTGCTGAGCTCCAGCAAAGAAAGCTGCACTTTTGTCATAAGAAAATGAAACAGGCCAGACAAGAGTTTAGTCATAAATCCTTGTACCTGTGGTCTCTGGATAAAGGACTGATAATTTAGTATAAAATCCTGAGCGGAATGCGGCGAAGCACAAGGCCCCAGAGGTCACAAGATGTTGCTATCAATCCGTTGATCTTTGTGAACTGCAGCTGAAGGATTAGTGTTCATAGTGTTCGTAAATCATTGCGGAGAAAGCTATCTAATAGTCCCTTACTGAGGTTCTGGAGCCAGTGCTGGGTGACAGCATTTGCATTCGCTCCTCATGCTCCTCATTACTGATTAAAAATTAACCCTTTCATACCGTTCGATGTCCCTAGCCTGATTAGCCTGTGGAAGGGAGCATAGGAATTTTAATGAAGTTTGAACTGAGGTAGTCTTTTTGTCACTGAGTTTCCAATTTTGCCTGCAGTTTGGACTTGGCTGAAGTGAAGTCTTGCAGAGCAGATTGTTGTCAATTATTATGGAAGGCTCATTTTCCTGAAGCGGAACAAGCTGGTTACTAATGACAAGCTTGTTCAGCATGATTTTAACTAAATGTCTGAGTGATATGTGGACAGGATGTTCCAAATTGCAAAACATTGATGAATTCTAGAGAAGGGCTGCTTCCTAGGGTCATTTACTTCAACTTTGCCCTGAGTATTTTCATTCTTGAAGGGTGTTGCATGTGCAAAATATTGTCAAATTTAGCCTTGTTTGTATTCTGATGCGACCAGTTTACCCTGAACCTAATTCTTGCTGGTACAGCTAGAGCAGTAGTTTTATAACACCATTCACAGACATACGCTTATGATTGAGTTATGGATGTCTCAGTGTCTCTGAGGTGTTCATTGTAGTATTTGAATGTGTATTTCAATGCTTCATCCTGTATAGCCAATGGAATTAATTTTCTGTGTTGCTTGGGGTCATAGCAGAAGTCAATGTGAGAATTTGAAGGACAAACCATGCCCGAATCTTTAGCTGAAGAGGATCTCTAAACCATCAGTGTGAATATAATTAATTATTCTTACTTTGCTTTAGAAAAGTTTTGAGGACAGTAGCTTATTTAAACATGGCTAGAGACTCCAAAGATGTAAGTAACTGTTTCAATGCTGCTGTCTTGCCTGGGCCAGATGGCACTGATTTTTCTGTCTAGGTTGGGTAGTGTTTAGGTGAATGTTCAACCCTAATTCAGTTGTTTACAGCTCTAGGAGAATGTACTAGGTTATGAACTTGCTCTTTGATGTCAGTGAGATGCTCCATGGAAAGCATTAACCCTTGCCTGAAATTAGGGGCAGTTGTACAGCAGTGTTAGCTGGAAAGCAATGTACTTCAGCCAAAAGAAGCAAGCAGACTGCTGTCAATTTTCAATCTTTCATACAGAAATCACACCAGAAAAAAAGAGAAATGAGATTAAAAAAAAAAAAAGAATATATTTGACTTCTTCAAAACAAGGACAGTATCCCATTTTCCTCTTGGAGTCTCACCATGCTGCTGCAAATGCATACTTTTTCTTCAGTGAATCAACTTGTATCCCAAATAGATGGAATGAATTATGTATATCAGCTTTAAGCAATGCTGTATTAGCGAATTTTGTCTTTGTACTTTATACCAGTGTAATGGAAAGTTAAATATTAATATGTCCTCAGAACTTTTCTCAAATATTTGTAATAAGAGGGAGTTAATTTAAGAGGCAGTGAACAGAGGTAAAGTTTTTGCATTTGATCCTAATTATCGTGCAAGCAATTAGAATGGTCCAAGCAAAGTAAATTAAATGTTAGCGAGTAGGAATACAGTTGCTAGATATCAGTTTGGAAACTTTTATTCACCACAAGCCTTGGAAAGGGGAGCTTCTGACATTTACGGGATTGTAGGATGGTAGTAATGTAGGTGGCTGCTGAGTGCACACATGTAGCAATTGAAATGTCACTCGTTTGTCCCTGTAAGTCCAGTGGAAGAAGTGACAATTATTTTGTGCGTCTCTTCCCATGGAGTCTGCTCTCACAAGCTTGTGAAAAATGGTTTAATTTGCCCTTCTGAGACTTTGTGAGAAGGTGACCTTTATGGTTTTAAATCTCTGAGAGTCTTGATTCCCAGGATTTCTACCACCCCACCCTCTGGCTTTCTCTTCTGTCTACACAGTCCCAGTGTTCACATATCTTTCCAGGCTAGTAATCTCTCAAGAGAAGCACCACCATGTCTCCTCTCTGTTTCCATGTAGCTCCTGAAAGGGAGAGACAGAAATTGCACTGATATGGCTTCTTTTAGTATTTTCTCCTATCGTTGGTCATTCTTTGGGAATATCAGAGGTCTCTGATGCTGGCACAGGGTCTTTGTATTACAAATTACTAAGTACATTATAAATGCCTTCTGCCAAGTAGAAATGACAACTTAAACCTAGTTCATGTATTTCTGTATGAATGATCTTCAGTCTGTGAAATATCAAACAAAAAAATGAAGGTTTTATACCATGCCTGCCTTCCTGCATGTTCTCCCTTCCCACCTGTGCCCATTATTCTGGGCATTATTGTCTTGTATGTTTGGCTAGATTCAAGAAGGAGGTGATATCTCCTCTTGTAAATATCAAGATCTTGTATGTGCTTTGTCATGTGCATTTACTCTGTCGCTTGTAACCCTTCCTCAGCTGTCATGGGTTCAGCATCTGGGGGAACCTGGGGAGGAGATGCTGGTAAACACATTGAATGTTGCACCATGGCAGGAATTTCAAAGGCTACCTGGCCTTGATGTTGACCTGCAAGCTTTCAGTATGCTACCAAACTCTGCCTTTCCAAAGTCTGTGTTTAATTTCAAGGATCTAAATTTTAATTCATGGTCATATGAGGGCTCGAGATGTGGCAAAGCCTCTGAACATTTTTTCTGCACAGATACTAGAGGAAGTTTTAGCTGAAGAGCACTGTGTCTTCATGCTCAGGGCACTGTAATTCACAGGTCAAATTCCTGTTCTGGGTGCTAGTGGGTTTAAATAGAGTTTTCTATAAGTTGTACATGGATGCTTCTGTTCTGAGATAATTTAAGTCCTGCATATGTAGTTTCCTTCTCTCTGTGTATATATACACATATGATTATTATGTCAATAAGCTTTCAATTCAGCAGGACTGTTTATATTTCTCTCTTGAGAAAGTGAAATTTTGGTGCCTAGATAACATGTTTTCCAGACTTGCTATTAAATTAATGAATAGGTTTTAACAACGTGGGCCAAGATTACATTTTGTGCATATCATTCCTAGAGATGGAAGAAAGGTCTTGTTCTTACAGCTGTTGTATTTAAGTAGCAAACTAACAATTCATTCAGTTGCTCACAGTCCTGGCAAAATTCAGGAGACTGCTGATTTTGCTGCAGTTGCAGTATTAACATGACTCTTTAATCATTAAAGGCATTTAATGCTGCTGTCATCTGCTTCACACACTTAGTGTACATGAATGTGATAGTTTAATCAGTTCTTGAGCCATGCATATGCAATGCTTATCATTAGATTATAATTAACTGTAATTATGAATGGAGATCAGCCCAAGCCATAAACCTAAATTTAGATATTTGCTATGTTAATAAGAAGATTTTTAGTGGTGATAACAGGCTTGATTTTTAAAATTTTCACTACTACAATAGTGCGACAAAGTCTTAGTGAAAGTGTTGTTAAAATTAGTATAGCTGCAGTTAATGTCCATGTGACAGTTTTCTTACTCCAAATTGCTATAGATGAGATCCAAGTCCAGAAGGTCATGTCATTCACGTAATGAAATTGTGCCTCAAAGAAGCTGAGAGAGTAGTAAACAGGTTGCAGAAGCACTAAGAGGTGAGTTTGTCCACAGGCAGTGAGTGCTTCGAACTATTAATAAACATTCCTGATAGTTACTCACGTAAGAACAATTTTGCAAAGGGTGTGAATGGGATTTCTGCTGAGGAAAGGGAATTGTTCCCTTTTATTTTGATGCTGCAGTTAAATTCCATGTACAAGGGTTTTCCAGGTGTGCACAGAGGTGCTGCACACAGCTGCACCCAGGGCATGCTATTCTGGACATGATAAACAGAACTGAGTGCTGTGTTGAGCTGCTGCATTGCTATGCTAAGTCTACAGTCTTCTAAAGGCTTTATTGAAAACAAACAAGCCAATTAAGCAATATTGGGAATCATAAAAAAGATTTAATGGCTTCTGTGACTAAGGTTCTACATTAGCATTTAGCTTTTGCTGGGAAGACCGTTGCTTTCATTTGTTTGTTTGTTTACATCTGGGAATCAAATCTTGCACATTGTGCAAATAATTTAATCGTTATGGTTGTTACTGCTGCATATAAAGTGTTGCTGTGTTAATACCTGCTGGTTAAGTGAAACAGGAAGGGATATATTTACGCACGCTACTGTTTACTGTATTTAATAGAAATGAAATGAAATGGAAAGTGAAGTAATAAATTGGGGAACAACACATCAGAATTATTCTTCTTCATTTTTGGAACAAGAAATTAGTGTTTGAGGATCCTCGTTAATCACAGTGTAGTGACCTGGTCACATTCTCCATTCTCATTTTCCCTGTTCTTTGTTTTTTAAAATGGAAACAATGTGTTTTGCTGTTGACTGGAAAGCTCCATTTTTGAAAGTTTCCTTGTAATGGTGAGGGGGCTACAAATTGTTTTTCAAAGCATCCTTGGACAGAGTTCCTGGTACAAGAGTATGGAGTGGAATAACTGTAGGGGACGAGATGGGCAGAAGCTCTACACTTAGAATGACTTATGGATGTCCCACACATTCACTTCAATTTTTTCCTTCTAAACCACTTCCAGACACTGGAAGCTGACATTACTCATGCAAAATCTTTTTAAAATTTTAACTTTTTTAAACACTTTGTAAGTTAACTTTTGAAAAGGCACATTAGTACAAAACAAAAGGAATCACAGTACTTGGCTGCATGACTGAAAATGCTAAGAAGTTAGTCAGGTGTTTTAAAAGTAAATTAAAATTACAGCCTTTGGGAACATTGCTATCCTAATTGTGAAGAAAATTAAAACATTTAGCTGGGTTTTTTTTGTTAAGCATGTATGTCTGACTCCTGCCACAAAACAATCTCTCTTTGTTGAGGGGAGAAGCGACATTAGCAACATTATTAGATAATTAACTTCAATTGAAAAACAGTTATGAAGTGAATCTGTTATGTTACCAGGCTGGAATTGTATTCAGTTTTCTGTGGTTCATACTGCTTGACATATCAATTATGATTGTGTATTGGTCCTCTGTATTAAAACATTGCTTGACTGTATTCTCTGACTCTTGGCTTGAAGCCTGCAATATCATGTCTGCAAGGGGTCAGCCCAGAACTGTTGCTGCAGGACACTTCAGGAGTTTCTGGTTGCAAAACATGGCAAGTGGTGGTAAAAGTATGCCTGACTCTGCTTTATGCCTTTGGATTCTCAGCAGGAATATCTCTTCTTTCCTTTTGGTTATGTCTTAATTAAAGCTTGACAAGACAAATCTCCTCTTGCTGCAATGCCAGTTGCGGGCTTCTGATTGCCTGATGCTCTTTCTGTAGTTAGCAGAGCAAGCCAAGGCAGAGGAGTGTTTGCAGAGCGTGATGAGATTAGAAGGACCAGCAAGCTTTTGTTTCCTTCATGACTGTAGGAGGGGGGTAGCAGCTGTATGACTTCTTAGATAGCCTTTTATGGCCACAAAGGTATAACTTGAAACCAATGATCTCTGCGCCTGCGAGGGCTCAGATCAATGTCTCTCCTGAAAACACTTGATCATCCAAAATTTTCCTTGATCAGACCCTTGACCAAGCTTTTGGCTTGAAAACTTGCTGGTCTCCAACTGGGACAGCATAGCATATCTTGATTTTCAGATCAGTCCAATATTCAGTTGCAATATGTAGAGCAAAATATAATTTGGAGCAAGAATCATAGAATGTTTTAGGTTGGAAGGAGCCTTAAAGATCATCCAGTTCCAACTCCCCTGCTATGGGCAGGGACACGTCCCACTAGATCAGGCTGCCCAAAGCCCCATCCAGCCTGGCTTTGAACACTTCCAGCGATGGTGTATCCACAGCTTCCCTGGGCAACCTGTACCAGTGCCTCACCACCCTCATCACAGAATCACTAGGTTGGAAAAGACCTCCAGGGTCATCGAGCCAAACCACTCCTATCAACCACAAAACCATGTCCCTGAGCACAAGGAAGAACTTCTTCCTAATGTCTCATCTAAATCTTCCCCCTTCCAATTTAAATCCATTCCCCCTAGTCACATTGTGCCCTTGTAAGAAGTCCCTCCCCAGCTTTCCCATAGCTCCCCATTCAGACACTGGAAGGCCACTATAAGGTCTCCCCGGAGCCTTCTCTTCTCCAGGCTGAACAACCCCAGCTCTCTCAGCCTGTCCTTGTATAGGAGGTGCTCCAGCCCTCTGCTCATCTTCATGACCCTCCTCTGGGCTTGTTCCAGCAATTCCATATCCTTCTTATCTTGAGGATTCCAGAATGGCGATAGTACACTCCAGGTGTGGTCTCACAAGAGCAGAGTAGAGCAGCAGAATCACCACCCTTGACCTGCTGGCCGTGCTTCTTTGGATGCAGCCCAGGATACAGCCTTCTGGGCTGTGAGTGCACATTGCCGGCTCATGTCGAGCTTCTCATCAATGAACACGCCCAAGTCCTTCTCCATTAGGCTGGTCTCAATCACATCATCCCATACTATATTGAAAACATGGATTGTCCCAACCCAAGTATAGGACCATGCATCTGACCTCGTTGAACCTCATGAGGTTCCCAGAGGCTCGGTTCTCCAGCTTGCCCAGGTCCCTCTGGATGATATCCCATTCTTCTGGTGTGATTTCTGCACCACTCAGCTTGGTGTTTTGTGCAGGCTTGCTGAGGGTGCAGCAGTGGTTGACTGTGTGTGCATCATCTACGGCTGAGTATCTGTTATAGAAAAAACCAAAGCTTTAAAATCAGATATTTTAATATTAAGATCCTGTGTGCTTCTGTTTTTAGGCTGAGAAGCTCAAACATTTCCTCTCAGAGATGGTAACTATAGGGATCCATCTGATTCCTCCATGATGATTAGAGAAGCAGGTACCTAGCACTATTGAAAATAGTGTTGCTTTAGTCCCTGTACTTGAAGTTTTGGGCACCCAAGCTGGAAATTGCTGGATAGCGGCTTTTATTAGAGTGGTATCAGAGAGCTTTTTTATTTTAGTAAATACCACAACAGGTAAAGAAATTAGCTCTCGGACAATTACGAATTAAGACGCAACACTATCTAGAATTCTTTGATGTGTTGGAAAATCTCTTTTTGCTGTAGGTATTGCATTAGGTTACTGCTAACCAATATTGCTAACCTGTATTAATTTTGATTTCCCCTTGCAGTAATGCGTAGAAATCCATTCGGGATGGACATTTGCTGCCGGAAACGATCCAGAAGCCCGCTCCAGGAACTGTATAATCCCACCCAGGTGAGTGTCTCATGTCCATGATCAAACTTCCCAACCCAGCGTATGAATGCAATCTCTCTTGAAAGCGTTTTGGTTTGATTTTTTGTCATTTATATGCAGCTGCTGCCTTCAGCTTGGAGAACTGATCCTGGGACCTGCAGAGTTTAGCCATAAAGTTCTACAGGCTAACGGCCTGATTTTTAAAGATTTTTAGTTGTCTAATGATGCAGACTCCTCTAAATTTTTTTTAGCTTTAAAAAAGTACCTTTTAGATCTAGCTAGAATCTGAGGCATTGTAAATTAACCTGTCTATAATACAAAGAGTGGCTGAGAGAGGTGAGAGAATGTGGCATCACGTACATGAAACAGGGAGTGTGGTAAAACTGCAAGTTGCAATAATAATAAATTAATATAATCTGTATGGGTTTCAAGTAGCTAGCTGCCCTTCCTGTCCTGGTTCATTGCTGGTATAGAGTCTAGACAAACACAGTAGCTTGTACTCTTACATATACTGTGAGCTATTTAACACTTGACAGTCTTTATAGGACTGAGGGATAAATCTCAGCTAGAGTTCTTCTTGTGACAAGTAACACAGGAAAGCTACCTGAAATTCGTGCTCCTCATCACTCCTTTAGCTTAATTTATTCCCTACATGTGGGCTGAATTGGCACATTCAGGAGTAGCTTTTCCTGTTGGCAGCCGAGAGGAAGTGCTGCCATTGAGAGAAAATGCCAGCTGACTATTAAACATATTTATTAAGGTTTAACAACTGCCTATTATATACTTATCTATCAATGAATACATTGAGTTTTACTAAATCAGCTATTACGGAAAGTGACTATCCCAATAAATCTAACTTGTTAGATTTAACAAGGCATTAAATGTTTTAACTACTGTTTGATTATGAAGAGACTCACTATATAGTGTACAAAATGAGGTCTAAGTGATTTAAAGTATTTATATGAAGAATTGACAACAACCCAAAGGTATGTGATATCTGTTATGTAGTGCAGTAAAGCTCCATTTGCTCAATAGTCTTGTTTTTATGAACATGGACTGACTTTTTAATTCAATTTGAATTCTGTGCATGGCTAGGAACATGAGTTTATCATACTAATATACTGGCCTTTATTGACCATTATGGGAGTTAGCATTGCGTAAATGGAAAGTGCATGCAAAAGCCCTGAAGAGGAACAATCTAGTGCTACAAAGGAAAAAATATTAGCATTTGCAGGTTAAGTTTAAAGCCTCTTTGCAGATGCTCAACAAGGGCAGGTGAGGGAAAAGAGACTGACTGAGTGATTATTCTCTCTGGCATCTGCTGTGTGTCAGTCAAAACCTCCTTGCTCTTTAACATCATTAACAGCCATCCCATAAGAAAGAAACATCCCTATCCACTCAAGGACCATAATCCCAGAGCCATTGCAAGTCTGGTCATCTGAAAAGATTTCCTGAACTTCATAAAGCAGGGGACACAGTTGGCAGCTCCTTCACTGTTGCTTCTTCCTTTCTGTGTGCCCTGTGTGCCTTGACCAAGCAAATCTTTAGCATCCCTTTCCAGGCTCGTCTACGAGCCAGCCAGAAGTCAATGTTTGAGGAAGTGAGGAAGTTCTGGCAGGCAGTGTTGAATTAAGTAGATGACATTTTTTACACAGAAATGTTTCCATCAGCTTGCTGACATCGGTTCTTATCAAGCTTTTAGGTTTTGTTCCTCTCTGTGTTCTTGGGTAGTGCTTATTTGTTTGTGGATGAGGCTTTGCATGCTGCACTCAACCCTAAAGGGGACTGACCGTGTCAGGCAAGCAGGGAATCACAGAATCATGGAATTGTTAAGACTGGAAAACAGTAGCAAGAAAAGGCAATAAGTAGAAGCTGCCATAGAAGACAACAGATGACCCCTAGTGTATTACTTCAGCTATGTGGGCCTCCTTTCTTTTTCCATTTTTTTCCTGAAGAGATGTCTGGCTGACTGTTCTTAAGGTAGTAGGTTAGAGACTGGTCTGTATTCTGGCAGTTGGGTGCTTGTTCCTCAAGAATTCATCAGTACTTGGGAGGGTGGCTGGGATAGAGATTGGACCCTTAATCTTTCGGGATGAAGCAATTGTGATCAGCTGTTTATAAAGTCAGATCAGAAATCAATCTATAAAAAATATGCAAAAGACATTTTTGCCAAAATATCTCTCTTACTGATTCAGATAATGAAAACCCTAGTTAGATCTATGACCCTTGATTATAACCTGTTGGCACTCAGTTTAGCTGCTTTAGAGGAACAGCAGAGCTGATGGAGCAGGTATTTGTAGTTCAAAGGAATTTATCTTTATTATATTTATAATGTAAATGCCACATTTAGGCTGTTGAAAGATGTCCTGCAGCTATGGCTTTGGACTACCAAGCTAGGTGCAATTGTGATTTTTTTTTTTTAAGGGTAGGAAACTTTAAATATCTAATGTGCCTTTGTGCAAGTTTTTGACATGATACTGTATAATGAGAGAGCCCAACTTTGTGTTGCCGTCTTCTGCTGTGCAGAGTGCAGCGTGTTTTACATGCTTCTCGTGTCCTTGAATAGGCAGCACTGTGCAATGATGACTAATACTGCTGCTCTTCGCAAGATCGTCCCAAGAACCCCTGAGAGAGGTGGGCAAGGGAAGAGCCTCTGTGGAGCTCCCTGCTTTGGGGTTGTACTGAGGGCCCGTGCATCCTCCCATGAAATGTACTCCTGACTGTTCCCTGTCAGGGGAGAGGAGAGCTTGGAGATCTATTAAAATAGGCGCTAGAAAGGGTCAATACCCTCTCAAATTTAAAATGCTATGGTTTGACACGAATAAGGGTTTTTTTACTGTGTGTTCAACATCAGGTTGCACTGCCCTCATGAACCCAGATGGAGACAGGTTGATTTACACCAGCTGAGAATTTAACTGTGGATATTTACTGTGTTGACATGTAACAGCCTCTCTGATCCTGCACTGTTTCGTTTCCTTCTGTGGAGTTGTTTGACTTGTTTGCAAATGCCATCATTTGTCTCTTGAATCTCTTTTTGGCTTGGTGAATGGTTATGGAAAGGAAAGAGAAAGAAAAGGAAAGAAGAAAAAGGAAGAAGGAAAAAAAAAACCCCTCCAAAACAGAAAGGAAGATTTGACTTGAGTAAACTCAAATGTAGCAGTCATCTGGAGATGATTGAAGGGGTGGATTTGTAAGAGTTGAATACTAGAATTACAGTCAAATTTTCAATGGACTATTCATAATTCTTCATATGTTTTGTGGAGAAGGACAGCACGGATGGGTGGAGGTAGCACTGAATTAGGGCTAGAAAATGTCCATGATGAATCCCATGTGTTACTTGTGACTTAGATGAGTATCTGGCCTTCTGGTTATTGTAAAAGTAGGAAGAACACTTTTGCTCCTTTCCCTGTTGTAGCAGGACAGAATGTGGTAAGTACATTTGTCTGTGGACAAAAGATTTCTTCTCTAGGGCTTTCACTGCAAGGTTTTTCATGATTGCTAATATACTGTGACAAAAAGAAAAATCAATGTAACTGAACTGCATTTACACCAAGTAAGTAGATTTCCAGACTGTGTTCTCTCCATACATGGAAGGCTGTGTGCAGCATGTATTTGAGACCCTATTATGTTTTGTTTGTTTGTTTTTCTTTTTCATTTGCAGGTAGAGGTTTAGTAATACGGTGCAGAGCTACCTGTGGCAAATTTTGAGGGCTGGAATGGACTGTTACTTTAATGAGTTCATTAAAAAGCCAATTTGGACTTTTATTAAGCAGAACTATCTTCCTTCACATATAGTTGTAAATGAAAAGAGAAAGATAATTCAATATACAGCAAGCAGCAAAGGAGAAAATCTAAGTGTAACTGAACACAGATTAAGAGCTTTGCAGGAATGTGACATAAGCTTGCATTGTATCTTGGGTGTGGTGGTTTTTTATATATGAAACCCCAGGAATTTAAGAATATGGGTAAACAAATATTTGCAGGACGTATTCTTAGAAGACAACGTGTACATCTGTCTCTTGTAATTTTTTTTTACTCTGTACAGCACTACCGCTCCAAAAATAACAGATAATTATGGACCAGCCTGTAAGCTAGAGTCACTAGATATTCAGAGTTGGCCAACATCATACTTCAGGCTTGCACACTATAGTGGTCACCATTGGTCAGTTTGGTGCAATTAATGTGCTGCTAAATTACAAGGAATTGCAAACGAAAATAGGCCAAATGTTAAAGCAACAAGAAATAATTACATCTTTAAAGTTAGAATTTATCTTCTGGTTGTCAAGATTAACACTTAATTCTCATTAAATACAGGCTGCATCATTGTTTGATCTAACTATCTAGACGGCTGCGAGGAACACAGCAGAGATGCAATCCTGTATCTATTAGGATCCAAACCCAAGGAGGAGTTTCTTTCTAGTTTGACATTGCCTGACTTTAATTCATGAGTCCACATGACTGTTTCACTAAAGGTCACAGTTTGCTATTTGTTGCCTGCCTTTTTAAACACATTTCTTTTTGTCAAGGAGATATATTTTTAGTTGGCTGCTTTTGGTGTAGCTGGAGTCAGAGTGCCTGGTCATTTCCTAAGCCTAGTGAGTCAAACCTGTGGACCTTATATTGCCTTTGTGTTATGAATTTCTGTTGGACTGCTTTGGAGCAGTTGTTCCAAAATGGCTCATTTCTTTTATTACTTGCACTTTTTTTTTTTTTATCCCCTCCTTCCCACCAAGTAAAAGGAAGAAAGTGGGTTGTTGCCTTGCAGGCAGTGTTTACACATCCTCAGCTGCTTCAGGCCACAAATGATCCTTTTTTAGACCTGCTGCATGATTAATCATGACTCGAGGTGTCTGGATAACATCAGCAAACATTGACCTAGTTCAGCCCATATCTCTCAACTTTCATCCTATCTTCAGTTGATTTCTACTCAATAGGATAACTCTGTGGGCAGTTATACCAGTTCCTGAACAGGGGTTTGTGATGAGCTTCATGGTCCAAGATATCTGTATGCATCATCCACAGCACTTTTAGTCAAAGTTACAAGTACTTTAAACCTGCTGTTTCTGCCCTTGGTGTTCCTGAGGTGGTGAGCACTGTGTAGTTTGTTTCTGTGTGCTACATATTCTTGTTCTTAGAAACACAAGAACGAAAGGTCGGAGTGTTGAATAGGATGAAAAGTCCAGTTCTCCTGCTGTTTATCTCTAGCAGTAAGTGGCCAGGACAGACTACAAGAAGGATAAACAGCTCATGATGCTGCGCTAGTGCACAGCAATGTGTTGTTTTCATTAATTTCCTGAGCCAGATTTGTCAGCCACATCATGCAAAAAGAGCCTGAGATGCCTGACAATTACTCTATCAATCAAAAGGAGGGGAAAAATGTAGATCTCCAAAGTTACTTCCCAATTTGAGTAAGACAAGAAGATTACACTAGCACTATACACCAGTGATATACACAACTTTTTCTCCTTTTTTTCACATATGTATGTGCTGTGTGCCAGATTTCTCCCAGGGCCAGCTATACAAGTGTCCTGATGCATGGGAAACAGTGCAACTTATCTAAACAGTAATACAGTAGAATTTAGTGATGCTTTGTAACTGAGACGATGGTCAGAAATACGTATGTATCCTTGAGGCCAAGAAATGGCCCAAAGGTTTGCCAGTACTGAAAAGATAAGTTGTGTGATTGATGCTGATCTTTGTAGGCAAGTCTATGCAGATAACAGCCTGGTAAGTGCAGCTTATAATCAGAGTATTTGATTAAACATGGTTTAAAAACTTCTTGATGGAAAAGAGCAGAATAGAGAGGGAAGAAAAGTCAATGTATGATGCCAAAGTTTGGGTACATACTCCTGTTGGTAAACAACAACTTTATATCTAATTAGCCTCCCTTGCCACAGCAAAATGCCTGCTGATGAAAGAGGAGCTAATTGATATACTCCACATCTGTGGATGACTTCTTATGCAAGGACATTGCTTGCTGTCGTGCTTGGAAGTCATAAAACAGCAGCTGGCCTGGGATGAAATATTACGTTAACCTTAACAGAAAAATTGCACTAGTGTGAATGCTGTGTTATTAATTACTGATTACAAATGATAAGAGCCTATTTTAGATGCTGGGGAAGAAATGACTCAGGGAGGGTTTCAGGTACAGTGTGCTTCATAGATTATTCACTGTGACATGATGGATGTCTTTGTAAGTCAAGAGGAATTAATCAAACAAGAATGTACAGTAACTACCAGCACTCAAGGCCAAAATTATCCCCAGGACATGCTCATTCAAGTTACTGCATTGCATTGGGATGAATTTTTGGGCACCTGTGTTTAATAAAAGACTTGTTACCTGCATGAAATTAAAAAAAATAGTTTTCACTCAAAATAGCTCTGATTTCTTTGATAGAAAAAGCAGCAGCAGAGACACTTCTGTTGAATTTCTCCAGTGCTTGACTCATATTCTATTGTTTCGAGAGCATATAAGTTTTAATATAAAGGCTTTCTGGAGACATAAAAGTATTAGAAGAACTATTTAATATACAGGAGACACTGCCAAAACCAAAAGGTTTGTATGTGTTGAAGGGGAAAAAGGATAACATACCTTACAAAACTAGGTATCTGTATGGAATATGTGGGCTCCCTGTTAGACAAGCACTTGAGCAGCTGAGTGGAGAGAAGACCTGGACTTTAGCACTTTGCTTGGTACCATTCAGCATCAGTAAGGCCTTTTGTATTTAATTGTCTCCAAATTGAGCCTCTGGTGACCTGAACCACATTTTTTTCAGTCAGATGCTTGATCTGAACTGAGTAATAGTCATATAGGGCACCTGCCTTTTCCTCTGCATTAAATTCATTTTTTTTTTCCTCCTTGGTTTAAAGTTACATACCAGAAAACTTAGGTAGTCATAACTCAAAATGCAAAGGGACGTGGTGGTTTTGAGGACTAGGATGCAAAGGGCAATGAGAGAGTAACAGTGTTTGCAAATAGGTATATTGAGGACAGATTTCTGCCACTGATTATTGCAGAAGTGGAGTGCATCTTATCTGCACTTAAAACACTCCAGCATCACTAGCTAAGTAGTTGTATCACAATATTCTCAGCCTGGAGCTTGTAAACTGTAGCCTGGTAGAAGTGCAATAATTTCCTTCTCTATTTATGCAGTGAGATCCAGGATTGCTTCCCTGTAAATACTCTAGACAAAGTAAGATTAAAATACTCCGTCTTGAAAGATGTGGCTGCAGAAGCCAGCATGTCTTTTGGCACTGGAATGCTAAGGAAATTCATGGTACTTCAGGGATGCAGCCTGTAGAGTTCTTGTACAAGTGTGTAAGTCATTAAGTCAAGCACAGATTGTTTAAGGACACTTTCCAAGTAGGTTTTCTCTTTGCTGAAGTTTTTGCGGGGTTATAAGGTGGGTTGAATGGGTGCTACAGTCAAATCCATACCGCTTGCTTAGAGCACTGGAGAAGCATGTTTCCCCTTCTGCAGAGCTGCAGAAAATACGCAGTGTGGGGATGACAGAAACTAGCTGTGAATTTGTACTTAATTTTTCCAGTAGCAGCAGCTGGAGAACACTTGGGTTGCATTGGGATTAATCTTACAGGTCTTTGGGGGTACTGATGGGTTTGAGGCAATTTGCCTGTGCATCCTTTGCTTTGCAGTAGGATGCTCAAAGCATGTACCTGGGTCACACTGTAGTAAGTGTCTTCAATCTCTCCTGTTAATACTGCCTTGGATTCTGAAACTAAATAGAAGAAATGAGCAGGATTTCAAGGTAACAGGCTCTTTATTAAGTATCTTGTCATGATGATCGGAGGCTATAGGAGAGGAAGAACCATGGTCATTTTAAGACTTTGTGTACTCATCTGTTGGCCTGCTAAAAGAAGGAGAAAATTACACTTGCTCCATCAGTCTTGTTTGTCCGATATGCTTAGACCCTTGCAACAACAGTAATTAACAGTTCAGTGAAGCTGGAGTATGAACTGGAGAGACCAGGGCTGTCACTGCTGGTGGGCAGGGCATTCTCCCAGAACCAGAGAACCAGGAGCCGAATTCCTGCAACCAGAGGATTCCTGTCCCAAGCATGGGGGAACACCCTAATTTCTGGTTGTTGAAGTTGTTCTTATGTTTACTTGTTTAATCATTAGACTGAAAGATGGGTTGTTTGAGTAATCATCACCTGAACCAGCCACTCTTAAACTGCTTTTATTCACTAGTTTTCAGGCTTTGTTTCTTACTTAAATGGAAGTGAAAACAAACTGGAAAAAAATATTTTTCCAAGTTAGTGTCTCTACAGCATTTGAACACAGCAAAACGAGTGTTTATATTGTGTATGTCTTTTTTTCCCTCTATAAAAAAAGTAGTAGCAATCATATTGGATCAAGCAGATCTTCCTTGCTCAATCAAACTGTAGGAGTTGTATATCAGATTGTGTATAGGATCTTATGTTTGAACAATTCCTACATTCATGAGGCAACAGCAAATTGCGGGAGCCAGAATAAAAAACCATATTTTATTTCCTTCATGCTGAGACTGTTGTGTGGTTGCATTGGAGGGGACAAAGGGTTTGTATTCTAAGGTTTCCAGCATACTGTCAGTGTAGATGTTTCTATCCATTCATAACCTGGGGAAAAAATGAAACCTAATCTCTTGAAAACTGATAGCAAAACTCCTAAGCTCTAAACAGACCAAACATTTAGTTAGATCCAGGGGATCAGAAGGGCCCTATAATTGCAACCATTGTTTTATCTCCCTTTTCACCATTCAACTCATTCTATTGCACCAGAAAGTGCTGAACAGTGTAAGTCTTATGCTGTAAAGATGTTTTTTTTTTTTTTTCTGGTCATGACATAATAACTATAGCCAAACCAAAAGAGTTGGCAAACTTACAGTGCACTGAAGTTTATATGTATTTCTGGTGCCTGGAAAATCCAGGAAGGAGTGTTCTTTCTTTTCGATCTTAAATCACATCTGAACATTGTTCTGAATGTGGTTCCATCACAGGTCTAAAAGCAGAACATCCAAGTTGCAGAGGAGCAATATAAAAATCACAATATTCCCATAGTTAGATTGCCTGGCTGCACAGCAAATTAGCAGGATTTTGTAGCTATCAAATTAATGCTGCAATATAAATCTTTTCTCTCTTCCTTGTAAACGTGGGCTGTCTCTTAGATAATTTCAGACAAGCACCTGGGGATTAGTAGAGGAAGTGTATATTGATTCCATTAGAGGACAGAAGATGAACATACAAGCTGGTGTAGGGAATTGACATTAGGGGCTGAAGTAACATAGACATCTCTAGCAGCAGAGGGCAGTTTTATCTGTTCAAGTCAGGCTTGGCTTTTGCCATGCATGCATTTTACTTATGAAATGTTATTTGAAGGAGTTGTATTTACTTAGCAATATAGTTAAAGTCATATTTTGGGAACTAAGCCTTGATGTCAGTAGATGGATGGAGAGCTGGAGAGCATATGGATAGTTGTAGCTTTCAGTTCATTTTGATACATTAAATATTCATAATAAGTTTGGTTGAAGGAAAAATAAATATTTCATTGAACAAGCTGAAATAGTTGGTACTTCTCCAAAGCATAACATCTTACTTAATGTAAATTGAATGAAGGTTCCTGTAGTGAAGGTGAGATGCAATATTAGGTAATTCCACAATTGCTGCTTTCTTTCTGTAAGAGCTTGTTGTGCCAATGATGTCACTCTTATAAATTAATAGCCAAGAATGGCTATTCTGAGCAGCCTGTGTAGGCACAGCAGGGCCTTCTCCCTTCCTTTTTACCATATCTTTAGACCTATAAAAACCTGTGTATAGGTTTTCTTACATTTAAATGTCACATACTTATGGCCTGGAAACAATTTCTTCCTGCACTTCCCAGGCATGGACACACTGTCGCTAAGTGGGCAAGTCCTTCTCTCGCGCCCCAATATGCTCTCTCCCATTTGTGCATGGTTTGCTGCTAATCTGGATCTCCATCTGAAGAATATAGGGGCTCTGCGCTCTGCCTAGTGCATGGGCTTGAGTCAGCAGAGACACATTTTCCTTTTTTCCATGCAGTTTCTAGCCCAGATAGGGCTTGGCCTCTGTTAAGGACTTAGGGGCTCTGGGGTAACGCAAAAAAAAAAAAGCAATATCCATATACAGCTATGTGGTTGTTTATATTTGGGAGTAAATTTTACAACATAGAAGATTTTGCATTGACAGTGTGATGGGGGAGTGCAACGCATACAGCTGAGTCAAGCCCAGCTCCTGAACATCCTTGTAGGGCTCAGTTACGCAACATGCAGGGTGTCCAGCTGTAGGATAAGAGTGATTCTACTGCTTTCTCTGCAGCTTTTTTTATTTTGTGTAAACTTGGATTAGTAAACTGTTGCTGAATTAGCAGCTGTGTGGAGGAGGTGAGGTTGTCTTCTTGCTGAGACCCCATTTCTCTGTTCTTGCCATTCTTCCTCCCCATTTCCTCCAACCCTGAAATCTTCTTCTCAGCCTGATATCTTCAGCTCTGCTCAGTCTCTGTCTCTCATTCCTACCTTTTATCTTACAAAGATGAGAATATTTTTACATGAATTACTGTGCAGGTTTATGATCATGGCTTTATCAGAAAGTGGTGGAGCCAGCCAGTGAGAGAAGAAGGGTGGACAGTTCATGGCAAAGCAGATAGACAGGAGAGGCTTTTCCCTCTGGAAATTACGCTCTCATTTATTTGTTTATTTTTAGTGAACTAGGCCAAAAAACCCAACAAAATGAAAGACTAAAAAAAAAGATTTTTGTCTATCTGCTGATAAAGAGAGCTCAATGTCTTCTTTAAAGTTTGTAAGAAGCAATATTTCCTTTTTATGGGAATGCAGGAAAAAATCTTTTGTGTCAGGGAAGTAATAGCAGGCCAGGCCTTTTGTTTATTTAAAATGGAGGGAGTTAGAAAACAAGTGGCATAAAATCTGTGGTTTCACCTCCAACAAACTTTAAAGAAGTCATGGGAAGCTGACATGTAAATGAACCGAAGGGCTTTGTTTTCCAAAGGGATGTAACAAATCTCTCTCTGTGTATCCTGCTTATGATCTTCGAATTACACACCTACCAATATGTTGCAGATGGATTAGTAGAGTTTTAAAGCATTATCTTAATGCCTTGCAGAGAGTATCATGCCCTGGTCCTCTTTGACAGACCCATGTCAATTTTCACCTGGGCTCATAAGCGAGTTACTGTATAAAATATTGACACTGGAGGAAGAAAACAGACTTTTTTACCCAAGTGTAAATGATCTTGAATCAAAATGCATGGGTTAGAAGAATGATTTCTTAGGCAGGTTTAATGAATAATTGATTTTTACTTCTCATGGCCTTATCAGCGTAATTAAATTGATGACTAAAGAAGTAGGACAGAAGGTATCATCTGCTAAGACACTGAACCTCCCTATCCAACCATTGGCAAAGTACTGCCATCTGTTATTAAAGGCTGTCCTGCAGTCATGCAGGTTCAAGATCTGTCTTCTCACTAACAAGTCAGACTTGTGTAAGTACCAACATAGTAAAAATCCATGTATTCAGTTGTCTGTATCTGAAAATGACCTAAATAAGGTTCCTTCCTTTCTTCCCTGCCAAGTCTGCTCCTTGTTTTAGTAGCTGTACATTGAAATTATTCTTGCTTTGTGTAGATTGGCTTTGCACAATGTATGTACGTATTGGCTTGTGTTTCCAATGGCTCTTGCAGATGTTGGAGCAGCCCCTTGTATCACACGTAAGAGGAGTCTCATCCAGCAGCCTCTGAAGTCAGCAGAAAGACTCCGCTGTTGCTTACTTTGCCCAGGCTTCAGTCCCTTATTTACACAGGCTTAAGGAAACGCTCCATTCACATTGGTTGCAGCTCTCATTGTGTTATAAATGCTACACAGAGCAACTGGTCCTGGAGAACTAATGTCTGTTCAATGATACTTAGCCCTGCATACTGAAGTCTGTGTCTCTAAGTGTGGGGACATTAATGCTTTTGTTGAATCACCATAATGATAATACAGTAATCATCACCATGTCAAAGTCACAGCAGTAGTGGCCCAGCAAGGCGCTGTTCTTGTATCCTGCTGTGCTGCAGCTATGTTCAGCCAATGCCATTGTCTGAGCTAGTTTACACAATGAGCACACCCTACATTTTATTACTGGCTTTGCTGTTAGTATTTCTTTGTCATCAGATTGTTATGTCTCTCATTCCACACTTGTAAAATGAGTTATGCCTATTTATCTGTTTCTCAGGGGCAAATCGGCAGTATAACCATGGTCTGCACAGTATTTTGATTGTAGAAAATGACAAGTATAATTACTGGTTACAAGTTAAATTGTGCATCTACCAAAACTACACCACAGCTGCCATGAGATGTATCTCTTACATTCCTCACTTACTTGAAGTCAAGCCAAATATTGGTTCTGACTATAAATGAATCTAAATCAAGCCATACCCATTTGATTTTCTGACATATAAGATTGTCACTACAGCATCCGCCAATATATATTGAATCTGAAATGTTCATCCATATGACATCAGGGAGAGCCCATGTTTGTGTGGACATCTTTACAGACTGAGGGCAAACTGCTTTCTCATACACAAATATGAACATGCGTGTGTGCATACCCCAGCTGCTACTAAAATCTATGAATTAGGGATGTGCTCAGTCCTGCCAACAAATTTTGTACTAGTCTTGATAAGTGACGTTTTTGTATGCCCAATGGTTTATTATACGTACAAAATATGTATTAGTAAACCTTAATTTTGATTGCACAAGATGTACTTGCATGACTGGGTGTGGTTGGCTTTTTGTATTCCAGCTGCCGAGCTTTGAGCTGGAACAACTAATTCTCAATGGGAAGAGTAATTGTTTCAACTCAGGATTAAGTGGCTAATCATTAGGAATTCAGCTGGCATGAAGTGCACAACATTAATCATGATACGCTAATGTGTCATTGATGTGGAGTTAGTGTGTACTCCACTGAAATTTGCTAATTAATAAGTGTGCTTTTACTGCAAAGAGTTAACGTATGCTCTGTTGTTAAGCAGGATATGGGACTATGAGAGGCTGAGACCCAAGGGTTTTTTAAGAGACTGTGCTGCCTTTATGTAGTTAGAATAGATTATTGAGGGCTGAAACCCTTAGAAAGGTACTTTTTTTTTCTTCCTGAAATCTGATACTAGGGTTGATACTAAAGATGTAACTTGAGCAAAATAGTGTACAATGCTAAAATCCTACATGCCCCAAATGTCCTGTATATGATGATCAGGGAGTCCCAGCTTGCACCAGCTGGGTTGCATGTAGCTGGGGCATCTCAGCAGGAGACAGAGATGCTTATGCTTGAGGTAGATATGGTCCACTGTGGAGGAAGGGACATTGCCACCTGCTTGACAACTTTCACCAGCACCCTCAGTCCCCAGGGGCATGGACGGCTGTGAGCTACAACCCAACATGCTGTGCCGGACATCTGCATCACAGTTCCAGCAACAGACAGTCCAAGTCCTGCACCTGGGGCTGTCTCTGCATATTCTTTCTACTGCATGTATTACCCTGAGATGATTTTGAGCTCTGTTCTGAAACTCCTGAAAATATGATACTATAACATAATGAATGATGATGAATATTATACTGAAGAGCATTTGGCTTATTCTAAATAACTTCAGATAAAATGTTGCTATTTTCCTGTGTTGCTGAAAAATTCCCTACTTGCCAAGGGGGCAGTTACTGCACGTCTGTGAAACAAAATTATTCATTTGCTTTGCAGCAACGCGAACTCCCATGTTGAGAATTGAAAACAGTCTCCTATGTTTAACGCCTGAGGGCACAAATGTAACCTGTTTAAATATAATTCTTCAATTATCCTTTGAATCATCTGCCTTCCAACTCTTCTCAGACTTGGTAAAATACCCTTCTGACTACCTATCAAAAAAATAGTACATCTGTTCTTTCAGTTCATTTCCCTAAACTGTAATCAAGCACTGTCTCTGTAATAAAAATGAAAAGAAATGTCTAGCTGTAAGAGCATTCTTCACTTTTATTATTGAAAAATGCATTAATGTTCCCTTATCAAATATATCCATTTAACAAATCATTCCATTTCCCTCCATCTTCAGCTTTTTTTTTTTTCTTAAAAAAAGAAGAGTCACAGAGAGCCATTCTTCCTTGTTCATAAAGGCCAGGCTTGATTTGTTTCTTGTGCTATAATTTCATGAAACCTAAAAATGGATTATGGTAAGTAGCCTGCTGACCTCTCTTGTTTAAATTTAGCTAAAAGATTCTAGGTCCTTACTATGTCTGGTCTAAGTTGCCATTTACGTTAAGGCAGCATAGCATGGGCCGCTAGTGGAGATTATATTTAGGTGTAGGGTAAAAGCTTGCGTGTCTTAGGTTGAAGTCTTATTTCCAGCCTGGCTTTGACAATTAGAAAAGCAAGCGGTTTATTCAGGTTTCTGAATGTTAAGTTTCAGGGACAGGTACTCAAGCACTTTTCAAAGTGCTCTCTTTCCTTTTCTCTGAATAGAGATAGAAATGGAAGGAGCTCTTCAACTGCTCAGCTTGGAGGCTTATTTTTTCCGTTTGTTGTAGGCGCTTTATGAAGTTCCCTGAGCTAGCAAAGGGATGCAGGCCAGGCATCTTAGTTGACCAAATCCAAACAGTGTTATTCTGCATCCACTTTTTGCTCAGTTTCCATTGGCATAAGGGTTACAGCAGGTTCAGGTCAGTGGAAAGTTGGCTTGAAGCAGCTGCAGGTGGGTGCCTTTTTGTGGGTCCTCACAAGGCAGCAGCGATATCTAGACATGTATCAGAGTGAGGTTTGCTTTTGGGCAGATTCCAGACACATCTTTCCAGGCAGAATCTGTCCAGCTGCCGGAGGTAGCATTCCACAGTCCAGCTCTCTAAGGTATGAAGAGAAACCGTGACCACCCAAATCCCCCAGCAGCAAAAGGCAAGCTCCCCACTGCTCCATCCTAATGCTGGGTAAGCTCAGGAACTGCTGATGTGCTGCACCAAAGGGAGCTGAGCAGACCAAATGGACCAGAGGATCTCCTTCACCAGTGGCCAAGCATCTTTACAAATCTGTTTGTAATGCCTGAGGCCTGTTTAGTTCAGGAAGAGGAGGAAATATATTGATTTTAAGAACTGTTGTTAGAGATAGCAGCTTGGTTGCGGTTTTCCCAAAAGACTGAGATACCATGGGTTTTCTGAGATTCCCCAAGTGTCTAGGATGTAGACGCTTGGAAAATCTCACTCGGGGACTCTAGAAGGCGGTTAAATCATACATTAATATCAGGCTTAGTGAGAATCCAGCAAAGTCAAGAGCAAGACCTGGAACCGAGTGCAATCATCAGCCTCCTGGGTGGAAAAGTGCCATGAGCAGCAGGGCTGTGCAGAAGCACTTCACTCCAGCTCATTCACAGTGTTTATGCTTTCGGTGAAGTGGAGGCAATTGTATGTGCATATTCAAAGCTGTATTCATCTTCGTGCAGTATTTGACTCCAGTAATTATTAACATTTGGCTGTTCTTACAAGTGCTGGAATCCTGAGGAAAACACAAGGTCCATCAAGGCTCTCTGCTTCCCCAAGCATACAGATAGCACACAATGTGCAAGTGCTAGGATTTCCAAGCTGCTTTTTTAATCTTAAAATATCACACATGTAGTTATTTCAATATGTCTGTAAAACATGATCATGCAAAAAGACAACAGTTGTGGGGGAAATAATATTGTGAGGAAATTAATAGGTATTTCAGAGCCTTAGCTTCTGATAAAATGAAAAATCTTTGATTTTTCAGTAGCTAAGAAAAATAAAGCCATGGCAGAAAAAAAAATCCTGCTGAAATGCCCTTCTAGAACAGAGCTAACATCGATAATTCTTGCTTTGTGCATTAAGTTTTAATGTGTAGGCAGGCACTCTGTGCATAGCAGGGTGTCTGTGGAGTCATCAGTGAGAACTAATAAATGCCTGTCATATGAAGAATACATTACAGAGAAAGCCAAGTTAAGTGAATCATTTAGTTACCATTAGTCATTTTTCATTAATATTTTTAATGATGGTTTTATCCACGATGCATTAGTTTAGGATAGAGGGGATAATTCCTGTGATGTTCTTTATTCCGTAAACAAAGGTTTCTTCCAAATTGTGTATGCTTCTAGGAATAAGGATGAATGTTTCAGCTGTGATCTCGCCACTATCCTTTTCTTTGTTATTATTATTAAAGACTATGGAAATCCAGATTGGAGGGGAAATAATTTAATCACATGGCTTGGTATTAACCACCACCCACCATTTACATTAATGGCAACTGTATAGTAATAACTGTGCTGGAAATGGAATATCCATAAACATGTTTAATACTGGGTATTAAAAATAGAAAGGAATTTGCTTAATACCAAATGTGCTATTCCAAACCAGTGTCCCATTTTGGTATATGCGTCTGCTGTGGAGACCCAATTCAGCCGTAACCTTTGAAGCACCACCAAAATGGGAACAGCTGGGATGGAGACAGGGAATGTCAGGGAATTGACGATGACCCTGCAGGTCTGGCTCTGGTCTCAAGTCACCACTTGGCAGGACTCCCTCTTCTGGCATGTACCTTGCTTGAGGGCTGGATGAAGCTGGGTTTCTGACAGCTGGGTCTGTCATTGTGAAAGAGTTACAAGAATAAATATGTTTGATCCTACCTATGCTTATAAATTTTTCCCTAGGAAAATGTAGCTCTGCCAGCTTATACTTTTTCCTTTTAATCTGTTATTTTTCATTGCCTTCTGTTCTAAACTCCCAGATTCTGAACTATGTATCCTGAAATAACGACATGGTTGGGCATATATGTGAACATGCATCCATCCCAAGGTGATGAGCAGTTAACAGGTGGAGTAAGGGGTACGCACTCCATTTGTGTGATAGAAAGACTTGTCAGTATGGATTTAGGATCACTCTCAACTTTGCATCATTCTTGGCTTGCATCAATACTGCTACACGTGTAAAACTACACTGCAATAACTGCAGAGGCTCCAAGGAGAGAGGGAAGAAATAAAGACAAAATTTTAGAAACTTTTAGAAATTACTTATTTTTTTCCTAATTGTGCCAAAACTGAAATTAAAGTTTGATGGTTCAGTATCTCTGAAAGCTAGAAAGGGACATTGTGATTCTCTCTGTGAAAAGGAGGCATTGCCTTTGAAAGCACCAAAAGCTCCAGCCCCCACTCTTTGATGAGTTGTGAAATATCAGCTTCAAAACATGTGATTGTCCTGGAACTAAAATTTGCACATATTCCAACTCAGACTAATATTATCCAGTGGGAAATGAATTCATACTGTAGGAGTAAACATATACAATCCTGTTTTCTTTGTGAAGCAAATTACCCTCACTGCTATTATCTATATAAAGTGTCCCAAATTATTTTATTATAAATATTCCAAAAGTAATTTGTGCCTATGTATGGATGTGAATTTTTTATTTTCTCAATGATGCTGAACCTTCAGATGCGTATGTAACCACAAACCAGATACATTACAGCTTCTGCTGCTGTTCTCCAGGAATAGTCACCCAGACAAAAAGAACAGTATTCAGCCATCCGTTCTTTGCCACGTTTTCTGCTACTGCTGAGTAATGCTGTGCCTTGAGGATCAGAATGTGTGTCCATAGTTAGTGGGACAGCAACCATGACATTTGTCTCTACTAAATGATTCCTAAATTTTAAACACTATACTTGGTGCAGAAATAACTTTTGTCTTCACTGCATGATTTTAGACTGATATTCATGGGGGTGACCCAGAGAGCCCCAGTCAGCTACTGAGATGTTGTATGAGCACTGTGGCCCGTTGGTGCAGAGCAGTGATTGGGACATAGCTGTAAATCTTTGGGGGAAATGAATTTAAGGGATGCTATCAAGCTGTAGACAATTTGCATACCAGATGAATCGTAGAAAAGTGATTGGGGCACATAAATATTCCACCTTTCTGGGCTGTGTCTGTATGCTGGTTATCTAGCACCAATAGCTTCTTTAATGAGTAGAAATATTTCACTGTTTCACATTCTCCAGGGCTTATTTTTTGTAAGTGAACTGCTGATTCAGTTCTACTTCACAAAATAACTCAGTCTGGCAATATTTCAAGGCTAAAAATGTCAGCTGTAGCTGCCTGCTATTTATCAAACAAGCAATTACATGGAACAGTGCATCATTCCATCAAACAATGTTTAAATTCTTGTAATAGTGCTTTACAAAGTAATGTCTCCTTTTTGCTTTTGTTATTCGGCAGCTCCCAATACTCTAGTTGCAGGCAGCCTGGGACTCATCAGAAACTCCTTGCAGCCCACTGCAATTGCTCTTTTTGATAGCACTTTCTCCTGGCCTCTGCAGGTTTTGAAGGGTCAGGGTTGGTTAAGAAATGCTAATGTGGTTTTGTTGCTACAGAGTTTATTGATCCTGTAGTTAGATTGAATCATCTGGCTGGGTCTTGATCTGCTTTCCCTCACTCAGCAGCCACTTGGCACCAAGTGTTTTATCGGAGTGTTGCTAGCACAAGGTCCCTTGTATATCATATTCATACATCATCTATATATCATCTATACTTCTTTAGATCTTACACAGAGAGCTGCAGGGATTTACACTAGAGCTTAGAGTTTGATCTTAAGGCTTGGATGGACTGCTTTGTCCTCAGAGACACCTTTTGCATCTGTACATCTTAGATTTGTAGGTCAGCATATGTCTTTTGGTGGTGCTGATGTTACTGTATTCATGTAACCAAGCCTCTGAGCTCTGATAAGGCAAGAGGGCTATTGAGTTAATCAGTGTTTTGATGGGAACATCACGCTGCAGAGGTGGTGAAAGGGGCCTGTGCTTCCCTCATCTGCTCGTTTCTGAAGCCTTGGTCCCAGGACAGAGATGGAGGTGTGTTTTTCAGGATTGCTATAAATAGCGCTCCAGGCAGACAGCACCATGGGGAATTTGAAAGCATCACTCTGGCATAAAATAACTACTACATAAAAATGCTAAATTTGCATGTTGTGGGCTCTTAGTTGATGCTGGGAGGGGCTTCTTGAGCTTCTCTTGAAGCTCAGTTTGGTCTCTGGAAATTGGACAGGCTTTTATCTCTTCTTCTCCCCCTTGTTGCCATGTAATGAGAAAAAAAATATTCGGAAGGCCAAATGCCTTCCACAGGGAGGCTGGTGCAGGCACTATAGTTTCCAATTTAGCCTCTTTTTGCCCCTTTTGCCAATGTCTCAGAGGGTGAATGCAGTAACTTTGCTGAACTCCTTGCCTTTGGTATGGTGGTAATTGTCTGCATCTGAAGTGCTCTCAACAGGATCATTTGATGGTGGAAAAGGAGAAGTAGGATGTAAACTGGGCCCTTTTTTATCGAGACTGATTCTGGAGGGTTGAAAGCAGTAAAATCCTGCAGAAATTTGGGTGGCAGGGCTTGGGCTTTATTTTTAATCACATAGGATTGTGTATAATAAGCAGGTTTCTGGAGTAGTGTGGTGCTGTTTTTTCATTCATGCTTTACAGAGCTAAGGAATGTTTTGAAGGAGGGAAATTCTCCTTGGTTTTAAGTTTCTGTAAATACCTCAAGGTGCTTTCATGATTTGAGTAGATGCACGGTGATCACCATTAACAAAATCAATATTTACTAACAATTTAAGGCTAAACTTGGAACAATGCAGGACTTCCCTGAATTTTGGAATACATAATGCTCCTGTCAGCTGAAACACTGTGATCTGATAAATAATGACCTCTGTAGATAGCCATATAAATAAATATCTAAGCTCATGTGGAAAACATGTCCTTCATGGATAATTCTGTATCTTTTGATAAAAGCCTTGAAAAACACTGGCAAGATACCACTTCTCTTGCTCATTAATTTTCCCCCAGTATCGCAGACATCCTAGCAAACCCAAAATTGAAGTCCTAAAAATTGCATTATGCTGTCAACTGCTGTCACAAGAGTACAATAGTTGTTTTATCACTGGCAGTTGCTACTGTAAGCAATGACTTCTAAGCTATATCCCTAAATTTGAGCAGTGAGCAGTAAGTTGTGTATATTAAATCAGTTTAAAATGGAGCGGAGATGAGATTCCTGCCCGTTAACATGAGACTTAAAAAGGATTAATAAAAGCTAAAAAAAGAAGTCCATTATGGCTGCTGCAGTCATAAATAAGCTTTATAGTTAAGTCTAACTACCAGATGTCAGGGAATCTCTGGTACTTCAATGTAGTAATTTTCAGTCTTGTTCCTTCCCATTATAGAGATGGTATTGAATTTGCAAGGTATTGTTTCTGCTGTCTGCTTCCTGAACTCTCTCTTTTGACCCTTTTTTTGATGAGTTGACTGCTTGTGTGACACCTGGCAATTACTGTTCTTTGAAGAGCCTGGGCTTATATTAACAGGTTAGGAGCCTTGGTGACATGCTGCAAGCTGATTAGGTGTATGCCCTAAGTAAATATTGTGATATAAGGAAGACTCAAGTGAAAACTGGCAAAGAAACCTCAGCTACCTTTCAGCACCACAGAACACATGTTGATGTGTTCTTCAATACATGAAAGGGCTGGACTCATCACCAGAGTGCTGCTCACCAGTGAAGCTCTTCATGCTGTATTGAGTGAGGCTCTCAGTGTGTTAAAGATTTTTATTACACTCCTCACTGTAACTCCCAGGTTCTGCTGGCTTCTACATTACCCTGGCACTGCTGGATGCTGAGACCTTCATTCAGCACCATTATTAGGCAAGAGCAGAGCTCGAAGAGTGAACTTGAATAAATTGCCAAATTGAGGCTTGTATGGGGAATGCTGTATTACTAAATCTCCGTCCTTTTTACATAAGATATTAGCTACAGTTGCTGTCTGCCAATCTGACTGTGTGGGTGAATACTCAAGAGGCAGTGATTAAGGAAGCTGAACTATGTGGTTGTTCTTCCTTTGCTTTCTTCATTATTCATAAATTCACAGTTAGTGTCTCTGGTTAATAATTCTCTATACTTCTCTACAGCCTTCAATCAGAGGATCTCTAGTACCTTATGAACATCAATGAATTAGCATCCTTCCACCTTGCTGTGGGCACCTTTAATCTTGCACACTGTCATGCCCAGTGTGCAGATGTGATCTGTGCTGGCCTCAGAGCACTCAGCTTTTATTTTTGAAGGTCACTATTCCAGTTTACTGAAACCAGCCATCTAGTCTTAAAGTCAAACTCTTGAGCGAGAGTATAATTTAGATTTGTTTCGTATTACGTTATAGGCCCATTTAGTAAAAAAATCCAAGGCAATATATGTGCATGTGTTTTACAGACTGAAGAGTCAAAGAGGGAATAACAGAAGAAGAAGTTTTAAATAGGTACAAAACCAAACCAGGAAATATTGAGTTAAATCTTTAATGTATGCCCTCTCTAATACTCAATGCCTAAGATACACCTGTTTGAATCCTCTTGGGGGTGTGTGGCCCAGCAGAGGTCATCAGAGATGTTTATTAGAAGAGATACTCCCTCTGTTTCCTAGGATGTTTGAGGCTAGTACAGACTCCACGTGGAGTTGTCCTCTGCTTCTCCCCAGTCCAGCTGACAGAAGGGATTCACAGAATCACAGAATAACCAGGTTGGAAGAGACCCACCGGATCCTCGAGTCCAACCATTCCCACCAATCCCTAAATCATGCCCCTAAGTACCTCATCCACCCTCACCTTAAACACCTCCAGGGACGGTGACTCAACCACCTCCCTTGGCAGACCATTCCAATGCCTAACCACCCTTTCCGTGAAGAATTTTTTCCTTATCTCAAGCCTAAATCTCCCCTAGCGGAGCTTGAGGCCATTCCCTCTGGTCCTGTCCCCTGTCACTTGGGAGAAGAGGCCAGCACCCTCATCTCCACAACCTCCCCTCAGGTAGTTGTAGAGAGTAATAAGGTCTCCCCTCAGCCTCCTCTTCTCCAGGCTAAACAACCCCAGCTCTCTCAGCCGCTCCTCATAAGGCCTGTTCTCCAGCCCCTTCACCAGCTTTGTTGCTCTTCTCTGGACTCGCTCCAGAGCCTCAGCATCCTTCTTGTGGTGAGGGGCCCAGAACTGAACACAGTACTCAAGGTGCGGTCTCATTTTTACATGAGTGTTTGCTAATATGCTGCAGGCACTATTAGCTGGGGTTTAGGTTAACATTATGGTGAAGGTAGAAGAGGAATGCCGTCCTACCTTGCCTCAAATGGCTTAGGAAGACCAATATGACGCTTTCTGCAATCAGAGTTGCCAGAGGCTGGTGCCCATGGGAGCAAATGAAGGATACTGTTTACTGTGTCTGTGCTTTGGAAGTAAAACCCAGAGACTTTCTCTTCTTGCTTTTGAGGTTTAGATTCACAACACAGAAGGAGAATTGCTGGTGGGTTTCCCTTATCTGATAGTTTCATGGATGTAGCTGATCTCTCACAATATGAAGAAAGTCTGGTCTGTAACTTAAGACACTAGGTTTTTTTAGGATTCAGTTCTTACCACTGAGACTGAGCAGGCTGCAGCCATCTCACCTGATAACTAAGCAATAGGAGTGGCTGGGAGAGAGACAATACCATGGATCATCCCACATATTGTTCTCTGCCTTTTGGAGTGAGATCACAGCCTTCATTTTCCCGTCTGCTTTGATTTTCTCATAAGTGACCTAAATTGGTCCAACCTTGTGTTAAAAGGAAAAAAAAAAGGCATCTGTTTTGGTTAAAAACTTCACATTTTCCACTGGGCAATAATTTGTATATTTATACATGTGTTTTAATAACTCTGGGTCTTTGTTATTAACGTAGTGTGATAAATAAAGCAAAAGGTATTTGTAACAAATACAACAGAAAATTTTTGGTCTAAGAAATTGAAATAAATGAAGTGTTACTTAAGAGAGAATGAACAAATTAGACCAACTGAGTATTCTTGAATTCATGGAAACCTTCATTCTGGATTTGCCTCCAGCCTTCTGATTCAATCAGTATCCCAGCAGCCTTCCTAATGAAGTTATGTCTTATCTAATAAGCTCTTTAGGCTTATTAGGCTTTGCCTAAGTTTCAAGATAAGATTTGCATCTAAGAAAGAGAACGCTCTTCCCATTAGAAATCTCTCCAACAAAGTGGGTAAGTTTTCTTCAGCACAGAGTAGACTCTCAATCAGCAAGATTTGAAGTTATTAAACAATGAAAATTGTTGTTTGCAAAGGAAGGTCAGTTTAGTCATTGCTTAGAGAGGTGCTAGAGCAACAATTTTGGCTGTCTGTACAAAGGTTTGATTTCCAGCTTCAGCTCTGGAGGACTTTCACTTCTCCTTCACATTTGCTTTACTTTATCAGTCTTTGCCCTTCAGCAGGATTGTACAAGCGCTGCTCTAACATGAACCTACGCATGCCTTCATCAAGTAAGCTGTTTCTGATGGCACATTCATTGAAACCCATCTCCATTTGCCTTATCTTGATTGTACTGGGTTCGCAAGGTGATGTGTTGCATGACTCATTAAATGCCTGATACATGCTAAGTCTTTTCAAGATTGACGAAATAGACATGGAGAAAATGTCAGTAATCTTCACTATAAATGCCAGTCATTTTCTTATCAGCACACCTCTGTACAGCTATTGTGCTTCGTTTTTTTCACTTTCTTCCTGCTCAGCTTCCATAACATAAAAAAAATTTGCAGCAGTAACTGAAAGTGTCCGCTGTTTCCACCCTGGAAATTACAGCATTGTGGGATTTTTTTCTTTCTGTTTGCTCCCACTTTGCTCCTTCTCTAATTCTTTCTTTCCATGTATCTGAGAGATTGATGCTAATAGGTCAACACGGTTTTGTGTACAAAGAGATGCAAGGATGGAGCTGCTGAGGGTCAAATCTCTTCTGTATGGAAACGTGCTTGCTGAATTTGCTGAGTGGCTCTGCTGGTACCCTCTGCCTTGAGCCCACAGTGTTTACCAGTGTGAAACAAGTATTACAGCAGTTTTAGCACAGAAGACATGAGTAATGCAGATGCTGCACACTGCTGTTCGTTGTCTCCTAAGCAGTTCTTTGTGCAAAGGGCAATTTCATTTATCAGCATAACAGCTGATATGAAACATATTTCTATTCTACACTGTGTTCTGAAGTAAACAGCAATAACATATGGTGACAAACCTTAATGTAAAATATACTGTTCACTGGAGTCATCCTTTAAAATCAGCAGCTTTGCATAAATCTGTTACTAAGACAAACATGCAGGTTGTATAAAATTACTATTAATAAAAGCTCCAAAGGTAGTGTGTAGATTTTTACAGCAAAAGTAGGCAGTGCCTGGGGTGATGTAATTCTTCATTTTGTACCTACACATTACATTCATAGAATCATAGAATAGTTAGGATTGGAGAGGACCTTTAAGATCATCTAATTCCAAAGCCCCTGCCACGGGCAGGGGCATCTCACTAGGTCAGGTTGCCCAACGCTCCATCCAGCCTGGCCTTGAACACTTCCAGGGATGAGGCAGCCACAACTTCCCTGGGCAACCTGTGCCAGTGTCTCACCACTCTCATGGTGAAGAAATTCTTCCTAATGTCTAGTCTAAATCTGCCCCTCTCTAGTATATACATTCCCCCTCGTCCTGTCACCACAAGCCTTTATGAATAGTCCCTCTCCAGCTTCCTTGTAGGCCCCTTTCAGATACTAGAAGGTCACTATGAGATCTCCTCGGAGCCTTCTCTTCTCCAGACTGAACAAACCCGACTCTCAGCCTGTCCTCATATGGGAGGTGCTCCAGCCCTTGGATCATCTTTGTAGCCCTCCTCTGGACACGTTTCAACAGTTTTATATCCTTCTTACATTGAGGATTCCAGAACTGGACACAATACTCCAGATGAGGTCTCACAAGAGAGGAATAGAGGGACAGAATCTCCTCCCTCGACCTGCTGGCCACACAGGATGCACTGATGTTTTTAGTTGTTGTTAAGAAATCAAGGACTTTTTCAGTTTCTCATCCTCTGCTAGTGAGCAGGTGGACAAGAAGCTGGGAGGGAGTGCAGCCAAGCAGTTGACCCAGCCTGGCCAAAGAGATATTCGATGCCATCTAATCTCATGCTCAATACACAAACACGAAGTTGGCTGGGGGGCAGGGTTTATTGCTTGGGGACAGCCTGGGTGTCAGTTGTCAGGCAATGAACGATCTGTTACCCATCACCTCTTTTGTGTATTCTGTTGTTATTATTGTTGTCTTTGTTCTGCTCTTCCTTTGTTGTCTTATTAAACTGCCTTTATCTCAACCTGTGAGCTGCTCTTTTTTTCTCAGTTCTCCCCATCCCACCAGGACAGGATGGAGGAGTGATAGAGAGTGGCTGTGTGGTCGGAATTGCAGCTGGGGTTAAAACCACAACGGTATTAGAGGTACTGATGCTTACAGAAATGGGAGAATAAATACTGAATGTGCTGCTGTACCTGTAATATATGTTGGTGATACCTACAAAATTTAATGTTGCTTTATCTGTCATCCATATATAGCAACCTGGAAGTTTAAGGAGGTAGAAACCTTTGACTATGAAGTGAATTTTTTATTAACTATTTTTTGTGCTGTTTTCACCCTGTTAATACTTCAAGCAATTCAGAGAACAAAGAGGAAAGACACAGCTGCCAGCCTGGGGCAGCACAGGGATTCCTTCTGTCCTCCCCTTCAGCATCCTTTATAACCTGATGCATATCCTTGATGGTTTAGGTTGGAAAGGGGGAAAAAAACTCCTTTCTAAGAAAGATTCCAGAAATATCTTTTCAAACTGAGTTCAGAAGGATGGTAATGTTTTTAGTTATTACCCTAGGCATAGCTTTAGAACAAGCAGGTTGCTTGGAAGGGGTGTTGGAGCTGAAAGCTTCTCCCTCAGGCTGTTACTGAAGATAGTGGGACTGTACCTAACTGGACATAGACAGAGTTAAGTTGGTATTATTCAGACTTGAAGTGTAGAGGGGGGAAAGGCAGCTTGAGGGGGAAAAAAACCCTAGCTTATTAGGCTAAATTGAATATAGCAGCTCATTATGACTGAAGTGCTTTAGCTGTAACAGCCACAATCCATGGGACTCCCAATTCCCCATTTGTCAGGATTATAGATGTCCTGCTTGGAAACACTGCTACTGAGTGGGCTTCCCCTTTTGGCCTACTAGGAGCTTCAAAAGCTCTTCCAAATGTGCTCCCCATGAAGTCTCAAACTTGTTTGGTCTTTGTGCAGTACAGATAACATACTCCATGGTTACATTTGCGAAATTGTTATTAAAATGAGAATAATATTGGTATGGTGCTAGGAAAAGAAATCCTTTTTTTCCTTTTTCCTTTTCATGTCCTAATTTATTTCAGAAAACAAACTTACTTTAAAGTCAAGGCCCGGCACTATGTGGCTTAATTTAGTCTACTTCTGAATGAAGCTTAGAATAACATATAAATCTGTAGTCAGCTTTTTGCCTCTACAATGTCACTATTCTCTTTTGCCTCATCCTACTTTAATTTCTACTGTCTATCAAGAACAATCTTCGTCTCTTCTCCACCTGAGGAGAAGACAGAGAAATTGAGACCTCTAGCCTAGCCTGTATGCTTTAACCCTTCTTCAACATGATCAGTTCCTGCAAAATAAAGAAAATTATATTAGGCAAACTTTGCTAGCTTATTCCAGTTATAGAAGTGTTAAGAACAAAGGGTCATATACTTAGCTGACATAAATAAACATGATATTCCTGGATGCTTTTACAAATGATAGTTGATATAGAATTTGACCTCTGCTTTTAAGTTAATATTTGCCTATCTCCTGTTGCTTCTGGGAAGATAAGTTACTTTCTCCCAGCCCTGTTATTGAAGTCTCAGCATTATCTGTCTACTCAATTATGATAAATATTATTTTTAATTTTATGCAGTTACAGTAGTGCATAAAATGTGCAAATTGTGTAAAAACTATGCTTAGTAAAAAGAAAAAATCTGCTTTGCATTAATGGATTGGAGGTAAAATTCCACAGTCAGCTGAGACAAGTGAAGTTGGAGACTGCTTTGACATTTCAGCTTGAACTGTTCCTCCAAACTTTATATTTACATGAAATATTTAATCCAAACACATAACTACTGGTTTAAAATGACAGCTGTTTCCTTTTAATGTGCGTAAAAATATTGCAAAACCCACAGGAATTTCTGTAATGAACTTTTCAAGTCTTCCCTCTTTTTTTCCCTGGATCTCCTGTTGAGGATAACATTTATTGCCTTTCAGTATTACTGTGTAAGAAAACCTGATGGCAACTTTACCTAGAGAGAGCTATAGGAAATCCATGATTTAGTCTAAAACATATGCTTAGAGGAAAGGTTGCTTTTAGGTCTCTACTCATGCACTGAAGTACTTGTTTAGGAGTCTCCAGAGCTGGTCTGCAGCCATTCCTTGTCTTCCCATCACCGCGTCATCTGCTGTTCCCTGTGCAATAACAGCACCACTACTGGAGGTACCTGTGAGGAAATCCCATGTTGACCTGGCTTGGGTTTGCCCTGCACCTTTTAAAATTGATTATATATTACAGGAGCACTGGGGAGTCAGTTGAAACTGTGGTCCATTGTACAAGAATCCCGTCTTGTAAGTAGGTGAGGTGGATGGGAGGTTCCCATCCCTGTTTTACAGGTGAGGAAATGAAGCATAGTGAGATTACATTGCTTGGCGGAAACCACAGAGGAAGCCAAAGGGAGAATAACAATTGAATGAAGGTCTCGAGAAGACTCTTCTTTGCCTTTAATTAATCCGTCAGAAACACGCCGTGGTTTCTTATAGAGTGTATCAGTAATTACAAAAGCATATACAGCAGCAGCCTGTCTTTGGAGGGATGCCCAGACAGGAAAACAAAACTGTTTGTTGAGCAAGGAATGGGATTTGTTTGAAGGCACTATCAATGAAATTTATTTTAAGGTAGATTAGTAGATAGATGTTGGTGTGGGGATGCAAGATGAACTCCATACAGTGAGAAATGCAGCAGTTATCATTCTGTTAAATTACAATATGAACATTCCTACTAATTTATTAACAAGTCTTCTAGTGGGTTTCTGTGTCTGGAAAGAATGTTGCTGTCAACAAATGTCACATCTGGCACTGGGAAAGAATGTAGCACCTTTTATTGTTGTGTTAAAGCAGAAGTGGAGCTTGCTGCATGTGGCTTTTCTGCACAGTGATGTGCAAAGTGTAGGATCTGTCCTGGGGGTGAGCTTATATTGCCCTTTGGAGGCAAAATAAAATAAAAAGGCAGAGAAACCTTACAGATCCTGCATGTTTTGGTAAGGAGAGTGTAAAAACTTGGACTGATACTCCTCTCGGTGTCTTACATACCCGAGTAGACTTTATTTCTGCTAACTCTCTAGAGGGGATCGCCTGACTGGAGTTCTCTGAATTGGCAGCATTATTTAGTACTCTGTATTTCATAACGATGATCCCATAAAAAGTGAGGAAACTGGCTGATGGCTTTTTGGTGTGTCTGTATGGCAAAAGGTAATGATTTTTGTAAATTAAATGTCTGCCTTAGTAGTTTCTTTAGTAATGCTGGCTGCAGTTGTGATGGCAATGGCAGGCCTGTCCAGATGATCTGAAGGACATACTGAAGTGTGGGTGGGTTGGAGCTAGCCCCATTAATCTATCCCTTACCATGTCCCTGATAAGTGTGGCCATGAGGATCATTCTGCAGAAGTGAATGCTGAGCTCAGGACCCACCCTGGCTGCTCTTGGCTTCTCCCATCTTTCAGCAGAACTGTGTTGTAGCTCTGCTCAGTGAAATTTGAAAAAAACAGTCTTGCAGGACCTCTACACAGATCTGAGTCCTCTCTTAGCTGCAGGTAGAAGTTGGCTTTGGTGCAGTCTGCTGAGGATTTTCAATAGAAATTTCCTGAGAATTCTTGAAAGCCGTTTTCCTATTCAGTGTCATTTCCTTACATGACAGCAGTCTTTTCTGAAGGAACACCCTAAATTACTAGGAAAGTTGATTCATCTGTTGCCTTATTGAAGAATAATCTTTAGTTCATGATCTGTTCGCAGTGGACTAGGTGCTGCTTAGGCATGGATTTGAGGGAACGTTTGCCTTGTTTAATGGCTTCAGTATTATGCCCGTGGGGTTTAGTTAAGTCTTTCTTGGCATATAAAAGCTTGAGAGGCTGATAAGGCACACAAGTTTTGGTATTAATGAATTATTTCTTCTAAACCTTACTTTTATACGTGATTCTGTTGTTGAAGATTAAAATTTATTTAGAAGAATAACTAGGAGAAACAGAAAACTAGAGACAAGCTAGGAGCTGCTCTGTGCCTCTCTAGAGGTTGTTGGCATTTTGCAAAGTCAGACACTTAAGGGATTAAACCATTAATATACAGCTGATGATAAGAAGCAGGGTTTGATTTAAATCCCTATTAATGTCAGTAGAAATAATTCTTGTTGACTTCAAGAGTGGTCTTCAGATCTGACCGTATGCTCCTAATGCAGGAGTTTGTATGTATTTGAAGTAACCCGACTGGACAGTCCTACGTATGAGTTGTCTATTGCTGACAGCAAAAGTGCTCGAGCATCACTTGGTGAATTTCTCTTGCTCAGGAGAATGATGGATACAAGCCAAAAGGCTGGAGGTGAAATTTTATCTTCTCTAATAAAAGCTCTCAAAGTATTCAAAGCTGTCTGTGCAGTTTGTACTGTCTAACCTCCTGGACTGTTTGTTTTGTAGGAAATAATATTGGAAAACTCAGATACATTTTTTCAAAGTATTTTTTCCTTCCCAGTCTCAGAGGAAGTGTTTATTGATGTGTTCCTGCAGCTTAGGAGACCGCACTGCAACAGGCTTATGAGAATCTTTCATGTTATTAAATCTCCGTGAAAAATCACAAATAGGATTCAGTTTATTCAAATACTTACATTGTTGAAATGACTAATTTTTTTTTTTTTTTAAAATTGGTTATAGTATGTGGTAGTTAGGTATTTCTTTCCCAAGTGAACAAAAATTAACTTTACCATGAATTTCAACTAAAATATTTTAATTGTTTTCCTTCCTACTTCTACATCTGATTATCCCTCTGCAAGGGATAAGGACAACTCTCATGATCTTTTTCTCTCTGAGATACCTCAGGAAGCGATGTAGCCCTGGTCTGGATAAAAGGGAAGGGACAAGGGTGTCTGCAAATGAGCATGTGGTCAAGTCTGTGCCCTGTAACCGATCTCATACGTCTGGATTGTCTAACTGCAGGGTGAATACTTGCATACGAAGCAGCTGGGACGTTCAGACCTCTGTCCTAAACCTAGACTGGGATTCATTAGGTCATTCTCCTTGTATTGTATCTTGGGGAATTACCTAAAGCAGTCTGGGACTCACCAAAGCCAAAGTTAGGGGGTTTATGATCGCTGCAAGACCACTCAGTGCCGCATGCGGCAGCAGCAAAATGAGTGGCTGTTTGTTCATCCCGCAGCTAAAGAAAGAAGAAGAAAGCAAATTCTCCTGGATGAAACCCCAGATCTCTCTTCATCCTGAACAGCTCAACATGGGCAGGAAAATTTCCTTTTTTTATTATGTTTGTGGTGAAATGTGCTGTTAAAACCAATTTCCCCAGAACCAGCACAATTTAATGGTGATATATGCACTGAAGCAGGTCTGGTGTTTAGATCCCTACTTGACTCTTTGTTATAATGTTACCACCCAGGCCACCTCTAAATTCAGGGGTGTGAATGTTTTTCTAACTAAAAGTAAATCTTTGCAAAGGTGATTCGTTTTTTATTAGTGATGCTTAGGATTTTGTTAAAAATAAATAGACAATTCAAAGTCCTCAGCCCAATGCAGCAATCAGATGGTGAAAGATAGAGCTGTTTGTTTTCAAGTGTTCATGCTTTCAGAGATAGACAGGAAAATACAAGTAAAGCAAAGCCCCACTGTCTGTACAGCAACTTCATATTTGGGTGATAGTAATAGTCTAATGATGGCAATGTCGATCTCAGAGCAAGTAAGTTTATTCTGCCCAGCAGCACTGGATCTGTTGTAGCTATACCCATAACTGTGATCTATCAGAACAACTGTAATGTGTGTGGGGAACATAAAGCTATATACCCACAAAACAAATTTCAACAGAGTATACCAGGCACCTCCTAAACGGGTGCTTGGTGTCCAGACTGCTTATGCTAAGCCTCGGAAGTTGCCCCCTTGACATGTGAGAACGAGTCTTTTAAATGAAGTGGAAAAGGCTGTGGAGATAGTGTTTAGTTAAGCAGCTGGATGCTGTGGAAATTATTAGCATTAGCGCATTCAAGTCCTGATGTCCTTGGCAATTTTCAGTCACCCAGCACACGACAAAGTGAAACACTGGTATAGATGTGTTAACAGGGAGAGCTGAACATAATAGCAGGCATTGTATTCTCATCATGCATTCAGCAACATGCTGTAAAAATTATCAGAGGAATATGTCAGCAGGATGTAAGCATTTGCTAGTCATCTGTCTTCTGGGATTTCAGCCTGACAAGGGCCCTTGGTGACGTATCTTCTTACTTCCCAGTATCAATACAACAAGTATTTGAATATTTCCATATAATTTGTTCCAAGGGGAATACAGAGGATATGAGAGAAGGAAAAGAGACTGATATTACTGTTCCACTCAGAACGGGGTTGTTTTTTTCTCCTTCTCCATTAGTAAACTGAAAAACACCATCAGTTAGGGGGAATGTTTGATCTGAAACAAGTAGTGGAGATGTTATTATAGCATTTTTCTTCTTCAGAGCTCTGCCCACTGAGACCCGTAATCCCAGCATGGAGGGATGCTGGCTTCTTTGTTTTGCTGTCTTAACATCAACCACTTTCTTAGGGGATTTTTGACAATGGTTTCAGTGCATGCTTCACAACCTACTGCAGAAAAATTGAAGGTGAAATCCTGGTATATTGCAAGACAGCACCTGAAGGTACATCCCTGTCTTCCTCTTCTGAGAGGGGTTTAATATCAGTGAACACAGGGCGCAGCTCCCAACACAGATGGTGTATTGTGTACTGTTGGGCAATGAACTGTGTAATCATGAGGTCTGCTATGAACAGTGTTTTAAAGGCCTCTTTCAGCACTCCAACACGACTTTGTTGCTGCAGCTAGCAGCGCACGCTGGGCTAGTCAGGACAGTAGTGGCCAGTGATAAACATGGAACTAATAAGGAAGTATCTCATGAAGGTCCTTACTGATCCACAGATGGAGAAGAACTACCCCTGGTGCTCTTAAATAAAGAGAAATTTTTAGTAACCCAGGACCTCCTGGGGAGAGGGGGAATAGAACTGTTTGGGATCGGATGCTCTCTTGACCCAGTATTGTTTGCTCATGTTTGGAAACTTGGCAGCCTTTAGCTGTCATTAAATTTTGATTCTTGTGTCTTTAGAAAATGCTACAGGAAGAGGTACAGCAGTTTTGGCAGAGTTTTCATGTTGATTATTAACTGTAAATTTTAATATGTGCCTTATAGTTTTTGTAAGGTAGGAAAATCTAGTAGCTGCTCTCCTCCTTTAAATCTTTTGCTTTCTATCCTTTCAGCTGGTTGTTGTGTTTGTTCCCAAAGAAGCAAGTTTTGCTTCGAAGAGCACATGCTATGGCATTGCAGATGAGTAGTGGGCTCAAACTCTCACTGATGTTTTGGGGAACAGATAAATGTTTTAGTTTAGCTGCCAAAGTGATCCTTAACTGATTGGCCTTTGTGTCAGTCCTCGTGTGGAGGGAAGATTTTGCTTTGCCATAGGCAACTCAACAGCTGCTCTGCTCTAATACTCTGATTTTAAATACACTTACTTTCCTCTCTCGGTACCATTTTACACTTTGCAGAACATCTTTTAATCCTGCTGTAGTTTCCACTATGCCAGTTTTTTATCACTTATTATTTACTGTAGTGTTTTCCTTGACTGCTAATGAATTTCCATTTCATTGTGAGTCATCTTGTCCTGGAAAGCTATCAGTCATCTTCACCTCACCAGGCAGGCTTTGCGAGTAAGAAGCAGTAGGTAGAGAGGAATTGAAGTGAGGTCACCCAGCTTTGCCTTCGCATTCATTCCTATGGTTCCCTTATACTTTAGTGGTCACAAGTGGTAACATATTTTTGTTGAGACTAATCATAATGAGATTTTTTAAAAATCTCTGCAGCTGGATGTTTATATTGGCACCAAGGTATGCCTAACACGTATTTTACAGGCCAAAGGGCTAATTTTGAGAATCCACTAGCAGCATTTCAATGCTCCATTATAATGCCTGCATTTGTAAATTGAAGCTTGGAATAGGCTTGGTTTAAAAGCTGAGAATATTATATGATCTTTAGGCCAATGCTGCAAGTTTAGGCCCTGATACAAAGTCAGTGGAAAATCAATTCATCTTTCCATTTGCCTTAATGGACTTTTGGATCAGACCCATACTCTTGAAAGCATTTGAGTGCATGAATAGCATCAGGTATTTTTAGACAGGTTTTAAATTTGCAAACCTGTGTGGTTGCTAGTGGAACCCCCAGTATGTAGGTATCTGCAGATGGAGAATTCTGCCCTCACTTGCCTGAACCAGAGACCTTGTATGCTTGTATCCAAAAAGGGGAATCCCTCTTCAACTCAGTCTAAAATATCAGGTGCTTTTCCAAGTAGTTTATGAAAGAAATTATACCTTATAAATAATACTGTAAAAAGTCAGTCAACTCTCCTCCTTTCTTCTGTGTGGTGTTTGGTGCCCTTCAGGTTTAGCTATGAGGTAATGCTCTGAGCCTACCACTGCTGTCATACAGCAGCTACCTTTACTGGAGTGCCACAGCGGCTGAAAGAGTATGAACAGAGCTCTGGCAAGACTAAAAAATGTTTTCCAGTTTTTAAAAAAGTCAACAGAAGCACTACTAATCTGCATCATTATGCTATAGATCCTTCAAATGCAAATGGTTTATTACTTTGCCTGTACAATAAATTCACTGCAAAACCAACTCTTCACATTCCTTATGTTTTTAACCTTGGCCTTGATTGCTGAAAATGTTCTTTATTTAATGCTTCAGAATTCCTACGGCTTGGCAAGCTTATGGTTCAGCACATAAGGGGAATTTGATTGAAAGTCTGCGCTACATTTAGGATCAAATTCTCAGTGGCCAATTCACTAAGGATGCAGCACAGCTCAGTGAAGGAACCGCTAAAGTTTGTGGAAGCTGAAGTTCATTCTGCTGAAAAGCAGTTGCCTTTTTAGTTAGTGCAAATTGGCAGAAGCCTTCTCTAGCAGGTGCCTTGTTGATCTTGTCCTCCATTTGTGCGAAACTATCTCCAAGAGTGGCGGTGCCTCCCAGACGTGCTGAGAAGCCTTTAGGAGCTGGGATCTGCCATAAGGTGTGGGAGGGCAGACTGCACGCTGCATCTTGCACCTCCTATATATGGATCAAGGCAAATATGAGATAATATGGTTCTGCAAAAATGTCGTAGAAATTTTAGTGCCCTTCATGCTTATGTGTGTGCATGCCCACAACGTAAGCAACCACTAATAAAACATTTTGTAAAAGGTCTTCTGAGTTACACGTGAGTTTGGTTGTTTAAGTCCAGTCTGACTGCTCCTGGATATTTGATGGTGCTCTCTGTTTTTCCTTTTCCCTCCTAATTTTTGATGAGCTTTTTTGTCAGGAGTAGTGAAACAAGAGGAGATAAGATACTTGCATGAAGAAAGTCAAGACTGTTTGTAGCTTCTTGTATGACTTTTATGTCTCCTTTTGCTGCATTTGATTGTTTGGCTTGAGGCAGGAAGGGGAAGTAGGAAATTTGCATGAAGATGGAATTACTTCTACTCTGTCCTCTTTGAATTTACATGGGCTACTCAATTTTTTACCGAGGCCTAGGGGGTAATTTTATCAAGGTCCACTTAGGCAGGAGACAGCATATGAGACGCAGTCCTGCTGGCCTGGACAGATACTGTCTGTGGCTTCAGTGCCACATTGGGCAAGTACAGAAGAAACACCACGCTCATCTGCATGAATGCAAGAGGTATTGTTTGTCTGGGACTTTGACAAGGTCCTGGCAAAGCACATTTGCAGTCTTGCTCCTGAGGAAGGTCTACCCTGCATGTAGCCCTTGGATAGCCTAAAGGAAGCCTGAGGAAGCCTTGGGAGTCTTCACAGTCCTGCAGTGATAAAATATTATCTTGGCCTCCATCCTGGAATGTTTACATGCTTTGCCAAATTTGAGCTTTAAGCAAATAATGAACCTGTATCACAGGCTTGTTCCTCATCTTTAATCATTTTTATTTATAAAGAGCTTTGATATTATTTGGATGGAAAGTTCCAGCTGTAAGGAGCAATCCTGGCTCTTATCAACTGAGTGTTTGCAAATATTGTCAAACTTTTATTTTAGGGGAGATTAAAACTACCACATTGTCCTCATTTGAATTCCAAAGAACTGAAGTGCTCCAGCACTTTTACAAATGCATTTCTGGACATAGAAATACTTACAACCTTTCAACTGGCTGCACACGTCCACAAAAAGTTAATGGTAGAATATGGCATTTTTTCTGAATCCCAAATTATATCTAGAGAGCCGTGTTAATCTGGCTGCAGTTGTGCTGCCACAGGGGAGGAAAAAGCAAGCCCTATGTAAACTGCTGTTTTAAAATTACCTTATAACCTTTCACAATTACTTAGTTGCTTCTATTCAAGTTAAAACAAGGGCTCAAGGAAATGTGCATAAGGGAGATCGATGGCCAAATTACCTCAAAATTCAATAGAAATTGGGTACTTGAACTCTTTCCGTCTGTTTTGAAAATCTCAGCCTTGGTTCCTCCATTGCAGCGAGGTTTTCTGCAGTCTGGTGAAAAATTGTCCCCCTTCAGAGTTAAGTAAGTCCTAAGGATTTAAATCCATCTTTTACATGTGTTTGGGGGCAGGGGGAATATTTATTTATTATAGGATACACTAGCTAGATGTCTGAATTTCGCTGCACAGAGAAAGACAATGGGAGCCTCTATTCAAAACTGGTATTAGCTGTGGACCAAGGCTGCAGGGAGCAGCCTGCAAATTCATAAAGTACAGAAGTGAAGGTTGCCCAGATTACCATTCCCTACAGTTTGCATATACTTTCAAAGTAATTCTGAATTATTGTATACTTTTTTTGGTTTGATTTTGCTTGTTTTCTTTTTTCCCAGCAATGTACTGGCTTTGCTTCAGAGCAGGGATTGAGACGTTCACTGACACAATGCACCAGTATTGATCACAAACGACAAATCTAGGTGTTAAAGAGCTGCTCTGTGTTTCATTTTGTCTTGTCCCTGAGCCAAACCGTATCTGGGTCATTCAAGAAAAAACCCTGAATGATCACAAGTAGCAGCAATGTTAAGTTAACGTAATTTTTGCACATTTACTTTCTGCAGCCTAGCTTACTTGAAATAAAGGCTTTCTGTGAAGGGCTATGTGGGCACCCTGTTGTACAGTCTGTGTCTGGTTTGTGTACCTTTATACTGTTTCTCTGGAAAAAAACATGTTTTGCTTGGGAGTTTCCTCCAATTTTTTTTATTGAAAGCTATTTAATCTAGCGGAAAGCTTTGGTTTTAGCTGCTGACAATTAAGATAGCTAGTTAAAAACACTTCTGGAACAGGTTTTATGTTACTTTGAGGTATTATGTCTCTGCAGTGAAAGTGGGAGCAAATCCTGTGGGAATCTGCTGGGCGTGCACTGTTGATAGACCATTAGGATTAGGCTGCCTGTTGCGATCGAAGTGCTGCAGCCCAAGCCCCACAGGACTAACATGGCTTTAAGACATCTCTGCATCCTGCTGTTCTTGGATTAGTCAACTACTGACCAGGCATGTATCAGCCTTCCCAGGCTGAATTGCTGGGAACAGCTGTAGGGCAAAGAGAGAAAACTAGAGAGTAGTTTCTATGCACAGATTAATATAGACTTGTCACATCTCATTTGCTTGTCTCTTGGTCCTTCATGGGGCGCAGTGCCTGCCTGTGCCATCTCAGCACCTTGAGGGCATGGGGCATCTCAGGTAGCGGGGCAACATGCCACTGAGCTAGGGTGGAATATGTGCCCTTGGGATAGGGCCCAGGGTGCAGGTGAGCTGGTTTTCCTCAAACCGATCCTCCTGCCATGTGATCCTGCATGCAACTACAATGTACCCTTATAGACTTAAGGTCATGGGACTCATTGAGAAGGATTTCATTCAAATTGAGAGGACTGTAAGTAAACTCTATGGCACTCCTTTCTTCCCTGGCGAGAGCTTCCCCTCTCCACCTCCCCAAAATTACAAGTAACTCAGCACTACTTTTTTCTTACCTCAGTCATTTTCTGCAGCCAAAATCGGGGGGCAGCCCCTCTGGGTGGAGAAAAAGCAGCTCTGGTCACTGAGAAGCCTAGTGCTTCATGCCAAATCATGTATTTGAGGTTGTCTCTCCTTCCTCCTGCCTTCTGACCCCCAGAGAGAGAACCTTTGCCTATTGTAATTCCCTGAAAAGCTTCTTCGTTTCTGCTTCCATTTTAATCATTTATTTACAGAAATTTTCTTTTCAGAAAAATCTGCAGGATGTGCCCTGAGTGCACCTATGTATTTTTAAAGAGCTTTTAGCTGATTCCCTAGGTGTGAATGATGAGATTGATTGGGGGAATAAAAACCTGTTAAAACAGAGAAGTAGGAGGTCATTCATTACCCTATGCCAGTGTATACTCTTTGGTTTCCTGCTATTAAGAATACATGAGATACAGAGCTGTTGACAGTGGACACACAATCCTTACTTTTATACCAACGTAGACTCTAGCCAATGTAATTTAACAGTGTCCTAGAAGTTCTGCTTGTATTATCCAGTCTCGTGCTTTGAAGCATGATACTGTTAGCACTCAAGATGCAATGGGCATTAAATTTCAGCACTTGTTAAATTACAAATAACTGTAGGGAAAGAGCCAAGCAAGATTTCCATATTAACCATCAGAGCTCAGTTGTGCCATACGTGTCCAGTAGTGGAACATGCTCAAGTCCTCCATAGCATTTCCACTGCTTTTTGGAACTTGTAGATATTTATTCCCAGCTAAGGAAGTTTGAGGACTTCAGGGTAACCTGTTGGAAATGTGTGGGAATGTCTCTCAATAAGCAATCTGTGACAGCTTTGGCTTAAGGTAAAATTTAGCATGCAAGCAAGCCTGTAGAGGTATAAAGACGTGCTTTCTTTTCCCCTGTAGTGTGCATAGCTGAGGCTGGGAGGTGAGAGTGGAACAACGCTGACAGTGTTCCCGGACACACGGCTGCCTCCCCTGCTGTAGTTTTCCACAGTGACAGAGGGAGTTGGGAAATCTACAGTGGCAAGGCAAGCCTTTAAAGGAAAATTATGTGCATAGAGAAAAAGAAAATAAGGCAGGGTAGTGACTCCCAAGCCAGCATCTTTGCTGTGTGCCTTCAGTCAGTCTCCAAGCAACCAGAAACGTAACAAGGACACAATGAGTCAGACTCAAACAGTGCCATTTCTGCATCTTCATATAGAGGTCTGTATAAATACAGTCTCTGCGAGCCCAGTCTTAGCTTCCTTATCCATGTTAATTTATTAAACATGAAGAGCTGACGGGCTCCTGGCCACCCTGCATACTTGGTGCAGACTCCTCAACTAGGTCTCCAGCAGGAGTGGCTGGGTTGTGGGTCATCATCCCCACTTCAGCCAGACGCCTCTGCAGCCGTCGTTAAAGCCTACAGCTTATTTCCCAAAGACACCTTTAATTTTCCGAGGCTATGTGCTGAGTCCATTCATATTCCTCCTGTAGATTTGCAGTTTGCTTGGGCTTTGGAATGTCAAGGTGCACAGAGATGGGTAATGACTTCTCCATTGAAAGAGTTCCCTGAACTTCTGGGTACACACAGAGATGCACAGCGTGCTTGGATTTATTAGCCCCATCTTGGCGGTGATGTTGGCAGTACCTGTGCTTGGCAAGGGTAAGTGGTTTGCTGAATGCCTGGTCTTGATGCCAGTGCTGCTGCTGCAGACAGCAAAGCTTGCTGTTCAGCGGTAGGAAAACACACTGGGGTAGTTTCATCTATTTTAGGTGCGTCATTGGAACTGGCTCAATACAGATATAATAAAAACACACTTTATTGCAGAGAGGAAACTACTGAAAGAGAATACTGTTGCAAAAAAGAAAAAAAAGCATCAAGGAAATTTCCACTGGCCACAGAAACCCAACTAGATACGGCCTCCAACGGGGCTGGTCAGTCCCCAGTACTATCAGAAGATGTCCTGTTTTTTTTCTTTGCAATAAGGACACTTTGGAGGTGATTGATGAATGTGAGAAATCAGAAGTACAGTTTATATTGGTTTGGGTCTGAAAAAATGTTAACAGGACCATCTGCAACCACTGATGGGTCCCGAGCTGCAGTCCTGCGGGGATGCTGCTGGACATAGTGCTCTCCACGTCTCCTTAGGTCTGGCTGTTGGTTTGGCCACAGCTCTCCTTTGTAGCCTTGGGCCCGTCTAAAGGTTCCATCAAAAATGAGCAGAGGGAAAGAAAATTACAAAGCAGCATTTATTGTTTGCTTTGACTCATTAGCCCTTTTATGTTGGCAGTAATTGTGGTGGGCTAGTAACGAAAGCTAGCTCAAACCACAGCACTGTGGAACTTAATTTTTAATAAAGACAGCAGTACACTCAGGATCCTTGCAGTACTTTTACTGTAAAGAAAAAAAAAAAAGCTCTTCTTCACAGTAAGTGTTGGCCCTCAGCTAATGAGTGGAACCAAGAAAGCAGGGAGAGAGCCCTCTCCAGCCAGCAGTCCAGGGAGTGACAGCTTCGTGGCACCCTCCCAAGAGCTTCTTGGTGGAAAAACTGTGAAGCTGCAGACACCCATCCCCTTGTGAGGGAAGGCAGGGATACCTTGACAAAACCTCAGGATTTTGGCATGGGTTAAACCAAAGCTTGGGCTCTCAGGGACACACCGGCGTTGCTATGTTAGCTTTTAATGGGAATTAATCATCAAGCTCTCACAGTAAACACAATGGTATGTGGCCTCTCCTTGCTAGTGCTGGACTGCCATGAGGTTACAGTTTGTCACCCCTTTTAAAAAGGAATGTCCCATTTTTGTCAGGGTTTATAGCAGCTGAGACATCAATCTTAATTTACTTGATCTCTGTGTCTCTTCATGCCCATGCATTGTGTTTTCATCCAGCAGGCCAAGATTTGTTGTTTTATTTTCTTGATTGATGTAAACTTTTTTCCCTTATCTTGGGTGTCACTTTAAACAAACAAAAGACTTTTCTGGAAAATAAAAATGCCTTTTGAGGAAGACAACAGAAAAATAAGTTTATGTATTAAAATAGAAAACTTTGCTTACTTTAAAACACTGGTCTGTGAGGTTGACTCAAAATAGATATGTTAACCTTACAGTCTTGATCCAAACCAAAAGATTACTCTTTCTGGAAAAGGATTCACATTTATTTTGTAAATTCTAGTATATGTTCTTTTAGTCTGCTGGAAAAAAAAAATCACTGTAATCACTACTTCTTTCTCCCTCCCCCATTTTTTTACATTCACCTTTAGTTTCCACAATCTATAAAAATAACCCTAATTCTCTTCTGCTCTGGATAAACCAGTAGCTATTATAAACTAGAATAAAAAGGCCCTTTCATATTGTTGATATTGGATGTTTGTTTAATTTCAGTGGGGCTTTCTAAAGGTGTAATGCAAGTAGAGTTTATTACTATTTGAGTCTTTAATTGCTGTAGTAATATTTTTTTACGGTTCCTTATTTTTACCTTTAAGAGTCCCTAGACACTTTGAATTATTGGCATTGGTGAATGATTGATAAATCATTGCGGTTAAATAGGAAAACTGAAGGCATTGTATGAAATAGAAACGGTGCCAGTATGACCACGCAGGACCCACCACTATATTTAACGTGATGCATAGTACACAGCTGCTACAAGCTACAGCCAAAGCCACCACAAATATCAACTGTTCCCCAGAAAAGGAGAAAAAATGTAATAACAATAAGAGTAGGGCTTTTTTCCTGCTAATCAGGAGAAGTGTGGTTTGTTCTGTTTCATTTCAGTGTCTCAGAGTGTTTATTTCTGGAAATTCATAACCACAAAAGTAAAAAAAAGGAAGATTACAGACAGGGTTTTCACAGGTGCCTAAAGTAGTTAGGCACCTAATTTCTGTGACATTTTGATGGAAGTTGGTTATTTTTGTCTCTAATGCTCCTTTGAAATTGCAAACAAGGGTTTTTGTTTCAGGTTTGTTGAGCACACACAGCTTTCTTTGCCATAGGTTGCTATTCTGCTTACAAACAGAATTTGGACTCAAGTGCTTGGCGGAACCTGTATTTATATTAATCATATTTTTATCCTAAAGTGCAAACAGTTAACACTTATCAGATTAAGAAGTAATGGATATTTATTCCTGGGTGTGTGCAGAAGACACTTTGCTGAACAAAATGCTTCTGCTGGCAGCACTTGCCATATGTAAGGCTGCGCACACTCAGGTTGCTTTTCTTTCTTGATATCTTATAATATATATAGAAAAGTTGGTACTTCAGGAGGAAAAGCATAGGGATAAGCGGATGATGCCTGTATGGGAGAGGGAATGGTCAAACATCACAAAAGGTGAACAACTAGCATTTCTTGTCAACATTTCGTGTGCCCTTGGCTTGTTACTTAATTCCTAGCTTTTAAAGCTCCTGGTATCTTTCCCCTCTGGTGTACATTTAGGCAGGCGATAACTCCTGGGGCAGTCAGTTGGGTGTTCCTATGGGGCCAAAGCTGCAGCACAGTGCATAGCCAGCCTTGGTGGCTTCGTGTTCATGGCGATGTTTTGTGGAGACGTGCACATAACTGGGAACATGGTGTCCCCACCATGTTCCATCCATGTCTTCCATCCAATCAGTGATCAGATCTGATTCAGGTAATGCCAGGCAGGGCAGGAGAACAGGACTACCTGCTTTAGCGGGAGTCCCCTGTTAAACCGAAGGAAGTGTGATGCAGAGCTGCACCCTGACAGACGCCAGCTGACTTCAGCTGGGATCTGGAGCAAGCCCAGCTACGGCATATGTTCACAATCAAAAAGTCATTAAAAATTCACATTGACAAGTTACTCAGCCTGCCAGTGAAACGGTGTGTTTCAGCCGATGCAGTAGCTCTGGCTCAGTGTCCCTGGTAATCTTTCTTAATCCTATGATTCTGCAGGAGCTGGGAGAAGGGTACTTGCTCTGGTTGGATTTTAATTTTCTTAATCTTTAGGGAATGATTTCCCTTTCATCAGGCTTGCCACAGATGTCTTCTGAAGGGCTTAGCTCTGAACATCATCTTTCTTGGCATGCATTCTGATGAAAACTTGGTGAGAAAAAAAAGAAAGAGTAATTAATTTTGTTCCTGCGTAAATTATGTGGGCCAGTGCAATCATCTGGTTTGGACTCTGTTTATGCATGATAAATATAAAGGTCTTTAAGAGGGTTGTGTGTGAGCCCTCTCCGCCTCAGAATGCAGCTGTAGGAAATCCATAGGAAACAGGTCATCCATAGGCACCTTAGAAATAGAGTGAGGTGCATGACAACATGCGATGAGTTAGATCAAAACAAGTTTATTATGGGTTTATACAACACTCTGGCAATGAAAAATAATTTGATACTGAAAAAGAAACAAATTAGAGGTTGTGGTAATTTGCTGTTGGCAACTGCACTCGCACTCGGGTGCAGTGTGATTGACAGGTACTGCAGGCTTTCCATGAATGCTGATGCCACTTAAAAGCACAGTGGGCTTCACCCTCCTCTGTGGGGAACTCAACATTTCCTACTAAATATTTCTTTTGGTCCTGCCCTTCTCTTACAGAGCTTGTCATCAGCGCCTGCTTTCCAAGGGACTGGGCTCTCTCTGGTGGTCTCCCATAAGAAATCAGTAGGAATATCCTTCTCTTTTCCTGCATAGTGGTTTCACTGAAGGTGGAGGTGTAACTGAAGTTTGTGCTGTCCTGTTTATAAAAATCTCTGTGCCAGTCTTTGTTGCTGTTCTTCCAAAGGTGCAGTCATCCATTGATGGGAGCAGAGGAGAGAAGTGGGAGAAGATGATTAAGTCCTCTGCTACTACCTCCCAGGGAGAAATTCAGCCCTGAAGCAATTACTTAAGAACCCAAATTCTTAGTAACTTCTCCGTCGTTTGACAGTCTTTGGAAAAATGAAAATCGCTAAGTAGTCAGCCCTTGCTCAGAGTTGAGCTTTGGATAAATTAGGAATTTTTCAAGGCACAATTTTGTTAATCACCAACAATTACATACTTGTTTTTGCATTAGGCTGGTTGCGCCAAAAGTTCCTGTGCCTCTGGTGCCTTTTCCATTTTTTAATGGGCTTGGTATTAAATCTCAACAATCGGGAGCTTGTTTTTGTGTTGGAAAAAGTTCTCTTTGTGTTCTTTAAAGTTAACCAGGTAATTTTAGCTCCTCAGTCCCATTTACATAGTTTTGTTTGTTTGTTTATGAATCCCTTCTTTCCTCATTTTGGTTGTTCAAGTAGAGGGTTTTTGACTTTGAGGTTATTTTTACATGACAAACACTTACTTGATCCTAGAAAGAAATGCCTCTAGTTTGGAAAATGTAGGTCTGAAAAACTTGGCTGCATACTTTTGGAATATTAAATGGTTTGATAAGGTGTGAAAATATATTTTTTTATGTTTATTTGCAGATCAGTTAAATGCAGTATAAACCAATTTCTGAGATTATTTGCTCTCATACATTTGTTCCGGCACACAGACTAACCTCACTTTTGGGATGTGGGACAAGGACAAACATAGGACTGTGTAAATGAAATGGGTGTGTTTGCCACAGCTGAACACGTGGTTCCCAAAGTTCAGGACATATAAAAATATGGAGTAAAAACACTGATAGCATGTGCCAAGCAGACAGTGCCTCTGAAGGGTGGGGCCCCAAAACGCCTGTGCAGCGTTTAGATTTCTTTCCTTTCTTTTTCCTCTTTAGAAAAGGGAATCGGCACAAAAGGAAAACTCTTGCAGCAGCCAAGGGCAACATGGCTGTAAGGTGCAGGTTGGTCTTAGGAGAGAGTTAGGTAATAACTAACTCAAAGCTTTGATACTGGGCTCTTCAGGGCTAAAACAGGCAGAGAGGTCCTCAACACCAGTTGACATCAATCCCAGAGTGACTGAGCAATGGCTTGATGTGTCCACATGCCAGGAGGACTAAAGCCCCTGTGTGCCAAACCAGCAGTGCAGGGGCGGAATTGTAGTGAATGGATGTTCCCCCATATCCCAGGCATACTGGGTTGTTGCTTGGACCTCAGCGAACCTTGCTTGAATCTGATTGGCACATCTGTGCTTCAGGAGATGTGAAAAGTGTGGATAATTCCCCAAGTAATGCAATGTGCAGGTCTGGGTAAGGGCACCCAGGTGCTTTCCCAGGCATCTTAGTAAAGGGATGTTGGCAATGACTGGACTGATTCATTCTTTGAGTGGTCACTAGCAGAGATGTGGTGACCTGCATGAAGTGAGTTTGGATGCCGGTTTATGTCACAACCATTTTAGGTGCAGACTGACACGTTTGCCAGGTCGATGAGCACAGAGCTTGCTGTAATTAGTTAGTATCTGCTGACAATGGGAGGGGAGAGCAGGGAGGCGCGCTGCCGTGCTTACTGTCCCTGCCTCCTTATCCTAGCAGATCTCGCAAACCTTAAATACATGCAGGAGTTAAAATAAGTGCCCTGTTGAGAGAAGGGCTGACTGTATTGCACCAGCGAAGCTTTACTTCTCAACAGAATAACTCTTCTTTCTTTTTAATGCTCAGTGGAGGAAGTTGGTGCTCTTATATCTGAGTAATAAATTTATGGTTTACTGAGACCCTCCATAAAATGAAACCTGCTGTGGATCAGGTCCAAATCCCATTTGGCTGAATCAAGCCTAATAGCTTTCAGTACATTGGAAACAGAAAACACTGTGTGACTATTTTTTGGTGAGTCACTTGCACTTAGATAGCTCTTAATGGGTGAGGAGCACCTTCAGTCAGTGCTCTTCTCCAAGGAATTACCTCTCTGCCCCTTCAGAAAAGCACCTTCTGTTCTTTGGACAGTAGTTTTGCATTGGTTCTCCAATCTAACCGGAATATAGCTTAACTTTGGTTTTCCCTTTGCTAACTGCTGTTATTAAATTACAGACCTAAAGCTGGCAGGCTTAACTTTTTTTTTTCCCCCCTGACTTAACTCAACCTTGGAGATGCCACTTCACTTCTAGGGGTCTCCATGCAATCAGTGCCGAGTTTTATGTTAGCTTAAGCTTAAATGATTCTTACAATAGCTTTATTCTACTGACTCTGGTTGATATATGATGCTGTATGGATATTTGTGAGGGGAAGACCTACCTACAAAAAAATTCCTGCTTTAACTATTGCTTTGACTATTCTCTGGGATATTTCTTCAGACTTTTCTGGCATAGGCTCATCCTGAATTGCCGACATGCTCCATAAAATTATGGTCAGATCAGAGAGTCTTTCCCCCAGGTCCTAATGGAGATGTCTGACCCTTTTCCCCCTGAAGCAATAATGTTGTCAGACTTTTGTAAAGAAAATTCATTCCCACTAAACAGAAGAAGAAAAGTGCTCATTCCTTCATGATAGTTTTAGATACACTTTAAGACCTGTTATTTGTTTAGGTGTAGATTGCCTCTTACTCTGTGCTTCTGCCCAGCTCCTGCTTCAGGGGGTCCTTGGTGAAGCTTTGGGGCATTGTGAGCCTCATGAATCTTGGTGTCTTTCCCAAATTGGGGAGTGTCGTTGCCTGCATCTTCCACACTCAAAAATCAAGTAGCTTTACAAATAGCCAGAATATAAAGAGGTTTATTGGTTACTTTCTTAATGCCATCACCTTGTTCCTTTTGCACACTGGTCGTTGTTTGCCCTGCAGCAGTATCTGTGCACTACAGATCTGGGTCTGCCATCCTGAGTCTTATGCATAATTATGAAAAGATTACTCTGGCCTTGGAAAGAGAATAATTTATATATGCTCTTATTTGGTATTTCCAACAGTCTGAGTGCCTTGTTGTTTTGTTTTGTTGTTGTTTGTTTTCCTTTCTAAGATGATAATGAGTTTCTGGTTTTGTTTTGGAAGGGCTTTCCTCCTCTGCTTCAGCACCGAGTGTAAGTGTCTCTCTAGCTACTCTGTACCCTGTCCCCTTCCCCATTTAAACTGTCAAACTGCAAAGTGATCACTTCATGTTTGCATTCTAGAAATGTCACTGGAGCCCATAAGGCATTAGATTTTGTGGGGATTTGTTTAAACGTTTACCACTGACTGCTGCTCTAGGGTCCTGGAGTTTTGGCTGCTGCTGGCAAGAGAGATGCCAGCAGGCTGCCTGAGTCTGCTGGAGGCTGCAGCTTGAAAAATGTCCTCTGCTGCCTTTGCTTTTGGGTTTCAGCATGCTTACAGCTGATCAAGCAGATCCCAACCAGTGAATATTTGTTTTCTCCAAGCTCCATGTCCTTTTCCTTCTGACAGTGGCATGGTTGGAGGCACGCTGCCTCACAAGCAGTTTTTAAATGCAATTTCTTGGTTAACGACAAAGCATCACCTATGGTAGTCAATGCGTTTAGGTGGAAGCATCCTGTAAAACAACAACTGTGCAATGAGGCAGACTGGCAGGTCTCACTTCTCACAAGGTACTGCTGTTTGGCAGCCTCATATCAAGACAGATTCAGTACTTCTCTCTGCCTGGCAGGGCACCTTGGTCATCTCTATGCCTGCATTTCCTTACGTGTTAAGTGTCGATAGTAGTATCTGCTGCTATCAGAGAGGCTTTGTGAGAATGAGTAGTAGTTTTGCAAGGCACAGTGAATAATGGAACACTTAGATAGACATTACTTTTATGACCTGTAATGACCTAAACAGGAATTGTCTGTCTGCACAAAATGCTGTCATCGCGTAAGCCTCAAAGTGAACTTTCCAATGTGTTGTCAGACTGGATACACTGCTAAGAAGCATTCTCCCAGTTTTTAATTTTCAAAGGTAGCTTCCTTGTCATTGCTGCCCATCAGGAATACCTAAGGAACAAGTAAAGCACCCACTGGATTCTTAGTCAGTAGTAATATCACTGTTTTTCTTTTATATGGCATCATAATACAAAGATCTGAACAAAGTAATCCTGCTATTAATTAATAACACTTAATGAACCCCATGGGGTAGATGGCAATTATTATACTCATGCACAGGCAGGGAGGTGGAGACTCAGAGGATTTGATGACTGTGCAGTGTCACACCTAGTTATTAAATCCTATGGGTTCTGGCACCCTGTCCTGATTTCCAGCAACAGACATCCCATTCAGTCCTGCACATGGAAGAAGACAAAACCCAAGCTGATAAACTGACGGGCTTTTAAAAACAGGAATTTGGGGCTCTATCTTTGTTAGCAATGATTCTGTCCTTAGTGCCTCTTTTAGAGTCTTAGGCCCTAGCGAGAGGAGGACTGCTTGTCCACTCAAGGGATTGTTGGCCTAAAGGGTTTCCAGATGCAGTTATCCATTCTTAAAGGTCTTTTTGATAACTGGCTACAGAATTAAACATGGAAAACTGAACCATCAGGCAAATGATGCTTAAAACGGCTCTTTGGAAAAGTGCAGCAATCTGGTCCTTCTGGTCTCATGTGGATTGGCATGGTAACAAGCATTAACAAGCATCGTTTCTCCCTTTAGTACCTCCTTCTCCCCCCAGCTTAAACTTTATGTCTGCTATAAAATATTGTTTGAGAGATGCTGTCACATCACTGGCATGATGATGTATTGCAGTAGTAAAACAATAGGGATTTTAAGTGTTTGGAGCAGGGGAGAGATCTCGGGAGCAAATCCAGAGGTGAAACCAATGGAAGATTTATTTTGCTCCCATGCTCACTTGCTGCCTGGAAGAAGCCTCTGCTGCAGCGCCACTGAATCACTCTGTATAGCTAAGTTTTATATTAATAGCGGGCTTGAGTCAAGCTTAGCACAAGCAAGCACTTTATTTCCTTCTGTCTGAGACACACATTAACCTTGTTCTTCTTTCGTATTATAGGGTCAGCCCCCATTTATCCAAACAGCTCAGAAGCTCCACTCTGGAGGCCAGGCCCTTGTACCCTTTCTGTGTCCTGTGCTGCTGTGACCTTTTTGCTGCCAGCTGCTGCAGAGGGTCATTTTCCACATGTGTGCTGAAACGACATCTCTCCTTTCTGCTGGTGGAAGCTGGAGGCTGAGATTGTCTCTGCTTTCCAGAGGAAGCTATTGGCTGATGGAGCTTCTGCCTCCACTAGGATCCAGAGGCATGGCAAGAGGGAGAGACCATCTCCCCTGGTATGCATCCTCCTTTATCCAGTTTCATGTCGTGTGTTGGGTACAATCTTTCAAAGGCCAGTAACAGAAAAGTGATTTTGCTTCCTCCAAGTCTGTCTGAGGGCGATTGAAAACGCATAGGTTGTCACTTGCCCCCATTAAACTCTTAGTGTGGTCCCCAGGAGCCACATTTCACACCCATCATTGGCTCCCACATAACAAAAAAATATAATGAGTTGCCTGACTTAAAAAGAAAACATCCAAAGATGCGCTTGCTTTTATTACTTGTTTAGTTTTTAAGTCTGAGGATGTGCTTTTCATATTGACGTGCCTTCAAGCATCAGGGAGGTGTCCTGCTTTCCCACACACACACCTTGGGTGGCTGATGAGAGCCTCTTTTAGATGTTTCAGGTAGGTGGCCTAATCCCTTTTCCTAGCCACTAATTCTATAAGAACATGCTGTTATTATGAAGCTTGCTGCATTATCAAAGGGGCTGACAGCAAGACATTCCCAGATCCTGCGTCTTCAAAATGCAGCCTGTGTTTGAAAAATTAAATAAACCCAAAATTTTCTTGAACTTCAAGAGCACATGTCAACTGATTCTGATAGACCCACTGGTACTTTGTAAATTGAACTCTTCGAGGTTCACATTGCTCTAGTGTCTGCATCTATCATGCACAGTTCGTGATTAAACCAGTATAAAGGCTAGTTAGGATTATTCTTTTTCCTTCTATTCTTATTTTAGTCTGGATTGAATGCAGGAAAGAGTGGCCATTTTGAAAAGGATGAAAGTCTGAGTCATTCCTGAGATACCAAACACAATCTGCAAACATCGATTAAATCAATGAAACAGCACAGGCAGTGCCCAATGCACAGGAAGTCTACAACAGGTTTGCTCATTCAGACCTCATATGGTTTTACCAGTGCATGTGGAAGCCTCCACAGACTTAGAATGTACAGATGGTGCAGTCTCCTCAGCTTCATCAGTCCCTTAAAAGCCTGCAGACTGTTGGGACATTGGAGCAGGACTGCTCAACTGCTCTGGAAGAGGGCTTGGAGCTAAACTCCAAGAGCCAGTGTTTGGCTAGTCATTTGGATTGAAACAAATGACACATTGAAATCAACCCTCCCCACTCCTGCAAGATTTCAGGCAGTCTAGCTTTTGTTTTTATTTGTTTGTTTATTCATGTATTTAAAAGAGGAAGGTGTTTCAGTGCTTATGAAAAGCCAGTACCCAGCAGGACTGAGAACAGCCTGAAACTATGCAGGCACGCCCCGGGCATTTCCCTCACCTTGCCAAAGCACCCCAGGCTTTCCTGACAATAGTCCTATTCCTCTCCCATGCCCCTCCAGAGCAATCACTGAAAAATCACACCACTGTGTTGATTTCTTGTTGTTGTTTTTTTAAATATATAGCTTGTATGTGATTTAGTCTTTATTAGCCACCATTAAAAAGTAAATTAAACAAGATGCAACAAATGAAGCTTTCATTTCAAGCAGAGCTGGGTTAAACAAATGATCAATCCTTCAGCTGGAGGGGTGAATTTAGTGGTTACAAAAAGCAGACCAGAAAACATACAGAACAGCTTAAGGAAAAAAAAAAAAACAAACCCCAAAACAGTGGGAAACAAAGAGTTATTCAGCTGATCAAGTGATAGACGCAAACGACAGGAACAAGAGGTACAAGACCTTGCGTCAAACAGCATTTCATTTTAAATACCCCAGCTTAGGCCTGTTCATTGGAAGGAAGTTTATATTGAGAAAGGCAGAATATATTACTGTGCCTGTCAGCGGCGACAAGGCATAAATAGCAGCATTGTTTGATCAGGCTTTCATAGGTAATGTAATGTTTCCACTAGGAATTAAGCATTAAACTTTTTTAGGTTTCATAATGCAGAGGAGGGGGAGACTTGTAACAAACAATGGTATAGTGGATGTTTGCAGCTCAAACCAGCACACTAAAAAGATAGATAACAGTCTTATTGCTTTGTAGAGGTAGGGCAAAACTCCCCATCTGCCCACAGATCTGTATGATCTGTGCCAGTGTGCAGCAGCCCTGGACACAGGCCTGCAATAATTTTTAAAGCTTAAAAGACAACTGTACGTGTTTAAATGAAAGCCATAGTAACTGTATTATGAATGTGACTCCATAGTTTGTATTAGTGTGCCTAAATGAACACAAGGACATACAGTGTACACATTCAGGATGAGGAACTATCTCTCCTTTGGATTGTACGTGCTAGAGGGTGCTCAGAATCTGGACAGACAAATCACATTAGGAGCAGCCTGATGGAGATGTGAGGCTGAGACAGAAGCTCTTTCTAGGCTCCCGGCATGGTCCAAAGTGATGCATTTCTGGCTAACTCCACTCTGTGCTGTAGCTAAATTTCCATAAACTGAAGCAATGGCCACAGGGAAGGCTGAAGATTTGCAAAATGTAGCCTTTCTGTCTTGGTGTTCCCTCCCCTGTAAGTGCAGGAAAAAAGCAAGCAATTGGAAAGCATTTTTTAAAAACACATTAGTGATCTAAGATTTGCAAAACGACTCTGCAGACTTTCAAGGGTGATGTGCAACAAGAGTATATGGTATGAATTTTCTTTAATTAAGATGTTGTTTACATAGCCCATACCAAGTCGATGATGGTTTGGCTTCAACGCCCTTTAAACAATATTTTTTTCTCTGAAGTAGATGGCATGATATCAGACTGAGGCAAATGTGCAAGAGGGGAGGAACACTGAGCTTATCCCTTCCATTGACTCCTTCCCTGCTTGCAGATTAGCAAACAAACAAAAAAAATCTCATCTCTGTGGTGACCAATGATAGGACCTGAAAGAATGGCAAGAAGATCTGCCAGGGGAGGTTTAGGGTGGATATTAGGAAAAGGTTCTTCACCCAGAGGGTGGTGGAGCAATGGAACAGTTCCCAAGGGGAGCAGTGATGGCATCAGGCCTTACAATATTCAAGAAGCATTTGGACAACGCCCTCAGACACATGGTGTGAAAGTTGAGATTATCCTGTGCAGGGACAGGAGTTGGACTCTGACCCTTGTGGGTCCCTTCCAACTCAAGACATTCTATGAAACAGCCAAATCAAGTGGGTTAGGCCCTCTTAAAGTTTTTCTAAGCAGCATGGTGCAGATATCGCTTGATATATCCAAGCTAACTCTGAAAGGGCTGAATGAAATCCAGGAATGATGTTATAACATGCAAGATTATTGGGATAAGATTTTTGCGCAGGTATCATTGTTTCTGGTGTCCAGATTGCAGATGTAGGCACCGTATTATTGCCGATGTAGCATTGTATTATGGAGAGGCCATAAGGTCTGTAGAGATCCTGGTGAGAGAAACATGCTAGAGAATATGGACTTCCTAAAGCTGGATTTGAATATCCAGAATCATCCCTCCCTACACTGGGAAAGACAATTTCTAGAAATACTTGCTTGTTACTGCTTCTAGCACTTGAAAGCAGAATGAGGGCATTGAATTTAATATGAAAATAATACCTTAGAAGAGATGCTCTAAATATGAAAGTGTGACAGGTGGAAGAACTGTTTGGGAGCAGTGACATTATAGCAGTTTCTTGCTTTACTACAGCTTGCCTAGATATAGTTAAGATTGAGAAGTGCTTGGGTTTCTTCTTCTAAACTATAAAATGTCTAACAGAAATGGAGGACAGAATCTTTGTGAGAAATATCCTGTTTTCAGTGCTGGCTTAATTCAGATCTACTGTCATGTCAGACAGAGACTTGGGTTATTTCACTAGCTTATTGGTCAATAAACACAGTTTTGGTACATAGAATGCATGACATTTTATAGCCTGCATTTAGAAGAAATGTTTGGGAAGAAGAAGATACTTTATTCTTTGACTTCTTAATATCGCTCCATAGTCTGGTTAAGTTCTTCTCCTTCACTTGTCACTATGGTTATTTTAGAAAATTGAGCTTTATGCAATTTAATATAAAACCTCTGCCAGGGTAATAGTGGATAATTCACTGGTGTTTTAAATTTGAAAGCAAAACTAGTATTTTCCGAACTCTGATTTCCATGAGTTAGGCATCTGGTGTCTTGAGACCACAGCTCTGAACAAAGGGTGTTATTACTACGAAGGGCTTGATGAGACCTGTGGGGCTGGGACAAGGCGCAAGGTTTGAGAGCGCTCCCAAATTCAGCCTGAGGATGGCTGCCAGGAGGACGGCTGCTGGAATGGCCAGAGCACGTGGACGATGTCTTTGCCAAGGGATTGCACTTGAAACAGCTTGGAGGGGTGGAGGGAGAGGGAGGCTGAAAGAAACTTATGAGATCAGGAACTGTTTTCAGATCCTGAAAGCAGACTGCAGTTTCAGACCTTAATAGTATTAAGCAATGTGAATAGGAAATTGTTCCTGCCTTTGTACAGATCTGTGCCCTCACTGTACATGATGCTACACGGTAGAACAAGCTGTGTTTGGGCAGGTACTTAACCTGTTCACTGCCAATTTTGTTTCTTGACAAACCCATCATACTGTGGAGAAGTTATGATTCAGAGGCTGAAGTTATGTCCAGATGTAAAAACGCTGACGGTCTCCCACGATACCTCCAGCAAACCAACACCAATGTATGGGGACAGCATTGTGCCCTCTGGTAGGTTTTAGCACTGATTGTGCCTGGCTGAGAAGTATGTGGACACTTTTCTTGGCAGATCTGGCTGCAGGACTGTGTTGTGTGCATACACAAACCACTGCCTAAAGGTCTCTATTTGCTTGTCCACTGCTTTGGGGTTTGTCACCCTGGGTTTGTCACCCTGGCTTTGTGATCACTTGCCCTCCAAACCAGTCTTTGACTCCTCGGGCATCAGAAACTTGAGGCTTTGCTATAATATAGATATGTTATCAGCATTTTATGTGGGAATGGAGGATTATCCTGAAGTAGTTGTACCAATTCAATATCTTGTGTGAGTGCACTTACACTCAGCAGGTGCTGGATCTGTTTAACTTTGCAGCAGTAGGAGCAGAGGGCTCATTTGGATCCCTTATCTGCATGTGCATAATCAAATCCTGCTTGCTGGCTGCCTGATTAGGCATGGTCTTGGGTCTTTACTGTGCCCATTTAGTGTTTCTGAATTGAAGGTCTATGGGCATGTGTGGCAATCTTAGTCCTTTGTATTCACTGGATGGGGCCTTGAGCGCCTAATCTAGTGGGAGGTGGCCCTGCCCATGGCAGGTGGGTTGGAGCTGGATGATCTTTGAGGTCCCTTCCAGCCCAAACCATTCTATGATTCCATTATTCTATAATATATATTTAACCTCTCCAAATGCAGAATGTCGTGTGTCGGGGACACTTAGTGGCATTTGCTCTGCAAGTGGCCTTCCCAATGCTCCTCTCCATCCACAATGACACGGAGCATCGCCTGGGATAGGTTGGTCATGGTTTGGTTGCACTGATGGGACAACCTAAGCAGGAGCATCCTGGCTAGAGGGATACCTGCCACTGAATGGCAGCTGTGCTGCTGGCATGGTGTGATGGGGGAAAAAGGCAAAAAACATTTGGCAAGCTGTCAGGAATGGTTGAGGAACAGCCAAAAGAGGCTGCTGCAACCGTCAGCTCCAGCCTTAGAGAAGGTTGGATCTTCAGCCTCCTTACCACTGCCTGCCTTTCTCCCCCTTTCCCATCTTCAGCCCCAGTTTTTCCATGTGCTGAAAATGTATTTTTCCTTCCTTTTGCATTTACCAGTTGTTGTTGTGGGAGGGTGGCTGGTATTTTGGTTTTTATTCCTCCAGAAGCCCAGTCCTCATTGATACTTGCCAGGTCTGAGCTGATAAAATGGAGATGTTTTGAACTGAGTGCAGAAATGTCTGTGGGGAGAAAAACAGAGCTGGTTGGTTTTGCTTTAAAAATAAAATAAAGGTCCCTCTAAAATTCGCCCATGGGCCAAGGAACAAACGTGATAAATTGCAGCCCAGAGGGTAATTCTTCTGGAAAGGTAAAATCATCTAAAAATAGCACCTTAGAATGAAAGTCCTTCATTGACAATAACTACAGTGTTGCTACGGTGATGCTGGAAAAAAATGATCGTTGATACTTAGACTGCCACAGGACTGCTCCCCCGCCCTCCCATGGCATGAATCAACTGCTACTATTAAAATTACAGACAAATTTTGTGTTATATTTCAATTTTTTTCCTTGTCTGAATGCTTTTCTGTTCTATTGCACGTCTATCAGACAAATGAAACGCCATCAGAGAAAGGCATTCAGACAAAGTTTATTGGTCAGTTCGGTGTGATCTATCTATGTTTTGTCTCAATTGCAACTCAGAGCTATTTCTTTTTATCAGCACAGCTTGCTTCAAGAGCAGGGAGCTGGCATTCAGAATGAGACCCAAAGATAATAGCTTGATGGGACTGCTCACAGCTTTTCTTTTGCCTGCAGCAAGTAAAAGACATAGCACTGCTGAAATATGGAGCCTTTTCTTTCAGCAAGTTTCAAACTAAACACTTCCCAAGGTACAGCTATCCTGCTTTGTGAGGATTATGGGAGAGAAAGTCGAAACTCTGGATTTCTTTAAAAAAACATAGTTTGACAGTAACGAGTTTTTCTTTCAGCGTACATACCAACAAGAGAAGAGCTGGGTAGTACCATTTTGATATACTCAGCCCATTCAGGCCCAGTTTGGGGGATTTGAAATGCAGCACGGCTTCAAAACATTTGTGGCTCTGCAGAGAATATATTTGCAGGCAACTAAAGCTTTACAATCTTTTGTGTAGCAGCTGAAACCTACTTAACCGTCTGCCTTAGGTAAAACTGGTTAATGACTCTGCTTGTACAGCAGCTGCATCTCAAATGTGAGTCGTACAGCTGGTGGCAGACCAGTTGCAGTGTAGATGATATTTTAATTTCCTCATCAAATGCTGTCTGTAATTTGTGGGGCTTTCCTTGGAGAAGTGAAGCGATATTAAAACACACAGCGGGTACTGTATGATATATTCTGCGTTCCTTGAAGAGCGTGTAATATGCCAGTTACACTGTAGACAGTGTTGTATGAATATGAAAGAAAAATATATCCATGTGTTCTTAAAATTAAGTTTAATTTCTAGCTGCATATAGAGTTTGTCTCTGACTTCCTCCATGTTGATGTTGGGCTAGAGCCATCAGTATGCAAAAAAATCGCTTCTATATGGCATTTACACTTACCTAAAGAAGGTAAAGTGTCAAAGTCAGTCTCGTGGGTTCAAAAAAATGGTATGATTAGACTTCCAGAGGATTTGCAGCCCTCTGAAGCTAGGAATTAAATTTTATGAAAGGTAATTTTAAGAGTGGTTGACTGGCAGTGTGGAAGGATGGAGTGTTAGATGGCAAAGGAGCACAGTTTTATTAATTGGCTTTCTCTGTTATTACACCAGGACAACAGTTGGGCCAAACTGCACTGAATACAGAAGAGATGAAGGCATCGGAGACTTTGTCATGTTACATAATATTTTTAAGCAGTGACTCAAACTCTGGTTTTGCTAGGTGGAAGGTTTAGTGCTCTCCTTTGTAGCTAGTGTTCCAGTGGTGAGGAAGAATAAGAAAGTACAGGAATGTGAGATCTGTTTTAGTTTTTTATGCTGTATGCAGGAATATAATGATGGGTTCTTATCATGATGAGGCACTGAGTGAAAGGATTCAATTCACAAAAGCTTTATAGGAAACTTTATAAAGAATTACATAATGCTTTCCTCCACAGGTTTATATATAGCATATTGCTTTTGTTCAGCTTCGCACAGTATTTGGATATTAAAGGCTATGTTTAGAAGGTATTGTGATTAGGGTTTGAAGTGATGCTGATCCACGCTCACTGACAATAATGAAAGACTTCCTCTGTCTTCAGCATACTTCAGATCTGGCTGACAGTCAGGAAGCTTAGACACAAGACCACGAGACCTCCCTCATACATCCTAATACTGTGACATAGATTGCCCCAGCTGATAGCGCTGGTAACGGAGAGCAGAATTTACACTTCTGAATGTCATTTGATTCAGATCTGCTTTACTGCCTGCAGATACATGGAGAGAAACAGTATGCCAGGGGACAGCAGAATTTGCACAGTTACCAAGGTGAGATGCAGGAGCCCTGGCCTCCTATTCAAGGAAGCGTTTTCCTCTTCTGACATGGTCTGAAATTCAGTGGGAACCTTGTACAGAGGCAGATACTGCCAGGCAGATGCCAGGTGCCATGGTGCCTCTTTGAGAGGCAACCTCTCCCAGACATGCCGGTCATGTTGGTCTGTGCAGCTTCTGTTTTGGGAAGGGGGAAGGCATGTCCATCACTCTCCTGTGGGGCACTTTTTTTGGTTACAGCCTTCTTTGTAGTTCTGAAATGGAATTGGATCAATAGCTTTGAGAACTGAAAAACAGAATTTTAAAGGATTGTTGATTCCTGAAGACTGATCCTTAGACAAAGATATAAAAGTATCTACTGTGGTGGACTAGACTTCGTCCTCTATATCAAAACCGGACAGATGATGAAATTGCAGATTTACTGCCTGTTGTGAGTGTATCACAAGAAAGGTTATAGTGGAAACCTTGTTCCTAACTAGAAACTTATTTTCTATTAGAGGTGTTGCTGGTGGGAGAGAAAATTTGCATGCTGGCAAAGTCAGATTCCTGACCTAGCCTGAGATTAACCAACCCAGCTCATTATGCACTATTAATTTTATAGGGTCTGTCTTTATAACGTTCAGATAATATAATATGGTTAGTCATTTTACAAAGAGGACACAGTTACAGTCTCCTGGAATCATTGTTTTGATGTGGGTTAGAGTTGCTGAATAATTTGAGTGTGTGTGGAAAGAGATTCTACAAATAAATCATCTGACCTTTCTGTTCTGGAGAAAGCACATGCTTAAGGAAGAGTAGGTGTCTCAGATCTGCTTATTTCATCTTTGAGCAGTCAGTCTGAATAGACCCTGTGTATTGTAGGGTCCCTAGGGATCCCTTCTAAGTATGTTAAACAACCATCTACATATTTCTACTCCTGCCTTTAATGACTTACTGACTTTTATCAATGTATATCATTCCTTTGTCTTCTACTTTAATGATAAGTAAGTTTGCTTAGCAAATGACTGCCCTATGGTGGTCTCTTAGCATTCCTTACTGGGCTTTGGAACTAAACATTTGCTCACAAATTTGTGAAAGGTACAGTGGTGTCAGCTCAAAATTTGAAAAGCTTCATGCATCCTTGGATTAATATGTGTGAAAGGAAAGTAACTCATAGAGGGCTCATCTGTGATTGCCTCCAGGAAATAGGCAACAGAGACCCTCTGTAAATGCAAGCCTCTGGAGAGTTAACTCCAAGCTTTCACAGGAGTCCAGGCAGAATATTTTTCTAAATAGGGCTAGAGACTAAAAACAGGATCAGATACATGAAGGGAAGATAGGAAATGGCATGTGAAATTAATTTCTTCATGGAAGGCTAGCATATAATCTGTGACCTCTTGTAAGTCTCAGAGAAGTCCTTTTTGCTAACAGCCTGCCTCTTCTGAAAGTTTTCCCCTCTAACTCAGTGGTTACAGCCTTTAAGAAAGCATATGCATATATAAATGAAGCATGTGCCTGATACAGAGATCTGTGCTCGCCCAGAAGTCCCAGCGTGGAGTCATGTTTTTAAAACAAACAGCAAAGGCCCCATTGCCTGTAGTGAGTTCGTGTCAGTACATGCTCCACTGAAACACCTTCCCAGTCTAGCTGTAGAGGCACCTTGAGCAATTCCACCCACATTATAGTGGGGCCTGGGAATGGGGCAGCCCTTGTGCAGGCAGAGGAACAGAATTAAAACGGGTTAAAGTTGAGCACCTTTCACCAGGAACAATGTATGTCATGCTCAGAAAACATGCCTACCTGAATTTCTGCATCTATTTTTTTCTCTGCCCCTTCAGTTGTTTCAAATAACAGCAAGTTGAGGGTAAGTGAGGGCAATGAGGACATGACCTAGCTTTCCCCTGCCTGGAGGCTGATGAGCTTCTTCCCTTGAAAGACGTCCACAAGATCTGTATTCCTATCTTATTTCATACAGTAATACAGTAATTGTCGTGGCTGATGTTAAGGGCCTGTAATATCCAGTGCAAAAATTTCTGTGGCAGAATCATTGCAATTTATATCCACTGGGATTAAACTAATCTGTTGTGTTATGCTGAGAGCTCAAAAAGTAAGAGAGACTCTTTCACGCATTTCAACTACAATTAGTAGACAGCCTCTAAAACTTATTTCTGAGTCTTGTGGTACACTCATAAAATAGTGACCATGAAGCACTGGTCTACAGTATATTCAGGTGATGTGCTATGCTTATACTGTAGTTAGTGGAGACTGAGGAACATGTAACCAGATGTCATTGAGAGTGATGTCAGCCTTGGCCTGAAAAACAGTGACCTCTCATAGAGTGAGATGCTGTTATGTTAATTGCTGATCTTTTAACAGCTCCAGCCACTGGTTCAGGTAATACCCAGGTGTGTGAAATATCATCCTTGTGTCTTGTGTTTCTGCAATTGAATTTGTGTAATGGAGAGCTTCAAGTGGGCCACAGACTGAGATTTTATCTTCTCTGCAGTATCAACTAGGATGATTTCTGAGTCCTTGAGCATACACAAAACCTACTGTTCTGGACATAGCATTGCTTAGGATGTGGGGCATCAGACCCACCTGGCAATATATTCAGATAGTGCTCTACTTTTCTTCCAGACACTTACCAGCTCTCCCTGCAGTAAGGGTCCTGCAAAGACCATCCCTCTCTCAGGCAATTAAATTCTTCTCATATTACTTCAGGATCTTCTGCTCTTCATAACATGCCCAGAAAGACAAACAGAACCTCACTCTGTTGACTGCTAAAGAGCTACTTTGGGAAGCTCAGGAGATTAGGTGCTTTTTGCCTACAAGTCTTAGCTAAGTCTGGTGCCTTGTGTGATGTTCCTGTGAAGGTGCATTATCTCATGTGAAGTTGTGCAGGACGGCTGCTCATAACCAGCTTCAGATGAGCAAGGCAGCCAGTCACCTGAGTTAAATCTCTCTAAATCTTATGCTTTGACTGAGAGCCTGATAATTCATTAAGGCTACTAGCACTTACCCTCATGGGCAAGACAGAATAGTTTTTGCTCTGCCTCTTCTTTGCTTTTTAAATGATTGTACCAACAGGAGAGGGCTTTACCTCTGCGTTTGGTGTCATCACAACATCACTACTCTCAACCTTGAAACTTGCTATTCCATATAGCAAGTGTTGCTTTTCTAAGCATAATAGTTTTAGCTACTTTCTGGAAAAGAAAACAGCTTTCTCTAAAGCCTTCTTTTTGTCATCCTGTCTCAATGAAACAGACCTATTCAAGGTTTAGAGACCACAAATCCACAGTTAAAAGCCCTAGGGCAGATGCAGTAAAGTACCTGATCTTGAGCAGAAGTGACAGTGAATAATGTGATCAGTTAAGACATTGGTTGGTCTCAGGTTGGTTTCACATCCATCTCTTAAGTTCTTAATGTTGGTCATCTGCCAGAGGTGAACTTCATCTCAAGGGAGTCTCCCTTGAGCAGTAACTTATTTCCTGCAGCTGAGCTATAACAGAGAACATGTTGATCTTAATTTGATTGACAGGTCCATGAGTCAGTTTTGTGAGCTTAGCTTTGGAGATAACTGTGTTTGGTTCCAAGAATAAGAGCTCTATTATTGCTCATGACGCTAGACTTGCTATCCCCATTCAGTTAACTGACCAAAATAGAAAGCATCCTGAAGATCATGCATTTTTGAGCCTACATTATTATTCTTGCAGAGAGAAAAACTCCTTGTATTATGTAAGAAATTAATGTGTTTACATGTGTTTGTGTTGGTACAGTGCTTAAGGAGATTAGGAAAAGATATTTTATTGAGTGTGGCTGGATAAAGGAAATATTTCTAGGAAGTAAACACCTCCTTCATCTTTTTCATTTTCATTATATTGACACTTATCTATTTATTTTTTTCCTCACATAATTTAATTTAAAATAACAATATAATTTACCACAATTTTCTTAGCACATCTGCGGATGTCTGTTTTTGGAGCCTCTGCTGTTGCCTTAACATGAATGCTCCCTTGACTCTTTTTGGTTCCATTGCTATTAAAGGTCATAGTTGTCACTATCTTTTAAGTTAAACAGGGCTGCATGCAGAAGTGCATGAAAAAAAAGACAGTCTTTCAGAACTTAGAAAACAGTAAGATTAAAGATGCCTGGTAACCATATCACAGTCCCTCTGGGTGTTATAAAACAGACTTTGATTGTGTAGTTTTATACGGCCCCGGGGCTTTTCTAAGTGGAGCCAAACTGATGTGTAGTTCAGGACAATAGCCAATGTGGCATATGCTTTGGCTTTTCTTCCTTGTTGCTCCCAACAGCCTCTTTTTATGCAAGAGGTGTGAGCTCTGGCTGCCGTTCTACACATGGGTCCCCGTATGTAGAAAATCAGGCAGGGAAGGGAAGAGACCGGTGTGGCTGAGTCGAGACCTGCTGGTTAAACTAAAGAAGAGGGAACTACAAAGGCAGTGCAAGCAGGGACGGGTAACCTGGGGTGTGTATAGGGATGCTGCCCAGTTGTGTAGGGATGAAGTCAGGAAGGCCAAGGCGTAGCTGGCGCTGAACTTGGCAAGGGAAGTAAAGAATAATGAGAAGGGCTTCTACAGGTACATCAATCAAAAAAGGAAGGTCAAAGAGAACGTACTGCCACTGATGGCTGGAAATGGTGACCATGTATCAATAGACAAGGAGAAGGCTGAGGTACTTCACAACTTTTTTGCCTTGGTGTTCACTGATAACTGCTCTCCTCTCCCCTCCTGGGTAATGGGACAGCAAGATGGTGACCAGGTGGGTAAATCCCGTCCACACTAAAGGAGGATCAGTTTTGTGACCACCTGAGGAACCTAAACATTTATAAGTCTACGAGACCTGAAGAGATGCATCCCAGGCTCCTGAGGGAATTGGCTAATATGGTTGCCAAGCCACTGTCCATGATATTTGAAAAGTCATGGCAATCAGGAGAAGTCCCTGGTGACTGGAAGAAGGGTAACGTTGTGCCCATATTTAAGAAGGGCAGAAAAGACGACCCTGGGAGCTACCGACCTGTCAGCTTCATCTCTGTGCCTGGGAAGACAGTGGAACAGATCCTCCTAGAAGCTATGCTAAGGCACATAGAGGACATGGAGGTGATTAGTGGCAGCCAGCATGGCTTCACCAGGGGCAAATCTTGTATGACCAACTTAGTGGCTTTCTATGATGGGATAACTGCAGCAGTGGACACAGGTAAACCGATGGATGTGATCTATCTAGACTTCTGTAAAACCTCTTACATGGCCCCCCATGAGATCCTTCTCTCTAAAGTGGAAAGATATGAATTTGATGAGTGGACAGTATGATGGATAAGAAACTGGTTGGAGGGTCATATTAGAAGAGAAGTGGTCGATGGCTCAAAGTCTAGACGGAGATCCGTGTCAAGTGGTGTCCCTCAGAGGTCCGCAGTGGGACTGGTGCTGTTTAATGTCTTCATCAATGATATTGACAGCCAGATTAAGTGCACCCTTAGCAAGTTTGCAGATGACACCAAGCTGAGTGGTGTAATTGCCACACCAGAAGGATGAGATGTCATCCAAAGGGACTTGAACAGGCTGGAGAAGTGGGCCTGTGAGAACCTCATAAGGTTCAACAAGGCCAAGTGCAAAGTCCTGCACCTGTGTCAGGGCAATCCCTGATTTCTATGCAGGATGGGGGATGACGTGTTGAAAGCTGCCCTGCAGGGATGGGCTTGGGGGTGCTGGTCAAGGAGAAACTTGACATGAGCCAGCAGTGTGGGCTCACAGCCCAGAAGGCCAGTCATATCCTGGGCTGCATCAAAAGTATCGTGGCCAGCAGGTCGAGGGAGGTGATTCTGCCCCTCTGTTCCTCTCTTGTGAGACCTCATCTGGAGTACTGTGTCCAGTTCTGGAATCCTCAATGTAAGAAGGATATGGAGCTGTTGGAACAGGTCCAGTGGAGGGCTACAAAGATGATCTGAGATCTAGAGCACCTTCCATATGAGGACAGGCTGAGAGAGTTGGAGGTTTTTGGCCTGGAGAAGAGAAGGCTCCGAGGAAACATTTTGTGACTTTCCAGTACCTGAAGGGGGCCTACAAGAAAGCTGGAGAGGGACTATTCATAAAGACTTATGGTGACAGGACAAGCGTTGATGGGTATAAACTGGAGAGGGGCAGATTTAGACTAGGCACTAGGAAGAATTTCTTCACCATGAGAGTGGTGAGGCTCTGGCACAGGTTGCCCAGGGAAGCTGTGGCTGCCCCATCCCTGGAGGTGTTCAAGGCCAGGTTGGGATGGAGCTTTGGGTAACCTGATCTAGTGGGATGTCCCTGCTCATGGCAGGGAGGTTGGAACTAGATGATCTTTAAGGTCCCTTCCAATCCTAACTATTCTATGATCCTATGATTCTATGATTTGCTACCTTGCCTGTGGCATTCCCAGTAGGTTATAAGGAGAAGTTTCCTCCAAGGGTGCACTTTCACAAACAGAAAATGCAGAAAGCAGCATATGGCATTATGATTCCTTTCTTGCCTACTATGTAGGCAATGTGGCCTGTAGTTAAAGTGTGGTGCAAAGGTTTTGGGGGAGCTGTAGCTAACCATCTCAGTAACTGCAGGGCAACACTGTACTTATCCATCCCTTGCATTATTTTTCAAGCCCTAGGAACAGGTTTTTCTTTGAAGGAAAGATGAAGGAGACAAGATGGTTAGCTTTAAATCCCTCTGAAATGTCTGTTTGTTTGTATATGAAGGATGCGAATGCTTGATCTGCACTGCACAACTTGTGAGAAGACATGACCTTGCTGACGTGACATGGAGCTCGCATGAAGAAGAGGCGGTCAATGTGCCCACTCTCAGCTGTACCTTGCAGCAGATCCACTGCTGGAGATGAGCAGTGTGGACGGCTAGCAGGACATTTGGCATATAAGAATGGATAGTCAGATGGTGCTGGCTCTCCTTACCCTTGCATCTGGCTGTTGAAAACCACTCCATAAAGGAGCAATAAAACACACAAACCAATTATGTGAATTGCTGCAGTATCAGAGGATGCCATTTTGTGTTTGCTCATGGGAGTGAATGTGGTTGTACACATCACAGTGTAGAGCAAGCTGGTTCTCTGCACCAGAGTCTCAACCTAAAGCCACAGTGAATCTGACCAAACAAGAAAATTTGTTGTTGACCTGAACTACTTCTATTGACTTAAGCGATTAATTCCCCTGACTTTATCACCTCAAGCAACCCTTCTCAAACACTTCAGCTACTCATTTCAACAGCACTTCTTCAAGGATGATGCATTCTTCACAAATATGTAATAATTCATCCCCTCTTCTTAGTCTGGGAAGGTGAAAGCTATTAATTTGTACATAGTGCAGCACTATTTCTTGGTCTCCATCTCCAGTTTGTGGTGCCACTTTAGAATAACAAAGATTTCATTTATCATTTCCTCAGCTTTTAAAGGTCAAAGCAATAGTCTAGGAGCTACTGCTTTTTAGGTGGCATCCAGTGGCATATACCACATGGTCAGATTTTCTGGAGGCATACGTTTGCCCTCAAAATGTGTGGAAATTTTCACTCTTGTATGTTCAGAAACTAGCTGTCATGTAAAGAGATTATGATGATAATTTTGTAAGACCCTCAAAGACTGCATTACAGGAGATTAAGTAACTTTTTCTATTACTTTTTGTAGCTATTTTTTAAGAAGCAGAAGGGACAGTTCTGCAAAGTGGCAGAACAGCTGCTTGATTTTCACAACAGCTAAGCATAGCTTTAACATTAAACGCATGCTTAAGTGCAGTGCTGCAGGAGCTAAGTTGGAGCCTGATATTTTCTCAAAAAATGCATGTAAATAAGATGATCTTTAATACATGATCTATTCAAGCCACTAACTAAATCAGCTGAATGACATTTCTTGGATGTGTGCTCTGAAGTAGACAGTGCCTGTAATGTCTGTCCATACAAACAGCTCCCTTCTCTCACCTCGATGAAAGGAGAAGCTTATTTCAGCTTACAGCATGATGCCAGTTGGAGCGCTGAATCTCTAAAATGGGTCTATGTTACTGGCTATGTCTCTGATTTGCTTCTAAATCAGTTGTGATGAGAAGAATTTACCTTTATGAAAAAGGCTAAATGAAAATCTGCAGTTGTGCTTTGTGAATGAGATTGAAAAGGAAGCCCAAAATAGCCAAGGACTTCATCTCCCTCTGTAATGGTCTGGATAAATGGGTACATTTTAGTATTTAATTTGAGGGAAGTATACTGGTAGCAGTGAACGAGCTTGTAAAATGTTTAGATTTGGTATAATTTGCTAAATGATAATTTCTCAGCAAGGAAAAAAAATAGCCATTCAAAATTTGGAATTATTTATTGTTGTTTCCATGATTGTTTTTGTTGCCAGAAGTCCAGATTGATCAGGAACTTTCTATACACACTACTGTACCAGACCAAGAGTACAGAGTATTTTTTGAGCTTTACGCAATGGATTTCTAATACTCTTGTTAACTAGAGTGAGAAGAATTTCTCCAAGGCTGCAGATCTGCTTTAGTGGAATGCTGCTTCTTGCTTTGTAGGGAGAGGAGGACCCCATGCAGTATAACATGGTGATGGAAGATGAAAGGTCAGATGGGGTGGGCTTGGACCATCTGATACAGAGCTCTGCTCCTTGGGGTCATGGCAGGAGGTTTTGGAGGGATGTGGGAATGTTCCCGGGTTCACTGGCCATATCCTCAGCTGCTCCACATGTCCCCACCAGCCACCCAGGGTGCTGATAGAGGCTGCTGGTGCTCCAGCTCCTTGTGGCTGGACATGGAGACCTCTTGTCAGGGCTCAGTAAGATAGCTTCTCACAGGATTCCACCCTCTCCAAATCCCATGGCGTTATTCAGTGGAAGGATGAATGATCTATGCTCAGGGGACCCACTAAATCCACAAACAATGAATAAGCTATTACAGTAAACCACAGAGAAGCAGCATGTCAGGTCCTTTTTAGTTTTCTGTAAGGAGATTTTAAAGCTATGATCCAGTGCTAATAGGTTCTAGTGGTATTCACTGAATTTGCTGTGCTTTGGATGCTATACGTTGCAGCTTCTCAAACATACCATGCCGGCAGCTTGCATTTCCTCCTTCCTAGTAAGGCACGATACAGTGTGGAGGGCAGTGATAACACCAAACTGTAAAAAGAGCATTCAGAAAGCAGTTAGCAGGTGCTGCGTTGCTGTCATGAGCTGCTAGAGATGAACCTTCGAGGTTTTAGATGGTTGTTAAAATGAGGAAAGATAACAGAGGGTCATGAGCCAAATCGGTGGCTCCTGTGAACCCGTAGTCTGTGCATTGGCTGTCTGATGCTTCCTCACCAGGAGTAAAGGTTAGGTAGCAAAGGTGGTGCTGTTGATGTCCCGTTTGGATGCGTATCTGAGGGAGGTCATGCAAGTTGCATGAGCAAGTCTGGTTCAGATAAAGTATCATTACAGCAGGCTGTTACCACAGTGTGAAACATGCTCTTGACTTCCATGAAACAGGATTCTTTGAAAAGGTTTAGTATCGAAAGCCCAATATTACAATGGCATCCAACGGAGTAAATGTGGGACTGTATCTAGTGTGAAGGCTTACCTGCACTGAACTAATTATAGGATCAATATTAAAACATGGATCATGGGTTTGTGTGATTTGTATGGAGAGTAACAGAAAAAAATCAAACAGCAGGGAGTATTTAATCTTCTAAATGCTGGGAAAAATGCGTATTATTCTCCATAAGAAGCAGCAGTAGGAATTCCTAACTGCATTTTGTATGAGGGGAAGACTGTGGCTAAAGGTTAATGTTCCTTGCCCAGAGCAGCAAAAGGAATTGGTCAAAGTGGCATCATTCCTAAGTACATTTTATTTTGAATTAAAATCCTGGTTTACTCCTGAAATGTGCATACTATGTGCCCAGGATGGGAGACTTTCCTTTTTCTACCAAGAGCATTGGGGTGCACTCCATCCCGGTGCCTGGATGTAAACAGAGAATGTGCCTCTGAGTTGTTAGTTCTGGTCATTTGGTGCCTTTGTTTTTGTGCTCACATCATTCCCCTTACTTTTTATTCATCTATTTATTTGCCTTTAACTGTCCATATTATGGTGGCTTTTGCCACCTAGTCCTTGACACCATCCCATGTGGCATCTCCTGCTGGAGAACCTTATCTTGGGAGTTCTTCCTGCATAGGTTCTCCAAAAACCTGTGGGGAGGTAAAAAACCCAGCTGATTTAACTTGTTTAACTTCTTATACTAGTTTTTTATTTACTTTATTTATATATTCATATATTTGTATTTATTAGACACTGAGTCATGTGCTCTGTGCACCTTCAGCCTGGAAGAGAAATCTGTTGTAGGAGGACCTCTTTCAAGAAGCTTCATGGGAACTTCTGAAGCTCACCATGTCAGACAGTGCAGAGGACTTAACACCAACTCTCAGCTCTAACTCTGGCATGACTTGGGGCTTTCTGCCCAGTCCTGGCCTTATTCTCACAAAAACTGAGGATTGTCATTGCATTATTATTGAAAGCATCCCCAGGATGAGTATGTTTCCTTTTGAGACTAGAAGATGGTAGTGAACACTTTGTGCTGGGAGTATCTGAGAGGGATATCAGGTAACAGAAGATGGCATTTAGAAAATTGCGCAGTATTTAATGATACTACTGAGATCTCAGTTATCTGATCCCCTTTGAGCAGAACTGCTTGTTGGAAGGGTTTTGTATTTTGGACTTCTGTGCTTGTATCAAGTTCCTTCTAATTGCATAAGCAATAGTTATGACTTTGAAGGTACTGGCCTTATTGGCTTAACGAGAGTTAATTAAAAGGGACATAAGGTACTAATTTTTCAGGTGGAAAAGGAAAAATTGGAGTGGAAGAGTGTCCCTAAAGGAATGCTGTTTTATCTAATGCCAGCTGTGTGAAACGTATCCAAAAGGCATTAATTTTTCCATTAGAGGTTGTACTTCATTCACCTCATTTACCTAAGTACTTTTAAAGGCATAGACGTGATAAATTTACTTTGGATAATAAATTACTGGGATTTATAATCTATGGTATGCCAGGGTTAACTGGCTGGAACTGGAGAAGTATCTCTGTCCTGCTTCTGCGACTCCCCTGACATCATTCAGAGCAATGTGACTGGCACTAACTTACAACCTGGATTACTCACACGGGTCTATAAATCATGCTGTTCCTGTCCTTAATTCTTCACCAATCTTCCAAGAATATCTTTCAAACTCTTACTCCACCCACTTCCTCAGCTGCTGAAATACCTGGGCATAGCAGTGAGAACCACTCATACATTCCTGCTGTAGAAAGTCCCTCCTGGGACCACTGGGGAAACTTGCTAGAACGAGAGAGGTTATCACAGCCTAAAGGCAGACTTTAACTTTAATTATTGTGAGACTAAATTATTTTTTTTTTGTACATGAGGAGGGTTTATGTGGAATCAGCTAATGTCTTTGAGCTCTTTCTCTGCAGCTTCCATGGACCAGCCACTCTGCAGATCACTTCATCACTAATCCTAATGACTTGCTGACACCACTGCTTGCATTATGTTTTGAGAATATTGCTTTGGGCAAGAAACTCCACTATACCAGAAAATTTAGTGCATTAGAATGCATGAGATCTATGAAGGTTTTGATGAAAAGGTTAAAATGATGGGCAACGTCAGCTATTTTTCTTAGTGAAAACCAAAAGACCAAAAAGGCTTCTAAACTCAAAAGCATTTCAGATTATAAACCAAAACATTTTGCTTTTCAGAGCAGAGTGAACACAAACCTCGAGATGTAACAGAAAGCAAAGAGAGCCAGGCTCCATTCTCTGTCCCAGAGATGAACTGCCATGGCACAGATTGCTTCCCTGCAGCTCATGCCCCTCACCTCCAGACCAGGATAACCACATCCAAACTTTCCAGATGTCCAAGGTTGGGGCAAACTCTTGAACTGTGCCTAGGAACTATCTGGGAGAGGACTGCACCGGGACTAGCAGAGTGCTGGCCACCGGGATGTGGACAACATAGACCAGTGCTCAGGCCCAGGATTGGGTTTGTCCAGCCTGATCGGTGTATAGAGTAACTTTGGAGTTAAATCTCTTTCAGCTGAAAAAGTCTGGCGTATTAATGCACTGAAATGGATATTTGTATCAGGTGGTCTTGATATTTAACCCTGTGTACTATGATGGTACGGCATATGACATATGGCAAAGTAACCTTTTCACAGCTACCTTGGAAGAAAGAGCAGAGTTGGACAAACCTTCCTGATTACCACAATTCCTGCTATGCTGTTGGATCATTTTAATTTAAGAAACTCATCCCATCAACCAGTTGAGAGCATAGGGATAATAACAAGCAGGTCACAAGTGGGCATTCAATGTAGGTGCTAAACGGATGAAACCTAACATAAGTTAGAAGAGGTGAAGTGTAGTGAAGGTCTTGTTTTAGTTACAGCACTCAAATATAGAGGTAATGGATAACATTATAAATCTCTTGGAGTTAGAGTTTTATTATGTTTTTAATGAAGTACTGATTACCCTGTGCTAATAGACATGAACCCTGAACAGACAGAAGCAAATGAACACAATCTGACAGCTGGCTGCTGTATGGTATGTCCAATCTCATTGAATGCAGGCTGGTGGGAGGCCAAGGATGAAGCAGGGTAGTGGTGCTATTATAGGGTGTGTTCCATGGATTTCACTATTTAAGGTGTCTGTCATCTTCTTCCTTTATTTCACTTCTTTTTGCAGATTACATGAGTTCATTTCTCGTACCTGCTTCACTAACATTTTTGTTTGCTGACTTGTCTGGGCAAGCAATGATTTTAGGCAGCCAAGTAAAACAGAGTTGTCCTCAAATCAACTGTGGGTGAATAAAATTTGTATCTGACTTGGTGGGTTTTCATGATAGTTTTTCAAGCTTGATTCCTGTTTATGTCTATAGGAATTCTCTGCCTGCTTCCAAGAACAAGATTTTGTGCAGATTTAACATTTGTGTTTAAGATAATCAGTATATTGTATTTATGGTAGGTCTATAGCTGAAATGCAAGTGCGGGATAAAATATTTCTATTTAATTCTGAGGGTAGGCATATTAGAGCTTTAGCAAGATTGACCTTTCAATTGGAAGGACTTTTTAATTCCGTAGGACTGACTGTCTATTAAGTGGGTCCTTTGGTTTTAAATGAAGATTTTCATCCTAGGCACATAAACCCAAGTTTAATCTTGAATCATTTTAACCTGACTTTCTGAAAGTCAGGTTAAAAGCTCAGTGCTTGCTGAAAATTAAGCTACTTTAATTTATCTAAAGTTGATTTTTTGATGGTTTGTTACCCACTTTAAAATATATAGGCCATTATCTCTTGCAGTGTAAACACTGTGGAAAATGTCACATTTAATAAAAACTGTGACCTCATTCTCAGCCTTATTTTAAATTAGTTTCATTATTTTACTCAATATATTATTTATTCATGTATTCAAATATATTTATTCAGTGAAGGCAGAGATATTTTGATTAATTCAAAGACTAAATGCTCTATACTCCTCATGCAAATTGCCAAAAAAAAAAAAAAAAGGTAGAACTCTCTTTGAGGGCTAAATGCATCATCAGAATGTAACGAATGCTACTACTTGTGCGCAGTCGAGTAAGGCTTCATGTTATCATGAATCTCTCTCTGTGGCTTTTATTATTATAGCAAAAATAAAATTCAGCACATGGGTTATAGCTCTGCTCAGTTCTTATTTGCCGACCCTGTTTTTTGCAGTCAGATGAGCCATGCCAGTTACTTAGTTAGGTATTGTGGAATGACTCCAGTATTGCTATTATTGATATTATTTCTGTATTTCTATCAGCTTTGCTTTTCTCAGTTGAAATTTAAGAATTAAAAAACCCCAAATAAACTGCAAAGCGAGAGAAGTGGGCTTTCAAAAAGCACTTGCCATTATATTAATTAATTTCCCTCTGAAGTGGGGAGTTAATCTCATGGACCTGCCTTTGGTGTGAGCAGAGCTCAGGCTGATACTTAGCACTGTTTAAACACGCGGAGTGGCAATGTGTTGTAAAGTTTGCACAGCTTGACAGTATATCCAGGCTCGGGGAATTTGAGCAGAGTAAGACATAAAAGGGGCGTCCCACCAGGCTTGTTATTTTTGACTAAAATCACTCATGCGATTTCCATAGACTTGACTTAGCTTAGGAAAAAAAGCCTGGTGAATTTGGTTTCTTTTGCTTTAAATACATGTTTGGGGCAATACATGTACTTTCTGTTCCCTCGATGCAGTGACTGAGAGCCGGCCCAAACCAGTGCATTTGCTTGCCCCTTTGCACAGGTCCCAGACAGAAACCTGGTTTGCCATGACTGATCTCGCCATCCTCAGCTGGGTCTTGTGATGAGGGTGATGGCAAGGATGTAGCAAGCACAAGCTTTTCTCCAACTCACACACAGCAGAGCCAGATTCAAGGTCTGGATGCCCTTATTTTGCACCACTCCAATCCCGATGTATCCCCTGTCCATCCTGTGACTCCCAAATGAAAGGGAGAAGTTGGTATCGCATTGCAGAGAAGTTTTGTTTCACAATTCCCCATTGAGTGCACCTGAGCTACATATCACATCTGTGAGCTGAACACAAAAAACCTCACGCAGGCGGCTGTAACACAGGTTGCCATTCAAATGTCTTTGGTGCAGGGCCCAGTTGCATACTGGGCTGCCTGCCCAAAAGGCTGGCAATTTTGGTTGGACCCTCTTCACAGATGTGGCTGGAAAAGGGTCCAAGGTAGAGGAAAAACAGTGCCTCTATGCTATGCAGTGTTGTACAGAAAGTTTGACAGTGGGATGAGCCAGGCGTTTGAGAAGGAACTGGGGAGACCTTATAGCAGCCTTCCAGTACTTAAAGGGGCTAAAAAGAGTAAAGCAGCTCTGTATCAGGGAGTACAGGGGTAGGACAAAGGGTAATGGTTTGAAGCTGAAAGAGAGGAAATTTAGATTAGATATTAGGAAGAAATTTTTTACTGTGAAGGCGGTGAGGCACTGGAACAGGTTGCCCAGAGAAGTTGTGGATGCCGCTCCATGTGTTCAAGGCCAGGCTGGATGAGGCTTTGAGCAACCTGATGTAGTGGTAGGCGTCCCTGCCCATGGCAGGGGTGTTGGAACTGGATGATCATTAAGGTCCCTTCCAACCCAAACCTTTCTATGATTCTATGATTCTTCTGAGCATCTTCCAGAAAACAGCTTATCCAGCTGCAGGGTGAAAATTTCATTCTCACATCTCTGTACTCATGTTTCTCTCTCATGTTGTATTTGGTCCTCAGGAAGGATTACTGTTGACATTAACTGATGCTCTCTGTGTTATGTATCTTAAAGCAGAAGTTCTGTGCTTATATTGCCAGACTCTGCAGATACAATTAAAAATGACAGCTTGCTGCAACCTTGCACAAATGTGTGGAGAAACAGTGGAGGTTTGTTCTGTGTCTCCACAGATCAGCCCTTAAAAACCAGTCTGAAGGTTCCCGTGTTCTTGTGTTTCAGCACCAGGCAATAGTCTGCCTTGTAGTATTTTTGTACCACAGTATGGAAATTAGTGTAATTATGTAGTATGGAAATTTCCAGCAGGGGTGCCTGTTCTGCTTACCTATGATAAGGCCTCCCTAGTTATACCATTTTAAAGGCATGCTGTAGGTAATCTGAACCATCAAATGCAAAGCAGCTGTTTTTTTTGATCAAGGTCCAAATCAGAATATTTGAATAAGAGCATTTATCTTTCACTTAAAATATATGTATTTCTGGATTGCGTGAATAAGATTCTGCATTACAATAAATACTTTTTAACATGAAGTATGACGAGGCAGTAGCTGTCTATCTGTCTAAGAATAAATTCCATTAGCTACATCAGTAAGTTGAAAGTGTCCATCTGTCTACCAAGGCATGTCCCTCATATGGGATTTGCCCAAAATAAGAACTTACAAAAGTGTGGTTACAGAAATTAGATTGTTACTAAGAGCATGAAATGCTGCCTTGGCATGACTTTCCCATTGGCTCCTGGTGACTGAAGAGACAGAAAACGTGTCCTCTAAGACTGGGAAAATGTCTTCAGGTCAGAACTTACCAGACCTCAATAACAGAGATGTTATGTTCGTCAAAGTGAGACAGGTTAAGACAAACACCACCACCACAAGAGGCACCCGCAGAGCACTGTCAGTCTGTTGATCTAGACATCAAATTCTTCTCATCTGCTTGCAGTCCTCAGTCACATCATCATGTAAACGTTCAGGACTGAGGCCATGCATAGGATATTAAAATTATTTCCCTTGTCATTTTTTAATTTCTCCTCTGTGAAACTTAATAACAAAATCTGTGGGCAGGTCTCCTAATAATGTAAATCTCTCTTGTGTTGGTGGGTCATCTGTGTTGCATCCTGCAAAAAATCTCATAACTCTCTCAGGTGGATATTTTCATGATAGCTACTGGACAATTCCCATCATTTGAAACTGATGAAACAGAGCAGTCCCATAGGGGCACAGAGACTGGAAATTTCTGTAGATTTTCATTTTGTTTTGTTTTTTAAGTTTTTACAGAAGTCAGTTCTGCTTCCATCACTATAAAAACTATTGCTTTTCTCCAAAACTGCTGTTGATGAACTGGCCTGAAGGCATTTGAAAGAAAATATTTCATACCTGGCTTTGCAATGAAAAGAACACTGCTACGAAGAAGCAACACATGTTAGTGTTATTTGTCTGTGTACTCCCATTTCATTTTCTTTTCAGTTGGAGTCTGGTCAGTTTCTCCATTACTTTCATTAACTATTGGAATAGCACTTTTTGATCTCAGCTGGCAATCAGACTTCATGGCTCTGGACATTGCACCAACGCAGTGGAGAAAATTCTGAATTCCTTGATGTCTATGGCAATCTTGATATTAATTTTCGTAAGGTGTGTAATCTGAACCACAGTCTTCTTGCAGTGAAATGTAGATGTGGTAAAAAATTGTGCTGTGCTTAATTCCAGCCTTGTCAATGTCAAACGCATTTTTTTGTTGAATGCTGAACTTAATAAGAAAATTGAAAAGCATGATGCAGAAGGGGGGACATTGGACTAGAACCTGGGAAACCTTTATTTTGATTGTCTCATTTCTTTGGTAGATTTACCACTTGCAGAAGCTGGTGTTAAGGAGTGGAGACAGACTCACCATGTGGGCATGATCAGGTTTCACATTTATCAAACAGCGATAATGTTCACATGCTTCACAGTGGGACTAAGAGTTTGTAAGAGTATGGACCACATATAGTCCTACACAGATAAAGGCTGTCTGCTTGTTCACAAATATTCCAAATGAAAGGCTGCTGCTTTATGTTTGGATGATAGATGGGTCTGGTCTGCTCATGTTTTTGTTGGCTTTCTCCTATTCAGTGTACAGCAATGAGGGTACTCTAATCTCAGTGCTCTTTTTAATCTATAAGTAAAATATGTGTTTTCTCTATCTGCAGGTTTTGCTAGGTTAAATATAAAAAATAGGCTAGTGTGACTAACTCTAGTGTAAATTACCATTGTCTAGTTTTATACTTTTAAGAATTGAATCTGGGAATAGTCTGTGGTTTCTTGACTTTGTTGAGCCATAGGGGAGGCAAGCTTGCATCGTGCCTGATGACCACTGCCAGAAATAGTTCAGTGGTTTCTTTGATATAATTAGAGATTGCTTTTAGTTTTAATTACTTGCTATTTAAAGGTCCAGGAAAGGAACTGATTTACAAGTCCTCTCAAACTTTGCATAAGGTTCAGGAAGGCCATGAACACACAGAAGGCAGGGTCATTAAAAAAAAGCAAAATGAAGGCATCGGCATGTGCATTTTAAAAACACATCTATACATTTTCCACCCCAAATTATATTTGTTATTCTTTGCAGTAGCTGTATAGCTGTGAGCTGTGTATTGAATGAGTCTAGCATCCTTGAACATAACATTTTGTTGCGTAAATAATTTCCAAAAGCATTTTCTTACGATGCTAGTGAATCTTTTTAATTATCCTGTCTCTACCCACTGTGTCTGATCTCAGATGCAGAGCTTTTTAAATCTCCATGAAGTGATATGTTACATCCCTAGCTGCATTGCCACAATTTCACGTATCCATGCATTTCATTTATTTTGTTAATTTGGCAGCGAACCCATCAGATTGGCCAGTTCTGGGAAACCAGATGGCTAGAAGTGCTCAAGGGTCTGTGAGTCACAAAACGCCAGGCCTGTGTTGCCACAGACAGATTCATGAGTTTGGTTCTTCCAGCACAGTGGAGCTAAGAGGACGAGTCACTGCTGCCACCTCTCCCACCTTTGGGACTCTCTGGAAGCTTTGGTCCTGCCTGTGAGCTCTCCAGTTTGTTGGGGTGTCCTTGGCTGGGTGAGTGGACTCACTGCTGCTCTTTTTCAATAGCACAGCAGGGAGAATCAGGCCCCTTCACAGCCTCTGCTGTGGCTTCTTGCAAGGGGTAAAGAACAGTCCAGAGTCCTCCTCAGTCTGTACATCTTGCTCCCATCGTGGCAGTGCTGGACAAGGGTGTTCAGCAGCCAACGGCACAAAAAAATGAAGAGTCCAGCAAGGTTTGTGGATTTTCTATAAAAAACTAATTATAGACTTTATTGCTGAGTGCCAAATCCATTTTCCACTCTTCTGGGAGCCATTCAATAAACTTTATGTTCTGAGGTAGAGCAAAACTGCTGTAGTTTAATGCAGTGTTTTATATGTCTTCCCTACGCACTAACACCTGATTTTTGCTAACAGCCCAGCTCGGAATGTCTTTTTCTTTCTAAATTATATTAATAGTCCTAAAATGCCCCATGACCTGGCATTTCCCTCTAGAGGCTCACCCCTCCTTCTCCAGGAAGAAGCTGGTTTTTCCAGGAGCAGTTGCCTCTACAGATTTGTTACCTGGTTGGCCCTTGGCTCAAGGTAGGAGCAGGCCAGGTGGCACCCCTGCTGCACCATCATGCCCACACAAACCAAAGGGATGACGGTGTGTTAGCATCACTCTTGCTCTGCCGCCCCTGGGGGACGCTGCATTTCTTCCCCTGACTGCACCAGCTGGGAAGGACTCTGGCATCCCACACAGCCTTGACCCAACTTTTATTTGTCTTCGGATAAGCATTCCTCTTTCAATTTGGTGCTGGGTGCTGAGGGCTGCTGCTGTGAAGAGGGTCTGAGCAGAGGCTTTTGCTCTCTGTGCAGTGTAAGAACCCTGGGGAAGGGACATGCTTGCTCCTCACTGGACCAAATATTCTATCAAACACGATCGCTTGTGAGGAAGGGATGCTACATTTTACATGGTGTTTGTAGCTCTAAGCCTGGGGACTTGGGTTACAGTTGCATCGTCTAAAGGCATCAGTCTGGAAAGCACTTTTGAAGAAAAGGAATAGTGCAGAAGGCAGAATTTTCAGATGATTAGCATCTATGTTTATACTCCTTACACAGAACCACAGGGCCTTATTAGTGCAAGTCTTTGGACATAAAACAGAGCAAATCATGCCTGGAAATGAAAAACAACACTACCTAAAATGAAAACCCTATGCAAGAAATGAACCCACAGAGAAACAGACTCAGAACTGAGGTTGTCACAGTGGTTTTCATTCAATCGTTTTTAACTGAGCCATTTCCACATTCGTGATCTTCTGGCCATTCATATATATAATGAAAAAAAACCCAAAACAAAACGAAAGCAAAAAAGGAAACATAAACTTTAGCAGAATATCGAAAGATAATATTTCTCTACAGAGAGATGCACTAGGATTATTAAACATTTTCCTCCCCAAGAGCAAATGGGCTTTAAAAACCTGATTTTACAGAGTATTGAATGTGGCACACTATGATACTCAACAGCAGAGGGAGAGTCTCTGAGTGAAAATGTCTTTCCTAGCTCACACATGTGATGGTGAAAGATTTTGCAAGGTTTTAAGAAGCCATTGATGCAGTAACTCTCATATAAAGTTTCAAAACAATCATCTCCATAACAGTGCAGGTAGCACCCCCTTACACCCCCATGCCAAGATTTAGGCTGCTCTGTTGTTCTCTACTGAGCAGAGAAGTTGTTCAACATCTCACAGTAACCCTTTGGCTCTAAGAGTATCTATCTCTCTGTGCTACTGAGTGAGCAATAGGATTTTCTGTTTCTTTCCACCTCTTAACATCAGAAATTCCCAAAGAGTCTAATCAAAAGCTTTTGGAAATCAAGAGGAATTTTTCCATTGACTTCACTTTTTTTTGCATCATATCTGTACGTGGGTTTTTTAGTTTTGACATTGCCTGAGACAAAGGGAGTTAGTTTCTTGATAGTACAGCACCTGATTGCAGGCTCTGCATCTTGTTTTTTTTTAATTCAGAACAACTCTGCTTTTATTAGGTTTGTGTTATCTCTTACTTTACTACAGTCATTTTTGCATTTCATAAATATTAATTCCCCAGACAGTCGCTTTTGTTTAGTAGTTTTCATCTATCACAGGCTTTTCTGTTTTCCTTTTCTCTGCTGTCCCGGAGAGATGTCATCCTCTGCTATCAAAAGCGAGAGCTTCTCAAAGGAAGCTCTTTAGCCCAAAGATGTAGGAGCAATATTTTTACTGTCTATCATTTTTGTTTCCTTCTCTATGTTCCATATGAAATGGAAGCATTGGATTGTCTTGCCTTGAACCCAGCAGAGTTGTGCTTGGGCAGGGAAGAGATATTGGGAGGGGACTGGGTTTAGCAATACTGAACCAGTTCTTTGTGGCTTGCTTCTCACATCTGGAAAGGAGGGATAATGCATTATGTTTTGAAGTTTACAGATTGAAAAAGACTGGTACTAAGTGTTATTTTTATCCCAGACCTGAGTCTGCAATAGCAGCTCCAGATGCAACTTCATGAGGAATTATCCATCCTGCCACCACCTGCAGAACCTTCTGCAGTTTATCTGAGTTTTTTGGGAGAACCATCATTTATTCTTATTGCATAAATAAGAATAAATTTGTTGCCACCAGTCCCTAAAGAGACAAGTCATAGCTAAAATATGCCCATATTTTAGTGGACTCAGTACTGCTCCATTGCCTTGTCACAGGGAGCAGAGAGATCTCATAAGCTATGATTTTAGGCTACAGTTGAGCGTGTAAGATGTACTGATCTCAGGTGATCTGAGTGGGGAAGGGGAGGATGATAGGGGCTCAATGCTGTCTGCAGTGTTGGGGTGGATGAAGAGGGAACAAAAAGTATTATTAGGCTGATGTGTGGTCTCTGCATAGCCTAGCTGACTATTCAGCAGTTCAGTTTTTCTCAGCTAATCTTGGCAAGTGTTTTCTCCTCCTGGAAATGGTAAAAGCTAACCTGTAGTTTATCTCTGCTCAGGTGGTCCTACTCTCTGTGGAGCTGCAGACAAGAGAACATGAATCATTAAAAGTGAAACAGGAGCAGATGTTCTGCATCAGGTTTAAACTAGTAGTGTATGGTAGCTGCTTTATCTCAGTTTCCTAAGTGCTGTGTGTGTTTTGGAGCAGCCTCTTACTCATCCTGTTTAACATTCCTGTCTTCCTTTGAAAATGTTTGCATCTCCTCCTGGTGCTCCCATCCCTCCCTGGGTTTGAAAGTTCAGCCTGAGCTGTATTGAGTGCAGCTTGCAAAAGGGATGCTGGAGGAGTGAAAATGAAGAGCAGCCAAGGAGACTGAGGAGAGAGCATTGAGAGGCACAAGTGAAAAGAAGCTCAGGCAGAACGAGGAGTTCAGGCTAACCTTAAAATAACTAGGATTACCTTGGACCCTGTATTGCATTAACTAGAAGCTGAGAGAATACAGAAGTGTTAATAAGGTGAGTTAGAGGGCCTTGACCACTTCTGGAGAGCACTGGGGAGAGGGAATGAAGCTGGGCAATTGCACTTGCATATACGAAAGAGAGGCGATGGGAAGTTGAAAGAAGAGAGCACCCAGGAGGACAGAAGAAGTTGAATGAAATCACAGTTTGTTCCTGGAAGCAGCAAATCCCACCTACTGCTTTAAGCAAACAAAGCCAGAGATAAAGTTAGGTCCTGGAGCAGGAAGGGAAGGGCTCTAAGAACTGTAGGAAGAGCAAGCTTTCTCTGTTTGTGCTATCTGGGATACACTGCAGCTGGAAAATACGCTCCAGGATTACAGAAACAGATACAGGGTTGCAAACGCCTGATCGAAAGCATTTAAGTGTGGAGGTATTGATAGCCAATCAGTCAGTTTCCCCATGAGTACATCTCCAAGGCTGTAATACCAAAAAGTGGCACAGTGGATGCAAACTGCCAAAAGGACCTTCACATAGTGATCTGTTCCTGCTAGTATTAAACTCCAGAAGGGATTTAGAAACAACAGGATAAGAAGCCTTTCATGAAATCAGTTTTATATTTGAAATGCAAAACTAAAAGGGTTTGAGAGCAGTTGGATGCCGTTGTTAATCTCTAGGTCAGCTGTGCTAATGCATCTCATAAAAGGCAGAATACGTTCAAAGAGCAAAATCCACTGTTAATTATCAGCATGTTTGTAGGAGACATTTGTGCCATGGAAGCCCTCCCGTGGGGTGAAGGACACAGCAGTGCTTGGCAGCTCTCTCTGTCTTGTTGAAGACAGGCTCTGCAGCAGGCAGTGCTGCAGGTTGGAGGAGAAACTGTTACCTCTTCATTCATGGATCCAGTGGGTGGAAATTACTGCACAGAGAATCTAAAATGACAGCTCTCTTAGCTGGAAACTATAATTAAGGCTTGCTTCTCCTGTCAGGAACATCAGCTGTTCCAGCACTGTGTGAACTTACCACTTTTCCCCACCCCTAAATCCATATCACCTGGCAGCCTTGCGGAGGGACAACCTCTGTTAAATAAGCCAGAACAGTGACAACTCCTGGTGTTTCTCAGAAGCCATCAGATGCCTCTGCTGTTTTGAGTGAAAATATCAGAGAAGTGACAGCGGTTCCCAGGTGCTGACTGTGGGGACCATGGGTGCTTCTCAGACCACCCTGCTAAACAAGATCAGCACCAGTGCGTGCATCCTCAGCACTGTGCTGCTGTTTTTTTCAGTCCCACCTACTTAGACATGAGAATGTCTTTCAGTGCTTTGATGCTGCCTGAAAACACGCGTGCACCCTAGTTTGTGACCGACAAAAGCCAGTATGCCATTTGGGTGCTTAGCACTGGGGTGTGGGCAGGGAGGTATGTATGTGATGTATGTATATATTTGATAGGAATGGTTGGACTCGATGATCTGGTGGGTCTTTTCCAACCTGGTGATTCTAGGATTCTGTGTATATGCATCTGTATGAATAAAGGGAGATGTACGTGTTCCCACCCAGCCTACTGGTGTTATTTGTAATCAAAGAGAAACTAAGTAGCTTATAAAAATTAAAAGCCCTGATAACAGTTACAGGCCGTGTTAGCTGGAGGTATTGATAGCCAAGCAGTCACTTCCCGCATAAGTTTCCAAGGCTACAATAACAAAAAGTGGCACAGTGGATGCACACTGCCAGGCTCTACCTGGGCCAAAGGAAAGCTGCCTGTGTGAGCAGCTGAAGGCAAAGCACACCCCTGTGTTGTGTGAGAAGCCCCATGGGAGGTGGAACAGCACTGGCCCTGTGTGAGGGACAGAGCTGTCCTGTTCCCCACCACGAAGGACAGGGCATGTTTCCATCGAGCGCACGCTCTTGGCTCCCCTCGCCTGCATAGCTGAGTGCCTCAACCGCATGCCTTGACTCACTTTTGGCTTCCAGACTAGGGTCCCTTTGGGCCTTCAGGTGCTGCAGGTTGGCACCTTTCCGCTGCTCGCCTTGCCCTGCTGCTTGGGGAGAGGGGATATCTCCCCCGTCTCTCAGTGTCCTCCATGCTCACAAATGCCATGAGTGCATGCGTAGCACTGCAGTCAGCTCAGGGACAGCAAGGACCTGCTTTGAGGAATTTTGCATGCAGAACAAGAGCTAGCTGAAAACTCAGTCCTGGAGGTCCCTTTTCTTCTGATCTGTGCTGGCATGCTGAAACTGCAGGTGGGACAAGGCAAATGACAAGGATATGAGAGCAGCAAAAAGGGAGCCAGCCCTTTCGCCAGATAGAGAAGGAACTGATGAGAGACTGGCACATGTTCAGCATCCATGAAAGGAGCAGAGAGTAAGAAGACAGTGCTTGGCTGCTACCAGAGAAGAATCTCAAAAGCAAGAGCTCCGAGAGGCCTTTTCTGCTTGTTTTCTTAGGGAAGTTTAAAAAAGAATGAGCATTTAAAAAGAGGAGAAATGATATGCAATTTCTTTCAGGATGTAGTTGAAGGAGCATTTTCAAAAAATAGCTGCCATATAAAGAAATACTAGGAATTTGTTCTTCCATTGCAAGTCAACATTTAGTATGTGGTTCCTAAATGGATCTGCTATTAGATGAGACAGAGAACCCTTAGAAATTACAGTAAACACAGCTGTAGAGATGAGGAAAATTAACAAGGCATCATGCCAATAATTGTACCTTCCAGTTGTCTTAAGTCACTGATGAAAATTACTTTTAACATTGCCCTCATGCTCTGATGTAAGAAGGCTTAACGTGGAAAGTCAGATGCTTAAAGATACAACCAACAGACTTCTATGTTTGTCAGGATTTTAAGATTAGCTAGGGATGTTTTCTGTTCTTTTACTGTTGTGCTGAGGTCTCCCCCACTGCAATTCAAAAGGACCAAGGGAGACACAAGTTTGCAGTGAGGGCCTGGTGGTCAGATCCACAGAGCATTGATTGTTGTCATCTGTGTAGAGCTGGCAAAGTGGAGGGAGCAGGCTGGCATTTGGGAAGAGGCGTTGGTGGCCAACAGAGTGAGCAGCCTCAAGCACATGCTTTTTGCTTCCCGGGGAAGCCTGGGGTGGAATAATTTGTGGTCAGCTACTGGCAGTGAGTTTCTTTCAGTGCACAAAGACTGAAACATCTAGGTTTTTTAAAAAATCAGAAAATATCACAAAAGCAAATAAATCCATCTCCTGTGTCATGAGACATCTTCAGTTTTTTGCCTTGGTCCCTCTTTGGTTCTAATCCAGACAGTGTTAGGGTTGGACTGAATGACTGCTGCTGGCCTGTTTGGGGCTGAGCATCCCTCAGACTTGAAGCCACTGGTATTTATTTCAAGGTAGAAGAAATCAGATGTAGGAAGCTATTGATGAAACGGGCTTTCCATGTTAGCCCAGAATTTTATTTCTGTACTAGCTCATTCTGTGGCAGAAAGTTTTCCTGGGAAGCCTGTTATAATTAAGATTATAAATGGATTCAGGCATTTTAATAGAAAAGGCCTTTTGTCTTTTCAAGCAGGGGGTCATCTAATTCTTTCTGTACAGCAGCAGAAAGGTGACAAGTTTCTGGTTAACTGTAATTGAGGCTGTGGAGAATGGGCAACCCTGGTTAGTTGCCTTCTGTGATCATTAGTGAGCAGCATGGATAAATGTGCCAGGAAAAGTTACATTGGAACAGCAAGGTTTAGTCTGAGCAAAGTGTAACCTTACCAAGGGGAAGTAAAGAAATTCAATGTTAATTTGTTAATTTTAGGTGAGGAGAAGAAAATAGAGTATCAAAAGTGCTTAGATATTTTGCCACTATGTGTCCGAAGAATTCATTTCCTCCACTATATGGAAAAAAAAAAGAGTCAGACGAGATAGGAGATTAAATCTGTTCTTGTTTCTGCCACTGACCTTCTGGGAGGGTGAGATCAGCTGTTTCTTCCCAGTTTCCTCCAGGCCTATGCATCATCCAGTTAGACAGCAAGCAAGCCTCACAGGGGAGAGCTTACAGCAGGGTTATACACCCAGGCATGATCACGCCTACTTTCAGCATCCTGCCTTAAAAAAATGACCACCAAGTTTCTTGCTGATGGCCTGAGCCTGTATCCCTGGTTTGTAGGAGGGGGACTTGTTAGAAGGGAATGTCCTGCAGCATCCCACACAAAGTGCCTGCCTTGATCATGAGGGATGGGGACTCAGCACAGCTAAACATATAATTATGGGGTTACCGTCTCCTCCAGCAGGTTGGTAAAGCCTGTGAATTACATGTAAAAAAAAATCACTATGAGCAAGTATCTTCTGTTTTTTCTACTTGGGTTTCAATAGCTTTGGAGCAATATTGGTGCATTACATGCTGAGTTAAGAATTGGAAACGTATTACCCTGATTTAGCATGGGACTGAGTAAATTGTATTCAGTTAAAATTGCAGATATACTGCTGAGAAGAAAATAAGTATTTCTTTTTGACTGTGTGACACCTAAGCTACAAGCCAGAGGTACAGGAGGAGGATTTGTGTTGCTGAGAAATCCATTAACATCATATGCCAGGTCAGAGCTGCTAGGGTGAGTGGGGCACATGTGTCCCAGGCAGCTCCGGTATTCAGGATGCCTCTAACTTCTCCACCACGTCCTGTGCAGGTTCTTACATGGTGTCTGTTGTGGTGGTGTCTGAGCACCTGCTTGGTCTCTGCCTGCCCCATAGTTTGATGTTGTTGCCTTTTCCTGAGGGAGGTTTCATTCAAAGCACTAAGTGGCCTGTCAGCCTGTGTGGCTCTACAGAATTTGCTGAAAGCCTTGTTCTTGAAGTGTATAAAATAACTAAGTTTGCAACGCGGAGCTTAGCTTCCAGAAGCCACTATCCCATGGCTTGTGAAGCTTGGTGGGCTCACAAGGAGTCAGCTGCCAGCATGGCAGGATCATTTGGGTCCCTCTGACAGGTTCTGACTACTTCTCAGGTAGGTTTCTGATGCTCGAGATTCCTCATGCTATTTCAGCACAGATATATCTTATACATTCTGTTGGGATTTTTTTTCTATGTCTAAACTGAATCTTTCTAGTTAGCTTTACTGCTACTTGTCCTAACTACAGTGAGTCCAGAGAGCAGATTATTCTCTTCCTCCTTGTGGAATTTTTGTATTTACTTCATCCTCTTGCCTCTCTCCACCCAGTTTATCTCACCCCTACTACCACAACTTCTTGCAACAGAGAAATAAATATCAGTTCAACAGAAAATAAATGTCAGGTTTTCCATTGTCTCCTAGATGCCAGCTACGTTTAAATGCAGTTTCTTATTCTGTTTTGTAAGGGCTACTCCCAGCTCCACCCTGGCTGACTCCATGCATCTACAGCCCAGTGCTCCTCCTAGTGCACCATTCACAGACGTCCATGGCAGGCCTTTTCATAAACAGTTCTCAAGCCTTTCCTTGGAAACCACATCTACAGCTCCCACAGTAGAATCGTAATAGTATAGTATAGCAGCTACAGGTCACTCCCCTAGCTCCGAATTTCCCAACCCATTCACTCGCTCCCAGGCTTGGGTTGTCCCAATTTTTAATTCATCTAGGCTTTGATTGCAACCTGGAAGTCCTGAGATAAACAGTGGAAGTCCTTTTGACCCTATCCATAGTCCCTGTTGACTTGGAGGCAGTTCTGCAAGCCCGGCCCTTTCCTAAACAGCTGTAGTGTATCTGATAGGTAGGGGCTCCTAAGGGCTACTTGAGGCTGCTTTGAGTGACCGGTGTGTGAAGGTGAAACATCCATGCCTGGGGACCAGGAAGGTTAGAAAGACTGCAGTTGTGTCTCTGTGTGTTACACTCACAAGTACAGAAGGTGTGAGCTCAGCTCCAAGCATCACAAGTATGCACATCTCTGTTGAAGGGGAAAGGTCAGAAAGTTTTAATTTAAAAATTAAATTCATTGGATAGCCAGACCTTACAGCTTTTTAATACAAGCAGTAATTTATGGTTGCACTTAAAGAATGAGCCAGGAGTGGACAAAATCATCACGCACTATCCTTTTCTGTCCAAGTGGTGGAGATCTGCTTCAGCCGTGGCAGAGGGAGGTCAAGCTCCCAGCAGCAGAGCCTCTGCTGCAGGAAGGCATTGCAGTCCTATCACCCTCACAGCTGAGGTCCTGGACTGGTGTTTCATGTGCTTCTTTTTACTGTGAGAAAAAATAAAGGATTGGCCATCTGCCAAATTCCCCTTCTCCCCCTCCCTTCCAACAGCTGGTGCTGGCTGCAGTGCAAGTCTCCAAATTTGTCTTCCATAAATAAAATCCCAAGAAACTTGCTGACATGAAGATATTTTTGCTTTAATTATTCCCAGCTCAAGGCTCCTCCAGCCTTCCTGATGATTTCTTCCCTTGCAGGTGTATCGCACTCGGACATGGTCACTTCAGTTTTGCTTGCCCTGTGTTGATAAGACTCCCCTAGAGCTTCAGAAGAGCAACATGCCCGGCAGCATATCTTTCACCTTCTATGAAGCCAAGCCATTGATCTTTCTGCCTAATATTTCTGGGGGCTTCCAACTTTTCCATCTCCTATTCAGAGGAGACATTTTACAGGATGTGTACATTCGTCTTATTATCGCTAAACCCCACATATTGTATGAGTTCTGACACCAGATAGTTTCGAGCAGGAAGAATAAGAATAGACAGGCTTCCAAAGTTATTTGGGATTATCCAGGAGAATGTGATATGTAGAAGGGGGCTTGCTCTTTTCTTCCGAAATCCATATCTTATTGAGTGTCAGAGTCTTAGGCTGATTAAAAGGCTGGTTTTAACCTACAGCTGGTGTCACTTGGTGTCAGTCTGTGATTTTTCAAAGAGGTTTTTTTGCATCTTTTAGGCTCACTGTGGACCTCTACTTTCTCTCCCAGACAAAAAGGCCAATACTTAATGACCTAGTTGTGAGATTTTCCCAGGAAAGCATCAGCATCTGTGGCTGCATGTGTGCCTGCTGCCAGATTTTGACTAGTTTAGTGTTATTTCTTTCCTAGCATCCAGATCATGTACCTGGACAAAGAAGAGTAAATGCCAAAGGTGATGTGAGTTTGGGGTCTCCCAGTACTCCAATAACTGTAGCCCCTGGAGCCAAATAATGCAACTGCTGAATTACTTCACCCCTCCTTTCTATTATACGTGCATGCACATGAATGAAGTTGCATAGGAAGAAGAAGAAGGGAACATGTGAAGCAATTTAGGATCTTTGACAATATAGTGCTAGCAGCTACTGTGTACGACTGTTCTACTCTCAACAGCTTTGATTCTTCCTTTCATAGTCCTGGTGCATTCAGTGCAGAACTGAAAATAGTGTGGTTGTCTTGGGTTGCAATACAGGGAATTATTTGAAAAAATGTATATTCAGCCTTATCTTCTCCGTGGGGCAATAAGTTCAATGCATGAAATGGAGAAAAGAAAAGAGCTTAGCAATATTTCAGGAGTTTCCACCAGAGGATATAATTTCTCTCTAAAATTTTCTCAGTTAGTAAAAATGTTCTTGGTTAATATTAGTTCTATTATTTTATATTATCCATTCACTCTGTAGAGACATATTCATAGCAAATTTGTATTCCAGTTTGCTGTCTGCAAGTTGTCAGGGAAGATGTTAAGCATTTCTGCCTCTAGTACACATGATGTGCTTCATGGTCTGCTTTATTGGACTCTGAACAAATATTGATTGAGGTTTTGGTGGGGTTCTCATTTGAGTGCTGGGAATTCTTTGAAAAAATTAAGTCAAGAATTATGTGCTCTGAAGTGTCAAATAAATTGAAGTATGAAACATTGCAAAGCTATTACTTAAAAAAAATTACTGTGATCCAGGTCAGTTTAATAAAATTCCTTTATCTAAAATGCAATTGTTCTGTTAGATTCAGTGTTTTGATTTACGCAGCTATAATTGTCTAACTGTCATCTGTAGAAATCTGCAAGGACTAATAATTATTTGTAGTGGTTTGAGAAATGCTTAGACTGTCAAGTATGAAAAATTGCTAGTCCCCTTTATTGTCTAATGCTGAATGTTTTTTAAGAAAACAATCTAGAATTTGGTGTATAGAATATATATACACCAACTAGAGTAGTTATGGACCCAAACTGTAAAAGCCAAGTCTTAAAATAGTCTAAAGTATGTTTGTAACTTCAAGGCTGTCCGTAAAGTTTGCAAGAATCTCATTCATGCTTTTTGTGTGAAAAAGGGATTGGAAATGTGCTTGCATGTAAACTCCTGCTCAAAAAACATTTTGGAAAAATATAAATAATATCAAGGAGCGTTTTATATATTAAACAACAAACTCCTAGAATTTAGATAGTGTGGTTGGTGGGCTCAGGGAAGGCTAGTTGATAATACCTGAGAGATTTTAGACAACTGAAATACTAGTATCTTGATGTCACATAACTAGGACCGTTAGTGCCACCTATAGTTAGTCTGCCTGACACTTTTCTCATTAAGACCTTGTTTTCAATGGTTTATGACTCTGCTGTGCACACCTTCTAAACAAATACCACTAAGAAAAACGTGGTGGAGATGAGCTCTTCTTAACAGTGCTACTGAATAGACCCAACTGGATATTCATCAGAGATGCAGCTGATTCTGACTGATAACTGCTTGAACCCCAGATAAGGCGAATGCCACGGCAACTTGCTTAGTTCTAGCATAGGACAGAATCCAAACCTCCAAACACAAGTCTAACTGAAGAATTAAAGGCGGACAGAAAGCTTTTGTTAATGCAAATCTGAAGAGAAAAAAGCAGTTTAGCATGGTATGGGACTGCAAACCCCATTCACAGCATGTGTTCCCCTTATTCCACTCTAAACGAATTCCTTAATGTTGGTCATCAGTCTGCCATGCCCAAGCATCATGTTGGCACTCATATTGTAGGCTAGATGTGAGCCTGGTTAGAGTAACCTGCAGAACTAGCAGCAGATGCAGGCAGTGTAGTAGAAGTAAATAAAACACTGCCTTGTAAGTGTGGTGGATACTTCTTTGCACACTATTTTTTATAGCAAGATAAAATTTAATTAATTTTTTTTAGAGTAACACTTGGGTATTTCCATCCCTCTATTATAAAAATGCTTTCAGTGCAAGTACCTGTGACTTCTATTAATCTCTGTCTCTAGTTTGCAGTATACTACTGTATTCAGGAAAAAAAAATTAATAAAAAGTATCCTCTGTTTAAATCTGAGCTTGCTGCTTGGCCATCAACCTTGGAAAGGCCCTCAAAGATTATTTTATCCTGCTGTGCCTGAGTAACCAGAAGAAAATACCTCCCAGCTCATTACTGTGATTTACCTTGAATAACCTTTGCATGTCATGGGTTGGTGATTGTCAGTCAGCATGTGTATTTCTGGTCAGTATATTCTTTAATACATTACACTTAAAGTTCCTGTGTCCATGTGCCCCCTCGCCCCACCTCCCACTGTAAAGACATTCACATGAACAGAGTGTGCTGGACTTAGCTTTCCTCCCTCGTTGTTAGGTTGGGATTGATGGAGTTCAGAAGCTTCTGGGGTCAGTGTCCCCAGACTACTTTTTTTTTTTTTCCGTTCTTTTAAATGCCGCTGAGCTTGAGTCTCCTGTTGCTCTTGTTGCCTCCCTGTTGCTGCATCAGAAAAGGAAGAAAAACTTTGATCTTGACATGGCCTTCTTCTCTGTCCCCTGTTACAGCTTCTGCCAGAAAAAAAGTATGATCAAGGTCATCTATGGTGTTGTCAGTACTTTCAGGAAAGAATGGATCCTTTTAGCAGATATCTTCCCAAAACCTTTCATGCCCAGCCGAAGTCCAAGGTGAACTATCAGAGGACAGACACGAGCCCTGGCCATATCACCATCTCCACACTGCTGTCAGGGTAACATGCACACATGCTTAAAAAGACCCTCTCCAAAAGTGGGGTGAATTTAGGCCGTTACTGACTGTGGCTTCTTGAACTGGGGGATCAGCAGAGATCTCTGGTAATGACCATAGATGCAACAATCAGTGTCCAGGCAACAGCTGCACTTTCACAACTCCGCTGTAGCCACATCTATAACAGCTTTGGAAAAAGATAGTTGGCAGATCTGATTGTTTGACTCACTTGGATTTAAAGATAGCTGTCCCTTCAGTCTCATCACTGTAGCTGCTTAAATCTGTAGGGTGTACTTACCTTGCTGGTTGTGAGCACTGTTTCACTAGCCAAGTAGACCTTTACTTTAAATAAATGTAGTTCCAGTTTCATGTAATCTTGTTCTTTTCCCTGTTCCCCTCAGCAGCTTTGGGAGAGAAACTATTATGTGGCTTAAAAACCTTGCCTGTAACTTAAAAGGAGAAGGAACCATATTAGCATCAGATAACTCAGTGTTAATATATAATTTCAAAATACCCAATTGGCAAATGCTGTTATGATTACTTCACATGATGCTGTAAGCTCTGGGGAGCATGGAGCATGTCCCCTGGGATTTGCAGCTTATAAGGAAGAGTTTGGTTGTTCTGTGGTAGCTCCTTTAGAGGCTCTCCGGTGCTTTACCTGACTTTTCATGAGTGCAGTGCAAGTGTGCCTTTCAATGTCACCCACTCTTTCAGCAAGAGAGCTGTGAGAGCTGTTAACATGAAACGTCAAGGAGAGCTAGCAGGATTCCTGGCTTCTCTGGGAGCCACTGATAGGCCAGCTCTTCCAGGGAGCATCGGGTGCGATAGCTGCAGAAGGAAATGAGTTTTAATACAGTTAGCATTGTTCTAGACAGTTACTAAATAGGCCTTTCTTTCAGTAAGCTGAAATCAATAGGCAACAAAGAAAAAGGAAGTAGGGCTTTCAAAATTATATTTCCTACGTGGTCCTCCATCCATCAGCCATACCAAACGGTGTTGTACTTTATTAGAAGAGGGGAATACCTTTTTGGTGTTGCATTCATGTTTAATACCTGTTCTGGGTGCCATCAGAAAGGTCAGAGTGTATGCAGAGCTGACCCTGGTGTGTGGTGTATTCTTAGCAAATGTAGCTAACCAAAGGTTTATGCCATTTTGTCCATGTTAAAAAGTGTGGGAAACAAGTGTCTCTTCAAAATGCACAAGTACCATCTTTTAAGTGAGTGTAATGTAGTACAATCTCATTTACAATTGCAAACAGTAAGGCTGCATTTCCCCCCGTACTCTGAATGCCTGAAAAATCTCATTTATATTAATATATGGGGAAGTGGTGCTTAGCTTATTGATGTAGGAATGAAATCAGGAGGAAAGCACAGCTCTACAAAGATTCATCTGCAGATTGGCGTCTGAAGCAACCATCAGAGTATCAAATCTGACCTTCTATCTAATACAGGCCATAGAATCTCATCCACTTAATTCTGTATTTATCCCATGAACAGCATCAGAAAAGCAAGTACAGTGCATTAACATATTGTAATTTAGCAGTATATCCAGGCATTTCTTTTTTTTTTTACAGTAAAGCCAGAGACAAACAGCAGTACTGTGCTATATGATATATGAAACTGCAGGAGGAGAGATTTCATCATTTTCTCTGTCTGCAGAGAAGAATTTGTACGTCTATGTGTTTGCATAGGGTTTTGTTTAGATCTTTGAAAATTATTCACTGGTAACTCTAACCAGTGTAGGGCTGACCATTAGTTCTGTTTCTCTCCGAGGACAGCATAATTTGAAATGTGGATTTTAGTTTTTATTTAATTTAACAGATAAAGTAATTTTCTTCAAAAATGTGTGGTTCTTGACAACTGTTTTCTAACATCTTATTTTGGAAACTCCCTGCTAGTCAATTTTCCTGCACATTTCACATCTGGCTTCTCATCTCTTGGACTATAACACAAAACTTCCCTTGAAATGCACCTGGGAGGTATTCAGGGGGATACCACACATGCACAAGAACACAAGCCAAACTGTCTAAAGGAGCTGCACTGGGCTATTGCATGTTTCAACCATGAGCCTACATTTTGTTGAACAAAGCAGCTAAAGAAATGGGATGAGGAAAGTATCAAGTAATTCAGAGGAGAAGTGGTGGGTGGCAATGTACAAAATACAGAGGTCCCAGGCTTGGCATATAAATACTGTCCCAAAGAAAAAGATCTTCCTGCCCAAATTTGAGGTGCACCAGCTCCTTAGTGTTGTCCGTCCATCAAGAACATTTCTCTGCAACCCATCACAGCACAGAGAGAGGAGGAGTCTGGAGCTCATGTGTTGCAAAAGCCTTTGGTGCCTCTTGGGTGGGTGAAACCTGAGTTCTTAGGTTTTGTTCTATCTCCTTTCCTTCTGAAGCTCAGAAATCCTTCAGCTGGTTTTGTCTCATCTTAGGATTTGATTTGCGTTTTGCCTGAAAAGTGCATTTGGATCCTGTTCTTGGAGGGATTTTTTAATACGAATTAGCGCTAACTACTGGTATTGAAAGCAGAGATTTGACCCATGACTGCAGGAACTGGAGTTTCAATACGAACCCTCAAACTGGTGCAAAACCAGTTGTCAAGGGTATGACACCAATGAGGGGGAAGACCCATATAAACAAATGCTAGATACTCCCATAGTTTATGCATACAGTCTGCACTGCCTCAACTGCTTCATTGCAGCATCCTGTGATTCTGGTTAACCTAACAAGAACGCGTCAGCACTCAAGAAGGAATCTCAGACCTCCTTGCTTATCAAACAGGAGGGTCAATACTTGCCTTAATACTTGTCATTAAAGCTAAACTAATTACTCTCCATAAGGCTTTTTGAAATGCAAAGGGGTGGGGGGGGGGCTTAAGTAAATGTAAATAACATTACCGGAACCTTCCTCCTGTTGCTTTGATGCAATTTATTCAGAATATGTTAAAAGGTTTCTGTAGTGAGGGCAAATCTGCAGAGCAAAATCCCTGTGCCATACAGAGACACCTCAGGTATCTCTGAGTAACCAAACACAGGAGCCCTGTGTTGGTACGGTCCTTTGCTTGGGCTAATACTCCCAGTTTCCCAGAGCAGCTCATTACCTGCCTTAGCAGAAGCTCATGCTGTTGTCACTGAACACAATCGGGTCAGGAGGTGGCTGGTGGTGAGAGTGTGGCCATCACTGTTCAACTGCCTTGTGGTTCCCCACCTAAGGCAGTCTCTCCAAAACACCCAGTAACTGTAATAGTAGAATGTTAGGGTACTATGAACAAAACAGTAAGGGGCTATGGGTGAGCGTAGTGCTCTATGTGTGTTAGAAACCTGGGTTCCCTCCTTCTCTGTTAATATGGCTTTAGGAGAGAGGCAAATTTATAGCTAGTACTCTCCCTGCTCCTCAGGAAGTCAAATCTGAGTGAATGTTCCCCTTGGGGAGTAGCAGGGATCTCCATGAATTTCATTTCTTCTGCCAAGGTCACAGCCAGAAAACAAGCGGAGATTATTAATTCTCTAGCATAAAAGACATCAGCAACAAGAGTCACATACTGTTTTCACATTGACAAATTTTCTGAATCTGGAGTCTTCCCCATCTCATCAGCTAAAGGTCAGGCAGAGTCCAGCACTGCTGTAGCTGTGGGACAGACAACAGAGTGGAGGGGAGATCCATTTTCCAGGACTAAGAAAAGCACTAACTGCATCTCAGGATGAAGGTGCTGTAAATACACTTGACATCAGGCTGTGTGAGACCTTGTGCTCCTTTGTGTTAGCTTCAAAGCAAAGCCCTGAAGACTTTGTGAACAGCATTCAAACAGCACATAACAAGAATTCTGGAGGCAAAAAGGGCGTGTCTTTTAGCATAGGAATGGTTTTACACAGCCATATAATAAACTGTTTTAAGTTCTATATATGTGTATCTACTTATCTGCTTTTCTATGAATCTGTATGGTAAGCAAAAAGGCAGTAAGTTTCCTGCCTCCTTGACTTACTGATGCATGTGCTTTCTTTGCAGTTGTCCAACACAGCAATTCTTCATCAAATTAGACGAGACCAAGTGACAGACACATGCCGAGCAAACAGTGTATCTAGCAGGAAGCGCCGTGTGCTGACACCCAACGATCTCAAACACTTGGTCGTGGACGAAGATCATGAAATGATCTATTGCTATGTTCCGAAAGTGGCCTGTACAAACTGGAAGAGAGTCATGATGGTTTTGACAGGAAGAGGCAAGTACAGCGATCCGATGGAAATCCCAGCCAATGAAGCCCATGTGTCTTCGAACCTGAAGACCCTCAACCAGTACAGCATCCCAGAGATCAACCACCGCTTGAAAAACTACATGAAGTTCCTCTTTGTTCGCGAGCCTTTTGAAAGACTGGTGTCAGCATATAGGAACAAGTTCACACAGAAGTACAACACTTCCTTCCACAAGCGATACGGCACCAAAATTGTGAGACGCCAGAGGAAAAATGCAACCCAGGAAGCTCTGCGTAAAGGTGATGATGTGAAATTTGAAGAGTTTGTGGCATATCTCATCGACCCGCATACCCAAAGAGAAGAGCCCTTCAATGAACACTGGCAGACTGTGTACTCCCTCTGCCACCCTTGTCACATTCACTACGACCTCATAGGAAAATATGAAACACTTGAAGAGGATTCAAACTACATCCTTCAGTTGGCGGGAGTAGGCAACTACCTGAAGTTCCCCACCTATGCAAAGTCTACGAGAACTACTGATGAAATGACCACAGAGTTCTTCCAGAATATCAGCTCTGAGCACCAAACGCAGCTGTATGAAGTCTACAAACTTGATTTTTTAATGTTCAATTACTCAGTGCCAAGCTACCTGAAAATGGAATAAGGGATGGGTCGGGGGGAGAGAAAGCCTGTTTTATTTAAGATTTTTATTTGTCATAATAAATATGGAGAATGGGTTATTTTGTAAATTAATATTTTCTTTTTTTGAATGATGCTGCGAGCAGCACAGTTAAAATTATTTAAATCAACTGTAAGAAAGGACAGCTCTCTTTGCAGGGTAACAGGATTGTGACGATCTAGTTGTAGAAATGAATAATACTTCAACACTGTTTTAAAAAATGTTAATTGTGTTCTGGTGAATTTCATTGATCTTGAATTCCTCCAATTTTAATTAATGTTATTTATACTTATTTAAAATATGGTCTCTTGGTAGGTTTCACTTCAGCAGCAGAGATAAGATAACATTTGGACAAAAGGCATCTGGTTTTGTGCTTTCCTCAGTTGAGCTTATCTCTGGGTAATAATATTCTTCCATTGGCTGTTGATGCAGGTAAATACAGGAGTGGCTCCTGACACCATAAGCTTTGAGAAGAATGGTGAAAATAATTTCTTCAAAAGGTTATATGGCACTTAAAGGTACTAAAAAAAATAAATAAATCTGTCTTTCTAGCCCTGAAAAGGGAAAGTAAAACAGATTTAGATAGATTCATGGTATCTAAAACCCATGACTGAAAGAAATGTGAATGTATTCCTTGGGAAGTGAAACCATGAACTTTTCATCTGGACTTAATGATTTTATCAAGAATATGACCAGTCTTGTTGCCTCTTAATTTGAAGCCTGCCAGCCCAAATGAATGCAGATTGGGTGATCCATCAGAAAAAAACCCCAATATTTCGAAAGAGATTTTTGAATGCCCAAAGCAATTGGCATTCACTTAGTTCATATTCAGGATGGGAGTGGGGAGAGCTCCATCCTCTGCAAGTCATGCTTCCCTAACTGATCTTAAGATGGGCAAACAAAATTGGCTCAGAAAGTACTGGTCATGATACATTGCTATAAAAGATGTGGGCATGCCATTTGAAAAGTCAGAAAGCCATCTTCATGTTGATCTGTGAGCATGCAAGGCAATAAAAAAAGATACAATCTTGTTACATGCTGGTTTCATGGCTTTTTCCTAAGGTGAAGGGGAAGTTGTGTTTTTTTATTGATGCCCAAATACCATTGACAGGGATGTTTCTAGTTTCCAGTGGGTTTGTTATTTCATCTAAGTGTGCTCTAGTATGAAATGATGACCTTTTTATTTTAGATGAACATCTCAGTAGCGATTGTTTTGTGTATAACAGATTGTTGGGATGGTAGATTGTACCAGGCATGGCGAACAAAGCAATTGTTTTGGACAAGCAAGTAGTAACCTATTCACAGCAAATAAATAACAAAAAATGAGATTTCAGTGTGGATCTCTTAGCAAGTTCAGTGGGCAAAACTACAGGCTTGTCCAAATGTTTGCTATAATTTGATGCAGGTGAGGTGTGATGTATGGCCAAGCAGACAACTGGTGCCTGCCTGAGGCCAGCAGCGCCAGCAGTCAGCTCATGGGCAGAAGGAGGCAGAGATTTAAGTCAAGGCACTTGTGGGAACCTAAAATCTATTTTGAAGTTAATTGATGGTTAAAATGGGGGTTTGACTTGCCTGCTCGTCAAGCTTGTGATCAAATCAAACGCTCCCAAAACTGGCAAGTATTTATATAAACTCAGATAAAGGCAGAGCTCTTTCAGCAATATCAGAGCCAGATCCTGAAAATGTCATGTTGTACAGGAGCCAAATTACATCTGCTGGATTACATTAGTCTCCAGGATACATACGTGGTTAAAGAAGAAAAATAGATTCCATCTTATTTTATAAAAATAAGTCACTGAATAGATCTCAGCAAAGAACAAAGTAACATAACAAACAGCAGCTGAAGTGCTTTCACCATTGGCTTTGTTCTTAGCCTGGATTTGGGTCATTATTTTTTTTATCATACCCTACAAATAAATCTCTCATCCATTCTGGAACAGCCACAGATTTCATAACCCAGGTCCTGTTTATAACTCAGAGCACTGACCCAGTGGTTAGCGAAGAGCTTGCTACACCTGACAGCTCTGAATTCCCTAGTGGTTGCTGATTGCTGGCTGGTGTTTCACTTGAAAGCAGTTTTGTCTCATTTAGAATATGCCAAGCTGTTGCAAGTGCCTCTCCCGGTGTGCCCTAGCATTCTTCTGTTTGTAGTTCAATGATTATATGTTTGTTAAAAAAAAGAAACTGTCTGAGAGTAAGATTTCCCCTCTCCCCCTCCAATATTTCCCACAAGCTATTTGTGTGCTTGTTTGGTCTTATATCCAACAGTGCTCATATTTTGGTCCAATTTTCTGTTCAGTTAATCCCACCAACAGATTGTGATGTGAATTTTTTCATTTAAGAAGTTGCTTCTGAAAGTAAATATTTAAAAAATGGGATGTGCTTCCCCTTTTCTTTTGCACTTTTTGTCATCGCCATATTTTTATCTGTTCTGAAATCCTCTCTTTAGTTTCACTGCTTTTGAGACATAAAACCCCTATTTGACAGGTATGACAGAAAAGCTTTAGGTGAAAAACATGTTCAGGAGATCTGAGAGGCGAGCACTGCTGGAGCCAGGATTTTTTAGCAGCAGCTTTGGGTTTGATTACTCAGATTCTGCCTCCCCGCAGAGGGCTGCCCTACGGGCAGATGCTCAGCACTGAGATAGCTTTTATGTGGTCTTAAGCAGGTACTTTAAAGTCACTTGCTTTTTAAAAATCTTGATCCCAAACTACTACAAACTCTCCATTTAGCTGTTGTGTCTATTTGGGGGTGCTGTAAATGGGCTGTAGATTTGTGTTTAAAATGAACAGCTGACATGCTGTATATGATCATATCCTGCGTGGTGAGCACATAGCCCTCACCAGGTCAGAGGAGAATCACAAATGTTAAGGAATAGCCTTTTTCTCTTTTTAGTTTATTGGGTGTGTTGTTTTGACTGAGCCAAAAAATTTCTTTCCACTGCACCCACACAGGATGGTGTTCAGGGTGGTTCCTCCTTATCTCAGAAAACTGGCAACCACCAACTGCAGTGATGGGACAGCCAGGGACCTAGGTTGGTTTTGCCTCCATCTCTTCACTGGGTTTCTCAGCTAAATGCAAAATATAGATGTGCCAGTGAGTCCGCGAGGGAGCTGCTGTTTTAGAAGGATGTGTATTAGTTAAGGTCAAGTAGTGGTGAAAGCAGAGAGGACCCAGCAGGGATGGTCCCATTCCCCACCTCTGTGCCCAGTCCTTTCTAAGCTACTGAGCTCAAGAAGTGGTAGTTCCCATCTCTGATCAAGCCAGTGCTTCCCTGTAATTTGGCAGGGCCAGCACTTAGTCCAGCAGTGCCTGTGGCTCCTTACCTAGCATGATACCCACAGTTGGACGTTTGTTCCCCCTCAGATGGCCCCAAGCACCTTAATCTGGAGCCCAGGCTAAATTTGGCCCATCGAAACATGGTGGTGACTTCTGGGTTTGGGAGGTCCCTCAGAACCTGACTTGGTCCATGCTTCAGCCTCTTTGTAAACCATGTTCATTATCACAGAAATTTGCAAACTGCCTGAACCATGCGCTGCATAAGACAAGTGAAATAAATAATCCATGAGCAGAAGTGCTTTTAGAAGTAAATTGACCCCAGGTGTTTTAGGGTTTCACTGTAGTCTGCTGCACTTTTCAGGTACAAAAAGGGACTGTCCTTACTATTACTCTTGTTACAGAGAGTGTTATTTTCTTACATGCATGCACAATACAATGTGTACGAATAATTTAACATCAATGTGGGGTTGGATTTTTTTTTTTAAACCTATTTGTATGCAGTAGAAGGCTTGTTGTAGAAAAGTATCTCCTCATACCTAAATATACTGTTAATAAAGAAAAAAGCTAAATTATACATTGCCAGCACAAGTGTGAACTGCTCATGAATCTTTCCTTAAAAAAAGCCATTCAAGCCTGATTATTTTTCTAAGTAACTTCAATTAAATTGAAGAAACAAAGTTTCTCTCTGTGTGCTTTATTTCTGGCTCATGCTTTCAGGGTGGATTTTTCAGGGTGGGATATTTGCATAGCTTTGTTTTCCCACAAGGCTTATTGTGGCAAGACAAGGAGAAGACTACAACTTATCTAATGATATGGACCAGGAAAGCTACAGTCATCTAACAATATAGAATCACCAGGTTGGAAGACACCAACTGGATCACCGAGTCCAACCATTCCTATCGATCACTAAACCATGTCCCTCAGCGCCTCGTCCACCCATCCCTTAAACACCTCCAGGGAAGGTGACTCAACCACCTCCCTGGGCAGCCTGTTCCAGTGCCCAATGACCCTTTCTGTGAAAAATTTTTCCCTAATGTTCAGCCTAAACCTCCCCTGGCAGAGCTCGAGGCCATTCCTTCTTGTCCTGTCCCCTGTCAGCTGGGAGAAGAGGCCAGCTCCCTCCTCTCCACATCTTCCTTTTAGGTAGTTGTAGAGAGCAATGAGGTCTCCCCTCAGCCTCCTCTTCTCCAGGCTAAATAACCCTCTTGCTCCCTTCCTTCACAGGTTCCCAGCCAGCAAGGATGAGGTTTTGTCAATTTAAGGCCTGTGACATGCCCCGAATCTTCAAGCAAGGATGTTTTAGAGTCAGTCAGATGAGCTTTAGGCTATGAACTTGCCCACCTTCATGTGAATGCATGAACACTGGCTTTGAGTTAAAAATTTCCCATAGTCCCCAAACCTACGCGGTCTCATGCATGGTGTTTAGAGGACACATGTAACCCAAAAGCAGAACCTTTCAGCTAGGCTTTGAAGACAGAATTGAGTGGGGAAATCGGCACTATAAATTATATTTATATATATATTTATATATAAAAGCATGCATTTAGGCAAGCACTGATCCCTGTTGTGACTGTGTTGTTGAAAGGTACCCTGGAGGTCAGCTGGACCATCCTAATGCTGAAGGTCACCAGGACTAGGTTGGCTGAGGATTTGGGTGACCAAGACTTCAGCACATCTAGGGATGGAGGGCCCAGAGCCTTTCTGGGAGAACTGTTCCAGCACTGTACTACCCTTCCAGCAGAGACGACTTTTGTTTAGTGGCCACTGTGAGGCTTGTAACCTTCAACATGTATCCATCCTCTGTCACTACTGGAGGAAGTGTTTGGATTAATTTTCATTGTAAGTCCCCTTCAAATAGTTGTAGAGTGCTATGAGATTCCCAGTTAGTCCTGTCATCACCAGATTAAATATGGCTAGATCCCTCAACATCTCCTGGTAGGTAATATGCTGAATATTTTGTTACCCTGTCACTTTAAACTCTCCGGCATCTCAACATCTGTCTTGAATTGAGGTGGATCCCAAAATTATATGCCGTATCCTGGATGCAGCATTGCCAGTGGCAAACAGACCATTAAATCTGCAAGCTTCACTACTCACAGTGCAAGCATTATTCACAACGAGAGGAGAGACAAAGAGAAAACAGGAAATCTACTGTGTAGGTGTCATAGCGCATAGTGGGTCACTGGCTGTTTTTAGAATCCAAACTCATTCCCACCTCAAATGCCCCACCAGCCTGAACACCCTAGTTAATAGGCAGAATTGCTGCATAGGTTCCTGAAATCAACCCCTGGCTGTGCAGCATTAAGACAACAACCTCCACACTTTGAAACATTAGTGATTTTTTCCCTCTACAATCTCAGTCAGAGAGGAAGATAATTAAGGAGGTTTAAAGAAGGACTCAAAGGATGCGACCAGCCTGGCTCAAGCCACTGTGTTGATTGCTCCACCTCTCTTGTGCCCTTGGCAGGGCCAGGATTACATATGCTTCAAAGCAATGCAATCTTGTTCTGCCAGTACCTGTGTCTAAGAAACCAGAATCACAGAATCATTGAGGTTGGAAAATATCTTTAAGAACAACTGTAAATCTAACACTGCCAAGTTCACCATTAAAGCATGTTCCTAAGTGCCACATCCACCTGTCCTTTAAATACCTCCAGGGATGGTGACTCAACCAGTTCCCTGGGCAACCTGTTCCAGTGCTTGACAATCCTATTAGTGAAGTAATACCTTCTACTATCCAGTCTAAAACTCTTTGTTGCCTTAAGAGAGTCCATCAGCTTCAATTGCAACTGCATTCACACAGATGAACTGCAGTGTAATGCAGAACTGAGGGCCAGGAGGAATCCTCTGGGTGCATGGGGCAGGGCACAACAGAACGCAGCCATGGACAGCAAGAGCTGGGGGGCTTTAGAGAGATGACAACACACACTCACAAAAATTGAGAGGTCCATTTTTGTGGTACTGGGGTAAGAAATTGTTTTTCCTCACAGTTCCTTGTGGATGCACAGCTCTTGGGCTGATTTCCTTCTTTGCTCCAAAGACACCGGGAAAAAGCCCGATCCCTGATACTGCCACAGGGACTGGCAAAACTGAATTTGCTCCAGTGGAAGGAAGTGTGAGGATTTTTCTTTTTGGCAAGCCTCAATTTTTCTATTAACTAGTTACAAATTTACAAAATCCCTTTCCATTTGTACACAGCGTACAACTTCTGCTCTCCAGTACGGACCACCAGATGCTGCTGTATGACAGGAGAGCTGGCGGCAGTGGGACCACGTCAGTCCCCAGATATTGAGGAAATGAGCATGGAGCACTGGGGGATGCGTTAAAGCAGCAGGATCGACTGCACAGCCGAGGTGTCCTCTCACCCAGGCAAGTGATAAGATTGTGCAAATAAGCCCAACTTCACATCTTATTAAAGATCCACATCTTATTAAAGATGTGAAGTTTGAAGAAAGCCCGTCCCTGCAGTCATAAAGTGTTCTCTGTGCAGACACAAGGTCCACCAACATTCCCATTCTTTATATGGATGCAAATACATTTCATTTAATTCTACCATAATTAAAAAAGAGATATGTAAAAATCTGGGAAACTGGAAGAAAGAAAGAAAAATAATTAAACAAATGCACCCGGCAGCCGAGTGAAACTAGAGAACATGTTTTCCAACTAGTAGAGTTATTTCCCTTAGCCCTGTTACACATCATCATGTGCAAGACTCCAGATGGCAGGCAAATATATCTTATTTTTTCAAGTTACACTTAAAACTTTGCCAAAGGCTGACAATTTTGAAAACTTAACAGTCCAGTTTTATTCATCAATGTGTTGAAGGACATGTCTAAAAGCCAATTTTGCAAATTGCATGCAAAACAGTTTTTAAAAAAATCTTTATTCAAATAAAAGACCCAACATTGTTTTCTTTACTGAGTGATGAACAGCAGACCTTTTTCCATGTTACCTGAAGAGTCACTACTGGAGTGCTCAAGCCACTGAAATAATGAGATTCTACTCACTATCAGTAAAGGGCCTCTGCTGGCTAAATCAGAAGCATTTAGGACTGAGAGCAAAGACTTAATGCTGGAGGAAAAAATACAGAGAATGTTTTCATTGTCATAAATTTATTTTGCCAATATTTTAGGCATGTTATTGATTTTGACATTGAAATTGATTCCTCTCTGTTTTTTGAGTAAATGCAAACCTGAGATAATGTATCTTTAGGTATGTAGCAGTATATGTCCTATCACTATGCAACAAAATGGACAGATTGTGTTGGAAAACAAGACATAGCTTTTCAAATAAAATTATGTGGGTTTGAAAAATCTCATTTCAGTCAGAGTTTTTAATTAAAAACGAAACAACCAGCAAAGCTGTTTTCTCCTCAGTAACATATAAATCAATCCAAAATTTATGCCCTCATTTCTATTTTTTTACTAATACATGAAGCTGTCAGGGTAACATACAGTTGAATAATAATAGTTAAGCCATTAGCCTTCGGCTTATTCTAAAAACTAGCATTATACTGTAGCAATTCATGACTTTTTAGCTGGCAAGAGGTCTTTGCGCTGTCAGTAGCTATTTGCAGCCCTGCATCAAGTCAAAACCTGCAACCCAAGACAGTCCTCGATTTCCTATAAAAGCTTTTGCAAAGACTGGGTCTGGGCATTGCCTAAGCCTTTCTTAGGCTCAGTTTAGTCAGATTTATCTTAGCAGATAATGATACTAGCTGAACTAGGTTTTGATTTATGTCTAAAGTATTGGTGTTAGTTTTTTTCTAAAAGTGAGGTTTTGTTCCATTAATGCAGTCAATCACTGCATGTATTTTTTTTTAACTTGAAAGAGATGGATGTAGGAAAAAACGTCAAATCAGAGCAAGCAGTCAGGCTACAGAGAGGCAAGCCCTGTTTGTAGAGTTGTCCAGCTAAATGCTGAGACTCTCATTCAAGAAAAACTAAATATTTCTCCTCCTGGAGTTATGGCTGTGTGTGATTTATTAAAAAATATGCCTTCAGTTATATAGATAGACATAACAATTCAGCTATTTATTAATTTTGCAATGTACTTTGCTATTTTATCATTAAAATATTTCTGTCATGTGTGCAATACAATTTTATATGCAATATGAATCATTCCTACAACAGATGCTTTTAAGCCTCCCTCTGTCATTTTGGAAAATTTAAAAAATTATATCCACAAGTTTAATTTTAAGAAAGAAACCCCTTGAAGTCAGCAGTACAAGGATTAGAAGGAGGAACAGGTGAGTGCAATTCAGGTGAGAAATTAAGTCTTTAAAACTATGGAAAAGTAATGCTAGATGGCAGGAAACTTAAATGGAAAATCTCATTTTGGGGAGTCTCCTTATAGAATCATAGAGTAATTTAGGTTGGAAAAGGCCTTTAAGATAATGAAATCCAAGATATTTAGAATTAAATTAGAGGAAAACATTCAAGAACACAGTGAGGTGAGTAACCTTGCTCTGCCTATTGTAGCATGCTTCAAGTTACCTGGCAAAATTTTGCCAGGGATATAGGAAGAGAGATTAAAAACTATGGACAGCTCACATGTAACGTAAATGAGTATTTCCGTAGTGGGAAATGCCGCCAGAGGAGAGTATACAGGCTCCCTCCCAGGTCCTAAGGTGTTTCACAAATACTTTGCAGTGTTTGGATGCCAGCTGCGTTTTTCACAGTCATTAAGATGTCAGATGGAAAACATTTGGGTGACCACTTCTAAAATAATTAATCGGTTTCAGACATTTTGTGCTTATTTTTGAATGGCAGAGACTCCATCTAAAGCCTTTAAGACCAGTGCGCCCTCCACACCTTAAACTAGGATAAGACTGCAAGCAGCCTTTGGTTCACAGGTACTGTCACAATCCCTGTGATGAGTGTGACTGTTAAGTCCTCCTTTATTAAAAAATTACCATGCAAAGTAAGTCTTTTAGGTGCTCAAAGATTTCCAGCTGGAGACAAAGATGTTATCTTTCCCTGTAGCAGGACATTTCAGTAGATGTATTCAACCAGGTGTGCTCTTGCTTCCGAGTGAAATAACACTCTCACATCTTTCCTTTGATCAAATAAAAAAACTTGAGATGATTAGCTGAAGAGATGATGGTAATACTTAATGGTTTCCTTCCACAACCAAGATCTTACTGATATGATCAGGATATATGTCATGACAGATGTGAATTGAATGCGCTTTATTACCAGATGCATCCTAAACCCAGGCATCCTGCCTCTCTGTCGTAGTCGTTCTTTCTATCGATTGACCATCAGAGTCTGTGATGCAGAGCAACTGTGGCTCCCTTTAATTTTTTGGCCTGAACTTCAAAATTTTATATGAAGATGATTAAATTCCTTGTGACTTATTGACTAAGGATTCTAGGACGTATCTCCCATTTCATAAGAGGAATTAAATTGATGTTACAGCTATAAGAAAGCTGTCTCTGCTCTATGGCCACTGGCACCCCCTTAGTGCCCCTCTGAGAGGAAAGCACACAGAACCCCTTCTCACTTCTCGGGATATCAGGGCTAAGTTTACAAGCTCACTTAGATGCAGTTGACACCAGAGCCTTCCTATTCCTAGTCCTGAGTGTCTTTGTTGGAAAAGGGACTCCAGATCATCTAGGGGCTTTCAGAGGCTGCCTAGAAACAAGAGACAGCTACCCTGGTAGCATACAGAGAATAAGCAGATCTTGCCTACTCCAAGGGGGAGTGGGCCATACCCTCCTAAAAATAGGAGAAATGGAAAACAAACATGGAATCATGGAATAGTTAGTGTTGGAAGGGCCCTTAAAGATCATCTAGTTCCAACCTCCCCACCATGGGCAGGGACATCCCACTATATCAGGGTACCCAAACATCTCCTCTTACATGTGGTAGGAGATTTCTATATAGGTATGAGCAGGACGAAATGGGTTACAAGAGTTCGTCCTTACCTAGCAGGAGACTTGACCATGAACATATGCAAGGGATACACACAACTGCGACACGGTTGAGGTAGCAGGGTGTTGGCAGGCAACTGTGGCTCTGAAAAAAATCCCGTAAATACGAATGAACTATACTGAACCTGAGTTCCATAATATGCCAGAAAGCTGTTGTTCGAGTTGAATAAGAATCAAGAGTCAGAAAAGTGAACAATTATCAGTTTTGTTTCATGTACACACATTGTGAGAAGCTTCCTATGGTAAGAGGACATTTTTCTGGTTTGTGTAATGAGAGCTAAAAATGATCAGGTTTGTTTCTCTTCCTGCCGATCTGAAAGCTATACATATTCCACAGGTATGTATGCATTAATCAGTGCTTTAAGTGCAGCTTCTGTATCTATTAAAAATTTATGTAATGCAATAATCTCAAGTCAGAAGGACTTTAAAATATTTACAGGTCTTAATAAATGTTTAAAATGCAATTTTTATAGCAAATGGCAGAACTGGTCTACCTCTGAACTGATGGACATTTCTGCATCTTCCTGTGTCTCTAGTGAGAATGAAAATACGGACAACATGGTTTGCAGATGTATCTGCAAGTTCCCATCCCATTTGAAGTCAACAAGGTAGAGGAGGACCTAAGCAGGTGACTGAGGCACCTTGCACGGGGCAGAGCAAAGGCCCATGGAGTGGAGATGGGGGAGCTCGGTAAATACCTTTGGGTGGGTTAGATGAACTGCTGCATGGACAGCTTTTCCTTCCCAATTTTCATCCAAGTCTTGCGATGTATCAGCAACACAGTGGGTGTCTCGGTGACGGCTCTTCCACCTACAGAGCTGCCTGAGGCAAAGAACCCTGCACAGCGAGGACTGCATATTCAGCATGGAGCCAATCCTATATAGTGCTATATTCTGTTTAATGCCAAGTCAGGCTTTGATCAAAGCGAGAGATTTAGTTCTCTCTAAAGGGCGAGCATAGTCATAGCTCATGTCGGTCTCATGCACAGAGCACATAAGCAGCATGGTATCTAACAGAGCATGCTCTGTTTCATGCTCTTTGGCACGGTAATCTTACAGCGCTTTACAAAGTCTTTTAAAAGCGAATCAGCTTCCTAATGCTGGAATAGAGCAAAGGCCAGCTGGAAATGAAACCTAGAAACGAGTGCGTCTTTTTGTATCTGAATTCACAATATTTTAGATCTTCCATTTTGCGCAAATGACATGCAGGTTTCATGAAGGTTCTTTTTCCAAGGGCCTTAAGGCCTCCTGTTACAGAGGGCAAAAATAGTTTCCACAGGTACATGATAGACTCACACTACCATAGTAATGGATTGGCTCTAAAGAAGCAGCAATGGTGATCTCAAAGCCCTAAGAGGCTAAATGAAAGAGACAGGAGTAATCAGCTAGTCTTCAAATATTAGATAAATAAAGAGCTTAATTATGTTTCAAAGTCATCTATGCTTTTGATCACAAATTCAAATTATCTTGGCACCTGAGCTGATCTCAGTTACCTAATGTAGTCAAGTTTAAGCTAACTTCTATTTTGGAAATGCTCCCAATTCCAGAGATATTCTTCTAAGTGAAAGCTACCATTCATCTCCCTAGAAGTAAAATTAATCAGACATGTCAAATTTTCCTGTGTAATGGATAAAGATTGACTCAGCCTTCAAACTAATTGAGATGAAGCCTGTTCTGATGTTAGTCCAGAATCTTGGATACTATAAGAAAATAAAATAATTGGTTGTGTCAGCGCAGGGAAAAACACCTGCTTCAAAAACAAACAGGAAAAAATGGCTTTGGATGATCTAAAGCTAACCACAGTATGAGGATGCACAGGAGAACAGTGTAATGGATGATTGCTTCCCAAGTATAAAAGAAGCGTTATTGCTCACAATTTTTGGAAAAGCATTTAGAATGTCAATTTTATCAGAACACTTCTACTGTGGATAGGACACAGCACTAACTCCATAAATCAAAACCAGGAGATGACAGAAATAATTAGTAGATAAACAAAATCTTTTTTTAGATCCTGGTCATAGTAAAACTTAGAATGGAAATCTGAGAACTTAGAGATATTAAATCTTGAGGAACCATTCAGAAGCCAATTACTCCCAAAGACATCTATCATATAATTCATTCAGCTGCAAAAAGCAGATTTAAAATTATTGAAGGAAAGCACTTCCTTAACCTCTCAAGACTTTTAGCAACTCTTGAAGAGGAAACAATCTCCCAAAAGAGCAACTTGAAGAATGCTAGGTAATGGAAGAAACAAATTTCACATATAGTTTGAACTAAGAACAAAAAGCATAAATAGAGCATATGATGAACTCACTTGCATATTGAAGAAACAACCAGCAGAATTTGAAATCAAATTAAATTTTCAGCTGCAGAGAAAGTAAAGCCTATCCAGCCCTGCAAATGCTGAATGACTAAGGGGTTCACTGGTGCTCTGGGGTATCCACCAAGAATACTGCGATCTTGTACATTTAGTAAACAAGTTGGTTCTTAGCTTTAATTGTTAATTATTCATGTTTTGTTAATGCTAGATTCACTAGAGTATCCATGTACAGCATGCCTGATGATAAAATTTCATTGAATTTAACAGACTTTCCTTTATGATCGTCAAGATGAGGCTTTAATGACAAAACACGCCTCTTTACTAGTACTTCCTCCCCACCTTTATGTACAGAAAGCTGATTTTTTAGACTTTCAGCACATACGGGGAAATGATAATCCAAAAGGTAACTGCATAACAGATTGACCTGATTAGGAATGGATTAGAGAACACAATTAAAATGAGGTATTGTATCACAGAAAATCGAACCAAAAAGAGAAATCCTACTAAGAGGCCTGACATTGCTTCCAGTACCTCTAGGCACTGTTTTCTAACATCATCTTACTCTTTTTAAAGCAGGTTGTAATTCAATTACCATACTCTATTGCCATTTTCTGCACCTCTGAAGAGACTACCTCCTTTGCAATAGCAATTTTACCATTATAATAATAAGGAATTTCAAACACTTAATTTCACAGGGTGCCTATACTACTGTTTCCCAATGCGTGTATTCTGGGTTATTCTTGGACTTAATAGAGCTTTTTTTGATGCTTAGAATTGAAGTGAAATAGCAAATCCATTAAAAAAAGATGACAGGTCTTATTTTGAGTCCTGATTCTGCAAACTGTTCTGCATTTATAAAGCCTTAATCCTCATGCTGGTTTAATCTTTGTATAAGAAAAGCCTAATTTAGTTGGCAAATTGTAAAAAGAAGTTAAATTAATTTGCTGCTTGCCAGTTTCTCATCAGTATTCCAAAAGCCCCAGTGAAATTAATTTATTAAAGATGGAAGTGGAGGAAGATATTGCAAATTTAAACATCACAGATTAAGACAAGATGTACAGCAATGTAATAAAACTCAAACTATTAATCTAAATACACTAAAAGAATAAAAATTCCCTATATCAAACAGCATAATAAAGCTGTAGGACAAACCTGGTTGTATAAACACTCTAAAACTAAACTGCAGTCATTCACTAACTCAATAGAATGCAAAGACCATTTCAAAGAATTACACAGAAAAAGAAAACAAAGCACCTATGCTATGAAATGCTTCTGATTCAAAATTTCAAAGGTGCATTTAGCTGCAGTTTAACAAATGAGATTCTGCCCTTTCATGCACGCTCATAGAACAGTCAGGATCGTCACAAACTCCTTCAGAATGGCAAATGACACACATTTTAATAACCTGCTGCTATTTCTATTTGCCTTAGAGGTATATTTGAAGCAGAGAACAAAAGGAGTTGACAGTAAGAATGGCCAAAGAAGAGCACACCAACAGCTACTCAGCATCAGGTTACACATACTAATTCATAAAGGCAAAACAACTGGAGCTTCTGGCTGGTCTAGCTCATCAGCAGTATGAAAAAGTTAAAGGAAGTTGCAGGAGGAGCTCTAAGATGACCTGCATCTTAAATAAGGTGAACGAGCCGATATGAATAAGAGTCAAGTAAAGGAAATGCGATGTGCTGACTGTGCTGACAAAAAAAAAGATGTGAATCAGCCATAGCTCTAATTAGGCTAGAAATGATAAAAGAAAGTTTGATAGAATCTTCTAGCAGATGGAGGGGAGGAAAGTGCTTGAAAAAATTTAATGCAAAAAGTAATATTTTTATCTGCAAGATTATAAAATACAGCTGCTTTGATAACAGGAGACAGAATCACATCTCAGACTGTCCCTTTCAACTGTATGCTTTGAGCGTTACAAAAAGCACTCTATTTGTCTCTTACAATTTTGGTAACATTTCTTACCCACACATACAGTGAAGTAACTGACTATTTCTGGGACATGTTTAGTAAAATTAAGTTGGTGGGACACTGTGAAAAGGTTGATTTGATTAGAGTTAATCGGGCACTGGAACAGGCTGCCCAGGGAGGTGGTTGAGTCACCATCCCCGGTAACACAACAGGTAGATGAGGTGCTCAGGGACATGGTTTAGTGGCAAATAGGAATGGTTGGAATCAATGATCCGAGAGGTTTTTCCAACGTGGTGATTCTATGATTCTATGATTCTAAAATTGGTTTAAGAAGGACAACTTTTGAGAACATGATAGATATTCTGGTATCCAAGTACTCTTTCGTGCCTTCTTTTATATTATCCTTATGGCTGGAATAATATTCCCTCCCAAACTTCATGTAAGAACTTTTTACCTCCATAACACTAGGTAGCAGAGTTAGCAAACCCTGTAAGTTTTTACAAATCCCTTTCCACATAAGAATCAAACACCTTCCCACATCATGGTTTATTTACTCCTTGCTCTTTCAGATACCAAAGCTTTCTCTGCTTAATCAATGTCATACTTCTTTCTCCACTCAAACTCCTCTTTAACCCATCTCAGCGCTCCCTGCATGCCCCTCCGTGCACCCAAGCAGTGAGCACTGGAGGGGCTGGTGTCCCACCTTGTTCTGCTGTGGTAGGACAACGGGGTTGGGAGGGATGTGGAAAAAATATTTCACGGAAAGGGTCATTGGGCACTGGCAGAGGCTGCCCAGGGAGGTGGTTGAGTCTGCTTCCCTGGAGGTGTTGAAAAGACAGGTGGATGAGGTGCTGAGGGGCATGGTTTAGTGATTGATGGGAATGGTTGGACTCGATGATCCAGTGGGTCCTTTCCAACCTAGTGATTCTATGATTCTGTGATTCTATCTTACTGAGACCATCCATTTTTTCTCACGTCCACTACTCCCCAAAGTATCTCTTTTTTCCACCTCTTTACCAACTTCTTTCAACACAATTTGTATTTTTCTTCCCTTCATGAAAACCAGGTTTGGCTGTGCCTTTCTGTTATTTCCTTGACATAACTCCCTTCTGTTTAATCCTGCCTCTCATAATGAATGCTGTGTGAAAATTTGCACTTCTTTCTTCCCCACAGTATGTATTTTACTCTCAACCATGCAATGAATTTTCCTCTTCTTAAAGTACCAAATTTTTGCATTACACATTTCCATAATTTACTATTTCCATGCTCAGATTATTCCAGTCTGCCAACATATTTCCCCTTTTCAGATTTAATTGAATTTGTCCCATTTAATATTACTTCCCCAATTCTGAAATCTAAACACTCACCCACTGGTCAGCAGACCAAACCAACAGTTGTTGGTTATTTACCAGGAAAACATTTAACACACTGAGGATACTGCTACCACTGAACACTACAATGTCCTCACACATCAAATAAGCACAGATCACAAGTTTCTCAAGAAATTTTAATTTTTAAGAATCTTGCAGTTCATTAACAAAAAGTGTTTAAGATCCAGTAGCTCTAATGAGAAAAGTGCTTGAAATGGCAACTTAGTTGATTCAGATGACAGTTCTATCAGAATAAAAAGATTGCATCTACATCTGTACCAAAAATAGATGCGCATTTTGGAAAAAAAATTAAATTAAAACAGTTACATCTAGTCAATTTTGAACAATTTAATAGGAGTATTTCCTGCAATGCTACATACAAGGAATTATTTTAAATAACATTAATAGAAACTGTGAAAAGTCAGAGAACCTGAAGTTAGGAAGATTTCATCTTTCTCTCACATAATCAAAGACATAGTATATATGATTCATTCAAACAACTATAGTATCATAACTGTAAGAAAAAGCTTAAACAAAGCTGTTTAAATGAGGGAGCTAAAAGTCAGGCATCTAAAATCCATGTGTAGGCACTGAATAGCTGGTTTAATTTTCAGAACTGCAAATGCTTTCAACTTGCACAGAGTTTAAGGTGACCAACACCTACAGAATTCTCGTTAACACTTATCCACATAATTAATCTGAGTAGGTCCAGCAAATTAAAAGGGATTTATAAGCATAATTCACATGACTAATGCTTACAGGATTACAATATAAGCTGATATATGGATTTAATTATCTAATTTAAGTCTCAAAATTTAAAACTTTCAATCACAACATTTAAAATATGAGTTGTTTATTTAATTACGCATCTGGCATTTATGCTATAGTCTTCAAAAACATATACCATGAGAAACTCCCATTAGATTTTGAAGCAGAGCAATTAGTACATTTTTTTTCAAAGTGGCAACTAGAGTCTTCATGATCAATGTATTATTTGAAATACTGAGGTATAAAAATAATTCAGAAGCAGTCATTTTGCTTACTGACCATATTACTTCCACAGTTTGGAAACAGAAATCCTATTACCAGAGATTCCTGTTTAGAAATGGATGACATAGACAGCTCTGGAATTTTAGAAGTTTCATATAACTTCCTAAGTGTCTAAAATAGGAAACATGATCTTCCATACCACAAGTTTTAATCAGGGATCAGTATTTACATTTGAATCAACACCTCTAAATACTTCGTTAAAATCAGGATACTGGCCATCACACCATCATTATATCAGTTAGTTAAACATTTTTTCAGTTGCTAAATGAAAATACACTTTCCAGAATGAGGAGTTTTAATCATTTCTCTATTATTATTGATTAGGCCAGTGCATATTATTTGTCCTTATTATGCTCGTCCTAATAAACAACAACAGCAAAATGATTAGGTTCTTTTTAGCACAAAGAAAAATGGCTCAGTCCTGCAGACACTTTTCAAGCGCCTAATCTTATAAATGCTGATGGTCGTATTAGTATACATAAAATAAAGCTTGTGACAAAATGCTTAGACAGTCAGGGTTCAAATCACCATAACAGATATCATTGATATCAAGTCTGCAACGGTCAGAGAGCTACCACACTGAAACTGGAAGATAAGAACATATCATCAACTAATTAGGTAATGTCTATGAGAATGATTCATCTGAGGTCTACTAACCACTTCTGTGGTAAGATGAAAATACATACCCACTTTGTTCCTGGAAAGCAAAGACAAGGCAAGCCACTTACTGGGCTTTGACCTCCTCTTCATCACCACTGAATGAGCAGTTAGGAATTGTTCTGATTTGCAATACAGGTAAGGAATTGTTCTTTTGAAAGAGCAGACCTTTTAGAAATTTAAAACTTGATAAAAAACTGATCTGCCCTTCACTGTGTCTACTCAGGTAATTTCACTAGCAGCAATCCACCTTGGTTTCAGAAGAAAGGTCTCATAGTTTCATCCTGTATTTTAAAAATCAAACCAAACTAAAATCATTAAGGCTGTTTTATATCAGTGTCGACTTGGCTGACTTATACCAAGTGAAAAATCACTTTGAGAACCTTCAAGTAGAATGGTCTTTTCAATATTCCAGGAAAAGTAATCGTATTCATTGGAATAACTAGTCTCCAACATCACCATCTCTGTCACCTATGAGCCACAGAAAATGAAAACCTATAGCTAGTAAGGCAGTTCCAAGCAGATCTCCCAGAGCAGTAAGATAAGGGATAGAAAAACTGTCAGGATCTTTCCCTTTTTTCCAGAAGTGGTGCACCATCCAGTCAGCAATCCATAACAGAGTAAACACCTACAAAGCATCAAACAAACAAAATCTATATTATTATCACATAAGTTATACTAAATAGAAATAAGCAATCAATGTAATTGTCTCCTTAGTATTTAACACTATTGTATACAACTGCTTTTGAAAAATACAGAATCAAAGAATCATTTAGGTCGGAAAAGACCTCCAAGTTCTTAATCAAGTCCAGCTATAAATCTAACACTAAGTCCACCACTAAACCATATCCCTAAGCACCACACCTATGTGTCTTATAATACCTCCAGGGATGGTGATTTAACCACTTCCCTGGGCAGCCTGTTCCAATGCTTGATAAATCTTTCAGCGGAGAAATTTTTCCTAATATCCAATCTAAATCTTCCCTGGTGCAACTTGAGGCCTTTTCTTTTGTCCTTTCACTTGTTACTTGGGGAAAGACACTGACACCCGCCTTGCTACAAGCTCCATTCAGGTAGCTGTAGACTGTGGTAAGACCTTCCCTCATCCTCCTTTTCTACAGAGTAAACAATCCTAGTTTCCTAAGCTGCTCCTCATAGCACTTGTTCTTTAGACCCTTCACCAGCTTTGTAGCTCTTCGTTGGACATGCTCCAGCACCATAATGTATTTCTTGTACTGAGGGGCCAATGAATAATTAATATGAATGAATTCCAGACTAAAACTCCCCATAACTAGAGACAGGGACACGTAGCCAACTTCTTTCAGTCAATCATATGTACAGGTAGAAGGAACACATTGAATCGTGGACAGCATTCTTCACCCAGTCTATGCTTGAGGACTTCTGAAAATGGCAAGAAAAAGTAAAATCTCCAACAAAATGTGTGACTGCACTTCTCACACAAGATGTCACTATGTCTACCAGAAGAGCATAAGTAGGGCTTCAAACCACTCAGAAGCAACAGATGTTGCCCTAGATGAAAACACAGGCTAACTCTTGTTTCCACAGGTCTAGAACTCAGCCGAAACCAGACATGATAGAAAGAATACCAGGTCAGATTTAAACCAGTTTCATCTTAATTGTATGAACTGCAAAAAATGGTCTAGAAGGCACTTTTTGTCATTAAATATCATCTTCAGACCTTCTGTAATAAGGCATACCTGCAATTTATTTTATGAAATTGTCACTCCAGGCTGAATTTGTCCCATAGCAAAAGATCTCATTCCCAACTGTGAATGTCTGAACACTTGAGAAGTTTGATCTTAATACCAAAGGTAATCATAATAATCATTACCCAATTTTAAATTTTAAAAAAGAATGCTTTTAAAGTTGCATGGCTGTATGATAAGAGATTCTGTTTTGGTGGAATCATGTGGTGTGACATGGCACAAGATGAATGGAGGAAGGATCACTTACTGAGATTCTATTTCTTGTCTATTCTAAGGAGCTGCTTAAGATGAAATAAACACTGTATTTTAAGTCTTTTTAGTTAATCAGAGCAAGCTTAAGACACTTACTACCATAATTAATTTTTAAACATCTACTATTTACATTTAAAAGAATAATCAGTATCAAAAGTAGTAAAAAGTACAAAATTCACATTTTATTTAGTAAAGGATCAATTACTGATATCAAAACCTTCCTTCTAAATGTATGCATGCTGCACCGCAATACCAAATACAGTAAAATGAATGTCATTAAAATCATGTTGAAGAAGTTTTTCAACTAATCTTTGCCTTGCTAAAGTATATGTTAAATAACATATGTTAAAAAAAAAAAAGAAAAGCAGGAATATTTACTTAATGAAAAAAGCACAGCTTATTTATATAAACATATCTTCTGAAAAGGGAACTCTGTAGTCTAAGCTAATTATGCAGGTTCTAGGTGTGCTGACTGGAATCCAAACAAACATATTTAAAACAGATGTTTTCCTTGGAATACTATCAGATTCATTGAGTCGGCTCCTTCTTCTAATACAGACAAAAAGAAGCCTGTTTATAAGAGATACTGTACATTAACATCTCCTACAGGATGTATATGGAAGACTGTAGCACCCCATATCAACAATAGTTACACGTATTCCACATTATTAGAAGATGAGAGCATTCATTCAAAAAGTAATTTATAAAGCATTTATATAACAAAACAAATTAGACATAACATGCACAGTTCAATTTAAATGACAGTATATGCTTCTGGCTCTTAAAAATCATTACATGAAAACCTTTATTTTGTCCATATATTTTCCACCCTAAAATAACTGGACTACTGTGAAAAATATATAGTTTGGAAATGAAGTTATGTGAATCTTCCCAAATAATTATTTTTACTTACGAGTACATAATATGTAACACAAATTATAACAAACCTCACTTTTGCAAGTAATAGAAAAAAGTTATAGCATGTTACATTAACTGCTGCTTGTAACAGGATATGGTGACAGTTGGGACTTGGTGCTTACAGAATAAGTTATGAGACTAAAGTTCATGAGGCTTTCTTTGGGTAAGGAACAATGCTATCAATCATCACACATCCACATGGCTAGCAACTCAGATCAGTCAAAATTATACAGATCAGTCTTTGCAAACAGTTACTTATTTGCTTATAGTAGCTGCTGTTGCAAGATAGATGTCAATAACTGTGATTTAAATCTTACACAAGATTTTGCTTCTTATCAATATTAAGAGGCAGCGATAGAAGTCATCAATAAACTGTTATTTAAAAAAAAAAAAAGAAGCAAAAGCCCTACCTATGCCTTCACTGGCTTTTCAAAGAAAAAAAGTCATCAAATTTAAAGTGATAAGAAAAGTCACTCCCAAAGATTTGACATGCATACAAAAAAAACAAAAAGAAAAATCATACAAAAGACATTATAAGACTTGTAACTTTAGCAGCACAACACCAATTTTCTGGGATTTATCACTGACCTATACTTATTTCAGTAAAATCACCCAGATGGCATAGCAGCACAAATACTCTGTACTTCTGCTCAGCAGTCATGTTAAGAAGAAAGCTTTCCTAACTCAAATTAAAACCTAGCTGGTTTTGAGAGAAAAAAAAAAAAGAGATCTAAATTATAGAAAAGCCTAATAAGATAGAAGAAAAATTATGTATGCAATGCTGTAGAAAAGTGATAGGAAAAGTTTGTAAATATAAGCAGAACTGTTAAAGATGTGAGCTAGTATTCTGAAATTGTTTAATAGTCAGAGGAAGAGAACAATAAAGTGGGTTTTTTTGCAAAAAAAGATATGAGTAGCAGTAGAATTACAAAACAGAGTGCTAGGAATTCTCCCAGACTGAAGAATGAAATAACCCGACGGTTTAAGAAAAGTAAAGATTAACTAAATATCTATATACGTAAAAAGACCTGTATAAGAAAAGGGAGAGACAGTATAGTCATTAATCAATTTAAAACAACCCAGAGCAAGGACTATTAAAATACAGATGAAATTCCAGATGGTTTGGTATTTTAAAAGGAACAGCATGCCAGGTGATTACTCTTCTCAGAAAAAATATAATCAAAATTAAGGAAAAATGAAACTAAAGATACTATCAGTAACATCTGCAAAGACATCCTCAGAAGACAGAAGCAGCAGAATATAGCAATAAGAATCAGAGAGAGAGAGGGAGGGAGGGAGGAAGGGAGAGGAAGATAGAGCATATATTTTTATCAAACCCTAATGATGAAGAATCTGAAAGTAAGGAGTTTAAGTACACATATTTTTTACAATAAAGGACAGAGAGTAGTGCTTGATATTGAACTTTCTGATTTAAATTATGAATGTCAGATTGAAACTGAAATTGAATGTGAGTGCTTAAATAAGAGTGAGCCTCACTATATAAAGCTCAAATTTTACAACTGCAAGACTAGAATGGAAACATTATTCAACACAAAGCTGTTTCTTCTTTTGTTATTGGAAATAAAACTTCCTTTCATTCTCCGTAAGTCTTTAGATACAAATAAGTTTAGCTGAAGAAAAGTTATTTTGGGGCTTTTGCATGTAGTAAGGACCCTAAAAGCTATCTGAATTTTCTCATGGAATTGATATCTCATGACTTCTGAAAAGGGAAAAGAATGAAACCATGTTATTAAAAATAAAAAACCTCTCTAAGCTTCCTAGAGCCTAACTGATGTGTTGCAGGATGCTATAATATTTTTATTGTTTCTTTCACCTGGCAAGAGTATATTTAATCAGTGAATGCATGTCAAATTAACAGTGATAAAAAGTACAACATTCAAATTCATAATATTTGTAAAACAGGTCTGAATCTTTCACATTTGTATTTGTTCATACATTAGTGAATTCTAACATCAGATTGGCAAGACAAAGCTTAGGATATGGTTTTTTTCAGACTGTTTTTATGAAAATTCACTAAACTATAAATTTAGTATGTAGAACCAGGATGCCTTAGATGGACTGTGTATTACTAGTACTGATTATTCACCTTAAAAACTTTCCATATGAAGATGTATTACAAAATAGTTTCTTTCTGCTACTTTAGACAGGAAACACAGATGCAAATAAACTGTGGTAACCTCTTCTGAGATATAGTTTGTTCTGCTTTACTGTCAAACCTATACTGACTCAAAATTCACCTATAATGTAACTATGACAACACCTGGTATTTACTGCATATGAACTCTCATAAATCCATGAACTTTAAAGGTAAGCTTATTTCTTGTTTTAATTATGATTGAAAAACCCCATTTAAGGATCTCTAAAAATTACTGTGTCCTAACTCTGACAACATTCTAACCAGACTTGTGGTTTAGGTCTTCTAGTGGGTTTAACCTTTCAGTAGGTTAACTTTTAAATTACATATTACATTTCTCAGATTTTTAAATGTCTTTTGATGTCTTCATGTGAAACTAAGTACTAACTGTAAAGGACTCATAACAAATCTACACTGAACTTCCTTGCTCAATTTCCATTGTCTACAGACAGAATTTTCTAGTCAGTGAACTCTCAAAATTGGTTCTACATGTATTTTTCAAAAGCAGTTTCTTTCCACTGTCTTCTCATGTAACATATCTGGTGTGCATCATGTCAAGGGGGAACAAGTCGCTATTTCCTCCAAATATACAGAAATTCCCTTTAATGTCTGACTGCAAAGAAACTGCTGAACAGCAAGTTCTTTCTTGCTGTTCTTGTTTGTGTTGCAGCTCAGTGGTTTTAGCTGCACTGTTGTATCCAAGTACCTGGACAGCATAACACAAATTTATGCAAGATTAAAACCTCATCTAAGTAAAAATGAGGATACCATTTTAACTGAAGTTGTTTCTAAAACAATTTGATTTATACTGACATAATTTTGTGGAAGGAAATATTTTTTATTCCACACTTCAAATCCAAATTCCTCAGACTGCTTACTTGATTTCTTTGTAGCTTTGCCAGAAATCCTGGTTTGACCAAGACAGTCCTAATTCAAGGCTGTTTGTCAGATGTCTGAATGAGGAGTGCATCCCAGATCCTTAAACATTTAGGTAGGTTCAGCTTGCACTAGCTTCAGCACAATGCAGTGTGTCACGCTACATACATAAGCACTTTGAGCTCAGCCTGCTCGAGGCAAAAATGAGATATTCCTTCCAATGACTTGGCAGAAGCCAAGCTTCTACCACAGACAGCAATGTGCCTGGAAGTGAAAGAGCAGGTCATGCCTACATTCAGATCCCAATTAATCTGACAAGTCTGCTTCTAATGCTGCAATGAGAAAGTGTTGAACATGCAGAACTGTCCAGGTTTGGACTTTGGTTTCTGCATTTCCTCGAATCATGTAGTCTCTTTAGCAGTTATACACTTTACATTTCAGAAGTTAACTTTCCTGTTATTGAAAGCTGTATTTAAAAGGCAACAGTATTTTCCCTACAAACACAACGTTCCTTATTTCTGTATAACGTACAGTCTTCCCCATGAGTTATTTTCCACATCAAAGAGGCCCATACCAGCATTAGAATCCTCAAACAAGTGAGAAATCCAAGACATTTTTGATGTAAGCAGGAAGTCATTACAAGCACTGCTGAATTCCTAGCTTTCTATTGCCCTAAACAGCCCTGAAGCACCCCAAAAGTTACTTCACAGCACTGTATATCTGACCTTCATTGGATAAGAAAGACTGCATTTTGAAATTACTTATTTGCTTGGTAACAGCTCTGGGAACATTCTATTGTTTGCTTATTCCCCAAGTCTTTAATGTAACTGTGTGCTTAGATTTGGTTAGGAGGTGTGAAAATTCCTCAGAGGGCATTTTACTGGCTCAGTGAGAACATGAAAAACAGAGGCCGTCTTCAAACGCTCAGAGTCCTCTGCCAGGACTGCTGGCTTGGCAATTCCAGTGCTGCTCTCATTACCTTGCGGGTTGACGTAGCCTCACACAGTTAAAAAACACTTTTGCCTTTCTGAGGTATAAGATGATAACTGTTTTTCAATTAATATATTCTTTGTTGGTCAAATTCCAGATTATAACTGCATGTAGCATACTGGTATGTGCTCATAGGTGACTGGCTTTTATATATTTCAAATCAACATGCTGGTTTAGGTTCATGCACATTGGCTTCACCAGATACTGCATGCTGCATTATGTGAAGTTCCCTGCATAGTCACAGGGCATATCTCCCTAATAAATATATTTTTTTTAATTTTCCTCTGATGCTGCAATTCATAAACACAGAACAGACTCTTCACTACAGAGCTAATGCAGATCTTTTAAACTGAAGCCTAAAAGTTCTTGTTGAATGCAGATTAATACAAATATTTGTACAGTTTTCCCCAACTTTATGAAAATATAATTGTGAAATCCTAAACCCACTAAAGTTAAAGGGAGCATTGTCTTGTATTAATAGGACCCATTTATAAATATAATTGAAGAACACTTCAAGAATATGTATTTATTTAAAGAATGGAAACAACAGTACTTTTAAAGGTAGGAGAATTAAAATAATACGAAACACTTGTTGGGGTTTCTTAAGTGTAGAAACCCTTATTCATAAAGAATCAGAGAGAATGCAGATCATAATAATCATATCTTAATTTAATGATTTTGAGAAATAGCTACATATTTATTGAAACTGTACTTCTTTTGCTACATAGCATATTTTTTGTCAATAATAACTAAATCATACTATTGCTAATGTATATCATGTCATATAAATTATTTATTTCCCATAAATACTTCAATTAAATGTCATACTGGAAGAGAATATCTAAGAACAGGTCAGGAGAAGAGAGGAAAGAAGCCGGTAGGCGTGGGTGGTAAAAAACAACAAACAAACAAGTATCAGAATTGGATGAAAACAAAACTGACTATCCAATTGGAACTTCAGTAGGATTGTACAGAGCTTGCAATACAAATAGGTCCCAAATTATCACTTTGGAATGAAGAATGTCAAAATTTGAAAAATCTGAAGCACTGTTGTTAAAATGCCAGATAGAATTCATATTTACGTTATAAATTTACTGCAGAATTAATGTGGAAGAACACAAACTAACAGAGGAAGAGAGAAATATAAAAGTTACAATTAATGATACTGCGTTAACATCTCCTTGATTTTTTTCAGCTTACTGTAACATTCCAGTTGCACGTTTGTCATTTCCCTACTTCCTCTCCATTTTAAACAAACTGGACAACTGGAGATAATAAACAGATCTTGCAGTTAATTTAAAATCTATTTCAGTCCACTGTAAAATATATCACTAAATAATTTAACATTTTACAATAGTCACCTGAATTTTAAAGACAGAAAATTTACTTTGTTCCTGCTGTTGCTTTTCAATTTAGCATTAATTTTTTAACACAGTGGAACAAGTGCAAATAAGTGGTATATTGCCACACTCGTTATTCATCTAATCTTCTCCCCTCAAGATATAAGTAAGGAATTGGAAAAGGCAAAGTAGTGATATCAAACCTCCTCAAACACAAGACTGACCATAATTAACTCTTACATTTGGGAATCACTATAGTCTATTATATTATCATCTACCACCTCAAACACAAAAGATATAGACCGCTAAAATGCAGGCTTGTAATTTTTTATATCCATTTTCATATGCCTTCCATGCAAAGTGAAAATAAACACCAAGTCCAACGTATTATAAAAAAGGCCTAGAAAGTAGATCTCTCACTGCTCATAAGACTCCAAATGGACTCAAAATGTATAGGTGTTTTCTTTGAGAAAGAAGCAACTTAAAAGCACACAACAACAGTAGGGAAGAGCTTCAGACTTATAGGTAACTAAAATATGTCCTAGATTTAAAGGTCTAGAGTTGCTCTTTGAACATTTTAAATCTGATCTAATGAGAGGTATCAAAACTACAGTAATCACTACTAGAAAAATGCTAGAATAATCAAAATGGCAGAAAGAATCTATTAAGTATTTTCATAAGGTGTTAAAAAATATGGGATTCCAAACTGCAAATCTGTCAAGACCCATGAGAAGTTATAAGAATGCCATATTCTTACTCAGTTGTGAAGTAAATACATGTCAAACCACCTTTTATGGCTAAAGATAGAAGGTAAAGAGGAAAAAATATTCTTTAAAAAGAGCAGGGAAAAAGAAAAGAAGCATTTCTGCTTTATAGGTGAAAAATCAACCAAATTAGATCTTAGGGACCGCCATGGAGATGCATGACTACAAAACTGAATACTTTAATCAGACCTTGCATTTATAAAAGTCAACTTTGCGTGTGTACATGAGCTGATGCTGCGTCTGAACTGATGTGTGATCTGAAAAGTCCTGCCCTAATGCCTTAACTTGGTTTTAAACTGAACTTCTGCATTTCTCATATCTTACCCTATCTTCTGCTGCTGAAGAAAAGCTTTGTAGCCTTTGTATTATAATTGCAGTTCTGTAAGCAGGAGCACAGTACGGATTTTACATGGATTTATGACTTCAAGTTCATTCTCATATGACATCTCTTAAGCCTAATAGTGGTTGAAATCACTCTGCAATTTTACCTTCAGCAGAGGCATTAACAGGGACTCTTTCCCTGACCTGTTTCCCTAATGCTTATAGGAGCTTAGTATCACTGAGAGAGCCAAGACTTAAAAAAGCTTGACTGAAATGAGCTAAAGGATTAAAAAATTATTATGAAAGACACAGCAAGTGAATAAATAGTGTCATTTCCTCAGTAGAACACAATATTAAGCAACTGATAAGGCTGGAAATTAGGGATATTATATAAGAGCAAAATTGAAAATAATTTATGGCTTATAGTACAATATTCTCACTTGCAAAGGTAGGAACTTTACCATTTATAGTCTACCAAAATAGTATAGACTTCTCATAGAAATTATAATAGTTACAGGTTTGGGAAATTATCTTTATTGAATAGCAGTGTGATAAACACAGAAAGACAATTCAGAACTTTAAAAATTGTAATTTTTATTAAGGATTGACTGAGATTAATGTTATTTTCAAACTAAGCTCGTCATATCTTTAGAAGTAATATGCATATTTAACTTATAGATACTTGAACTGTACTTTTATTATGCAACATGAACAGTCAATTTTTGTTTTTAAAGTACATGGAAACATCACAGTCAATTAAGCCAAGTTTTAGCTAAAAAATGGCAGTGGATTTCATTGCCTGACTTTATATTACTAATTTCTCTACGTGAATTTATTTCACCTTAAGATATTGCTACTTCAAAAGGTATCTTTCAAACCTTGCTGGGTTTGAACAGTCCACTAGTTAAGACCAACCAAAATAATCTAACAACGTTTAACAATTATTGCAATTACAATTCTTGTACAGTGATCACTGTCAGACTCATTTCAACTTCAATAAATACTAAGAATGCACCAAGCAATCTTGCAACATTCTCATCTACTGCCTTTTTTGACTATGTTAACTAAAACAGTAATATGAACCACTTTAGGAGATTTCTTCAAGAGTTTTCCTTGATATATTCATTATTCATAAATGCTACTTTTGCTTTTCTCCGTCTCCTCTCTACTTGATTAAAATGACGGGGGTTTTAGATGCAACAGTTCCAAGAAGCGTGTGAAAGAGAAAGTGCAAGATGCATGACTTGGAAATAATGCAGTCAAGTGTCTTCTGAAAAGCAGTCATAATACAGATACACCTGTGTAAGCTGTATATGTGTGGAGATAACTCATTACTTCAAAAATGTGCTGAAAGTCAATATTAACCCATAGCTCCTTGTACTATTCATGAAATTCCCGAAATCAGATAAAACATTATTTTCTTCAAGAACTTGATTTTGCAAAAGCATTTTCAAGTCATACTTGTTCTTACCTGTAGAAGAGCTGCAAACAAATATACTGCTATGAAGATAGGAGTTAAAGAAGTGTGGCCACTTTTCATTAAGTGTATAGTGTACAAGAAAATCAGGTGTCCAGGAATCACCAAAAGAAGCAGAACTTGGGCTGATTTGTTATTTACTCCTGCAATTAAGAAATCCAAAATTCAGTTATGCTCTTCAATTATCATACCAGACTTTTATTAATTTTAATATTAAAAAACTAGTTTTGGAATTCCACAACATCGACTAGCATGGAACAGCAGGTGTTATTTTCTGCTAAAAGACTCCTTGAGGATTTACACTGGGGGAAAAAAGCTACTTTTAGTATCTGCCAGAAAAGTTAAGTAGGACCCTTCCAGAAAAGGGTGCAAATACCAGCTTCTCTTCTGGAGCTGCATATCCAGAAGCCTTCCTAGGTAGGAGGATATTTTGGACACCATATTCAAGACATTCTCAAAAGTACCTTATATTACTAAAAACTAATCCCACATTTATCATTTTCTCATCTGTCCCAATTCGTTTCATAAACATGAAAGTGCAATATAATCTTGACACATCACATTTCACAACAGTTACTGCATTGTTAGGAGAGGGGGCAATACAAGGGAGGAATAAGCTGTGAAGCAAGAACTTTGAAAGAAAATGGCAAATGAGAAATGGAAAGTAGGGACTTGGCTTAGTAATAATGTTAGATGAAAATTTGGTCCTAACGGGAAACTAGGTTGAATTTCTGGAGGTAAATGACAAACATTGGGAGCAGGTGAACAAGCTAATGAAAGATGCAGGTTGAAATCCTTCTGAGTGGGTATCCCCAGTGCCCTGCCTCCTCAGTCCCTATCTTTGACCTGTACCAGGGTTACCCCTTCATCTGTGTTCTTCTCCATGCATTGCCCCCTGCAGGATGTTCCTTGTGATTCTCATTGGCAAAGAGCTGCAGGCAAAAGAAACCAGCAAGCCTTTGAACTGCATACAAGAAGTTCAGTTTGTTGCCATGTCTCACTGGTGTTACAGTCTGCCATACAGGGAGAAAAAGATGTAAGACAGTAGTTTTAACAATTAACTGACTGATACACACCTGTACCGTAAAAGGTTCTGCATGGATAGTAGCAACCCTTGGCTTCTTCTGGCAGTTCTCCAGGAATGCTGTGTAAATGGAGGTAGGTAGAAATTCTGCTAGCTTGGATAGCTACTAGATTACCACCAATACCTGAAATACAAAAGGGAGAAAGCAGTAAATTTTCAACCAGTTTTTCCTCTAGTAAACAAATTTTTTACAAAGGTACCAAATTCTTCTTTGTTTACCACAGCCCTCTACATATAAAAATTAAAAAGAGAAACAAATTTAGAATGTATATTAGTTATAGACAGTCTAACACCAAGAACTAAATTAAGTCAAAAAACCTGGGATACAGTTCGGTGTATCACTGGATATTTGGAATATCCATACTGGAAATTTGGCTATTAAGACATCAATTTTAATTCATGATAAGTGCAAAAGATTCCTCCAAAAGGTTCAATCTGATGCTTCCTTGTAGGTGAAAATCCCTTTTATTGCTCTCTCTTCTTTGGAAATCCCTCAACAGAAGTACTACATAGCCGTGTCACTGCTGTGTCACCTTCCTACATCAGTATTGCTGCACACAGAAACAACGCAAACCAGATGTACTCACTACCACAAGCATAAACGCAGATTTCATTCACAGAACCATAGGGCTGGAAAAGACTTCAAGAGCTAGTCTATCCCCCTTTTCACAGAGCAGGATTAACTATAAACTTCAGCCATCCATGACTCAGATTGAAAAGACAAGTGTCTGAATAACTGATTTTTCAAAGAATGGTAGTGATGGAGATTCTACCTTCTCCATGACAACAGTTGATATACTTTCTATTAGAAAAAGATATTTCTATGGAACAAACCACCCTGGGATGTGAATTGAAGTGGGAGACTGTACTTAAGGGCAAGGGAGCCCATGAGGGCTGGGAGCTCTTCAAAAACGAAATCCTAGCAGCTCAGGAGAAAGTCATCCCCGTGTTCCAGAAAAAAAGCCAGCAGGGAAAAAAACCAGCTTGGTTGAACAGTGAGACCTTGAGTGATATCAAAAAGAAGAGAAAAGTTTATGGGCTCTGGAAGAGGGGAGAGGCCTCTTGGGTGGACTATAGGAGGGAAGTGAGATTGTGTAGAGAAAAAATCAGAAGGGCAAAGGCTCAACCAGAAATCAGATTGGCAAAGTCGGTGAAAGATAACAAAAAATCTTTCTATAAATATTTAAATAAAAGGAGGACTAGGGAGACCATATAGTGCCTATTGAATGCAGAAGGAACAACAGTGACAGGGGACAAGGAAAGGGCTGAGGTACTTAATGCCTTCTTTGCCTCAGTCTTTAATTGTAAAGAAAGTTGTTCCCTCTGTGTACAAACCCCGGAGCTAGAGGAGCAAAATGAGGCTCCTATGGTCCAAGAGGAGATGGTCAGAGCCTTGCTAGCCCGACTAGACACCCACAAGTCTATGGGGCCGGATGGGATTCACCCGAGAGCATTGAAGGAGCTGGCAGATGTGCTGGCCAAACCCCTTTCCATCATCTTCCAACAGTCCTGGAAGACTGGGGAAGTTCCACTGGACTGGAGGCTGGCTGGTGTTGTGCCCATCTACGAGAAGGGTCACAGGGAGGATCTGGGGAACTACAGGCCTGTCAGTCTGACCTCAGTGCCAGGGAAAGTCATGGAACAGGTGATCTTGAGTGCAATCATGAAGCACATGCAAGAGAACCGGGTGATCAGGCCCAGTCAACACGGGTTTACAAAAGGCAGGTCTTGCCAAACTAACCTGGTCGCCTTCTATGACAAAGTGACTCGGCTGCTGGATGAGGGAAAGGCTGTGGATGTGGCCTTTCTGGACTTCAGTAAAGCCTTTGGCACAGTTTCTCACAGCATTCTGCTACGGAAACTGTCACCTCTGGCCTGGACAGGCACACACTCTCCTGGGTGGAAAACTGGTTGGATGGCCGGGCCCAGAGAGTGGTGGGAAATGGTGTTAAATCCAGCTGGAGGCCAGTGACAAGTGAGGTTCCCCAGGGCTCAATGCTGGGTCCTGCCCTGTTTGATGTCTTTATCAACGACCTCGATGAAGGCATCGAGGGCACTCTTAGCAAGTTTGCAGATGACACTAAGCTGGGTGGAAGTGTCGATCTGCTAGAGGGCAGGGAGGCTCTGCAAAGGGACCTGAACAGGCTGGACTGCTGGGCTGAGACCAACAGCATGAGGTTTAAAAAGGCCAAATGCCGGGTCCTGCACTTGGGGCACAACAACCCTAAGCAGAGGTACAGACTAGGAGAAGTCCAGCTAGAAAGCTGCCCAGAGGAGAAGGACCTGGGGATGTTGGTTGACAGCCGACTGAACATGAGCCAGCAGTGTGCCCAGGTGGCCAAGAAGGCCAATGGCATCTCGGCTTGTATCCAAAACGGCGTGACCAGCAGGTCCAGGGAGGTTATTCTCCCTCTGTACTCAGCACTGGTGAGACCGCACCTCGAATCCTGTGTTCAGTTCTGGGTCCCTCACCACAAGAAGGATGTTGAGGCTCTGGAGCGAGTCCAGAGAAGAGCAGCGAAGCTGGTGAAGGGGCTGGAGAACAGGCCTTATGAGGAACGGCTGAGAGAGCTGGGGTTGTTTAGCCTGGAGAAGAGGAGGCTGAGGGGAGATATTGCTCTCTATAACTACTTTAGGGGAGGTTGTAGAGAGGAGGGTGCTGGCCTCTTCTCCCAAGTGACAGGGGACAGGACAAGAGGGAATGGCCTCAAGCTCCGCCAGGGTAGATTTAGGCTGGACATTAGGAAAAACTTTTTCACAGAAAGGGTCATTGGGCACTGGAACAGGCTGCCCAGGGAGGTGGTTAAGCCACCTTCCCTGGAGGTGTTTAAGGCACGGATGGACGAGATGCTAAGGGGCATGGTTTAGTGTTTAATAGGAATGGTTGGACTTGATGATCTGGTGGGTCTCTTCCAACCTGGTTATTCTGTGATTCTGTGATTCTGTATTGTTAAAAGGACACTGCTTGTAACCTCTGAAATGACTAGGGGATATCCTTGATGAATGGAAGAGGGCAAATGTCACACCCATCTACAGTAAAGCATTTGACACTTTCCCACAGCTTCCTCTTGGACAAACTGGCAACTTATAGACTGGATAGGTAGTTTATGAGATGAGTAGGAAATTGGCTGACAGGTTGCACTCGGAGGGTGGTGATCGCTGGTTTATACTTGAGCTGGCAGGTGGTCACAGGTGGGGTCCCTCCGGGACTGATCCTGGGCCCCACACTGTTCAACATCTTCAGGAATGACCTGAATTATGAGATTGAAAGCACCCTCACCAAGTTTGCTGATGACATTAACCTAGGTTGTGGGTGGACATGATAGAATGGAGAGACATCTTACGGAGAGACCTGGACAGGCCAGAAGTGTGGGTTAGAAAGAACAGTATTAAGTTTAACAAAGACAAGTGCAAAATCTCACACCAGGGACAACAGAACCAAAACGCCCAGTTAGGGCTAGGATCTATGCTGGGGAACAGTCTAGCTGAAAAGGACCTCGGGACTCTCATGGATGAGGTGAACATCAGACAGCAGTGTGCTGCTGGAGCAACAAAGGCAAATTGGATTATGGGCTGCATCCATCTATGCTTGCAGTAGCAGACATGATTATCCCACTCTGCTCGGTGATTGTCAGGCCACATTTGGAACACTGTGTCCAGTCCTGGTCCCCATAATTCAAGAAAGACATAGATGGATTCAAGAAGGTCAAAAGGAGGGCCACAAAGATGACTGAATGACTAGAAAGCCTGCCTGGTGTAGAAAGACTGGAGGAGTTAGGTCTTTTTTCCCTGGAGAAGGAGAAAAGGCTCAGGAGACACCTTATCACAGTTTTCCAGTACTGAAGGGGTGGCTACCAAGAGGATGTGGGCTCTCTCTTCACAAGGAGACACATGGAGAGGACAAGAGGCAATGGGTATAAGTCACACCAGAATAGGTTTCATCTTAATGTAAGAAATCATTTTTTTACAGTGAGAACAATCATTCACTGGAACGAACACCCTAGGAACATGGTAGAGTCCCCAGCACTGGACATTTTCAAGATGTGACTAGACAGAGTGCTAGATAATCTTACCTAGGCTCCCTTTCCCACAAAACATTGGATCAGATGATCTTTTGAAGTACCTTACAACCTGGGCTAGTTTATGAATTTTTACATCAGTGAATAGAAAACTAAAATCAATTTATTCTATCTGCTTTACAGAATGTAGTGGCAGTAGCATAAAACTCTCCTACCACTATTATGCAACTCAAGTGTATTTTTTTCCCCCCCAGATGCTTTACATAGGCAGGAGAAATGCAGATCTTGCCCCCACTTTGGAAGAGAAAGCTCGTTTATTTAAGTTGAACTGATTTTGTTATCTGATGCTTTGGGCTTTCTCTTGCTGTAGAACCAATGTGAATGGTCACCACAAGATGCTATTTGCCAAATCTTTTTGAGGACTACAGAGTGGTCAGGATAATCTAGTACTGAGAACTCAAAGATTCCCTGTCTCACTGCTGCTTAAGGACGATTAATTGTAGAGAATAACAAGGGAGTAGGACTGCTAAGCAAAAGACTTCAAATATAAATCAGGAAACAAAGTAGAAAAAAAAATCATAGAGTTGACAGAAAGGACTTTTTATGTATCTTACCTGCATCTCCCCAGTCAGAAGATATAGGGACAAAATGTGAAGTAACAAAAGACTTCAGTCAGTCTTTACAAAGAAAAATAAAATAATAGTAGCTTTGTTTCAGACAAACTACAGAATCATAAGCAAAATGAGGGATTTATGTAAACTCCAAAAGGGGTATAAACCGATTTAAACCAATCTAAGTAGGGCCCAAAGTCTGTCTTTTGATTGAGAATAATAATTTCAAGACTTCTAAGAAATGAGAAAAAGGTATGGAAAGGGAAACAGAAATAGAAATAAAACTAAGGATCAATGCACTTGTATGGGAATGCATTTGTATGGGAATAAGATAATTTCTGGGGCTGAATTACAAAAAAGCTCTTAAACATGAAACTGCTTCTTAATGAAGCTACAAAGCAGAGGATGGTGCCATGTGACTAGAAAATCTGAAACAGTTTCTGCTTAAAAGAGGGGATAAAAGCAATCTGGGTAACTGCAAGCAAGCTAACAACTGCAGTAACTGAGATATTCAAAACAATATTAAAAGAAAATATAGTAAACTCTTCTCTCACTATCCATATCTATTATAGCACTAGCAGAAGAAATAAAAGATAGAACTAAATAGGGCTTTTTTTCAAGGTATGCTCTGAGATTTGTAGCAAGGTATGCTCTGAGATTTGTAGCATAAACCAAGTTGGCACTTCCCTGCCTCCTAATTTCAAGCATTTCCTAGGATGTATGCAATTTCCTCTTGTGACTGATATTCATCTGCTTCTTGTGACTTATAATCATCTGCTTCAAATTCAGACAATTCAGAAATACGATAGATGATCTGGACCTCTTTCCCTAATTAATAACAGGGAAAAGAGAGTGAGAAAAAATAATAAAGGAAAATGGAAATTTGCCCATTTGAAATGGCAATTAAAAAACTGTCTGGACAACAGAGACAGGCAGTTTCTATGAAAGAAGGTATAAGATTGGTTGTCAATCCTTTGATTGGTAGCAATTAATCAAAATTCTTTTTACTTTTATAATCGTCACGTAGATACAGTTTGCCCTGAGCTGCATTGTGCATGTAGATAACAGGAAGAATGATTGAAAAGTATTAGAAGTGATTCTAAAACAAACTGACCAGCCATGGGACCCTGGTACATGGAGGTGATATCTGCTCTGCAAAGGAAGGTGACATGCTAAGCAAAACAGGCAGTGTGGAGTGTGATTTCAAGAACATTCTCTTTTCTGTTTTAATTACAGCTATGTTGAATGTACACTATCTGTTTTAGCTAACTGGAAACCAAATATTCCTATGTTAAGCAAAATTACTTTAAATTTTATTTGGTCTATATCTCAATAATTTAATACTAGTGGTATTTTTTTAACTCGTAGAGAATATATATAGGTGTAGTGAAGTGTAAAAAGCTTCTAGAATTCATAGATCCTGCTCTGGTTCAATCAGACAACAGTGTATGGTGATGGATGGCAGCAGTCACCCTGTCCTTTAGTTCTGTCCATCGATCTACTAGTTATTCCTTCAAATTATTTTTGAACCTTTGGGCTAATTTCAACCATGACACAAGGACAGATACTAACTCCCTCCAAGTATGGTCAAACAAGCTAACAAAAAGGGAACAGTAGCTAGGCAAATAGATTCAAACCTGTGTCCTCAGTGAGAAAGAGGCAGTAATATGAGCTGTATGAGCTTATAACAGCATAAGCATGCCAGCTGGCCAGTCAGCAACTAGCTTGGAGCTAGGCAGGATGCCTCTTGTTCAGCCAGTAGTTTAGTGACACAGAAGAGAAATAATGATGTGGAAAGCACAGGGAGAAGGGAGACAATGTTGTGAGCAGCGGGTATTGTGGGGACACGAGGCCATAGGGAACACTGGGGGCTGAAATGGCTATCTGGTGCTCTAAAAACCTCAGGATACAAATCAGCATGAAATCAGGTTTAATTACTCTGCTGGTCACAGAATGACTTGTATAAAGCTGTGCTTGCATTGAATGAATCACTTCAATATGTACAGAGATACTTAGTTTGGTTTGTAATAGCAGTCATTATGCATGTGAAGTTATCTCATGAGTATCAGATTAATCAGATCCCTGCAAGAAGCAGAAAACAGATAAAACTGTGTAGGCTGACAATATGTCAATATGTCAATTGATAGCTTTTCGGCATCTTCTGAATACGTAAATTGTCATGTGCTCAGTAGCTGCTCATATTATGGAAATCTCTGTAGACACAGGAGGACTGTTTCCACGGTCATTTAAATCAGAAAATTTTGCTCCTGAAAACCAGTATTACAGTCATCCTAGCAAGTACTTTATAACAAAGACTAACTTTGTTAGCTTGTTTTCACTTTCATGAGAACTACAACACAGGGGAAAATAATTTCTTTCCAAAGTAAAATCCTGCAACTGTTACTGCGTACCTCTCACAAAAGCAGATGCATTTAACTTCAATATGATTGTTACTTTGTCAATAAACAGAAGAGACATTGTCTTGCTAAAGTGTGAAGGATGTCATGCTAACTTACAACATTAAAAGAAAAATGAAGCCCTTATCATTTTATTGAGCCAGTTAGGGCTGAGCAAGAATAAATACTTCAGAAAACTGTTAACATATTGGGTTTTGTCTAACAAGCACAGAAAACCATATTCAAAGTAGAGCCAAAGCTATGTCATGTATTTGCAAACAGGCCTACGGGCATGATTCTATTAATCATTATCTGGAAAAAAATATTATCTAATAATAGAAGTAGCCATGCTATTCTGAAAACCACATTGAAATATTTCACATCAATGCATCTTAAAGAATATTTCAAAGTAAATCTGTGTCTCATAACCCTTGTCACAGGTGAAAAACCAGAATTTAAGGGAAGCTAGATGGGTGTTGCTGATGCAAACAGAGTATTTTGAGACCGTCCAATGCTCTGAGTAGCATGCTAGGTTGTTTTTTACATCAGATATTATACTACATGTTTTGATGAACAGAGTAACATTTTCCAAGGAAAACTGGGAGGAGTGGCTGATAAACCACAGTGTTGTATGGCAATTCAGAGGGTATGCTGTAGACTGGAGAACTCAGTTGAGAAGAATCTCATGAAGTTCAACAAGAGGAAAACAGAAGTTCAGCATCTAGGTAAGAATAACCCCATGCATCAGTACAGGTGGGGAGCTGACCACCTGGAAAACAGCTGTCCGAGGAAGGACCTGGGGTTTCTGGAGTACAAGAAGTTAACCATGACCCTGCAACCCAGCTTCATGTTAAAGCAAGTCAACAGCACTCTGGGCTACTTTAGAAAAAAGCATCACCAGGATAAGAGAGGTGATGTTTCACAGAATCATAGAATCACTAGGTTGGAAGAGACCCAAAGGGATCATCGAGTCCAACCATTCCCACCAATCTCTAAACTATGCCCCTAAGCACCTCATCCACCCTCACCTTAAACACCTCCAGGGAAGGTGAGTCAACCACCTCCCTGGGCAGACCGTTCCAATGCCTAATGACCCTTTCCGTGAATAATTTCTTCATTATCTCAAGACTGAATCTCCCCTGGCAGAGCTTGAGGCCATTCCGTCTCGTCCTGTCTCCCGTCACTTGGGAGAAGAGGCCAGCACCCTCCTCTCCACAACCTCCCTTCAGGTAGTTGTAGAGAGTAATAAGGTCTCCCCTCAGCCTCCTCTTCTCCAGGCTAAACAACCCCAGCTCTCTCAGCCGCTCCTCATAAGGCCTGTTCTCCAGCCCCTTCACCAGCTTTGTTGCTCTTCTCTGGACTCGCTCCAGAGCCTCAACATCCTTCTTGTGGTGAGGGGCTCAGAACTGAACACAGCATTCGAGGTGCGGTGTCACCAGTGCCGAGTACAGAGGGAGAATAACCTCCCGGGACCTGCTGGTCATGCCATTTCTGATACAAGCCAAGATGCCATTGGCCTTCTTGGCCACCTGGGCACACTGCTGGCTCATGTTCAGTTGCTGTCGACCAGCACCCCCAGGTCCTTCTCCTCTGGGCAGCTTTCCAGCCAGGCTTCTCTTAGTCTGTACCTCTGCTTACGGTTGTTGTGCCCCAAGTGCAGGACCCGGCATTTGGCCGTGTTAAAACTCATGCCATTGGACTCTGCCCAGCAGTCCAGCCTGTTCAGGTCCCTTTGCAGAGCCTCCCGACCCTCCAGCAGATCCACACTTCCTCCCAGCTTGGTGTCATCTGCAAACTTGCTAAGGGTGCACTCGATGCCTTCATCCAGGTTGTTGATAAAGACATTAAACAGGACTGGACCCAGGACTGAGCCCTGGGGAACCCCACTTGTCACTGGCCTCCAGCTGGATTTAACTTCATTTACCACCACTCTCTGGGCCTCTGTACTTTGCACTGGTGAGGCCACATCTGGAGTACTGTGTCCCTTTCTGAGCTCCCCAGTACAAGAAAAGGACTTACTGCTGCAAGTCCAACGCAAGGTCACAAGCACCATAACATCTTTTATACAAGGAGAGGCTGAGTACTGTGATCGTTCAGCCTGGAGAAGAGAAGGCTCAGGGAGATCTTATCAATGTATATAAATGCCTGGGATCAAGACAAAAGAGACAGGTTCTTCTCAGTAGTAACAACTGACAGGACAAGAGGCAATTAAAAAAAAAAAACAACCTCAAAAAAACCCACTTTATTTTCACTGTGCGGGTGGTCAAACATGGGAACGGGTTGCCCAGAGTGATTGTGGAGTCTCCACCTGTGGAGGTATTCAAAACCCTACTAGACACAGTACTGGGCAATCTGCTCTAATGGACTCTGCTCTCTTTTGGACTGGATCTCAAAAGGTCTCTTCCAACCCGATTCTGTGATTTTATTAAAAAGTAAATAAAGCCACCTCTTTCTCCTAACTCTATTTCAGCTATGTTTAAAATAAGCAGAGCAAGCACTACTTACTTACTGCTTTTGAAGAACAGATGTATTCAACTAACCTTAGAAAAGCCTCTAAATGTTTAGCCTTGAACAAACAAGGTATTTCCCTTCTTGTGATTTTCCAAGACAGCTCACTGTCTTTCAGCACTGTTAGGAACCCCTTACTCAGAGTTTTAGTTTATCTGCAGAAGGCCAAGCACCCAAGAACCAAGGTATTCCAAAGTCAAAGTTCATAGCAGATGCAGCCCTCTGACATATCTGGAAATGCTCCATGGGTACAAGTAATATAAACTATTATGCAGTCGAATAATATAACTACTACTCTTTCTCTCAGATCTCTAATGCACAAAGTATTGCCTAACTAAACATCACTTTGATAATTTGCTTTAACTGTAGCATATAATGAATACCTGATAGTCTTATTTAATACGCACTATTCACAGCTTGGACTGAATAGAGACCTAGTTGTTTCCTTTCTGCTTTTCAGTGGTGCTTGTCACCATAAATCTGACTGGTTTACAAACATTTATGCATTTCTTTCTAAAGCATACCTGTGAAGTGATATTTTTGTTCTCTCTGCAAAAAGCATTTTCAGTTTTGGAGATCCAGTGTAAATTACTTAAGCCTTTTTTCTTCCCAAAAATTTATTAGTATTTAAAGCTGACTTCTCAATAATTTCATTTGTACCAGTAAATGTTTAGTATTTTTTTTGGATCAGATCCAGAATCTCTAATCAGGGACTCCAGAAAAACAGAATTAAGTTATAATTAATGAATAAAACAAATCTAGTTTAAGGTACTTATTTAGCACCAGGGAGGAACCGCATGACAGGGGAGAGTAATATTCCAAAGTGGTACCCAACTACCTTACTTATAAAGTCACTTCCTCTCCTGTAGGTCCTCATCTCATTCTTCCTTTTTTCCTTTTTCTTAAACATAATAAATGAAGCAGAAAACTTCCTCCTATAAAAGCACTGAGAACACAAAATAAAGCCTCCGTACTCAGCTTTAACAACTAGTGCTTGTAACTGTTCACAAGAACATAAAGAACAGCTGCATGATGGGGCACACAAATAATTGTATAGATATGGTAAACTATATGTGTATCAATTCATTGAGATTAAAGATTTTTAGCAATCCAATTCTATGATATGGAGAGAAATTAACCAGCGGCAGAATATCACGTGGTTCCCAAGCATCTACAATACAGCTTGTGCAAAGGGACAAAAAGCAATTAACACCTACAGAAGGGAAGAATTAGGCCAACAAAATTCATTTGGCTTACAAATAATTTCTTTCCTATGCATAATTAAAATCTGTTCTGTGTTCATAAAAAAAAATTGACATGCTAATGATATAATTTTGACACGCAAACTAATAATTACTGAAATCTTGTAAAAAATATACAAGTAAGATGTAAAACATCTAATAGCATAAATACAGAGATTTACACGTACAAAATAGCAACTAAAAAATAGTAAAAGTATCACCCAATTAAGCACTGGAATTAAATATCCAGAATCAAAACCATTCTCCTTTTTCATGTGAAAATAAAGACTGAATTATAAGTTTTTTGTAGAGTGTAAGTGCCTTCTGAGACTATCAGATTCTTTCCAATTCAGGACACAGCAAAATTAATTTGCTACCCAGTCAAATTGCTCTACTACCATGCAGGTACACTAATGATTTCCCTTGTAATTTAGAGAGGCAAATTTCAGATGCTCAATTGTCTGAGACAATGGTTATCATCTCATCAAAGCACTTCTTTGTTATGTGAAAGCTGAGAGTACAAGTATGTTGTAAGAAATTAAAATATTCAAAATTATTAAAAACTGCATTTTCATTTTTGAGGAGGAATGGTTTCTGGGTATTTTCTTCACAAATTCTCCAAAGTGCACTATGTATAGCAAAAGCTCTCTGAAAAGAAACTGAAAGCTTGTCATTCAGTTTATCCTACTAGTAGATAAAAAAGGTATGTTTTGGGGATTATACTATGTAAGCTTTACTTTCACCTCCCAGACAACAGTCATTCAGTGAGTTTTGTGTTAGATTTTCTCGTATTCCTTGTTCTACGTGTATCCCCTCCAGATATCAAATAATCTTAAAACAAAGAGTAAGAAATATACAACAGTTTTATGTCACCCTTAAAGAGTATTGCATCACGCCTTCTGTAAAGGCAAATTTTTCTACATAATACCTGCAAAATACTTCTGATTTCCTGTGTTCAGGATTAATTTGCAAAACCTTCATTTTACCAAATGCATAAAAATGGTGTAAGGACTACCAACATGTTTGTTATTATGCAGTAACTCCTGAGATATAAATACTTAGAAGATACCTCACAATGTTTTATTTAAGCATACAGCAGAAATACAGTGGCTCTATCTGGTAACTGCACCTTAGTTCATTCCAGCTGTGTATTCAGAAGCATATAACTGTTTAAGGCGCTATCTTTTTTCTGCACAAAAGGAATTCTGTTACTTGCAAACTGCAATTTCTGAGCCAAATTGAATATGTTGCGATGCTGTAAGAGGATTTGCAAATTTTAACTGTCTCATCCATTGCAAAACATAAAGATTAACTTGAGTATCTAGACTGAGGCACAGCCACACTTGGGCTTAGTTATTTTTGCTCAGAATTTCAGTACATCAAACACAGACATCTAAGTCTCAAGTAGTTTGTAAGCACCACAATGGCTCAAACCACAGAGTGATTCATTGATTTTTAAATAGCAGAGTTACAATTTAACCCACTCAATCATAGAATTAAAAATTATTATTCATTGCAAGAAATGTGTTTAACAGGGGAAAAATGGAAAAGGGGTTGTGTAATACTTCCGTCCAGCAGCAGTAAAGCTGACTATAAATACCTGTCTGCTTAAGAAGTATTTTAACGTTCTTGGCAAATACTTGTAGTTACTGTTCATGGGGGTCAGAGCCTTTGAGGTTGCTCAAATTCCAGACCAATATTGCTTAAACCAAAAGATTTATGGCTCCACACTGTAATATATGTGATAAAAGTAATTTGTCTCACTTCTAAGAATCTGTAACTCATCTACATGGGATCAGGTTGAAAGCTACTTAATGGCACATAAAGGAAGCCCAACACCTGAAAATGTTGCAGTGCACACTGCTCAGGATTTTGAGATATGGTAACTGCCCCTGAAAAAAAACCTGACAGCTTGAAATCCTGGACAAATTTACACTGTCCTCAGATTTTGGCTGAACACAATCCCAACAGGCTACAATAGCTCTTCCAGGTTTCCCTGTTTTCTATCAGGTTTCCTGTGTCATGCAAGCAACAAACTTTAAGATAAGAGAATGGAAAAGGCATCCACAAAGTGTTTCAAGGGGAAAACCTTCAGCTCCTTTCACTACTTACATTTACAATGAGAATTCCAAGGCCAGGAAAGCACTGGTAGAGAAAGCTTTCTGCCACAGTAATATTTGAGAAGCCATCTGTTAAGTGCTCTAGCACACATTTTGTTAGTAAATGAGTGTCAACAGATGTGCTTTTTTTTTAACTGAAAGACTTCCTAAACTACACTACACTGACCAGCAATATCAAAAGGTGCCAGTAGAATTATGAAACCCAGGAGAAGCTAATCTAACAGCAACCAAAAAAATCACCTGTCTACAATTTCCTTTTTCAGGAAACAGGCACACTCTGCATCCTCTACATATAGAGCAAGTATGTTCTATTTTCCAAAAGAAATGCCTCTATTCTTAGAATTACATGGTTTGAGGAGGTTAGAACATGCACATAGAACACTTACTTACACATTACTCCTCTCTGCTCTTTTGTGGATGAGGGAAACCCAGAATTCCTTACTGCTTCTCTTGTTGCTCAATGGCACAGTAAAAGCAGCATTGCTATTATTAGTACTAGGACATGGGCCTTAGGCTAACATTAACTTATGCAACCATTGCAAGACTCTAGAGTTGGCCTATTAAGCTTGTTATGAGCTAAAAAATGGAGCTTGGTCTGAGGTTTTTCTTCTTACAATGTAGAGTTTAAGTTTGGAAAAATAGCAAAGGTCCTGAAAATACTGACACATAACTATAAACAACTCACTGATGGTCCATCAGTAGTCAATGAAGAAGTCTAAACTTTAGGAGCTGGAAAAGACTGCTTTGCTCACAAAAAGAAAAGAAGCACCTAAGCATGAAAAATACAGAAAGCAACATTTAAGGCTCCTAGTATGGCTTGGAAAATAACATTCTCAGGCATTGCGTAGTAGTCCAGGGGGTAGATGACAATGATTAAGAACAGTCTAGAAATACACAACTTATGAAAAAGCAATTTTGAAGGTGGGTGGTACAATCATCAAAGGAATTGTCACCACAGGGCCATTGAGGGACCACCACAGCTACATGCATGTCTCTTCCTATCCCTGTCTTCTCGAAGTACTGTCTCTCTCTCTATCAGTTCAAACAGCCCCAGCTTTCCCTCTCTTCCACCTGCCTAATTCTTCAATGATCTTTTGACCTGTCAGATAATCACCCAGGGCTACATATAGCTTTTGGCTAGTTCTTTTTCTCTAAAGATAGTTCAAAAGGATGTACACACGCTGCCTTAATTCCATTGATAAACTTCTGAAAGAAAATAAGGAACAAAGTGGTATATGCACCCTTTCCTCTAGTAAGTACTAATGACAGTAAGTTGTCATTCTCTGCAATTGGAATTATTTACTTAAGTTCAATCATTAGCTAAAAATGTTTAAAAGGTAAAATGCAAACACGCAGGTAATCCAGTTTTCACAGCCAATATCTGTGAAAGGAAATGACCTCAAATAGAACACATAGTTCTACTTAGAAGAGCAGTCCATCACTGCTACAGAGTAGATGATGACCATAATTGCAACATCTGATAGTAGCACGAGGCTGTGAGAAAGAAGTGAATCCATGAAACCTGTACCCATTGTAGGCAGCCAGTCTAGAAGAAGTGAGCCTATAGAGAATAAGAGAGCCTATAGAGAAAATCCAGAAGTATTATGATACTGTACTGAAGCAGAAATAGAAGTCTATGGGCAAACAGGAAGAAGCAATCACCAGGCAGTTGCTCGCTACTGTAATCAAGGGATGTAATTTTGGGAAAACAGAACTACTGGTAAGAATACTGTTTGGATACACCTACCTAAAAAGAAAAAACAATCCTCTCCTCTTAGGAAGCAAATCTAGTGGATTAACAAATAGGACTATTATAAGAGAAATTACAGATGTAAAGCATAAGTTGAAGATCAACATGTCTGCCCTGCTCTTTAGTTATCTAGAAATCAAGAAGGAAACACACAAAAAGGTAGATGCAAGTACCTGCAATTTTGAATTAGTGTAAAGGCAAAGCATAGGCAAGGAAGCTTAAAGGCTGAAGTGCAAAAATTAATTTAGTTAGCAATGAACACAAGTGGCAATACAGAAATGCTTCATATTAAAAGAAAGACAGAAGGAAATATAGGATCTTAATGGGAAAGAAGATAAAGCAACATGATCTATGGAAAATTAAAACACTCAGTTCTCTTTGTCTACTGCCTTCATAAAAATGGTGATATCTAATCACAAACTGATATCTATCAAGTCTGTAAGGCCTGAGGGTGAGTTAAATTTAGTGCATCCTTAGAGAGCTAGATGAACAATCCATGAAATATCAGTTACCATTTTTTTCAGATTGATTATCTTTGAGGTTAGAGAACACCAGTGGACTGTCAAGGCGAAAAGAGAAAATATATCTTTAAAAAGGGCCAAAATGTATAATCCGGGGAATCTGAATATCAGTGGAATTTATATCTCTACATAAGTATTAGAACAAAGTATTTAAGAGACAATTTATAAACAACTAGAAGATATAAAAGCTGTAAGATAACAGCTAACATGAACTTGCCAAGAAGATGGTTCTGTCATCACAATACAATTTCCTCCTCTAACTAAACAGCTTGCCTAATGGAAGCAGCAACAGATACACAAACTCACAACTGTATTAATGCTTATCAAAATGTTCTCGTGCTATCCCATGCTACATTTCCATTATCAGGCTCTGGAAAACTAAATATATCTGGGCAATGTGGTTCGAAACTAAAACTCAGTGTCCATATTAACGTTTTATTGTCAGGCTGGAAAACAAGTGGTCATAATACATTTAACTGAAAGCTTAGAAAACAGAACAGAATATTCACATATGGAATTTTCAAAGTTCAAGTTAAGTCCAAAGTGCTTTTTAAGTCAAAAATTAGAAGTCAGAATTGTCTTGGTAACTGGATAAATGGTTTAAAAATCAACAATACATAAAAGTGCAAAATAATGTAAGAAATCAAATGGAGAAGTATCGAAGGGGAAAAGAATAGCTGTCCATAAATACAGTGGGAACAGATCTGGAGATTATAATCATCGCAAACTAAATATGTATCAACCCTGTGTCCTATAGGGAAAAAAAAAACATTTCCAGCCTGCATCAACCTAATAAGATACTAACTGTTCTTATAGAATTTGCCTTGTTGTTATCATTAGAAGACAGAACTCTTCACTTAAGGACCAAGTTTTCACAAATACACACCTGGAAAGTCCATACCAAGCATAAGAAATTACACATAGTTTTCTTGAGAAATCTACTTGCCTGTAGCATCCATGTAAGTTCTTACACCTACGTACATTACATGTAAATATCAACTTACTAGAAATTGTCCTTTTCATAAGAAAATACTTTAAAATAAAATTTTACCTACATTTTCCTCAGCCATAACCATTTCAATACAGTATTTGATAATTTAGTATTTGAATATAGTACTTCAATAGTTACACTTTCAGTTTCTTAATACGTACTTTGGGTTCCTACTTCTCACATTCTCTGTCGTGCTTTAATGGTTGTAGTAAATAAGATCAGGAAGTACTCCTTAAGTGTTCAAAGAAACAACTGTTGACATCAAAATCAAAACTTGAAATTAATATACCAGAACCTAACTGGCATAACAGAAATGTCTTGTAATAGACTTTTCTCAAACCAAGATATATGAATTGATATATAGTAGCGCATAATCCTGTCAGGTTCTTACCATTAATTACTGGGGTATAAACAACAATTCCAACTAAGTTAGGATCAGATACAGTTGTGTCCAGAATAAGGCCACCAATACTGAAAAACAAAGTGCAGTATTTAGAATGAGGCAAGAAGTTAGATTAATTAGTATTTCAAAACTTCTTTAGCAATCTGTCCTGGAACGGCTTCAAGCCACAATTTTCTTCTGAATGAGTTTTATCCACCGCCTTTACCTTGTTCTCAGCTACAGACTAACATCACTACAGTTATTTATATAAATAAATATAAAATTTGACATATATATAAATAAATATATAAAAATTGACTTATTGTATAACAAAGACCATAGAATTTCAGCCAATCACTCCACTTTTAAGATCTATGGTTTTCATTTAACTAAATAATCTCTTAGATCTGTGTGGAATCTTGACTGCAGGAGATAAATAGCTCACTGTTTCCTTCGATACAGCACACTTTTGCTCAGTCATTGCCATAAGCTACTGCTGCTTCCCCTACTCATTCCGACCTGTGACTTAACTTGGATACTTCATTGTTTGGAGAAGATTAAAGTTTATTCACACTCTACATTCTAAAGGCTCCTTAAATGTTTCTTTAAAGAACAGTCAAGGGTTAAACAAGATATTGAGAGATACAGGGTGACTACCAAGATGAAGGAAGACAGACAGACTTACCTGCTTATTACCATGGCAGTTATAACAGGCTCCCATCCTGAGTGGAGAACAGTTCTGGTAGCTGGGTGTTTGGCAGCTATGACAATCCCCATCGGAGTCAGAGCCAAAAAAAAGGCACCAACCAAAGGAGATACATAGTAGTATGTCTCTAAAATCATAATAATATAGAAAAAAAAGTTTTACTTTCAAGATATTCTTCTAAGTTTCTCCTAATTTAGAACTCTAAAATAAATTATAATCTACATCTTGCAACTGAGGAATTTTAATAGCCATTACCACTACTGTACCTGAAGTTTCAACTACTGCACTAAACAATACGGTTAACATCTGCCATCTGTGTTCACTGTCTCCCATTTTCTCAAGGACAGATCTATTTGTGCAAAGCAGGAATTCTGAAGAGTTGGTTTTTCTTTTTTATGGTGCTTTATGATAAAAATGCAATAAACGTGGAATATAAAACACTATTTTGTAACATATCTACTAAAAAAAATAAATGGCACATATTGAAAATGCATTTTGTTTGTTTATACACAAATTAGTAGCATATGTACACCTCTTTCTTTCCAAACCACAGATAATATAGTAAACTTCCCAGAAACAGCATATCTAAAATGATGCAAGCACAATGTTTAATATTGAGACATTTATATCAGAAGCTCAGTTGTTTTATAACCAATCTGAGCCTGAAAATTCACAGCCACAACTCTGCTGCTTGCAACTATCCATCAGAACTGCATCATATTTCGAAGGAACAAAATGGCAAACACCAGTGAGCACCATCATAATGCTGAATTACTGAGATAAAACAGCTGCTTCCACAGAAAGAACACTACTTTTTTCAGATTACTTGGCTATATAGTTCTATCCATACAGATGCTATTACAGTGATACAAGACTTCCTAATTCAACAGTGAAGCAAATAATAGAAAGTTTAACCTAATGGCATATATATATATATAAACTACACAAACATTCCGCTTTTTCATACATTTAGTTTTATGAGAAATGTGGTAATGCATTTCATGTTAAATAAATTCTTTTCTACACTTTCAGCATTTGGACAAGTTGTAATGCAAAATACCATTTAAAATAACAGGCTGAAGTAGTTAATGTGCAACACAAACACTTTACCAAAGAAGACTGTTCAGTATATAGAAGAAGTATTCTTACCCATGTATTATGGTTTAAATAGAAAGGCTGAAAATTCAAGCAATTACTGCTTTGATTTATCTTGGTGGAGCTAAAATCACTCATGGAAGTATTGCTGGTAGTGTTTTTAGAAGTTACTATCCTTCTGCACTGACTGGTAACAATCTCTGCAGCAGAGCCAGCAGAAAAGATAGTAAATACTTTTCACTGGGTAAGCTAAAAGTAGAAAGCTATTCAAACTGGAATGAGACAAAGCCCAAAAGAGAAGTAATTTTTTTCCCTTCCTTTTCAAGCAATCTCTGGTATATTATCTCTTTCTTTCTTTGTGGCACCTTTTTTTCCTCCTTTCTCTTCCACCTGTGAACTAAGATTTGGGCCTAATGTAAAGAATTCTTACTCAAAAGAGTATACACAATACATGATTCCTATATTATTCCTTTATTTGATAATTATAGTTTTGGTTTACCAAGCTTAATAAAAAAAAGACAAAAATGTGCTGAGGCAAAGTTCTTGAACTACTTATGCCCAGGTAAACACATCTTTCCCTTCACTTGCAACGAAGAAAGATCCTATGTGCACTAAAACTGGAGAGGCATCATTCATTCTACATCTATTTGTTTAAAATTCTGAAAGTTCCTTGCTCTTCCCCTCTTTTTTTCCCCCAAGACATAAATCATGCTGTATTCCTGCTACATTTTCTTTCTCCTCCTCCATCTGTTCCTCTCATATGAAACCAAGGTGAGGCTTTAGCATGTACCAGCTGCCAAATAACTGGTTTAAAGGTCAGACTGAGAGAACTGCTATAATATAGTATATTTAGTAAAATATGAAAGAGCACAAAATAAGTTCCAAGTCTTTGTCACATTTTTGAGAGGTTGCTAGCTTTATTAGAAGGTAAAGTCTGCTAGTCAGCAGAGATCCTCTGTCACAAAAACAAACACTGAATAGCAAAACACAGATGCAATGGTGAGCATTACCCTAATTAATCACTAATTTTTGAAATTCTTTCACTTATACATCAACAATCAGCTGACTGTATTCTTTATTACAGGACATCTACCAACACGGGAAAGGAAACTAAAGTTAAAAAAAGTATACCTTTTACAATAATTTCTTTTTTGATCCCACAAAAACTTAAATAACTTGTTAGAATGTATTCATGGAAAAGGGGGAAGCATTTAACTATCTGCACCAGTCTTCAAGCTTGGAGATCTTGTACAAGAATGTAGTTCAAGAATTACACAGAACACTAAAAATAAGTAAAGTATATCACATAATTCCTTTCTTCTGGAGAAAATGGGAAAAAGCACACACAGATAAAACTGAAGTCAGTCCAGTAAATAAACAATTGTTACTAATCAAGAATTATTTAATAGGTAACTTCTAAATAAATAATACTTAAGTAAAATATAAAATATATATACACGTCATCTTGCCACAGAAATGTTCTGTAAGATGTTTAAAAACAACAGGAAAAAATATGACAAGACAGTCTTACTAGTGTACAATGATTAATGAATTATGGCAAAAAAAAATATAATCTATATCTGCAGTGCAACAGGACCATTTCAGAATTCAGCAAGCAGCCAGAAGCAAGGGCTGATTTACAAATCTTAGAAAACATGACTAACCCATGGCTGGTTATCAAACCTGGCACTAGCTGAATTCAACGTATTTTAAGTTAGCTAATAGAAGTTACAGGAAAAAAGGAAATATGAATCCCTAAAATGACACAAGCTGTCATTTTTACAGCAAATGAAGCATAAGTTAGATGAACTTTCAAGAGGGTGAAGCAATAAAACCAAAGTGCGTAGTGATAAAAAAAGACAATGACATCCAAAAAAAAATGCAACCAGAGGGTTTTTTACACACTAACTTAGGGCTTGTCAAGACTACTCAGCAATGGCTTAGCTTCATTCCTCTGAGTCAACAGCAAGTGAAGGAGTTAATGGTTTTGGCCTTATTGTCTGGCATTTTAGGATGCATAAATGTCTTAATTTCACCACAGAAAAAAGGACGCAGAAAACTTACAAAACAGGGTTTTACCCAAGTCCTTTAAATGGGATTGGACACAACTGGATTATAAAAGTCATCTGATTGTTGCAATACTGTCCTATGTTTCTTCTTGAAAAGAACAAAAGAAGTGAGGATCTCCAAGGACAGAGAACAGCCAAAGCTTAGATTCTTTTTTTGAAAATAAAATCTTCTGTTATGATAATATGCTAGCACTTTAACGGGATTCTCTGTTCTAAAGTGCTAATGGCAATGATAAATAAACAAATAAGTAGGCCACCAACCTTCCGCATGTTGCTAAACAAGTTGGAAATCAGGTATATATATTAATCTGTTTACAAGTTTTAGATCAGACAACTGAAATTCACTCTGCACAGGTTTTTTAAAGCAAAGATGATTTAAAAATTAAGGTAAGGCAGCTGTTCCTTATCAGAACTCCAACTTTTGAGCTGGATGTGGGTTTATTATAGTTTATATTAAAAACTGTCTGTCTATCAAGTTTCATTTAAAACAGAACTACAGAAGCAATTAATAGTCTGAAATCATATTACCGAATCTGTCACAAGTGAGCAATGAGAGACTCCAGTTACCCACAGGACCTGTGAAACTACTCAGCTCCCGTCTAGCTCTTGGGAACAGAGTGCAGGACTTTTTTTCTTATTTTTTTTTCTAAGGGAGGCTCTGTTTGTAGAACACCTTACTATAAGCATCTAACCTTGAGATGCATCTTCTAAAGAAGGGTGGGCCATCATCCTCTTTGTATTTAATTCTCAGAAGTAAATGTATTCTGTAATAGCTGGAGAATGGGAAGAGGGAATAAATGACTCCTCTTCTAGGGCTCACTTTTCCAATAGATTTACAGCAGGTAGCATACATAGGAAAAGGAATCTCACTCAACCTGGCTCTGCTCTAGCATTTGCACCATCCCACAGTGGAAGATCAACTCCTAAAAGCACTCAACTGTTCAATGAACTTCTGACAATGACCTTAAATTAAAGAGGAAGAAGTGAATAGGAAAGAAAACGTTCTCAACAGAGCCCTTACATATCTTCATTTACTTCAAGCCTTCATCCCTTTAGTAAACAGTGATATAAATCAATCTTCTAGTTGAAAGAACTCATATGCTTGATGTTTTCATCTTTGTGCGGGGTATCTATTGTGACACACTGATCAGTGCAGTGCTGCTAAAAACAATGAAACCCCTAGTATATGTTAAGAGTAACTGGAAATTCAAAGTAACTGGTAGGAACCTGAAAATAATAATGTGAATCACCTAATTTGTCTTCTCAAGCCAGATCAAACATGCAGGAGAGATAAATGATTGTATTTAAGCCACGTTCTGTGAGGAAAACAGGAAAGCTTTAAACGAAGTCCTAGATCATTACCGACAAATGACAAATCACAGAATCACAGAATCACAGAATAACCAGGTTGGAAGAGACCCACTGGATCGTCGAGTCCAACCATTCTCACCAATCCCTAAATCATGCCCCTAAGTATCTCATCCACCCTCACCTTAAACACCTCCAGGGACGGTGACTCAACCACCTCCCTGGGCAGACTGTTCCAATGCCTAACCACCCTCTCCGTGAAGAATTTTTTCCTAATCTCAAACCTAAATCTCCCCTGGCGGAGCTTGAGGCCATTCCCTCTCGTCCTGTCCCCTGTCACTTGGGAGAAGAGGCCAGCACCCTCCTCTCCACAACCTCCCTTCAGGTAGTTGTAGAGAGTAATAAGGTCTCCCCTCCGCCTCCTCTTCTCCAGGCTGAACAACCCCAGCTCTCCCAGTCGCTCCTCATAAGATTTGTTCTCCAGCCCCTTCACCAGCTTCATGACAAGCAACACGAACATCTACATTTAACATACTCGATACTCCTTTCGCAGAGCATTCCCTGTTTTCTGATCGGGGAACCAGGGTTGGTCCCAGCGACAAGCCTGGGGAGCCCTCTAGTGCTTTCCCCAGCTGTTTAAACAACAACTCACAGACTCTTTTAAGGGAATTGTTAAGGCAGAAAGAACTGTTACCCTTTACTAGTTAAATTCCTATGTCTGATGGCTTTGCCATTATTTTTAAAACACTCACATGAACTTCTAAGAAATTATATATATGATGGTGGCCACGCAAGATGTTTCATTTGGCCTTAGCCGAGGTAAAAATTGTACGGTCCTTTTTCCCCTGCCTCTTCTGGGCATGCCATGAAGCATCATATCAAACCTCAGATTGGGCACAGACGTACAGCTCTGACAGACAAGCACAAAGCTTGTACATGAATAATTTCCCCCCTTCCAGTCTTGTTATCTGAAAATGACTCTTCCCATGCAGACAGCAGCCAGGAGCTTACGCTTTTGTTTCAGTACATTTGAGTAGTTACGTTAATAAATCATAGGGGAAAACAGTTAAATCAGAATACAGTTCAGAGTCCCATCTGCTTCATTACTAGCCCATAAACCGCGGGTTTCTTTATAAGATTCCCATTGTGTTTGCTATTCTAGCATTGAGAAAGCAGGGAAACAACAGAAAGAACATAAGAACATCTGTGCTGAGTGAAGCCAAAGGTCTTATCTAGTACAGTATGTGTATGGTCACCAATTTAGGCTTGTGGAAAGAAGAAAATGACAAGTTTAGAGTGATGCTTCTTTCAGTGTGCTCTGCCAGCAGCAGCTGCTGTTTGCCTCAGGGATTCGTCACACAAGTTTCTGTCTGCACCTACCTGTTCAAATACCCCTCAATGGATTCCTCTCCAGTTAATTTATTCAAATAGTTTTCTAAATTCTCTTTGGTTCTCCTTAATACATCACAGCAGTAAGTTCCACATGCCAATCATGTATCATGTAAAAAACTTCAACTGTTTTTTAACCTGTTGCCTAATCTAATAATTTTCTGAATGCTTTTTCTTCCATGCTATCCACAACTACAAATACACCTCCTGAGCTGAAGCTACTCCACACGTTTGTTCCTTGTTACTATTTCACAGTTCAAATGCATGCATCTTGGAAACCACATATTTCCAATGGCTTTGTGTTATGTTCTTATTTTAGAAAGACTGTTTCCAAAGAGGAAGAAATACAAAGACATTGTAATAAAATATCAAGAGCAGAAGCAGCATTTTAGCAATAGATATTGGGAGTAACTCTTAGAAGCATACTTGAGCACATTAGTCCTTCCCGCTACACATGTAGGGTGTCTGCTTTTCAGCTGTAGAGGACGACTAGAATGTGAGTGACTACAATGTCAGTTCAAAGCAGCCCCACTTCTTTTTCTATTCCTCTGAGGTACACTAGGCTAGCTGTAACTAGAGACATACATTTCTGGAACCACACGAAAGGAAAAAAAAAGTATAAATCACTTTCTCCATTTTTGTTTTGGGGTGGAGAGGTTTTCATTTGGGTTTTTTAGATTTAAAAAATAGAAACGAAACAAAAAGCAGAAACCAAAATATTAGTAGTAATTAGACACTCCCTTTAAAAAAGAGAAACAGTTTATCTGTAATTTATATAAAGCATAGTAAACAGTACTAGATATAGTAAAAAAATAATGTGTTGTTTATTTACCAATGACAAATGTAATGACTATTAAAATCCAGAAACTATTAAAATGCCAGCACATGTAACTAAGTTTTGCCAGTGGCCACAATTAAACAAAAGTGGAAAGGAGTAGAGGAAGCTGTTTAAAAACAGTAAAACTCTATTAATGATTTGCTGTCTTTGAGTCATATGGGTTCAACTTAAGCAATTACACGAGGATGTTATAATGTGAATACATAAGAAACTAATATTAGTAGGGAAAAGTTTCAGGAAGCAAATGAAAAATCACAGGATATTCACTACAATGTAGTTTATAAAACAAAACTTTAAAAAACCCAAAATTATGTTTGTCCTATAAGGCATAAATTTCTAAAAAACTTCATTTGAAATACTTACTAATTAACATTTAAAGCCTGAAGTCTAGCATAAATTATTTCAAATCAGACACAGTCCCGACTAGAATAAATTTTAATCTTTACCCTAACCCCAAATCTAATTTCAGTGTTAACCCAAATTTGACAACATCTTCCAACTCCACTCCTACCTCAATAGCTAGTGTATACCAACAGTCCTAGCTAAATCTGTTCTAACTAACTACTTTCTATCTAGCTGGTATTAAGTCTTCCCTAGCACTTCACTGACTCGCATAAACCCTAACTTTGAACTGATTTCCCATCAAACGTATGAATTGTGGGGACCTGAAATCTATTTTAAGCAGAATAACCCAATGTTACAGTCTACTAAGACTTTTGGGCACTGCAGTAAAACTAGATAAACAGTCTCTACAGAGCTAAAGTCTAATTATTATCCCAGTCCTAGCATTAGCTAGACACACCAGTTTTTATGAGAACAGAGGCTTCCTCACTGTTCTTCTTATCAGGAGAAAAGGAAGATTAAAAAAATCTTTACTAATTCTCATTTCACTGTTTATTTATAAACCTCCTTAAATGAAGTGTCTAAAGGAAGAATTTGATAAATAAATTATTAGAATAATATGATGTATTTAAATATAGTTATGAATTAAACAATATAATTTAAGTTTTTGCCAAAATATGGAAATGGCAATATTGCACACTAATACATTTACTCTGACATCACAGCAACATTCATAAGGAAAATCAAATACTGAAAATATAAAATCATCATTTTTAAACTAAGAAACAAAGTGGCAAGTCACACCAAAGTAACTTGAATCCTTTCAGGTACCTTTTCTGACTGATGTTGTAATATTTACAGAGAACAGCTCAAGTTTTTTCATGAACAGGCTTGAATAGTGAGCACAGACATAATGAATATATGTTCATCAACATGTCTGGTAAAACAGTTATGAAAACCACAAGATTTGGCCTGTGGTATACTATAATATAATTGTCTGCAATTACATCTTTCAAAACACGACATACTTTAAACATTTTCTATGGACGGAGTCCATCACATCAATAATTTAATAGTGTATACTGTTTGAAACATCCTTCTCCTGTCAGAAAATGCTTTCACACTTTTTGTTTTTTCATGAAGGAGAAGAAAAAGGAAGAAAAAGACTGATTTTTGAGTTTCGTATTTTCCAAGCTCACATCTCCTTTGCGCAATCAAGCATTTCATTACATTTGCTCCTATCTGTCCACACTTCTAATAATAACAATGAAAAGTATATTCATTTTTAATAGACATTGTGATGATGAACCTTCCTCAGTGGTTTGGTCCTTTAAGACAGTAGAATTTAGACATTACAGGTCTGAGAAAACAGAAAAACAGCTTCGAAGGGCCTATAGAAACATGCAGATAACTATTGGAAGAGAAGAATTCAGACTGAAAAAAATAAGAAAATTACTTTGTGGATGTTCGTGTGTAATTCACCTGTTCATAGCTATTAGTGGGAAAATAAGCAAAAAAGTAAAAACTTGTCATCAAGAAACCAGACAGAATTCATGTCTAGGGTAGGATTAGATCATTGCCCTCTACAATCAGTAGTCAGTTAAGACCTCTCCTTAACTTAGCTGTTCAGAGTGGTTACATTTTTTTCCAGCTTTCATGGCAGAACTGCTGTTTTGAATAAAGCTGTAGCTAAATTAGCAGACTAATGTTTGAAATAGTCATCAGATTTATAAGACAAAACAAACCAAGGAAAACAGAAGAGAGTAAGGCCATTATTTGGAGAAGCTGGAAGTGGTTATTTCATTTACTGAAAAGCAGAAAGAAATGCGAGTAAAATTAAGCACAGGGAACAGGGGGAGACATGGAAGCATCTCACCATGAGGGAAACGAGACAGGAAAGAGATGAAGAAACCGATAATGGAAGCTGGAGTAGAGAATACAAGAAAACAAGGAGGTATCGCAAAGGGAGCTGGAAAGCACTTTGAAGGAATCAGAAGGAAACTCACAATAGTCTTTGTGCAAATCATTTAAAAGTCATAGCAACTACAAAGCACAAATCTATCTAAAATTAGGGTTTACTTGCAGACTTGCTGTTGTTGCTCAAAGTACTTCAATAATGGCTATTTTGATTTCTCGGCATAGCTGCAACTCAAGATATATTTGAATATTGTCTAAACCCACAAAGTAACAAAAAAAATTTCTCAAAGCAGAACTACTTTCCCAGCAGCTGATCAAGACAGCCAGTTTAATTCCTTCCTCTTAGTGCAAGGGGAGAACACAAGTGCTCTGGGAAGCAAATATTTGGTTTAGGAGTGGGCATTAAAGAAAACTTGGACGAGACAGCTAACCTCCTCCACAAGGAAAGCAGAGCAAATCCAACAGCTACAGTTTCTGATTCACATGTAGATCGACTGTGATACTCAGAGAGTTTTTCAGATACATCTAGTTTCTTCCAAGATTGTGGTTAGTGACTTGTATCATCTTAAAAAAAAGATCATGGCATAATGTTGCAACCCAAGATTTATCATTCAATTGTAAAAATGTTTACAAAAACCTCACTCTGTTTCTAAACTATCCCCTTCCTGCCTTCTCCCCAGTCTCCTAACCCAAAAGAGTCCGTAGGGAGACATATACACATAGAAACATACTTACCAAGGCAAGTATAAAGACCCTGACTTATCCAAGCTAGTATAGCAAGAGTGATAAGATCTCCAAAACTTGCTGCTATTGGAGTGGCAACATTGTCAGGATTAATACCAGTCTTCTTAGATCCAACAATAACTCCAACCATTATTATTCCTAGAATTCACAAAGAAGACATTACAGTAACCACATCTAGTGTTGTAAGTCCACAGAAATTCCAAGACACTGGCACTTTCAAGCTTGATAAATAAGAAGTCAGTGCTTTTGTCCTGGGATGATTGTTCTTCCCATCTGACTGATGTCTGCATTTTTAAGTTGTAGCTATTTCTAAAAATGAGGTTATATATATTTAAAAAAATACAGTAAGTGATCACACAAAAACAATTAAGAACTATCTGTAGAAAAAACTGTTTTGATTACCATTATCATTAGAATTAGCACTGTTGAAATTGTAAGTCATCCTTTTTTGTAAATCTTTTCCTGAAGAAAAAATATGCAGTGTACTGTTTCTATATCTCATCGGCTTTAGCTGACTGAAATTTAAATTATAGTGGGCTGAAAACAACATAAGTCTAAACACTTCAGTATCTGACTTGGTGCAAGATTTCCAGTCATGGACTTAGTACCAGAAGTCAAGAAGCTACATCATAAATTAAAACAAGGCAACATATAAAAATGTTACTTACTATACAGCTAAAACATTTTAAATTGAAGATGTGGTTTTCTACATTTTATTTTTCTGTAAACAGCAACACTAACTTTTTGAGAGGTGTTTCCCTGGAGAATGCCAGTAGCTACTAAAAATAAAATTCACGTTGTTATTAAGTCTTTTTTGGCATACCTCGAGTAATTTCTCTCTCATCATATAACACATGTAAGACTTTCAATTGTGTATACTATCCTTTAATTTTTTTAAAAAAACTGGTACTTTATTTTTCATGTATTTAGCAATATTAAGTATTGTAGGCTACACTAGGAGTTAACTTTCAGAGAAACTGCGTCAAGAGTTACAATCCATTAAATTCTCAAAAGAAAGAGCTGGAATGATCCTGTGGTTCATGGTACTTCAAAAGGACCTGTTTCACATGTAGGAGAATGAAGCTTAGAAGTAATTTTCTCTGCTGGCCCATTACCAGATAAAAACAAAAGTTTCTCTTCATGTCCAAATTATACACAAGGACTGGAAAAAATGCATTCATATCCTCCAGTTTTCTTGCTGCTTTTAATTCTGCACAAGATCAAACTCAATGGCTTTGTAGTAAGTAAAAAAATGGTTTTGCTTTTAATTTTGTGCAAAACGTAACAATTTTGTAATTTTCACATATGTAAATATCAAAATAGTTAAAAAAGACAGCTAAACTTTTTACTTGACTTGCTGTTGTTGAAACTACTGACTATGTATTTTTATTAAGAATACATCACAAGCAGAGGTAATTTTTTTCCCCTTTCATGTCCATTAAGTACCGCCTTTTATGGTTAAATGTTTCCTGACCTTTGGGAAGAGATGATTAAATTCGTCGTGCCACATGGCTCCAGACAGACATTGGCACTGTTTGTAGAGGAGGACTTGAACTTGGCCCAGACCCTTCATATAACAAGTCAATTTGTTCACTTCAAGTACAAAGCAGAACGGAAACTAAGATATAAGCAGCACAGGCAACCAGGAAGTCTGGATTCAGCTGAGCTAACATCTGGGCATATTTCAGCTTAATTACAAGTAAGTTCGACATGTTCAGTAAGAAGAGTATATTTTGTACTTTAATGAACGTAGAAAGCAGAGGGGGAAGTTCTCTATCATATTAGGTAAAATCTAAAAAAAAGTACTTTTTGTTTTAGATACGCTTGGGAGGTCATGCAAATCAAACCTCTAAAAATTATGATGCTGTGTTTCAGGTGTATTATACCTTTCTAGATTTATTTTTTTAAAGAATAGCAACATAATATACATTCAGCACCAACAGAAAACTAAATAACAGTAAAAAGTAACATATATACTCCTTTTACCTTGTAAAAGAGAAGCTATGAAGGCAGTTGCTACACTGCTAGAACATAGGAGGAGTGAATGATCAAAACGGTATTTGCCCTCTGGAATCCAGCCCAATATAACTGCTGCCACTGCTGCCAGAAAGCCAACTACCGTTGCCTGAACCTTGAAAAGAAAAGAAAAACTGATAGACATAAGTGGAACAGAGAATCATTTTCTGTGATTCTTTCTTCCTACGTACATTTATTTGCAAGGTGTAAAGGGAGAATGCTTACTCATTTTGTAGAGACAATGATAACCTTGGATAATCAAGAATAAAAATCTTATGACAGCAGAAAAGGTTTTACCAATACTTCAGTGACTCAAGAATAAAAGAAGTAAAATCAAGGGAAACCGCTAAGATTTACCAGGAGACAAAACTGAAACACTGAAATAGGGTTGTAAGCCACTTAAAACAGTGAAATCACAGCATAAACACTTCACATCATCTTTGCGCATGTTGTACTACAATATATGAACATTAAACAGTTCTCAATCTGAAGAAATAGTTGCTTCAGAGAATAAACACTTCTTTCCTCAGATGACATAGTTTTTTAAAGTATCATTTATTATCCAAAAGTTCTCTCACATGCTTCCTTCAAACATTGAATCCAATGCAAATACAGTACTGAAAACATGTGAAAGGTCAAATTTAAAAGGTTTCACCAAATCTGAAATTTTTCTCTAATCATCTTCAGATCCTCCCTCATAAAAAATTAAAAAGGAAATACCCTTGGTACAGTCACAATAATACCATACTTATTCTTCAGATAAATATAAGCTCATGTTGTTTTAGAGAAACACCACACTGCTCAAAAAGAAATCAGTCATGCAAACATCATATGTTAAGTATAAGCCAGTGTAGTATAGCTACTTTCCCACTAACACTGTCCATCTCCATACTTAGCAATGCTTGTGATGGGTTTTTTCAATAACTTCACTAACTTACAAGAGTTAATCAAATAATTCCATTACATTTACCTGTTTTAAGGCCAAATTTCCAATTATTAGGTTCCATTTCTCAATGGGAGAATCCATTTTTCCAATATTTACCTGTCAAAATTACAAAATAATTTCAGACATCTGGGTTTAAAACCATATTACTTGAAAATGCACTAACAAGGCAGAAACTCACAAATAATTCAATTCATACAAAAAAAAAAAGAAGAGATGTTTTGAAAGCAAGTTAAAAACAAATCTATACTTTTTCAAGTCAAGCACTGCTGTTGATTTTAAACTGAACTTAGAGTATCCATCAGCTAAACTTGATGCAGTTTTAAGTAGTAAGTTGTTTAATACCAGCTTACTGTGCAACATACACTAGCCACCTTACACTCGAGGCGTGCCTAAGCACCACCAGTGATTAGATCAGTGTCTGGAAGGGAAACTTATCAGTGTTCAGTAACTTCAAACTGAACTTGTTTCTATGGCCCTTAAGTTTTATGAGCCAATAGAAAAACGTGCAGATACACGTGTGTGTGGACACGCACACTCTCATGCCAGTGTGTTAATTGACAGCAATGAAACTACCAGCATAGAGGAAATGCAAGTACTTACAGAAGATCAGAAACCACATCTAATACTAGCTAGTATTCTGTCTTTTCATTTATACAATTAATTTATACATAAAAACTTATTATGCTGTAAATTATGTAAGATCATTCCTAAGACAGTAGCTGGAAAGACAACAAAAAATTATTCTAAGAAATGAAAAAAACACATACGCAGTCTTTTACAGTGTATTTCCTACTTATTTTTTTGAGTTAGAGACAAGGTCTGGAGAGCAGTACAGACTATATTTAAAATAACCTCCACTTAGAGGCAACAACAATTTTTTACATGTTGAACATAAATTTTAGTGGCATTTTTTCCCACAGAATACTAGTTTATAAGACAATATGCTTCCTTCCAGTTGGCTTTGCTTGCATTTCATCCCCATTTTGTTCCATTTTGTGATGGTAGTGATTTGCGAGGAACAAAGTATTAAAATAAACGTTAACTTAGAAACATAGAAACACGATATGACATTTTATCTCAATCTACACTATAAATATTTTACAGTGGTCAAAATACACCCAAAGTTCTGCAAATATATGCATTAAATTTAAATATTACAGCAATATTTAAGGAAGCGCAGATAAGAATCTTCTTTGCGTCTTTCTTAAATATCATTGTAAAATGAATGAAATGTCAGGCTACGAAAACCTTCACTCTTATTCTCCTTTGAAAAAGTTTTTTAAATGTATAAAAAACCCCACCCTTTAAAACAGCTATCTTGCAAAATGCTTAATCCAGCCTAGAACTGAGCTGCTGCCAAATGGCATAGTTCTACTTTCCCCTATTATAAGATACACATTCACATTTTCTTTCTTGAATCAGAACTACCAGCTCTGTGAGTGAGTTCATAGCAACATAAATAATTTACTTGGTAGTTTGACTGAAAACGCTTTTTTGAGAAGAGCACAAAGGGGTTTTCTTCTACAAAATTATCTGATCCACCACATGCAACCACATAACCACGCATGAATGCTCTTAGGGCTTAGAAGGGGAAAAAAAGAGCAGGATAACTTCTTTCAGCTGCTGATTTCTGTAAAAGAAAATCAAGTTTATTTTGATACTGTGGAACAGATAGATCTAAACAAAAAGTTTTTAACACACAGTCAAAACAAGAGTCTGCATAAGTTTACAGGAATGAGTGGATGAGTGCTGTTTTGGTGTTGGGTTCTGGGTTCTTTTTTTTACTTCCTCTTACAAAAAAAAGAAAAAGGAAGAGCGAGAAAAGGCAATGGTGTGAATCGAGACAATAAGAGTGACTCAAAGTACAGAACAAACTTGAAGAATACAAAACACACAATATAAATACCACGTTTGAATGGGCAGTTGGCCCAAGTACACCTCACACAGTCACACCAGCACAGGGGGGTGGGGAAGGAAGAATGGTTTAATTAACACTGACACCAGAATGATGCACGAGCTATGCCACGAGATAGACTAAAATCACAGTCTTGAGACATATTTAGTGAAATAACTGATTCTAAAGTGATGGGAAATTGTGAGAGACCAAAACAGCCAAAACAGGAATTCAGGCAACAAGATGAATGAAGGTGATCAGGCAAAACTTGAAACAGATACACTGTGGAAAACAGAAGCTTACTAAGAAGACTTTACTTTTTAGCTGACTACATAATTACAATGGAGTAAAGATAATGAGTTTACAGCCCCAAGATCATAGACATGTCTACTAATTCAGACGCAATTATAAGTTAACAGGCCAAGAAGGGTATGAATTAGCTCCAAAGCTGAACTCATGTTGTAATAGAAATTTCCTCCTCAAAGGTAAAGCTATTCATAAGGCACAGTCTTGCACTTACCATAAAGATAGTATCTGGTGGGGAACCAGCTACTGCAAATTTAGCTCAGAGAAAGGAATATTAATTATATAACTGCCTCCAAACAACACTTCAGATGTGCCCTAAATTAATATACTCCTTCAGTTTTCACTTAGAATGAGGATGACAGGACCAAAGATTAGATGCCTAAAGAGAGTAGGTGTCAATGAAATCAATGCGAAGAGTGCAAAGGTCAGAAAAACTGCTTTCATAGAGGTCTGAAAGTACTAGCCTGTAATGTCAGGTCCAGCAGGAAGCCTTTTGATTAAGCTAATAATACTATAATACTATATAACATACATATGTCTTTAAAACCTGGGGGAAGGTGAGTAACCTGGGGGAAGGCAACTGTCACAGAGTTTAAATTGTATCTGGCCACTAAGCCCAAACTGTCACCTGTAAGAACAGGTTTCCATAGTTTTTTGTTCTGTTTTTGTTTTTTAACTAACAATCAGAAACATTGCTGAGTTCTTGTTTATTTGTTTTTGTGGTAGCACTTGGGGCAAGGGCATGTGGCTGGCTATCCAGCAGCTCACAGAGCTGTGACCATTGCAACTGGTTTTGAGCATGAAAAAAAGATACATAAGAGAAAGCTGGATGGTTGTGTGCAAGATAAAGGCCATTTTTTTTCTGGTATTTCTTGCATAAAAAATAAACATAATCTTGTCAGCGTTATCTTGATAATAAATGACCTATACTATTTTTTCATACAATATTGTTCTTTTAAACTTCCACTGTGCTGTGCACATATGCAAACATATACATACTCTGTAACACATACTGATGAGTTCTTCACCACCCTGAAAATATCAGAGCCGCCCCTGGCAAAGAGGAGGACATTCACTGGACCATGACAAACCTCTACCTCCTCCCTATGAAGGATGCCTAGTGAACTTACAGTACGACTAAGGAAATCCCAGACAGCATTCCAATCACTTCTGTAACTTAGTCTAGGGTCTGTCATGATTCTTCAAGAAAACAGGTCATACAACAAAAATAGAGGCATTAGAAAACAAATAACAACCTCCTCACACCCACATGCAGGTCTGTCAGTGCAAAGCTGGGAAGTAGCTTGGCGGCAGTGGTGTGACTTTGGGCAAGGCCACAGAAACTGGAGGTCCCACAGACCACATCACATTGTCTGAAGAAATGTACACTACACTGACCTCTTTGTAGCCAGTTAATCAATCTTCATGGTGGAAGGATATGAACAGAGCTAGCTAACACGAATTGGCCAAAGACAGACAAATGACAATTTCTGGTACTGGGGAGGAAGCCTTCATGGCATACTTGAACGAAACCCTTTGAAGCATCAGCTGATTTATGTCTTGGTGAGTCTTACTAACAGTCATAAGTGGCACTGGCGACACTCCTCAAACTAAGTACCTTCAGAATGAGCTGTTGTTTGAATTTTAGTAGGAGCTTGGGCTTCTAAATGGACTAACCAGCTCTGAAAAATCACATTTGAGACATCTCCAGATTGTGTTATCACACTGTTAATGAGATACTCTTAAGAGTGCTGTTTTGGGCTGAAAGGAATTGGCCTGAACCTCATGATGACAGCTTTAGTTAACCATTGAACGTGCAGTCAGTGTTGTGGAAATTAGTACCCTTTTTCTGTGTGTGTGAGAGGGGGGATCAACTCCTTGAATTCTGATAACAGCCAATGGATAATATGAACCGAGGTCAGGATTCCCAGAATCTGCATGACTCTCTTCCAAATGTTCCCTGGGACATGCGAGGTTCACAAATGAGATGGCATTGATGAGAATGGGGAAGTCAGCCACTGGTAGACCCAGAGAAGAGGTTCTGGAGTCATGATCTGGCAAAGGTCATAAGTTCAATTATGCAAAGAATTGAAGATCCCACTAACTGAAGCAGAAGTGGTGGAGCTGATTCTGACACTTTGCTTTTAAGCCTTCAGTAAGGCACTTCAGTAAGATCTTGGACTTGGTGTGTTTTTCACTATGCAGTACAAGCACTTTCAATCCTCAGGCCACAACCTCTACCAGTCAGGAAAAATTGATGTAATAGGTCAACACACACACACACACAAAAAAAAAGGGGCAAAAGACAATAGTATTCATGCTTGATAGTAAAGACAGTAAGATTTAAACACAAAATAGAATTAAGAAACAGTAAGAATACTCAGAAAAGTAAGAGCATTAAAATCAAACACAAAACAAGACTGAATAGCTAAGGCTGCCATTGACAAAGACACAAAACCTGTCAGTTCTCACATATGAAAGAATGGATACAGGGCAAAAGTGATCAGTTTCTGTAATGGATACGACATAAACAAACCTTCATAGGACTCCTAAGGCTATGTCCATCATGATGTGCATTTGGGCAATAACTCAATATAATATAGCAAAGCAATTCATTAATGACAGAGCAACAGGAGACCTTGCCAATACAAAACATTGTAACATTGTACAAAACCTGGATGACCTTGAGGAATACAGCAATAAAAACAGATGAAATTCAACAGTAGAAATGCAAGGTAATGCACTTATGGACTAATAATATTTCTGCCAGAAGATGAAGCGATAGCTGGAAACAACACAAAAGGAGAAATACTAGGACACAGTCATAGATCACAAAGTGAGTGGGAGGTCTAAATCAGACACTGCTAGGAAAAAAAGTACATTGAATCATAGATATTCATAGAATCATAGATATTCATAGAATCATAGAATTAAACCTAGAAAGTTTCAAGAGAAATTTTTGAGAGAAATAGGGAAGTGCTATTCTACACAGCCACAGTAATGTCTCATCTGGAGATATCTATACCTTCGATCAAACATTTTCTAGAAAGATTAATTCAAATAGGAGCAGGCAGAGAATGAAGGCTTTGCTGGAGAATGGAAAAATTATCTTACAACAGAGAAACCCTGCATTAGGCAGAGATAACCAGTTCAGGTACCAGAAACAATTTAGCCATGTTTTAGAACATCCAGTTCACTATAGTTATTCACACACACACATGAAATATATGGTAAGGCAGTCTGGCTTGCTTAGGCTAGAAAAGAAGGAATGGAAAACTCCCTGAGATGCAGAAAAGAACTATAACAAATATGTAAGAAAGAAGACATAGATAAAACATAGTTATGCTACCTTACGGTGTTGACAAACACAAAAAAATAAGCAGACCCAAAAAAAAAGGAATAAAATTATTTAGCCAGAAAGCTACAAAACAGTTTCTTACAGTTTGATGTTAGCAAGGCTTTATTTTTGTGCCACACAAGTGGTCTTTACAAAAATGTGTTCAAAATGTATACATTTTGTTAGCCTATTCAAACCCCATCTAGGCGAAAGAGATCTGTCAACATTACAGAACACACATGTAAATCTCAAAAACCCTACTTTATCTGTTCTGGATGATGACTCAGAAGAGAATGAAGAAATAAAGATTTGATGTGTGGAGATTAGAAGAGGGTCACTTTTTTATCTTTGCCAATTTAATAACAAATTTAAAGAGCCCCCATAAGAGTCAGATTAAGCTGTAAACATAAAAAGTTTGTGTTCCAAAGATTTGGTTTCCTTTTGAAATAGTTACAACACATATCTAAAGAGTGAAGGGGAAAAGAAAGTTACTTACAGCAGTTGACAGCCGAGACGCCAAAGTCATTTCCAAATTTCCTTTGAGACCAAGAAGTGCAGGAACCAAGATAAAAACTTCAGTAACATTCTTGAACACATCCCAATGCTACATAAAGGACACAGTGGGAAACATTCAATCGAAAAAATCTCTTTAGACCATCCACAAAGCATTACAAAAATTCTATAGCTTATAACTTAAGCCTCCCAAAGAAAAAATCCACCATCTTTTTATATTAGACTTAGAAGTCTAAAGCCCGAACTGTTATCTGTCTAGATAAAACAGATTTATGACTGCATATTACTACTTCAAAGATGAGAATACCAAAAGTAAGAGATACAAAACTTGGCCTTAAAATAAACTTAGTTAAAAAAAAAATGTCATTAATTTGAAGTCCTTTTTTTTTCATTACTTTAAAATAGTACCAGGTGCTATGACAGCTCTTGAATTCTGTTCTTAATTTACAATAATATTTTCATCTTTTCACTTCCAGCTGTGTAGAAATCTCACGTAAAAATAGGAAGGAATTAGTTGCCAAATGAACAAAGGCTGTAAGAGAAATAAAAGCTTCTCTATTCTTTTACTTCTTAAGTAGGAAATTTAGAAGAGTAGAGTTTTCCAAGACCCAGATTTTATAAAGCAAACAAAGACAAACTCTCCCGTGATTCTTTGTGCACTGAGTTCTCATCACAGAAATTATGTACAACTTTGTGTGCCTGCTAATCCATGTATTTAATTTGTAATCATTTACCAACCATAATAAACTAACAAAACTGTAAATTGTCTTTGCATTCACAGATTTGTAATCATTTAAATTATTATTTTTAATTAAAATAAAAGGATTCAATTCTGAAATGTAAACAAGATCAGAGAATTTCCCCTATGTGAAGTGAGACATAGACTTACTACTGGGAAAGAATAGCCATCAAATTGTTTATAAAAACCAAGCTTAGAATGCTTTTTTGCTTTCAAATTTTCATTTTCAAAACATGTTCTGTCACATTTCAAAATCCTGCTTTACTGAGGTCACAGTTTAATTCTTAGTTTAAGGTGAAAAAAGGTAATACTGATGCTAGATACTGACTTTTGCCTTTGTGTCACATATCTCTCATTCATGATGAGCTGGACTAAGAAATCAATCATGATTATAAGTAATATGGACAGAAAAATCAAGATATATTTCACTCCAGGTTAAAAAGCAACTATACAATTACATTTCCTTTAGGAAAGGAAGGCAAGGTGAAAGATTTGGTTGGAAGTCAGTAGTGGTACTAGACAACTGCCTTTTTTGGCTGATTACTCTATATCATGAAGGAAATCACATATTAACAGAGTATAAACAAAGCATCTGTACAAAGAATAATTGGTAAGATGTGAATGAACAAACCACAAGACTGGCATAAAACAGTGCAAGGAAGCAGTAAAGTTTGCATGTCAACTTTTATCTTCCTTTTTCTTGATACATAAGTATCTTTTAATTGCAACTGATCGAAGTCCAAGCTTCCTTTACAGTCTCATGATTTTGAGTTACAAAGACAGTCACGTCTTGCTCCTCTTCAAATTAACTTTGTAAATCCTCAAGTGTAGCCAAAGAAAACCGTAAAGCTGAATGAAACAAAGCAAAACTAAAAAAAAAAACAATAAAAAAGGACTAACTTATCTACGTCTTTCCAGTTGAATATTGTGGTTATTTCATTTTTTTTCAATATATTTTTGTGAATTTCTTCATACAGGAAGAAAGAATCTATGAGGTTTGTATTTATAAGAAATTTCTGAGTTCTAATTATCAGAAATTAGGTAGGAAATAAAAGTAAATATAGCCTTCAAAATGCAAAAAGAAGGCAAGAAAATAAGCTAGTCCAATAAGTCTTTCTTAACAGAATTTTCTTCATTTATCACTGAACAGAGAATTATTTCACAGGCAAGTGTTACTTTTTACTCCACTGAAATGTTGTTGACATCTATAACTGTGTTAAGCTAGAAACCAGTCCTAAAATGTTTCATATGAGTAGGATTTTTGTGATATGATACTCCAAAACAGTTTTTAAAAATATTATTAAACTCAAGTCTTAAAATTCAGAGAAAGTTCTATTTTATGTTAGTCCTGAATAGCTACCACCGCTTAATTTTGCTACCACAAACCGAGATAAGCTGGCTTTACTGGACCTACTACAATTACATTTCAAGGTGGATGTGACTTTGCAGCCCTGCTTACATCGCTGATGTTTGTAATGCAAAGCATTCAGTATACCTAGGGTTTTATAAAAAAGTCACTTACATAAACTGAATACTCAGAAAAGCTCTACATCACTTCATATGAATTTCATATAATATATGAATGTAACGCATATTTTCATAAAGCAAAATATTATGGACCAAAACTACACAGTCTACCAGAAATCCCTAAACTTGAAGCACATAATTCTAATTCTTCTAATCTTTAAGCTTCTGTGTACGGCAGCATCGTAGCTAATTACAACTCCTCCTATGCATACATTTATTAGTGTCAATAGAATTCCGAATGATTACTATATTTCTATCTAATCTTCTAATCTATGTAGTCTTCTAATAAGACTCGAATGACACCAAATTAAACACTGGAACTGTTTAAGATGAGGCTTTGGGAAAAGGAGTTCATAGGAGCACAACTGGGCACAGACCTAATTACTTCTCAGTATTACAGACTTAGAATTATAAACCACAGAGGCTACATATTAAAAAAAACTTTCAAAGCAAATACCAACCTGTACAATATCCAAAACCATGCCAGCAGAAACAGTTCCAAATCCTGCTAACAAAAAAGGTACAAGTATCTGTAATGCCATAATACTACTAGATTCCTTGGGTTGTTTTCTACTTCCTTCCACAATGATATCTTCGTTACCGTCACTAGATAGATTGTCTTCCTGCAACATGGCATCTGTTTCTGAATTGTCCATTCCATCACAGTAATTATAACTGGTAAAATCGTCATATTTAGGGCTACAGCTAGATGGGCTGTGTCCATTACTACCATGCAAAATTGGTTCTGAGAAGTGGTGGTACTCTGTATGCGGTTCAGACCTAACATTAAAATTGTGTCCTGCTGGTTGTAATCCGTCTTGCCAAACACCATTCACCTTTTTGTGTTTCTCATCCTGGTTTATTTGGTAAGCAACAGGAACCATACTCAAAAGCAGCCTCAAAAATTTATCAGACTGAATCGTATTAAGATTTATAGTCCAGTTTACAAACCCTTCTCTGTCATGAACTTTGCTATTTATTTTGGAGACAGTAGATCTGCCTTTACAGTTAGTCATAGTGCTACAGAAGTACAGGTCGAAAAGCACTTTGTTCTTCAGATGTCGGCAAAGTAATCTTGTGGATGGGTCATCAAGTGCCACATTTGATAATTTTAAAACAGATAAACCAAAATGATTCTTTTTTGCATGAAAAAATGCTTTTTCATTAATCTCAGATCTTCAACAATTCCATCAGCAAGACTGGATCTGCAAAGAAAGACAAAAAAAAGTATGTATTCAAGTTTTAAAATATTTTAACTCTACAGAAGACACAAGATACTGGTTTAAATTTACAGATCGCCCAGTATCTTTCCAAAGCAAGTATTTGTAGAAATGCCAACCTCCTCCAATGTTCAACTGCCTAAGTTGAAAGAAATCAGTAGGTAAAAAAGGAAAGTTGATGTGTGAGGAAGATTCACAAGCCAGCATGCGTCCAGTGAAAGAGAGTGACAGCAATGTGGACTGTCAGCGACATGAATTGGTGAAGGCCTAGCAGGTGCTTTTTCAAAGCCCAGGACATCAAAGCTTTCAGGTAGACACTGTGTGTAGCCCTAGACTCTCCAGTGGCCTTGAAAGCAGTAAGTCCCCAGAGAAATGTATTTCTACAAGTTCCAAGGATGTGGACACTCTATGATAATGGTAACGAGCATGGAAAAAAAAATAAGGAAATGCATGCTAACTTTCAAAACACTATCAGAGGTGGTAAGCCCAAAACAATATTCTGGGCGGCAAAGGCTTTATGTGTTGACGGTCCCTGCCTTCCATCCCCATAAAAGGATGACAAACCAACATCCATATTTAAAATTCAAAAGCATTCTTATTCAAAATCATAGTAACCAAATTTTCTCTGAAGCAAGCATAAAAATTATATTAAATATAAAGAGGTACTACACACATAATAAAACTGAACATTTTTCATAAAATTCAAGGAAAGGATACAGCAATGAAATTCAGATCAATTAGTCTAAAACTATTTAAATTAGTTTAATTTAAAAATAATCCTGCAATACTGAATTCATAAATACAGTATATTAAAATTTAATTAAAATTATAAAAGTGTTATTAGTTAGGATAATTAAAACAAAGATATTAAAAACTTGATTTTAAATTAATTTTGCACGAGGTGTAGGTTGCAGATATTTCCTTGAAGACAGTTTATTCTAATGTCTAGTAACTGTTGTCTGAAAACTCGGACACTTGGACAGTGTGCAATAAGCCAGTAAATACATCACCAAGAGAGACATTGTTTTATTCAGATTTGCACAAATCCCAGGTGGCTGGAGGTTTACATGTAATTATAAGTGCCGAGCCATTTTTTGCACCTTCTTCGTGTGCTCCAGGGGGCTCTCTAGGGGCACTGGGTGGTCATCATCCCCAAAATTACTTGTCAAGTTCACCTATTGGTCAGCTCCCCCTAATCTCCTCCCAATTATTGGCAGTATTTCTAAACCACTAGCTTGGAACTTCTTAATTCAATTAAGTTCCCAGCTCTTCATTCAAAAGTCATGCTAATAAACTGCACTATTATTTAACCATACAGCTGACTAAACCTCAGTCCTGACAAAAATTACAAAAGATAATATATAACTGGGACCCACCTTGTGTAAGTCTCCTGCCTGTCTGACAAACCTAAGATATTTTTTAAAAATTTAAAAATGTCATGGGCATTTACCAACATAATCCCTAAAATATAATTCTTTGATCAACACTAACACTTGATGTGGTCAGTTGTTTTGATTTCTGCAAATCATGCTAATACAAGATACATTTTATGTTTAATGTGATTTAACCTGCATTTATTTCTACTCTGAGATTTCCACTAGATAGAAAATTAAACAATTATATACTGGCAACCTCAAATCATTTGACAACTCCTTCATCAGAAACCACTTTACCTTCCTCTTCTTCAGTTTTCATGTTCCCTATACTTCCTCTCCCTTTGCTTCCACGTTTCTAAGTCATCCAATACTTCTGGAGCCATTTGGGGTATATATGACAGAGACAAGAGATGTCAAAGCTCTCAGTAACTAATGGCCTTCTAAGAGATCCAGACCTGTGCCCTTGCTGAAAGGCATCTTCAAACATTAGTTAGGATAATTTACTTGTATGCAGCCATAGGAAGTCCACTTGAGAAGTCCTCTTGGTCACTGAACTACTTATTTTCTGAGTGAAAAGATTACTTGGATGTAAGATGAAGAGTTTCCCTGTACTGACGGCTTCACCCAAGAGAGTTCTGACCAAGAAACTAAAATTTAAAAAAATGGCAACCAATTTTTTAGCTTGATTTAGAAAGAAGTTTTACAAAAAAAAAGCAATCTTATTTTTCCACAAGACCAATAGAGAAATTGAAGTAATCAAGATTCCTGTAGTATCTTTTACCACTCTGTAGCAGACTGTGCTAAGTTGAACCTTTTAGCATAAGTACGTAAAAACTCCTAGGGCTCAATTCTGGTTTCCACAGACTTTAATTAGAAGTAACAAACCAACTTTTGCTGCCGTCCCAGAGGAGCTCTAACCACAGGCCCAAACGGTGCTCTGTTAAATGCAACAGAGAGACAGAAGAACAAGAGCTAATTTTGTTTCTTCCTGGCTCAAAGGTGGCATTTTCTAAGTAAAAGAAAAGAAACGGTGCATAAAAAATGAGAAGCAGAAACAGATGTGTAATTAAACTAGCAAACTGTTGGAGCAAGACCAGTGAATGGCTGCAAAAATTATCAGAGGGCTAGAACACCTCCCATATAAAGACAGGCTGAGAGAAGAAGGGAAGGGAAGGGAAGGGAAGGGAAGGGAAGGGAAGGGAAGGGAAGGGAAGGGAAGGGAAGGGAAGGGAAGGGAAGGGAAGGGAAGGGAAGGGAAGGGAAGGGAAGGGAAGGGAAGGGAAGGGAAGGGAAGGGAAGGGAAGGGAAGGGAAGGGAAGGGAAGGGAAGGGAAGGAAGGGAAGGGAAGGGAAGGGAAGGGAAGGGAAGGGAAGGGAAGGGAAGGGAAGGAAGGGAAGGGAAGGGAAGGGAAGGGAAGGGAAGGGAAGGGAAGGGAAGGGAAGGGAAGGGAAGGGAAGGGAAGGGAAGGGAAGGGAAGGGAAGGGAAGGGAAGGGAAGGGAAGGGAAGGGAAGGGAAGGGAAGGGAAGGGAAGGGAAGGGGATGTAGGATTGACACGTAAAAGTATCTGTGATGAAAGACGCACTTACACCCACAGCAATGTGGTGCATTTGAGGAGAAGTAGAGGAGTAACAAATTAAGAGTTTTATTTCACTCACAGGGAAACACATTGAGAAAATTTCCAATAGCTTTAATAAGGTAGAGTCTGGCTCCCATGTGATTTTCCAATTTGTCCTCCAGTCACATCACTGGAGTGCTACACCAGTGACTCACAGAAATTATTCATTTGTCTGGAACTCTGGCCAAAAATACTTGGCTTTATTATCCATATTTTTCTAACATATGGAATTTTTTCCTTTTATGTTTTTACTATCTTTTTTAAAAAGAAATAAATGCTGTGGGAAGATTGTGGTTTCACTTAATGTGAGAAAGTGTTAACAAATGGAAATGGCACTTAAGAGGAAAAAAGAGGAACAGAAAAATTATTTGGTCAACTAGCAAGTTACAAAGGAAAGAAGAGGTTGGCATGGATGGCTAACAGATGAAATAATACAAAGCAGTTTGGATGACAGTCATTTATGGTTTTCCTGTCAAAAAGACTTGGAATGACAAGTGAGTTAATGATAAATGCTGAAAAACTAGAACTGAAGATGACAAACTGAAAAATACACAGACTGAAAAAACCTCAGAGCATACAGAGAAGAGATAACTATGAAGCCTTCTGAATGTAACTATTCATTTCTAAAAACCTGTTCCAACAAAAATAATTTTCCAAATGTCATCCAGTGCAATATTATTATCCTGAGTTACAGGACACTAATATCATTTTACTTCTAGGGTTTTTTTTCTGTACCTATAAAATGCAGCAAACCATCTATGGAACAGTATGATCTCGGAGACAAGAACTCCCTAAGAAGCTTTATCATTGACAAGAACAATGCCAATGTTATTCCATTGTCTAGAAAAGATACAGCCAACTAACTAAGCAAGCTCTACTCAAGTAACTCACGTGAGGAAAAAGAGGTAAATATTTCAAAAATCCCACCTCCAGTTTTTGTAGGAAGAGCAAGTAAGTGAATCTGGTTTCTTACTATATGATCAGGAGGATACAGAGAATGGCGAAGTAACAAAAAAAAAATGGAAAAGAAGCAGCCTCAGATTTATCCTACCTGGCATGTTATATATGAAATGAAAGGACGTGTTGTTTTTGTCCCTACAAGCAAAGTAATGAGCTATGCCCCAGCTATGAATATAATAATTTCCACATCTTTATTGTTTTCTAGGCACCTACTTTTAACTTTTTAACTTTCTTCTTTTCCTTCATACGTTTTATATTGCATAACAATTACTGTTTATTATTCAGCTCTCTTTCCCAGTCCTACAAACATACACAAAAGGAAATACAGCCATAACATGCTGTTTGCTGCGGATGTGCTTCTGAAAAGTGAGACACTTAGCAATCCAATGGATAACAACTAGTTTTCCCCATCAGAATTAATACAATCAATGCCAACAGCAATTTAAAAAAATACACACAGAGACAGTATATATGACGTTGAAAATGGACAGGCAGAAGTAGCTGATGTGGAAAATAAACAGGACCATGAGGAAGAAGAAAGGCTGGCTTTTGGAAATGGATAGACACTTTAGGAAAAACCCAGTTACTTCAGCTATGAAACTGAACATCTGATGATCGTCACATTTTTCCATCCTTTACCTTTGGTTGGCTTTATTGCTCTTGATTCATCTGAGGAAGATGAATATTACAAGGAAAATTTAACTGTTCAGGAAGAGGCAGCAAGAACACTCTTCATTACTACCCAAACAAATTGCCAACATTGCTTCAGACGTACTCATGCCTCAGTTCTCAAGAGCATAGGAAGGAGATGCTTCTCCCATACTTTCCTAAGGTTTAAAGACCATCCAGCTCTAGCAGGATTAAGAGACTGGATTAGACAGTTAAATTTGACCATTAAGTGATTAGACTGCTTATAATTTGTTCAAAGTGTTAAAACAGGTAGTAATTAAATCACTGTGCTTTTTTAAGTAACTTCGAAAAGGGTACTTAAAAAAGTACCTTTCGAAAAGGGGAAGGGTGAAGAGTGGTGAATCATAACGTATGAAAGTTTTGTAGAGCAAACAGTATGATAGGCTAAAACAAATATTTATCAAAGTCTAAGTCTAGAAAACTAATTTCTTTCAGCATTCAGCTAGTAAAACCAAAAGATAACACCTATCTAAATAATACTGAGGGCTTTCAGAGGATCTAACACTAGTCACACCATAGTCAAACCCTGTTTTTCCTAAAAGCTGTAAACATTTTTAACAGTTAATCTTTTAAAGCAAGGATAACTTCTACATTGCACTTCTAAGTAGTCTACAATGAAACACAATAGCTTAAATGTGCCTGCCTGAGAAACACCTCTCAGTACAGTAACAAGCCTCAGAAAGGGATATTCAGGAAAGCAGTATGAAACATTAATGAATTGCTGAGCTTTACTATTTTGCCATAATAAGCAAAGATGAAGCTGTATTCTTTTCTGCCTTCACAGACAAAATCAATCTCTTTTTAGTAAAGGACAAGAGGTAATGGGCACAAACTGAAACACAGGAAATTCCGTTTAAACATAAGAAAAAACTTTGGTTTACCATGAGGGTGGTTGAACACTGGTCCAAACACGTTACAGACTTTCCATTCTTGGTCATATTTGAAAATCAACTAGACACGGTCCTAAGCGACCTGCTCTACTTGACTCTACACTGAGAAGAAGTGGTTGTCTAGACCATTTCCTGAGATCCCTTCTGACCTCAGCAGTCCTGAGATTTGGTTAAGTTTTCAATGTGAGGTTTGGGGGGACTTTCTTTAAGTTCAGAAAAGCATTTACAAAGGTGATAGAGGGATCTGCAAGGTCTCTTCTCCAGTATTGTGTCCTGCATATATAGAAGTTCCCAGTATTGCACTGACATCCTTATCATAGCTGTTGCTACTCACCTAGTGGACTTATCAGCAGAAAGCGAAAGCTACATCATATCACCTCAGCACATAAAGAGAACAAACAAAGAGACTGTATTATCATTAACCATAGAATCCGGAACCCCAGGTGGTGTGCTGGGCTAAAATCATTTATGCCAGCATTTATGCCATTTATTCCAATTATTTGGAAATTTAAATAATTGGAAAACAAAACATGCTGAAAATCAACAAATGTTGCATGCAAAGCAGATACATGGGCATTACATACAATTTCTTAAATATTATGCAGTAAACTGGTCAACATGGTGCTTATTGCATGGCAGCTGTCGGTTAAATCTATAACAAAAGAAACAAAAGAAAAAAAAAGGGAAAAAAAAAAACGTAAGGAGAAAAGCAGGTTCAAGAACCTCCAGACATCTTCTTGAATATAAGTCACTGAAAGAGCTGCCAGTCTTAGGCTCTGTTTTCAGACAATTTTGAGACTGCTGCATTCCAGTTCCTGAACATGGCAGCTTTCTAATTTGGCCCCAAGGAAAAGAAAAGCAGCTGTCAGAAAAAGGTTTGGTTTGCCTCTGCACTTTCAAGGCAGCTCAATTAGAAGAGACCAAAACAAGAGCCAGAAACAAGATAGTAAGGCTGTGAAATGTGGTCAGGTTATAAAATCACCCAAATGGAATACCAACACAAAAAATACCAAGCAAATCACACCCAACCTATCAAAAGCATGTGGGAAAGTTAAACAGATGAGAAATGCTGTAGTCCTACAGATTAAGTAACCAATAGGTATTTACTAGGATAAGTCCTAACTGTACTGTTTGGGATCCTGATTACAGGTTTCTACTGTCATCACCAAGGACGGATGAATTGCTTATTAAAATCTCAGGCACTAGGATACAAACTCACATTGTTTTTTGCCGATAATATCCTAAGGTATTTGAAAAGAAAATGATACACTGTTGTTTTTCCTTCTGAAAAAGAAGTCAGATTGCAGTATTTATGGTTCCAGTTTCATAATCTCTTTCAGGCAGTATATGTAGGGAATGCTGCCAAAACAGGTCTTCCCACCTGCTCATCTTTTTTCAGCATTACTGAATTGGTAACGTGAGGATAACTTAGAATGTCTACTAAAGCCTGCTAGGAATCTACCTAGAAAAGACACATCAGCAGACTTTTTTTTAGAATTTTATGTTTTGTTTCTGACATTAAGACTAAGCAATCGTTTAGTTTTATATGTTCCATTCATCAGAGCTTGGCTAATGTAATGTGGTCTATAATCCAGGATCAAATGTGAGTGAAGAAGACACACAACTGCATCCCAGGAGAGTGGAGAAGCAGGGAATTACAATATCCACTGAAACTGAAGAAAGAGACACGACTACAACTTGGACTTAATTGAAAATTAACAACAGGAACACCTCAAAGGCCTGGAACACCTCCCCTATGAAGAGAGGCTGGGAGAGTTAGGGTTGCTCATCTTGAGGAAGAGAAGACTCCAAAGAGACCTTATTGTGGCCTTTAAATACTTAAAGAGGGCTTATACGAAAGATGGGGAAAAGCATTTTAGCAGGGCCTATAGCAGGAGCATGAGGGGTAATGGTTTTAAACTCAAAGAGAAGTTTAGGCTAGATACTAGGAAGAAATTTTTTTTGCTGAGGGTGGTGAAGCACTGGAACAGGTAGCCCAGAGAGGTGATGGATGCCTCATCCCTGGAAACATCCAAGATCAGGTTGGATGGGGCTCTGACCAACCTGACCTAGTTGAAGATGTCCCTGCTCACTGCGGAGGGGATGGACTAGAAGACCTTCACAGTCCCTTCCAATCCAAGCCATTCTATGTTCCTGCGACAGAGTAGAAAATAGAGTGAATCACAAAAAGTTTCTATGCAGAAAAGCGTGGAAAGAGCACAAATGTACTACCAGATGTTCATTACAATGCTTGTAAGCAAAAGATATCTCTTAAGTCTGTATCTGTGCTGTTCTGTACAGGTTCCACGCTTGATCTAGCAACTGCGTCTGTGGTGGCAGATTCTGGCTTATTTTTAGAGGTGCAAAGGTGGGAAGAGAAATGCAAGCACCTAGAGATGTACTGAGTGCCAAGGATGAAGGCCACTGGAAACGCTGAGCAGATCTTGTGCCTCCACAGGGAAACTGAAGAAAAGGCTCATTGTCCAGGCTACCTGGAGCAGTGCAGAACTACGCCCACATGATGACAAGACCTGTAGGGGTTTGAGGGGCACAGGGCATCAGAACTGCAGGGATCTGAGGGGCACGGGGCACTGGAGCTGTAGGAGTTTGAGGGGCATGGGGCACCACGGCTGCAGGGGTCTGAGGAGTGCAGAGGACTGAAGCTGCGGGGGTTTGAGGGGTGCAGGGCACCAGAGCTGCAGAGATTTGAGTGGCACAGCGTACCAGGGCTGTTGGGGATTGAGGGGCGGAGGGTACCGGAGCTGCGGGGTTCTGAGGGGTGTGAGGGTATCAGAGCTGTAGGGCTTTAAGGGGCACGGTGCACCAGAGCTGCAAGGTTTTGAGGGGCACAGGGTATCAGGGCTGAGGTAGTTTGAGGGGTGCAGGGTACCAGGGCTGCGAGGGTCTGAGTGTGCAGGGTACTGGAGCTGCAGAGGTTAGAGGGGTGCAGGACACAAAAGCTGTAGGGGTCTGAGGGGCAGAGGGTCCTGTAGCTGTGAGAGTGTGAGGTGTGCAGGGTACTGGAGCTGCAGGGTTTGAGGGGCACAGAACACCGGGACTCTGAGGTCTGAGGGGTGCAGGGTACAGGGGCAACGGGGTCTGAGGGGTACAGGGTACCAGATCTGAAGGGGTTTAAGGGGCATGGGGTACCAGGGCTGGAGGGGATTGAGGGGTGCAGGGTACTGGAGTTGTGGGGGTTTAAAGGGTGTGGGATACTGGAGCTGTGGGGTTTGAGGGGTGCAGGGCACCAGGGCTGCGAAGTCTGAGGGGCCCAGGGCACTGGGGCTGCGAGGGTTTAAGGGGCACATGGTACCAGGGCTGTGGGAGCTTGAGGGGTGCAGGGTACTGGAGCTGCAGGGATCTGAGGGATGCAGGGCAAGATTGTGGGGTGCAGGGTACTGGAGCTGTGGGGATTGAGGGGTGAAGGGTGCTGGGGCTGCAGGGGTTTGAGGGGTGCCGGGCACCAGAGCTGTGGGGTCTGAGGGGCTCAGCGCACTGGGACTGTGAGGTCTGAGGGGTGCAGGGTACCAGAGCTGCAGGGGTTTAAGGGGCATGGGGTACCAGGGATGGGGAGGTTGAGGGGTGTAGGCTACTGGGGTTGCAGGTTCTAAGGGGTGCGGGACATCAGAGCTGCGAGATTTTAAGGGGCGCGGGGCTGCGGGGCTTTAAGGGGAATGGGGTACCAGGGCTAGGGGGGATTGAGGGGTGCAGGGTACTGGGGCTGCGGGGTCTGAAGGGTGCGGGACATCAGAGCTGCGGGGTTTTAAGGGGCGCGGGGCTTTAAGGGGCGCGGTGGACCGGGGCTGCGGCAGCTCCTCCTCCCCTCGGCACCCCTGGATGGGCCGGCGGGGGCTGCGAGACGCGGGTTGGGGCCAGCGGGAGGATGCGGGGCGGGGTGTGCGGGGCCGGGGGGCCGCGATGCTCCAGGAGCCTCCCCGCACCGCACCCGAGGGGCGCCCCGATCCCGCCTGCCCCGCATCCCCCCGCGGCCCCGGCGCCTCCGCCGCGCCTCGGGAAACTTTCCCGCACGCCGGTTCCCGCAGGCTCCCCGCTCCCCGCAGCGGCTCGGTCCCTCCCCATCCCCTCGGGCCGCGCCTTCCCCCTTACCCGGGCGAGGGCGACGCCGCCGCCGGCAGCCCGGCGCCCCGCTCCATCGCGGCGGCGGGCAGGGAGCAGCCCGGCGGCGGTGACAGCCGCGGGCCGGTAAGGTGAGCGCCGCCGCCACCGAGCAGGCGCGGGAGCGGCCCCCGCGATGATGCGGCCGGGGATGCGCGGCAGCCACCGCCCCGCGGATTGGGGGGGGGGGGGGGGGGCCTGGGACGGCGGGCGCAGGGGACGGGGTGTCAGCGGGATCCCCCTGCGCTTTCCCGGCCGCGCCGGCGATGCGCCGGGAGACAAAGGGCGGGGGAGCGGGGGCTCCGCGGGCCGGCGCCTTCGCTTCCAGCCGCAGGAGCGATGTTCGCCAGTCAGCGCCTTGAACTGACTCCAGAATGACAGCTACGAGGGCATCTTCGTTCTTTTCTGCCGCTTGGCTAAAAGTAGCTTAGTCGGGAATGCAGGGTTGGGGTTTTGGTTTTTTGTTTGTTTTTTTTTTTTGCTTTGTCTTTTTTTTAAGTGTTTGGCTCAGTTGGAATATTCTTGTTCTTGCCCTGCTAGACTATCCCCTGCACGCAACAGCGAGGGCTTAAATCATAGAATCATAGAATCATCAGGTTGGAAGAGACCCACCGGATCATCGAGTCCAACCATTCCTATCAATCACTAAAACATGCGTCCCTTAAACACCTCCAGGGAAGGTGACTCAACCACCTCCCTGGGCAGTCAGCCTGAACCTCACCTGGCAAAGCTTGAGACCATTCCCTCTTGTCCTGTCCCCTGTACCTCCACCCTTGGGATCGGCTGCCTGTGTCGGCTAAACACAGAGCCAAGGCCTCAGAGCGCCCTGCCCTGTTCATCCATCCTTGAAACATTTGTTATGTGGCGGCTCTTTATCGGGGAGTGCAGGGATAGGGCAAGGGGTAGTGATTTTCAGCTGAAAAGACGGGAGGTTAAAGTTAGATATTAGCAAGAAATGTTTTACTGTGTGGGTGGTGAAGCACTGGCACAGGTTGCGGAGAGAAGATGCCCCATCCCTGGAAGCGTTCAAGGCCAGGTTGGATGAAGCTTTGAGCAACCTGATCCAGTGGGAGGTGTCCCTGCCCATGGCAGGGGGGCTGGAACTTTAAGGTGCCTTTCAACCCAAATCATTCAATCGTTCTATCATTCTATGAATACATTTAAATAGTCAAGCCAACTAAATGTATGCATTTATTATAATAAATAGCGTTATTCCTCATTTGTTGCTTGACATTTGGAAGTAGTGAGGATGCCTTAAGTGGAAGGCGAAAGGGAAGAAGCAGGAAGAAAAGCAAACCAAGTCTTCAGCATCTTTTTTTCCTTTCCAAAGACAGAACAAAAGACAGCATGGGCAAGTCACCAAGTGTTTGCCGTAAATTGGAGCTAGCTGCTGTGGGTATGTGTGGAAAAGAAGAAACTTAAGCACAGGAGAATGGGTTTGCAGGACTGGAGCCAAAACAATCTGTACTCCAGTTGTGCAATATACAGCATCAGCTTGAACTCTGAGTCAATGCTGCATTAACTGAATGAAGCAGCCCAAACCTCACAGCTATTAATTTAGTAGTGGATGCTGCCTCGAGCCTGAATTTATTGGGAATTTGGGCTAAGTAGATGCTGCTGTCCCTTTACCCAAGTGCCAACAGTGTATATCCATGCCTCGTGTGCGCTCACATTGCACAGTGTGGATGCCTAGTTGGGCCACCTTGCAGATCAGATAAAGATCACATCTGCCTCTTGCCAACAGGTTAGACTGTAAACCTGAGGTCTGGGAATAGCACCTAAGGGCACTGTTTCTGGCTTTTCTAATTGCTTGTCTGGTGATCTGGGCCAATAATTCTCATCGCTCCCCATTACAGGTTCCTCAACAGCATAATACTCCTCCTTTCTCTGAGATCACATCATACCCATGAATGAAATACATTTTTTGAGATTCATGCACTGTTATTTTGGGCTGAGTGCAAATTCAGAAGGACTAGCTTTTGTGGCAAAAAAACCAAAACAAAACAAAAAACAACTCAGTCCCCAAGATTTTTTTGTTCATTAAAACTAACTATATTTTTTGTTTCTGGGAAACCTTAATTCTAGAGCACAGTTGAGCAGAAAGGTACAAACCAGGCAGCAAACTCAGTGGGATGCACCTGGTGCAGCAGGTAGCCTGGGAAAGTGGTGGAGGATGCTTGCTTGGGCCAGTCTCTCAGGAAAAAAAAAAGCAGTGCAGTCTCTTGCTTGAGACCTTGTGGAATGTTTGCTTCTTACTCCTTCATTAATCCTGAGGTATTGGGATCTCAGTTGTTTTTTCTTGTGTTCTTTGCAGTGAGGGCTTATAAACACCACTTAGCTGATTCCTACTTATTCTCTTTTTGGCTTAGACTTCCTATCTTGTTTGTCATTAAGCATTCAGTCCTCTTTTTACAGCTTTCACGTTGTCTAGATTATAAACACATAGGGACAGAAACAGCAAAACAAATCTTGAATAACAGGTTGACCAGAGTCAGCTGAACTTGAGGGCAGGATAAGTCTCTTTTTCAAAAGGTAATTAAAATTCCCTCAAGGCCTGAAATTTAATTTCGGGTGCATTTGTCAAATTCTGTCAGTGAAAATGGGAAAGTTCTCATAGGATGAGCAGCTGCTGGCAGGCGTTCCAGCAATGTTACCTGCTTGGAGCTTAGTTCCATACTCTCATTTCTCCTTCCGGTGACCGGATGGAATTTTCATGCCAGATTGTTTCATAAAGGTTCTTAAAACCTTTTTTTTTTTTCTCTTTGTAAATTAAATTATTTTCCTTTCTGCATTGTTAACCCTTTGTTTACCAGCACTGTTTGTGCTGGTTCACCCCCGGTTAACACACTGGTTTACTGGCACCATTTGAGCTGATTAACCCTAGGTTAACCTGGGTTTACCAGCAGCATTTGTGCCAGTTAACCTCAGGCTAACCCCTGGTTTGCCAGCAGTGTTTGTGCCAGTTCATCCCAGGTTAACCCTGGGTTTACTGGCACCATTTGTGCTGGTTAACCCTTGGTTTACTAGCTGTGTTTGTACCTCCTAATCCCAGGTAAACCCCAGGTTAGTTTGCACCAGTTAACACCAGGTAGAGCCCAAGTTAACCCTGGGTTTACGGGAAACATTTGTGCTGGTTCATCCCAGGTTAACCTGCACAGTTTTTCCTGATTAACCCCAGTTTAACCAGGGTTTACTGGTAATGTTTGTGCCAGTCAACCTCAGGTTAATCCCAGGTTTACTGGCACCATTTTTGCTGGTTAACCCTGGGTTTACCAGCAGTGTTTGTACCTGTTAACCCAAAGTTAATGCGAGGTTAACCCTGGGTTTACTGGCACCGTTTGTGCTGGTTAAGCCCAGGTAAAGCCTGAGTTTACCAGCAGTGCTTGTACCTGTTAACTCCAGGTTAACCCCAGGTTTACCCACAACACTTGCAGCAGTTAACCCCAGGCTAAGACCAGGTTAACCCTGGTTTTACTGGCAACATTTGTGCTGTTTAACCCTGGGTGAACCCAGGGTTTACCAGCAACGACTCTGCCCGTTAACCCCAGGTTAACCCCAGGTTACCTTGGGTTTACCAGAACGGTTTGTGCCGGTAAACCCTGGGCTTACGAGCAGTGTTCATACCTGTTAACCACAGATTGGCCCTGGGTTACCCTGGGTTCATCAGAACAGTTTGTGCCGGTTAACCAGTAGCGTTTGTACCCATTAACCCCAGATGAAGCCGAGGTTAACCCTGGGTTTACCAGCACTGTTTGTACCTGTTCACCCTGGGTTTAGCGGAAATATTTGTGCTGGTTCATCTCACGTTAACCTGCGCTTACCTGCCCAGTTTTTGCTGATTAACCCCAGGTTAGCCCCACGTTTACTGGTACCATTTGTGCCGGGTTTACCAGCAGCGTTCGCCGCCCTTCACCCCAGCCAGACCGCGGCTGCCCCGCCGCCTTTAGTGCCCGGGAACACCGGGCTCCTCCCGCCTTTCCCCGGCGCGTCGCGCAGCGCTGCCGCGGCTCCTCCAGCCCCGCAGGGGGCGCCCCTTCCCTCCCGTCCCCGCCCCAGCATGGCGGGGCAACGGGGAGCGGGCGCCTCCCGGGAGCTGCTGGGCGCGGGGCGCCGGGGAGGTGAGCGGGGAGGGAGGGAGGGACGGACACGCGATGTGATGGCGAGCGGCCCCGCGGAGAAGGGCTCGGGGGGGCTGGTGGAGGAGAAGCTCGACATGAGCCAGCAGTGTGCGCTCGCAGCCCAGAAGGCCAGACGTGTCCTGGGCTGCATCAAAAGCAGCGTGGCCAGCAGGGCGAGGGAGGGGATCCTGCCCCCTCTGATCCTCTCTTGTGAGACCTCGTCTGGAGTATTGTGTCCAATGCTGGAATCCTCAGCATAAGAAGGATATGGAGCTGTTGGAGCGGGTCTAGAGGAGGGCTACGAGGATGGTCCGAAGGCTGGAGCACCTCCCACAGGAGGACAGGCTGAGAGAGTTGGGGTTGTTCAGCCTGGAGAAGAGAAGGCTCTGAGGAGACCTTATAGCGACCTTCCAGTACCTGAAGGGGCTACAAGAAAGCTGGGGAGGGGCTGTTCACAAAGGCTTGTGGTGATAGAACGAGGGGGAACGGGGACAAACTGGAAAGGGGCAGATTTAGACTAGACTGAAGGAGGAATTTCTTCACTGTGAGAGTGGTGAGGCACCGGCACAGGTTGCCCGGGGAAGCTGTGGCTGCCCCATCCCTGGAGGTGCTCAAGGCCAGGCTGGATGGGGCCTTGGGCAGCCTGGTCTAGTGGGGTGTCCCTGACCAGGGCAGGGGGATTGGAACTGGATGATCTCTAAGGTCCCTTCCAACCCAAACTATTCCATGACTCTGTGATTTTTCGGTATCATTTTGGCAACCCAGGTGGGACTTGCTTTCAGGATTTCAGATCTGGGAGGCTGGGGAGAGGCAGGCACGGGGTGGGGTTTCTGCTGGACTGGTGATGAGCCCCCAGCCTCACCTGGGAAGGGGGCTTTTCAGGGCATCCAGCTGCTCACCCTGCGCTTGTGATTCTAGTTGGCACGTTTGGAAGGAATGCCATTTTCCCCAGTGTGGACTACATTCACGTTAAACCCGTATCAACCATTATAACAACTTTTTGCAAAAATAAAAAAAGTATTAAGAAGAAATCAGGCTTTGCTGTAGTTGATGCTTTAGGCTGATGACTCTGCTGGTGGCCATAGGAACTAAACTGTCTGATTAGTGTGAAGCCTCCCTACATTGTTTGGATTTTATGACGTTACTTCTGTAAATAGTTAATTTAGGTCCTTAGCTTGTGGCTTGCCTTTGTTGATCACCACCGCAGTCGCACACATGAGGGAAGGGATTTAAATCAGAGTAATTGGCACATGTGAGCTGGTTGACTCAGTGTGTTTTGCAGTGAGGCATTCCAGGTGATTTCTCTGTGTATTGAAAACTGTCACTAAATAAGTCTTTGAGAGGGACTTAAAAACAGTTGGAGCCTGTAAGAAGTAACCTGCAGGGTCAGACCAGTGGTCTGTGATAGTCCAGTATTCTTTCTTCCAAGCAATAGCAGGTGATGATTGCAGAGAATTAGTTTGAGCACTGTGTGAACATCCCCATCCTTGTCATTGCCCAGTATCTGCAACTGAAGTGGCGGAGATGCTGTGGGATACGTTCCTGCTCAGTCCTTTTATTATCTGGTTGTGACCTTGCTTCCCTGTATTTATGTAATTCTTTGTTGAACCTGCTGAACCTTCTGTTTTCATAGCCTCTTGTGGTAGCAAGTTCTAGGCATTCACTACCTACTGCACACAGAAATACTGAGATGAACACCCCAAACAAACATCAAGAAGCAGTATTTGCAGGAAATCAGAGAGGAATTTCATATTTTCAGTTGTCTTGTAGAAAGGTGGAAAAGCAGTGGCAAGAAGAGAGTTTCAAAGTTAAAATGTGTTTGTGGTTGACATAGGTAAACCTTTAAATAATTGTTTGTTTCCAGGGCTGGAAGAAACTCTGTTAATTACTTCAAAATGTAAGAGCCAGAAGGCCACAACTTTACAGACAGTTAGAATGCCAAGGAGTAATGGTAAGTATCACTTTGCTATTGGAGCAGTCTCAGCAGGTAACATCTTTAGCATATCTTTATTGCCTTAGTGCTTTCCTTGCATTATATAGAGGGAGGAATACTTGTGTTCTGTTTCTACTAGTGCTAGGTACTGTGTTGCAGTTGCACATCCCACAGGTTTTGCTGCTGCAAAACTAGATTTTGTGATACTTGGTGTTATAGCTGTTGTGTTTTAGTGACTCAGTTCTCTTTGCAGAATACTCGTAATCTTTGCATATAGCGAATTTGCTAAGTTGTATCTTTAGTCCTCATTTAGTCAGCTGCTTTCAAATTGATGTGAGTTATGTAGATCACTTTCAGAACTTTATTTGTAATAAATGTGCTGGCAAAATTATTAAGCCAGGTCATATAAACATTCACTCATTACAAATTAATTTGAATACATTAACAAAACTTTTTTCTTTAATTGAGCTATGTTCCTTCTTTCTTGGTCAAAGCTACGTGGAGATTGCTAATATTCTCATTAGTATAACTTAGCGTAAGAGGACATAGTATAAAAATTGTTATTCTTGAAATGGTGTATTTTCAGTTTTTCTCCTCATGAAAATATACCAGAGTTCTTTAGTCTCAGATTGTTCTTTTCCAGAATAGAGTATTGCTTTTTGGCTTCTTATCTCTTTTCCTCAGTATTAAATATTTAGTGTTTAAAAAGGACCTCCGTCAAGTTGTTGTGTTTTTATTTTGTGAGCTGAGCTTTAAAAAACCCCTAATTTGTATTGTAATATCAAGCTTTTTCTTGCATAAAAGTCTTTACAAAGATGACACTGTTTTAAAGGTAGGTCATCCATATTAGGCGCCTATGGACCTCACTTGGAATAGTACCTCTTACTTCACAGAGAGTGGAAATCTCATGCTCATCTGTATCTGTTGAACAAAGATTATTTGAAAAAACTCTGGAGGCAGGTGAAGATATTCCCTTCCCTCATGGAAGAGAAATGGTTCTGACTCTCCTAATGACAGTGATGACCTTAACATTGTTGGGAAGTCTCACTGAGCTTAGAAGGATGTTTCTGTAGAGGATGAGTGCCTTATACTTCAGCCTGAAGTGTCCGGCTCTCTCCCACTGTCATAATTTCAGAGCCCCTTTTAATAATTATGTTCTGCTTTCTTTTTTGAAACATGAAATCTCAGACATCTGTGTTATGGCTGATTTTTCTGTCTGGAGACATTCAGTCTGTACTTTAATAGGTAGGAGGGAGGAGGACATAATTATATATTCAATGGAAATAATAATGATGTGGAAGTTTCTCAAGATGGCACTTAGTATGTATTCAAAACTACAGAATTTACAAGCAAGTTTTCTATAAACCAGTCACATTTTGTTTTAAGAATCCAAATGGGACTGTTGAAGTGATTTCCTGTACCACATGCTGACCTATAGATTCAATATCTTTTTGCTGTTCATGTGTGGGGAAATTGAATGCTATAATAAATCCACCTATTAAAACATCTTAAATAGTAGTCACCTGGAAATTAAAGTAGAAATTGAATATGCTTAATTGGTAAGATTTCTGAAATATCAATTAATGTGTGCCTGTTTGTATATATGCGTGTAATAATGATCTCTTTTTCAGTTTTGGACCGAGTACAGAACTTTCTACCACAGATGGCTCATGCTAATGATGAGCTAAGGAGAAAAATGGTAACAGCACCAGCTCATCAGTTTGATATTGAAAATTTAGACAGTGCAACAGAGAAAGTTATAGAAATGGTAAATGCTTCCTATATTTTTTTATTTTATAAAGTACATTTAGAAGTGATTAAAATACTTCTCTGGTCTTAGAATGAGCTAATTTGATTACAGAAATGTAGAATCATTAGGTTGGAAAAGACTTCTGAGACCATCAGCTCCAACCATATCTGTCCACTACTAAATCATATCCCCAAGCACCTCATCTACCTGCCTTTTAAACAGCTCCGGGGATGGTGACTCAACTGCCTCCCTGGGCAGCCTGTGCCAGTGCTTGATAACCCTTTCTGTAAATAATTTTCCCCAATGTCTGATCTAAACTTCACGTGATGCAGCTTGAGGCCATTCCCTCTTGTCCTATAACCCTGTCACTTGGGAGAAGAGACCAACACCCACCTCTCTGCAACCTCCTTTTATGTAGTTGTAGAGACCAATAAGGTCTCCCCTCAGCCTCCTCTTCTCTAGGCTAAACAACCCCAGTTCCCTCAGTTGCTCCTCATAAGACTTGTTCTCCAGCCGTCTCACCAGCTTTGTCCCTCTTCTCTGGACACCCTCCAGGACCAACATGGAGTGACGACCTCTTGTAGTGAGGGACCCAAAACTGAGCACAGTATTCAAGGTGGGATCTCACCAGTGATGACTACAGGGGCAGAATCACTTCTCTGGTCCTGCTGACCACACCGTTTCTGATACAAGCCAAGATGCCACTGGCCGTCTTGGCCACCTGGGCACACTGCTGGCTCATGTTCAGTCGCTGTCAAACAACACCCTCAAGTCCTTCTCTGCCAGGCAGCGTTCCGGCCACTCTTCCCCAAGCCTGTACCACTGCACAGGGTTGTTGTGTCCCAAGTGCAGGACTCTGCACTTGGTCTAGTTAAACCTCATCCCACTTGCCTCAGCCCATCAATCCAGCCTGTTCAGATCCCTCTGCAGAGCCTCCCTACCCTCCAGCAGACTGACACTTCCTCCCAGTTTAGTGTTGTCCACAAGCTTGCTAAGGGTGCACGCTGAGCCCTGAGGAACACCGCTTGTGACTGGCCTCCAGCTGGATTTAACTCCATTTACCATGACACTTAGGGCCTGGCCATCCAGCCAGTATTTAACCCAGCAGAAGGTGCACCTGTCCAGGCCAGTGGTCATACAAGACGATCAGGTTAGTTTTCTCACGTGACAAAAGTCAGTGTGCAAGTGATGTGATATGTGAGTGTCCCAGACAAGGGCCAGCAGACCCACAAGATAAAAGGCAGAAATAAGGCAGCCTGTCAGAATAGTTTACTGGCCACTGTTTGGATTCACGATTCTTGTAGGTTGTATCCAGCCTACATGGAATAGGTTATCCAGTGCTGGTATATGCTGAAGAATTCCAAATAAATAGTGAGAAAACAAAACGGATTGTGAAAATTCCTGTTTGGATATGCTGAAATGGAATAGGTAACTTTAATAGACTTCATGTAATGTCTTGGTTTTTTAATAAACAAGCCAGGAGACCTCATGATTAAGTAGCATAATGCTATTTGCAAATCACAGGAGAAATGTATTTGCGTCTTAAATTCCTGTATTTTGCTTTGCAGTATACAGGAAGTTTTTTGAGGTATGGATTCTCAGTTTAAGACAGATTTTTAATGAGAGAAAAACAGATCTCAAAAATCATGGCTTTGCATATACAACTGTCACTTTTGCTTCAAAAATATCCTGGTGGTTTAAACAATTTGCTATTCTGCAGTGGTTGTAGTGCCATGAATATTACTAGGTTGTAAGATACAAGCTGTATTAATAAATATATAAACACACTTTTGTGGATATATCATGACCCCTTTTATGTTAAATGTTTTTATTTGAATTCTTTGCTGAAAATTACAGTTTTGGTGCTTCTTGCAGACTGAGTTCAGCTATCTACTAATTGCTCTCCTCAATAGTGAGATAAGAATGGCCTTATATTTGCTATAGGGCAATATGAATTACATTTTAAATATTTAGGAATTTGTTCTTGAATGATATTTGTCATAATACAAGGAGAACCCAAAAGTCTTTCTAATTGTGGTTTTCTTATGGTAGTAGGCTGTTTCATGTGTTTGCTTTATGCTTTACTCAAATAATGGAATTGATATAGAACTGCATAATTTGTTACCTATAAGGGGCTTTTTTTTGTTTTTATTCCAGAATGTGGCAATAGTTGAACTTAGTGATTCTGATACAGATGGAGAGGTACTAACTTCAGAAGATGACTCAGAATCTGAAGATGACTGTACAACTGATGAAGTGACGATAGACAACATTAAGTTTCCTAAACAAAAGGAACAAAAGGGCAAAATAGAAATTTTGCATAGCAAAGTGAATGAGTAAATCCATTTTTATTATACTTTCTAAAACCAAAAGAAATCATGTTTTATTACTTTGAAGACTTGGCCTTTAAAACTACCTTGTTGCCCAATGTAGCATCCCTTAGGATCACATGAAATATTATAGTTTACATGATGGAAAAGTGAGGATGCACTCATGACTGAAGCAAGCTGGATTTCTGAAGAACTAAGTATGGTTTTATTCATCAAACAATATGGAAATGGACATCGTTGAAGGCTAGACTAAGAAAGCAGCTTGAATTTGGGGCACTTGGACTAGTTAAGTTAAAATTTTTGTTATCTTGCTTAGTTGAAGAAAGATTTTTTGAATTGTGCTGGAAGTTTTTGCTTCAAGGGCAGGAAAGTTTTAACTGGGAAAAAATCTTTTTTATATATATTTCCTGTGACATGTTATGTATAATGCCTTTGATATTAAACATCTTAAAGTACATTATAGGTATGTCTACATTGCATTCATGGTAATAACTGGAACACTAAAGCAGTGGCTGAGGTTGTTTCAAGATGAGTTTAGTTTGGGTAAGTTCAGCCAGGACTCAAGGGAGTGTTCAGCAAAGCTTTACTTACCCTCTGTCCCTGCACTGAGCTCTGTATCACTAGTAGGCTACTAGCTCCTATCTGGAATGTTTATGGCTATCGTGCAGATACTCTTGGGACTTAAATGGTCAATTCTGCCTCTCTGGTTGCTTTAAGCTGCCCTTCCTCTCCCGCTTTCCCTACCGCATTTCTGTCCTTGCCATTTCTATAACAGCTGTCAACGGACAGAAGAATAAAAAGGTGAAATTTATGCTGGCCTGTACTTAGGTTAGCTTGAAACAATTGTGAAACCAAATTCAGTGGAAGTTATGTCTCATACTTACCTCCAGTGGATCAAATACAAGGATTTTGGCTGTTGCATTTCCTTCAGAGATTGGTTTGCATTTCAGAAATATCTCTGATGCTCCTGGATGACATCATTTGTTTCCTGAAGGAACTTTATATTTTCTACACCATTAAAGTAAAATTTTATATATTGTATTTGCTCAAATACTAAACTTAATGTGATGACTTGAAACCTGCAGTAATGTACAGAATTTATTTTGAATCCCATACTTAAAGCTTTAGTTTTCTTTGAAGATCTGTTTCTGTAATATTTCTAATAAGAAATAACAAGGATTCTGATCTTTCTTTCACAGTGCGGCTTCTTAAAAATAGAAAGGGGCATGATTTACAGAGATTAACTGATTAAACAACAAAATATTTTAGGGAGTGGAAAGACTGGGAATCAGATAATGGAACTGCTGCTTTTAATGACAGCCCACAGATCAGATTAAGCTTTGAGTGGAATTGTACTCTAAGAAGAGCAAATGCTCTTAGCAGGCTTAGTTTGCTAGATAAGGTCTCGATATATAGAACATTTCCTTCAAACTGAAAAAAGCTTGGAAGCGAACATCTTAACTCAGTCATTTTATGAGAGATTTTCCCGTAGCTTTAAAAAGAAAAAATATGAAATACAAAGTAATAATCATGCCATATAAAACAGCGATAAAAGTCCATGCGCACAGACACAAAAAGGGATTTTAATCTGCTAAAGTAACCAACTTTCAGATTGCAGACAGATCACACATTCCATATCAACAAAAAGATAGAAAATATTTTCAGTAACTTTAGCTTGATATGCATAGTTTAACACCGATGTGAACTCTGTATGTATTATACAAAGATCATAGTAAGTGCACTTTCTTGCATTGATTTACTTCTTATGGCACAGAGGTTTTCTGTACTGCTGAAGAATCACCAGACCAGAATGTTTAATTGCTACTGTAAAACTTGAACTGGTTTATAGCAAAAATGGCATAATAAGTGTATTTTCAACTTTAAGGGAAGCCTAACGACTAAGGGTTTAAAATGATTGTGTAAATATTATGTTCACACAAATAAGTAGGCATGTGAGAACTTATTCTTCAGCTGTATTTAAAAAAATAAGCCAGACTCTGTTCTTGGGATTTTTTTAGGGATACTAAATAACTTCAGGTAATTTCCAAATGCTTTTATCTTTCAGTGAGACTAGAATTTGGACCTGATTTATAGCAACTATTTTTTTTTTCAGTTATAGCGCTGCAGAGAGCATGTCCTGGGCATGGTGTTATGTGCTTCATGGAGTCATTAAACTCTGCTGAAAAGTTTGCTTTCCAAGAGAAGCTGTAACTAATATTCCACAGTGATAGCTTTGGTTCTAAGATATTCATGAAGAGCTTCTTCACCTGTGGAAGCACAATATTCACCAGTTAGAATAGCAGCTAAATTAGAGACTGTTGGTAGAGACTGTAGCATTAAAGAAAATTTAAAATGTTTTAGCCAATATTTGAGTCCTTAAGGAACACTGGAAACTAACTTACCCTCCCACTGAGATTTATAGAACTGGTTTGACAAGGAGAGGTCAAACTCAACAGATACGGAAAGAAAAAGGAGCTGCAATTTAACAAGCAGCCACCTGGCTGGGACTGAAGCAGTAGCAGTCTAGCAGGCCATTGAGGGCTTATAGTTGAATTTATGAACTTCAGTTTGCCTATGCTAAGTTTCTAGGCAAAGGAGCTCTATAAAAATTTGTAATCTTTGTTCCTGATACTACTACTCATTTTGGTTTCAGGAAATATTTGAAAATTTGTTAGAGGTTCCAAAGGAAAAAAAAAATCCATTGTATTACTGAATTATATTTTTTCCTTTCTTTTCCTTTGCCACAAGGCTTGTTCTGTTCAGACTTGTATAGTTTCATTGACAGACTAGATCTCACTTCTTAAAAAATGGTTTTGAAAAGAATTTTTGGGTCTTTCTCTGTGGCTGTCAGCAAATTTTGATGGCATTTTAAAGCATTAAAGTTTCCCATGTTCTTAGAAGTATAGAGGAGAAACCTAAGTCAGTGTTCTTTCTGAAGGAAAGTAAAGAAGATTTTGGCCAATACCTTTTCTGCTTAACAGCATTTCGTAGCCTGTACACAGTTCTGGACAAGCTGTAATGCAACTGCTCTGAGAGGAGTATTCTGCGTGCCGTAGCATTATTTAGCAAATGTACAGGAAGAGCTAAACTAGAGTTATTGAGGTTCGAATATTGTAGGGATGGGAGAGAAACTAGATTACTGTGATTGGAGGAATGTAGGAGGTGCAGGAAATGCATCCATAGCTCATGTTTCAGTAGATACACTGTACACAGGCGAGGTGGTTTTTTCATTGACTTGGATTGTCCGATGAGAAATGAGGGAGGGAGAGAATAACTTACCTAAATCTTTCCCAAAGCCGGATTGTTTAAATCCACCAAATGGTGCTGCCACATCAGTTTTGTTGTATGTGTTAATAAAAACTGTTCCAGCTTCTAGCTTTTCACTGATGTAGAGAGCTTTGCTTATGTCTTTTGTGAAGACTCCTGAAGCTAAACCATATTCTGTGGTATTTGCCCGTCGCAGCACTCCATCAACGTCCCTACACAGGAGAGAAATGATTTAACTCCAACAATGTAAAATAAACAAATGTTAGTGACCTTCCACCTTCAGTGTCATTGAAGCACCTTTTTCCCATGCTCTTTCTTCTCAATCAGCTTTTTTAAAGACGACTAATGACTAATCTATGTGTCAGTCTGACATCTGTGGAAATTCCTACCCTTACTTCAGACTTGTAAAGCTTGTAACATTACATTTCTGTGGTTAAGATCTACACTAAGAAACATAAAGGGCTTAGTTGCACTACGCATACTAACTTTGTTCGGCTCCAGTACAGCTTGGGGATTAGAGCAATACAAAAATACTTGTAAAACAGGGCCTGGCTGCAGATTATGCAGCAGTTTGCTGAATTTTTGGCCCCGTTTTACAAGTTGCTGGAGAATATGCACTGAAACTCAGACTTCTATTGAGACACAAATTTTCAGACTATGTCCAGGCTGCTATTCTCTATTTGCTTGTCATCTCCATATAGCTTCAAAAATCTGTAATAATTTAGAACTTTAAAAGACTCAATGTAATCCCCTATCACCATACATAATTTATAGATGTGAAGGTCTGCCTATGTGACTGGTTCTTAATTGCATTGCCAAACTGCAGAAGATGAATCCTGGTAGTTAGGTGAAGTTTCTGTATATAGGGTTTTAATCTCATCTGTGTGTAAAATAATTCCTATGATTTGGAATGAAAACTTTTAAAACTGAGTCTATATAGAGGGATTTTCATTTGCACAGTAATATGCCAGTGCTACCCAAGGCATAAACAACACTATGTGGTCTTCTGTGACAAAGGGAAAACTAAGTTATTCCAGTGGAAAAAACCCACACAATTTAATCAAGTTGCTGCAATTACCACGTCAATGTCACTAAAAATGTTTCACTGAATACTAAGACTTATTTAAGAACTGCCACTGAGGATGCATTCTATCCTGTCATATATGAACTGCTAGTAGCATTAGTTCTGTCGACACACAGCAGGATAACCCTTATTAGAAAGGGTATTTTCTCAGAATTTAGCTGGAAAAAAGATTCAGGATGGTCTTAGGAGATTGACAAGATCACACTATCTGTGTTATCATTTCTACACTTAGACTGAAAATGAGAAAATAAAGTTTCTAACAGTAACCAGAGGAGAACATACCCATTTTTAAACTTAGAAATCACCATTACAGGACCAAAGGACTCTTCCTGGGCAATATACATATGGTCTTCAACATCTGTGAATACAGTGGGTTCCATGAAGAAACCTAAACAGAGGTTAGAGCATCAGTTAAGTACGGCAAAAATGCTTTATGTTTTGCATTGTCCAGGCCATCTCTCTTCCATACTTTGAGGTCAGAGATACACTGAGACTTGAAACAGAAAATATTAAGATTTGATATGAATGAAGTATGAGTGGAAATGCGTGTGTCTAAAACAGCAGAAAAAGAGTTAAAAGAATGACCTGTATTGATTAGAGCAACAATTCATGCTGTTCCTCGCCAGGCCAGAAAGTCTGCATGCTGCAGCCTGGGATACTCCACAAGGGAAGACCCTGCACTCTAACAGGAGGAGGACAAGGTTACTGCATGTTGCAAAGCCCACAATTTTTCCTGTTACCCAACAAGAACATAGACTCTAGCCATAAAGATCTGTATATTCCAGACAAGGAAAAACATGTGATGGGCACCAACTCTGCCTAAGATTTGTTGAGGCTGAATTAAAGTCTGAGGCAAAGGACCTCTTCATAACAACCTTCATTTCTACAAGGTATAAAAATCTGTCCTAAAGCTAGTTCATCATTGCCAGTCAAAAACTGTCCTGTTATACACAAGCAACTATAGGCACCTACATTCTGGTGAGTGTGTGTATTTCAGTGTGAGTGGGTAAAATAAACTTTAGAGGTTTTCTACAGAATTATAGAATCACCAGGATGGAAAAGACTCACCGGATCATCGAGTCCAACCATTCCTATCAATTCCCTTCCCTTTCCATAATATTTCACGTGTAGCTTTGTTACTCTGATTTTATATAGTTACAAATTTTTACTTGCATTTTATTTGGGGGTGCAATCATTAAGTTTTGAAACTCTCATCCAAATGCTGCCTCTTCATTACTGATAAAAGAAAGATGTCCATGAGAAAATGTTGACTTTATGCCTTCCCATTAAACTTAGTGTATATATATTCTTTAGATACCAAAGAAAGGCTACTACTAAAAATACCTTTTTCAGGCTCTGCTAGAAGTTTCCTCAGTGATCTTCAGTGTTTTGTTGATCTAAATGGATAAAATTATACTTATGGTTCTTGATAGTTCAAGGATGTTGCACAAAAGACCTCAACACTCAACTTAATGGGAATAAATGTGCAAACGATTCCCATATAGACTAGATTCTGATTCAATTTCATACGTTACACTTCGGTTGCACAGCTTCCTTTAATATGAGATTTGAAAACCCTGTTCTCAAGTGTTACCTTAGTCTTACCTGGTTCTGTTCCCATGATATTGTTACTTCATGTAATGCAGCAAACAATTGTGATGGCTTTTATTTAAAGTATAAAAGTTCCAAACACCTTTGAGCAGTATTTTACCTGGTCTACGTACTTGTCTTCCTCCATACACTAAAGTGGCTCCTTCTTTTACTCCAGTTTCACAGTATTGCAGCAGCTTTTCCAAATGTGCCTTGTGATTTTGTGGACCATGATCTGTAGATCTATCAAGTGGGTCACCAATTTTCATCTTTTTTATTTCTTCCACCTATGGGTCGCCCAATTAAAATGAAGTTACATCACAGAGCAAGTAGTTGCGAATTTGAACAGTAATTCGTACTGTGAAGTTTGGCTCTAAGAAGGGTCTGTATTCTTAGAGGCTGAAACACTCTCCCCTTTCTTAAATGAGGCTTTGTATGGTGTCCTACATTCAATAATTTCTGGTTACTTCTGAAATTTTTTGGTGCTGTTTTGATGTATTCATTCTCTTTTGCTATTAAGATAGGCATGTACAATGTTAGCTTTTACAGTGGTAAAAGAGTTAGCACAGTGATTTCCTGTTCTTGAGTTATATAAATGGGTTTTACAGGGGTACGGTGTGGTGACTATTGGATTTTTAATAACAACCTCTGAGTTATTCTATCTGCATTTCCAATATGCCCTTTTTTTGAAATCCTCTGCTGTTTTCAGTCACATTGACCTAAATCTCGTACTTTTTTAAACCTCAGTTCCCTAGTCAAATATGATATATTACTTAAGGTACAATACCTACTTCAATATTGCTTATCTGTGCATTGCTGATTAAAATACTTCCATTCAGTGCCTTCCTTTTAGCCCCATAAAGAGGTTCCTGAGAAGCAACATTACCTATCATAAGCAATAACGAGAATTTAAACAAACAAAAACTAGAAGCGCAAGCATCTATAAAACTAGTGGCTCTTTTTGCCACAGTAAAGTATCTGTTTAAACTGTAGTACTTGAATATCTTACCACTTTTCTAACAAATTCATCATGGATTGATTCTTCCACAAATAGTCTGCCAGCTGCAATGCAGTTTTCTCCTTTGTTGAAATATACTGCTCCCATACCCTGATCAGGGAAATAAAAACATTAATATTTATATGCGTCCTTTTGTTCAATCTCCCTTTCATTCTCTTCCCTTTGGTTGCATTCTGTCCTTGTGACCCTTAACACGTAATGCTTTACGTAAAGGGGCGTGATTAACGCAACAAGACTAATTCTATAACTGACAGACACAATTCCATGGAGACAAATGGCTCAGGATGAAGCCATCAGCACTGCTCTTTCTGTTTCCATCAGCGTTCCACAGAAATACCTGCTGCAGCATCACAGAGAGGAGAGCGGGCAGCATGACCGGTGAATATAAAACTGTGATAGCCCACAGAGCAGTACGGCTTGTGTCAATAGCTGGAAGTAACTGGGGGAACATTGCTTGACTCTAACCTGCAGAGCCCCTCCTGTTTCAAGAGCGTGGATTCGGATCCCATGCAGTTTGTTACTTTTAATTTACCAATAATTGATACCTGCCTTCTAAGAACAGTGCTGGGACCAAGTACTACCCTGACTGTGAAGTTTCAGCTTTTATTATTTTCCACATATACTTCACTGTGCAGTCACTCATACTCTTGTCCAGCCAAAAGACACTCAAAAAATGGGGAAAGTGTGTAACAGTTGCTTCCTGGTAGCAGTACCTCTTAGACTGATTTAGAAAATTCACAGAATTAGCACTTTGGGTAAGTAAAGCATGGAAGGCCTTTGCCTTCTTCTTAGTGAGCAAACTACATCTGCTGTCATTTTGGTGAATCAGATTACCTGAGCAGGAAATAATCTCCCTAAATCCACTGAATTTCTCATTTGCACATCTTATTTATGAACTGTAAAAACATTATGGCTCATTAGGAAGGTGTATTATAGTAACTGATGGTGAAGAACTGTATGGAAATGGGGAGCTTGATGTATATTTTAACTCACATTAAGGCTTTTATAATATTTTTAAGTATTTTTTTTTGCATATGAGATTTTGACAAATGGATTTTTATTGTGTTAGCTTGGTTAATGAAAATACTTTCCAGCTATATTTCTTTGGTTTGTTGTATTTTCTAATGTATATTTCTTGTAGCACAGATCCGTGCCATTTTTGGTGCAGCATTAACAGTTTAATTGTGCTGGCATAAAGAAATATCCTGTAGAAAAACAGTCTGCTTTCTAACAGATTGCATCCTTTTTTTCATGAAAGGGGTCCCTGTTGTGGTCTTTGGCAAGTCAAGAATATTGCAATGCTGTCTCATAAAGGATTTTAACATATTTCACTTGAAAGTAACATCACCATTTTTACGGCTCTGTCAAGTTCGCAGTCACTGAATATGATCAGTGGTGATTTGCCACCAAGTTCAAGAGAAACCTTCTTCAGATTAGTGGCTGCACTGTAAAAAATATAAACAATCGTATGAAATCAACATTTAATCAACTTGTTTCATTATTTCCATTGAATCATATCTAGTGAAAAATATATAAACCTCCTTTTTCCAATACTAACTTAGAATTCTAAATAAATTTATGTGGTTATTTTTTTTTCTATTAATGCTATATGTACAATGTAGCTAATAGGATGCTTCAGAACTAGATTAGGCAGTGTTTATTTGTTTGTTTCTTTCTTTCTTTATTACCTTTTCATGATCTGTTTACCAGTTGGTGTTGAACCAGTGAATCCAACTTTGCGAACATCTGAATGTTCAGACAGATGCTGTCCCACTAAGCCACCTGTTGGGGTGAGGAAAACAGCTTAACTACACAGTACTCAGGCAATTTTTTCGACTCCAGCAGTAGCAGCATTGTAACGCAGAAAGAGCTAAAGGTATGTCAATCAAGTACAATATCACATATTATTTGTATTTACAGCTTTACTCATATGACTATGAAAAACCTCATGAAAGTTAATTTGGATCACATTAGGGTCTCCAAATTCCTCCATCAGTCTGGAGTAAAGAACTTCCTTCCTAATATTCCACTGTAGGGGGAATAATCTAATTCGTAAGAAAGCCTGCCCCATAAAGTTACTTTGTCACTTCTTTTCCTTAGGAAAAAGAGGAAAATGGTGACATCAGGTAGTGCAGTGTGGACTGTGACTTACCTATAGTGACAAATACACATCTTACCAGCTTGGTCTAGGTCTCACAGTTATATTTAAATATTTCCAAATTATAATAAGATTAGGAGAAAAAATGGAGTTTTACACGTAAGTGAAACATGTTTCCCTGTAGTACATTCTTTTCAGAGTGTTCATGCAATTTGTGTAAACCTTTAAAGGGTGTAAGCTGACAGCTTCTACTACTAGCTAGAGCCAGGTGACACAGAAAAAATCATTTTCCCAGAAAAATGATGAGTTGAAGTTTTACCTGAACCAGGCAGAATATTTATAACACCCTTAGGAAATCCAGCTTTAGCTGAGAGTTCTGCAAATTTCAAGGAAGTCAGAGGTGTGACCTAAGTAGAAACATTTAAATTAGGTCTCCTATTTTAATTAAACACCTGATGGTAGCTTTTACATTCAATACATCTTAATTTTGATTCAATATTAATCTTACTCATAATACTGGCAAATTAAAAGTGATGTCTTGTTGTGGAAAAGAATTTATTCTTGCAAATGAGAGCAGTGTCAGAGCAGAACTGAAGACAATCAGTACCTTGTAGCATCATGGCAATTTGTATTATTATGCATGCACTTTAAAATACATGACATGGTCCACCAATCTGCTAGATTGTCTGAATTATTTCACCTGAACAAAAAGCAGAGAACCTGAGCCATCTAAACATTCCTTTTTGGTTTTACCTGAGCTGGCTTGAGTACGAGTGTGTTGCCTGCAGCCAAGCATGCTGCACTTTTCCATGCAAGCATCATCAGTGGGTAATTCCAGGGGATAACAATTGCACAGACACTTAAGGTAAGGAAAAACAGGGAAAGATTATGGTTTTGATGACAGCTTTTAATTGGCTTTTCTGTATGTCAAGGCTGTCACTAAGAAGAAAAAAAAAAGTGATACTTACCCTATTGGTTCTTTCTTGGTGAATGTTAGATTATGGTTTGGCCGGGCCTGGTTAATTGGAATTGTAGCGCCCTGAAAGACAGAGGAGGGACAAATCTTGGTATAATTTATCATTTTTTCTTACAAATACATTTTCCATATAAGTATGTTTTGGAAAGCCACAGAGTAGGCTTCAAAACCAGAAGCCTTTTTGCATCAGAGAAATGGGCAGGGATGCTTCTACTGCGTGATTTCCTACTATGGATACTGTAGTCAACTCCTGATTTTCAGCTGGATGAAATAAAAGCATAGATAACAAAATTATGGCAGAACATAAAGTGAGGGTCTGATGGATTTAAAAAAAGCTGAATTATATTCTTGATTGTGGACTTTAAAGATACTTGAGGAAATGCTGTTGAACCTGTGTCATATGCTGTGGCATCAAGAAAACTCACCAGCCTTGGTCAGAATGTAACTTAGCACAGGAGTCTCTGCTCTTGCCAGCGTGATGACTGCGACAACATTCTGCTCCATTAATAATCAAGAACTGATTAAGCATGCATGTCCACTGTGACACCTCAACTAATTTCTTAGATATTTAGACACATTCTAAACCCATATTCTGCAGTTGGAAGCAGACTGTCCTTTTGTATTGCCAGGGAGACACGTTTTAGGTAAAATTCTAGTTTTGTTTTATTTTTTGTTTCTCTGATTACTTTCCTATCATTGCTTTTTGGCAGTATAGAGAAACAGTGCCATTGATTATTTCTTTTACAGATTCACTTGCCTGAATTTTGTCACACCATCCAGCGAAGTATCTGAATGTTTGCACAGACATTCCAACATGGGTCTTCAAAGCTAAAGTGTAGACAGCTCCCGAGTCAATAGACTCTATTGTTGCTAACTCTTCTTGATGATCTTCCATCAGGTCTGCAAGTCTTTGATAAAAGCATCACAAATCCAGATCAAAGAGAAGTGACATCTAACAACTGACAGCCCCAAATGATACTTGCTGTGGCAAAGAACCTTAATTAAAATTGCATTCCCACTGAATGTGGAAGTAGAGCACTAGAGCCACTGCTCATTAACATCATTGAGAACTTGAACAATTGCCTGTTAAAGTCTGCAGATGTCTTCACCTTGGCTGTAGTAGACAATAGATAAAGTTATGAATTGTGAAAATTTACCTGATTGTTCAATTATGTTTTTATAAATAAAATAATAAATAGAAAATTTGTACTCTTTTTCTGTTGCACTACAAGGAGACAATTACAGTAATTCGGACCAGTAAGTTGAAAGCAAATGCAAAACAAACATAAGAAATGTGAGGTAATAAAAAGTATCAAGAAGGAGCACTTGGAGTCCTGGCTTAAGTTTTGGGAAACTTAGCTTCATAATGCTGTTTTGTATTGATTGAACTTGAACTAAAATACTTAGTTGTTAGATGTTTCAAAGGCACCGAGATGTCCAAAGACAGATCTCCTGAGCTATAATGTAATATTCTATATGCTTTGGTACTTTTGAAAATATGGCCCATGTCCTCCCTGGGTCTCAAGTTATCTGTCTGTTAGATTTTGGAAGCTACATGATGAGGTCTAAGTAAGACTACGGTAAATATTGAGTTACTAGTAGCTGTCACTGTGTGTCAAAAAAGCATCTGCACAGACAGACGTGTGTACTTATGAGGAGGTCTTGTAGTTTTCATGGCCCCATGTGCAGGCAGAAAAGTCTATTTGCGTGAATCGGAGAGATACTTCATTCATACTAGGGATGGTTTGCAACAGTAACACTCTGGTATACGCAGAGATCCAGCAGCCTAAGCAAAGAAGAGTTTAATCCAGGAACAATCTATGCAGTGTAAGGGAGTTACGTTTTCCATATGCTTAACATAGTTACACGTGCAAATCTTTCAAGTATAAATCACAGAGCAGTAGTTCTAAGATCTTAAATATTTCTCTTCAGGGCAGAGTTAACTTGGGCTTTCAAGCACATTACATTCCTAATATAAATTAAACCCAAGTTCGTACATGCTTTAAATCCGCGCACACTTGTGAAAGATTTAATTGATCAACCATATTTAATTTTAATATGAGTTTTGACTCACCCATTTTCTGTTGTGATGATTACTCAACTTTTTTCGCTGTCCCACAGGCATTTTTTAGAAGCCTGGTCACATACTTTATGAGACAAGCAATATTTCCAGTTTTGCTTTTATTCTCTTTTGCTAAGATGGCTGCAAGTTTTGTGTGGCATTTTTTAATACTTCTTTATTTGTAATTGCATCTACTTGATAGATATGGATGTGGTGAAAGAGGGGAAGGTACATCCAAGGAGTTCAACAAAGTAAAAATTAGACCTACATCAATGCGGTAGCAAATTATCTACTGCATACACTACAGCATACAGAGACTCATGTTTCTGAAGTGCAGAGTTACATTTCTCCATGCTCCTCTTCCTGAGCTGCCAGACCACAGGCTTGCAATGGATTCCCTACTCCTTAGAGTCTTGCTAGGCTAAGCCCAGCCTTATAAGGACAGGATCATCTTCTAGCTGCATATTCAAAAATTCTGAATGATCTAGATCTTCAGTTGTCAAATCATAGAATCATAGAATCACTAGGTTGGAAAAGACCCACCAAATCATCGAGTCCAACCATTCCCATCAAACACTAAACCATGCCCCTTAGCACCTCGTACACCTGTCCCTTAAACACCTCCAGGGAAGGTGAATCAACCACCTCCCTGGGCAGCCTGTTCCAGTGCCCAATGACCCTTTCCATGAAAATTTTTCCCTAATGTTCAGCCTAAACCTCCCCTGGTGGAGCTTGAGGCCATTCCCTCTCGTCCTGTCCCCTGTCACTTGGGAGAAGAGGCCAGCTCCCTCCTCTCTACAACCTCCTTTCAGGTAGTTATAGAGAGCAATGAGGTCTCCTCTCAGCCTCCTCTTCTCCAGGCTGAACAACCCCAGCTCTCTCAGCTGCTCCTCATAAGGCCTGTGGACTTCCACAAAAGAGTCTTTCTTTATAGGTAAGCTCTGGAGCTTCTAGTCATCCCAAGTCTGCCTGACAGTGGACTCCCTGTGCTTGTTGTAAGGCACCAGATGCTTCACACTGCATATGGAGAGACCATAGGAACTGGGCTTTCATTACCTGCCTCCAGTACCACCCTCACAATACATAGCTAGCATTGTCATCCTTCCAAGACCACTTCTTGCCCTTCAAGGATGAGAAACCAACACTAAAATACACTCAGCATAACCTCTGTTTGTCTTCTAAAGGGGTAACAACACAGCCAAAAAAAAAAAGGAACCAGGCATTATCCCAGGGTGGACACAGTGAAACAAATACATATTAGAAATACTGAGTTGAATGTGTCTCAGATAAATGTGATATTCAGCTTAAGAGTGTTTCTTCACAGGACAATTCTTCCACAACTGACCATATCGCACCTGCTAGGGCGGGTGTTTAGCCAGATGAGAACTGGGACATGATCCTGGAAAATCTAGCATAATTTACAGTGTGTTTCAAAATCAGTGGCAGTGTGGCTGCATGCTTACTTTATAGAGCGTGGCTGCAGATCAAGTCTCTGTAATGTTGTTAGACTCTGCCTGTAAAACTTATCTTGGACTTTACAAGAGAATTTTCAATCCTTGCAACAAAAATCATATAGATTAAAGTAAGCTGTTTTCCTTAAATTCTTTGTTTCGTCTCACAAATAATGAAAACAAAAATAATTGTAGCAGTGAGGGATGACAAGATTTTTCTCTGCCATTAGAAAGCTGAGCCAGCTAAGACCTAAGGCTGGTACACTGAAGTAAATAAGAGGATGAAAAGATGGCCAGCCTGGTTCCCCTGACAGCAGTATTATGAATATCCATTATGTTCAGAAAATGCATAAAACAGTGTTTCAGAGGAACAAAGCAGTAAGATTTAAGAAAACAAAATAAACACGAGCTGCTTTTCACATACCTGTACATGAGTCGCCCTCTTTCCCTTGCACTCATTTTTCCCCATTCACCATTTTCAAATGCCTCCTTTGCTGCTGCCACTGCCTTGTCAACATCAGCCAGTGAAGCAGAAGATACGCTGGCTATTACCTGTTCAAAGGCAGCACTGAGTTAGTAAAACTAAAATGCTGGAATGCAGAGTGTTACTCCTCACTTCTAAACTTCTTGACTGGGTATAAGCAAATACTTAATATCCTCAGTCCCAGCAGCATAGTGAGTCAGGCTGCAGAAAGTTAAAAATAATTGAGGTGGCAGAATTTGAAAGACACTGCAAGGAATCTGATTCCTAGATTTATCTTCTTCTTCCCATCAAGGTACATCATATTACTTGATTTTATTCTCTCTTTCCATATATAAAATCAGCGTGATCATAGAATGGTAGAACAGTTTGTGTTGGAAGGGGCCTTAAAGATCATTTGGTTCCAAGCCCCCGCCATGGGCAGGGACACCTTCTGCTAGATCAGGTTGCTTAAAACCTCATCCAACCTGGCCTTGAGCACCTCCAGGGATGGGGCAGCCACAGCTTCCCTGGGCTACCCGTGCCAGTGACTCACAACATGTGGTATTATAATCTAATATCCAAATGTGCTAAAGTGACTTCTGAATGTTCCATTTCTTAGGAATGGAGCATAATGCACCATATACACAGAGTATTTTATGATGATTGTGCTCTATAAATGCAGACATTGTAAATTCTAATACAGAATTGTAATGACTTATTCAATTTCAAAATGAGTTACAGGAACAGTACCAGAGCCTGACTTTTGATAACAGTGAAATTTGTGGTATTGATTACAGCAGAATTTATTCACTCCAGAATTAAATGGCAATTACATGGACATCAGAATCACTGCTCCTATTTATAACTCATAGTTATGAGTTGCTCAACCAAGATTCAGTAGTTCAGGACTAAAATGCAACTGCATATATTTTCCTATTGAAGAGTCATTTTCCTTACTGAGAATTTAAAGGGACATTTTAAAGCCACACTTGCCCTAGGACAAAAAAAAAAAAAATTAAAAACTGAAGTTGGTGACTGACAGAAAATTATATACAATATCCTAACAGAAATACGTCTTTAGTGACTAAACTATAGTAAGTTTTGTTTGCAAAGTTAAACAGAAATGAAATATAGATAAAACATTCGTCTGCAAGTGGAAATTGATATAACAGTTGAGGTGGAAGTATTAGTAGGTTGCTTTTACTGTGCAGCTTGACTGAAATGCAAAACCTGTAAGATAAACAGACTGAGAAGTAAATTTAAATTTAAAATGTTTTCTAGGGGTTATTTAATGTGTATTGTATAGTTTTGAAATTGGCAATTTTCAGTTAGTGTTTTAGACTTTTTATTAGGCAAAGTAACTGAAATAAACTGGTGTTGACCATATTTAAAAACTACTCACTGATCCGTCTGCTGGATTTATAGTGTCATACGTTTTACCATCCTCAGCATTTATAAATTGGCCATTTATGAAACACTGGTATGGCATATTCACAGTCATGTTGTTCACATTTTTTGAAACCTAGGAGTGGAACAAACAAAAAATTAATTTAAACTTTTAATAACTAAGTTTTTTATGTAGCTTAACAAGCTTTTGATACCTGTAGCCAACATACAGCCACATTTTACAATGTGTATATAGCGGTTAGAAATGGACAAACGAGTAAAATGAAATGGAAATCAAATTCTTCCTAAAGACCAGTAAGAAAGTTCAGCAGATTTCCATATTATTTTTATCATTGGATCTCAGTGTTCAAACCAATACTAAACTCTGGTTAAAGCTGGTCGTAGTGGACTTCAGTCCATAATACCCAAATTCAAGAAATCCTGACTTGCTTAATGACTTAAGAAATATGCAATCCTCCTTCCAAACAAACAGACTCTTGGAAAGAAATGTAGCACTCTTTGCCTGAGGAAAACAGAATGTCTACAACCACTCTGACTGCAGCATACTGGGAGGAGAGTATAAAGGAAGTGGTGATATCTACCCATGTGCAATCTACTCTACCACATGTTCTTGATCACTGTGAGTGGCATTGCATATCTACTATCATTATGAAATGCAAATCTATAAAAGCTACAAAAAAAAAAGTCAGAAGGAAGAGTTTGTATGACCAAATATTTGTTTGCTTTTCTTTCTGCATAAAGGAGCCTAATGAAATGTATTGTCTACCCTCCCCTCAAAAAACCAGGAAAGAATAAGCAAAAAAGGCAAAATAAAAGACCTTACATAATCAATAATTAACTCCTCTTCTTTGTCTTCTCCTCTGAATTTTCTGACAGCCATTTGAATAAAGTCTGCAAACTTAGTGGCCATATACACGTCTTCATTCTGTAGTTGAAGTCCACTATATTTCTGTTTGATCTCTTCTAGCATTCTAAAGTTTTTGAAGAAAGAATAAATTTGATTTCAAAAGAAAGAATTATTCAGATAATGGAATCATCAGAAAGTTGAAATGGTCAAAACAAAAGGGCAGCAGTTTGCATGCATATGTATGTGTTTTGTTTCTCTGACAACAGTCTGCACAGAAGTACATTTTACTGAAATCTGTTGTTTTAATTGGGGGTGTTATGGAAAAGAAAATGTCAGTTCTGGAATACTTTTAGGTAAACTTTTGGAAATAAATGGCAAATAGCATATATTGATAGATAAAATGGTGTATGGGACCACTCTAACCAATACACAGAGGACATTTAGAGATCTATGAGACTGGTAAATAACTAGTTCAGCTGGCCTCTTCTCCCAAGTGGATAAGGAGAGGACAGAGGGAATGGCCTCAAGCTCCGCCAGGGGAGGTTCAAGCTTGACATTAGGAAAAAAATTTTCATGGAAAGGGTCATTGGGCACTGGAACAGGCTGCCCAGGGAGGTGGTTGAGTCACCATCCCTGGAGGTGTTCAAAAGACGGGTGGATGAGGTGCTGAGGGACATGGTTTAGTGATTTATAGGAATAGTTGGACTCGATGATCCTGTGGGTCTTCTCCAACCTAGTAATTCTGTGATTCTGTGATTAAAAAAACCAAACACCTGAAATGCTGGTCTTCCATTATGGCCTGGCATATCTGAGCTGCAAAAAAGGGGACTGGGGTGACCCCACACAGCGTGAACTCAAGGCATTTGTAAGCATGGGCTCAATCATTTCTGTGATAGGCGCCTCTTTCCCTCTGGGGATTTACTTGCTCAGCCTCCTGATCAGCCCCCAGGTCTTGAGACACCAGTCACTGCATGCAGATATTTGAGCTGATACCACCATGCTCTCCTATGTGGCTAGTGCTCCTGAAGCTAAGGGGAATTTTGTTTGAATAGAAGGAGTGGACTACATCAACTAAGAGCAGAACTCTACCATGTTTTTAAAGGCAGGAAAAGGAATATTTAGAGTATTGGAAAATATAGGGGAAAAATATTTTTTTAGCACTAATTGATTAACTTTGATTTAAAAGTACCATGATGACTTTGTTTCCATTACATTTTGATTCTGAGTTTTGTTATTTTAAATATTCTTACCTGACAACATGCATAGAGGATGCTCCAGATTTGAAGAAGTCTGTGGAATCCTCAATTACAGCAACATTGCTCAAAATTCCTTTCCAAATATCCTAATAATTCATACACATAAGGGAAGCAGTAATGAATAATCTTCTAATAGCAAGAAGTTTTTATCAAATAATGTTTTCTATGGCATCTGTGCTGATAGCATGCATTATTTCAGAGGATTCTAAATCATAAAATTATTTTAAGAGGCTCTGGGATTTTCTAGAGATCTGATATTAGCCAATGTAATCTTCATCATAATCAGCTTATCAAAAATATTATTTTGTACATCTTAATTTCACTTAGTCAGTCAAGCAACCCAAATGGCATGATGCTAATAATTTCCAGGGCCATTTTTTTAAGGCCTTAATCCTCCAAATGAAACCTTTCCATTGTGTTATGGAAGGTCAGCAAAGGCAAGGACAGCCTGGACCATTTTGTGACTGGATTGATGGCATTTCTGGTGCCTGGGCAGAGCTGAGAAGTAGTTTAAGTTTCATGCGCAAGATGAAGATTTCCACTAACATGAATAACTGGTAAATAGAATAACTGGTAAATAATATAAATGGCAATGTGATAGTTCAATTAATTATAATTAGGTTTCAGGGTTAGCAGGCAGTGTCACAAACTGAAGAGTTGTAATTCCTTTTTGCTTAAGGTTATCCTGAAGCAGCAGTTTAAAATATTAGTGCATCAAGCTGCCTGACGTGTGCAAAAGACTATCGACAGCAGATTTAGCTGGAGGGAGGACATCTGTGATTCAGCTCCTCTGGCAAAAAACATTACTGACAAACGGGACTTTCAGTTATCACTCTGATACTCCTAGAAAGTCTTCTGCTCCAGCCGCCCCATTGCTCCATCCCTCTGCCACCTAGCCCCTTGTGTGTGACTGTGGCAGGAAACTGCTGCTTTTTTCTTTTGGACTGGTCTTGTAAGACTCCCTGGATCTTGTCCATCAGGACTGCTCTGAGCCATCATAGTGAATAACATCAGAGTGAAAAAACATCTCAGGACTGCCTGATACTGTCACTGTTGAAAACTTCACTGCTGTGAGATGAAAGACCATCTGTTTTTCCTCATTCTCACCTTAATAATTCATAAATATTTACTATAACTGACCCTGCGATCCGTCTTTGTAATACTTGTACCTGAAATGGAACTATGGAGTTATGTCTAAGTACTCTAGTGAATCGCCAATTCCATCTGAATTATTGTCAGAAACTAAAGACTCAGCCCTATGCTCTTTGAGTACTTTATCAAAAAACAATTTGCATGCCTAAATAAAATATATACCTTGCCTATGATGAGAGGTATATAATGCTTTTGTCTGAGCTAATATCCTACTAAAGCAGCTTATTGAATTACCCTAATATCTTCTGCCATCTTTTTCTCCTGATCTGTAAGTTCCAGGGCAGTTGTTTCGTCAGCAGAGTAGTATTTAGATGCAGGGATCATTTTTCCATCCTCAAATTGCAGATTTCTCACTAACACCTGAAAATCGAAAGGATATGATTTTAAATTATCTGGGAGGCAATATATTCTCATGCAAAGAGTTTTTAGGTATTAATGTGGTTACTGAATTGGTGATAGAAGTGGCTTGCAGGAAAGCTGCTGTGCTGCAGGTCATTTAACATAGGCCACTCCACCCGTCTTTCATATCCTCTCCTACTATTAGTACATTTTAATCCATACTGAAAACAAATATGAATTGGGTGAGAAGGAAGACATGAATATCTTCTCTATAGGATGGTAGAGAATGGATACTCAATGAAATTAGATGGCTGTAATAAGCAGCTAGACTTGTATAGCCTGACAATTCCATATGCTTGCACTTCTTGTTAAAGTTATTTCACCCATGACCATGTTTGCTGCAATGAGCACTTACCATCTTCCCATCATTACCAAAAATGACTAGACCATTCTTGGTTATAAGTCCAGGTCTTGAAGCACCTTTTATTGCCAGCTCTCGTCCAGCAGGCACTGAAGCATCAAGTAATGATGACCCATAAAAAGTAACCACCTAAAAATAAAGGAAAATAAAGGAAATTAGAAATGTGTGGATTATATTTATGCCCTAAAATCCTAATAATGAAATTACACTGGTTTGAAGCTTTCGTGTAATATGAATAAAATATAAGTACCTACACATGGAAAACGTGTTACAACATTATTTCTTTATATTTACAACCCAGGACATGTAAGACATCACAAGCTGCCTAAACATGCAAAGCTGCTTAGCTGTTACAATGTGCATTCCAGAAGCAGTGCAGAAAGGGAAGCAGCCTTTGTTAGTGTGTGTCCAGAGTGAGAGACCAGCAGAAGCCTGACTATGACTGGTGGAGTCCTGCTCTGCTCCCAGGCTGGCAATGATGAACACAGCCTCAATTTTGGTCTCTTCTGTTCTGCCTGGGCTCTCAAACCAGCAACAGCTCCCAGACATTACTGCAGAACCAGGCTTTCTGGAGCAACCTACCAGTGTATGGCTAATAATCATAAATCTGGACATCACAGACAGGAAAGATGTGGTCTTTAAAATATTTTATGCAAGCACAATGTGGATCAAATGTAAGAAAATAGTTGTTTTGGATAACATGACCCAAATCTCTTAAAAATAAAACCTTCTTTGGTATTTCAGTAGCTCACAATGTTTCATTTTTCTATAAATACTTTGATGTTGCCCACAGCACAGCATGGGCTGCATTATACTGTAATGCACACCTGCTTCCAAAATGACAGGCACCGTCTGGTCCTACCCTTCTTGCTTATTGCTTTGTACTGTGCCCAAGACTGTTTTTCATAAATCGCTCTTATCTATCTTTTAATTAAGTGGATCTATCATAAAATTCTTGACTACTGTGTTCTGTACATTTCTTTAGGTGCCTCTTCGAGATATATGCAACACATCAAATGAGAGCTACTCCAATGTAAATCTCACTTGTATTCACCTGTATGCAGACAACTTTAGTTTTATTATTAAAAAAGAGAGTATAGAGAAGAACAATAAAATTCTGGTGTTCAGAGCATACCTGGCCATCTATTGTTGCCCATGCTCCTGGCACTTTATCATGCCCCCGAATCCAATTGTGCAAAGCTGCTGCAGTTTGGTCCCAGGAGATCTAGGAAATCAAGACATGCCAGCTAATTCTTCTCTGTTTAGATAGAAATCAAGTTAGTAACGTTTTCCTATATAGGAACTACAAATTCTTCCTCCTTATCTTTCATCCATTCATTTATTTAAGAACACAGAAAGGGTCTGGTCTAATAAGGGAAGATTAGTGATGTCCAGGTGACTAATCATCAACGACCTACCAAATGGGATGCTCTTAGCAATTCTTTGCACTGTATGGCCTGTATATTTTTATAGATTCTCCTTATTACACTAATATAATTGAAATATAATTCTTACTACTTGGCATTTATTCACTGGGGTGGGGAAATGCCATTCCTTTCTTTTCAGAATGCAACTTTTCATATTCCTTCACACAGTTCTGCTATTTTTGTTTTGGTTTCTTTTTTGTTGGTTTTTTTGGGGTTTTTTAGCAAACTGCAGGAATTATCTTTGCAAGCGATGCCAAAATCTTAATGCTATGTGCAATTTAATTTTAATAAAAATAATGAGCACCTCAGCAATTATTGTGGAAAACTCAAACAGGCTTTATTAAAATATGGAGAGAAGACCCTTCAAAATTTTAATATAGCAACAGGCTCTTTGTAAACAAAGAGTTATCCCCATTCAATGCTGTACTTGAATTATGGTAACATATTAAGAAACCACTGAAGGTGCAGTTGCCATCTAGCTGTGTGTAGATGATACCAAGTGGGATATCAAGTTTATAAATATATCTAACTGCTGAAAGGGAACAGAAACTTAACCTAGGGCTCCATTACACACATCCTTGGAGTTATCTCAGGAATAAGAGGCAGGGAAACAGCTGAGTTAAAATTCATGTTAACTTTATATCACTACTATTGTAATCTGAGTTAATAACTTTTCTAGTGATATTCACAAAATACATTGTTATTTAAAACTACCTCTGCATTTTCCTTTTTCTGGATCCCTTCATATGTTGCCCCTTCTTTAGGCTGAGGGATACGAGGGGCCTTACCATCAGCAATTAGATGTACAGCTTCCACCTAAGTGAAAAATAACAGACAAAATGTTAGCTTTGTTTGCCTTCAGTCATACTTCTGAATGAGAGAAAAAGACATTCTGCTAAGAAGGGAACTGTTTTATTTTTAAAAACTAGGATTTCTGAAATATAAGGAACCAGTGCTGCACTGATTAACACTCATATATCCTTAAACTTTTTTGACAAAATAAATAACCTCAGAATATTAATGGGAGTACTTTGTCACTAAACATATAGCAGCTGTTTAAACCTTGCAGGAACAGAATGCGGCTCTGTATGTTTTCATTGAACTCTTCCCTTTTACTTTCTGGAAAACATTATTTCTCGGTCTTTAAATGGAGATAAGGAAAGCATTACCTAAGGATTGGTGCTGAGGATTTTTTATGCGTTTTCTGATTTTTATTTAAAAAAAAGGGAAATAACAAAACAGATAAAGGACAAATATACAAAATTCAAATCCACCAGGGGGCTGAATTCAAACCACCATTCCCCACTTTTTGGGGGCCTCACGCATACGTTTCTGTTCTCTCTGAGCCTGCAAAAATTTCACCTTGTAAAAGCATTCACAAAAGCTACAGAAAGAGCTACATTCCAGACAAATTCAACTTCTTGCCTTCTGTGGAAACAGGATATGCTCTGCCTGCTGCTGGCAACAAATATTCTGAGGCCACCGCTTCAGCTGCTGTGAAGCAGCACAGCTCTGCTGAAGTTTAGGATTTGGCTGAGCACTGCAACCTCTCTTCCCAAATGTATGCATCTCGTCTATATTTACTTCACTTTGCAACTCAAGCAGATTCTTTTCTTCCTCTTAAAGTGTTGATATTTAGTTCAGCTAAACATACCATAGCTTTTATTCCTTCTGGGAAGAGAAACCGGTTGTACAGGTCATCCACAGTATCATTTTGGCCAACATCACATTCTCGCTGCAGAAGTATTGGTCCAGTGTCTAAACCATCATCAGCCCAAAAAATAGTAAATCCTGCTTTCTTATCTCCTTGAATTAAAGTCCTGGACATAAAAAAGAAAGTTACAGTAAATACAGACAGTACGAAAGTAGACAGGGATTTCAACCCATCTGTTATACTTTCATTTGTGTTAAATAGATGGAAATAAAACCCTAACCACCTTTAACACTAGTTTTATTGCTCATTCCATAGTCAGAAACTCACAGTTTTGATACTGTTGATGTGTGGTTTCCACAAAGTGACGTAAGAAATGCTGCAACTGAATCAAGGGTTTCTATCAAACAGTTCATTGTGATAAGTATTTTTTAAATGTTATTAGTGGTAAGACACATAGAGCAAAAGAAGTGCAATAATTAAGACACAATTTGAAAGATGGAAGCATCTAGACAGCATAGTATCTGAATAGTTCACAGCTTACTGTAATTACCTAAGCCTCACAACTTATCTGTCGGTCAGCAAGGGAAGTACAGTTGTCCCACAGCTGAAAAAGAGCTAAACTCAGAGTGGAAGATGATGGATATGCAACTAAGGAAAAGCTAGTAAGGGAATTTATATCCAGCCAGATATTCAGCTGCTGTGTATTAACATAGCACTGCTTACAATAGACCTGTGCTGATACACATCAGCTCAGGATCTGCCTCTGAATCTTGAGAGGGCTTCAGCCACTTAGATTTCCAGTTCTCCTTTGGAGCTGCGTGTGCCTTAGAATGCTGCATAATCAAACAGGAGAGTGTTGAAGGGAGCAGCCAGAAATGGAAAGATATATTTCTTTCCTACATGCCTTTGACCATTTGTCTACATGCAAACACCAATGCCATTTTCTGTAAGACTTCTCATGTAAGTCTTCCCTTGGCAATCCACATTGTAACAAGGTCATCCGAGATCTGGCTTATGCACATGAAAAACATGAAAAATCGCTATTAATTGCAAGCACTCAAAACTAACTTATTAAAAGGAGCAAAGCACAGATTTCTGCAGAATGAGGAACAAACTCGAAAGACAATTGGAGAAGGTGGCAAGTTCACAAAAGTGAAAGCTTACAGGAGACTGTCTAACCCATATCAGATCTTTCACTCATTTAAGCAGCGTCTCTTCTGGTTTATACATACAAATGCTGAATGGGCACCCTGGTGAGAAGTGCCTCTCTGCTGCATGGCTAGAGAAGAAGGTACCATGGGCAAACCATCCATGATGCTGAATAGGTGACAAGATGGGAACTACTGCGTGCTCCCTCCTCTGCCCACCACCTCTCTGCACAGACAGACTCTGACAACAAAGTAGCAGCACCTGGAAGAGGCTGTAAAGGATGGAGTAAGGAACCCTCAGAGACCCAGGACCCTTATTTGTGCGTGGCACTCTTTTAGCCATGCCTGATTTTCACAGGCTTTATGGATCATACTTAAAAGAGTCTGATCGGCCCCAGGGCCATAGCCACAACAGATCAAAGAAGCTGTGATGAGAATAAGGAGTGAGAAGGTGAAACTTGAGAATGGTCAGCCAAGGCCAAATCAAGGCAACTCCTAGCTTAGTTTAAAGGTCTTAGGACCTTAGCCTTTACCTGAGAAGGGCAGGGACAGGTTCGTACAGAAGGAATATGCAAGACATTACAAGTCTCAGTGATACACCATTGGGATACATTCCTATTTCTGGAAACCTTCATCAGAAACTTCCTGAAAGAGAATTTGCATCATCATGTGGAATAGATCTTGATGAACTTTTCCACCATGAAAACATCCTTCTAGAGATGTCTAGAAGTGCAGTTCTACTCCAAAGACTTCATAGAGTAAAAGTACCTCCTTTTTTAGTCAAAATCTGCCACTTGATCTCTTTCCTGACTGCCCTCTAACTTTTTGTTAAGAATGAGCAATTGTTCCTTATTCACCTTCCCATATAAGGGGTAACCTTATTGCTTTCTGCAGAGAGGAGGGTGCTGGTCTCTTCTCCCAAGTGACAGGTGATAGGACAGGGGGAATGGCCTCAAGCTACTCCAGGGGAGGTTCAGACTAGATATCAGAAAGAAATTTTTCACAGAAAGGGTCATCGGACACTGGAACAGACTGCCCAGGGAGGTGGTTGAGTCACCATTCCTGGAGGTATTTAAATCACGAGTAGGTGAGGTGCTCGGGGACATAGTTTAGTGACAGACAGGAATGGTTGGACTCGATGATCCAAGAGGTCTTTTCCAACTTGGTGATTCTATGATTCTATGATTCTATGTCTTTAATGGCTTAATGCACTGCTGGCATATTTCCTCCTCAATGACCTCTTTTCCAGTCTGAAGACTCCTACATTTCTATCCCATCACATGGAAACTGTTCTGTACCTTTGACTATCTTTCTTAGCCTTTTCTGAAGCATTTCTAGCTCCTCGGTGTTCTGAGATACAGTCAGTACTTTAGATTCCTCCATGATCTTTTCTCTGAGTAAAAACAACTTAAATTTTATTGCTGATTACCTATAGTTTGTTTTTTCCCCCTTATATATATTAGCTCATCTTTGTTAACTTTGAACATGACTGCCCATTTTCTTAATCTCACTTTCATATTATCATGTTTATCAATTTGTGAAGAAATTGTATTTTTATTATAGATTGCCATCAGAAAGATTGGTCTGCTGTTTCCTGACCTGCCCTCTGAGCCCATTTAAAACCGGTACTGCTCTTGCTGTTTGCTAGTCTCCTCCATCAACACAATCTGAAGGAACAGAAACTTGCAGAACCTTTGCTTAATAGTCCCCTGGTCCCAAGAAGACATTCCTATCCTTTCATCAGTTTATATAAATTCTCTTCTACTCAGAGTTCAGCTCAAGAGAATTGTCCTGACTTATTCAACACAAAGAAGGCTTGTAGCAACATCTTAAGCTCCTCCATCCTGAATACCAATACAGATTTTCTACTACGATGTTCTCTTTGAAAAGTACACTCTTTATAACAAATGCATATATCACCCTATACACATCCCACTTGGAATGCATTTGAGAAAATGATTGTTGTTCAATCTTATGTCCTTAAAAGCTGATTCTTTTTTTTTTTTTTCTGGATTGCCCTACTCTCATTTTACATCTATTTTCCCAGAATTTGTACTCTTTTATTTTACTCATTCGGACAAAATTGCCACTTTTTAAAAGGATTTACTTATGTCTCTAATAGTCTCTTTTACTCCTCTGTTCAAGTCCTTCAATTTAGTATTTTTCCATTAAGGATTTTTTAAAGCACCAAAATATGCCTTTACTCTGAATCTACAACAAGGAGTCTTTGAAAAATGATCATGCTGCCTGTAAGATTCTTTTAAAATTATTTCTTCATATTTAGGCAATTCCTTATCAAATTTAAACACTGTGATAATGGCATTTCTGTTGCCACAAGAATGCTAGATCTGAGTCTGCTGTGGTCACTACTGAAGTGTAGCTCTTTCACAGTAATATATTGAAACTAGCTGTGTGCATTGCTTCAAAAGACAGTAAGATAAGGCTTTTATTCTTACAGATTTTCTTCTGTCTTCGCCCTTGCGACAGTTTGTGGTGGACAAGCTAGGAGCGCAGTGTGCTGCCTATGAAAACTACAGATTGCCTGTCTGTCTATGTGAGTAAACTATATGAACGTACAGATCACATCACTGATCGTCCCAGAATAACAGCTGCACTTTCACTGGAAATCATAATGAATCTTAGGAATGAAGTGCAGTTCGTGAACCAAATACTCAGCTGCCTCAGGGAAATTCCTTCAGAGCAGTTGCAAGTAAGCAAAACTGTGCCAGCATTTATGTGAGTAATAGAATAGCTCAACAACCTAACATGACATACATGTAGTTTTGGTGAAGAAACTCACCAGTTGATTGCAGAAGCTCCTCGGTGGCGTGGTAGGATAGATGGATGGTAAATAATTGAGCCATGTTTGGGACAGTCAATAACATCCATGGGGATGAACTGTGTACAGAACGGGAGGACATTTAGCTCTGCTCCAACCGATTTGTAGGCTTCAACTACTTCTTGGATAGGCTTGCCTTTAGCTCTCCATCTGGGGAACTTAAAAACAGGAGTGCCATCCTTCTCCGCTGCCAGTGCTGAGGGGCAAGAACAATTTTCTTTGTTAATTCACATTTTAAAATGTGTTAAGAATTCACACTTGAAGTCAGAGGAATATTGCATGACAACTCAAGCAGATCATCAAGTGTATGAATAGAGAGTGCTCTTTGCACTGTTCTGTGTGTTGTTTAAAAGTCTTTGGGTTTGGGTATATTTTGTTATTTCTGTCTTTGATTCTCATTTCTACAGCTTATATCATTCTCAGCTTTTAAATTCACTCTTAAGACTTAGCTAATAAGTATCAGTGAAAGCAGAAGGAATGATGAATGCTATTTACTATTTAACAGCAAAACTAATTTCCTGTCTGGTCATTAACATTTGCCTGCAACAGGTTTGGTTTAGCAGATCTCAGTTTTCCAGTTCAGATATTTGTATGTGAATATGACTATGTACAAGGAAGATTTTCTCAAGTCAGCAGCACTTTTTCATGTGGTGCAAATAATTACAGACTCTAGAGGCCTTCAGTAATTTCTTCACTACTGTGTTTACTGGTGCCTGCTGGATATGCTTTCATTTATCTGAGAGTCACATAGCTACACCCAAAATTAGGCTCAAAGGTGAGAAAAAACAACTGAATGTACTGCAGAGAGAATTTTAAAGCATTTGATAAAATCTGTTGCACAATTGCTTAACAACACATCATAGACAGTAGGATAGTAGAGTCAGACTACTGAAAACAAAAAGGGAAAACAAGAAGAGGTATAGAAAATTCATAAAATTTTATTTATATTTCTAATCACAGTTTTGTATCTTCCTCTATCATTTTCACTTCCTATGCAGGATCTTGAGTTTGACTAGAAGCATCTGCAGCCTGTTAGATTAGGTCTTAAGTAAATACTTACCTTTACATCATTCCATGGACATTAGTGTGTACTGCAATTGCTTTTAGAAATAAAAATTGTAGCTGCATGAAGATATAGAAATATTAGCAAATTTCACTTGAAACTTAAGCTGTTTGAGTCATCTGGAAGTAAAAAGCAAAAAAATAGCAATTTTTTTCTTTTTTAAAAATCCTATTAAACTAATTCTATGGTTCATTTAAAATAAATAATTGATTGAAACCAGTGGAAGATTCGCTTAGTTACACCTGCTAGTGATAACTGTACAACAACAGTTTATATAAAGCAACCAAGTATTATTGTATTCTTCTAGAGCTGGATAGATGAATTGTCTTTTTCTAAACTAATAGTTGCACCCTCTACTTCTTCCAAAGTGTAATTAAATCTTTTAATGAGGTAGAGTTGCAAAACATAATAAACCTGAGAACTATATGTTAGTTTGGGAGTGTCATAGCCCAGGTAAGCAAAACTCATGTTCTGTAAAACATGTCAGGACTGGATGGAAAAAAAAAATACTTCAGACAGCTCATCGAATACAGTGTTAATTTCTCTTTATCCATAATGGTATAATACATTCTCACGCTTTTGTTTGCTAATCACATTAACTCACTATTTTTGTGCCACTGAAAAAGTCTCCTTACAACCCAGATGACTGCGACGTATTGTCTTTGTCACAGTGAATTTTGTTGTATGAGTACAATTCTGAATACCTGTCAGGCAACAAATCTCTTTAGAAAGTCTAGAAAATCGTTGCTCATCTTGGCGCAACCCCTTCTCAGTGGGTCTTCTGTAGTCCAGGTGGTAGAGAATAGACTCTGCAGGTACACTACTGCATGCAAGCTTGCAGAAAGGGCAGAAAGCCAGGGACAAACCATCTTGGCTTCGTGCCCTGAGTATCCCAGCCAGCACAGTGAAAAAAGTGACAGACATTTGTGCTTGAGTACAAGCTTGGTAGCTATTTCCTTTAAGACACAGATCTAGTTCTGGATGATCATCTCTAGGATGTACATTCAAATAAGGCACCCAGGTTAATTTATCTTTTAAATATCAAAATGTATGGCTTTGTATGGTTAGAAACAACTTTTAAATACTGCCTAACTAACAAGATTAAACTGGTCCTGGGACTTGTGTTTGTAAAAGCATAGTTCTTGTGCCAAATCCAGTGTAATAAGGCAATATATGCAAGTCATTCCTTCATACATATCACCTCACAAAAAGGCAGGTTTGTTGTATATGCCTGTAATTTTAACATTTGGATTAAGGTTACACTTACCCAAGGGATCAGCTTGTCCATTCTTGTCAGGCACTGTAAACACTCCCACAACTTTATGGCCCTCTTTTCTCAGCTTGCTATAAACTTCTTGTCCAAAAATGCTTTGACCTATAAGGGCTAACTTTAGCTTTTGTTGATAAGCCTGGTAAAAAGAATGAAAAAAAACACCCATGTTCTATAACGCAAAGGAAATAAGTTGTTGCTTACGCTTCTCTCTTGCTTTTTCCTGCTCTATGTTCATTTTGATACAAAATGGAACAGTCTTTCTACCCTGATTACCTCCAAAGAGTAATAAGCAATTTTTTGAGATTAATGACAGGCAATGTGCAACTCAGAGAAACCACACTTAACATAAAAGTATCACCTGATGCTCTCATTTATGTTTATATGGCTTTCCCAGGATTTTCATTGAGCAGACTCACCGTTTGTTACAAGTGGTATAACAAGCTTCATGATCTTATTCATGGTCAGAACTAATATAAAAAGAAATGAAAATAAATTTTTCTGAATAGGTACATAAAACTCCTTTTCTAGGCATAATTTAGGTGTCTCAAACATGCTCTCTAAGTCCCTATGATTAAATGGTGGTATATTATTTGTGGTTAATAGGTATAGACTAAGGAAGACAAGCTTGCGTTATTCCTGCCAAGTTAAAGGTAATGATCATTCATTTTCTTCACTCTGAGGGTGATGAGGCACTGGCACAGGTTGCCCAGGGGAGCTGTGGATGCCCCACCCCTAGAGGTGTTCAAGGCCAGGTTGGATGGGGCCTCGGGCAGCCTGGTCTTGTGGGAGGTGTCCCTGACTGTGGCAGGGGGTTTGGAAGTAGATGATCTTTAAGGTCCCTTCCGACCCAAACTATTCTATGATTCTATGATTTTGATCCTCCTACATGGAAATACTGCTAAACGTGTGGTCCCCTTGCTGGACTTCTACCGCCTTCTGCATTTGCATCCTAGGACACTGGACACATGCTTGTAAATTTCTTCAGACTGAGGAGGTACCAGTATTTACCCCAACTTCTTATTTTTAGGATAGTTAGAATCACAACACTACTATTATATTAGTGTCATGTATCACTATGTTATTCAGCCGCTTGCACCCTGAGAAAATAACCAATTCCTTCAGCGTTCCTTTAGATTTAGAGGACAGTTACGCTCCTCACCCACCTTACCTCCAGTTTGTTGCCTCTAATGCCTCCTTTACCCCAGAACTGTTACTCCTATAGATGCATGAATTGAATTAAGTTACTGAGGCCGGGAGACACTGATCTTACAAAATACGGCTTTTTTTTTTTTTAATTGGATCTACTCATTGATCTAGGTCATTGCACTGCCACAAGTCCTAACACAGTTCCAGGAGGGGAGCAGGAATGAGTTTACAAGCACAGGCACTGGCAGAAGGGTGGAACTGCCCCTCTAAGCACTGCCTTTTCATCTACCATCAGCTTCTGGAAACTGAAAAATGGAAACCTTCAAAAAAGCAAATGGACTAGCAGACCTTGTTATGAAGGAAAGCCCCACAGAGAATAAACAGAAAACTTACATTTCCCAAAGCTGAATATGATAGGAACTGTTCCTAGACTCAAACTATTAAAGATCCCTCCTCTTAGGAGGTCTGAATGAAACACAGAAAAAAATCCACACACTCCTCAACTTTATTCTCAACCCCATCTTTCCCAACTGAACTTTGACTTCTTTTTTTTTTTTTTAAATGATCCATTAGATGCCGTAATCTCAGAATGATAAAGAAGAATCAAAGCGCTTTTTGAATATCTTAACCACTGGCACTTATTTCGTATGTTGGCACTTGAAATTTTTTCCTCCCTCCTCTTTTCCCTTTCTTGTGGTGGCTGAGACAGGAGGATACTTTGACTAAGTGGCTTATTAATTAGATACTAAATGATCTGGATGACCCGTCAGATAAATGACAAATTCTATCACAAACAGAAATTACTTGAAACACAGGTTACTCAAAACCACAATCCATTTCATTGCAATTAATTTCACAGCTGAAATACGATGGATGTATTTTGCTGTTTTCAAATGATATTTTAGTTGTGCAGCTGCCCTTAGAAGAGAGTTATGAATTGGTAGGTTGCATTTTGGGAATGTTGAAATATGTTTTTTATTTTTTATATTAAAAAAAGAGGAGATAACTACTTGTTTAGAGGCAATATTTTCCCTCAGAATGAAACAGCATACTAAAAGTGTCCCTGTACTATAGCATTAGTCAGCACTAGTGCAAATGCAGTAATTCCAGGTAGAAAGAAGCAAAGGTGGACATAACTCAGGTTCCAGCAAAATCAGATTTTTACAGCTGGCTATAGAAAAACATCTGGTGATGATAATATCCCTAACCAATGCTGCACTGCGGGCAGTAATGTCTGAAATATGTCCACTATGTTTTCCTTAATAAAGGCAAGATCTTGTAGTGAATTACAATGAGCACAACTTATCTTTGCAGTACTTACCTAGTAAGGCCCAATGTATGTAGACAGATTTCTTTACCAATGCTTTATGACCGATATCTTTGTTTTTACAGTAGAAATGTTGCTACATTATAAAAAATAATGATCAGAGTTTCCTAATCATCAAATTTTCCTGATTATTTTAAATTTGGCAGGCAAGCTGGAGAAAGATTAGCCTCCTGGATCACTAAACATTTGGCACTGTATGAAATCCTCTGGTTTCTGTACTGTGCTAATTTACATTGGTAGCCCTACTAGAATGTTGAAAAATCATTAAAGAAAATTCAAATGACAGTTACTTATTCTGCTTCAGTCCTTCCGTTAACACCTCTCAGTAAGAACACAAGACTGGAAGGGATCTTCTTAGGTAACAAATCTAGTTGTCTGCCATCACAAGCAATTGTGCCATATGTTTGCTTTTATAAATTTACCTTACCTCCTTTTTAAAGTACTTTTAAAGCACTTACTGTTGTACTCTGTTGCTTTTATGATACTTGACCAACCTTCTCATAATTTTCAGTCCAAAATTATCACTATTTTAAGAGCTTTTTTCCAGTTATTCATAAAGTGTTAATAACATATGCATCCTCTGTTCCGCAACTTGACTGTTAGAATCACAGACTCACATAATCATAGAAAAACGAGGTTGGAAGAGACCCACCGGATCATCGGGTCCAACCATTCCTATCAAACACTAAACCATGCCCCTTAGCACCTCGTACACCCGTGCCTTAAACACCTCCAGGGAAGGCGAGTCAACCACCTCCCTGGGCAGCCTGTTCCAGTGCCCAATGACCCTTTCTGTGAAAATTTTTTTCCTAATGTCCAGCCTAAATCTACCCTAGCGGAGCTTGAGGCCATTCCCTCTCATCCTGTCCCCTGTCACTTGGGAGAAGAGGCCAGCTCCCTCCTCCCTACAACCTCCTTTCAGGTAGTTGTAGAGAGCAATGAGGTCTCCTCTCAGCCTCCTCTTCTCCAGGCTAAACAACCCCAGCTCTCTCAGCCGTTCCTCATAAGGCCTGTTCTCCAGCCCCTTCACCAGCTTCATCGCTCTTCTCTGGACTTGCTCCAGAGCCTCAGCATCCTTCTTGTGGTGAGGGGCCCAGAACTGAACACAGGATTCGAGGAACAATCTCCCCAGTGCCGAGTACAGAGGGAGAATAACCTCCCGGGACCTGCTGGTCACACCATTTCTGATACACGCCAAGATGCCATTGGCCTTCTTGGCCACCTGGGCACACTGCTGGCTCATGTTCAGTCAGCTGTCAACCAACATCCCCAGGTCCTTCTCCTCTGGGCAGCTTTCTAGACAGACTTCTCTTAGTCTATAGCTGCACAGGGTTGTTGTGCCCCAAGTGCAGGACATGACATTTGGCCTTGTTAAACCTCATGCCGTTGGACTCTGCCCAGCAGTCCAGCCTGTTCAGATCCCTTTGCAGAGCCTCCCGACCCTCCAGCAGATCCACACTTCCACCCAGCTTAGTGTCGTCTGCAAACTTGCTAAGTGTGCACTCGGTGCCTTCATCCAGGTCGTTGATAAAGACATTGAACAGGGCTGGATCCAGCACTGAGCCCTGGGGAACCCCACTTGTCACTGGCCTCCAGCTGGATTTAACACCATTTCCCACCACTCTCTGGGCCCGGCCATCCAACCAGTTTCCCACCCAGGAGAGTGTGCGCCCATCCAGGCCAGAGGCCGACAGTTTCCGAAGCAGAATGCTGTGAGAAACTGTGTCAAAGGCTTTACTGAAGTTGAGGAAGACCACATCCACAGCCTTTCCCTCGTTCATGTTTCTCTGCAAGTAAATCTGAGTCTCAAATTACATGGAACCATACACCAGTTCCAGTTTCTAATTATGAGTTGCTGTAAATCAACAGTTTCAGTAAAGCTGCATGTGCTTAATTTGTGCTAGCTGTGGAACATAGCAAATTGTGAGAAGTAAACAGAGAACACAGTCCCCAAACAAACAAAAAAATAAGACTGGCAAAATTCATGAGACCGCAGACTGACTAAGGCCCATTTCTTCATTGTAGTGCACAAAAACCTTAGCCTGGTGGAAAATCAGCTCTGCTGTCTCAGAAAGTTACCTAAGTGGAGACTGATTTCAATTCCAAGATGGATCTGGTAATTTTGCTATGATCAGTGATTCTTGAGTTACTTCTCCAATGAATGGTATGTGTCTATTGAGTGATTTCTATTAACACATGGCTTAGACATAGCAATTTGCTCGTAGTGCATTAACACATACACTGCCATCAGCAGAAAGAAGGAGTCAACCGCACAAGTCAGGCATGCAGGAGATTTCTACTGAGTTAAAAAAAAGAAAAGGAATCTCCTATGTTGAGGGTCTTGCATGATCAGATCACAAATTCAGTCCTTCATCTTTTGTTTAATTTGAAAAACTACAGTTCTATGGTTGACCAGCCACACGAGATACAGCCACCCTGTAACTTCTTTTGGAACTTCTCCTCAAGCATTTTTACCTAAGATCAGTTAGACCTGTAAAAGTGGGAAGTCCTTTTAGAAGAATCCTTTTAGAAGCTAAAAGTGGAGAGATTTAGGTTAGATATAAGAATAAAGTTTTTCCTGTGAGCGTGGTGAGGCATTGGAACGTGTTGCCCAGAGAAGTTGTGGATATCCCATCCCTGGAGGTGTTCAAGATGAGGCTGGCTGAGAGTATGAACAACCTCATCCAGTGGAAGGTGTCTCTGCCCATGGCACATGGGTTGGAACTGGATGTTCTTTAAAGTCCCTTCCAATCCAAACCATTCTACACTCTATAAATTTAATGTGGACATATCACTCGTTAAAATGGAAGGTTTTAGAAGATGACACAGAAATTAAAAACAGTTTGTTGTTTTCTTTCTTACAGGAATGGTACATTTTGTCCAGTGTACCACCACTAGCATTCATCAAGAAGCTGTAGAAAGGAAGCTCATTAAAGAACACCAAACTAATCTGGATTATTGTCACTAACATATATGAAGATTAAACTTTTTAATGCTTCTATCAGTGATGTCAAGAGGTTGTATTAAGCTTCTTTTGTAGTTGCCTGGCTGACTATGGATGTATAATATTCATTAACAGATGCATAGGAAGGTCAACGATCATGTAGCATCAGAGTGCATTTTTTTGCTGTACTCTTATAAGATTATTAATTCCCGATAATGGCAACCTATGCAGCTAAGGTAGCTTAGAGTGACCTGCTCTTTCTTTTACGGCTAATCATAGGATAATGTAGTTATTCTGACAGATTTACCAAAAAAAGATTTCAGACAGGTGGTGCTCACTTTACTGTAATGCCATTGTTTCCATTTTGTAAACTCTTAATTTCTTCTTTAACCTTGTAGTTTGCTTATATTACAACACAGATTAATATTAATTTTGTTTCCCTGATTCAAGTGCTCCCAGTTTTGATGAAGAAAATAAGATAAAGGGAAGAGCATAAACTGAGAACTGCATGTACAAGTAGTCTTATCTTGAATGCTCGACCTTCTTGAAGTCCACTTTTATTTCACTGCCTCAATATGAAAGCATAAATTTAAGTTCAAATTCCTACTTAAAAATTCTGGCAATACCATCTGTTGATATTGTACTGGAATTTATTTTACAATGGCTTATTAAAAGATATATGGTGTTTCAGTGTTTGCTTCCATTTTGGTTCTTTTTTTTTTTCCTCGAAAATACCTAACCAAAAATAAAACTAATAAATAGAATTAAGCACTGCATAGAGATGCAGCCTGACAAATGCTGGTAACTATCTCATCAAGTTCTAGTTCCTAAAAATGGAAGACAAGTCCAAGAACAACATTCTCTTCTCTCAGAAAAGACTAATGCTACAGAATCTATCTATAGGAGAATATTTACTTCATAGATAAAAATACTTTTCTTTTGCTGCCTCTTCTGTTTGTATGTCTAATATCCAACAGGTTATCAATTTCTAATCAAATTTCTTGAAGGCTAACACTTAGTAACTGCTACTGTGATTATGAAGCTTACTATCAAAAAGACTACAGTGTTTTATTTATTTTATGTACTCTGTTTAAGAACTTAGAGAATCTAGTAAATATTTTCAAGTTACATCTTTTATAAAATGCATGTAGAATTATGCCTCCTTTGAAAAGCAGTACTGCAACTTTTATTCCTATTGAGGATTCCCCTACATGTGCTGCATTCCAGTGTCTGCAAATAGCAACCAGTTGTAGATCCTCCCCTCCCGTCTACACAGCTACAGGCAACGTGTTCTCACAAGTCATTCATTCTCATTTTTTTTTGGCATGGCTGATTGCATTTCCAAAAAGCTTGTGTTAAATCTCTTTATTCTAATGCCTTCCCATGTGGATACCTTGAGAGGACTGCCGTCCTTAGGCTAAACCGAGCAGTCAAACACGAGACAAAGAACAGTCTTTGGGAAAGAAAATTATCTTCCCACAGCTTTGTTCAGCTCGCCAGATCTATACATCTGGACAATTTGGATTGGGCAAGGCTTTCAGGGAGCGATTACTTGCAGGAGTTCTGCAGTCTATATATTTAACAGGACATAAAGAACAGCTTGGCTTCTTTACAGCGCAGAGCTCTAAAAAAACTTATACCATGGGATGCAGAGGAGTTTAGGCCATCGACATCTACTCCGAGCTTGGAACTGGTGACAGGAAGGTCACAAACTATACGCTTGTCCTAGGCCAAAGCATGAGGCTTCTCTACGGTGCTGAGAAGGGGCACGGTTCTGAGAATCATAGAATCGTAGAATCATAGAATAGTAGAATCGTAGAATTGTAGAATCGTAGAATCATAGAATTGTAGAAGCGTAGAATCATTGGATCATAGAATTGTAGAATCACAGAATCATAGAATACTTAGGGTTGGAAGGGACCTTAAAGACCACCCGCTGCCAACCTCCTGCCACGGGCAGGGACATCCCGCTAGGTCAGGCTGCCCGAGAAGCACCTCCAGCTCCTCGCAGCACAGACCGAGCGGGAGGGAGGCAGCGGGCAGCATTGTTCCCCGCACACCACTGCTGGTTCCCTGCTGCTCCCGGGCACATCCCTGCAAGAAGCAGCGCCCGGGTGGTGGCTGCGATCCCGGGCATCGAGGTGCCGGCGCTGCACCCCGAACCAACCCCCCCCCCCCCCCCCCTCCCGAACACCCCGGCAAAGACAATACGCATCGCATCCAGGAAGAAAAAAGTCCCTTCCCGCCGCTTCCCCCCCCGCTCTCCTCCCTCCGAGGGGGCGATGCCGGCTCCCCCCGCCGCCACTCACCGCAGCCGTGGTGTGGAGGCTCCGCAGCAGCCGCGGCCCTGTCCGCAGCATCTTGCGGAGCGAGGCCGGGACCCGCCTCCCGGCGAGCCCCGAGCCGGCACCGGCGGGTTGGGGGGTGGGGGGGAAACGCCTCGTCTGATGCAACCCGGGCGCCGATGCGCCGCAGCCCCGCCAGCCGCCGGGGGGAGGCTCCGCACCTGCCGCGCCCCCGCTCCGCACCCAGGGACCGGCCGAGCCCCTGCCCCGCAACACGCCCCCCACCGGGGTCCCCCCTCCCCGGCTCCGTGCGAGCCTATCGGCCAAGCATCCCTGCACCGAGCCGGTTAGCGACGCTGGTGTGTGTCATAGTGCTCGCCAAAAATCACAGAATCATCCAATCACAGAAACATAGAAACATAGAATGGTTAGGGTTGGAAAGGACCTTAAAGATCATTACAGTAATAAGGTTAAAAACCATTATTAACGCCCCTGAAATCCACATCGCCGGCATCGCCAGGTATTGGAGATCTTATAGCGACCTTCCAGTACCTGAAGGGGCTACAGGAAAACTGGGGAGGGACTTTTTACAAAGGCTTCTAGCAACAGGACTAGGGACAGTGGGTGTAAACTGGAGAGGGGCACATTTAGGCTCGACATGAGGAAGAATTTCTTCACTCTGAGGGTGGTGAGGCACTGGCACAGGTTGCCTAGGAAAGCTGTAGCTGTCTCATCCCTGGAGGTGTTCCAGGCCCATGTTGAATAAAGCCTTGGGCAGCCTGATCTAGTGGGAGGTGTCCCTGCCCATGGCAGGGGGCTTGGAACTGGATGGTCTTTAACGTCCCTTCCAACCCAAAGTATTCTATGATTCTATGATTTTCAAAACAGCTCATTCTACTTCATAATTTAAAGAAAACTTATAGCAGTTGAGGTTGTCTACTAACATAAATGTTCCAATATCAGCATTTTTTTCAAAAGTCACAACAAAATCTCATCAGAGGTCTGAACAAGACCTTGAATGTACAAATTCAAAGTGCCAAACTAAAGTCAGAAGGCAAATGAGAATGGTCACAAAAGGGGAATGAAAGGCAAACCCAAGAACAGATAGCATGGCAGCAGTATAAGCACCACTGCAAACTGGGTCAGGCTTAATTGCCAGCAACGCTTCATCCTGACAGGCTGAGAGAGTTGGGGTTGTTTAGCTTGGAGAAGCAAAGTCTCTGAGGAGACGTTATAGCGGCCTTCCAGTGCCTGAAGGGGCTACAGAAAAGTTGGGAAGGGACTGTTTGCAAAGGCTTGTAGTAGCTGGACTAGGGACAGTGGCTATGAACTGGAGAGGGGCATATGTGGACTAGACATAAGGAAGGAATTTCTTCACCACGAGAGTCATGAGGCACTGGTACAGGTTGCCCACGGAAGCTGTGGCTGCCCCATCCCTGGAGGTGTTCAGAGCCAGGTTGAATGAAGCCTTGGGCAACCTGATCTAGTGGGAGGTGTCGCTGCCCATGGCAGGGGGGTTGGGACTAGATGATCTTTAAAGTCCTTTTCAGCCCGTACTATTCTATTATTCTATGGTCTTAAAGAACAAGGGTGGGTAAAAGGCTGAAATGTGCTTGGTTCCTGTCAAGCAGGAAAAAAACAGGAAAAGAAAAAATGAAGTAGTTGATCATCATATGGCTGAGTTGTGAACTACACCAGAGAGGCCAGAGGTGACACATTAAGTGTATGACCTGAAGATATCTTGCTACAGTAGAAAGCACAATTGATAAAGTCTTGCTTAATGCTTGCAAACATCCCTGTGTCACCGATCTTTGATACTTCCCTGAAGAAGGACTCTGATAGTAATCCCTGGGGTTTAATTCCAAGCCCCCCATCCACTTTTTCAGGGTACTTCAAATGCTTAGCTATACCTGAAAGAAAAGCACAGCTGTAGATCTTCTGTTCCCTCTATGATCAGGGGACATAGGAAGGAGAAGCACTGCATGAGGTAAATTTTGCCAGCCCCAAAGTAAGACGGGTTGGCACAAAACAATTCTCCGTGGAGTAAAGCTGCACAAGGGTTTCTTGTCCCAAAGCGGGACAGAGGACTAAGTTTTGTTGATACCCCTGGTAAATTGTGCCATTTCCAAAGTAAACCAGGTTAATACAACACAATTCCCACATGGAGAAAAGTTGCACAAGGGCTTGCATTATGACTCTCATAACCAAAATATTTTTCCCCTGATTTAATTCTGTGTAGCAGAACTATATGCTGCCCTTTATTCAAGGCTCTTAACAGTCCCATAAATACAGGTGGCATCAAGTAGAATTGACAGAAATCATAATAAAACTTTTTAATTTAATTAGACTACTAGAATTTGTTTTTCCAATGAAAATTCAACAAAGAAAATCACTAGTCAATTCCTGTAATTTCCTCTGTGCAGGGTGAAATCTTAAGGTAGTATTCTTCTCAGTTCAGTGAAGATTCTTCTCATGATGCTTTCATTTGGAGTATGTAGTGATTTATTAGGTCATGGAGTAGTCAGCTAAGGGAATGAGTGAATTTCTTTGCCTGAGACATTAATAACTAAACTAGCAGAATTGATCAAAAAAGTCACATCAACAAAGGGGGACACTATGTTTATACAAATGGTTCCTTCTCTAGTATCTGTGGTACTCTGGGTTTTAAAGGAAAGGTGTACAGCCAATCCAGAATTTCATTGAGAAACTGAACAGCTTCTGCATTTTTTTTAAAAAGCTTGATTTTAAAATAGTATAAGTTGTTACTGGCTACTTATGTGGCTGTATGGCCTCATATCTTCTAATTATCTCACACAAAATCTAACAAATTTCATTGTTTGTTTAAAATCCTCCCTCTTTAAAATGTACTATAAAATCATTAAAAGTCATAACCTTGTTGGACTAAAATGCAGCATTTAACTACTACAGGCACTGTTGGTCTGAAAAGCTTGTTGTTAATCTTAATTTTTAATTAGCAATTTCTTTCAGAAAGACTAATAATTGCACAGTTTGATAGGTCATGTTGTAGCAATAGAGGGACACAATGTACACACAATGCACACAACAGTCGTGCAACTGACCAAAGCTACTATGAGCTCAAGTAAAATGTATAGGCATCCAGTCTTCACTAGAGGAACCATTTCAGTAACTCAGGCAGCAGAAGGAATCAATGTAGGTTAGTCTTCTGATGGATTGATAGGAGGTGCATAAATTCTATGCAATAGAGTGCAAACAACTTTTACTATCAAAGCTGGCATTACAACGGTCCTGTGTTACAAAGCTTGGAACTGGATTCAAGCATTGCTGAAGTTCATGAAACTCAAAATCCTGGTTCATGATGCCAAATCTTCTCCAACTAGAACACCACAAACTTGGCATTTAACTACTGATACACAGGCCTCTGGCAAAATAGCCGGTATTCCTAGGTAAGCAATTTGTAATAACTTCTGGCTCTATTCATTACACACACACAAGCACAGAGACACATACACACACACAACAATATAGCAACACATGTGTAAAGCACCAAGGTTTTAATTAGTTGTCATTCCTTCATCTCCAAAATAGAACTCCAGAACTACTGAAACAATAATATATCTCCATTTACTTCATGGACTACTAAAATATTAGGTGACAAAAGGGGAAAATCACTAGAAGATGTCCTTTGTCAGAATCATGGTATAAAGAAGAATTTGGGAGTAAGATGTGTCAGGGAGACAAATAGGGATAAGGTTATGCTAAATTGCATGCAAGGATGGCACCTGCATACCATCAGCTTCTTTGTGATCAGAGTGATGAACTCAAGTGTATAGCCTTTAAAAAACACTTAACAAATTGGCTATTAAGAATTTCAAGAATCAGTGTAAACATCTACAGCCTATTCGAATATTACATTTTTTGTCATCCAGAAATTAGGTTGATCTGTCTGAGCAACATTGTGTGACAGAGTAAACTTCGACATCAGTGATAACTATTGGAATTGTTACAATGCAGTCCTCAGGGCTTTATGCATTTGCGAAAAGTGACACTAAGTATTCATCAGTGACTTCTGTATGCAGTCGGGTAAGTACTTTGTAAATCATTGAAGTCTCTTGTTAACTTGCAGAGAAATCCAGTAGTTTCAGTCTAAATTCACATGCAGCTGCTTTGGAGCACATTTTATACATTAAGTTTTCTCTCTTGATCTTTTTCTTCCAGTTCTGGTCCTTGATTCTCAAAGCCAAAGTTTATCTCTGAAAAAAACCTCATTATCCATAGTAAGCTTCCCAGCACGAGTTCCCCCTTTCTGTTATTTAATTTTCCATGGATGCCGTGTCAGCAAGTTGCAAAACCAGATAGGAGCATATGTATACAAAAATTGTTCAGGAGTTAAACATGCCTGTTCAGTAGCATGCTCACACAACAAAATGTGTTTGGATATGCAGAAATGTACAGAACAAATGCAAGGCCTAATCCAGCTAAGGATTTTAAATCCTTGTTGATTTCTCTGAAGCAGAATTTACTCTGAAGCAGAATTTACTCAGTATCATCGAGACTTGGCAAGATCATTGGGGAAGGCTGCATTCCACAGGACGCTGAGTACGTGCACATACTGAAATGCTTGGGAAACTGCTCAGAATCTTCCAGGATTTGCTTTCTTTTGAAAATCATGCCCTGGGATTCAGTAATCAACTAAATTAGCTCTGGATAGGCTTTTTGTTGTTGGAAATCAGCCTCGCTGGTGCTTTTCATGATGAATAAAGATTTGGTCATAGTTCAGACTCAAATTCCTCAGGAGTACTTCAGAGTTCACTCAGTTTTAAAGATTAATTAAAAAAACCACAAAAACTAAGTCTTTGTACTGGTTATTCCCTAACTATGTTAATTGCATGACAAGTTTCAACTCAAATTTTATAAAACAGAAACTTAATGTTCTTCCACTTGCTTAATGGGGAAGTTATTTCTTCTTTTAATTTATATTTGAAACTGGTTTTCTTTTTGCTTGACATTTCATTTTCTCCAGATTAACCAAAAGGAGGTATGTATTTGTTGAGGAAAGGGAATTATTTTACCAAGCTAACTAGCAGGAACAATTAATATGTGCAGATGCCTTACTCACATGCAGATGGAAGTCTTTCCAATTCCATGCTATAGAATAGAAACTACTCATGCTAAAGTTGGTAATGTCTTTGTGGAACAGAATTGGAAAGAAAAAATCTCAGACACTAAACTCTTTCTGGGAATCCTGCCACAAAATCTTTGAGCAAGGACTTTATTTTCTTTAACATTTTAAAAGAGCAGAGCATTAAATGTTCCACAGAAAAGGAATGTATAGCATAGTTGGTTTCCTGCAGATCCAGCAGCCAAATTCTTTCTCCTATAAGTAACTATTATTCTCTCACTGTTGCTGGAGATTTGCCTGTATACATGAGAAGTAATTTTTGCTCTGGATGCATTTCACATTTTTTTTGTAAAATACAAAATAGTTCCCATTTGAATGCTATGTTAAAGTTTTCAGTAAGCTTTCAAACATAATAAAAATGCTGTTTAAAAATACCATGTAACTGTATCGTCCAATGTTGAGTGGTATTTCCAGCTGGGATAATTGCAAAGGAAAAGTGATTTTTAGTACCTTGTGGAGTCAAGGCCCTGTTGATTTATGAATCTATAGATACCTAGCCACTTCACTCCATAAATAAAATGGACATAGTACCATATTAATGCTACTATATTTTGGACTTTATTCTCTTATCTACCCTTTCTAGTACTCAAGTGTAACAACTAATTTCAGCTGGAACATATTTATGTTCATATTTCACTCAGTTCATGTCCAAGTTCAACAAGAAATTTCACTTTCATAGTCTGGTCAATGATGCTAAATCTATCAATCAAAGCTGAGGTAGACTTGCTGTCACTAAAACAGTCAGATTCAAGATAAATTCTAGATCGGATTTTCAGTGGAAATCAAAATGCTCGCAGTATCTGGTATTGACCTAAATAATTTCAATGTACACAACAAAACACTGCCACCTACTGAGCTGAAGGAAAACCCAATACTAAGTCATTTAAATAACCACATCATTAATAACACCATGAAATTCAATTGGTGCACTTAACTTGAGCCTAATTGAGATTTTTTTTGCAGTTGCAGAGCCTCATGCTCCTCTTTTAAAAATGTGCTATTTCAATAAATTTTCTTTTAAAATAATTTTATTTTTCCATATTCAAAATAAGGATTACATCAGCTTATGCCATAGGGATCACAGGGCACTCTTTGGTGCATTACCTCTCATGCAGTTTTGACCATCTCACAATCCTGAAACAACTAACCCTATAGTATTTTACTCTGCAAATTTAGTTCAGGCATGGGGAAGGGAGGTCCCAACCTAGTGCCAGTTCTACAAGTTTCTCTCTTCTACCATGCTGCAAATTTCAAGGACGTGTTTTTCTGAGACATATAACAAAAAGCATGATGACTACTTTTAAGGCAGTCTGAAAGCCTCTGTTTATGTGCATTTTTCCATAGCTGAAAGAAATTGTATTTTGTTTCAAAAAAATTACATATTGTTTATAAGGAAAACTTTAATATTGTTCTGTTTTTCAAAACTTATAGAGATACCTTGGCTGTGAATGTATTTGTAGCAGCTCTACTGAGTTCAATGAAAGCTTTGAATGCATTCATAGCAGCTCTACCAAGTTCAATGATATCCATGGCTGTAGACAGAATGTGATCCTTAAAGTCTAGCATAAATTATGGTTTTATTTCGTGTGATACTTACCATCTCCTTAGAGACACTTGTGCTCACTGCCGGCTGTCGATATCCACACAATAAACTTCTAGGGACTTCAAAACTCCAATATAAACATTGGCACAGAAGCCAATGAGTGAAAGAGACATTTTTACATTATGATTATTTGACAACCAAAGAAAAGATCTCTCGCTGAAAAAGAAAAGTTATTCCAAACATTGTTTATATAATTTCACACAAACCTGCACTTGACCTCTTCTTTCCTAGGCCCAGACTGGTCTCTTAGGATGCACTTTAAGGAGGTAAAAATTCATCAGCATTAAACCTGCCAAACAGATCTTTCTTCCCTGGAAACTTCTAAAGTCAATAAGTTCCTAAGGATGGAATCAGAAAACAATTATAGTATGTGTTATTTCCAGACTTGCTGCATTACAGAGTTAGCTTTTAAGGATGATCCTGCATTTACAAATACATCTTTCACTGGAGCTGCTATTTTTGTTGCTCTTTCCCCAGTGAAATTGCTGATGCTCCTGGTGACTCTGCTTTTGAAGCCATTTCCATTTCTGCTGATGCTACAGATTCTGCCAAGGTAATGTAGTTGCTGCGGTCATTGTTAATGCCCCTGAAAAGCTACATCTCTTGCTATTAAAAGCACTTCTATTTTTATTCTCTGATAGTACATGCACCAGGGCCCTGAAGAAAAACAGGGACTGACTGCACTCAGGTAAGCACCTCATGGTTTTGTGAGAAAACAGATGACAGTGAGATGATGAAATAACACTATTGCAGCAGCCACCCTGAGCAGCTCCAGACCCTCCCCCATAGCTAGGAAAATTCGTTCCACAGCTTCCTTCCTCCAGTATCAGAAAGGGGAAGTGCTGGGCAAGTGCTGGGGAAGGGTGTGAGGCAGGGTCACTCCATCGAGTTTTCCCTCTTCTGAGCAATGTGACAGAGGCATGGAATCATAGAATCATTGAATCACTATGGTTGGAAAAGATCTCTAAGATCATCAAGTCCAACTGTCAGCCCAACATCACATCGCCTGCCAAACCATGTCCCGACATGTCACATCTTCAGGCTTTTTGAACATCTCCAGGGAAGGATACTCCACCACTTCCCTCGGCAGACTCTTTCAATGCTTCACCACTCCTTTTGTAATGATTTTTTTTCCTAATGTCTAATCTAAACCTCCCCTGGTGCAACTTGAGGCCATTGCTTCTTGTCCTATCACTTGTTACTTGAGAGAAGAATCCAACACCTGCCTCCTACAATCTCCTTTCAGGTAGCTGTAGAGAGCGATAATAGTTTCTCCTCTCTTCCTCTTCTCCAGGCTAAACAACCCTAGTCCCTCAGCCACTCCTCATAAGAATTGCTCTCCAGCCCCTCCACCAGCCTCATTGCCCTTCTCTGGACCTGCTCCAGGTTCTCAATGTCTTTCCTCTACTGAGAGGTCCAAAACTGAACACAGAATTTGAGGTGCAGCCTCATCAGTGCTGAGTACAGGGGGGTGACCATTTCCCTGCTGAGTGCAGGGGGACAGTCATGGCTCCTGCTGGCCACCCCACAACTTATACAAGCCAGGAATCGGTGCAGTTACTATTACAAAGAGTGGAATATTTTTAATGTAAGCTAAAGCTGAGTTAAGTTTCATCTAAGTACTGGTTTAGTATTTGATAGGAATGGTTGGACTCGATGATCTGATGGGTCTTTTCCAACCTAGTGATTATATGATTCTGTGATTCTAAGTAATTGCATTTTTTTGAAAGCTAGATAGAATGTCCCTTTGACAGCGTCTTTTCTTTCAGGCAGTGTTTTCCCAAACACTGTTCATCCTGTGAAGATGAGAACACCTTGTGTGCAGCGTGGTCTGTGCTGAACAGATGTGTCTGCTGGGATCGCCTCTGTTTGCAGCCTCTCCCCACCTCGAGTGCAAGGTCAGGCAGAGCTGAAGCCGGCTCCAAATTAGCGAGAGGTTTGATTGTTGTGAAGTTCTTAATGACATTAAAATTAGTCCTTGGAAAGTGATAAACAACAATACCCAAGAGGCAGGGAGGGGGGCTCAGGCGCAGTGCGAGCGCCGCCCTGCAGGGGGCGCTGGGTTCCGCCATGCTGGATATTGGGGTAGGAGGGGGGGCCGGGAGCTGACGCGCAGGCGCAGTGCGAGCACCTCCCTGCAGGGGGCGCCACCTCCCGCCGCCGTCCCCGCCGCGGTCCCCGCCGCCTCCATTTCCCAGCAGGCGGTGCGCGAGCGGGGCCGGAAGTCTCGTGCGCCTGAGTCAGGAGGGAGACCAGGAGGAGGAGGGAAAGAGGAGGAAGAGAGAAGAGGGAGCGGGTGTCGATGGCGCTGGAGACCCTCTCCCCGGACTGGGAGTTCGACCGGCTCGATGACGGCTCGCAGAGTGAGCGCGGGGCCGGGGAGTGGGGGGAGGCGCGCTGACAAACGGGGGCTGCAGGGACCTCGGTCCCTTCCAGCCCCTTCTGGGAGCAGTTCTGGGCCCCTCGATACGAGAAGGATGTTGAGGCTCTGGAGCGAGTCCAGAGAAGAGCGACGAAGCTGGTAAAGGGGCTGGAGAACAGGCCTTATGAGGAGCGCCTGAGAGAGCTGGGGTTGTTTAGCCTGGAGAAGAGGAGGCTGAGGGGAGACCTCATTGCTCTCTACAACTACCTGAAAGGCGGTTGTAGAGAGGAGGATGCTGGCCTCTTCTCCCAAGTGACAGGGGACAGGACAAGGGGGAATGGCCTCAAGCTATGTCAGGGGAGGTTCAGACTGGACATTAGGAAAAATTCCTTCACCAAAAGGGTTATCAGGTACTGGAACAGGCTGTTTAGGGAGGTGGTTGAGTCACCTCCCCTGGAGGTATTTAAAAGACGGGTAGACGAGGTGCTCGGGGACATGGTTTAGTGTTTGATAGGAATGGTTGGACTCGGTGATCCAAGAGGTGTTTTTTCCGCCCTAGGGATTCTATCAAGTGGCAGGGAGAGAAGGAGGGAGGGAGGAGAAGCAGCCACTGAATCCCTCTCAGCCCCCACGGACTTTGCGCCTCCCTTGGGCCTCTTTCATGCTTGCTGCTGCCCTCTCCGTACGTGCTGGGGGTGTTTGGGGTGGGAGAGTGGATGCTTCATCCTTCACCCCCCCGGGGTAGGAGGTAGGGGCTTGCCTGGCTCAAAGGTGTCCACGGAGAGGATGGAGGCTCCCTTTTCACATGGAAAAGGCTAGGTGTGGTGGGTTTAAGTTGCTTCTGGGGAGACTGGATTCCAGCAAGAAATTTTTCACCGTGAGAACAGTTAAATGCTGGAATAATCTCCCCAGGGAGATGGTGGATTCCTTTACACTGGGCACTTTTAAGGCTCGGCTGGGTTCTAGGCCCTCTCATTTAAACTATATATTACCTAAAACTTTGGACCAGATGATCCCAGAGGTCCCTTCCAACCTGGCATTCTGCGATACTATGACTTTATCTTGTGGCATGAACTAGACAGAAGGGACAGATTATTTTTGTGGGGATAGTGTTTCCTTCCATCCCCATCATTTCTTGTGGCTCAAAGATGTGCTGTTGCTTCCTCCGTTAGCCAGAGAGGTAATCCCAAGATAAGTTAGTTCTAGGCAGCTTCAATTGGTAAAGGCTTTCTGCATGGAGCTGGGTGGTCACTTGCCATTTCACCTTTGAAAAATTACTAATGAAGACCTTGTGATGCTTAAGTCTTAGACAGTGGGTTTGTGTGCCTGTCAAAATCCCTGTTTTTCTCAGCCTGTGGAGGTGACCTAGTTTCTAGACAGGGAAACCTATATGGTTGTCACATTGTAATACACGCTATAAATTGAACTCTACCAAATTAATTATACCAGGTGTTGCTGTGAAAATATGTCACTCACGGACCAACTGTTTCATATCCAGTATTATCCCAAGGGATGTTACTCTTTATACCATGTTCATTTAATCTGGATTTCATTGGAAACTGAAGTTACCCTGAGCTGAGTTTTTTTGCCAGGTCTCTAGCTGTGGAATGGAAAATGTAGCTTTCCTTCAAAATGCAGATCTCCCTTAGTTTGCTTATAGCATTAAGTGCAGCTACGAGGACTTTAAATGACACAATGTGGTCCAGTATCGTCATCTTGACGGTGAACAGTCAGACTGATCTTCTGTTGAGAACAGCACACAATGTTTTCCTAGAAAAAATCCCCTGACTTAAATAACATCTGTTGTTGTCTGCTTTCGCTTTATACCTCTATCAAGAACCTTTAGCAATTACAATGTCCTCAACTGAGGGCACAACATACTATCTAAGTCTGGTTTGTTGTTTTGTTTGCTGGTTTGTACTAGGTATTTATGGACACAGCACTCACAAATCCTGCTGTGGCAATAAGTCCATTGAATATTGATATTGCTGATTTCATGGAAGAAGATAAAATTAAGTTGGGGGGTCTGTACTGCTGAGTTGATCTTTCATTGTTCCAATTGCTAATGCTTTCTTTTTATCACTTGAGAAACTAAATCCAGACTTGTACACAGATTATACTTAATGACGTATTGTTTGTTGCTCTGAAGAAAAAGAAAGTATCTGCTTTCTGTGAGTTCCTTTTCTTTCCCCATGTGGGCTAGTGTATTTAGGAAAACTTTTCTGCATCTTAAAAAGCTTCCCCGTCTCTGAGTCATTTTTTTTTATCACTTCAGATCTGCCTATCTCTGGCTAGTTAATAGCTTTCACTCTTTTGTCTCTCTAAAATAGTGAGAAATAATTCGCACTTGTCTTTTATGTCTGTTCAGCACAAAGTGGAGACTGATTGCTATCAATAGTTAAGTATTTGGAAGTGTTTAATATCAGTTCTGTTGAGCTATAGAGCGTTGTTCAAATCCATCCTTTGGCTACTGGAAAGATGACAGTTTGTAGACCTCTAGCAGAGCGCTGCTGTGAGATTTTGTTTGAGACATGCTGCCCATTTTGTAGGGAATTGATTTGAACAGCACTACCAGTTTCCTACTCTTGTATGACTTGGAAGCTTTTTCTGCTCTTCCTGTAGAGCCCCAGTATCTCTGTCAATTTTTCTGCTCTTAGTTTGTCTTTTATGTGAAGGGAGGAGATGGGATTGGGGGAATACTAGAGACATCTCTCTTTAATGATGTTTCCATACCCCAGATTTTCTACCAGTAAAGTTCTGCAACTGATATGGTGGCTAGTTAAATTCCATTCTGTGGGGCTCTGCATCCATCAGTGTTTCACTGCTTTCTGCCTCAAAGCTTCCAGAAGATGCTCTGGAAGGAACCTGAAAGAGGAGATGAATTTGATGTAATTGAACAACGTGAGGATACAACTCAAGGGCTGCACATCACTGTCTGGATTGCATGCTGCTGAAGGAGAGTTTTTTTGTTTCGTCTCTTCTTATATGCTGACATGAAATTCAGTTGTATTATTTTGGCAGTGCCAGTGCACTGTCTAGGCTGTAGGCACAGGTAGAACCCAATGGCACTAATGCAGAACTTAGCATGAGAGAGTTCATTGTGCTTCCTGGACAGGCTTTGCAGTCCATATGCCCTGATGGTTGGCATGGCTGCTGGCTTTAGAGTAGTAGTTTAGAATTAGTTCAGGATTTCACTGCAGCCATTTCTACTTCTCAGCTGCAACCCTCCTGTATGTAGTCCTTCTCTTTTCTTAATTAGTTTGTTGTTATTTATTCGTCACATTATGCCTACTGCAGTGCCTCAGTCAAATATTTTCTTTCTCCAAAAAATGAGTTGTAATTGATTCAGCAATGCCCTTCCACTAAAGTAGGCATCAGCTACCATTTGGCTTAGTTATTGGCAAGGTAGATGACTAGGGTTAAACCTACAGAGCAGCAGAATACAAGTTTTTTTAACTTTCTTGAGCAGCCTACTTTCAGAAATGCAAAAAGGACACGCATAAAGCTACAGGAGAGTTGACTTATTGTTTAGGAAGAGTTCAGGTATTCAGCTAACTTACATTCTCTAATGTTTTAGATAATTCTATTTTTTACAAATAGCAGAAGGTCACAAACTGTTAGATTTGTTATCTAGTTACAGGGAAGACACTGAAGTCTTCATGTGAAAAAGGATTTTGCTTCCTTACTGAGCATAGAAGGATGAGCTATAATCATTCACTCTGTAGTTCAGATTATGCAACTTTAGTCAGTAATTCTGCTTAAGGTGAGTAGGGTGTCTTCATGTGGGAAGAAAGAAGATCAGGATAGAGTGAATGAAACTTTTTGTGCACCATCTCTAGACTTACTTTGCTGATTAACACCATCTTTGTTGCTGCTTGACCAGCTGAATGTTACTTTTTGAAAGCAATACCCTACTTGCCCCAGCAGTTACAGGATGGCTGTGCATTTCAATATCCAGATGCTAACTAGAAGAAAAGTTCCGCTTGAAGATGGTGAATTTGCAAGTAGGGGGAATGATTGAAAGCAAAAAACTTCTCCCGTAGTGCCCAAGACTGAGAGCTAGCAGGGAAAGACTGGAAGGGGGATTGCTGCTGGTACAGCTGCTATTCAGGCTGAAATGTTTAGACCCATTTCTGCAAGGTTCTAATATAGAATCATGGAATCATTTGGTTGGAAATTACCTTTAGGATCATCGATAATTGCATATGTTCTGGTTCAGCCAATAGCAGTTGTGTTACAACTTCTACAGTCGTTTCTTTTCTCAGCATTGTGGTGATATTAGGTTAGGTTTGTTAGATCTTAGTTTGAAAATATATGCATGTTTTAAAAATTATTTTCTGCAATTCACATTGAAGTTTGATATTCTTTAAGTAGTGTTTGGATTTCTTTTAAACTGCCATCGAGTTGTAGGATTGTTTTTAAACAAGTAAGAGCTTCGTATTGAAGGTGCAGCCATATTAAGGAAAAACACTGCAGCAAAATGAAAAGTAGAGTACCACAGCTAAATAGCAACAGATTAAGTATTTTTAAAATGAAATTTTTGATATTGCAGTTTACTAAACAGTACAAATATTATCAATTCTCAGAAATCCATGCTGAAGTGCAATTGAAGAACTATGGAAAATTTCTTGAGGAGTATACATCTCAGCTGAAGAGAATTGAAGATGCTTTGGATGACTCCATTGGAGATGTTTGGGACTTCAGTCTTGATCCCATAGCGTTAAAGGTCTTCATATATTTAATATGTACTGTAACTGTTATTTTCCTAGTTCTTCCTTCCCTTCAAAACCTGAGAATTAAAAGCATCATGCATTTGTGCTCTTAAAATTTTGACTTATGAGTATTGGTTAAGTTTCTGAAATGATTTTAATTATTAAGTAGATAAATTGATGCATATCATAAGAGAAGATTTTATTCTTTTCTATTCTTTTGCATACTAGGGGAAGTTACATGAGTTTATAATTATTCATGTGTTGAGAAGGCTAATTCCAGCAGATTTCTTCCCTGTGGGTGCTCGTGGTTTTTATCTGGGGATTGGGGTTCTAGAAGAGCTCACTAGTAGTTGTATAACTGGAAAGTGATCTGTGTGTGTGTGTTTTTGGTTCTGTTTTGGATGCCTTGGTACTGTATTTTCTGTCCTCCAAAGATTATTTCTTTGGTTCTCTGTTGTCTATGGAGCACTATTTTTTTTTTCCTTTTACTGAACTTGCAAGTATCATTTAAAAGCACTTTTGTTACCATATGGAACTTGTCTGTACTGAAGATGCACTCTTAAGCCATTATCCATCTAAATAATTTCACTAAATTTTGTATAGAGTCAGCACTGTGTTGATGTGTATGAGCTAGTCAAAATCATGGCTGCCTTCGGTACAAAATGTCAGCACCTGCCTGCAGATATACACTATGCATCCTGTTTCCTGCATCTGGGATTCTTAATAATGTTTTAGATTTCCTGAGCTGTTTTTTTTTCTACATTAACCATAATAAAGCTTTTGGTTTCCAAGTTTGGAAAGTAAATTGTTGTAAATGCAATGTATTATAGCTAGTTCTTTGCCTTTTTGCCTAGAGTGGAAGGAGAGATATTACGTGTAAATGTGAGCAGTGAAGGTTTCCTGCAGTGTACGATGCCAGTAATGTGCAAATATTGTGCTCTTATTACTGGTCTTTGTTTAACATTAAACTGGAGAAAAAGATTACTTACCTAGTTGGATAAATACCATTTTTTACCAATATTTTCTAAAGTTGTTTGTTTTTTTTCCTGGGTTTATGTGTGTTTGCTTTTAAATTTTAGCTTTTGCCATATGAACAATCCTCCCTGCTGGAGCTTATAAAGACAGAAAATAAGGTAAGTTCTTTGTGCTTAAAAGAAAAATATTTAAAGAATAATATTTTAAAAATCAAGCTCTCTAAACATGAATCTGTTTGTAATCTGTGTGTTTTTTTCCCCCTTTGAGTCTAGGTTCTAAACAAAGTAATAACTGTGTATGCTGCCCTTTGTTGTGAAATCAAGAAGTTAAAATATGAGGTAAATTCTGCTGTCTTATTAACTTTGTGTGAAAATGTTTGCAGATTGGCAAGCTGATATATAAATATATTCTCTAGCAGTAAAGAAACAAGATATAATGTATAAATTTTTATAGCATGATTACATATATCCTGTGTATTAAAAAACAAATTTCTGCTTTTGTTGTTAGGCAGAAACTAAATTTTATAATGGCCTCTTGTTTTATGGAGAAGGAGGTAAGTAACTCCCTTTACTGTAAAGTTTGTAGGGTTATGTCATTGCTTTACGTTATGTTAAATGCTACAGTAAGAGTAAATCTATAATATGGGTACATGTTTTCTCTGCATCTTTGATTAGCACCAAATGAGGGACTTTTGAGCTTATATAGGGATACACATTAGTGTCTTGTAAGTGTCCTGACTTAGCTTAAGATAACAGTAAGATTTATCTGTTACTTTAACAGGAAGTTTTTGCAGCCTTGTTTATGTGAGAAATACGGACCATGGGCTGTTGAGCTTGTATTTAATCTCTAACATATACAAACCTCAGTTTATATAATGTAGTAGCTGTTTTTCAAAGAATAGCCTTGAAAGCATGTTTCACATGTAAGCACAACCTAAAGCAACTTCTTTCTTTCTGGGACTAAATTTTACATTAGTTGTAGTAAAACAGTAAATCTGTAATTTGATTGTAGTAAAACAATGAAACCATTAACTTGGATCAAGTCCTTCCTACATCACTTATGCAATCGTAGTTGTTCCAAGAGAAGTTGCAGTGTGTTAATGTCACCTGCCCTTCAAGTGCAGGTAATAGTACTCGTAGTACTGTTTTGACTGTGACATAGTACAAAGGCACAAGTAACTTTAAGTCAGTTCAGTTGGCAAATCATGAGACCCCTTGTTAGGTCAAAGCTGCTGTTTGGCATTAAGCTGGGAACAACTTTGAAGTGTCAATCTTAAGCCTCTACCGTAAGGGATGCTGTTCTGGGAATAAGTAAAGATCTCGGTCCTGAGGACTGAATATATCAATGAGTTGATTTAGAGACCCATAACCTAACTTTGTTTTCTGTTTCAGAAATTTCAGAGAAAGGGGATGGCCCTTTCATAGTCTTGTAAAAGGACTTTTTTTTTCCTTGTCCAAGCTTTTCCAGAACCTTGACCATGACAGAAGTATTGTGGAATGTGAAATCTTTGAGATAGGGACTATTTAACATTCTTTTATGTGCTGTGTAAGATGACTGCTATGGTTCAGTTAAGGAGTGTGAAAAAATGTGGGTTTGGTGGTTTTTTTTTTCTTAGCAGATTCTCACTTCTTATCAGATATGGTTCTAAATATCTGAAAAAAAAATGATGTGCTGTCAAATGGATATTAGGGAATCCCTCAAAACTTCTCAATGTCTCTAGCAAGAAAAACATCAGACTGTTGCAGGTTACAACAGCAGTTTGTTCCTGATGGATGTTCTGCAGGGAGTGCTTAAGAATGGCAGGACAAACAAATGGCTTGGAGGGCAAGCTTCAATGTTAATTGAACAGGTCTAATACAGACTTTTGAAATTAGTGACAAATGTTTGTCTTTCAAGCCACAGATTCCAGCATGGTGGAGGGAGATTGCCAGATACAGATGGGAAGATTTGTTTCTTTCTTGCAGGTAGAGTATGTTTTGATTTTTACTTTATAATTGCTGCCAAAACAAACAAACAATCTTAGTTTTACTTGCAAAGTGATTTAACAGTCTGTAGTATCCTCCTTGCATTTTGCTGAAAGGCATTGCAGACATTAGATATGTTACTATGTTTTGCCCGCAGACCTGTCACTACCAGCTGATGTATCATACATGGTTTTGATCCTCTTTTATACTTGTCTAAAACTCCAGAAGTCAAATGAGAGAAGAAATTACAGTTTGTGTAATTATTGTTCAAAGAGATTAGAAATCTCTTAAGAAAATTTTGATAAGAGAAGATTAAATCAAGGTTTCATTTGATGGTGAAGCTAAAGATATCTGATTTTATGAATCATAGCATCATAGAATAACCGGGTTGGAAGAGACCCACTGGATCATCGAGTCCAACCATTCCTATCAAACACTAAACCATGCCCCTTGGCGCCTTGTCCACCCGTGCCTTAGAAACCTCCATGGAAGGTGACTCAACCACCTCCCTGGGTAGCCTGTTCCAGTGCCCAATGACCCTTTCTGTGAAAAATTTTTTCCTAATGTCCAGCCTAAATCTCCCCTGGCGGAGCTTGAGGCCATTCCCCCTTGTCCTGTCCCCTGTCACTTGGGAGAAGAGGCCAGCAGCCTTCTCTCCACAATCTCCTTTCAGGTAGTTGTAGAGAGCAATGAGGTCTCCCCTCAGCCTCCTCTTCTCCAGGCTAAACACCCCCAGCTCTCTCAGCCGTTCCTCATAAGGCCTGTTCTCCAGCCCCTTCACCAGCTTTGTTGCTCTTCTCTGGACTCGCTCCAGAGCCTCAACATCCTTCTTGTGGTGAGGGGCCCAGAACTGAACACAGGATTCGAGGTGCGGTCTCACCAGTGCCGAATACAGAGGGAGAATAACCTCCCTGGACCTGCTGGTCACGCCGTTTCTGATACAAGCCAAGATGCCATTGGCCTTCTTGGCCACCTGGGCACACTGCTGGCTCATGTTCAGTCGCTGTCAAACAACACCCCCAGGTCCTTCTCCTCCTGGCAGCTTTCTAGCCAGACTTCTCCTAGTCTGTAGCACTGCACAGGGTTGTTGTGCCCCAAGTGCAGGACCCGGCATTTGGCCTTGTTAAACCTCATGCCATTGGACTCTGCCCAGTGGTCCAGCCTGTTTAGATCCCTTTGCAGAGCGTCTATCCTCCAGCAGATCCACATTTCCACCCAGCTTGGTGTCATCTGCAAACTTGCTAAGGGTGCACTTGATGCCTTCACCCAGGTCGTTGATAAAGACATTGAACAGGGCTGGACCCAGCACTGAGCCCTGGGGAACCCAGCTTGTAACTGGCAATGGATTTGGATGTGATTAGCAACTTCTAGTTTTCATGGACTATTGGGAATGGATTAATGGTTTATGCATCTTCTTTAGCTACGAGAAGAAATAAAAATTATCAAACAGGTACCTGGAAAAAAATGAGTTGTGCCTCACTCAAATTTTCAGGGAGGAAGAGTCATTTCTTATGCAGTTTGATTGTTGTTGTGTTTCTTTGCACGAAAACAGGATCTTTGCCTCTTCTGAGGATTTCCTGTGGTCTTGGGTTTCACTCTACTATGGAATTTTTTTGTCTTCGGTATAGCTTAAGTGACTGCCCTGTTCCCAAAAATGTTTCTATTTTTATGTAATATTGCTTGTTATGGTATCAGTGTGGAAGTAGCGAATATACAGGAAACTTCCAGAAGGTTTAAACAAATTGTAGTTTAACAAAGGTTAAAAATTCTGTTTTGGCTGTATATGAGCACGTAGCCATTTATGGAGTCATAACAGGTTGAATGCTATAAGAAGTTGTTCTTAGTGAATTTACTGTGCCCAAGTGCATTACTGGTTAGGATATCTTATTTTCCCCCCATTTTTCAAGATTTTTGTCCTATCAACTTAGTTTCTTCCTTCATACTTTATTTCTTATTGGGCAGATGTTTGAGACCTTTTAGTGGTTCTGAAATGAGTCTATGGTACACTTGTGTTTTTCCAGACTTTTCTTCGTTATCTCTGCCGGGATAATCTGTCCAGGTGGAAGCTGAGAGCAGGATGACTGGCTAGCTGGATATCTATGCGCATTGCAAACCCACTTTGTAGAACAATTTGTTTGCTTATAGGTTGTATGCTGATGTGTATATTCATAGAGTAAGCACTACACAAAAATATAGGTGTGTTGCTTGTGAACACATTTTGCACGTATGCTGCAACGTCTTGCTGATTGTTGAGCAACTTGGGAAAGAAGGGAGATGCAGGATGTTGCCAGAAAGAGAAGTTTACTTTGCTAACAGGTGTGTATCACTTTGGGTAAAGCTATAAGAAAAGCTTTATCCTTATTGAGTTTGAACTTTTTCAACTGTTGTGTTTCCTATAATCCACTTAGTAGCAGTCTACATAACAGACTGGGAAATGCTGTTCTGGTCAATGTTATATGTCCATGGTTGATGGGAAAATATGAATGAAGATGACAAAAGAGGGAAAATGTTGCTTTCATAGAGCTAATGTCCACCAATTAGAATCATAGAATGGCTTCTGTTGGAAGAGACTTTAAAGCCCATCCAGTTCCAACCCCTCTGCCATTGGTCCCATGAGACCAAACTGCTCAAAGCCCTATCCAGCCCGGCCTTGAACAGTTCCAGGGTTGGGGGGGGATCTATAACTTCCCTGGCCAACCTGTTCCAGTGCCTCACCACCCTCATCATGATGAATTTCTTCCTAATGGCTAATCTAAACCTTCCCCTTTCCAATTTAAAGCTATTTCCCCTTGTCCTGTCACTATGTGCCCTTGTAAAAAGTCCCAACCCAGCTTTCTTGTAGTCCTCTTCAGATACTGGAAGGCCACTATAAGGTCTTCCCAGAGCCTCCTCTTCTCTGGACTGAACAACTCCAATTCTCTCTGCCTGTCAGCAGAGGTGCTCCAGCCCTTGGATTATCCTTGTAGCCCTCCTCTGGACCTGTTCCAATAGTTCCATATCCTTCTTATTTTGGGAATTCCAGAACTGGACACGGTGCTCCAGGTAGGGTCTCACAAGAGCAGAGTAGAGGGGGAGGATCACCTCTCTCAGCCTGCTTACCATGCTTCTTTTGATGCAGGCTAGGATACGGTTGGCCTTCTGGGCTGTGAACACACATTGTCAGCTCGTGTCGAGTTTCTCATCAACCAGCATCCCAAATCCTTCTCCACAGGGCTTCTGGTGTGACAACTGCACCACTTAGCTTGGTGTTATCTGCAGACTTGCTGAAAATGCTCTCAATCTTGCTGTCAGTGTCATAGATGAAGATATTGAACAGCACTGGCCCAGTATGGACCCCTGAGTGACACCACTCATCATGGATCTCCATCTGGTCATTGAGCCGTTGACCACTACTCTCTGAATGAGGCTATCCAACCAATTTCTTATACACCTAACGGTCCATCTTTCAAATCCATATCTCTCCAATTTAGAGAGAAGGATGTTGTGGGGGACTGTGTCAAAGGCTTCACAGAAGTCTGGATAGATCACATCTGTTGGTTTTCATGTGTCCACTGGTTGGGTGGTTACCCCATTGTACAAGGCTACTAGGTTGGTCAGGCAGCACTTCATCTTGGTGAAGCCATGCTGGTTGCCTGGAATCACTTTCCTATTCTCCATGTTTTTTAACATGGCTTCTAGGAGGACCATGATCTTCCCAAGGTCGTCTTTTCTCTCCTTTTTAGAAACAGGCACAATGTTACCCTTCTTTGAGTCACCAGGGACTTATCCTGATTGCCATGACTTTTCAAATACCATGCAGAGTGGCGTGGCAGCCACATCAGCCAATTCCCTCAGGACTCTGGGATGCATCTCATGAGGTCCCATGGATTTATGCGTTGATTTTTTTTATTAATCAATTGATTTATTGACTCTTCTGAGTTAGGGCTTCTTGACTAACCAGATGTAATAACCTCAAATTTTCTATCTCAAAATATTTTTTCAAAATATTTTCAGAATGGTGCTGTGAAACACCACTTTGGTGCTCTTGGTCCTGCAGAAGATGCTGTATTAAAGAACTAATAAAATGCTAATTTTGTCTGTTTTATATGTTTGCTAATATGCATATGCTGTTAAATTGGGCTATTTTCTGGAAGTTTTACACGACAGCTGATGCCCCTTCCCCAGGAAACACGATCTCATTTATCTGTTAATCTGTTCCTCTGGAATCTATTGGCTTGTTTCAGCCGTATTTGTTAGAGATATTACAAGTATCAGAAGTAATGATGCTTCTGTGATTTGTGAAAACTGGTAACTAGAAGGCAGAAGCCCAAATAAGATCTATTTTGATGGAGAGGAAGGTAGAATTCAGTTATTAGCCAGCCTTCTAGCAGGAACAACAGACATAGCTGTCTGCTATGAAGCCACTGCCTAGACCCCTCACATGCTGATTTTTCCGTGATAGGATTATAGAGTGCATTAATGAGCAAATATTATTGCAGTTAAGGGAAACTCAGATCCATTTATCTTATTGCTCAAGGAAAGTCTTTTAAAAATTCATTCTAGAAATTAAGATAGTCAGAGTTGACCTGTTCTTACTGATTTTGTACTATGTAACTGAGCTCAAGTTCTGCTTAAATCAACATACCTCTCAAAAGGCATTGTGTTGTTTATTTGAAAACGGTATTCTGTGGCTAATCGGTCTTACGGTAGGTAGAGGCTTCTGTGTTCATTTCTAATTTGAATTCAAACATCACCAGTTCACAGAGGGCGACTCTTGAATCTAGCAGGAAAAGGCACAGCCCTTGCTGTCAGGGATGTTTGCTCTGAAAGTTTGCTTACTGTCTTTGATAAACTGGACCAATAGTATAAATAGTCCAAGTTGTACTGGGAGCTTGTGTTTGGTACCTTCTTAGCTTAGTGCCGGATTATTTTTCTGAGCTGTTAGTTACTAGGATGATGTTTTCTGTCCTGCTGTACGTCTATCCACTAACTTGGATTAGGAATGTAGTTGGAGCTTGGGTTGCAAGTTCAGTGATTTATGTTCAGTGTTTTGGATGTAATGGCAGCTTGTGTATGAGGAGGCTCTATCCATATATATGCATTTTATTTTCTTGTATTTCAGGAGCTGTCTTGCTTTGTTACCCGATGTTACGAGGTGGTGGTGAATGTAGTGCATCAGTTGGCTGCTCTGTATACCAGCAACAAGTAATTATTTCCTAAAATACTACATTGATTTTATGTAGCTGAACAGTGTATAAAATATGAATGTTCTGCCTAAGTCATGATAATTTTTGGAATATTGTTGTTTAGAGATATGGGGAGTGCTTTGCTTGTGAAGTTTGGGCTTCATAGGCCACTATGAAGTAGCATTTGGTTTATTTTCAGAAAAAGCAGTGCTTTAACAAGGGGCAAGAATTGTATTTTAATTTTTTCACCCCTCCAAATATGATAGCATCATTCTTCTCAGTTTTATTTGTTGTTTTCACTTTTTTCCTACATTGTAGCACAAGGTAGACTTTTTCTGTATGGTGCTGGATGCGTAGCTTGGACATGGCTTGATTAAATACGCGAGGTGATTTAGTACTTCAAGGCTGAATGTATCAAGGCTACTTCATGTAGCCTTGAAACTGAATTGGGAATGGCCGATATACATGCACAGTTGTGACATCAGCGGTTTGAAGCAGCTGCATGCTGTACACTAAAAAATGCAATATTAAATTTGACCGTAGCACGTACTTTGGTCAGAATTTGAAGTTGGTTTTTTTTTTTTTCTGAAGTTACAATGTTAATGAAGAAGAGCATACCACAAGAAACAAAGAGCACACAGTGATACAGAATTAATAAGCTCTGGATTAAAAAAGGCATTAAAATATTTATTTTATTTACAGGAACGCACCTAAAATTATAGAGACGTCTGGGGTTCATTTTCAGGTGGGAATGATTTGGAGCCCTTTTTCTTCTGTTGATATATGTATGTCTTGATCAGTAATCCTGAGAAAAGTGGTACAACTTTCAATCTAAATCTCCTTTAAGGGTTCTATTTTGTTCATCAGCTTTTTCTGGCCTTTATGTGGAAAGGACTGGTATCACTGTGTCTGTCATTCCAACCTTCTTAGCTGAAAAGTGTTTGCATGCTCCCTTATGGTATACAAGATGTGCTGCTGCTTGCAGACAATTTAAAAAATCCTACCTTCAGTGTCAAACTAGATCAGTGAAGTTAAAGCAGTGCTTGCAGACAAACTAACATTGCTTGTGTCAGTACAAGAAATATGGAATCTTTAAGCTACCAAACCAAGAAATCTCTGATTTAACTCTCTTTAGCTTATGTCTTGTTGTTGGATATGTTGAAAGGAACTGAAATTCTGTATGCTGTGTACTGTATGTGACCACAATAAACTTTTCAATAACTACAGTTCTTTTCTTTTTTCCCCTTTTTTTGTTTAAAAACAGACGATGTATGAGCATCTGGGAGAATTGCTCACAGTCTTAATTACTCTGGATGAAATAATCGACAATCATGCCACTCTGAAGGATCACTGGACCATGTATAAGAGGTGTGTCTCCAAAGGTGTGAAAAATACTCCCACAACATAAAAGATAAAAGCATGTGCATGTGTCTTTGTTCCAAGAAAGTCAGTTTGGGAGCATGGATTTTAGTAGCCCTGAGTTTTCCAAAAATCTTGATGGAGAGCACGGCTAAACTCCCACTTTGTCCTTCTAACGGCACCAGTAGTTTAAGTGCTGAATGTTACACTTCCAATACATGGTTAGCATCTTGACAAATAGTGGTTGGTGGGGTTTAAAATATATTCAATTAGAAATCTCATTTTGCACAGAACTGATCTGAGACTATCCCTATCCGTTTTGATCATGGGCATGGGCATACAGATTAAAGGAAGAAAGCTATCATAAGGAAAAGCTGAAGAGCCAACAATTATCAAGGTTAAATTCATGGAATAATCACTCTTTCATCAAAAACTGGAATAAATGGGAGTAATTCATATGCATATGGCTCATAAAGACCTACTAGGTTTTGAATTTGATGTTTTTTAGTTTTGGAGTTGCTGCTGGGTGCAGATGTGAGCAATTGAAACCTATCCAAAATATAGTGCAGGAAATGATAAAACTGTTAGCATGTTTTAATTGCGTTACTGTGTACATATTCCATGTCTGCTCCTTATAGGCTGCTAAAATCTGTCCATCACAACCCTTCAAAGTTTGCGATTCAGGAAGATAAGCTGAAGCCATTTGAAAAGCTGCTGTTAAAACTGGAATGTCAGTTACTTGATGGAATGATATTTCAGGTAACAAAATTAATGTTCCCCAGTAGGATAGAGGAACCTATTACATTATAGTGAGAGTCTTTTTATGATGTATTCTTTGTTTTTATTTAGTTTTATTCTGGATACAGTGAATTTGGCTCTTACATCTGTGCATGGAAAAAGGCTCTATTGTAAGATCCTTCCTTGCTTTTCTCATCTGCTACAGCTGTGCCAGGCTTTGAATGGTAGCAGTTAATGCTTAACTGTTTTGTAGAATGAAAGGAAAGCAGGCAACTTGGCATTAAGATTGTATTATCAGGGAGCCTGTTTTTCTCCAGAAATTGTAATAGGGGTCAGGCTTACGTGGCAGGGGACAGGATGAGAGGGAATGGCCTCAAGCTCCGCCAGGGGATATTTAGGCTTGAGATTAGGAAAAAGTTCTTCACGGAGAGGGTGGTTAGGCATTGGAACGGTCTGCCAAGGGAGGTGGTTGAGTCACTGTCCCTGGAGGTGTTTAAGGTTAGGGTAGACGAGATGCTTAGGAGCATAATTTAGGGGTAGACGAGGTGCTTAGGAGCATAATTTAGGGATTGGTGAGAATGGTTGGACTCGACGATCCGGTGGGTCTCTTCCAACCTGGTTATTCTGTGATTCTGTGATTCTGTGGCATAGGTCCAATTTATTTTAGCTGCAAGCTAAGGTCTCCTCTTAAAAATACGTAACCTTTGTCACGTATTTTGTCTCATTCCTAGCATATGAGACAAGTAGCTGTCATTAGGTACCACTTCAGTGATGTGTACATGTATACCCCCACAACATGTGGTTGTACAGGTGGATTTAGGTACAAGAAGCACTTTCTTTTAGAAAAGTGTGTATTTAAGACTGAAATCTTTTCTATTAAATAATTTAATTATAGTTAAGAAGATCCATATGTTATGAAGTTTAAGACTAACTTCAAGTGCTATGTGATAAATCAGTGTTATCATGCAGCATTCTCTTGCAAAATCAGTTTTATTTTAAGGTCCAAAATTCATGGCATTATCATTATTATTCATGGCATTATCATTATCATTCAGCCTGGAGAAGAGGAGGCTGAGGGGAGACCTTATTACTCTCTACAACTACCTGAAGGGAGGTTGTGGAGAGGAGGGAGCTGGCCTCTTCTCCCAAGTGACAGGGGACAGGACGAGAAGGAATGGCCTCAAGCTCTGCCAGGGGAGATTTAGGCTTGAGATTAGGAAAAAATTCTTCACGGAGAGGGTGGTTAGGCATTGGAACGGTCTGCCCAGGGAGGTGGTTGAGTCACCGTCCCTGGAGGTGTTTAAGGTTAGGGTAGACGAGGTGCTTAGGAGCATGATTTAGGGACTGGTGGGAATGGTTGGACTCGACGATCCAATGGGTCTCTTCCAACCTGGTTATTCTGTGATTCTGTGATTATGCTCTCTTTTTTATTTATTTATTTTTCCCTTTTTGGTCAGGCCTGTATAGAGCAACAGTTTGATTCTGTAAATGGTGGAGTGTCAGTGACGAAGAACAGCACGTTTGCTGAAGAATTTGCTCATATTCTTCGCACGACTTTTGCACATGTTGAAGCCAAACTTGGTAATGCAAGCTCATGCTTTTCCTGCCAGCTCTGCTGTTTCTAAAAGTGTTTGTACTGCCTGTCTGGAAGTAGGATTCACAAAGGGATATTTTTTTCATGTATTTCTCTAGGTGAACCTTCAGAAATTGACCAGAGAGATAAATATGTGGGCATCTGTAGCCTCTTTGTACTGCATTTTCAGATTTTTCGGACCATAGACAAGAAATTTTACAAGTCATTGTTGGATGCCTGTAAGAAGGTGAATGCTTTATTCTTTTGTCAATAATTGAGATGGGGGAAAAACTTCAATAATGATGTAGATAATTTTCTTAGTTGTATAGCATAGCAAAGACTTAGGAAAAGAAAGAGCACTATTTACCAAAACAGGCCAAAAAAAGTATGAATATTTTCCTGTTTTTTGTAATTTTGTTCTACCCTATTTTCTTTCAAAGATGCTCTGAAACCTGTTCACTCACTTAGCAGCATTGTAAATAACTTGAAATTACCATTGAAGTCTTTCTTCTTAAGATTAATGTAGCACTGAGGACAAAACATTTAATTATGAGTATTATGAGACTCAATAAGCGGTTAGGTTTTTGACCTTGCTTATAAACACATATTTTGAAGATCTCCAAGTCCGAATGTGATTAGGGCTTTCTCATATTGGGCAATATTAAGAAATTATTAAATAGTACTGTTTAGAATCATAGAGGGTGGTAATAGCTTTGCCTGTTGTTAGTGGATCTTTCTTAAGGAAGAAACCTTTTTTGATGGGAGTGTAATACTTTGTAGGAACTAGTTATGCAGAAATAAACAGAATAATGTGTCATGGTTCAAAAGAAGCGCAGGAAACATGCCTGGTGTATTTGTTGTAATTATGATTATTCCTACTTGCAATATTTATTTATTTATTTATTTATCCCCAGGTACCAGCTATCACATTGACTGGTAACATTATCTGGTTTGCTGACAACTTTCTCATTCAGAAGATACCAGCTGCTGCCAAACTTCTGGACAAGAAAAGTATTCATACAGTTAAAATGCAAAGGGAAAACTTTCTACAGCAGAAGGCACAGTCACTTACCAAGTATGCGTCCTAGATACTGCTTCATGGTGATGTTTGGCAAATGATTTATGAACATGTGGGTTTCTTCATTCAGCGTACTGGCATGTTGCGTAGTGTTGCTCAGTGGTGTTAAACAGCTTTTCCATTTCACTGCAGCAGTATGTGTGGGTTAGTGTTGCCGGAAAAGCGTTGGTCCAAACAAAGCTTTTTTCATGTCATGGTTCCAGAAAAATGTGGATTATATCACCAAAATAACAAAGTTCCTTGCAGTTCTAAATATTGGATTGTTTCAGTTATTTTTACTTACACACTTTCAACTTTGAAGTTTTTTAAACTAGTGTCTAGTAACCTGAGATGCTTTGTCTTCTGTTAGGGCTCTCTACTTTGTATGTGTTTAGGGAGATGAGTTGATAGGTTTTTTCTCTGCTCGCTGATGATGCTTCCTTTGCAAGCTTTTCTTTCTGCATGACTGTTTGAATTGCTTGTTTAATGGTCTTTGAAATTGTCTGTATTTGAAAAGGCTTCATTGTTTTGTACTCTGCATGTGGTATGCGGGTCACTTTCTTCTCTATATTCTTTCTGAAATACATTTAAAGATGAGGGGTTTTTTTTTTAATTATTAGTCTTATGAACAAGTGTGCTACACTGCGTAGGGAGATAAGAGTGCTAAGGTTTATGTTTATGTTGCAGACTAATAAGATGGAATATGAGGTCTGTGGACTAGAAGCAAGAACTTAGATTTTGCAGGTGGTCTTCCAACCCTGTTTACAAGCTGACAGAACTGAGTTGGAGAGGAGGGCAGGGAAGAGGCGGCAGCTCCATCTCTGGCAGATAATTTTCACTACTGCCCTGTTTCTATTTCAGTCTGCCTCTTCCTGATTTACATCCTACATCCATAGGAAGAGTTGAGACCTCTAACTGAATTATTTCCTGGGCTTTAATTGCTGGGTGGGGCATAATTGCACAGCTGCTTTGCTTTTTGTCTTGGGCAGTGGTACAAGGCAGCTCTTAAGATTAAGAAAAGTTTGAAAAAGATCTATGTATCCATGGATGTTTTGAGGATATTGTAATACAGTGCAGACTTTGCATCTGCTGATTTGAATTCTGCCAAGAACTTTTTCTTGCTTTTTTTACAAATTCATAGAATGAATCATAGAATGGTTTGAGTTGAAAGGGACCTTAAAGATCATCTAATTCCAACTGCCCTGCATAGGATTCTTGGAATTGCCTTTGCTAGTTGGACTGTTGTCTTAAATATGAATATGCTTTAAAGTGTAATTTTTTTATGCCATAATCAATGATCTGAATGCATTCCTGCGGTAAGTGCTACAGTAAATAGTATTGCAGTGTCACAATTACGTAGAATGGAATAAATAGCAGTTTTTAAAGTGAACTCTTATTTAAACATTTAAACTGGTTAATTAATCCAAGCAGTTCAACTTCTGGACAGTTATGTTATTTAAGAGCAATCCAGTTTGGCATTGATGTAATGACAAGTTTTTTATATAAATAAAAAAAGTAAAAAAATTCAGACTCTGAAGAAAAAAAACCATAAGTGTGGGACATTTTTGTCTCCTATTTAAAACAGATTCTAGCAGTTTTATTTACTGTTTTAATTTAAGGAATATATAGCATATGTACTGCGAAGAGAACCATTTGTTCTCTTGGATGATAGATAGTTTTGATTCTTTGGGGTATGTTTGTAGAGATAGAATTGACAGACTAATCCTTACCAATGCAGAATTAAAATGTTAATGAGTGTGAGGTGTTGATACCTTGGAGAATGGGGAGTTATTACTTTGGAGACTGAAGATTTAACATATTTTTCCCTTTAAAAAGAGAAAAGAAAATCTTCCTTCTTATTATTTGAAATGAGCAACATTGTTTCCTTTTCCAGAGATATGCAGTCGTATTATGTTTTTGTGAGCTCATGGATGACAAAAATGGAATCTATCTTGTCAAAGGAGCAGCGCATGGATAAGTTCACAGAAGATCTTTCTAACCGCTGCAATGTCTTCATCCAGGTGTGCAATCTTTTAATTTGGTGATACAGCAAATGATGCAGCAAACTAAATATTTTAGTGCAAGTTATTGAACATAACATTGTTTTACAATGTGGGAATTCTTCTAAAACTGTAAACACCCCATAGATATTCTTTTAGGTAAATCTGTAAAAGGTACTTTCATAAGGCGTGTGAGGGAAGCAAATCTTAACTAAATATTCAGTGGCTAAATTTTTGAATTTCTTTCTTTAAGGAAATCAAGAGAGCTTCATTTCCTCTGTAGTAAAGGTTTTGACTTCTATTCCTTTTGAGTCGGTCACAAGATAGAGAAGTTTCACTGGCACAGTGTCTGGCTTAGTTTTATTTAGCACAGTACATATTCCAGTAAAGGTTTTATATTGTTTCATTTTGCTTTCCCTAGTGTTGGTACTTGCAAGTATCTTACTACGTTCCAAGGCAGCTGGTTTTCTTTTGGCCTACTAACAGCATGTAGTCTTAATGTAAGATGCACCTTATTTCTGAATTGTTTTTTTGCTAATTTTGATACATGTCTGTCTGCCTGAAGGAAATCTGAGGGGAAAGGTATGTGATAGATATCTAAAGACATACATGTATTAGGATCTGTGGGTTTTATTTTAGAAATATTTGCAGTGCACTTAGGTAAAACTTACTCTGTAGCAAGCTGAGTTTCCTAGACCACTTGCTGACTTTTCTTAGTTTATTTTTCTATTGCTACTACTTTTCCTTTGAAATAAGTTGAATAACATTTTTGTCATGCCATATGTAATCAACATTGTATTTAAAAGCTTAGCATACACTGATTTTGAAATGATTGCCTTTTTTTTATTATGGGATGGACAGTTCTATTTAGACAGTGTAGAACTGTATAATAGTATTAGTGTGTTTATCCCACAGAATTGGGAAGTTCTCATTTGTGGGCTTTTTCTTTATTTGATAGGCTCTTTTTTGGGGGAAGGGGAACTGTTTGCTGGGTTGGTTTACAATACATCTGAAATTATTAGATCTTGAGGCTGTGTGATAAATTCTGACCTATATTTAGTGTGAATGACTGTAGAAGAGGTTAATGATCAGGTGATCTAATGACTTGTAGGCAGTTTCATACTGTCTGCACAATAAAAGGATCTCGTTGAGCTTTGGAATCTCAGGCTTGATTATTTGGCAACCTGATAGGTTCTGTAATGTGAAGAAGCAAAAGTTAGTTCTGTCATGTATGAACAAAAACCAGAGATGACTTATTTGATTGATACGTTGTGAAAAAAAAAATCTTTTTCCCTTTTGTGTATTTTGTTGTAGGGTTTTCTTTATGCATACAGTCTTAGCACTGTCATTAAAACTACAATGAATCTCTACATGTCAATGCAAAAACCTATGACTAAAACCTCAGTGAAAGCTCTATGCAGACTTGTAGAACTTTTGAAGGTAGGTCACTGGATGAAGACTGTTTATTTGGTATGGGCCTTTATGGGGAATATTGACCAAATGCCACATATTGACATCCCCTTCTTCCCCTCAAGAAAAACCCAACCAACCCACAGTGGCACAGGGATATGTTGGGGTTTTTTTGCATGGATTCTTGTTTGAGACTGGATTTGTTAGAGATCGGGAGCTTTGGGAGGTTAGAACTGATTTAACTTGTAACTGCCTTCCTTAGTTGATGTTACAAAATGATTGAGGTTGGAAGAGACTTCTGGAGTTCATCTGGTCCAACCTGCACCCTGCTCAAGCAAAGCCACCTAGAGCAGATTGCCCAGGACTGTGTCCAGATTACTTTTGAATATCTCCAAGTATGGAGAATTCACGGTCTCTTTAGGCAGTCAGCCTGTTCCAGTGCTTTGATCAGCCTCAGAAGTAAGAAAGTGTTTCCCAACATTCAGAGGGAACCTCCTGTGTTTCAGTTTGTGCCCATTGCCTTTTGTCCTGTCACTGGGCACCTCTGAAAAGAGCCTGGCTCACTCTTCTTTGCATCCTCCTTTCAGATATTTATATACATGGATAAGATTCCTGCCCCTAAGCCTTCTCTTCTCCGGGCTGAGCAGTCCCAACTCCCTCAGCCTTTCACCATCTGTGAGATGCTCCAGTCCCAAAATTAACTTTGTGGCCCTCTGTTGGACACTCTCCAGCATGTTTATGTCTGTGTTGTACTGAGGAGCCCAGATTTGGACACGGTAATCCAGGTGTGGCCTTGCTAGTGCTGAATGAGGGGAAGGATCCCCTCCCTCAGCCTACTGGCAGTACTTTGATGCAGCTAAAGATACTATTAGCCTTCTTTGTGACAAGGGCACACTGCTGGCTCACATTCACAAAAGGATACCTAGATCCTTTTCTACCAGGCTGCTTCCCAGCTGGTTAGCTCCCAGTGCATCCTGGTGTATGGGCTTCTTCCTCCCTGGATGCAACACTTCGCCTTCTCCTGGTATTTTTTCCAAGAGAAAATTACTCTGTTTTAAGATAGCTTCAGAAAGCAATGTGAAATAGAGCTGAATCATTTAAAAAAACAAACTAAAAAACCCCAACAAAACTTACGTCATGGTCTTGAAGCATTTTTTACACTCCTGAATAATTTTATTTTCTCAGTTTCTAAGGGTTAAATGCAACTGCTTGTAAGAGCACATTACAAAGTGGAAAGAGTCTGTGTTTGCCTTGTGGATGAGTCCATTAGCACAAAGCCGAATTCTAAAGGCACCAGTTTGGGTAACTCCATGAATTATTGTGTTTTGGCATCGACTTTAGGCAATACAACACATGTTCTACCGAAGAAGCATGGTTGTGGCAGATTCTGTGACACACATCGCTCAGCATCTGCAATATCAGGCTCTCCGTGCTATTTCTGTAGCCAAGGTACGTAACGTAAGTTCTAGTAATTAATCTCCCTAGCTACATGTTTAAAAAATAACTTAAAATATTTTTCTTACTTTTGCAAAATCTGTAGTGTTGCTCTATCTTAATTGACAGATGTACAAGCTTTCTAGTAGGTCAGAGCTTTGTCCTAGAAGCTGTACAGCATAGATGGCTATTTTTGACCATGAATGAGTCCTCTCTTCTTCTAAAGTGCTGCATCTGTTGTCATGTGCCTCTTGTGTTCTTTTTAGGTTTTTTCTAGTGGTTTTCGTAAGCTGACATTTTCTTACCTCTTTTCTGATGTACATTCGTAAAGCAATCTGTTTTAGGTCTAAGCAAACAGGCTGTTCTTTATTTAAATCTCTGCTTGGCGAAGTAAGTAGTAGTGATTAATACATGATGGCTTACAGGAATCTAACGAGGCACTATTTTGCTGTAGGGCAAATTAGCTTCTGATGGTGAGACAGTAATATCTATGTAGTATATATTTCTTTAAATAAAATCACTTTACTACAAATTTTGCATATCAAATCTTGAGTTTCTCAATTCAGGCCAAGTGGGAAAATGAGATTTTAGTATACCTGTTCTGATGTCTAGTGACTGTTTATTCTTTCATCACATTCAGTAGCAGAAATATAAAAGAGAAACTATTTATATCAGTGCAGCTATTAAGTTTTTCCTTTTAATTTTTTTGCTTTGAGCATGTTCACAGAAAAGGGTTACAGTTTCAGCAGTAAACTTGTGGTTTTGAAGTTTGTTTGAAATTTGGCTGTAATCTCAGTTTATGTATTTGGGGTCTTCCATATTTTCTAGCATAAGCAAAAACCAAAAAAAGTTGTACTTCTGAAAAGCTGAGATAGATACATATCAGGAGTAGCATGACCTGAAGTGCCAAGCTTCAAAGCTACTAAGAAAAGCTTTTATCTTCAAAAAAGCAGTCCACATTTACGTAGATAACTCATAACCTTTTCAAATTATATCTATAATTACATTATTAATTATTTATAAATACATAGAAATATGCTGAGACTTGTAAATTAAATGGATATCAAAGAGAACACATCTGTGAACAATTCTTGATGTTTCAACTACTCAGAAAATATCAGGCAAATGCTTGTAAATTTCATTAGTACTAAACATTTTTTTTATCTGCTCAACGTTTTTTCTAGGTCCTGTAAGGTCTTATGTGTGTACCTAACGTAGCCTTAGCATATAAGGTTAGGAGCTTTAGACAGAACATGCTTTCTCAGAATCAGAGGAGGTTTGCTTTAACTCTTTCATGAATCTCTAGCTCCTATGAGTTATGCTGCTGATTGCAAGTACACCTGTGAATTCAACTTTTTACCCACCTGACATTAGTTCCCTTCATTTATTCATGCAGATGTTTTTGTGCTTAATCTTTCTTATTAGAATTTGTAGAAAATTGCAAGTTATTGTTATTACTGTGGTTATACGTTGTCTGCCTATTCAACTGCAAACTGGATTTTGTGACTAACAACAAGGGGTCACTGATTAAAAAAGAATTTAAAAATTCAATTAGATATACCTTAGAACTAAAAATGGCCTGCAGTCACATGCTGCTTACATGCCATTTGTGCACAGTGTGACCTGACCAATATTCGTGCTGACTCACATGTGTTCCAGGTGTATAGACAGGTAATATCACTGAATTGACAAAGCAAATCTGAATTCGGTTAGCTGTGTTCACAAAACATAATTTCTTTGCAGAAATGCTCAATTTATGACAAGTCCATAAGCTTGGGAAAGAGAGGAAAGCTATTACTATTTGGGCTTAGGTAACTTTTCTCTGATTTTCCATGTCTTTCTGTCATCAAGAAAAGAGTAATTTCTGATAAGAAGTATAGTGAGCAACGCCTGGATGTCCTCTCTGCTTTGGTGCTGGCTGAGAACACCCTTAATGGGCCAAGTACAAGACAGAGGCGACTAATTGTTTCCCTTGCACTTAGTGTGGGAACACAGATGGTAAGTGTTACGATTGTTCCAGACCTTTGTTTGGTGTAATACCTCTTAAAGAAATATAATCTTGTCTTTTTTTTTTTTTTTTTTTGCACAGAAAACTTTTAAGGATGAAGAGCTCATTCCCCTTCAGTTAGTCCTGAAAAAACTAGACTTGATCAGTGAACTTATAGAGAGGTAAGCAGTGGCATGCGATACACAGAATGTAGTGTCGTATTGCTGGGGGAGCTGGATCTCCACTGTGCAAATGGGCAAAATCCAGTAGCTGCATGCTGGTGATGATTTTTGCATGTGTTGTAGACCACAAGTGGATAGAAGAAATTCCAGAGCTAAGCCTGAAGGTCACTGGTCTTCGGGCAAGTCGTGTTTTACCTCACTGCTGCCAATTTGACGATTCATTAGTCTTATGGTTTAGAAATTCCATCACTTTCTTGAATGACTTGGCTTTATGTTAGGCTAAAGTCTTCCTCTTAACCCAAATATTGTAAGTTAATACCAATCTGTTTGGGAGATCAGATTGTTAGTTCCCATGTGACACTGTGTTTTGCTGCTGTTCAGTTCCGCTGGAACTACAAGTCACATAATACTGGCCATCTGAAAGCCAAGGGAATATCTTGGTTCTGGACATACTTTATGCAGAGACACAAACACCTTCAGTGGATGACTCATGGGATAATTTCCTGGGATAAGTGTGGTATGCAGGTTTATATCAGGAGAGGCCTCATTCTCTTTTTACTTAGAAGAGAAGCTTTGACCTCTGGGTTACTAATTGCATACAATAAGAAAAAAGTTATTTAGGATTTTGCTGTAAGGTAAGGTTTAATTCTTTCAGAGAGTAAACCTTTCTTTTAAAGCAGGTGCCTTTTTTTATAAGTAGTGGAAAACAAGAAAGAAAAAAAGTTCTTTAGTAAGGAACTTTCTTTTGAAGGGCAATGCATCTGCAACACTAACGATGTAAAACTTAGGCTTGAAAAGCAATTACCTCTTTCTTTTCAGCACACTAAAATAAATATCACTATGTTGGAAGAATAGCTTCTTCCAATTCTGTGTCTAATAAGTAATCTTGTATTCTAGAGTTCGAGCACAATGTGACTGTTGTTTCTTATACTGGCATCGAGCAGTCTTTCCAATCTATTTAGATGACGTGTATGAAAATGCAGTTGATTCTGCTAGATTGCATGTAAGTAATAATGTTAGTTACTTCGTTTAACAATCTGCTGTAGTGGGAGGGATTCAGAGGAGGAGAGGATAAAGCTTCGACTGAAACTCTTGAGGAAAATGCTAAAAAAAATATATATCAAAAACCCAGGCAAGAGTTACTACAGAACAAACAATTTCTTCTCAGTCTTAGACTATATAAAATTCTTTGTTCCAATCTAATTAATGTATACCTGTTAGATTGCTCTAAAAATCTTAGGTTGCTGTTGTTAACTCTGAGTCTCTGTGTCTGTCTGTCTCTCTGTTCCTCTCTTCATTCATTCTAGTTTGAAATGAACATCTTTTGCTAGAGTTGAGCGTTCAAAGCCTTTGTTCTACATTGTGTGGTTATGTATTTCCAAAGCACATATTGCTATTTTCGGTGATGTTGTGTGGGGTAGTTAATCGTGCAGCATTTTTCACCCCCATATCTCCCTTCCTCCCTCTGAAGAATCAAGTATTTGCTGCAGTAGTGAATCATGCTTTGGCATGTTAATCCTGATAAAAAAATCAATCATCTGTTCCAGTGTTGTGCATGCCATGGTCAATTACAGTGCTGAAATAATCATAATGCAAATAATTTCAGAAAAATAGCTAATAATTTTGACCTTCCAGTAAATGGATCAGCAGTAACTAAATACTTCAGATGAACGTATTAAGGACAGGAAATTTCAGTAGGGTTTATGAAGTCTAATTTCAATAAAAGTGGGAAGACTGGTGATTTTGATTTGTTTGTTGGTTTTGAACACTGTTTGGGATGCTGTTGACATGTCTGTCGATCTGTGGGCTAAGCAAAATATTTTCTTTTTTCAGTATATGTTTAGTGCATTACGGGACTGTGTACCTGCTATGATGCATGCAAGACACTTGGAATCTTATGAGGTGCTTCTGGAATGCTATGACAAAGAAATCATGGAAGTGCTTAATGAGGTAATTGGTTGTGAATGGAAATTAAAGGCAACACTATATTTGGAATATCTTTTAGGCCATCTATTGTACCAAACTTGAGTCCAGCTATGGGCTTGATCTCAAAGGTATTTTCAAACCAAGCGGTTCTATGATATGATCTATAAAAATAGCATAGAGACCTTTGAGATTGGTGTGAAGTATTTTAATAAATAAGAAACTGTTCACTGATGATTTTGGTCACTGAAGACCTGTTGTTAGTGGTGCCTGTGTTGGCTGGGAGCATGAAAATACTACACTCCAAATTACATAAATTGGCAGAACCTCAGTTACAGATTTGGCTGTGCAGACAAAGGAGTGCTTTTTGCCAGATTAGCTTCTGCTTGTATGAATGTCTGAAATAATTACCACTGTTCTTGTTATGTATGCATAGCTTTTAGTAGTGAAGGCTCTGTAAGTGTAGGTGGCCTCTTTAGTGAATTATTATCTAGAATTACGAATGATGTTTGACAGAAAATGTGAATTCAGATTTCCCAAATCCTAGTTTTAACCTTTGAACCGCCCTTTTTGTTTGACTGGTTTGAAACCAAACATTACATATTCTGCAGAAAATGAGGCCAAACTGCTTACTGCAAGATACTTTTTCTCTGAGTTGGGTCTTATTATCATCTAGGTTGATAGCGCTAAGCCTGGCTCTGCTTAAGATATGAAGCGATAATACTTCAGTTTCAGTTCCTGCATGGCTAAACACTTACGTTTTGTGAACTTTTTCTTGCTATTGTGTATTAGAACAGGAACATAGGAATTAAATATCCTTCTGGTTCCCAAGTTCTGATCCACTTTACTTGTGTGGTCCTGCCAAAGCAAACCTATCGTAATGAGTTTAATGTCTTTTATGTGTAACAGAGTGTCATAATTGGACACTGAAGGTGACTTTTTTTTTAATCTGTCTGAGTAGCACTTGATGGACAAATTATGTAAAGAGATAGAAAAGGACCTGCGCTTATCAGTTCATACACACCTAAAGCTGGATGACAGAAATCCCTTCAGAGTTGGTATGAAGGATCTAGCTCACTTCTTTTTTCTGAATCCAATACGTTTTTTCAATCGATTCATTGACATAAAAGGTAAGGGGTTTTCTTGATTCTATTACTCTCACATCCATTACTCTGTGGATTAGTATGTCTTTTAACTTCTTTTCATACTTCCTTAACTAAATAGGTAGTATTATTTTAGTTCATCCTTTTTTATGTTTACAGCTTATGTAACTCACTATTTGGACAAGACCTTCTACAACTTAACAACCGTAGCTCTTCATGACTGGGCCACCTACAGTGAAATGAGAAACCTAGCGACTCAACGTTATGGTTTAAGTATGACTGAAGCACACCTTCCCAGCCAGACTTTGGAACAGGTACAGTGCCTACAGGATATGAATATCATTTGTTCTGTTACACTGTCGTACTAGCTAACTATCCAAAGGACTGAGTCGCTGAAATGATAACACCCAAGAGTAGAGAACTGTTTGGAAAAAGTGGCCTTTAACTTGTTGATATCTGAGACAGGGTCTTTGGAGATAATGTGAAATTAACTGGTATCATTGTGGAATATCGTTCATTCTTTAACATACAATTTAGTAAAATGAAATTTGGTTTACAAATTCAGAGACTGTTCTCTTGAAAATTCAATATTAGCAATTTGGCAGGCAGTGTATTGGAATACAACTGTCACAAGTCTGGAATGACCTTTAAAAGTTTGGTCTCTTCCCTGGTCTATTGGTTGCATCTCAGCAAGTTCTGCTTAGTGATCATCAGAAGAAATTGTTTCACAGGCCGTACATCTAGGACATTGGGACATCTGTGCTTAGCTTAATGGGAGAGTGACTGAGAAACTCCTAGAAACTGCTGAACGTGGTTACATATGGCGTAAAGTTGTAGTTTCAGTGGGTTAATGAAGGTGTTTGCTGTTACAGGGTTGGTGTGAAAGAAATACAACTTCTGTATTTCAAAAGACTTTCTTTCAATAGTTCTAGTATCTTGTGTATATTTGGCAGTTAGCTTCATTCCCTGCTTTGGGTCAGCACATTGGCAAAAGCCCTTAAAAATACAGCCTCTTTTTTTCTGTTGTACATGATGGATGTGTCTTCCTAATTTGGAAGAGAGTGTAGAACAAAGAACTCTGGCTAGTTCTTGGTACTGGGGTGCTGTGGATTAGTTTCTGTTTCTTTCTGTGGCTTTTTATTGGCAATGTTTGGCCATCATATTGTTATTAAAAAAGAAAAAAAATCGTTTCACAGCACTGATTTCATAACATCCAATCTGATATGAGCTTTACTTCAAAAGGAAAGCACTTCACGCTCCATTCACCCCCTGGTCCCAGCAGAATTCCAGTAAAATCCTTGGCACAACTGGAATTAGAGTGTATAGATTAAATCCTCTCTATGCACTAAAGGGAATCCTTCAAGCAATACAATCGAAAAACTTAAATGCAAAACTTCAGTCTCCTAGAGCGGTTGAGCAAAACAGTATCGAAAAGTAGGTAGTTGCTTATATCCCCATAGAAATCAGTGAGTCTAGAGAAATCTCTAAGACAGAATTTCATTTTCTGGAATCTGAGAATAGCCAAATCTGAATTTTGTTCTATTTTTTTTAATTAGGATGTGTGAAATAGACTGGAGGATTCCTTATTTTAATAGAAGTTCAAAAAAAACCAGGCAGAAGTGTAAATTTTACAATGTGAACTGAGCTGCTTCTTCTCTAAACATTATCTTACTGACACTGAACAAAAATTGTTGAGAGAGTCTTCATTTTGCAAAGTGAAATGCTTTCAAGTGACTACAGAGATAGTATTTGCATCCTTTAGTGGTTAGGCATGTCAGTATTTCTTGAGAATCTTTATCATAGTAAGACTCAATCAATAATACTGTTTCAGGGACTGGATGTCTTGGAAATCATGAGAAATATTCATGTTTTTGTATCCCGCTACCTCTACAACCTGAATAATCAGGTAAGGTATATCGTATGCTCTTTCCTAGATTTGGCTCTGATTTGAAGGGATTGAGAAGTGCAGAGTAGAATACATGTAAGAAGACCCAGGCTGAACATAAATAATAACAAATTATAAAGTAGCTATTGCTGCTCTAGAAAAAACATCTTTGTTTGTGATGTAGATTAAGTCTCGGAGGATGTTCTCTAAGCATATTTTGAGTATGGTATGCCAGTAGGATCACTCCGTGTCAGATGTTCCAGTAGAGGGAGCAAAGATAATTGGCTTCTACATAAGGACATACTCTGTATGTGACGTTTTCAATTTGAAAAAAGGATGTCGGAAAGTAGGTTATTAGAGAGATAAACATGGTGAATAACATGGAGAACATGTACAGGGAACAACCATTTGTGGCTTCTTGCAGTGTGAGAACTGGGGGTCCACCACGAAAATGAGCAGCTTCCTTAAAGAAAAAGAAGTACTTCTCACAGCACATTGAGGAGTGAAACTCATTGCCATGGCATATAATGGGACCAAAAGTTAAAACAGGTGCCAAAAGAGTTTAGATCAATTAATGTAGGATATAGTCTCAATAATTATGAGAGCTTGTGTATATCATCTGCCTTGGAGTTATTGAGTCACTGCCTTGCAGAAGTAGGAAGGACCTAGGAGATAAAGTTTATTGTATGCCTGGTGTATTTTCTTGGTTCTTTCCCTCATCACTGGATATTAGCGGCTCTTAGAAACAGGATATGGGCTACCTAGATTGATAATTTCTCACAGAACCAGTTTGAGGTAAATAACTTTATTTGCCCATGTCACCTTCCAGATCTTCATTGAGAGGACAAGTAATAACAAACACTTGAACACTATCAATATCCGACACATTGCTAATTCGATTCGAACACATGGAACAGGAATCATGAACACAACAGTGAGTATATTTTGCATGGCTGGATTTTTTAATAGTGCACATAACCTTTCAAACCCTTGCGTCTCATAGTGGTTTATTTGGTTATGCAGTTTTAATAAGCAATAATAATGTTCTGTGAGTATTAAAACATCTGTTCTTGCACATGACGAATCAATATCGCAATTGCAATGCTTTTAATGATGTCTGTAGTGTAGGTAGTGGTCATTTTAACCAGTGGAAAGTTCACATCTTTGCAAGGTAGACAGCTGTGGCCTGCCTGCTGCAGCAGGAGTATCATTGTAGTTCTCAGATTTTTTTTTTTGAGGTTGATGATTTCCAATCTGCTGCTCAACTTTTCTGCCTCTTTGCTGTTTTCTTTCTCATTCTTCTGTCTCTATCAAAAACAAAAGAGGAATTTGTTGAAATATTGAACATTACTTCAAAGTGGAAAGGATTAGAAAAATAAGGTTTTCATGCTTTCTTGCACTGTTGGAAATCACTTCCCTTGCACTATTCTTCTGAGAATGATTTATTACTGGCATAGTTATTCTTGGGGACTTAAGTAACTCAAAAACAAAAAAGAAGCTGTTTCTTGAATTATTTCCTGATGTTGTAGATGTATTTGCTTCAGGTTGTGAGTAAAGTTGTTTATGCAGACGTGAGAAGTAATTGAGATATGTAGGGTAGAATTGTGCTTCTCCCTTGTGGTAGAGTGTTATAAAAAACTTTTGGGGAAGTGAAAAGGTGTGTCAGAAGGTTATGAAGGTTCCACAGTGTGACTGAGGAAGTTGTGCTTGTCTGCCCTTTTCAACTTGAAAAGTTTGTATTGCTTCAGGACAGTTACAGGATATTCCAGACATAAATTAATGGCTCTGTAGGGCAGTTCATTGAACTAAAATAGATAACTTGTCCTTTGGTCCCTCTGCCCTTCCTGGAAGAGAGTAGGCCTTCCAGGTGAAGCACTGTATTTATTATTTTAAAGCAGTGAAATTAAAGATAAATTGAGAATAACAAATTGAAGTAAACTGAGTAGAAGGTTCTATTTTTGAAAGTTACTTCATCGTAAATGCAAATTACTCTGGAAACTACTGAAACTGGTTAGATGCGCTTCTAACTTTGCTGACTTTCTTGATTTGACTTTTTTTTTTCTTTTAGGTAAACTTCACTTACCAATTTTTGAGGAAAAAGTTTTATATTTTTAGCCAGTTTATGTATGATGAACATATCAAATCTAGACTTATCAAAGATATCAGATTCTTCAGGGAAGTCAAGGATCAAAATGACCACAAGGTACAATATTTTTTGAAGGAAAGTAACTTGGCTAAAAGAAGTGCTGCTTTCGTGAGACTGAAGGTGCACCAAACCATAGCATTCCTATTATTTAAACATGTATTTCCAGACAAAATGATAGCTTTTATCCTAGAAAAACTCAGTGTTACAAATGTATCCAGGATGGATTTGTTTCATGCTAATAGCCCTGTAAATATGGGGTTGGCTAGAGTAATTCTCTTAGTGACGCAAGAGCGATGATTTGATGGAATGATGGTCTGCTAAATGTTCTAAACTTCTGGTCCAAACTATGCCTGACAGTTGTTGTCAGTTTTGAATAATAAGATTATTGAAATTGAATCCAAAATAATGTAAATATATTGCACTTATTCCAGTATGTCAGGATTTGGGGACTAAAGTCTTGACTTTCCATGCTGGAAAACTGCTTTCTTGAAAATGAGTCACAATGTATTTAGTGAAATAAACTGCTAGTTTTGTGTGTGTTGAGACCTTATTTCTTTTGGGAGTACTTTCTTATTCACAGTAAGAATTCGGTTTCTCTTTTCAGCTTGCAGAAATGACTTAGGCAAATGACTTTTGCAAGCTAATGTAGACTGGCAGGTGTATAATTTCTTAACAAAAATGCAATTTCAATTAGAATTGTATAGACATGGTGAAGTTGTGTTTTGGGTTTTTTTTTAAGTCTAGGTAATTATTCTTATTAATTATTCTAAAATATTTTTCTAGTATCCCTTTGAAAGAGCAGATAAATTCAACCGTGGCATCAGAAAACTTGGAATAACCCCGGATGGCCAGAGCTATCTTGACCAGTTCAGACAACTCATAAGTCAAATTGGTATGAAATGCTATCTAAGACAACATTATATATGTTATTAAATGAAAGAGGTCTTCATAGCCTAGTAACCAAACTTTTAGCTCAATCTAAAACTAGATTTAACTTCAGTCAGATGGAAAGTGCTTCACTTGTATCACATGTGAAATATTCTTGTCTAATGACACAGAAATGGCCCTTGCACACATCTCCATCTCAAATACAGCTACAGCTTGCATAGATGCTGGCTCGCTTTTAAGTTCATCTTTTCTTTATGTTGTGGAAGTGACTTTGAATATATTTCCCTGTAAAAAAATAGTGAAGTTCATGTATTGCAGAAAAAGGTCATGTATCCAGCTAAAATAACTTTGAGCTATGCATAATAATACTATGGTGTTTTCAGCCATTGATGCTGTAGATGCACAGGACTGATCTGAACCTGCATATGTTTAATGTGTCCAGTGAAAAGACTTTGTAGTATTTGGCCTTTATGCTATTGTGAAAGTGAACATATCTCGCTGGGGGATGCATTTGCATTTTATTTCTCTTCTGATACTAGTGTTCAGCATAACTTTCTAAACTTGGCTTTCAGAATGATTTCTTTGCCAAAGCCATGTAACAACTTCAGTGTACATTTCAGAGCTTATAGGTGTTTTGAATAGTGCATGTATATATTTAAATAATAACAAATTACTTCCTTGTTTTGTTCTTTTTTTACAAGGCAACGCTATGGGTTATGTACGAATGATAAGATCTGGTGGACTTCACTGCTGTAGCAGTGCCATTAGGTACTTCCACAAGTATTTCATTTTTCTCTTTGCTCCTTCTCATTCCTTTTCTCCCTATTCATTCTGATATTTCCTAGGTTATTAGACATACCTCATAAATTTTGATTAAAAAAGTCCATGCCTTTATGCCTTTGTTGAAGTGGGATTATCAAAAAACAGTGCTGGAATTCAGGACTGTACAATCATTGCCGTAAAACACCAAAAATCAGGCATTGTATGGGAAAGCACTGCAGAAGAATTAATAGAATGTACATCTAGATCTTTTATCATTTAATCAGAGTCTGTAATTACTGATGTTAATGACTTAAAGTGGTTTCATTAAGGAAAAATAGCACAAAGTTTGAGGAACTTTGAAAAATTTCTTTTGATATTTCTTTCTGTATGGACGATTGTGTTTATGTAAGTTCATTAAAACATAATGACTTTTACATACAAAGACATAGTTGATTTTCTTGCAAATAATGGTAAAGTTGATAACTCTAAGCACAGCAAGTGCTGGAGAGAGGAGATAGTATGACAGAAGTTTAGGTAGTTCAAGCCCAGAAGGCAGAAGTAACTAAACTCTGAGTCATGGTTGATACTTCAGTGAACATACACAGTTGAGCATAATACTAACAAACGGTAAGTTTGCAGGTTTGTTCCTGATCTGGAAGATATTGTTAACTTTGAAGAGCTGGTGAAAGAAGAAGGCCTCTCTGAAGAAACACAAAAAGCGGCAAGGTACCCCTAACATTGTGCTTTTGAGGTCTGGGGTAGGGGTGAGATGGGAGAGTAATCTTAAAGTTGGTTGCTGTGTGTTAGTTGGGGGGGCTGTGTGTGTGTTAGTTGGGGGTGTGTGGGGTGTGTGTTAAAAGTTAACTGACTTAAGAGCAATATTTGCTGCTCTTAAAAGCAGAGAAAACAGCAGCAGTTGTTTTAAAAATGCTGACGGTGAAGTGGTGCTTCAGGAATTTCATCCTGGATGTTAGGAAAAGGCTCTTCACTGAGAGGATGGTCAGTCACTGGAATAGACTCCCCAAGGAGCGGTCATGGAACCAAACCTGTCAGAGGTCAAGAAGATTCTGGACAGGGAATTGAACTCAATCCTTATGTGACCCTTCCAACTTGAGATTTGTACTAATACACTGTTCGAACCTGGTTTCTTGATTAAATCCTTGTGCTTTAAAAGCTAACAAGCTTTCCTTACCATGTCTGACTTCTACTTGTAGATTGGTCAGGGCCTTTGGAAAGTATTCATGCAACATTTTTTGATGAAATTAAATTAAGAAACATGATTCAAGGTGAATGTAGAGATAGGGTGTAATCTTGGATGCTCTGGTCAGAATACTGCTCTATAGGTACAGACAAATGGTGAAGAGAGTACTGTTACCCTGAAGGGTGAGTAAGCAAGGAAACTTCTGGCAGAAACCACATAACACATTGCTTATCCTTTGCAGGCAGTTGGACTCAGTCCTCAGTGACCTCACGCGTAACTTCGCAGAAGGAACAGAATACTTCAAAATGCTTGTGGATGTATTTGCTCCTGAATTCCGCAGTCCAAAGAATATGCATTTGCGGAACTTCTATATCATTGTTCCGCCACTGGTTAGTATTTGCGTTGTGTGTACCAGGACTTAGCTTAAAAAAATTAGCAGGTCAGGTTTATGCTTAAGTATTTTTTATTAAGCTGTTGATACTTTCTTCCTCGATTATGAGTGGGATTGCTTTGAGCTTGCCTTTGTTGATGGTTGTCCAAAGCTATGTTTTCTTCCCTGACATCTGTTAGTGTACTAGCACTCAAAAGATAACTTTAAAAACTTCTACTTGAATCAAATTTGGAGAAGCCAAAGTGAAAAAAGGAGGAATTGGAGCAGCAAGGATGAAAGGAATTTAAAACCGTGTTCTTCAGTCCTCTGGTGTGTGCTCTTTCTGCGCCATGTTAGGTATATTTAGGTTCTTTTAATGTCATATTTTAGTGCAGTAAAATTTGATCCCTCTCTATAGCAATTGGACCTGCTTTTGCTAATGAATTCTGTTTAGGAAGAGTAAAACTGCATTGAGGTAATGCACACTTCAGTGCAGCATCCTGGGCATTTGGAAGGAGTTCAGTTTCGAGGCCTAAATGATCTAAACAGATTCATGTGTAACATTGCATTTTAGAATCTAGTTTAGGAATGTCGATGAGGCATAAACTTAAGACTGTGAGAGGACAAGTATGTCACGGAGATGGAAATTATTGTAAAGACTCACAGCGGATACTTTTCTTCTTTCCCTTTCTATTTGTGGAGTTCTTTCTGATAAATATAGTTTCAGGAATATACTATCCATTTTAGTGCTAAAAAGGCATTTCAGTGTAATTAAATTTGAAAGCGTGCCATAGGTTCTTGAGAAGTTGTTAATTTCCATGTCTGACATTTCCACAGCTCAAAAGTAGTTATTGCATACACACACACATCCATTGCTCAGTTTTACTACCTGGATCTGTTGTTCAACACCATAAACATAAGACTATTGAAATATTTTTGCTCTTTTCTAAGTAGAGTGAAATAACACATGATAGCTTTAAAACACTGGTACCTTTAAGTTTATCAGGAGTCTGATAAGAACAGTGGAGATGAAGATGTACCTTTGTTTTCTTGCTTATGCATATGCAAATATTTTCCAAAGCCTGACTTACTTTCTTCCGCAAAAAGACTAGAAAAAGGACAATGTTTCATAGAAAAATGATGGGATACAAAATTAGCATAGATTTGGGCATGGAATTACATTCACAGGTAACAGCACACATGTGAATACCTTTTAAAAATTCTAAGTATATCTTGATGATTCCAAGACCAGCTCTTCTCTCTTTCAGACCCTCAATTTTGTTGAGCATTCAATCAGTTGTAAGGAGAAATTGAATAAGAAGAACAAAACTGGAGCGGCTTTCACCGATGATGGGTTTGCCATGGGTAAGTTTCAGCAAGTTGACAAACCATTGGATAAGCCAACGTAATGGTCATTTGCAAGAAAAGTTTTTCTATAGTTTGTGTGTTTCCAAAATTAAAAGTTCTGTCATTAAAATTTGGGTTGTCTTTGCTTCAGCACAATGCATTTGAGGGGTATCGTTTTGTTCAGAATCTCCTGAGCATGGAATAGCTGAATATGGGAGCAAACATTTTGTTGTATGCAAGGCTTTGGATAAATTCTGAGATTTTCAAGAACTGAAGCTTATTCTTTATTGTGATGTTTTTTTTTCCTGTTAGATGTAATTGTAAATAAATTGCTGTTTAAATTTGAACAGTGTGGTTATTATCAAATTACACTGATCCGTTGAAGACATTCACAAAATGTTTTACAAATGACACGTTGACTCTGGTGTGTGTTTTGTAATGACTGTAGGTGTGGCTTACATTCTGAAGCTTTTGGATCAGTACCAGGAGTTTGATTCTCTTCACTGGTTCCAGTCTGTTAGAGAGAAGTATGTGAAGGAAATAAGAGCTGTAGCTAAACAACAGAATGTGCAGTCCACTAATCAAGATGAAAAACTACTACAAACTATGAACCTTACCCACAAGCGACTGGAAGTTTGTTTACAGGTATGGCCTGGGTCTAGTTATCTCTTCTTTATCAAGTTCTGCATTTAACCATCCCCCTGAGAGTGGCTTGGGTGTTAATTTTGAGTTGCTAAGTTGAATGATGCTCTAGCTGTCCAATACAGGAAAAACGCATTTGAATTTTGAAGCGTAGCAGTTCAGGTTTCATGAATGGTGTAAATGTGTGTGCTCACTCTCGCACTCTCTTTCTTCCCTTCTCCCCTTTTAAGTAGCCTATGGGGCAGAACTGTAGCTGGCTGTTTATAAAGAGACCATGATTACATTCTGTAGAAGCACATCTGTTGCTGAAATGGATAAAGCCCTTTAGGTACTCGTAACTCCCAGGAGCGTGCACTGTTTGGTCCTCTGCTTTTACAAAAAACACATCACCAAACACTATTCTGGAACTGATCAAGTTTAAGGCCATTTAAATTATTGGCTTGCATGGTTTCCCATGGGCAAGTTGGTCCAAATTCTCATTGCTGCTATTAACATCATTTTCAGCCTCAGTGGATTAGGAACAGGTTTCTTGCACTGATACTGCTTTGCTTAAATTACCCTTTAAAGGTTTTGGCTGACATTTGCTTTGTAAAATGCATGTGAACAAGGTATGAATGGAGGAATCTTTTTCAAAAACATTTAAGTGATTAGAATGTTGAAATCTAGTTGCCTTGGATGCTTCTGAAAAGTCTCATTCAGTCTGTCTACAAATACATTCATGCATTATAGTAACAGTCCTGTATCTTTTCCCTTAGGAATTTGAACTCCTTTATTTCTCACTAAGTAGTGCAAGAATTTTTTTCAGAGCAGATAAAACTGCAGCAGAAGAAAATCAGGAAAAGAAAGAAAAAGAAGGTAAGTGAATGCTACATGTAAAACATGTTGACTTGGTAGGGAAAGTGCTTCTTTTTTTCTTCTTTCCATACCTGCTTTCTTGCTAGTAGATTGATTCGGTATTCCAGAAAGAATTTTATGGGGTCAAACATGATTGAGAAGTCAAGAACAGTTCACAGAGGCCTTTTTTGGAATGAGTGGACTTCAAGCAGGACTTGGGCAGAGGAGGACCAAAAACTCCACCAAAATAAAAAAAAACAAAACAAAACCCAACACCACAAAAACCAATCAACCCCAAAAGATCTGAGACAAGGAGAATGTATATTATCACTAATGTTAAATGCAGTAACTTCAGCATCATGCTTACCCTCTCAGTTACGATTTTGACAATGACAGCTTTTTCTGCATGACCTTAGGTGGTGTGAAATAAATTTTCACCTGTTATTTAGCAGCTGTTTTTTAACTTATCTACATCATCTGCCTACCTGTGTGACTTTGATGTTTGATATGTTTTGGTCTACCATTGAATTATATTCAAAGGGTAAGATCTTAATTTGTGGTATGGTCTCTTGACTAGGTAACATGGTTATTTTGCAGTTTATGTTGATGCTCATATATTTTCCTTTGTGAATTCGGGAAGATTCTCTTGAGTATAGGAAAATTATTTTCAAAGATATGAGTGCTTCTGAGGATTAAGATATAGAAGTGCAGTTTAGTCAGGATTTACTTAGAAATTCAAGTAATAGTATATTAAGAATGGAATTGGTAAATAATTTACCACTGTAGTTCTGACAAAAAAAAAAATCATAGAATTATTTGGGCTGGAAGGGACCTTAAAGCCCATCCTGTTCCAACCCCCCTGCCTTGGGCAGGGACACCTCCCACTAGACCAGGCTCCTCAAAGGCTCCATCCAACCTGGCCTTGAACACCTCCAGGGATGGAGCAGCCACAGCTTCCCTGGGCAGCCTGTGCCAGTGCCTGACAACCCTCATCATGAACAGTTTCTTCTAATGTCTCATATAAGTCTTCCTCCTTCCAATTTAAAGCCATATCCCCTTGTCTTATCACTACCTGCCCCTGTAAACCTCCCTCCCCATCTTTCTTGTAGTCCCCTTCAGGTACTAGAAAGCTACTATAAGGTCTCCCTGGACACAAGTGAGCTGTGAGATTACAACTACTGAGTCAAAGATCAGTTTTCTTCTGTAACAGGGAAATAGTTTGCAAAGAAAGAAGTCTTTCAGCATGAATTTGTATTTGGTCTTAATCAATGAAGTTGCTCAAATAATTTTCAGTTCACAATGCTTGTAGCTGTTTTTTTGATGAGTGAGAATACATACACTACCCTGGCCTCTTTAGGGGAGCATTCTGTTGAACATGGGTTACTATATTTTAGGTTGAACTGTCTCTATTGTGCTACAGGCACAGTTCTTTTGGAAAATGTGTTGTTGAAATGCATATCAGGGTGAAAAGCTTTGAACACAGTGATATCTTTGCCTTCTACTGTAATGTTTCGACTTAGACTCTGCACAATGTGTCAGATCGTATATGTAGTCTTTTACACAAGTTCTACTGATTAGAGAAACTTTTCACCCCAAATACAGATTTCTTCATGGGGCCAAGACCCTTTGTGCTGCGGAGTCAGTTTGTATATGCCGCCTATGGAATACTGTATTGTCTGTGTTATGACAACAGCATAATATATATGCTAAGACTTTTGTTTTTACTGCCTGTTAAATGTGATCCACGTCTTTATTTTTTATTCTTGTAGATGAATCTGTTAAAGCAAGCAACGGAGATCTTTCCAACAGTACGCCTGCAGATCCTGTTGTGAAATGATACAGCTGGTATGGGCGATGATTACTTAATCAAATAATTCATGCTCCTGCCATTATCTGTAATGCTCTGTAGGGGTAAAAGCTATAGATTTTGTTTACTTGCTTTGTTAAACCCAAGAGAAAATGTATAATAGTGTGCTAGCATTCAGTGAGGCTAGTTCTGTTTCCTGTAGTAACTCCTATTTCTCAGGGGTTACATTATTTACAGCACTTTATATAATTATTTTCAACCTAAAGAAAGTGTTGACCCTGGAAGTAGTTATTTTAAAGTACAGATTAAAAAAATAAAACTTACTGATTTTTAGATGCGTACTTGCATCTCTAACAAAACATTTTAAAAAAAGACTCTTAGGGCGTTGTTGGTGCATCTCTTAAAAAAGCATTGTGTGTATCTGTTGCCCAGAAATAATTCAGAGATGATTTTATGCAGTCTTGTTGTGACTAATGCAGTCACAGATCACACTGTAGGTGTACAGTGGATGCTGTGGATGTTTGTTTAAGCTATTACACAAAATGTTAAACCTCATTAATGTTTTATTCCGTAAACTGCTATTACTCCTATCTATGGTATTTGCACTGTGGGAGCTTACGATCTTGCCAGGTGTTTATTTTCCCTTGTTGTTCCCCTACCCCTCTGTATCAGAGAATGGGAAAAATAGAAAAGTTAACATAAATTACTTCTCATTTCCTACCGAAGGTCTGATTTGCATCCACAGAAGTAAGGAAATCCAGAGCCAAGACCAAACCACAATCAGCTCTTCCTTTTATGACCAGACACTGTGTGATGGGTGTCTGTAACAATTAAGTGATCTTACACTTCGTGAATATGTTGTGCCTAACTGCAAGTTTCAGCCTCAATTCTGTATTTCCTTGCCTTTGTAAGTCTCTTGTACCGTCTGTGTTGTTCCTACAGTCTTACATGCCTGACTATTAACAATAGTTGCACTGCAGGCTTCAGAAGCTGCTGAACACTGTGAGAACTCTGTATAAATGTAACATCTGTTAATGCCTGCAAATAGAGGTTCTAGATTGTGCAAGAGTTACTTGGATTCCTAACTTAAGTAGCCAGACTTAGCTTACAAGTAAACACCACATTCATTAAAAGATACAGTTGTGTTTTAGCCTCCCAGATCATAAGACACTTCTAGGTCTTACTAAATAGAATCAACTGCTCTAGTCAGTCTAGCTGAGAACTACCTTTTGGTGGTTTTGGCACTCTTAACTGTATTTTTAGACCATACTTGCCAGCTTATTTCATCACTTCTAATTATAAGAAAAGGTAATGTTTTAAAATAAATGGTTCCGATTGTTCCAGCCACTTTTGGGTCGCTGGTTAGGACAATTCCTGACTGACTTCTGATTTGCCCATTCCTGCCAGGCACTTCAGTGTTCAGAACGCTCGAACAAAAGTTTTTTTGCAGTTGGAAAGACTTGGCTGGTATGAAAGTCCTTTTGTTGGTTCTGAACACGAGACAAGTTTCATGGACTGTTTCAACCAGCTGGGCTCTTTAAAGTTTTTGGTTTTTATTCATTAACTGCCGAGGCTGCCCTAGAAATGCTGCGTTACTTTATATTTTTGCTTTTTTATTTTGATAGAGGTACTTTTTTCATTATTTGTTTCTTTTTTTACCAAGTTGTGCCCGCACTGAACACTCAGTAGCGCTGCTGCGCTCAGCATTCTTGCTGCTGCTGATTTCCATACCGTTGCAGTGTCCGTATTTCCATATACCTGTCTCTTCTGAAGTCATGTAAGTTCTGGGCTTGGGGGGGCCAAGCACTCCATTTCCTTCTTCCACAACACCTGCAGACAGTGCTTGTTTCCCTGAGGATGGAGTTGCTAGGTAGCTGTGTACAGTCAAAACATAACCTGTGCTCTAATAAAGTCTGCATTTGTATTTTCCCCTTCCTTTTTTTGGAAAGATAGGTAATACTTTGCAGTTGAACATAACATTGAACTGTGTGTCTTAATGTGCATGGTTAACAAATTCACCTGGTTCTAGTGATGGAAATTCTACAGGAAAGACATAAGCCTATTTTTACGGAGCCCTGTTTAATCTGGGAGACCTGAATGTATCCTATATGTGGCAAAAATATATACTTACAAATGTGTACACTGATAATAAGAGTTATTCTTGCTAATACAGGAATCTAGTTTATATTTCCTTCTTTTTTGTGTGTGTTATGTAGCAGCATATACATGGAGAAAGCTTTTTCTTATCTAAAATACAAGGTGGGTCCTGGATTTGGATCTTACACCTCCAGGAGTCAGTAAATCATGTTAAATCCATTTTATCTCCCCCCAATAAGGATCTGGAAGGGGTGCTACTGTGGTGCTACTGTTTTCATTGGTTTTGCCCTCCTGTTCCTGTTACTGGAACACAAGGTATCCTAACTGGTTGTCTGGAGACGAGATGAAACAAAAAAAAAACAAACCCAAACTCACTCACTCAGTATTCTTGGAGGTGACAAAAGGAAAGTGAGAATGATGAGTTTTCTGCTGGGCCATAAAGCAGATCTCCAGGGTTTTTATTTCAAGATGGGGCTGGCACAACAGGCTCAAGGCCAACCTCTCTTCCTGAGAAGGCAGCTGCCACCACTGCCCTCCTCTGTCCACTCTTGTGACAAGGCTGTCGCATCCCCAAGCAGCAGCAGCTCTTCCCGAGGCCTTGCAACCTGCTTCGGACACTGTACCCTTTTATGCCAGAAGCCACAGGGCTGCCTTGTCCTTCCTCCTTGCAGCACCTAAAAGGCATTTGCTCCCCTGGGAAATGCGCTGCTGCTGCTGCTGGAGGGCAGACCCAGAGGTCCTAATGTGGGCAAATAACTAGAAATAAATTTAAGTTTTCATCTGATGTCCATCCACAACAGCTGTTTTCAGCTTCTCAGGTACAAAGGACCAAATGTAAACGCTTAATGTTTCCTAATCATTGTACAAAAGGGTATTTTGTTACCTCAGTCTCTTTGGTTTGTGAGTAGAGAACATTATTATGTACATAAAACCGTGTTAATAAATGTAATTTTGAGAACCGCATTCTTAGTGTCTTCAGTAACGTCAGTCCAGCAGGCATTATTTTTTTAATAAGACAGCTTCAATGTTTATTTACAAAGATTTTTTTGTGTCAGTTACTAACAGTTTTCTTCCATGGTCCTTTTAAACATTCAATAACCAGCTAAAATGCATTTATTCCATGTCAGGCAGTTGCAAACTGGGATCTTTCAGCTGCTGCAGCACAGGCTCACAGGAACTGCTGTCTCCTAGGCTGCACTTTAGAAGAGTTAAATTAATTTGAATAATTTTAGCCATTTGTTCCAGTTATCATTTCTTGATTAATACAAACTAGACCATAGATTACACCCCCCCAATACCTGCTGCTTATTTTGTTTATTTATGTTTGTTCCTGCAAAGTACAGTTTCTCATGTTTTCAGATTATCCTGCGGGGGGGGTAACAATCTAAACTTACTAGCCAAACACAGGTAGTGTCTAACTTCAGGAATGTACTACAGGGGTAGTCAATGCTTTGTAGACCTTATCTAGCATTTTATTGCTCAGTTTCCTAAAACCACAGGTTGCTGGTAGACTCAGCAGGTGCAGGTCCCCGTAATGTTAAAAATACAGAGAGTTCTTATTATAAAAGTACTTTGTCTGACCTATAGTTATCACCTCTGGCAACTTAACGTTTAAGAAACCTAACCACAGGAAAAACTGCACACAACTAGCACGCCCCATTCACTGACTACTTCTGCTGTTTCCACGTCAGTGGTATTTAGGATAATAAATCAAGGAGGTACATTATGTCCATATTTAATTACAGACTGTGGGAGTGTGGTCCCCAGGAAGGTAAGAGTAGGCACTTAGATTTCTTCCGTAAGCTTATTCTAGATGCAATATAAAAATAGATTATATTAATAGGAAAAATTTAGTGTTTAACAAATTGCTTTGTGAATAGGCTAGCATAAAAGATAAATCTTGTTACACTTAGACTAGACTAAAAATAACTTCATCTGAAAATATAGTAAATAATAGTGCATTTTTGACCTTCATTCAGATGCACATAATCATGCAAACTATGAAAACTGACTATGGTAGGAAGTTTGAGGCCTAATATTTGTTATAGGGAGCACCAACTGCAGTGGAGCTGTAGTCAGCTGCTCACCATCTAAATATGAAAAATGACATTAACCCTTTGTGGCTACCAACTGTGCTCCTCTCACTGTCAGCAGGAAGCGGCTAATCCCAAAATGTTCCCCGAGACTGTCAGCTTCCCCCTTCTACACTACACAGTCACAAATGCAAAAAAAGCCTCGAAGGTCAAGTCCAGCTGCTGTTTCATTGTAAATCCAGAGAAAACTCCAAAGACACCGTGCGCTCCCTAGCAGGAAGGTGGCAGCTGGCCCTTGGCTGTGCGCACAAGACTGAAAACCAGAGATTATTGCAAAATGATTCCCTGCTTTTCCTGCTCCAACACAGGCTGCAGGTAAGGATGAGTCTTTTATGCTTCCGACTCCTCTCCTTCCTCATGCATGTTTCCATCCTCTTCTGACTGGTCATTCAGAAGCATGAACTTTCCATCATTCGTTAATGGCACAGACTTCATCAGCTGAGCTAACGCTTCTGGGTCCTGAAGAGAAACAGAAGCGTTCAGCAGGCTGCAGGAATCTTTCAGAGAAGCACAATGGTACCATTCCTGTACTTTTTCCTGAGGTTTTGCAACCAGCTCTTTTTGTTCAGTAACACTACCCCTTGGGTATATAAGAAAATGTTATTCATTCTGAGCCTTTATTTTGCTCTTCTTACCAGGCATTGACATAATTACTGAAAAACAAGGAGAAAAATAACTGTCTAAATAATTTACTATACCTGAACTTATGGCCTTTGACTAAAAGCTCACTTCCTCACCTTGTTCTGAAGTCTTAGCAGCAAGAATACCCAGCAAATATTATTGTATTAAGGTAACATTTTTATACAGATGAATTCAGCAGCCCTGGCTGAGGTAACTGCCATTCATTTCCAGTGGAAAAACATTGCGTGTGTTCCCTGCCTGAGGGAGGAAGGAAGGAATATGATTCTAGAAGTAAAACAGCAAGTGACCCCAAGTGACAGAGGACAGGACAAGAAGGAATGGCCTCAAGCTCCACCAGGGAAGGTTTAGGCTGAAAAAATTAGGAAAAAATTTTTCATGGAAAGGGTCATTAGGCACTGGAACAGGCTGCCCAGGGAGGTGGTTGAGTCATGGTGGACAAGGTGCTGAGGGGCATGGGTTAGTGTTTGATAGGAATGGTTGGACTCGATTATCCAGTGGGTCTTTTCCAACCTGGTGATTCTATGATTCTATGTCTGTGATTTACACTTCACCCCAAAGAGTTAGTTAGGGGGAGTTTTGTTGTGAGCTTTGTTCACAAGTTCCTCTCAAACATAAACAACCGGGTTTTGTATAGTACTGCATTTGACTTAGGGTGGCAAAATTTTATCTCCACTACTGCGAAGTCAAACCAAATGTATTTTTCTCTGAACTACCTGGGAGCCTTGTTAAATGACGTTTGCCAAATTTGGATGTTAGAGTGGAGAGTGACAGTTCATTTTTCTTAAGCACACCAGAAGTACCTGGACAGTGCAGCGAAAACCAGACTATTATGCATTGCAACACAGACCTGGGGAATGAAACAAACTTACCTTCTGTGCCTCGATGATTTCTTTTCCCAAGCTAATGGCATAGCAAATCTGAAAAAAAGCCAAATCAAAAAGAAGTTAGTAAAGCTTAGTTCTGGTTTGGTTGTGTTGCTTAATTGGGACTAAAACACAGAGTTGTCAACGCAAATTTAGTCTTAAATGCAGGTCTAAAAGCAGAGGTGGAAGACAATTCACTATGCTAACTACATAAAAAAAAAACAAACTAGCTTAGGTTCTGCTTCAAAGCTCAATTTGGCTGGTAAATCTTTGTACTCAACCCAGTTTGGTTTCACCAACCTTTACTTCCAAACCTGGGGGATCTTTCCCAGTGCATGTAAGAGAGATACTGTTCTTTTAAGACAAAAATTCCCCAGCACATTCCTTATTTCTAATAGTCTATTACTATCATATCCAGCAAGCAGCCAGCAGCACTAATGGCTGTTTTGTCTTTGAATATGTCTCAACTGAGCCGACATTCATTATTGTCAGTGCTGGTGCTAGACACAGATGCTCTACCCTAACTCCTACTGTTGCTACTGGCAATCACATCCTTTCCTTCTTGTTGTACGTGCTGCTGTGTTATCTATAAATTTGTTCCTTTTTAGATATAAGCCATCCAAGGCTTACTTGTTAAGGCACATTTTCCTGGCAAGGAATTGAGCTGCTCTTGTTTCTATAGTACGGCTTCCCGTAGGTGTAAGCCAAAAAGCTTAAGACCTGTTTTCTAAATAAAATACTTCATTGAATGTTGTACAAACCTTTTCTCCTTCTGTGTTGCTCTCAAAAACATAGGCGCTCATGGATTCTTCTCCCGGAGCCTCACTGAGATGGACCACAAAGCCAATCAATCGTCTGTTATCCTGATGAGCGGCAAATTGTGTCACAGTGGCGAGTTCAAACTAGAAAAGTACAATAAAGAATTTCTTTATTTTTTTTGCCAGCATATGGTTAGCTTGGTCAAGAGCTCAAGCTGATGTGAATGAGTATTCAATCTGGTAGAAAACCAGATTCAAAACAAAAATTACTTACACTTGTTCGTGTGACCTGGGTTTGAGGATCTATTAACCTGCAATTTTGGGTAGAGGAAAAAAAGAATAAATTATTTCTGAGTGAGTCTTAGTAATTTCAAGGTGCTTTATAATAGTGAGGTAGATGAGGAAACAAATACACAGAATCAAATGTGATTTCACAAATATATGTGATTTCAAGTCATTCAACAATAAGGTTTAACTCTCAACCCCAACTCTCAGCCTCCTGAGATGTACAGGTCATTGTATCTTTCTGAACTACTAATCTGGTAAGTGTCCCGAGTGTAAATAATATATTCACAGTGTATATACCCCTCTGATGTGCATATGGACTAAAACACAGTCCAGCTAAATTGCACGTCTTGTATCAACATAGTCTACAGCGACAATAGGGACAGCAGGACAGCAATAGCTCTCTTGCTGTTACCACATGTAAGGGAAGAGAATCATCCAATGTGATTTTTTGCATCTTTTTCTGTATCTTTGCAGGGCCCCACTACATCCTCTAAATGTTCTTACAGCTTAGTCAGGAGGATGATGTAGAGATACTATAGAGTAAAAAAAGACGTTTTTACTAAGAGAATGAATCTCGGGATCTTGCTCCCTCAAAGGGTTTCTTGAAAAAACAAATCCAAAAATACTTTTATTAATCGCAAGTTGCATGAAGAGAACAGAATGTTGATAAACTGAAGATTTTACAGTACCTTAAGTTCTTGCTGGTGACCATGAGATGGGATTCAGTCATACGGAATATGTTGTGAATGGCACGAGCAGCTAACACTTGTCTCATAGCTTCATAAATCACCTCACTTGTTTCATCTGACTGAACAGCCATAGATCCTAAAAACCGAACTACAAACATCTGCTGCAGGAGGGAATCTGGAAGATAAAAAAGGCGTGACTTCCTTCACTGTACTACTTCAATTTTCCAGTAGCTGAGGTTATCAGGCTGAGAGAGTTGGGGTTGTTCAACCTGGAGAAGGCTCTGGAGAGACCTTACAGCAACCTTCCAGTACCTGAAAAAGGCTACAGGAAAGCTGGAAAGGGACTTTTTACAAAGACATGGAGTGATGAGGAGGAATGGCTTTAAATTGGAAGGGGGAAGACATTAGGAAGGAATTCTTCACAATGAGGGTGGTGAGACACCCTCAGGTTCTCAGGGAAGCTGTGGCTGCCCCATCCCTGGAGGTGTTCAAGGCCAGGTTGGATGGGGCTCTGAGCAGCCTGGTCTGGTGGGGAGTTTTGAAATTGGATGATCTTTAAGTCCTTTCCAACCCAAATCATTCCATGATTCTGTGATCAATGAAATGATTTTTTTTCAGTTTGGGAACTGTGAACCTGGGGGTAGTGACTGCAGGGGTGGTGACTCCCTGCTCTGAGCCAGTTGTAAACAGTGCTTGAACTGCCAGGGGAAAAAAAAAAAAAAAAAGGGTGGGGTGGGAAGGAGAAACACTGTTGCTTGGAAGCTTTAGAAGTAAAACTGGTTCTTCATGCCTTATTTGATTAGCTAGTAAAATTCCCTTGCCTGCCTTGTTGTCAGGCTCACATAAACTGTGAACATAAACTCTGATAAAGTTTTGATGGTGCAGAAGCTTTAGCTTCCATCAAATGAACTCTTTTATCCTTAAACCTTGTGCATTCCTTGCTTTCTTCTGTGTCCTTCTGACCTCCCACGCAGCTAGTTCCAATGAGGTTTTCGTTAAATCCTTCCTCGCTCTTTGACTATCACCACAAGACTGCTATTTAAAATTAATTGGGTATTATGGGACAAAGCCATCATTTGATCAGGCTCCCTTTATTGCTGGTGATGAGAAAGGTAAAGCAGGATGAGTCCTGCTGAAGGCAACTGCTCAAAAGCCATAACAGCTGTGTCTGCGTTGCACAAGACACTGTAAAGACTGTTCAGCATCAGCTTGAGCTGAGCAGGGGAGTCACTTAAGTCCTGTCCTCTCTTCTCTGCTGCAGGGTGCTGGTGGTGCTGCTGCTGACAGTGCGGAGCTACCCGCGCTTCCCAGCTACTCTGCTGTCAGGCAGCTTGCAACTATCCTACCCTGCAACAGGACAGCACAGGGAAGCGAGAAGGTTCAGATCAGTAGGTTCTGGTTTGGATCTGTGAGCAGTTTTTTGACAGGGTCTACTAGTTCCAGACAGCGGTTCTAACTGGCACAGAGCAAGAGGAGAATAGCCAGGGTCTGAGCCCTATGTGTGCTCCTAGGGGAAGGTCAGAACTGCCGACTTTTACTGGCACATCACTGGGAGGAGAGAAAGGGGGCAGCAGGAATAAACTCCGTCTTCTGAAAGAGACATGTTACTGCTGCTAGCTGTATCCTGGGCCTCTCTGAGATTTAGACTGTGAATGTAACAGAGCACATACTAGGCAATCTCAAAAATGAGCAGAATCATAATACAGTCCATCAAACTCTTTCTAGAGAAGTCAACAGCTACCTTAAAAAAAAAAGAAAAAAGAGAAAAGAAGAAAAAACAAGCAAGCCAAATCTTTTTTCCTTTAAACATTTGAAATAAACCTCATCTGGAATGCAGCTTGGATTGTCAACAAAAAAGGTGTTTGTTTTCACAGGCAGCTATGTTTAAAAGACTGGCTTCTGAAAGGAAACCACTTTCAACTGTACTATGGGTCTTTACCACCGCTCCACGGTGTCAGGTACTTTTGTTAAGAGACACCGCTTAGCTGACAGCTGGATTAGGTCTAAAATCATGACTAACTTTATCTGGAAAAATGAGGCACTGACCTTGCTCCTCATCTTTGCTGATGTCCTCAGATTCCCCAAATGGATTTGCACGCCTATGAAGTAAGAATAAAAACTCTAATTACAGATTCTGGTCACCAAACACACATTTTGCAATCCCTAATTTTCTTCCCTGAAAGCATTAAAAGAGATCAATCACTATCTCTGGCCATACCTGCCACCTCTGTTCTGGTCCAGGAATTCTGTGGCAGGCAGTACGATATCAAATTGAATCGGTGTTCCAGGAGCAATGAGTTGCATGGAGTCTTGAATGCCAGCTGATTCACTGGGAATTATTTTATCATTTTCTGTATTCTTTACATTCTGGCTAAAGTGAAAATGGAAAAAAAATATCCATTACACTCTATCTTTGCTCTGGAGGGGAGACAAGATTATTCAAAAATCCAAAGCAGGACTGAACAACTATACACAAATATAAATAAGAGCCTATTTACCTGTCAGTGAGGACTCTAATATAAAGTCTCCAGTTTATCTGGAGACTAAAATTATTCAGGAAAAAAGTAAATGCAGGCGCATTAAACCTGAATGCAGATGAAACTGGTGGTGTACTAAAACCTGAAGAGCTTTAAGTTGAGGGAGAGGAGATTTAGCTTAGACATTAGGAAGAAATGTTTTACTGTGAGGGTGCTGAGGCACTGGAACAGCCTGCCCAGAAGTTGTAGGTGCCCCACTCCTGGAGGTGCTCAAGGCCAGGTTGGATGGGGCTTTGAGCAACCTGATCCAGTGGGAGGTGTCCCTGCCCATGGCCGGGGTGGGGCTGGATTTGGATGATCTTTAAGGTCCCTTCCAACCCAAACCACTGTATGATCGCCGAGTGTGGAATGACTTTCAGCAGTGGGTTGTTTGCCTCCCTGCCCTCTAGTGTTCACATTTACAACCGCATTATCGATTCAAACAGCAGAGATCTGCACTCCTGTCTATGGGTGTCAATGGCATCGTTTTAGGATCTTACTGGGCCACAGGCTTGTTACAATGTGATAGTTTAAAAGTACTATTACACACTAGGTCAAATTTCTCCCTGCTCCTCTTCTCAAAGAGAACAAAATGCTACGTTTTCCACAGCTACAGAAGGCGCAACTACATGTGGTACACTGGGTGTACTCTCAGCATCTTCTCTTCCTAGAAAGTTTTCTGGTTGCACACAGATGTAAAAGTGACTTGGGAAATTAGCTGTCAATGAAATAGCTATTTCCTTATGCCCGTGAAATGGATGGCAATACTCCACTATTTAGAAACCTGCAGTCAAAGTGAAATGGCTGTACTGTAAATAAAATGATAAAGAAACTGACTGGCATTCCCCATGGCTATAGGAAATCTCTGGAATCAGTAAGCGATCATAAGGGGAATCATAAATCATAATAAAGGCACTGCCCTGAGCGGTGGGACATCTGGAAGAGTTTTGAATTTCTAGAAGGAAGCATCTGAGTAAGAATTTACAATTTTCCAACAAAATTCGCAGAGAAGTCTCTTCAAGTTGAAGTCAGTGTGATGCAAAGTTGCCCCATTTTATTTATTATATTGTTCCTGAAAGCAGGATTTCAGTTCAGCACTGAGCTTGAAGGCCAACTCTGATACTTAAGACTGCAGAATTCCCACTGGGCAAGATGCTGCGATCATGTGGACACAAAAGAAACAATACATAAAATATGTGTTTGAATATAAGCATACCCTAGAGCATTATTAACAACTTTTGAAGGAGATGATCTTTACCGATTGACCTGAATGAGCACAAAAGAACAACGCTAATTAATCTGACAGCTGTGTAAGGTACATTCCTGTGACAGACTGACAGGAACTGCTTGAGGCAATATGCAAGAATACACTTAACCTTGGATGCTGCAATATTATCCACATTACAAGTCATTCCCTTACAGCAAAGCACTTAAACACAATGATTTGTTTGTATTTCTGAAGAAACATGAAAATCCCAGTGGCAACTGCAAGGAGCTTCAAAGCTGTGATGTGGAGCAATAAAGCATAACTCTCAACACATTGCATCTCTTACGGCTTACACCAAGGAATATTAGAAGTACAGGAATTTGTTGAAACACACAGCCAAGGTCTAGAAAGGGCTACCTGGGTGACTGCTCCCTTGTAAAAAGAGCACAATTGAGCACAGAGTCTCTAGTCCGTGCAAGTGAGAATGTTACCTGGAGTGGCGAACTTCATGTTTTTTCCCAAAGCTGGTAATGGGGGTCACTGCTTGCAGGGCTGTCTGATTTAACTTGATTGCAGCTGCCTAGGAAAACAAGACAGAATAGCTTCTTTACACACATACTTTACATTGCCGTGTAAAGAACAATGGGAAAGCAAGTTTGAAAGAATAGACTGAAAGATGGAAACAAGCTCCTACCTCTGGATTGTCAGTGAGATAAATCTGTCTGGAGATGTTGTTGATGGCACATATCCACTGGAAGGGAAAAGTGAAATTTAACTTTTCAAGCTCACTTGTATGCAAGAATAACAACAAAAAGGAAATATTTTTACCTCCTCATATTCTTTCCTGCTTTCTGCTTGTAGGGTTATACCCCTAAAACATAAACATAAATATATTAGTGCTAACAGGAGACACCAGGACTGTTTGACTTCACATCTTGTAGGAATGTTACCAGTTTTTGTATCTATTATCCATCAAAGTAACAAAAATGAGGAATAAGCTGCAGCTAAAGGATACCGCATGTGCTGCTCAGGCAGCTGAGGAGGATGAGAAGGAATATGCTTTTCATTTGGAATCAGCCTTCTGGAAACCCAGAAAGGCTTACTATTACAGCAAGCATGTTTTACATGAAACAGCATCTGAAAAGGTAGATGTGACAGCTTGTCCTCAAATAAAACCTGTCTCATACGTTTTGCCTGTAGGAGTAGTGATCTGAAAGCAGTATCTTCTGTCTTCGCAGTCTACAGCCATAACAGAGCAGTTGTCCAGGTCCTGAATCAATCCTCCAGCTACTGCTCCTCTTGGCTGACACATCAAGTTGCCACCTTGAGTGAAGAAATACAGTCTTTCCCAAGTTGTAGTCACCAGACCTGTTTTACTAAAGAGAAGATGCAGTGATAAAGACTCCTGACTATTTAGAAATTACTCCAAACATTTGAAACTTCAAATATATCCCATTGCTAATCTGAACCGTGCGTTCAACCCTGGCATTTGTTTTATGATGAGTCCCTGGTAAGAAGTAAAAGCAGCACCTGTTCCTAGCAGAGGCTAAGCCTCAATGGAAACCGAAGAATTAAGCTATTCCCAAATATCCCAAGCTAAAAACATTCCCTGCAGTATCTCCTAGTTAACAAATAAAAGAATTGCTTCTATTGAGTAACTGACATGAAACACTATTAAGTTGGATTTTAAAAAAAAAAGTATTTTCAAACTGAAGAGCAGCATAAGCCATTTCAGCACCAAGAATCATCGTTTTGAAAAGGATCCTCAGCAGGTAGAGTCCATCTTCTCCCTAGCTATGGAATCCTATCAATATTGTAATCCTATTAATATTGTCATATTAATATTGTAATTAATGCATGTCCATGCACAAAACCAAAATAATGTTACTAGTCAAACAGAAATAAAATGATATTTACTCATTCACATACGTGGGGTTACTATATGCCACCAATATACACAGCTCCTGCAGAAGCTGCTGGAAGATTTAATTTGAAAAATCTGCAGATTTACAACTCTTTGTACGGCTTATATTCAAAGTTATGAACTTGCATTATCCATAAAGCTTTTATTTATGTAAAGGAGGCCATTTATGAAAACATGTATTAACTACAAATATAACTGTTTCTTCTTATAAATAAACACTATGCTTTCATTAGCCCTAAGAACTAGGAGCAATCTGAACCCAGCCTCATCAGGTCTTAGCCACTTGAATGAGGAAAGTCATCCCTGTAGGTGAATTCAACCAGAAGTAAACTTCTGTGCTTGGGAAAAAAATCTCAAATGCCTTCTATTTGGTTTGTGCTTCTAAAACACATTTCCAAAGATGGCAAAGATACTTAGGAGCTGAAGAGTACAGCTATCACAATAATTCAGAAGCCTCAACAACCACACAAGCCAGCAGGTAGCAAAAGTCACCTTACTTTCTAAGATTAAGGTAGCCAGCCTTCTGGATGAGATTTCTATTGATAACAGGTGAAGTCACATCAGAATCTGGGGTGTAAACAGATTCATTAACTGCAATTAAATCCTGCTGGGATATCCTCATTTTTTCAGCTTCAGCATCTAGCTCTCCTTGGATACTGGAAAAGAAACCAACACAAAAAGAAACTCAAAGCCATCATTACTCACATTACACCAGGATATAGCTAACGTCTGTAAACCAAAATGAACAAAAATACTACCTGAGATCATATTCGAGGGTAGTGCAAAGATAAAGTTTATTTTTAGAACAGACTTTATGGGAAATATAATGTACATGCCCAAGACTTTCTTTAAGGACTAGATAAATTAGTGCAGTTAGGAAAGTATGGAAGGAAGAGACACACAACAGGGAATTACTCTCAGAAAATGTCATCTAAGCCTGAAGAAATAACATGTACAGGCTTCAAAGGTATTAACAATGGTTAAGGAAAATACGGGTGCCTTTGGCAGCAAGAGCATAGCCAGGATTTCCAGTTACTCTTTATTTCGAAAGCCCAGTCTGAAGATGTTACTCACAATATGTCACAATATTGTGTCACGATGTGCCTACAATAGCTGTGCTTTCTTTTTTTTTGCAATCTACTAAACGTGGTTATCTTCATTCTCCAAACAGTACAGAGATAATGATCAGAATTATGAGATTGTTCTGGAAGACTAAAATGAGCATACAAAACATGCTTGAGAGTGAAGAGTGAAGTTTATATTTTGAGGAAGACTGCTTCTAAAAGCAATGCTTGTAAGAACTTAAACATAGATGTTGCTGTAGTAGAGTGGCACAGTTCAAAGCAGATTTTACTATAGTATCTGTTGGCTTTCACAGAACTTTGTCTTATCTATGAAACTGTGTCATACACAGGAATTCCTATCATAAGACCATCTATTAACTGGTCATAGATTTTCAACAGTAATTTTTTCATGAATTCAGAACAATATAATAACAAAATCTATACCTCAAGTCTCAATTTAGCTTTAGTTTTTGTTTATAATACTGTCTTCCACTTTGGTGTGATTCAGAAAACATCCTTGGTGCAGGCTGGCAAAATAGAGCTCTTTTTGAACGTATCTGCAAAAAACTGTTTTCTGAAAGTGGCAGCAGTGAAGGAGTATGAGTGCAAAATTTAACTCTATAAGTAAGTGATAACTCATTGCAGAAGCATTATACAGGTATGTACTGCAGTCTGAGTATCTACGTTTTCATAATCTTCCTGTAAGACACATTTGGCACAAAGGGAGAAACAGAGCAGCCATTTTACTGGAACAAGCAAGCAGAGAGGTCAGAGTCATCATCATATGCCAGTGAATACCTTCGTTATTTTATTTTTAAGCTCCACTGTCAGTCATTGGGAGCCATTTAATTTTCAGAGATTTCCACAGACCAAATGACAGTCCCATCACACTAATAACCCTGCCTTGTTTATATCACAGAATCATAGAACAGTTTGGGTTGGAAGGGACCTTAAAGATCATCTACTTCCAAGCCAACTGCCATGGGCAGGGACACCTCCCACCAGACTAGGCTGCTCAAGGCCCCATCCAACCTGCCAGGGATGGGGCAGCCACAGCTTCCCAGGGCAACCTGTACCAGTGCCTCACCACCCTCATTATGAAGAATTCCTTCCTAATGTCTCATCTAAATCTCCTCTCTTCCACTTTAAAGCCATTCCTCCTCCCCAGCTTTCCTGTAGCCCTTTCAGATACTGGAAAGTTGCTATAAGGTCTCCCCAGAGCCTCCTCTTCTCCTCTCCAGGCTGAAGAACCCCAGCTCTCTTTGGGCTCCAGCCCTCCGATCGATTTTGTGACCCTCCTCCGGACCCATTCCAACAGCTCCATATTCATCAACCTCAGCAACTCTGTGTTTCACTTGCAGACTCTTCCAATCAATAGACATCAATGCAATGGGCATAACCAGAAAGCATCTAAAGGCCTGTCATTTTGAAAATGTGACATAATTAATACAATAATTTAAAAAACTCTGACAGCGTCAAAAAGCCTGTGGAAAAGTACAAAGAAAGTACATTTTGTCCTTCTCCTGTTCTCCCAAGTCTTTTGTAGAATCTGGTGATACCTTGTAACCGTTGAAGTAATCTAGAGACCCAGTGCTGCATTTGCGTCAACAGTGAGCAGAATCTGACTGGCCAGATGAAGAGTTACCCTTGCATCATGGTGTTAGTCTGTTTCATGTTAGCTTATTTCCAGCTCTTCCATGTTTTTAGAAAGCTATGACTTCTTAAACTCACACATCAAGTCCAAAATCAGACCAGCTGTGTAATTCTTTTCACAACTTCTCAAGACATACAAGAGGCTGAGTAATACCATCAGTTCTGAACTAAATGAGACTATATTTTGCAAGCTAGTGCCTTTCAACAGTATCATTAAATGTCAGAATAAAAATTATTTAAATTCCATTTTGAAATAAAATGGCACAGTGCTGTCGGTTTTTCCATAAGTGCTACTTCAATGAATCTTTTGATGATTCATTTTTGTTGCACCACAAATTGCTTCCGACAAAACTGCTGTGGCATTTTCATGTTCCAAAGACTAGATTTCTCTTCCTAAGACATGCTTCTCTTATCTCCAAGAAGAGAAAAGCTGACAATTCTGAAGTTACATGAATTTGCAGCAATGAAACCAATTGGTTATTGAGAGTGTTTTAATACTTGCTTTTACATTGCTACTCACTGTATAAACAAAAATAGTTGAATATGAAGACACAGTTTCACAATCAGCTTAAACAGATGCAAGACTACACCACTGCTGAAATTCTGTAACTGCACAATGGGTCTCACTGGCTTGTTGTTACAAGAAATCTGACAAATAAAAAGCTTTTAGCTTGATCGGCAAGCAGGTCTGACTCACTGCGGCCTTGTTATCCCCAGCACTAAAGAAGGAAAGGAGTGGGCAGCAGACTTTTCAGTGGCTGTGTAATCTTAAGTCATAAAACCATGTCTTGTGTTAGTAATTGCCAAGCTGCACAGCATCAGTCAGAATTTTGCAAGCTCATCCTTTGGTTTTTCCAAAGATGTCACACTCCTGTACTAGTTACATTTGAGTTGTACTTAGAAGTTTTGCTGTGTGACAGACTTAAAATCCAAACCCCTGACTTGGCAAACCAACTGAGCACCCTGGTTTTGCTTCCATTTACTGCTGTGTACTATCCAGAATTCAAATCCATCAGACTCTGGAAAACAAGGGCTCCTTCTATGGTAAGGATCCAATGGCAGGATCCTCACTGTACCTATAATACACAAGCAAGTTGCTCTAGCCTTAATAAATAAAGGGCACCACAATGGAGTTCAAAATCTATCTTCCAAACCGTACAAATTCTATGTAGACTGTAGAGGGATGTATTTCAGAGGCCAGTGTGAAAACTTAGTACAGAGGTACAGGAAGTAAGGAATCATTTAGCCAAAGAATCTACTATAGAGGGAGATTACTTATCACACTGTTCTCAAATTAAAAAGAATGCATTATTTACAATGCCACCAGAGTCAGAATAAGTAATGAATTGGATACAGTTCAATCTGAAAGGCAGAAAGCAATCAAGTGAAGGAGTCAGTTTAGTGTTCCAGCTGATTTAAAATAAATTATTAACATTCTCTCAAATACAGGTACATTTTAAACGTAAAGTTTACATTTACAGGGACTTCATTACAAAGAAAATGTCAATCTTCACTACAAACGGGGGGGCAGGGAGGAGAAAGAAAAAATTATCACAAAATTAGGAATACAAAAGCAAGTCTTAGACAAAACAGGGTGAACTCAGTGGACTGATAAAGCCTACACTGGACGCAATGAATATGTCCTCTAGGGTGAGGAGATTCGTTTTCCTTATGTAGCTACAACATCAAACACTACAGGCTCTAAATCCTTATTTAGGAGGTTAATGGGTTATTGTTACAATATTATTACAGAAGACCCAGCAAGTATAAAGACCTCTAATTCAGAATGCACTTTAGCTCTATTATATTAATTCTGCTAATCCATTTCAAGCCTGGATCCAATGCCTTGTGTCCATCAAGAGATACAGGGACGTAAGGAAGCATGTGAACACTTTACAGTATATAGTTCCTGGCATACTGCAGTGCACTGACAGCATTTTCCTCTGCGTGTCCAGACATCCCTCCTTTCCACCTGCTGCTTTAACAAAATATACCTAACAATGCAACACAAGTACAGAAGGACTCTAATGAAAAAGATAAAGGCACTTTCAGTTATGTGCTGAAGCTTACAGTGCTAAAGTATTGCATTACCTTTGAACCATGTCTGAAACAGATGACAAAAAGCTGTCCATTCTTTTGGAAAACATCTCTGCTCCTTTCTTAAAAAAGTTGATCTGAAAAATAAATTTAAAAAAATAAGGAACTGCACGTAATCTTGGCTTTGGCAGACAAAAAACAGATTGTGGGTCTGTGTTAACAGCAATCCCATTATGACTGGTTATTTTGGCTGGCAAACAACCACATGGTCAAAACAGCTGCGTTGCCTTTCTTTTTATTTCTCCCTTTTGCAACTTTTATACACACGTAACACCCTTTTATACACACGTAAGCTATTGGGTGCTGACAGGTACGTTTCCAATGACCTTGCTAAATGGCTGAAGTAAGGTAAGTCTTCTCCCATACTAGCACTGTGCAGGATTGGGTCTAGTGGTGTTGCATGCAACGCCACCACATCAAAGGAATGGGACACAAATCATCAATTAGATTTATTAGTCTAACTTGGATTACCAACTCCAACCGGGAAATTTTTAAACTCCTACAGCAAAGTCAGTCAGGGGAGTGGCAAAGTGTAGCTGTGCTAGCAGAAGCCTCCAGGGCAATCAGTTGTATCAACTACAGATTATCACAGATTTTGTTCTATTGAAGGTGCTAAAATAAAGCTGCTAAGGCCAAAGCATGCATTTTGTGTCAGAAGACAGATTCACTTAACTGGAACAGCTCAGCAGGCACACAACAGCAGCGAAGTAACCCTGAGTTACCTGTTGTGGGGCACACAGTCATCCTTACGACCTACCAGCAACTGCATGAAACACAGGACACAGCTAGTGCATGTGTGCAATTAATTAGTTTCTTAATAAAAAATAAAAGTAAACGACTCCAGAAAAACGATGTAAAAGCAAATTCTTGGCTGTTAAGCAATGTATTAGTCATTTAATCCAATTTTAGTTACGATTCCACTCCTTTTTCCTAACCTTGGGACATAGGATTCCTCTTACCTGCAAAGACTTCTGCAACCATGTTATTGACTACAGACTCCCTTTACAGACAAAGGAGAGAAAGCATGCTTTCTTAACAAATGATTCACCTATTCTATCTCAGAAGCCTATTTGAGGAAGCAAGAGCTCTATATTCCACTGATGATAGACTGCCATGTCTAGCTTAGATGTTTGTATCAGTTTTCAGTCAAATAAACACTGTATTAGCCACTGCTTCTTTCAAAAATTCCTTATGGCCTTCTTATTCACTGGAAATGTGAAATATGAAACACATTTTGAGTTATTAATAAAGAAAAGGTGGTTGGGCTGAAAGGTGGTTCACAGTATCCAAGCATCAATATCAGCTAGCTTCTGGCTACTCAAGTCATTCCCATGACAACTTAAGACTCTCCTATATAAAGAACTGAGATACAGCAGTTTTGCCAGATAAAATACAGGGAAGGAAAGTTTTGTTTTGCTTCCAGTAAAGTAAACCAATGCAGTTCTTTCACTTAGTGTAATTACAGCAGAGAAGCACTGTTAACTCTGTGGTGGGAAATGTGACCAAATTCTCATTTATTACCTATTTTGTAAAGGGCGCATGATCTGCAGAAGACAGGACAATGGAGATGATGATCTGCACTATGATCTCAAACAGAGCACTGCACCCATTGTTTCTGTTTTCAAAGCCCAATTCTCATTTTCCCAATGCCGTCTTTCATCAAGGTCAAAGCACAACAGACCCTTAAAATGGGTGGTAATGAGAATCAAGTGCTGTGAAAATACTGGTTTGCTGATCCTCCTGACATCCTGAAGAGTCAGATTATCAGTATTACTACTGCATTTTATAGACTTGAGAAATGCTCTATCAAATTGCAGGCAGAATAAAGATTAGAAAGTGGATTTGCCAGCCTTATGCTCAATCCACTCTTCTGTTCTGTTCTTCCAGTTCTCCAGCGCATGCTTTGCTCCCTATCGCGTACACTCCTCATCAGTATGCTGAACATTATGTGCCAGGAAGGAACTGCTACATAGGAGAGTTTGCGCAGACAGAGTAAACAGTGGGAGTAAACGCTGCTGCACTGGTAGCTTAGCTGTGAAAAACTTAACCCCAGGCTGATTTGGAAATAACTGCACCAAATTTACATTTTCATTGGTGTCTTTCCCAAATAACTAAACATTCATCTATCTGCCATGCACAATATCAGTTGTTAGAATATAGGCAAGCAGCATACAAGCTGTCCTCCACATAAGCCTTTGATACAGTTTCTCACAGCATTCTGCTTCGGAAACTTGTCGGCCTCTGGCCTGGACAGGCGCACACTCTCCTGGGTGAAAAACTGGTTGAATGACCGGGCCCAGAGGGTGGTGGTAAACGGAGTTAACTCCAGCTGGAGGCCAGTGACAAGTGGGGTTCCCCAGGGCTCAGTCCTGGGTCCAGTCCTGTTTAATGTCTTTATCAATGACCTGGATGAAGGCATCGAGTGCTCCCTTAGCAAGTTTGCAGATGACACCAAGCTGGGAGGCAGTGTCGATCTGCTGGAGGGTCGGGAGGCTCTGCAAAGGGACCTGAACAGGCTGGACTGCTGGGCAGAGACCAACGGCATGAGGTTTAACATGGCCAAATGCCGGGTCCTGCACTTGGGGCACAACAACCCTGTGCAGTGCTACAGACTAGGAGAAGTCTGGCTAGAAAGCTGCCAGGAGGAGAAGGACCTGGGGGTGTTGGTTGACAGCCGACTGAACATGAGCCAGCAGTGTGCCCAGGTGGCCAAGAAGGCCAATGGCATCTTGACTTGTATCAGAAACGGCGTGACCAGCAGGTCCAGGGAGGTTATTCTCCCTCTGTACTCAGCACTGGTGAGACCGCACCTCGAACACTGTGTTCACTTCTGGGCCCCTCACCACAAGAAGGATGTTGAGGCTCTGGAGCGAGTCCAGAGAAGAGCAACAAAGCTGGTGAAGGGGCTGGAGAACAGGCCTTATGAGGAGCGACTGAGACAGCTGGGGTTGTTCAGCCTGGAGAAGAGGAGGCTGAGGGGAGACCTTATTACTCTCTACAACTACCTGAAAGGAGGTTGTGGAGAGGAGGGTGCTGGCCTCTTCTCCCAAGTGACAGGGGACAGGACGAGAGGGAATGGCCTCAAGCTCCACCAGGGGAGATTTAGGCTTGAGATTAGGAAAAAATTCTTCACGGAGAGGGAGGTTAGGCATTGGAACGGTCTGCCCAGGGAGGTGGTTGAGTCATCATCCCTAGAGGTGTTTAAGGTGAGGGTGGATGAGGTACTTAGGGGCATGATTTAGGGACTGGTGGGAATGGTTGGACTCGATGATCTGGTGGGTCTCTTCCAACCTGGTTATTCTGTGATTCTGTGATTAGAATTTGTTAGTTCTCAAAAAAAAAAAAAGGTCTTACTTTTCCCAGGTGCACATCTAAGTGATACAGACACTTTTCTGTCCATACCTGTCCTCGTGTATATCCTAGCATAGGTTCCATCATTGCCACTCTCTTCCTGTACTGCAGAGCATTCAGGGCACAGTAATATTGCAAAGATGAAAGGTGCTGCTTTCTTCTTGCATTTGCCACTTCTTTTGCCACTTCTGCCTTAAGCTGAACCAAAAAAAAAAAATCAAAACCAGTTGGGAAAGTGTTACTGTGCATATTTAATGGCTATATGACTATCTTGTTACAGAACTTCTCCACATTAGAAAGAGAAACTAAGAAAGCAAATCCAAAACTCGAAGCAAGTACTTCAAACCCTCCTCTGGCAAAAGGCATAATCATCTGGGCAGCCCATGTGACTATAAACTACCACAACTAAAATTCTGGATCTGATTTCAGTGCAAGAAATTGACTTGCAGCTGAGATCATGACACAAGCCTGCAAATGCAGAATTCAGAGGTGAGTAATTCACGTTATGCTATTTCACATTCTGTTCTGTAATGCATTTCCTTTACAGGAGTGTCCTGTAGAACTGATGCACTCTTAGGATAGGACCAATCACACACTCTTTGCATACAGGGATATACTCTGGAATAGTGGTCCAGCGGGCAAAGAAGAAATGTCAAACAATGCTACCAACAGAGTTGTGTACTGCAAGTGGGATGACAACCCGTACAGAGAAATTTAGCAAGAAGATAGAGGCAAAAAATGGAATGCTTTATGAATAGCAGACACAAGGCTTCATGACAGTTCACAATGATACAGCATCACCACATCAGCTGTAAAACAGTAGGCCTATACAAATCTATTTATAGCCGTTTGGATTGCCTCTGTCCGAAGAGCGCCCCTGGATCTGAAGGGCTTTATTTATGCACAATACTCGATCACTTGCCTAACTCAGAGAAAACAGATATAACTCTGCTGAATTGGTGTTTAAAAGCTTTGTGTCTGCTTGGAAACAAAATCACAAGTACTCTTGAGCTACTGTGAATTTAACTGATGTACTCTCCAAACTTTTCAAGTGAACAAAGATGCAGACAGAACAGCTGATGAAAACTTTCCCTTTTCCCTTTCACGTTCGTTACCTTTTCATTTTCTTTCCTTTTCGGTAACCTGCTATACTTTGCCATGGACACGTCATGTTCTGTAGACAAGGAATATTTTTTTTTTAGAAATGCGATGTGTGTGTGCATAGCTTAAAGATGTCTTCTGTGACATAACAGGTGCACACCATTAGAAACAAAAAAAGCCAGGGAAACGTACCATTGCTAGCAAGGCCAAAAAGATCCTTCAACGTGCTTACTTCTGGAAAAGAGAAATCAAATATTCAAAGTAAAAACAGTAAACACTTTGTTAATGTTGTTAAAAGTGAGCACTTTTAACATTCAAGTCCCTCCAGTCCTTTTGAAGCAGAGATACATAAAGTTGTGCCTGTCTTGAAAATGATAAAGCATATCAGCTGCTAGAGAAATGAATAGGCAGATAGCAAATTAAGAGTCAAGAGAGTTTACGTGATTTAGCAAGTTATCACTTTGAAAAAGATTCCTCATCTGCCACTGTAATTCACTCAAAGAAGCACCATTTCAGTGCACTTATTATGACAAAAGGCCGATCACTATCATACAAGATCAACATCTCTGAACAACTTCCTGACAACACTTAGGAGATACCAAGAAATCTAACTCCGAGAGATATGTCAACAACACCCCTTTCCTATACATGAATCTTCATCAACATGGGACACTTTTTGCCAAGTTTCTCTGTGAAAAGAAACACGTATCCAATACATCTGACTGCTGGCTACAATGCTTACATTACAAACACTGCCCATGGGTTTCTGATGCAGGTAGAAGGAACAAAAAGGAAGCAGGCGATTCAACTTCGACAAGTGTTGGGCGCAAGCTTCTCTCACTATCCACAACAATGCATGCTGCAACTAGCAAAACCCTCCTCAAAAAGCTACAAAGAAAGCACCTTCGCAAGAACAGACATTATACAACTGTGAAAAGAATATGGGGAAACTGTACAATGTCATCATGGTTTCAGATTATTTGGAGCAACCTACACCTTAATCAGCTTCATGCCACCTTTTCCTCCCCAGAACACTTCCTTGTGACTAATGCAGAAAGACAGAAATTCTTCCCAGATGTGACTAACTTGTATGTAGAGGTTTCTACAGTATTCAATACCAACACATAACAAGATCAAAAGTCAAAACAAGAACACAGTTTATCTGCCTCGTTCAGTCCTGTGATGAAATTTCAACACGGTCAGGATTCTACTCAAAATGCTGTTTCTACAGATTCTGCCACTGAAAAATGGAGTTTGTGATAGGTGAATGAATGGATAGAACAAATAAGATTTTTATGCCCAAGGAAGCTGAAGAAGCTTTCATTTTTTGTCATGAAGCAGCTGAGGCTTTGGTTGCAGGCTTCACTTGCATTTTCTTTTTATGTCTTCTTTTATGAACTGGGTAGGCAGAATCCGTAAAGATGGGAGCAGAATCACTGGATCAATGAAGCCACATTAAAGAGGTGGGAAAGTGTTTATAGATCCAAGATCTCATCATCCAAATACTGCTTTATATTTTACATATTATAAACAAGACATCCATTTACGTCTTCAAAATTTCACACGAGATGTTATCATATAAGGAAACCTATCTAGTCGCTATTTTGCTGTAGCTGTTTTGTCTCCCATCAAAATGATGTTGTTAAGATGTACATAAACAGGATTGAGCTTAGTGAGTTAAGAAGGCTTTTAAAAGAAAAAAAGAAAACACTGCAATAAAAACTCTTGTTTTGGTTGCATAAGTAGGTTAGAGTGTCCTTGACCTTGAATATGAACTTCTTTCTTTTGAAATTACAGCAAATGCTTGCATATTGCTCTGCTGTTTAAGTAATGCATTTCCAAATTTGTGCAATCGGATTACCTGTAACTACCTTGGATGATTTAAGGATTTTAAGTGAACCGATTCGTTAAAACTAAGGGAACTTACTACACTCCAAGGTTCAAAAGGCATTTATGCTCGTGCTTTTCAAATAATCTCAAACTTTTGAAGCAGGATAAATATCGTTTGCAAGCCAGATTCACTGCTATTTTTTTTTCTTTAGGCCATTATAGCATTAATGACTTGAGTAAAATGACACTGTAAAAGCAGAGTGACCCAACAAAGAACACAGCTGTGTATTTTCAAACTTCCACCATATGGTGCATAAAATGTTATGTGGTGAACTTGGACTATCTAAGTCTGAGTAAAAGCATGCGCCTGTCAATGAAATTCTGTAGCAGGAAAAAGAAAGAATATAAAAAACTCATCTGTGAATCACCAATGAGCAATTATATGACATTATGTCTCAGTTTATTATGAAATAAGCAAGAAGGAACACATGGGGAAAATTAAAACTTGAAATAAAATTTACCTGTAAGATCCTTTTCCCGAAACTGTATTATTGGTAGAATCATTGTATCTGCAAGTTGTTTTGCCAGTTCAGAGTGAAGGATATTGAGCTGAAACAGAGAACAGAGGAATGCCCTAAACCACAGTGGAAGTAAAAAATAAAAATAGCAGCACTCTACAACTGTTGAAAAAGCACACCTGCCATTTGTGCCCAGCAGACAAAAAATAAGGATATTATGTACTTCAATGAAATTCAGTGCTTAAAATACATTTTCCAAGATAGGTGAGACAGATGGGGATTTCCCCTAAATCCTTAATTTCTACCTGGTGCTTATCAAGGATCCAAGAACTTTCCAGTCCCCACTTACTGTATTTGGGCAGTTCACTTGAGCATTAACACTAACGCTTAACCCAAAAGGATTTAATCTGTAATGACCCTTTATTAACCAGGTTTTGTTAGTCTCTGCACCACAGGGTTACAGTCCCACTGCTATGACTAGAAACAGTTACCATCCATGAGGGTTACAGGACACAATCATGACAGGGGGCAAACACAATGCAAGGTCCCATTCAAATATTTCACCTTTAGAGCCATTTCCCATTCCTGTTTTTCTAAGTTCTTCTCTAAAATGCAGCACATGAGACATATTTTAAAGCACCTGTGTAACACTGTTTAGGATTAGAGCAAGGCTCTCATGTCAACAGCAGCATGCTAAGAATATCAGATGGGTTCAGGTAGGACAACTATGAACCAAACTACCTAATACTGCAAACAGAATATCCTGCCCACTTCCTCACAGAATCCTGGAGGCCTCCAGGTGGAGGGATGCAGGTGAGGAAGAAGTCAGTATTTCCCACTAGACAATACAAAACTAGGACAATTCAATGTCTGTAGAACAGACAGATGAGAAACAGGTATGGGGGGAGCTAACACATACAATAGGAGGCTGAGAAACAGAGTAAGATCTTTTGAGTGAAAAATATGATCAAAAGAACTGAACAGAGAGGCTCCCAGCTTTTTTGTACCTGGGAAGGAGAAAGTTCTCATTTTGATTTATTCCTAGTTTATGTAAATAAGTACTAGACTTGTGAAAATCAAAGAATGGTTTGGTTTGGAAAGGACCTTAAAGATCATCCAGTTCCAATCCACCTTCCACCGCTGGGGACATCTTCCCCTAGACCAGATTGCTCAAAGCCCCATCCAACTTGGCCTTGAACACCTCCAGGGATGGGTCATCCATGACTTCTCAGGGCAGTCTGTTCTAGTGCCTCACTATCCTCACAGTAAAATATGGGTTCCTAATATCTAATTTAAATCTACCCTCTTTCATCTTAAAACCATTCCCCCTTGCCCTGTTACTGTAATCCCTGACCAAGAGCTCTTCCCATCCTTCCTGTAGGCAAATAAATGCGTCCTTTGAGTATTCCTTCAGAGCAGATGTGCTGCAGGACAAGCCTAAGGAAAAAGTTAAACTCTGGAATCCATTTCACTATTGTTAGTTATCCATGAGCTTTAAAAATTTTAACTTATTTTTTACCTCTCAACCCTCCTATCTCCTTTCCCAAAAGGCAGACCTCAATACAGCCTTCTGGCTTCTTAATCTAAGTTGAAAGTAGACAAACAAGAACAACAACACTCTTCTGAGCACAGCCCGGCTCTCAACAGAAAGAGTGATGTGACAAATCACACTTAAGCAATAAGGACCTAGATACTACAATTACATTTAAATGTTATACAGGCAGGTCTAACAAAAGCATTTAGAAAGACTCTCAGTACTCAGCAACAACGTACAGAGAGCAGAAGTGTTCAGTGCACACAGTAGCAGCACCTAACCTGCCTTCAGCAGTCATTTCTGTAGCCTCCTCCAGGCACCTCTGGATCCTGTGTGATCTCACAGTAACGAAACTGTAACTGTATTAATTCACAACTGCCCTGCATCCATTCCTGGCAAGTTTTGGCTCAGTGTTTAAAGATTAGAGATGTAAATGTAATTTTTAAATGGAATTAGATTAAAAATGACCCCAGTCTAGATGAAACATTTCAGTCTAACTCCCCTATTCAGGAAGTTCAGTTTGGCTGTGAGGACAGCACGTGGGATGAAGGCAGAGAAACAGCACTAACCACTACAAAAGTGTGACAGTATACTTCCTTCTCCAGCCCCCAATTAAATAATTTCATAAAATCTAGGCACAATCTAGGCTTCAATGGAAAAGCTCAGAATCAAGAAGGACAAAGACAAAAAGAAAAAACACAAATGTTCTATATTGTAAAAATATAATATTGGCAATTCAAATTACCTCATCCACAACTTTAGAAAAGTAGTGAAGGGTGGATATCACTTCTTCATCTCCTTTACCTAAGGCAAAATGCTGGAAACAGAAACACACATTTGGTCTATAAATCAATACAGGTGAGTGAAATACAACATGTGCTTTACTACAAAGGTAATGAATGCTCCTACAAAATGCTATAAATGATAAAACGAAAGGGAAAAACATAAATTTATAATACATACTCTTTTACCCTGCTCCTCTTGTTTTAATGGACTTTGGATAACATATAGTTAATGTCATAGTCATGCAATAGGAATAAACTGCTTCGCTTCTTCACAAACTTATGAATGTACATTTTGCACTTTTTTAAGATTATCAGAAGTTACATAATTCCCTTGAATACATTAGGGAATTTTCACTAGTACTCACATGAAACCAAGTAAAGCCAAAGCTATAAGCACTTCTAGTAACTACACTGTTTACATAGACTTCTTTGCAAGCAATTGAGGCTGAAAAGAAATCAAAGGCATATGCTGAACATACCTGCTTTTCATAGGCAAGGAGCTGCTTTGAAAGCTGCTGTGTGGCAAGACACATTTCATTCTACAAACAAAAGTGACATGTTAATGAATATAATGAAAGGTCTTTAGCTCTGTAGTCGCTACTATTTTGTTAGCAGCTTCTTGGCTGAATCTGCAACTAGTTACGCATTCAGTTGTATGTAAACAACCAGTCCCAAAACACTTGCATAGAGAAGCAGTAATAACAGGTACACTTCAGACCTAATCAACACACAGTTCAACTACTTTGAATAGAGGTATGATTTGGGATTTAGGTTTGAGTCCCCCATTCCTCCCCAAAAAATAACAGAACTAGAACCACCTCTTACATGCAAGCTGTCATACCAGCCTAAGAATGATTCACAATGTTTAATCATCTTTTCTCAGCAATTCAGAGAACTAGTAGATGTGCCTTTATACAATGCATTCATGCTCGAGGAATACAGGACTATGGCACATCAGTTCTGTATTCTCATGGCTAAACTGGCCAGTGAATTACATACATCCTTAAGATGTGCTTACACAAAGCAAGACTTGTAGGGGAGTTGTATAATTTTGCTTGACAGCTGGAAAAAAAGAAGACAAGAATTTGGATATGTCAATCTTTACTCAATGGCTTCATTAACAATAGCATGTTATGAATTGCTCCCAATCTGTTAACAGTGACTTAGAATTGGAATAAAAAAAAGAAGAGGAGAACTGAGATCTATCTTAACTCCTGTCAGATCCTTCTTTCCCTCAGTGATGCAGAGACCTATTAACATTTCAGTTAATTTCATTTTAAACCTTAACATAATTGATTCCTCTCTCCAAATACATAAGGCCATAGAGAGTCTGTAAAACTCAGTGCAATCTCGGAACTGCTTTAATAACACCCTTTACGCTGGTGCTAGTCCAGAAAACCACTGAAACTGGGACAGAGTTTGTGTGCGCTCTTGTTCCCCCTTGTCACCCCAAGCACACAGAGCATGGCATAGTTAACTATCTGGGCCAGTGATTTTGAAACGCTCTTTACTTTGGCCTGATGCCACCTCTGACACGCTGCATTACTGCCTGGTACTTCCATACCACCTCGGCACACCAGGAAGGAGGGTTAATATGGACAGCAAGGCTCAAACACTTAGCCAGAATCTTAAGAATACGCAAGTGATCAGAGAGAACAAAGACATGTAGCCACAGCGTAGGTAACAGCAGCCGTATGTGAAGAAATGGCAGAAAGAGGGGTGAATTATTCCAACTTAAAACACTGTGGTGATAAGATTTGCAGGTGAATGGAGATGGAAGAGCAGAGGCCTTCCAAGGTACAACCAAGGGCTCAGAACTCAGTTAATCTGGGTTCAAACTCAGATCATGTGCCCCCCATGATCTTTCCCACCTCACAGTGATGGATTGTTCCCATTTCTTGTCTCAGACTAATTAGTAATGAGTATTACACTTTCATACAATAATAATGCCAAATATTCATGTAAGATTTGCACGTTGGTTATGCAGACTGTGTAGTCCTTCATATGAAAAAGGTTTACAAAACACTTGGCATTTAAGTATTTCCCAAGCCAGGGAGTGGAAAAGGACCTCATGCTTTTTAATAAATTAACAAACCTTGTTAAGGGCTCAGGCAAGGAGAGGAATGAGCCTTTGCTACCTGCTCCCAGGCTGAAAGAACACCTGAGAAGCTTTGACACCTCATAAGTGGGAGCTAGCAAACAATGACTTGATGACAGGAAGGATGAGAAACCTTGTATATGGCCCCATGACATTAAAAGGGTTGGTTTGTTACACTGTATGCACGTGGGTGGAGTGCAAAGATTAATTTAAGATTACAAAAAGAATCAGAGGTTCTCAGGCCTAGGATCTTCTTCATAAACACAAGCTCAAAGATAGAGCTGAGTAAGAACTGCAAGAAGACAAAGTCCTCACACAGCAACTGTGATGCCATCTGTTAGTTGTACAGTTGGGTCAGGGTGAGAGAAATCTTTTGAAATTAACTAAGCATTAGAAACATGCCTCTTTCTCCCTTTTTGTTTCATTTCACTTATTACTGCTGGTCGTTCTGAACTTGGAAAATAAATGCTTCTGGCTTAAACTTGCTAACACTAAAAGTAGCTTCAGAATAATGGGCTGACACCAAACACAGCCTATTCCTTTGTGACAAGCACCCTCCTGGTTTTTGAAGGCTACCAGATCCTCATTTTCTTCATCCAATATCCAAAAAAAATAACAAAGAGCCCCATTACTCATTTGTATTGGACAGTCTGAAGATAGGCAACGCAAAGAGGTGTGTGGAAGTGATTGCCACTCCCTAGGGACAGTCTCCAATATGACAGATGAACAAGGAAATAAATAATCCCTGAGGGTCTCAAAGGGGTGTGAGTTAACAACACCATATCAAGTACTTGATCCAGTCACCACAGTCACATATGGACCCCAAGCAGACATTCATGGCACGCTACTCCAAGTACAGAACAAACTGATGGAAGGGCCTGATATAAAATTAACCTTGGGATTTTGGGACAACAGTTCCACACATCCCACTGATGCCAGCAGGTCACATTTTTCCACATATAGGCTTGATTCTCTGTGTCAGGACACCACAGACTTGATACTCAATCCCTACTCACGGGGAAGAGTTAATTGTGGGTCTTTCACCTTCCTTCCCAATCTCTGCCGGACTTTGTTCCCATTAACAGTACAAAATCATTCATTATATCATCAGAAAATAACAAACCAAAACCAAAATGAACAACCCACAACAACCAAATACAGCTGCCCCACTAAATAGTTGTAAACAAATCAAATAAAGCTAGCAAACTGCAGCGCTGCCACAACGCATACAGAACAGGAAGGAGGCAAAGTGCTTTGCTGACCTAGTGGTAATGCTGCACTGCTAAGCACACTAATCTGGGAAAGTGTGGTTTAATCCTCCTCCCATTTCTTCCTAATTGGTTTTCTCCCCACTCTTCCCCCAGCATTCTCAAGACTTAGAAGTTATTTGCATTGCTTCAGTTGACAGATCCACTAAACCCAGGTAAATTATTTTAACAGGTTTTAATCTGTTTCCAAGATACTTTCCCATAGAATACAGCAATATTCACTTCTTGTATTCTGAAGTGACTGAAATGCAGTATACCACAGGAAAAGAAAAGCTACCGTACACTCCTAACTGCATGCTCACATCTCTTCCACATAAATTTGACATTTCAGAATTCATCAAACATTTCTGGAGTGGGAGAGCTACTGATGAGATTATTTATCAGGAAGAAACCAAATGAAATCCTGAACAGAAATCCAAGTATTCTAAATGAAGGCAAAATTAACGAGTACAGGGCCTTGCAAATACATTCATTTTTATTAGATGATTTTACTTAGCAGGGAAGACATCACTGCAGCATTAATTTTAAAAAGCATACTGGAAGGAAAGAAGAAAAGACTGAACACAAATAAGTACCAAGCAATCAGTTATGATTACAGGCATACAGACTTTTTTTTTAACCTTGGCTGACATGCTAGGGCACGCTAGCCCTAGGAAAAGACTTGTCAAGTTTGCCAACAGCAATTCACATAGATAAAGTAATGTAAGTGGTGTTTTGAATGAAGCATTAAACTACCAGAAATGAAAAAACAATAGATAAAAGAACATTGTTTAACACTCAAGCTATTTCAGTATCTTACAGTGCCTCTGAATAATTCAGCAAGAAAATGTCCAACTGTTATTTTCTAATCTAATGCCAAAGCAAAGGCATATGATTTTTCTGGGTTGATTCCACCTTCTTCATTACCACCTTTGTTCACCAAGCTGTTCATATCCTCAGACTACTGTATGATTTTTCCATAACCAGTTTGCAATAAAATCTCCATGCCATTAACTATTTACCGGTGATGCAGTCCATCCTTTTTTAAGGTCTCTCATTGTATTTTTCCAGACTCTGAGGGAGACTATATTGAGGTCAGAAGATATTTCTATAGCTAGTCATCTAACAGACTCCAGGTTTAAGGGCATGTAAAGGATTAAGCCATGCTATAAATTAACTTCTAAAGACAGACAGCTATTCCAGCACATCCAATTCCAATCCCAATATGATGAAGCTTTCTGCAAAGCTGCTTTCCTACTCCAGCTAAAGATGGCATTTTTAAACCTCTGCAAGTGACCACCACATACAACTGCCAAAGGCTTCTTCATATAAACAAGCAAGATACTGGTAGAAGTATTTATTCAAGCACCCTGTGCAAGGAGAATGACATGTAGAAAATTTGGCTTACATCCCAGGAAGCTTAATGCCTCACCAGGGTGCTCAGGCTGCCCAGCACTTTACAAGATCAGGCTAACATACGGCCTGCACAGCTGCTGATTCACAGCATGGCATTCGGTCTTCATAAACATGAATGTTTCAGCAAAGGATCATCTAACGGCTTCAAGACATAAAGACACTTGTCAAAGCTCTGCTCTAAAACAGCAAAAGCAGCTACAGTAGAGTGACCAGTTCAACAGGGTAAGAATCTCTTCATTTTCTTGCAAAACAATTACTATCAGCAGGGCATCAATACATCTATGCCACATATACTCCAATCGCCAGATCCTGCTCAGCACAGTTTTAACTTGCTTCCTGGCACGGTGACAACTCCAGCTTTGTAGGCAGTATTAAAACAGCTTCCATGGCTTTGTACATATTTGTTCCCACGCGATAATACTCTGTTTACCTGTTAGCAACATGCCTTGAGAAGTACATAGGTAAGTGATGCAAACTTACAATGAATATGGAAGAATGATATACACATTATTTCACAGAAGTCAGTGCTGACAACTGTAATTTACTGCAAGTGTTTGTCCTATCTAATACTCTACTGAACCTTTTCTATGTGGAACTGAAAGTTTATGAAATGCTTAAACTTTATTGTTTCAAAACATTTTGCAAAAAAACCCATCTTATTTGAAAAGACAACACAATTGTTCCCTTAAGCATGAAAAGAAAGCAATTAAAAGAAAAACTGCATCAGTTCTTACTTACTAGTTTGGCAAGAACTCATTTAAGAATTCTGATCACTCGGGGTTAGCTACGCAGCTTAATAAATATTAATACCCATGCACGTCTTAGAGAGCTTGACACCTATCTACTGAGTGACAGCCTAGCAAAGTCATTACATAGGAAGATGAAACAAGCAGCACTGTTGAAAAATGCAGGTGTCATGAATTCAAGGAGAAATATAACACCAGTATATAGCACCACAACAGCCCTGGATAGATAAAAGATGTCCTGATACCCATATAACATGGTACATATAACCCATGACTTTTTCATACTTGTCAAAAGCTTCCTTAAGAGCTGGGACATAAAAAAGCAGTGAGCCTCAGCGTTTGTTGCTGCTTTGCTCCTATGACTCTGGAATCACAAGGCAACTGTTCAGAGATACAGATGCTGAACAGAACTACACTTGACAATTCGCATGCTGTTATCTCTCTGGATGTACGGATAAAAGCAACACGTGTTTCTTTTTATTTCTCTTGTGCCATCACAGCTCTTAGAACTTAGACAGATTTGTAATGAGATGAAACCTCTTTCCAATGACAAAATACTACACCTTACTCTCCTTTAACCTGCTTAACTGTTTATCCCTTCTAATGGTCAGCAGAGATACAACAGTCTCCTGAGTTTTTAAATGGCATTTTGTTTCAAGTGAAGAACCCAGCTAAGCAATTTCTATAATGTGACGAAGAACTGGAGATGATAGTAAAGCTCTGAAAATAATTTACTATAGCAGTGGGAAGTGAGGAATGTAAGTTGGGCAAAATTTGCTCATACACCACTGCCAGAGCTTCAGCATGCAACTCAAGTAAAATAAGTTTTATAGCAGGCCCTGCTTGCTGTATTACATATTGCTCAGGTAATAAAACGGCCAGGATGACAAACACAACATTCGCAGAAATCAGGCAGAAGTAATGCCAAACGCAGCATCAGGGCTTGCTTGCAAAGAGGAAAAATCACAAGAACAACCTCTGTGAGGATAATTTGCTCTATAAGACCACTAACCTGATAACTATTTCAAGGCACCACAGCACTGACGGAAGAACTACAGAAGGAAGTAAAACATGTACCCACACAGATGTGGTTTATTTGCTGTAGAAATATAAAAATGCTTCACTATATTTATACACAGGGGCTTGCCAGATCCACTGAACCCCACTGCTCAAGCATGGCTCAAACATCTGTTTCCTGTGATTTCTCCTTAATCGCAGCATCATACACTGCATCTGCATCGTAGTCTCTTTTTCGATAAAAAATTCCATGTGCAAAATAGTCACCACTCCATCACAGCTGGTTTGGGTTCCCAAGGAGGTGAGAGCACAGCCCTGATCCTGCAGAGACACCAGGGGTTTGTCACACACCAAAGGCAATCTGCTAGGAACACATCATTCCGCTGCAGCCCAGTGTTACGGGCCCTTCCACACCCAAGCAGCTCCATGTGCCTAGGCAGTGCATCCACTGCAACACCCTGCAACACCTCCACCCTGCTACAGGATGCTGCAGACCCCTCCTTCCACTCCTGGGACAAAAGCAGTTTCAAGTAAGTTCTAAGGTCGGTCTATATCATTTACAGGGTGCATTCACTGGGGTGAGCTTCATCCCATCAACTCCCTTACTGCCATCAGAAAAGTTAAAGGCATGCAAAATTAAGTCCTGCTTGAATACATATAAGTCTGAAAAGTTAAGTACCCAGCATCTAGCAGAAATTGGTAGTGGAAGGAAAAAAGAAAGTGTTCAAAAAGATTCCTACTTTTCTAAGTGTTTTAAAAATCCAAGGCAAATATTTCCATCTTTCATGGAAAGTCTTTTCAAATGCACCAATTCAAGTGTTTAGAGCAGCCTGAGCTGCTGATTTACAAACTTACTGCTGCTCCACATACAAAGCAGTTTGTATCAACAAATACACACATATATCCACATGGATAATTAACAGCTTTCAGCTGGTACTAGCTGCTATTCTCCAGAGACTTTGCACTGCATCCATTCAGAAGCAGCTACTATTGTTATGTGATCACAAACAACAGTGGCTTGAATTACATGAAAATCTGAGTTTTCAACACAACACCCAACTTCTAGTAAACTCCAGAAAAATCTTCCAAATATGATTGAGATCTACTAGGAAAAACTTAAATTTCAGGTTGTAGTAAATAAGAAAACACAATTTAAGTTTTTAAAATTATCCTAACTCTTTTGAGGGTGCATAAACTCTGATTTTTCAATATGGTGGACTGGTACAACCCACCGTTGTTTTGTTTGTCTGCCATGACACTGATTCCACCCCCTTTTATGGATGTGCAAAAATAATTTGTGTCACTGCTTCAAAGTAGGTCAGTAACTGTAATTCCTATTTTACAGATAAGGAAATCAGAGCAGAGGATGATGATGACAATGACATTGCAAAGACAAAATTTAAGTCAGGAAAATAAAAAGGCAATTTCAGAAACCAGCTTCTCGCTACTCTCAATTTTACATTCTACTACACCTCATTCCCTCTCAAAATGAAAAGGGTTGACAGAATAGTCCAGAGAAGAGACACAAAGATGATCAGAGGACTGGAGCACCTCCCATATGAGGACAGGCTGAGAGATTTGGGCTTGTTCAGCCTGGAGAAGAGAAGGCTCCAAGGAGACCCTATAGCAGCCTTCCAGTACTTAAAAGAGAATCTATACGACAGCTGGGGAGGGGCCTTTTATCAGAGAATGCAGTGATTGGATGAGTTTAAGTGAGAGAGGGGAGATTAAGATTAGATATTAGGAAGAAATTGTTTACTGTGAGGGTGGTGAGGCCCTGGCACAGGTTGCCCAGGGAAGCTGTGGCTGCTCCATCCCTGGAGGTGTTCAAGTCCAGGTTGGATGAGGCTTTGAGTAACCTGATCCAGTGGGAGGTGTCCCTGCTCACGACAGCAGGACTGGAACTGGATGATCTTTAAGGTCCCTTCCAACCCTAAGTATCCTATGAATCTTTGAATATACTGCTAGTGAGGCCCAAACAATAAGTCCCCTAACAATGCATAATAAGAAGTGGATTTTCTTTCAAGTTGTGATTAGGCAGAAAACAAATATTACATAGATTTTTTTTAACTGTTCATTCATGTTTAGTGGGCAATTCAGCATAACACTTCTACAGCAACTGCAATGATAAAGTTTTGCAATAATGAGTATGCCTCTCAAAAAGAGAGGGCAAGTTCAGACAGAAAGAATGTCTTCTTTTGAAATATTCGGGAGCAGTTCCTTAAAAGTTTGAGTTCCATCTCAAAATGGCACCAAATATCTGATGAGGTATTTCAAGGAACACATCCAATATTCACAAGTGACTGAATATTTAGATCAAATGAATGCAGGAAGCATGCAGGAAGAAAGTGGCCAGTAGACTCATTAATACTGCAAGTACAGATCAGGAAAAGTGCTGAGACAGTGAGAAGAAAGAGGAAATGTCATAACTGTGGGGCAATAGAAATGCAGAAGGCCAAAACTGAGATGGAAAGGAAGAGGCGAACAAAAGCAGACAAAGCATTTTTTTCATCAATCACAAGCCAGAGTAACTGCTTCCTAAAATGCCATCCCAAAAAGGCATGTAGTCCACAAACTACCTAATACTCAAGCCATATTTATTCCTCTGATCTCCTTCTTTCCCTTATTTCAATCCTACCTGCTCTTTGGCCTCAGATTTCTACCATCCAACATGCCTACACTCTTGCTACTCTTCAAGCACAGTAACTCTACCAAAATGCCCATCACAGGGGACAGGACAAGGGGGAATGGCCTCAAGCTCCGCCAGGGGAGGTTCAGGCTGGACAGGAGAAAATTTTTCACAGGAAGTGTCATTGGGCACTGGAACAGGCTGCCCAGGGAGGTGGTCAAGTCACCATCCCTGGAGTTGTTTGAATGCTGGGTAGACGAGGTACTCAGGGACATGGTTTAGTGATTGATAGGAATGGTTAGACTCAATGATCCTGGGGGTCTTTTCCAAACTAGTGATTCTGTGATCACTGACTTACAGTGCTGATTTCACGTCACCTCTCCAGCCCTTGGCTATATGCTGTACTGTTTTCTATGTTTCTGAGCTGTGCTGTAAGGTTCTGATTGCTCTGCATCTGTACAGGATAAAGGACATGAAGGCTTTGAAGCTCTCCAAAGCTGGATCTTCTGGGTGTCGGCAGCTAGAACCCAGGCAGACAGCTCTTTCTTCTAGGTCATACTATCAGTCACCCAATAGAGCAATTCCACCAAATAGACATAAGGTGCAGTAGTTTTATAGCCAAACTGATTCCAGGTAACATAAGAATCAGGCATCCACTCTTCAGGTAAATTCAAAATAGTCCCATTCTCCTCACCTCTCTGTGTCCTCCGAGTTAATGGTTTAAGAACAGAAAAGCTGTTGTTTCTAATGAAACCAGGTATCTAACCTACATAAATACTTGCAAATGTTCCGTGACATCTAGTTACGGTATTTTGAAAAACCTAGTTTTATGCATGTGGGAATCACTGTTTTCCAAAGCACTTGATATCATTTACCTTACAAATTTTATTTTCAAAGGGATTTAGTCATCTAGGTCATGTAAATGCTTTAGCAAGTATTATTTTTTTCTGCTCCTGCTCCCATATTTTTCACACTGGCTAATTTAGGTACTCAATTTCAGTATTACTCAAAGTGTACATTCTCTCTGTGATCAATGGACATAGACAGTTCCTTCCAAATGGTGAGTCACAGCATCTAAGTTAGATGCCTAAGGTCAGTGTGAGTACCCATCTGTGTATTGTACCTATGTTTAGGCAAGCAATTTTGTCAAGGCTGGCCTTCCAATACCCCATAAGTTAAGGACATACCACAATTTTTCTTTTATTAATTGTCTGGAGACAGACAATGCAGATAAGATTTTTTTCATGCATATGACTTTTCTGAACATCAAAGCAGGAAGGGGCTGAGACATCAGACGGAAAACACCCACAACTCCTCTTAAACCACAAGAGATGCAAGTACTTGGCAACTTTCATGTAAATAACAGCATCATAATAGCCATTTATCTTCTACTGTGCATTGAACAAAAGAAACACAAATGAAAAATTACCTGAGCTCCATAGACTCGTTGCATTGCCTGAAGCAACTGGTTTGTATATTCAGTAAGTGTTCCTGCATCTTCTTCAAATACACTAAGCAAAGACCGAGTCTACAACAAAAGGAAAGAAAAAATGGTTTCAGTCTCAAGTGAAAATATTAAAAAGAATCATAAACAATTGTAAGTAGATGGTAGCAAAAAATACAAATCAATCAGAAATAATAAGCCTTTAACTTTGCACAATTTTATTCATTCAAAATCTCAAAACACGTAGAAATTAGTCCTTCTGTTATGGATAGGTAAACTGAGGTATTAGGAAGCAAAGTGACAAAATGCTATGGCCAAATCCTGACTCTCATCCTCTTATTCTAACTAAAAGACATGCCTTCCAACATAAACAGGAATGTAAAAAATCCTGAGTATCTGCCTGCTGACTACAGTAATCCAAGCCACGTTAAGGACTCTGGGTCAAACACCACTGCTTGCTCACTTTACTTCTCTAATGTCAGACTGCATTAAAAGTACCCCTTTCCATGAGATAATTTACAGAGTATTATTCACTCTCAACTGTCTTGAGCAACTCTTAAAGGGCCACTGCCAAAGCTAGCTGATGTAATAGGACCAAACAACTGAACGCTGATCTACAACAACAGGCAAAGAAGTATACACCCACTCAGAAATGCTCCATGCTTTGTCCATTCTGCTAGCTCATCTGTGTCAGCAAATGGAGGGGGGGTGAGCGAAGAGTATAATGATGACTTGTGTCACCTTAAAGACATGAATTTGCTCAGTTTATTTTGGTGGAATCATCAGGAACAAATAACTATGTTGCTGACACAGCTTCTGAGAAAGGAAACAAAGATACCTCAGAGAAATATTGCCTTCCAGAACTTGCTAAATCAAGACAACAATGAAAGAGGGAAGTCTATCCCTTTAACAAAGCCTTAGTCTTAACTTTAGTAAATCCAATCTATTTGATGCTAACTGGCAATGTCTTTCCATCTGTACAGCTAATTTATATATTAATTAGTTTCATCTGCTTACGTGAGGGTAGTCCATAAACCCAAGTACTTTAATAATCATGACAGGCCTGTAACAGAGCAAGTGCTTTACCTGTCCTCCTAGAATCTCTTAATGTACCATGTATCCACGTTTGAATCTGGGAAATTTGTGTGTCTTAAGCAAGTTTTAAGTTGCTCCACTATTTAATAGGAGGCATACGTATTTCCCCAAGGCATTTATTCTCTGCAAAACTCTGTTGAGACCTCATGTTTGTCCTGAAACACTCAACATCAGCATCTTTCAAAAAACATGACCTAAGACTAACTAACATTTCATCTCTGCTGAGAAGTATCTGAGCTAGTAATGAGTGTGCCTCAGCAGTTAAAGTACATGACTTGGGAGTCAGTCCTTGGGTTCTGTTCTAGATGTTCCAGGGGAGTTCTTTCGTACGCTGAGTAACTCTAAAGCTCTTAACATTTCAGCCTGCTAATGTGCCAAGCTGCTACAATACTTTCTACCTTAGAGACACTGGCAGTCAATGCATTTCGGAAACTAGTTTGAGATCTTGGCACGTAAGGAGATACTTCGTACAAAGTACGGTTTTCAAATAAAGATAACATAAAAAAAAAAAGAATGGTGAGAAGGCCAAGTCGATGAAATGGATACCAGGAACACAACTTGTAAAGGACCTCTGTGCAGAACTTTGCTACAAAGACGGTGGCATGATTTTGAGTTTTCCACACAAAGCTATTATTTCAGTAATTGAAAACATGTTGCTTTTCAAAAATATCTGGTTTAAAATGTTATATCTGCTATGATGCATTAAAACAAGCAAAACTAATGCCAACTAATTATATTCTCTCTACACAGTGCTCATCTTCCTTTTTTTTGTGTTAAAAACAACAAATGAAACTCACAGGGTGTGAAGACGGCTAAAATTAAATCTAGAGAAGGCAAAAACCTTGACACAATGTTTATCAAGACAAATCTGAAGCCAAGACCTAAAAATTAAAAAGAAGTTCCCTGAAGAAGGCTACAAATCACACGCTTCCATATCCTGGAAAAGGCTTCCAGAAACGGGAATGTCGGCCAGATCCCTAGATATTTCTGAATTTTTGCAGGTTCAGTTTTTCAGATGCCTGTATATGAGCTGAGGTAGAACAGCTCTGGGAAATAATTTCTGAAATCTTGGCCTCAGTTATTAGCACATTGTTCAAAAATAATAAAAACAATAAATGATTCAATCAGTTTGGAAGTTATTCTTGTAAAAGTTTATATTTAAGAACACCATTTTAAATCACTGCAACAAAATACCAGTATGTGTATATCTTTGTTGTTGCTGTTTGGACAAATTTTGGCATACTGGCTACAGCTGCTGAAATAAACCAGTAATCCAAATATTAAGCTAACATTTAGGAGGCCTCATTAATAATACCACGTTCTCAGCTTCTGGGAACACAGGAAAAAAAAATCTACTTTCATGTAAGTGTTTCCCTGAATTTAGCATGACTGTGTAAATTTCTCTCTTATTTGGTGGCCAAACACTTCAAAATTAAGACATCTCTTATGGCCTTCTTTGTCCAGTGCTTGGAGACAGATCAAGACGAAAGTACTATGTTGTGGCAGACAGAGAAAGCAAGTTTCAGGAAGCTGATGAAGAAATAACTATGACCTAATTCTCTTCTGTCCTGCATGTAATTTACATACCTCATAAAGCTTGTATAAAGTGAGGTTATATCCTCCTTTTACCATTGCTGTAAGTGACTGGACAGGGCAGAGGAGATTCAGGTCCCTTTACGCATAAGTAAATGATAACATAAGCTGCCATGTTGTAAGCTCTGTGGGACAGAGACTGCCTTGTTGCCCTGAATTTGTAGCACTCAGCTCACAAGGGTGCCCTGTTGCACTGTGAATCTAATGTTCTTCCCAAGAAAAAAATAATAAAAATATAAAAGACAGGAAAAAATATGTTTCCTTACATAAAAAATAGATTATAGCAACACTAGGCCATTATAAAAAATTACACAACATCCTCCCTCCCAAAGCTATAGGGCCTGAACAAAAGGTAATAACCAAATCAAGCCAAAACAACCTGCAAACACTCAGGTTTATGCACAGCCTGTTTCCAGTATTTGCAAAGGAGATGTTAACAATCCTCCTTTCAGGTCAGAAGAAAGATGAAGACCTCCAAATTCAATTCAGTGCATTGTTCAGCTGCTTTCAGTCAGTGTTACATTTTTAATCATTGAAGGAAGTGTTGACTGAAGAAGTAAATGAGTTCACTTATCCCACGTGTCAAGTTCTTCAGCTCCAGAACACACTGGGGAGGTTAATACTAAAGATGTTAATAACTGCTCATAATAAATCTAGCACATTTCAGTAAACTGTGGAACACAGAATAATTCAGGCTGGCAAGGAACTCCGCAGGTCACCTTGTCCAAACCCTTGCTCAAAGCAGGCTAACTGTAACATCATGTCAGGTTATGCAACACTCTTCCCAGTTGAATTTTAAAAAACCTCCAAGGATGGAGAGTCCACATATACCATATAAAACAGATGATGAAAATCATTGTTACTAGGGTAGGATTTCATGGAATCACAGGAAAATAGGATAAGAAGAGGTGAACAAGATAAGCAGATAAGCCTCAAGACTCAAAGTCCTGACAGGTGCATGTCCAACCCTTCCTTCAAAACGCCTCATGACAGACTCTGCAGCACCTTTCAGCAAACTGCTCCACAGCTTACCTATTCATTCCTCCTCCTGATCCATCAGCAGATGAGTTAGGATTACATCACAAGGCTTCTTGGGAACCGGATCCATGCTGATCCGCCCTGCCCTCCCTTCTTCTCTCCCTGCTTCACCAATTATTTTGTTTCTCTTGTCTGCAACATGCTTTGTCCTCAAGCCCACCTTTCCCACCTCCCTGTGAAATTCCCACTCCTCCTCCTTCCCCTTACTTCTCTATTTGACCCAAACTTCCCTGCTTCTATTTTCCTCCTCCAGCTTCTGAGGCCTTACATCTCTCTCCTTGCTGAAAACACCACGGCACGGTGTGTTCTTCACTGCTGGGTTTCCAGAGTCCTCAGGGGTCACTTCTGCAGCCGTGTTGGACCACGGCTCCCAGCACTGGGGCACGGGGATCAGCACAGGAGTGAGGAGAGGAATGTTCTCTCCTGCCTGCAGAGGCTGGGAAGGAATGGGCAGCAACCACCTATCCTCATTTCTCAACCTCTTTTAGAAGGTCGTTTTCAGTGGGACCCACCTCACCTCATCTACTCTCACAGGAAGGGGCCCTGTCTGAACTAGCATCTTGGAACAGGGTGAAGCAGGCTCGCCGGCGGTGACATTCCTTCAACCCACTTTTGTCACCCAGGCCAGGTGACTCACAGCACAGAAATCTCCCTTTCCCCCAGGGACTTCAGAGGAAGCCACGCCGTGCCCACCTGTCCTTCCCCAACACACCTCACCTCTTCTGGGCTCGCCTTCCAGCCAGGTGGGACAGCGTGGGGGGAAAGAACCAAGGTGGGGTTGCTGTCAGGAAGGCGAAGAGAAGGGATGCTGCGTCCCGGCATCCTCACACCCCGCCCTGCCAGCCCTCTTCTCCAGAGGTCCCCAGCAGGGGGGACGGACCCGTTTCTCCCTGGAGGATGTCAGAACCTCCCCACGACGCCGTCTATCTGCCTCACAGCACCCCTGCTTCACAGCATCCTTGCTCCCCGATCCGCACGCCGGCACCCCTCCCTCCGCCACCGCAGCATCCCGGTCCCACCCTCTCCCCCACGGGACGGCAGCCCGGGACCCGTCCCGAGGCGTCCACCCCCCCACGGGACGGCTGTTCCCGACCCGTCCCGAGGGGCTGCTTCCCAGCCGCTACCTGCGGGCTGTCCTGCAAAGCCTCCTCCAGGAGGAGTTTGTCGACGGCGGGCATGGTGCGCGCTGCGGGGGGACCCGGCCGCGCTGCGGGCGCTGGGCGAGGTGCCGGCCCCTCCCCGTGGCGGCGGGGCGGCTGCTGCTCGCTCCTCCCAGTTCCCGTCGGCCGGAGGAAGCGAGTCACGGGGAGAGCTGGGGGAGGATTCCTGGAGGGGAGGGGGGCTGGAGCGGCTCTGTGGTGGGGACGGAGTGAGGGAGTTGGGGAGGTTCAGTCTGGAGAAGAGAAGGCTCCAACGAGACCTTACAGCGGCCTTCCAGTGCCTGAAGGGAAAGCTGGGGAGGAGAGTCTTCATGAAGGCTTGTGGTGATAGAGCTAGGGGCAGTGGGTATAAACTGTACAGGAGCAGGTTTAGACTAAACATAAGGAGGAATTTCTTCCCTATGAGAGTGGTGAGACACTGGCACAGGTTGCCCGGGGAAGCTGTGGATGCCCCATCCCTGGAGGTGTTCAAGGCCAGGTTGGATGGGGCCTTGGGCAGCCTGGTCTAGTCACAGAATCACAGAATGACCAGGTTGGAAGAGACCCACTGGATCGTCGAGTCCAACCATTCCCACCAATCCCTAAATCATGCTTCTAAGCACCTCGTCTACCCTCACCTTAAACATCTCCAGGGACGGTGTCTCAACCACCTCCCTTAGCAGACCGTTCCAATGCCTAACCACCCTCTCCGTGAAGAACTTTTTCCTAATCTCAAGCCTAAATCTCCCCTGGTGGAGCTTGAGACCATTCCCTCTCGTCCTGTCCCCTGCCACTTGGGAGAAGAGGCCAGCTCCCTCCTCTCCACAACCTCCCTTCAGGTAGTTGTAGAGAGTAATAAGGTCTCCCCTCAGCCTCCTCTTCTCCAGGCTGAACAACCCCAGCTCTCTCAGCCTCTCCTCATAAGATTTGTTCTCCAGCCCCTTCACCAGCTTTGTTGCTCTTCTCTGGACTCGCTCCAGACCCACAACATCCCTCTTGTGGTGAGGGGCCCAGAACTGAACACAGTACTCAGTTGGAGATGTCCCTGCCCATGGCAGGGGGGTTGGAACTGGATGGGCTTTAAGGTCCCTTCCAACCCAACCCAAATGATTCCATGATTAGCTCCTGGGCTGGGCTGATGCTGTGGTTGCCTCACCAGTGGGGATGGAAGTGGCAGGTGGAGGGGTCCTGCTCACCTCCTCTGCAGCTGCAGGCTGCAAGGGCTGGAATGGTTTCCTGCAGCCGTGATCTTGGCTCTGTCCCCTGGACAATACATCTCTGCGTTTGGCTCCATCCCCTGCACAGCAGTATCGGAGAAAAGGGGATGCTTCAGGAGCTGGACTGGCCTTCTGTAGCCCCATTCTTGGCTCCATCCCCTGGACAGTGGCGGGAAGGAGGATGCATCAGGGGCTGGAATGGCATCGTGCATCCCTGCTCTTGGCTCCATCCTCTGGCTAGTACATTCCTGCTCTTGGCTCCATCGCCTGGAGAGCAGGGTGATGGTAAGGGGGAAGCATCCAAGGCTGGAATGGCCTCCTGCATTCCTGATCTCGGTTCCATCCCCTGGGTAGTAGGGTGGCTGGAAGGAGATTGCATCATGAGCTGGAATGGCATCATGCATCTGTGCTCGTGGCTTCATCGCCTAAACTGTAGAGTGATGAGAAGGGAGAAGTATCAAAGACTGGAATGGCATCCTACATCCCCACTCTTGGCTCTGTCCCCTGGACAGTAGGATGGCGGAAAAGGGGATATGTTGGGCTGGAATGGCCTTCCATAGCCCTGTTCTTGGTTCCATCCCCTGGCCATAAGGGTGGTGGGAAGGGGGATGTATCAGGGGCTGGAATGGCATCCTGCAGCCCTGCTTTTGATTTCATCCCCTGGACAGTAGAGTGGTGGGAAGGGGGATGCAGCAGGGACTGTAAAGGCCACACACATCCTCACTCTTGGCTCTGTCCCCTCGACAGTAGGGGCGTGGAAAGGAGTATGCATCAGGGGTTGGAATGGCCTTCCACAACCCAGATCTTGGCTTGGTCCATTGAACAGTAGGGTGGTGGGAAGGAGGATGTGTCGGGGTGGTGGAATCCCACTTCAGTGAAGGGGATCTCCCTGGATATGAAGATGTGGTGGAAATGAGGGGAAGATAGCATCCACCAGCTAGAGCCTCCAGCTGTGGGTGAGCCACGTGCTGTGTCCCTCAGTGTGTCCTGGCTCTCCTCACAGGTGTGGTGGGTCTGCTGGCAGGGCCAGCCAGGCACTGGAGACTGAAGTGGCTCAGGGAAGCACCCCAGAGCTTTGGCTCTAGGACTGGTGCAGCTTCTGGCTGCAATGGGCCTGCTCACCAGCAGCCCTCATTTATGGCATGTATATTCATCCTTGTTTATGGACAACTCTGAAAGCAAAGCTGTGGGACCGCAGAGTGCTCCAGGCAGGTCAGCTCTACCCAGCCATATCCCTGCACTTTTGGGGCATATCTTAAGTTACTAGTCCTTCATGTACAAAGACATGTTTTTGTTACTGTCTCACTGCTGTCTTAATTGCTTTGGATTTCTACATCATTTGCGCATAAATTCACATGCTCACTTGAACAAAACTAATGTTTTCAAAGTAAGCAAAGTCTCACGTGATCCATGAGTATTTGTGTTCACTTTTTTTAAGGGTGGCCACTGCTTTTTGATGTCTCAGTTTCTCTTAATGTCCAGCCACTGATCTCCTCTGTGCTTGTCAGCTGTAGCTCTTGTTGTTCCAGTATGGTTCAAGACAAAAGTGGAAAGACTCAAAACCAGAATCCCATTTAAGAGAAAAAACATTCCTGAAGAGTTGAGGAAGAATCCTGGCTATTAAGCAGATTATGCAAACAAAAATACTGGCTGTAAAATGATGTTATCATTATAGAAGAAATTCCACAGTCTTCAGATAACTCATAGTGCTGCCTTCTTTTCAAAGAAGAAAAATGATTTTTAAAAAAATACAGCTTGAATTCTGGAAGAACTCCAAGCATTAGCATTGGCCTGCTTTGCCATTATGGTAAATGCCTGCTCTTTGCATCTAAATCCCAGTGGATTTTTCCACTTTTGTCATTCTTAAACAATAATTAACATGGCAAGAAAGTTGATTGCTAATACAGATGTGTTTTTGCTAATTAAAAGACTGTACACAAGCAGGTGGCCTTAGCAAAGTTTTGCAGATCAGCTGGATGACTGTTTGCCTTAATGAGAAATGATCATTGAAGCCTGTAATTTTGGCTAATCTGTTTCTGTGGGCCTGACATTGATTGGTATTGCTTCTGAAGCTTGTGATAGGACCTTTAACCCAATGTGCCCGGCCTGCCTTGGTATGCCTGCTCCACTGGTCCAGAAGCTGGACTCCTTGTTCCAGGCACTTGAATAAGAACAGAGTTCTCACGTTCAGTCTACTTCTCTTGCCTGAGCCATAACAAAAATCACTAGCTAATACCAAACATACCAAGTATGACGACATATATTTACATAATGAGAAAACATAATTATCATAATAATGTTTCAGAGAATTTTAGAATGGTGGAAAGAGGTCAGAGAATGTTTGTTTTTTTTTTTTTTGCCTATAGAATTAAGGTACTAGTTAGGCCTCGGACTTCAGAATCCATGACTGCTTCTGAGCCACTTTTGTCAGTCTATGTTAAAGTCTTCCCTTTCTTTCTTCAGAGACTTTGAAAACATTATTTGAAATTCATTTTAGAAGATAAGACTGTTTTATCAGATTTTCTGAATCTGTTAAAGTAGCTTTGGGGCATTTTTGACTCTTTCCCAAGTACTTCTGTTACATCTGCCCTTTTCTGTCTCCCCCTCTAGTCTCGAAATAGTTCAGCACCAGATCTTCCCTATTAGGTTGGCGTTATTTCCTTCACCAAGAAAACATTGGCATAGTTTGTGTTTTTATTTCACATTGTATTCTCTTCCAAGAGCTGTAACCTTTATGGTCTTATCTTGTTCCTCTTGATGGCTTTGTTTAGTCTAAGGTTCAAGTGTGGAAGCCTGTTGTCAGTCCAAAACTGGTGCTAGCTATTTGCAGAACAGGTTCTACTTGTCTTATTTAAATAAAAAGCACATCAGTTGAACTACTGAAGGGTGAGGCTTTTACTGCCTGTCATTCCTTTTTGCATCATTCCTTACACAGCTATAAATTTGGTGGATTGCTTATTTATAGTGATCAAAACATTTTTATTGAACTTTCCCAATAAAGTCCAGGTGGGTTTGAATTTAAAAAAAAAATAATCTTGCCTACTAATAATTGAAATCGCCTTTTCCTTGTATTACTGATAATTGTGATTAAATTCCCAGCCACCTAGTTTTACCAGGTCTCAAGGATTATTCTTCACTTTGGGCAACTCCAAATAATGTTTCTAAGATAATGAAAATAACTCATGGTACTATCACCAAATATTTCAACAAATTCTTTCTGTAGTGATATAAAAAGTAGGTACCTTTGTGTACAGGCAGAATTTTGGGTAATGAGTGTCTAAGCTTTTGACAGAAGACAATGTGTCTCTGGGTTTCATGGGTTTCCATGCATGGCACGGATTTCCATGCAGTGCTGGGCTGCCAGGACTTGGGAAGGCACTGGAAGCAGCCTGGCTGGCTCAGCTCCAGCTGGTGTGCTTCTGGGGCTCTCTGTAGTGCCTATACTACATTTGGTACCCAAGGTCGCTTCTTCAGAGCTGTCTCAGTAGCTTTACATGGTACAGTATTTTATGCCTGTTTGGAAGAGAAGCAGCATGGGATTTATCTTGTGATGTGCTCCAGGAGCTGCTCTCTGCGCCGGGCAGTGCTAGGAGAGGACTAACAACACTTCAGCTCCAGCCTTCTCAATGCAGGTACTGAATGCAACACTCCATTACTACAAAAAATCTTGCTGGTGAAAAACACTCTCATAGCTGTTCTTCAAAGTCAAATTTAATGGGAACATTGTACACACAGAAAGAGAATAGGCAAAGAGCAGACACAGTACCTAGAATCAATCACCTAATTAATTTTGTGACCTAATTGTATTATTTCTAAGAAAAGATAGTGCTTCCTTCCAGCAAAAGCCTGAATGTAGTCCAAAAATCTCATAGTTGAGAGAATGAGCAATTCTAAAGGAAAGAAGAAAGTTTCAATTATTTGTAAGCTCAAGATTTTTTCTGCTCCATAAATATCTTGGCATGATGTAAAATCTTCCAGTAATACTGCAGTTTCACAGAAATGGGTGCATCATCAGACTGTAACCTAGGGGGTTATAATATGATAGTCTTGGTTCCTGGTTGAGATTGGTCAGGAATATCCCTTGGTAACCAGCCGGTCAAGTACAGTCCTCCCCAGGCTGCCTTTGCTTATGGGACAGAAGGGAGCATAGCCTGTGATGCCAGCAGGGGATTGTGCCTTCTGCAGTACCGTCTCAGTGCCATGACTTCCTTGGGAGGGCTTATTTGTCCAAATGCATTACCACCTAACTGCCTAGCGCTGGCTCAGGGTTGGAAGCAGGAGTGCTGGACCTGCATGATCCTATGCAAGAGATAATAAGCCCCGTCAGCTTTAATTGGCCTATTTGGAAACAAGGCAGCTGTTGTGCATCCTTGACATAATTTATTTCCAAATTTGATAATCCACCCAGAATTAATGGAGAGGTGACTGTAATTACTTTTTCTGGTTAGACTAGTTACAGGGTAAGTCATATTGCATTGTGTTTTCTTTCTCATATGTTCCATTATAACTTTAAAGAACATATTGCGTTATACTTCCTTTTTGGCTTTATACCTTATACTTTACAAGAAATTTCTCAGCAGTAGTGTGCAAGTCACATGTTTGCAAAGTCAGCTGGGTCTGTTTATGCATTTAACACAGTGCCTAATATTCTTATTCATCTTCACGCTCAGTGACAAAGAAATTCTTGAACTACAAATTACTTTCAGAGGTGTAATAATTTATCTCAAGTTGTGCAGCTGTCCTGCATAAATATAGAGGGTATATTAAATGATAGTAGCAATAAATCACTTCAAATGAATTCTGTACAAGTGAAAGATATATAGAAGAATCTCACTACTCTCATTACCAGAAGCATCCCAAAACAATTTATTACTATCTGAATAAATTACTGTTTGAATTATTAATAGGGCTTCTACTATACAGGAGAAATTTCAGACACATAGAGAAGGAGCATCTTGTGATTTTCTGTATGACCCACAAGATAATACCATGCTGAAATAAAATTCCATTGAAATTATTAATTGCCGTGTAGCCAAGATCTCATGGTCTTTGTTTTAACATAAAACACATGGCTTTGTTTATTTCCATTAAACACATTAGTAATGTGCCAGAAGGGGTATGTACAGATGTACTGCCTAGTGGGATGGATTGAATTAAAATCTCTTTGAAGGTGAAGAGTGCAACTGCCATCTTTAATTTTATGTAATTTAAGGACAATTAAGTTCCCTTATGTAAGCAAGTACAGCAGCAGTCTCCATCTGGATCCAGAATAAGAATATGATTTCAAAAGCTGGAGGCTCTGATGGCAATGCTGGCTAGAGGTATTGCTACCACTTCCCCCATGCCTGTCTCTGCCCTGTGGTGTGTGGCCTTTGGTGGTGTTGGCATGACTCTTTGGGAGCCTGCCTGATGAAGAACATCTGATTTAACAGTTTGCTTTTGCTTTGCAAGGAACAGGAACAAGCAGAGAATGGGTGGTTTGTCAGCAGGGAAAAGTATTGAAAGTGGTATTAAGTATTAAGCAATATTAGGAAGTAGTATTAAGAAGTATTAAGCTAATATTATTAAACCTTAGTGTGTGATTTTTGCAGTGGTTGGGCAATTGCGAAGATACAGGATCCTTTCTCCTTTTAGCTGTGCTTTTTGTAACGTATGTTGCTCCCTAACCTAACCAGCAGACATTTCCCTCCTTTCAGTGGTTGGTTGAATGGAGTTCTGGGGTATGTGAGGTGTAGTGAAAAATCCTGCTGTGAAACACAAATAACAGAAAGAATAATAAAAGCGCTTCATCAAGGAAATGTGCATGTGGTGTGATTCTGTAGATTAAAATAAGAGGTGTCTAATGCCTGGCATATAATTCTTTCATGAAATGTTAATCAGTAACCAGTTGGGGGTAAAGTATACCAGAGGTCAGAATATGTTGCAAATACAGGTTGGATCTGCAGGTAGGACTGTTGGTTTAGTGTCAGAGGAACACTAACTCACATCTCTTCTTTTACAGTACTTAAAATACAATGTTAATGTCAACATCAGAAGCAAATGCACCTATGCTACAGGACGTAGAGATATGGGTATGTTTAGGTCTGATACTTGGACACAGAATTAAGACTCAAACAAGATCGTGTGCCACTGTTTATTTGGTTATGAGGCATGCAGTGAAAGAGGAAAGAGAAGGAACGAAAGAAAAAAGAAGGAAAGAAAAAAAGAGTGAGAGAGTTAAAGACAGCTACCACTATGGAGCTGTGGTGTCCCGTCAGTCTGATGCTCAGTCTGGTGGGAGAATGTTCCAAAATCATCACCCTTGCTTTACTTCTTTATACAGTTGGGGTCATGGCTCACTAATGAGCTCATTTCACTGACACCAGTCTTTATTTTCCTGCCAAAAACATGCACACGTTCAGGCATGTTCGGAGAACAAGCACAGGTTCAGACATGTCCAGTGCCTGGCAGTCCTTCTTTCTGGTGGCTGTATCCAAAATCAGGGCGGCCCCTGCCAACCCGTCCTGTTCAGTGCTGCAGCCCACATGCAGTTATGTCGGCCATGAGATCTTCAGGTCAGGTGTGATGCCGAGACAGAGCAGTTCTTTCTGTGGTGTACTACAACCTAATGTTGTCACTGTGTCCAGAGCCAGCTTTTAGCCTGGTTTTATTATCATGAGATCAACTGAACCAATCAGGCCTTGCACTTTGTCTTTCCTTCTGAGCAGCAGAATTAACAAGGTCATGTCAAGGGATCTAAACAGGCTGGACCACTGGTCTGAGACCAGAGGCATGAGGCTCCACAAGGCCAAATGCCGGGTCCTGCACTTGAGGCACAACAACCCTGTGCAGCTACAGACTAGGGGAAGAGAGGCTAGAAAGATGCCTGGAGGAGAAGGATCTGGGGGTGTTAGTTGACAGTGACTGAACATGAGCCAGCAGTGTGCTCAGGTGGCCAAGAAGGCCAATGGCATCTTGGCCTGCATCAGGAACGGCGTGACCAGCAGGTCCAGGGAGGTTATTCTCCCTCTGTACTCAGCACTGGTGAGACCGCACCTTGAATCCTGTGTTCATTTCTGGGCCCCTCACCACAAGAAGGATGTTGAGGCTCTGGAGCGAGTCCAGAGAAGAGCGACAAAGCTGGTGAAGGGGCTGGAGAACAGGCCTTATGAGGAGCGGCTGAGAGAGCTGGGGTTGTTCAGCCTGGAGAAGAGGAGTCTGAGAGGAGACCTCATTGCTCTCTACAACTACCTGAAAGGAGGTTGTAGAGAGGAGGGTGCTGGCCTCTTCTCCCAAGTGACAGGGGACAGGATGAGAGGGAATGGCCTCAAGCTCCACCAGGGGAGGTTTAGGCTGGACATTAGGAAAAAACTTCTCACAGAAAGGGTCATTGGGCACTGGAACAGGCTGCCCAGGGAGGTGGTCGAGTCACCATCCCTGGAGTTGTTTAAACGATGGGCAGATGAGGTGCTCAGGGACATGGTTTAGTGTTTGATAGGAATGGCTGGACTCTATGGTCGAAGAGGTCTTCTCCAGCCTGGTGAATTTATGAAGCTATTTGGTCTAATTCTGATCATTCCCTTTGATCGACCTTCCATTCATGTCTTTCTATGGATGCTCGGACTAAGAAAGTGGACAGTAATGTCATAACATTTCTGTATAGTAGAACATATCCTAAGGCCTATTAGAAGTCCAAAAAAGTCTACTAGCATTATTGTATCTCTTTTTGCCCTCTCACTTGCTATTGGGGCTCTTTTTATTCTATATACATAATGTAGCACAAGGGGGTTCTGATCCACAACTGAGGCCACTGACGGCTCTTCTGGTTGCTTCCCTGTTAAGCAGAGCCTGCCTGCACTTCCCAAGCCAAATGCAGAGCAAGATGTGGTGGTGCAACAGATTTGTATCATTAAAACAAAAAACCCAGAGGATGAGGCAGAAAGCAGTAAGGAAATTCTGGGCAGTGTCCAAATGGGCACTGATACCACAATCTGTTTGCTGAAGGGTAGGGAGTGACTCCTCTGAGCAGGCAGCCAAGGCAGCATCACGAACACGTGTGCACAAGTAAGTGCTGACATACCAGGAAAATACACTGCTGCATTGCTGCCCAGGCAGAAAGTTTGGACACCTCTAATCTAGCTCAGCAGAAACCATCTCACTGAGCTTTGTGTTCTTCCATAGTGCTCAGATGCTTCCAGCTTCATGAGATCAGACGTTTCTAATTTTTCTTCCTGTGACGGTGTCTTAGAGGTTCTTCTGCTGTCTGGAGAAAGCCAAATACTGGAAATCCTTTCCCGTCATGTGACTGGACCTACAGTTGTAAATCCAGTTTGCCAGAGAGCCAGAGTTGTTCAGGATGTGCACTGAGATGCTTCATCCAGCATTGCTGCTGGTGGCAGAAATGTCATCCTAGCATGCCAGTAGCTTGCTTTTGTGAGGGCCAGTCCAGAGTACAAGGAGAGCAAAGTTGAATGATTCTAATGGATGTTGCAAGCAATGTATTATTATTATTATTATTATTATTTTTAATAGTGTTGTAGCTCTTAACACTGTCATATCAGAGATGCATTGCTCTTAACAGCATGAGTAAGAGCATGACCCCTAGGAAGGCTGTTAGCAAAATAATTCTTCTAGTTGACAAACCTCTCTCAGCTTTTTTCCCAGGATAAAGGCCACTGTGAACAAGGTACAAGCAAGATGAATTATTTCACCAGGCCGTGGGCAGCTTGCTGGCTATAACTGCCCACCATATGTGACTTCGAGCACCTCATGTAATTTCTCTAGAGTTTGCTTTGCATTTTGTCTTCCACCACAAAATTTTTGATGCAGGCAGGTGTTTTGTAACACCTGTAGCTATGTTGTCTGTTACCTGTGCATTTGCTTACCTGGCTCCAGTCCTGCAAACACAGAAACTTGTGTTAAGCCTGTCAAATTCCTGGAGATTAATCAAGCAAATTAACGTTGGCTGGATCAGTAGTTTTCCAGTTCTTTTGAACTGGTTTATGGTAACACTTTGCTTATCTTTGTTTTTCTTTCACTTTTTAAAAACAGAACATTTAGATCAAGGGTCACACACAGCCATTATCTTTAAATACTCTGTAAACGTAAGTGCTGACAGGATCCTAAGTCAGCAAGCATCTGTCTATCTGTGAAAACTATGAGGTGTGCAGACAACATGTGCAGCATACTGAGTTAACAGTACCTAATAATATCCATCAATTATTCTTAGAGAAGACTGATGGTTCCTAATTAGTTTTGCACCCTCTCATATCAAGCCTGTATGAAACAGCAAAAAGTAAAAAGCCCCAAGCAGAACAGCAATGCATATCCGTGACAAGGAGAACATGAATAATAATAATAATATGATGGAAAATGTTCTCATCAGCATTTACAGTAACTTAAATGCTTGGAAAGAAATCCCTGACAAAAGGGAAGTCTGCAGAATTTTTCAGCCTTTGCCTGACTGGGTCTGCTTGTGCACACAGGACTTCAGAGGTCTGTGCCAAAAGATTGCCAAAAGGAACAATGCTAAGTACATTGATAACTAAATAGAGACAGAGTAGTTTGCTTTCAAAGAAGCGCTCTGGTTATTGTTAGATTTCATAGAATCATAGAATCACCAGGTTGGAAGAGACCCATCGGATCATCGAGTCCAACCATTCCTATCAATCACTAAACCATGCTCCTTAGCACCTCGTCCACCTGTGCCTTAATCAGCTGCAGGGAAGGTGACTCAACCACCTCCCTGGGCAGCCTGTTCCAGTGCTCAATGACCCTTTCTGTGAAATTTTTTTTCCTAAAGTTCAACCTAAACCATCCCTTGGCGGAGCTTGAGGCCATTCCCTCTTGTCCTGTCCCCTGTCACTTGGGAGAAGATGCCGGCTCCCTCCTCTCCACAACCTCCTTTTAGGTAGTTTTATTTTAGTTTTATTTTATTTAGTTTTATTTAGTTTATTTAGTTTTATTTTATTCAGGTAGTTTAGGTAGTTTGTTTGAGTCCAGATCTCTCCTCCCTTACATTGTTGTGGTTTTGGATCAGTGCTGCTGGCACACGTGGTTTCCCTGTGTTGCAGCCTTCTGGGGCAGGTTTGCGGTGAGGGGCCACCAGGGCTGTCATCTCACTGTCAGCACTTCCCTGAGAAAGGTGCCCTTCTTGTTACAAGATGACAGAGATTTTGATTTTGATGGAAAAAGGATTAGCCCTTGCTTACTAGTCAGTAAATCTCCACAGAAATTATTTTAAGCTAAATACATAATTTTATGTAATCCCACGCATTTTTAAAAGCCCCAAGTTACGGGTTTTGTAGATGTTTACAGATGCAAATAGTAGTAAACAAAATACGAGTGTTTCGGGAGTAATTCCAGGGATATATTGGATAATAGCTGGTCTTGTGTTTTGCTGCATTGCCTCCATTATGTTGTTGAACCAGGGATGAGTGAAAATAGATAAAATGTTTCATGCAGAGATTCCCAAACTCTGTCCATTTCTGGATGTCTCTCTCCCATTTGCCTCTACTTCTGGATCCAGAAGTTGCCCCCATGTTAGAACAAAGGTGAATTGCTTTACTTTAATTAATATAAGTGAGAGGAAATTGTCACTTTATATACTTGCAAAAAGAATGCCTCCTGTGAGAACATAGAATCATAGAATCATAGAATCATAGAATCATAGAATAACCAGGTTGGAAGAGACCCACCGGATAATCAAATCCAACCATTCCTATCAAACACTAAACCATGGCCCTCAGCGCCTCGTCCACCTGTGCCTTAAACACCTCCAGGGAAGGTGAATCAACCAATTCCCTGGGCAGCCTGTGCCAGTGCCCAATGACCCTTTTTGTGAAAATTTTTTTTCCTAATGATCAGCCTACAGTTTGTTGTATTTCGTGTGCACAAGTATCCTGCTCTTACAAATATTTCAATTTATGTATACAGAAGCCTTCTCTAAACGCTTAAAAAATTACCAGTATTTTATCTGTCAAGAATCACATTCTGATTAAAATTCAGTATCAAAAAAATACTTTTGCTCTTTGTCACTCACTGCAAAATAATATACTTGGCATATGTGGGTGTCTTTTTTGAATAAGCTAACACATGCCGCTTCCACGTTGCTAATTGTATGAACAAATTCTGTTTACTGTGTGACTGATATGACAGTATTTTCTGTTAATCAAAATCATTAACATCCTCTTGTATTAAATGCATATTTAAAGAGGTGCTGTTTTGATGAACATAGATTTCTCCCTTTTTTTAACCTCACTAGTATTTGCTGAAGCAGAATTCCAATTTTTCAATAAAACAGTACGTACAAGTCATGAGTATCCCCCCAGTGTAAACTATATGCAGCCACCATAAAAATGCTGACAAATTTGACTCCACTTATGTTTTCAAAAGATAAGATGCTAATTAAGGAGAGGTGAATAAATAAGAAGATTTGACAAAGATTTTTTTTTCATGAAGATGTATCTCCTATTTCTACAATCTACAGGTACTCTGCATACAAAAATGAGGCAGTGTAGAAAACTGTAATGGAAATCTGTGTCAACAACAGAGGAGGAATTTACATCTGAGAAAGTGCATGAAAATGAAAACAAATTAAAGCAGGGATACCATCTTCCCAGGATACATAGGAAATAAGAACTTTGTGTGCAGAAAGGCCTCTCCTGACATAAAAGCGTGGGACTCCCTAAGACAGAGGAGCATCTCCTGAGACGTATGCCTTTTCTCATATACAGTTTTGAGGCAAGGAGAGTTTTCTCTTAAGGCTCTAGATAAGATTGTCTTACACAGTTTAGGCTTATCAAATGGTGCGAGCGTGTACTAAGTACGGCAGCAGGCTTGAGCATATGCCTGAAGTGAATCATGTGTTTTGTTTAGAAGGAATGCGCTGCTGCCCTGGCTTCTCAGTGGTGTCTCAGTGTGAAGGTCCTTTCTCTAGCGTTTTGGTATTTTTTTATCTTTTCATTTCTGTGATCCCCCTTTTTGTTTGTAAAAGCTGATTTAGCTGCCTCTTGCAAGTTAATTTATCCAGTGAGAAATAAGGAAGAGAGATTACTCTGTCTTCATAGCATATTAAAAGAGCACAGTAAAACTCTTTTCCTCTCTGGAACAGAGCTTCAGGAAACTGTTATCAGTGATGGTAAAGTGAAGGTTGAGGGACCTCAGAAGTGGGAAGCGCTATTATATATCTCCTCTATTTTTTGAAGACCTCTAATAGAAGGATCTAATACAGCCTATGTACCAACCTTTGGGTCACAGAGAGAATTCCAAACTGTTTCTGAATATGCAATGAAAGCATTTGCTAATTTTTTTTTCTAGGGCACCTACCTTGGATTGTAGCAGCAAATGCACTAACACTAAGCTTGTTTTTTAAATGGAAGGGAGGAGAATTTAGAAAAGCATGCCCATAAATTTAGGATTTTATTAATTAAAATTACTGGGATCCTCTATTTGTATCTGGAAAGGGAAAAGGTGAGGTATTTATGTAACTGATTCTGAGGAAATAAGCCATGGAAGGTCAGAATTTGCATCCGGGTAAAGATCTCCAGGGAGTAGGTAATAGCTGAGCTCAGAAGCAAATTCGTTAAAAGCTCTGTGCTAAAACCCAGGCATTTTTAGGAACAGACATGACACTAACGAGAACATACTGGTGTTGAATTATGACTTATTTCTTTCCTGTGAACTTACCTTTGAAACTTTTACTCCTGAGCTCTATTTCTACCTTGTGAATCAGCTAAGAATCATATGCCCATGGCTGCTGGCTTTTAAACAAAGGAGACTTCATGACTGTGCACAATAATCACATTCATAAAGAATTACTGCAAAATTAATTGGTATTTATTGTGCCAGATGAGGTGGGAGAATTTTTTTTGGAAAGCTGGCATATCCACTAACAAAATAATCACATTTCTTTGGTGCTTATTGTCCCTCTAGTTAGAAACACGCTTGTGTTTCTCCCTAGATGACCAATGGGTTCCTTATTCATTTATTTCTTGCCAGGTATTTTAGAGGATTCTGTAGTTTTACGGTTGTCATTGATTTTGTCCCAATCCCTGCCTGATTTGTCACAATAATGAGAATTTTATTTGTGACTTCGATGAGAACAGGAACAGAGAGAGACGAATAAAACTCCTCTTGCCTTAGGAAGCTTTCTTACCTTATAAACTTAGTATTAATAGCAGAATTTAGTCTGTAGAATGAGTTTTTAAAATCATTTCACAGAAAATCTCTTTCAAAGTATTGTAACTACCTATTGATGCAGGTGCCAGAAATGACAGCTTCCCATCCTTGCTGCTCACTAAACATTAGTGTAAGGGATATGGCATATTGATTCTTTGCTGTTTATTTTACTATACAGAACAAAAATCATGAATGGAATAGAGTAGGGGATTGATTCTTTGGTGTTTATCCTGACAGAAGGAACAAACCATCAATGGCTGAAGTGGGCAGAAGCCAGGCTCAAAGCAAACAAAATCACATGTGGCTAAGAAGTAGAACACAGGATGATTTGAGTGCGAGGGGTTTACGTTGGTTCAGGGACAGGCAGGACAGGTCATAGAAAAGAAGCGTGTTAAGGATTTCTAAATATTTAGAACTATGTCTATCTCAGGAAGACTCTTCACTGCAAACGCTGAAGATGGGAGAGTTTGGGGGGAAGATATTATGTGAGTTTCCTCTGTTCTTTCAGCTGCTGTCAGAGACAGGATCCTGAGCAAAAGAGATCTTTGCTTTGACCTGATATAGCTTTATTTATGTTCAAGTTAGACACATCTGTTTTTTAAAAAGTAAAATCCTATCCCACTGCTTCCTACTTTGACTTGTCTGTTACCTCACCCATTAGTTATTTCTTGTCTTTCTGACTGCCGTTAAAGATGGAAATTATTATATATCCAGACGGTACCTTGCACAGGTAGGGTCAGACTGATGTGATCAACAAATGCTATCACGACATAAAGATTACTGAGGAATACTATAGAAACATGAGTGATTGTAGTTTTTAGATTATAGTGATCTTCTCTGTGTATAAAATTCTGAAGCATTCTCCACTGCCACGTAATAGTCACCTGTGATGGTAATGGAATCATGATAGCTTTAACTAATAAATTCTTGATGTGGTTTTTTTTGCCTTCTTTGTTATCAATGAAAATAATTTAATTTCTTCACGCACGGGGCTTTGCTTACCAACATGTAAAAGCAAACAACCCCCATATGACCCAAGAGTGCTTTTGTCCACGGTAGACTGGGGCTTGGACTAATGAATTTTCTGAGCAGAATAATCCTTGCAAGCCTACTGGGAAACTGGGGTGTAACTTGTTGACTTTTGGTGGCTAAATGGTCACAAACACCATCTGTGCAGCTCCATATTTGAACAAGGCAGTGAAAACTACTACCCCAGGCTGCTAGCTATAAAAAAAAAGGTGCTGTAGTAAGAGTGTAAAATGGTTCAGAGAGAAACATAATACACGGTTGCCTGAAAACACTGGAATTTGAACTTGAAAACACTGGTTATGAGAATCTCCCATGAATAGATGGTTGCATCGTTTAACTCTGAAGATGTATGTGTAGTGTAACTCTTAAAGTGGGAAAGTTTTATCTAAATTGAATTCCTGTCATGAATTTCTTTAGGAAAAAGCTAATCTAGGATGCTACTTACCCAAGAAGAACTGATATTTTTATTTCAGTACGCTTGTGGTTTTGAGAACATTCATATCTAAAGGGTATTCTTCAAAAGAAAATACCCAGAAGAGGGTAATTAGCACTCTATTTTTCCTATATTTGCATGAGCTGAGCCTTTGAAATCAAGTGTTTTGATAGAAAAAATCATGGGTGAATAAGGTTTTGGTATGCATGCCTACATAAAAAAAGAATTTGGCAAATATACATTCTTGTACAAATAAGGGCTGTTTCCTAATATCCAGAAGTAACTATGGCATTTAAAAATCCTTTTCCATAGACTTGCATACTAGCCTGATAGACAGATTATTTGAGCTTCAAACACCCAGACTACGAAAAAAAGAGAAAACAGACTATTGGAAAATGAGAACATCACTGGAATTTCAGATTTGGATAATCCCATTAACTAATCTGTTTTCACAACTGTGTAAATTTTAGGCTGATTTAGGGGATAATTAATATGTCCTTTCTCAATACACCTCCTGACATACTTAGAGAAGCTCACATCCATACATCTCCCAACCTTTTTCAGAGAAGATGGAATACACAGGGAGCAAGATGGCAGACACAGAGAGTTTGTTGATGCAGGGAACTTCACTTTTTCGAGGCCTCTGTTACATTAATGTTAAACATTTGTGTAATTAACTTGCTTATGTGACTCTATTTTGCTAGCCTTTACAGTGAAGTGCTCAGTTTGTGTAAAACACAGGTAAAGTAGAATCATAGAATAACCAGGTTGGAAGAAACCCACTGGACCATTGAGTCCAACCATTCCTATCAAATACTAAACCATGGCCCTCAATGCCTCTTCCACCCGTGCCTTAAACACCTCCAGGGAAAGTGACTCAACCACCTCCCTGGGCAGCCTGTTCCAGTGCCCAGTGACCCTTTCTGTGAAATTTTTTTTCCTAATGTCCAGCCTAAACCTCCCCTGGCGGAGCTTGTGGCCATTCCCTCTCGTCCTGTCCCCTGTCCCTTGGGAGAAGAGGCCAGCTCCCTCCTCTCCCCAACCTCCCTTCAGATAATTGCAGAGAGCAATGAGGTCTCCCCTCAGCCTCCCCTTCTCCAGGCTAAACAACCCCAGCTCTCTCAGCTGTTCCTCATAAAGCCTGTTCTCCAGCCCCCTCACCAGCTTTGTTGCTCTTCTCTGGACTCGCTCCAGAGCCACAACATCCTTCTTGTGGTGAGGGGCCCAGAACTGAACACAGTACTCAAGGAGAGGTCTCACCAGTGCTGAGTACAGAGGGATAATAACCTCCCTGGATCTGCTGGTCACACCGTTTCTGATAGAAACTAAAGTGAGTCTTCTCATTTGAAATAGGAAGCACCTGCAATACAGCTGCCAAGAGAGGAGGTTTGCCTCAGGGCCCTTCTTTTAAAAGGTTCAGGAAGGGCTGACTCATTACAATCCCAGACAGTACATAAATCACATTCTGTTTGTCGTGAGTCCCCTGGAGCTGCTACTAGCTCCAGCTTTGGATAGATGTGCTGAAAGTTTCTTGCCTCATTGAACTCAGTGCTGCCCTGAGTTTGAGCACACAGGGCACTTGACATGTGTACAATTCACTGAACTTGTAAGATGAGTGAGAACACTTAAATGGAAGTGGCAGCATCCTTCTGTTATCCTTAGTATTACTGCAGTTTTCTGAACCAGTCTCATATCTTGTCCTTGTGGCCACAGTAATGGCTCAGGGTGAAGGCATCTCCAGGGCATTTTTGCCTCCCTAGCTGCCTCTTATAATATGGTTCAATTTCTGTGCTCACCACAAGTGCTTCCTCTCGGGTAAATTGTATATTAAAACCATGTTCATAGATTATTCCACAGTGTGGCAAGTCTATGGTCAGTGTGGGCTGCTGGAATTTTTTTGTTTGGTTCTGTATTAGAAAACCATATGGGATCTTAAGCAGCATGTATTTCATCCTTGTTTTCAGAGCACTCTTTCTTCTTATTTCTGCAGTTAACTCTTTGCACTTGAAAGCTCAGTCTGAGGATTTTTTTTTTTTATATGCAAATTTCAAAAAAATTGCCATAAGAAAGAGGTGGCTGTGAGCCTTTCTGAGATTTTTGTTTGAAGGAAAACAAATGCAATCGTGCTGCCTTTTGTGCCTTGGAACTGGTGATGGTGAAGGTGTGGCCATGCATATGTCCCTGTTAGCCCTGCCTTATTCAATTTCGACCTGATTGTTCAGGTTCAGGCAGTTTGTCAGGAAGGTATAGGCAAAGATCCTGGAAATACTGACTTTCCGCAAAGTCATGGAAATAGGTGGCCACCCAGAGGGGGGAGATCCTACAAATGCCACATGTGAGGTGTACTCGCTGCCGGTTAAACATCAGCAAGCCCACGCAGGTGTGCCTCCTTGGGGTATAGATCTGTAGGATACTGATGCTGCTGCTTATGGAGGTGCTTGTTTTTAATATGTGCTTTTGGGGAAGTCACTAAGAGAACTGTGATGTCTTTACTTCCTTTCTCTGAATAGACTGAAAGATCAGGCGGCAGCATTTTATATCTGATCGTTTTGTAGTAAAGACAGTTATCAGTCATATGCACACACAATGCTGATAATGGTATTTATATGACACCAGTAAAATGTCTTTCTGAGCCCTTGAATGGATTTGTTGTAGTGTAATATCTACCTATCTGGAGTATTTGTGGTTATATCCGATTGTATCCATAGGCTTTTTGGCTCCCTGGTCATCAGAGAGTACTGAACAAGAATAAGCTACCAAGGTTTGGAAGTATTTAAATCTGTGTGGAAGAAAGGTTCAGGTGAGTAGAAAATAATTCATGTTCTTTCGGGGGGATGATGATACAAATTTTAAATAAAAGAAAATATTTCTTGCAGAGTTTGTAAGCTCATTTTGCACGTTTCTCAGTGCCGCTGATACCATCTGGGAAAAGCGAATCTATCACTTTTACAAATCCAGTGGTTCTTCAGTTTTGCTATCATGTTTCTGGAAAAAAAAAAAGATAAATACTTAAAGCAACTGATAAATATTTCCTTAAAATAGTGAATGGCGTGTTATTGATAGCAGATAGAGTGTTGGCAACCTGGATCTGTGGTGACAATGGTTCCCCGTGCGGTGAATGGGGGGTGTCCCCCAACAGCTGTCGAACACACGCGTCAAGAGGCACATTATTAGAATCCCAGAATCACCGAGGTTGGGAAAGACCTCTCAGATCACCGAGTCCAACCCGGGGAAGCCCGGAGCTCGCTGCCTGAATGAGAGGTGACCCCAAATTGCTGCGAAACACACGCGTCAAGGGGCATACGAGCATCACAGAGCCGCTGAGGTTGGGAAACACCTCTCAGACTTATCGAGTCCAACCCGGGGAAGCTCCGAGCTCGCTGCCTGCCTCTGGGGATCGCCTCTGCCGAGCCAGCTGCCCCGGGAAAAGCAGGGGAAGCCCGGGAAGGCGGAGGAGAAGCCCAGGTCGCCTTTTCTCGGGGATGGACGGCGGGAGCGCTAAGAGGGCGCCGGGCGGCGGCGCTCGGGGCCACCGGTTTCCCGGGCGATGGGTGGGGAGAGGAGGGAGAGGAGGGGAGAGGAGGAGGAAGGGAAGGAGAGGGAGGAGGAGGAGGGGTCCCCGCGGCTTTATCTCCCACCCAGCCCCGCCCGCCGCCGGCTGCCGCCCGTCGCCGCAGCGCAGCGGGCAGGGCAGCGCCCATGGGCTGCGGCAACTCCACGGCCGGCGGAGCGGGAGGGAGAGGTAGGGCGGTGCGGGGACGAGGTGGGGTGGGATGGGGTGGAATGGGATGGGATGGGGTGGAATGGGATGGGATGGGATGGGATGGGGTGGGTGCGTGGCGGTGCGAGCATCCCCGCCGGGCGCGCGCCGGCCCCGGCGATCCTGCATCCCGCATCGGGGGATGCTCCGGCCGAGCCACTGCGAGAGCATCTTCCTTTCCCGAGGCTCATCTGCTTACTCAAGGGAGAGAGGGGGCACTTTGGAGGGGGACTTTGTGTAGTCGCGGCGAGCCCTGGAGAAGAGCTGGACCTAGAGATCCCGCCGGGACTGTAAGCTCCTTTCTCTTCGCTTCCCTATAAGGCCACAAATGCCACTTCTGAAATGAATTTGTGCTACTTTGTCTCCTCTGATTGCTGGAGAAGTTGGAGGATGTTCCAAGATTGGGGTTTCTTGCATATTGATATGTGCTGCTGGCTGGTGCGTCCAGCTGGCTCCCTTATTTGTTCGTTGTTATTTTAGAAAGAGATGGGATCTGGGAAGATGGTGCTGTTCTGCTCTTCCTTCCCCGCAGCCCCCACAAAAAAAAGAAAGTATATGGAAATTAATAAGTGGACTTTCACCACATAATTGTAAATATAAGCATTTCTCATTCTAACTGCACTTGGCAAACATTGCCACCTCTTTCAACATCTGTCTTTAAGAAGCACTTGGTAGGTTAGAATCACAGGATCATAGAATCCCTAGGATGGAAAAGACCTCTTAGATCATCGAGTCCAACCATTCCTATCTGCCACTAAACCATGTCCCTGAATGTCCCTGAGCACCTCGTCTACCCGTCTTTTAAATACCTCCAGAGATGGTAACTTGATCACCTCCCTGGGCAGCCTGTTCTTGTGCCCAATGACCCTTTCTGTGAAAAATCTTTTCTTGATATCCAGTCTGAACATCCCCTGGGGCAGCCTGAGGCCATTCCCCCTTGTCCTATCACCTGTCACTTGAGAGAAGAGGCCAGCACTCACCTCCCTACAACCTCCTTTCAGGTAGTTGTAGAGAGCAATAAGGTTTCCCCTCAGCCTCCTCTTCTCAAGGCTAAACAACCCAAGCTCCCTCAGCTGCTCCTCGTAAGACCTGTAAGCTTCATAACTTCTTCAAAATACACACCAAAGTAGTGTCTGGAGCAGTTAGAATTACTGGGTCTCCATCCCTTACCATTGTGACTTGCTTTATCCAGAGCTTCAGTGGTGCCTCTGGTCATACTAGTTCTGGTTTGAAGAACTGGGTGTATCTTTGAGTGTGAACGGTGATGCCTTCTCCAAGTTGTATGCACGTATGTGTATTTGCATGGTGTGTTGCTGGTTTACCCACTAAACCCAGCACTTCGCACTCATAGGGAAAGGAGATGCTTTTCTGCCATTACTGCTTACTTGATTTCTGTTAGTTATAAATTAGATTTTAGGTGTTGTGTATCTATCAGAGGCCTCTCTCATCCTCAAAGAATGCACAGTATGAATTTACTTGAACTTCCAGCACTCTTACTAGAGCTGTCCTGTTTGCACACCTTAATTCTCTCCAATTAATTGATTCCTGCATTGCTGTGACTTAAAGTTGTTTCAGTATATGACCAACGTAGCTTCATACTGCTGGGATGATGCTTGTTTGCATCTCATTTCTGTTTGCTGGGCAAAAGCAGCAGAGCAAGTATCAGAGAAATTCAGAGGAAAATTTTAACTTGATTGTTAGACCCTTTGTAGTAGCTTCGCGATTAACGTTGAGATGGCCACTCTGTGGAACTTGTACCAGGATACATATGGGTAAATGTCAAATAAACTAAATCTGACAGCAGTAGTATTTAGTGAATTACGTTGAACTAAAAGTTTATTTTTTGTTTAAAGGCAGGCATGTGTCTGCTATTGCATTAAAGGCAGCTATTTTCAACAGGTTTTGGCTTGTGGATTCACTAATCATTTTTACTGAAGGTACGGCCCCTTCAGTAGTTTAACTTATCTCATAACACATTTCAATTTACATTTTGTGGTGGCCTTTTACATACTCTTTAAAAGTTTTCCACAGATCTCCAATGGCTTAGTGCACGTAAAAACCAACCCTGCTATGTAAAACGTACGATTAGTATAATGGAGTTATTACTGTTGACCAGAGAGACTTTTCCAAAGCAAATACAGGTTTGAAAGGTCCAATTCTATTCTCATTTTCACCACTGTCAGTCAGAAATTATGCAATCTGTGGTGTTATAATAACCACCAACTGGTAATAAAAGAAATCAGTTGTCTACTATTTATTTTTTCTGTTTTGCATTCCTTACAAAGTGCATCTAATAAAAACAGAGCTATTTTTCTAGGGGAAGCAGATGCACCATTTTTAATAGGAATTATAGACTTCTCAAGGAAAGTGTAACTCAATATTTTCCTAAAAGACGTGAATACTGTGTAAATACAAATTAATTTTGTGGCTTGCACAGCATGACTACTTCATTAGTGCTAAAATTATGATTATTCTACAGACAATAATGTCAAAGCTTTAGGCACATAACATGTAATTAACCTGTAATGCTCTCAGTCAAATTGTATGACTACAGATAATATTGTAGCATAGTTCACATAATACATTAGACGTGTTATGCTAGTCCCCATTTTCTTACCTTGATATTATAGCCTAGCTTGATTTTTCCTAAGCAGAAGCATATGCAATGATACTTCAGCTAATGATATTAGCTTCTGTTGCATGGTTAGAATGACATCAGAGGAGCTACCAGCCTTATGGTCTATGAGATCTAAACTAATAAACATGATCTAGAATAACATTTCTGTCTGTGGTGCAGTACTCCAGAACATCAATATAACTCAGAGTTTAGATTTTCCTTCCAGAGCATCAGACAAAAGGCTCCTCGATAGAGAAATGGCATCTTCTGTGATCAGAGTAAACTGATGTATACGCATCCTTCTTAAATCGTGTAGCTATTTTGTGAGTTAACTATGGATTATCCTTATTTTTTAAATTTCCCATTTCCCATAGAAGGTTTTATTAACAAGTTACTATTTTCTGGATGTTTTGTTATCTCATTTTATGTATCCTTATTTCATAGTATTTCCTGGTGTTTTAGAAGCTCCAAAATAGCTCGTCTTTTTTTTGTGCGTTTTAAAAATACGCCCTTAAATGTTAATTTACATTTTTTTTTGAGTGAAGGCATTTCCCTTCATTCTAATGTTGTTTCAGTAGCAATTTTTAACTGCCTCCTCCTTTCTGTGTCAACTGTAGTAGCAATGACAGCGCCTTAAATTATGGTACTCAGTGGAGGCAGTCTAGCCTTAATTTAAATGTACAGCGAAGCTATGGAAAGCTTCAAATGCGGCCAAGTTATGATGCAGGACAACTTTCACACCAAGTTTAAACAGATATATTAACTTCAATTTTGGTGGAATGCCTAGGAAAAATTCCTGACATTCTATTTAAAACCAAACTGATTTTTAAAATTAATGTTTGATCAGGTCAAGTGTATGTACAGAACTGCCACCTGATGAGTTGAAGAAGTAATCAATTTGAACTATATTGATATAATTCTGTTGCAATAGGGTATAAATAGAATAAATTCATTGATGTTAGGACTTGATTCCAACGTATTGCTGTCTTCAGAGCAAATGAGAAAGGAGCCTACAATAGAAAACTCATTTGTAATCTTAACTGTTGTACGCATGTATGTGTAGTTGTGAGGTTTTCATTTACTTTTTGCAACAATTTGAAGTATTTGCAAGACAATATTGTAGGAGATTGTTCATTAAAAATTAATGCAAAACCATTTTGTAATCTGCTCTAAAGTCAGTGTCGTTTTTTGTATCCATGTTTTTCATCTTGTAAGTGGCTGCCTCTCTTTTTTATGTTTTTCTGAAATTTCTGTCTTCTGTGTTCACTCATGATGCATTTCTTGGCACAGAGGAATATCGACTGTGACTATCAGTTTCTTTCAACCATCTTTTGCATTTGTCCTGCATTTACTGAAATCCTGCAGGGTTGCCAGTCACAAGCTGCCGTTGTTTTTGAAGTGTGAAACCCCTTCTCACAGAATGGAAGATGCCCTGGGATACGTTCTTGCCCTTATTCATTCGTGGATGTTTAAACACTACGGGGTTTTTTTTTTGAGGGATCGCAGCTCCACTACTCTAGACAGGACGCTTTTCTTCTGCAATCACTTTGGGCTCAGAATGATGTATAGCTGAATGAGCCTCATTTATTCTGCAGCGTGTACTCTTCCTTCTCCTCCTGCAGCTCTAAAATGCCAGAATGCTCCCTGGTCTCCCTCTGTTGATGGTGTGAGCAGAGAGGTCATTCAGGATAACTCAGTATTGCCCGTTTTTTCTGAATGCAGCTTCCTGGCTACCCCTCAGTCTGCTGCTGACGTTAGGCAGGTTTTGGAAAACCAAACCGACATAAGCCAACTGAGACAACATTTGTAGGGTCAAGTGCTGCCTTTTTTTAGGCAAGCTGATATAGTGGGAAAAAATGGACAGGCTTTCAACTATGTGAGGCTTTAGTCAAGCCATTTATCTAAAACATCATGGTTAAGAGAAGACTAATCCTTACTGCTGTGGGACAGCTATGCACTGTTTGTGAATCAGTAGTAAACAAGATTCTTTGGCTGAACTTCTGGGAGGAGGAACTTGAGTGGCCATGAAATAGTGTCACTCACTAAACAAGGAAGAGTTAAGAAATATGTCAGTGAAGTAACAGGGATGAGGGTGAATAGGTTGGACAAACACGTCTGTACAAACTGGGATGTTATTGGGTTCTCTGTGTAATTCCTTATTTATAAGGAATTGTCAGGCTCCCTAATGAAGAAAACCTTACGGATTTTTACAGAGAGATGCTTATGGGCCACCTAGCTGAAGTGATGTTCATTTTCAAGTTCAGAACTTTTCTAGGAAGAAAAATGCTTTGTGAACTGGAAATGCTTTCTGATCTATATTCAGTACTATAGTACTATATACTTTCAGATCTATATTCAGTGGTACTCAAGTGAATTTGGACCCAAATCTTGTTTCACTTTCGCTAGTGAAAATGAGAAATAACGCTACTAAAATGAATGGAATCCTATCAATTAAGTGAGGATAATTTGGTTCTTTGTGCTTATAAAAACAGTAGGAAGCAAAGTATTTGTTTATTTGTTTATGTGTGTATGTATTTATTTATTATAAATAGAGAAAAATGATCTTTTAAAGTTTTGGTTTTATCATACTTGGTTCTCAATGCTTTTGTGTGAGGTGCATTTCAAAGTGCAGTATTCTTCAGCAGTAGTACCCTCTCTAGTATTCAAAGGAAACAAATGCTGCCAGGTGTGAATGCTGGTGACGCATCTCTGGTATTGAATGCAGGTTCATAGCTTAATAGCTCTACATGAAGCCCAAGCTGATGGGTCCGAGAGGCAGCTTCTGTCCCTAGAGTGTGAATGTATGCATGCTGTAATGCATTGAAGTCAGGTATGACATTGAACATGGGCATGTCATTGAGGCATGCTTGGTGACTGGAAATCAGCATCTCCACTGGGAAATGTGGCAGTGCTGTCGGCACATAGTTCTCCTTCAACTAAGATTTCAGTTTGTTTGTTAAACGCTTTTTATTTTTTGTATACTTCCTGCAAGGAAGGCATCCAAATAAGAATCTAAAGGCCTGAGATCTCAGCTCAGACTCAGAAAAGGCTTGGCAAAAGCCTCACAAAGGACTATGAACCATTTGGAGAAACTGGGTTTGTTTGCAGTGAGCTTAGGTTGAGAAAAGGTGAAAGCTGTGGTTCTGGTGCAGGACAGGCACCACAAAGGAATGATTTCTTCTGAAAAAAAAACCAACCAACCCTGCTAGCTACAGCACTGGAGCTAAGCTTTTCAAAACATACATTATCTAAAGTGTTACTGATGCTAAGGCTCTGTCTAGATGCACAGTACAGTATAGGCAGTACATAGCTGAGCTGACTCTGGATAAACTAGCCTTGGTAGCAGAAAGCATCTCCCTACATCAGCTGAGGCTGAGCTTGCGTGCAGCCCTGCAATGGCAACCTTTCACCTGGACACAATTAATTTGGACGGTTTATATGTATTTCTATGTGGACATGCCTATAAAACCAAAAAGTCTCAGTAAGATGAGAGTTTTAAGGTGAGGGCCTGAGCTTATTTTGCACAGAGGTACTCCCTCCGGCTTAATTAAGAGTTTCTGCTGATATGTACAGCTGTACTGAGATTTTACTGACTCTGGAAGCAATATTGATGAAAGAAATGTGTACAGTCTTGTACAAGTCTATTCTATGTTGTTGCTGGGAAAAGGAGGGATAGTCAAGTCATAGGATGTTATGTTCAAGAGTTAGCTGTAAAATAAGATTTCCACTGCCATCCAGGCCATCCGTTCAGGTAAACAGTGCTGGAAGGTCTTGCAGGATTGTTTCTTCCTCTCTGCATTTAAAATAAGCATGCAGAAGGCGTATTCCTACACATCAGAGTGAAACGAAAGGTATTTGCTATTCTTGGATATTTTTCAGCAGCAAAGTTTAACAAGAAATGAAGTGCCATGGCTGACAAAAACCCCAACTACCCCCAAACCCTTAAAATCTTTTGCATTGACAACTGTAGTTTCTTCAAGAGTGATGAGGTAACCTCTTCCAGCTAAGTACTGAGAGGAAGAGGAAAAGGAGAAGTGAAAGGTTTTCTAGTGTCTGCCCTAGTTTGTGTAATTATTAGAAGGGATAATTTGCTGGTTACTCAGCTGAATGATATACCAGCAATAGCAACATGGCATTAATAACTTGAGAGGAACAGGAAAGTACTTGCGTGAATGTTCCTCTCCCAGCAAGTAGCATCTGAGTCACCAAAAAAAAAAAAAAAATCAAAGAGATCAGGCAGCCAGGTGGTACCTTTTGGTTTTTTTCTTTTTTTGTTAAATAGCAAGATGAATTAAGGGGTGGTTGATCTCTTTAGATGCCTGGGGTTTTGAATGGATTGTGTCCCAATGTTTACATTAGTTCTGTCTAGTTGTTTTGCAAAACTTTATTTATCTGGCAGGAGGAATGGAGCAGCATTTTATGTATGTAGTGCCAAATCTACAACTGAATCAAACAGGCATTCAGGAGTAACTGCTTGGTTAGTTGTGGTAACTTTATAGCAGCCAAAACCACCAGAAGACTGAGCAAAGTGAAGCATACAAAATTCGTAAAGATTAATTTTATCTTATGTTGCTCTGATCCTGAGGGACTGCAGCTGGGCATTGGTCCACAGTAGCATAGTTTTCACCCACTGAAAATCTGGCCCTGATCTAAGCATCATAGACTTAATGGGTAATATAGGTAGTCCTTAAGGATAAAGTAGACAATCATGAGGAACCTGTTGTCTAACAACAGAAAATTCCTGTTGCTATTTCTACATTGTATAGGACAGAAAGCCAGAAAAATGCTTACTACACTGTTGGTTGGTTTAGAGGATTATGCCATTATCTTGTAAACATACACTTCTTTTTTTTTTCATTCTAGGTGCCACAGGGACTGCTAAAGATGTGTAAGTATTTACTCTGCCCTTTCAAGTACGTAACCCTGGACTTATCTTCAGTCCTGCTAGCCTCATATTAGATTTAGTCATACATAATTCATCTTGGTTTTAACATATAATCAACACCACTAGATGTTTGTTGTCTTTAGTGACAGCTTCCATTTCCGCAAAACAACTTCATGTCTTGTTTACTTTTCTACAGATTCCTTCCCTTTTCATTTCTCTAACAGAAATGTCTTTTCTCTGTTGAGAGTTGTTTCCCAGAGGTGGTCATGTTACTTCAGACTACACTTCCCTGTCACCTACCAGTACGTCTTTTTCCAAAGGCCATGTCATTGTATGAAGTGACCACATAAATTTACACCAAGCCCTCCGAGAGATTTAAAGAGCCATGGAGGCAAATTTTCCTTCTTTGTAGAAGAGCTGGTAAACCATCCAGACTTCCTTTTCAAAGTACCCACCTTCTCTGGATGTTGTCCACATTGAAGATCATATCTATTGGCTCCTCTTTCTCTTTCTTATCTTTGATGCTGAGTAGCAGAGGGCAGCCCTACCCATTCTGTTTTTCTTTATATGTGGAAGGTCTGACCCACTATTGCCCTGCTGCCTCTTGCCAACTTCTGATTTTCAGAAAAGCAGCAGCAAAAGGTCATCCTTTCTCAGGCCATTTCTCATTTCCTGATGCAGAAGTGTGCAGGAACAGCTTTATTCAGACATAAATTTATTTTCCTATCAAAGGAAACATTAAAGAAGTCCTCCTGAGGTCTTGTCTTCTTCTACTTCATATAATTGGTATTTGCTGCTAGAGTTTGAGACTGAGGGACCTGTGAAATATTTTGTTGTTATGCAATAGGAACATTCTCAAGTTCTATTTACTTCATTTAGAATAACTACTCTAATTAGAGGAATCCTAGTGTAGAAATGAGGGCTGTCAAGTCACATAAACAAGTGGAGAGAAGACCTTAAAAACAGACTTGTCCTTGCTATTACGGAGCACAGATGAGAACTAACAACAGGTCTCACTTGGCAGAGGAACGCTGTTGTCACAGATACTCTTGAGATCTGCGTTATCCGTGTAGTCTGTTTTCTGGGTTTGTAGTGTCAGATAATAAATAAATTACTGAAGGCAAGATTATGAGGAACATCTTCTTTATACAGCCTGCAGCATCCATGCCCTCAGCACTTTTATATATACACAAAACTGGTTTTTAATTTATTTAGGGCCTTTTTTTGTTCTTCCATTTAGATAGTTTAAGGCACTGACTTAGAACCACATCTCTTTCTTTATTCTCCAGTAGTTCTAAATTTCAAAATTGCAAGCACTGTTGAATTATGAATTTAGTAGGCACATTATGATACTTAAAGGCATGTGAATATGTAGAGCTGTGTTTATGTGTGTGTAAGATTTTGTAGGGCCAGGCTTTAGGAGTTAAACAGGGAAAATCCTACTTACTGGTGCTAAATCATCTGTTATGTTTCAAAAAAGAATGGGGATAACTTAGAAGAAACTAATTACTAGTGCAGACTTCAACAATGTGAAAGGATCAATCCTGGAACCATTAGTCATTCAGATAATTATAGTGGAGCCAGCCAAACAACTTGTGTGAATAATAGCATGGTTGAGTCTTCTCATCAGACATTAGAAACACAGATCTGCTAGTAAGGAATGGCAGTGGTAACCCAGAAAGTCCTAAATCAATAACCTAAGCATCCAACAGCAGATTTTTACAAACATATTAAAATACCAGAAAAACTATTTTAGTTTCATAGAAATGAACAGATTTATATTAACTAGCATTATAGATTCGCACAAGCTCTTATTTTACATCTTTTCGATTTTATCAGTTAAAGATTATATAAAAAAAAAGGTTTAAGCCCCCTCCCATTTTGCTGTTAAATTTCATTTGTATCAACCCTGATCCACCAAATCGTTTAGATGTGTCTTTACTTACGTTGTACTTCAGGGTACAGAATCTGTTTATTGTAACTCAAGAAATGTCTCATTTCTTGACGGTGACTCATTGCCAAGGCACTAGCATCTCCTGGAGTGAGCAGCTGGGTGGAAGGAAGGAGGGTTGGATCCTGCTCTGAGCCCTCCCAGGTGACCACAAGGGAGTTGCTTTGACCTCTGGACCTTGAGTTTCTCCACTAGTAAGACAGGGATGATACAATCTTTCTGTGCGAAGTGCTGTGAGACTGAGGGCCAAATGGTGACAAGAAGGATGTTTGGCTGGGGAACGTGATCTCTCCCTGTTACTCCAACCCTCAAATCAATTGTGAATCTGTTAGCCAGCTTAGCCAATGCTCCTGCCCCACTAATACAGAGAAGTTTGTCATTGCTAACTGGAAAAGCTTAGATATAGAAGGGCTACTTAGAATATAATTTATTGTCTGTTATAATCAGAATGTGGCTAAGTTCAAGGGAGGATTAGTAACAATTGGAAGGAAAGGACACAGCAGTTCAATCCTGTTTAAAAATATTGGAAAGAAATCCATCAAATACAAATGACAGGCCCTTATTCCCAAGAAATGCTGAGAAACTGAGGAGTAGTCTGCCACTTGTATAAAGTTTAGTGAAACATTTCTGATGGGACTACTGGGCATGGCTAGAAAGAGTCTATGTAATGCTCAGGATGAACAGAGTTGTAAGAACTGAGGTAAGAAAAATTTGGTTGGAGTAAATTAATGTGAATGCCTGTCATTTGAGATTTAAAATATTATGTGAAAAATGGCAGATTCTTTTACCATCGAAGAAACCTAGGACTGGTGGATGTAAAAGCTGACAGTTTAACCAAGTATATTTTTCAGACTTGGGAAGGTGAAAGGAAGCCTCTTGGGATAGACAAATCCTTACCAAAAGAAACGTTTATTCTAGCTGGAAATAGAATGCTGTTATGAGAATTTGCTGTTAAATCTGCCTACTGTCTACAAGACTCCACCTGTACTACCTGCTGAAAAATGTGCTCTCAGTACCTCTGCTGCTCATGTCAACAACATCTAAAGGAAGGTGCAGCGATGTAGCAGCAGATCAGTACAGAGCACATCAGACTGGTAAATTTCTTTTGACTTCAATTCCTGGTGCAGAAAAACTTATTCTAGCATGGAGGACTCTGTAAACGGAGGTATTTATAGATATTTTTATATCAAGTAGCTCTTCTCTGATAAAAAGGTAGGCACGCATTGGAGGTAGAGAGGGAAAAAGGAATGATGTGCTGGACTCTTATATCCCCATACTCTCTCTGTGAGTCTAGGGGATGTGATGTGGTAGGTTGGCGCTGTCTGGATGCCAGGTGCTTGCTAAAGCTGCTCTGTCCACTACCCTCTTCAGCTGGAATGGGGAGAGAAAATATAACAAAATGCCAAAATGCTCATGGGCTGAAATAAGGTCAGGGAGAGATCACTCAGCAATTACTGTCATGGGCAAAACAGACTCGACTTGGAGAAAATTAATTTAATTTATGACTAGTCAAATCAGGGTATAATAACAAGAAATAAAACCTAAACCTTAAAACACTTTTCCCTCACCCCTCCCTTCTTCCCTGGCTTAACTTTACTCCTGAATTCTCTACTTACTTCCTGGCAAGTGGCACAGGGAGATGGGGAGTAAGTGTTGTGGTCAGTTCATCACATGTTGTCTCTGCTTCTTCTTTGTCCTAGTGGGAGGACTCCTCACACTCTTCCCCTGCTCCAGCATGGGGTCCCTCCAATGTGAGAGAGTTCTCCGTGAACTTCTCCAACATGGGTCCTTCCCATGGGCTGGAGTTCTTCAAAGACTGCTCCAGTGTGGGCCCCTTACACAGAGTGTAGACCTCCAGGAACGAACTGCTGCAGCATGGGTCCTCGACAGGGTCACAATTTAGACCAGCAAACCTGGTCCAGCATAGGCTTCTCTCTCCATGGACCCATAGGTCCTGCCAGGAGTCTACTCCAGTGTGGGCTGTGCACGAGATCACAGTCTCCTTCCAGCACATCCACCTGCTCTGGTGTGGGGTCCTCCTTGGGGTGCAGGTGGTTTTCTGCTCCACTGTCAACCTCCATGGGCTGCAGAGGGACAGCCTGCCCCAGTGCCTGGAGCACCTTCTCCACTCCTCCATCCCTGATCTTGGCGTCTGCACAGTTGTTTCTCTAACATACTGTCACTCCTCTGGCTGCAGATTCCTATGCGTTCTGTTCCCCCCTGCCCCTTAAAAGTGTTATCCCAGAGGCACTACCACCATCAGTTACCAGCTCAGCCTTGGCCAGTGATGGGTCTGTCTTGCAGCCAGCTGGCATTGGCTCTCTGGACATGGAGAAAGCCTCTGGCAACTTCTCACAGAAGTCACCCTTATAGCACCTCCCCTGCAGCCAATACCTTGCCATGCAAATGTGGCAATGAGAGCCCTGCTGAAACAAGGGGAGCTTCTTTCCATTCTCATTCCCATGTGGTCCCGTGTTGCTGTTGTAGCTCTGCTCACCAGAGCCCCCCATGGTCACACAGTCTGCTGTGATGGCTCAGCTGTCACCTGGACATTTGAACATGTGAAATTAGTGGGCACCTTTCAAAATGGGGCCTTAAACTACGGCGTATGAAAGCAAGAGGTGTGTGAATGTGCATAAATGCATCAGCTGGAGTGCACTACTTCCCATGCTGCTTAGAAAGGAGTCCCTGGAAAGAGACTTCAGTGCCATCACTAGAATTTTTCTTGGTTTTTTTCCTCCCTCTCACACTTCCGTAATTATTTTGTGTCTGCTCACCTCCTCTTTCCTGGCAGGGCTACAACAGGTTGCAGCTAGTCATCCCCCAGCCAGAGAGCTGTGGCCTGTACTATCCTAGATTACATTTACTGTTGTGCATTTAAGGAAAAGGTATTGCAAAATTAGGCAAAAAAAAAGGAAGGAAAGGAAGAAAGCAAAATGTTTAAGAAAACCTAGTCTGCTTGATCATAGACCTGTATAATTTGTTTATGTGATAGAATGGCGGTAATGGTCCAGTGATGCCCTATTACAAAACATTTCTAGTACAGAAGGGAACAGCTGTCTTCCTAAGTATGGGCCTTTCTTTTTTAAACTTTGACATTAATTTCCTATTGGACAATATTGGTTATTGTTACAGCTCCATTTTAGAGGCTTTGAGTGCTGCATGTAGTTGCCAGTGCTTTTAAAGAATTCTTTTCTCTGAAAAGTGGTTAACCTGGATTATAGAAAATTAGAAAATGTGTCCATTTGTGTGAGAAAATCAATCCTGTGGCACACTCAGTTGATTCAACAGAAATGTTTGTGATATTTTGGTACCTCAAGTCCCTTTCTTAAACTGTTGTCATTTTTTCTTTTTTGCTAAAAATACAGGGTTTATTTCTACCCACTGATATACATGGGCTTTCTTCTTTCTTCATCTGGGATTAGCCCATACTAGGACAAAGTAGCTTCACAGTCCTCAAGGAAAGTTATATTTGAATTTTTCTGGCTATGTATGTGGGGACTTCAAGGTGGCGTAGGCTGTGTGGGATCAGAGGAGATGCGAGATGCCTTCTGAAATGGAACTAACCACTCCAGGGAGGAGTTTATTGCCCCTGAGTAGTAAGATGTAGAAAAAGACGGCAGACAAGGAGGCTCACCCCACTCAGTGCTATGCCCTGTGTGAATATCATTTAGCAAATGGCATCTTGCTTAAATTTACCCGAAGCTTTAACTATTACAAGGACCCGTGTACCCTTATTCACTGTGGTAACACAGAAAGGATAGTTTGTAATGTTCTGAAGCTTATGAGATAAGTGTAAGATGATGTTCAACTTGTAGCACTATTTTTAAGACATTTGCTACCCTCTAAGAACAGTGCTGATGGAGCTTTAAGGGGTGTTTTCTTGCATTTGAGGCTGCATCTCGCTGTGAGCTCTCTGTTCTTTGGGCCAAAATGCCATTGACTTCAGGGGTCTGTAATGGTGATTAAACAGTAGGCACATCTACCTCTTAGAATAAATAAATGACAATAAGAAATGTCATATGTTATTGTTAAATATCATAGTTCAGAAATGCCTTTCAAGGCTACAGAATGGATTTAGCCCTAATGCTGGGTAAAGGCCAGCTCTCAGTCTTATAATCTAGGGAGCAGATCAGAAATTCATGGATCAGCTCATGGTGGGGAGTATTTTTGACTTGCCCCTGTAGTGCCGGGAATTGGTCCTTCAATAGGAATATTCAGAAGAGGTGTGAACAGCCTGTGCATGAACATTTCCACAGTGAAGCCCTCCTTGGGTTTTGGTGCCCCCTTTGTGTTTGCAACCTTCCCTGTACACCACTGTGGCCACATCTCATGGATTCCTTAGCTACAGTACCAGACTCCTTCTTGGGCAGTTGTCACAGTTGCCCCCCAGGGAAGGAGTGAAGGATGTCTGGTGTTTTAAGAGTGCTCATGCTATCTTGCCTTTATTTTTATTGCTAGGTTGGTAGGTTGCAGTCCAAGCTAAAGTGCAGCTGCTGCCCTGATCCATACCCAGTCATGCAAGCAGAACTTCAAGTCCAAATATTTAATAAAAGGCGTGTGAGTGATTTGTGTGAAGACTGATGCTGAGGCACAGGCTGAGACTGCAGCACAGGCACTGTACCCTCAGGGAATAAGAATAATATTTTTATCTTTTTGGTACTACATTTTCCTTTAGGCTGTTGCTGATTATTTTACCCCCCTGCTGTCCTACTGGACAGTATTTCAGGCAAACCTCAGTGATTACCTATGAACCTACAGATTGACCTGTGATTTTACCCCAAATGTCAAAAAGAAGTAATTGCCCATTTATAAAGGATTAGTAACAATTACTTGATTTGCAAACAACTCTGACTCCAGGAATCGCAGTACCTCATTTTGCAGAGGCTCTATAACATCTTTTGGTGCAGCTACTGTGGAAATTTATCTTTCTTCATCCTCATTCCCAGGCTGGCATGGATGCTCAGTCCCTTCCTGTCTTCTTTTGGTGGATTAGCTGCCAAGACTGATTCTTCTAACATGCAGAGCCTTTATGTTCTTGATATGTGTGGAGCAGTGTGGCAACACACTCAGGGAAAGTGTTAATTTACTTATTTCAGTTCCCAAACCTGCTTTCAGGCGTCACTGGAGGGGGGTCATGAAAACTAAGCTGCATCTATTCTCAATCCCTCCTCTGTACATTAGGTTGGAAAACTCACTTTTTTTGTGCCTGTGTGAATACTTCATTGAATTGTGGATGACCTGAATTAAACTGGGATCAGTAATAATCCCCTTCTTCCCTTGCTCCTGGATGTACATAGATGGTGAAGGAGTATATGAAAGAAACAATCTGCTAATGTATTTTATATTTTTTGGTATTACAGAGCAGAAGAATCCGTATCAGATGAGGACAAAAGGAGGTATGTTATCTACTAGGACTGGCTTTATTTGCAATAGGCTGCAGTGAGTTCTGCCATCAGGTGTACATCCTTCCTTTCCTCCTCCTAATTGCCACCAAGGCTACCAAAGCAGAGAAAAAAAAGAGAGTAGGGAATCTCTCACAGTCTTTCAGAGTCCAGTATCAATGAGTCCACCCACCTTGTTAGTGAGCTGGGGAGGGGAGAACTTTATCTCAGAGGTGTAAGTGATGTGCTTGATAAGGGCCAGTGACCTCTGCTTTCACCCAGCCTCACCACTGAAGATGGCATTACCATTTGTGGGAGAGCCCCGCTGGTCTAGAAATCAAAGGAAGTGTGACTCTACTATCAAATAAATCAGAAATGATCTCAGAGACCCAAAGGCTGGAGGAGGTGTGATTAATTTGGCACCTGACAGGGCAGAGCAGCATAATGGGAATCTCTACAAGTAGTTCCAGGCATGGCAGAGTCTCTTAAGGATCCAGTTTTTCACCTCCTTGCAGAAGTCCCTGCTTTTCCTACAGGCTTTGGAGTTAGAAAATACACTTTGCAAGGCCATAAAGGGGAGAGGGTTGGGCTGTGAAAGTATCTAACACCCTCTTCCTCCTTCCTACTGTAAGTTTTCTCCAAGTGTAGCCTTAAGCATACGGATACAATGAGAGGCTAAAGTGCTGTTTAATTGATGTGTGTTATTTGAAGTGAGGTGCTTCAGTGGTCCCAGCATTGAACATTGCTATCAAATTTACTCTGTGTTCAGCTGGATATATTCAGTGACTAGAAGAAGCTGGTCTAGTGGGGTTTATTGTCACAACACAGTTGGGAGTTAATAAAAAATATTAAGAACTTGGGATCTCATCAATGGTTATACGTGCAAGAGGATGGGGCAGACTGTTTTCAATGGTACCCAGCAACGGGGCGTGGGGCAATGGGAACAAAATGGATCACAAGACCATGAGCAAAATCTTCTTTACTGTGAGGGTGACAGAGCACTGGAACAGGCTGTCCAGAGAGGTTGTGGAGTGTCCATCTCTGGAGATTCAAAATCTGCCTGGATGTGATCCTGTGCAACCTGCTCTCGGTGAACCTGCTTCAGGAGCAGGGTGGGACTAGATGATTTCCAGAGGTCTCTTCCAACCCCTACCATTCCGTGATTCTATGATGCTGTGAAAAATAGCTCCTTTCACAAGTGGGACCTTGCTTGAGTCCCTCTTAAGAGTAACAGCTAACCTTAGGGGTTTTTTTTGCCTGGCACTACATTAGCAAGCACGTGGCACTAATACACACTTTTCCCACAGCCGTGGGAAACGAGGGCTCCTCTGATGATGCTTATGCCGAGGTGCCTTCCTCGCTGACCACCCATGTTCTTTGTAATGCTACTGTGTGATGTCGATGCTGTAGGGAGGAGTGTTAGAATTAAGCTTTGATGTATCTTAAATTGTTTCTTTAAATTAGGAACTATGGTGGTGTGTATGTTGGCCTGCCGTCGGACGCAGCTGCCATCGTTTCCAGTCAAACAAAAGCTGCACCGAAAGGTATTGGAAGGTTGCATATTACATTTCTGCTGCTTTCTCAGTTTATCTAGCAGGATGTGTTTCCTTTGAAAATCAATTATTATTTCAGACAGACTGGCTAGCCTTGGAGCCTATGAAGTCAGTGGGGCTATTTATAATAGTTAAAGTGATTGTTTCCATTTATTTAAATTTTAACTCACTTCTGCAGAAGGATCTTAGAGCAGATGCTGGCAACGTGGTACGTTGTCTTCTGAACAGCTTCTCTACAATCTGAGTGCTCTGAGAATTCAAAGAAAACAAAACCCTGTAAGTAAGAGGCTGTGATAAATGTACTTGCAGAACCTCAGAGCTATATTTAGTTTTGAAGGTGTTTACTTGCATTGTGGTGAATTCCAGTAATAACAGTTAGTGAGTGCTTTCTTTCAGGTTTATTTCTGTTCTTATATGAAACCCAGTGCAAACTGTTTCTTCTCCATGTGATGTTTTTGAACAGTGGGAAAAAGCATTAGGCTTATAGGTACTCAATAGACAAATCATAAACATATATTTATGAAATCATGTAATAATTGTTTCGATTTAGTACAACAAAATGCTGCTGTCACATTCAGTTTAGTGACTAACTGGTGGTTCCAAAATTTGCTGCAAAACAGAAAAATGAAGAAAAATAACACTATTAACCATAATAATAGTAACTGGCTTTGGAACAGTAGTAGCTTTGTTGCATGTTTTTTCTAAAAAGTGTTCTAAATTAATGACGTGTTACAATGTTTTAACCATCTTTACCTTTTGTTTTCTAATTAAGATTAGAAGGAAATAAACACATCAAGATCCAAACAGTGGAGGTACAGTATGTCTTAATTAATGTTATATGCTTGGCGTGTATTCAGTGAACAGAAACAAGGTGGCAGTGCTCCCTATGCTGCTCTCAAGTGGTCTGGGAATCACCCATTTATTTCTCCAGCTGCAGCATAACTCTTCTAAAGGCTGGATCAGGGATCAGTTCTCAGCAGTGCAGATGTAAACTGAAAAGCGGATAAACTCACCTTTTTCTTGAGAAGTGAGAACCAGGGAAGCTTCATGCTACCCTCTTTGTGAATGAATAGAAATCAAATGTCCTTTTGTACACCTTCAACCACACCACAGCTAATCCTGCAGCGACATTAAGACTTCTCACGTGAGGTGAGGTGCATCAGTGGTGTGTAGATCAGCATCTATAGAGACAAAGCTTTTCCCAGGGACTAGTAGGTTGCAGTTAGAAAACATCTCTATTTTGGGGAGGACCTTGAGGACCAAAGTGAAGCACCCACTAAGTAACTCACTGGAGCTTTCTTCTTGCTATAGGTGGCAACCTTCAGTTGGTCATCACACCTAATTTCAGTAACCTGGCAGAGTTGTCTAAGTTAAGAACACTGTCACCCTTGACCTGAGCAAGACTGAAGCGCTTTCTGGAGGTTGCAGCTCTCCATCCATGGATGATGAACAGAACGTGGGTTAATTAGGTCCATGCCTAGGTATTTTGGTTAAATACCTGAGGATGGCAGAATCAATCACTTAACCTTTTTTTGCTATTCAGAATAGTTGAAAGTGCACTTTGCCTTCATTGGTGCAAGATCAGGGCTTGGCTTCTGACTTGGGCTAAAAAAAGACTTACATAGATGAGAACCTTTGAAGAGTCCTCTGAGCATCATGAGTTTGCGTGCCTGGAAGGCATAGACCACAAATTTCTCAGCTTCTAATGATGATCTAGTTTGGTGGTTTGTGTGTAGAGTATTGCTTTACCGGTTCAGCTAAATCTGTTTGTTCTATTCTCTTTTTGAACAGTCTTCTACTAAGACAGATTGCCAGTGCTTTAGAGAGAGTGCTTTGTGCTGAAGATTTTTATATTTACGTAGCCTTCTGGAGAGCAAGAAAGATCAGAGCACCAAAAATTCTAAACTGTTGCAAGTTCCAACTACGGGTAAAGCCTAAAGTACAGTGTTGAAATCAGTTTCCTGTGATGGTTGCATTATGGAAACCTGCTGTTCTCCAGTGAAAAATGAAATTAAAGAACTCACAGTGAATGTTTCTGCACAAGAGCTAACTTTGATGATCTGCAACTTATTTCTCTGTGGCCATATTGCAGATTTCATCAGCTACGCTTCATATATTTTCTCCAATAATTTTTGATAGATTTTATATAGAAAACCATTACTACTGTCCACTCAATAGTTCCTATGGTAGGTTCCTATAAATTAATTGTTAATTTACTTCAGAATAATATATTTGACAGTTTTGCATCTTTTTGGTAACAGTGCAAATTTTAATATTTTTGCTGTGAAAACTTAAGAATAAGATGAAATAAGCATAAGATCATTGGGTTCTTTATAATTAATATTGTCACTTTTATACACTGAGACAAATATTACTGTTTGATTTTCACCTTTTAAGAATATATTGCTCAAAGAAATGTATTTAAATAAGAACAATGTACTTCATTGTAATATTTACATGTCTGTTTTTATTTTCTTCGGCTTTATCTCTTCTATAAAGCATTACATGGAAAAAAATACTAATGAACCAAACTACTATGTTATGTCTTCCATTCTGTGTAATATTATGACATTTCCTCACCTAAGGACAAAGTGTTAGTATTTTCAGAGATAGTGGGACTAAACTCCAATGCTGCATCTTCCTGAATTGAAGAGAATTTTTGATCACTATTAGAGTTTTGTATCCCTGACTCATATCTAAGCATCTCTAGTATGGCAAATTGTAAAAGAATAGGAGTTATTATTACTTTTGGTGAATTGTTGTACTAAATAGCAGGTAGGAGGATTTAAAATTAGTTAAGCTTATAGCAACTGTAGTTTTACCACAGAACATAAACCAGATTGTATACTTCCATATGGCTGAAGAATTACTTAAATTACTAAAGACTTTTGCATAATTCTTCAGTCAAACTTTTTTTTTTAATAGGGCACTGTATGCAATATGCTTTAAACAAACAAATAAACAAAAGAGCCCTAACACAAACCACATGAATGTGTTACTGTAGATTACTGACCACTTCTAAAATTAAAAGAAAAAATCAAACCAGTAATTTCAGATATGAAGAAGTGAAATGCTGTGAACCCTGAAATTATTCCCTATTTCACTGATATCTATTAAGACCAATGAACAACTGTTGACAATGATTTCCAGTGACTTGCAGCTCTGGCTTTAGACTAAGTTTTGTTTGGTGTGATGCCTGTAAAAGGAAGTATTTGAAAATATTCCTTGCTATTCGTCTTTTTAAGTATTTGTGACATTTTTTACTGCTATTCTCTAGAAATCTGCTACTTAAGTTAGCAACAGTTTTGGGTTTCTAGCTCCTGAAAACAAATATTCATCTCATTCTTGACCCATTCAACCCTGAGCTAAGACGAAATATGCTTGAACATGAAGAGGTGGTGTTAAAATATCTCTGTATGAATCAATGTCTGCAGATTAAATCTGCAGAATATTGTTCTTGCAAGCCAAGCTGATGAGAGCTTAATTAGCAGTGAGTAATAAATATGCAAGTTTGCTTCCCAGCTGCTTACCATAGCATAAAGGTGTAGGTTCCACATCACATGTTCCACAAATTATTTAAATGGTTTGCACAGCGCAAATTACAACAAAGCAATTAGGCCCGTGTCTGATTTGATCACAACTGCCTTTCCCAATGTGGAAAAAACACAAATCGTCCTAGGACATATTGTAGTTGAGCTAGAAAAGTCAACAACAAATGCCAATAATCTCCCCAGTTATTTGTCCGCTTCTGTCCTTCAGTTGCTGGGAAGTGTCATTAAAATGTGGACAGGGCTAAATTTAAACATCACATGTTCTGCTGCTGGCATCTGAACCCCCATGTGTGGGCTAAGGAGGGGAATGAGGTGATATTTAATGGATAGCTCCTAACAGTTGGTGGTGCGACAGTTGCAAAAGGGTACTTTTTCTTAGTTTACGTCATTGCTTATTTTGTCCTGTGGAGAGGTGCAGAGAAGTGTGGAGCACTTTGCAGAATTGGCCCGTTAATGATTCATACTCTGAATGTGTGGGAGGTAGTTTCTTAATATTTTTTGTTCCTCTGCATTTTCCTGTCTCAAAAGCTTGCTTATCAACTGACGAATGTTTCAGTATCATGGGCCTGAGCCTCTGTAATAGATACACATTCGTTCATGACGTACAAGGCTGTAACCATCAAACTGAAAAGCCGAGGCCATAACCTTGTCTTAGATTTGCAGACTGTTGTCTTTTGTTTTCCTGAGGACCCACAGATCTAGAAACTGTGTGACAGGACACTGTATTCAGTCTTGGCCAAATTCCACTTAGGGAACTGATTTTCTGCTCATCAGAATTCCTCTAAGGTGAGTAGCAATTCTTAAGCCTTTGTTAATAAAAACACATGATATTTCATGGAGAAATGAATATATCTGCTCTTTCAAAACTTAACAATCTATGGATACTAGTGTTAGGAGGAGGAACACAAAAGAAACCCTTTATACCAGCTGCCAGCTGAGCTTTCGATGCCATCCTTGCAGGATATTTAGGCACTCAAATGATAGTTGAGTGTAAGAATTGAGAACAGAACACAAGGAGACATTGAATGGCAGAGTAGTTATTATTAAGAGATATACTTCGGTTATGTCAAAACATCTTGTACTACTATTTGTAGAGAAGAAACATTGAACTGCTGGGGCTGTGATACCATTTCCTTTTTCGATTGTTACTCTTTCTCCATCCAGAGCTGAGGAGATAGTGAAAATAGTTCAGCAAAGACAGTGGATTGAGATGGTAAAATCTTAGAATCTTCGGTTTGGGATTCTTTGAACAACCCAGAAATATTATGCTTGAATTCATATGTATTGAAGCATAGGATTGAAACTGCAGTTTGTGATTAACTGAAAAACAATCCAAATATCTTGTTTGGGTTGCAATTTTTATTCTAGTTGAACAAACAATTTCATCTCAAAGACAGCTGCTCCTTTGAATTACATTGATGAGACAGCAATTATTTCGCATTCTTCTTAGTGCAAATCCAGGGGCTTGGTTGTAAGGACCTTACTTCTTGGTGTCTGGGTCATCCAGATGGAGACACTGCCCATCTCATGTGTGCCATGCACCTCACAGTGTAGTTTAGAGGATCTGACATAGTTTAAATCTCTCATTAAATCTGTCACTAAGGGAGCTGCAGAAGACTTGATAAAACCTGGTGTAAGCTCAGGTAGGATATCATTCACTATAAGTGAAATCCTCTCATAGCAAAGAGCCCAAAAAGACTGAGGCTGCAGAAGAACAACAGTGAAATTTGTCTCTAATGAACACAAAGCCAAAGTAGTTATTTAATTGATTTCACACTGCATGTCTAGCAGAGGAGTCTCTGCTGTATTGGATTATGGTTGAAATGGCATCACTAGTGTATGTTCCCTGTCTGTGTTCCCTCTCACCCACACAAGTCTAGTAGTTCTCAATAATCATTCTTCCCAAGCAGTCAGTGAGTCACTGCTGATCTGTTTTCTGCAGAGTAGACCTCTGTTTGGTTCCCATGGTGATCAGAAATGACAATCATTACTGACTGCTACTGCAGTTCCTCAGTTGCGTGTACCCACTAAAAGAAGCTCTTACCTGGTTATAGTTCCTTGCAGTTTTGCCATACTTGTCATTGCTTCCTATTGATAGAAATTTGAACACTTCAGGTTGATTGGCTTTGTGGAGAACATGCTGGAGGGAGGATGTTTAGTAGAGTATTTTTAGTTTGCCATGTATTTAGAAAACAACCAAGAAAATAACAGCTCTGTAAACTTCCCATAGAGCAGTGGTGTGCCAGTAGTGCAGGAAATCTTTTTGAGACCGGGCTATATGATTCAACCCTCTTAACAACAAATGTGCACGGAACTTAGATTTATGATAACAGGAACAATGATCTGACAATTTTTACTGTAACCCTAGGGTTTTCAAACATAGAAGCATTTCCCAGACAGCAGAAACTTATGCGTCGGCACTTAGCATGGCTGTCACTTGTGTGGTGGGAACTTCCGTGTAGTGGGTACTTATCTGGTTATTATGAAAATACCTATGGCTGGAGATAGAACTCTGCTTGTGAAACAGATCATTCCATGAAGGGCATTGAAATTGTTGTTAGCTTAACTGTACTGAGAAAAGAATTAGAATGATACCATGGGATGGAGCTATGAAAGGGAATTCGTATGCTAAAAGGAGGAAATATGTAGGAGAATAAGGGTTATAATATGTGGTAAAGACAGATGCAGAAGGAGGGAAGGAACTGAAAATGATATAAAAAGGGATATAGTTTAATTAAGTGTCTGCTCCATTTCTCTGTGACTCTAATCTCTTGAAAGCAGAGCAAGAAGTAGACCACTGCCAAATTGTTTTAAGACTGAAGAGAAATGGGAATTGGCTTATTGGATCATTCCAACCCTCAGATGTCTGAGATTGCTAACCTTTTAGGAAACAAGTTATCTCATTTTATATGCTTAATGCCCCGTGTAAGGAGTCCATGAACTTTGCATGTCTTTTTGGGTGTTACCAGCATATGTAAATATCCTGCCTGCTCTTTCAAAATTTGTGTTGGTGTTCCCTTTGTTTATGTCTCTATGCAGACTGGAACTGCTAATTACTTTGGAAGTTTGCATAATACTTGAAAAACAATTTAGTAGGCTGAGAAAATACACAAGATGTAAAAATCATTAACAGACATAGTGTAAGGAAAGATTATAAAGCATGTGAAAAGGAAGCAGGAGTTTAATCTGAAAAACAGAGTAGAGTTAGAACCAAAGCTTTGGCTTACTTATGCCGTCTATTTTATATTTCTCATAACTAACGGATCACTGTGCAAGTGATTAGTTTGGCTCACAGCACCCTTATGGGTACTCTAGGACTTAAGAGTCCACTTACAGAGTTTTGTTTATGATCTTTGATTCCTATGTTAATAGGATATGGCAGTAATTTGAAATACTAAATTCCACCCTAAGTCGTCATTGCCCACTTTTTATGTTGGCCAAATCTCAGTGTTGTCTGCGGGATAGCTTCAGCCCCATAAAAGCTGAGCTTACTAGATTCTTACTGTGATGCTATGATTCAGAGTAACATGTTAATTGGAGGCAGGTCATATTCGATAGCTGTTTTGTGGAGGATACCAGACTGCAGGAAAATATAAGACTGTTTATTGGAGTTAGGGAGGTAATCAAATGTTGGAGAGAGTCCATATTGCATCATTACCAAACTCTGCTTGAAAGAACACAAACATAACACCACATGCATAAACAAAATCAGGGAGGTAATGCACACCTTTCAGCTTATGTCTAATAACCTGGAGTACTGCATCCAGCTCCAGAACCTTCAGCACAATAAAGACAGACCTGTTGGAGTGAGTGGTCCAGAGAGGGTCGCAAAGATGATCAGAGAGATGGAACACTTCTCCTGTGAAGACACAAGAGGTGAATTGTTCAGCCTGGAGAGGAGAAGGTTCCGAGGAGACCTTATAGCAGCCTTCCAGTACCTAAAGGGGGCCTACAAGAAACATGGAAAGGCACTTTTTGCTAGGACAAGGGGTAATGTGGGTGTCCCATCTCTGGGTGTGTTCAAGGCCAGGTTGGATGGGGCTTGAGCAACCTGAACTAGTGGAAGTTTGTCCCTGCTCATGGCAGGGGGATTGGAGCTGAATGATCATTAATGTCCCTTCCAACGCAAACCATTTAATGGTTCTCTGATAACATCATATTTATGGTTATATATTGCTGGACATTGAGCATAACTGAGCTGTGAATATTTTGCCAGAGCTAGCTTTGCATTCCCAAAATGATATTGCTGTATGGGAAAAAATTGGAAGGATTCCCACTGCCTGGTTTGTCCATAGGAGCCTCACATGATTTTTAGAAATTAGCCTAGAGATTTTATTTAAAATCAAAAGATTTAATAACATCTTAATGTATAAGTAGAATCAATGTATTGTATAATGGTATCAACTAAGAGCAAACTCCAAGCATCTGGTTATTATAATAATGTACTTCTTTGAAATCCACAAGAAACCAGCTGAATACTTCTTTCTCCTCTTCCAAATTGTGAGTTACTTTAATAAATAAACTATTAAATTCTTTTACTATTCTATGAAAAGAACTGCTTTGGATCATCAGATAAGAACACACCATTTTTTGCAGGAAATTAATTTGTAATAAGGAAACTGAGCTTCTATAAATTCCAAATTATTTTTAATAAAATGAATAATGGTTGGAGAACTTACACAGCAATGATAAAGAGTCTTTGCCCAAGACATCATTGCTTGTGTAACATTTGCTTCTTGAGAAACCAAAGATTTCCAGTGAAAAGAACCCTGGAATTCACTACTTGGAATATAATTTTTAATTTCTGATAATCATCTGCTAAAAGCAACATTATGTTTTTCCCTTCGAATTTGAAGAGGAAGCCAAATTCTCATCTGAACCAGTAAGGTAAACAATCAACCTCTCCTTATCTGGAAACAATTGCACGGAATTCTCTTTTAGAGATACTGGGAAAAAATATAAATGGTGTTGACTGTCTGTATAATAGGGTCACAGACGTTCATATACTTGAAATTAATCCCAGTCTATAATAAAACTAGATTTCATGTTTCCTCCTTTAGGGTGTTTTTATTGAAACATATTATTATTTCTTCTTTTTTTTCCTGTTGGCTGAAATAAACACTGGCAGATATATTTCTTCTATATATGTTGTAAAGATGTGCACTTCATTATAATTTTCAAAGCTTCTCACACTATTTCCCATTTTTATCTCAAGTACATCCTCTGGCATAAAACTATGCCACAGACTAGGTTTTACCCGTAGGGTTAGGCTCACACCATTACTCGGAGCAGAGTCCAAGTAGGTGCCATTGAGGAACATTTTATACTGAACACTTTCTACTCTGCTGTTTTTTTCAGCTTCAGTTGGAACATGGATGATATTGCCTGATAGTTCACTAGAAGGAGGATTTACTGCACACGTGACTTGGGATTTGGACTGGCACAGTTATGGGAGTCTTCAATTCATCAGAGTAGGGTTACGAAACCTCATCTTACCTTGCACACATGTCCATCAGATATGTCTGTCGACAAGCAGCTTTGTGCTACAAAGTTGGAAAGTTCAAAGTGATGTGAAGTGTCCCCTTTGCGTTCCAGTTTGAGCAGTAATGTGCAAAGCAAGGGTAAACATCACTGGTAGATTATTTGGAGAGATGACTTTGCAACATTGCACAGTCTCTTTGAAGTGGCTTGAAATGGTTACAAAAGGAGCAAGACAATAAGGAACCAAGTCCTATGATTCAGTATCATAAATGCCTGTATTAGACGTTACAAATTATAGTGATATCCCTTTTACTGTCATTGTGGTTGCCAGAACCTAGTTGCAGGCTAATTTCACCTGTATGCCTCCATAGGTACTAAGGGTTAATACTTACAGCTGACAGTGGCTGACCATTTGACCCATAGGTTTTCTTGCCTCTGTCACGAGCTGTGGCTGATACACACAGAGTGTAGCTCATCATTATCTGAAAACTCCCACTTTGCAGCCTGATAGTTTTGCCACACAGTTCTGCAGTGCAGCTTCATGGTGTCTACCAGTGTAAATAGTCAAAGTGGTTTGAAGAAGCATCTGGTAGAAGATTGCCACCATGACGGAGTCTCTCTCTTGATCCCATTGAATTTCTGGTGATCTGGGTGAGGTGTGGTGGCATCACTCCCACTGAAGGATCAACCATGTGTTATCAGTAATCCTCTCCAGGCCATTTGTACTGTGCCATACACACCCCATGACAGCAGACCAGGAAAAACAGCACTGCTGTGCTGGAGAGGTTGGCCTTATCTTCGACTGGCTGAAATCAAACATTGCTGAGATTTGTTTTTCTGCTTCCCTCTCTCCCTTAGCAGCAAAACCCAAGTGATTGCACTGTGTTGCCTTTTATGTGCCTCCTGAACAAGCTTCAGAGCTGTGCTGGTGACAATCAAATTAATCACTGTCCTGTCGGCATCTGTGTGTCGGGCTCTCCTGGCAGCCTCAGAGGAGGCGGGCTGGAGCCTGGGATGTTGGAATAAGTCCTTGTCCAAAGTCGGTCATCAAATTGAGCCCAGCCTCCAGAAAAGATTTATTCAGAGACAGTAGATTTCTTGGTATTAGTGGGGTTCATTTTCTTCAACTGTCTTCCGTGGGGAGGGATTTTACAAACCTGGATGACAATGGCAATTCTCTGAAGCCTGAACCCTCTGGCAGAACTTAACATAAAAGATGTTCTGACGGGAAAGAATCCCAAAGGCTTGTTACAAAACCCCTAAAAATGCAAAAGGAAACCTGGCTTGCTACACCTCTGCTGCTCTCATTTCTCAATCAATGATATTCAGCTTGGTTGGACTCAATGATCCAGTGGGTCTTTTCTAACCTAGTGATTCTATGATTCTATGATTTCTTGAAAGCTGCAAATAATTTTTGGTTTCACAGTATCTCTGCATATAATTTGAGCACTTAAAAGTTTAACTTTTTCAAAACACTTATTTCAAATGTTGGAAAAAGTTACTCTGTGTATTACTTTGATTTCTAGGAGATCGCCCCAATTAATCACTTCTACAGCTCGTGGTTATTAATTTTTCACTTTAGGATTTAATTTTAGTATATGGACTGAAATGCTGATACAAAAAATCACACAGAATCACAGAATAACCAGGTTGGAAGAGACCCACTGGATCGTCGAGTCCAACCATTCCCACCAATCCCTAAATCATGCCCCTAAGTACCTCATCCACCCTAACCTTAAACACCTCCAGGGACGGCGACTCAACCACCTCCTTTGGCAGACCGTTCCAATGCCTAACCACCCTCTCCATGAAGAATTTTTTCCTAATCTCAAGCCTAAATCTCCCCTGGCGGAGCTTGAGGCCATTCCCTCTCGTCCTGTCCCTTGTCACTTGGCAGAAGAGGCCAGCACCCTCCTCTCCACAACCTCCCTTCAGGTAGTTGTAGAGAGTAATAAGGTCTCCCCTCAGCCTGCTCTTGGAGAATTATCTCATTTTACAAAATACTTAGCAGTGACAGTGCTGCTTGTCATTTTGCCACTGCCAGTGGCAAAGTTATAGGTTTGGACATCATTTAAAAATCAAATTATTTTGCTTCTTATGGAGCTCTTATGTCAAGTCTGAAAGATAATAAAGTCTATAAAAACATTGTCTCTGGTCTACTCCAGATTGTCCTCTAAGCCATAAAAAATATATATCTGAGGTTTTTCCTCTAATGAAATCTATGTTGTTGTCCAGTTTCTAGGTGATTCATCATAGCTCTGTTCTAGCCTGTCTGCAGATGCTACTGTTATTCTGCAATGTCGAAAGGCAACCAGTCATTTCTGGGTGCTCTGTAGACTCTTAAAAACAAGATAACTCAAAATAAATGTTTGTATCCTGATGTGTTTTTATGACCTCCAATGGACTTTGGGCACTACTAAACTAAAAGTAAGATCAAAAGATTCACTATCTCATGCTCAAAAAACTAAAATAATCAAACACAAAAGAATTAAAGAATGCCAAAACTAAGCTTCTTGAGACATTTGTATTATGAGGAATTTTTAACAAAACCAAATGTAATCAAATGTGAGTTGTTTTCCACGGGATGCCTGCTAAAATAGACTACTCTAAGTAAATATGTATGAAGAAGTATATTTTCCATTGAAAGTCAGTAAATGTTTGTTTATTCATTTTATGATTGATTTGGGCCAATTTGTTGCCCGGGAATATGTTTCTTGTATTGCCTTCACAAGTTCAACAATGGAAATGTAAGTTTTTTCTCTCTTTTGAGGCAAGCACTTATACTGAACTACTGAGAGCTGTTTCTTGGTTATCCAAACATGGGTTTATTAGCAACATCTCCTAAGGATTCTCAGTTGCCATCTAAAATTCAGAATAAAAATGTCAAGATTCCAGCTTAATGAATCTCAAATTATTTTGTTTTGCCCTTGCTGGGAACTCAAAAGTTTTCATCATGCTGCTAGATGGTTTAAAATAACCTTAAAAAGAACAAGCATGCTGGTACAAAAGCTAGTTGTAGGTACATCAAGGGACAGGAGGCATCTGAAAAGCAAGCCTAGCACCTGCCTTTGGGTGGACATTCACTCTTTGGGAGCATGATGTAAAGATGCAAAGTTTTCCTAACCACTCAGATGATAAGCCTGTAAAAACAGTTGTTCACTCACTTATTATCTCTGTCTTTTGTTGTTATTGTTATTATTACTTAAAGCCAGTTATGTGTGGAAGAAAGACAAAAGTATTCAACCACTATTTTTCAGCAGATTCTCTGCCTGGTCATTTTCAGTTTTTATTGTTTGTCTGATTTCAGAGCTAAAAATAGATGTGAAGGGCTGGGAATCAGGAATTCAGCCTTCCTTATGCCCCAGGCTTGTTAGTCTTGGCTAAAATACTTAGGTGGAATCCTTCAAAAACAGTGTTTAAAACTGGAATGCCCAAGCAAAAAGCTTTTGTTCTAATAACACCTCAGTACTCCTCCAGGGAGAACAGAGAGGAGTCTGTAGCAGTGAGCATGTTTCTGAGGGTCTTGGGACCACCATCAAGGCTGGGTGACATGGTGGGAAGCCTGCACATCACCAGCAGACATTCTAGCAAGGGGTTTGGTCTCTCTCTCTCCTTTCGGCTTCCTTGCAACATCCATGGTGGTATCCAAGAAACGAAGCCTCAGTGTGTTTTACATCAGCTAGAGAATTGAGCAGCTCTGATGTTTGTGCTAAGGGAAATGAAAGGGGGAATTTGGAGGTGAGCAGAAAAGCAAGAGCATGTTAGAGAATTTGATGAATTGCTCTTTGTTGGAATGCTTCTTGCCCGTCTTCAGTGGAACTGACTCTTCTAGATGGAGAAACAATCAGTAGCTTAACTACAAATGTTGAAAAATATTACTCATGTTAGCAAAACAGTTCTGATTTTTTTTCACTTTAAAACCTCAGAATCTGTTACTGCTTCCAGTAATAGCTTGGAAATGAGATTTTCTTTTCTTTTTAAGTAGGAAAAAAAAATCATTCCCTGCTCAGTATGGATCCTCTTGTGAATACTCCCATCATGTTTACAGCTCAGTTGGTGTCAGAGCAGCAGGCACAGCAAACTGTGCAAGATGATCAACAGCTCAGTGTATGCAGGAGCCGTGAGTTGTGAACAACCTTTTTTGACTCTAGAGGGATGTCTGTGTTTGTGTTTCTTTTCATTCACCAGTGTTAATTCCAACGGTGCCCACTTTCTGGGTTGAACAGCCGCTAGTGCACCTGTGCAGAAAGCCCTGGCAGTGGCACACTAACCTTTTTTTTTCTATGGATTTTAGCAAAAATCCAAACATTGCAAGGACCCAGAGTGAGTTTTTCTGACTGAGTAAAATTATATCTGAATGAATAAACACCTATTTTTCATCTTGATTGAGAGGGTTGCTTTTCATAATATTATAATATATGTATGTCCCAGTGACATCTGTATCTGGACACGGGTCCCTTCTGACTCTAAGGGCAAGTTAAACTTGTCACTGCTCCCACACTGTTTGGACAGACTGGACAGCTGCAGAGGTGTAGCCCAAGAAAAAACTCTGCTGTCAGAAAAATCCATATTTAACCTTGTTTTGCCAAAGAAAACATGTGACTTCTGTAACCTGTTCAGAAGAAAAGGCTTAATTTGGACAAAAGGGTTGTTTACTCCACTGTGACTGGGAAAAGGATCAATGGTGGAGGTAAGTAAAAAGTATTTCAGTGTTTCCCTTAAGCTCAGCCTGGATCAGTTTGGTCCTTGATTTATCATTAGAGTTTTTCCTTCTTGGATTTACACCTTCCAGCTGATAAAATTGTAGGTGTCACTGCTGCAAGGGAGCTACCAAGTCTTTGCTTGTCTCAGGGACCTGAAGACACTTGATGAAGCGGTGGGGCTGGGCTTTCTCTGAGCACTGGGAGCAGTTCCCTCTGCAGGGCCCTAAGTCCCCTGTTTCATGCAGCTGCAGCCTTGGGCACCTTCACAGAGGTAGCAAGGATAGGATTGATTCCAGCATGTTCCTACACTGTCTTATGGGACCCTTCAGACTCCAGGGGAAACAATGACTCACTGAACACCAGATGAGCAGTAGAAGCCAAGAGGTTTTCATGAAGTCACACCTGGTGACAAGCCCTGTCAATGGCATTACTCTACTGCCTAGAAAGATTTCCTTTCCTGAATTGCTTTCAAGGGAAGGATCTTGTCCCCAAAAACTGGACAGCTAGGTTCAGCAGGTGACACAGTGTGAAGACTGGAGAGAATAAAAGCCTGCTTTCTCTTCTGTTGAGGAGCCCCAGTAAGAAAGGTGCTGTGGTATGGATGAAAATCACCACATGAGGAGGCAGAGAGAACACAGAGGTAGAACGGGTGCAAATAAACACTGGAGAGTACAAAGCAGTTTGAAGATATGTGGCTGAGTTCATGGTCTGTGAGGAGAAACGGGTAAATCAGGGCATGCTGTGGCCATCTATGTTTGTAAAAGGGGACTGGAGACCTGCAACAAGGTTTTAGGTGCAGATGCCAGGGAAGGGATGCAAGATAAAGATTGTCATTGTGGAAAAAACAACTTAGTGGCTGTTGCGTAAGGATACTGCAGGCTCTGCAACTTCTTCCTTTGATATCAACCATTGCCAGCAAAATCCAAGACTCAGTTTCTACGTGGGACATAAGTCAGGTGTATGGAGCTGGAGAATTAAGCTTGATGGAGGATACAGTGACAGAGTGACTTTCTGGCCAGGGAAAAGGAACCAGACATGGAGATGTGGCAGCTTTGTGCTGTAAAAAACCCTTACATCACAGGGACTGGTTGTAGACAGGTTTCCCGTGCAATGGCAGCAGAGGTGAGGGTAGAAGCAAGAGTCACAAAACTCTTTCCATGAAGATATGGCAATTTAATCTTCTCCCAGTCTTGGCCAGTGAGGTACCTAATCCAGGGAATGATTGGCAAAAAATTGGAAATATTCAAACATCCAGGGTTATCTCCTGAAACAAGCCATTAAGGGAAAATTGAAGAGCTTTGCTGGCACATGTAGAAGTCACAAATGGTCTAAGGTGCTTGCAAGGAAAGCATCCTATTAAGTGACCAGATCCAATTATAATCCCATAACTAACATCAAGTAACTGTGAGCCCTGTTTGAAGCTGCTGCACTCCCCCCCACTATAGATGCTCAGGGTTAATGAGCAGCAGAAGGGGGAAGATGTGGAGCTCCTGCCCTACCTCAGGACGCCACTAAGTGCTAAAATGCTGAACATGCTCCCAAAGAGGTCGTTGATCAGGAAGGCAGCAGTGGTAACACAGGTGGCAATGTCAGGTGCAGGTACTTTCATACCAATGCACTTATATTAAATGTTTGCACATGTTTCCCTTAAATTATGGTGTTACTGAACACAGAGGTGTGCTGGTCATTCTGGAAGCACTGTTGTTATAGCTCAGTTGAAAGCCATATCACAGCTGGTCCCAGGGAGATCATTGTAGATCCTCAGGACTGATGAGCAGCAGAGTGAGGAATCATAGAATCACAGAACCACTAGGCTGGAAAAGACCTCTGGGATCATCCAGTCTAACCACCCAGAAGATGAAAGATCTAGGAGCTCCTGCCTTGCCTCAGGACGTTACTTAAGTGCTAAAACGCTGAAGACCAAGGAGGTGGTGGGAGCTGCTGGAGGACAAGGTAGAGCACAGGCTGTAGAGGTGCAGCAGAAATCCAGCTGAGAGGGAGTTCGATACCTCGTCCTGCTTGTGATGGGAGCCAGGAGGGGACGAAGACTCAGAGAACAAAGCAATAAAGCTGTTGGGTCATGGAAAGAGGGCTGGACCCTTTGTCCCCTGAGCGTGTCTACGTGAGGGACACAAACCAGCAGCTCGCTGGAGCTGTGTTAAAGGGTGAACGTTTCTGCGTGGCGAAAGCGGCTTTTGATCTCTCCCGCTGAGCACGGAGCGACTGGAGGGGCACCGTACACTTAGGAACGTTTGTACGGACGCTCCCTACCCGGCTGCCCCTCCAGCCCCCGCGCGGCTCTGCCCGGGGAGCCCGGGGGAGGCGGTTCCCCAGCCCCGGGGCGGGCGGAGCCGCCGCTGGTGCCGAGGCGCCGGGGGCCCAGCAGGGGGCAGCGCTGCCCCAGCGCCCGGCGGAGCCGCCGAGGGCTCTGGGCCGCTGACACCGGCACCGGCTGCTGCCTCCAGTGAGGGCTCCTAGTGGAGGGAACCGGGAGAGGGAGCGCTACCGGAGAGCCTGTCCAACAGGCTGGCCGGCAAAAGGCTTTGAGAGCGTGGGGCGAGTCGGGGGGACTCTGAACTGAGCCTGGTTTCTGCTGCCTGGGAGCCCACGCGCTGCCAGCTGGCGAAGGTGCTTTCCCCGAGGGAGCCGTGAAGTCTGCTCAGTGTGCGGTCAGTGTGTCCGCTACGGGCCGAGCCTCCCCCTCCGCCAGAGGCTGAAATGTCGGACAGGGTCGGTTATCTGCTGTGGAGAAGAAAGCAAGAGCTGCCGCCTAGGGCAGGGCCGGTGCCTTTGGAGCAGCCCAGCTCCTGTCAGAGTGTGGTCAGCCTGAAGGGCTGTAGAGCTGCTTTCCTGCTGCGAGGCCCCTTGGGGACATTCGCCAGAGCCCAGCCAGTCGCTGCAGGCAGAAGCAGGACAGCAAAGACCCGAGGGGCACCCACAGGGCACTAATGGGTCTTAATGGCCCTGACTGGCCTCATCTGGGCCCCCATGGCCTCCCAGGGAGTGTTCTTCCTTCTGACACTTCTCATCACCTCTAACATCTGGAGTTCTCCAGTCAGCTTGCAGTGCGTGTTTACTGGTACTAGGAAAACTAAATACGCCAGCAGGAGAATCCCACTCTCCAAACCAGAAAAAGAACAAGCACAGATATTTGGGGTGGTACTTTCAACGTCATAAAATAAGAATTCCACAAAATGATTCTTTCTGCATCAGCACACACTCTGTGCACAGTGTATCACTTGCCTCAGTCTATTTTAAAGCTATCAAGGTGAATGGCTGACCAGGCTCACAGAGCTTTGACACCCGTGTTGCAGTGCAGGGAGAGCGGTGTCTCTGCGAAGCCTTCCCAAGGACTTTAGAAACATTTCAGGATCCTGTGCTGCCAGCCACAGGCTTTATTCCAGTTGCTTTTAGGAGTGATTTATGCATACTGAGTGCTGCACATCCCAGGGCACTATGAAGAATTGCAATTACTCACATCACTCCATCAGTCGTCATGCTGTGCAGGGCTTGATTTAAAGCGCGTTTTCAGCACATCAAGAAATGCAGAAGCGCAACACAAACAACCCTGCTGGAGGAAAACGCTATGGGCCCAGTTCTCCTGCTGGGCTGAGGCAAAGAGACAATAACAGATGTTAGCTGTGCTGCCCAGTGATGCATGGGAGGATGTTTAGATGCTTTTGATTGTGGGTACCTATGTAGGCTGGGTAACCTTAGGCAACGTTACCCAGCAGATGAATAAACAAGACCTTCTTCTCAAGAAGACTGGGTGAAATGTGGTAACACATATTAAAGGCCAAGACTGGAAGAAATAAGTCATTTCCCATCTGTAAAAATGTGGCCACTGTAAGATTTGTTGATGTCACATGGAGTCCCATAGTGATGGCTGCGATGATTCCCCAGTTAACTGAGTCCAGTCAGAGGTGACCTGGGTCTGCAATTGCTGTGCACACTAGTGGCTGGTTTCTCTGGGGAGCAGCGCAGTGCAGGGTATGCCCAGTCTCCTCCAAGGTGTTTTTTTACTTTCTAATAAGATGCAAAACTTGCTTGGAGTTTTCTCATGTCTCCAACATTAGTGATGGTTGTCTCCCATGCCGATGTCTGCTGTCTCAGGAAGGAAGATTTTGTACTGCAGCCTCAGAGGGGCAGCGAGGAAGAAGGACTAAGAAGGTCTTTCCCCTCTGCTTACCTGTGTATGATGACCAAAGACTCCTTTCTTAGACGTAAAAGTCTTACATACTCAGTAAAGAAAAGTGGAAATGGAATGCATTTGTTCTACAACAATCTTGAGAGAAATAGCAAAGGCTCTGTGCCTAGTGACTGTGAGCCTGAACCATGGAAGCCACTGCACTCTTTAAAATCTCACTGAAATCATAGTTCTAATGTCATGACAGTGATAATTCCTCTGTTGACAGGCAGTGCACTGCCACAGAAGCTTGATTTTAACTACTGGAATGAGGAATTCCTGCTAAGATCCACTGGTTATAACCCAGGCCATGTCCCTACATCGTCATGCCACTTGGCCAGCATGCTGTCCTCTTTCTGCCAATGTTGTGACTGAAGAAATGAAGAACTTCTACTCTGAAACAGCTGAGACCTTTTGCAAGGCACATTAAAACTGATGCATGTTTTTTTTTTTTTTTTATGTATTTCACTATGTTTGGCTCACACCCTCGGCAACATTGCTCTTGCTCGCTCAGTGTGAAACTTGGAAGAGCTTGAGTAAATGACCAGGCCAATATTGTTTGGGTTCATCATACCTGCTTGCAGGTCTAGATAAGGTGTGAGATGCTAAGCGAATAAAAAAAAAGTAACCATCATTTTTTTAAAAAGCTTTATCCAAGCTACCTCACGCTCAGTTTAGCTTTGGTGAAATAGGTGCCTAACTTGTGGGTGTATGCAAACTTTAAGCTAAAATTCAGGAACGAGTGCCAGGTTTCAGCTGAGAGAGAAAGACTTCCAGCTCGTAGCAAAACCCAGCTCAGCTTGCTGCACAGGCAAGGTAGTTGCCAAAAGCAGAAGTTGCCCTATTGCCTCTTTGCTAACTCTGGAACCCTGGAGAGTTGAGGTTGTTGCAAAGGCAGAGATGGAAGCGAGTGTTAAGCAGCACTGCTTGGCTGGGAGATGCGTGATCCTTCACAGCAGCAGATCTTGCCCTCCCTCCTTCCAGTTTCTTTGGCTTTCCATGCTGCTGTTCCTTTGCCCCTTGCTGTGGGCAAAGCTTCTGGTACTTGTTTTCTTCAGAGATGGGATGCTGAAGTGCTCCCCTGTCTTCTAGGTGTCAAGTATATGTTGTGCTTTTATGAAGAGGTCTTTAAAAATCTGCTGTATGCCAGACTGGAGAGATTCAGGGTCATAAAAGAGCATGTAGCATGAAACCTTGGGAAATTAATTCCTTAATGTGCCAGTGAACCAGTGAATGATGTAATTCTGTGGACGTTAAATTAAGGCTTGACTAATAAGTCCAGCCCAGCCTTATCACTGTGCTCTTGTTTGGGTTGGGATTTTTTTTTTTTTTTTTGGTGGTGGATGTACAGATTAATTCTCCTGTGTTTGTGGAGGTGTGATCATCCTTATAGCATCTTCTTCATTTTTTGCTCATAGAAACATGCTGATGGCACTAGGATGCTATGTATTAATAGGGCCTAATTAATGGGACTAATTTGATGCCACAAAGGGAACATCACAGCTCTTTGTGCTCTGACACAAGTTAATGAGTCCCCAGAGGTGTTTGAGTATGGGTTCCAGTTAATGTAACCACACGTATGACTTAGCCAAATGTATATACCTAAGCAGGGGTCAAAGCTTATAAATCTTGCTACCTTTAGTCCTCTATTGTGCAGGGATATTGGTGCTCTGAAATGTTACCCCTAATATTTTACTATTTGAGACCTGAAGAGTACACGAGAAAGACTCCTGTCGTACCACTGAGAAGATCCTGTTTATTCTGAACTACCTTTGTGATGACAGAGACATCCCAAGACTTCGTATGCTACATCCCAGGTGGAGAACTGTTCCAATTGGTCACGTGTGAACCACCACCAGAGCTAGGGAGTGCAGTGCTGAGTCCTCTGGGCTAGGTCACACTATTAAATTCCAGATCAGCTGTGCTGTGCAACGTGACACAGAGATTTCCATTCCACAAATACAGCATTGTAGCCTGGGTTGGCATGCCTGGACAGCACTGCGTTGAATGGTATGGGTTGACCCAGGCAATGCAAGGAAAGGCGTCTGTCTCCGTATTGTGGGTCCCTGTGCAGGGTAGAGATGTCCTCGAGTCGGAGGGGTCAACTCTGTGTTAAACTCTGTTCAGGTACAGGCCTCAGTCGAAAGTGACATCTGAGACAGTGCTGCTGTCTCAGAACATGCCTTTGTGTGACACACTTACTCGTAACTAATCTCAAAGGAAGTTGGGATACATTGCAAGAAATTGTGATGTCTGTTGGCACCTCTTCGATCTTGTTAAGCATAGGATCTGTTCCAAACAGGCTGTTAGTGTCTTTCTGAAGGTCTCTCCATTCAAGGACTGTATCAACAGAGCCAGCTCTTTGTGGCGTTAGGTGAGAGCATCTAAAATGTCAGTCCTGCATCTCTAGTACAAGTATGCTGTGGTAACAGGCCTTTGTCAACATGCAGATTTCCTCTGAGAAAGTGCTTTGGTAGTCACGTGGACCGTTCCTCTGTTCTTGTCTGCGTTAAGTTCTGGATCCAAAGAGGCCACTCTGCATCAAAAACTCTTTTGTTTCCCTTGCATCTGCAGTTATGAGACTGGTTAAATGCATAAGCTATCAGAGGTGGCTCAGCTAATCATCTACAGTCCTCCCATCTGAAAAGACTAGAATCACCATAGACACAGGAAAGGAATACTTTTTTTTTCAAATTCTCTCCATGATTGCCAGACAAGACTGTAAGGGTTTTCAAGCAGTAGCTTTTCAGTGGTACCTGGAATGTAACTGCAGGATTTCTTTATTTATGCCATGTTTGGATTTATCCATATCTGGATTTATCAAAACTGTTCTGTTCTTACAGACTTTGAGACTCCAACTGTGTCTTCAGGCTCCCAGGATGTAAGGTATTCCTATAGAAACAATGTATGTTCCCTTTCTGGCAAGGGCTGAGAAGTGAAATAGCTCTCCAATCCTGTGACCCGTTGGTTGCCGCATGGGTTTTATTTCAAAGCCTTCACTTTCCATCTACATCTTCCCTTTGTTGTTTGTTTTGAAATGGATCCTCTCAAGCTGTCAGACTGGATGGCTGCCCAAGGAGCTGTGACATACACAGAACTGATCTCCTAACAGTTGGTCCACATAGCTGTGGCCATGTGCCCATGGTTACTTTGGCTTTCCTGAAGCTGGGCACTGGGCAGGCAGATGCGTGTCAGTACAGTCAACTTGTTCACATCTCTGGATGGGTCTTTCTGGAAAGAAACTGCAAGCAGGAGTTACTGTGGTCCTGGTCACCCGCAACCACAAATGTTATGAAAGCAGTGCTGACAACATGGAAGAGAATGCAGAGGGGAGCAGTAAAAACAATAAAAGCTTCCATAATCAAAACCAGTAGATGTGAGGAAGAGAGACCTGAGAGTTTTCCCCTCATGATAAGAAGCCAGAATCAAGAAGTGTATGCCTGTAAATATATATAAAGTTATATAAGATGGGAAAATTGGTTCCATATATAACCCTTCAACTGACTGTGTATCTTGGATTTCTTAAGAGAAAAACATAGTTTGCCTGTCTTTAGGCATGAAGTGGGTAAGCTCATGCATCTGGGATCTTAAAATACAAGGGGCAAAGGTGTCCTTAGAGAAGGAGAGCTGAAGCTCCCACAATTCCTGTTCTGGGTCAGTTTCTTGGAGGAACCTGTTCTACTTAAGCGGCAGATGGCAACCAGTTTGCTAAGAACAGAGCTGGGAGTTGCAAGTTAGGTGATACACGCACTGACTTCACTGTTTGCGTATAGCTTGATACTCAGTCAGCTCCTGCATGCTTCATTGCATGAGATCAGAGCATCACCAGGTTTGGGAAACAAGAGCGATGGAGCAGCTTGGCTGAGCAGCATTGAAAGTTGCTCTCCTTGGGGGCTCTGAAGTCTTTCAAAGGATTCAGCTTCAAAAAGGGTATCCTAGACTTCTTCTTTTTAGGCATATATGTCATGAAAAGTGTGGCTCATTTGCTAGTGATGCCTCCACATCCTCGGCTTTCTTCTGTTTGGCCTAGTGTAGACATGGTGAGTTTCACTGTGCTCCTAAGGCAGTGTGTATGGACTGCATTGGATACATCTTCTGGGACTGAGTAACCTAGAAGTTAGCTAGACCCGTCTGAACTGCCTAACACCTTTTCAAAGTCATCATTAACGCGGCAAGTGCTTGTTATTCAGGTTCCTTTAGTCTACATCTCCAGCATGAAAAATAAAGCTAACTAGCTACAGATTTTTGAAAATGCTGTCCTCTGTGAGGTTATGAGATTGCCTGCTTTAATTTTATTTTTACATTTCAGTAAGCTGTAGTGATAGCAGTGCTTTGGCTGGAGCATGAGAAAGGTGGCTTGTCCCAGTGATTTTATTCCTGCAAGTTTCAGTGATTGCATAACTCAAACCCCAAATCTAACATATGACATGGGGACTGTCTTGTGAGCAAGGTGGTGATGTCACCATTGTTGGTGATACTCGTCTGTAAGGTTTAGTCTGGGTTCAGTAGGGGTCAACAGGCTTGCTCCGCAAGGGTGTGGAATGAAGAACAACAGAGAGGTTTCTTTCTAGCTCTGACGCTTCTGTGGAAGGCTTTCTGGAAAGAAGATTAAATGGCAAATGACTTCATTTGCTTACAATGTCACTGAAAATAGCGGATGGTATTTGGTTTTGTTGAAAAGCTAAGTGGAAAGCCTTGTATGCCTGAATTTCAAGGCTATTGATGACAGCTATCGCTCATCCAAGTGAGTCTCAAAACATCACTGTGTTGAAATAGAAATTCCTTACACCTATAGTCTATATGAGGTCTTCTTGCTAGCTGTCTCTCCCATTAGAAGACAGGGCTGTTGGTCCATAAACATTTTCCAGCAAAGGGAGGAAAAAGTCTGAGCTGTCTGACTCGCATCAGTCTTCTCAGATGACAAATACAGGGCACAGCAAATGCTCTGGAACTGGCGAAACTTAGATTACTGCATTGTGCAGGTTAAGGACTTCAACATCTAGCTTGGTCCTCTGAAAGATTTTCATAAATGTAGAACTAGTTATTTGAACTGAATTACTATTACTACTACTACTACTACTACTACTACTACTACTACTGTTGTTGTTATTTAACGTAAATTATTATTTTTAGGTTATGATTATTCTTACTGATTTTTTAATAAGTTTTCAGACTGGAGTAAATGTGTTTGACTTCCTTGGGAAATGCTCCCAGTTGGTCTGAAAAGGTATCCAAAACGGAAAGGAGAAAGGAAATCTGCCTTCTGTCTCTGTGCCCTGCTTGGCACAGTCGTACGACATAGTATTACTGACCGAAAAATACTTGTGTCTAGGAGTTAATTTCTTCACGGTGCAGAGAGAGCAGGAACAAGTAGGCTCCTGAAGGATGTCATTCTTTTTGTGACAGAACTCTAGACATCCTGGCAGCCCAGCCCTAGCAGATGAAATAGAGTCCAAACTGTGTTCTAGCTAGTATGCCTGGGTTGATCTGAGAGGACAGATAACTTTTGGTAGGCCTAGCAGAGGCTTCAATTATCAGCGTCGCTTTCTTCTGGGCAAGGCAGACCTCTGTGTGATGATACCCCCTGCCCAAACCTTCACACGTATCACATATGCACAACGTTGCAAAATGTGTAGCCAGATACCACTCATTTGCAACTTCCTTGCAGAAATTGCAGCTGCTCCTTTGGTGGAAAAGTGATATGAACTGTTAGCTGTGCTAAGTCTGATGTAACATGGGGAAATTCTTCTTAGCCTGCCAGCAGCATAGAAGTGGCTTGGTCTGAGGAAAGCGAGGAAGTACACCAAAAGCTGGGAATACCTCTTCTGATAGCCAAAAACACATTCTTCTCCAAAACATCCCTTGCCTACATGCATGACTTCCCCTTTCATCAGGGATGTGATTCAGAACTGCAGTGTAGCAGATGAAAAGGGAAAGGCTATAGGTGTGGTCTTCTTGGACTTCAATAAAGCATTTGACACAGTTTCTCACAGCATTCTGCTTCGGAAACTGTCAGCCTCTGGCCTGGACAGGCGCACACTCTCCTGGGTAGAAAACTGGTTGGATGGCCGGGCCCAGAGAGTGGTGGGAAATGACAGCAACTGAGCATGAGCCAGCAGCGTGCCCAGGTGGCCAAGAGGGCCAACGGCATCCTGGCTTGTATCAGAAACGGTGTGACCAGCAGGTCCAGGGAGGTAATTCTGGGCCCCTCACCACAAGAAGGATGTTGAGGCTCTGGAGTGAGTCTAGAGAAGAGCAATGGAGCTGATGAGAGGGGTAGAGAACTGAGAAAGCTGGGGTTGTTTAGCCTGGAGAAGAGGAGGCTGAGGGGAGACCTTATTGCTCTCTACAACTACCTGAAAGGAGGTTGTGGTGAGCAGGGAGCTGGCCTCTTCTCCCAGGTGACAGGGGACAGGATGAGAGGGAATGGCCTCAAGATCCACCAGGGGAGGTTCAGGCTAGACATCAGTAAAAAATATTTAATGGAAAGGGTCATTTGGCACTGGCACAGGCTACCCAGGGAGGTGGTTGAGTCACCTTCCATGGGGATGTTTAAAAAACGGGTGGATGAGGTGCTAAGGGGCATGGTTTAGTGATTGATGGGAATGATTGGACTTTATGATCCAGTGGGCCCTTTGCAAACTAGTGAATCTATGATTCTATGATTCTACCTTTGTCAGTAGATCTTGCTCTGTATCCACATGATTCCTACAAGCTGCCTCCCAGATAATTTCTCTGGAATTGTCTCCTAAGTGTACTTTTACAAAACTGTAACAACCTCTTTCTCATGGAATCTAAGGCTTTGTATGATCCCTCCTCTTAACTTCCACATGAGCGCATTGACCTTGCCACAGTTTCTTTGCCCAGCTCCCCTGATGCACTGTCAGTCATCAGAGGTTCAGACAAGAAATCTTTACTAGGGAAGAAGGATTATTGATCCCATGGGCAGAAATACTCCTGAGCTAGTCCCCTAGAGCCTATTTTAGACTTGACAGCTCACCAGCATTTTGAGGACATGGTGGTAGCAGGTGTGTTCATCAGCTGTTGGGCACAAGAACTCCTGAGCTTAAGGAGTGCTGGTTGTGGCCCTTGAATGGCAGCCGAGAGTGCAGGAACCTGGCCGTGTACTTTTCAGAGGGCACTGGGGAATGTCAGGGACTGGATCACTGTCGATGGCATTTGGGACCTCTTTGAGGTACAAGAACTATAAGAACTATAACATTGAGAAATGGCTGGTTAATTGGTAAGATCAGAGTGGTGGCAACCTGGAGGATAAAAGGAATGCTGTCCTGTTTGGTGGACTGAAGTAGGCAGCGAGCTTTAGGTTCTTCTTTCAGCCTAGGGAAAGGAGTTTCAACTGCTTTGTCTTGCTGGAATGTGCCATGCACCCTTAGGGATAAAATGGAAGGGAAGAGAGAAAAGGGAACTTTACTAAATGAAGAATACAGGATGGCATGTTGTATGGTTTACATATTGAAAGGTTTATATATATCGTATGAACTTGGGCTATTAAAAGGTGATGTTGCAGTGGAATGCTTGTTTGACTCACATTGATGGCATGTTTGTCTTTAATGTGTTTCAATGTTTCTGTAATTTTAATGCTAATAGACCATTCCTGTGGTTTGCTTTATTATATGGAACCTGAACAGTGTTTTCTAAGTCATTTTGGCATCTATTCCAGTTGGATGAGAAAAGCTATTCCAGTTGGACGAGAGAATTGATGGAGGGCTGAAACCCAAAACATATCGGTGAACATGCCAGCCAGAGAACACAATGGGGATAATGTTAAGGCCAATGTACTATAGCTAGAGTTAATACTATTAGTAAGGGTAATGAATCCTGAGTGCTGTTCATTTTGAATCGCTGTCTTCTCTGAACAGCAGTGTGCTTGGATCAAAGTCATAAAGTGTAGGAATAAAAGAGAAGGAGCTTGAAAGAGAATACCCTGAAGTGACTGTGTCAAAAGATGAGAGAACATACAGAGTTGGTGGAACTCATTGCTCGCTTGTATGAAGGGCTTTATTTAGCATTACCAGGGGAGACTCGTTTGATGCTATCCTGAAGAGCTGGCAAGGGATGGAGCACTTTGGCTCTACTTGAGGAAAGCACCCATGCAGCATTCAAGAGGATTTATTTGTATCCTTGAAGTCAAGCACATGTTTAAGTGCCCTGTTGCCCTGCTGGCCCACTTGTTTAGCACCTTGCAGGAGCAACTTGAAAATGCTGGGGTGGGCAGAGAAGCTTTAGCTAAAGTTATGCCAACCAGTGCCTGGAAAAAATGTGCTGCATTGGCCTGAAGCCCCCTCCACTTCTTCTTTTTCAGGGGCTAATCTGGACGCTTTCCATGTTGATTTGGGAAGTGTCCACGTAGAGATGGACTCTCTCTTGCAGGCTCATGGCAAAACTCTTGTTGATTTCACTGGGGCAGGTTTTAGTGGCTGATCTTCAGAGTGTATCCAGACAGGAATATCATCCTGCGAAAAGGGAAATGCTTTGGTGGCTGTAACTCTCTGTCAACAGCTCAACAAACATGTCTTTGTTCTAGCGGTAGGTCACCAGCTGTTTGTGGGCTCTGGGCTGATGTGCTCTTACACAACTGGTTTTCACGGGCTGTGATGAGCAGCTGGGCGAGGGGCACGGCCCACGCGTCTGTAACCAGTCGCCGCAGTGAGGCAAATCCCTGGGCCGTCTTCCCCATCTGTGCCCACATTCCTCATGCAGTGCCATGTCACCCATCCACAAGCAGATATGACCGGGCATGGACTTGGTTTTGCTGGGGCGGATCTTTCACTAGTAAACTAAAAACATTAAAAACTTTCCTAATGGCAGGCACTTAACGTGCTGGCTCCTGCAATTCTGAAGCCAAAGGTTTACCTTTTATGGGTAAACAATTATGAGCTTGCAGTGGGATCTTTGTTCTTTCAGTCTAGTGGGAGTTTGCTTTCTTTGGTATAACACAACTGCTGTCTTCTCTGTGGTATGTTATGCCTGGCAAGAGTGCGAATGATGGAACTGAGGCTTGGAGCACCTTCCATCTTCACAGCGGGGAGGCTGGATTACTGTTAAAAGGAAAGCCTTTATTCTTTTATTAATGTATTTTTGTCAGCTGTAGCCAACCACAAGTAGTTTTCCTAGACACGTACATGTAGAAACACTCGGTGTTCTGAATTCGCTTTCCCATAGACTGTATGCAACCCTGCGCCAGTGCTGATTGATAACCCAACCAGGAACCGGCTCCTTCTTGCAGGTCTCTTTAGAAGGCCATTTGCTGGTGCGTGGTTTTAAGTTGTTTCCTCGTCTCCCAGTGGTGTTAAACAGAAAGCTAATGTGTTCTAGCACTGCAAAGCCCAGGCTTTGATTTTTATGGTCCATAGGGCAGAGTATGGATCGTAGAGAGGAAACTGGTTTCTGCCAGTTTATTCTTTGTCTCCAGACAACTCCCTGGCTTCTCAGACTCTGTGTGTTTTAACTGCAGAGAAGTAGTTAGTGATACTTTTTATATCAAAACATTTATGGTTAATATCAGGGGTCAGTCGTTAGGTCAGTGTCATAGGGTCAAATGTCACAGATTATGTCATAGCATAGAAGTTAAAGGTCAAAGTTCATTGATCAGGTTATCGAGTACCATAGCCAAATCCAGGTAATAGGTCACAGGAATTCATACAGAGATCATATACAGTGACCAGGCTCACTGCTCAGGTCAGAAGTCATGAGTGACGGACAAATGTTTGGGGTCAAATGTCACAAGTCAGTAGTCATGGATTAGTGCCAGGGTCAAAGGTCACATATTCTAGACAAAGATCAGAGTGTCAGCGGTCATCGACAATGATTTGGGTCAAACATTAAAGGTCACATATCAACGTTACAGGCAACAGTTCTTGATCAAAGATTGTGTATTGCGTCAAATATCTGGGTAAAAGAGTGAAAAGTCATGGGTAGGTCAAAAGGTCAAATATCTGTGTCAAAGGTGTATCGTAAGAGATCAGGGTCACAGTTCAGGGGTTTGAGTCAAAGGTCAATGGTTGCCATTTGGAAACAATGGTCAAAATAAAAGTTACAACTCTGGTGAAAGGTCAGGAGTCAGGGGTCATAGACTGGGGCAGGGACAAGGGTAAAAATCATTGATTCGGTCAAGATGTTGAATCTCATGGATAAGGATTGGAGATCATAGGTTGGGGCGATGGTCATGAAATGGATCAGAGGTCACAGAATGGGGTCAGAAGTCAGCTGTCGTGTAGGGTTCAGTTGTCAGGGGTCATATCAGGGTTAAGGTGTCAGGATCATAGGTCAGAGTCTGAGGTCATGGGCTGGGATCAAAGGTCAGAGTTGGAATTTGGGTTCAAGTGTTAGGTCAATGGTCAGATGTTGTGATTAATGGTCATGGGGTGAGTACCAATGTCACAATGAGGAATAATAGGTCAGGGTCAAGGATTGGTGTCAATAGTCAGGGGTTAGGGTCAGTATCAGATGTCATGATTTGGGGGTAGGAGGTTTTCGTGCCCTTGGGCAAGAGCTTAAACACACATTCTGATGGGTTTTCTACTTTCCAAAACAGTGACTGTTTGTACAAAACATTAGTAATCCTAATGTTCTACTTCGACTAAAACTGTTCTTACTAGGTTCAGGTCTCAAGTGTTGTAAGCTAGCAAAGCTTTGCCATATCACCAAAAGGTGAGCTACTCCAGATGAGAATTTGGAGGAATGTCTGGTGGCTCAAATATTTGAGGACTTGTAGGTAGAGCTGGAAGAGTCTATCTGATGACCAGACATCTATTTCATTAGCTATCAGTTCTATTGAACAATCCAAAGACAGTTTATCAGCCTGAAGTCAAACAGGAAGAGGCAGATGAATGAAAAATCAACAGAAAGTGAGATGGCTTTTGTTAACTGAGATTTACAAAGAATGTTTTGAAAAGAAAGGTGTCTTGGGAAAATTGCTGAAGAGAAAGTGAAACACGTAGTGAACTGCATCTGAGAGACATCTGTCACAGAGATCTAAAAGGATGTAAAGGAGAAGTAATAGAAAGAGATCTAGCCTAAAGATCCATCCTGGTTTCCATCTAAGTGAAGGGAAAAGCTCATTTGAGCGTACAGAGAGATGCCAAGAGACAAAAATATTCAGAACGGCAAGGGATTCTCAGCTGATAGCCTCAGCTTTGCAACCAACTTCTCTGGCACATGAATAATTTCACACCTTTGGGACAGCCATACCGTGTTGCAGAGATCGATTCTGTCCCACATATGATGCGGTAGATCTGCTTATTCCTCTCTCCCTCTGTACACATGGCCTTGCACTTGCTGAGTTTGTGAGCATTCTGGACTCTGTTACCGCTCCATTAGACATTTGCCCCTTGACTTCTCTCTTGACAGACAGGGCTCCAGTTCTCTCCTGCCCCTTCACAGTGAGTCTCTACAGCATTACAGGCTGATAATGGGAACAATTTGGTGGTCACGGTCGTCAGAGGCCAAATTCACTGCCTGTTTATACAATGCTGCTGCAGCCAGTTTTAGAAACGCATGTTTTTATAATCCTTATTCGCTATATTCCCCAGAGATTAATCAAAAGAGATTCAGTCTTTCTCTTTGCCTGTGCCATAGCTCCAGACAAATGGCTTGGAAATTTCCATCCATCTGCACTTGGAAATATTGGAAATAGCCATTTTTGAAAGGGATGAATAAAACCTCAAACCGAGAGTCCAGCAGAACATTTGAAACATTTGCCAAATCCTTGCAGGACAGCTGAAACCCTAGCTGTCCCGGGGAAGCATTTTCACTGAATCTCTTCCCGTCAAATAAAACACACCTCTGGGTAAGCTTGTGTTTCAGAATCTTTAATAAGAGAAGATATTATACCCCTGTTGTGGAAATAAGGATTTAGTGTTTCAGAACAGATTGCCAAAACAGGGAGCGGAGGTATAAACAGAGTCTTCTTCAGGACAAAAGGAGGAAGACTTAACTGGAGTGAGGAATCTAGCAAATCTGGGAAAAGGACCATCAGTCCGTAATATTCATGGTTAGCTTGGGTGGTAGGAGTAGCAATGGCAGCCTAGCAAATTCCCATGAGATTTAATTTGAATGAAAATTTAAACCAACACACTTATCTAGGTCAAAATGATGATATTTTTCTTTTTTTTTCCTGACTTGCTAATCCAGAGCTCCGGATGATTCTTGTCACCTTAACCAAAAACGGAGGAGAAGGGAGCACCAGGAAAGCAAGGGCTGTAGCTTAGGATCCTTTCATGCAGAAAATCCTGAAAATGTTCACCAGTTTTCATTCCTTCTGAAGCTATGGATCCATGGGATTCAAGACACAAATAAGCATCAGCTGTTGAAGCTGAAATGCTGGCGTAAGGGGCGGGCAAACACATTGTGCAAAGAGGCGATTTGTCCGAGTGGTTCTGAAAGCCCACGGTACAAAATCTGTGCCTCTGTGTCTGAAGAAGCTGCACCTGAGCTTCAGAAGCAAAAAGACAGTTCTCCCATGAATAAAGTGCCCTGGGCCAGCAAGCCTCTCAGATCATTTAAGAGACTCTTGAGATTGTGCCTAAAATCTTGTGGTTTTGCAAAGCCATGGCAGGAGCCAGATACAAACAGAACATGGCAATGCACTGGCTGTGGCACTGTTCCTCCAGGAATTCCTCCCAGTCCGGCAACCCTGGCACAGGTGCAATACCAGTGGGTCCTGGGGAAGCTAAACCAGCTTTGTCATGCCTGTAAAAGAAGGTGAAAGCATTCCCAGCCATGCCAATACCCTAACAATGGATTTGAAGTATTTTCTAATTCTCTACAGTTTTCCATGAAGCTGGAAACATTACAAATCTCCTTCTCAAGTGCATGTTTTATGGCCATGTAAAAAACAAGATCTAGTTCATGTGGTTCATGTTTTTTTATTGTAACGAGCATGCTGTTAAAGCATGAGTGTCTCAAAAGAGAATAGTGATCATCAGGGCTACTATTCAGAGGCAGACAACAGCAATATTAGTGAGGCTCAGACATCTGTCGAATTAATCTGTAGTTTAAAGTTCTGGAAACAAAGGCAGGATTTAGTTCTTCTAGCTGTGATTTCCTGTTTCTGTCAAAATCTGAACTTCTGAAAAGAGGTTAATTTGCATTTTTGAAGAGTTTTTATAACCATAATGATGAGAAATTTAGAAACATTGATGTAGTGGCTCTTCAGGGAAGACTCCCTTACCTTGCCACTTTGACATGGGAAAGAGAGAGCAGTTCAAAAGCATAAGCACAGAGCAGAAACAGGGGAAGTTGGTTCATTGGAGACACGCACTGGCATGTGAAAAGACTCATGCACATTCACATTCAAGGGATATCCTATATTCCTTTCCCAGAAACAGGGATTCATTCTTGCCATCGTATCAGGCCTGTCACTCTGTCCCCTTGCCAGCACTCAGATAAGTGCTCAGAAGTTTTTAAGGGCAGAATAAAAGCCTGGCACCCATCTCATAATGGAGAATTGAAGGCAAAATCTGACATTTGAGGGTGAAGCAGGGCATTAGGACACCAGTGTGTGTTTTCTTTGCACCCGCACTCATTCTCCAATGATTTCTTCTGTTCACCAATGATACGTAACTCTGCAGCCTCCATGAGAGAGGTTAAAGTCAGTATGGCTGCAGAGTTTAGGATGAGCATCTCTCTTTCCAGCAAGCCTCATGTAAGTAGTGTCCTGCTTTACCCAGTAAACACTAAGCTGAAGCTGCTTGAGGTAATCCCCACTGGGTCTGGAAAGCTGTCTCTTGTGTCTGGGAGAAAATAATTGGTTTACCTTAATGTCCGGATGTTTCAAAAAGATGATGCTGGGAACAGGTTAATGGGATTGTGAAAGAGATGAAACTGAGAGACAGCTTCTCTTTGGATTACTGCCTTCCTCTCCAGTCTTTCTCTCATCTAATGCTGTGTACTTGAAATGTCACAGTGCAATAAATTAACAGGGCTTTGAAAGCTCTCCTCTTGCTGAGAGAAAAGTTTCCACCAGAGTACCCACTCCCTTACCACCAGTGAAATGCTGTCCATTTGAGCTTTCCAGGCTTTTGGTCTATGACAAGGACTTCGGAGGTTTCTGCTCCTTGCTGGTTGCTTTCGTTCTCTCCTTCTGCTACATGATGTAATTAATCTAGGTTTTTCATTTTTCTCCCTTATTAAACCAGATGTTGAGCAGCAGTAAGACAGCTGTCAGAAGTGGAAGCCTTCTAGTTGCCATCATCAGATCAAAAGTGGCCACCTAGATATCTGTGCTCATCAGCTCATTTTATTGGTCTTTTGTTGGTTCTTCTGGTTGTGCAAGGAAATGCACACTGAAAAGTTTTGTCTAGCAGTCTCAGCACAGCAGTTGGCAGCCAAGATCTCTTGGGCTTCAGTCTCTCATCTGACACTGAGTGCATTTCTCTCCGAGCAAGTCACGCAGTTTGTTTGTGTTACGATTTCACTTCTGCAGAGCTCTGTGCACACACTGACTGGTTTATTAGTCATCTTATATGGATGTTGGGAGAATTAGACTAATTTAGAGTAGAAATAGCTGAGAGGGGAAAATGCCTTCCTACTGCTGAATTTGATTAAAACTTCATTACAATTTTATGTACATTTTTTATATTTAAGAGTACACTATTCAGAAATAGAGACAGTCTGCTTTCTTCCATCTATCTAAGTTCTGCAAGAAACAGCCACTTTTCTTGCTATGCTGAAAAAGTTAGTGCATTTCTTTAACATTTCTAAACACTTTTTAGTACATTCTGACCTGCTTACCTTTGCTTGGCATGGGAATGTAATTGAAAAGGTCTAAGCTTATTGTTTGTGACAACTAGTATTTAAAAAAGGTGTTAGTTGTAGACTCCAAATGTTTCTGCCCTCATGAAAATAAATAATGAGAGAGACTTGCAGAATGTGGTTACTTTTTCTGCTGCTTTCAAAACACAGTCTGCTCCTTGCATGGGCAACATTGTGACTAAGTGGCTTTAACTATAACCTCGTTTTTTTACATAACTATGGCTATTCTCATTAAAAAGTGTTCCACCTTGTAACCAACATATCAACACATGTGGTTTGTGAGTATCCATAAGCACTTGCAGTACTGATGGAGGTGAGTCTGCTTTTGACAGGAATGTGAGCAGCTAGAGTACTGACAAGCACTTACTGTCGGACAAACATCTACACCGACTCGCACCCTAACTTACATCAGAATTGGATAGGTTGGCATCAGTAAAAACTGGTGAGAGCGGTGCTTGTTTTGATATATCGCAGTAAGGATGTCTACCCTGGAACTTTTGATCCTGGACTCAAAGTTCAGCACTGGAGGAGTCCACATTCTGTGTGCTAATTCCTTCAGCTTGTACCAAGAGCAATATTGAAAGACCAATTTAACCTAAGGCCAGCTGTGATGACTGTCAATGCAACAGTTGCTTCTCTTTCAGCCCTGCTCTTGCTTTCACTCGTCTGGTAAAGTCTGTGGAGTAAATACCTCCAGGCCACTATAGCACTTTATATATATAAGAAATTCTACAAAAGACTCTCTGCACTCTAGTATTCAAAGGCATTGGAGGACTGCAATATTTGCTATCAAATTCAGATCACCAATTAAAAATAAACTCATTCCCTTTCTTAGTTTTCAGATGCTTTAGCTTGTTACATCAATCTCCTCTTTAGCACACCCCTAGCTCCAGCTTTACCTTGCTAATGATATTAAAAGTCTGCATGTTGACCATTCTTTTCTCAGAAATAATTTTTTAAGGAAGTTTCACAACCAGGACATCCATCCCTGCTGTTGATCTTGTGATTAAATTACAAAACCAGTTAAGCTAAACAAAACAAAAATCCAATAAGTCATCAATACCAAGGGATCATGTAATTTGTAGCCATTTTAAGCTCCTGTTGGTTGAGTAACTTGCAGAACATGGTTAACTTTTCTGTTGCTTTAAAATGCAGTCTGCAGTTTGCATGGACAACATAGTCACTAGGTGGCTTTAACTATAAGCTCAGTTTCTTGTTTAATTAGGGCTATTCTTTTCATTAGAAAGTGTGTCACCTTGTAAAAGGCCATAAATCAGCAACCCTCACACAGCTTGTGAGCATTCATAGGCACGTGTAGTAGTGATAGTGGGTTAGGCTTTGATAGGAATTTGAGTAGCTATAGTACTCACATTCTGCAGGACAAATATCTGCACTGACTAGACCTCTAGCTTACCTCAGAAGTTGATAAGTACGTATCTGTCAAAAACTGATGAGAACTGTGCTCGTTTCTGTATCTCATAGTGACAATGTCCACGTTGGAAACTGTGTTCCTGTAGTCAACGTTCAGGCCTGGAGGAGTCCACCTTCTGTGCGCTAATTCCTCCAGCTCATACCAAGAACATCCTCAGCAATATTCAGAGAATGATTTAACCTAAGGCCAGCTGTGATGACTATCGATGCAACAGCTGCCTCATTTTCAGCCCTGCTCCTTCTTTGAGCTCTTTGGTATCATCTATGTAACTGCTGTGACAAGGTGTCCTCAACCTCACTCCTTTCTATAGTTCCAAGGTTGCTTATTTTCTATCTGACCTTATTTGATGTGTCGCACAATCCTCTGGGCTGATTCCCACAGTGCTTCAAAGTAAACATGCAGCAATGGGTAGTCCAGTGATATCTAGAGGGCTATTTGCAGGTGACTAAGAGAGTCTGTTTCTGTGGGAGACCAGGGACTGTGAAAGGGAATAGGTTTATGACCCTTGGGCAATGTGTCGTGACCTGTATTTTAAGACCTTCTGGCTTAAAATGTCTCTGGAATGTACAAGGTCTTAGTAGGCATGTTAAGAGACAGAAGACAGAAGCATGTTTGCAACAAGAGAAGCAGACATTATCTCACTCCGGAAAACACGCTGAAAAGAGATAATACAACGCCTACATGCACTGTAACTACTTTTGCTTTGTGAACCTGTCTTCATGACACCTGATGCCCTCAGTGAGCTTTGGATCAAATTCTTAGGTAAGGACGCAAATCACCAGAATCAAAGGAGAATGAAAATGGAGCAACAGGACACATGGCATCCTTAGAAGTTCAAATATTTGGGATAAATCCAATCAGAATTCTGTTGTTAGTGATTGCACTGATAGTAAACTAGAGGAGAGGCTTTTTTGTGAATGGCAATCATAATTCCTCATTTGCATGTGCCTCCCTGGATTTGGTATTGACTGTGTCTAGCTTTGAGCTGCACAGGCCAGGTGAATTTCCTGTTGTGGGGACCCAGTGGTTACAGAGAAAAGACATCGACTTAGTGCTGAAAGCAGGGAGTAAGGGTATCTTCATTGAACTGATGTGAAGGATTGGAATCTGCGTGGTGCCTCTATGGAATAAATGTGTGTCCAAGCAGCGTTTAGCCTGTGCACATGGAAAGAATCCTGTGGGGCTGACTTTTGGCATTGAAGACTATGGTAGATCTTTTTTTCTGCTTTACCTTCCACAGGCCAGTGTATTGAAATATGGGGAACCCAAAGAGGGAAAGACTAGGGACACAAAGATGATCACAATTTCTCTCGCTGACTAAAGGAAGCATTGGCTCTTGCAAGGAGATGCAGATGCCTCAAGTTTGCTTGATGTTGTGTTGTGGAGTCAAACCAACCTCCAGCAAGACCTGTCTTCAGGAGAACAGACAGGGGCAAGAAACACAGGCTGCAGACACCCATCACACAGAAGCCGATCTCATCACAGGAATGAGGAATGGGAGATCTTTGTATTGTCCAGCTTATGCTATGATCCACTCGCTTGCATGCAGTTAGAGGGGCTAATTTATGTATGATTTGTCAACAAGCCTGAGCTTCACTGCAGAGTAAGGGGAAGGGCAATAATTGAGTGCCCTTTTAACCTTAATACTTACGTAATATTTCAAGTCTTTCCATGTTGAAGAGAAGTCCAGAATACCTCTGCTGGTGGGACAATACTGGTTTTCATGGCAACCTCTGTGTTTTGAAAAGCATTTTCTTTTCTTTTGAACTGAAAACAACTCTACAGTATTTTTGCAAAACAGAGAAGTGGATCTTCTGTTGAAGTTCTACAGCTGCTGTGACAAGCCTAGAATATAGGATGTGCAACCTCCTATCACCGGGGTGTCTAATGCAGACCAGAGCTCAAAAGCCTGTGGGATATGGACTGGCACCACTTCCCAAGGAAAGGCCAGAACCTGGTACCCACCAGCAAGGTGTGTTTAGTTTCCTTTATCCGGCCAAAAGCATCCTCCTAGCAAAATATAAGAGCATTTCAATGGAAAAGTTTGTGGAAGGTATTTTAACAGTTCTGGAAGTTCCTTTGACCTTCCAGAGCTGATATTATCTATACATTGATACCAATTTGTATTTTGATTCTATATTTTCGTATTATCATCAGAGTAATTTCCTAGAAATGGGACAAAAGTTCCTTGGAATGTGAAAGACAAACTTACTCTTCTTTCTATTTATCTCTTGACAGACTGTAACATCCATATCCAACTGTGAAGTCTTAAAATGCTTTTGTAATTTCTTTGTAATTGAATTTTGGTTTTGTAACTCCTTTGTTTTAAATTATCTTCTGGCTCACAGAAGTTGCGTGTCTGCCATAGCTCTCTCTGCATGGCTAACAACCAACCTCCAAGAGTCATGACAAATTCTGTGGAAATAAACAGGAGAAATGCACTATGAATAACCAATTAAATGAACATTCATTAGACAGATGAGCAGATATTTTTTATAATGGGTGTTCTTTGCATAGCTTAGTGAGCATGGCTCTAGCACGTTTTAGTGAGTTTTGTGTTTTCCGTGGAATACATGTTCTCAGTCTCCTGTAAAGCTAATGAAAATTGAATTTTCATATATACATATATATGGAACTTGAACTGAAGCAAAAATGCACAAAATAATATTTGTTAAGGTTTCCCCAGTCATGAAGAAACCTCTGGTTAATAACTGATCACAGAGATGCGTTTAGAGTCACTCTTTTCTTGAAGCAGAGCCTCTGCATTGGCAGTATCACCCAATTTGAAGCTCCCAGAGACTGAGATATAATTCCATTCACTAACACAGAGTTTGAATCAATAGCTTCCACTGTCACAGAATCACAGAATCACAGAATGACCAGGTTGGAAGAGACCCACTGGATCGTCGAGTCTAACCATTCCCACCATTCCCTAAATCATGCTCCTAAGCACCTCATCTACCCTAACCTTAAACACCTCCAGGGACGGTGACTCAACCACCTCCCTGGGCAGACCATTCCAATGCCTAACCACCCTCTCTGTGAAGAATTTCTGCCTAATCTCAAGCCTAAATCTCCCCTGGCGGAGCTTGAGGCCATTCCCTCTCGTCCTGTCCCCTGTCACTTGGGAGAAGAGGCCAGCACCCTCCTCTCCACAACCTCCCTTCAGGTAGTTGTAGAGAGTAATAAGGTCTCCCCTCAGCCTCCTCTTCTCCAGGCTAAACAACCCCAGTTCTCTCAGCCGTTCCTCATAAGGCCTGTTCTCCAGCCCCTTCACCAGCTTTGAGGCTCCAGAGCCTCAGCATCCTTCTTGTGGTGAGGGACCCAGAACTGAACACAGTACTCGAGGTGCGGTCTCACCAGTGCCGAGTACAGGGGGAGAATAACCTCCCTGGACCTGCTGGTCACGCCGTTCCTGATACAAGCCAGGATGCCATTGGCCTTCTTGGCCACCTGGGCACACTGCTGGCTCATGTTCAGTCAGCTGTCAACCAGCACCCCCAGGTCCCTCTCCTCCTGGCAGCTTTCCAGCCAGACTTCTCCTAGTTTGTACCTCTGCTTAGGGTTGTTGTGCCCCAAGTGCAGGACCCAGCATTTGGCCTTGTTAAACCTCATGCCATTGGTCTCTGCCCAGCGGTCCAGTCTGTTCAGGTCCCTTTGCAGAGCCTCCCGACCCTCCAGCAGATCCACACTTCCACCCAGCTTGGTGTCATCTGCAAACTTGCTAAGGGTGCACTCGATGCCTTCATCCATCTCTACTCTCCTGTTCTATGTTCTGACATCTGTCTCTACTTTCCTGTTGTTTACTACTCTTCTGCTGGATTTTCACTTTGTGAAAATGACATCTCTAGTGTCTCCAAAACAGTGTTGGCCACAGCAAATTCCTTCAGCAAATGATAAGATACTCCAAATCCCTACACAGATCCATTATTAGTAGATCCAAATTCTGATCAGCTCAGGTCTTATCTTTCTGTACAGTTGAATTTGATATTTTCATGCTCTACCCAGCTCCAACGTCTTGATGGTCATTTGTGGGTTTTTTGGTTAGTTTTTCTGTTGTATTATCAGATACTGTACCTCTAGATGAAGACTAACCAATTGATTCTCTCTTGCTACCTTGCTTTTTCTCCCACAGCTTGGGATAAAGGTCCTGCAGTCCAAAAGCCAAGACATATTAAGAGATCCTGCCATAACCAGTCTCTGGTTTTGACCTGTCAGGAACAACTTATACTGACTACACTAAAATCTGATTGAAATCCATTTGGGCTGTTCTGAGAGAGGCTAAGTGGACACGTCCATGCCTCCTGCTTCAGGAAACAGAGCAAATGACAAGAACTCCAAGGATGGACACACCCCTTACACAACTGATTAACAGGTTTGTTTTCAACACTGTACCTGGGATGTATTCTTGCACAGAAAATGAATTATCAGCATCATACTATTGGCTCAGATTTTAAAAGGCTCAACTGGGACCCTATTGGCTTCAGTAGATTTTCCTTATCTTCACAGGAATGTTTAGTAATTAAATCTCGAAAACAGACAACAGAACAAACACAATAAATAATGCTGATTTGATTCAGTGAAGTAGATGTCTAAGTTCATGGCAGCTTTATTAGCTTGTTTTGACTGGAGAAAAACAGTGGGAATATATTCTTTTTCTTTTTTTTTTTAGAAACCACATAGTGCGGTTCTACTGTGAGACAATGTTTTATTGCTAAATTAATTGGAATCTGGCAAATAAATGTAAAAGAGCCAAAACAAAATCAAAACAAGAAGTTTTTCTATACTTCTGATAAGATTTTTTCAATGTGCTTTTGGTTCTGAAAATGAAATAGTGTCCATCCCAGAACTCACTCAAGCCTCCCTCTCTGGCTGGGAAATTTTGCAAGTCTCCATTTTGCATAGTGGAACAATTAATCACTGATGGTTTGGGGATATACAGCCTGGATAGCTGCACAAGTTTCCACCAGGAAAGAGTCCATATGTCCCAACAAGGAGAGAGGCCACCCTCAACAGAATGTTCCAAACATCCCTTATGTTACTTTGTTTGGATCAATAGACATATCAGAAATAGAGCATTCCTACGGTCCTCTGAAAATAACAACACCAAAGTACTCCCCAACTGCATAAAGTCCTGGAAAGGTCATCAATAAGTGAGGAAAATAGTCACTGAAGCTGTAGTGGCACGCGATGCTTCAGCACTGGACTTACAGCTGACTCTGTAAAGAAATGCCACCACATGCCCACAGTCACAAAAGTGACCAGATAGAACTAAAGCTGTAACATTTCCCGCCCTGAATTTGTTGGTATTCTGATACATAGTCAAGTTGATTTCATAGGAATTCTAACCCGCAAGAACAGTATAATTCTTGACCCATCCCATTTCTTACTGGCCCTTAATAATCGCAGGTAAAAGCTGTGCTTCCCTTCCCATAACTTTGATTCAGCAAAAGAGCATGTAAAAGTGGGCATTAAAACTAGAAATATATCATACTGTGAATTTTAAAAGTTATAGCACAAAGCAAACCTGCAAATGAATGTCAGTAGCAATTACAGTACAGCTGCGTGAAATAACAGGCCAAGTAAAGAACAGTAAGTTGAAATAATGGGAGGTATCCACTGGTGGAAGGGAACAATAATTCCAGGATATATCAAGCTGTGATAACTTTGTCACACATCTTGAGCAGTTTGGCCACACCTGAGATACGCTAAGACTGCACTGCTGTTTCCACTAAGTGTACTGGGATTGACACTGGAATTTTACTCATGATAGCTAGTTATGTAACAGGATGAAAGACATTTTAATTATGATTCATAATCTGTGACATTTGACCCTATGACACTGACCTAACGACTGACCCCTGATATTAACCATAAATGTTTTGATATAAAAAGTATCACTAACTACTTCTCTGCAGTTAAAACACACAGAGTCTGAGAAGCCAGGGAGTTGTCTGGAGACAAAGAATAAACTGGCAGAAACCAGTTTCCTCTCTACGATCCATACTCTGCCCTATGGACCATAAAAATCAAAGCCTGGGCTTTGCAGTGCTAGAACACATTAGCTTTCTGTTTAACACCACTGGGAGACGAGGAAACAACTTAAAACCACGCACCAGCAAATGGCCTTCTAAAGAGACCTGCAAGAAGGAGCCGGTTCCTGGTTGGGTTATCAATCAGCACTGGCGCAGGGTTGCATACAGTCTATGGGAAAGCGAATTCAGAACACCGAGTGTTTCTACATGTACGTGTCTAGGAAAACTACTTGTGGTTGGCTACAGCTGACAAAAATACATTAATAAAAGAATAAAGGCTTTCCTTTTAACAGTAATCCAGCCTCCCCGCTGTGAAGATGGAAGGTGCTCCAAGCCTCAGTTCCATCATTCGCACTCTTGCCAGGCATAACATACCACAGAGAAGACAGCAGTTGTGTTATACCAAAGAAAGCAAACTCCCACTAGACTGAAAGAACAAAGATCCCACTGCAAGCTCATAATTGTTTACCCATAAAAGGTAAACCTTTGGCTTCAGAATTGCAGGAGCCAGCACGTTAAGTGCCTGCCATTAGGAAAGTTTTTAATGTTTTTAGTTTACTAGTGAAAGATCCGCCCCAGCAAAACCAAGTCCATGCCCGGTCATATCTGCTTGTGGATGGGTGACATGGCACTGCATGAGGAATGTGGGCACAGATGGGGAAGACGGCCCAGGGATTTGCCTCACTGCGGCGACTGGTTACAGACGCGTGGGCCGTGCCCCTCGCCCAGCTGCTCATCACAGCCCGTGAAAACCAGTTGTGTAAGAGCACATCAGCCCAGAGCCCACAAACAGCTGGTGACCTACCGCTAGAACAAAGACATGTTTGTTGAGCTGTTGACAGAGAGTTACAGCCACCAAAGCATTTCCCTTTTCGCAGGATGATATTCCTGTCTGGATACACTCTGAAGATCAGCCACTAAAACCTGCCCCAGTGAAATCAACAAGAGTTTTGCCATGAGCCTGCAAGAGAGAGTCCATCTCTACGTGGACACTTCCCAAATCAACATGGAAAGCGTCCAGATTAGCCCCTGAAAAAGAAGAAGTGGAGGGGGCTTCAGGCCAATGCAGCACATTTTTTCCAGGCACTGGTTGGCATAACTTTAGCTAAAGCTTCTCTGCCCACCCCAGCATTTTCAAGTTGCTCCTGCAAGGTGCTAAACAAGTGGGCCAGCAGGGCAACAGGGCACTTAAACATGTGCTTGACTTCAAGGATACAAATAAATCCTCTTGAATGCTGCATGGGTGCTTTCCTCAAGTAGAGCCAAAGTGCTCCATCCCTTGCCAGCTCTTCAGGATAGCATCAAACGAGTCTCCCCTGGTAATGCTAAATAAAGCCCTTCATACAAGCGAGCAATGAGTTCCACCAACTCTGTATGTTCTCTCATCTTTTGACACAGTCACTTCAGGGTATTCTCTTTCAAGCTCCTTCTCTTTTATTCCTACACTTTATGACTTTGATCCAAGCACACTGCTGTTCAGAGAAGACAGCGATTCAAAATGAACAGCACTCAGGATTCATTACCCTTACTAATAGTATTAACTCTAGCTATAGTACATTGGCCTTAACATTATCCCCATTGTGTTCTCTGGCTGGCATGTTCACCGATATGTTTTGGGTTTCAGCCCTCCATCAATTCTCTCGTCCAACTGGAATAGCTTTTCTCATCCAACTGGAATAGATGCCAAAATGACTTAGAAAACACTGTTCAGGTTCCATATAATAAAGCAAACCACAGGAATGGTCTATTAGCATTAAAATTACAGAAACATTGAAACACATTAAAGACAAACATGCCATCAATGTGAGTCAAACAAGCATTCCACTGCAACATCACCTTTTAATAGCCCAAGTTCATACGATATATATAAACCTTTCAATATGTAAACCATACAACATGCCATCCTGTATTCTTCATTTAGTAAAGTTCCCTTTTCTCTCTTCCCTTCCATTTTATCCCTAAGGGTGCATGGCACATTCCAGCAAGACAAAGCAGTTGAAACTCCTTTCCCTAGGCTGAAAGAAGAACCTAAAGCTCGCTGCCTACTTCAGTCCACCAAACAGGACAGCATTCCTTTTATCCTCCAGGTTGCCACCACTCTGATCTTACCAATTAACCAGCCATTTCTCAATGTTATAGTTCTTATAGTTCTTGTACCTCAAAGAGGTCCCAAATGCCATCGACAGTGATCCAGTCCCTGACATTCCCCAGTGCCCTCTGAAAAGTACACGGCCAGGTTCCTGCACTCTCGGCTGCCATTCAAGGGCCACAACCAGCACTCCTTAAGCTCAGGAGTTCTTGTGCCCAACAGCTGATGAACACACCTGCTACCACCATGTCCTCAAAATGCTGGTGAGCTGTCAAGTCTAAAATAGGCTCTAGGGGACTAGCTCAGGAGTATTTCTGCCCATGGGATCAATAATCCTTCTTCCCTAGTAAAGATTTCTTGTCTGAACCTCTGATGACTGACAGTGCATCAGGGGAGCTGGGCAAAGAAACTGTGGCAAGGTCAATGCGCTCATGTGGAAGTTAAGAGGAGGGATCATACAAAGCCTTAGATTCCATGAGAAAGAGGTTGTTACAGTTTTGTAAAAGTACACTTAGGAGACAATTCCAGAGAAATTATCTGGGAGGCAGCTTGTAGGAATCATGTGGATACAGAGCAAGATCTACTGACAAAGGTAGAATCATAGAATCATAGATTCACTAGTTTGCAAAGGGCCCACTGGATCATAAAGTCCAATCATTCCCATCAATCACTAAACCATGCCCCTTAGCACCTCATCCACCCGTTTTTTAAACATCCCCATGGAAGGTGACTCAACCACCTCCCTGGGTAGCCTGTGCCAGTGCCAAATGACCCTTTCCATTAAATATTTTTTACTGATGTCTAGCCTGAACCTCCCCTGGTGGATCTTGAGGCCATTCCCTCTCATCCTGTCCCCTGTCACCTGGGAGAAGAGGCCAGCTCCCTGCTCACCACAACCTCCTTTCAGGTAGTTGTAGAGAGCAATAAGGTCTCCCCTCAGCCTCCTCTTCTCCAGGCTAAACAACCCCAGCTTTCTCAGTTCTCTACCCCTCTCATCAGCTCCATTGCTCTTCTCTAGACTCACTCCAGAGCCTCAACATCCTTCTTGTGGTGAGGGGCCCAGAATTACCTCCCTGGACCTGCTGGTCACACCGTTTCTGATACAAGCCAGGATGCCGTTGGCCCTCTTGGCCACCTGGGCACGCTGCTGGCTCATGCTCAGTTGCTGTCATTTCCCACCACTCTCTGGGCCCGGCCATCCAACCAGTTTTCTACCCAGGAGAGTGTGCGCCTGTCCAGGCCAGAGGCTGACAGTTTCCGAAGCAGAATGCTGTGAGAAACTGTGTCAAATGCTTTATTGAAGTCCAAGAAGACCACACCTATAGCCTTTCCCTTTTCATCTGCTACACTGCAGTTCTGAATCACATCCCTGATGAAAGGGGAAGTCATGCATGTAGGCAAGGGATGTTTTGGAGAAGAATGTGTTTTTGGCTATCAGAAGAGGTATTCCCAGCTTTTGGTGTACTTCCTCGCTTTCCTCAGACCAAGCCACTTCTATGCTGCTGGCAGGCTAAGAAGAATTTCCCCATGTTACATCAGACTTAGCACAGCTAACAGTTCATATCACTTTTCCACCAAAGGAGCAGCTGCAATTTCTGCAAGGAAGTTGCAAATGAGTGGTATCTGGCTACACATTTTGCAACGTTGTGCATATGTGATACGTGTGAAGGTTTGGGCAGGGGGTATCATCACACAGAGGTCTGCCTTGCCCAGAAGAAAGCGACGCTGATAATTGAAGCCTCTGCTAGGCCTACCAAAAGTTATCTGTCCTCTCAGATCAACCCAGGCATACTAGCTAGAACACAGTTTGGACTCTATTTCATCTGCTAGGGCTGGGCTGCCAGGATGTCTAGAGTTCTGTCACAAAAAGAATGACATCCTTCAGGAGCCTACTTGTTCCTGCTCTCTCTGCACCGTGAAGAAATTAACTCCTAGACACAAGTATTTTTCGGTCAGTAATACTATGTCGTACGACTGTGCCAAGCAGGGCACAGAGACAGAAGGCAGATTTCCTTTCTCCTTTCCGTTTTGGATACCTTTTCAGACCAACTGGGAGCATTTCCCAAGGAAGTCAAACACATTTACTCCAGTCTGAAAACTTATTAAAAAATCAGTAAGAATAATCATAACCTAAAAATAATAATTTACGTTAAATAACAACAACAGTAGTAGTAGTAGTAGTAGTAGTAGTAGTAGTAGTAATAGTAATTCAGTTCAAATAACTAGTTCTACATTTATGAAAATCTTTCAGAGGACCAAGCTAGATGTTGAAGTCCTTAACCTGCACAATGCAGTAATCTAAGTTTCGCCAGTTCCAGAGCATTTGCTGTGCCCTGTATTTGTCATCTGAGAAGACTGATGCGAGTCAGACAGCTCAGACTTTTTCCTCCCTTTGCTGGAAAATGTTTATGGACCAACAGCCCTGTCTTCTAATGGGAGAGACAGCTAGCAAGAAGACCTCATATAGACTATAGGTGTAAGGAATTTCTATTTCAACACAGTGATGTTTTGAGACTCACTTGGATGAGCGATAGCTGTCATCAATAGCCTTGAAATTCAGGCATACAAGGCTTTCCACTTAGCTTTTCAACAAAACCAAATACCATCCGCTATTTTCAGTGACATTGTAAGCAAATGAAGTCATTTGCCATTTAATCTTCTTTCCAGAAAGCCTTCCACAGAAGCGTCAGAGCTAGAAAGAAACCTCTCTGTTGTTCTTCATTCCACACCCTTGCGGAGCAAGCCTGTTGACCCCTACTGAACCCAGACTAAACCTTACAGACGAGTATCACCAACAATGGTGACATCACCACCTTGCTCACAAGACAGTCCCCATGTCATATGTTAGATTTGGGGTTTGAGTTATGCAATCACTGAAACTTGCAGGAATAAAATCACTGGGACAAGCCACCTTTCTCATGCTCCAGCCAAAGCACTGCTATCACTACAGCTTACTGAAATGTAAAAATAAAATTAAAGCAGGCAATCTCATAACCTCACAGAGGACAGCATTTTCAAAAATCTGTAGCTAGTTAGCTTTATTTTTCATGCTGGAGATGTAGACTAAAGGAACCTGAATAACAAGCACTTGCCGCGTTAATGATGACTTTGAAAAGGTGTTAGGCAGTTCAGACGGGTCTAGCTAACTTCTAGGTTACTCAGTCCCAGAAGATGTATCCAATGCAGTCCATACACACTGCCTTAGGAGCACAGTGAAACTCACCATGTCTACACTAGGCCAAACAGAAGAAAGCCGAGGATGTGGAGGCATCACTAGCAAATGAGCCACACTTTTCATGACATATATGCCTAAAAAGAAGAAGTCTAGGATACCCTTTTTGAAGCTGAATCCTTTGAAAGACTTCAGAGCCCCCAAGGAGAGCAACTTTCAATGCTGCTCAGCCAAGCTGCTCCATCGCTCTTGTTTCCCAAACCTGGTGATGCTCTGATCTCATGCAATGAAGCATGCAGGAGCTGACTGAGTATCAAGCTATACGCAAACAGTGAAGTCAGTGCGTGTATCACCTAACTTGCAACTCCCAGCTCTGTTCTTAGCAAACTGGTTGCCATCTGCCGCTTAAGTAGAACAGGTTCCTCCAAGAAACTGACCCAGAACAGGAATTGTGGGAGCTTCAGCTCTCCTTCTCTAAGGACACCTTTGCCCCTTGTATTTTAAGATCCCAGATGCATGAGCTTACCCACTTCATGCCTAAAGACAGGCAAACTATGTTTTTCTCTTAAGAAATCCAAGATACACAGTCAGTTGAAGGGTTATATATGGAACCAATTTTCCCATCTTATATAACTTTATATATATTTACAGGCATACACTTCTTGATTCTGGCTTCTTATCATGAGGGGAAAACTCTCAGGTCTCTCTTCCTCACATCTACTGGTTTTGATTATGGAAGCTTTTATTGTTTTTACTGCTCCCCTCTGCATTCTCTTCCATGTTGTCAGCACTGCTTTCATAACATTTGTGGTTGCGGGTGACCAGGACCACAGTAACTCCTGCTTGCAGTTTCTTTCCAGAAAGACCCATCCAGAGATGTGAACAAGTTGACTGTACTGACACGCATCTGCCTGCCCAGTGCCCAGCTTCAGGAAAGCCAAAGTAACCATGGGCACATGGCCACAGCTATGTGGACCAACTGTTAGGAGATCAGTTCTGTGTATGTCACAGCTCCTTGGGCAGCCATCCAGTCTGACAGCTTGAGAGGATCCATTTCAAAACAAACAACAAAGGGAAGATGTAGATGGAAAGTGAAGGCTTTGAAATAAAACCCATGCGGCAACCAACGGGTCACAGGATTGGAGAGCTATTTCACTTCTCAGCCCTTGCCAGAAAGGGAACATACATTGTTTCTATAGGAATACCTTACATCCTGGGAGCCTGAAGACACAGTTGGAGTCTCAAAGTCTGTAAGAACAGAACAGTTTTGATAAATCCAGATATGGATAAATCCAAACATGGCATAAATAAAGAAATCCTGCAGTTACATTCCAGGTACCACTGAAAAGCTACTGCTTGAAAACCCTTACAGTCTTGTCTGGCAATCATGGAGAGAATTTGAAAAAAAAAGTATTCCTTTCCTGTGTCTATGGTGATTCTAGTCTTTTCAGATGGGAGGACTGTAGATGATTAGCTGAGCCACCTCTGATAGCTTATGCATTTAACCAGTCTCATAACTGCAGATGCAAGGGAAACAAAAGAGTTTTTGATGCAGAGTGGCCTCTTTGGATCCAGAACTTAACGCAGACAAGAACAGAGGAACGGTCCACGTGACTACCAAAGCACTTTCTCAGAGGAAATCTGCATGTTGACAAAGGCCTGTTACCACAGCATACTTGTACTAGAGATGCAGGACTGACATTTTAGATGCTCTCACCTAACGCCACAAAGAGCTGGCTCTGTTGATACAGTCCTTGAATGGAGAGACCTTCAGAAAGACACTAACAGCCTGTTTGGAACAGATCCTATGCTTAACAAGATCGAAGAGGTGCCAACAGACATCACAATTTCTTGCAATGTATCCCAACTTCCTTTGAGATTAGTTACGAGTAAGTGTGTCACACAAAGGCATGTTCTGAGACAGCAGCACTGTCTCAGATGTCACTTTCGACTGAGGCCTGTACCTGAACAGAGTTTAACACAGAGTTGACCCCTCCGACTCGAGGACATCTCTACCCTGCACAGGGACCCACAATACGGAGACAGACGCCTTTCCTTGCATTGCCTGGGTCAACCCATACCATTCAACGCAGTGCTGTCCAGGCATGCCAACCCAGGCTACAATGCTGTATTTGTGGAATGGAAATCTCTGTGTCACGTTGCACAGCACAGCTGATCTGGAATTTAATAGTGTGACCTAGCCCAGAGGACTCAGCACTGCACTCCCTAGCTCTGGTGGTGGTTCACACGTGACCAATTGGAACAGTTCTCCACCTGGGATGTAGCATACGAAGTCTTGGGATGTCTCTGTCATCACAAAGGTAGTTCAGAATAAACAGGATCTTCTCAGTGGTACGACAGGAGTCTTTCTCGTGTACTCTTCAGGTCTCAAATAGTAAAATATTAGGGGTAACATTTCAGAGCACCAATATCCCTGCACAATAGAGGACTAAAGGTAGCAAGATTTATAAGCTTTGACCCCTGCTTAGGTATATACATTTGGCTAAGTCATACGTGTGGTTACATTAACTGGAACCCATACTCAAACACCTCTGGGGACTCATTAACTTGTGTCAGAGCACAAAGAGCTGTGATGTTCCCTTTGTGGCATCAAATTAGTCCCATTAATTAGGCCCTATTAATACATAGCATCCTAGTGCCATCAGCATGTTTCTATGAGCAAAAAATGAAGAAGATGCTATAAGGATGATCACACCTCCACAAACACAGGAGAATTAATCTGTACATCCACCACCAAAAAAAAAAAAAAAAATCCCAACCCAAACAAGAGCACAGTGATAAGGCTGGGCTGGACTTATTAGTCAAGCCTTAATTTAACGTCCACAGAATTACATCATTCACTGGTTCACTGGCACATTAAGGAATTAATTTCCCAAGGTTTCATGCTACATGCTCTTTTATGACCCTGAATCTCTCCAGTCTGGCATACAGCAGATTTTTAAAGACCTCTTCATAAAAGCACAACATATACTTGACACCTAGAAGACAGGGGAGCACTTCAGCATCCCATCTCTGAAGAAAACAAGTACCAGAAGCTTTGCCCACAGCAAGGGGCAAAGGAACAGCAGCATGGAAAGCCAAAGAAACTGGAAGGAGGGAGGGCAAGATCTGCTGCTGTGAAGGATCACGCATCTCCCAGCCAAGCAGTGCTGCTTAACACTCGCTTCCATCTCTGCCTTTGCAACAACCTCAACTCTCCAGGGTTCCAGAGTTAGCAAAGAGGCAATAGGGCAACTTCTGCTTTTGGCAACTACCTTGCCTGTGCAGCAAGCTGAGCTGGGTTTTGCTACGAGCTGGAAGTCTTTCTCTCTCAGCTGAAACCTGGCACTCGTTCCTGAATTTTAGCTTAAAGTTTGCATACACCCACAAGTTAGGCACCTATTTCACCAAAGCTAAACTGAGCGTGAGGTAGCTTGGATAAAGCTTTTTAAAAAAATGATGGTTACTTTTTTTTTATTCGCTTAGCATCTCACACCTTATCTAGACCTGCAAGCAGGTATGATGAACCCAAACAATATTGGCCTGGTCATTTACTCAAGCTCTTCCAAGTTTCACACTGAGCGAGCAAGAGCAATGTTGCCGAGGGTGTGAGCCAAACATAGTGAAATACATAAAAAAAAAAAAAAAACATGCATCAGTTTTAATGTGCCTTGCAAAAGGTCTCAGCTGTTTCAGAGTAGAAGTTCTTCATTTCTTCAGTCACAACATTGGCAGAAAGAGGACAGCATGCTGGCCAAGTGGCATGACGATGTAGGGACATGGCCTGGGTTATAACCAGTGGATCTTAGCAGGAATTCCTCATTCCAGTAGTTAAAATCAAGCTTCTGTGGCAGTGCACTGCCTGTCAACAGAGGAATTATCACTGTCATGACATTAGAACTATGATTTCAGTGAGATTTTAAAGAGTGCAGTGGCTTCCATGGTTCAGGCTCACAGTCACTAGGCACAGAGCCTTTGCTATTTCTCTCAAGATTGTTGTAGAACAAATGCATTCCATTTCCACTTTTCTTTACTGAGTATGTAAGACTTTTACGTCTAAGAAAGGAGTCTTTGGTCATCATACACAGGTAAGCAGAGGGGAAAGACCTTCTTAGTCCTTCTTCCTCGCTGCCCCTCTGAGGCTGCAGTACAAAATCTTCCTTCCTGAGACAGCAGACATCGGCATGGGAGACAACCATCACTAATGTTGGAGACATGAGAAAACTCCAAGCAAGTTTTGCATCTTATTAGAAAGTAAAAAAACACCTTGGAGGAGACTGGGCATACCCTGCACTGCGCTGCTCCCCAGAGAAACCAGCCACTAGTGTGCACAGCAATTGCAGACCCAGGTCACCTCTGACTGGACTCAGTTAACTGGGGAATCATCGCAGCCATCACTATGGGACTCCATGTGACACCAACAAATCTTACAGTGGCCACATTTTTACAGATGGGAAATGACTTATTTCTTCCAGTCTTGGCCTTTAATATGTGTTACCACATTTCACCCAGTCTTCTTGAGAAGAAGGTCTTGTTTATTCATCTGCTGGGTAACGTTGCCTAAGGTTACCCAGCCTACATAGGTACCCACAATCAAAAGCATCTAAACATCCTCCCATGCATCACTGGGCAGCACAGCTAACATCTGTTATTGTCTCTTTGCCTCAGCCCAGCAGGAGAACTGGGCCCATAGCGTTTTCCTCCAGCAGGGTTGTTTGTGTTGCGCTTCTGCATTTCTTGATGTGCTGAAAACGCGCTTTAAATCAAGCCCTGCACAGCATGACGACTGATGGAGTGATGTGAGTAATTGCAATTCTTCATAGTGCCCTGGGATGTGCAGCACTCAGTATGCATAAATCACTCCTAAAAGCAACTGGAATAAAGCCTGTGGCTGGCAGCACAGGATCCTGAAATGTTTCTAAAGTCCTTGGGAAGGCTTCGCAGAGACACCGCTCTCCCTGCACTGCAACACGGGTGTCAAAGCTCTGTGAGCCTGGTCAGCCATTCACCTTGATAGCTTTAAAATAGACTGAGGCAAGTGATACACTGTGCACAGAGTGTGTGCTGATGCAGAAAGAATCATTTTGTGGAATTCTTATTTTATGACGTTGAAAGTACCACCCCAAATATCTGTGCTTGTTCTTTTTCTGGTTTGGAGAGTGGGATTCTCCTGCTGGCGTATTTAGTTTTCCTAGTACCAGTAAACACGCACTGCAAGCTGACTGGAGAACTCCAGATGTTAGAGGTGATGAGAAGTGTCAGAAGGAAGAACACTCCCTGGGAGGCCATGGGGGCCCAGATGAGGCCAGTCAGGGCCATTAAGACCCATTAGTGCCCTGTGGGTGCCCCTCGGGTCTTTGCTGTCCTGCTTCTGCCTGCAGCGACTGGCTGGGCTCTGGCGAATGTCCCCAAGGGGCCTCGCAGCAGGAAAGCAGCTCTACAGCCCTTCAGGCTGACCACACTCTGACAGGAGCTGGGCTGCTCCAAAGGCACCGGCCCTGCCCTAGGCGGCAGCTCTTGCTTTCTTCTCCACAGCAGATAACCGACCCTGTCCGACATTTCAGCCTCTGGCGGAGGGGGAGGCTCGGCCCGTAGCGGACACACTGACCGCACACTGAGCAGACTTCACGGCTCCCTCGGGGAAAGCACCTTCGCCAGCTGGCAGCGCGTGGGCTCCCAGGCAGCAGAAACCAGGCTCAGTTCAGAGTCCCCCCGACTCGCCCCACGCTCTCAAAGCCTTTTGCCGGCCAGCCTGTTGGACAGGCTCTCCGGTAGCGCTCCCTCTCCCGGTTCCCTCCACTAGGAGCCCTCACTGGAGGCAGCAGCCGGTGCCGGTGTCAGCGGCCCAGAGCCCTCGGCGGCTCCGCCGGGCGCTGGGGCAGCGCTGCCCCCTGCTGGGCCCCCGGCGCCTCGGCACCAGCGGCGGCTCCGCCCGCCCCGGGGCTGGGGAACCGCCTCCCCCGGGCTCCCCGGGCAGAGCCGCGCGGGGGCTGGAGGGGCAGCCGGGTAGGGAGCGTCCGTACAAACGTTCCTAAGTGTACGGTGCCCCTCCAGTCGCTCCGTGCTCAGCGGGAGAGATCAAAAGCCGCTTTCGCCACGCAGAAACGTTCACCCTTTAACACAGCTCCAGCGAGCTGCTGGTTTGTGTCCCTCACGTAGACACGCTCAGGGGACAAAGGGTCCAACCCTCTAGATCTGCTTATTCCTCTCTCCCTCTGTACACATGGCCTTGCACTTGCTGAGTTTGTGAGCATTCTGGACTCTGTTACCGCTCCATTAGACATTTGCCCCTTGACTTCTCTCTTGACAGACAGGGCTCCAGTTCTCTCCTGCCCCTTCACAGTGAGTCTCTACAGCATTACAGGCTGATAATGGGAACAATTTGGTGGTCACGGTCGTCAGAGGCCAAATTCACTGCCTGTTTATAAAATGCTGCTGCAGCCAGTTTAGAAATGCATGTTTTTATAATCCTTATTCGCTATACTCCCCAGAGATTAATCAAAAGAGATTCGGTCTTTCTCTTTGCCTGTGCCATAGCTCCAGACAAATGGCTTGGAAATTTCCATCCATCTGCACTTGGAAATAGTGGAAATAGCCATTTTTGAAAGGGATGAATAAAACCTCAAACCGAGAGTCCAGCAGAACATTTGAAACATTTGCCAAATCCTTGCAGGACAGCTGAAACCCTAGCTGTCCCGGGGAAGCATTTTCACTGAATCTCTTCCCGTCAAATAAAACACACCTCTGGGTAAGCTTGTGTTTCAGAATCTTTAATAAGAGAAGATATTATACCCCTGTTGTGGAAATAAGGATTTAGTGTTTCAGAACAGATTGCCAAAACAGGGAGCGGAGGTATAAACAGAGTCTTCTTCAGGACAAAAGGAGGAAGACTTAACTGGAGTGAGGAATCTAGCAAATCTGGGAAAAGGACCATCAGTCCGTAATATTCATGGTTAGCTTGGGTGGTAGGAGTAGCAATGGCAGCCTAGCAAATTCCCATGAGATTTAATTTGAATGAAAATTTAAACCAACACACTTATCTAGGTCAAAATGATGATATTTTTCTTTTTTTTTCCTGACTTGCTAATCCAGAGCTCCGGATGATTCTTGTCACCTTAACCAAAAACGGAGGAGAAGGGAGCACCAGGAAAGCAAGGGCTGTAGCTTAGGATCCTTTCATGCAGAAAATCCTGAAAATGTTCACCAGTTTTCATTCCTTCTGAAGCTATGGATCCATGGGATTCAAGACACAAATAAGCATCAGCTGTTGAAGCTGAAATGCTGGCGTAAGGGGCGGGCAAACACATTGTGCAAAGAGGCGATTTGTCCGAGTGGTTCTGAAAGCCCACGGTACAAAATCTGTGCCTCTGTGTCTGAAGAAGCTGCACCTGAGCTTCAGAAGCAAAAAGACAGTTCTCCCATGAATAAAGTGCCCTGGGCCAGCAAGCCTCTCAGATCATTTAAGAGACTCTTGAGATTGTGCCTAAAATCTTGTGGTTTTGCAAAGCCAAGGCAGGAGCCAGATACAAACAGAACATGGCAATGCACTGGCTGTGGCACTGTTCCTCCAGGAATTCCTCCCAGTCCGGCAACCCTGGCACAGGTGCAATACCAGTGGGTCCTGGGGAAGCTAAACCAGCTTTGTCATGCCTGTAAAAGAAGGTGAAAGCATTCCCAGCCATGCCAATACCCTAACAATGGATTTGAAGTATTTTCTAATTCTCTACAGTTTTCCATGAAGCTGGAAACATTACAAATCTCCTTCTCAAGTGCATGTTTTATGGCCATGTAAAAAACAAGATCTAGTTCATGTGGTTCATGTTTTTTTATTGTAACGAGCATGCTGTTAAAGCATGAGTGTCTCAAAAGAGAATAGTGATCATCAGGGCTACTATTCAGAGGCAGACAACAGCAATATTAGTGAGGCTCAGACATCTGTCGAATTAATCTGTAGTTTAAAGTTCTGGAAACAAAGGCAGGATTTAGTTCTTCTAGCTGTGATTTCCTGTTTCTGTCAAAATCTGAACTTCTGAAAAGAGGTTAATTTGCATTTTTGAAGAGTTTTTATAACCATAATGATGAGAAATTTAGAAACATTGATGTAGTGGCTCTTCAGGGAAGACTCCCTTACCTTGCCACTTTGACATGGGAAAGAGAGAGCAGTTCAAAAGCATAAGCACAGAGCAGAAACAGGGGAAGTTGGTTCATTGGAGACATGCACTGGCATGTGAAAAGACTCATGCACATTCACATTCAAGGGATATCCTATATTCCTTTCCCAGAAACAGGGATTCATTCTTGCCATCGTATCAGGCCTGTCACTCTGTCCCCTTGCCAGCACTCAGATGGTTGTGAAGGCAGAATAAAAGCCTGGCACCCATCTTATAATAGAGAGAGAAGGACATTAGCACACCAGCATGTGTTTTCTTTGCGCCCGCACTCATTCTCCAATGATTTCTTCTGTTCACCAATGATACGTAACACTGCAGCCTCCATGAGAGAGGTTAAAGTCAGTATGGCTGCAGAGTTTAGGATGAGCATCTCTCTTTCCAGGCTGAGGAAGCTGCAGTGCATATTGGCACTGCCCAGAGCCACCAGAGTGGCTGCTGGAGCTGAAGGGATGCTCATCTGATTCACAGCAGTCTTCTCACACTCCTCAAGTGAACAGGTTGCCTGTGAGTAGGTGTCCGCATTAGCCTTGTTCTGCTAGAGGATTTAGGAAAGACGGGTTGCAAATACATTGTGTGCACAGAGGTGGCCCCGTGCCTTGCATGGAAGATTAGGGACTGCCATTTGTTGGCAGTTTCCTGGGCAGGGTGTGCCAGGTGGAGAGACAAGCATGTGTTGAGCATCTCTTTGGAGAGATGAAAGGTAATGGTGGGTGTGTTCCAGGCAGCAAGCCTCGTGTAAGTAGTGTCCTGCTTTACCCAGTAAACACTAAGCTGAAGCTGCTTGAGGTAATCCCCACTGGGTCTGGAAAGGTGTCTCTTGTGTCTGGGAGAAAATAATTGGTTTACCTTAATGTCCGGATGTTTCAAAAAGATGATGCTGGGAACAGGTTAATGGGATTGTGAAAGAGATGAAACTGAGAGACAGCTTCTCTTTGGATTACTGCCTTCCTCTCCAGTCTTTCTCTCATCTAATGCTGTGTACTTGAAATGTCACAGTGCAATAAATTAACAGGGCTTTGAAAGCTCTCCTCTTGCTGAGAGAAAAGTTTCCACCAGAGTACCCACTCCCTTACCACCAGTGAAATGCTGTCCATTTGAGCTTTCCAGGCTTTTGGTCTATGACAAGGACTTTGGAGGTTTCTGCTCCTTGCTGGTTGCTTTCGTTCTCTCCTTCTGCTACATGATGTAATTAATCTAGGTTTTTCATTTTTCTCCCTTATTAAACCAGATGTTGAGCAGCAGTAAGACAGCTGTCAGAAGTGGAAGCCTTCTAGTTGCCATCATCAGATCAAAAGTGGCCACCTAGATATCTGTGCTCATCAGCTCATTTTATTGGTCTTTTGTTGGTTCTTCTGGTTGTGCAAGGAAATGCACACTGAAAAGTTTTGTCTAGCAGTCTCAGCACAGCAGTTGGCAGCCAAGATCTCTTGGGCTTCAGTCTCTCATCTGACACTGAGTGCATTTCTCTCCGAGCAAGTCACGCAGTTTGTTTGTGTTACGATTTCACTTCTGCAGAGCTCTGTGCACACACTGACTGGTTTATTAGTCATCTTATATGGATGTTGGGAGAATTAGACTAATTTAGAGTAGAAATAGCTGAGAGGGGAAAATGCCTTCCTACTGCTGAATTTGATTAAAACTTTATTACAATTTTATGTACATTTTTTATATTTAAGAGTACACTATTCAGAAATAGAGACAGTCTGCTTTCTTCCATCTATCTAAGTTCTGCAAGAAACAGCCACTTTTCTTGCTATGCTGAAAAAGTTAGTGCATTTCTTTAACATTTCTAAACACTTTTTAGTACATTCTGACCTGCTTACCTTTGCTTGGCATGGGAATGTAATTGAAAAGGTCTAAGCTTATTGTTTGTGACAACTAGTATTTAAAAAAGGTGTTAGTTGTAGACTCCAAATGTTTCTGCCCTCATGAAAATAAATAATGAGAGAGACTTGCAGAATGTGGTTACTTTTTCTGCTGCTTTCAAAACACAGTCTGCTCCTTGCATGGGCAACATTGTGACTAAGTGGCTTTAACTATAACCTCGTTTTTTTACATAACTATGGCTATTCTCATTAAAAAGTGTTCCACCTTGTAACCAACATATCAACACATGTGGTTTGTGAGTATCCATAAGCACTTGCAGTACTGATGGAGGTGAGTCTGCTTTTGACAGGAATGTGAGCAGCTAGAGTACTGACAAGCACTTACTGCCGGACAAACATCTACACCGACTCGCACCCTAACTTACATCAGAATTGGATAGGTTGGCATCAGTAAAAACTGGTGAGAGCGGTGCTTGTTTTGATATATTGCAGTAAGGATGTCTACCCTGGAACTTTTGATCCTGGACTCAAAGTTCAGCACTGGAGGAGTCCTCATTCTGTGTGCTAATTCCTTCAGCTTGTACCAAGAGCAATATTGAAAGACTAATTTAACCTAAGGCCAGCTGTGTTGACTGTCAATGCAACAGTTGCTTCTCTTTCAGCCCTGCTCTTGCTTTCACTCGTCTGGTAAAGTCTGTGGAGTAAATACCTCCAGGCCACTATAGCACTTTATATATATAAGAAATTCTACAAAAGACTCTCTGCACTCTAGTATTCAAAGGCATTGGAGGACTGCAATATTTGCTATCAAATTCAGATCATCAATTAAAAATAAACTCATTCCCTTTCTTAGTTTTCAGATGTTTTAGCTTGTTACATCAATCTCCTCTTTAGCACACCCCTAGCTCCAGCTTTACCTTGCTAATGATATTAAAAGTTTGCACGTTGACCATTCTTTTCTCAGAAATGATTTTTTAAGGAAGTTTCACAACCAGGACATCCATCCCTGCTGTTAATCTTGTGATTAAATTACAAAACCAGTTAAGCTAAACAAAACAAAAATCCAATAAGTCATCAATACCGAGGGATCATCTCAGAACATTTTAATGACTGCCTTAGGACTGATATCCTAGGTGTTCCTGAAAATTTTGCCACAAAAGTGGAGTCATGCCCTGGATTCAAAACCTCAGAAAGATGGATCTGGGCTTGTGTCACTTTTCCTTGATTACTTTAATGTCTCTTAAAGAATATGAACTAGAGAGTCTAGAGGCACTTTCAGAAAAATTCTAAACATCAATGTTTCTGCTCATGTCTTTTCTGGCAAGAATATTGCAAGATGTCTCTGAATTAATAAGGTGGTTTTTGTTTCCCCCAGAATAGTCACTTCAGGACTGAAGTTTCTTGTGGTTGGCACTTACTGAGACTTCATTTTTATATTAATGATGTAAGTTAATATATGCTACCAGATTCAAGGGACTTCACCATTTGGTCACTTAACAATCTGAGAATCAAAGGGAAAGACAGAGTTTTCCAATTCCGTCTTTGTACTCCTTTGTCCATAACCTGAAATATAAGCTGGGATCACAGTTTTTATGGACTTGCAATGAGGTTTCTGCCCTTGTGCCACTAAGGGGCAGATCCACACAGAAAATGCTTTTCTGAATCATGTTCCCAGTGACTTCTCATATGTCTCCCTCTGTCTATGTCCTTCAGTAATCCTTGGACACTTAAAAACTAAACTGGATCATGAACTTCTTGTTATCATCTGTTTTGCTAATAGCTGTGATGAGGTCTCCTCAACCTCACTCCCTGCAGTGACACCATGATTGCTTATTTTCTATCTGACCTTATTTGATGTGTCCTACAATCCTCTGGGCTGATTCCCACAGTGCTTCAAAGTAAACATGCAGCAATGGGTACAGTGATTTATGGAGTGCTGCTGTGATTGGAGGAGAGCTATTGGCAGGTGACTAAGAGAGTCTGTTTCTGTGGGAGACCAGGGACTGTGAAAGGGAATAGGTTTATGACCCTTGGGCAATGTGTCGTGACCTGTATTTTAAGACCTTCTGGCTTAAAATGTCTCTGGAATGTACAAGGTCTTAGTAGGCATGTTAAGAGACAGAAGACAGAAGCATGTTTGCAACAAGAGAAGCAGACATTATCTCACTCCGGAAAACACGCTGAAAAGAGATAATACAACGCCTACATGCACTGTAACTACTTTTGCTTTGTGAACCTGTCTTCATGACACCTGATGCCCTCAGTGAGCTTTGGATCAAATTCTTAGATAAGGACGCAAATCACCAGAATCAAAGGAGAATGAAAATGGAGCAACAGGACACATGGCATCCTTAGAAGTTCAAATATTTGGGATAAATCCAATCAGAATTCTGTTGTTAGTGATTGCACTGATAGTAAACTAGAGGAGAGGCTTTTTTGTGAATGGCAATCATAATTCCTCATTTGCATGTGCCTCCCTGGATTTGGTATTGACTGTGTCTAGCTTTGAGCTGCACAGGCCAGGTGAATTTCCTGTTGTGGGGACCCAGTGGTTACAGAGAAAAGACATCGACTTAGTGCTGAAAGCAGGGAGTAAGCGTATCTTCATTGAACTGATGTGAAGGATTGGAATTTGCATGGTGCCTCTGTGGAATAAATGTGTGTCCAAGCAGCGTTTAGCCTGTGCACATGGAAAGAATCCTGTGGGGCTGACTTTTGGCATTGAAGACTATGGTAGATCTTTTTTTCTGCTTTACCTTCCACAGGCCAGTGTATTGAAATATGGGGAACCCAAAGAGGGAAAGACTAGGGACACAAAGATGATCACAATTTCTCTGTGCTGACTAAAGGAAGCATTGGCTCTTGCAAGGAGATGCAGATGCCTCAAGTTTGCTTGATGTTGTGTTGTGGAGTCAAACCAACCTCCAGCAAGACCTGTCTTCAGGAGAACAGACAGGGGCAAGAAACACAGGCTGCAGACACCCATCACACAGAAGCCGATCTCATCACAGCAATGAAGAATGGGAGATCTTTGTACTGTCCAGCTTATGCTACGATCCACTCGCTTGCATGCAGTTAGAGGGGCTAATTTATGTATGATTTGTCAACAAGCCTGAGCTTCACTGCAGAGTAAGGGGAAGGGCAATAATTGAGTGCCCTTTTAACCTTAATACTTACGTAATATTTCAAGTCTTTCCATGTTGAAGAGAAGTCCAGAATACCTCTGCTGGTGGGACAATACTGGTTTTCATGGCAACCTCTGTGTTTTGAAAAGCATTTTCTTTTCTTTTGAACTGAAAACAACTCTACAGTATTTTTGCAAAACAGAGAAGTGGATCTTCTGTTGAAGTTCTACAGCTGCTGTGACAAGCCTAGAATATAGGATGTGCAACCTCCTATCACCGGGGTGTCTAATGCAGACCAGAGCTCAAAAGCCTGTGGGACATGGACTGGCACCACTTCCCAAGGAAAGGCCAGAACCTGGTACCCACCAGCAAGGTGTGTTTAGTTTCCTTTATCCGGCCAAAAGCATCCTCCTAGCAAAATATAAGAGCATTTCAATGGAAAAGTTTGTGGAAGGTATTTTAACAGTTCTGGAAGTTCCTTTGACCTTCCAGAGCTGATATTATCTATACATTGATACCAATTTGTATTTTGATTCTATATTTTCGTATTATCATCAGAGTAATTTCCTAGAAATGGGACAAAAGTTCCTTGGAATGTGAAAGACAAACTTACTCTTCTTTCTATTTATCTCTTGACAGACTGTAACATCCATATCCAACTGTGAAGTCTTAAAATGCTTTTGTAATTTCTTTGTAATTGAATTTTGGTTTTGTAACTCCTTTGTTTTAAATTATCTTCTGGCTCACAGAAGTTGCGTGTCTGCCATAGCTCTCTCTGCATGGCTAACAACCAACCTCCAAGAGTCATGACAAATTCTGTGGAAATAAACAGGAGAAATGCACTATGAATAACCAATTAAATGAACATTCATTAGACAGATGAGCAGATATTTTTTATAATGGGTGTTCTTTGCATAGCTTAGTGAGCATGGCTCTAGCACGTTTTAGTGAGTTTTGTGTTTTCCGTGGAATACATGTTCTCAGTCTCCTGTAAAGCTAATGAAAATTGAATTTTCATATATACATATATATGGAACTTGAACTGAAGCAAAAATGCACAAAATAATATTTGTTAAGGTTTCCCCAGTCATGAAGAAACCTCTGGTTAATAACTGATCACAGAGATGCGTTTAGAGTCACTCTTTTCTTGAAGCAGAGCTGCTGCATTGGCAGTATCACCCAATTTGAAGCTCCCAGAGATTGAGGAATAATTCCATTCACTAATACGGAGTTTGAACCAGCAGCTTCCACTGTCTCTACTTTCCTGTTCTTTACTACTCTTATCACCGTCTCTAGTGTCTTCTAATCTAACCTTTCTGCTAGATCTGCTACTCCCCAGTCTTAGTTACAGTCTTAGCACAGAAGGAACATAGTACTCTTATGCTAATCAGTATCATTGCATTGAACAAAACAAATATTTACTTTACATCATGTTTTCATTAGAGAATTTACTCATGCTATTTAAAAACAAAATAAAATCACACCTCTTGAAGTCAAGGATCCTAGTAATTAAATCTAATGAGATATAATTCTGATTATTTATTTTAGATTTCTGTACCTAGCAGCACTTGTAACTGTATTTTATTAGAAATGTCTTTACTCAAACATTGGAAAACACATTTTCTTGATCCATTTGATACCCACGGTGAGCAAGAAAAATTTATCTCATTCCATGTACATTTTTAGAAGATGACAATTTTGGATCACGATGTGCACTGGGGCAAACTGGTTATATTAAACATGTAGGAAAATAACATTAAATTGTATTTTTCAGTAATATGACAGCAAGAAATACCTTCAAAGAACCCTTCCTGGAGTTTTTGGTTTTATCAGTGTATTTGGTCTCTCTGGTTCAGTGCCTAGTAAAAATAGTCCAGCTTTAATAAAGCACAGATGTTGACATATTCGCTCACCTTCATCATTGCATGGATGCATTTCATACTGAATTTCACCTAAGGAATTTTAGACTTTACAGATAATAATCAAAACCACTTCTGGCTTCCCATTGGGATCATTGCTGTTTTTTCAGATCAAAGATGCCCCATCAACATAATGACTTGAGATGGAAAGTTGTGATTTTTTTAATGCACTAATGAAAAGATTAATGTGGCTTAAGTATGGTAAGTTTAGCACCTCTGTTCCTTAACCTTGTTTAGCCCTTATGCTGTTAGACCATATTTTTGCAATTCTTTCCTGAAATCCATCTTTGTCCTTTGCTATCAGCAAGGGTAGTCATCTGTAATAAAGTTAGTATCCTGTTTCAATATAATTAAATATATTTCCTTGCTGAATACATTCCAAGCATTCCTTGGAAATACTTCCTTTTTCATGTATAGAAAGTCCGGTATGTTTAAATTTCAAACAGTGCCATTAGTGTAAACTCGGTTCTTTATTTCTAATGATACATCAGATCTGGAAATTCCTAAGTCTGTTCAAGACAGAGAAAGGGGCAGGTTTTCAAAGTAGCAAGCTGGAGGTACACCCACAAAATCCATGTAATGGTTAGCAGATTTTTATACTTCACTTTGAAGATTTATCCCTTTCTTACAGAGCATGCTCTGTAGACCGTAATAGATTGTTAGTGCTGATTAAAAATAAATCCCTTTCCAAAAGCATACCACCTTTAGAAGGAAGATTGGTTTAATGTGGTTATTTTAATGGACAACTCATTTAAGGATAGCTGAAAAGATAAAGAGAAATCTGGAATCATGAGAGATTTGGATATTTCTCTCTTTTCTATTAATCCCTTGCAATTCCCACAGACTGATTACAAGGAATCCCCACAAGACAATAGAACAAAGGAATAAATATGTTAATGACTTAAGTGTGTGGACATGGGAGATGAAAAGAATAAAAGAGATACCGAGGCAATTTTTTTAACATAAGTAAATTAAGAGTGTGTGTGTGTGAAAGAAGGAATACTGAAGGAAGGAAAGAACGTCAGCTCTGGTTTATTTATGGAGGGAATGGTGTTGCAGGAGGCCACAGCTGCAGCACTGGTGCTATCACTACTGTTTATCACTGTAGTATATGAATATGTTGCTTATTTTCATTTTTCATTGCTCCTTTTGCAAAATTAGCACCTGCTGTGGATTATTTGTTGGCTTTTTGCAGAACATGTCAAGTTCTGTGCAGTGTTAGGTTTGTAATGCAAGAGACAAAAGAGATACCAATGTGCAGGAGACTTCATTGTGTGAGCACATAAAATTTGTTTTTCTTGTGTTCATTTTTTTAGGGAGATTGGGAAGGATCCAGAAAGTCCATAAGAGATATCTGAGATTCCTTTAAAAAAAACGATTCACTTTTTGTTTCACAATTTTGCCACTTAGGAGTAAATATCAACAGTTCCACAACTAACCAAGAGTGGACTCCACTAAAATACACTTGACAATAAGCAGAAGCTTCACAGGGCTCAGTGTCATATAGGATTCTCTATATAACAAGGCAGATATATCATGGTGCTAAATGCAAGACTCAGCTTTACCTAGACTGTACTGTCATGCTTGATCAGTGCAATACCCTCAAAATAAGGAGACAGTCTCATTCTCACATGTTTGTTTCTGTCTTCTGCTTCTTTTGTAGGCTGAAGGTAGAGTGAAACAAAATAAAGGACTTGCCCTTCAAACCATTGACATACAAAGGTCTGGGACGACTTCCCGTGATTGGAGTCCTTTGAGATCAGCCTCTAAGTGTGGTATTTTTTTAGTTTACTTATTGTTGTGCCTTTTTTCCTGCATGCCAGTGAAGTCCTGCCACTGCTATTGCTTTGCTTTGAAAGAACCAAGAAAGCATTTGGATGGTATATTTTCTTCAGAAAATAATATTACACTGGTTATTGACTCCAAACATGTTAAAGTAGTAAGGACAAATAGTAAAGACTATTATCCAGTGAATTAAGCACAAATAAACTAAAAGAGTATTTGAAAACTCTACAGATCAAAGGATCTCAGAAGACAGAGTTGAGAAGGCCTTGCAGGGTCACCTTACTCATTTCTCCACCTGTGATACGATCAACCTCTTCTCAAAAAGCTGTGGGGACAGAATTTCCCCACTTTTTTCCTAGCAGGCCGTTCCATTACTTCACTACCCTTCTATGAGAGAGCCTTTCCTAGAGTCTAATCAGATTTTCCCTGCCGCAGTTTAAGCCTGCTGCTTTCTGGGTTAGTATCCCTGGAAACAGAGAATGGGTTTGTCCTTCCTATCACATCAGACTTTAACATAGTTGAAGACTGTTAACATGAAGTATTCCTTTCTGTCATCACCTTCCTGCAGTTCTCATTTCTTTATATAACTTGTTGTCCCATGGCCCAGAAGTCTACAAAGATGATCAGAGGGCAGGAGCATCTCCCATATGAGGACAGGCTGAGAGAGTTAGGCTTGTTCAGCCTGGAGAAGAGAAGGCTCGGAGGAGATCTTACAGCAACCATCCAATACCTGAAGGGGGCCTACAAGAAAGCTGGGGAGGGACTGTTTACAAAGGCTTGTAGGGCTAGGGGCAATGGGTATGAACTGGAGAAAGGCAGAGTTGTGGCTGCCCCATCTCTGGAGATGTTCCAGGCCAGGTTGGATGGAGCCTTGGGCAGCCTTATCTGGTGGTGTCCCCGCCCATGGCAGGGGGGTTGGAACTGGATGATCTTTAACATCCCTTCCAACCCAAACTATTCTATTATTCTATGCTATAACTTACGTTTAGACCGATTAACCATGTTACTTTCCTGTGGACTCAGAAATTTGTCAGCATCTTCCTTTAAGTGTAATGCCTAAAGCTGGACACATGACACCACCTGGGGTTTTCCAGTGCTGAGCAGAGTAGGATTCCTTCTTGCATCTCAGTCAGATTCTTGCTTTCTAATTTTTTGTTTTTCCTAGCAAAGTATTTCTTTCATTATTTTGATAACTGAGCAAAAGAAAATCCACGTCCATTTGTTTTCTCCTGAAGGATTATGGAATCTATAATACCCTGTTAAAAATTAGCATGCAATTAAGTTTAATAGCCATACTCTAGTCTCAGAAAAATCTTTGGAAAATTAACTATTGTCTTCAGTGTCATCAAGATTTGGTCCCAAGCAGACGTTAGTTCTTGATGTAATAGATGAATTCTGAAGTCTGTAATTAATTGAGGTACGTGGCAATTTCCAGGTACGTGGCTAACCTTTTATCTGATTCCTCAAGAGGAAACTGAAGTGGGATGTGAGTATGTAGCACACAATAGTGTGCAAGTCTTCTAAGAAATATCTTCCTTCTAGTAAATTAGAATAAGTCTGTTCGAGAGTCAGTCTTTTCTGGTGCGCAAGGAAAGTCATTGCCTTGGATGTATAGGCTGTCCCCTGCAAAGAAGCTTGAGTTTCCCTAACTGTGTAGCCCTTTACTTTGATCATCTTCCATATGTCCAACACAATCCAGCCAATCTGTCATTTGTGACTTAAACCTTGAGTGTTACAAATAAATACAGTGCAACTTCTGGCTAAAGGACAAATCAGAACATTAAGACGATTAAGAGAAAGCAGAGCATCAGTCCAACTACAATAAAGCTAATATCATTCAGTCCACTGTAATTTAAAACAGCTGTCAGCTAGTCCTGGCTTGTGATATAACAGGCCGAATTCTTGGACACTGAGTTATTCTTAGAAATATGCATACAGGCATTGGCAAGTCATGCTGCAAATTGCCTGTTGCCAGTACCCTGTCAGTCGTATGTGCCAACAGATATAAAAGCTATTGTTCTAGCTCATGAAAAATAACTTCAAGTTTTTAATTTCAGATTACTCAAAGACTGTGGGGATATGGGAGTCAATGCATTTTAAACTAAACCTCACACAAATGAGAAATAATTAAGTAAGTGTCGTTCAACTCACCCCAAAGTTAAAGGAGGTTCTACTCACTCATTGTAACAGGCAGTGCGTGACCAAGCAAGGGACAGGAAAAAAAGGGAGAAAAGGACAAAGCTGCATGCCCTTAGAAAGGAAAAAATATCATTGCAAAATAAGTAGGCATCATATTTTCCATAAAAGCTATAATACATGTTATTTTAGGTCTTGTCTGCTGAAATGTACACCTCACCTATTTCATCTACCCCATTTTTCAAAGATCCAGGCAGCTACTGGCATTTCCTGCGTAATATCACTTACAAAAGTGAAAACATAAGTGGAATTTTCACTAAAAATGTTGTTTGATATGAAGAGGACTTACTTCCACATAGCCCATGCTTTCAGCTTCAAGAGCAGAACCATTGCCCTATTGAAACTTTGTACTAGGGGTTGGAATTTATTGAATATACTTTTCCTTTCTTTTGTTCATGGAAATTGCAGCTTTATTCTTTCTCCTTAACTTTGCCCTTCTCTCCTGTTCCTTGATTAAATGTCCATGCTTTCACAGTTTGGTGAATAGTGTAGGTAACTTTGGAAAAAAGAATAACAGGAACATATCTCATCATAATGTTTACAGGACTTGTTGATGAAGTGATGTTGTATACAGGAATATTGCAGTTTTTATTGAGTTTTACATGTAAGGTGGAATGGAAAATTGTGGTGGTTGTTAAAAAATTGTTATTGCATTTTGTGAGTTCAGACCTCTTGCTTATGTTATGTTCCAAAACTGCTCAACTTTATCCCTTCAACAAATGGAAGAACCTAATTGGATTTAGGCGTGCAGCAGAGGGAGCGAAGCTCAGTCAAGAATGTGACACCCAAGTGTATGTGGGGACTCCTGGGAAAATCTAAGGTCAGAAACTTGGGCTGTTGCAGCTTAAGCGCATCCCTGGTAGACAGTGACTGGCCTGTGGTTTCAGTACTGCAGTTTACATGCCTGAGTCCTCATTTGTTGGTAAGTCTAGATCCCAACAGAGTTGTATCAGAAATTCGATGCCAAAGTAAATAAGTGGATTAAAAAATTGTCCTCAGTGTATCTGAAAGTTGTTGTTTTTTTCACACAGGTTTGTAATTATTTCATGCTTTGATGGCTTTGCTGTTTTATGTTCTCAGGGTTGATGAAAACCTTATCTTTTGTTTTATATTTTTTTGATGTAAGTTTCAGTTTGAACACTGACCTTGAACAAAACAAAACTCACTTATTTAATTTCATCTGGTCTTGTCTTCTGTTGCAAATATTTTGGACAGCAATAATTCTGCAAAAGTCATGAGTGAGTTTGTAAGCAGTAGTACTGCCAAGCTTAGGAACAGAATCATCTAGTGGCTAACTCAGAAGCTGGGTGAAAATTAATTAGTTGCTCATGTTGTGTTCATTTATGGGGCTCCAACAAGGCCTTTGGTTTCTTATGAATTACAGTACAACATGCCAGGGGTCAAAAAGGAGCTTATTTTTTCAATAGCAAGAATTATTCTGGACATATATCTCATGACTGAGTGAGATCTCTTGGAGGTAAAACAAATGTTAGCAATAGTTGAATTATTTCTATTTTATAATGTGACTGATAATTAGTAAATGCTCATTTGCACTGCTGCACTAGGGAATCTTCTCCTTCCTAAGTGTCTGCAATAGGTCTCACAGCATGAGACATTTCCTCTATTTTGTAGATGGAAGAAGCTGGGAGGTAGAGAAGTGAAGTGCTCCCACGGGAAGCCTTTGGCAAAGCCAAATAACAAGAGTCCTGATTCACAGTCTGCACGACGGTTGCTTGATTACATTTCCCTTTCTTTCTTTCTTTCCTTGTTTAGTCGTGAATTGTGATAGTGGATAATCCCAATTTATATTGCAGATGGCAACATTCAAATCTCATTAAAATCTTAATCTAGTGAACCTCTCATTTTTGTCAACCTTAAAATACCCTTTTCCAGAGATTTAACTGAAAAATAAGGAAGTAGAGTATCCGGAATCTGGTCTACTAGTTTTATATTCTGAGTTTATTTAAGAGTAACCTGGGTTTAAATTCTTTTAATTTATTTTGAGGGTTTTTTTGGCATGATTCTTCTTCCCGACTTTGCTTTCTTTCTCCATTTTTCATAAGGAAACAACATAACCACAGCATGGAGTGGCTCTATGGAATGGTAATTACCAGCACCAATCAAACAAGTTGCTATTTCGTCCTTATAGTTCTTTTTGGGGTATTGATAAGGATAAATTTGGGTTGGTTGGATGTCTGAAAAGCAAAATGAACAAACTAACTGGCTGAACCAGAGCTGTGGGGTAAAGTAGGGTGAAAAAGGAGAAGGGACACTGAAATTTCCGTTAAGCAGGGAACACCCTGAAAAAAGTGACCATCCATTTGCCTTCTGATTTTTCTTCTTGAATTTATAACTTTATGAAGAGAACAGGGGACATTTACGTTTACCGGGCCAAAACTCTTACTACTGTGGTGAAAGAGATTTTTGCAAGAAGCCCTTCAGACTAGGGTAGCAGTTTGTATGGAGGAGCATTTCCGTGCATGCATCTGGTTGGTGATGGAAACATCCCTCCTTCTTGCAGCCGCGTGTTTTAATTGCAATAGGAATGACTCAGATTAGACAGCAGACACTACTGTCCAAAGGCCAGGAGACCATGACATGGGAATAGGTCGCCTGGGGGTGTTGTGGAATCATGTCTGGAGGATTTTTGAGCTGTTAGACAAATGTCTGTCAGGAGTGACAGTAAGCCTAGCTGATTCTGCCCTGGGGCAGAGGGATGGACTAGCTGACCTCTCAAGGTCCTTTCCAGCCCACGTGGCTGTGATTGAAGGAAAGGTCCGATTACTTGCTATGGGGTGACAGAGCAAGTTGACAGCAGAGGAAACGCATGATGAATGACAGCTTATCTAGTTCCCTTACTGTTTTCTCTGCTTGCAGGCTTTTTGGTATTGTGTGATGATACATTGTATTGTAGGGCTTTATTCAGCCACTCTATTTCTCTTTGTCTTACACAATTAAAGAGAAGTTGCTGCCTTTATTCTTTGATAGTTTTTGTAATGTTTCGCTTTCTGTCCTATGCATCTTCCACTGTAGCTGATGTATCATTAATTTTGAAACTTTATTCCTTAAGCCTATTACTTGGGGGGGGTGGGGGGTGGTACAGAAATGCATAAATTTGTAGCAGTTAATTAGCAACCCTGAAAACTTTAATAACTTTTCAAATCCAAATAATAACCAGTAGAATTAATTTTAAAACATTTGGTTTATTTCTCTGATGTTACTAGTAGACTGGAAAAAAGGCATCCAAAAAACAGACTTAACTCTACGACTGTCCTTAGAATATCTCTGAAATGTCATGAGCTTTAGAAAGAGAGATCTCTGTCTTAAAAGAAACATTTTTCAAGCATTTGGAAGATGTCATAAACTGTTTTATGCAGAGAGAAAAATGGAACATCTGTGCCATTCATATTTATTTTCCCAACATAACTTACCAGAAAATAAAAAAGAAGGGGGAGGGTTTATTTTGCAATTTCTCTGCAGCTGTTTGTGTGACTGTCCAGGGCTGCCAAAAAAAGAAACTAAAAGAAACAATCAAATAACTTCTAAGATTTAAACAAAATGGACAAAATAATTTAGAAAGAAGAAGCCAGCATTTGTTTTCCAATGTCTTGTGTGATTTATCAGAGTGACTGCACATGCCAATGTCTGTAGCACTCTCCCATGCAGTGTGGAAAGCAGTTCTGAGGAAGGTCTCCAAAGAGTGGGCTATGTGACCTTGGGCCTGTGGATTCATTTCTGATATTCCCACATGAAAGGGTATTGTCAGCTTAGTCCTCCATATGCTGCCCTAGCCCTCACACCTGTGATAACTCTGTTATAAGACTGTGGCAATGCAGTGCCCCCCTTGAAGACTGCTCATCCCTTTTGATGTTAACTGAAAGGAATCACTGAATTATTCAGCAATGAGATCATCAGGGCTGATCTCGTTGCGCTTGGCAATTATATGTGCTGTCCCTGGGAAAGTCCTGCTTGCACAATGGCCTGATTTCAACTTGATGGCTCCTATGTCCACTTACAAGTTGTCTTGCTGAGGCCCCAAAGGAACTCTTACTATTAGCTCTGTAGCAAGCTGTGGCTTTCAGGCTGGCGCTGGACCACGGGCCTTTGTATGGAGTAAGAGACTCTGTCTTCTTCTCAGTGGGCATGGATAGGTGGGATGATGGCTGGTGTGAATCCCACCCTCAAGCCATAGCTGGCTGGACAGAAAGTGGTCCCCAGCACCAGCTCCTTCTCTGGTGGCTAGATGGTGCTCTTGCATACGGTGGGAGTGTGAAGACGGTTAGTCAGAAAAAGAACAGGAGTTGGAGGCCTGAATGGGCATGTCTCTAACACATCTGTAACTTTACACCTATTTTCTTTCAAGGTAAGGGCAATAGCAGCATTTGCATGATATAGAGAGTAGCTGTTAGCTCTGCTTCTACATCTTGCCTAATTAATCTTGCTAACACTTCAGGATCTGGTTTTGCATGATGACATTCTTGACATCTGATATAGGTAGCTTTTGTAGAATGAATCATAATTTACACTTGCGTAAAATCAAAGGATAAATGCAAATGTCTTGAGAAAGGGAAGAACAACTCCTCAGAGGTAAATGAGGAAGGACTAAGGGAGACGGTCACTGTAAAAGTCTAAAACCTGAAATTGGCAAGAAGAAGCAGCAAAAGAAACTTTCTTAGTCCAAACTAGAGATTTTCAAAAAAAGAGAAAGAATGAGGTGACAAGACTGGAAACTGAGAAGACAAATTGGGAGAAACTGATTCTGCTGTGACTGAAGAAAAGAGCTGAGGTAACATCAGTGATTAAAAAACTGTAATGGGTAGTAGGGGAGAAAGTGAGGTAACAGGAGTTATTTTAAATTACTCAGAAATGGTAGGAATTAGTGGAAATGTGGAGACCAGATGCAGCTGTACTGCAAAGTAATGCTCATAAAAATGACTTCTTGGTGCGTTAAGGCACCATTCAGTACTCTAGCTGGCAAGGACATAATGGATTGAGGCCTCTCCCCCAGGTAGGTCTCTGCCTGAAATGGCCCAGTAAGATGTATTTTATTAGAAAACACTATGTTTCTAAGGCTGACATCCTGAGGGTGAGACTTTATGTACTTACTTTTCTAGGGGCATAAGGGAGGCTTAAAGTGGAAAGTAAATTAAGACTTAGGATTCCGTTTTGTTGATTTCAGTGAAGAGCTTCGGTTAAAAACAGTTTGTGAGAAATTTCTAGAATCTCTTTTTGGTTTTAGATATAATGGTAGTTTAGGGACAGGCAGTGGTGTACACAAGCCAGCAGTCAGGGACCATATGTATGAAGTACAATCACTGTCTGCATGAACTGCGCCTGGCATGGGGCAACACAGAAAATAGGCAGCAATGTCCGTGAGGTGACCAGGCTTCCTACATTTGGAGGCAGATGAAAGCTGGTGAGAAAAGAACTACCCATTTTCTTTCCCTATGTCATGCTGAGCATTGCAAGAGAGTTGGAGGGCACTAGGAGAGGTGGCATTTGCACCATCATGCATAGGTCACTACTGTGATCCCTCCTTGTTGAGTGAAGAGCAAAAGAGGGCAAAAGGCTGTGGCTCCAAGCCACTGCTCACTGCGTGGTCTCTCCTTGGATGCTGCAGCACTGAAGGCTCTGGGCAAAGCCACACCATAGTCCCAGCTACGCCAGCTTGTTTGCTCTTTATTCTCATGCAGTTTTCAAATAGATTAAGAGTCACATCAGCTGATGTCCTTTGCAGGGCTGCTAGTGCTTTGCTTTTTTGCTTGGCAACCTGCTTGTTTGAACAAAAAATGTTAAATAAAAAAATGCAGTTTTCTTTTATGAAGGGGCAAATAATAGGCCCTCGATATTTATGAGCGATTAAGAGACTATGCACTGTATTGTAAGGACAGCAATAGCATGCAATATTTTACAGTACAAGGCAAAACCAAGGCCTTAGACTTATAGCTGGGGCTGCAAAATGTATGTGGCCCTGTGGGCTCATGAAGAAGTCCGCTGGCTCCAGTAGGTCTCTGAATGGCTGCTGGATACCTGACCTGTGGACACTACACAGCTGGGGCCCAAATACACCCAGGCCTAACCATGGCCTCTGCCTGGCTGCCCACCCATAGGTGCCAGAGGGCATGGGGGATAAATATTCAAAGAAGGCAGATTGACAGAACAGGCAGCTTCCTGTGCTAGCAGCCTGCTGCTCTGGCGATGAGGAAGGCTACACAGTGACGTACATCGTTCCCTTCACAGAATCACAGAATAACCAGCTTGGAAGAGACCCACCGGCTCATCGAGTCCAACCATTCCTGTCAAACACTAAATCATGCCCCTCAGCACCTCGTCCACCCGTGCCTTAACCACCTCCAGGGAAGGTGGCTCAACCACCTCCCTGGGTAGCCTATGCCAGTGCCCAATGACCCTTGCCGTGAAAAATTTTTTCCTGATGTCCAGCCTAAATCTCCCCTGGCAGAGCTTGAGGCCATTCCCTCTTGTCCTGTCCCCTGTCACTTGGGAGAAGAGGCCAGCTCCCTCCTTTCTACAACCTCCTTTCAGGTAGTTATAGAGAGCAATGAGGTCTCCTCTCAGCCTCCTCTTCTCTGGGCTGAACAACCCCAGCTCTCTCAGCCGCTCCTCATAAGGCCTGTTCTCCAGCCCCTTCACCAGCTTTGTTGCTCTTCTCTGGACTCGCTCCAGAGCCTCAACATCCTTCTTGTGGTGAGGGGCCCAGAACTGAACACAGGATTCGAGGTGCGGTCTCACCAGTGCCGAGTACAGAGGGAGAAGAATCTCCCTGGACCTTCTGGTCACACCATTTCTGATACAGGCCAAGATGCCATTGGCCTTCTTGGCCACCTGGGCACACTGCTGGCTCATGTTCAGTCACTGTCAACCAACACAGATGACACCAAGCTGGGTGGAAGTGTCGATCTGCTGGAGGGTCGGGAGGCTCTGCAAAGGGACACGAACAGGCTGGACTGCTGGGCTGAGACCAACAGCATGAGGTTTAACAAGGCCAAATGCCGGGTCCTGCACTTGGGGCACAACAACCCTGTGCAGCTACAGACTAGGAGAAGCCTGGCTGGAAAGCTGCCTGGAGGAGAAGGACCTGGGGGTGTTGGTTGACAGCGACTGAACATGAGCCAGCAGTGTGCCCAGGTGGCCAAGAAGGCAAATGGGAAGAATAAATAGCCTTAATCACACCTAGGCTTGTGTCTGCCATCCACACCCATCTCTTAAAGCAATATCAGCAGTTCATTCAATCTTTCACAGAAAACGGTAATTTGCATATCTGTTTTCTGAACCAGAATCCCACTGAGGATGGTCAGTAGAGTCCTGTGGGGGCACATGCTCTGTGGAAAGGGGAGTTGGATGGGCTTGGTGCCCACACAAGACCGGCAGTGCTGATAGGCCAGCCCTACTCCTCAGCCTTAAAATTCCACTTAATTTCTCTGATCGAATCTTGAAAACAAACCCAACTAGAGGTTTTAATGTCGTCGTCATCCAGCCGGCAAGTTGTTTAGTTTTCAGAAATGATTGCTGTGTGGAAGGCAGAGATTAGGTCCTGGCAGCCAGCCCTCCCAGTCCTTCTGACACAAAAATGCTGTTATCAGTGCTTTTAAGAAGGCTAATTGATCACTTGTTAACAGCGGCCCTGACCATCAAGGTCTGGGAGGGGCAAACTTGTTAAAATGATGGCTGCTGTTTGATTTTTTAAAATTTTGGGTAGATAAAGCCAATTTGCCTGTGACACAGTGCCTGACTTTGCATTGTTTTGAGAAGTACCGAGGGATTATTGGTGACCTCCAGAGGTCAGACTGTAGTGGGTTTTCCATGTCCTCTGACAGGGACAAACCTCATTAACACTCAGTCCAGGCAGCATCTACCAGGATGTTAAATTAATGATGATATGGAGGCAAGAGTACTATTTGCAGGAGCACTGTCATTTCCTCTGGTTTGTAGCACATTCTTTGCCGTCTCCTTCACAACCATTTTAGTTTGCAATAGCAGAAATGTCCTAGCATGAAGTGTGTCCTGCACACAAGCAAAACAGGTAGCAGGATCTGCAGAAGCTTTTTTTAATGCTGGGTTTTCACCCTTGTTCTGTCTTTTAATGTAATTTAAAGAGATTAACAGCTAAAGGATTGCAATAGGCTGTGAAGTTTCCTTTTGCTCCTCTCCCCTCACCCCTTCTAATTATCTGAATTGTCAAGTCTGGGATCCATCAGTTTGACAGAAGTGATGCTCAGAGAAGAGAGATTTAACAACTTGCTTATGTTCAGTTCTCCAGACATAATCAAAGGTTTGACCCAAAACAGTGGTCCTTTAAGCTGAAAGCAGTGACTTGAAAACAAATAGAAAATAAGATCTGTAAACTGACCTAAATACCTCCTCTTGACTCCTGGGTCATCCCACCAGTCTCCAGGTGCCATGGCTGTTTACATTAGGCTTGCAAAAGATGGAGAGAGCTTGCAGGTCCTTATCTTTGCACCTCCACCAGTGCTTGGCCTAGTCCAACCTCTGTTCTTCAGGACAGAGAAAGGAGAGTGATTAATAACACTAGCAGCTGATTGAAGCTTTTGTGCCTGTGTGAAAAAGTATCTGAAATTCACTAAAAGTTTGACAGGATTAACCTTAGATGAATCTTCTGAGATGGCCAAATAGCCCCTTCCCTGCAGTAGCTACTGTCAGCTGTATGTAGAGGTTGAATTCTATGCTAGATAAGGGAGGGGGCATGGCTGAATATGCAAAGGTCTGTCCTGTGTTTTCAGGAGATGGTGACAAGTGCACAATTTGGGGTCAGTGGCCTTCCTTCTCAGCTGCTGCTCGCTACATAGGTTTGAAGCAACAGAAACATTTCTGCCTCCAAAAGCTCAATGAAGTCTAAATCAAAAAGGAAATTCACTTGCACAATTAGTGAAAGGATAAAAGACTCATCTATGGAGCAGGAAAATACAGTTAAATCAGTTACTATATAGATCAGGGGAGAGAAGGGGGAGTGTAACTGTTGTTGGGGACAGCAATATGCACTGGGATGTGGGCAGGAGGAAGACAGAGGTGAGATGTGAGTGGGAGCTGGAGACAGGAGGCGAGAAGGAGAAGAGGTAGAGTAAAAAGAAACCAGGCGTAGGTTGATCAGATATAGAAAAGGCATCTGTGGGTCTTTTTCTCTACAGGCCTGTCCACTGGAGAAGGGTCTCTGCGGTTTCCTGCTACTTGGTGGCAAAGGGCAGTGTAATAAGTCTGACTACTCCCCACCTGATGACTCACTTAAAGGTCAGAGTGATTCTACCTCAAAATGTAATAGGGCTGAAAGGTTATCTGGACCATGCCGCTCTTGCTCTGGCTGGAAGTTGTTGGTATGCCTGCTTTTTCAGATAGTGGTTTTAAAAGCTCAGTTAAATGCACACCAAAAATAAATTAGGAGAATGCCATGTTTGCGAAGCCATCCTCTTGCAGATTAGCAAATACCAATATTACTGATTTGCAGCCTGAGTGCAGATCTTGGGGAAGCATTCTGATGCCATTCTGCACCTTACAAGAGTGTAGGAGTGTTGAGGAGCTTTTGTGTATTGTTAAAAATTTCTTGATTGCTAATCCAAGGCCGTGGCCAGAAACACAAGCCACCTCCCAAAATGCTTTAAAGCTAGTTCCATTTACATGGTGTAGAAGGGCACACTAACGATATTAATCAAGAGAATAAGCAAGTGTACTTCTGTCTGTCAGGCTGATAGTGCATATCATGTCTCTCACAGTGGTACATAAACAGTCCTGCATGGAGACCTGGGCTTCTTTTTCAGTAGGGGATTTCCCACCAGAGCTCAGCAAGAATGTGTGTCCTCATCATGCTCTTCTTGGACAAGGACTGGCAAGAACAGTTGCTAGCAAGCTTGGACAGTTTTGTTAGGGGCATGTATTTGTGCCTCTCCTCTTAAAAAAAGAAAAACATTACAGCAACGTGTGGGAAAAAAGTTGCAATTATCTGTCAAACTTGTACAGACATTAGAGGCTATAGCAACGAACTAAGAACTACATTATATTCCTGCACCATGTCCCAGCTTGATCTGTTCTGTGTGCCTGGTCTCACTAAAAACTGTGTGCCTCCGTCAGATGTCATAACAGCTTCTGCCTTCCAAGATTTCTAGGTAATCATTACTGCAGTTGTGAGACTGAATCTCTTGCAGATCCACAGTAAAGCTTAACAGTATCCCCTTTTTCCTGTCTCTCTGAAAGGTTAAGACCACATTTCTGGACTGTGGAGAGAGCAGAGGCTGAAGGGCTGTCACCCTTGTGAGACACTGAAATGTCCTGCCATATGCTAAAGTCAATATTAGGGTACATCACTCCCAGAGAGGTGAGCTTTTGCCAGTAATAACCCACTCAAAAGTAAAGGCTGAATTATAAGCAGATCTGTTCCTGAGTGTCAAATATCTGGGGCATATGAAAAGTCAGACTTAACAATGAAGAGTGTTTAATAAGATAAGCATGCTTGTAAAGACAGATATACGATGAAATCTTCCATTGAAACTGCAGGCTGTTTCAAGATATAGTAACTGCCTCCTTGCTGCTTGAAGACTGGTTGCAAATTACCTTATTAGTTCATCATCTTAGATGCAGATATTAAATGGACCAAAGACAAAGAGAGATGCAGCTATCTCTAGTGACCAGGAGACATCCCATTCATTAACATAACATTAAGAGTACTTTCTTTGGTGAACATATGTTCATTATTGCCTATAAACTGATTTCTGTGAGCTTCATGACAAGTGTTGGTAGTTGAACTCTTTTGAGAAGCTCATAAATCAGTGAGTGCTGTATTATACGTGTCCTAATTCAGCTCTTACCATGCTTCCTCCAGGCTCATAATTAAGCTCTCAGAAAGACTGGTTCTTCCTTCCAGAGTCATGTACTTAGAATTTTGTTTAGCATGTACAAACAGTTCAGCCTCATGGCTTTTTAACATTTTGGGAAGGGTTATTTACAGCTCACCAAACAGGGCAAATGTTTCTCTGCCTGAAAGCTGTATGCATTTGTATGCATTTATTTATTTTCTTTAAAGAAGCATGCTTGCAATCAACTTAATGGTGGATGATTGTGAACAGCACAGCACCTTCTCTACATATGCATAAAAGCCAAGCTCAAATCTGCTAGTGCAGCTTCTTTGCCCTGATATTAGAGTGAGTAACGGTAGATGGAAAATGAAAAGACCTGTACATGACTACAGATGGGGCTTGAGGACTCATTCTGCATCCTGGCATAAACTTTTTATGAGGCAATAAGCAAGTCAGTCCAGCCCAGCACAACTCTTAACCATCTGCCTCTCTCTTGCTTGAGCTTTCCTGAGCAAGACAACCTGCTTAGCACAAGTGGCCCCTGTACCTCTTGAATGAATAAAGCTGCTGCTCTCATCCTTCTGATAACAGGTGATGAGTTTGTAGATAAAGAGGAAGATAGGGCTGGAGGCAGAGGGAGATGCTGCAAACTTCTAGCTCCTTGTTCAACTACTTCAGCCACTCAAGGAGTTGTCTCAGCATTCCAGAAGAAGGAACACATTTTGTTCTCTTTTTTATATTCTTCATTTTACAGTAATGAAATTATGCTTCCTACCTCAGGGTATCATGAAGGGGCTATTTGCAGGTAACTTCACACAGACTTCCTTCAAACTAACCTCTCATCATGGATTTCTTTGCAGAAAGCAGTCTTCTGTTGCACTGAGGACAATTATCTGTTCAGTGGGACTACTTAGAGCAGAGAGTGGAAAGCTCTGCTATCCTTGTACAGTCTGCTACTCAGGGATAACGTAAGTAGGGATGTTGTTGGGTTTAAAACATGAAAGGATAACTATAACTGAGACACTGATATAAACAGGCAACACTTCTGAAGAGGTAACAGAAAGACAAAAGTTAGTCAACGGAGTCAATTTAGGAATATTCACATTAGACTTAGGAAGAAGTTATGACTGAAAATGAGGAATAGTGAAGGATGCAGCTGGCAGGTAAAAGTAGTCCTGGTACAATGATCAGGACAGCTCTATCAGATGATTAGTTGTGGATCAGAGTAGGGTACTCTGCTGTACCAGCAAGGATATAACGTGATGTCTTGAGCAAGACTGGAGATGGAAGAAATCATCTGTGTGAAGAGATCTCCTCTGATCCAAAAAGTCCCTTCTGAGTCTGAAAGGCTTTGCTGGACAAAGCCACAGGTTCATTTGGTGAAAAGGTGGAAAAAACACTAACGCATCAAGGGAGATTTAGATTGGATCTAGAACAGGGTCTATGAAGAAGCAGCTGGAAGTATTTAAAAATAATCCTAGCAGGACACCTCATGAACAGAGAGCTTAACTCTACACTTCATCCTCATGGGAGATTCAGGTGGAACTTTCATGACTGAAGAGTCCAATTTTGACCCACTTTCTGGTGTTTCTTTAAACTTTAAACATCTTTAAACTCTGAATTTATACAACTTATGGCACTGTAAGTAAGCATTGCAACTGGCATGTCAAACACTTCTCATATTCTCTCAGATAGGGCCTCGTGCTCAGCTACTGCAGCTCTGCAGCTACTGCATCTCCTCTTTAGAAGTAGGACAGCTGGAAAAGTGGCCTGTGGAGTTTCATAAGGTTTATCATGGAGGTCAGATGGCAGGTTCTCAGTACATTCTTTAGGCCTACTGACTGAAAGGTCTTTGTTGTCAGAACAGCTAAACGGAGAAATAGGGAGTGACAACAATACGTTTTAGTTCCTCTGGTGAAGTGACATGTGGAGAACATTAATGAGAGCTTTTTGAAGCATATCCCCCTACCTTGTTTCAGCTTCAAGTGGTTACAGCTGCAATTACTTGGGAGAAAACCAGTTAGGCAGCACATCAAAATTTTCCCCGACTTTCTTAAGAGACCTCCATAAAGATAATTCTGTCTTCCCAGTTTTTTCCACTGCTCTTATCCGTCTAGACATGGCTGCATACCCTCTCCAGCTGAAGAGCTTACACACAGTGGCCTGTCCTCAAGCCCTGCAAGGTTTTCAGAGGCCTGCTGAGAGAGGACTTATGATTGCTTGTGCTCACACCTACCAGCGCATAGTTAGGTTTAAAAAACTGCAGAAACAAGCGTCCTCCTTGCTCCCGGGACAGTGCATGAACATGGTGACATTTGCAGAGAGTGAAAAATTTGACAGAGCCCAGCTGAGTTACTGCAGACTTCTCACAAACGTCACTGAGATCAGCATCTCCTTCTCAACTGATAGTCTGTTGTGCTTTGCCTTACTTATCATCTTAAGTTATCTGTGCACACAACTGATGAGAACACTCAAAGAGCCTGTTTTACAAACTGATAGCGTATCTCAGAGGAAGCACTTGCAAAATGTCAGTATCCCATTAGAGATCCTGGGATAAACAGTTCCAGTAAAACAAATATATGCCCCCTTGGCATCAAGCAAGCCTGGGTTTTGCCTATTAACTTCCTTAAGTGCCATGATAGATTTCAAGTTGAATTCTAGATTTTGTTCTTGTAGTGCTTCAGCCAGGAAGTTGTGTTTTGAGGGTCTTGCAGATGCCAAAAGGAGAAGTCTGCCAGTAACACAAAGCAGGTAGACAGTGGCTGTCTGCATTTCCTAGGTAAGACTGAAGAGGACAGTCTGTGACTCATTCAAAGCTGGCAGATCTAAGTTGTCTTACTCACAGGGAAGAAATAATCCTAAATTGAGTGTCTTTATGTAGGAAACCCAGCCCACTTTATTTAGCTGTCAAAAGCTTTCACAGTCATCCTTGAGTGTGAACCACAAGAGCGGTTTAGTGTCTATCAGTTGGTTAGTCAGAGGAAACGGGGTGCATTTTAGAGATTCCATTGTCCTTTCATTCCTGCGTTTATTTGTCTTCCTCCACAGAGCCCTGAAAGTGATGGATAGTTTGTTGACTTCTGAACCTGGAGATAGCTGGGTTGTGATGAGTTGTGTCTCATGTTGGAGGAAAAACATGTAAAGGGGAGCAGAAAAGATTTCAAAGATATTGTGTAGTGGAGGATGGCAGCAGGACATTAATTATGTGTAATTGAATAATAACAGATAGATAGGCTTTTTATTCTATTTTTTTTGGAAGTTGAGCTCTTGATGTGAATGAATAGCTGCTGCAGAACGATTGCAACCCACGTATCCAACTAGGGTTTTACAGTCCTTGTACAAAGATATTTAAAAAGATTAACACAGCTTTGGTAGAATACATTAGTATGCTGAGATAACAAGGCTCTTTGGAAAGCTTTGGAAACTTCTTCCCACCCCCTCTCAAATTAACTCCAAATTCTTATTTATTATTACTTGGAGAGCAGATTAAGTGCACACTGTGCATTATAACAAAGCCATGGCCCCTGCCCTGAAGATTTTACAAGTCTGAGGTCTTGATCTAATACCTATTTAAATCTGTGGGAGTCTGTGCCTTGACTTCAGTGTGGGTTGGATCAGATGCTTGTACAGCATTTCATGAGACTTAGCAACAATTCCTGTTACACTCTAGTACACTCAGCTAGCTCATGGCAAATTCATAGCTAAGCAGTTTCCTGGAACAGTCCTGCTAACTAAGATGTGAATGCTCACTCCTTGAGTGAGTGAGCACTTACTAACCTGAGCAAATGCAGCCTTGAGGGGTGGAAGAACAGAGGATGGAATGATGAGAGTAACTGTGCTGTTTTGCTACTTTTTTTTTTTTTTTAGCACCAGGAACAGTGTGCATGTATGATAAATTAGACTAAAATTCCTTACCTGTGCTTGCTGCTTGAGCATGAGTTATGCAGCTACCCCCTGCATGGAAATATCTGAGGGCGAGATCCCATCCACCTTCTGCACCAGCCACCTTCCAAGGGAAAGCTATGTGAACACAGTCTTCACCCTAATGTATCTAGCTACTTTGACTCACTCCAGCCTAACAGGGTGGGGAGAATTTACACCCCCTTTTCTGCTACCACAGCACCAGCTTTTTAAGCATTCAGCCTGTCGCAGATGCTTGTTTGTGCTTGTTTGGAAAGGTTGCTTGTGTATAGTTCTGCTTCAATGCAAATCTTTAAGCCTCAGTGCAGCAAAGTAATTAAGTATATGCTTGACTTTAAGTCCATGAATGATCTCTGTATCTGCATCTTTGTACTCAGAACAAAACCTCTTAAATAAAGGAATAACTTGAATGCCAGCAGCCCAGCTGTTTTTGAACAGCCCTACAATGAGAAACCCAAGAGCATTTGCACTGGTAGAAACAAAAGTTGGATAAGAAGATTGGTTCACTGTCTGGCTTCTGGAGACATTTTATAAATAGCTGTGAGAAAAACACAGGAGGGTTTTTTTATTATTATTATTAGTTGATAAAACATGTTGACAGAGTCCTTTTCAGGATTGTAACTTGGGGGCAGCATGTCTTTTTGGACAGCAGACACATGGCAAACAGTTTATTAGCTGAAGAAAGCCAGATGCTCTGTGTCCTTGGCAGGCGATTTGTAAGATTAAGGAAAATCGAGCTAGTGACTAGAGTGTGGTAAATAAGTAAAATAAATAACTAAAACATCCATGCTGCCCACAAGAAGCTCTTCTATCCTTTTCAGCAGGACAGCTGGTATACAGCTACTTTTCTCTGCAGTGTGTGGCTGACAAGGAAGAGCAGGCCACCTGAGGGGAGAAGTGTTTCTTGTACTGCTTTCCTGGTGCACAGTACTGCTGTGTGAATGAGCTCAGATGCCTCCACGGGCCCTTGCAGCATGTCCCAGGGAAGACTTACAGGCACAGTGCTGAGCAGCTGAGGGGGTGAAAGATGCACATGAAAGTTGCCTAGCCTGAATATGAAGGTGTTATGTGGCAAGCAGGTCACTTCTGGCAAACCTCTGATGGATAATAACCAGGAGATCTGGAACTAGAAAACAGGAAATACAGTATGTCTTCTACATGTAGGACTGATTAGTAGCTGGCACAGACCAGCGTCATGCCATTGCAAGAAGAGACTTTGTATAGACTAACACCAGCTGAACACCAGAATTGCCAATAAAATAAAGTAGTTCTGTGCATAAACAGAATATTAGAGAAGGAAAAAACAGAGATGACAAAGTTTGTGTTGTTTATCCTTTACACAGCTGGTCTTTTCTTAATTTTTCTTCAGCAGATGTTCAGACCAGCACGGCTTAGAGATCAAGATATTATACTGCTTTCAAGAGGTATCAGGGAGGGGGCAGGAGTGCTATAATATATCTCCTGGGCCATTAGACTTTATAAACCAATGAGCTAGAGAGACCACGCAGTTGATTTTTGAATGCCTGTCTGAAGTCTCTGAATTGCATATGCTCTTACCCCTACCATGCCTCTTGGTATAATGGTACCTTTACTTTGAGTAGACTTTCTCCCCAAGTGAAATATGAGCCTACTTCAAATATCATTAGTCCCTCTATTACCCATCTCTAAGGAAAGGGGAACATGGAGAGAGAATACACCACTTTCTATCCTCTCCTATACAGGCTCTATAGGTGACCATATCTGAACATCTTCCAGTAATGCACTGCCATGACAATGTCTGTTCCTTATTGTCATTCTCTTTCCTTCACCCTCATAAAAGACTTGTAGGAGCACAGGCAATGTCATGTGAACTGAGAGGACTCCAGGTAAACCGTCCCTTATCAAGGGGGCTACATTAATTCATACTAGGCTTCTTACACTCTTGTGCTAGTGCAAGGCAGCAGCAAAGAGAAATTAATTGCTTTAGTTTCATCACAGAAGGGTAGACCAGAAATGGATTTTTAAATTATTTTAGTTATTCAATTAACATGAGGGGGACCTTGAAAATGGAAAGATTTTTTTATTTAAACAATGAATTCTCTTCCCTGGCAAGCCAGATAAAGCCAGCTGGGACAAAAGAGAGAGCATGACACGTGGACAATGTGTTACATGGTGAGCAATAGAGTTGCTTCATGCTGCCTAAATATCCCTGCAAGACAGGAATTTGGAAAAAAAGGTTAGGAGCAATTCCAATGTGATTTGAGCCTCTTTCTTAGGAAGCTCAGGCTCCCTCCTCCTCCCCAGGTAAGAGAACTGATATGACATCCTCTGGTGTGTGGGTGGAGGCCTTCCTGTACCTCTTCTGGTCTGGGAGGGTCAGTGTGTGACCTCTTGTGACTGAGGATAACAGCAGATGAGTGAAAGCAATGAACGCTATGAATGTGTGGGAGGGAGAAGGCGGTCTGGTGGATAAAGCTCTTGGAAGGCCATGAATTTTTTGGAAGTTCTATTTTTAATGACTGTAATAGTCTATTAATATTCAGTGGAGATATATTTAGGACATCAATTCTATTTTGAGATTGTTTTTGTCTGAATATGGTTTGGACTACAAACCAGCACTTTGGCAAACTGGCACTTTTGTGCAGTATGGGAGAGCAGTTCTTGGCCAGACCTAATGGAATTAGAGTTAGTGTTGACTGGACATACTCACCCTGTCAAGTTCTAACTGGGCTTTTGGTGGAATTTTGGTGAGGCTGACACCATTTTGTCTGAGGCTCAAGTGCTTTCAGTTCCTGGAACCTAAGACAAGGGATTATGTAGCATCAGATAAAAGAATACAGATAGTCAGACATTGGGATTTTGAAGTATGTTTATTATGATGCTTTAAAAATTGTGTGTGCTGTTTTGTATTTTTCTCTGAGTTGTCAAAGTCTAATCTGTTGTGGGCAATATTTTCTTTGAAATGTTTCCCTATAAAACCATCCTGCATAATCATATACCAGAATATTTATTCCTAAGGGTGGCTTTCATCACACACGAAAGAATTTAATAATGACACTTGGATGGAGTAGTGTTATTTATGGAGGAAAAAGTCGTGTTCTGTGCCTGCATCAGCGGTGGGTGCCTGCAGCCTTGGGTAGCACAACATGGATTGCTGTGCTGCCAGTAGATAGGGGAATGTGCCTGACAGCCAGCCCTGCTGCTGTTACCATTACTGCAGCACTGGGATCTCGTGCTCCTCCTTTCAGGCTTTGTTATTCATAATACTCTGTAAATAAAACTGCTGCCTTTTCCTTCTGATAAGTACTGAGGGAACCAGTGCAAGTTAACATGAATGGGGGAGTGAGTGGGAGTACTGTTGATGTTTACTGGTATCCTCCCGTCTTCTTTTATACAAGGGAGAAATTGGTGGCTGGTTTTTGTTTTTATTTCTGGAAAGTGATTGGTTTTAATCCCAAGTCTTTCTCCCTTTCCATTCAGCTCCTACATTGCTTGCCAAGTTTTGCTTTCAGACACTCTGGAAAAGCCCTCACAGCAGCAGGAAAACTGCAGCTATGCCAGCCGCGCTATGCCTCGTACTCAGCTGTGAGCTCTTTCCCCCCATCCCACTCTGCTGAGCGCTCCCTGGCTCTGCAAAGAAAAACAATGTCTTTACTTCTCTCTCTCTCTCTCTCTCCATCTCTTTGTACCTAATATTTTCTCATTTTGGGAAATGTAACTAACACTCTGATTTCATTTCCTTGTGGCATGGGCCTTTAAATTGAACTTTAGCCTTTTTATTTGACTGTTCCAGGCAAGTAAATTTATAGCACAGTATATCTTACACAAACAGCCTTGTAGAGACACACCATCTCTTTCTTCCTGATTATTTATTTTAATTACTTTTTTTTAAGGAAATAAGCAAATGAATCAAAGGAAGTATTATGCAGATTCATCTTTAAGTTGATGTATGAAGAAGAAAAAAATAGCTTAGTCTCAAAAAAAAGAAAAGATAGAATGTACAGCCTTCAAGAAGTCCTATATATGTCTGTTGTGATGTGATGAGGGCAGAACAGCAGGTCTTTAGGAAACAAAAATAGCAATGTAGTGTTTTGTGTTGACTGGGCATTGCCAAGCCCAGATTAAATGTCGTAAATGGAGAAGGCCAGAGGATTTCTTTTTTGTTCCCTATACTTAACAACTGGCACTGCTAGTGGTGCTGGTGGAGCATTTCCACTGGCAGTAAGGAGTCTGGTGGTCATAGTCCGTTTTTGGTTGCAATCCTCTTTTCTTTGCATTTTGAAATTGACTCTCATGACTCCATTGATTCTTCAGTACTAACAGAGGCAAAAATCAATGCATGTATGGTTGGTGGATTAAGCATGGTAAATACTCAATACTCACATGAAGCAGAGTTTTTACAAATTAGCTCTTCTAAGTAGAAATTAGCTTCTAAGGGGAGAATTGATCCTCTTGGTTATCGTCTGTGGGGATGCAAAACCCCATACTTGATCTTCAGCTCTGAACTGGTTCATGTATTTTGGTGTGTGTGTGTTCTATAGTCCTGTGCAATTTATTCATAGCCTAGCCCTAATTTTCCCATTGTTTTACATTTAAATCATGCTCAGAGCTTTCCAATATTCTTGCCTTTCCTCAACTATGTTTATAACTTACCACCTAAAAATGATAAAGGTTTTAGAGTCAGTTTTCATCTCTCCCTCACTGCTGGGTGACCTGATGGAGTATGGTCTTGCCATCACCTTATAAATCAGCTGTTCCAGAGGGGGAAAACAGACTGTGCAGATAATTACTCCAGAAAACTTGAAATGATCTATGCCTGAAACAGCTGGGAAGACTGCTAATATGTAGTAGAAAGTTTTACATAAAAAAAAAGTAGCAAAGGGTTAGTTATGTCCTTCCTCCTCTTCTCAAATGCTCACAGATGCTTTTCAACACGAAAATAACATCTTGGAGCTGTCATGCATCCGCATGTGGCCGCTGACCACTGACAAGCCCTCTGAAGTGTGACAGCCCTTCAGAAAATCAAGACAGAGAAGGGGTTCCCCCTTTTTTCCCCTGCTGTTACAGCTTTTTAAGGTAACCAACCCCATCTGGCCCAAGCCCCATGTGAGTATGGTAGGGCAGAGGTCTCTGCCTGGCACGCCATCCCCATGCCCTGCTTTATTCACTGCCCCACCACTTTGCTTTGAACTTCGATCCTACTTTCTCTTTATTTTCTCAGTGATTGAGTTAAAGACAAGGATTTAAGCTAGTTGGTTTAAATTCAAGCCATATGAGACAGAAGTGATTTTCTTGGACAGGAAAAATAATCTTGGGGAGTTTATAGGACTTACAATTGCTCTGTATTTTCATGGAATATGAACACAATTTGTCTCTCTACTTCTCAATCACAATGTCTTATTGGATCTTATTGGATTAACTTGTTGTTCTTGGAATTTCCATGTACTGGCAGGAGCTCAGCAAGCTTTTTTTCACATTTGGTTAGCCTGGAGATTGCAGCCTTTCTTCTACAATGTGAAATTGCTTACACAGATGATCCCCGCTCATCATTTTCTCCACATTGCATTCAATACAAATCGCTGTCCATACCTCAGTCCTCCTTGGACCCCAGCTGACCTAAGCAGAAACCCTGAACAAACCCAGCACAACTAGCCAGAGGGAAATGGTAGTAATATTCCTGCTATTTGCTTACAAGCAGCAGCTCCACAAAGAACTGGACATTTTGGCAAGTGAGGAACTTGCCAAAGTCGAGAATGGTGTGGTAACGCATGGCTTTGTTTTTTGATTGTTTGTTTTATGAAGAATTAAGTACCTGCGAGAGGTGTCTGAAAAACCTTTCTGGTTTCTAAGTGTCATGGAAGAGATGTATCCACTTATCTTCTTAGAAAATGTCATATCCTTATATTGCCATGCCTAGAGTGAAACATTGGCCCAGTACAGTGTGACTGCAGTATCCTCCTTCCCTCATGCCTGCACAACGGTGTGTCTGTAATCCTTTGCACAGAAGTCATACCCTTATAACACCCAGACATTCATAGTCACATCAGAATCTGAACAGTGGTTTTTTTCCATCAACAGGTGCAGGCTATCAGCCCGAGTTGTGAATAAAAAAAATTAATCAGGCGAAGGCTAAAGAAGTTGCACCTGTCAGCCTGACACACTGTTTATCTTGAAGATTTTACTTCAGAAAGTATAAACAGTAGAATATTTATTTTCCTTCCTGCCATCTATGAGGCCATTCTGCAATTTGAGTGTGCTCATGCACAGCTTTCACGAGCCAGCCTTAATTGCACAGCAATGTGCCATAAAAATGAAGATTAGGCATTATTATCTAGGAACCAATTTTACATTTTTCTCCTCTGACTTGAACTGTTTAAAATATAGGGCACTATCTCATTTTGGCTGCACATAAATATCTCAGTTGTCAAACTGCCCTTACTTAACCAGCCAACTTTTCTTGGTGCTTGAAAATCATAGTGTTTAATTGTGTCAGCTGAGGTGAAAAATGTTATTGGTTCACCACCTGGCTGCACCATATAGTTTAAAAAAAAGTTAAGAAATACAGAATGTGGAATGCAAGGGACTACAAAAATATTTTACCCATTAACCAATGAATATGATGCAAGGACAGAAGAAAAAAAATAAACAGATTGTGTGTTTCTTCATCCAGGTGCATTCTAACTTTCTCCTTACCAGCAGGCTTTGAACCTTCCAAACAGCATGTAATTAAATAGGGTGTGATAAGGGCCCAAGGCATCAGTAAGAAACTTCTGACAGATTTCTATAAGCTTTCAATTAGCCTGTGCCTGCAGAGTCTTGGAATTATGCAATAGTTACTGTAACCTACATGAGCAGAATCAACACGTAAAAAGCCCAGTGGCCCAACATGAAATGCAGTTTTTTAGGGTTCAGTATTTACTGTAATTCTGGTAACCTCATCTGTCTTACAACAGAGGGGGAAGCTGTTCAGTGTAGAACCTCATAGCAACCTGCTTGGGTGGAAGAAAATAAAAAATCACCTACTAAGTTTTAGCACCCACTGAACGCTCTTCATGCTGGACAAAAGTTTTGGCAAGCAGTGCAGACCATCTGCTCCTAGGAATAGGTTCCAAGAAGGTGGTTTTTGGTTTATGGTTTATGGTATTTGAAATCCCTTTTGTGTAACTCTTCTTCAGTGAAGAGTGCAACTCTGGCATTAGCTCTCAGATAGGAATCTCCCAGACATAAAGCTTGGGGGACCAGACAAAAGGGGAACACATTGTCCTATTTCAGCTGTCATTTACGGAAAGTAGATTACCTTCTGTGCGTCATGCACATAGAATGCTATGGTGTTTTTATCAGGAGAAATGTTAATGAGGTTGTTTTCAGTAGCTGAGCTACTTGAAATTTCTCTCCTTTGTCCTGTATAAATGTAACCAGAGGTATAGGATCTAGCAAATTTAAGGTGAAAAAGGACAATTAGATCCATTAACCTCATCTTCTGCATAGTGTAGACTGTGATATTTTATTCAGTAACCCACACTCTTTTTCCAAGGTTTACCTTGAGCAAAACCATTTTTGTGTTCTGACAGAAAGTCCTTTTTTTTTATGTGGGAGGCAAATAGTGAGGTAGACTGAGATAAGTACAACTCGCATTGCCATGGCTGGATGAAGTGCATGCTAATCTTCTTCACCATCTGTTCTGGTAAGGCGGGAACACTGCTGGGTCCTAGGGAAATTTTAAAATGTGGACCAAGAAGGCAGTTATCTGGGGGCAAGGTAAAAAAGGAGAGCGGTGATATGCAATTTTTTGGCCAAGGAAGGTGATTTAAGGAGTAAGCACTGATTTCTGGCCTCCACCAAAAATTTGTACTACAGCCATAAGGCTGCTTGGATCCACAGAACTCACTGTTCCAAGATAAATAGCCTCTGGTCTGCTCATAGGCACTGCTTTACCTAGGGCCAGCAGGGAAATAAGATGTGGAAAGTGTGAATTGTCATGAAGATAGTAGTCTTTTTCTCCTCACTTTTAGTTTTCCTCTCAGACCATCCCTGTTTTGCTGAAGATCTGTAGGCACTGCTATGATGGCATTATGAGAGTACTGGCCATATTTTGGGCATCCAGGATCTCTGTGGCTACCAGTCTGTGCTTTTGTGGTCACAGCTGCCCTTGCCTACATGCCCATGGCGCTTGCCTGTAGAAGCTGGGGGTGCTGTGGTGACCTAGCCAGCCAGAAGGGCTGACCCTGGCTTGAGTGTGCAGGCAGACAGCCTAGTGATGTACAGCGGCAGAATTATAGTCCCAATTATCTTCTTTTGCAAAAGAAAGACATTTTACTTTATATTCTCCTGACACCTCATTGGTAATTTCTTCTTTACTTCCTGCCTTAAATTGTCTAATGCTGTCGTGCCAGCCCAGTGGAACAGAAATCTTGTTTTCCAGTCCTAAGGCTAGCTTTGCTGTGAAATGAAAATACATGGCCCAGCTTTAGTTTTAGCATATTGTGCTAGGAACAATTGACTGAGCTCTGGCATTCTGCTTGGTCAAAGGGCATTTCATCCCCTCCCTTCTCCCTCCATCTCTCCCTCCCTACTAATCTCTTATGAAATTAATAAAAATAGAGTGTTTGTTGACTGGGTGGAGAAATTGCATTCAGATCACATAATGTCTGAGACCTGGCAAGCCTTTGTGAATCCGTTCTGGACTTTCCTATATGGGGCAGGATGGCCTCCATTCTAGCAGCATATATTTTGGGGGGAAGGCAAAAAAAAGTTGTATGGCTATTATTTAAAGAAATGGGTTAATATGATTTGCAGCCACTTGACACGTCTCATTTATTTATTTATTTGGGATAAGAAGGATTGTGGTCCTCATCATGACAGAAAAACAAAATCTGTGGTTGGAACTACATTACACATTGTACTCACCAAAACGGGCACTTCTTCAGGCCTTTTATAATGTGATAAATATGTCTGGGTGAGGAATTTAGTAGGGTCCTGTGAGTATTCACACACTACCCGGTTCCACTCTCAAAGAGAGTTTAGTGTATCTGAATACAGAGGGGCTCCCAGGCCAAAAGATGGGAGTTAAAACAGCTCAAATTATGCATTTCTGTCACTCAATGTGACAACTTGCAACCTTCTAGACTCCTGAAACGGATCTCAAGCTGTTTAACTTGTCTTGAGTCTCTCCCAAGGGCTTTTCCCCTAAATTTATTGTGGAGGCAGTTTTGTGCTGCTGTGCCGTGGTATCACAAAGACTTGTCTTAGTGCCCTTCTTCTCAGTAGGACTGACAGGCTGTGTCTAAGTGGATGCCTTGTTTGCTTCTTCTACCAAATTACATGGTTTCCCTTGGGCCACTATCAAAGACTACAGCAGCTCATGCCTTCCTGTTTTTTATTTGTGTGTGTACGTGTGTGGCTCTTCTAAACACGGGCAGGAATTTCCTTTCCTGAGTCTAGACATCAGCCGCTCACTGTTTCTGTACCTTGCTAACACACTGTCTGCTGCCCTGGGCCTTTTGATTTTTCCCATGAGATCAGCAAATTTGCACTGGGCTGATAGAGGAGGCCTTGTACAGCACTCTGGGCGTGCAGTCTGGTTTGTGCTTGTGGTGTTTTAACTGCACTAATGATCCTTATGAAACAAACCTGGCACATGATGGGGGTTGTTTCTCTGCCTCCCAACACTGGCTCTGTCCTTGCTACCCTGGTGTTCCTGGAGCACCTTTGTCTTGGGGAGAAAGAGAGATAGCATCCTTCCAACCCAAACTGTTGTGCCTATAAGATGCTTGGCCAGATCCACACCCTGAAAAACACATTGGCCAGGCAGCCCCCTGGGAATAGTGGGAGCAGGCAAGCCGTGGTGAAGCTGTGTTTGACCTGACATTACTGTCCCCTTCCCACTGAGTGGGATCCCTTCAGTGGTACCCTGAGGCTTCTTGCTTTGTTTTTGGCAAGCTGCAGCAACTTCAGGGCTGTGCTTAGTGTAGTATAGTCACAAATAAGGCTCACTGATCTTCACTGCATTTGCAGACTTACAGGGTGTGAGCTCCTTCAGGTAAATCTCACAGATTCCAGTGCTATAGAGCCTGTCGGTACTTTCCTGGGACTTGTTGAGAGCAACAAATGGAGTCTGAATACCCCTATTAGTTACTTTTCACAGCTTTTCTCAGCGGATACTGTAATATGAATTTACCAAGAAGAGTAGGAGAGAAATCTTCCAAGGTGAATGACTGCCAGAAGGCTACAAAAGCTGGTAAGATTCGTCTCAGTGGGTATCAAGGGTGATCAGCCAGCGACTGCACAGCAGAGGTTATAAAGCAGAGGAGAAAAGATCAGTGAGATGATTGAGACCAAACTCCCACAACACAATTGATTTATCTCCTGTTCCTTTTTTGCCTGTGTCTGTCCATCTGCATGAGTGTCTGTCTGCCTGCATGTCATTCCTCCTACCCTCAGAAACCTTTGAAGTGGTTAGCTAATTTCAGCCAAATTAGCTGAAGGATGAAGACCTCAGCAATGCTAAGGTCTTGGGAGTGTCTGGGAAGTAGGCATCTGATTTGGAGCAAAAGACTCTGCCCATGCCTCAGCTGGAGGAGAGGCCCCAGGACAAGCTGAATCCCTAAGATGTTTTGTGGGGATTACCATGGGTCCACAGGCAGGCAGACTGGCAGAAAGCCAGACTTCAGTGCTCTCACTTTTCACAGATGTTTATTTGTGCATTTTCAGTAGCCTGCTACAAATTCAGGTTATGCCACACTGCAGGACAAAAGAAAAGTAAAAATCTAGATGTGAACACAGTCACTGCTGAAATCCTTAAGTGCTATACTTTTGGCACAGACATTTCTGTGCCTCCCCTGTGAAACATGCCTGTGACCATCACATCCCCCATTGTTGTGGGGCTCTGTGGAGCCAGTTAATATAGGCTTTATTGAAAAGCCTATATTGGACTTCTCAATATTATATATATATATATATATATATATTGACTGTAGCCTCCCAAGGATGTAAGGGAGTTGGCAAAAATAAGAAATTAATTACCGTAAGCTTTGTTTTGTAGCAGGAAAAATACAAAGTTTCCAGGTGATGTGGCATTTCCTGAGGAAATAAATAGCTGAAGGCATACCCTGAGTGATATAACCAACACAGTTTAGGAAGTCCAGCAGTGCAAAACTCATAATTTTTAAGTGGAAGATTGAGAGATTAGGCGGATGAGGAATAAACACTGCAGGCTAGACAAGTAGTCTAAAGTAGTAGGCAAAGTAGTGTGTCCTGGGAAGTGGTGACAAAATGCCATCAGATGACTGAAAAAGCAGCAGTGGCATGAGGTGGCAGTGGAGCGAAGGCAGGGAGCGAAGGTTGAGCTGCTTTTGGGAAGTTCTACTCAGGAGCAGACATGTCCCACTCTGCCCAGTTCTGCTGCCTCCCATGCTGGTCTCTACCCTTGGAACAAATGCCGAGAACCTGCAGAGACATCAGAGAGGAGTTACCAGGACGACTTTGGTGTTAAATCCAATCCTGATGGCTGGAGGTGTGAGAAGCTCCAGGTGGTGGGTTTATCTGAGTAGGAGATGGATGGGCCCCTGGGTCTCAACATGAAGTCTTTGTATGGGGTGAAGGATAGGATACCAAAAAGTGCTCTTAATGCCTTGAGCCACAGCAGGACATAAGGCTTAGAAGATGAAAAATCAGAAAAATCCAAATTGGAAATGAAACTCAAATGTCTTAACCATGAAGGCAACATATGTCTGGAATGGCTAACCAAGGATGTGGTAAATTCTCCAGCACTTCAAGAGAAAATCAAGATACTCTGGGTCTCCCACAAGGTATGAGGCTTGATTCGGAGATCAGAGGGTGAAGTGCTGTGGTGCATGTTATGCAAGAGGCCAGACCAGATGATCAGTCTGGTCTACTCTGGCCTTCAGAAATATGAATCAATGTTGTAGCAAGGATGTAGGAGAATTACCAGGAGACAAGAAACACAATAATTAAATAACCACAGTTTTCGAAGGGCTCACATCAAAGAATGGACACTTTTTTTTTTTTTTTTTTTTTTTTAAGCAGCTGCAGCAAAGATAGGGAAAGAAAACGAGAAGGAAGGAGGTTACTTTGTTTTCCTGTTTGGAAACTTGCCCATTGGATGACTTCAACCCCAGAGATAAAATTGGTCTTCATAATGGAGGTTCATGAGCTCATTCATGGACAACATTTATTGGAAAATTACTGGAGTTCCAAGGTGGGCTTATCCTAAAGCACTACTGGTTTCCAAAGTACATTAATAAGTCTTCAGGGGTGCAGTAAGTCGTGGTCTTGCATAGAACAGATTTACACAAATGGCTTATTAACAAAATCAGGATTAGGGCCAAACAAATGTCAGTATAACTGATTAGCTTAAAATAAACACAGTTGTGAGATAAGAAATAGCTGCGTTTTTGCTTCATCTTCTTGTGGTTGCGTACTCAATAGATGATGGGAAATGACATGTTAGGTATGAGGTAAAATGACTCATCGACTGCTACAGCTTGTATAAGGCAAATCAGAGGAATTCAGGAATTTTCAGTCCATGGGTAAAATATAAGCAATGGCTCTCATCCAGGAAACTCTGCCACAGAGATGAATCCCCCCCAAGGTGTGCAGCCTCTGTTTCTGAGGATTGTGCAGGTGTAGGGTTTTATCTTGGCAGCTGAAACTCCCTATGCACTGACACTACTATAATTTTCATTATGCCACATACATTAAATTTCTGATAGGGAAAAATATTAGAAGAAAAGTAACAACTGTTCTCTCAACGAGACCTTAAATATTAATTGATCTGGCCAAATGAGGAATACAAAGCCTTTTCTCTGTGAGAGGGAAGGTCTGTTACCTTACAGACATACAGACCCAATCTAGTTCTAGTGGTCACAGAATTGCCTTAAATTTGAACCAGCCTTGTTCATCGATGTACATTGAAAACTGTTGATCAAGTTCATTTGGTACACTGTTTTACAGATAACATGCAATTCAGACTAAAGACATGGAGATAAAAATGGCAGCAACGCTTATTTTTTGACACTTAGTTTTGTTCAAAACATAATTGCTTGCTCAAAAGTGGTAGAAATTCCCAATTTTTTAAATGCTGTTAGTGAAAAAAAAGGTTTTGTATTACAAAGTGGTCTCTTCGGTTAAGTTTTATAGTCAATTTCTAGTCATTCAGTTGTATTCATGTTACCATTCTCTAAGTGAAATATCTGGATTTTTCAGTTTAATTTTCAGTGCTACTATTTCACTTTGATCGTTTAAGAAATTAGCTATGCAAACCATTGCTGAACAAACCATTGTGGTCAACCTAATAGAGTCGGTCCTCTCCTCAACCATTTCATTGTGAAAATGAAGCAGATAGGGAAAGGGAAGACCCGTTTCAGATGAATTGGAAATAAAACTATTCTTAATGACTACTTGCAATTTTTTTTTTCCCCAATAGGCTGGTCACATAGACGTCCTTGAAACCTAATCCTCTTTGGTATGGATTGCACTCTTAGCAATTTAGTTAGACTTTCAAAACCATGCAGGATCACTTTGGATCTTGTCTTATTGATTTTTAAGACTGAAGTTAACTTTATTAATTTGCAATGCAGGAATATTACAAGCATAACATTCTCCAAATGGGAAAAATTGCCCACTTTGATTGCAGCCCTCATATAGCTCTTGTGTCTAATGGTGCTATTCCTCATGTTGTGCAGGCAAAGACACATGCAATCATAACTCCTTCTTCTCTGCTACCTTAGTTGCTTCACATATACCTTGCCCCTGCTGTGCTCTGGCTCAGCTGCTGGCTGGTCTCCAAAATGAAGGGAAAGGTTTTGTGCATTTTTTGCTTCTTTCCTGTTCTCTTGTCGTACATAGTCTCTGCTTTTCATCTCTGTTTTTAGTCAATAGGAAGCTTTAAGAGAAAAGATCACTAATTATCAGATTCCCACTTCTTGTTCTCTCTGGGATCCCTAAATACTTTTGTATCATATGGATATTACTGAGAAGCAGTTAAATCTAATATAGGTTCTCAGAAATGCATGCACTTCTTTTTGCATATTTATACCCTTTTTTTTAAATAGTCTTTCCTAAGAGTCTGATCCTTGAGTTGGGGAAGATCTGCTCTCTTAGCAAGAATGTAAGCAGTTTGAGGGCATGAGAAGCAAGGATTTAGTATGATTAGGTTGAAATTCACCTCATCTCCTCTTTAGATACCAAACTGAAATGCTTAATTTAAGAGCTATGTTGCTCTAAAGTCCTATCTAATCAAGTAGAATGAACACAACACATTCAATAAGTTGTTAAGTTCTTATCTCCACCCAACATCATCATTTAAAAAGGGAGAAGTGACTTGTAATACATATCCTCAGCCAGGTCTCCAGATAATCCTAGTTAGTAGTCAGTGGAAGGTCAGTGGAACTGTATTGGCTTATTTCAACTCATGTTCTGTCTCTTCGTGCTTTCCTGTGGATAATATTGGTAGTCCTCATTTTTACCCTCCTCCATCAGAGCATTTTTACTCCACTGATGCAGTTTTATCTGGGTTATATGGTACTCCACATCAGCCAAATTTGAAAGTGCCCCTGAACCTGACAAAAGTCTGAGGTGACTGCTCTCCCTCATGTGCCATGACCAGATTTCATGGACCTGCTGGAAAGGGCTGAGGCAAACAGTGGCTTGTGTGCAGCATAGTCTTGTTTTGCCCATGAAGTTGTAACGTGCTTTGGGTGTATTCAGGGCTGTGGATCAGCCTTAAGGTTCTTCTTCACAATGAGATGGCAGGGAGGGGATAAAAGTCCCTATGTTCAGGAAAAAAATGAAATATCTCTGAGAAGAATTTGTCACAACTTTGCAACCAGCAGTGGTAATGGTCAGGGATTGTCTCAATAGTTCTGTGAGTGAATACTGATTTTCCTTTCAAGGCACTGTATATTTAGTTATTTAATCAAGCAAAATTATTCCTTCTCTCCTCACCCACAGTTAGATCATGGCACAAAATTAAGCACAGCTTTTCATTCCACCTCCTCTTGCCTCTCTGCTTGACCTAGACTTCGGGGAGCCATTAAGTTGTCTGAGATATTGATTTAATAAGGGGAGGAGAATTAAAAAGGACAAAGAGACACCTGACTAATTGCCATTTCCAAGAGATCTTTGTAATCAGCCAATAGGGATTTTATAAGGTATGAAGTATTTGCTTTCACATAAATTTCTTCCACATTCTTTCTCTCATGTTTGCTCGGTAAACCTTCTGGAATAAAGATCACATCTGCCTCTATGTAAGCTTTATACTTGGGAGGTAATTGTGTTGGCTCTTTGTTACGAGAGCATGTACTCATTTAATTGCACATATGTGTCTATGGACACACTATCCTGCTTCTCTCCTAAATTTGATTTGGAATGAATCCCGTGAAGGGCTGTTTTCCAGCATTAATGGATAAAAGGTCTTTACCAAGGGGAAAAGTATTCAAACACTGAATTGAATAAAGTCTAGTTTAAAAGTTGTTTTTTTGCAGAAATTCTCTTTAAAAATACACAGTTCTGAGACTAGTTTATTTCTCTCCATGATGATTTAATAGTAAGTATCTTCTATTGATTTTGTGATTTGTAACCAGTCAGTTTTTGTTTTGGAAATATGGCATAATAACATGACAATGACATGACAGTAACACATTTACACTGTTGTTAAGTGGTACTTGTTACATCCTGCCCTAACATGCTGAGCAGTAATGCAAAACTTTGGGAAGATAAGATTCTTACAATGAGATGAAATAAACACTGTGGTAATCTTTATTTCGTTTCTTGGCTTAAGGTACTGACTTTAATGTAGAGATGCAAGCAAATATTCATCTTCAACATGTTGCTCTTAAGGATAGCAGAGCACAGTGCTAGGAGGGAGCTGATGTGAGGGCCTGGAGTACTGTCCCTTAGGCTGGGAAGTCACATTACTCAAGCCATATTAGACACTATAGGTTAGCTAAACTATACTTTATAATGCTGTGTGTCAGTTTGATAGATGACTGTCCTGTCATTTTTATCATTTTCCATTAATTTGAATTTTATTGTATGCCAAGGCTCAGAAAGTTATTGTTACGAGCTGACAATCTGATATTTTTATTCCATTTCTACTTAGCATTTGTTTCACACTAACTCAGATAAAACAACCCAGAACTGAGTTTTGCCTGAAAGAAGTCATCAGCTGACTGATGCATATTTGTGCTAAAGATTGTCACTCAAGTTACAGCTCTTTCTGAGTTTAGGAGAGAAGGGACAGGAGCAGAAGAGACTGTTTCTTGGTGTGGCTTGTGGGTCTGCCCCACAATTTGCCCTTATACATCAGCAACTAAATCATGTTGTTTTGTGCCAAGTGATGCTTCTGCAGGGTATGAAGAGAAGAAGTCCTCTTTCATTCACTGATTCCTTGGTCATCTTCTGTCTGTGGAAAAACTAGAAAAAGAAAAAGCTAGAAAAGTGGAGAATTTGGAGATGATTAGGTCTTGGTGTTTTATTCTATCCCAGTAGCAAAGCTATAATAGTAACCTATGTTTTCAAATACCCATATTTTCCAACCAGACTGTTTACCCTGCATTCATAGGGTGTTTCTAATAGAATACTTGATGCACAGCTGGGTAGTTAGGAGCAAGCAGAAGATACAAAAACAAGGCTCTCAGCTGAGTGCTGTAACCATGGTTAAATAGGGCATAGCAAGGAACCAGAATTTGGTTCCATGGAACAAACAGATACTTATAAAATACTCTTAGCAAAATTATTGTTCCAATTTCAAAATTTATTCAAGCTGTAGTTGCCTGAATTTCCAGATTTTACTTGAGCACCAGTTAGTTCTTTATACTGGTACAAATGCTCAGTTAATTGTAGACAGGATGTTGTATAATCCAAACAACCATTGGTGGTGTCATTAAATCAAAGAACTGTCTTTTCAAGAGCAGTGGATTTCCATGTTTTCTGTGTCTTAGGTCACCAACAAACTGGCTACTAATTGGAATTAACTGCTGGAGGAACTCGTATTTTCTGAAGAGGTTGAGGAGTATCTTTTCTTGGAATCTGCTCTACGTGAAGCTGTGGTTTTAACTAGATGTTAGGCCAGAAGGAGAAAAAATTTTTTTTCAAAATTTGGTAGGCATTTGACTCTTTCAGTGTGTTGGGATTTACAGCAAAGTTCAGAGCTAGACTGGATTCATGTCTTCCTTGAATTCTGGCTTACATCCGAGTTCTGCATCCATGCTCATAAAATGGCTACTGCTTAGGTATGTGTAGGAAAGCAATGGCACAGGAGATTTCTTTGTCTGAGTTTATCCAGGTGGAATTGATCAACATTTTGCTTCATAGCTTTCAGCTTTGACAGAAAATTGGACTTCCTGTAATATTTCAGTAACTCTGAAGTGTCTACTGTATATGATAGTGCTTTCATTATTACTTTTTTTTCTGCTCAGAAATGAATTGAAAACTGCAATTCTTATTCAAAGAGGATACCCTGAAGTCCTCAGGTCCTCTGAGTTGTGTAACAAAAGAGATTTTTTTTTGCTGCAGTATTTGCTATGAGCACGTTTTTGTTTTAATTTGCTGCTAAATTTTTGCTGTGCATTAAAAAAAGCAGTATTGGCTAGCTGACCTATACATGAGCCTGGCACATTGCTGGCCTTGTATCAGCAGAGAAATCAATCTAGGAACCACAACCTTGCCCAGAAAGTGAAGAAAATAGCACTGTGACTTTTTTACTCTCAGCAGCCCTGGACCAGCATAGCTTCAGGAGAGCTGCAGACACAATAAAGCCCTCCAGAACTTATAGAATCATAGAATGGTTTTGGTTGGACATGAGTTCATCAAGACCAACCACCAATCCAGCCCTGCTGGATTGTCCACTACTAGACCATGGCCCCAAGTATGACATCTACTTGTCTTTTAAACACCTCCAGGGATAGTGACTTAACCACCTCCCTTGACAGCCTGTTCCAATGCTTGATAACCCTTTCAGTAAAGAAGTACCTCCTAATATCCAACCTAAATCTCCTCTGGTGCATCCTGAGTCCATTTCCCTTTGTTCTGTCACTAGCTATCAGTGAGAAGAGACCAGCCCTCACCTTGCTACAACCTCCTTTTAGGTAATTGTAGAGAGTGATAAGGTCTCTGTCTCCTTTTCTCCAGACTAAACAACCCCAGCTCCCTCAGCTGCTCCTCATAAGTCTTGTGCTCTAAACCATCCACCAGCATGCTGCCCTTCTCTAGAAATGCTCCAGCATCTTGATGTCCTTCTTGTAGTGAGGCGCCCAAAACTGAGATGTAGCCTCACTAACACTGAGTACGGTGGAAGGATCACTTCCCTAGTCCTGCTGGCCACTCTATTCCTGATGCAGGCCAGGATGCCGATGGCCTTCTTGGCCACTTGGGCACATTGCTGGTTCATATTCAGCCAACTACTAGTCAACACCCCCCAGGTCCTTTTCCTCCAGGCAGCAATCCAGTCACTCCTCTCCAAGCCTGCAGTGTTGCATGGGCTTGTTGTGACCCCAGTGCAGGACTTGATTGCCTCGTCTGTGTCATGGATAAAGATAGTAAACAGAACTGGCCCCAGTACTGAGCCTGAGGGAACACCATCTGTGACTGACCACCAGCTGGATTTAATTCCATTCACAACAACCATTTGTGCTTGGCCATCCAGCCAGTGTGTTACCTAGTGAAGTGTATGCCCATCCAAGCCATGAGCTGTGAGACTTACTAAATCCAAGTAGACAACATCTGCAGCCTTTCCCTCATCCACTGGGCGGGTCACTTGGTCATAGAAGGAGATGAGCTTAGTCCAGCAGGACATGCCTTTCCTAAACCCATGCGGACTGGGCCTGATTGCCTGATTGTCTCAAGGCTACAGGAACTGTGTCTTCTCTTTCTCCTGGATGCATTTTCATAAGCCTGGTAAAGCTCTTGCTGCTCTTCTAGTGCCAAATGGCCATGACTCTGCATCGTCAAAGGAGTCATCCAAGGAACAAGGTTTCTTTTTTCCATCTACAGAGACTGCAGAAGCATAGCAACAGCTAAGACAAACCCAACTATTGCTGTCAGCCTAATTACAAAGAATATCAGGCCTGTAGGATCCTGACACCCAGCAATTTTCATCCAGAGAGGTTTGAAACTGGGCCAGATGCTTAGTGAGTGCAAAACTGCATAGCATCACTGACTTTGACAGGGCGATGGTGATTTACACCAGTGAAGAGTCTCAGTCTTGTTCAGTACTATCAGTGCCAACATGGAAATACAGTGAGAAATGACAGTTCGGAACTGCAAGGCATAAGAAAGGGTCTACTTATCTGCAAGTCAGCACACACCTTGTAATTTATGCAATGCAAAACCTAGTAACAGTGCTGGGGAGCCAAGTACTTCCTGATAACCGCACCTCCTGGAATTGCGCAGCCCTGTGGCTAATAAATCTTAGTGATGGCACAAAGCTAAACTGAGAAAAATTAAATCAACCACTCGGGCAGCTGAACAGCTATCTCAGCTGTGCTGATTCACCCAGAATGATGCACTCCAAGGGGTTTTCACCACTTAAACAGATGTTCCTGCAGCACAGGATGCTTTTCATTTTTATATTGTTCATGCTGGAATTGTGTGTTGTGGATCAGACCTTCAGCTGCTGTAACCAGACCTGTCTAGTCAAAGGCTGTCAGGGCAAGACTGATGCTCTCAAATCCCCTCTCCCGCTTCCGTCTGCGGTACAGGCCCCCCTTCCCGCTGCAGGCTACGCCAGCTGCGTGGCAGCCCCAAGCTGGAAGGAAGCCACGGTGATGTGCTGCCTGTGGTACTGTGTCTCCAGACAGGCTTTGCTGGAAGGCATGTTTCCCAAGCGGCAGGAACATTTCCTCAGCTGCTGGTCCCCATCACTGGGAAGGGTGAGATTGCGCAGCCATGTCCAGGTGGCCTGGGGCTCTGCAAGGTGGTGCAGCACTGAGAGGCAGTGATGATTTCTCAAGGTGAGAAATCCCACCTTGACATTCCATCTGTACAGACAGTGCTGTCTTAACGTGTACTAGTTTTATTATTTTGGCTCTGTAACATCTAAATTGATCATGCCCAGTCAATCTTTCATCCTGCTTAGCTCTGCAAAGAAGATATAGGTATTTTTCCTTCCCTTTTTTCTTTTTTTTTTGGAGCACCAGCAGGAGCTTGACTTGGTGACATGCTGATGCAGAAACGCTAAAGCAGGAGAGAATGATAAAGGAAAGCAATAAAAATGCTGGCCAGGTAACATTGTTGTAGCATGCTATATTTTTCATAATCTTCAACTTTCACATTGTCATATCTCATGAGAATGATTTTGTATTTCAGATTTTCACTGAAAGTCTGAAATTTGCCCCTCATAGATGCTGAGTTGAGTCATTATTGAGAAGTGGAGGGAGCAGGGGAGGATCTCATAGTTTAATCAAGTAAGGCGAGTATGTGCCTGCACAATGCCAAGTGTGTTAAAGTGCTAATCCCTGTGTGAGACTACAGCAGCGCAACACAATAAACAGGAATAACAAAAACACAGTAGCATAGCAATTTCAATTTTCTGTCAGTTTAGGAGCAATGCCTTACAAGTCAATGATAGAGCAGCCTCTTCTTGCCTTGGACTGTGCTGCTTCTTGGATGTTGTGGAACTCTAATCCATGAGGCTAAGAGTTTGATTTACAGAGCAAGGTCGACTTTGCTCATGTGCAGATCTTGTGGACAAATGAAGTCTTGGGTTAATACAAACACCCAAGTTCCAGGCACAAAATGTGGCCAAAATATGGAAGTGCTGTTCTTAAGCTTACCAAAATATATGGATAGTTGTTTGTATGAGTGAAAAATGGAAATCTGTATGCATAAACTTGGAAGTGAGCTGAAAGGTAAGCTGAAGGTTTACCCCTGTGTTGCGGTGTCTTGTGAAGAAGGACATGTTACCTGTAATATATACAAGAAAAGCAGAAGTCTGCATAGACACAAAACTATCTTTCCCTAACCTAGACATGGGTGGAAGGATGGCTTAAGAAAGGACTAAGTGCTACTCTTGGCCGTCAGAGCGGAGTGATTGCTGGAACATGCTGACTCAGTTGGTTGCCATCGTAACACTAAATCTAAACTGTTAGAGTGTCCTGTCTAGCTGCCCATCTGGACTTGAGGACTAATGTGTGGGCATGGCCTGTATTGTGGGGTCAGGGCTTTGACTAGTAATACCAAGGGGTTTTGTTACCAGAAGACGTGGATAAGACTATTGACACTCTTGCTTCTGCTTTGACTGGTAGCCCATAGGAAGGAGAATCATAGGGGAGACTTCTTGCACATAATATCAGTGGACGATCTCTTTCCTGCCCTACTTCATTAAATAACTTCTGGATGTCTTAGTTTCAATGAATCCCAAAACGCAAAGGAAGTCTTGACCACAACTGCAAGATTTTCATCTGCTCTATACTGGAAACTAAGGAAAGCCATCAATCAGTTGAGATTTGCTGAAGTGCTTGTGAACTGAACACTACTGAACAGAATTCCTAAAGATACCTGACCCCAGGTAAGTTTTCTCTAGTTACTTGTTTTACGGAAATTATTTTGCAAAACCATCTACTTTAAGTAAGACCTTGCTGTTGGTGGGAACATCAGGGAATCACACGCAGAGATCAATATGATCAGCAAATGTTCGATTTATTACAGAGCATCAGAAGCTTTTATAGAAAAGGCAATAGTATACGTGACCGGTATGTAAATCTTTTCTTTAGCATTGGTAATATCATGTGTCCATGCAAATACACTTATTGTCTCATTGGTTAGTATCTTCAACAAGAATAATTGCTAGCTAGTACAGCTTTGCATGTATGCCACGTATACACAGGTCCAAAGTTTCTCTTATCAACATTAGGGAGTTATCCATTCTTGTACTCCCTTAATTTCTCACGGGCACCTCTCCTCAGACATCCTTGGTTTGTTACTTTTTAGTGTATCAACTAGTAGGCTGGATAGTTCACATGGCCGTTTTCCAAGAGAAAGTCCTTCAGTATTCCAACAGATCCCTCTTTTTGTTTTTGAACAATCCAGGCCTGCTGAAAGATCTTAGAAATTGCAGCCATTGTACATTTCCAAAAGCAGGTAAAGGCAATGAACATAATCAACAACACAATAATCACAGTAATGATTTGTTTTAAAATCCCTTTTAGCCAAGCAGGTAGGTTAAGCGATTGCAACCAATCACTAAATGGGTTATGATTATAAGTAATTTTCTTCATATTGTTTCTTCGATCACTTAGCTGCTTATGTATTGATTCAGAATGATCATTAAGGTTTAAACAACGTATTCCTTCAAACTCTTCACGTCCGTGCCCTTGAGCTAACAACAAGAAATCAATGGCAGCACGATTTTGCAATCTGCATGTCTAATACTATCTACATTGGTTAGTAACTCAGAGATCATTAGTGAAGTGAGATTAGATTGTTTTAGTGACCAACAAGCAAGTTGCCTTACTTTTTATTATTCCTCCTAGCTGCTGCTTGTGGAAAAAATAATGCAAGAACTCTAAAAGCTGATTCAGACCAAAATGCTACTTTATCATCACAAGTGGCATCAATTTCCCGTCTCTGCCTTTTACTTAGAGTTTGATTGCTCCAACTATACAGTTGACGCATGGATGGGGTGAACATTGTGAGTCTACCTATATAGCATGGCCCACCCACTGGTTTATGTGGAATGCCATTCCAAGCTCTATCGCCACAGATTAAAAACAAACCTGGTGGCAACATTACACCACCATTTGTGTGTATGTCTATGTTCTGTTTCCCTTCTGGCCACAGGGGTAATCCCATAACATTCTGCCATCCAATGTAATAACTACCTGGCCTTTCTTTTTCCTTCTTTATAAGAACAGCATCTCCAAATGATACTGCTCCAGAGCCATTATAGAGTTGCAACTCTAGCCTGGTACTGCTACAATTAGGGAGTGATGAAATATTAGAAATTTCCCAAGAGGGTAAAGAAAACATTAAAACTAGTTCTTGTAAAGGGAGTCGTGTGAAATTCCAGAGATTTTCTACAAACATTTTCTGTTTAATGCCACCCAAAATAACAGGCCACCATTGCCCTCCAGTTACTCTGTATTCACCATCCTTCTGGTGATTGGATAGCTTATTATTCCACTTGATAAAAGCTTGTGTAAATTTTGTAACATTAAACCATACTGTGAAAGAAGAATTTGGATCATATATATCAAAATTATAACTGATTAAGCATGTAAGAAATGGATCACCTTGTATTGCTAGAGACAGACAGAAATCTGTCTGCCCTGTTTGTTTAGCCCATGTTACCCACATGTTTTGTCAGGGATCCATCTGAAAAACAGCAATTGTAACATGACCGGTCATAACAAGCATTAGCAATGTACTTAATCCAAGTTGCTTCTTTGATTTGTGGCGTCTCCGTTCCAAGGCTGGACTCATTTCGCCAGAATCCATCGAACGCCTTCCCCTGTAAGTAAACATGTATATCCTCTACCTGTTAGTTGTACTTCTGCTGGTCTTTCCATATACCTGTTCCAACATCTTTATATTCTACTAAAATTTTTTGGTTTTCTTCCTGACATCCAGACTTCAAAGCGCTATTATGTATAAGTAGCTAACTATGTCTTCCCTTGTTCCTGTTAAAAGCAAAAAATTTAAAACATACAAGGCTTTATGTAATCTCTCTGTAGGTCCTAAGGATTCTCTCTCTTTTTGTTTTTGATGCTGATGCTTCAGTGTTTGATTAGCACTCTCAACCACTGTTTGCTCTGTAGGTGAATGAGGAATGCCAGTGACATGTTTAATACCCCACGTATTACAGAACTGCTGAAATTGATGTGATACTTATGAAGGACCATTATCTGTTTTGATTGTTTGAGGAATACCCATTATTGCAAAGGGGGCAAATAAATGTTTTTGGACATGCTTAGCTGTCTCACCAGTTTGAGCAGTTGCCCAAATAACCATAGAGAAGGTATCAATAGTAACATGGACAAATTTCTGTTTCCCAAACTCCGGAACATGGGTAATATCTATCTGCCAAATTTGCAGTGGTTCCAAGCCTTTGGGATTAACACCAAGGCCTATTCCAAATCCTATCATTTGACATCTGGGGCAGGATTTTACAATGCCCTATGCATCGTTGAATGGTATGCCAAATTGATGAACTAACATTTTTGCAGATTGAGGTAAAAGAGCGCATGAGTCCTGTGCTCTAGCAAAAGTGTTAGGAGGTGGCCCTGCATGATTATTTCCAATTGCTAACCCATAATTACTTTGATGGCTATGTATATGAGTGATAAAGTAAGGATGTTGTTGCAATTCCAGAGTTTGTATCAATTGTAAGAGTAGTTTACATAAACGCTCATTTTTCATTTCCTTGATCATTGCTCTTTCTATCTGTTTAACAATTCCTACCACATATAATGAGTCTGATACAATATTTAAAGGTTCTTGAGACCAACTGTTACATGTCCAAACTACTGCGGAGAGTTCTAATGTTTGTAAAGTATCATTATGATCTCCTAGGATGTCATGATGTTCCCAAATGTGGTTATTTTGCCAAGTATACAGAGCACACTTTGATTTCCTACCAGCATCTGTAAATACAGTCAAGGCATTGACAGGAACCTCTGACAGGTTAGGGAATTGTTCTATTTTCTGGTCTTGGATAAGAGGAAATAATCTGTGGGCAGGATAGACATTACTCAAGAGTCCTCTAAAGTCTTCTAAAGCGACCTGAAGTGCTTCTGAATGTTGTAATAACCAATCCATATAGTCCTGAGTTAATGGTAAAACAATAGTATGTGGGTCGCTACCCATGATTTCCTGCAATCGTGATCTTCCCTTAATAATTAATTGTGCTAACAATTCAGCCCGAGTAGTTACGGTCTTTCGTAGTGTGATCCGTAGAAAAACCCATTCCAAAATTTTCAATGGATTTCACTTATTAGTGTCCCATTGAGAAAGAAGCGCTAAAGGATACAATTGTGAACCTCCACTATTGATTACAATAAGTATAACAGGTAATTCAAGACAAATTCTCTATGCGTGACACTGAACAATCTTTTGTGTTATAATATCTAGTGCAACTTTCTGTTTTTCTGATAAGGTACATTCCTCCTGAGCATTTGTTGATGTCGCCAACAAAGGAATCAGTGGCAGCAAATCATCATTTGTGATCCCACAAACTTGTCTAACCCATTGAATGTCTCCCATTAACTTTTGAGCAATGAGTATATCATCCATGTAGTGATATACTATTAGAAAAGGATATTGCTGTTGAAAAGGTTCTAATGCTCATGCCATGAATATTTGACATATTGTAGGAGAATTTTTCATACCTTGAGGTAAAACTACCCACTGGTACCTTTTAGCTGGCTGCGCCTTATTAATGGATGGTACAGAAAAGGCAAATTTCTCAGCATCTTCTGGATGTAAAGGTATCGTAAAGAAACAATCCTTTAAATCAATAATTAACAATTCCCATTGTTCTGGAATCATGACTGGGGAAGGTAAACCAGGTTGAAGTGCACCCATTGTTTCCATTACCTGATTAATAGCGTGTAAATCATGTAACAACCTCCATTTTCCACTTTTCTTTGGGATAGCAAAAATTGGAGTGTTCCAGGGGCTAGTAGATGGGACAATATGTCCAGCTTGTAACTGTTCTTGCACAAACTCTTGAATGATTTGCAGCCGTTCTTGTTTCAATGGCCATTGATCCACCCAGACTGGTGTTTGAGATTTCCAGGTGATTTTTAAAAACGGCTGCCCATCAATGGCCACTCCTAAAAAGGACATGTGATCAACACGGTGTGCAACTGGCCAAGAATATCACACCCAATTAGTGTGATAGGAACTTCCATTACATAGGGCCTGATACTAACTTGCTCAGCATCAGGGAATTGGAAACATATGAGGTCTGAACTGGCTCGTGTGGCTTGAGCACCACCTATGCCAAAAACACCAGTGGCGGTCAACATTGTAGGCCAGTGAGAAGGCCACTGTTGTTTTGAAATAATGGTTACATCAGCACCGGTATCAATAAACATTTTTGCTCTCTTAATTTCACCAGTTTTGGCTCTCATTGTGATTTGACATTCTGGCTTCGCCTTATGTATGTCTAAGGTAAGATATACTTGCGGTTGTCCGGTAGAACCAAAACTTCCATCGCCGCGATCGTCAGCTCCTGTCACTGGTATACAAGATTTAAAAGGAACTAATTGAGCAATGCGGCTTCTTGCAGGTATGAATACAGGAGGTGTTAATGTCAAAACTATAATTTGAATAACTCCATTAAAGTCTGCATCGATTATTTCTGGTTGAACGAAAACGCCTTTACAAGTAGTCAACGATCTCCCAAGTAACAGAGCACTAAGTCCTTGTTCCAAAGGGCCTTTCATTCCAAAGATCCTCAGCAAAATTTACCTGTTTGCCAGCTTAGTGGACATTTCAGATTGAAAGGTCCCAGAGATATATTTTCAATATTAATCAAACCCAATTTCTAAGTCTTACAAATGTTTGAAGCACTTCAAACACACACACACATATGAACACGCATTTCAAAACTAGCTGAATACATTCAATGTTGGTTATCACTATTGGATTCACAATTTTTTCATGCTATGGATATTTAAACTACACATGGTATCGGGAATATGCAACACTTAAAATATGTACACGCATTATCTAATAAAGCTTATATTGATTGTCTTACAAATATTTCACTTATGGTAATATATTGTTCTTCTTCTCTCTGTGAGTACCGTACTTTGCAAGTTCATGATTTTTGTAGTTTCTGCATTCATAGAATCACGGACTGGTCACTTGAGCTAAAACGTCTATCTGCCTGTATATAACTTCCCTTGCTTGAATTATTCCAGTAAAACCTGCATTTATAACAAAAGCCTTTCTGTCTAGTGTACTGTCAGGGCGGCAGCTATCAGCTGATAGGTAAATGATCCCAGCTGTTGTTGTAGGAGTTTTCAGACTACACCATATTTTTCTGTATTTGTCATTAGGATTTTTTGTCACTGATTGCAAAATTAAGGTTTCTTTAGCTGCTTAGTTGTCTATTTGCTTGTCAGGCACATCCTTCAATCTATCTATAAACACCATATATGGGTCATGACTGTTTCAACTTTCAAAATCTGGTATCTTTATAAGTGTTTGCTAGACCAAAAAGCCGCATCTGTCGTAAAATTGTATTATTTAAACTGTCTTGATTCTTGAACTGTTACCAACATTGTTTAATTGAGCTATTTCTTATTGTATCTGCTAACAGTCCCTTCTGTAATGCTGAAACTGCCTGGGTTTCACAGCAGTGGCGAACGGCCCCCCCTAAGCCCAGGGCAGTGCCCCCCCCCCCCCCAGCAGTAGTGGAGAAGTTAATACTTTCTCTACACATTTTCGAGTCTCTGGCCTCCCGTGAACAAATCCCAGGAAAAGTCTGTAGCTGTTTAGGGTCACTGCCCCTCCACTGATGAAAATAAATCAAAGTTCTCTCAGGGGCTGCTGCAGCTGCTCCAGTCGGGGCCGGGGGGGTGGGGGGAAGCCCTCGGCTGGGTGGCTTAGTTCCGGAGCAGTTAGTATGTTCTCTTTTGCAGCTTTTGGAATCTCCTTTAACGTTTTGTAATTAATTAGCTCCCAGTGCGGACCGCCGTCACGCACACAGATCAAAGCTTGCAATATTTCAACTTCCCCACACCGCTGCGCCTCCCTCCTGGCTTGTACCCCTTGGTCTGAGGGACAGGGTGGAGGTGGATCAGGCTCCATGTCGATGTCTATTGGACCTGGATCGAAGGGATTGTTGGCCCCCCCATCGCGGGCTGCAGAGCCCAGTGCAGCCAGTTTAGGGGGGTCGGGGGAATGGATCCTTGACTCTGGAGTTTTTCTAACTTCTTTACTTGGATGTGCATCCTTTCATCTGCTCCAATCATCAGCACTGAGGCAGTGCTGAAATTTTCAGCCGGTCTTTCCACCCTTTACCGTGTCTTCAGCCACTTTTAGACAGCTTTGGCAGGTAATCCAAGGGTCTCTTTTCAGGCACCACCTGTTGGCGGGAGCATCAGGGAATCACACGCAGAGATCAATATGATCAGCAAATGTTCAATTTATTACAGAGCATCAGAAGCTTTTATAGAAAAGGCGATAGTACACTTGACCGGTATGTAAATCTTTTCTTTAGCATTGGTTAATATCATGTGTCCGCGCAAATACACTTATTGTCTGATTGGTTAGTAGCTTCAACAAGAATAATTGCTATCTAGTACAGCTTTGCATGTATGCCACGTATACACAGATCCAAAGTTTCTCTTAACACCTTGCTGCTCACTCTTTAAGTAAGTAGCCATCTCATACAGAAGGTGGGACCTCTTCCTACTGTGAAGTCCCAACAGTCACAGAGGGGTAACAGTCAATAGTTCCTGCGTGATTTATGAAATTAATAGTGAATAACAGTATCTTTGAGTTCCCTTGAATATCAGCTGACTTATTGGTGTGACTGTTTGCCTTAGAAAATGTTCAGAAGGAATATTCATCTTTATAAAATACAGCTTTTTCCTTGTAGCCTCATTTTCATTTGAAGAAAAACATAGAACTTATTAATTTAAGAAGGAAATCAAAATCTGCATAGTTCAGTCAAGTGAATACTCTGGAGCCCCAAAGTCTCCATGTTATTACAAGAAGGTAAGTGATGTCTTTCTGTAGCGTGCAGCAGAAGCCCTTATTTAGATTACAATAATAGAGCTAAATCTCCTTAGAAGTTGTTTTTAGCAGTGAATCTAACAAGGTTCTCCTTTCATAATTATATACCCAAACTGTCCAATACTGACATATGCTGACACTTAGGAAATTGCATAGTACAGATATCTTCCATCAGAAACAGAAACAAATGAGACAATTACAGCCACACATTCAGTGATTTTTAAACCCAGGGTAGGTAGCAATCATCCTCTAGTCTGAGCTCCTGTATGACACATCTACAGGCTTCATTGGAGCACCTAATGATTTTTAGTGTCCATAATATTGGACAGCTCTTCAGGACTGCATGGGATAGAATTTATCATATTCAATGCATATGACCTTCACAATTTAAAGAAAATGCATGTTCCTTGAAGTTTGTCCAACTTTTGTTTCTACTCAGTGGATTTCATTATGCCTTTTACACTAGGCATGACACCTACAGTTAAAAAGCTCTTTCTCATGGTTCTAATAGTTAATCTACCATTTGTGTATTTGTGAGCTGTGATCATATTTCCTCTTAAAATTCTCTGGGATAAATCAGATTAAATGTCTTCTGTCTCAGTCTGATTTCCAGACCACAGGTCGTTCTTGTAGCTGTTTTCTGAATACTTTCCAAATTTTAAAACTTTGTAAAGTTTGGATGCCAAAACTACATGTAGTATTTCAGCAATATTCTCACTAGAGCTATACACTGACTCTTTCAAACTCCCTTGCTTATTTATCCAAGGATCAGAATTGCTCTGGAGGGTCATGTTCATCTGATTATCTACTGTGACCATGAAGTTTTTTCAAGTTAATTACCTGTGAATTGTTGCTTCATAGCTTAAAGAGTGACGTAAAACCTTTACTGCAAGATGTGTAATTTGCACTTGGTTCTGAAAAATCAAAGTAATACAAATGACAGAGAATTCATTCTCATAACAGACTTCTTCCCACATCACTTTTACCATCCTATAGCCTCTTCTGTTGTCTAAAGCTTCTACCACAGTGGTTTTGGTTTTGTCTATGCTGTTGATACAGATGTCATTGACAGGAGTAGCTGGCACCAAAACAGAGCCCTCCTAAACTCCAGATGGAATGCCTCCCTGATGATACTGATTCTGCTAAAATTACTTTTAGAAATCCACTCATCAGCCAGCTTTTAAACCATTTAACACTAATGGATTGTTATGTGGGAGTGAGTTAAGCACCTTAAAAGATCTAAATATTTTTCCTTTCTGCAGCTAGTTCTCTCAGTCAAGCTGGCAATCTTTACCAAGACTGTAATCAAGTCCTGCAGATTTACAAATGTTGTTATTAATGATTGCTGTTTAACATCATCTCTAATTGCCAGTGGAATAGTAAGTATCAAGTTAGGTTCTGAATATATCATTCTGCTTCCTTCTGAATCTGAAACAAAAATATTTGTCAAGTACTTCCCCGTTTCCCACATTAGGATTGATATTTTTTCTGTTCTTTGCTAGTACTGGATCCGTCCTGTACAATCCAAGAGCAAGTTTTCCATCTGGAAGTGATGCCTCTTTGGAACTTGTTGAGAGAAAATCTGTTTCAGTTATAATGTCAGCAGAAAACCTCCCTAGGTCTGTCAGGGAATTGTGGGAAAAGAGAAAATGAGTCCTACTCTGGAGATGCCTGATGTCAACTTCTTCCCCAAATCCTGATGGGAGACAATCTGTGTGCGGACCTGTGTGATGGGGCTGAAGCAAAGGAGCATGCTTATACATTGGCTTACATGATAACTCTAGCACACCATTTGGATGTGTGCCCTCCGACAGGTTTCCTTTCAGAGCGAAGTCCCCAGAAGACCCAACTCCCCCAGAACTATCTGAGTACTTCAGCCTTCCTCCCACTCTTGCTTAATTTGTGAGAGCTGATCTATCTGCCAGTGGTTAGGAGGTTTCCCTGGGAAGCATGTCCCCAGGTTCAAGTACTTGCTCTGACTTGGAGTAGTTCCTTGACCGCTGAGCTATACCAGCCATTTTGCTTTCTTCCAGTGCATAGTTAATTGAAATCAGCTTCAAATCAGACAGAGCAAGAACTTGTGTCTGCAGTTCTCTTTAATCTCCAAGGAACTTCTTAACCACTGGACTGCATACTCTCATTCTCTCTTGATCAGTTCATATGTAATTATTTATATGGAGTACAGAGACTCCAAGGAGATGGGGGCAGAGGGTGAGAGAGAGTTAAAAAAAGGACTGTAGTGGGGAGGAAACCTGGCTGTCCCTGGCCTTCTGATGGGGGAGTCCAAGTTGTTGTGCCTCTCCTGTCTGACAGAGGTTGGGAGCTGGGATCCAGGCTTTCCCCTCCAGAGGGGAATCACTGAGACCCTAACCCTTTTGCTGTTCGGCCTCCCATTATCTTTCCTCTCTGTGAGTTACATGTGAATGTTTTGGAAATACAGTGGGTTTGTTCTGATATGTAAAGAAAATAGATTTGAAAAACTAAGAATAACTTACTTTTTCTTCTTCTGAATTGTAAAGCAAAATTCTTCTTTCATGGCCAGCCCTGCGTATCACATCTGAGAGGCAGAACCTGCAGCAGAAAGATTGATTGAGTTGAATGTGACAAAAACTGATTGTGGATTCATTTCCCATCCATCAGCAGGCTACTCTCCTTAATAGGTCAAGAAGTTTTGAACTAGTTATAGTTTCTTAAGTTGAGGTATATTCTTTTATTTGTTTCCTTCAGGCAGGCACACTGTGAAAGCATGGCTCCTGCTAGCTCAGCCCAGTCCACTTCTCCCACCTCTGTCTTCCCTGCCTTGTAAGGACAGATCAGACAGAATATGTCAGCAAGGGTCAATTCATGTAACACAAAGTAAATCAGGTCCTTCTGTAACTCCATTTGTGCACCAACCATCTGATTCAGACATGGGGAAACCTGCACCTTCTATTTCAAAGTGTTAGTTTTAGGAATCTCTCTGAAAATTCATTGAGGAGACAAAAGAAATGTAGAAAAGAAACGATTCGAAGGTACTATAGTTTTTCTGCTGATGACTAGGTGTTAAGAGTATATATGCCAAGCCCAGCCTGTGGCACATATTCACACCTTTGATCCACTGATTTATGACAAGTCAGCCCAAAGCTGAGGCACTGGCCTCACAGCACTGACTGTGCTGCTGAGTGAGCACCAATGTTACAGTATATTTTACATTAGAGTTGCAGCTCTGAATGCAGTAACATTGGATTAGTACAGTAGAGAAACAGAGCCTGTTGCCGAATTTGAAATGGCATCTTTTGGAGTCTCTCGAAGTAACCTAAGCCGTTTCTCACTGCGTTTTCAATGACTTCTTGGACTTTTCACCTTAGGTCACATTTTCAGGTTTTACACTGCACCCATAAAGGCTGCAAGCCTGTTCCTTTCCCTCTGTATTTTGAAGAATAACACCAAAGGCTTTTGATGCTAAGAGCACTGCTCTACCTTGCCTCTAGAAAAGAATGACAGTTCTGTGCTGGAGAATTTATCGTCATACAGATGAGCTCATCAGAAAATATGTGCAATAAGGGATGTGCCAGTCTGTTCGTTTTGATTTTGTTCCTTTTATTCCTTCCTCAGGGTCTCTATTCCATTCCCAAATACATATTCTTCTTGCTTATTGCTGTTCTACTCAGTTAACTTGTACCAGTCTATTTATACTGAATTGTCAGTCCTGTGCATACCTTCTGAACACTTCTTTTTAAATTTATGACAAGAAGGTATTTTTCTCACAGAAAAATTTTTTCTCTTGTGGATGATAATTGTAATAAAATTGCCGAGTCAAACTTGGCAAGTTGAGTTAAATGTACTTTTTTTGAGGCTCCAGTGAAGAAGATAAGTTCATAAGGAAAAACTGTAAGATCAGATTCCTTAACTGCAGGGCCATTTTTACTCACTGGAAGAAGTAGGTGAAATTTTCAGTTCGCAGTGCATAACTATTTCCATTCACCAAAGTGAGCTCACTGTAACACAGGGACATGGAGAAAGGAAGTCAGCACAGATGACCTAGACAGTTAATCCTGAGGAACTGATATCCCCTCACAGTTATTGCAGTGGAAAGGGAAAATCTGGCATTGCTTTCAAACAAGTGCTGATTTAATGCTCTGGACATAGTAGGTGCTGTGCATGGTCCTTTGTGACACAGGTGATTTTGCTGTGAAATCTGCCTAGTTTGGTTCTATCTCAGAGACCAGTAGTGGGCATTGTGCGGAGACATAGTTATGTTAGCAGCAGCATGAAAGAATTTGTGAAAGCTACCCTTACTCTAACCAATACAGGCTGCCCAGGGAGGTAGTTGAGTCACCTTCCCTGGAGGTGTTGAAGGAACGGGTGTTTGAGGTGCTGAGGAACATGGTTTAGTATTTGATAGCAATGGTTGGACTCGGTGATCCAATGGGTCTTTTCCAACCTGGTGATTCTATGATTCTGTGTTCAGAACAGTGAGTCAATTATGCTGCATCCATTACAAAATGACTAGAAATGGACCTAAATGGAAAGATTCAAACCTGGAGCTTGAAGATTTGGTTCCAGGGCTTGAACCTAATTTATTATAGACAAATAAGTAAATGAGGAATTCAGGTATGTGCTGACAGAGTCCTATAGCCTGGTCAGTAGAAACGTGCAGTGCATGAATCAAGGCTTAGTTCAAGCCTCAGGTTAGCTCTGCTATTGAGCTTTAATGCTTATAAATGCTTTTTGCTGCTTAAATGATGTTAGCCTCAGTGTTTATGGAACTGTGGAAGTGCTGAGTCAAAAACACTCACATTAATAAAGAAGCACTGGGAATCACTGAGAAGATGCCAGGGTCAACCAATATTATTAAGCTAAGAAGTTCTTTGGCACAGCTGAGCTAGGGAAGATCATACCCAATTTATCTCTTGTGGGTAAGTCATTTGATTCACGCCTTCTGATTCATGGCTTTGTCTTGGACTGAAAATAGCAACTCTTTTATCAACCAGCTAAGAAAAACTGATTTTTTAGAAAGATTTGACCATATTTTCTTGCTAATCGGAGAAAAGCCACTCGTTTATCAGGAATGTATCTTAGTAGCAGCCAGTGCCTTGCTGATGCATTACTGTAGTGCATCTCCCTGGACACAGCACCTCTGTCTCTGGTCTGAGTTTAAATAATGAGATTTATTTCTCTGAGGCCCTGCACAGATTAGCGCAGCATTACATCTGCTGTCTTGTACCAATAGGTACCTGGTTGAGATCAAGTACTCACAACTCTGCCTTTTTCCATATGGTGTTGCTAGGAGGATTTGAGATGCTGAACAAAAATGAGAGTTTCTTTGCTTTGGTGTTGTCCTCAGCTGATGCACTACAGGAAAGATAAGCCTCCCACACCTTTGGAGTTTCCTCATCTGAAAAACCTAAATATATGATAAAAAGAAGTGTTTTTCTCACTGTAGCTTAATGTAAAATAGAATTAAAAAAACCCAAATAAATGAAATTAAATCACTGTTGTTCATCTAATTGTTGATGATGATCAATATGGTGTGGGTTGTTTTCCTTGGAAAGGGAGAGTTCTACTTATTAGGGTTGCTAAAAAGTAGCCAGAGTTTCTGGGTGACAGGCAGCTCACTGCCCTTTGTCTCTGCTCCCTTTTGGATGCACCTCCATCATTCCCCATGTGTTTTTCAGCAGCCGCAAAGCTTTGTGGTAAAATGCAGTAGGAAGATATTATTATGGCTATTTCATAATGCAGCTATGGTGACACATGACTCTGGGACAGATGGAAGCTCTCTGAGGTTTTTCTGTCCTGTGTTTTGAACGTGGTGCACTCCCTAACATAACAAACTCTGCATGTCTTAGCCAGAAACATCCAAATGAGAACTGAGGAATATCAGTTTTATCTACCAAAGCTAACTGAACAAGCACTGGTCACCACATGGATGTGTCTGGAAAGCCACTTTAACAAAAAGGCCTACAAAGGCTCACTAAAACCTCAGGACTTTTGTGGCTTTATTTCCACAGTGGTGCATACCATTTGGCTGAAGAATCTTGAAAACATTATGAGTCTGGGCCTTCTTTATGCTTAATACATCCTCGGGTCCCTCCACCCTGCCTTCTAGAAAGCCCAGGTTAAACAGCCTGATTCACCATTGTGCTATTCCAGTTTTATGCAATTAATCTGAAAGTAGTAGCAGGACATAATCACTCAGTCCCAGAATAAATATGCCATCACTCAGTCCCAGAATAAATATGGCCTTCAGTAACATACAAATCTAAGTAGGAGGCTCCTGAATACAGCTGGAGTTTGCACCTTTGCTGATCTTTTCATCCTAGAAAGTCTCCAGACAAATAAACTGTGTGGTAAATGAGAGGGGAAAGGGTATAAACTTTCATTGTTAAGACCTTTAAGCAGAGATTAGTTTGGAAAGGGAGGGAGCACAGTGTTCTGGGGAGAACAAGAGAAGTTTTGGTGAAGTGGAAGTTGCCACAATTACAGGGAAAACTTCTGGGGCTGCATACATCTGTTGTGTAGATGGGTGCAAGTATAAGCTAACTCTGCTGATTACAGTGGAGTCCTGCCAGATGTGCACCCCCCTACGTAAGCATGCAATTTCACGTACAACCTTTTTATTCCTGCTCATGGCAAGCTCCTTTTTCTCTTCTTTCAGCTTTCTCTCTCTAAGTTTTATGATGAATAATCGGGTACTCCTTGTAATTGGAAGGGCATTACAATGTCTTTGTTGTGGTGAGCCAGTTCCTCTTCATGTCCATTGTAAGAACAGAATAAGCTCTGTTTGGCATCCAAAAATAGTATAACATCATTTCTGCATTTGCCTAATCTGCACTGTCTATTGTGACAGATGCACTTAACCTGGCCTAGCACCAGAAACATTATCTCTGTTCCTGGTATGTACTGGGATGTAGTTGAATGTTAAGTCCCCACACATTTTGCAAACTCAGGCAGGCTGCTGCAGTTTGCCATAAGCTTTCATTGTCCACTCACTTTAAATATAAAAGCTGATATTTTGCTTTATGAAACTTATCACACCGCTTATAATACAATGGCAGTTATCTTTGTCCTACACTGTCTTTTTCTTTAGGCTACTGCAAATCTCCTTATATGTGATTTAGCTATGCACATCTTAATGAGATAATCCCTGTTTCTTCAGCCGAACTCATTCAGATTTCTCAGTTCAAATGCCCCCTGCTCCTACAGGGCATGACATTATACAAGCCCTTAAAAAGTCATGAAGACATGGCATCTGAATGCAAAGCATTGATCTCTGCAGTGGATTGGTGGTAGGAGGCAGCTCAGTGACTTGTGGGAAAGGCAGCTTCAGTCTGTGATTTGCCTACCCAGATTGCATGGGGGAAAGCTCCCGTATTTTTGTTGTGAGTACTTGTCTGTCTGCCAGTGAAGTTGCTGGTTCTACATAAAAAATCTACATAAAAACCCCTTGCTTTCCTTACGTATCCTCTAAAGGCTGTTTAGAAGCAGTTATGGACTGCCTGTGCGGTTCATGGAACACAGCACAAAATCTGTGGTCTTAAGCTAATATTTCAGCTCCTCAAAACACAGGTGACAAGGATTCATCTTCCTGCTGAAGGCTGATCAAGATTTGTAAACCATTTAGGTGAGAGCAAATGACACTAAGGCTTTATTTTCATTCTTGGTTCTTGGTAGGACTTATCTCATGTTCCTGATTTGTGTAAGTGTTGTATTAATAAGCAGATAAGGCTGAGATAAATTGGAGATCTGTCCCTGTTCCTTGCCAGTGTTGACTATGTTGACCACACTTGACTTTCTCCCTTCTGGCTCATCCGTTTTGAGTGCCACTTTGGGCCAGGCTGTGAGGCGTCCTCTCTTTTTCATCACAGAATCACAGAATAACTAGGTTGGAAGAGACCCACCGGATCGTCGAGTCCAACCATTCCCACCAATCCCTAAATCATGCTCCTAAGCACCTCATCCACCCTAACCTTAAACACCTCCAGGGACAGTGACTCAACCACCTCCCTTGGCAGACCGTTCCAATGCCTAACCACCCTCTTCGTGAAGAACTTTTTCCTAATCTCAAGCCTAAATCTCCCCTGGCAGAGCTTGAGGCCATTCCCTCTCGTCCTGTCCCCTGTCACTTGGGAGAAGAGGCCAGCACCCTCCTCTCCACAACCTCCCTTCAGGTAGTTGTAGAGAGTAATAAGGTCTCCCCTCAGCCTCCTCTTCTCCAGGCTAAACAACCAGAGTTCTCTCAGTCGCTCCTCATAAGATTTGTTCTCCAGCCCCTTCACCAGCTTTGTTGCTCTTCTCTGGACTCACTCCAGAGCCACAACATCCCTCTTGTGGTGAGGGGCCCAGAACTGAACGCAGTAGTCGAGGTGCTATCTCACCAGTGCAGAGTACAGAGGGAGAATAACCTCCCAGTGCCGAGTACAGGGGGAGAATAACCTCCCTGGACCTGCTGGTCACACCGTTTCTGATACAAGCCAAGATGCCATTGGCCTTCTTGGCCACCTGGGCACACTGCTGGCTCATGTTCAGTCACTGTCAACCAACACCCCCAGGTCCTTCTCCTCCCGGCAGCTTTCCAGCCAGGTTTCTCCCAGTCTGTACCTCTGCTTAGGGTTGTTGTGCCCCAAGTGCAGGACTCGGCATTTGGCCTTGTTAAACCTCATGCCGTTGGTCTCAGCCCAGCAGTCCAGCCTGTTCAGGTCCCTTTGCAGAGCCTCCCGACCCTCCAGCAGATCCACACTTACACCCAGCTTGGTGTCATCTGCAAACTTGCTAAGGGAGCACTCAATGCCTTCATCCAGGTCATTGATAAAGACATTAAACAGGACTGGACCCAGGACTGAGCCCTGGGGAACCCCACTTGTCACTGGCCTCCAGCTGGATTTAACTCCATTTCCCACCACCCTCTGGGCCCGGTCATTCAACCAGTTTTCCACCCAGCAGAGTGTGCGCCCGTCCAGGCCAGAGGCCGACAGTTTCCGAAGCAGAATGCTGTGAGAAACTGTATCAAAAGCTTTACTAAAGTCCAGGAAGACCACGTCCACAGCCTTTCCCTCGTCCGAGAGTCTAGTTACTCAGTCAACTAAATTCATTGCACGGCCCCTGATCTGAGGCTCACCTTTTCTGTCTAAATTCTGGAAGAACTGAATCATGCGATTGATCCTTGCCCAGTAGAACATTGGAGAGAGTACCTGTTAGTGCTGGGCGCACAGCGAGAGCTGTGGGAAAACACAAAAGGGTTGCCAGCATTGGAATGGCAGTTGCCTGCCTGCACCCTCTAACAAGTATATATTGTAAGCTGATACTTGGTCCTTAAACAAATGGGCCCCTGGACCAGTCAGCTACAGCTAAAACACCACTGATTATAACTTACAGGATTTAATGTAGAGGTAGAACTTAATTTAATGACATGTGCTAATTGTTAGTCATATCGATTTTTGCAGTGAAGGCAAGATTTTAGTGATGCTCTGAAAAAGAAAGGTAAATAAATGCTGAGAGTAAATGCCAGTGTAGCAAGATTAATTCTGCAGAATGGACACTTGCTTTCTTGTTGCACCAGTTGAAGTCTCTAAAATAAACAGAGCAACCAATTTAAAGCAGATGCATGGAACAATAATCAGGTTTCATCTCTGGTTTTAATCATTTTAAACCACAGCATTTGGTACCCAGAGCTCAAAGAAAATGCAGACTGAATCAAGAGTTTGCTGTAACTTAGCAGTCTGAAGGAAGCAGATCTGTGGCTGTATAACAAGGAGAGACGAAACAGCCATGTTCAGATAACTGAATTGTAGTAAAATGTGCAAGTGTTGGAATCCAGAGACAAATAAACATCCAGAGCTCCTGTCTGTGAATTATAATCAGCTACAGCTTGGGAACAATAGAGATGAGCAGTAAATGGCCAGGTTGAGCTCTGCTCCTTAACTGATGAACTAGTAAACTCACAATTTTTATTGGTAGTTGCTATCCTGTATGCCACAAAAAAATGAAATGTGGAGTGAAGCAATGCTATGTGAAAACAGGGCTTATGAATGAGGAGTAGTATGATCCCATTATTTACTTCCCTTGGTGACTTTTGGAAGGACTTCTTAATAAGGCAGTAAATATAAAAAAAGCCCTCAGGAAAGCCACATGGGTCTGATTTCCCATTTCCCTGCTTGCTGTGTCATCATTTACCTCAGAGGCTTTGCATCACTGTATGTGACTACCCACAGTGTCTGATCTCGTGAGGCTGAAGTCATTCTTCAAACAGCATTCAGCTTTTAAGGACTTGGTGGAGGGGGAGGTGATGTTGGACAGGACAGCTAAACTAAGACAAAGAAATGTCTTTCAGACAGAGGAGCTAATGCTGGAAATTCCCTGGGGAGCACTCTTGTGACATGGTTATACAATTGCAGACACATTTTCAAAGCAGTGGATGCATCTTCCCAACCTGGCTCAGAGAAGCCATGCGAAGCAAGGGTGCTTACCTTTTTGTGTTTGCACAAGAAACTTGCTGGGAACAGAGCTACCCCAAAATTGTGTTGGAGAAAAGTGTAATAAATTTATTGGAATCTCAGCAGTGTCTTCTTCAATTTTATTCTTTCACATAGTTTGAGGGGATAGTTTAGACATTTTAGCAAAAGCACCCATGAGCCCAAAAATCTTTGTCTTAAAGACCAAAGCACCCTTGGTGCCAGGGTGCATGATAGAAGGGCTGTGGCACACTCTACTCAGTCTGCAGGCTCCGTGCAGACTGGTCTGTGCTGGAAAGATCACTGTGGGTGGAGAGGAGACCAGAGATCAGACTGTGCCTGTAGCTGCTGCCCTCAGCCACCGTGTCCATATGGACTTGGATTGACAAGTTATTTTACCTCTCTCTCCCATGCTTTGTGTCCGTGATACAAAGTCTCTCAGAGACAGGGGGAGATAAGAAAAAGAGAGGCAGTATTGTGGCTGCAACCCCAGGGAGGGATGCAGCTTAGGGGAACCAGCTGAATACAATGGTGAGGAGTGAAATGGTGTGCACTAGGGTAGATTCTAATCCATTACTTAGCAAACATGTTTTCTCTCACTTTGCTGTCTATCTTATGCTTCTGCTTCATTCTTTGTCTTTTTTATCCCTTTGTGAGCAATTTATCTTTAAGTGCCCCTATAAGTAGACACTGAGTAGCAGAAAAATCTGAAGGCACCTATGTTGTGGTGCCTGATGAACCACCACTAGCCTGTAGTAGACATCTACCTTGTCACATTCACTGAAGGTTCATATCCTGATCCAAACCATGATCTGATGAACTTTTTTTCTCCCTGGATTTAAAGCTCCGGACTGTGAGATCACAGGACAGCCTGATATTTTATCACTTCCAAATGTGGAGGGTGACTCCCTCCTCCTTCTGCAACTCACATAACTGTAATTCATTTGTGTTCACAGCCTTCCATTCTAATCTCCAGTCTTTTAAACAACTGTCCTCTTCCCCCTTCTTCACTGCTATGTATAGTTTCATCATGCTTTATTCTATTTCTGAATAAAAACACTGAGGAAACAGCACCAGAAATTATGAAACCACTTAAGCCTTCAGACAAAAAAAATCTGAAACTGTTTATATTCACAAATGGTACCTATTTAAACAGTTTTTGTAACTATTGCTTCCTCTGGTAGCAAGTTCAATAAAAAAAAAGAATTTAATTCCAAAAGATAAATATGACAGCAGATATTTACAGAAGAAATGGATTGTTTTTATGAAAAGAGCATTTTCTCCATAGCCTCCCAAATGGGATCTAAACAACCGGTCTTACAGAAGATTAAATCACAATCTATCAATCCAGCAAAGAAAAAATATAACCCCAAGCATTCTTGTAATAACAAAACATTACTGACAAACGCAGTGGAGACTACAGTGTCATTTTTCTACCTTATAATTTTGCTCAGTCTCTTTTCTACAGCACAAAGAGATTCATTTGTATACAAAACAGGTGAATAATTTCTGTGTGACATTTTTTACATATGCATTGAGAAAATACATGTGCTTTGCTTGTAGAAAAGGAACTTAGACCCTAGGAAACACTTAAGGCACAGGTTTTCCAACTTGGAGTTTGCTCACTTCAGCCCTATAGCTCTAGTTTCCCTTTGGACTGGAACGAAATACTAAAGGGCAAGGCAGGAGGAAAATGGCTGTGTGGATGCTTGCATGCGTTGATGGACATGATGACAGCTTGGCAAGTGATAGGAGCTTTACCCTGAGTCCTGCTGAGAAATGCCAGTAATGCAGGACTACAGTATCCAGATACTGCATGAAGTCATTTATCCTCTTCTTTAGGAGCAATTACTGCAACAAGGGATGACTCTGCCTTGCTGGGTAGGTAAGATAGGAAGGGGAATAAAAGCCACCACAACTTCCAAGACAATGGGCTACAAAAGCAGTTTACATCTTTCCATACCTGCAGCAGGCTGCTGGGTTTCTCCCAGCTTCCTAAGAGAGATCTGGTCACGGTGGTGGTTGCCTCCCTGCATGTTTAGCAAAAGAAACAGAGACCACAACCCAAAAGAAAATGATTCTGAATGGGGAGAGAAAAGCTTTGGTCCTTGCCTAGCAAAGAAAAGTGAGGCAGTTTGCACAAGTTGTGTTGGTTGTTTAGGCTAGGCTTGTGGTTTTGAAGAGAAATGCATTAGCCCTCCTCATTGTGCCTAAATCCTCAGTCTCAATATTTAGGGACATGGGACTCAAGGTATTGTAGTGCATATTCACCATCTGCTTAAAATACAGCCACAGAGTCATCACTCCAGTAAAACCTTCCTTACATACTGAGATTGATGAGACCAGGTTGGGATTCATGCAGCTTCAGACTAAAGATGTTGCAGCCCCAGAACATGCTCTTCTGTGCTCCCTGGGATGGATGGTTTTGCTGCAGTCTCATCTGCAGTTTATGTTCTCCAATATACATAGCCTAAGTTTATGATGTAGGGGAAAGACTTGTTGAAGGAATGATATGTAAATAAAAGAGAGTTGAATGGTGCTTTCAAGTTTTTATTTACTTTCCTTAGATATGTTTCTCTGTGTCTTTTGAATAATTGGACTAGTTCTGAACTTCCTCTGATCAATACACTACAACTCCTACAGAGACTAGCAACTGGCATAAACATTCTTTAAAAACGTAAACCTCACTTTCCAAGTCATTCAGCAACTCAATTAACTTTAATTCTAATTGAAATCTACTCCAAACCTTAGTTCTCAAACCTGGTGCAATTATAATTTATGGGTGGATCCTGACTCTCCAGTATTTCAGTATTAAACTCAGTTTGCTGCTTGTTTTCCTTCTCTAGGAACTGAAGTATAAAGCTGTTAAGAATAATGAGAACATGTAGAATAGGAATTTTATTTAGGGAGATTTTCTATTAGGAGAAAAATAAATGAGAGGAAAAACAGTACAAAATTTGACAATTTATCATCGTACCACCGCGTACATTATGATAAATAGAAGTTGTTCAACAGAAATTAAAGCACCTTTTTATCCCTGGTGATTTTGACCACTTGCAAAGTCTTTCAGCACCCATAAAGTGCGGGCTTGTCATTAACCTGATAAGCCTTTGACAGGGTGAGGAGTGTCTTCACTGTAAAGGCATTTGACCGTCTTATTCTTGGGGCTGATCCTTGTTGTACTACATGACATCATTCCAAATGCTTTAGTGGTTACCGACTGTTTCGCCGGACGCTAAAAGAAGCTGATCAAAGCTTAGCTCAGAAGATATGTTGATGATGTTTTTTTTTTAAGTGCTTCCCCCTAACCAAGCCCAGCATTCTCCTCCAGAATCAACACAGGCGTATGCTCCACAGGTCTGCAAAGCAAAATGACTTTAGATTTTTTTTTCCAGGGAACCAGCTTGCTCTGAATATATCTTTGTCCTGAGCACTAGAAGAGCAAAGTGGTAAATATTGCGTCATGATACACAGTTTCTTCTGGAAGAGGCTGCACAGAGGGAATGAAGGGCCTTGGCATTCTGCACATTCCTACTATGCAGTCAGGTCAGCTTAAAAAGATAAAGTGCAATCTGCTGCGTGCTATCTGTCATGAGAAATGAAGCCTGATAATTTTGGAGTAATATTTAGCTTGTCATTCTTGGGCCATTACACTGAGTTAGTAGTGCTAAGAGAAGGGATTTATTTCCTTCTCTCCCTCTTACTGTAATAATTCTCAGATTAATAATGCTGCCGGCTTCAAAGTCTTTTTTGTTCATAGCTGCTGGCTGGGGAACAAGCAAAACCAAAGATTGGATTTGCAATGAACTGGGCATTAAATCCCTTCAAAAAGTGTCTTTTGGCACCACAGTAAAGAGCTATTAACAGCATTCCTGGACAATTGTAGAAAAAACAAGCAGTTTTTATAAACGCCTCTAACATCTCAGATTAGCTACCTGACAGATAGGTGTTTTTAGTTTATTTAAGGCCCAGTTCTTCTTTTTGCTAAGGCCTTTTTCCATTGCTGTTTTATAGGAGTGTAAAAGAGAATCAGGCTCCAGTTTAAATGGGAATCAGGGCTTTGAGATGCAGCCACCAGAACAATCTTGGCACACAGGGCAGTGTGGGTCAACCATGCCTGGAAATGAATGGGAACCAGCAGCTGCAATATTTGATTGCTTCTGCAACTACAGTGCATTAAAAAAGACCAAACTAAACAAAAAACAAAAGCAGAAAGTTAAAAACTCTAAAGAAAAAATGATACCTAATGTTGTGGACTCCAGCACAAACCTGGCTTGACTCAGATTAACAAATGTCTCTTAAATGTGAATGTCCAATGTGTATCAGCTAAATGCTGTAGTGAGCTTGCCACTTGCTCATGCCTGATCTTTCTCGAAGAGAACTGCTGGCTGCTTTTCCCAGATAAGTCAAGCAGAATGCTAAAAATCATTCTAGAACTTTCAGTTTCAAACTTGCATGAGTTCTTTAAACTTTTGAGCCATCATTCCTTGTGTCTAAATATAGGGAAGTGTGTTGCAATGTCAAAAACCTTCTGAAAATTTTTCTTGACTCATCCAGGGTGCTGTTAATGTTATTACTTCCATTGTAAGTGTCTGCTGCATATGAAAACAGAAGTGAGAATTGCTTGAACTGATTAAGTTATAAAATTTGTGGAGTGTCAGCTAGTGTGTGACCGGTATATTAGTTCTCGACCGTGGGAGGCATCTCTTCCCACTAACAGAGCAGTGAACACATGGTATGTGTGCTGGTAGAGGTTGTCTGACTAGACAGATATTGAGAGTAAGCAAGAGAAGCGTGGAGAGACAGGATTGTCTCAGAAATAAGAGCTTTTCTTTTACAGTTTGAAGTACCCAAAGAGTTCAAAGACCCCAGGGAGAAGTAAGAAATATGAGGGACCAATATCATACTCCTTTTTTAAAAAATTTAGATTCCTGAATGGCAGTATCCAGGTAGAGTCACCACCAGTAACATTTTCATTAGAGGAAGAACTGAATTTTTGTGTGTGATCTGCTTGTATACAGTGAAACAATTTACTCCAAAGAGCAAACTCATGCACATGTGGAGCTCATTTTTTTTCAGAAGAGGACACTTAGCAGATCAGGGTGCTTACAGGAATTAAGACACAGTTCATAGGGAAGTTTTGGCATTGCCCATAGCTGAGTGACAACGCAGCAAGAGGCAAGAGCACAGGAAGATAATGGAGTAGTCAGTTTTCTAAAAAGGGACGTACCAGAAGCACAGACCCAGACAGGACATACTGACTGTAATCCTAAAAGTTCTCTGCTGCAAGAATTCTTAGTGGGGGGTAAGAAATGTCTTGCCTCATTTTACTGGAAGAGGTGGGAAGCAAGGACGTTTGTGGGAGTAAAATACACTCCCTTGATCTGATCATTTCCTAACTTCACTCGTGGGTGCTGTCTAATACTTCTCTCTGGCAATGTTGCTGTCCATCTGTGTTTATCTCTACTCTGAGTATCCCATTGGCTTTTAAATTTGTGGATGTGCTCCAGATTCAATGATGAATTTGTAATTTGTGGTATTTATATCTCCACCCTTCCTTGATTTCATGCTGGAATTTCTAACCCCAGGTTTTTAAAGAGGTCTCATTTGGAGAAAAAAAAAGAGCATTTTCTTCCTAAAAAGATGCAGAGAAGAATAAAGCTAAAGAGGAAGCAGTTAACTTTTAACTGTGTTCTAGGTAGGTTGAAAGTCCCTAAGAAAATAAGTCTTTGCAATTGGCAAAAGAAATGGGGAGCAGAACCCAAAGGAACGTGATCCTAAATAGGGGAAAGCAAAGCCTCTACCCGTGCCTAGTGAACAGAAATCCTTCAGTTGTTCTGCTAATTGTAGTAGTAGAAGGTAGTAGAAGTCTCCTAAACCCCCGCAGTAGCAGCTGTACATCCTTCTCCCCACCATCCATCCCTGGGCTGCCCTCTCCAATCTTCTCCCTGAGTGGTCAGGGGAATGAGCTTTCCCTCCTGCAGGACCACAGGGATTGCACTGAGATACTGAATGTAAGAATTTTCCCCGGCATTCTTACCAAGCATACAGTCAGTAAGGATTTCTTAAACACCATGCCAAGAAATCAAAATATACTAGGAAGAGGATGAGGAAAGGTTGAGCAAGTCTGTATTAGGAGGTGGTGAGACCCAGGAGTAGCAGGGTGACACCTTTGACGCCAAGGACCTGCTCACTGTGGATGAGCTAGTTTGGTCTTGTGGTGGCCAGTGGTTGAAGTGCAGTAAGTCAGTCTTCTAGAAAAGCATGTGCAGTTCGAAGATAGATTAAATATAATGAATTAATGAGTTCATGTGTCTTCAAAAATGCAATTACTCTGTCAGGTATTTTGCCTAATGATTTTACTAGACCAGAAATATACACCTACAGAAGCTGTCTGTAATACATCCTCACAGCTTTCCAAAACTTTATTTTTGGGTTTGCTTTTACATTTAGCATTTCTTGCACTGAAGACAGATTTAAGAGATCAAACTATGACTAACAGTTACAAACTTCTGACTGAATATTTTTACTCCTAGTCTGTCACAGACCTCTATTTTTAGACAGCTGGAACAGAGGCAGGGATATTAGCATGAGAAATTTCTGGTGTTTGCAATGCGTTTTCAGAATCTTCTCCAAAATGAAGCACTCCCAAACATTTTACTTAATCTATTCAAAACTTTTAGTGAAGTTGATCTTTTATTTTCAAGTCCTATAACATGTTAGATTATCAAGGCCAAGCAATTTTGATTTTTTTATTAGAGTAGAATATTATAGAAATCAGACTGATAAGCAGAAAAAGCTAGAGCTGGGGTTTTGTTTAGAAGAATCAAGCAAGTGGCACAAGAGTTGACAACCTTAAATGGACACACCACACTCATCTATTGATGAAATTCATGAATTGTAGAGTTGGCTATCAGTGCTTCTGGGAATCAGAATTTGTAGCAATCTGCTTTAGTTTCCTTGAAGTTATTTATACTTGCATTAAACCTCAGAGTATTATAGGAACTGATGTGGGATACAGAATACCAGAATTCTGGGAACAGTGAATGATCAGGAGCAAAACAGGCAGCTGCACATTGCATCAGCTTTCCTACACAACAGTACTGGTGATTACTCCCTTTGTGGAATAGATGGTGCTTTACATATAGTAAAGTAAGCACTCTGCAAGAAAAGTATTTTTCTTGTCCCCATAAAGGCAGAAAGACAAAAAATGGCTACGAAAGTGAGAATTAAAGACATTGAACCACTACATCCAGAATTACCAAGAATTTAAATCTCTACCTTTAAACACATGATTTAATTGGATCTAATTCTTAGATCCAGATGGATCAAACTGTCTTCCCTCTACAAAGCTCCACATGAATTTAAATTTTGATATAATCATACTACTTTTTTATCATTTGAGGGTCTGACCCAGTGGATAAAGAAGTCACTTGAAAACTGTTGAATCCTAAGAAATCTTGAACAGATGGTAAGATTTGCAGTGCGAAAAGGATGACTAATTGACATACATGTCAGGTAATCTGCTACTTACTAGAAAAATAACATAATTAAAGGGGAGAAAAGTGTCGTAGGGCACGAGTGTGAACACGTGGACATAAATATGCACTTGATATCAAAGTGTTTGTAGCTTGCCTGTCATTTTTCATGTGATTTCTTAAGCCGAATAATTACACTTCATGAACTAGGAACAATGAAAATATGATGCAAAACGCAACAAGCAAATATTTTAGCTGAAGCTCAAAACTCCTATTTCTTGATCTTTTGTTTCACTCTTAGTATGGCAAGTTGTTAGAGGAAGCAACTGTCAGTAGCAAAATCTTTTCTGATAAAATGGATTGGTTTTTCCTCTAACCGCTGTGTATTCCAATGCCACTAAAATTCCTTCTTACTCATATTTGGGTATAAGTACTTAATAGCTTTTTTTTTTTTTTTTTTACCTTGTAGATAGTGTTGAAGCCTCTGCAATTCATTTATTTCAGCTGCAAAGACCCTGTTTGTCCTCGACACTTTTCTGTGGCCCGTTGCAGGTGCACAGCATTTCTCCAGTAACTTGCAAGTGAAGGCATATTTATTAGAAAGCAAGATTGAGTTATTCAGAAAACTCCAGTAAAAATGTCAATGGTTGGGTCAAAACCACTTGAAAAGGCACATGAATGTGAGTAGGTGCCTTTTCTGCAACCACAACTTGAAGAACAATTTTGACATAACTCGTGCCATGTGGCAGCATTTACAACAGGCAGAAGGTACTAGAGGCACCCTGCTGGCTGGATGGCCGGGCCCAGAGAGTGGTGGGAAATGGTGTTAAATCCAGCTGGAGGCCAGTGACAAGTGGGGTTCCCCAGGGCTCAGTGCTGGGTCCAGCCCTGTTCAATGTCTTTATCAATGACCTGGATGAAGGCATCGAGTGTACCCTTAGCAAGTTAGTGGATGACACTAAGCTGGGTGGAAGTGTGGATCTGCTGGAGGGTCAGGAGGCTCTGCAAAGTCATCGGAACAGGCTGGACCAATGCCATGAGGTTTAACAAGGCCAAATGCCGGGTCCTGCACTTGGGGCACAACAACCCTGTGCAGAGCTACAGACTAGGAGAAGCCTGGCTGGAAAGCTGCCTGGAGGAGAAGGACCTGGGGGTGTTGGTTGACAGTGACTGAACATGAGCCAGCAGTGTGCCCAGGTGGCCAAGAAGGCCAATGGCATCCTGGCTTGTATCAGAAACGGTGTGACCAGCAGGTCCAGGGAGGTTATTCTCCCTCTGTACTCGGCACTGGTGAGACCGCACCTTGAATACTGTTTTCAGTTCTGGGCCCCTCACCACAAGAAGGATATTGAGGCTCTGGAGCGAGTCCAGAGAAGAGCTGGAGAACAGGCCTTATGAGGAGCGGCTGAGTGAGCTGGGGTTGTTTAGCCTGGAGAAGAGGAGGCTGAGGGGAGACCTCATTGCTCTCTATAACTACCTGAGGGGAGGTTGTAGAGAGGAGGGAGCTGGCCTCTTCTCCCAAGTGACAGGGGACAGGACAAGAGGGAATGGCCCCAAGCTCCACCAGGGGAGATTTAGGCTGGACATCAGGAAAAAAATTTTCACAGAAAGAGTCATTGGGCACTGGAACAGGCTGCCCAGGGAGGTAGTTGATTCACCTTCCCTGAAGGTGTTTAAGGAATGGGTGGATGAGGTGCTGAGGGGCATGGGTTAGTATTTGATAGGAATGGGTGGACTCCATGATCCGGTGGGTTTCTTCCAACCTGGTTATTCTATGATTCTATGATTCTATTCCAGTGAACAACATCCTTGAAGATAAAAAGAGTAGTCCTTTCTGAAAAGTCCCCTTCCCACTCCACTGAGTTGGAGGAGTTAATTCTGGTCAAGCACCTTGCACTGACTCCCAACACTGTTGTTTTCATTTCAATGTGCAGCCAGCTCTTTGTATCAGCTGCATTTCTGCAAAATGCTGTGCTGAGAATGGCAGAAGTAAAAATAAGGCAAAACTTGAGAAGGAGCCAGGCTGTTAAAGAGTGAGGCTAAACGTTAAAATAATTTTCAATGCCTGCCATTCCTTCATGCTTTGAGGAAAATATGAAGTGCTAGCAGTGAAATGAGAAGGATCAGCAACAACACATAGGTGCGTGCCAGCAACATGGGTAATTGTCTATACGTCAGATGCTTTAAATACCACAAAGGACAATGGAGAAAACAATGCAGAGGGCTCACTGCTCATCTGGACCATGGCTTCTTCACAGTTCACTGGCACTGAAAGAAGCAGCACAAATGCTGGGGAAAACATTGCCCACCAGAATCACATCTTCTGTTTTACAGCCCAGGGTTCCAGGATTGCAAAACATGCACTAAAATACTACCAGCAGTTCAAAACCTTTGAAGGTAATTACAACATCCATACCAAAAATAATATGGGTTGGTCTGCTTGGAATTTAGTTAAGTGGAAATAGAGTTTTAATTTCAAAAGCACACATTTTTAACAGTTGTTTTAACTGTATCCTCAGGCAGGTTCACTCCACAATGCAGGGCACAGAGCCCCGGGCAACCCCTAAACAGGCTAATATAGCTCCTTGGCACAACAATGGTACTGGCTCATGTCCCAGCTGCAATATTGGACTGCACCCAGTTTTTTGAAGCAAGGACAGTTAGTAATTATATAGCATGCAGCTCTGGAAAGAGGCAGCTCAAGGCTCTTTGCCTCAATACTCCTGTCCTGGGTGTAGACACGCCTTAAACCAGAGCATGGCGCTGAACAGATGCTGACTTCTGTGTTGTTTTTTAAAGTTACCTTTGAAATCATAATGGGAGGGTATGTGTATACCCTTCAGTTTATTTAGTTTTCCATAGAAATATATTGCTTGAGGTCCTTCAGCTCATCATATGTCATCCTTGTCCAACATGAGTCATGGAGGCTTCCTGTCTAAGAAGCAGAAAGAGATCTGTTAGGGATATAGGTAGGTTAGTCATTGCAATAGCTACCCCAAGAATGAGCAAGCCCACCCAGTTCCCTCCTTTCAAGGTCAGAGAATGAACCAGCTCATTTTGTACAAACCACTCTCATACAAAACATGACCCAGTTTCAACTTTTGCTCTGGGCCTCTGCACTCTTTCCTTCCCTGTACATATTCCTCCATTTTTATTTTTTTTCTTAATTCCCCTCACCAGCTGCACACCTACACCAAAGAGGAGGTCAGGCAGTTGGCTGAGAGCAGAGGTGCACATCCCCAGTGCTGTGGGGAGCTGGGGAGGGTCCTGACTCAGCCCAACAAAGCCTGGGCTCCAGGCTCAGCTGTTGACAACTGTTCCTTTTCCAAAGTAATAACTGTGGGAGTGGCCTTTGTCTGTCAAGTCCCCTGTTACTGCTAGCAGTTTTGCACATTATTCCCACACATATAAGCTGAGATATCTGATTATTTTAAGAGCACTCACACACGTAGTTCCTACATTATCTTTTCTACCATGAACTTTTAGTCCAAGGGAATAATACGTGTGAAATTGCACTCAGCTTTTAGCAGTGGAGCTGAAATAAATACTGATTGCATAATTTATTTAAAGATGCTGTATTTTCTCCATTTTCTGTATTTTGCTTTCATTAATATAATCATAAAATGATTGTGATTCTAATACCACAGTTACCGCTGACACAACATTGGCTTTGCTCCAGTAATTTTAGTGATTTATTCCCATGCTGATTGTTTGGGGATTCTCTTCAGTTGACAGATTTTTTACACTGGATTTCTGGTTGTTTCTGGATAGTTTACTACCGAGGCTCTATGCTAGCTGCTTTTGAAATTCCCATTTCTATTTTTGGAGCTGTTCGGATGAGAGTTTTCTCCTTCACAGCCAGGCTTCTCCCTTAGCTATGGGACACAAGGATCTCCTAATCCCATGTCTCTGACATCATGGTCTGTTGTCATGGCAATGCCTGGAAGCCGTGAGATCATCAGCCAGGTTTTTCTGCCAAACCTATATAGGAGAAAGGATGAAATCAGAGGAAGCACTAACACTGATATGACATGCACATGTAACAAATGTATGCAAAAAAAGAAGCAGGGAAGAGTGCAAAAGCTGGAAACCCAAAAGTTATTTCATTTTTGTGTTTAAGGCATGGGCTTGAAGCACACAGAACTGCTTTTTGTGTGTTTCCTAAATTCTTATCTCTTGGTCTTGTGATGAACTTGGGTAGCACGACAGTCAGCATACTGCCAGTGCCTACTCTTTATGGATATTAAGTTAGTGGTTAGTTTGCTTTGAGGTTGTTGTTATTTATGATATTTCCATGCTGTTCCCAAATTTGAACAGATGAAAGAGGCAACAGAAATGAGCTCAGATATATTCACTCCTTTTCTCCTCACTCCCCTACCCTGTTGTTCTGTGGCTTTAGTTTTCTAGCAAACAAAAGAAATTCCTAGCTCCTGGAATGATTCATCCAAATTATACTGCACTTTACCTTTCTTCCAGCAATGCTTAGGATCCCATTGTATTGAAAATATGCAGTAATGTACTCTGATTTTTCAGATAATGTCTTTTTTTCCTGTACTTAGTTGTCCACTTCTGAAGATCTCTACCCATCATCTAAGAAAAAATACTTGTACTGTGCTGTTAGAATGGAATTTCCTTGGTTAAAATGCACTGAATTAATTGACTGCATAAATGAAACCTATTGCAATTTATCCACATCTTATGCATAGCTGATTTATAGAAAGAAAGAAAGAAGTCTTTAGTCATATGTAATTTGGACATCCATTATGATGGTTGAACTGACTATATATTACAATTTCCTGGTTCGTAATCCAAATGAATGTGCAATCTTTGAAGAAATTTTACATTACTGTTGCACTTGTGAAGAAGCCTTTGCCTGTGGGAAGCTATGGAAAAGGGCAAGATTACATGCTCTGTACTTTTAACTCTCTTATCATGACCAACAGTTTCTTATTTGGCACTGGTATTTAGTCTGAAACTCCTGAAAATGAGTACATGGGCAGATGTAAACCAGTTGCGTAAAATATGCCTGGACCTGGAAAACCTAATTTGTCTTTTAATGAGAAGCTAACCTACAAAATCTACTTCCATTGGGAAGGGCAGCCTACTCTGCTATATGCATTAAATGCACTGCTTCCTTAATGACAACATTTTGTTTAAGCTGACATATGACTCTCTACTGTGTCATTTTATGATACTATTTCACTCCGAACATCTCTTTTGGCTCTCTGTTACTGCCACGCTATGTAAATTGAATCATCTGGTAGTACTTGAACTGCACATCTCACCCCAATAAATGGCCAATGGTCAAGCTGACTCAGCTGTTGCTGTATGTTATATCCCTAAGCTTGCTGCATTTACTTAATTGATTAATTCCTGCTTTCAGATGTTGGAAGTTGATAAGGGAAGGTTGCCCTTAGCTCCATTCCTGTTTCTTAACTTAAGCATTTGATTAAATGTAATAATAAAATTACATTAGTGCTTTGAACTCACATCTAGCCATGATTCAAAGCATTAGAAGAAGTTAATCCAATCATTTAATGAGGTTTTTGAAGTTTTGAGAGTATCTTTCTTATCAAGGGCACACTATGTTGTGCTGGCCCCATTTCTGTGTAATTTTCTGGAAGTCATCTACAGCTTTACAAAGCTTGAGGGAATCACTGCAGCCACCTCGTCTGCCTGCTGCCTGCCTTGAGCCCTTGACCTGAGCTTGCTCCTGGGTTCCCACACTGGAGGGGCTTATTCTGCCTTTCTTCTTAATAAGGCTTCCAAACAAGCCCTTGCAAAATAGATGTGCTGCAGAAGACAAATATAACATATGCTTCCTCACCATGTCATCTTTTACTTCAGCAGACTGACAGCCATCCATAAGCCCTGTATATCCACCCAGTTCACAGATGCCATGGAAATTGTATTTTGTTGGCTAAGCACAAAAGGTTGAATATCCCTAAATTCCTCAGATGCCTGATGTATTACCACAGACAATTAACAAAGAGAGACCTTTTCCTACTCCCACCAAAAGTCACTTCAAAACCTGCACCTGGTCATAATCTTTTCTGCTTGAACTAATTGCTATTTGCAGTGGCATATGGAACAAGTCTTCTTTGCCTAGTAGTGTATTTCAGACTACAAAGAGACTTCATAACATTGCTTGTTCATTTTGGAGACTGCCTATACTTTACAATGATCCCCCTTTGCAGGAACTGTGGTTCTCAAAAATCTCAAAAAAAAAAAAAAAAGGGAACAAAAGGCATGTGGCCCTGAGAAAGCAAGGTAATTTTCATATTTAAAGCTTCCTGAGAGAAGGACCAAGGAACATCAGATTTTGCCCACCTTCTTGAATAATTCATATATACTTACACAAAAATCTGAAGGAGTTTCTAGTCTATATGAGCACTGTGTAAATGTAGAAGCTTTATTCATTTTTAAGTAGACTTGTCAAATTGAATTTCCTTTTGATACACAAGCTGCATGGTGTGATTAATATTTTACCAATAAGCTTTTTGAAGACAGTTAATAGATGTTAAGGCCACAAGGCATCAATGCGCTTAGCTGCTTGGAAGCCTGTTGTAGCACAAACCGTGAATCCAGAAAATTCTGCAAAAGAGGAAATTATTCTTTCCAAATACGTTATTACAGTGGCTTCTGTGGTTTATCTTTTAGGAAAGCATTCCATCTTAACATGAAGATGCCAGGTAGCAATGAATTAATCATTATAATACCCTATGAAGTGCAGTTTGTGGCTGTTGTAAAAAAGGAACTGTCATGCCCTCCTTCCCCTAAGATCCACTTACTGTTACAGAAGAGCAGATTTATCTACTTTTTCAGCAACAGCCTGGTAATACCAAGGCTTAGCCACACTAATTCAAGTCCCACCGCAGCGTGTTTGGCCCTACACCTCTCATCCCCTTTGGGCTGGAGCCATCACATCTTTGATGGATACATGCCAGTGAGGAACATAGAAGTTCCCCTTTGTGCAAAGTAATTCAGGTTTAAATGGAGTAGGGGCAGTATCTGCTCCTCTCTTATGTGGTTTTGGTGTTTTTTCAGGCATTGGTGTGGGCGTGGGAGTGGAAACCCCACCTCTCCTGGTCCATTTGAGCTGTAAAACCATAGGTATGTGAAGCCATTCTCTCCTCCTGTGCCCAAATAGTATTGAAATAAGTAAAATAAGACTGGTGCAAGAGAAGGGCTTAGCAGAAAAGCAGAGAAAATGATTGCATGATCGGCGTGTTCACTGAGGGAGGTGGGTAACATGTACACAAAGGTACCCAGGCAGATACTGTAACTGTACCTGTTCCCAGATGGACAGAGATTAATTATCTGCTGACTTGTGGCTAAAATCTTGCTTGTGGCAAGTAGGCCTTTCACCTGTCTTTTGGAAGACATAAAACCAGCTTTGGTCTGTGAAACCAAAGCATTATGACTCTGGCTCCAGTGGGAAAGTCAAGGTAATGTATCGCAGCAAAGATGGGTGCTTCCCTGTGATTCAGTTAGGAGCTGGGCAAACACAAGCAGTGGGGGTTACTTGTCAGGTGTTCATTCCTCACGGACAAGTGAGGCTAGCGTCATATTATTTCAGTTTCTACAAATCCTAGTGTAGGAGTATAACAATGGGGGTGTCAAATAGAATCAGTGATGATGGCTTCTTCAGTTCAAAATTGTTTGCTTTTTATGTCTACCTGTGTCTGTCTACCCCAGTGAGAAAAAGTCAGTTTGTGAGAAGCAATGACACTTATATTGAACAAAGGAATTGCCAGTGATCAAAAGGTGAAAGCTTGCTTTGTTTCAGCCACATTGCTGAGCCATCTGGGATTACAGAAAGGGCAGATACACACTAACCCACCCTCTGTGGATCCTTCTTACACAGGTGCTGGTGGCAATGTCAGCAGGGCAGTACTGATGTTCATAGAATCATAGAATCACAGAATCACCAGGTTGGAAATGACCTCCAGGATCATCGAGTCCAACCATTCCTATCTGCCACTAAACCATGTCCTTGAGCACCTTGTCCACCCATCATTTACACGCTTCCAGGGATGGTGACTCAACCATCTCCCTGGGCAGTGCCCAGAGAGGTAGGTTTAAGCTAGCATGAGCATGCATCCTGGTTTCTGGAGGGTTGTGCTTTTGGTGCCTATCTTTTCTTTGTGCCCTGTATAGGGAACCTATGTATTCCCCTGACAGTGCTCTGTTAGTTTTGCTACCTGCACTGTACTCTTCTGAGTAACACATTCTGCCACTGACTTACTGAAGAGTGGCAGTGGTATGACGGAACACGATAAGCTCTGCCATAACCCTTTTCTCTGGGTTAAGTGATCTAATAAGTCTCTTTGACCTCAAAGAAGAGGAGGCTGAGGGGAGAGCTCATTGCTCTCTACAACAAAAGAAGTTGTGGAGAGGAGGGTGCTGGCCTCTTCTCCCAAGAGACAGGAGACAGGACAAGAGGGAAGGGCCTCAAGCTCCGCCAGGGAAGGTTTAGGCTGCATATTAGGAAAAGATTTTTCACAGAAAGGATCATTGGGCACTGGAACAGGCTGCCCAGGGAGGTGTTTGAGTTACCTTCCCTGGAGGTTTTTAAGGGACAGGTGGATGAGGTGCTGAGGGCCATGGTTTAGTATTTAATAGGAATGGTTGGACTCGATGATCCGATGGGTGTTTTCCAGCGTGGTGATTCTATGATTCTATGATTCTCTGAACAAACATATACACAAACAAATCCTGCTCTCCATCATAAGTGCGTGCCTCTCCTGTACACAGCACTGAACACCCATCTCATGGCACCCCACCAAGAAGAATGTCATCTTCTCTTTATTGAGCTCTACGTCTTTTATCTAGCTCAAGTAATTTTAGACTGGTCAGCTCTCTAAGGCCTCCTTATACTGAGATAATCAGGGAGAAAAGGGCAGAAAGTTTATCCCTCCAGCTTTGCCCTGGATTCCCTCAGATGCAGGATATCTCTCTCATCTCCACATTGGGACACTCTGGGTTTAAGAGGCTGAAGTATCCTTTGCTGAACAGATAGTATCAAGGCTGGCATTATATTCATCACAGAGATTATGTTGATGCTTCCTATTGACTGATACACTTTTTGATGTACAACAGATTACTCTGATTTCATTCCCACCTTTATTACAAAGGCTGTCCAACTAGGACAACAGTACTCCTGAATGGCATCTAAAATCCTTGCTGTAGTAAGTACATACAGCAGTGCCTGGATTGAATTTGCTGTTCCTGTGATACACCTGTAACAATGATCTTTGCCAACATTTTCTTTTTTTAGTAGATAGATAATTTGAAGCATTACCTAGTACATTCGACCTACAGAAAAAGAATACTTGTCATCATTAATTTACTATCAAAAGGGGAGGGCTGTCCGTATAAAGATTACAGATATATTGTTGTGGATTAGATATTAATATAAAAAATCTCACAGAATTCCTCATTTTTTTCATCCCCAGTCATGCAAGGCACTAAGCAAAACCGTACCTCACAGAAATTGCTCTGCACATACAAAGAGGGAAGGCAATTTAGAAACCCTTGGCATACAGCTCACTCCGGTGTCATTGACTGAAAGGCAATGGAATATATATATAATGGGGCTAAAGAAGACGTGGCCGAAGATCTCTAGCAAGCTCACAGTTCACAAAAAAAATTAACATGTTTTAGAAGTGGTTTTTTTTTAAATAGACTTTTTATATCCCATTTAAATTCCTCCTTGGGTGCTATTTTTGTTCACTGTGCAATGGATCAAAAGGAAAGGTTATTACCAACTTCACTGGGCCTTTAATGAGGCGTATAACCGCTGGATATCTTTGACAGCTTCCTTCTCTCCCTACAAACTATAATTATTGATGGTGGCTTCTTTTGCTTTCTTTAGGGTTCATGGTTTGTAAATATAAATACAATGACTGTTTGTAATGGTGTGCCCAGAAGCCCCAAAACTGAGAAAAAAAGAGTCACTGTGAATCTTACTGCAAACCTGTTTTCTGGGTGATTTATGCATCATGTGGCAGCTGTGGAAAGCTAAGAGCATGTTAGAAACTCCAGTTTGATAGAGTGTTTGTATGAAGAATAGTTCTTACAATGTTTGTAGGAGATTGTCAGGGCTTAAAAATGCCGTGAATGCCCAAGAAGTGGCTTCAAGTGCAAACATGAGAATCCACCTCATTATATACCAGTGGCTGAGCATGGGGAGCAAGGCCAAAATAGCTACTTGAATAGCAGCAGGTTAGAAATAAGATCATATTAGAGATTAAGAGGAAATAAACATAGGGCAAAGAGAGAAAGAGTGAGAATTCAGAGGAGGCATCCAGCAGAGGAAACTTTATGTTAGCAGGATGTCACATTTGGGTCTAGGGGTTATCTGATATGACTACAACTGTTTGGGAATGTGGTTGCAGACATACAAATTTCTGCAAACTATGAAAATAATTCTTCAAATATTTCTTTGTATTATTTTCTGTTTTTAAAAAAATAATGAGTGAGGGCATAAGTTTTATGTTGGAAGTTTAGCCTTGCATCAACCTATAGCTGCATGCACCCTATCCATGGATCTTTGCTGTGTCAGAAAAATAAGTAACAAAACAAAACACAGCAGATACTGTTCAGGCAGACACCCAAAGTTCCTTGGTCTCTATAACATCTACAGATGTGCTGTTCTTGTCTTTCCTTCCAGCTCAGTAGCATTTCAAAATCACATGTTTCTGTCTGATTCCTTTGAGATATCAGTTTGGAATTCCTTTCAGATATTTCATTAAGCATTAAGCTCCATACAAAGACAGAAGATGTTACTTCTTCAAGGAAACAGGTTTTTGCCTGGAGAATATATAACTGCTATTGTTACCTTTCCTCTTATACCTCTTTCCCGGCATATTTTTTTGTGATATTTTAAGGGGCCTGAAATGTTAGTTTCCACTTTGAAATATCTGGAAAAAATGTTGTAAATCTTTGTTCATTAATAATGAGATCATGAGACTTAGAGGGGCACTTATAGGAAAATGTCAGATAAGATCAAGGAGGTTTGGGGAGCCGATTTTGGAACATTTTTCTTCCTTTTTTTTTCACAAGGCTAAAACCAACAGAAGTTAAAATTTGACACAAACTCTGAGGACTTAATGCAAGGCATTAGTTGATAGTAAAAAAAATCTTTCCCACCACTGGCAAAGATATGATATATATATATAAAAGTTGGATGAAACCAACAGACAATTGAAACCAAACGTGTTGCACATAGTTTCCACTGCATTTTATGACTCAACTATCATTTTAGCTGAGTTTAGAAGTGAAAAAGCTTGTAAAACTGTTAATATCTTCCCTTATAGCTTCTTTTTAAAAGATGTCATGTCAATCTCACTATCTTCTATAACATCTTTATGAAAGAACTGCTGATGGCATTTGGAAAAAATTACCTGGCAAAATATTACTGCAAAATAATACCAGTACACTCTTTAAGAAAAAGAGAATGGTATGTTCCACTACAAAGTTTATGTTTCCTACTACGCATGCTTAGAAGGATGCTTTTTATTTTCACTGTCCTCATGGCCTATGAAGCACCAGACCTAACCTCAGACGTATTGAAAGACCTCCTGTGGCCCATTTCAATGTTACCTAAATGCAAAAAATCTGTGTTTCAGCATGTTTTTCAGCATGATGCTTTTCTCTTGCCAGTTAAGTGTTGAAAATCTGCTGGTGCATAGTTGGTGAGAGATAGGATGGTCTTTACTATCAGAACAGGGTTACGATCTCAAAAGAAAACATCATTCTATTAAGCAGTTGGCTTCTAAGTGTCTTTTTAACAGATTAATGTGAATTGGACTTCACACGCTTTTTAGCAGAACGATAAATGTGCCAAGAGCTCTTTGCTGCTGTCATAGCTACGTGTAAGAATGAGCATACATTGAGTGAGGAAGATGTTCGATACCATTTATAAAAGTTATTACATGGGAAAAAGCTTTTCTTCTTAATCTGATGGTCTGTGTTGATTTCTTCCTCTCCTACTTCCACTCAACACAGAGTGCTTCAAACACAAGTGACGTTTGTGTGTCCCTGTTTGGTTTCAGCACTCACATATCATTTAATGAAAATTAGCTGTGCTTTGAGTCAGACTGTATAATTTTAGAGTTGTTTTTTTTTTCACTCTGAAACAGTTATTCTTGAAAAAAAATGTTGTTAACCAATAATCAAGCATTTGTGTCTTTCAAATGATGGAAGCTGAGAAGTGCCATAAATCAAATGCATCAGCTTTTATCTGAAAATTACTCTACTCTGAAAAGCCTTTACCCGAAATGTAGGCTTGTAACCATAGAGATGTGATGAATTCAAGGGTTTAAGACTTGCTAGAAAACATTGTGTACCATGTTTAAGATAGAACTGTGCTTCCTTACAGCAGCAATGGAAGCTGAAACTGTAAACCAGCATCTAACAAAGAAAGACTGGCAAAAGCAAAGAAAGAATTCACATTCTTTAAATAAAAGCTATCTGTTTATAACTAACAAGAGTGTAAGTACTGAAGCTGTTTGTCCTCGGATCTCTTTAGCAACTATAGTTACTGTGTATTTTAGTGACTGAGTCACATAAGTATTCTATTTTCCGTGCATTTCATTCTCCATCTCTTTCTCCACCTTTAAAAATCAGTGAATTAAGTGATCCCTCAACATTTTAAAACATACCTGGCCCTTTTTTCACATGAAAAGAAATACTATCGGTTCTTTTAAGTGATAAATAAGATGCTCTAAGATACTTTTTTTGGAGTGTAACACTCCCTCTGTTCCTAACAATTATTTCTTGCACCCAGATTTGGGCTAATATTGCACATCCTCTAAACAGGCATTTGAACGAATACCCATGGAAGAAGAGCTAGTTTTCAATGTGCCTTGGGGACTGGGGTGCTGCTTTAACTGTGGCTCAGGTTATTGAAACCTATTCATGGCTAAGACTTTTTTTGAAATTGAGATGTATTTTGAAAATGGTACCTCCAAGGCATTTCAGTGTTCTGAAAAATGTTATGTGACGAGGCACGCTGCCCCTCAAGGTTGAGAAGCAGCTTTAATGTAAAGTTCTCAAGAAGGATCTAGGAGAGATGGAGACTCTCAAGATGGAGCTGAGAGAGATGGAGACTATCAAGGAGGATCTGGGAGAGCATCTGTCCACCACAAAGAACATATGGCACTCCAGAACTCCTGCTGATTTCAGTGTCTCCCCATCCTCCTTGTGGCAGCGGGATTTGCTGCAGGGTGAGGACCATGAGACAGGGTGAACTGCCCTTACAGGCACTGGCCATGGCTAGGCCAGTTGCTGCTGAGGGACGTTGTCACCTCAGAAGTGCCTACACTCAGAAGACTGCTAGAGCATCCTGGGGACAGTCCTTGTTCTCCCAGGCTCTGACACAGTATTGGGCCAAATAGATGGGGATTGCCCAACACCTCCAGCACCAACAGCCGCGGGTATGGAGGAGCGCTGCAAACTGAGTGGGCTTGTGAAGGGACAAGTGTGCTGAAAGCTTTGGGGCTTCTGAGCTTGCTTGCTTGATGTTACTACTACAAGTTAGTAGTATTAAAATTAATAGCCATAGTAACAACATAAATAAGATTTTAGTTTTTGTAGCTACACGTGCAATGCCATAGATACTATAATACACAACAGAAAGTCCCCACATCAAAACTGAGGGCTGCCTTTTAATCACAGTAAAGCCATTTTAACAAACTTTGGCAAGCTCAGCATCAATGCAAATATTTCAAGTGGTACAATATGTGTTTAGGAGAGGGGAGAAAGGGCTTAAAATTCACCTAAATTGAAAAACAGCAGTCATGCATTTCCCTAAATTATTGTTTTCAGTACCATAAGCCACATCCTTTCAAATTTCCCCTGCTTCGCCACATCATTGGAATTAAGTGTCATAGCTGGTTAAGTCACTTTGACATCATCCTGATGGTGTGTCAAGCACAGGAAATTTGAAAGGACAGGGCTCAGTAAGGCCTTACCCTAGCTTGCCTTCTTTAGACAATTCCTCCCTCCTGCCCCACACCCTCCCTGCTCCTTTTTTCAACTTCAGTGTTTCAGAGCTTGGTTAACTCTTAAAATCCATACAACAAAGCTAGTCCTGCCAGAAATGTGAGGGTAACACTCTGCAGCTCTCACCTCTCTTTCATCGTCAGCATTTTCAAAGCATCCAAGTATTTATGATGATGGTTCATAAGTGAAATCAGTTATATTGAAATTGTCAGACAAAAACTGTGCAAGTGAACCTCAGCTGCCAAGATGCATGTGGCTGCAGCTTCAAAGCATGGGACTGAAAAAGAATGTTCAGGCTATGAGCCCTCTGTCCATCTAAATCAAGCAGGTGACATCTACCACATAAACTAATTAATACTGAGCTAGTGAGTTTTTCTGCTTAAAATTCTGCTGTTGGAAACTTCCAAAAATTTAGGGCTCTGAGTAGCAAGCATCTTACACAGCTCTTGTGACACAGCTGTCCTTCATCTTTTTCTCTGATCTCCTTTCTCCAACCACAATGTACTTAGAGAAAACAATCCTACCTCTTCTCAGACTTCACCTTGCTGACCTTAACAAACTCTGTTATATTTTCTCAAGAAGCAGTGTCACCACTCTTTTGAGAGGTCCTTCATTGCATTATTTTTAGTTTTAGTGCTTCTTTCTTGATACTAGATGAGCAGGAATTAAAACAGTATTCCCATAGCTTCTCATGCAGAATGACTATTTTGCTTGTGGTGTTGGAAGCACTTCCCCTATGTAGTCACAACATCACCTCCTGGGTTTGTGCATGAATGCATCCAGCTGATGGCCCAGATCAATCCTGCAGTCAATTCATATGGATTCATTCCTTCAGAAATTAATGGTTCAGAGACAGATGGCCTACATTCGATGTAACCACGCCGTTATTGCTAGTTAGCTATCTCTGAAGATTCAAACGAGCCAGAGGAGACAGATGGAGGCAGACACGTATTTGCTGTATGAGGCCACTGCGCTCAGTTCTGTTGCACGTAATTTTGCTTCTGGTGCACCAGCCACCAAGGTTACCTATTTCTTTCCTTCCGAATCTTTTCATGCTTTTGAGTTTTATGCCATCAGCAAATATCTCTCATTTGCTACTACTTTCTGTGCCAAGGTCACTAATGAAACTATCAAGTAAATAGGTCCTAAGGTCAATTTGTCAAACAATAGAGTTCCTCCCACCTGATAACTTCCCTTTCAGAAGAACTTGTTGTGAGCTGCCCTTTAGGCAGTTCCCTGTTGACCTTATAGTTATTATACTACTTCTCAGCTTCTGCACACAATGTAACATTTTCCCCTATGGCTTCATATCAAACATTTGCTTGAAGTCCAGACAAAACTCTCCATTTCCTTTGTCTAGGAAAGCATTTTTATCACTAAAGAAATATACTAGCATATTCTTGCATGATTCAGTTTTGTTAAAGCCATATTGCATTTTATATATTTTTTTTATTTCTCTCTACATAGACTTTCTTTCAAAATTCATTCTTAGATTTTGTGTACTATTAAGTTCAGGTTAGTCCCTAGATGTCAGTGGGCTACTCCCATATTTTCATAAGTAGCAGCGTTATATTAGATACGTTCAACTGTAACGCACCATGCCAATTTGTCATAATACATACAAAAATTATCACCCAATACTCAGTTTCTCATGTCAGCTCTTTCACAGTTCCAGGAGGGAGATTGTCTGTTCCACAGATTTCTGATTCAAATTCAGCTAAGTGTATTTTCAATTTAAGGGTCTCACTTTCATTACCTTCCCAAATCTAGTTCATTGTTTTTATTAAAAATAAGGCAAAGTTTTGAAACTGTCTCTGAATTACAATTCACTTCTACGCCATCTCCAATCCAGTGTGGCTTTACCTTTTCTTTGATATATGTATGGTTAAACAGCTTTTTGCTTGTTGTTTTAAATAATTTTACAGGTCTAATTCAGCCTGAATTTCAGTGATCTCACCTGTCCTTTATGTTTCCTGACATATAATGTAGCTCATTTTCCCGATCATTCAAATTTTCCCTCCTGAGAAGACTTTTTCAAAAATCTTATTACATTCTCTTAGGTGGTTATTTACCTCTTTCTGTCCAGATTGCTTCCCCACAAGTTCATAAAAATCTTTCCTTTGTTTTTGGTACAGACAGGCTTCATCTTTTTGACTTAGAGTAATTCGATGTTTCCTCTGCACTCAGGTCCTTGATTTCTTTTGGATAACTCACTAATTAGATACCTTCATTTTTCAGTTTTATCCATTTGAAATCTGAAACTTTAGTTACGAAACTGCCTTTGTTTATCCTTAAATTGTATTTAAACTGAATCAACCCCTGATCCACTTGAAACAAGTTTTTATTTCTTATCACTTATAAAAACAAAGTCTAATTAAGGGTGCCCTGTTGTTCGAGGAACTCTGTCTTAGTTGATCACAAAAATTGTCTGCTATTATACTCAGGAAAACCTGGAGCTTATCCTTAATATTAATTTTTCATCCTATATTTTTGCATAGTGTAATATACTGTACTTATATAGTCCAAATAGTCTTATCCATGCTATGTGTTTCCTTACTCCTTTCTGGTCTCTTATAGCATAGCATATAATGTTACTCCACCTCATTTGTCTCTAAAAATACATCTTTTCAATATAGAACCTTCAGCATGCATGTCATCCTTGACAAAGCATCTTATATTTTTGGTGAAACGTGTTTTAAGATCCTCAGATACACGTTCTAATTTTCCATTTTTTTAGGGACAACGTTGACATTTCAGTTGTCCCTTAATGATCACCGCTTTAGTAACCAGACTAGACATTGTTCTTTCTCTAATGGTGCCAACACCTGGGTGATTGTCTTCAGTATTAACCTTCCATTTTACATCGTGTTTTTTGGAGGCTGTGGGAGGTTGATGAATATATTACTATTTTATAACCATGGACTTTTTGGTCTGGATGCTCAAAAATGAAGGGCCTGTAGCACGTGCAGCTTTTTGTCTCTCAGCACTCCTCAGCTCAGATTAACTGGCAGCTCAGCATTTCAAAGCAAGTGACTGTCTCTGGGCTTGCCTTTTGTACTGCACTGATATATTGCTTCTGTGTTTTACTCCAGAGTGGCAGCCACTGACCATGTATAACCCCATCCTTCTGGTTTTATATTCTTGCCCCAGCTAGTTTTTCTTCAGTAGCTGACTGCCTTTGCCACCAGCTCAGTAGACTACCCAAAACAGCTCTGAACTGAGAGCTTTTCCAGAGGGGACCAAGTGGAAGACATTATCTACATAACCTTTAATGCAAGGGTTGGGCAATGGGTCAAAATATCCCTTAATTTTGATATTATTTTGGATTAACACCACTGGTTATTTGTAATTTTCACCACGTGAAACATAAGTCAGGGTCACTATTTTCAGACCTAAATAGAGATATTAATTTTTTATAGAATTATAGAATAGTTAGGGTTAGTAGGGACCTTAAAGATCATTTAGTTCCAACCCTCCTGCCATGGGCAGGGTCATGTTCCACTACATCAGGCTGCCCAAGGCTTCATCCAATCTGGCCTTGAACACCTCCAGGGATGGGGCAGCCACAGCTTCCCTGGGCAACCTGTGCCAGTGCTTCACCATCCTCATGGTGAATAAATTCTTCCTTATGTCTAGTCTAAATCTGCCTCTCTCCAGTTTATATCCGTTATCCCTAGTCCTATCACCACAAGCCTTTGTGAACAGCCCCTCCCCAGCTTTTCTGTAGCCCCTTCAGGCACTGGAAGGTCGCTATAAGATCTCCTCGGAGCCTTCTCTTCTCCAGGCTGAACAAGCCCAACTCTCTCGGCCTGCCCTCATGTGGGAGGCGCTCCAGCCCTCTGATCATCTTTGTAGCCCTCCTCTGGATCTGTTCCAACAGTTCCATGTCCTTCTTATATGGAGGATTCCAGAACCGGACACAATACTCCAGACGAGGTCTCACAAGAGAGGAACAGAGGGGCAGAATCACCTCCTTCAATCTGCTGGCCACGGACACAGTTGGGCTTCTGGGCTGCAAGCACACCTTGCTGGCTCATATCAAGCTTCTCATCAACCAGCACACCCGAGTCCTTCTCTGCAAAGCCACTCTCAATCACATCATCCCCTATCCTATACTGAAATCAGGGATTGCCCCAACCCAGGTGTAGGACTCTAAAATTTTTCCTAAAATATATCTGGCTGCAGACTCTGGTTTTAAGTTAGAGATACCATTGATGTGTCTTCCCTCTCTCTAATTAGTACTAATTAAATTATTAAATCATTTTGAAAAGTGGGCTACATCCAACCTTTCTATTCAAAATGTCCTCTGTCTGAACTCTTCAAACCTGGCAGAGAAATTTCTGGTAAAGCTTATAATGCATATGTTTTATGGAAATAAAGTGGCACTGGGAATGTTTTCACTAACTGTGCCAGTTCAAACCCACATAAGTCATGCACTGAATTGTTATGGTTTGAAAAGAGCTGTTTGCATTTTATTTTTTAAAGCATTAATTAAATGACATATAAAGCTACTAACATCCTAGGTCAAAGAGAGTGCCAAAATGGACATTATAAAAATGTTCACTTTGGTATTAATTCTGTGTTTATGGGCATCTCATGTCTGTAAAACCTCCCTAGATCACTATTAATCATAACCTATCAAGTACATTCATCACATATTTTTCCTGTCATATGCCGAAGAATGTCTTATTAATTAAAGGGGTAAAAAATTGGAAAGGTTCCTTTTTTCTTCCATTGTTTAGTAGAAGAGGAAATGGTAAAGTTCAAACAGTAAATCTGCTCTTTTCCAGCAAATGTTCTTGTTGGGAAAGCAGATTTCAGTCACATTAAAAGCAAAACTGTTTTGCAAAGTTTGGCCCAATTCTTGCTTGGGCTGCTTGCTCATCTAGTTCTTCTGAACTGAATTCACTGCAAAAGCAGATTTTGCCCTTTTAGCACTTGTGCTGCAAAATCCGTGACTGTTATTAAAGGCATTTTAATTAAACCCAGCATTAAAACTACATTTTTCTTTCAAACCATCTATAACCAATAATTAGCAGCATGGAGATTTTCAAACCTCAAAAGAAATTGTTTGGGTGATACGCTATATGTGGTTTATAGATTTAAAATCCCTGGGGTTTTGTTTTCTGGGAAAAAGAAGACAAATTCCCATCTCAAAGTTAAATGGACTGGATTTTCTGCTCAATCCCTACTGGACAGTAGTCCACATCTCAAAAGCTAATAGTGACTTTAATTTGTGACAGCTGTTTTCTTTACAATAGAATTGAATTTTATATAGCTCCATTCATATTTGAAGTGTCCCGAAGTATTTAACAATAAGGAGTCAGTGCCAGCTTTCGTGGACTACTGCAGCACATTAGAGTTTTGCTTGATGATGGTCTCCAGAACCTGGGTCCTTGGCTGGTGGTGATCTCTGGGTGTGGGGACTACCAGGGTAGATGTCCTGCACCCAGCAGCCTTCCTCCAGACACAGGTGGCAATAAAGACAGAACCCTCAGGTTAAGTTCATGCCAATTCAGAAAGCATAGCAAAATGCCCTTTCCTCTAATATCTTTAAGCAATCACACCTTCAGCCAGTTCTACAAGTACTGGTCTGCTAAATTTCTATATTTTCTATGTTTTCTGTCCAATATGGGATCCTGCCTTGGATCTGCTGCAAAGGCTGACTTGCATTAGTGTGATTGCATTAGCTCTTTACCACACTGAAGGCTGAGCAGAGCAGGGTAGGTAGGATCCTTCCACCCTTGATAACTATCGTACTCTCGCATGACAGAGAAATCCTGGGTTAGTCACTGCCTGCTTATGAGATTTAGACCATGCATATCTGCTGAGTGCATCTTAAACATCCATCTTAATCTTTGTCAGCAGAGTCACAGAATCATAGAATCATTCAAGCTGGAAAAGACCTCTAAGACTATCAAGTCCATCCATCAGCCCACCTCTACCACGCCTACTAAACCATGTCCCAGAATGAACCCCTTCTAAAGAACTTATAGCTATCCATTGCAACACTTGAAAACCACTATTCTACATGCCACATACTTTGTTTTAACCACTGTCTTGAAATGGCAACAGCAAAAGCATGTCCGTAAATCTTAATGTATGAAGGCATGATAACTCAGGCCAACAGGAATGAGGAAGAAATGTATCTTACGTACATACTTACTTCTAATTGGGAGTTCAGTGTAAAACAGTAGTTCTGTGGTCACACAAAGGAGTATTTGACAACAGAAATACCTGAGAACACAGGTAATAAGCCGTATCTGAGCTCACCATCAGGCCCTTGCAATTGCAGGCAGTCACTTTGTAAATCAGCTGTACAAGTAAGGGAGAGGAGTTGACAGTGAATAGAAAGACTATACCAACGTTTCTGTGACCTGCATCCATGTGTCTTATTAACACAGAGGATTGTCCAGAAACAAATATTGTTGCCTTCAGTTTATTGCTTAGGAGTAAGATCATCTTTTTTAGAGGCCACAGATGGGTTCCAGGCATCATGAAGTGAATAATTTTCAAGATTGGATATCCAATGGAAATTTTCTGCAAAAGAGCTAAAGAGAAGCTTGCATCACCAATATGTGTTTAAAATAATTTAACATGTGATTAAGGACAAGTAGGGATGTCGTGATGCCAAACAAGCTTTGGAGACTGAAGTCACATGTGAGCATGGAATCATGAGAAGGAGGGAAGAAGAAAAGGAAGGTACAATGAACAGACATCAAGCAGTGTCATGGTTGGAAGGATCACGAACTTCTCACCTGATGTCCAACGTAACACGTTGCAAGAATGCAGTGTGGAAAAGCAGAATTGGGAATGAGCTGGGATAAAAAAACCAATAAAGTACCAAGCTGCTATGCATAAATAGGATAAAAAGAAAGCAAGGTCTTAGTACAGGCACATGTTACAAAGCCTTCCAAATACATGTATTGCCCAAGGCTGGTCCTGTTTTCCAAAAGACTTTCTCCCATTTCCTGTGTTAAGCTGAAAGGTGCAGAACATGCCATTAATTTTAGAAGAAGCTACTTTTACTTCCAGGAACAGAGTTGTCTGAGCTTGGCTCGAAGGCTGAGAATTCTTTTTACTCGTCCTTTGATAGGTAGGTTTTAGTGGGTGATGACATTTATCTTTTAGAGCAAAGGATTTGTAAGATTGTTCATTCGTATTTCTCTCTCAGGAAACAATCCAGATGTGCATTCCTAGTATTATCTTTATCCTAATTCTGAAAAATTCCCATTCACTTCAAAAGCTTGTTTATCCAATGCAAAGTAAGGATCTAGGCTGCATCTTACTACATAGCAGTTAAATGCTGTGAACAAGTAAATGAATAGGAAGATAAAAATAAATGAGCTGTAATTCTTACAGCAGGTCTCTGTTCTCCTTCTCAGTTTCCTATTCATTTTAACCACTTACTGGTTCTTCAGGAAAAATCCTCACATTTTAGGTCTCTTTGGGTGGAGTTTGTTCCACTAAAACCAGGTCATCCCAGTCTAAGCTTATCTTTTAAAATCAGAATTAACGAGCTTTGGAGGGTGAGTCACCCTATTCAAGCATGGCCACCAAAGACAGATGGGACATGTTGCGCTCTGGGGGTGCTTATTTTCCTCTACTGCTTTGTAAGGGATACTTTGTAAGCAGATAAATTAATACAATTAAGTGAAAAATACATTTTTTTTTTTGCTGATGTGCTATACATACTTTCTCATCCTCTCCTGCCCTTTTCCTGGCTTCTCATTTGTCTGATGCATTAAGTTATAGGTCTCAAGAGCTACTGTTGGAGAGAGGAAAGAATGCTGATTGCCTCCTAAAACTAATCAAGTGCAACCACACAACAATCTGTATCATTCACAGCCAAGCACCTTCTTTGTTAAATACCCATAAAAAATGACAGATCATTACAAAGTTGCTTTCTCTCTGTTGTATGTAGGAATAGGTGACCACCTTCTCATGTTTTTGTGGGTCTTATCCATGTACATAAAATTTTCTCCTCAGAGTTGCTTACAGACTTAAGGTATTCAAAAACTTTGTGGTAATGACCTCTACAGGACACTGAATGTGGAAATATCCAGTCCTACAGCTTCATAGCCTTTTAAACTAAGATCATGATCTTCTTAATTTTTATAGAATCATAGACTCGCAGAATCATAGAATGGTTTGGGTTGGAAGGGATCTTAAAGATCATCTGGTTCCACCCTCCCTGTCAATTAAGCATGATCTTAATTCTGTGGAGGAAATGGCAAAGGGCAAAGTAGCAAAGTCTCACAATTTGCATTTGTTTCTGCCCATGCACACCAGCTCTTCAACTCCTTGGCATCTAGGCCCCTGCATAAATGAACCTGTTCTTAATTTTAAGTCCCCCCAAAACCAGCTGGCTGGCATGTCTCTGAGCAATCTGCTATGAGGCACACAGGAGAGGCACAACAGAGGCTGACATGGGCTTCTGGTCTGACTCAACACCAGTGCTCATACTCTCTGCTGTGTATGAATTTTGTTGATTCAGAGCTTAAGGGTGCATATCAAGATTTATACCTACAGTCTGAGAGAGACATGTTCTCCTTTCACAATCTGTAATTAAAGTAATTCTTCTAGCATAAGGCTATGGTTCTGCATTAAGCCCAAGCAGGAGCCAGCCTCATATGATATAACTTAATTATCTTACTGCCAGCTGTGCTTTGCTGAGCATCTGGCCTTTAGTCTTTTCGGTTGAAGCTCTAAGCTAATTACAAATACCATCAGGACTGTGATGTAGTCTAATTGTGCTTACCTCCTAAACATTGTTTAATTGATTTTGAAATCCTAATCTACACATTATAAAATTTATTGGTTGTGTTAATTGGTGAGATCTGCCATTATAAAGATGGAGAGAATTTGATAATTTAACTAGACAATAGGATTTAAAAATCCAATGTCTAGATAATACTGTTGCTGCTGTCACAAACTTCTACTCTACCCTTTTTCTTTTAAAAACATTTTTACAATTAAGGTTGATTATATAAGGCTGATTATTCTGAAGATGATTACTTTCAGTGCTGCAGAGAGAGCTTTTCCCTTCTCTCTCTCTTCTTCCACTGAAGTGTGGCAGAGGCAACATTAAATGCAATTGTGGATTCGAAAATGTTTATAGTAGGCAGAGCCTTCAGATTAGCGTGACACATGGAATTTGTGAGCTGTTAGGTTTGATTTCAAAGTATTAGGCTAGGATTACACATTTTGTTTTTATAAAATGCAAATATACTTCAGCTGCTTTGTTACTAAGATGGATTTGAAATGCTAGTCAGGGAGCAGATACGGAACCCATACCCGTTACACAAGCCTTGCTTCCTGGAATGGATTTTTTTTTTCTGTTCTCTTTAAGATTTCTCCCAGATGCTAAATAAACTGCTACTGTGGGACAGGCCAACCAAAAAGCCATTCTTCTCATTAATAAGAGAAAAAGATAATTAATTAATTTAAATCAGAACAAGGGCACAAAAAATCTTTTCTGTAAACATGCATCAAAGAAAGAAAAGTCTGATACACACCTGGCACAGAATAAAAATTTCTGGCATATGCACAGCTCCTCTGCATTAGAGCTTAAGGCAAATGAGCTGACCTGTGTGCTAGCAAACATCTTTGTCACTACTGGTGATTACATCACAGCTTCTAGAGCTACATGAATCATAGAATCATAGAATCACCAGGTTGGAAGAGACCCACAGGATCATCGAGTCCAACCATTCCTATCAAACACTAAACTATGCCCGTCAGCGCCTTGTCCACCCGTGCCTTAAACACCTCCAGGGAAGGTGACTCAACCACCTTCCTGGGCAGCTTGTTCCAGTGCCCAATGACTATTTCCGCGAAAATTTTTTTCCTAATGTTCAGCAGTCAGTTCTGGTGTAGGTAAAGATGGAGGATCCCGATGTCCATGATGCGTGTCAGCTATGGAGCTCCAAAGCACAGTGCCAGCATTATTGACTATCCTGCACACTATGGTATATCTTGAACTGTGAGAAGATGATCTACTGGTAAGTGTACATGACACCCGAAGGTCTCTCCAAGGCTAGGTTAACTGTACATCCTCATTGCAGGCCTCCCATGGGGCCTGTGAATTGCAAGAAGTCATTCTCCATAGGACTCTCAGTCACAGGAGTGAGCAAACCCAGCAGCTCTCTATCCTACTATGTGCATGCAAGCAGCCAATGGACTGTGAATCAGCTGCAAGAAAAAGAGAAAGGGAGCTCCCAGGTACTCCTAGATTGCACCAGGAAAAGGTGGTGGAGTGGTCTTTACAGTTCTTTCAGGCTGTCATCAGATTTCCAGCCATCAAGCTGCAAGCAAGACCTCAAACATCACTAAAGATTTCATGTTAGCTTCTAACTGGACTATCTGAGGCAAAATCTCAATCTGACGAATAATTTAATAGCCCAGTTTTCTAACAAAAAAGACCAAAACCTTCTATAAGAGCATTTTCATAGTTGTAACTTTTAGCCAAATATTATGGGAATGCATGCATGCAAGTGTCTGTGGATTTCCAGGAATTTGCAGACAGCTCTCAGCAGCCCAAGTTTCCCATTATAATGCATGATAAACAGGAAAGGTAGAATGATTAGTTCAAATTCTTGTTAACTGTATAAATAAGAGAACACTTATTTTTGTTCTGATCATCTCTGCATACTTCAGACAAACATTGTACTAGCTATAAAGGCTGAACCAGCCAGTAAGACTCACTGGTCCATGCTGACATGTTTGCAGTGTATGAGTTAGGAAGGAAGTATGACTGAATGTTCCTATGGAGATTAGAAAGAACAGGTCTTGTTTCCTAGGCATAGCCTTAATTAGCAAATCCTTAAAGTTAGGAAGATCTGTTGTTTGCTCAAGGACATTTTGTTCCAGCATTGGTTGTGTTTTCTTCCCCTTCCTAAAGCTATGAGAGACTGGGAGGCCAAAGGGGTCCAGGGTGAACAAGAACTTTCCATCTCTCAGACCCACAACACCTGACTGCAAAAAGACCTGTAGTTTGAGGCTGCTGCTTTGTCACAGTGTATTTAGGAAAACCCGGAGAGATTTCCCCAGAACAGAACTCATTCTCTGTACCTTAATAAGGTGATTTGTCAGAACAGAAATCAGGCTTTCAGGATATATTTCTTTGACCTTCCTTGAAACTATCAAAATGAGAAGAGTGAGCTAAATGAAATTAAGTCTGGTGTATCTATGTACTTACAGAGACTTTTGGAAATATGCATAGTTTTTTATGTCCATGCATTTTGTTAAGGTAGGAGCAGAGCCCTGCAACTTATTTCAAATGCAACATCTACCAGCATTTTGTCACCTGCTCATAACTGTTAATCTTGTCAGCATAAGTTGTGCTGGGCTGGAACAGACAATCTGAGGGAAGGGGTTTCCCTTGAAACCCCTACACAAATTCCCTGCACCTTGTGGAACGGAGACAGCATGTCCTTAACCTGAATAGTTCTGCTTTCCACTTCAGCTGTGGTTCATTAAACCACTTTCTGATGCTGGGTCAGGATGGAATTGGTTATGTTGGAATGAGATCCATTTTCAGGCAAAACTTTTCTCCATTTTCCCTTTCACAGCAGATTTACATCCCCAGTCTTAACTTGACCAAATCTACCTCTCTGATTGTGCTCATAAGGAGGCACTTTCTCAAAACCTGAGTCCTAGCTACTTTCTGTAGCTCCAAAATGTGGTACAGATCCTGTTCCTGAGCAGTGAAGTAATATTTTTGCAAAGCGAGGCTGAACTACAGTGCTCCAGTACTTTGAAGTGTGTTGAGATCAAGACAGTATTTTCAAGCCACCCTGTCATTTCTTCTACACTTTATACCTAAGCTGAGGTATTAAAAATATTGGTATTTAAAGTGTAAAATGGCTTTTATTGTTACTTCAAAAGTCTTGCCTCTCGTAAATCTTCATCTTCAACCAAGCTTGAAAGATATAGAAGTCTGAAAGCAAAAATGATCCTCATCCTTTTCCTCCTGCTTCTTGGCTGCATTTTCCAACCTCTTTTTAGAGAAATATAGTATTTCAAATATCCCACAGAAAAAAATATGACTGCTCCCAGACTCCTGAGGCTTCTCTCACAGGTTGTCTGTGGATGTTACTGCTTCTTGAAAAGACCTATGCAGTAGGACCACACTGGCTGACACAGCAGGAGTACCTGAGTGCCACATACTCGTGCATTCACAGGGGGTGGTTTGGGGCTTCATGGCAGACCACCTGAAAATTTGAACAAGTGAGCTTGTCTACTATGTCCTTCAGCATTGACACTGATTGAGTGATAAGAACATTTTTTACTTCAGTCTTTCCACCTGGTATGTATGCTTATGCTACTTATGTTGTCCTCTAATGGATAAAAGTTGCCATCTGTGAAGACCTGTACAGACAGGATCTCAGTCTCTGATAATGTCCGTTCCTGATATCCTTCAGCCAGGGCATCAGTGCTCTGTTGCACTTTAACAGTTGCTGGCCCTGGAATGTAAGTAACTTCCTGGCCTCTTTTATGGGGCTCTGAGGAGAAATCATGCTGCAGGATGAGAACATTAGGCAGGATTCCCCAGGGGCGTTGCAGTTTCAGGCACCAAGTAAATGACCCCCGCACACCTACTTGTAGAATAAGGAACTTCACCACTGCACTTTGCAGCCTGCTTTAATATTACCTCTTTCATATACTCCTGGTTTTTTTTAAAGGTATGTACTTGCCTTTGTGGGACATCCGTGGTGGTGGGTGGCCTGTACTGTGCAGGAGAAAATGCCTAAGAATAACAGGGCTCAATTCCACTGATCATGGATCTTATCAGCTGCAGAGCCAACATAGCAAGTGCTTAAGCTGTAAAACCTTTCTCTTCTCTTACCGATATCCAGGCGTAGGTGGGAACTGCACTAACTTCAAGTGATTCACTTATCTTCCAGAGGTACACAGGACCACTGCCTCATAGTCTTGTGCCCAATAGACATAAAATCCTACAAAAGAAGAGAAGGTGGAGTTTTATACACATTTTCTGCCCTAAGGTGTAGAGGATTTTCCCCTGGCTGTATGCCAAGTCATTTTGTTAGCTGGGAGGATGTGATGGAGAGGAAGTCATTTGCTGAGTGGCAGAGGACGTGTGTAGCACCGATTCATAGGCATTTTCCATTTGCTCTTTCCCATGCAGTGTTCCTGCTTTTTTTCTTTATTTATCACAGGTGCAGGACCCTAGGAGTATTTCTGCAAATGCAAGTGTTGTCTATGTTGGGTGTCAAATTCAAAGAAACCAACCAGCAAAATTTGGTAGACTTCATTGGTATTAACACTGTGGTAAGGACGCTTAGCTCCAGTATTGCACAAACATATGACAGCTGAGGTTAAATATGAGATATCGGGGCAAAGGCCACAATGTTGTATCTCAGCACATTGGTATAGTGTAAGCTGGATTACGTCTTGGAGAAAAACGTCCTTCATTTAAGATAGAATAGACTGCAATAGACTGCTAACACATGTTTCTACCCAAAACAAAGGCAGCTCAGGAATTTTAATATTGTGGGAAGCTGGGCTTTGTCTGGGTATTATTTTGGGAAAGGAATACGTGTGGGTAGATGAGAGACAGTTCAGGTGGGGAAGGAAGGAGACAACATGTGGGAAACAGGCAGCGACGGGGAGCTGCAGCACAGCAAAGCTACATGGATGCCTGTCCTGGCAGAAGCCTAAGATGCCAGAGAGCCTGCTGGGAAAGATCTGCTGCTGTGAGAAAAGTTGCCTCTAGATGTTTGTGTCCTACTGTTCTTATGAGAGCAAACTCTCTATATTGTTCTACATGAAAAGAATTGCAACAAAAATACTAGACTCTGCTATTAATATCTTTACTTGGAAAAAAACTTAAGGGCCTGAATTTTGTTCAGCTGGAATGGTGTGAGATTGCCTTTATTTTAATGTAGCATATTTTCCAATAAAGCTTTTGTTTTCTCCTTTTTCATCTCAGCTCTTGTTTGTTGTTCCCAGTGTCTCTGCTTCTCAGTCACCTCAGGGAATCCTCTTTTCTGTAGCACAAAAATCAGGGGCCTGTCTGAGGGCAGGACTTGGTACCACCATGGGTCTCGGCTCTGTTGTGTTAAGAGCCGATATTGGCATCTATGAGAGAGGCTCAGTTTCAGATAGTTAACATTCATCCATCCAAATAAGTGTAAAATTCTACCTGTCCTGCTAGCCAGCCATCTGTGCTTCTGATGGATTCCTTTGTCCAGAAGAGAAATAGAAGAGCAAAGGTTATTCAAAGGTCTTATGAGAGGACAGTGTCAGTTGTCAGTTGACAAAAATCCTCAGAGTGCTGCAGGTTCAATCAAGCTAAGCTGAGAGTGGTCACAGCAAGTGGGAATGTGAGGCCTTATTTGTGTGTTGCTGATGGGTATTGATCTGAACAAAGTCCTCCTAGTCAACAAGTGCATTTGTTGAAGCCTTGTTACTTCTCCTCACACCTCAGTTGGCTTCTGTGGTTGTTGATAACAGCATACTGTGTCTGGGGAGCTTTTCTGTACGGAACTGTCTGTCCTGAACTTCAGAAGGAGAATGGTTGCCAACAGTCACCCATTGCCAGGGTTTCAGAGACATCTCCTAGTGCAACGATAACTTGGTCCAGCAAACAGGAGATCTACAGGTGCTACCATAAAATGAGCAAACATTTCACCAGTGAAATGACATCTGTTCAAGAAAATAACAATATTTTAAAAATTCAGCCACCTAAACCTGCCAAATGTTGTCCAGAAGTCTCTTGAGGTGATTCCAGACAAGTCTGTAGTACACCAGCCAAATGAGTAACATGGCAAGTTCTGAGAGCAAGGGTCACACTGCAGCCAATAACCATGACCCCTTAGATGAAGCATGCTAAAACTTGAAAAACAATTTATATTAAAAAAATCCCCCTGGACTCCTCCCTCACACCTCTGTGAGTCCTGATAATGTTCAGGATAGCATCATACTTTCTGCTGAGATTTTTAAAGCAAACTTAGTAACCAGAGAGGTCACTTAGTGAGGATGCCTTCTTACTGGATTTCTCTAATTGCAGCCAGCAGTCAATTCATTGCCATCTTTCTGAATCTCAGGCTGCAGCCAGTAGGGAAAACAAAGCTGCAGCCAGTAGGGAAAATAAAACAACAGCCACTGAGATTCAAAGAGCTATGTGCAATCTGGGTTGTGCATTTAGATAGTGTTTATTTTAGAAAGCTATTCCCTACCAGCTGCTCATAAACTCTGTTATGCCCTGCAAGAATCTTTGTACTATGTAATTGTCTTGCCTCTCTCTAAATGCACATTTCACTGGTTTGAATTAGCTGCTAGCTCATAGTAATTGCGTTCATCATTCATCTAGAACAATTCAAATCAGATTTGGAAGTGGTGATATCACCTATATACTAGTAGTGTCTACCCACTAGAGGCACACTGACCTCAACCTAGGATGTATTTTGAAGTATTTGAACCTCTGATGTATTTTGAAGCATAGAGTGTATGCAGGAAAGACTTACCTTCTTTCATTGCAAGTAACATGTATGGATCTTAGCATTATTTGGGACCTTAATTACCATTCTGAAAACTGTGCTCCCGTGCATACATACTGAAATAGATTTTCTGTTTAGCCCAGTACATTTACAAAGAGACTTCTTCATATCTGTTATGTCTGTGTACATCATCTTAACACATTGCGACATATTGTGCAATGTTTCTTCTGGCTCTTCAGTAAACAGAAGCCATACAATACGTCAGTGTTGATGCTCCCTCAGACCTACCTGATGTTAGTCCTGATGTTAACATTGGAGAACTACTGACAAAGGGTGGGATGAAAATAATTATTGATGCAACTTGTATGAAGAAGATTTCTAAATTCATTTAAACAGCGACAGGTATAACTAACTTTTTGGTAAGATGATGTATATTGGTAGGATAAGAAAAATCTTCAAGAAATTTTAGCAGACCTTCACAGGATTTTGAGCTAGCTTTATTAGCACATAGGACATAAAGTTTTCTTATTATTCTATTTCTTAATTTTCTGGCTGTGTTCTGACAATTTGGATGCCAAATAACTCAACAAGATCAGCAAAATATCTTTTCCAAAATACATGTTCTCTCATTATGCAGCAAAGTCAGTCAATGTTGCCAAATTGGTGGCACCACTTTCTAGTAAAGCAAAAGGAAGCACTTATCAGAAACGCTACCTATAACAAAAAGCTGTCTTCTGGTAGGTCTGCATCATAAGGAAAACTTATGGTTTGCATTTTCATTTTTACCAGTCTCAGTATCAATAGCATTTGCCATTATGAGCAGGTCCAAATTTTTGTACTGAGATTAACATGAACCACAATTACTCCTTAACTCTTCAAATGTGAAGCGGACAAGGAATTCCTATCACCAGGGTACTGTCAGTAAGTGAGTTCATCACTTCTTAGAGAGTTAAGGCTGGACTGGTAAATTTATGTCTTAAACCCTTCTTCTGTCTCAGTGGTCCCTGTAACCACTATGGAAATAATGTTAACCATTTTCAGTGCCAACAAAGATATGAAGGCTGATGGTGCGAGAAAGATGATTTTAACAGTTCACACATAGTAATGGGTGAGAAGCTCAGAGTGAACTGAGTTATAAGCAGGATGTACAAGAAATGACGGTGCAGGTGATAGATTTGGAAGGGTAAAAGTTATCTTGAAAGGCTTTAGAAGTACATTTTTTAACACCCACCAGCACTCAAAGCCACTTGAATCTCTTTTCTAGAAGTCTACTTATTTTAGAATTGCATTTGAAAAATTTTTAACACGTTTCCAGGAGTAAACTGAAAATAGGGTAGCACTCTCTTAATCACGCAAAGAACAGTCTTCCCACACCTACAGTAATATGTATAGTAATGTTGAAGGCCCCACTGAACAAAATGATATTAGCCAGTAAAAATCAAAATGTAAATATCAAAGTCAGGACCAAGATTTTTCTTTAATTGGTATGACTGGGTCAGGTTTAGCTTGAGTATTTCTGGAGAAAAGTTTTTCAATGTTGAAGAAATAAATAGCTGGATGCACAACTTCTGTTCTTCTTTGTCTTGCTGCAATCTATTCATATAACTGGAAAGGCTGATTTCTAATTTGTGCAATGAGTTTGTACAGAGCAAAATGACAACAGTAGAGGTTTAAAGCTCTAGCTGTGAGTTTCCTCTTTTCTGTTGGCTTATATCAGAACCAGGAACATGTATCCTGCAGCTTTCTGTGATTTACAAGAATGATATTCACCTTCTGCAGAAGGCCTCACATAAGTATGTTTACAAGGTTGACTTTGCTCAGGTAATTCAAACAAGGCAATTCTGGTTTTCCATCCAAAATAATTCTTCCAAGAAGCAAAAGCAAACCCACCCAACCATGCTAAGTCAGCACTCAGAAGTGCTCTTATCAGCAAAATATTGTCATTCAGCATCAATCAGAGAACAGGCAGCCATACAGAACTGTAATAAAAAATGTATTTGACACTTCCTGGACTACTTACTGTTTTGTGGAATACCACACTCCATTGAATGACAACTAAAAATTCCAGTGAACAATCGAGCCCACTATCCCTTCAGGACTGGAATTTTAATGGCTTTGATAAGAGACTGCCATCTTTCATCAGATATTGTGGTGTTTATTTTAGCTTTTTGCTTCTTTTGTGACAACTGTGTCTGCACATAGGCCTGGAGTATCCCCTGATGACAGTCAGTCCTTTCAGAAGCCACACTAAGGCACTTGAACCATCCACTAAGCAGGGCAGCATGAGATAAATATATCAGAAACATTTGCAAAGATATTCAGCAAAGGAAGTTGTGCACTCTGTGTATTGTCTGCAGGTTTGGCTGAGAATAGAAACAGGACCAATGATGTAAACTTCATTTTGCAAGAAGAGGCTGTTCCCTCACTTAGATTTACCTCAAGTTTTTTCAGTGCCAAGTAAGTTCCCTGTGAACCTTGTGCCTCTGCATGGGCATGGATGTGTGGATGAAGTGAGTGAAAAACCCAGTTGTATTTAACTTTGTTTCACTTTTATATTTCTTGTCTTTTGACTTCCCAGAATTTAAATGTAAAAAACGTTAATGTGGTCCTCTACACTGCAATTCCAATTGTGGTCCAGTTCAGCACATTGAGACAGAAATAACCATATGTACAGATCCTTATTTTTACAAGCATTGATGATTTGTTCAGAGGTCACACTGTGACTTTTAACATTTCTAGCCCAAGAACTGAACTGTCACATATTAATGTGTGTTTTCTTCTTTCATTTACAGATGCTCATTACAGTATATTTTGCCAATCAGTTTTCCCTTACTCTTTAAAGAAGAGAAGTAATGTAATGGGTAACTCCAGGATGTGTATATGGATTTGTCGTGAATTTCCTTCAACACATCTATCAATGCTTCCCAAGAGTATTGGGTACAACTTCAACAGTCAGACCTTATTCTCAGTTAGACATCCAGTGATTTGAAGCAAGCACTTACCTTTGATCAAAAACATGTGTATACTCATGATTTTTGTGGTAAAATTTGTGTGTCTGATTCTAGAAGAAAGGTGAAGTGAGTGCCCATAGTAGATAAATTGTTTGTTGGGAATAGCCTTCTCCCAAGCTGCCAGTGGGAACTGATCTTGTGTTGCTTAGTGGACAGTATCTTACTGCACTGGCGTTGTTCTTTCTCTGCACATAAATTCAAATGTGCTCAGAACAGTAAATTGGCCCCTTTTTTAAAATGCCACTGTGCTGAAGCAAATGCAAAGCTTTCCACAGCCCCAGTGGGATTTTCTTGGATTCCACAAGCAGGCTTGTGGCCAAGGTGTGAGATGTGAAGATGAGCTCAGCTGCAGTCTGGCTAGATATTCTCAGAAGTTGGATACTTTGCATCAGGGAGCCTCCACGTGGCTTTTTAAAGTTCACTGTGGTGCATGCTTCTGGGACATTCCTACTGAGTTGCATGGCAGTAGCACTGGCAGGGTCAAAGTGCCTGGCTTGGCTGAAAATTGCCTTCCCCCAGCACTCCTGAAAAACCACAGGTTGGAACAGCTCCCCACTTACCCCGACCCTGGCAACTGAACCGTGAGGAGAGTCCACTCAGGGCCCTGACAGCCAGAGATTTGTGTGTCCTCAAAATTAATAGCAACAGAAGTGCTAAATGCTCAGGAAAATTCTTGAGAGCAGAACCAAAGGTTTGACACCTTGTTTCCACTGGCTTTCAATTGTGATTAATGTCCTAGCTGCTCCTTATGCCTTTGGAAAGTTCAGCCCATAAAGGCTAGAATTTCTCAGTGACCCTAAGCAAATGCAGAACTCGTGCAAACACCTATATTTCTGTGGTCCCCTGGAAATCCTGTGCTTGTTTTGCTAACAATTTTTATGGTAATTTATGTTTTTCGAACACTGGCACAGAATTCTTAAGAAAAACATAATCTGGTTGATTTTCCAGGTGGATTGAAGCATTCAGTACTTGAGCCATGAACTCTGAAGAACACTCCCCTAAGGTCAGCAGCACTGGGTCAGGCTCCGCAGGGAACACTGTGGGATGTGGGATGCACCTCAGGTTAATGACTTGCAATTGCATGCAGCCTTTCCTGAAGCTCTGCCTGTAGTTAATACATATCAGAACTCAGAGAGACTATTCAAATTACCCCAATTTCCCAATGATTTATGATGTATGTTACTGACACTGTTGGTTATTTATCTGTCCTAGTGTTGCTTGCCAAAGCAAAGAGGGGAGAAACAGATGCAGTAATATTATGTTTGAGCAAAAGGTCAGATGTTTTCAGGGACAGAGCACGTTGGATAGATGGATACTAAAGGACTTGAAAGTCAGAAAACTAGCATAAACAGCAGTCCAGTCTTGAGTCAAAGAAAGTGAAAGAGACTTTCTTCATCCTCTTGCTACAGTGAATCATTTTCCAACGCTGCAAGATGGGCTGTTCATTCAAGTAGTTTTGCAGTTTCTAATTTTATATTGTAGACAGAAAATTTTTTTACAGTATGTCACTAAGGACTTTTCATAACCCTCAGTTACAACTATGCAGCCGTCATCCTTAATGAGTGTAATAGCTGAGCTTAGTAGAGGTAGTGAAATAAAGACCTGGAGTTCCAAAATCCACCCTCATATGCATGTGTGTGGCTAGGACTGAAATCAACAGGAGTCCCATGTGTACATCCAGGGTAGACTTTGGCTTGGGATTTTTATTGTTTGTGCTATTGGGTAAAATTGATTCCAGTGTAACATTTCTGTGTCAGAGTTATTTCTACATCATGCATCAAAATGTTGGCTTCGATTTTTTCTTCTTGATAGTAGCTTTGAGGAGTATTTGTTTTCTCGTTAGTTTGGGCCCAGCATTAATCATTCTCAGGCTTCCTCTAACTTTTTCTTTTTTTATTGTTTTACTGATGGCAAATTTAACTGTTGGCTCACCTTTGTTTCCAAAACAGATGAATTTTATTAGTCTCTAATATTAACCAGATCCAACTAGTTGATAGAGTTAAACCAATGTGAGCCAAGCACTCAGCTGGTCAACTGCAGCTCCATTGATTTGAGTTACCCTGTCTGGGAGAGTCTGATGGGGTGCTGGGAAGGTAGTGAGCTCCAGCTCACAAGTGCAACCATATAGAGCTGGAGGTCAGCATGCTGGGCTCCTTCGGATGCTCTGAATTAGAACAAAGAGTTCTTTTACATCCATTGCTTTGTAATTGGAAGGGAGGTGAACTTTCAGGGGGCTTATTTTTCTTTCAATAGTTGGAAATTCAGGGCTTTGGGATGGTAGCAGAATGAGTCTGAATGAGACAGTAGAAGGTCTGGTAAGGAGCTGGGGGCTGTTCTTGAATCAGTAACTTACATTTCATCACTTTTTCTAGTTTTGAAATCTGGGTTGCTTTCTGATCTAAAAGCTAGGCATCAGATTGAGAAATAAAAGCAATCTCATGAAGATGAGGGTTTTATTCTTTCTTGCTTTGTTTTGATTTTTTTTGTCTTCTGCTTTTCTTTCTCTTATGGAGTGAGTATTGCAGCTTGTGCATGGTTCTAATTCTGCTGGAAGCCTTTGTGCTATGCAGGCAGTGCAGTTTGCAAGGCTCGTGCAAAGCTGCAGGAATGAAAGGGGAAAGTGGTGAGGAGAGGAATTTCTTATTGCCACCAGGAAGGCATGTGGACCTTCTGTAGAACAGGCTGAAAATCTTAATCTTAGGGTCATCTTTAGCACTTTCAAACACACCAAAAGAAACAGCGTTACCCATTTTATCACCTCTTCATCTCAGAAGCTGTTATTTGTGCAGTCTATTTTTGAGTCTTCATTTGTGCACTTTCAAACAGGATAAACAGAACTGTGGCTGCTTTTAAAGCAGATGTAAGGCTTGCTTAAACTAATGAAGCTGAATTTAAGAACTTCCTCTCAATTCTTAGGTAATTCTTAATTATAGGATCACAGGAGAGCTCAAGATGGAAGGAAATTCAGGAGTTCTCTGAGCTGGAAACTCCTGCTCAGAACAGGGTCAGTTATTATCTGGATATTTGGGAAAAGTCAAGCAAAGATAATGGAAACTATCACCTATTAGATTAGTTTTAAATGTAATCATGATTTCAAGGCAGGATGGGGGATGGACATTATTGAGAGCAACCCCGCAGAGAAGGATTTGAGGGTCCTGGTAGATGAGAATCTTGAGTCTGCAATGTGAGCTCACAGCCCAGAAGGCCAACCATACCCTGGGCTGCATCAAAAGAACCATGGCCAGCAGGTCAAGGGAGGTGAGATCGTACCTGGAGTACTGTGTCCAGTTCTGGAATCCCCACCATAAAAAGGAACTGTTGGAGCAGGTCCAGAGGAGGGCCACAAAGGTGATCAGAGGGCTGGATGACCTCTGCTATGAGGACAGGCTGAGAGAATTGGAGTCATTCAGCCTGGAGAAGAGAAGGCTCCAGAAAGACCTTATAGCGACCTTCCAGTACCTGAAGGGGGCCTACAAGAAAGCTGGGGAGCGACTTTTTTACAAGGGCATGTAGTGATAGAATGAGGGGGAATGGCTTTAAATTGGAAGAAGAAAGATTTAGATTAGACATTAGAAAGAAATTCTTTATAGCGAGGGTGCTGAGGCACTGGCACAGATTGCCCAGGGAAGTTATGGATGGCCCATCCCTGGAGGAGTTCAAAGCCAGGTTGATGAGACCTTGAGCAGCCTGGTCTTGTGGGAGGTGTCCCTGACCACTGCAGGGGGATTGGAACTGGGTGATCTTTAAAGTCCCTTCCAACCCAAACCATTCCATGATCTCTTAGAGGTCTTACAGCCTTTAAATGAAAGCCTAACAATTAGTCTTATGGTTTTATTTGTATTCCCATCTCTAGCAGTTGCCTTCATAACAATTTGAAGTAGAAATGTACCACCTTCACCAGGTGTGAATTAGTTGGTATAGTTCACCAGCATTTCATGGCTAAAAGGTGTTCTGCATGGCAAATTTGCATTGGTTCTCATACCTTTTGTGTGCTTGCTAGCTATGCATAGGAAACCTGGAGAACAGAGTAAAAATGCACTGGTCCTGGAGTGCAGGTTCTTCAGTGATGTGCAGCAGTTACTTCGCTGTCCATAGCTGATTTTCCATTTTACTTAATGTTTACTGATATCAAAAATATTTGTGATGTGGAGATTAATTCCAGCAGAATAAATCACAAGTATACGTGTGGAGAATGGTTAGACTGAGTGGCCCTGGCTGTAGTGCACATGACTATTGCCATGTTTCTAGGGAAAGACAATACACTTTTCGTTTTCCCAGTTTATTATGGGTTTTTTGCTCTGAGCCTTTGTGTAAATTCTTAAGGGCCTTTGTCCACAGTTTGTGGATTGAGCATTGAGGTCACATCATGGACTTCTGGGGAGAACAAAAGGCACATTAGATGGAAGATCTGTACATTGGGTTGTTTCTGCCTTGTGAATTTGGTAGCTGTGTGCTTTGCAGCTGAGTTAGTACCTACGTGCCAAAATGCTGTAAGCAGCAGAGAGATGAAAAATAGACCTAGAGAAAAAAGATCAAGTTTTCTTGAAAGATTTAGGCTGGCTGGGCTGTTGATTACAAACTTGGACACACAGTTACAAAAAGTGTTGCCTTAGCTTGAAACTTCGCCATCTCAACATGTTTTAGCAAGTTCCATTTCAAATTGTCCTGCTTGCTTGCCACATCACTTACTTCTAAGGGTTGTGGCAGGAACTGGAACTGGTCCGTGAGACGTGTCAGGTGTAGCAGCTCCCAGCATATCTCTGCTGTGCTGGCCAGAGACTCAGGGTAACACCACACTCCCTTCAGAGTGCAAACCACTGTTGTCCTTACAATAGCTCTCCTGTTATGATTAATCATTTATTTAGGACACCTACACACTACATATAGAATGCTTACGGTATTTTGAAGGATTATATCAGTAAATATAAAGCCCAGAGTGCTGCTTCTTTTCAAATTTTATTAGGGAAATGCTGTGAGACTGAGATGTTTCTAACCTCAAATATATTCTTGAGCCTAGTATCCTAGGCACTGCAGCTGGTGCTCAACTTGAATGGCCAGCTTGGGCATTTTAAAGTATCTTTCTACATTTACTCATTCAGAGCAGGTTGGAGAACAGTTTTATGCATCATTCACCTTCATTTGTCTCAAAAGGTTAATGTAAAAGCATTTGCAGTCGAGGTAAGCAATAAACAGGCAAGAACCATGCAGTAAGTTATCCTCAAAGATCATGCATTAGTTGAGCAGAGGTGGCATTGCAGTTCAGCTAGGAGTCAGCTTAATGCCAACATTACTCGAGCAATGACAGATCACAGGGGCCTTTACTGTATGTTAGAGAACTAGGCTGCCCAAAGCTTGCTCCTTATCCTCCCTCAATACAGAATGAGAGCTCAGGGCTGTATAAATAATGCAAAAGGAAGTGCTGCATTAGACAGGGCTACTAGAGTTTTGGGTTTTTTTAACCTTGGAAATACATTGTACATACGTGGATAATTAGGACTTTTTGAAATGCTGTGAATGAGCGTGGCTGCCTCTCGCTGCATCTGCAGGACTGTTGCTGATTGGCATGTAGAGAGAGGAAGGAGTAGCCAGTAGCACATACCATGCGTATGAGCAGATTTCCCTGCTGTGGTGTAATTCTGTCACTGTCAGGCTCCTTTCAACTCTCTTCAGAAGAATTCCAGGAAATTGGCTGGATTTTAAGCCAGTAGACTGATTACACAGCCACCAAGTCTAAGGGTAAAGCGCTCCATATCTATCCTCAAGAATCCATTAAAGCCTTGCTGAAATACAATCTTCTACTGATTAAAGGGGATTAAATGGGAGGGGAAGAGGTTTTTAAGTTGTAATGCACTGAATGAAAGAGTTCAATAAATGAAGTAGGGAGTTCTGACAATTAGCTTGTCCTTGCAAATGTTTTATTTTGGCTTCACTGGGAGAAACTGCACCTGGACTCTTCTCACCAGCTTCATGGGAATCAGGTCATTTTTATAGGTTGGCAGGGAGGATGGGGAGGTTAGCACTGTTAAGGGAAAAAAACTGACAACTGTATCAAATGCTGCTGTTAATTCAAAACACTAGCAATGTCTTTCGAAGTAATGTTTCACCTTAGTTGCCCTAGGGAATAATTTAACTGTAACTGGAGAGTAGGTTAAAGTTATGTGCATTTCTGAAACTCAAGAAGGAAAAAAAATGTGGCAAGCAAGAAATGTCCGTCTATTTAGTCCACAGGGAAAACATTAACTTCGAAAAATCATTGGGGAAATTTCAGTGATCAAGCAAGCTGGTAGCATGGAGGCAGAGAGTAAGAGAATGGAGAAGAGGGCAGTGACCCAGCCTGATCTTCAGAGACAGGATCTCCACTGAAACCACTATGGTACACAAAAGACACTGTTGAAGTACAGCAGAAGCATTTGTCATAGCAGACAAAAAAGAGACATGAATGGAAGTTCATTGGATTGTAAAAGCTCACAAAAGACATGCAGGGTTGAATGAGGAAACTGAAGGAAAGTGATCTTAAGTCATGTGTGCTGCTCTTGCAAGGTACAATCAGCCCATTGGGATGTCAGCTTTTGCTGCTTGGGAGCTAGCTCTCTTGCTGAAGTTTTAATTTTGTTTTGTGCCCAAGCTGGGAATCCTGCAGGGAGACAGTTTCCCAGGGAGCTCAGTGCTTCCTGAGAGTGGACAATAACTGACTTGAAGTACCCATATCCATTAGATCCTTCTGAAAAATGGATAAGTCATTTTTTTCATGAGGGCTGAGAAGGAAAAAAGATAGTTCTAACCAATGCTATACAACTGCTTAAACTCAACAGCTGGACTTGACCTGTTTGATAGCAGCGATGGTACCACATTCAAGGAGGAGCTATTAGTCCAAGGCGATATTTCTTTATTTAGAAAATGTAAAGAAAGGTAAGAATGACAGAATTTAATTTCTGATGGTGCATTCAGCTATCAGGTGCTTCTTTCACTTTTTTTTTCCTTAACTACTGATGCTGGTCACTTTTAATGAGCAAAGCATTAATAAACTGCAATAGCATTGGGGGGAAAAGCACTGGCCTTTGCTAACATACTTGAAATTTTTAACTTAAAAATGTTAGTGTTAAAGGACTACGGTTTACTTTGCAATGCCAAGTGTACTTTGTCATTACAGAATGTCTTTTAAAAGTAGTGTTTTCCACAAGCTCAGCAAGAGAATCAACAAAACTTTTACATGGAATAGCTAGAGTAACAATTGCTTAGAAGTTATTCTAGAGATTATTCCAGATGAGAAAGTGGTGAGATAGCATAGGTTTCTTGATCTCTTGGAAAGAGAGATGAGCAAACAGCAGTATCCTACTGGGATTATTCTTCATTCAATATTCTGCAAGAAATAAAGATTGCTTGTGGGAAGTCTTCATCAAAGAAATGCATACAAAAATCTTTGCCCTACCATTTCTACTCTTTTGAGGTTTTTATTTAGTGATAAGGCAAGTGCTGTGAAAATAATTGCTTTTAAATGAATGAGACTTTACATAAATATATATTTTTTTTTAACCTAAAATGAGGGGAAAACTTTGCAAAAGGACTCTTCATCATTTTAGACTCTCTAGGTCTAAAAAACATTGCCAAAATGGAAATTGTGTTGTACTTCACTGATTACAGCATCGGGAGTGGGGGCCAACCCAGCACTGAGGGCACAAACCTAGTGTCACAGGCCAAAATCTGTTAAGGCACTTCTCCTAGGGCTGTAAAAGACTCTTCAAAATGCTGAGATGGAGAAGTCAGCACATCTTTCTAATTCAAAGATCAAACTGAATTAGTTAACCAGCATATTAACTAAGACATTCTTTCTTCTCCATTCTCAAATGGCAACTAGTAGATTAGGGAGAATTTGTACTGAAAGCACTTGAATTCATACACACATAAAAAAAAGATGAAATGCTGGGTAGGATTCCCTTTCTCTGTTACCCAGCCAGCTTCCATAAACTATCTCCTTTTTTCTTCCACACAAAAAGTGAAATAAGCCTGAATTAAACAAACTTGTTTTGAAGATAGACACAAGTTGGGAAAGTACACAGTAAGATAAGCTTTATTCTGGTTCAGTTTTAAATTTCTAGATCTCCTGACGACATTGCACAATCTGAAGTAATTTCCCTGTTGGAAAAAGATGTCCTTAGTCAGAGCCAAGCCAGGAACTCTGCAGGTTTGGCAGCTGCACACTGCCTAGTGAAGAGCATGTTAGAAAGTAGTCTGAGGTATTAAAATTGCTTATTTCTCCCAACAGTTCTGTAGACTGGCTTGACTAAAGGTAAGTACCAACTTGTTTCATGAATACTTGTTGTCAAGGAGGTGAGAATTTGGCAGTTTTCTCTCCCATCATGTGCTATTTTTTTGCCTCTTTTGGCAACCTGAGAGAAACCCCAGAGCAATGAGAGATTAAGATGGCATCTTCAGCCTAATTGGCTTGGAAATTATCTTATTAATAGGGCCAATACAGGAATTGTTCACCAGTTTGGTTGCAAAAATGAAGCTGGGAGATGTTATTCCTTTCTCTCCCTTTTCAACAGAACTATAGTTCATTAAAATATAATAAAACTTTTGTAACTTTACCTGAGTCACCCAGGAATGGGAGTTGATTTATGATTGCTATGCCAGGGTTCCCTACAACATTTCCTCTTCCAATGGCAGCAGCCTCATGCAGTGTGAATGTCTTCCAAGGAGTAGGCATGGGTGAGTCAATCTCCCAGAGCCATGATATGCAACTGGTTTTGCTTTTCTTTTCAAGAGATTTTTTTTTTTTTGGTTGGGTTGGGGTTTTTTAAGAAAAAATATTCTGACCTCAGGCTTGGCTTGGGAGCTCCTAATAGTGGTCAGAGTTGCTGTGGTAATGCTGTGCTTTTGGCACACAGACCAACATATACTTCAACAGCACATTTCTCAATTTAAAATACTGGCAGGTAACACAAATCCGAAGCATAATGGGATGCAGTATTGGTTCAGCAGCAGCACAAGAAAAACCTGGGAATGGTATGTAACCTGCCAGTATATCACAGCCAGTAAATAAACACATGAAAGTGTTAATAAGCCTTAGACAGATGGGTACCACCATGAGAAAAGTTGAAAATCAAGCAGACTGAGAGCCCATATGACTGCTCCAGGGTACTTTACAGAGCAAGCACTGTCGCATGGTGTGGCATCCTCCATGGCATGATGTGGTTCAACCACATCTACTGTGAAGGAGTTAGGCTGCCTCGGATCAGCTGAGGACAAAAAGAGAGCTGGCCACATTTCCAGAAGATGACATGAAAAATCTCCTGTTGAAAACAAGAAGACCATATGACCTAATTCAGGCAAGAACCATTTCATTTTCTGAGAGATAATTGCTAATAATTATGATTTCTGAGTAGGAGGAATAACCTGGGAGGCAGCTTCCCAAGCCCTTGTTGGTTTGGAAACCAGCAATGGCAACAGCAGCAGGAGTTTCAGGGCTCTAGTCCTTGCTGTTAGCAAGCATTAGGGATGCATCCTTCTTTTTGCTGGATATTTACATCCCACTTAGAGGTAGCTTGTGTCTGTCGGTTTACAAACCTTTAGGTCCAGTGCTAGTTGCATTATTTCCCAGAAATCATTGCAAAATGAGCTATTCAAAGGAGAAAAAGTTGTAGCTGCACAGAGAAGACTGTATTTCAGAGATATTTAGTGATTTTAGTTGCAGAAAGATAATTGTGAGTTTCTAATTCGCATCATCAGTCACTTTGATACCAAAATGGACCACTAATTTGAGAAAAGCCACTCCACAGAGGAGATAAAGAGATTGATGAACATGTCGGAGAAATATATGGATGTAGGACCTCCAGTTTGGTAACTGCTGTCCTCCCTGTGTAGACTGGAAGCTTTAATGAATTCTTACAATGAGGAAGATGTACACCAAATAACGTGAAATAGCATCTGTGGGACTCTCAGGACATTTTGGCATAGCCTGGACACTGTTGCAATGAATCAAGAAGCAGATGAGCTAGTGTCAGAGGGTACTATATGTATATCATATGGGAAGAGTACATCCTGCATGTTGAAATGGGTAAGCACTACTGAGAAATAGCAGTCGGCAGTCAACATGGATTAGAAAGGAAATCACGACTGCTTGGTATTCCAGCCATTTAAATAAATGAGAATAACATTTCTAAGCAATAGTGAGAGAAAAGAATGAAAAACATGAGGAAATGGCATACTGTGATTTAAAAATAGCCTAATGCAAGCCAAGGCAGCCATGCTGAGCATGGAGAGAGCTGTGCAGCTGTACTATCCCTACTGCCTTATATGACCTGGAGCATGCGCCGACTCCCTTGATTTCTTCCTCTGTCCCAGATCTGTGCCTGGCTAAGAATTCCTGGGAACTTTAATGTAGTGCTGCAGATGAGGATTGAGGGCTGAACTATGTAGCACAGAAGAGCCAAGGCACATGTAACTCCAGGCTCTCTGGACTAGAAAGGGAAGAGTGTGCATTTTCAAAGGAATCACTAGTGTGGAAAGAATATGTGGAAACTCCTAGTTCACAACTGGAGCTCTGTAAAACTTGGCCCTTGTGCTTTTCAGAGATTTGCTGCTTTCTCTTTTATGTCAGTTCATGCAGGCTTGCACCTCTGGATTTTCTTTTGTGTTCTGGAATTGAATAAACCCTGGAAGTAGTGAGAATCATCTGGTCTCACATCCTAACCATGCAAAATCCCCTGGTTGGCGTGGTTTTGATGTGAAATCATAAATCAGTCCACATTCACACAAAGGGTTTCTGAGCTGCAGCAAACTTTATACAAATGTGAATTTGGTTTGGGAATATTTTTATTTAAGTTTTTCTCTTAATTTCAGCTCTTCTATGTTTTTTTCATTAACAAACATCTGGAAAATGCATAAGCAGCAGTAATATGGATTAGTATATTCTCTCTCTTCCTCTCTTGATGTATCATTAACTTATACTTTTGCTCCTCATTTTCCTGTTCCACACACAAATGTGTCTGAAAAAAAACCCTCAACAAAGAGTGTGTTAGAAAGACTACACTAGCTTTAGGACTCAAAGAAGAATGTATTCACAGGTCACATTGAGTAAAGAGCTTGGGTATCCCTCTCTGTGAGGTCTAATTTTGCTATGTTTGAACTATCAACTGATCTTATCATGAAAAAACAAATGCTTATGTAACAGTTAAGCATAACAGTCATAAGGAATAAATATGTTCCTTTAGGTAGACCATTGTCTGGTCATTAATTTTACTTGCATTTTTCTTAATGCCATAATTCCACCTAACTCAAAGCTCAGATGCTTATACTGCATTCAGAGAGCCGACAGGAATAAAGTGCTAGATGCAATCTAGCCATACTTTCACGAAGATTTTCACATAGACCTTCACAGAACACTGGAGATGCTTAGACAGTTTGAGGTCTGTGAGCAATCACAGTATCAGTAATCCCATTCCAATGGATTTAAGAGTGACGTGGTAATGAAGTGTGCAAGGATAGAGTGCAGGAGGGTGAAAATGGGTGGGAAGAAGGCAGCCACTGAGTTGCTAGTGGCTAAGCACTGGGCCAGATTTTTCTGTTGACTTTCCAAAGGCTGAGTCATATAATCAAAATGCTTTTGTTGACTGTTTGTGTATTTTTAAACACCTTCTATATGTTTTAAAAAAGATATGCAACATAGAAAAAAATTACAGCTGTAAAAACATGGTTTTAATGCAAAATATCAGTAAAAGAAGTTCTCTTTGGACAACCTATGTGTTTTATAGCTTTTAAGAATATGCAGTTTCTATTAGTCTGAAATATAAGACTGAAGTTGAGGTCTGAAGAGGAAGAAGAGTAGATTCCCTTGAAGAACAACCTAGAGCCAGAAATCAGAAGGGTAGTGAAGAGACATGGACAGAACCAGCAGGAAGATCCAAGAAACTCACACAAATAGACACACTGAAATTGAAGGAATTGGAAAAGTTTTAGTAGAGATGTGGAAAGACTTAGTCAACCCAAAGGTAACCAACTTAGTTAGCCCAAAGGTATCCAACAAATTATATCTCCCTAATCTAGCAATGTCTTGAGGCCCTGAAAGTCTGGCAGTCGGGAAAAGGAGAGAAGGCATGCTGGGAAATGTTTTCGTGTGGGATGAAGTCTTCTTAGGTCCTCCATGCAGCTGTCGTATACTGAAGAGCTAAAACCCAGTGAAGAAGAGGAGGTAAGTAGGGTACTGGGCAGAGAGAATTTCTAGCAGGAACCGTGGCTGAAAGGGCAGCTCAGCTTTTCCAAGCTAACCAGCAACTCCAGCATCTGCCCGGCTGCTTATGCAGAGATAAGTGAAATGGTATCAGCACACCTCACATCCATGGCCAAGAAGCATGGGAGCTGAGGGACTTGAGGGGCCTCTCTCAGGAAAAGTAGGCTCTGGTTCTCATTCCTGTGTTTGTAGTTCAGGGACTGTTGGCAGTGTTGGCCTCCAGACTGTTTGTTTTGTTCTTTCCTGTCTTCACCCAATGAAACAATGTTTAATTCTAATTTATACCTTGAAAGCAGGATGCAGGCTCCTAGACAGAACAGTCAAAGTAGAGCTTACATGGGCACTGTCAGCTGTCAAACTGAAAATTCTGGCTAAAAGTTAAGACCTGACAGGAGGATATTTATATCCAATATCCATCCAGCAGGAAGGCAAGTTGCTACAGAAGAGAAAGACAAATCAACTGTTTTATTAGAAGCAGCAAGGATCAACTATTGACACTTTTGTGACCACCTTAGGGACTTCAAAATAGCTCAGTGCACAATCATCATGCTCCAGAGCTTGCAGGTCCCAGCTAACTTGTCTGTTGATCTGTACTGATTTACTTTGTAATCATTGAGTGGCATTTCAGCTTTGTTTTGACCCTGTGTAAGTGATAAGCATCACATTTGACCACAGCCCCCACACTAGTTTGCACTGTGAACAAAAGTTGTGTGTTGTAAGAATTTGGCCTCCGTGGTATTTCTGACCCCTTCCTTCAAGGCCTAGGAGCCCAACCAAGCACCTAAACTTCATGCATACTGTGTAACACACCTAAGACAGCTCATACCTCCAGACTACTCAAGATTGAATCCATCACCAGAATAGATACAGAGATACCAGGAAGCCAACTGCAAAGGCTGAAACCCTTCCCAATGAAACTTTTCTTTCCATGTATTGTAAGCAGCAAGCTGAGGGGCTCTCTAGTCTGTCAAATCAAGGGGCCGTGACAAACTGCCATCTTCTCTTCACCAGGGCACAGCCAGGGAACACCAGTCCCTTGCTCACACATATCCACATATTTTTCTCTTTTCAATTTACACTACAAAATTATTCCATCTTGGGTGCTAGAAGATATATTTCAGAAGTCATAATTTTCAGGACACTGACAGATATGAGTTAGTTTGAAAAATCATTGCAACCCCCCCCCCCCTTTAAAAAATCCCTTTCTGTGCCTTCAACTGTAATTGCTATATATTCTGTTGGGGTTTTTTATAAGTTCATCGTATCTGAGCAGTTTCTTCCTTCTCTTTTTCACTTTGGAAGGACAGTAGCAGGAATATGTCTGGCAGAGAGGGATGATCCTTTAACAGAAGAACTAAATGATACTTTGAAGCTTTGTGGCTTAGCACAGATTTTTCATTTTATAAGAGGATGTTATTTTTATATTACTGGTCAGGCTTATATTCCTGGTCATTGGACAGGGCAGTTCAAATTCTCTTTGATTCTGCATTTCTTGATTTTTAACTGCCAGTTTTGAAAAATTATTGAGTCCTATCATTTTCTTCTCTCTTTTTTTTGCATTCACTATTATTTCTTAGGCATCTTATATTAAACTGCGAGGCACAATCTTCCTCCATGTGTCTCCTTCCCATGCTTTAACACTGCAAGGATAATATCTTTATTCTTGCAGTAGATTGTGTCAAAGCCCACGTATTTCTCTAGTCTTTTCAAGTCTGGATTGGGAGCTTTTTGGTATCAGACAAGCCATGCAACCAATCTATCCTCTCTGTGCAGCAATAGGACAAAATCAGGAATAAATTGCTTGGAAATACTAGTATAGGAAACCCTGTCTTGTTTAATTCATCCTGTTTCCCCAGCACCTTTCAGCTCATGTGTATTATGGTTTGTCCTGACTCGTCCATGCTTTCTTCTTGCCTCTTTAAAATAAGTAAGCCACTGCCAGCCAAGTCAGAGCTCTGCTACACTGAGAAATGTAAAGTACAGTAGAAGTGTTCGGGAGCCTATTGCACTACTGTTGTCTGGGGGCTTTTGGGGAGGAGAAAGGAAAGATTGCTCAAGAATTGAGAGTTAAACTGTGCTTTTTGTGTTGCTAAAACATTTTGAACTCTTTGGTTTTCTTATTTGCTGCAGGAAGACCCAGGACTATGTTTACTACAAAGGAATTTATAACACATCAAGCTGCCTAGTGAGAGTCTTTCATTTTCCTCTTTGTAATTCAAAACAACCTTTGCATCCTTACTGGAAGTGTAGGCCTCCTTAACTTTCACTCACTCGGGAAAGAAAACGTAGAAGGATGGAACAGTTAAGCATACATGAACCCAAGCATCTCCTGTTCCTAGGAATGTCACAGGAGAAAGGCATCTGTTGTGCTGAAATAGCTGTCAGAGCTAGTATTTAAAGCTGCAGGCTGTCACTTGTTTGCAGATGATATCTCAGTTTTGCTCTGAAGCAGCTAACACCATCCTATAACCCAGATACAGAAGATCCATGTGGGGTTTATCAAAACTGTTTGTAAGATTATTCAAATGCCTGTTAATTTTATTACATGTACAAAATCCTTTTACAGCAGATCAGTTTTTTCCCCAGTCGTTTGCTTGTGCCTTGGGTATCCTTAAAGGCTTCATGCGTAAAGGGAAAGGGAAATTTATCTTATATTTATCTTTATTTATATTTGTCTTGGACCTATACCTGGATGAGGCCTCAAGAAGTAATAGCAACACTGCTTCATTAGATCAAATGTATCTGGGACAGGGGCATGTAACGTGAAAGAAAAACATTGCCTGCAAGTTGGTGTGAAAATAAGGACCTCCTTGAACATGTCCTGCCTGTGCTTACGCATTGATAGTCTGGTCCACCACCAACATTGGCTGAGCATTTCCTACTCATCAGGGTAATGTGAGGTGGAGACTCTCACTCAAAAGTCATCAACTCGCTCACATTTCCTCTATCACTACTGATGAAATTTAGGATAAGCTTAAGGCAACTCATCATGGAAAATCTTTTAAAAAGTCTTCTACAATTGAAAGTTATGAAAAAAAATATTGTCAGTGAAGAGAATAAGGTCCCATGGAAAGAATGAGAGTCAAGAAATCCAGGCTTGGTTTATCACCTTCTATTGACTTCTTTGAGGAATCCAGCATATCTCTTTGTGCTTGTCTCTTACTCCATGTTGAAGAGAAACTGAGGCACAGTGGTGATTTATTTCACTTTCTCCACACTACTAAGTGTCAGGAAACACAAATCTTGGTGGCTTAGTAGTGCAAGTGAACAAAATTTGATAGTCCAGTACAAAATAGTCACTTTGCTCTGTTGGGAAATATACCCAAGGACCTATTACATTGTATATAATAGTGTAAGTATGTGATTAACAAGACCGATACAAGCATTCCAAAAAAGACATTTTCCACATCAGTAATTCAGAAGCCTCTCAAGTTTTAAATCAGTCACAAAATACTTTGGAATGTATTACATCTCATCTTGCTTGGCCTGAGTCCCACTGTGAATCTCGGAAAAGTGATAGTATGAAAAACAAGCCTAAGAAACAGCCAGAAGGGGCTGGCAAGCCCAGAGGGGTTGGACCACAGGGATAGAGGTCGGGCAGCTTCCAGACTAAGGGTACTACTCACCGCCAGTACTGCAGGGAGGGCACCTGAAGGCAGCACTATTACCCACTGCTAAGAGTGGGGTGTTGGGATATGTCCCCACCCTTCCTTCCCAGAACTGAGCATTGACTCTGCTTCTGCTCACTTCAGTGCAATGATTGAAGAGAGCCTTTCTTACCAGTATAACCAGTTAATGGTAGCCACAAAAAGTTGTTGGAAACCACTGTTTGCCACCTATCTCAGCAGTCCCTTCTCAGGGGGGTATAAGGGTTGGCATAGAGTTATGTGGGACCTCTTGAGTTTCACACGGTCTTGTCCCCTCAGAATGTGATGCTCGATGAGACTGAAGGCCTCTCAACCCCACATCCACCTCTGCGCGTGCAGGCAGGGGGATGGCCGGTAGGTCACTGCTCTTCTAAGTCTCCTGAGGTCCCACTACACTGTGCAACCCCCTTTTGGCCCAGCTCCAGGCTGGTGACCTGCAAGTGAGAGGTGCTGCTGGGGAGGTGGAGAAGGGTCTTCTGTCATTGTGGAAATGTGATCTCCTCTTACCAGATTATTCTCTACAATCTGCGAAAACATGGTTTCAGTTTTCTCACTTGTAATAGCAATTCACATTGGCAATTTAGATTATAGAGCAAAATAGCCAGATTGTGCTGTCAAATACTTGCTTCTGAACACAGGGAGACTGTGTTCAATGGGTCGGGTGTCACACCTCCTCTTGATCGAGTTGGCTGTCTCAGAACCAAGCAACAAAAATAGCACAGCTGAGCTTTTTCTCCACTTGGCCATTGAATTTAGATAACCTCCCTTAGGGAAATATGGATTTAGGTTTTAAGTATCTCAGGACCTGAAGAACCTTGGACTATTGGGAGGTGTTGTGGTGAGCCCGGGACAGAAGTGTACAGTCACAACAGGATGCAGAACCTGGACCTGCAGTTTCTGGCAGACCCACCTCCAGCCTTTTATGTTGAAATCTAACAAATTCAGGTGCAGACAATACCTGCTCTGTCCTGCATAATTTCATAGAGCATTGCACTGCTCCAACGCTCATTTGTGCCCACAGTAAATTAATATTTTACCTGTTGGAATGTTTTTTTCTCCAGCTAGTTTAAAGGCAAGTTGTGGCAATGAGTGGGTGAGGTGTATTTTATTTAACTGGAGTGAAAATCTTGATCTGAGCAGCTGAAGCAATAGAAATCATAAAGAGAGAAAGCCACCACACCAGGGCTGGGGGAAGGTTGGGGGGGAGAGGAGGAGATGATCTCTTGATGGAGGTGTAAGGAATTACAATTCTGAGAGTAAAGCACTTATGAAAAGACAATATGTGAATAAAAGGGAATGGATGCCTAAGCAAGATGATCTTATGCAGCTGCCAAATGAATTTGTAAGTAATTATCTCAGATTGCTAGTTAGCAGGAGAGTTTCCTAGAGGTCTGGGAAATCACTGCTGCCCAGTCATTCCTTTGCTGGGTCCCAGGTCCGCATATAACTGAACCTGATGAATCAAAAAATTCTGGGACTCATCACTCAAAACTGGACTTTGCTCATTGCCAGGGAACACAGCCAGCCAGATCCCCAGGTGGCTCATTTTTACATTTTTCAAGAAAAGCTGTCAGGTTGCTACTGTCAAGCTTTTCTTACCACCTATGGTATCTAGCAGGGAGCTAGTCCGATTCACTGTGAATAAACTGTTTCAGAGGTCTACCATCCACTATATAATTTTAAGTTTTTTACCTTTCATCTCATAGCTGGAAAATACTTCCAGTGATTGCCAAGAGCCAAGGGCTTAGTGAAAGGAGGGCACCACTGGTTCCACTGCAGAATATGTGAATCAAAGTCATGCACTGAGAAAGGAAAAACAAAACCAAGAGGTTCAGCATTAACCAGTTCCTGCTCATATGGGAGACTCCAGTGTTTTGGTGATGAATATCAATATCAAACACCTTGATTGAAAGAGACAGGCAAGAGATGTGTTGACATCTGAGTCAAATGTTAATTATGACAAGTCCCACTTCCAGCTACCAGTGTGTAATCAATTACTTGTAACAGCTCTAGCTCTGTGCAGCACTGAGGATGGAGTATGCAGGCAAGACTTGTGGCTCTGCATATATGCAAGGAGGTTTGTGTGCCTTGGACTTCAGAAGCTTGGCATTGCTGCATCTCTGGTGTAACAGATGCTCTGCTTTAAACAAGCAGTGAGTCCTCCCACTTCCCCATATGTTCGATTGTTAGCTGCAGACATGAAGGCCTGACATTTTTATGCCTTTTCTTTCAACTTTCTTGTTCCTATTTTCCAGCAGTCTGTTTCCAAGCTGAATTGCCTTCTATTCATGTGTATTTTGATGTGAGTAGTTTAGATTATCTCTCTAACAGCTTTGCTACTTGTAGATACTCTGGTCATCCATGACATGCTTTTTTGCCATTTTATTATAGTAATTAATTTCTGTGCTTATTTTACGGTACAAAAGAAACAGATTATCTATAATACGTTAGACACTTGGCTGTCTTTGCTTGAAAGCATGCTATTAGACCTCATATCCACCAAGGGCTGAGAGCATATCTATTAACAGTAGATAAATTAAAGTGCTATAAAGTCACAGGGTAGCTTTTTTCCGGGTAAGTTATTCATGTGCTAAGCCCTGCTCATCCAGTGTTGTCACTTAGCTCAAGGAGGACAGTCTGCCAAGGGAGGTGGTTGAGTCACCATCCCTGGAGGTGTTTAAGGTTAGGGTAGACGAGGTGCTTAGGAGCATGATTTAGGGATTGGTGGGAATGGTTGGACTCGACGATCCGGTGGGTCTCTTCCAACCTGGTTTTTCTGTGATTCTGTGATTCTGACTTCAGTTCTGTTCGCTGAGTTCTGTACAAAATTTGATTATTTAGCTTTAAAAGGATGCAGTTGTTTCTCCACTTGTTTTCCCTCCCCATATTACCAAAATGCACAGAGTAAACCAGCCTCTGTAGCTCACAGCCTAGCAAGAAAAAACTGTTTCTTTTAGCGGCAGCTGGAGGAGATAGCCCCAAACAAGAAGTTTTTGTTCTTGATTCTTCCAGCCCTCCTGCCTTTCTAAAGCTAGGTCATATCTAGTCTCTGACCTGTTTGTCACTGCCTCCATCCCACCAAGCAGTTGCAAACATCTCTTGTCCTAATTATTTAGGGTTCTTTAATTAGTGACATAATAGTTGGGCAATTAATGAATCAAACCTGCATCTTAATGAACTATAAACATTGTCAGTGAGTCACTCTGAAACAGGGCTCCAGCGCTACTGGAGTGGTTTTTCCCCAGCAAGCTGTAGCTGGTTGTAACAGGGGTGTATCTTTTATGTGTTCTGCCTCTGAGGTAAAGTACTTCAAACAGGACTTTGCTGTGTGGCTGGAGAAAACAACTATTTGTCTGCAGTTTTCCTTTGCAACCATCCGTTAGCAGGATGAGTTTAAATCACGCTTGCTTGATTGAGGCTAAGTAGTACCTTCAAGGCCAATCCCTTTCTCACAGTGGCTATTTGAAAACAGGAAAATCTCTGCTGGATTTGTCTATGCAGAGCACTCATTAAAGGGACTATGTCTCTACCTCAGCCTGCAGACAGTTCCATTTTGCCGTTATTAGTGGAATGGACAGTGTATATTAACACCTCTCTGATCGCTGGATGAACCTTTCCTAAGGTGAGGCTCAAACCCGTAACACTGTACACAATCAATGTGGGTTAGTGGTTTACCTCAAAAACTAGAGGAAATAACTTAGCTGTAAAAGCAGAAGACTCCCACACCCATAGAGGTTTTGCAGCAGCATGAGCTGGTGGGTATTACTTAGAGGTGGAGAAAAGAGAAAGTGCTGTATTAAAGCCAGGTTCTTTCCAGCATTGCCTCAAGTGGGTAGCAAAGATTGCTGGATTGTGGGAATCCCAGCATCCACATCCATGGCATCCCAGCAGCAGCTGTAAAAGAGTCCAGCTTGTTATCCACTTACATGCTTTTTCAGCAGATGTATTTATAGACTGAAGCAGTCTGATGTCCAAATTGGAAATCATCTCTTTCTTGATGTCCAACATGTGCTTAGTATGATGCTCGTGGGATTGCACTAGAAACTCCAACAGGGGGTGGAGGGGATGCATCTCGTTGAGATCCAGCAAGCAGAAAGTGAAACATGGCACTGTTTTCCACTGATGGAGTACCACTTGAATACCACTAATGCCACCAGAGAGATTTTGAGTGTATGAGAGGCTGCAGTCAGGCAGAAATAGGATTCACAACAGACATTTTCATCTTAGTGAGTATGATCATCCTAGCTTTCTCCACTAGTCAGCGAAGAGACAGCTTTCTCTATGGAGAGATGCAAAGCAGCTAAGTTAGGTGCTCACTCTGAATCCTGTAAAGGATGCCTTATTTCTTTATTGAACTAGAGGAAATAAACCTCATAGAGTTTTCTGACTTTCATTTACAGCTCCAGTATCACCTGAGTTACAGGTTGTACATGCTTCATGTGTTCTCTTGCATATCCTCCAGGAGCAGACTGAAATGTTCGGGGATTTGAAAAGTCTTCCGGTGTTTTCACTTAGTAATAACAGTTGCATGAGGCCTAATTCAAAGGATATGCAGACATGAAGGTAACAAACCTCCAGATAAATCTGGAAGACATGGAGCGTGCCCCACATCTACATGGAAAACCACCATTTAGGGAGTTTCCAAATAGTACGAAGGGGATTATTGCACTCCTCATGCTTTAGTGCTTCAGGGAGGCTGTGACAAAGTGGCCTGTCCCTTTAGGAGTCCATACAATTGATATATCTGTGTTTGGCCCTGTAAATGGGATCTTTACAGAGAGGATGGACAGAAGGGTCTCATACAAGTGGGAACACAGAGTAGGAGACACTAATCATCTTATAGACCCCTTAGGTAAGGACAGGCTGAGAGAGTCGGGGTCAGTCACCCTGGAGAAGAGAGGGCTCTGGGGAGACCTTATAGAGACCTTCCAGCACCTGAAGGGGCTACAGGAACACTAGGGAGGAACTGTTTACAAGAGCATGGAGGGAATGGCTTTAAATTGGAGTTGGAGAAGATTTAGATTAGACATTAGGAAGGAATTCTTCACGATGAGGGTGGCGAGGCCCTGGCACAGGTTGCCTAGGGAAGTTGTGAATGCCCCCTGCCTGGGGGTGTTCGAGGCCAGGCTGGGTGGGGTCTTTAGCAGCCTGGTCTGGTGGCAGGTGTCCTTGCCCATTGCAGGGGGTTGGACCTAGATGATCTTTGAGATCCCTCCTAACTCAAACCATTCTATGATTCTATGATTACACACTGCTAGGAAGTAGCTGAGTCATTTCTGGAGATCTGCAATAATAAACTTGTCAGGAGGAAGCAAACTATTGAAGTAGTCCTGACACAGGCAAGAGGAAGGGAGGTTTCTTAGATCTGGCTGGATGTAAAAGCAAGGTCCACCTTGTTTGTTAGAGAACAGCACAGCCAAAAGACATTCTTGGATCTAGCAGAGTAAGGAAAGATGACAGCTGCCATCTGGGGAGAACAGTAGCAACTCACTGAGGCTTCAGGGATCCTCACTGTCTGAGGCAGGAGGAAACTATAAGACCACCTAGTATAACCTTCTGCAATCACTGGCTGCAGATTCCCAGGTATCTCTGTGATAAGATGCCACTGGTGTCCGACTGCAGCTTTCCTCCAAGAACAGTTCCTATTTGGCTTTAAAGAGTGAAAAAGATGGAATATTTTCCTGGCCACATGCATGAGTTTCTGCAAAAAACACACTCTGCTTGACACCCTGGTGACTGGGATACTCTAAGCTGAAACTCACAGGGAATGCCAGAGGAGCAGTGGGACCTGTTGTCCCATGACCTGTGCCACAGATCCCATCTGCAAATCTCTGCAGCATGCTCACCCTTTGATGGGAAATGCTTACAGTTCAGTTCAGTTGGACACAGAAAGCAAATCCCATGATTGTACATGACTTGAACATTGCAGAGATTTTCCCTCTAGCTGTCATTGAAAATCTCCACAGAAAGAAGAACTGAGACATTTAGTGAAAGAAAATTTAGGACCATTTCCAGCTGTCTAAAAGGTAGCCAGGACACATAAGGTGCATTCCTCACAGTTCCAGATCCTGTCACAGTCTTGTTTTCATCCAAACTAAGAGTACTCTAGGTTTTTCTCTAGGAGAAAAAGGAATTTCCAGGGAAGTAAGAAGATCATTTAAGAATCCCTCTGGAACAAGCCTTAGCTGGATCAACCTCATGCAGTATAAAGGATCCCACCTTGTCCACCTTCACTCTATCATTTACCCTGCCCTAGAAATAGTCTTCCACCACTGAAAGTACTCCACTTCTGTTCTTGGTTCATGTCTTTTCCCTGTCCTGAGTTTGTGCAGCAATGCTGCCTGTTTTAGATGTGCAGACAGTGAAATGATCATCCATACTGATGCTTAAACATAAAATGCTTCCTTGCAGCGGCCAAAACACCTTACTTGTCTCAGATTTCTGTTTTTGTATTCAGTTAAGCTGGGTGACTCTACTACTTACTGAATTTAATTGGAGATTTGCAGGTACCAAAATATTTGCTCTCTCAGGGCAGAGAACAGCCATTGTTTACCATGGCCTAAATTCCTTTCAAATGTTTTCTTGTATCTTCTTATTCTCATCTCCTTTGGCTAAACCACAGCACAATAACCCTTTGTAACACAAACATCTTGGTATGACATGTTAGGATCTGTTCCACAGAGCCAGTTTAGAAGGAAGGCATGCTTGTAACTGTGTAATTGAACTGGGATGATATGTATGTGCCAGGGAACATTAACTTCCCCTAAACTCCCAATAGTTTCACATTCATGGTATTTTTCCAGATGGATTGTAGCTGAAATTGGATCTTTAATGTCCTTAAGATACAGCACAGCAACCCATAAACTTCTTGAGCTCCACAGAGCATTGAGTGGAAAAGCATTTGCTGTGCCAGATTTCTCCATTAAGTATTTCTCCTGATAGTGGCATGTTGAAGGACCATGTAACTCTGATGGTTACAGTGCTCTTGGAAAGGAAAAATAGTGTTACGAGCAAAGATTAACCTGCTGTGATTGATTTACTCAAGTTTTAACAGTCATGCTGAACCTTTGGATAAATATTTGTTTTGTTCATTTTCATGACACAGCAAACAGTGTCTGTGCTTTCTGGGACATGGCAAGGTTAGCTAAATTTTCTACCTTAAGAAAAAAGAAACATAATATTTAGGAAGAATACTGAAAAATGCTGAAGGAGATAACATTTTGGGTTAGTCTCTTATTTATAGTTTTGTTTGAGAGGCTGAGAAATGGATTGTCCCAAACAAGATTAAAGATACTAGAAAATATTCACCAGTAAAGCCCAGTACTCTCCATAGGCTTGGAGTAGTAAGCATTAATCTACATCTTAGTTGAATGTCAATGTCATTAATCAAAGTGTTAATTCTGAAAGAAGGAGATTTGAACTTTATCCATCTCTCTCCTGCCTGTGTCTGGCCAAGCTCTGGGCTGGGTAACTGATGGGTCCCCTTTCATGCCATTGATAGGGGAGGGTGGATAGCACCTTTGGACACCTAGGCTGCAGCAGTACCAGCCAGTCAGCAGTATCAAAGAGTGTTCTTTGAAAGTTTGAAAGCACCAGAGAGCAGCTTCTTAGCATTGACGTGCTGTGGAAGGGGAAGGTCTATGGCACTGGGGAGCAGAGGCAGTGAATTTAATATTGTACAAAAGAAATGTAGTAGCCATTGAATGCTTATGGTGAATCAATGGCTCTTTGGTGTTTTCCATAAGGCAAAGAAAGTCATGTAAAGATAGAATGATGTACTCCTGATAGGGGACAGGCAGGGGCAGTGGCACTGGTACCTCTTAGGATGAACACTGAAGTACCTATCACCCCGCAGGGATTTTAGGAATCACCCTAGGGAACTAAAGCCCATTTTCCAGGACTGATAGGGCCAGAGTCCCTCAAGATGTCAAGCCCTCTAGATAATGACCTAGTGTAGGCACATGCTGTGGTCCAGAGTAAAAGGCAATCTTTTGGCTTTGCACTTGCACCACATCCTCCAACATGGATGGAAACTATCTGTGAAAGAAAAAACCATTACGTTTGAGGAAATTAGAAGTCTTGCCCTCCTCTGGCTGCTAGCAAACTGTAAGATTATTTGTAGTGCCGAGGGGGAAAGCAGGATAGATCACTTTCCTAACAGCATGGTATTCTCCTCCTGTTGTCCACATTACTCAATTTGAGACCAATGAGGCAGGAAGGACAGGTGTCAGTGATGAATCCTGGTTCTTATACAGCAGTAAAATTTGTACATCCTTTTGGAGCAAGAAGGGTGCACAGCAGATGCTGAAGGCCATGGAGTTGGCCGGTGATTACACTGGATCCAAATGTTCCAGCTTCAAATGATAATATATATGCTTCTGGAGATAAATCCGAGTAGCATCAGCTGTTGCCTCTCTGGTAAAAGCCAACTTCTTAGAGCACTAATTTTAAATCAAGGTTCTGTGGGTGGGCTACTATCAAGGGGTCCATGAACAATAACAAAGAAAACTCTTTCTACTGGCAGACTACCTGAATTCCTTAGGAGGTCTGCACTTCCCTTGGAAGCTTTCTAGGGGTCTTCACATCAAAAAGGGTGAAGACCAAAGTCTTTGAGACATCTCATGTTTTATGAGTTACCATATCCTGATTATAGATCTTCTTGTTCCTATTCTTTTATAGAAAGCACTCTTCTGAAGGAAAAAAAAAAAAAAGTACCCTAAATGAAGGTGACTGCAATAAATCCAGTAAAATCTTTCTCACTTTATGTAAGACACATCTTTCCACTCACACCGTTTTACATTCCTTAGGAGCTGCATAGGATTTACTTAATGAGTAAGTAGAGAAAAGTACAACTAATCCCTCAGGGCCTTATTCTTAAGCTCTTATTCAGGCAAAACTCCAGTGACGTCAATGAGTAATTTCACCATGTAAGGATTTCAGTAGCAGGCTGTGTTGGATTAAATACAATTTTGCCCAGGATTTTACTCTATGAAATTATAGTAATCTCAGACCCTGAATCTCTTGATTATGTCTAGGGTGCACAACACTGCCAGTTTAATAGCACAATCATAGCAAATATGACCTGCATGCTATATGTTTACTGTGGTACCAAACTGGCTGCCAAAGCACTCATGCTTTTGACCACATACCATCTTTAGTAAGAATATGGTACTTATGGTAAGGTTTGGACTAGTTCTCCAGTAATTATGAAAAATTCATACTCCACTTATATAAGAGTTGCTATGCATCTTTTATTTTTCTAGCTTAGTAATTTCTCAGCTCTGTAGATAATCTGGAGGATTCTCAGCTAATTTTTTCATCCTAAATGTGCAACTCGTGTTTGGATTTTTGAGAGCAGAAGGAGGAGGTAAATTACCCTGATGTGACCTCTCTGATATCAGAGAACTGCAATCTCCAAACTGTAACATGATTTTACAGAAAGCCTACCCAAACTGGGACAGAGGCATTGAATCCTGAGAGGAGGGAGAGGGAATGGACAGAGATGAGCCTGCCTTTTATAAGTGTACAATCTGCTTCATGGAGGGAACATCGTCAGCAAATTGTAAGCTATTCCTCAGGTCAAAAGTAATAAGGAAGGAGAACAATACGGTTCAGTGGACAGTCAGGTAGATCATCATTTTTCCATAATCCACATTGTACACAGGAATTTGGCAGAAAGGTCAGGTCTAGAGAGTCTCTCTCTCTGTCTCTATTCTATTTTTAATAGATATTCATTTGCACATACTTATTTAATCCTGCTGTCATATCCCCAACCTTGTTCGAAAATTCCACACAAAAAAAAAAGTAGCTTTTTTTCAATGTGTGAAAATGTGCAGTAGGATGGAAGAGGACAACAAACTGCAAAGCCCAGAAGCCCTAAAAGTGAATATTTAAAGAAAGCTTTTCTGGGCACAAAACTCGGTCATTGGGCAAACACCGCAGAAACTATATTTTTTCAGCAGCCTAGTGTTACTGGCATTTGGCTCCAAAATTGTGTCATCTGAGATATTTTGTAGATGAAAAATTGGATGTGTTTAATTTTTTTTCCAGGGAGTTTAAAGTATTTAAATGAAACCCTAACACCTAAAATTCTGGAAATTTGTAGTGAGGCAGGGAAAACCGGACCTTGCAAATCAAATAGGAAAAGTCATTCCTCCTAAATCCCAGCTAAGCTCCATTGTTTATTGGGTTAAACTCTTGGAAGCATTCCTCTAGGGAAGATAAATCTCTAGGGCTTGGGACTTGTCCTGATCTATGTTGTAACATGATGAGAGCATCATAAGCTAATAAAAACAGGTATGCTAATACAGTAGTTGAATAATGCCTAAAATTCCCAAGGACACTTGCGCAGGAGTCTTTCTTCTGTTGAAAGTACAGGTTGAGCTGATGGATGAGAGCATTGCTGTGTCTCCCGCAGCCTTATTTGTTACCAGGTCATAGAGAAACAGAGAATATTTCAGGTCAAAGCAGCCTTTAGAAGGTCCCCTGATCCAAACCCCAGTCAAAGTGGGGCCAGTCTTGAGATAAGATGACAGTTAGGTCAGCACCATCAAGGATGTGAGTTTCAATTAAAGCAGGTAATGGAGGCCTTGATCTGAAATCCAATCTGGCTGCCAAAAGAGTCTACTGAAAAGCATTTTAATCAGTGCAAAGGCTTACATTGACTTCTGTGGAAGCTGGGTCAGACATCAGTTCAGAGAGACTGGCTGCCCCAGTCAGATCATGGGATAATACAACTGGGCTTTTGTTGGCAGCATTCAAGGAGGCAGATTGTGTTCTCTCCTGTATTGGTGTCTATCCAAAACGAGTCACGTCACTAAAGCAATTCCCTACTTGTTCCTGTGTAATTAAGAGAGGAAACTTTCCTACTGGGTTGGTGAATTCACTCCGCATTCAGGCTCTGCATAATCTATACGTATTTGTCACTGTTAGCATGATGAGATTTAGAATCCTCTGCAGGACTGAACATTTTTTCTGTGGGCTTCCAGGTCGCAGTCATAAAATAACAGGGACTTTTGAAAAAATGAACCTCATCTGGGTGGCAAAAGCCATGGCTAGCTCTCCATTTCTACCCAGCATGGGGACACCAAGGTTTTCACAGCCCATCTGCAAAATTATGTAACAAATTGACTATGTGGATCCTGACATTCTCCCAGAAGCTGTACAGCAGCAAAGACAGAAGCCTGTGTCTGTCTCTGACTGATGCAGTAATTACCCAAGACAAAGCAGAAGAGTTCTGTGCTTCCCGTGCCTCCCATTTAGGGCTTTATTCCTGTGGTATCATGCAGTGGATGTAGTGAGTTGCAAGGAAAATTTTTAAAACTTTTAAAATCAGAAACTTCGGAGCAAATACATAATGACAAGCAGACCTAACAGCATCCTATGCAATGAAATCATTCAGAGACACTGTCCCCTGAGGAAAAATCTCAGAGGAAGAGGGAAGAGAAGAAAGCTGGAAATGTCAGAGGAAAATTTGGAGAAGGAACAGAAAGGACAAAATCCTTTAGAACTTGGTATCATATTTCTCAAATACTACCACACATGCTGTAAGAACAGTGTAGTGTCAGTGCTGCTATGAATGACAAAATTGCTGAGCATGTTTGGCAGCCCAGAATTTGAAAGTATGCTTCTTAAAAAAGAAATCCATCACCCACGAGAAACTGCATGGATGTAAGCCTTTGTTTGCAATACCCTGGAGAATACAAGAGAAACTTGTGTTTCTTGGGATGTGAGACGAAGAATATTAACCTATAAGTAAATGCCACAAAACAGGAAGCAAAGGCCTATTCAGATGATAAATTCTTTGGGTAGCTCTCATGGTTTAGACCCAGCCCAGCTAATTTCAGCAGCTAAAACCGTGTAGTTGGATTCCCAAATCCCTTCCTCCTACTCCCAGGGAAAGAGGAAAATGAGAGGAAAAAGACTTGCAGGTTGGAAACTAAAACTACAGCTTTACTGAAAAGATAATGATAATAATGATGGTGATGAAAATAATTAGAAAATAATAAAATATACACAAGTATATGAGATCATGCCTCCACACCTCAATAACTATATGACACCACAAATACTGTACAGCAGGCATGAGGGAATGGGTCCATGGCTCAGAGGGACTTGGACTCAGGAACTGGATTCAGGAACACACAGATCCAGGATCAGGAACAACCAGGCAGACAAGGTCCTCACTGGATGTTGGCCAACATAGAAAAGGGATCCTTGTGTTCTCTCAGTTTTATACCAAGTATGACATATATGCGATGGAACACTGTCCACATCATTTTGGAGTCACCTGTCCTGTCTACCCCTCCTAGCAGGCGCAGCCTTTTTCTGCCAGCTTGAGGATGGCCTTTGTTACTATAGGGATAAGTATAAGCCTTTTTTCATACCAATGCCCTGTATTATCACTTTTAGAGAGGAACACCATCACAAAAACATACAGCTGTCTTTCACAGAATGAAGTTACATAGGGCAACTGAGTTAGTCACAAAGCTGTCTCTAATTTAGCTCAAACAACAGTAGCTCTTCAAAGCACACACCTTGCGTTCTGAAGGAACTTCCCACAGCTATTGTCAAAGACATCTGCTGCATCTTTGACTTGCAATGCAAAATTTAAACAGTGCAGACTTTGATTGAAAGGTTACTTGCATAGCTTCATGGAGTTAAGTAGGTCCTGCATTGCCTAGGAACTGTACTCAGGGTTACCTCCTGGTGACTTTTATCAGCTACTTGCAGAGACCATGCATTATAGAGATTTACTTCCAGCAGACTAGACTCCTTCCCGCATATAAGCTGCTGGGAAATACTCTGCACCTAAGAATGGCTTAGTGTAGACACCTATAAATGGCTACATCCTTGGTGACTCATCTCCATCTGGTGTAGTGAGGCCTAACAAAGCTACTTCTGTAGCTGATGTTTTTAAATTGTGAAAACCCTTTCACTCCTAATAAATATGAACATCCCAGCATAAACAGACTCCTAAACATTCACAAATAGGGGATCCTGTGCTCTGGAAAGTCATGTTCTCTAATACTTCATGAGTGGTGGGTGACAATAGTCTATAATCCAATGCTAGAAGCAGACCTGTTGTAAACCTCTTTTTTTTAGGATGTTTCCACCAGCGGATCACATTTCATCTGAAGTGCAATACAGTAAATACCCTAAGTTAACAAAAGTCACAGTAAGCGTCTCAGATTTTGAGGTGGTGGTTTACCTTGGTATTTATTTTGTATCGGGGCCAATTTCTTTTTTAAAATCTCATTGCACTTCTTAAGATGTTCTGAAGGCATCATGTGTTGGTATAATCCTATAATTGTTTGGACTGTTCCTTAACACATCAAAAAGGCTAATACGGCACAATTTAAACTGAAATTCTTTATGTGTGGGAAAAAAAGGATGGGCACCAGTGGAAGAATAAATTTGCCATTCATTTTGAGAGTCATTTTCCATCCCAAGATTAAAAGCATGTAGTAGGTTAAATCTTGTGGTGGGTCTGTGATGTGCATAAGTGAGTAATAAGCAGTTTATACGTTTGCAGAATCAAGCTATTTTTGTAATTTTTATGGGTTTTGCTCGGCTGAAAAAATCTTCATTTTCAGCTGAAGTTTCAGGGACTTACAAAAACCCAGGCTTGGGATTTTCAGAGTCATGTAAATTAATGATCCTTTATTCAAACCCTGGTGTACCTGGCTGGCTTGAGAGGACAGGAGAGGTCAGTAGCAGAACTTGGGCCTGAATCTGGGCGAGTGGATTTCAGTCTATGTCTACCTTCCTATGCAATATCTCTTTGACCTAACGCCTCTTCTTTCTTATTGAGGTTTTAGGGTTGTATTGTAGCCTTGTAGATCAGCTGATCAGCAAAACATTTATTTACAAGCATACACTGTGATTGTCCATTCTTTAACCAGTGAGTCAGCCTGGTGAAACTTCATTTTCTTACTTCCAACTAGTATAATCAAGTAAAGATTCTTGTACACAATTTCCACTTCCTGACTTCTTCCACATACTCTGCCTTGAACACAGAGCTCGTCTGGAATCTTACTAGGTTTCAGGCACATGTCTGAGGTTGTCTTCGCTATGTTGGCTTTGGTGTTATAACAACGCTTTAACATGGAATTGATTTCCTGTTTCAGTAGTAGAAGGATGCTTTAAAAACTCGTGGAGGAGAGATACTCTTTATTTAACTCTCTACAGATGTCATATTAGTCATAATAGGTAAAGAATGTATCTCCTGGCTTTACTCTGAGCTGTAGCAAATGACTTTGACCCACATCCTCATAAATTAGGCTGTAAGCAGAAACTTACCCAACTATGCCTTACAAATGTAATCAAAATCAGACCCTTGCCAAGTAACAGCTCTATTTATTCTCTGTGATATCCTTTTGTGCCTTTCTAATTATAGCCATGGACATAATGATCAAATGACACATAAATTTTCAGCAAAGGCTGGGTTTATCCAGTTATTCATAAGGTGGACTTGCTTTTCACACTTTGGTACAGTTTTATTCATGTCTGAAAAGCAGCAGAAATGGCCAAACAATTTCCTTCAGAAGTACTGGGCTGACACATGACTGTTTTATCCCATTATTGAGGTCTTGGCCCCAACTTTCTTAAACCTGAAGTTAAAAAACATGTTATTACCATAGTACTATCTCAGAAAATGTTCACAACTTGTCATGGAGGCTTCTTGCTTTCCTATATCAAAGAACAGATATCAAGGACATGATTCTGTAGCAACAAGTGTTCTTTCTAGTTTCAGGGTTTCCTCTAAGCAGCCTATTGAAAGTGAACAAGTTAACTAAACTTAGGAGATTTTGCCCACCTGGTTAAAGCAGGGAAGAAGTTCTAGTTCAAGTGCCAAAGAAGTGTGAGTAGCATGTATTTTGGACCATCTAAATTCTAAATCCCTGACAACACCTATTAATGCATATGCATGAGACTATTTGTCTAATAAATGTACAGTGCAGTGTGGCTGCATTCATGGGGATTTTCCTACCACTGAGGAAGTATACATTAATTTCTACTTACCCTAGTTTCACCCCTGGAAAAACGAGCAGAAATCTGTGGGAGCTCCTCAGCACTGTCAGGTACCACTTCCCACTTGGTGTGTGGCCTCATGCCTAGTAGGTGTGTTCCACTACTTGCTCTGCAGCATGGCATCTACCTTAGAACACTGTCAAATCTGGTAATGACATGCAATATCCGTCTGGCTTTATCTTAGGTTCTAAGCAAAATACATAACTAAGGCTCTTCAAATACAAAGTGTAGCCAACCTAGCCAGATTTTGAGTCAAGAGATTTCTTTGAGAGGAAGGAAGGACCCATTTGTAACTTCCACTTTATAGCAAGCTTGGCTTTATGATGGGCAGAATTTCAATTAAAATGTTAGGCTTGTCCTCACCTCAAACACAAAGGACCTTATGGTGCAAAGTCCACTCAGGGGATAGTTTCTGTGACCACAGAGCACAACTTGTCACTCCCACATTCTTTTACTTGGTAGCACTTTTTCATCTCCAACTTAGGTGTGTAGAGAGGAGATTGACTGTAAAAAAGCGCTTTGACTAGATAATAAACATCTTGCAAGCCTGGCTTAGATATACTGCTCTGAAACTCTACATGTGCAGAAATTAACTCACGCTCTTTACAAGGACCTGTTACATTGTCCAAGAAATAAGTAACATTGGAATAAGTATCATTCAGAACCATCTGCTTTGCAATGAGGACGATGATAAAGCTAAAGCAGCAAAGCCTTCTCTCGTGTTTTTTTAGGACCATGACACAACTTGCCAGGCATCTGCTGTCTATTAGTTTCCTACTCACCCTCATACAGTGGAAACAACCTGTGGATTTCTGCACAGCTAGACAGCATGTGATCTTTGTTTCACACAGCCTGCTCCATGTCTGCAGCAGTCACTTCAGCCCAGCCAAGGTTATCAGTCCCCGTGTCTGCTAGGAAAAAGGTGGTCCCAAGAAAGTGGTAGGGCTTGACTTAGCTTCTATGTAATCCATGTCTTGTGGTTCTGAGGTGTTTAGCAGAGGGTAAGCCTCCAGCCACCGACTCAGTAAGGGATACTGATGAGCTAGACACTGCAGTGCAAGAGTTTAGGGAGGACAAGAAAATTGTTCTTCTCAATGTTTTCTTGTCCATTTGCTCCATTTTATTTGCTGTACTGCTCTGAGTATTTCCTAACAGGCCATGACTAAATCCAGTCAATACCTAATCTGTAAAATGCCAGGGCTTATGTGCTGTGCTGTCAAAGGATCAATTCAGTGAATCAATTTTCATAACAGTTTGGGAGAGAATTACCAGTGCTTTTGATAACTAGCTTCTCTTCCTGATTAGTGCCCAATTACACTTCAAGCATAAGGTTTCCTCAGTAGCAATTTCACTACCTAAATATATTCCAACACTGTCCTTACTACTCAATTGACCTGTACGTACCTATTTCATTGCAGAACTTTGGTTCTGGTTTAAGTGGAAGGCATCAAATTATAACTTAGATGAAAGCCCATTGCAGGCAGGGAGCAAGCATCAGCCTTGGATTTGGCTGAAAATCTGTGGTGTTAAGGAAAAAGGCCACAAGATGAATTGTTGATATATATGCTTGTGAAATGGTATGTTCACCTCAAAGCATACTTGAATCTTAGAAGAATGTAACTATTTCAGCTTCTTGGATGATGTGCCAATGGTACAGACTGAAACTAATATGGATCGTATCCTTCTTCTAGTTATTCGAGCACAATTTTATTGAGTAAATGTGTTTAGTGTCTCTCCTATCACCCTCATTAAGAAGAAATATCACAGATTCTAGATAATTGTTTTCTGAGCCAAATCCTTAGCACAGGAAAACTGTCTGAATATCCAGGCTCAATCTACAAAGTGCATGCCTTGCTGTGTACCCACAGTGTCTTGCTATCTGTTTGGAGCTACATCACTGTAGTTCGAGAACAGTCAACAGGTGCACAGGCGAAGAGGAGCAGGGCAAAGAGGAGCGGGGCACATTAAACAAGGCAGTTTGAGCGGCATTTCGAGCGGGCAGGGTGAGCAGGGAAGGGCTGGAGCACGGTCAGAAGAGATTGAGGAAAATGGTGGATACCCGATGAAAGACTAAGGCCACACCAAGCGTGATGGAGGCTGCCACCCAGATGGAGCCCTGGTGGGCACATGCAGCTACTCAGATCCTGGGGTGCTGGCAGTGCCCCCCTCCCATAGTGGCTGATGCCTCTGGCACTGGCTCCTCCTGTGGAAGCTGTGCTCGGGTAGGGGAACTGCTTCATATGGTGGAAGAGCTGAGGAAGGAAGTGGAAAGGCTGAGGACCATCAGGGAATGTGAGAGGGAGATAGATGAGTGGAGCAGGACCCTCTCACAGGCTACCGGAGCTAGTGAGGCTGAGCACCACCCACGGGTAAGCTGTAAGGCAGGGAGAGATGGAGATGGGGAATGGGAGCAGGTTCCTGTCTGGAGAAGGAAACCTGCTACCCCCACCCAGGCAATTAACCCCCAGATCTCTCTGGGGAACAAATACGAGGTGCTGAGGGTGCATGCTAGCCCTAAAGACAAAGAGGGCTGCACCCACAGCCTAGAGATGTTTCCAAAACTCCATCATCCTCCCACAGCCCTAAAAACATCCTCGGTTAAAAAGAAGAGGAGGGTGATTGTCTTGGGGGATTCCCTTCTCAAAGGAATGGAGGGTCCCATCTGTAGGCCGGACCCGCTCCATAGGGAGGTCTGCTGCTTGCCGGGAGCATCAGTGAGGGACGTTACTAGAAAGCTCCCTTCCCTGGTCAAAGATACGGACTACTACCCACTCTTAGTTTTTCAGATTGGTAATGAAGAAATAGAATGTAGAAGGCCTAAAGCCATTAAAAGGGACATCAAGACACTCGGGAGAATGATTGAGGGCTCTGGGGCACAGGTAATATTCAACTCCATCCCAATACTAAGGAATCAGGAGCATGAAATGAGGAATAAGAAACGGGTTAATGAATGGCTTAGGGACTGGTGTGAGAAGAGGGGCTTTGGGTTCTTCAGTCATGGGGAGGCCCACGCACCCCCAGGCTTTCTTACCAGGGATGGGACACGCCTGTCTGCTAGGGGGACAAAAGCCCTCACCAAAAACCTAGTTAAGCTCATAAACTGAGCTTTAAACTAGATGTGAGGGGGGGAGGGGATGGAGGCCAGGCAGGATGGGAGTGAGCCTGGAGGTGAGACTTCAGTGGTAAAGGGGTGGTGTGCTGGCAACACCTGCCGGTATATCACCACTAAGCAAGAGGGGGTGAGTGCAGCTGGGGATGGTAGGCAGCAAACTGGCACTGTGGCCTTAGTTAAGTCAAGGACCGCTCAGTTGGGGAGAAGCCCTATTACAAAGGCTGTAGCTTCACCTGCCCAGCTGAAGTGCATTTACACCAATGCACGCAGCATGAGAAATAAGAAGGAGGAGCTGGAAGCTGTGGTAGGGCAAGGAAACTACGATGTCATTGCCATTGTGGAGACGTGGTGGGATGACTCGTACAACTGGAGCGTACCCATGGTGGGGTATAAACTCTTCAGGAAGGACAGGAAGGGCAGAAGAGGAGGCGGGGTAGCCCTCTGTGTTAGAGAGGGCTTTGATACCCTCTAGCTGGACTATGGTCAGGATGGGACTGAGTGCCTGTGGGTAAAAATCAGAGAGGCCCATGGGCAGGCAGGTATTGTGATGGGAGTCTGCTATAGACCACCCAGCCAGGAAGAAGCAGCTGATGAGCTCTTCTACAAACAACTGAGTGTAGTCTCAAAATCGCTACCCCTAGTCCTTGTGGAAGACTTCAATTTCCCAGATATAGGCTGGGAGTATAACACAGCAGAAAGGAAGCAGTCCCGGAGGTTCCTGGAGTGTGTGGAAGACAATTTCCTCACACAGCTGGTGAGCGAACTGACAAGGGACGGTGCCCTCCTGGACCTGCTGTTGGTGAACAGAGAAGGACTGGTGGGGGATGTGAAGGTTGGAGGACGCTTGGGGCAAAGCGATCATGAGATGATAAAGTTCTCGGTGCAGGGTGAGATGAAGAAGGTGGAGGTTAGCAGAACAGTCGCCCTCAACTTTCAGAGAGCAGACTTTGGGCTGTTCAGAAGGCTGGTCAGAAAAGTCCCATGGGGGGCACTCCTTGAGGGCAAAGGTGTCCATGAGGGCTGGGCGCTCTTCAAGAAGGAACTCCTAGCAGCTCAGGAGAAAGCCGTCCCCAAGTTCCGGAAAAGTAGCCGGCGGGGTAAGAAACCAGCGTGGTTGAATAGGGAGGTCCTGAGAGACATCAATAGGAAGAGGAGGGTCTACGACCTTTGGAGGAAGGGGCAGGCACCCTGGGTGGACTATAGGGAGGAAGTGAGAATGTGCAGGGAAAAAGTCAGGAGGGCTAAGGCCCAACTAGAAATGCGATTGGCCAAGACTGTGAAAGACAACAAAAAGTCTTTCTACAAATACATCAACAGCAAAAGGAGGGCTAGGGAGAATCTCCAGTCCCTAGTAGATGCAGAGGGAACAAGAGTAACAGGGGATGAAGACAAGGCTGAAGTACTCAATGCCTACTTCGCCTCAGTCTTTAACAGTAAGGAAAATTGTTCCCTCTGTGCACAACCCCAGGGGTTGGAAGAGAAGTACGAGATTCCCAAGGTCCAAGAGGAGGTGGTTAGAGACTTGCTTGCCCAGCTAGATGCCCACAAGTCTATGGGGCCGGATGGAGTCCACCCAAGAGTTTTGAGGGAACTGGCGGATGTGCTGGCCAAACCCCTTTCCATCATCTTCCAACAGTCCTGGATGACTGGGGAGGTTCTGCTGGACTGGAGGCTGGCTGATGTCGTGCCCATCTATAAGAAGGGGCGCAGGGAGGATCCGGGGAACTACAGGCCTGTCAGTCTGACCTCGGTACTGAGGAAAGTCATGAAGAGGGTGATCTTGAGTGCAATCATGAAGCACTTGCAAGAGAACCGGATGATCAGGCCCAGTCAACACGGGTTCATGAAAGGCAGGTCTTGCCAGAGTAATCTGATCACCTTCTATGATCGAGTGACTAAACTCTTGGACGAGGGAAAGGCTGTGGATGTGGTCTTCCTGGACTTTAGTAAAGCCTTTGATACAGTTTCTCACAGCATTCTGCTTCGGAAACTGTCGGCCTCTGGCCTGGACAGGCGCACACTCTCCTGGGTGGAAAACTGGTTGGATGGCCGGGCCCAGAGGGTGGTGGGAAATGGTGTTAAATGCAGCTGGAGGCCAGTGACAAGTGGGGTTCCCCAGGGCTCAGTCCTGGGTCCAGTCCTGTTTAATGTCTTTATCAACGACCTGGATGAAGGCATTGAGAGCTCCCTTAGCAAGTTTGCAGATGACACCAAGCTGGGTGGAAGTGTGGATCTGCTGGAGGGTCGGGAGGCTCTGCAAAGGGACCTGAACAGGCTGGACTGCTGGGCTGAGACCAACGGCATGAGGTTTAACAAGGCCAAATGCCGGGTCCTGCACTTGGGGCACAACAACGCTAAGCAGAGGTACAGACTAGGAGAAGCCTGGCTGGAAAGCTGCCAGGAGGAGAAGGACCTGGGGGTGTTGGTTGACAGAGACTGAACATGAGCCAGCAGTGTGCTCAGGTGGCCAAGAAGGCCAATGGCATCCTGGCTTGGATCAGAAACGGCGTGACCAGCAGGTCCAGGGAGGTTATTCTCCCTCTGTACTCGGCACTGGTGAGACCGCACCTCGACTACTGTGTTCAGTTCTGGGCCCCTCACCACAAGAAGGATATTGAGGCTCTGGAGCGAGTCCAGAGAAGAGCAACAAAGCTGGTGAAGGGGCCGGAGAACAGGCCTTATGAGGAACAGCTGAGAGAGCTTTGGTTGTTTAGCCTGGAGAAGAGGAGGCTGAGGGGAGACCTCACTGCTCTCTATAACTACCTGAAAGGAGGTTGTAGAGAGGAGGGAGCTGGCCTTTTCTCCCAAGTGACAGGGGACAGGACAAGAGGAAATGGCCACAAGCTCCGCCAGGGGAGATTTAGGCTGGACATCAGGAAAAAATTTTTCACAGAAAGGGTCATTGGGCACTGAACAGGCTGCCCAGGGAGGTGGTTGATTCATCTTCCCTGGAGGTGTTTAAAGCACTGGTGGACGAGGTGCTAAGGGGCATGGTTTAGTGTTTGATAGGAATGGTTGGACTCGATGATCTGGTGGGTCTCTTCCAACCTGGTTATTCTGTGATTCTGTGATTCTGTGATTCTGTGATTCTGTGAACATGAAAAAAAAATTGCTTTGCTCAACCATATGCCTCAAAACTCACTACATCATATGTCAGGTGATCAAAAAAATGGAGAAACCTAAGCAGATATTTATTGTCTACAGCAAAAAGAAGAAAAAAAAGAAATTATAGTGCTTAATAGCTACAGAGATATGTATGCATGCATTATTCATAATATGTACACGATATAAACACACACATGCAAAGTGATTAATTAATTGCAGATGGTGTACAGTAAGCTTAGTCCCCTGAGAGTTAGACAATAATATACAACAACAACACAATCTCCAAGCCATGAGTCCACCACCCACATCCAACACAACTCAAAGCTTCTTAAATCATTATTCCAAATTGTAGTGCAAACAGTGTACAGAAGGAGGAACAAAGAGAATAGTTGATGTGTCTACCCTAAGGCTCTTCCAAAGATTAGAGAGACACCTCAGGGCTGGTATGTTGTTTTATTTGTTCTTTATCCTTTTGCAGGTTGTTTGTATTAATTTTGGCACTGGATGATTTAAAGCACCCTTAGTTTTGATGGATGCAGGTGGTAGTGTGTGCATGGTTCCTTAGTAAATGTTACCAATGTGGATTGCTTTAAGTGGTTCTGGTATCAAAGAGCTCTATCTTAATTTGAAAATACATTTATGCAGTTAAATAACGTCTTAGAGCAGGATTCATTTGTCTTCTCTGATTTTAGTGGTGTTCTAATTAAAGTTCCAAATATGTAATTATATAAAGCAGAACAGTGAGCAATTTACTTTCCCTCATTACAAATTAATGCATAGTGGAGAGGCAGGGAAGAAATAATTTCACACTCAGGAGCACCAAAGGAGACTGTCAGTTTAGAGATAGTTGTTGGATACCACAGGACTTGAAACCACCAGTTGTGCAGTTTGGAAATAGCTGCCCCAATGGGTTCAGATCACAGAGGAGATATGTCACCATCACTGTCACAACAGCTGTTGCGTGTGGAAAAAGGACAGAGATGAGGTTGGTTTATAAGAAGGACTCTGTGGCTTAAAGAGAAATGTGTGCATTGGCCAGGCTGTTATCAGAAGAGTATTGAGTGACCATGAAGGAAAAGAGTAACAGTAGTTACCAGAGATATGAGAGTCTTCAGAGGTAAGTTTGAAGGCAATGGTTGAGTGACAGCATGAGGAGAGATGTACAAAAATATTTGCAATGGATTAACATCCAATGGATAGTGGAATTACTTATCTAGAAACATGAGCATGATAAAGTAGCCCTGTAAATGCGATACAGAGCACTATTAAAAGGTGGTGTGTAAAGTTATGTTGTTCAGCAAAAACAGGCACTAGAAACAAGAGCTACTTCAAGAAGATGGTGCTTGGCTCAGTTAAGTAGCATTTTTCCACATCCTAATGAAACAGAGGAATTGCAATAAAGAGTGACAGCTGTAGCCTCCAAAGTCGCAAGTATACTTGTCCCCTTTCATCACAGAACAGTTGGATCTGGAAGAGACATCTGGAGATCATTAGGTCCAAACCCCTGATAAAGCAGGTTCACCTAGAGCAAGTTGCACAGGAACACATCCAAGCAGGTTTTGAATACCTCCAGAGAAGGAGATTCCCCAGCTTCCTTGGGCAGCCTGTTCCAGTGCTCCATCATCCTCAAAGTAAAGAAGCCTTGCCTCTTGTTCAGGTAGAACTTCCTGTGCTCCAGTTTGTGCCCATTGCCCCTTGTCTTGTTGCCAGGCTTCCCTGAGAAGAGTTTGGCCCCATCCTCTTGACACCCACCTTTTAGATATTTGTAAGCATCAATAAGGGCCCCTCTTGGTCTTCACTTTTCCAAGCTACACAGACCCAGATCTCTCAGCCCTTCCACAGAAAAGAGATGCTCCATTCTCCTAACCATCTTCACAGCCCTCTGCTGGACTCTCTCCAGTAGCTCCTTGTCTTTCTTGAGCTGGAGAGCCCAGAACCTGACATAGTACTTGAGGTGTGGCCTCACTAGGGCAGAATAGAGGAGGATAACCTCCCTCGAACTGCTAGCCACGCTCTTCTTATTGCACTCTGGGATACTATTGGCCTTCTTGGTCACAAGGGCACATTGCTGGCTCATGGTTAACTTGTTGTCCACCAGGACTTCCAGATCCTCCTCTGCAGAGCAGTTTTCCAGCAGGTCATCCCCTAGCCAGTATTGGTGCTGTACTCATCAGAAAAAACATCCAGGAAAATCGTTGAACGGGAAACGTCAGAGACTGTCTTTATTCTCTCTTTTATTTTTTTTCCCACATAAAGTGGGGGATCTTGTCCCATACACAGATATTCACCTGAAATGCACTCATCTCTGAGTTGAAATGCAGTAGCCCAGTAGCAGAACTCAATGCATTCTGGTGTTTGGGGAGCAGGTGAAAGGGTAATATGAAGGAGCATAGGAAATGTCTTTGAGTCTTACTTCCTACAAAGCATGAAACGTATTAAGGTCTTTCCAGCTGGAGGTAGCAGAAAAGAATGAGAAAACAGCAGGAGCAGGGGAAAGATGTCCATCAGTCCCAAACTGCATTGAAACAACAGGGATTCTTGTTTCTTAATTGTTGAAGGACTAATATGATTTTACCTTATTCTGCATATATCTTTCCAGGAAGATAGAAGCACGTCAAACTGTGGTGTCAAACTGTGGTGTCATACTGTTAATTTACTCTCTCCAGAGAGAACAATTTTTTTTTTTTAAAAAAAAAGGTTCTGTAAAGCAGGGACTTCATAAATTAAATTCAGGTCTTGTAAATCTATGAGTTTTAAAGGAGATACTTCTAACTCACATCCTACAAAAATCATAGTAGAAGTGAAACCAAAATGTTAGCAGAAAAAGAAATATTTCTTGTGATCATCAGCTGATAGAGAGTGGAAATAAGTATGGGACAATGGTCCATGGTGCCTTCCGGGTTGCTGTTATGTACAAGCATCAGCAACTGTGTATTAAGGTGTTGTGCAAATGCAGCCATCGTGATGACATGAAGCCCTTAATGTGATCCAAAGGCAGGAGATTGACATGAACATTATTGCTCACTCAATAAAGTGCTGAAAGCTCCCACCTAAACAGCTATCCATTGATTTCTTAAGAAATTTTCTAAGGATGAGAAAAATGCAGAAGACATTTATAGATTATTTAAAATCTCATGAAATGCTTCTGGGTTTTGTTTCTCATATTTTTTTCTTTGAAAGATGAGGTTTGTTTTTAAAGGTTCTTCTTCATGGGAAACTGCTGAATACCTCATCCTCCTTCTCATTCAGGTCCTTAAAATGAATCCTCTTCACCTCTTAGCTTTCTTTCCCTCCCTGTTCCTGAGTCATTTATAAATGTTGCTCCTTCTGCCTACTCTATATTCTCTTATCCAGGGTGACCCTTTGTATCCAAGACCCTTCCTACTATTAAAAATAGGTTTCCATTTTCCTCGCTTCCTCCCTCTCTTTGTTCTAAGACCAGTAGTTTGTGTCTTTCTTCATTCTGGCTACAAACTTTGAAAGGACAAGTTTTAACTTGGGGACCACGTGGCTTGAGCTGGGAGCTTGGCTTTGCTGGGCTCCATTTTATTCTGCTATTCAAGTTTTATCCTTGTAATGGGTGCATCATTCCACTTTTTGCTTCCAGAAAGAGTGTTACTGTCAGAGGCTTTCATGATGAAAGGCTGAGATATTTCGGTGTAAGTGGTGGTGAATTTTAACTATGGTCAAATGTACCAGAAGAACTGGTGCTAACAGAAAGCCTGGCAATAAGAAATGTCAGCCAGGCATCACTGCTCTGCCAAAACATGAATCTACTGCTGCCTGGACTAGCAGAAGGTAGCCCTACTTCCATCCATTTCTCTCCATCTTCTGCTCCTCACTCCAGCCACTTAAATCCCAATGCAGTCAGCATGACAACCCACTTGTGTCCATCTTGGCAAATGCCGACCTTTTTCTATTGGCTGTGTTGTCTCCCTGTGTGGGGAGAGGTGAGGAGGGTGAGAGTTTGAGAGTGCTGGGATGCCTCCCATGACTGTAAACACCATTCAGTGCAGCACAGAACAGTTATGACTTTATTTCAGTCTTTCTCATAAAGCACAAAATCATGAGATCACAGCATTTTGTATGAAGTGCTGGCCTGAGAAGCAGTCCTTCTCTTGGTAAAATCAGCACTCAGCTTGCTCCTACTTTTATTTCACTCACCAGTGAATTCAGCTAGTAGGGAAGTTTGTAAGAAAAATAAATTCAGGCTCAATTCCGCTGCTGGAATAAACAGATAGAATTCATAGAAGTTAGGATCAATAAAGGTCAAACTTCTTGCTAAAGCTTCAATGCTTGCATTAATTTTCCTTTTTTCTTTTTCTTCTTTTCTTCTTCCTGAAGGCCACTCTTCAAAAGGCAGTTGCTAAGATTATGTTCTTTACCCATCAATCGCCCAGTGTCAGCTCATCCTACCCTCTTTGAACCACTCTTCAGACTCCCTCAGCTTCACGACATGAAGGTCAGGCTTTTTGTATCCACTCTGAATGCTGTCCACAGCCTGATCCTTCTGCCTATCTGCCCTTATAAAGCCTGAACTGTCAGAAGATGCTAGAGTTCCCACCCTTCATGAATAGGAGTAATCAGGAGAGCTGAGAGTCCTCTACTCATCAGGAAACTCCAAATGAACAAAGAACCAAGTAAAACTAACTGACCAAACCAAATCACAAACCAAACAGGTCACCACACAGACTATACATGATTTCCAGAAGGGTTTGTTATGGTCTGTGAACCTGAAACAATTTCTACCATGAAATACTCCCAAAAAAAAACTTGTGGCAAAATTGACGTGGGAGAGTTTGATGCAGTGTAGAGCAACCTTGATAATGTGTGGTGGAAACTGCAAGTGAACTATCCATTTTTAGCACATTTTTCTTTTTCTTCCCTGAAAGTCAAAGTAAAATTCAGAAGATAATGAGCTTGTGCAAACCAAAGCCAGGAAACGAGCTTTACTGTGGCCACAGAGACTACACAAGAAAATGCTGCAGATCCCCCAGAACAAACTCCCCATGCTTCCAACTACCTCAGGAAGGACACCTGGCTGTGATCAGAGGGCAGGGCTGAGCAATATCCCTGAAGCATCAGCAGGCAGAGCACCAGGATATTCATAGAATGCCATGAAAGATCACCTTTGTAAAGCTTCGTCTACTCCTGCTCTTTGGGTTTAAACCTGAAGCCCTGGTGCTGCCAGTTGTGTGTGCTGTGGCTTCTGGCTGGAAGACAGACCTGGCTTTCCTTTGTCTGGAAATTAGGAGACAGGGATAGAGTATGAAAGGGAGGGAGGAACATGGTGCAGGTCAGCTCAGACTGACCTGGGTCCTAGGCTAAAATCCACACCACTGGACATTCTTCTCTTCTAGACCAAGGATGTACATAGATTTAGAGAAATGGCAGATTTGTTAAAAGTTCTTCTGAGTAAGTCAGACAAGATTTGTTTTCTTTTCTGTTCCATCTGCTTCTTACAAATGTTAATTGCGAGTGCTTTTTTCCCCCCTCCTTGTTACTACATCATATAACAGGCATGAAGAAAAATGCCGTTTGGTTGCCCTTCAGACACTAGCCAGAAGTGACAATAAATTTAATGCAGAGTTTGTGGATAAAGCAAAAACTATTTCTGAAGAATGACAGTATGTGCAAAGCGTGAAGCTTGAAGCTTAGCAGCTAAATTCTGGACCTGTGCGATATTATCCTGCCCTATGTCATTAACAAGTTGCCAAAAATGACAGCAAACTGGATTATCTCCTTCATAATGTAGCCTGTTCAGTGCAAAATAAATAACTGCTGACTTTTAGCAGCATGCAGCACTATTACAGTGAAACTGTGTTGTGACCAGAGGCAATCCTACCAGGAACTAACTTGGGAATTGAAGCTGCAAATAATCTTTTCTAGCTATACATGTTACCTCAGGTTCTTCTTATCAGTATCATCTAATTAAACACTGCATTATTTTCAGGTTCATATCAGCCTAACTCTCTTGGTGTTGTTGGAGTAATACCACTATTGACTTGGAGTATCACAGGAGGGAAGCAACATGTATTCCCCAGCACAACAACATCACTATGATTTCTCCCACTCAAAGGGTGTCTCCAATACACTTTCTGGCCACATCTTCCAGGACAAATTCAAAGTTTAATTCTAATGCTCTCAGACTGCAACCCCAGAAGCTTACACTGTCAACCAAACCAACAGAATTATTTGTGCCAGAGGGGAATGATGACAGATCTTTAAATAACCACTGTTATTTTACAAAGCCTCTGTTTTACAGTGAGTCATTAAGAAACTGTGTAGAGATCTGGCCTTCTAGCTGGTCATGAAACTGAGCACAGAAATCCAGCTGAGGCTTTTCCAGGGCTTAGCAGAGCAGGACTCCTTCTCACACTTTCAAGCTGAAAGATTTAAAGAGCTGTTTGCTCAAGCCTAAGTATAGCATCCTGTACTTGTGTCTACTGAATTTCATCCTACATTCTCCAGTCTATTTTTCTAAGCTGATGAGATATTTTTAAATTCCACTCCTCACTGATGCACTGCATGTCTCCCAGCTTTGTGCCTTCCACATATCAACCAAACAGCATTTCTACCTACCCTTGACATCACTACCAAAGACACTGAGCTGTGCCAGAGCATGTGACAACCTCAACCGTCCCCCACTCCAGGACATCCAAACAGCTGAGCATGAGCCGTAGACGATTATTCCATCAAACTGCCTTTTCAAAGCCTCATTTCCCTAGATAGTGTGTGGTGGCATCAGAAACGTTGCAGACCCTTAGCAGTCCTGAAGTTTTGCCCCAGCTATGAGAGTTGGCTGGACCTTGGAGAGCATCTCCATGGGAACTTGCTGGTCTCAGCTGGGTCTGTGAAACAGCCCAAGACAGAGGGATGGGCAGCATCACACCTCAGTCAGTAACTCTGCCTTGTGTTGGGCTCATATCGGTTCTCTGGAAAGCCCCAAAAAGGTTAAGATACCCTCTCTTCTCTCCGTGGGAACAGACACAGTAAACAGCTTCTCCAAAGACAACAACCAACTGTGATTGTTTTATCTACCCAGGAGAATGCAGGCAGTGGTTTTGTACACTAGTTGGGTGCGTAATGCCAGGCAGGCCCAGGCAAGATGATGGTGCTGCATGTTCACCTGCCTTTTTGGCCCTTTTGTGGAAGCCAAACATCGGTTGGGCCACAGCTGCCTCCAAATCCAGGAGACACAGGCTGCTGCTTGTCGAGCACACATCCCACCAACCTGGCCTCTTTGGCAAGGAGAATGTTTTGCTAATTTTCTGCGTGCAAATACACATCTCCCCATGGGCACTCAGATCATTCCGTTGCATCCAAACTGCTGGCACCTTGGAGGAGTTACAAGGGAGTGGCTGACCACCTCACTGCTGGTTGCCTCATGAACGCTGTTTATGTATGACCTCCAACTAAGAATTCATCACAAAGCAGTGCTGATGCGATCTGAGAGGGGATACAGATGCCCAGGGTTAGCCAGAGGTGTTCTTCTTGTTTAAGAAGAAACACCTCCCTGCAGAAGATAAGACACTGAATTCCAGCTCTTTATCTCTTTGACTGAAAACTGGAATAAAAACAACAAAGGAACTCTTGGATGATCCAGATTGAGGTCTCTGATATGTGTATTTAAATTATAAATTCTGGAGGATTAGAGTTGATGTGTGAATGGGGCCTGGAGCAACAGGCTTTTTTTCTCTGAAGGGGATGCTAATAAAACACAGAAGACCAGATTTTCAAAAGCAGTTAGGTGTTTCAGTAAGAGTTAATAGTAGATCCCTGTAAGTAGCAGGATCTATGGCATCTTTCTGGGTGGCAAGGAAAATAATTTTTGTTTTTCAAAATGACTCTATTCTCTGCCCCTTTTATAGGTATTCCTTTTCTGCTGAAACTCCACCAAGATAATACCAGAAAATGTCACAATACAATCCACTGAATGTAGAAATGAATATTCAATGTCTGTCTTCATGATACTTTATTGATGTCTTGCTGCATGTCCTCATGCTTGGGATAGGTTCTCCATGCTGCTGTGCTCAGTGGGAAATTGCAGCTAAAATGATTTGGCTGAAAAACAAGCAGTGGCTCGCCTGACTATCCATGGATACAGTACCATTCAGATGAATGTGCCTGAGTTTTCAGCAAAGGAACAGTCCTATTACATACTGAGCTGCTCAGCCAGCGCCTGAATTCATGGGAATCCTTCACTTTTTTCATTTCTTTAGCAGAGCTTCATCCACACCGATGACTAAGAAGATATTTTTTACTTTTGCAAACCTGTCCCTGATCTACTGAGTATTTTTCTTCCAGCAAGCAGGCACCAAAAGGGCATGTGTCTGTATGAGTGTGTGCAAGACAGTTTTGCCTAAGTAGTTGCCATGCTGCCTTGCTGTCATTAGCAGAAAAAGATTTATTTCTGCAGATCAGAGGTCTGAAAAGCTTAATGACAGATATAAGACTCAGCAAGACTTCAGTGTAGGATCCTGATTCAGTTCTGGGCTAATAAAATTGGTCATCATTCATATTTCACATCCAAGCATGTGTCCATCTCTTTTTCCCTGCTTACCTCCTAGCAGTCACCAAAGAAATGTGTGCTATCCATTGAAGTAGAACCTCCATATTTTTAATGTCAAGTGCTGGTTTGACGACAGATGGTTGTGATAATTCTTGGAGCTGAAAGATTGATTTGCTGGAATCTGAGCTTGAGATTTTCTAGCTAAAATGCCAAGCAACTCATATCTTCTGTAAACAGAGGAGCAAGGAGAGATCTAAATCACATGCACACACACACTCAAACTTATCGATGACAGCAGCAGATCATTCCTTGGTCAGCACAAAACCAGGAATACCTGCGCTACTTTAAAATGGCCATAACTGAAGGAGCTATGCTGGGAAAAATATCCCTTGGAAGCTTGTTGCTGAGGAACTAAATGGATATTCATTTCCTCTTGATATCAGGAGTCTGGAAATTTGCCTAATCATAGAATCATTAAGGTTGGAAAAGACCTCTAAGATCATTGAGTCCAGCTGCTGGCCCAATGCCACCATGACTACTAAACCATGTTCTGAAGTGCCATGTCTACACATTTTCTTAACACCTCCAGGGATAGCGACTCTACCACTTCTCTGGGAAACCTGTTCCAATGTTTCATCACTCTTTCAGTAAAAAATTTTTCCTAATATCCAATCTAAACCTCTCCTGGTGTGACTTGAAGCTGTTTTCTCTTGTCCTATCACTTGCTACTTGGGAAAAGAGACCAATACCATCCTCACTACAACCTCCTTTCAGGTAGTTGTAGAAGGCAACAAGGTTTCCCCTCAGCCTCCTCTCCTCCAGGCTACACAATCCCAGTTCCCTCAGCTGCTCCTTTTAAGACCTATGCTCAAATCCCTTCACCTGCTTTGTGTCCTTTGTACACACTCCAGCAACTCAATATCTTCCCTGACTGAGGGCACCAAAACTGAATACAGTATCGGAATCGCAGCCTCACAAGTGAGAAGTACAGGCAGACAATCACTGCTCCTGCTGGCCGCACCATTTCTGTTAGAAGCCAGGAAGCTGTTGGCCTCTTGGCCACCTGGACACACTGCTGTCTCACGTTGAGCCAGTTGTGATCCAGTATCACCCAGTCCTTTTCTGCCAGGTAGCTTACCAGCCCCTTCCCAAGCCTGTAACATTGCGTGGGATTGTTGTGACTGAAGCACAGGACCTGACACCTGGCCTTGCTAAACCTCATACAATTTACCTGGGCCTATCAATCCAGCCTGCCCAGATCCCTCTGCAGAGCTTTCCTACTCTCAAGATCAACACTCCCACCTAGTTTGGTGTCACCTGCAAACTTAATGAGGGAGCACTCAATCCCTTCATCCAGATCATTGACAAAGATATTAAACAAGATTGCCACACTGAAGAATTTCTGAAAAGGAAGTGAGTCAAAGTTTGTTATTTTCAGTCCAGCCAAGGTTCTGTTTTCTGCCACTCGTTGATGGGGGTGGGGTGTTGATTCACCCAGCATAGTTGTGCTACAGGGATCACAGCCAGGATCTGGAGCAAACTTCTCAATTGCGACATCCTGGCAAGAAGCTTGTTCTAACAAGTAGCTATTTTGAGAAGACGAAGAAAAAAAGCAAAAGTTGGCAAGGGCTGCACTTCACTTGGATGCTCCCTTTTGCTCCCTAAGCCCTGCAGACCTGACTGTGCTGTTCAGGCTCCTGCTTCCTCTGCTCTGCCAAAACAACCTCCCTGTCTATCTTTCAGGCACTCCTGAACACCCATAGTCTTACTTAACTCTGCTTCTTCGCCTCTCCACCCTCCTCGAGCCTCCATTCCCTCCCAGCTATTGGCACTCCTGTGTGTTCTTCTGCACGATGTGGTTGCGGGCAGCTCTCCTTCCCCAGATACAGTTTTCCCTGTACTGTTTTTCTCCTAATGTCTCAGGTGCACTGGAGGGTATTGCACCACGTAAGTCAGGCAACACAACCTGTCTGTCACTAACCCACAAGATCTGAAATCGGCTTAACTTGCCAGAGCAAGTTCTGTCATTTACATCTGGACAAAGGAGAGACGAGGTGGCTGTGATACGCAACCAAATGTGAGTAGCTGTAAATTGACAAGGCCCATTTGTCACAATTATTTATCACCTCAGTCACATTGCCTCCAGATATTTCCTGTGTCACTGCTATTTTTATTTCTTCACAAATAAAGACTGTAGACTTCAGTTTGCTCCTGCTCACATCAGGCTTGACTCAAGTCTGACAAGGAGAATTACACCAGGCTTGTCCCAGCACCAGATGGAAACTGCATCCTGGGTTTTGCATCATTTTTCAATTATTATGAAATGCATGTTGATGCTGAAGTACTAAGTGGAATTGGGAATTAACCTGATATTAACAGACTCTTGAAGACTGACTGTGAAAACAGACCATCTATGATCTTGAATTCTAGGTTCAATGCTGGGGGCTTTTTCCTTCTTTTTTTCTTTTTTTTTCACTTAGTCACTTAATGCTATCTAACATCAAAGGAAATACTTGCTAGCATTATCCTCTATATAAAATCTCTGCAGCTGAGGTTCAGCAGATGTCAGGCGCTGCAAGTACAATAGCCTTCAAGTGTGAGAGCCATCAAGACCTTTGACATTAGGCTAAGGTTTGTTAAATCACCTGCATAGATGCACGGCAAAATGCTTCACACTGAAATACATCTCAGTTACTTTCCACTGACAACTGAAGGTAAAAAAAATTAATACTTGTGCTGTTTAGTTGGAAGACTTTTAAAATATTAACAAAAAGTATTTTGTTAGCACTGGTGGGAATGTACTACTAAAATCTGACATTTCTCTCAAAATCTTAGAGTATGGTTTTAAATTTAAATTGAGATTTCACTAATTAGCCTTCGCTTTGAGATTCCTGAACTGCAGAGTACAGGTGTGAAGACAGAGAAGATCAAGGTAATTGTTTTCGCATATAATGGGCTTCAGAATAGGCAAGCCAGATACACATTGAATTGTTCTGATCCAAAGCCCTTATCTGGCTTCAGCAATACAGCACAACTCTGACTAACAAAGTTTCTAAAACTCAGGCATCAAGTACTTGGTGGGACAATGTTAAAGTGAGTGCCAGGACGTGCCTCAGAAACACCAGCATCTTTGAGTCAAAGGAAGGGATAGCAAAGCCCTAGGGATTTGCTTTTATAGTTCTGCGGTTACATTCATTTTCTTAAGTGATATTCTTCCTTTCCTCAGACACAACAAGTGACCACTTGCCATCTACTGACCATAGGGAGAAAAAAATGTCAGAGGGGGAACACAATAGGAAAACAGGATATTTTTGCTCTGTGCTGCATATCCTTTTAGAAAAGAGGCTTCAGGAACTTAGCTGAAAAGAAGCCCACAATGAACACTCCCAGGACTCAGAGGTTATCAGATGGAAATTAACTAATGCTGTCTCTCACAGCTAAAAGGATTTTTTGTCCTCACCAAAAGGATTTAATAGGCCTCCAGAGGTTTGCACTCAATAGAAAATAACTTTATAGAACTGGCAGTTTTCTAGTAAAATATTTTACTCTGTTTAACCATTCTGTGTATTCTCTGGGAATTCAGTGTGATACAGATATCATGTCTGCTTATAGCTCTGATTTTCTCTCTGCCCTGAATTCTGTTAAATGCTGACACTGGCCATCCCATCCACAGCACCAGGCAGCATCCTCCAGGGATTCATTCAGTCATTTAGCCCAGAATTTACCCCACTCACTCCTTCTCTTAGGAGCCCAGCAGCTGGATTACCCTGGTTGTTTTACCACTATCCTTCCAGGGAATGGGGAGTTTTCTGCCTAGAAGGAGGGTTTGAGACATCAGGCAGATGTGTCATTACATTCATCTGCCCAATATACAGTGAGATGAGGAATGCCCTTATGTAACGTATTTCATGGTGGAGCTTTTCACAAGAAGTTTCTCCTCTTTCCTTACCCTTTCTCCAGCCCCTCCTCAAAGCTGTAAGAGGCTGCTCCTACCTGCGTGCAACCCAGCACACCTGAACGCTGGGCCAAAGAGCTGTCATGTGCTTGACTCTGCTCCCATCTACATTCCTCTCAGTCCCATGCAGTGCCATTGATGGCAGTGGATCACTCTCCAAACACAGTAGCCTTCAGGGTCAGGTGTAATATTGAGTGTCTTATGTGTGCGTGCTTGACCTCAGATTTTTCTGAATCCTGAGTTCTACTATCAGGTCAGGGTTTCAAGGTTTTTTACACTTGCACCAGCGTGACCTTCTCTATATTAAAAGCCTTTTCCTTCCAGAAAGATGTCCAGAGTTTGATTAGGGGGCATTTAGAGGCAAAGACTACATAGTTTCCTGAGCAGTTTCTGTCATTAGCTAATTACTTTGACCGTTAAAACTGCTACCCTTAATTTTTTACTTGCTCTTGTCTGCCACCAGACACCTGTTTTGTTGTACCTTTAGTTGACTTTGTACTTTGTACTTTCTCTCGTCACTTCTTCTAACTTCCTGTTGACAGTCTGAAGTCAAAAGCTTTAAGCGCCTACCTGTCAGGCATCTTTTCCAGACATAATGTCATTTCTTCTCCAACCATTTTGAAATTGTCCACCTGCTTTTGAAGATGGACACACTGACACTGAGTGCAGTGACGCAATGGCAAGAGGAAGACATAGACAGATGAACCATCTTTGTGATAAAATTGAAATAACTAAGCCAGTCTGTAGTTACTTTGCGACATTTTCTTTAGGTCTTGGCCTCACCCAAAGCTTTCTCAAGGAAACCAGAACAGGGTAAGATGTTGACTTGGCTATTTACGTGAAAGCTCATGAAGTCTGGTCACTAAGGATCCTATATTTGGGCTCACACTTGGCCCTTCAGAAACAGCATCCAAGAGAAGAATTTGGACCTGAGCAAGTAATTGTATACTCATAGTGCAAGGAGTATACCTCATAATTATGTGCTCCTGAAGTGTACAATGCTTGGTAATTACACACAGCAGACCCAGAAATATCATGTAACATGTGTGCTGGGTTTTAAGACAAAAATAATGTTGAGTTTACTTTGTGATTATATGGTCCTTACCACATACACTTTCTGCCAGTGATTGATACTTACTGTGTCATTAAATGGTCAGCAATTGCTTTGGAGGCAAAGACTGCTAAGAAAATTGTTCCCTACAAAAGGCAGCATTATTTAAAAATCATTAACATTTTTCACCACAGCATTTTTCCTAAGGAAAAAATACACAAGTCTTGTAATTTGACTTGAGGATACATTCTTCTGGAGATGCGTTGTGTTCCTGTTGTTCTGAGAAAGCATAATGATGCTGCTTTGAAACTCCTTCTTTTGGCTTTAGTCAATGTTTCTCCCCATCCATTTTCTTCTCTAAGCTCTTCCCTCCCAAGCCAGAAATAATAATTGAAAGCTGATTGTAATTTTAAGCCAACAATATCCCTGCTGCTCATGAAGCCAATGGACATGGCAACATTCCCATTGACTTCAATAGTCCAAGGTCTGTTTTAAGGATCCCTGCCATAAAGATGGAGTAACCCTACCAAAGTCAGCAGGGTTGCATGAAAAATGCCTGGGTACAACAGCAGCAGAATCCATTGTAGTGGCAGGAAGATCTTTTCCAGTTTCTACTGACCCAGGCATATCTACACATGCAAGTACTCACACATCAGAGTGGAGCTTACAGTCCACAATTTCTTTTTAGCTTTGCCAGTGTGACATGTTATTTTGTTTGATTTCTGGGCTTGCCAGAAAGGGTAGCCCGAAAGAAATTAAGAGATAACTTCATTCAGTATATTCTATATCAAGACTTACAGGGCTTGAACAAGAATAATTTCATGGCTCCTACTGTAAGTGCTAAATTCCTATCTAACCCTTCTAGTTTTGCTTGAGTTTTCTATTTATTCCAAGAAGCACTGAAAATATTTTGGCGGTGATTCATAATAATGTGACACCAGTTAAGTTATAAGACTGGAATTCAATAATTTTCAGAAGACCAACAGAATGGCCATACATTACTGCATTGTCAAAATAAGCCTGATAGGAGACTGTGGTAAAGCATGCACCCCATGCTGGCTGCCTACATAGAGGAGAATTTCATCTTGTTCTTTTGCAAATCTTTGCCAGCATGGCAATTTTCAGGACAAAGAGTAGCCAAAAGCAGTGCATGCATGGAAGACATAACTAATCATTAGTTTTCATGGGCATAGCATCCATCCCCAAGTCTGCAAACAAAATCTGTCAACTTGTAATGGCTCCTGCCACATCTTGTTTTCAGGCCTGATGAAAACAAGGAGTGGTTTCTGAAAGCAAAGACCAGATAGATGATGGCAGATTGGGTGGAAAAGGAAGATGTGGAAACAGCACCTTAGCCACAGGATTACTTGCCGATTGGTGGGTGCAAACGAGTAATTTTAATAGCTGCAATGCTGGACCACATGAGGTAGTTCAAAAGCTAAAAGTCAGACAAAAAAAATTTCGTGGACTGGATTCTTTAACAATAATAAACTATTCCTCCCCTGAAAGCCACATGCTTTCTTTAGACATTTTCCTTTTGAGGAAAACCACCCTTTTTGAGATATTTCTCAGCCGATGGACTGCTACATTGGCTGTATTAGAAAATGGATGCATCCTGTCCATGCGTCGCTGTGTCAGAGAAGTAAGGTTTAAAATAGCTGTCTAGGTATAAAAATATCCCCTGATTATATGGCAATGCAAAGACACATAAGGGGTTCAAAGTAACTATTGACCTCAGTCATCTTTGTCCAGGAACATTTTTCCTTGGAACCTCTTTTTAATTGAGTTGGGACCTGCACTTTTTGGGGGGACCTCATACAGCCACAGAATGACTGCCCTCAAATGCTTGTTACCAGCTGAGACAAAACCTAGGCTTTGGGTCACCTGAATTTTATAATATTACTAAAAATACTATGTAAGCCTTGGGTTTCAGCCTTTCCCAGCTCATAACATCCCGATTCTCTCTGGTCTCCCACAGAGAACAAAGTCTACCCCTGTTTAAATAGCAAGAAGCTCCAAAAGGCATCACTGCAAGCTCAGCCAGCAGCAAAGCCAGCAGATCTGCTCTGAAAATAGAAGCAGCAAATGAGAGACGGGTGATGACTCATGGCTTAGCTCTGCTGTTGTTTATAGTGGCACAAAACAAGAGTAACTCCCTTAAAATTGGTGAAGTTAACACCCTTTCAAGTAGCCATGCTTCTTGAGCAATTTTAGATTAACCTACACTGGTTTGGCATGATTCAGCTTTGATATTGGATTGAATCAAGTGGTTTACAATTCAGTGCAGCTCCAATGTATCCTGATCAATTAAGAGTAACAAGAGCAACTAAGCTGAAGTGCAGTGGTGCAAATAGCGCCATTGTTTGGATGAGACAGACTCCACATCCCGCAGTCTAGGACTGCCTCAGATAGAACCTCTTTTGCAGTCACTGGATGGATATCAGTTTAAGCTGGGTGGTAAAGAGTGGGAAGATAGCTGGACTGAGGGATGAGTGAGAGTGATTTGTTGTGTTTCTCACATTTCCATGGCATTACGGAACACATTTTTTACAGTCTGGCTAGATCCCTAGCTAGGGGAACTTGCTGAGCACAAGGGTGGGTTGAGGATTTTGCTTGCTCATTCATTTTCCTCTGAAAAGCAGGAGGTTTCTCATTAAGAGTTTATGGGAAATTCAGTTACAATAATGATGTTTCCGTTTTAGTGAAAATATTCACTAGGGGGAAAATATTTCTCGGCCATCTGTACTGTGTGCTTTCAGTTCCTGAAGAAGAGAAATGAAAGGTACATGAAGTCCCAGAAGGGGACAACATAGCAAACTATGCAAAACAGCTCAAAAGGTTAGGCAACAGGCCCAGAGCAATCAGAAGCACATACAAAGCTCTAATCAACGCCCAAATTTTTCAGATATCCAACATCGCTAAGCCCAAGCAGAGGCTGATAGAGGTATCCTGCTGATTCAACAGTGCACAATGCTCTGGCCAGACCCCCCACTTAGATTTCTGGGCCACCTCATAGCAAGGGAGAGAAGTTATCAGACGTTGTTGATTGTCCACCAAGGAGTGGAAATGAAAACAGCTAAACATCTGTGATTCTTCACAGCAATATTACAGCTCAGATATGCAACTCACCTAGCTCACTTCAATGCAAACAAAATGGTGTGCCAGCATTTCCAATATTACAAATCAAGGTTATAACCTGAAATGCTGTTAGAGATGCTGCTAATTCAGATACAGATATGATGTGGGGTGGAGGGCAAGCTAATAAAAATGATTACACATCTGTGGGGATTCGTGCTGTTGCTCAAAGGGTCAGGATTCAAGAGGCACAGCTGTTTCTTGCCTGTTATTGCCTCCACCCATACGTTTTAAAGGATTTCCATAGTTGATTGAGCATTCTCAATGATATTTTTCCAAGTGCTTTTGAAAGGTCTATTTGTTTCTTTTTTCCTTGGCATCTTTATCTTCCAGCTGCTAATTTCTTTTCTGCCTCTCACAGGAGGTCTAGATCTTGACTGCTCCTGCATTCAGCAGATTTTAAGGCTGATGTGATGGGATACTATCCATCGAGACATGATGGTATTTTTTTAAAATTATTTATAATCATATAGTGCTTTTAAAGACGTGTCTGGGAAGGGTTAATGTCCAGGTCTTGTCCCCTTCCCGGCAGCAGTGAACAGCATGCCAAGTGCTGTGCTGTGCCTACTTCCAGACTTCCTTTTGGGCGCATTTGTGCAGTAATTTGTTGCCAGCAGAAAATGGAAATTTATGGCCTTCCCTGTGTTTGGGTACTGCACTCTGGAGCCAAAGCCTAAAAGGACACATAGGGCATCTATACAGCTGTGTATAGAAGACATCAGCACCGGGGCAAAGCAGCTGCTTGTAACCCCCAGGGAGGGCTCAGGTAACGTCTGGCCTCGCAGTCATGCTGGGTGAAGGGAAGACTCTCACCTGGAGTCTGGGATATGTCACATGGACCTGCTCTGACGTCATGGTAGAGTTACAGCAGAGGAACAGAGGCCCACAGGGAATCAAGCCCTTGTGTATCTACATAAGTTCTGGACTCTAAGCCCCTTTACAGGCAGATATGTATAATGTATGAAAGGCAAAGGAGGCCAATGACATCTTGAAAATGAAGCTGCTTTCATGGTTTAGAGTTGTTTTCATTTTTGCCTGAGCACTGTCCAGCCTGCTCTGGCCTGCGATCAGAGCTCCAGGCATCAGGACAAATTTGAAGGTCCTGGGGTGGCCACTGCTCTGCAGCCAGCTCTAATATTTATGCTCACAGGAGGGAGGAAGACAATGGGACAGTGCAGAGATGTCCCATAAAAGTGAAAAGCCGCTACCCAAGGAATGTGGTGTAGAGATACCTCAATGTTCTTGCAAGCCATTAGCCTATGTCACCCAACTTCATCTCCTGGGAGCTCACTGAGCTATCAGGGCTATCTGAGTCTTGGTAAAGAAGGGCTGGCAGCCAGTCCAGACTCAAGGGTCTGGCCCAGGAGCAGGGAGGTCTCAGGACACCAGCTAACAGAACACATCAAACATGAAATTAGCATAGAAAAGATCAAGAGATAGTTAAGTTCTCCTCAGAGACGCAGTGTCTTTGTTAAAGACAGTGAAAGTTTGCTCGACAGACTGTGTAGTTTCAGGACCCATGCAGGTATGACTGAATAAATTCAAACTTTAAATTCAAAGATTTGAAAGAAATCATGTACCAGGTATGGTGAGAAGGTAACAGATGTTTTTTATGTCTTTAAATCTTCTTTATGGCTCTTTCCATCAATTTCAAAGCAGTTATTACCTCCTTGAAATTCATCTGTGCTGGAGGGCATAATCAGGCTGGGGCCAAGTAATAGGATAAAATTTTAAGGGAAATTAGGATGTGTAGCAGTGAGTAGAAGCTATTCAATCTGCTCTGCTTCATGCATTTCTGCACACAATGGATGTGGTTAACACTGATAGGTAGGGGACTAACACTGACTGGTAGGGGAAACATGTTATAAATAAATAAAATGTATGTTAATATAAAGGCATTCATGTACCATAAGGTATGCATGTACCATTCATGTACCATAAGGACTCGTTTGCTGAAATATATGGTTAACACAGCTTAGATATAATTGTTATGGTCAGTGTTATGCTGTACTTGCAATATCATTACAATCCATTTAGTTGCCTAAGGGAAACTTGGGAAGGAATTTAACACTATCTGGATGAATCCAGAAGAAGTACTTGCCAACAAGCTGGACATTTTTTATTACTCAGGAGTAAACTGCAGTGCCACTGACATTTCTTTAATTTTGAAATGTCGCACACTAGGAAAGTGCAAGATAGGGAAAGCTACCTGATAGATACGGCATATATCTGAAAGGAAGGCTCTTTCTCTTTTTAATGAGCTAAAAACCCCCAAACCCATTCATAATCCCAAAATGAGATTGAACATATAATCTAATTATGCACTAGACCCTGGAAAATCCTGAGAGTTTCCTGTTATGCTCCTTGGCTTTATTCCTCATCTAGGCTGAAACCGCTGAGCTTCACTTTGAGGCTCTGTGACATGACGGATCTGATTCAGCAAAACACTGAAGTGTACACTTAGCCCAAGTACTTTGAAGACTTACATCCTTGTTTGGCAATACTTTTAAGCACTTACAGAATTTTAAGCATATACTTAAGTCCCTTCAACTTCATTGAAGCATGAGAACTATAATACTTAAGTAATATTTTTAATGAAAGTACAAGTGATTAGAATTTCATAAATGCAAACTTATTTTTCTCTGATTTGCATTGCTAACTTATTTTCTAAGTAGCTCAGATTGTGAAATCTATTTGTTTATACTAATTTTAAATTCCCTAGTCTGTTAGTTTGATTTTTCCATGCAGATGTGGGAGTTCTCAGCTCCTTTGGAAAATGCTGGCTGCAAAGGATTTAGCACAGTGCTGAAGCCAAAGCAGGCCACAAGTCAGGTACGCTGCATGTGACAGAAGGAGATGAGTATGCTAAGCTCCATTTCAGCCCTCTTAGGCAAGATTTGTGCATCTAGTCATTTATCTTTTGCTCTAATCTTGCAAACTACACATGAGCAAATAATCCTCGTCCACTCAAATACATCCTCGGAGTTGGTGGTAGTAGCCAATGCACAGAAAGTTTACAGGGCCTGATTCTTATATAAGCAAAGAGAAATGAAAAGAGTGCAAACCTGATCAAAAATAGATCACGTCCACCTGCCATCACTGAAGTCAGCAGCAATTTCCACCCAGCTTCAGCAGAAGCAAACTGAGTGCTGAAGGAGCGGGTGGACCCACTGCTGTCTGTGCCGTCCATATAAGCAAGCAGAGAGACTGTTTTTTTCCAGACTGTAGTGGCATGAAATAAATGAGTTCAAGCAAGACCATGTAAAAATCCTCTTCTCTGCAGTCTCTTTTATAATGCTGAGTATTTGTACAGGAATTACTTCTCAGAGTGATTTTTTCTCATGTAAGAGAAAGATGACAAGCAAGCTACAGTACAATAAAGCTGACTTTGAATGAACAATTATTAATAGTTTCAGCACTGTTATTAATGTGCAACGTCCTTACAGTCTGGGTCTATGGGGAAAAAGGTTAGATGGAGACAGCTGAGAACAGTGGAGCCATGGTGGCTTGCTCTGAATCTCAGCATATATCATGTTCTCACTGTGCTGGCCAGTGGCTGTACAGACTGAGTCAGGCCTTTGTTCTCAGTGCCAATCCTTACCCAGCACTTTCTTTCAGAATAAAAGAAGTCATAAAATTTCAATTGGCCTGAATAAAACAGATATAAAAGAAATGGAAAAGGAGAAAGTCTGTTATTGCCAAGTTTTGAAAGAAATAACACAATGGCACCTGAAAAATACAAGGAAGAACTTTGGCTCCACCAGAAAACAAATTTTGTACTACAAAACCGTCGTGTTAGATCTGTGAGAAGAGCCCAGGTTGCACAGCCTATGTGTGAGCATATCTTGCACAAGTCCTTCTTTTAGCACAGGACTCCTTCCTAAATTCTCCCCTATAAAAGGACAGCTTGATTCCTAAAACTGCAGGATGACATTTGGCGGGGAAATTTGGAAGCTGCAATGAAGCAGGAGAGATTTGGGCACTGGATCATGCCCCACAGGAGAGCAATTTCACCCCACAGCTTGGACAGAGAGTTTTAAAGAGGAATCTTTTCTCAGGGCATGCGTAAGAAGAAGGCCATCCTAGAGGAGGTAAAGGCAAGTGGTAGAACTTCATCTGGTTCAATAAACTATGTTGACATAGACATTGATTGCAGCCTTGAAATGAAAAGAAGATTAATCTGGCTTTGGTGATGCTAATGCACTGGGGAATAAATTAGTACAAAGGGACTGCAGAAATCTCTAAAAACCTTGCTACACAGAATTCTTGTTGGAAGGGTTTTTCAGGAAAGACCAAAACACCCAGGAAACTGGCAGCATTTAAACAGCTAGAGGTACACAGACAGAGGTCAGAGAGAGGAAGAGAAATACTGTCTTTTCCCTTTGTTTTGAAGGGTAAACAAAACTGGTCAGCAATACCAAGCATCTCTAAGAGGACGGGTATCTACGAACAGAAAGGCATCAAGGACAACCCAATTGTACACCTGTCATCTTATCTAGAATATTTTGCACTTGACTTCATCTTAGACATCTTGGGTGATTTATCTGAAACATTCACACGCAGTGTTTTGTTGCCATCTGCTTCTTCCATAGTCAAAGAAGAGAGGATGATTCAGCTCTTCTGTTCGTGTTCAGCCTCAGATGACAGCTGAGGGAGTCCCATCAGGGGAAGGGTCTTAAGCCATGCAAGTCAGGTCAGTGCTGTTTCCTTGTCTTATATTGTTCAAAAAGAAAGATAATTCCTCTTGACCCCATCCTTCCCTTGATTCTTCTACTCGATTATGGAGTCTCTGAAATTGGTAGAGATCTGTGTCTATTACACTAATTCATAGTGCAGGTCAGCTAACATGTGAATGTTCCTGCAATATTGTGGCCACAGTTCTAGAGGTCTTAACTCAGAGGCATCTTGACAGTATGAAATTGAAATATGCTTAGCTTCACTCCCTTGTTCATACTTCCAATTAGGCATGTGAATGGGGTTTTTGTATTTTTATTTACACTAGAATCTGACTTCACTTGTGTGAATATACTCTATGAGTATTCATTACATAGAAAAAAAGAAGGTCTAAAACTTTAAATGATGAGAGGAAACAAATCCAGAGTTTTCTGCATGCAGAGGTATGAAAAACACCAGCTAATTTTTCATTAAAACGGTGGGAGGAGGTCAGGAGAATTTCTAGAAAACCACATTTTGAAAGACAACCCAAACAAACTCAAAAAGTTCTCCTCAGGCTCTAAACAAAACACCCACACCTGGCATTCAAATTGACAGAATCTACATTTTCCCCTTTGGCCACTTCCAGTGGTATCCTCACCTGCCACAGGTGGTTTTAATTCCTCCTGGTAACCTGAGTAGCAGCTCCAGCCTTGCACACTTTGGCATAAAAAGCCAGAATAGAAATGCAGGTTAAAATCTGCCACTGGAGTATGCAGCAGCCTGGGCTGAAATTTCTGTATTTCTGAGCACTAGACTCAGATCTGTTAGATGTTGTTTTCCTGTCTGATAATAGAGAATCAACATTTTTTAATATTCACGTTTTGGCTGGTGGTGGGCCAGGAGGTAGAAGTCCTTGGGCAGGAGAACAGCTGTCCTTTCACACAGGAGAACAGCTGTCCTTTCCCCAGCACCCTTCAGGGAAAGCATAAGAGCCATGGGACTTCCCCTCCATCCTGTTCATCCCAGCCCTGCCACTGACCCACCTGGGCCATGGGTCACCTGAAGGACCTAATTTTCAGAAATGCTGGACACTCAGAAGTCTCCAGTGGGAGCTGCTGACACTGCTCATGCCAGCAGACAGAACGTGAGACTTCCATGGCAGAGGTGTACTTCAGCCACATGCTGTTGTGGCCTTGTTGTGGGGTTTGGCTGATCAGCATCCGTGGTACGCCAAGTGAAGCCGTGAGTACTCTTTCTGCTGTTGATAAAAGGACAGGAGTCCCAAGGCAAACCCGCAAAGTGCCTGTGGAGCAGCAACTCAGCCCTGCATGGCAGCAGGACACCCTGATGGCAGCTCACACCAACCTGAGGGGAGACCCTCAGCACACACCCATCAGAGGCACCACCTAAATCCTCCCCCCTTACCTTGTCCTTCTCCCAGTCCACTACTGGAAAAGGCCAGTCGAGCTGTGTTTGTGCACCCTGGGCTTTTCCACTACAGTTGGCTGTGGGCTCCCTGGGACACCCATTGCTGTTCACAACCCTTCCAGTGGTGGCGGGTGCCCCTTGGTGTGCCAGCTACGGTGTTTTGCGCTGCGCACAGTGCAGCTCTGAGCAGCCTGCGGGCATCAGTGCTGTAGCAGAGTACCTTATTTAACCTTGGTGAGGGAAACACCAGAGTTTTCCCCTCTCAGCATTTGTTTTCAGTTGCTAATCCAGGAAACACACGTCCTTTCTATTTACTTAGAAAAGAATGAATAATAACCACGTTTCTCCTCAGCTCCTTCCCTCTCTCCTCATCCGCACTCCACCCCCCCGTCCACCTCCCTATTAAAATGTAAACCCTTGTGTTACAGACATCACCAGGCTGCTAGTGCACTTAAGCAGCGCCCTGTGAGCTGCAGCCATTTACTATGTGCGATTGTTTCTGTGAGACCTAATAATTCTACCATTGTTATTATAACACTGTGCACTAATACAAATGAGCTTGTAAATAGGGGTCCAACTAAAATAAAACCATTATAATCACAGCCCAGGCTGTAAATCACAGACTAGTGTGTTCTGCTGTGGTTTGACCCAGCGCCAGGCAATACTCAAATAATCAAACTGCAGATGTTGGAATAGCAAATCTGCTTAAATTTAAACAATGGCAAAGGTCCAGGCAACAAGGGGGGCAGAAAAGAGTTCTTTGCACAATGTAGGAATTCCCCCCCACCCCTTTCTTGTTAACTGGGTCTATAAAGTAACCAGACATGTTACCCTATAATAGCAGGGTTCCTCGGCAGCTTGTGCACACTAGCACTGGCTCACAGGCGCAGGAGCCACGCAAAGCATCTGTAGAGTGACTGATAATTAGCACTAGCTGCCAGGCTTGCAAGGGACTTTCCCCCCACCAGCCCCATAGCCAATGCTGATTACAAGCCCTCCAAGCCTTCCTGGAGGAGAAAACCAGAGGTACCCAATACTGTCCTGTACCATGAATTTCATCAGGGTTACCCCAAAAGTCAATGATACAGAGTCACAACGTGACCCTTTCTAATTTCTTGAGCTTCTTGCTGTGACTAACCTCATTCCTTCATCTGTCTCACTCTTGGATGACCCTATTTCCCCACAGTGTAGCCCAGGACATAGATGTAATTTAGATTCTTGCTCAGGAGAGTTCTTGGTGGGCACTTAGCACCCTATGTCAGACCAGGGACTCATGTCCCTGCCCCAGAGCATCCTTGGTCAGGGCACACAGAGTCCTGCCTACAAGCGACATGGTGAGGGTAATTTCACTGAGCAAAGCGGCGTACAAAGGGCAGCAGGAGGACCATGCTGCAGATGTGGGGCAGCTGAGAAGAGGAAGCCACACAAGGCAGTCACGCTTTGCCAGTTGTTTCCACAGCTGTGTGAGATGCAGTATGAGTGCTTCTCCTCCTAGCCATAACCAGGATCTGTGTCAGTAGATCTCCAACACAGACAGCGTGGTTTCATTTGGAGAATATATGAGCCTTGACTGTTGCCCTGCGACTTCTGAAATTATATTTAAAGTTTCTCTAGGAAAAGTATACGGTCATTTGTTTCTCTGACAGCCCAAGGCAGACAAGTTGGATGGGTCCTGTTGCTCACCACATTGTCACATGTGGTCACAGGAGGGCTGTTAAATGTGAGAACCTCCTTGATGTAACTTTAACTTACCCTGAAGGAATTTTTTATGCTATTTTTTTCTTAATGTAATATTTAAGCGGCTGCCAGGCAGCAAGTCGTAAGAACAATCAATCACACAAAAAGATGCCATGTAAATATTTATTTTAAGCAAGTAGCTCAAGAAATCATTGAGAGGATAAAGCAGTGATCTCTCAAGGGGAAAATCAGCAACATGAGATAGCCAGCCTTGGATGAAGGTTGGACAGGATACAAACCCATCATCCTCCTGAAGCTGCTTCTTCTCTGTGGCACCGACACAGCAGCTGTGAATATTAATGTTATTTCCCTAAAACCTTGTGATTAAATTCCACTAACAGGACAATTTGCCTTCCGTGCTCAGGAAATATTTACTGTTAAAATGACTCAAAGGCAACATGAACCAAACATGTTCCAGCTCCAGACTGGAGGGACCTCAGGAGGGGATTTTGGTTATGAAAAGCTCATTCTCTCATTCAAAACCTTTTCCTTAGAATTTGAGTAACCAACTTGGAAGAACATTCTCTTTCCTCTTTTTTTTCCCCTTTTTTTTTTTAAAGAACTATGTATCTCCTGGAGGCAGAGAACTTTCTTGGCCTGAGCCTCCTTTCTGGGGGAATACAATGTTAGAAACAGAAAAATGTGCCACTTCCAGTACACATTACAAAATTAACAACTTGACATGCACTTCTTGGGTATCCATTCTGCTGGATCTGAATTACCACAGGTTTTCCTGCCCTTTTTTTTTCAAAGGCACTATTTTTAAAAAGTGCTATTCTTTTAGTCCCAGACTTACAGTAAGCCCGTGGCTCAGAGGAAGCCTGCTGAGAAAACCCGATTTCCTTTGATGCATTCCAACATGTCTTGGTGAGAGGAATCATTCTGATGTGTGAATCAACTCTACTTCCTCTGCTTGTCAGAAAAACTGCACAACTTTGTACTGCTGATATATGCCATGCTCCACGGGATGTGGTTGATCTCTGCTGCTGCTGCTCCACAGAGATCTATTCCACAATGTGTGCAGTAACCAGATTAAAATCAGTGCTGGAGGTTGTTGTGAACATTAGGCATTAAATAAACTCCAACATTGTACTATAATTTCTCATGAATGATTAGATCATCCTGCTGGGAGTGCTACCATTATACATAAGGCAAATGTCACTGGATGCCTCGTAAATTTAGCATACAAGTACTAAACATATTAAGTCTAATTCACTGCTGCCTAGCTACAGTTTATCGTAGTATGCGGCAGAGGAGTTGCAGCAGCATAAATGTGCAATGAAACACTGGTTCCCTTGGCATTTTAAGGGATCAACTGTTTCCACTGAGTTTCATAAGACTGATGTTAAGTAGATTCACAGTTGCTCTGGTCGAGCTACGTTAAGTGTCCGTTGTGGTAGATCATGCGGAGCAACCAGTCCCAAGGAAAAAATATAGGCTGGTATTTCTGGCATAGATATTGCTTAGTGAAGATAGATTTAGACTGCAAAATAATAAAGTGCTCTTGACCTAGGTTGACCAACTCAAATTAGTTTATTTAGGTAAAAAAATGCACAGATGCAAGGCAAATTGGCTTTTGACACAAGATATCTGCTCAAGTGCTAGTCTACCACAGAGTTTGTGTTGAACAGGAGCTACATATATGGCCTCAAGCCCAGATTGCCTCCAATTACCTAGCATTTCAACCAGATCACTCCCATCACCCGCACTGAAACTGTCCTGGGGAAAGGGAAGGTCAGCATGACCCCATTGTGGTGTGTTGCAGAGATCTGTTTCAAATACAGTGACTTTCCTTTAATGTCTTAGATTTTCCACAAAAAGAATAGTCTTCCTCAAAAAAGAATTTCCCTCCACTTACTCTTTGTCAGGGTCTAAAGGGATCTGAACAGGCTGGACTGCTGGGCTGAGACCAACAGCATGAGGTTTAACAAGGCCAAATGCCGGGTCCTGCACTTGGGGCACAACAACCCTGTGCAGAGGTACAAACTAGGAGAAGTCTGGCTGGAAAGCTGCCTGGAGGAGAAGGACCTGGGGGTGTTGGTTGACAGCGACTGAACATGAGCCAGCAGTGTGCCCAGGTGGCCAAGAAGGCCAGTGGCATCCTGGCTTGGATCAGAAACGGTGTGACCAGCAGGTCCAGGGAGGTTATTGTCCCTCTGTACTCGGCACTGGTGAGACCGCACCTCGAATCTTGTGTTCAGTTCTGGGCCCCTCACCACAAGAAGGATGTTGAGGCTCTGGAGCGAGTCCAGAAAAAAGCAACAAAGCTGGTGAAGGGGCTGGAGAACAGGCCTTATGAGGAGCGGCTGAGAGAGCTGGGGTTGTTTAGCCTGGAGAAGAGGAGGCTGAGAGGAGACCTTATTGCTCTCTATAACTACCTGAAAGGAGGTTGTAGAGAGGAGGGAGCTGGCCTCTTCACCCAAGTGACAGGGGACAGGACAAGAGGGAATGGCCCCAAGCTCTGCCAGGGGAGAATTAGGCTGGACATTAGGAAAAAAATTTTCACAGAAAGGGTCATTGGGCACTGGAACAGGCTGCCTAGGGAGGTGGTTGATTCACCTTCCCTGGAAGTGTTTAAGGCATGGGTGGACGAGGTGCTGAGGGACATGGTTTAGTGTTTGATAGGAATGGTTGGACTCGATCATCCAGTGGGTCTCTTCCAACCTGGTTATTCTATGATTATATGATTCTAAATAGATGTCTTCTGCCTCAAAAACGTTGTGAAACATTCAAATTCATATCCTATTGACAGCAGCACTGATACTAGAGCAGAATGTGGCCCCTGAAGCTTCCTGGTCCTTGACTTTCTCACTGGAGGATTATTCCCCACGTTTCCACACCCCCAGTGCATGCTGCCCAAGGTGTTTTTAATGAGGTGTCAACTAATCCCCTCGGGTAACTTTTCTGCAGTCTGACAGGTCTCATTGTTAGCATTCTACACAGCCTAAATTTTGCTTTATTAGACTTTGTCTCAAACTATTTCTCTCTTTCATTGGTGTATTTTGCATCTTTCACAAATTCCCCTTCATATCCCTTTTTAACTGTCTGACAGCCAAGTTAAACATAATTAGATTTTTTAATCTTCCTCCATAAATCCAGCTTGCTTTCATACTTATGTGTCTTTTTGGTATGATGAAGCTACATATTTTGTGGTAGTTTTTCACACACCATCACTGGCAGCAGTAGGAAGAGGTATCTTAAAATCAAACAGTAGTTCTGGGATAGTTTTTATTCTAGGATAAATTTTTGTTTATTGTAGTACAATCTTAGCTTCTCTGCCAAAAATAAAAGGGAGATTGCCTTTGAATATTTATATAAATTCATATTTACAGAATTCAAACCGTGTGCAGAATTTTCAAAGCTAATTGCTGTAAGAGATTAAGTAAGAACTTTGTGCACATTTTATGGCTAGACTGCAACAGTAGAACACTTCTGGAAGATTAAATTGCCTGTCAGGAAAATTTGTTAACTGATGGGGGAAAAATATATTTTTCAAAAAAAAAATACAATTCAGAAAATGTTATCCAGGGCTGTTTGGTTTTTTTGTTTGTTTGGCACAAGCAAAGCAAGCACTCCAGTGTCCCAGAGCTCACTATCTGAGCGTTGGCTACATGATGTCAAAACTCTGTTTTTCAGTTCTATGTAAATGTGAGGGAAGCATTTCCCACCATATGCATCCTTCAGGAGCAGATGAAAGCTTAAACCGAGAAAAGTTTTACACACCTATTGATTCTGGCCACAGACAATATCTATTTATTCATTCAGTCATTATTTACTATATATGCAGATCCATGGGGAGAGGAGGGCAGAGGGTTAAGCACACATGGTGGACATGCACTGAGTATTCATATTCTCCAAACATTTTTACATCTTTCCTTGAGATCAAAAGACTTAAGGCACTTAATAGCACTTTCCATTTCAGACATGTTCCAGAGGGACGCTAAAGAAATTTGTCTATGTGGAGATTTTAAAGATGAGCTTCCTTCAGGACTTGGGCTGCCCAGTTCTCAAGGTGACTCTGAAAATCTCAGTTTCTTGTATTGGTAATAAATGACTGAAAAGATTTCATAAGGAATGCAATCAATTCTCCATCCACTAAAGTGCTTGTACAAAGGTTGGTTATTTTCTAAATGATAAGCTGTAATTTAAACAGATGCAAGTCATTTCTGGTAAATCTCCATAACTTCTGTTTAGCAAAAGGGGCAGATTAGAAGCTGATCCTTTGTTTGCCCTTAAGCACATGCTAACAGTTCCTTCCTTCATTGTATATGTACAGATTTGTAGATTTTTACTTTGCCTCCCTCAAATACCATAGATATGGCAAAGCATGCAAAGAGGAATCCAACTATTCAAAATGCCTTCAGGGAAAGTAGCAAATGAAGCAGGAAAATCCCTGCTACAAGAAAATCTCCTGAAGTTGGAGTAGAAGCATGCTCAAGTATAGGCCTCCTTCAATTTTAATATCCTACCTGAGGGCAGAATTCTTTGTTCTTCAGGCCTTTTATTTACAAATTCCCAAGTCTCCTCTAAATACAACTGCAGAATAAGTCATCACTGTGTCTGCTTGAAGTTTTTGAAATTTCGGAATTTAGACATAATGCTTTAATTTAAATTTGAAGGGAAGCTGAAAGACTGTCTCATTTTTTCCAGCAGCTTATAGCTCTTTCACTACTCTCCCTATGAGAATGTGTCTGTACCCAAAATCACTTAGACAGCAATTGTGCTATGCAGGTCTCCAGTTTCTTTGGTTTTGCTTGCAAAAAGTTCATAAGGAATACAAGTGTGGAAAAGTTGAGAGAGAGAGACTGAAGTCCAAGAAAATGAAAATTAAAAGAAAGGGAGCTGCTTTTGTTATTAAAATAGATAAAAATGCCCTCAACAGCAGATTTCACTCACTGGCAAGTAAAACCCTTGCTGATTCTCATTTCTTTTCCTACTGATGGTATATTCCTTCTGGAAGATCTGCCCTGTACCACTCCTCATAGTCATCATGAAAGTGGAACAAAAGCCTGAACACCACCATGAGGTTCTGACGTGAGCAGTCGTTAAATCAGTCAGAGTTGTGCTCAGCTGAGGACTGTGGTATAAATGCGAATAAAAACTGCATAGCTATATACATGTTATTGTAACCCCACAAGGAGTTCACGACCTGCAATGTGCTGCACACAGACAGCAATGATAAAAATCTTGGGAGGGTGCAGGGAAGATGCAGCCTACGGTTTTATTTCTTAGTCCATCTTTTTTTCTTTTAATAAAAATAATATTATAATGTTACTCATTTTGTGAATATGAAGAAAGCTGGATGAGCAGCCAGGAGCTCAAATGAAAGAAATGCATCTGGATGTAGGCAAGCGGGCCTTGCCATCTGCTTTAGCCATCAGCACAGAGGCTGCTAGCTCAGCAGGTTATCACAGGTCTGAGGCGTCCTGGTGGGACTCTCAATTCTTGCTCTGCAGCTCAGCAAACAAGATAGCCTTTAAGCCTTTCCAGGCTAATGGGGATTCCCAATACAGAAACCAACAGATTCCTGTTCCCCAACCCTTCCTTCGTTCCTGTGCTTGGCTATCTGCTTTTAAAGTAAATTGCCCCAGCAGAAGGTATAAATTAGCTCTGTTGTAGGGGAGTCACTAAGAATGTACTATGGGATACGTTGTCCAGCTAAGATCCAGACTGCTGTTGCCTGTGCAAAAAAAAAAAAAAAAAATGAGGAAAACACATAGTCCTGGTGCCATGGTCCTCAAAATGAGCAGCAGAAGGTAAAGCATCAAGAAAAAAATTCCAGTGGTGAAAGAAGAGTACAAAACATTCCTGAAGGAAGTTCAAGGTGTGTGTGGAGCAGAGGGTATTCAGCAGGGAAGACACAGCAGGGATCTGGGAGGTTTCCTGGGCATGATGGCACTCCTGCAGCATGAAGGTCTGGACTTATGGTGGAGGCTGCTGCTGTGTCTGGTGTGCACCTGTGCTGGGACATGACTTGAAGACCATAAGGTGTCAAGGAAAGTCAGGATGGGAAGAGCTGAGGAGAGACTCTCTGCAATATCCATTTGCTCTGAGCTCTGGCTTTGCCTCTTTTCTTTCCTTCAAAGACTTTACTTCAGCACTTAAAAAGAAATCAAGTAGGTTAAAGGTCAGCTTTATTATTTTAGTTGAGGTTTTTGAGACGTTCAAATCTTAACCTATGTCATTTGGGAAAGAAAAATCTACATATAAAATCAGTCATTCTAGATGTCATTGAGGATGACCTGTTCACTAAAATGAGGAAGATATTATGGGCTACAAAATTAAAAAAGGACACAGACCATGGAAGTACTGGAAATACCTCTTCAGATTTTCTCTCCATCACTAAGTTTGCTGATTTAATTCATTCTGAATTCATAATTATATAAAAGAAGACCAAGTCTGCCATTCTAGTCTTGCCAAACTGTTCATTTCTTGTACAAAAACTCTTATAATAATCCTACCAGAAATGGGATTTTTTTTCTTTTTGGGCAAAGGCACTGCATGGTCTTCTGAGGGGCAATCTATTAAAAAAAAAAAAAAAAAAAAAACAAAAGAAAGAAAAAAGAAATCATTCAGGGTTTTGCCAGTAACTTGACCAAGAACATAGCTAGACTTATGCTAAATGTTTTTGAAAGCTTTGATTTGTTAATGACCATTTGCATGATGGACTACTGCAAGCCATTTATCCGCAGATATAAATACTCAAAATAGAAGAAAACAGGACATAGATAGGCAAGCTGTGGTTTGTTACAAAGCATCAGATTTGCTTAAAGACAGATATATAATATTCCTTTTTTTTTTCTAGAAAACCACTACTGAAGAGTTTTTGCCAGCCTCTTTGAATCTCAAAAAATAATACTGAAAACTGACCTTTGGGGATTTTCCTGGATAGTGTTTCACTGTCAGATAGAAAGCCATACCTCTGAATCAGCAAGGAACAGGCAGGCTTACCTTTAAACATATGAAAGTTATTTATAGGAGTAATTTACTGAATCAGACTTCATATGAGAGAGATAATGTGGAAGGTTTCAACTCAACTACAGGAAATCTTGGCACGGTTATATTTGAAATGTCACTTGTGCCCCTTTCCCATCGCCCCTCTAAAATGAATGTACTAGTAGTAGCAAAACTCATCTCTATATAAGTAGTGGTGGTTTGCTGGAAGATGGACTTCATGTGGTTGCTGCCAGCCTGGTGGTAGGCTTGTGTTCAGGTAGAATATAAAATCGAAGCAGAACCTCCAAATATCAATGTAGAACAGATTACTGGAACTCTTTCCTGTTCTAACAAGTTAGACTTGAATGCTGACAAGCACCAGTCAAAGAAGCAACCATCAAGATCTGCCAGGGAGATTGAGTGCTTACATTTGTTATTTCCTCATAGGAATCACTAATTCTCTAAGTAGTAAACATTGCTAGTGAGTCCCAAGTGGGACACTATGGAACCACAGTACCTAAAACAAGTAGACATTTCATAAAACCTCAGCCTGAACCTACAATGAATTGGTCCAACGCAAGGATAGATATCTCTAACAAAACCTTTTCTGTTCTGCTGAAAGACAATATCCGTAATCACGGGTAAGAAGACCACGTTTGGTTATTTTTTGTAATTCTTCCCCATCCCTCCAAGCAAGCTGAAATGACCTTCCAACAATAGTTTATTTCTTCTTGGCTTGATCTGAACAAAGGCTTTCTATTCGCATGCATGTGAAAGAGAGTGTGGATATTTTTGTGGTGAAAGATCAGATCTCTCTTTTGAACTTTGCAGTGGATAGGCTAATTGTAGCGCCTCTGAGGCTTTCACTGTCCTTTCAGAAAGCGGCCAAGTGTTTGTTTGGACTGTTTACTAGGAGCGAGGAGTATATATATCAGGTCAGGAGACTAAATTAATCTAGATTCTTCTGATGCTTCAAACACAGTTCCTACCAGTGAGCAGTTAGTTGGTATGGCCGCAGAGTATTTCTTGGAATTTACCACTAGATACGCAATGTTCAGTGCAGGCTGGATGGACAAGCTGTGACTGGTCATAAGTTGTGTAATTTTTTATTAATTTCTCAGGCTGACTTGAACATGTATTTCTATATATTTCTATAACTGGAAGACCTTGCTTCAGCCTTGTCCAGGGCTTCCTCAGAAGAAAAGGTTTAAGGGGGCAAGACATATAAACTAGACGCAGGAATTACTTTCTCAGCAGTATCAGCTTTGCCAAAAGAAAAGACCAATAACTTTATAGTGGAAAGGGTACAGTTTTAATTAAGGTTTACTGAATGTGTTGACAAAAATTACTTTTCTGCTGTTTGAAGCCATTAGGTTCTCTCACAACATGTGCATTACTTGAAGTGTTTTCAGAGGTGGCTTCTGTAGCAAGGGTAATTCTGCAGGTGGTTTTGGGGCTGTTCTTGCATCAGAGGGGAATATACACAAATCTTCCTTTCTTTGCAAGGCAGAACTTTAACAAAAGCTGTCCCTGACAGCCCCATTAATGGCTCTGATCCCTTTTTCACCTACAAGTCTTCTTTGTACCAGAGCTCCCTGAAGAGGCTGTAAGGTCTGCCTGTTATCAAGCAGGATCTTGTTCTCTGTCCAGTTGCAGTTTTGGTGCAAATGGTGACTTGGTGCCAACCTAAAATTTCTGTCAGGAAACCTAACTACTCATACTTGCCATTGGAAAAGCAATGAGGAGAATTCCAGTAGATCTGCCCCAATTTTATAATGGAGAACCGAGGGGACATTGATTTATTCTTTTCTCTCCAGCTCAAGAAAAGACTCCCTCTGGTCTTTCACCAAGATGAAATGTAGCCCCTACTCTGCCTTGTTTTCTGTAATTATCAATAGTTATGTTTCCTCCAGAGGTACCTACCTGACTCATTGCCAGATCCTTTATCTGGAACTTTTGGAAAAATAGCGTTTTTGCCCTGGTTAAAGGGAACTATGATGGCAGACCTGGACATTGCCGTTATTTCTTCATGGATTGTATGTTTTTTGTTGCTGTACAGTCTATCTGGGATGTTTGTTCCTTTTCTATTAATGTCACAACAGGGCAATTTCCATGCCTACCCAGAAATGATCTGCACGCTATTGCCACTGATCTGGTGAGATACCCTGGGTTTAGACCACATTTGAAGTTTCACCAGCAGCACCACTTCAGTTCCATTCGGAAATGGCAGATTTATTATCTATAACACAAGCTCTATTGGGAGATTTGCAAGTGTTTCTTTTGCAAGGGGCAGACTCTAAGCAGTAGTCCAAGTCATCCAGTCCTGAGAAACAAGAAATATTTTGATTTTCTAAAAAATGCCAGAAATCATTAATCCAGATCCTGCTGAAGAATTGTGCAATTTCTGCAAAATATTGGAAGCAGGGACTTTCTTACAACACTCAAGTATGTCAATAATTTGAAAGACCTGTGCCATCTAAGGCAAAGATAAATATTTCAAAGTTACTCTCTAGGAGTGTCTCCGTTTTGAAATGTCTAGCATGAGATCCATAAAGATCCTTGTAAGCACCGAGTAACCACAGCTCAGGCTGAAGTCACGGTGAGCAGAAGGTGGCTACCCATTTCAAAATTTCAGGTGTGGGCAGCTCAAACTGGCTTCTCAAAAACAGGTGTTTCTAAAACCACTTTCAAAAATCCAGAACTCCTCATACAGGGAAATTGAACGGTGAGCACGTGGGACCTGAACCCATCCGCACTGAATCCATCTAGAATTTCACACTGATATGAGTTTATTTTATAAGGCTGAATACTCATCTGGGTTGGGTCAACATCAGTTTGCACTGTCTGGGGATCTGGTACTCCACCATTACCCATTGCCTCTTTCCACTCTTACACAAATTTTTCCTGGGACCACATGGGGATTAACTACCTTGGGGTTTCTAAAGGCCAGAGCTGACTGAACATTCCTCATGATACTGAGTTCTATGGGAATTTAGCAAACCTCCCTTCTCAGGCAGCAGATCCCTCATCTCAAGAAATCTTCCAATTAAACTGTCAAGTTCTGGGACGTGCAGCTAAAGAGAACAACAGAGTTTGAAGAAACATTTAAAGAAATATTTTCGATAATTCCCAGTGCAGCTGGGATGATGACACACACTCTGGTCCTAGCAAACTGGTCTGGCAGGCAGCTAGGGCTTTATATGTAAATATAAACATATATTTACATATTTTCTAACATCTGCTTTGAATTTGATTTCCCCTTGGTTCTCTTTAAAGTATGTCTTGTCCCATTATCTCTGAGGCTGAAATTTGGAGGGCTCTGTTAATAAACTGTCACTGCAGAGCTACAAGACAAACTCTCCGTCCCCACCAGCATTTTAGTCAGTACATCTACAGCTGTTCCCTCCTTGTATTTCTAAATGCAATGGTATCTCCTCATCCTATGAAAGGAGCACAATTCACAGTTTTCTGAGCAGATTCCTGCTGGGTAGTGTATAATCTCAGCACCAACTTCCAGGGATTTACATTCAGTTGATATAACCCATTTGTTGTAGCAGGCCCGCTTTTTAATTGTTCCTCAGCGTGATGTCTCTTTCAGAGAATGTCCTGCTGTTAGCTCAAGGTCCCATTAACTGTTTCTCCATCCAGGAAGACAAGTTACCTCTTGCAAGGCACCAGAGCTGGAGCTGCTGGTGCAGAACAAGGCTGTGCCTTCAGCTAGTGATCCAAACAGCTTCCAAAGGACATTTGATGCCAGAGTTAGCACTGCAAAAGCACCTTGTGAGTTAAGATCGACCCACCATCCTGAAAGGGTGTTACACAGTCTTTGAAGCAAGTTGAAATAGGACAGCAAACAAGTTTTAGACTACATGAGAAAGTGAGGGACATTATCCCTCACTTGACATGGTCCCCCATAGCATCCTTCTCTCTAAACTGGGGAGATAAAGATTTGATGTGTGGATGGTACAGTAGGTAAGAAATTGGTTGTATAGTCGTATTCAAAGAGTAGTGGTCAATGGCTCAAAGTGCAGACAAAGATCCATGACAAATGGTGTCCATCAGGGGTCTGTACTGGGACCAGTGCTGTTTAATATCTTTATCAATGATATTGACAGCAAGATTGAGTGCACCCTCAGCAAGTTTGCAGATGACACCAAGCTGAGCGGTGTAGTTGCCACACTGGAGGGACAGGAGTCATCCAAAGGGACCTGGAAAGGCTGGAGAAGTGGGCCTGTGCAAAACCTCATGAGGTTCAAGTGCACAGGTCCTGCACCTGGGTCAGGGCAATCCCTGATTTCAGTACACAATGGGGGATGACGTGATTGAGAGCTGCCCCGCGGAGAAGGACCTGAGGGTGCTGGTCAATGAGAAGCTTGACATGAGCTGGCAGTGTGCGCTCACAGCCCAGAAGACCAAATGAATCCTGGGCTGTATCAAAAGCAGCATGGCCAGCAGATTGAGGGAGGTGATTCTGCCCCTCCATTCCACTCTTGTAAGGCCTCATCTGGAGTATTGTGTCCGGGTCTGGAATCCTCAACATAAGAAGGATATGGAACTGTTGGAATGGGTCCAGAGGAGGGCTACAAAGATTATCCAAGGGCTGGAGCACCTTCCATATGATGACAGGCCGAGAGAGTTGGGGTTGTTCAGCTTGAAGAAGAGAAGGCTCCGAGGAGATCTTATAGAGACCTTCCAGTACCTGAAAGGGGCTACAAGAAAGCTGGAGAGGGACTATTTATAAAGGCTTGTGGTGATAGGATGAGGGGCAATGGGTATAAACTGGAGAGGGGCAGATTTAGACTAGACATTAGGAAGAATTTCTTCACAATGAGGGCAGTGAGGCACTGGCACAGGTTGCCCAGGGAAGCTGTGGCTGCCCCATCCCTGGAGGTGTTCAAGGCCAGGTTGGATGAAGCTTTGAGCAGCCTGATCTAGTGGGGTGTCCCTGACAGGGGGATTGGAACTGAATGATGTTTAAATAAATAGGATAAAGTGAAAGGGCAAAGGGCAAAAAGAAAACATCAAGGCTGGTTGGCACCAACATATCCAGATGGTCTCTGACAGCAAAGGCTTCAGCATTGGGTGCACATTGCGAGAGAGCTGCGGTCTGCATTTTCAGATGTACTCAGTGTCAAAAAAAACTGAGCTTGTGATGGCAGTAGAGCTGCTTTGCTGAATAAAGAAGTAAGGTGATGTTCTGACCTGCAAGTGCACCTGTGGCAAATACCCACAGCTAATTTTCTTATTTTGATGGTGGCCAGCTATCTAATTCCGTCACGGTGCTGGGCCTGGTGTGCTTTCTCTCAGTGTGAAGTCTAAGTCCAGCACATGAATTGAGGCAAGGAGCCCTCTGCACAAAATTGTCTTGTAAAATGCTCTTCTAAGGAACAATTAAGTGTCAGTGCAAATACATGCAGTATCTGTAATGTCCTTAAAAGTGCAGGGTTCTGTATGGCCAGATGATAAGTAAATTAAAGTTTTTTCTGCACTGCTGAAATTCTAGGAAATACAGGATGGGATAAAGGGCTAGACAGAGATAGCCAGAACAAAAATGCTCAGATCATCTATCCAAAAAAAGTCATTTCTCCAGCCAAATTACTCGGCCTTCTATGAGAAAGATGTCTTGGTTTGGCAAGGAGCAAATGATAGCTCCGAGAGACAATAATAATAATAATAAAGCCCTAGCTGAGTATGAAATATCATTATTCTGGGAGAAACAAGGCTTTTTCTCTTCTGTAGTAAAAGTTTCAGTTGAAACCCGGAAACCAGGAACCTTGGGACTGGTACCAGAGAGCCCGAGCTGATGCTAGTGAACACCAGAGTTTCTATTGGCTCAAAAAAAGCATTCCTACAGTTTTGTCTCCAGAAGCATCTCATTAAAATAAGATGTGAATCACTGAGTTAAACAATTAACTAAACTAATAAGCTTCTCATATACACTGAATTTACATGAGTATTGGACTTTCTTTTCATTGGACTGGTTATGATCTACCGTGTAGCTATAACTGAGGCTCTGGTGTTGCAAGGTTTATTATTCCACACTTTAATAGAGTCACTAGCAAATTTATCTGTAAATACGTTTGTCTGCAATAACTGAAAGTGCCAACTCCACCTCAGTCTAGCACCTCACTTTCATAGTCCTTGAAGTTTCTAAACAAACATCAGGCAAAGCTGTGAGAAGAGACACAACTACACATTGAACACAATGTCTGTGGCTAGAAATAGTGCTGTATGCTGAATTCTTAATTTTGCTTTGCTTGCCAGCACTATTGGGGTGTCTGTGGGCACAACTTTAAAGGCTGTGACAGCACTGGAAGAGAGCTGCTTCCCACTGTGTTGGCACAAGTCCTCTCCCTCTCCACCAGTGACTTGGGGATGGTGAGCTTTAAGGAGCAGCATCAAGCTCTCCTGCAAGTTTTTATGCTGGCTTTTAAGTGTTCTACTGCTGTACAGCCACGTCAGGCAGTGCCACTCACAGGAGCTGGCCCCTGGACCTCAGCAAACCTACCACAGAAGTCAGAGGCATCCCTGACATTATCATGTTACATACATGCGCAGGCATTGCAGGATTGGAAATTAAGATTCATGGCTTTTAGAGGTAAAGAAAGAATTATAATGGACAAGACTACTTGTGGATGTATCAAAAAAACACTACTGCTTTTGTCACTTGACTGCATAGGCTTCTGTCTTGCTTCCTTGCTTCTGTCTTGCTTCCTTGCTTCTGTCTTGCCCAGCCCCTAAAAATTCAGTGATTCCTGAGCAATAGTGGAATCCCCACAGGGTAAGCATAAAATATCAGGTCTGACTACAGACTTACTATGTTATGTCACCTAAGGCATATCACTATACATTTATCTCCTTTACCAAACAGGAAAATTAGATGCCCACCTCCCTACTCCACTTCAGAAGCATGTGCTCTCAGAGCAATGCAAACATATACATAACTGCTCCTCAGTGTTTGCCACACACGTGTACTGTACATAGCCACCCAAAATTTTCTTTCTAAAAGTCATTATTTTTAAAACAAAACAAATGGTTTACCCTCAACTTCACTTTTTTTCCTAGTACATTAAAAAAAAAAGTTTCGTCACTTCTATTGCAGAAGAGACTTGCATTACATTTTCAACCACCCAGCACTGACACAGACTTTATTCACCTCAAGTACAAGAATACTCATTCCACCTTTGAATATACACCTTATATTTTCTAACTTGGTTAGCATACAGCAGCTAATCATTCCCTTAGTAACGTATTAACGGCTGTTTGCCTTTCTGCATCATTGGCTTTTTCCCTTTATTCCCACTGTCTGTTAAGCCGTGATGATGAATAAACCTAGCACCTACACCCATGGCTTCTTGCTTTAAAAAGTTCAAGAGAGAGAAAATTAATTAGAAAAATGAAAGCCTTCTTTTTGCATGATTTCCAAATCTTGGCTCCTAATCCAAACCACCAGTAATTTAAAAAGCAGAATATACTCCACAGGTATCTTGGCTGGCTGCATCAAGGGTGAAGTTTAATGGTGTCTTGCTCAGAGCCAATATTCCTTCATTTCAACTAATCCCCAGGACAAACAGCATATCTAACACCCAGTTTCCCTTATGATGCCAACCTGTTTCCCAAGAAAAACAAACTAAATCCTGATTATCAAGGGGACTCCAAAAAAATGAAAACTGACTACCTTTCTGCCTCTCAGCAGCTGACTATGCTGACTGCTCAAAGCCATCTGACTGAAATTGCCTCAGATTTGACAGCAGTGGATGGCCACCAGTTTTTGCACCCCAATAACCCTTAAATTATAGCAACAGGAACAGTGTAAATAACCTGTCCCCATCAGAAAGGGGAAAGGACAGCGATCATCAGCCTCTGGGCTACAACTGATTTGTGCCATGTCTGGTCAGCCAGCCAGCTCTGTCTCACCTACAGCATACCTGGCCCACAAACCTCATCCATCTCAAGCAGAGAAACCCCAGTCAGCTATTCTTCTCCACCATTTCTATAGCTGAAAGCTCTGGGTGTATTGCAGTGCCAAATGCTTCGTAGCACGGGAGTCTCTGTGGCCACCCACATAATATTCAACCACACAGACAAGCCAAGAAGTTCTGCATAAACAACTTGGTACAATGTGCTGAGATGCTGCGGTATTTCTGCATGACAAGTTCATTACTGTTTGGCCCTGGCTTATGCTGATGTGCAGTGAAAAAGAAAAGGGAGACAGAGGGAAACTCTTCACATTTACATTAATTTCATTTTATTTAATAAAAAACAGTATCAGATTAAAAATACAAACACTTCGGGTGATTATCCAGCGTTTCCCCTGTGTGCCTCATAGAGCTCGAACCAATCAAGGATTGGGAGAAAAAACAAAAAAAAACCCCAAAAATTACACCAAACAATTTTGGCTGGAGCTGTAAAATAATGTTGCACCAATTAAATTACACCAAATATATTATTATACCTTTGAAATGGCTTTTAGACCAATAAATAAAAAAAAGACAAATTCAAATAAAAAAGTCAACTTTGTATTACAAAAAAATTAAATAAAAATCACAACACTAATAGTAACAATGTGCAGTCAAGTGTGGTTTTTTCTTCTCTTCTAGGAATGATAACATGCCAGTAAACATGTAACATGCCAGTAACATGCCAGTAAATCCCTACATAACATTTCCAGTTTGGCAGCAAGCAGTCACTCACTCATTCACATTTGTACACAAGGAAGCAGGCCTGGGCAAAAGCCTCGGGAGATATGAGCCTTCGGGGTGCTCCTCACTTGCCTGCCACGGTTGGCTGAGTTCCCTTCCCTTTGTCCTGAAACCTCTATAAATCCATTCAAGGCTTAGTGCCAGATCTGCAGGAGAGGTGTCAACCAGCGTAAACCCACCGATGTGATGCTCCATCATGCCAACGGGACAGCGCTGATTTACACCAGCTGAGGATCTGGCTCTTATGCTCCAGGGCAGGAGTTATGAGACGTGGCTGCAAAGCCCATCCTTGTTTCAGAAAGGCCATGGAGATTATGACAAGTTGTTTTAACATGCACCACAGCAAACTTTTTATCTATTAAATACACTGCAAAAAGGGGTGTTGAGTTCAGATGGGCTAAAAGAGCACATGCAGGGCCTGTGAGAAGATGGGACACCTGAATATTACAGAGAGGTACATAGGTGTGGAGAAATGACCTGCAGTTGCCCTTCTTGAGCAGGTGGACGGTAAGGAAAATTTCACTCGACTACCTGAGAGCACGTCTCTCCTAGATTACATGGTACTGATGCCATTAACCCCAGGGCCAACTTTGGTCCAGTGTTTTACAATACGTAAAGGTTCTCCATAGAGGCAAATTAACTGATTTAGTAAATTCAAGCTCATTCATCTTTATGCTACGCAGCCCAGTTGATTTTTAGGAGGAATCGGCAGACTTAAGTACCATAATACATCAAATAAGGGATCTGCAAGTGAAATAGCTCCCTGTCTCAGACACCAATTATTTATGGAGTTATCCCAGATTCCCAGGCAATCCCCAAAGGAACTCTATTCAGTTTCTACACAATCCCTAGGATTTGGGATGCAGTGGGCTGAATTCTGCTTTCAGTTCCAGTTACAGGGCCGGAGTGAGAACAGAGCATGCCTCATGCTCCTCTGCTCTGGATATGCAGATAGATGTTAATTTTTGCAGCTGTGGATGATTTGGCATCATTAGCTGAAACCTGCCTGCCACTTATTCACACCACCAAACTTCCAAGAAAAGCAGGGATTATGTGCTTATGGAAATGAGACTGAAATGGGCCTTAAGATTCCAGTTTGCCCAGGCCTGTCAAACACACAGTGCCTTTCTGACATAGGTTTACATTCAGGTAATCCAGTAGACCCATGGTACCTTTATGGGAGTTGAAGCCTTCAGTCTGAATAGTCAGACAAGTCTGAGAACACAAATTCATATCCTTCTTGGGGTTTTTACAGACTGGTACGATTGCACACGCAGTACCAGCTACACTGTCTAGAGAGAGGCCCACAATTTTATGCTAACTCTGTTATCAAGTCTACCATTATCATTTCATCGCTCAAATCTTTCTGCTCCATTACTATCTACCTAGAAACATTTTCATTTGGAGAAAGGCATCTTCCCACTAACTTTCTGACCTCTATCCGTTTCCTACATGCTACAACCTTTTCCTTACCTAACATTCTGGTTGCAAACTATACGTCACCCTCAAATACTATAAGCTAACAGCAAGGTGGCACCATTTGCTGACAGCAATTGAACTCTCGATTGGAAGGAATCATCGAGACCCTTCGTTAGATCCATCTTTGTTTGGACATTCATCTCACTGACCATTTTGTAAGAGTCACAAATTGAATCCATGGGTTGAAATGCCTTTAAAGGTCATTTAGCTGCTGATAACACCCATTCCTTCGAGTTCCCACTACCATTTCTGTGACTGGTTTTGCTGGTAAGAGTGGTAGTTGGAAATACTTTTAGGGTCTCCTGCCCAATGAAGAACAATGGCTGTGGAAGGGGCTAGATCTGAATGCCTGCTTGTGGGGTTATTCTGGGATGATCCTCTCAAGTTGTGTGTCCCAGAATGTGCTCAGAATCTCTAAGATCACCCTGGTGGAAGGGACCATGGTGACCACCTAGCCTGGCCTCCTGCATAATGCAAGCCAAAGATCCCCAGTGTGCAAGGACTGCATTCAGATCAGAAACTTCAGGGAGAAATAAAGGCTCTCTTTATAAAAAGATATCCCAATCTGACTTCCAGAATTCAGCTCATCTCTTTATATAGTTAATATAACATTCATTACAAGCCTCTCAAAATGTGTGTCCCTCACTTTCAGTTTTAATTCTGTCTTTGACTTTGAGCCATCAAACGTTGATATTTTTGTCTGCTAGATCCTGATGTGCTTTCATCACGTATACAAAGACCAAGGGTTTTTCTCTGGTCAGGTAGGTAACATTTTGAGGACACAAAATCAGAGAAGCACGGGATGGCTTTGGGGCTACTTTAGAAGGAGTTCAGCTAAGTAGGTACAGTCTGCTCCTTCGAAGCAAAACCTACCACTGTCAGCAAATCAGTGACCTGGCTTACTCCATCATAAAGGTACACAGAAAAACTCCCTTCCCTCCCTTTCCATCTTCCCTCTACTAGTTGAGCTTGTTGCAGATCTCTAGAGCTTTCTTGTAGACCTGAGTCACATCATCCATGTCTGTGAGAAGGGAAAAACTGCTGTCCGCAAGACGGTTGCGGTAACGTTTTAGATACTGTGGCCGTGGGCGGTTCTGAAGTCCTTCGAAGTCTTGGATCTGAAGGAAGTTTTCAGCAGAGACACAGCTCCGTATCCTCTGTCTGTTTGACCTGTTCTCTTGCAAATCCAGCAAATCAAAGGAGTCACTGGACAAAATACTGTCATCGCTAATTACGCTGGAAGGGCGACTGTAACTTCGAGGTAATGCATCCCCAGGAAAGACCGCTTCTTCCATGGCCTCCAGTGTTGGTGTGTCAGGGCTAATCAAAGCAGATTCGGTGCTGCTAGTAGAATACTTGCTGTTATGTTTCAAGATGCCCTTACGCCTGCAGGAATGACTGTACGACCCATTTCTGGGTGGCTCTGTGACCCCTGGAGAAGCGTCACTGTTTACTGCCTCATCATTATTGTCCAAGAGTTCAGAAGATTCGCTTCGTTCCGGAGAGGAGTAATAACCAGACTCCCTCTGCTGAGTCTTCTTCAAAATTCCTTTTTTTGGCATTAGTGAAGACTGCTTAGTGCCATATTTGACTGCTATCTCTCCCTCCACAACACTTTTAATGGCTACACTGGTCCTACATAACTCTTGCTCCAGCTTAAAAGCAGAGGGTAACACTGGGCTGACCACTCCTTCAATGAAACCTGCACTGTGAGATCGATGTTCACTGTTGCTCCTTTTCTTCAGGATGCCTTTGGGTCTCTTGGAGGTGGATTTGGATGCATTTTCAGCTCCTCCCTCCTGGATGGACTGTGCAATGTCATTTTCCTTTTTTGATTTTTTCAGAGACCTTTGTCTCTCTAGTGTGACTTCAGGACCTTTGGGCTTAGAAAGGCACTTGATTTTGGTATCAGTCTCTGGTTGGAGGCCAGTAGAACGGTGGTGCCAATCAATGAACCTCGCCAGCAATGGAGACTCAGAGTCTCTCATGGCATCACAGTCACAAACACTACTCTTGTAGCCCCAGTTAACCCACCAGTGGTTGGCAATGTCTTCAATGGTTGCTCGGCGTTCAGGGTTCACCATCAGCATCCACCTGATAAGACCACGAGCATCTATGAACAAAGAATAGAATATAAAATATTTAGAATATGGGCATTCCCAGTTCTTTCAGTATAAAACGGAAGTGTGAATCAAATCAAATGAGCAAAAATATGCTTCTTATAACAGGAGAAGTGAAAGGGAGCAAGGCCTTGGCAATCAGTCAACGCTGGAAAATGCATTTGAGTACTACTTGATTCACCCTGGGCAATGTACACTGGGTTATTGAAGAAATTAATGTTTTTACTATACTAGTCAGTGAATAGTTCCATATTACTGAAGGAAGTCAACAACCTATCAACTATAGAGAATGTAGTCTTCAGCATATTTTAAAGGTATATTTCCATAAAGAGAGCAAGAAGCAGAAAATCAAAAGGGATGTTAAACAAATGATACAAAATATACACTTAAAATATAAAAGATACATAGGCTGGAAGGAGTCATTATAATCAATGACCCAGACATAGTTGATACTTTTCGGTCAGGTGACTGCTTAATGTGGTGTCTTCTATGTAGAAGAAAATGCAAACATAGGGGCACTAATTCAGATTTCGGCCTGTCTTCTTGGATAAGTGAGTGTCGCTCTCACTATTCATTTTGTCTGTGCTTCTGATACACCGCAGTGTAGAGGACTGATCTGTTGCAGTATGTTGTATCGCTTTACAGCTTGTCTGAACAATTCCACTTGCAATAGCTAACAGACCTTCCACTGTCATAGACCTAGTTAAAAGAGCCCGTTACAGCTTCCCAAGGCAATAAAATCTATCTGCCATAAACCTTCAATTTCAAAAGGGCTTTTGGTAAATGTTGTACCCAGATGGGAATTGATAGCAGATGAAGTCAGCAGGGGAAAGAGAGATTTTTTTAGCTGATCATTCTAACATGACACCAAAACATGTTGGAGTTAGAAAGGGTGGGGCAAACCCTCTGTTCTAAACTCCTGTCAGCTCAATACATTTCCCTCACTCCTTTTTTATACCTGAGGTCTGTGTTGGCTCACGATATTCTCCACTGCTGATCTGCCTGATGAGATTTTTGTGATCAAAACCATCAAAGGGCATTGTTCCGTAAACCAGAGTGTAAAGCAATACACCAAGGGCCCAGCTGTCAACCTGAAACAGAGACAACACGCGTGAAGCCCAGAAAAGCTTATCCCCACCCTTCTTCCTGTCATTAGCACCACAAGAGCAGCATCACCTCCAGCCGCATCTAAAGCAAACCAGTATTTAGCATCTGAGTAATCACAGGCAAAGCAAAGGAAAGCCAATAAAGGCAGTTTGAGAACTTTCAATATGAGAAAGAGCCAAGCAAACCCACATATGCAATAACACTGGCATTAAGACTAACCCTCAAGAACGTTAGCACCAAACACATACTAATATCACCATGGAAAAGCTGACTCTTCTTACCTCTGGGCCTCTATAAGGTCGACCATTAACTATTTCAGGGGAAGCATACAGTGGGCTTCCGCAAAAGGTCTGTAGAAACTTGTCTTTGTGATAAAGGTTGGAGAGTCCAAAATCAGCAATCTGCAAATGGAAATGCACAAGGCATCTGTAGTATTAGCAATATCTTCACGCAACAGAAAATCTTTTATCAGGTAAGACCCGTAGGGCAGGGATCTCAATATGAATAATCTCTCAAGTTTCCTGGCCAACCCAGTATTCTATGACTTCTTGACTTTTCTCTCAAAAGACTGTCCAGAGAAAGAAAACGGTCCCCAGATTAAGTGCTACAGATCAGCAACACGGATGCTTTAGTTCCATTCACAGACAGATCACTGTCAGTAATTTTATCCCAGATTAATTACATATGCTTGCAAAGACAGTCCAGGAGGCACTAGGCCTGTTGTCCACTGATTGCTCTTCAACTTGTATAATCATACCAAAGGAAAGCAAGCAGAAAGTACTACCTTTCCTATCATGCACACGCAATATAAAAGCCAAGCCCTTCAAATACAACTGGGGGAGTGAGGCAGGAGTGTCACAGGAAACTAAGCATTACAGAAGAAAGTGATCTTTTAAATCATCTGGAATTTGGCTATGCTCGAAGGAGAGGGAAAGCGAAGCACTCACTAACTCTTCAGATTCAGGGACTTCGCTAAAGAATCTGAGCTGTTAAGCACATGAGATGTCTATCATGAGATAATAAACACAAGTCTGGTTCCTAACTGGAAACAATGGGCCCAAATCCGGCTTTCCCAACACAAACAAAACTTCTCTTGAGACTGTTGGGAATTTTGCCCAAGTAGGAACTGCAGGATCAGGTCCAAATATTTTGTTTACTTCAGTTCTCTGTTCTTGTTCTTACAAAACAAAAGCTGAGTATAGCAACACTAAATACTCCCACAACCTTTGCATTTCCTTTGTTTCTCTCACACAAGGCAACATAACTCATTTTTTATCTTGTTAAAAAATCCAAATGCTTCTGTTTTCCAGAGGTACTTTTATTACTGTCCACTATCAGCATAAGGCATATGTAAAACCCATAAAGCATGAGCACAAGAAATGTATTACAGCAATAACAGACAGGAGTTTTTTCTGGGTTTTCTTCACCTTATTCATGTCTTTTCTACCAGAAATAAATTAAATCCCAGGAATTTTCACAGGAGAAGAAAACCCAACATGAACAGAGCAGAAAAGAAAAGGATTTACCAGCAGCATGATTCGCTCCTGGTTTTCTCATATGTGTATCATCAGTTCCTCTAATACCTGTTTAACTGCAATGTCTAGTGAACTCTTAGGAGATGAAAAGTCTTTGTCTCTACTATCTAAACTCTGACAGGTACACCTACAAATGTCACAGTTGAGACCAAAATTAATAAAGTTGGTGAAGCATGGACAGAAGTTCCCAATTTTCTTTCTTTACCCCAAAACTGAAATACTTATGCACAATTTTTCTGTAAATAGATACAGATATTGATGTTGACTATGGCTACAGATATCATTATGTTAGAAATAAAAACTCTTTTTAAAATACCATTTTCACAAAATTCCTGAAGTCACAGAGCAAAAAAATGAGATTTCATGCTTCACCCTCTCTCTATTTTGAAGTTCTGCTTGTGCAGGTGTTACACTGACAATTTGGACTCATCCTGCTCAAAGAGCAGCTGATTCCTGTTCATTAATGTTAATTCATCTCACCATATCCATTCATACTTTGAATTCATGCAGTCCCCCAGACAGCATATTATCAACCCACAGAAGAAAATTCAGTCCTTAAATAAATGTGGTTTGTAAATTCTTCATTGTATGGCTGGAACATCATTGAAAACAGCTGGTGTACAATTGCAGTCTGCAAACATATTCTCATGGCTCAGATTGCACTTAATTGCCCTAAAATCCACTTTCTTATCAAGTCACTCTGCCTGGCTTGCAGGAAGCTGGTTTTAAGCCTTCTGAAGCGGACCCTGTCAATCAGGGGAAGAATGGGATCATTTCAGTGTTAAAATTTCATGCTCGCCGTTGAGTTTTATTTTAGCTCAGGATGCAGCTAAGACAAGGACAAACACTTCACAGTGTGATTCCTTATGAAAATACATTCCCTTAACACCGCGGAATGTATAAAATGTATGTGGATGTGCATGAATATATATATATGGAGACACATACCATTGTTCACACTAAGAAACTCTCAGACGTGGGCATTCATGTTTTCATTTTGTCCATTCAGGAAAAGAGTATTTATGTTACAGTCCACTCCCATACTCACAGACTGATGTTTATCAGCTTTCCCATTAAAACTGTCATGCCCTCCAAAACAAGATTAATAGAAACCAACATTACTTCATGTTCTTGGCACTTAAATGGAAGTAAGGCATCAAGTCAAAAAAACTTCCTAAACTGGGAGGAGTGAGGAAGTGGATTTTTATTCCCCTTGCTTCAGGAGGTGTATGTTTCATATTTACTATTAGCTATGATAAACCAGGTGCAGTTTATTGTTTAAGTGTGGGTGATAATTTCCATGAATTTCACACTCATGGAAATTGTCAGGTTTATCCCATTTAAAAATCTGTCTCTTCGTACTGTAGACAGAGAAATAATTGGGTCCCTTAAAGCAAATGAAGCGTATGTGCAGTGGGTGAGACTTCCAGCAAGGTAAATCCCAATTACATACACTCACTCTGTATATCTGAAACCCTCATGGGTTTTTAGTGGTTAGTCTGATTGGTGTTCCCTTACTGGCGCAAAAGAAAGTGCAGTTAGTAGGATTATGTTACTATTATACTTGCATTCTTCTCTACTTCTATCACTTTGGGGTTGATCATACAGTTTACGTCAACCTCTGCTAGACATCTCTTTTAGGTGCAATTCCCAGCCAAGGAGCCGCCACAGCCCTCCTGTGAACAAGGAGGCCCGCTCCATCGTGCCAGGCTGCGTGACAGAGAAGTCCCTAGGGGCAGAGACACGGTATTCAGATAGACCAACAAAAGGCACCAATTCCCTGGCTGCTGCACCAGGTAGCAGTTTCTCTTCGCCGCCCTGCATGCATTTTGGGGGATTTCGGCACTGGGGAGAGCTGCAGTACTTAAGGACGTGTGGTCCTCGCCAGGTCAAAATGCAGGAGCTATGGGAGAACAGAGGCAGCTAAACCTTCTCCCTGCTGCTAGTTCTTCTAGTAAATTCATACCTACAATGAGCCAAAACCTAGCACCCATAAAGCTTTCTAACTCACCGACTAACTCACCAACTCACTCACCAGGGCAGCTCTTTCAGTGCTTTGGGGTCACCTTAGCACTGCTGCCTGTCTGACCCTGCTGACCTCCAGCTGCGTAAGGATTATACACGATGATAACCTCTTGATGGGATGAAAATGCCAGCAAGAGGCTGCTCCGCTGATGTGCAGTATGGGAACAGCTGTACCCACCCCAAGGAACCCAGGGCAAGCAGAAGAGACGGCTCTGAGTTACCCATAGCTGGAGGGTAGAAGGCAGCAAGTATGGGCAGCTGAAAGGAGAGTGGAGTAAATTTTAAGGCGAACTGTGCTGTTAGGAGCTGGCACATGAATGTAAGGAGAAGTCTGTACATGCTGCAGAAACCCTAGTTTTATCACTGCATTATTTCTTTAATTATTTTTTGAATATGGTATCATGAACAAAGTAAGAAAGCAAATAACATTTTTCTGCAGTGCCTTGGTGAGGCTTAGCTCTAAGATTGTGTTCCGCTTTTGACAGGCTAGCTCCCAGGAGAAACATTCCTACTCAGGGTTTCTGCAAGAAAGTTGGGTGCATATCTGGGAAGCAAGGCAAGTCACTGTTTAATCACTTGGCTCGATGAATTCTATCTACCCCATGAATCTCTGTGCATGTTCAGTCTCACAAGTGTTCAAAATGCATTTTTTCACTCGTGTTTGTGGCATTTAGGGGTTTTAAGTAATAGTTCGGAGGAAATATTATCGCATATACCAAGTCCCCGTAAAACGTATTAAATACCACAGAGCAGATCACTTTCTTCCCCTCATCACTCTCCACCTCTGGCCTATGGATCTGCAGAACTCTTCAAATCACGTAATTTTTTGCCAGCTTCCAGACACTGGTGTTTCCTAGATGCTGTACTCCAACACATGACTCTGTTTCTAGAGACTTTTACTCACTACCATAACTCTTAAAAAAAGCTAATTACGCCTCCATACAATGCTTTGTGACCTTCATTTAATGAGCTAAAATTTAAGAATGGTTTCCAAGTTAATGTAGTATCATGTAAAAATGGCTTAGGGGTCTTTTACTTTGGATAAGAATTTCTAAAGGATTACTTGTCCTCTTTTATTTCCTGTTCTCAAAGTATTGCTTAGGTTGCTATACTGGCCAGTATCTGATTTTTTCTTCACATTACTGTGACATGTTTGAGTATATTATAATTTATAGATCACTAGCTTCTTCAGAAACATGTATTTAATTGCACATTGCACCCAAGAACAAAGGGATTATTTTCATTTTCTTATTCTTAAAATCAAACTGCCAATTTTGTAAGTGCTTCTTAATTCACTGAATGAAATATAAATACTGGGAAAGTACAGATATAACTATCACTCCATTTCCAGAAAATGCCTTCCACTAAGTATTTGAAGCCATCAGTTAAAAACAAACCCCAGACTGCATATTTCTCTTTTTCTGCCTGAATAAGCCATATATAAACACTCTCAGAATGGGAACCTGATAAATTTACTCCTAATAAATAATTTACAGCTCCATATGTGCCTCCTTGCCAACGGTTACTGTTTAGTGAAACAAAGAAAAAGTGGGAAGTAAAATTCTGTGCAAGCAATGTAGAAATCACAGTAACATATTCAAAGTTTCAGCATCTGGGAAATACTGGCAGTACGCTCAACATCAAGTATTCAAAGCTGATCTTGGTCACAAGAGAAAAAATGTGAGCGAGGAGAGAAAGGGAAATGATACAAAAAGTCACCTCTTGAAGTAACTCAAATTCAAACAATATTGACAGTAAGATATATGAGATTACAAATGTATCCTAAAGAAAATCTATTTTTTTAACTTGCTTTTCATGCTTTGCAAAAATAGTTACCAGGGGACAACAGGGAAGCTTGCAGCCACCCACCCAGGCTGAGGCTGCCCTGCCTGCTCAGAGGCGTGCAGAGGTTTGCAGAGAAGTAACTGAGGAATGGCTGGAAACACACAAAATACCTACATTGGCAGCTTAAACACAGCTCAGTTCAGCAAAGGGAAGCCTTCGAGAAAAAGACGTCAGAATTATTGGAGGGAATGCTGGGAGTTGCAGCAAACCAAACTTCTTCCATATCAAAGCCGCTCGCCAAGGCAGCTGAAACGCGCATGTGGTTCCAAAGCCCCTGGGTCATCTCCATGGTCTGGAGATGAACACACCATGACCCATTCCTTTCCCTGCCCCATTCTCCTGCTTTCCTCAAAGGATGATTAGAGTCCCATAAAGAAGACGGGGGAGGAAGCAGAGCCTTTTGACAAAGCACTGCTCCCCAGAGGCTTGGGGAAGTGATTGGTTTTGCATATGAAGACCACAGTGCAGAGATCCAGGCCATCACAGCTAGCAAATTCCCCAAATTCCTCTTTTCTCTCAAGAATTCTCTGATTAGCTGGGAAGATAGTTTGGCTTGTAATGTGGAAAGAAAGGTCATCCTGCCTACGGAAGCCTGTTCCGTATACAATGTCCTAGAAAGTCTACTTTTTGTTTTCAGAGCTGAGAACAGCTCGGGCTGCTGCAGGCAGTGTCTCTGTAGGAACAGGAGTGAGGAGGTTTGCACTAACACTGGATGTTAAGGGCAAAATATCCAAGTATTGCATTGGATGCGCCTTCTGTAAAAGCCTATTTTTAGAAACCACATATTTATGTGCCTTTAATCCACTAGTTGATCCAAGTTAGCTTCTGTCATCAGCATTACACAGATGGCAGCTACCATATGTTACTTTCCATTTCCATTGCACACCAGCTTAAAATGAAGACAATCTATCCAGCATGAAGTGCAGAAGGCAGCGCGTGCAGCCTTGCAGTTTTCCGCGGAGATAAAATGAAGATCGAGGCTATTTAGATACTTGGCTACACAGGGAGCTCCTCAATTGCTTTGTTAAATAAGCAAGGATGCCCAAGCATCAGCAGAAATTCTTTGGCGTCCCTCCCTCTGTTTGTTCACCCATAGATGAGAGCACCCCACCACCCTCACATGTAGCTACCCAGGGAGGAACAAAGTTGAAAGAGAAAGAGGTTTAGCTACCTGGAAACTACACTCATCTCTGCGTTATCTATCTTTGTTCTACAACTACTAGGAAAAAAAAAGAAAAGAGGCATGGAAAAAAGGTCATTCCCATGCTTTCACTGGGGAGAAATGACATGGAAATGACATCACTGACATCACTATCCAAAGTATACGTTTGTGTCTGGAGTTCCAAGGCCATTTCCTAATGAAGCACATGTGCTTTACTAGGTTTATTTTGAAATTCTATTTGCTTATTTTCCAGCCATGATCAAAAGGACATTCAGAGTGTTCTCTAGGAGGCACTTGAACCCTGCAGACCAGGAGAGTTTTTTCCTAACCCCAGCGGCAGCCAGCAATAATACCATTTGTACAATAAACCCGACTGCACGAAATACTCTGCTGTTTCCTACCACTAAGTAGATGCTGCTTTGGGAATCATGGCCCACGGGGGACAGGACAGGACCTTCTTCCCAGATCATGCAAAGCTTCATTTGGCATGTACGACTTGTCACCAGTGGTGCTCTTCCCTCAGCCTCCAAGCCTCTGAGCCTCTTGCCAGATGCTGTTGCTTAGTAGCTGTTGCCATAACACTAGCTCTTCTAATACCTTGGACAAAAATGTTACAAAACATGCAAATCCATTCTGAGAAGCTGAGAAAAAGAATCCTACCTTAATATTAAAATTGTCATCAAGAAGGATGTTTTCCAGTTTTAGGTCCCTGTGGACAACACTGTTCTGAAAAAAAGGAATTAAAAACCAGTGAGAAAAACATTACAAAGTATCAGGAAAATTAAAGGTGAGCTGGCAGGGTGGTCTTTGCATCTACATTTCAGGGCTGATTTCACTGTCATAACACTTACAGCCCAGTGACTAGTGACAGGCAATGTATTAGTCATTTGGTGTGTGGTTAAGGGAAGAATGACTGGAATCTGTCCTCCCACAAAGTCTCTAAAACAGTAACAGGGGTGAGGGGCTGGGGGGTGTCTTTTTGGAACTTAATTCCAGACCAGATCCTGCCCCCACTGTGTGAAAGCAATATATTCTTCCCAGGCACCAGAAAACAATTTCTGTCAATGACGTTAGTCCTTACAAAAGCCCTCATTCCTGCAATGTGCAGCCACGTGGATCAGAGGAGTTAGAATCCTAAAGGACTGTAAAAATTAGGGATGGAAGTGAGTAAGTTGGGTTTAGGTCAGAGCCTTCTTTACAGAAATCTGGGAAAAATTAAGTGCACAGGGAAGCGTGCTGCAGCTTTACAGAGTAGCGCAGGGAGCACTCTGAAAATCACCCTTGTCTATCAGAATTCAAGTGGAGATTAAAGTGTTTGTGAATTCAAATAAAAACCTGTGTTAGCTACTTATTGCCTTCAGCTTCATGCAAGTTTTGGCAGTTGGGTCATAAGCAGAGATGAAAGGTCCATGATGACAACCAGTCAGCTACCTTGGGTTTAATTGCTTAAATTTTCATTCTAATGGGTACCATGATGGATAAAGTCATTAGCAAAGGGTATCTTTCTAATGCTCCTGCCACAGTTGGAAAAGTTACTTTTGCCTATCCAGAATGAGTACATGCTAAAGCTCATACACGAACAATCTACATTTCTCTCAGCTGTTTTCTTTCACATATTTTATTTCCTATTCTGAAGTTGTTCAATTGCATATTCAAATTGCAAAACATAATTTGTTTGAATGTATTAATATTAATATTGTCAAAGTTCTATGGGATGCCTTTGCTAGTTTACATTGGTAATTTTTCTTTTTTATGTCAGGAGAACTATTTCCAAAGCAAAAATGCAATGTAGGGCCAATGTAAGGGAGTGGCTGGTATCTGCCATAACACAGAAAAACATCCTTAGTCTTCAAAAATAGGCAGCAAACTACTGCAGTGCTTTTAATGAATATCTCCTGTTGTACTGATATCATCACATGCTGTCATACTTAATAATGAATGCTGTTGAATCAGACATGCTTTGAAATCACTACTCAGCCTGCAAACAGCATTTTTTAATATCAAATACTTCGCTCACCTTGTGGCAGTAATGTACAGCAGAGACTATTTGTCGAAAGAAGTGTCTTGTCTCTCTTTCGCTCAATCGCCGCCTCTCACTGATGTAATCGTACAATTCTCCTTTACTTGCATACTCCATGATGATCACAATCTTATCTTTATTTTCAAACACTGCACAAGATAAAAAGGAAAAAAATGCCACAGTTGATTCAATCCATTTGAAAACTAACACTTTAAATGGTGAAGAAGACTTACGATCACTGAACACATCCTCTGCCATCACTGCAGCCTGGAAAGGTATTCTACCAATCCCACTGCAAAAAGCAGGTACTAAAGCTATATTTTTCCAGAGGAGGATTGCAACAGTTGAGGCTATTTCACTTTCAGATGGCTACATGAAAGAAGGTCTTTGCCTCTATAATATGGGATCACAGCGTGGCAGAGTCAACTTGATCCTGAAGAGGTGAAGGGGACACTTGAGCCATTGACGTCTGTATGTTAGCCCCAGAGCTCTCACCAGTAGTGCTCTTGAGGCCAGAGGACAGAAAGGAACTGGAGGTATCACATCATTTGGAAAAGGTTAATAGAAACTGCCATCAAAATCCAACAAGCCAGTAGATGCATGTATCCTCTTCCAGCCCAACTCTGTGCACCAGTATGTCAGGCACAGACACCTAAGCAAGCGGTGGCTGCAATGTCTCCAGAGCTGTATATGTCTTGTCAGTATATCTCTGCACCCCGTCTCACGCACCCAACCCATCCTCAATCTTACTTATCTCCTGCCTCCACCGCATGTCCCAGCACATGCTGTAGATTGATCCTTCACCATTTGCGCAGAGATGGCAGCGATGTGCAACTCCCACGTAAGCAATGCAAAGAACTTTCATGTAATACACACCGTAACTTGACTGTTCCTTGAGGCTGATGGTACTCTCTGCCACGTGCTGGGATTTGCAGACAACTAAAGACTTAACCTAATAAAGCAGACAGTGAGTAGTCTTGAATTGCCACAAAGCCCTGGCTGCTGAATATTTTTTCACTTCTGACACTGAAAATCCACTGCAGCCCACTGGAAACTGATTGCACCTGCCATAAATAACCATTCTTCATATTAAAACATGGTGATTTTCCTTCTCTTTTTATCTGTGGCAGCAGCTTGCTGAGGCCAGGTCATACTGGCAGCAAAGCATCTGCAAATTAATGAGGTTACAGAGGTTATTACAAACAGATGCTAGTTTTGACCAGCCCTATTGGAATGATGCCTTCCTATATATCTTTAGCAAAGCTCAGCCAGTAGTCTTGAAGTGGTATTTAAAAAAAACAAAACACAGCAACTTCAGCTTTTGCAGCGAAATGTGAAGCTGCCTCTCTCATGTAGACATTTGCTGCTCTTAGCCTTTGCCTCATGTCCTATCACACCTTGTCACTCAACTCTACAAGCCAAAGCCTCTGCAGTTCTCTCTAACACCCCTGAACTCCAGCCAAACAGCTCTGATAAAAGAGAGAGCAAACAGCCAGATAAAATTGGCCGCTTACTTGTCTGCTGGCCTCACTGCACCCCAAAGCAGAGGCTCCTGCCAGTGATTACATCCTATGCGCATCCTCATTACCAATAAACTTCGGAAACTGGAAGAGCTGTCTCTAGATGGATTATACTTACAGCATTCTCTCCACGAATGACAGACGGATATTGTCTGGGAAAAACTGAATATGCCTTGTGTCATATAGGGAACTGCTGGGATGTGTTACCAATAAAGCAGTAATGCACACATTTGTTTTCCAAGCTGAGAAAGGGTTATTAGACACAGGGTTGTTTCAGAAGACAAAAAGAAATCATTTCAGTAAGATGAGACAAATTACTTGCTTTTATTTATTTGATTAAAAAACAAAACCAAACAAACAAAACCCCTGAATCCCCTTCCCTCAGGAACCCTCCAGCTGATTCAATGACTTAGGGGTTATTATATCCTGCACATATAGGTGAAGCTGCCACACGGTACCACTGATCTCACTGGACTCTCCTGGGAGTACAGGCTCCAACCACGACCAGCCAAGGACCACCCTGAGCTCAGGGGTATGTTTGCCTCACCAGAGGGGTGCAGATGGGGGTGAAGAAGCAATTCCCACCCCGCTCCTCTTACTGCTGATGCCCCACCAGGTGTTCAGTGCTGGTGACGACAATAACAGCAATAACAGCCCTGCTATGATGAAGTATTCTTCCAGACAGTGTTTTTATTAAAGTCTTGCCTTTAATAAGTCATGAGAGTTCTCTCAAATCATCCTTTATGTTTTGAAGTTCTAAATTTCAAAATTTGATTATTCTGGGCTAAAATTTGACATATTAATACAAGTCTTGATCCAAACATATTCTCCTACATTTCAACAGAAATGAAGCAGAAAGCACTTGGCTTGGAGGAATGTGTAATTAAAAGTACTTTCCATTTCAAATTTTCTCTTATGCCTTCTAGGAAACTAGGACAATACCTTAAAATTGTATTTAGGAAAGTATAAATCATTGTTCCAAATTATAAATTTCTGTCACAAAACCACACCAGAATCAATGAGAATCGAAGAACTCCAGCAACTTATATTCAGGTTTCAGTCTACCACCATATTCAGGACAAACTGGAACGTTCTTTTTCTTCATGAGGAATCATTGTAAGAAGGACACTACCCCTGGACTCAGATGACATTACAGAGGCCACCTCAGCACCATCATAGCCGGACAATTACAGAATTAAACGTGAGTTTATCTCTTCACCAAGGAGCAAAGGTGAATGGAGAATAATTTTTTTTTTCCAGGGAGTTGGGAGGTATTTTTCTACAACTGCATCATTTCAGTTTAGAGCACTCCCATCCTATCAGTTGAACCTCATGCAAGGGTGTGCAGAGAGAGAACTGAACAGCAGACAAAAAAAAGCCTTGAATGAGAGGTGCTGCTGAAGAAGGAAGGCATGGAAAGGCAGTAGAATTTATGTCTATACACACACACAATCTCATAGAGGAATTCAGGTCAAAACTATCAGGCATGCAGCAAAGTGGCACTCTGGCAAGTCTCGGACCATCGGCCATGTACACCATGAATTTTCACAGAGGCAGTTGGGATGCCAGGCAGGCTTCATTGAGAGACTTCTGAATTTTCCTTCTGAGCTCGCTATGTAGTTTTATAAACATACTCTCCAAAAAAGCATTGTTGCTAACGGCGGGGGGGGGGGGGGGAGAGAGAAGGGCATTAATTAAAGGCCGGATTGACTTACTGCAAATAATAATGAGGTAATAAATATACTGCCCTGTTAACACCTGGGCCGTAACCTGCAGGCTGATGATGGACGGATTGCCTACATATAGCTTCTGGGACTGTTTGGTTCACTTTTTGTTTTTGTTGTGGATGATTTATTACCTGCCATGCTACAGCATATTCATTCCGAAACTCACCGTTGCCTAGACGCGTGCCTGAACCCTGGCTGCAGCTACTGCTGACAGAGAAGCATAACTCCAGCAGGATACTGCCCCCAGGAACACCCTGCAGGTTGCTGCTGATGGGATGGCCGAGTCACACAAGCCTGCTCATCAACTATGACCAAGGTCAAGGGAAGGAAGGAGGTCATGTATAAGAAAGGTTGGGCTGCTCTTGCTTCTTTCAAACCATCGATAGTCTGCGAACAGCTGGCCAAATAAGATAAGCAGGGAACTGTCAGTATTAACACCCAGACCTGGCAGCAGGAGAGACGTTCTGTCAATCACAAATCAAGAGATGGGGGTTGCTTAGAGACAAGGCATGAGCTACACTGTTAGAGGAGAGAGCAGCAGGAGAAACGCTTGCTACAAGCTGTGTGTCACTTATTTCTGAGCCACTGTGTTTATTGCCACCACTCTGCAAGCTGAGTTAAACTGAGAGAGCTGCAGCAAGACCTCGGTGTGGTGGGAGGGCAGTTGCACTGTCTCAGCCTTGGAGGTCAAGCAGTGCAAGGCAGTGGTTGCAAAATGAAAGTGCTCTTTGGCAGACAGGCTCTGCAGGATGAAGAATTGACTTCTGAGGCACCTACGCTTCCACCTGGCCACAGGCGAGGAGGGAGGGACAGCACTGTGAGAGCACATTGGGAACCAGGGAGCAGGCACAGGAGGTACCACAAGGTGCAAGGAACAATGTGATTTTATCCCCAGGAGATGAGCAAGAGTACTGTGTCAATATACTAAAACGTGGGTTGTGCCAATGTGGAGAAGCACCATTTCCCAGCGGGCTACACATCTGTTCACCCCAATAACCTTAGCAGAGGCTAAGAGCAGCACTCTACCCAAGCAGTAAATAATGCTTAAGATGCAGTGGTCAAAAAAAGATCTCTTGCAGCTTTTCTTTACACTTCCCACTTAACTCTTACATGTTTGTTATTTTTTCTAGATGACAGAAAGTAAATTCTATACTTCTAGGCTGATAATTGAAACCAAATCTGCTGGCTTCAGAGCTCACTGAAGAATATGAATGTGAAACTGGGAAAGAACTTCACTTCTCACTACCAAAGACATATCTGAGACAAAGTACGTTTTGTAACGTCAACAATCTGTCTCTTTCACAGGCTGTTCTACTATGGCAATTCTTGGATATAATCCCTCCAGTTATTTATATTTAAAAGCAGTGAAATTATGAACTCAGCTTCTATCTACAGCTTTCCATTTTCCAAATGGCACTACTTGCACAGGGACTTCTTGCTGATCAGTGCTGTTTTCAACCCTACTGCTAAGTTCTTTCCTTTAGCTACGCTTAAGTCAGCTCCACTGAAAAGTCCGCAGGACAAGTTTAACACTGGATGATCACACTCACTATCCCTCTTAAATGCTAAGATGTACATCATCCTAAAAGCATCAAAAGTTCACACAAGCATGTTTTTGCAAACATCAGTCTGAAAGAGTTAATAGTACCTTGTACACCTTTGTATTAGGGCAGTTCGCTTTGGACTTATTTACTACCAAACATAAAAAGGAAAACAAAGCAGAACATTTCTGCCCTTCCTCCACGCATGTATACATGAGTGCCGAGGGGGTTAGAATCCTCCTCCCCCCTTAATGGACTACCTCCTTGTAGGCCGATTCCATTTGGTTTACATGTAACCCTGGGGTAAGGATTTTAGTTTGTTAGTTTAAGAGGGGCAGCCAATCTCTTCGCACTGGAACCATTTGAATTCTCCTCATGCCTTTGCTTCTATCAGAGCAATCTCCTAAATTAGTTCCAGTATGTTGACATTCCTTCCATCTGGTGTCTTTCCATTCAGTGGTATTTTTATTACTCTCTTAACAGCCACAGACAGAAGTACCTTTCCACTGCTACAAAACGTTCTTTTATTAAAGGTCAGCCAAATCAAAAGAGCAAGCGAGTTTGTTTTTAATTTTGGAGATGCAGACTAGAATAACCTTTTCATTCAGAAAAGTCTTGTATGACCCAATTACCTCACTTGTTTAATAAAGCTCAAATTATTCTTCAAACAGAAATGTGAATACTGAAAAATGTTTCTATCTTAGAAATTCACCCTAATGGATCTTTTGTGTTCTTGGCAGCTTTGAAAGCTTTAAAGCCCCTTGGCATTTATTATTGTTGTTGTTGTTGTTATTATTAATACTACTATTATTATTATAGAGTATACAGCAGGCACGAAAATATCCAAGGTCCAATGTATAAACCCACCTGTATACATATGCATAACTTTATGCATATGTTCAATTTAATTGAAGATAGGGAGACAAAGTATGTGTTCTAAAGCTAAGTTTGTATTAAATTATTTTCCTGAATTATGCCCTCATTCAGCTGAATTGCATCTCTTCTTAAATTAAAGGAATATAATTAAGATCCTGCAATAATAATTTTAATTCTGACAGCATGCTAGAATTTACTGCACAGTGAGGCGATTAAATCAGAACGAGGATCGTTATCCCTGCCGATGTTGTTTCTCAGAGAGTGAGACTGAGGTTATGCAGATTTTGATGGTCTAGTCTTTAAAAATGAAGTTAAAATGAATTGCTAGTTCAGCAACAATAACGTGTTACATTAATTGTATTTTGCTTCAGCAAAAATACAAGAGCTAATTACTCCTTTTTAAAAAATTATGATTACAAACTACTGAGGAACTTAAGACAGGCAAACATTTACATTGCAGTGGGAGGACTATGTAAATAAAAAGATGGAAATAAATGACACTGTTGCTTACAATCAATTTGACATATGAATTGGACCAGCCAGTAATCTCACAAGTGTGAGTTCATGTCCTGTCCAACAAAGCTTTGTTTAGGTGATCACCCTGAATGACAGGAAATTCATAAAGGTAGGGTATGGTAACTAAAGTCTGAAGTTACGTTTACACTTGTTTCATTACTATTGCCAGACTCTTGAAAAATTACTTTATGTTCTTGGACGTTATCAACTGAGTACAATAGGAATAAAGTACTTGAAGGTCAAAAGCCTACATAATTAGAGGAAACCAATTAGAAATGTGGCTACATAGTGTCGCTGCTGAAGTACTTTGTCTTGGCTGAATCAAAGAGAAAAAAAAATCATTCCAGCTTTCCAATTTTCATCATTCTTGTTTAGAGCCCAGTTATCCACGTGATGTTTTGACTTTTTCAGGTGTTTTGCACTGAAGGGATGAAGTCATTACGCAATAAAGTTTGTTTTGATTACATCTGAAAACCAGGACATAGCGGAGGCTGGGATGGAGGCTGGGACAGAGGCTGGGACTGCCTCCCCGTCACTGTCAGCCCGAGACACATAACTATTTTGTACACACACAAACCTGTCAAGGGTTTGAGCTGCCACCTCGGTCCTCAGCTGCCTGCCCCATCCAGGGATGCACATCACAGCTGATGGCATGAGCGCTTGCCTGAGCCGGTGCTCCTGGGAGGACACAGTTCGTCAGCAATGGCTCACAGCCACACACCTTGCCAGCTGCCACCCAAGCAGGGTTTTGGCAAGGCATCTGCTTTCACTGATGACACAGTGACTTGACTGGCACAATTCATGGAGCCCTGCACTGGAGACAGGCCTATGTGCATCTGAAACACCAAGCGTGCATTTGCTTTTTGTTGCATGAAGTCTGGCACAAAGCGTAAGACTGAACACGTACTGTCAAATCAGGACAGGATCGTGAAACACTATGACACCACCGGTACACACTGGCAGATCTTCCTCCGTTGCCTTTGGGATTTGAAAGTACATAAGAGCTGAATCAGTTCCCTGATTGACCAAAGCATGCAACCCTGCTCAAGTCATTGTGGACTGGTAGATACATGATGGAGAATCTGTGCTTTTTCTTAAGAGTACAAAAATGCAATCTAAAAAAAAAAAAAAGTAAGAAGTGCCTCTTAAATGGGAAATCCATTTTTTGTGCCTTGTTGCTGTAAAGGGTCCAGCACTGTTCTAAGCATCCTGGCCCCAATCCAGCAAAGCACTTCAGCACATGCTTTCCTTCAGTTACTTGCTCATATTAATGCCATCATGTTCCACAGGCACCAAACTAAGATCCTAATAGTCTTTCTTCACAGAATACCTTTGTTAAACTATTTCCACAAATGTGTTTGCTAATAATACGTTCAGTTTTAAGTGCATTTTGCAAATGGGTGAACTCTTCTGCATGGTTATGCTGACCAAGGACAACTTTTCCAGCACACAAACACTCACATAGGCGCTGCACTTCATAATACAAAGACTCAAGGGTTCCCTCCTGAATGTACCAAATGTAACTTCACTGTCATGCTTGGTCCGACACATGTTTAAATATATGCAGAATCAAGCTTGATGCTTTTCCCCTGCTTTAACTTTTATAAAGTATTGCCAGATGAGATAGATTTTGCACTCAGGCTACTCTTGGAAAAATATGTTAACTCTCAAAGGCTTTATTATCAAATTCTGGCGTTTTCAAGGCAAAAAAGAAATAGGGCAAGGGAAGGGCGGGGGGCAGGGAGGAGGCAAGAGATGAATGGACAGAGGCATTATTCTATAAATTAAAATTTATGTGCTGAAATCGGAACACTGCTAGCAAAGCCAGCTTCATTTATCCAGACCCTTTCAAGGAGTTTAAACTCACTTGAAAGAGCATTTCCCTCACAGCCGTGCTCAACAGATTGCCAATTAGAGCCCTGCTGAGAGGATGGAATTTCTTTGGCGTCACAACTGGAGGTCTGCCCTCTTACTAATGGGCAAGGTACATGCCTTTTGATTAGGTTGCAAAAAATATATCTCTAAACTGCAAAGCTTTGTTTGCACACATCTGAATTTGCTCAGTATCAAAAAATAAGATAAGCTTGTGTTCACAACAAGTTGACAAATTCAGAGGTTAATTGCCTTTAAGCAGGCAGGTCAAAAGGATACCTAAACAAGGATCCTACTTAAGGAAAACACATCTTTGAAAATGCAATAGAAAGAGCTTTCAAAGATATTGCAGGGAGATACAGCACTGTCCATCCTGGATAGATCTGTGCAACCTGGCACCTACAGAAAGTGCTGTCAGACGCACAGTGGCAGTCTGAAAACCCAGAGTAAAAATCAGTGAGAGAGGATTAAAATACCTGTGGGGTGGCTTCAGTTTAGAAGTTAGGCATCTGATCCAAGCCAGTCAGTTAGACTCCATCTATAGCCAACAGGAGCCTCCAGCATGTCATTTATCCCACCTATCTGAAAAATCTCCCCCAGAAGGGAACAAACACTCTGTGTAGATCCTGATCGCTCCTAACTAGAGAGGTAAATGAGACTTCTAGTGCACACAAACTGCCTAAATTTTGGATGGCTGAAATTTGGTGAGATTAAGCCCATCCCTGAGGGCTGGATGCGTTCAACGTTTTATGTCAAAGGACAGCAATATTACATCACTCTTCGTGCATAACTCAAGAAGAATAGCCATATGTTTAAAATTCAACTTCAAAAGGATACAAATACTTCAGTCCTAGATATAGTCCCTTAACTTCACTACAAATACTCTTCAGCTTAAAACGAAGCACACACTTAAGGATCCCTGAGCTCACATCTTTATCTTCACGCAGTATGTAACTGCTCCTCTGAATTCAGCTGTGCAACCACACATCTTCTCAGTGCTACAATTTCTAAATTACAGCATTGGCTGCTAAAGGCAAAATAACTAACTCTAACTGCTTGGAAAGGCTGGACAAGCTGTATAGCTGCCATAGCTCTGCTCTATGTAACTCTTGCCAATGGAATACAGTCCAACCAAGAAGTTGATTTCCACTGCCCATCCCTTCAGGCCAGGAACTGAACATAAGTCATGAAAAGCTGCTTTGCTTTCTAGAAAATGAAAAGGATATAATTCAGTAACAGAATGGAAAACTTCCCAGAAATGTGAGAAAAAAATGTCTCCAGATTTGTTGATGCAAAGCATTGCTGCTAGCTCATGGACCACAAGAGGACCACAACATCACCTGCTATAGGCACTCACTCTCCTGCAAACAGCATTAACCTTCAGTTGTGGAGCTTGACTGGCTCTGCTGAAGCACTGCTCCTCCCTCCCTGAGGCCAGAAGGAAAGTCTTGCTCCCACAGGACTTTATTGTCTGCTTCTTAAAAATGCTGTAATCTTTGTAACTTTTACAAATGTTTTAACTCAGTAAAAACTATTTAAAGTAAGGATAAGAAGGGCAATTAGTCAAAGGACTGCAGCACACAACCTTTTTTCTTTCTGAGTTCCCGTGAAATAACTTTTGTTCCATTTGCAACCCACATGCTGACACAGCATCCCTCCCCTTTTCTGTTCCCAGATCCTGTTATGAGTTTATTCAATAAAAAGACAGATATTCATCTCTTTTCAAGTACAAGAACATGCTTTTGAATAACTCAATATGCGATACTGTAACAGTACTCCAAGCCAGCTCGTTTTAATCAGTCGTATCAACTCTCAGAGCAGAGCTGCCATATACATATCATCACCTTGCGCGTTTACCTTCAGGTACGTAAATACAAAGAGCTACATTTGGGCTGCCTGTTCTGCACAAAGGGAAAGAGGTGATCCCTGGGGACAAGGCTTCCTGACCCAGGTCCCCCTGAACCTCTGAAAATCACACCTCAGGTCTGCCACGCAGCCGCCCTCCTTGCAGCAGAAGACCTTTCAGATGGTGAATTTTAGCACGTACCCAGCCCAAACATTCCAGCAAGAGCAGTGATGTTACTTGAGGAAGGAAGGAAGGAGGAGGGGATTTTACTACAGAATGACACTCTATAAATATATAAACAAACAAACAGACGAATCAGAGAGGAATGTCCCTGGCTTCCTGCTCCATGCTGTAGGACCAGCTCCTGGAGACAGGAATTAGCAGGCTTCCCAGCTGTGTCCCAGGAAGAAAGGGGGAATTCAAGATGAGAAAACAGGAACAAGCCAGACTGACAGGAAAGTGTGCAGAGGTGGATAGGAAGGGGATGCTCAGATTCAGAGGAAAAAAGCAGTGATGACAGAACCAGCAGGACTAACTTCTAGGTAAAGGAGGACCAATGCCCTAGAGCAGAAAAGACTGGTCTCATGCAGTCCAGGGAAAATAAAGCACACAAGGACTGGTTTAGGCACTCGAGACATAAGTAGTTATGAGGCTGGCACATGAGTGAGTGTGAAATTAAATCGAATTGTCCAATGGGAGCAAGGAGATGAGGTGATACATGCAATGACTTCCCACCTGCCATGGACAGAGGGCTCAAGTCACACATGAAGAAGCTCCCCCAGGCAAGGGGTTACGCATCTTTGAAACGCTGGTGGTTCAGAAGGAAGGTAGTACTCAAAACAGTTTCTTTGGTAAGGGATGTTTTCTGCTAAGGGTAGGGGGTTGTTTGGTGCATGATCTCAAGAAACATGAATATCAGGTCTGTAAGAATGTAATAGAGCAGTCAGGGAAGATAATCACATTCACTAACCTTCGTATATGGTGATGATATGAGGGTGGCTGAGGGATGACATGATCTCAATCTCCCGTCTGATGTGAACCATATCCTGTTCATCCTTAATTTTGTCCTTACGAATGGATTTTATTGCAACCTATAAATTCAGGAAATCAAGCATTATTCTTGGAACTGAACAGATGCATAGAAAACATTAAGAAGAGTTCAACAAAATAAATACAGATGTTAGATGTTGGTAGAATGTGGAATGACCAAAGAAAAGCTTTAAAATACAAACCTCCATGCCCCAGCTCGTTCATTTTATAGCAATAAATACACTCTTACCACAGCAAGGGGTGACATGAAGTTTTAGGGTCTTCAGGAGTGAGGACTTCACTGACAGGGAACACAGCATCTTTTAGAAAGATCTCTGTGTTAGCCTAAGTATTTTCCATCTCAGGCAAATGGCAAAACTCTCAAAAGATTTTGGTGTGATGTATATATGCTTAGACATGATTGCAACTGACAATTTCAAACACCAGCTTTGGAGACCATCTCTCTGAAATAAGGCTGAGATCTCTGATGGAGCAGAGGTAGGAAATCCACAGGGCCTATTACAAATTCATATTTGTCCATGTTAATACAGGTTGCTCCATGATTCTCTAATGTAGGCACTTTGCTCAGGAATTATGACTTATTTAAAAACTGAGAAGAAACAGATCTTCAAAATCCACATCTAAACTCATCCTCATGTAAACCCAAGGCTTTCAGGTCCTACACAGCACTTATACAATCACTGTAAAACCATATCCTTCCTGCATCCTTCCTCAATCAGCAACCCTTTTTTCAAGCACATCGTGTGACTGGGTATCTTTCCAAAAGGCAGGGTGGGAACAGAGGAAGTGATAGCTGAACTTGCAAATTATAACAGCCCTTGTGAGTGTGTGTGTATGTGTGTTGCCTGTGAAAAAAAAGGGCTTATCTGAAGGACATGAAAAATCGCAGAGGTCAGCTCATGCCCTGCAAGAAATGCAGAAGCCAACAATGGAGAGAAGCTGGTGGGAGAGGGAAGGCGCAGACATTGTGCACACTGAATGGCAGCACGGCCTTTATTATACTCAATATTTACCCAGCTTTATTTTTGTAAGCCAGAGTTCAAGGAATAAATTACCAGCTACTTTAAAATCAACAATAAGTCTTTGAAAAACATCACTGACCTGCTGAGATGACCACCCTTTTATGGGTAAACAACACTTTTGTCATTCTATGTAGCCAGCTACTGCAGACCTCTCTCCTGGGAAAACATTTGTAAATCACTGATTTATATGATTGCCCTAGCTCCTTCAGAAAAAAATAATTTCACTGCCTACTTCAGTAATTGCAAGTGGCATGACTAGTTTTGTTTTCATTATATGATATAGCATCAAGGATATTGAAGAAAGAAGGGAAAAACTTACAATATTATAAAATTGAAATATACATAAACAGGAGCTAGTTTAAAGGATCAGGTTTCCTACACAGCCTTCAACTCTGAAAAGTGACATTGTTTGAAAAAGCATTAAGTATATGTCCCATCCCCACAAATTCTGAGAGATTTCAGTGCATGCTTAGAATTAAGCTCATGCTCAAGCGTTACCCCACCTTGGGACAGCAGAAGAAAAGCTAGAACCCAAGGGACAAACTGATCTGCATGTCAAAAACCATACTATTACTTTCTTGCTCTTGACTCAAATCATTTGGTATAGAGATTTTAAAAGCAACAACCTAACTATGATCTTATCCAAGTAGCACATATTTCCAGAAAAGGTAACACAACAGACTTTAAATGAATGAATAATCAAGACAATATCAAGCAATTCTAGAGATGAAGAAAGCAACTAACACTTAAGATGAGGCTGAATTTTCTCCCCTTCCCATGTTTGCACTGGATACTCTGCAAATGCAAATATACCCTTTATACAAGATGTGTGGGGGTGGCTCTTGAAGCATCATGTGGATTCCTGCCACAGATAAATATAGACATGTGTAAGAAAACATTTTTTATTAAATGACAGCCTTGTACTTGGCTCTAAAGGGGAATTTAAGAAGGCTTTAATTAACAAATATACAACGGTGAGCAAATCTTTCACCATTCATGCCTGGTAAACAGCACCCCAGGGGGCACACCAATCTCCTCCTAACTTGACTCTGTGCTTCACAGACAGGACTTTTGTTTGTCTACACCTAATTATTTCAAATGCCTCCTTGGAATAACTGCACAAGTGAAAACATATATTTTTAGATACAAAAATGCAAATGTGATTGAAAAGCACGGTGGCACTCTGTAAATACATGTTTGGATTAATCTTCAAATGCAAACAGATGTGTTGCCTGGGAACATATTTTTTAACAGGACCAGAGAGCTTACAGGCATGCAACTCATGCTGAAAAGTCGTTAAGGCACCTGAGAGCCTTCATTTAAAAAAGACTGTTCCTAGAAGTGTAACTGAATTTTGAAGATGGTACTTCACTTCTCCTGAAAACATCCCTTCCTAGTTGCAGGGGTAGAATACAGCAGCCCAGCCAATGTACTTGGGATTTTGTCAGTGACATTCAGGCTGCAAGATCTCATCCCAACATAAGGAAAGAACACATGCCAAAAGTATCTCCCAGCTTTTAATATTCAAGACTTTCTCTTCCCTCCCTCAGCTACTTCAGATCACAGTGACCGGCACTTAGAAACAGGCAAAGACATTCAGCAGGTGTGATCTATCTCAGCGCCAGCAGTGTCAATGGATCCTGCTAAGCATCCACCTGCCCACGCTCAGACCATACCCTGCAATCCTGACAAACAGCAAGAGTGCTGTGGGAGAGAGAATGTCCCTTAGCCAGGGCACAGCATGCTGCCAGTACGAACGCTCCATATCAGAGCAAGGCTTCAGATATCCACACGTACCAGTGAAATAATATCACTGCCTATTTGTACAGCACAGGAGCATGCTCAAAGCAGAGTGCAGCCATTTATTAATTAAACCGGGGGAGGCAAATGGTGAAATAGCACTATTCATCTGCTTTTAGGAGATGAGGAAATCAAAAAGGAAAGCCGAGGTGACTCGTAAAGGAAACAAAGACAGTAGCATCTCAAAAATTGCTGCCCGCTTCTCCCTCCCAAGCTGTGCAACATACCACAGGAGTACTTTGCTCAACAAGCAATCTGATTATTGAAGGATGATTTCTCAAACCATTCCCCTGTGTTCCATTGCTATTTTCCCTTTCAAAAAGAGACTCAGGGAAGTGAAAGGTTCAAAGGTATCTTAATAAATACTTTTTACCCCACGCCATCTCCCTGGTGGCCAGCACAATTCCCAGGTGGACAGGCTCCACATCGCAAAGGCTATCAGGAGCGCACAGACTTGCTGGGGATGCGGTCTGAAAGGCCAAACAGTGAGCAATCACTGTCAGTAGACCGTCACTGTCAGAGGCGGCATCCCAAAGGAGGATTAGTGGAGCAGCAGGACAGCATTCGCTCCAACTCTTCCCCTCTAAAAAAGGGATTTCTGCCAGCCTTTCACCTGCATCAATCTTCTCAGACCATGACAGGAAGGGTACTTGGGCTTAAATCTACTGATACCCAAACCACAACACAAACAAGAAAGCGGGCCAGGTCTTTGGGGGTTTTTCCGTATTTCATGGAAATGTTATGATTTGTAAACTTATCTTAGGTATTTATTTTGTATTTAATTGTTTTCACCTCTCCAAGCAAAGATCCTTAGCTCTGTGTTCTGGTTCCAGGCTGTAAAACAAGTCTCTCTTCCAGGTATCCTATCTACAACAGAATTTCTTTAATGAAATCTGTTTTACTCAGAAATATAGTCCAGAAAACACATTTTCAAAGTGTGCTTATGCTTTTAACATCAGACAGAGCTGGCTCCGTTTCTCAAAACCCCACTTATAGGACTGCTGCCAGATACAGTACATGATGAACATGAACAACTTAAACCTAGTAAGAAATAATCTTAATTGAGAAAAACCCTTATGAAAGAACTTGTTTGTTCATTCTTTAGGTCTTTTTCTTACTTGCTTGCCTGCTTACTTTCCTTGCTTTCTCTGAAAGCAACAGCTCCACTGTGTGCAGCATCAAAATTTATTAAGGGTCACAGCCTATGAATCAAGAGTAGGGCAAACCCAACATGCTTTTTTACATCAGCTACATTAACTACTCCAAATACTCCAGCACAAGATCTACAGAGAATGTGCTGTTAGTCCCTTCGGTACTCTCAAAACACTGTACTTATACCTCTACTACACTCTCTCAATATATTTTACTGGTTTTAAGACTTAGATAATTTAATTATAGTATTTTTAGTAACTTTACTAGTAGAGGAATTTCTATTTTTCCTAGCTTCTTGTTCTAATGAGAATTTCAGGTAACTCCAAGACCTTGCACTCAGACAGAGTAACATATCATATTCTTAATAATGAAATCCAAAGCTTCTCACCCCAACAAACCAGGTTCAAGTTCACCCAAAGCCCCTGTAGACACAGTATCCAATCTGGCAAAACACTTTAGCACATGTCTCACTTCACACATGCGAGCAGACCATTGACTTTTGTGGGCTAGCACCACATGCAAAGTTAAACATATGCATAACCACCAAGGTCACAGCTCAAAACCAGGCCATGTGATGGTCCCTCTGGGGAGCAATCCTGGCTGTATGCACCAGTAACATCCTCGGTATCTCTCCTGCAGCTCTGATGGTCCCACACATGGGGTTTGAGAGTGAGAAAGGAGCACCAGAGATGCCAGTTCTGGTACCAGCCTCTGCTCAGAAGCAGGTACACAGAATACCTTCTACAAAATAGTATGGCACAGGGGAGAGAAAGCAAGGGGTTGTAAATCTCTAATATGACCAGGCATTTCCACACAGCTCTGCATGAGCACAGCCTCTGCTCCACCGTTGCTTTGCCTTCCAGAAGCAGATAGGAAAGAGGGAGCATTTCTTTTGGATTCCCACCCCTCTGTGAGTCAGCTTGCAGAGTTTGCTGAGCAGGAAGCACAGAGAAATAAGCTGCTCTCTTCAAGCCTGCAATAAATTACCTGTCTCCGTTTGCTGGAAAGAGGATTTATACTCACTCTCTGAACTGGTGTAAGGAGATTATTAGTATTTTCCAACACATTTAATGCTTCTTTGCTTTTTTTGGTACAAGTAATGTTAGTTGAACTATAAATACTTCAAAAAGATGACAGTTGCAAAGGTTTCTGTACATTCAGTCCTATCTGTAAGAGAAATCTCTTCTTTATGAGATTCTCGGGTGCTGGGTTGAACAAAATGGGTGGAATTTTCTTTTTACAGAGGCAGATCAAGGCCATCACACACAGAAAAATATCTGAAAGTTTAAACATCTGGAAAAGGGCATGTCAGACAATAGGTGCCTATTTCCATATCAAATCCATGTTTGCTGAGTCACTGCTGGCACCATCATTTATGGGATGAGCAACAAAGCTATATGTTCATCAAAGTGTAAGGGTGTAAGGTTGTTTCTCTCAATTTCAGGAAGTTAGTTCATGCATGTGTTTTAATCTAATGAATCTACGTTTGCCTCATTTCCAGCTGAGACATGTGAAACACAAACAAAGGCAGAACTAACCACAGTGCCAAAAGGCACAGATTTTTAAGTCAGCTAGTGTTGTAAGCAAGTCTGACCACCTGAACAACAAACCACTGAACCTTCCCCAGCAAATTCTGCGTACCGTACATTCAGTCCCATTGAAAACAATCTTCCACTCTTTATTATCTATCAAGGCTATTTTTAGGACTGTGGTGAGATATGGACAAACTACTTTTTTTTTTTTTTTCCACTGTGGGCGCTGTGACTTTTAAGCTGGGTTCCAGCACTTGTACATACCACTCATGCTCAAACAAATTCCAATAGGCTCTTGCAATAATACTATTGTGGACAGTCAGGAAAATGACATCAGTACAGAGAGTGCAGTGCTCCAAGGAAGGGAAATCAGCTTGCTGCCACCAAGAGATATGTCAGAAACGTAACTTAAAGAAAATTATTAAAAATGTTTTGCTTTGGGTGAAGAGGGAGGAGAAGGTTAAATACACACAAACCTCTCCTTTCTGAAAACTGTGAACTGAGGCCATCCCCACCCAGCAATGGGAAGTGGGTGAGCCCAGCTGGTTTCACAACTCTGCTTCCTTTCTTTGAGAGCTGGAGGTGGGAAGTGCAAGGTACCAAGTGCCAACAGGGCAGGGAGGTAAAGAATAGGTTGATCAACCATGGGGGAAGAGAAGGGGAGAGCAGAGGATGTTTGGGGGTGGGGAAAGAAAAGGCACATTGTTCTTTCTCCAGCTCCATGGAGCTAAGCAAGAAAGAATAAAGTCTGGCACCATATTATGCTTTTTTTCCAGGGGAGTCTTTGCCTATGGCTCCTGGCCCAGACATCACCAACATAAGAGGAAGAGAAACAAAACTATCAAATTGGGTGGTCCCTGAGGTTGCTGCAATCAAATGATAAGGAGGGGGATGCTGATAATGCTCTTGCATTGAAATGGCACTTCCACAGATGGCACAAAGGATAGAAAGGAAAGGCAGGGGATGGGCTGAATAATTGTCTATCTGCCCTCTGGACCTTCCAGGTGGGAAGAAGGGGCCATGAACAGATATCCCTAGACAGAAGTCAAGCATCCAAAGTGTTCTGCAAGGGTATTGTCATGCCAACTTCTCCTTCTAAGCCTCTTCCCAGATGAGTGTATCTTTGCTGTTTCCATTTGCTAGGTGAAAAAAAAGCTATCCTGAGACTTTAATCCCAGGCTAAAAGCAGTAATAAAAAGCATAATGCAGGACATGTAATTCTAAGAACAAGCTTCTGTACAGTCACAGAAAACATTTCAATCACTCACTGAAAAATTGGACAAAAGGCCACTGTGAGATTAAGCAAAATTAGTGCCTGGCATTGTGCATTTTGCTAACACATCTCCGAGAGCTCTCTCTCTTCCAGAGAAAGAGTAAGGTTGACACAATGCCATTGTTTCCGAGATTGTTACTTTTCAAATCCTAAAAGCCAGATCATCTCCATGGTGATACTGCTGGAAGGCAAGCATGCAACAAAATTCTTATTAATTATTTATCAACAGCTCAGCTCTATTGTTTGATATGTTGTCAAACTATGCAGTAATCAGGGGAGTTGCTCAAAGCGGTAACCAGTGCCATCTGCACCCAGTGAGACTCTGCTGATTCAAATATCGGGGCTTGTGCTCATTACTCTGTTCCACTCCACATTTGTTCATATTATGGAAGTTACCAAAGACAAAACACTGTTGTTGTTGTTGTGGTTGTTGTTGTGAGTCAGCAGCTGCACACAAAGGGTGAGGATGCACGTGCCACGATGCACCTTTCAAGTTAATTTGCTTTTAAGAGGCAAGGGTATTTTTTACAGCTGCAAACATCTGTGTCTGTCTGCTTCATTCTCTTCTTCCCAATGTATTACATAAAAGACATAATATTTCTAAGCATCAAAACTGATTTACTAGCACTTTATCACTCACTACCTGGAAAGAAACTCACTTTTACACCAAGGCACTAAAAGTCCCAAGCCCATGTTACATATGTTACATAAAAATTCTCTTTGCATAAGCTGAGACACAATGTGCCAGTGCTTCTTGGAGAACCAGGGTTCAGTTTTCCTTTTCTGGTTCTGCTGGACATAGTCACTGTTTAATCATAAATGATGATGCATCAAGTGAAGAATAATTAATTAATCACAAACACTAGGCAAGGGGGTTATATCTTCTTTCTAGCTGCCCCTTTACTGACTGTGAAATCAAGTTTTAGTGAGCAGTAGAAGGCATCAGATGAACACATTAATGCTGCAGATAGACGAAGTGGGTGCCAGAAGGAACACGTACAACACCCTTCCTCAATTTCTCTCTTCACCCTCATACAGTGCCTGTTAACAGGATTTGTGAGCACATTTCCTGAGTAACTACTGCCTTATTGGAAAATTTACAGCCCTTTGTTATTTGGTACCTGCTATCCTCAGCTGTGTATATGAAGCCTAGCATACACCATGCGTCCTCTGACAAATTAACCTGGCAGACCTTTCTTCATTTAATGCTGAGAATCCTGGCCTCAAGTCACCCCTACTAGCAGACAGATCTTATAGCTCTGTATTAGTCATTTCAGGATTGACTTACCACTAGGAATAATAATAACAATAATTTTAAAAAAGCATTCATCTGGTTTAAAATAGATCCAATTTCCAAGACCATTTAAAAACACAATCTAGCAATCTGGTTACTGATTTTTCATAGTGAAGCAGTGAATCTTGGAAAGAGGGAAAAGCATGGAGGGTTGCAGAAATCAGGAATGGACAGTCCACTGACATACGTCAGAAATCCACCAAAAAATCTTCCCCATTCACAAAATAAAAGTTTTTCATACAGCATTACTGAAGTCCCAAGTCATAGGGCTGTTCAATTTTAGAAAAGAGATCCTACAAGTAATCACCATCCCTAGCAATAATGGATTCCTGCCTCAAGTTGCCCCATCTTATCGCTCCCACAAGCACACTACCACAAATCTGCATCCACTTCAATCTTCCCTGATCCCCAGTGAAACAAGTTTGCCCTGGTATAAACAGAGGTTGCAAAGGATTTATTGTAAAGCAGGAATCTGACCAGATGAGGTTATTAAAGACATCTTCCAGGACTGGAGCCCAAGGCTGGCATCCTGGGAGAGTCCATGTCACATGCAGACTTCTCTTTCCTAGAGAAAAGAGCGGGACTGCTTACATTTTTCCTAGTTCACTTCAAAATCTAACTCCATATTTTTCTGAATATCCAATACTTTAAAATAATTCAGCCTGCAAAAAACCACATATACAATTGAGTTCTGGAGGACTAAAGAAAAGAGGAAAAAAATGGCCAGGTTGAAGCTTTAGGGCTGTCATGCATAGATTGATGGAAGACCCTCTTTTCCAAAGTATATTAACTCACATATATCCTATCCAACTACCTTGAAGTTTTCAAGGGAAGTTCATGTTTTGGCACATAAGAAATTGTATCTGGAAAGAAACTGGGGTAGGAGATTTCCCCAAGGCAATGGAGGTTCATAACTGTAATTAAAAGAAAAGAAAAAAATTTTTAAAAACCTGCTTTACAACCTCAACTATGGACCGTACCTCCTTAATAGATGTTAACCAGCACTGAATGCCACATTCACTGAAAAGATGAAAACTGCATTTACAGTTAACTTCTGGTGTAGTTGCCAAGCAGATGTTTATTTTTGGCTTCCACATTTACTAAAGCCAAATGCTACACTGAATTGCGATTTCACAAAGTCTAACTGCTTTTCTTCTAGGTTACAATTTTATTGGAACCAAAAAGGAAAAATAAAGGAGGAGGGAGAAAGGCAGGAAGAAAAAGCTGACTTAACTTTTAAGTAGGAAAAAAACTGGTAGCATCCATTTCGATCATGTCTGTTTAAATAGTTTAAATAAGGCTAGAATGGTGCAATCATTATTGATCAGCTTCCAAACACAGTGCAGTTCCATCCAGCACATATGCAAAAGAGGAAAAGTCACTGGAAGCAAATCCTGTGTCAGTCAGACTTTTTAACTTCTGCAAGTCTGTGTGCAGACTGTTTAGCACTAATCAAATTACTGGCAAGTCAGGTTAAAGAGGAGTGAAGGAATTCACAAGCCTCAAGTTTACTGTTCTCAGTGTTACATGGGTATTACAGATTCCCCTTCCAAAAACTGGAAGATAGATTTCACGTTAATTTTGAGACTTGATCTCAGAGCTACCACAGCTGCTGATGTAATGCAAAATGCTAACCTGGGGCAGCAGAGAAGTGCTTTAATTCAATGTTGTTTTTCCATTGTGAATAAGCAGTGAACCACACTGAAGTAATCCTCCAAAGCCAGCGTGCACACTGTTCAAGACACTGATTTGAGGATGAAATGCAAAACAAAGATCCTGACTACTTTGTTACAGAAAGCCCTTTCTGACTTTCCTAAGAAGAGAGCTATAAAATCCTGATGCCTGGATCTAGTTCCAGTTTGAAACGGACAGTTTCCTGTAATTCCTACCAATAATTTACATTGGAAATGGAGTTATTCACACCCTCTAAGGAACTGCTGCAAATTATTGCAATGTGCTGCTAAATAATTGCTAAATAATGGTAACCTTAGCAGTTACCAGAGTCTCTAAAGTGACTTGGCACATGTTTAGGTGAAAGGTGCTATATTAGTGCAAGGCTGTAATTCACATTAAACAAGGAAGGGGGTGGACACTGTTCGAACTCTTTCTTAGAACTAGTTTTTTCCAAGAAGCCACCTGACAGATCATTTTTATTCATTGGTATGTTCTACTTGAGGAAGGTATGGCTAAATAAATATAACTCATCTTATTGTCACTTTTCCACTAAAGTTTCTGTGAGCTCAGAGAAGCCTCAGAATGGCTGAGAGCTTTGCATATCTTTACAATGCCTCTTCTGCCACAAATGCGAAGTAACCTGGTATTGAGTGGATCTTTTAATTTTCCTTTCCTGGTTCTGCATTCCTTCGGGGGAAAAAAAATAAAATGACATGCTATTTCACCATAAGAATTGGAACAGTACAATGAAAACTTGGGAAGAGTTTTTCTTCTGACAAAGAAGTGTCTGTACCTTCAGGCACTGCAATGCTCGTTAAAACTCAATACCGTACTGCTTGCCCACCTCAAACTCGTAATACACCCAGTTGAATTTTGAAGTCTGGAGAGCTAAAGTTTAGTTTATAGCATTTAGTCTTTTGAATTAACATTAATGAGCAGAGATTCATTGTGCAAGGATGGTGGGACACAGAGATTATATCATGGAAGGCATATAGATGTGTGTACACAGCACAGTTGGAAGGGTTAATGACACAGAAGTATCAGAAGCACCTACATATAGTATAGTTTTCTAAATTGATCCAAAGTGGATCAAAATATAAATGTCACTTCCTGGTGGGAATCTAGTGAACCATAAACCCACATCCTATCTGGAAAATTACTCTCGGAAAGCAAAAAGATTGGCAATCATGTATCAAAGCCTCACTCAGGTTATTTGGCTCCAAGACTTGCAGAACACTTTGCAATATTAAATTTGTTTTTGTAAAAGCACTGCTTCAGTACTGCATTGTTCTGCCTATTCAATGGTCCCTTTTTGGAAGGGACTATCCTAGAATTTATGACAATGCGGTGGAATTGCTGAGGGAGGAAAGGAGTTTGCTAACATTTCTTCCCCATCCGTCTCTGATTTCTGAGGAATATTTATTCCCCTGAAGGTAGAGGAACCTCCTGTTGCTCCCTTCTGTTTACTGAAAGTAAATTACCAAGGCCACCCTAATGGCTCAGTGGAGAGAGTAATATAGGAACAGAAACACTCTTGCTCCCCACGGTCAGTTAGGCTTGGAATAGACGTGAGAGGGTGAAGAATGAATTACACTTTCCTACAATTAAGCGGCTGGCGATCAAGCAATTTTGCAGCTTTAAACACATAATTCTAGCTTTCCCTACTAGAACAGGAATTTGCAACTGCAGGCACTTGTTATAAGTAGTTATGGGGAAGGTTAAGTTTGGAGAGGAGAAAGAGCAAAGATGGAAAGCTTCTGGCAAAGAACTCCTCCACACTCTAGGATCTCCAGGACTGTTGCCCCTTTCTCTGGTATACACCAGCACTGTTTTTTGTCATGTATTTTGGCTGGGGCAGTTGAACAAGGGAGATTTAGCACTCTGATTTTTGGGATCCCGTTGCCAAAAGCTAAGACGTTAGGTAGTGCAACAGCAGCCACGCAGACTTCCCACTTCACCCTGCCAGCGACCTTCGCACAGACTTGGACATACCACTTCCATCAGAGCGAGGAGCAATTCCCTCTCACACTGCTCTGTCCAGAAATTCTTCTCAGCAAATACCACAAATCATGTCAGATCGAGCAGGACTATTAAAGCAGTGCTGCACAATGTGAATTGCTGTCCACAAGGAACTGGAGCAAGAGACGGCCTAACCCACTTTGTTTAACTTTTTACTTAATCCTGAAAGGGGAAGCTGCATTAATACTCTGGAAATTATAACTTTAATCTCCTTTGAACCATGCATCCCTCAGTTAACCTGCAGAAATAATTTCACAACCAACTCCCAAATAAGAAACTTTTCTACATTTCCTGACAATGTATTACCTCTGGTGCTGTGAAGTAAAAGCGGGCTTATTAATTTAACCGGGTTAAAGTTCTTCCAGTAGCCCAAAAAAACTCTGATTGCAGGCTAATTGCATGCATTCCATCAGATTTGCATTTTCACATTCCTCAAAGCAACAACAAGCAACACCACTGTAACATTGATAACTTCCAACCCAGTCCCACAAATCGTTTGCACATATTGCATTCATCACTCACTTGCACTGCGTTGTCCACGGCAGGAATCAATAGCGCTTCACTGAAAACAGAGTAAGCTTCCTTTCCCCCTAAGAGCTACGATTTTCTCAAGTTTGCTTTAATGTGCTTGGCGCAGCTCAGAGGTGCCAACATTCACTGGGTTGTTTAAACATCATTTAGAGTTTTGCTGGGCAGATAAGAAGAATGACTTGGGTGTACAGTAAAGCAAAGATATAGCAGTTCGTGCCAAACATTCAGTTTATAGCAATACTTCATAGGAATTATTCTCCATAACAACTGAACTGTCATATCCTACAACTACACCCCAGGCAACCTCCCAGCTGAGCTCACTACGGTTGCTGTCTGATGTGCTCTACTTACAAACACCCAGAACTACCCAGATGTTCTCTATGTAAAACCTGTGGTATAAAACACACAGTGTTTCTTTCCAAAAAGCCATTACATTTGTTTAATGGACTCACAGCTCAACTAAAATATCCCGGAGCAGACATTTGACTGCAACTCTACTCTACAAGCCCCATCTGCATAAAGAAAAAAAGAAAGAAAATGTAAATGAGAATGCTTTACGTTATCTATGCTGTCCTTACGATCAGCCAGTTCATAAAATACAAGCTCTGCTCTACAGACAATAACACAAATGACTTTCAAGTGTATTGTTTAGTCCTTGCCTGTGTTAAACAAATATTTCAATTGACACAAAGGGCCAAACTCTACTCCTCACTTTACAACAGTGTTAATGTTACTGAGAGCAACATTTTACCCATGGACATCATAGGGGATGCAATTTTTTGTTTTATACTTGGAGTAAGTGAGTAATGGCATCCAGCAATGATAACCAGTTACATTCACGGCTGCAGAGATTTCCTTTCATTTGAAAAATGCTGGAAGGAGGTTAAAGTACAGCATGAAATCCTTCTCCCCAATGAATTCCTTGCAAGCAATGTGCAACCCACAATAAGGCACTTAACGGGTCCCATTACATCACATCATCATGAAACTCCAGACAGGATGAACTGGGAGAATACATTTGGTCCATCAAAACAGACAGGTGAATAGAAAACTCTCAAGGTGTATAGAGAAGAAAACCCTGTTGTTGAAAAGATGGCTAGTCCCTGGCCTGGATATAAATGCACGGCACAGTCTAGCTGAAGACCCTTGTTTCTCCCAGACAGTGAGGACACAACAGCAAACAAGTGGTAGCAATGGGTGATCAACAGTGGTACGCAGTGGTGACCAGGATCCAAGACACAACAGCTTTGGTAAAACTGGCACCATCCCTTCAAAATACGACTATAGCCATGAAAGAGGATCTTCACTTTATGAGCGCCCTTTCTGAGGTGGTTACACCCATACAAGGAACAGCTCAGCTCTGCGCACCACTGGAGCAGTGGTTGACCTCAGGCTCTCCCCATAGCTCCACCACAGACTTTCAAAATGAACCGCTGGGAAACAATTCACTCCAAGTACAGCTGAAGCGCAGCTGGGACAACAGGCTTCTACCAGAGTTGGAGATTAAACCTACAGACAATTCTTGTTATTTCACCTCATTTCAGCACCCAAAAGAGAACAAAAGTACAAGGAAAAGAGCGTGAAGGACGATATGCCTCATGGCCTCATTAAAAACGTGTCTTCCCAAGAAGGCAAGGTGGATGCCTCTCAGTTATATCCCTACACCTGTCAGCTAAGCCAGTATTGCCTCCAGCAGGTAATTTTACAGGTGTTTTCACCCTGCAGTGGAGCACAGCTATCTCATGCACCAGGCTGTGTGGCATTAGAACATGCACCAGCTGGGGAGGCTGGGCTCTTCCCTCTTCTCCCAAAGGTTTTTTTTCCTCCCATGCCAAAACTACAACACAGCCTTGCTGAAAGTGCTGCCGAGTACCACACTACGCCAGGCATCCCCAGGCATCCCTGGCCACCTGAGGACCTGGTTCGCCTACACTTCTCCTTCCCCAGCCAAACTCTACTGGGGAAGCTATGAGATTTGATTTGTGCAGACCATGATGGAAAAAATACGCAAATAAATGACACCTCCAAACACTTGCCTCAGGAACTGTGTTTTTAACAAATGCTTCATCATCTTCACCTGTAAAACCTGTGTGCAAAAGAGTTAATCTTTTTGCATCAACAACAAAATACCATTTAACAAAAAAGGACATTTATTTAGTTACTACGTGGTTTGAACAGGTATTTTTATGCAATCCTCATTGTTACCTTTTGTGATCAAAAAAACCCATTCAAACTCAGTTTTAAAATAACACTTGTACCTCAAATAAAGGAAGGTATCATTCATCATCATGGGTTTCATGGAGATTAGAAATTGTAGCAAAGATTAAATACTTTTTTTGCATTAGAAACATGATACGGAGGCTTTGAGTTCTCCATCAACAGCAGGACTCAACTCTTTCCGATCTACCCATGAATGGCTAAATTTAGTCTCTGAGCTTGGCACGGGATCTTTTCACAGGAACAATGATTTTTTTTTTCTCATTTCTAAGTCTAATATTCCTTAACCAGTGTCTCGATTCCAAGGCATTAGTGCTCAAGCCCAAATATGCTGACTCAGCTCCACAGCACAGCAAGACATTGGGATTACTGCAAGTCCCTGAAGCCACCAGACCTCAGAACAAAGACACTTGACACATACCAGCCACGAGGCCAGGGTAGCCAAGGGGCCCTGGCATTACCACAGGCTGACACAGGCAAAGCAAGAGGGACGAAGAAGTCTGTCAAGCAGTCATGCTTCATCATGGAAGCAGCCAGCCCCATACAAGGCACAGGAGACCCTCCTCTTCACCAGGGGACGCAAAAGCAAAGGGCCTTGGGCACCATGCTGGAAGCATCACTGAGGTGAGGTGGAAAACGCTGGCAGGTAGATGGGAAATCTAGCAGCCCCCCAGAAATTAATAGCTACATTGGTCACACATTAACTACAGCAACCTCAGCTGTCTTCTTAATACTTATGGGTTACAAGATATGCATTTAATTTGTATTCACCTACAACTGGTTGGGATGGTTTCAAACACACAAACAACACCAATCTCCTTCTCCCATAGCTGTTGTGTGAGTGGTTTTTTTTAAATGAAGGGAACCATCCATTAAAGCATTCTATTAACTCCCTTCATACAGAACAGAACCTGAAGAAGGTCACATTTGAGCAAGACCCAGGACTTGCATCCCATTGTGGGCCAGTGGCAGCTGGTGTCTCATAAACCACCAGAGTAAGAATCAAGTCCCATCTGTCTTTGGAAAGTTAAGGATTGCTAAGCATTTTTACCATGCAACAGTTTTATCAAACCGAACCGAAGGTTGGTCTATGGCCTTTAGCTCAAAACAAAAAATACTAAGTTCAAACAAGAGTACTAAAACAGTACAAGAGCATGGGATCACTACAATCCCACACCCTCCATCCTCACCCACTTGGCAACATGCAGCAAAGGTTATGGGAGGCCCTCCACATCTATTGAACATCTGGCATTTTTGGTGTGGGTCCAGATTGTTTGATGGGTACGGCCAGACACCATACGCTCACGAAGTATCTCACCCAGCCTTCTAGTGTTCAAAGGTCTAGGATCTCCTAATTTATACAATGTACCATGTTGCCTGTGAAGACACGGTGATAAATACGTTCTGTTTAAAAGCAGATACTTCTCAAATTATAACTTGCAGATGCTCAAAGTCTTTCATGTGGGCAAGACAAATGAAAGCCATAGAGACTGATTTTGTAGCCAAGGAGTACAGGAAGCAACAGCAGGAGAACACTATTGAAAGCCTGGATGCACTTATGGCTTTAATGAATCGGTCATCAAATATAACAACACACATATGCAGTTTTTACCTTGCTTTGTAGTTCACTCCCCACCCCCACCAGCTATTCCTCATATATCTAGCAAAGTGGAAATTATTTTGAGTTTAGTTTATTAAATGGACACACATGGTACCCACATCTGCTGGAAGATATTTGAGGGAAATGCTGACAAGTATCATTTGCATATTTAGTCAGAGACCTTTTCATCTGTGACATTTCCTTTGACATACCAACTATGCCAAATACATTAGCCCATCAGGGCCAATGACAAGAGCTTTTTCTATTAAATGTCAGGTGCGCCTCTGTGCAAGTTAGGGACAAATCCTGACTTACACAGCAGGAAAGCAAGAGACAAGATGAATACTCTCCATAGGTCAGAGATTCACACACCAGCATGCCCACCAGAGGTGGCATGTAAACCATCAGAACTGTATATTAGAGCTCGGCACTGGCAGCCACCTCCAACCTTGCTCAGGTTAGGAGCTGCTGAGGTTCTGGACGCTTTGTGCAGAGAAGGCAGCTGCCACGGCTACTTCTTGCTATCCATGCTGTGAGCTCTTATCCCACCCTAAGCCCAGAGGCAAACCTGTGCTTCTGGCTTTGGAGTCCTGGGCTGCTGCAGAAAAACATAAGTCTTGGTCCCACTTTACACAGGACGAGCATATGTAATGACAATGAGAAGAGAGTCCTGCTGAGACGAGCATGGTGATACAATAAAAGGCATCAGCATCCTGGTTCTCATCCACAGAGAGTACATAAGCATCATATGGGAGGTGGAGACCTAAGCCAGGGAGATGTCCACATTAAAACAAAGGTAAGCAGCCAGTTTCCGAATCCCTGGTATGTGGACTTCGGAAACACATCCCACATGCTCTGCATTGGATTACCATGGCTGTATGCATGTTGACCTGCCGGTGTTCAAGACTTATATACCCAGAACTGGTTTTCAACCCACATGTGGCATTCTTCCTTGGTGCTCTCATAACCACCACATGCCTTCTTCCAATTCCCCACTCTAGCAAAGACTCTTGGTTATTTATTTACCAGACAAAACACAGACTAACTACAATTACTGCTCTGTAAAAAAAAAAAATCATTGGTCGCAAGAACTGCACATTCCACACAGTTTTATTCAACATGTATGACCCCAAACTACAATATACACAATAATTGTCTCCACATGGCAAATCCACATTGCAATTCCTAAAAAATAATAATAATTTTTAGAACACATGCCACCAAAGAACGCAGTATATTTCAGCCATAGCTTATGAAAGACTTTGTACAAGCAATTTCCATTCTGTTATGTTCTCAAGCATATGGTGCTGTGAAACCATTTGTAATAACACTTAGGCATTTTACAGTGTTTTTAGCCGAAGGCTGCATTATAAACATTGGCTCAAATTCTGTTGTGAATTTCACATTTACAGGGATCACATGAGGCATGTATCAGGCCAAAATGTGCCCCGTTAATTAGTTTAACTTCCCTGTATTAAGTAGTGTCCCTTCAGAAGGGGATACACTGAGACACAGGGATGTTAATTGACCTGCCCCAAATCGTTCAATCCAATGTAAAAAAACTTAAAATAATAAAAAAAGGAAGCAACAGTCTCTTGTAAAACTCTAATTTCTTCACAAAGTCCAAAATCTTTGAAGGAGTATCATTGGATGCCCACTCAAAGCTCAGAAAGAACATGTTGTTCTTTAATTTAGTAAAAGATTTGATGAGCTAATATATTCAGATGTCCGTTTACTGGCTAGTCATTAATTCAGACTTTCATACCACTGAACCACCCATGAACAAATCTACTTCTTCAACAAGAATTCTCAATGCAGAAAACAAGTGTTTTGTACCAATACCTTTCCCCTAATGACCTGCACGCTGTAATCGGTTATTTCTGCCTGCAGCCCTTGATGTTGAAGACTTCTTCGGCATTTCATTTACAAGTGTTTATGTGAAGACTGCATTAACTTTATACAACCAGGTGGTAACTCCTATTGCAACAGGCCTACAATATTCCCTGGAAATTACATTAGATTAAATCCAATGTTTCTTTCTTTGTCCTTTTGTTTTTTCATTTTTTTTAAAACACAATCTCAGTATTTAACTAATAATTAAGGGTGGAACAAATTACAAATTAACTGCAAAACCATTTTAAAGCCCATATACTCTTTCAACTTCTATTCACTTCACATCTAGAATTTCCATGCTTTGGTACAATTTCTACCGAAGATGACCTGAGTCTCAGTAACATGTCTTCAGCACCATGAGAACGCTGTCCAGATTCAGTCACATTAAAAGTGCCTAAAAGAACTCAGTTTGCACATTAATAAAAAAATAAAAGAAAATTTGGGTTTTGGGAATACATTCCACAATAATTCCTTTTCAGGTGAGGAACCTCTAGCCCCTCTCAAGTGTTGCACAGCAGGAGAGGTGTACGCAGCACCCGCTGCAGGCTGCACGGATTCTGCTGGCAGCTGCCAGCTCGGAAGCAGGGAGCAAGACAGCACTCTTTGCATGGGTCACAGGGCTGGCACGCAGAACAAAGCAAGAGGCAGCAGCACAAGTGGTGTACGAAAGGATCAGGAATGGAGACACACGGGGACAAAGGCCCACGGTAAAGAGAGAGCCCAGGAGGCAAGAGAGACTGAGCTCTGCAGGAGGAGGCTGTCATCTGTAGGACCATCACGTTGTACACTCTACGTGTCTGGAAAAATCAGCTATTAGATTATGCACTCAAAACTAGCTGATACTTCTGATGATTTTGGCTTTAATTGGCAAGTGTCTCCTTCTCATGTATAAAATGGGGTAGTGATACAAGCCGTTGTTACTGTTATTCAAGTGTATTATCATAGCTGTGGAAGTCACATTTATGACTCAGGATCCTGCTGTGCAAAGTACTGTACAAGCACTTCACATCACAGCAGTGCTGTGTAGATACTTCCACCGGTGTCTGATAAAGGAAGATATCTTAATAAGAACAACAGAGAATCTCAAAAAAAAAAAAAAAAAAAAGAAACAGACAATTCTGCATCAGGTTTGGACATCATCCTGCAGAAGATGCATACCGGGTGGTTATGATAAAAATCAATATAAACTTGTGAGCTGGGTGCCAACTGAAGCAGAAGTTCTCAGGAAAAATGGAAATATATATGGAAGTGTTATTAAATATGATAACTCAGGTACATAAGAGGGAAGAGAGGTACATCAACAGGCCAGCAGGGCCTTAATTACTGACATGACAGATCTGGCATTGGTATTTTTGTTTTGCTTTTGTCATGATATGGAGAAACACAATCAACAAAGCAAAAGTCCTCCTTTCATGTGATCTGTTGCTGCTTCAAGGTTTCAAAAACCCTGTGCGACTTTCCATAAGCATAATGAAGCAGAGCTATTACAAAGCAAAGATTTCCACTGGAGTTGCAACTAAAAGTACTTTGGTTGCTCTAAAGTTTGGAGGTTTTTTTACAATATTTTATTTTGGAAATGAATTTCTTTTGGCAACATCCTTCTACCTGCACTTCTATGCAAGAGAGATAAAGAACACACACCACCACACATAACACACATAAATAAATATGGACCGCACGCCTGTTTCCATGTTAGGTTGCAGCTTGTCATCAATTCCCAAAATAATTAACTTGTTGGAGGAACAGCTGGAGGAGAGTAGTGCTTCCTCCACCTGCTGGTGAGGAGGAAGAAAAGATGTCCTGGCTCTCAGGCAGAGAGAGGGAGGTGAAGGCAGAGGGGAGGCTGCAGCAGCTACTCCCCATAACGTCCCCAGTACAGCCAAAAGCAAGAAAGGGAAAAAAATTCCTGGCTTTTGCAAACGGCAAAAATCTCTCCTAAGGCCAGCTGGTAGCCCAAAGGAAGCACAGATAATACAGCGTGCTTAATGACAGGTTATAACAACCCACCGGCAACGTTAGCAAGCTCCAGGCCCAGTGGTGGCAGGGAGAGCAAATGACTCCGGGTAGAGCATCCACAGGGAGCCATGAACTGGCCAGGGCATCAAACCCCTGTGTTACACTCTGCTGGGAGTGCTCAGCAGCCTAATAGGGTTTACCTGGCGTTTTCCATGTTTGAGAGAGCTACGTGCTTCTTCACTAACATTATTTATTTAATTTTAAGGCATTTTTGTATCCAGGCATTGCTTTCAGTATAATGCCAGGAAAAGACAAATAACAAGACTGAAAATGCTGATCTGTAATTTAAAGTTGCATTATAAGGAGTATTTACTCCAGTGGAATCATTTACTTAAAGAAAAACCAAGCAGCATCTACCATCTTCATGCACCCTGCATACGATCAGCCAGAGGTGGTTAATACACAGCTTATCTAAGGTTGACATAAGTGTAACTGTGGATTTCTTGGCTAACAAACACTGAATACATAACACGGAACAAAATCTCAGCTCTTTGGTTTAACATGTGCAAGATGACAAGTGGAGAAAACGCCCACAGAAATGTCAACATGAGTGTTATTTCACAGGCCTGGGATATCATCTCTTCATCCTTACACTTACTAACAGGTGCCTTAATTTAAAATATCATAAGTTACACAGTGTATATTAAGCTAGTACTAATGAAGGAAATCTTACTGGCAAAATTAGGCACCTCATATGTCATGTGGTGGGCAATATTTTAAGTGCTTCATGCAGCTTGCAGTACTTTCTGCAGTCACTGTGGTAACTAATACACAAAGCCACATAAGTTGTTTCCAATAACAAACTAAAAGTATCATACAATCTACCCTGGAGCTTTATGGCAGGAACCTTTATGATCATGTTCCACTGACTCAAGATGAAAGACAAAAACTATAACAATATGAATAAACCTGCAACTTGTTTAAAGTGCCAAATACTACTTTCACTGAAGTCAACAGACATCCTCCTAGTGATTTCCAGTGGCACAGGATTAAAGCACGTCTTCACCTCGGATCAAAATGGTCTTCTCACCTTGGTTTTACTTCGTTAGCTTAAATCTGCCTATTTCTGTTTCACTCGCGAGCTCTCTATTTATACAGATGGCGACAAATTCAAAGTGCACGCTTCACAGTTAAAAGCCTGGCTAATCATGCAAGTATCTCTATGGAAGGCCATACAGCTAAAGAGACTGTTAGTGGACGAGAGAAGCAGAAAGGCTAAACAGGAGAATCGCTTAGACAGGGCTGATGACTGGGAACACAATGCTGCTGCCAAGGTCCAGCTTCGCAATCTGTTGCGTTACAGCTTCAGATACCTCCTTAACGCTGAGTAAAGAAAAAGATTAGCTAAACCAGTAGCAGAATAGGAAGCAAACAGACCAGACTACGACGACCTTGGGACTCTCACTACCTAGCTGCCGATTGTGTCACGATTTGCATTGGACGCAGTGCAAGAGAACAGCACCAGCCCCATCGCTCGCTCAGTGCATCCCCTGCTGGGCACAAGCAGCATCCAGTCTAGCCTGCTAAAAAAAGGAAGGGAAGAGAAAGGAGGGAGGGAAAACCTGAAGAAAAACTCTGCCCCTCTATGACCAGTCATCCTGTCGGTGCTCTTGTCTCAACCATGGAAAGAAATCATGTTCACTGCAACAGACAGACAAGGGAACTGTCAGAAAACAAGAAGCATTTTCCATTCCCTTACGTCTGTCTGGATTCCTGACAACTAGCTGGTATTCTGAAAAAAGACAAAACATGGGTGTTTTACATACATTCACGTGTGTTAAAGTTCAGACACATTACACTAGAACTTGCCTGTAGACTAGTTAATAATTATGAAGTGCCACATGCCAAGGCTTGTATTACTACAGTATAAAGCTCATACTCCAGTAAGGATTTGTTTAGCTTCTACGTACCAACTGATAGAGCAACTGTAACATTTTTACTGCATTTAAGATTTGCATGGGTATTCCAATTTTGACTCGCTCCGTTTCAAGATGGCATTAGCCATATAAATTCAGTTCAGGCTGTATCATCTAAATATCCTTGGCTGTGTAGTTCAGGCTGTATCATCTAAATATCCTTGGCTGTATAGCTGAACTGCTTGACAGTTAGCAAAACAGAGAAAGACCAGGTGTGTTGTTAACTTACAGGAGATACACATCTATGCTACATCCTTGCCTCTCTGAGGGCCCTTCCCAAACCCAAATCTCATTTACAATACAGACAACCTTTTTATATAATTGATCGAGCCTTTTAAAAAAGGTGTTTCAAATGTGTTTGTTTATTTACTACATTTTGTAATGCAACTCAAAAATCACCTACTTACAAAATAATAGTTAGTATATAACATAGCCCTGGAGCTTTTGTTAGCCTGGAATTGTAAAACAGCCAAGACAGCAAACTTTAAAAACCATGGACTGGGAATGAGCGTGTGCAGAGATGTCCATCTCTGGTTTCTCTTTAGCCTGCCTCCAAATGAGCTAATAAACTGAAAGCATACATGATATGACTCTACAACTTGGCCAAAACTCTTGTTTTCACTGTGGACAAAAAGATATTTAGTTGCAAAGTAAGAGTCTCTTATTAAAGACAGGGCATCTGCAATTTCATTTTCTGTTTTACAGTTGCTTTCTGCCTCTGGGTGCCTGTTGTACTTGCAGGCAAGGGAGATAGAAATGAGACAAAACCTGCAATGTCACTAGGGAAAAGTCGGGTAAAAATCAGTCTATTTCACACACAAAGCAGATCTCTTTAAGACCTCTTTAGGAAAGCATCTGTTTCTCTGGGCAGCCTATATGCAAAGACTGCCTCTCACACACTTGCCCTCTGAATAGTTACATATTTTAGGGAAGGAAAAATGACAATAACTCTGACTAATGTGTACATTTTTTCAATGGCATTTCTGCGCCCTGCTGGAGCGCTGTACCAATGAGGAAACACTGGAGCCGAATTATTGCTGGACAACCTCCGGGCTGCTTGAAGTCCCAAGCCAGCCGGCACTGCTGAGTGGTGAAACGGATCATAAAAACCAATGGGGCCGGCTTGCAGTCCCTGCAGTTTTTTTAGGTGTCAGCAAAGTTCAGGTCACAAAAGTATGACTGCATCACGGCATTTTAAACTGGAGAACCAACTTTTGCCATTCTGACAGTGCTTTGTGAACACTTTAGTCAGGTAGTCAGGCTGGGGATGTGACAGGTTTCACTAAACTGTAAATTTCCACTGAGGAAAGAGCAACTGCTTGCGATAAACCCCCATGTGTAAAAACAAACCAAGACCAATAAGCCATTCCATTTTTCCAATGAGAATATATCCTTTGAAATGTACCAACGCTTTACTATAATACCACCACCATTCTCCCCACAAAAAAAAAAGTTTTTCTATAGGATTTGCAAACAAAGCCCTGGACCCAAGTCACCGAAGACACAGGTGGGATGGGATGCTGACCTGCCCCGATGTCTCCGAGGGATGCGCTCGGAGAAAGGGGATGGGGGGGGTCCCCGAGGGACGCGCACGGAGAAAGTGGGTGGGGGGGGGGGTCCCCGAGGGATGCGCTTGGAGAAAGGGAAAGGGGGGTCCCCGAGGGATGCGCTCGGAGAAAGGGGTGGGGGGTCTCTGAGGGATGCGCTCGGAGAAAGGCGGGTGGTCCCCGAGGGATGCGCTAGGAGAAGGGGGCGGGGGGGGGGGGGTGTCCCAAAGAAGCGGGCGTTAGGAAGAAAAATGATATGTGCGTATAAGTAAAACGAAAAGGCAAAGAGAAGCCCCTCCGCCTGCCTTACCACTCTGCCAGAAAACCTCTCGATGGCCCTCTTGACTTTGCCATAGGTGCCTTTGCCCAAGGTCTCCAGCAGCTCGTAGCGATGCTTCAGGTTGTGCTTGTGGTGATGCCTCTTCACCCCCTGCTGCTTCCTCGCCGCCGCCGCCGCCGCTCCCTCCGGGGACGGAGCCTCCCCGGGCGGCTCCCCCGGGGCCGCCGCCGCCTCGCCGGGGGAGCGGCGGGGCTGCTCGGGGTCGGGGTGGCCGGGGGCGGCCGCTCCGTCGCCCTCCATGCCCGGCGACGGCCGCGACTGCGAGCGCCCCGCCGGCTCCTCAGCCTCTGCCCGCGCGGGGGCGGCGCGGCGCCCTCCCCTTCGCAGCGGCGGCCGCTCCGCCCCGGGGGCGGCGACTCGGCCTTTGTTCGCCAGGCCGCGGGGCTGGCGGCGAGCGGGACGGGGTCCTCGGCCGGTTCCAACCCCCCTGCCGCGGGCAGGGACACCTCCTACCAGACCGGGCGGCTCAAAGCCCCGGCCGGGCTGGCCCTGAGCACCTCCGGGGATGATGCAGCCACAGCTTCCCTGGGCAGCCCGTGCCGGTGACTCAACACTCTCATCGTGAAGAAATTCCTCCTTATGTGAAGCCTGAATCTGCCCCTCTCCAGTTTAGACCCAGTGCCCCAAGTCCTGTCACCACAAGCCTTTATGAAGTCCCTCCCCAGCTTTCTTGTAGCCCCTTCAGGTACTGGAAGGTCACTATAAGGTCTCCTCGGAGCCTTCTCTTCTCCAGGCTGAACAACCCCAACTCTCTCATCCTGCATTTAAGGCCATTCCCCCTCAGCCTATCACTCCATACCCTCATAATCAGCTCTCTACAGCTTTCCTGTAGCCCCTTCAGCTACTAGAAGGTCACTATAAGGTCTCCCCAGAGCCTTCTCTGCTCCAGGCTGAACAACCCCAGCTCTCTCAGCCTGTCCCCATAGCAGAGGTGCTCCAGCCCTCGGATCATCCTTGTAGCCCTGGTCATGGCCATGCAGACAGTGGGCAGGGATCAGAGCGAGCCTGCATCACATTTAGGTCTGGAAAGTTTTTTTCCAGAAAACACTTTAATTTTCCCTATTTGCCAAGCAGGCGAGGGTTTCCTGTGGGGTTTCCATGGAATTGGAACTGGCAGAAGAACACGGGCACGCCCAGCCCTTCCTGCCTGTTGTCGGCATGGACAGCCAATGTGTGCCAGCTCCAGGAGGTTTTTGCCTGTAAGGAACCTTCCTGGGCCCAAGTCCTGCTGTGGTCAACATTCATGCAAGTCAGTGCCAAAATTTAGAGCTTACCGAGCCCTCACCTCTGCTTTCGGGAAGTTTGAAATACAAATGAATGCGTAAGTTTCACTCTTCATTTTAAAGTAAGGTGGTTAATTCTTTTGCAAAGATGTCTTGGAAATGTAAACCCATGCAGACATATAAATTGTTGCCAGGGTTCAGTCCAATTGAATGGGTTTTTTAAGAAAATAAGCCGTCCCCTAGTGCTAGAGAAGGTGGATGGTCTCTGGTGCAGCAGAAATAGGAAAATTGTGTTGTGTGAAATCGCTTTGGCATGGTCCAGTATGACCAGTTTTCTAAACCAACACGCAGGACTTCATGTGAAAGCCCTGGCTCAGTGTCTCTTCCCCACTGACTGACCTTACGATGTGGATTACAGCTGGCATTGTCTGCTCTGCAAGGATAACACCCAGACTTTTTTAAATCCAGGGTTCAGCTTTGCAGTCGCAGTGATGTCAAGACACAGAATTAGGGAGTTGGTAACCCCATCCCTCCATCTCGCATGGGGAGCATTAGCACAGAGGTCAGTTTGTGTGCTCAGCCGGTTTGAACGGCTGCCTCCTGTGAAAGCTCAGGTTTGTCAGAGGCAACTCATTCAGGAGTGTCAAGGTGACAGGGGGACAGCCATGCAGTGGCTTCAGTGAGGACTCCCATTTGGGTGTGTAAGGCTGGACTTCCTCGAGGTTTCTTTTTGAGACAGGGAACTCACTGTTCTGAGGTTGCAGTTTTAGCCCCTCTGACTTGACAATCTTGAGCAGAAAGAGTTTGTCTGGCCTCTTCTCCCAAGTGACAGGGAACAGGACGAGAGGGAATGGCCTCAAGCTCCACCAAGGCTGAGGTTCAGGGTGGACATCAGGAAAAAAATTTTCACAGAAAGGGTCATTGGGCACTGGAACAGGCTGCCCAGGGAAGTGGTTGAGTCACTATCCCCGGAGGTATTTAAAAGATGGATGGATGAGGTGCTGAGGGGCATGGTTTAGTGTTTAGTGATTGATAGGAATGGTTGGACTCGATGATCCTGTGGGTCTTTTCCAACCTAGTGATTCTGTGATTAGGATCAGCAGAAGTGCCTGACTGGCTGAAAGCAAGTCTGTCTAGTGCAGTACGCTGTTCTTGGCAAAGGCTAGCATCACTCCATATACATTAAAGAAGACAGGAGGAGTCCCATGGTGGCCAGGGATAGGTGAACCCTCCCATGTTAGGTGCTTGAGCTTTGAGTTTAAGCCCCAGAACATAAAATTTAACATTTCTTTTGCAGCGTGCACTGCAAACTGCCTGTTCCAAAGAGGAAAGGATAAGGGATGCCTCACTCTCTCACTATAATACAAAAGAAGAGTGCCGTGTCCTCCAGTGGCCTCTTCCCTTATTTTAATTGTTGAAAGGACGAAAATGCTGTGGACTTCTCTTTGTAAAAAATAAGACTACACCAGTAGTTACTTTTGCTTTTTGTTTTATCTTAATGCTCTGAAGTGCTATTGCATTTCTGAGAGCTGGCACAGAATACAGTGGTGCCTGGGCTACCTCAACATACAGGAGAGGGAGATCTACTGTTGCATTGGCTGCCTTCTGTGCCCCTAGTTTGAAAGCCGTTTATGTAGCTCTTCTCAAACCTGGAGGATACCCCAAGAAACACCCTCATGGAGCAGAGACCTGCTGCAAGGAGGGTTTGGCATGGGAATGAGGTAGGTATGCAGCAGCACTGAGAGGAAGGAGGGAGCCAGGAAAGAGGTTGGCAACACAGAGAATGGGAGAAGTGCCCTTGACTGCTGGGAGAAGTAAAAAAATTGTCCTGGCATGTGTTCATCTCAGTGCAACTTCACTTAAAGAGATTAAATCAGAGTCTCTATCTCAATGAGTGCCAAAGTTGTGGCAGTCTATCAAGATGACAGTAACAATTACTTAGTAGTTTTGCGTGTCCAGTGCAAGCCCTGGTCCCACCAAAGATGAAAGCAGCCTGGGTCTTGCCCTCATCTGGGTCAGTCGACTGGATGTTGGATTGCATGGGGAGTTCAAAAGTCCCCCCAGAGGCAGCAGGGAAGAGTGTCCAGCTATGGTTGTCTGGCTGTCTGAAAGCTCCTTTTAGGCAGGAACTCATAATAGCTGATATCCAGGTCCTTTATACCTCTTGAATAGCCAGAACGCATGAATCTCAGTGATGAAAATAAGTTTCATTACGTTATATTCATAAGCATTGTTAATGTTCCCGAGAGTATTCTCTTCGAGCTGCTTGGAAACATAAATCGCTAGTTCCATAAGGAAGTATGTCATGAATCATTAGTATATATTGCGATTGGATAGATATAAGGCATAATAAAATATCAGAAGCCCCAAAATGAAAAATACCAATTTTATAATGGAATAAGCACAGATATTATGTAGCATTAGAAATACCACTTTTGCTTTTAACTTTCTACGCTCTTAAATGTGAAGCCAGAGAGCATTAAGCAAATTAAATACATAAATTAAATCTGTACGCAAGAAATTTTCTGTGCTCCTATGTAATAGCAATGGGAATTGAAAATAACACTAAAAATAGAAGTACTCATAAGATTGATTGTGTCACCTAGAGGTATTTCCTTTTAACTTTTAGCATATTGTCAACTTTGCAGTCAATATTATACTTGTGACTACAGGAATAAAAATCACTAGAGCAAATAGTAAAGCAGTGACATTCACAACAGGTATAATAATACTGAGAAGTAAAAATCACAGAGGGAAGGTGAGACAAAGTTAGAACAGCCATAGAAAATGTTAAATAATCAGGTTTGTAGGCAATTAGCATCATTCTAGCTTTTCATATAAGTGTAAAACATGCAGTGTTTCATTGTTTCTGAAATAAAGGTTTGGTGAGAATTTCAGCTCTCAGTTTATAGACACCACTAGGGAATTCTTCATTTCTGAGAGTGTTATTTTATGTAAACGCTTTTCCTTATTCACAAGAAGGAATTACCCTGGCATTGAAACCAGTAGCCTTCTGCTAACCACCTTCAAAGGAAATAGGATTAGGCTCTAATTTGCTAAACGTTTGGAGATGTTGTACCAGATCTGAACTATACAGATAATCACAATAACAACAATAAAGCTACTGATTTCCATAGGCTTACCTTCCTGAAGTCAATTGGAAAACAATCTTAAAGATTGCAAGTTAACAGTATAAATTTATCATAAAACTCAGTACATTTTTAGTTTTCATTTTTGTCATGAACTTTCAAAATGTCACAACTTAGTTGTTATCTGGCATATAGACACTCAGGATAAAAAAAAACAACCCTGATTTAATAGCTTTCAGTCAAATTATTAAGTCTCCTCAGAAAGCCTACACCACCTATAATGAAACTTAAGACTCAAAGAGGTCAGGTACTTTCTGTGTGACAATTTTGCATATTGCAGCTTAACTGGTGAGATGGTATAATTTGTACACTAACAGACTTTTTGCTCGTAAGCACTCTTCAGTGTTTATGAAGTGTTCGACTGTGTTGTTACCACACTTACAAAGGTTGGCTTCCAGGGGGCGGTGGGAGAGCTGGAATACCTTCTTTGACTGGTCCCTACAGCATAAGGCAGAAGAAAGAGGAGAAATGAGTACTAAAGGGATTTTTGGATGCATGGCCCTGCATTCTCTGATAATAACATACTGAGCTATTAGCTTTCAGGGCTCTCTGCTGAGCTCTACTTGATATGGAGCGAAACATATAATCGTAGTCTTAAAGTCACTTGAGTTTCTTTGACTGCTCAGGCTTAATCAAGTTAAGTATAGGCATACACATTTCCTGGACCAAGCTGAAGTGGTCAGCATCGTCCAGGCTGCGAATCTGAAGATGACATAACTGCAAACATTTGGGAGATGCTGGCAGGAAAAACTAGAGGACATTCTCTCAATTGAACTTTCTCCTCTGTCTAAGTACTTGCTGAGAGAGAGCTTTTTATCGGATGAAGTGAAAACATGTTAATGTGTTCCACTCAATGACATTAACTCCTGCAGCAGGTATCTGCATATTGTCTGCCCTGGCAGATCACATCAAGTCCTTGGAACTGCATGTTCTATGAAGTTCACAAGTCATGCAAGTTCAGGATTAATACCATAACACTGACTTTTTCTGTAGTGAGCTGTACAAAAAGCTTTACCATGGCAAACAGTGGTCTTGTTTGCATCCCACAGATGTCAGTTCACTACTAAAACAATGCTTCATCAAGTAATGCACACCCATGGGGCCAAATTCAGAGGTTATAACTTCGATCTAAATTCATATTATCTCCTCTTGCTGTTTGATTGCCTTTAGGCCTCCTGAGATGTCCCTGTGATAGGAAATATAGAGACTTAGGTGGAGTTAAGCCCACTGAATCTTGATCCTGGAGCTTATGGGCAGTGAAGGGACTGAGGAATACTTGTGATGTGTGTTAATAGAGAACTTTGGAATTTAGGCTGGGGTTCTTCATAAGAGTATAAGACTTTCAATAAGAAAGGAGCCCTGTGTCTGTAAAACATCTTTTTAAATTCCATTTCCAAGCCTCAAGCCTTTGCTTCGGTGGATTTCACTGAGAATTTAGACATTGAATATTTCATCATTTTTCCCTGTAATACTGGTTATTTCTTGTATGGCTTGGTATGTTTTATTGAAATATCTGTAGCACAGCACAGAGAAAACCATTTACCTGTTGAGTTCACATCTATAGATCTGAAAATTCATTTACATGTTTACATGTGCATGTGTGTGCCTTTATGCTTATGTCACATGATTTTATGCATGTAAAAGCTACTTTTCTACACTCAACAATTCTGTGTGATACCTGAGCTCCTTGCCACTGTTGCTAAGCTGGGGCACTCAACACCGCTGAGAACTGAGGAAAACCAACTTAAACTGTGCATCAGAAAAAACTGAGATGTAGGGGCTCAGGCTCTTTTCTTTTGCAGGGTTTCCAGAAGGATTAAGCACACACGATTCCTTCATCTGCTGCTGATTTCCTATTTCTCATTCATCTTAGATATTCTTTCAGTAAAACTCTGCAATAGTGTGTTTATTTTGTTATTTATGTATTATTTTTAGCAATTAAATGAGCATAAAATCCAAACTACCAGCCCTCTCCCTCCCTCTGCACATTAATCCTTTTGGGACTGAAGTCCACATCCATCAGCAGGCTGGTAAAAAGGAAATGCAACAGCACAGTTGCAGTGGGCTACGGTCACTGGATTGCATATCTCATCAATGCAACTGCAAAAAGAAGTTAAAAAAGTAATTAAGTCACTCAACAGCATACTCCCCTCCTCTCATCACTTCCCTTCTTTGCCTTCGGTTCCCTCCCTTCTGCCACCTCTGGGGTTTTTGCCCTTATTTTCAGAGACTGACTAGGTGCATCACTTTCTATCATCAGCGTGCACAGGCATCTGGATCTCCACCCAGCCCATTTTGCCCACTGCCAGCTCCTACCCAGGGAACATCTGCTTTCAGCGTAGCTTATACATATGTGGCTTCTTCAAAGCGCCACCAAGAGTGGTCATCCCCTGGCCAAGATATAGCAACACTTCTAGCCCCAGCTCCCCTCAGCATGATGGTGCATGCAAGCAAGGTGTCTTTACTTATGTTATTGGCACAGCAACACCGAGCCCGTAGCTGGCAAACAGCGCCTGTGGGTTGTGGCGGAACAGGGTGGAGCTGTGTGGCTGTCGGTTGGGTTGGGGCTGGGAGGCAGCCGGAGTGGAGAAGGGAGAAGCAAAATGCAGCTGAGGCGCTGACAGGCTCAGGGGCATCCTGCCGGGGGCTGCCAACCTGCGCCAGGGAGCTGCGTGCTGCAGGGGCCCTCGCTCAGAGATGCTTGGATGGGAACATAATGGGGAAGCATGAACTTTTGCCATTTTGACCCCTTCGTCCTGGATGACTCATGGATGAGATGGGGCAGATACATCCCTCCAGGACTTCGGGATTTCCTGCCCAGTCTGATTGCAGGGAGATATCACAGCCTCTGGGCAGATCCTACAAAGAGTGGCGTTTTAGCCTCACTTGTGGCTTTTGTGTGCTGTTCACTGCAGCGATGCTTGTGATGGAGAAAACCAAATGTATGCTTTGCTCAAGATGTTTGTTTTGATGTTGAGATTTGTGGATCTGCGTCTAGATGGTATAGCTCTTTTCACACAGCTATTGGATGTATGACCAGGTTTCTTGGAAATACAAGGGTAAGGCTATTCCAATAATACAATGAGTATAAAAATACATATAAGCTGGGGATTTTTTCTTAAATATGACCATTTCTTAGAGTGAAGAAGGTTAAGCACAAGTTATGCTAAAACTCATACTGCAAGTGGCATCAATGAGTTACAGGACATTCATGCCTTTGCATGTATTCATCTGCATAAGCATTTCACCAAGACAGCAAATGCTGCCCAGGTACTGAAAATGGACCCCACAACATTTAGCACATATTGTCTACCATGTTTGGATAGATATACAATGTACCTCATCAGAAAGATCACTCTTGGCAGCATGGGCACATAGTTGAAGTGTGGAAAGGAAAAGGGCCCTGTGTGTCATTTTAGTCCTGTTAGGAAATGAATCTGTGAGGAACAGATGGCAACATAGCTCTGTGTTCCCTCTTTGCATGTGCTGCAGGCTGGCTAGAAATCTCCTTCCCTTCATGGACAAAGGGGAGCAAGGGCTGAATTGTGCCTTCCTGAAATGCAGCTTTTTCCCCTCCGGGATGTGTTTTAGAGAATGATGGAGAACTCTACCCCTTGCCACGGGCTCTGTGTGAGAGATGCAATCTGGCTTTGGGAAATCATCTCCTGCTCCCATCTCTAAATTCCCACTGAAATACTGAAGTTCAGCACAGTGTGCATCATTGCTTCACAGCTGTAGGTCTGGCTGCATTCCTCCTTCACTGATCATTAGTTTGTCAAAGTCAAAACAATACTAAATTAGAAAATAGATTGAACATGGACCCTGACAGCTTCCTTTAGCTTTATTTTGTTTACTTTTCATTTGTCTTCAGCCACTTCCTGGCTTTAGAAAACAGTGTTGTCTGTAACTTGTAAATAAAATTAGGTCAAATAATAAAAACTGATAATGGCAATATAATTGTTTTATGGTGAGTGATTAGAAAGATGTAAACAGAATTTTATGACTTTAGGATGTGTACCAATGATACAGTATGACTTCCACAGGAAAATGACATACACAGAAATCTGGAGCTGCAAACTAAAAAGACCAGTTAAAAGGAAAATGAATCCATTTGCGAATCGATGCCCAAGGACCAAATATAATTTTCCATTAGACCTTTTTAAAATCCTATACTTGATGCCTGTTAGCAAGCAGAGAGAACTCCTTAAATCAATAGCAAATTGGCTAAGCGAGAGACTTGATCAAAGACTCATTATGCATGAAAATCTCATTTCTCTGGCTAAGGAATTGTGAGGGAGGAGGTTTCATGGCTCTCTGTTTCCTTTGTGCTTTTCATGCAGTGTAAAGGAACTGCAAACTTCTGAAACCCTCATAGCGGGCGTAGGGAAGCACAGGACACCAACCCTTCATGCAGTGGTGAACAGAAGATAATGACAGCCCCTCTGATTCCATTGCCATTCTCATTGCCAGGCCAACAGCAGAGTGTCTGTCACCACTAGGGTAGAGGGGTTTAGGGATGGTGAAGAGATCTTCTTGCTATGCTAAGATGGCAGGTCATCTTCTTTCGAGCTAATGCTAGCTGGTGCATATGACAAGCAGCCCTAAGCTTCTTCAGCAAGAACTGAGGCCACAGACTGTCACAGTTCAACAACTCCCAAAAGACAACACAGATATTAAGAGAAGATGCAGTGACAACCCTAGAGTGAGAAGCAAGGCAACACGTGGATACTGTCAGCTTCCCCACATCAATGCAAAGTACATGCCTTGGGTAATGCCAGCTGTAGGAAAGAGCTGCCTTCCCTAGCAAGTCCACGGAGGCTTGAAGAGATGCTTCCCTCCCCTCCATCAGCTATGTTAAAAGGCAAATCTGGCCCAGGGCCTAAAAACACTTTAAACTTGTGTCTCCTTATCTCTCCTGCAGAACTAGAATACTCTTTCCTGCCTCCCAAGAATTATACAAAAATAAATCTTCTTGGATCTGCAGAATGCTTTGCTGACACTAATTGTGTTATAAGAAAGAAATAGATGTATTTTTAATGGAACAGGACACTTATTTATAAAGAACATACTTGAAAGTCTGTTCCCAAGATGAAAAAAGTATTCAAATTTAATAAGAGGAGCAATGTGTCCTCTGCATACTTCCCATTGCTTTAGCAAGGCCAAATCCTTCTCACTTTACCTCAGCTTGAGCTAATCTCTGTGAGGTCTCCATGCACAGGAGCCAGCACCAAAGCCTAAAATGATGACCACATTTAGGCCATGTGCAATCAACCAGATGCTGCTGAAAAACGGCTGGAAATTCCCAGTCTTCTCACTCCCCATTCATCCCCCCTAGCCACTGAATTGTCTGAAGTCTTTTGTCTCATCCCTCCTGCTTCTGTTGCCTTCCCTTGGTTCCCAACCCCCTCTCACTTGCTGGGGCAGATGCAGCAGGCTTGTTGTGGACATTTCCCCTTTAGGAACTAGACATCAAGCTCAAGAACTTTGCTCCATCAGGGCTTTCATCAACTTTCTGCCTTTAGCTTGATAAAAAGAAAGGGTTTTACCGTTCATCCCCATGTGCCAGCTGGCACCCACAGAGTGCGCCAGGATTTTCCAAGGAATCAAAGGGGTGTTGGTGCCCAGATCTCACTAGCTTCAGACCACTCTGTGTCACTGCAGTGTGAGATCTTGAACGTGCAGTCTGAAAGTTTGCTGTCTGCAAGTGGTAATGCCCAAGAAAAAGAAAAATTAGTGCGGGGTCATTGGGGAAAGCAAGCATAAGGTGGTGTGGGGCACATTCATTTTTAAATGGGTTAATTCTCCAGGACATCCCCTGTTCTGCAATGTTCAGCGCCACTGGAAATGTGTAGAAAAATATCTGATAGAGGAACATTGATTAGCTGAGGTTGTAACTTTACACAGACTTTCAGTGGGAAAATAAGATAGCTAGGTTTCTAAGATTACAACCTGACCACTGCAATGGTGATACTCATATAAGAAAAGAGAGAGGAAGAAAGGTGCTTCTTGCCATAGGTTTATCTAACGTGATCTCTGGATACTGCTCATGAAAGGAAAGAAACCTGCTTTGCTTTAGAAAGCAAAGCAGGCCCTTTCTGTAGCACCACCAAGTGGCTGAGCATCTGTAAAAAAAAATCTGTCTGCAAAACCAGCATACAGCAGTGCTGCACAGCAACATTTTTCAACTACTTTACAGTACTTTAAGCAGTAATTACTGTTTTCAGCGTGCAAACCTCGATGCAAATTGGGATTAACATCACTGAAGCAAGCCAGATTTCAGTGGGTGAAGACAGTATTGGACGTGTTGCACTCAAAGCTGTCAGAAGACAACTGACAAAACCTTAATGCTTATCTGTTGTTGCAGGTGAGCAGGTGTCTTGAGGTGTGAAGCAGGACCTGGCTGCCTTGGGAATGCTACAGACACAAAGTGACAGACAGATCTTCGTTTGACAATTTTTTTTCTGGGAACTGGTATCAGCTATCACTGCTGAATGAGATCTTTGAATGTTTTTTGAGTGGAATTTATTTTTCTTCTTCATTAAAAAAAAAAATCTGGGTGAATTTATAAATAACATTTCAATAGCTATGAAAGGGGTTGTGGTCAGAAATGAAGACAGGGCATGGTTCCTCATTCCATGGAAGTCTCCTGGTGTAAAACTGCCCTGTGCCAGTGATAAAAAATCATGATTTTTTTCATGTAACACATTACGAGCTGTTGCTGCCCTACCTTCAGGGCTGCTGTTCAAGGAGGATTCCTCTGCCATGAGTCTTCTTATGATGAGGAGGACCCTGTAGCATCTTGGTTGCTCAAGCTCACCCCCACCATGAAATGATTTTGGGGCAAAGGGATTGCCTGCGATGTCCCTTGTAAAATCCAACTTCCAGTATGGAACTCAGGAGCACAGAAGCATCTAGCTAAGAGCCCAAGCCATTGGTGTCCTGGTTGTGGCCTATTTGAACCCATAAATATGACTCGTGGAAAGAATAAAAGTACTGCTTCTGGGATCAGACCATCATGAAAATATTATTTAAGCAGGTTTCAATGCAGGAGCAAAGCCCTTGCATCTGCAGTCATTAGCCCTTCGAAAGGCACACTGTGTAATAAGCCCCTCAGCTATCACATCCCTCTTTAATCACTGCATTCATCAGTTGTAGGTATCATTAGATCTGAGCCAATGACCCCCACTTATTTCAGGGCCAAAAAGGAGGACAGTGAGGCTTGTGTTCATCACTGACCTTTTTCAGTGCCACAGCAATATCAGTTCCCTTCTGCCTCCAGCAACAAAGGGGACCAAATGTTTCTCTGCCCTTCACTGGAGGGCTCAGGTGAAAAGAGCCCCAGGAGGAATAAAAGGCCACCTTTTGTACTGGCTAACACTCCTATAATTAATAAAGCAGGTGATCAGTTGCCATTCAGTTTGCCTGCCTGAGAATATGCAGCACACCCAGAGATGCCTGAGGTGCTGTTGTTTGGAAACGCAGCAGAAGACCCAGCATTCCCAATGGCAGAGGTACGCTTTCAAAAATACATTTCATAGCACGACAAGTGAAGCTCAGGGGAGCTTGAGGTTGAGTCTGAAGTGAAGCTTAACAGAATTCCATTTCGAGAAGAAGCAGCTGTCTGTGCTGTGATGTTGGACTCATCCTCGATCAAGATACTGCAGATGCATAACAGGAATCTTTCATCTGAATGTAAAAGAAGTAGTAACAGACTAGGACTCATCATAAGCAAGTTTTTGAGAGCTAAGTGTGATTTTCAGAGAAGGTGATTATGCATGGCTGCCACAGCATTTAATTACACCAGTGGCTATTCAGCACTCCTGAAGAGGATAGATTGACCCTGAGGGAAAGTAGATAAATGGAGTCAAAACACATGATAGTGTCTGATTTCCAAGGCATTATTATAATCAATAATAACTCTGTGCATGTGTATCTGTGATTTAACAAACAGAAGCATACATATATATGACCATATATAAACAGTAATATCTGTATATATGTATGTATGTACATATGCACGCTCCTATCACTTAAATAGCTATTATAGGGATCCTGCCAATATTAGCCATCAATATTAAACATCCTTTTATGTTTATCTTGATGCTTTCAGATCTTGAGGATCTGAAAGCCAAAGGTGACATGGAATTGAAACATTGTTCAGTGATAGCACTAAAAATATAATCACAGCAGAGCATATCACTGTGTTCAAGCCAAAGTCAAGCTGCCAGTTTTAACACAAAGCTGGGCACCCTGTTGGAGCTCAGGCCATGTGCGTGCTTGCTATATTTAAAATGGAAAAAAGCCTCCGGGGAAAATGAACCCAATCCACCATGGGTACAAACAGGCATGGCTTCTTTGAGGTCTGAAGAATGTATTTGCTTATAACAGTAATGGATTTAATCCAGAGGCCGTTGTTCTTTATGAGACCTCATTTTTCTTTGTGTTTATGCCAGTGTAGCTCCACTTACTTTGGTAGGAATAATATACTAATTTATACCAGTGGAAGTAATGGAAATTCTTATTCTTGCTTTTCAGCACAGTTGCTGCATAACAACTTTCATAGCTCGTTTCCTCTCCTACTTCACTTTAATTTTTTTCTGCAGGTGCATTGTCTCTAATTTTTCCACATTTACTTCAGATTTCCTATACCTGGGCCAGAGCAATCCCTGATTTCAGAACGGGGTGGGGGATGACGTGGTTGCAAGCTGCCCTGCAGAGAAGGACCTGGGGATGCTGATCGATGAGAAGCTCAACATGAGCCGGCAGTGTGCGCTCGCAGCCCAGAAGGCCAATTGTATCCTGGGCTGCATCAAAAGCAGCGTGGCCAGCAGGGCGAGGGAGGGGATTCTGCCCCTCTATTCCTCTCTTGTGAGACCTGATCCAGAGTATTGTGTCCAGTTCTGGAATCCTCAACATAAGAAGGATATGGAGGTGTTGGAACAGGTCCAGAGGAGGGCTACGAGGATGATCTGAGGGCTGGCGCACCTCTCATATGAGGGCAGGCAGAGAGCGTTGGGGTTGATCAGCCTGGAGAAGAGGGGGCTCTGAGGAGACCTTATAGCAAACTCCCAGTATCTGAAAGGGGCTACAAGAAAGCTGAAGAGGGACTAATCATAAAGGCTCGTGGTGATAGGACAAGGCAGAATGGATATAAACTGAAGAGGGGCGGATTTAGACTAGACATTAGCAAGAATTTCTTCACCATAAGAGTGGTGAGACACTGGAACCTGTCGCCAAGGGAAGTTGTGGCTGCCCCATCCTGGAGGTTTTGAGGCCACGTTGGATGGGGCCTTGGGTAACCTGATCTAGTGGAATGTCCCTGCCCATGGCAGAGCTGGACACAATACTCCAGATGAGGTCTCACAAAAGAGGAATAGAGGGGCAGAATCACCTCCCTTGCCCTGCTGGCCACGCTTCTTTTGATGCAGCTCAGGATACAATTGGCCTTCAGGGCTGCGAGCACACATCGCCACCTCATGTCTAGTTTCTCATCAACCAGCACCGCCAAGTCCTTCTTTGCAGAACCACTCGCAATCACGTCATCCTCTATCCTCTACTGAAATCGGGGATTGCCCCAACACAGGTGTAGGACCTTGTACTTGGCCTTGTTGAACCTCATCAGGTTCACACAGGCCCATTTCTTCAGCCTGTCCAGGTCCCTCTGGATGACATCTCATCCTTCAGGTGTGGCAACTGCACCACTCAGCTTGGTGTCATATGCAAACTTGCTGAAGGTGCACTCGATCTCTCTGTCTATATCATTGATGAAGATACTAAACAGCACTGGCCTAGTACAGACGCCTGAGGGACAACACTCGTCATGGATCTCCATCTGGACATCAAGCCATTGACCACCACTCTCTGAATAATACCATCCAACTAGTTTCTTACCAATGAACAATCCACCCATCAAATCCATATCTCTCCAATTTAGAGAGAAGGGTGTTGTGGGGGACTATATCAAAGGCTTTACATAAGTCCAGATAGATCACATCCATTGGTTTTCCCACGTCCACTGCTGCAGTTACCCCATCATAGAAAGCCACTACAGAACTTGCCCTTGGTGAAGACATGCTAGCTGCTATTAATCATGCTTCTAGGAGGATCTGTTCCATGATCTTCCCAAGCACAGAGGTGAGGCTGACAGGTCATCTTTTCTCCACTTTTTAAAAATGGGCACAATGTTACCCTTCTTCCAGTCACCAGGGACTTCTCCTCATTGCCACGACTTCTTAGATATCATGGAGAGTGTCTTGGCAACCACATCGGCCAATTCTCTCAGGACTCTGGGATGCATCAATGAAGAAAATCTTTACTCTCCCTGTGATGTAGCTACCAAAAACACACAGCTATCTCTGCTGCTTTTTCTGTCAGACTTTATCTCACTGGACTTAGCCTTGTGCTGAATACCACCAAAAGCAATTCACTGTTTCCTTAAGTCTGGCGTTCCTGAACATCAGTGGCAGACGAGGTGAACAGATTTGGACTATTGACTTTATACAGGCTACTAAAAAGGGAGCAACACAGAAAAGGTTACCTCAGCATCACACTAAGGGTATGGTAGGAAAGGTTTAAGTACCAGCTGCCTTTCTTCAATGTCTGTCCTCTCACCAAGTGATGCCATTTCCCCCTATAGCTTGAGCATTAGCCCTCTCGTCAGTTGAAAAATTAGTCCTCGAGGAGCCTAAATTAAAGATGCCCATATGAAAGTGCAGGGCCTGACCTCTCGCAGCTGTGCTGGAGCTAATACTGATTCATTGTGCTGCTCCATGTTTCAGTCCAAGAGCAGAACAAGGGGGCAGGGGAGGGGACACAGAGGCATTTCTGGTGCCTCGTTAGCTCATTCATAGACACCTGGTGTCCCGCCTCCTCCTCATGCTTCGGTGCACCCCACCCCTATTGTATAGAAAATCCACTTCTTTAGAGATCTGAGCTGCTCAGGCTAGACAAAGACCAACATTAAATCTGCAGCTGCCCAGGAAGAGGCTCTCTCTGTCGGGGGTTATTATTGAGAATCTCTGATGAGCGAGTGGCGTGGGGAACTCCCCTCGTCTCTGTCACTTCCAGTTACAGGTTTGGACGGATGTGTCTGCACATATTTTTCTTCCTTCACAGAAAAAATCGGGGCGGGGGGGGCACTCTTCAGCTGATGTGGGCTGTCATGCCCCTGCTGACCCAGTTTAGCTCTAGAGCTTTGTGAGAGGTATGTGATCCACCGCACTCACCATGTTTGGCTGGACAACACTTAAACCATTTGCAGCCTGCAGGAAGCATTTAGTGTCACTGGGCAATGAGGCCAAAATACACTCATGGCAGCTCCTTCACCTTCAGTGAAGTAGCATCAAGGGTAAATTTGAACCGACAAGGGCCAGCTCCTATTCTCAGTTACCCCAGTGAGAGCCTGGAATTGCATCATTAGCATCCAAGGAGTTATATTGGATCAGGACATGAGCAGAATCTGGCACTGAGTTTAAAGGAGCAAAACAAAGAGATGTTTATGTAAAAAGGGAACAGCGGCAGGTGGCACATATAAGCTTTATAATCCCAAGTTTTGAAAGGAAAAGAAACATAAAGTTAATAGAAAATCTTTGTGCCTACTAAATATGTTTTATTCTTGAATCCCCTGTGGAGTCAACCAGTCCCTTGGCTTATAAAAATAGATGCAACAGGTTTTAGTTTGAAGACATTTGTGCCTTATGTTAGGGGCACTAATGAAAAGTTTACGGTCAGTGAAACCTGGAGGAGAAAGCAGAATTACAGTGGGAAAAAAAATCGGCCCCGCTACATTAAAGAACACCTGGAGCAATGCTGTTGACCAAGGGAAGTTAAATCTACATCTCAAAAGCTTTGCGTATCTGATCACAATTCCTGCTGTCACCATCTAAATAGCCTCATGCTGATAACCTGATGTACTTAGTTGGTGGCTGCTCTTCTATTCTCTACTTCTGACTCATTTCTTGATGCTGAGGATGAGTGTTGTTATCTGATGTTCTCTCCATTTCCTTCTTTACTCTGATGTGTGTCCTATGTTTCCCTTGGGCACATCAACTAAATTGCAGCTCTTTAAGACAGCCAAAGACAAGTTGCCTCCTAGGGACTGATGCTAGCCAAGCTACGGCATGAAGGTATGAACATTATGCAAATAGCAAGATATAGAGCTGAGAGTGGGATTTTCACAGCAGCCTTGGGGAACTGGATGACTGAAACCCATTAGGGCTGCAGTGAGGTCTGGCAGCCTTGCCATTCCTGGGCACCTTTGAAGAAGTCTCAGCAGAAAGCTGAAGTCTAAATATTGCATGAAGCAAGATGTGCTGTTACTCCCACAGAACTGAGTAGTGCTCATTGCAGAGCTAGAGGCTGTAGAAGGATCCCTAGGCATAGCTCCCATTATCCTATATAAGGATATAAGGAAAAGTAAGGAGAATTTCAGGCACTGTCATTAAATACTATCAGTGTTGGAGATCTGTCCAAATCTGTACAGGCAAATCAGCTAGAAAGATAACTGCAATATTTCCTTGTATTTGGGAAGACTTGTATGTGTTACTGTACTTGTAAAAAAGGATCAGTGTTCTTCAGATCTGCTTGCACTTTAACAAATGGAGTGTGAATTACTCATATGATCTCTTCAGTCCCCACAGAAAGCCTGGTCAGCAGCAGACAGCCTCCCTAAACATTGCTAGGGCAGCAAATTCTTCCTTAGTTTGAGAATCCTATGGGATTTAGGGCAGCTAGAGGTGGTTGATCAACACGTTTGTCCCAGAGATGGGCACTACCAAACATGTTCTACATAACGTCTTAAGTAATGGATGGTTTTGGCTGATTATGAGTTTATTTTAGATGTAAAGTACTTTCACACTGCCAGAGCAATAAGGGGCTTTCATGTCTCAACAAACTAAGCTGAAGAATTAGAGGCTTCACAATTACATCTCATCCTAAAGGTGCTGCAGTCTTCTTTTGCCCTGTGCTGCCAAAGCAGTGTACAAGGGTGACCAAGCAGAGATGAAGATCTGCACCCTGCTAAACCTGGGTGCTCTGGGAAGGTCTCCACAAAGCTGCTTACTTACATGTAGACATTTAGCATTGTTAGAGCATCATAACAATGTGCTGTTTTGTTCTTGTTTGCAAGTATATAAGAATTTCATTGGTAAGTAAAAAAAAAAACCTACTTGTTTAATTTTTACTTTGAAAAGAGTAAGTTGAGTTGAACTGGCTTGAAATACAGTCTTTGTCTGTGACAAATGCTCCTAATGAAAGGAGCAGGAGAGGGAAGGGAAAGAACAGGTTTCACGGTTCGCTACGAAGGGTTAATAGAAGGCAGAGCAATGTTGAGTGGAAGCAGGAATCTGTAAGTTTCTCCAGGAGATCAGGACTCATTGAAGAAAACAGTTGTTTTGAATAAACTTTCTTGTATAACCTGCATTAGAGATCTGCTGAGACACCCAACCCTTTTCCTTGATAACTGTGAAGGAGCCTCATAAATACAGCCAGCCAGAGGTTTTGTTGTCAGAAATGTGCATATAATGTCCGAGATCAAAACGTACAGGAAGAATTTCAGTCATAACTTAAACGTTGCCATTATTTTTGAAAGAAGATGGTTGGTGGACTTCAGTCTTTCACTGCACTGAGGATCTTTCCCCAGAAGGAATTTTCTTAACTGCAAGGACTCCCTCTACCTTAATGTACTGGAAACAATGTGGGGAAAGGATTTCTCTGGCAATAAAAGCAGTTCAGTAAGTGCAGTGATGAGGAATTCCTGGGACTTAAATACAAAGAAATCCATAGATGACAGCCTGGAACAGAGGGAGATGTAACAAGGCAACTTAAAAAAAGAGAAAACTTAATTACAAACATGTGCAAAGCATAAGGCAAGAAAAAGAAAACAGAAAGAATTGCAGTGATCCTGTGGCAAAGTGACCGGTGGGGAGGTGTAATGCCCAAAGCCACAGGATGAAGCCTGCAGCATTTATTGAATCACACAGAATCACAGAATCACAGAATCACAGAATCACAGAATAACCAGGTTGGAAGAGACCCACTGGATCATCGAGTCCAACCATTCCCACCAATCCCTAAATCATGCCCCTAAGTACCTCATCCACCCTAACCTTAAACACCTCCAGGGACGGCGACTCAACCACCTCCCTTGGCAGACCGTATTGCTCACTGGAAGTCATTTTTCAAGTGAAGAAGCAATTCTTCTCCAATGTAAATGAAACATTCCAGACAGCAGAAGGTAACTGAAGCTCTCTTAAAATAAAAGTATCATTGGAGAAGGACTAATAAATCACCTAGTGACCAGATTTTTGCATTTGCAGCAGAGAACTCCTCCAGGTTCTTCTGTTGAGCCCATCCCTGTGGTATTAACGAAGCACTTCAGGATGTGTTTATTTTTACCCAGCACAAACTTTAGAGGGACCTAAGCACTTTGATTGGGAGCAAGCACTTTGACTGGGAGTTTTGACTGTGCTAGTTAGCTGCTAGCCTGAGCCCCCAGTTCCCCTTTGCCTGTATAAACCTATAATCACAGAATGACAGAATGACAGAATGACCAGGTTGGAAGAGACCCACTGGATCGTCGAGTCCAACCATTCCCACCATTCCCTAAATCATGCTCCTAAGCACCTCATCTACCCTAACCTTAAACACCTCCAGGGACGGTGACTCAACCACCTCCCTTGGCAGACCGTTCCAATGCCTAACCACCCTCTCTGTGAAGAATTTCTTCCTAATCTCAAGCCTAAATCTCCCCTGGCAGAGCTTGAGGCCATTCCCTCTCGTCCTGTCCCCTGTCACTTGGGAGAAGAGGCCAGCTCTCTCCTCTCCACAACCTCCCTTCAGGTAGTTGTAGAGAGTAATAAGGTCTCCCCTCAGCCTCCTCTTCTCCAGGCTAAACAACCCCAGCTCTCTCAACCGCTCCTCATAAGGCCTGTTCTCCAGCCCCTTCACCAGCTTTGTTGCCCTTCTCTGGACTCGCTCCAGAGCCTCAACATCCTTCTTGTGGTGAGGGGCCCAGAACTGAACACAGTACTCGAGGTGCGGTCTCACCAGTGCCGAGTACAGGGGGAGAATAACCTCCCTGGACCTGCTGGTCACGCCGTTCCTGATACAAGCCAGGATGCCATTGGCCTTTTTGGCCACCTGGGCACACTGCTGGCTCATGTTCAGTCGGTTGTCAACCAACACCCCCAGGTCCTTCTCCTCCTGGCAGCTTTCCAGTCAGGTTTCTCCTAGTCTGTACCTCTGCTTAGGGTTGTTGTGCCCCAAGTGCAGGACCCGGCATTTGGCCTTGTTAAACCTCATGCTGTTGGTCTCAGCCCAGCAGTCCAGCCTGTTCAGGTCCCTTTGCAGAGCCTCCCGACCCTCCAGCAGATCGACACTGCCTCCCAGCTTGGTGTCATCTGCAAACTTGCTAAGGGAGGACTCAATGCCTTTATCCAGGTCGTTGATAAAGACATTAAACAGGACTGGACCCAGGACTGAGCCCTGGGGAACCCCACTTGTCACTGGCCTCCAGCTGGATTTAACTCCATTTCCCACCACCCTCTGGGCCCGGCCAGCCAACCAGTTTTTCACCCAGGAGAGTGTGCGCCCGTCCAGGCCAGAGGCCGACAGTTTCCGAAGCAGAATGCTGTGAGAAACTGTATCAAAGGCTTTACTGAAGTCCAGGAAAACCACATCCACAGCCTTTCCCTCGTCCAAGAGGGAAATAATAAATCGCTGCTTCTGCTTTCTGGATACAGAGTGGAACAGGAAAGAGGAAAGGAGCTCCTCCGGGCTCCTCTGCCCAAATACATATTAAAACCTGGTTCTGAGGACAAGCTCTTGTCCAAATGATATAGGCATGAAGGACGTCTGGACTTGGGCTTGGGCTCACAGTGTGAAACCCTCTTCCCTTTTTCAGACAGCAGTATTGAGATCATCTAGATTCACTGAAGGAAGAGGCAACGTGCATTTGCTTGTTGCATTCTTGATTCCTTTTTGCAGGAATCAGGTGCAGATTGCATGCCTCAGCCATCATGCAGAGACAAATTATGTCCAACTTTTATCCAGGAAACACTGAAATCAGGGTTGCACTAACCACTTGGCCACTTCTAATAGTTCAGGCAAAATTGCAAACACTGAACTTCACTTGCTGCAAAGCATCTTTTCTCAGTTCACTTCTCTTTTGCCAACACAAGAAGGCACATCTAGTCCTGGACTTGGATTGTAAGCATTTAGAATTATTTCATTACTCTTCAGGAGGAGGAGGACGTTGTTGCAGTAACACAAGAGAAATTGAAAGGAACCATAAATAGCACTCCAAAAACCTCTTCCTAATAACTGTGCTTCTTTTTATAGCTAAAATACTTTCACAGAGATTTAGCTCTGCACAGCCATTTGAAAAAACAGCTCTGTTACTGCATTAATTTTGTAGGTAAAGCAGTAAATTATACCAGTTCTAATGAATACAAAATAGCAAACCTAAGGAAAATGAAAAGCTTTGCAAAGGCAAATCAGGATATGAACAAAGGACAGTGTGGTAGCACTCTCGGATATGTGAAGCCTTTTATCCAGCAGTTTGAGGTTTGGAGGACAGACCTCCACATGCACAAGAGCTGCATCACTGAACCATGTTAAGTAGAGAGTCAGCATGCATACTGCAAGGGGCATGACCCTAAGACATAAATATGAGACACATACTTCTGTGCCAAAAGTATTTGCAGAGCTTCTATTGCAACAGCAAGATTACATGTACCACAGTTTGCACCTGACCCAGTTTATTTCAGCAACTAAAACAGTGCAGTTGGATTCCCAATCCCTTCCCCGCACCCCCAGGGAAAGGGGAAATGAAATTGAGAGGGAAAATGCTTGTGGGTTGGAAACTAAAACTACGGCTTTAATGAAATTATAATGAAAGAGAAGGAGAAGGAGAAGGAGAAGGAGAAGGAGAAGGAGAAGGAGAAGGAGAAGGAGAAGGAGAAGGAGAAGGAGAAGGAGAAGGAGAAGGAGAAGGAGAAGGAGAAGGAGAAGGAGAAGGAGAAGGAGAAGGAGAAGGAGAAGGAGAAGGAGAAGGAGAAAATATATACAACACCTGAGACCGTGCTCCTACCCCACCTATTGATGACTAAAAATCACCACAAATACTGCAGAGCAGACATGAGGGAATGGGTCTGTGGCGAGGAGGCAGCTCATCTCGGGAACTGGATTCAGGAATGCATGGATGCAGAATCAGGAGCAACCAGATAGATGAGGTCTTCACTGGATGTCGGCCATCACAGAAGAGGGCAAGACACTCATGGTCTCTCAATTTTATACCAAGTATGATGTATATAGGATGGAATATTCTGTCAGTCAGTTTGGAGTCACCTGTCCTCTTCGCCTTTCCCTGCAGGTGCGGCCTTTTTTCCCAGCTCAAGGATGGCCTTAGTTACTATAGGAATAAGTATAAGTAATGACCTTTCTACATATTATCACTTCTAGATAGAAACCGTGTCAAAAACATGTAGTTAGCTTTCAGAAGATGAAGTTACTTTGACAAGAGTGAGTTAGGAGTCAGAAAACTGACTCTAATTTAGCTCAAACCACAATAACATGTGAGTATTGACCCCCCAAAAGAGAAGAACAAATGAGTGAAATCTAAATGCAGCCCCTTGCCTAACCCTCAGCGATTGCTGTGGACTTTGGTTCTATAAAGTCCAAACACATGATTTCTGTCTTGCACTACAGACCTACCAGCACTTCCGGAGCACTTAGTTGTAATGCTTGAAGTCATTGATCGTCTTCTGTGACCTGAACCAAAAACTGTTTCTGAGGGCTGTATTTAACAAATAATACCACTATTTATTGCTGACTTCATTATAAGTGTTCCCTGTCCATACTGAAAGAATGAACAGAAGAAATAGAAGATTTTTTGCCCTGGAAAATGTTGTGAACTAATTAAGCTCCCCAAACGCTGGAAAATATGTAAGGCAGCTGGAGGTGTGGAAGCAGTAGGCATCTATTCTGTTCGGTCCTTGCTAATTTTGCTTCGTAACCAAATTCATCGTTTTCTTTAGCCCCTTCCCACAAACAACACATCCGATGACTACAGTAACCAGAAGAGAAGGATCTGTTGATGACCGTGGGCCTCAGATGTCCCATGAAAGGTGTGATCCCACAGGAGATGGGGAAGGGAAGGTGCAGAAACACCTCAAAGTTAACGTTGTAAAAATGTAACGGGTGCAGTGGTTGCCACTAGCCGCCTGGACTAGTTGATCTCTTTGCTGTGTGCCACATTGCTTTAGCACACTCCTCGTCTTTTTGCCTCTGCTCTCTTTGGTTGATCAGCTCCTTTGGTCAGTAGTATCTTATATGACCACACAGTGAAGGGAGGGAGCAGTGACATAAAGGACAAATGTACCTTCCACTCTCACTTCCTACAGCTCCACAGCTGCATTTTTTCCTCATGTTGTTACAGGATAATGCTGCATGTGCGATAATACACTCTGAAGGCTCTACAATGGCCTGGCCTGACTTATCAAAGGAGGTTCCCCTGAACCCAAAGGAGAACACAAAGTGTCCTCCTGCAGTCTCCACAACTGCTGTGTCTTTAAAACCCCAATGACTTAGGGAGGAAGTAAGGGCTTTTTCCAGTCATCCCACCAACCTGCAGTCACTGGAAGGCTGAGACATTCTTCTGGGACACTGTAATGAAGTTTGATCACTGAACACATTCAAGTACAGAGGTATTTTTCATGGATCTAAGAGGTTATTATCACCTCGGTTAATTATCTGTAAGGATTCAGATTCCAGCAAAAGTTAATTAACCTTCCATCAATCTCATGTTCACGAAGGCTTAGTAGGGCTATTTTTAGCAAGACAAATATCTTCTTCCTGAATGGAAAAGCTGTTCTTTTCCTTGTGTATTTTATTTTTAAATGTTAAACGCATTAGGCAGAACTGAGGGGTTTTTTCCCTCTCTTAGAAACCATCTTAAGAATGTGTAATAACTAATGAAAATGCTAAAGACAATACCATCTTCAGACCAGAATGTATGGTGTTAGAAATCTGGTATGGGAATGAGGCAAAAATGATCAGGGTGGGGGGCTTGAAGTCCATATTTAATCCTAGAATATATGCCATTGAGAGAGCAATTTGGTGCCCAGAACATTCCAGGAGACAGGTGTGGAAATAAGTATTCTCATTCAGCCCCTGTTAAGATAGGGTTTGAACATCTGCAGTGGCATAAAACATGACATAGGAATAACAACAGCTTCATTGACTTGATGTGCTACATTCAGGTCAGTCAATGTCCCATTTGCTTTTGGCTCTGAGGGTCGTGATGAGATCTCTGAATGAAGGCTGGGTATTAGGAAAAATCTCTTTGCCTAAAAGGTTGTCAAGCATTGGCATAGGCTGCCCTGGAAAGCAGTGCAGTCACCAGACCTGAAGGGATTTAAAATACATGGATGTGGTGCTTAGGGACATAGTTTAGTGGTGGAATTGGCAGTGCTGGGTTTACGGTTGGACTGGATCATCTTCAAGGTCTTTTCCAACCTAAACAGTTCTGTGAAAGTAAGAGCACTAAAAAAAATCGGAAGTTTCAAGGTAACCCTAATTTTTTCTCCACTTGTTATGTTTTCCATCCTTACTCGTAACTGTAGAACTCTATCCTAATCCCAAATCTAAGCAGTATTGACGGGAAAGGATTAAGTTTGACATATTTATATCTAAAGAGTGTCAAAGGAAAAATCTTTCTGAGTGGAACAAAGCCGGTCTTATTTCAACTAGCTTCTTCCTCTGGAATTGCAGATGGACACCAGAGTAGGGTGCAGGAGTTAACTGTGTTATAACTATTTCATCTAAACTATTTTTTCTTCTAAACAGGGTATGTAGCAAAATGAGAAATTGCTTCTTTGGCTTTTACTCCTCTTACAGTGGAAGTGGAACCACTTGAGAAAAGATTTATCCCCGATTGCTAAGCTGAGAATCTAGATAACATAATCTTGGAAAAGATTTTGACATGCGTAATTCGTATGTCCATATCAGCCAAAGAAATGCCTGCTACTTTAGCTCCAATATACATTAAAAAAAAAAAAAAAAAACAGACTTCAGGGATCGCTTTGTTTGAGCAGGCTAAAACTCTGATGCTGCATTAACTCTGAATAGATCCAGGGGCTAGCATTTGCATTATAAATGCAGGAATCATCAAACTCCGCTCTTATAAACAGATTTCTGATTTCCCTTCCTCGGTGCATGAGCAAACATTGGCTCCTGAGAAGATATATTAAACTGGGAGCTAGCAAGATATTTTATACTAGAGACTCTAGAGAGGCTTTGCTATATGAGCAAGCGGAAAATACACTTTTTGCTTTGGTGTCCAAAGCAGAATTGCTCATTGAGCATCCTCAGTCAGGGCCAGACTAAAGGGCTCCGTGGGGAAAAGCTGCTTTGGTGCCATTTGACCGTCTCATTTACATCCCCGTCTCCAGGATCGGTGAATATCTGCTCGTGGTCTATAAACTAAAGCAGTTGATGACAAAACAAATGGGATGGACAGTTAGCAAAACGGCTAATTGGGCAGAAGAAGCTGCGGTTCCAGAATCAGCCCAGCGCTGGATGAAGGCTTTTTCGGGCTGGTGTCGGTGTCCCGTGAGGAGACTGTTAACCGGGGCACAGGCCCCGCTGCCTCCGCGGGGTCCGGGAAAAGGGGAAGCGAGGCGGAGGCACCAGGCCGGGCGCCTGGAGAGGGATTCCCGGCTCGGCGCGGCCCCTGCAGCGCCGCCTCAACGCCACTGGAGGGCGCCCAACGCCGCCCCGCCGGCCACCGGCAAGCCCTCCCCACACCCGCGGCGGCAGCGGCGGGCGCCCCCGGGTGGCGGCGGCGGAGCGGTGCAGCAGCCCCCGCGCCCCGGGAAGAGACCGATTTCAGTGCAGGATCGGGGGTGATGTGATGGCGAGCGGCCCCGCGGAGAAGGGCTCGGGGGGGCTGGTGGAGGAGAAGCTCGACGTGAGCCGGCAGTGTGCGCTCACAGCCCAGAAGGCCAGACGTGTCCTGGGCTGCATCAAAAGCAGCGTGGCCAGCAGGGCGAGGGAGGGATCCTGCCCCTCTGATCCTCTCTTGTGAGACCTCGTCTGGAGTATTGTGCCCAGGTCTGGAATCCTCAATGTAAGGATATGGAGCTGTTGGAGCGGGTCCAGAGGAGGGCTACGAGGATGATCAGAGGGCTGGAGCACCTCCCATAGGAGGACAGGCTGAGAGAGTTGGGGTTGATCAGCCTGAAGGAGAGAAGGCTCCAAGGAGACCTTATAGCGACTTCCCTGAACCTGAAGGGGCTACAAGAAAGCTAGGGGAGGACTGTTCACAAAGGCTTGTGGTGATAGGACTAGGGATAATGGATATAAACTGGAGAGGAGTAGTTTTAGACTAGACATAAGGAGGAATTTCTTCACGATGAAGGTGGTGAGGCCCTGGCACAGGTTGCCCAGGGAAGCTGTGGCTGCCCCATCCCTGGAGGTGTTCAAGGCCAGGCTGGAGGGCCTTGGGCAGCCTGGTCTAGTGGGAGGTGCCCCTGCCCATGGCAGGGGGGTCGGAACTGGATGATCTTTAAGGTCCCTTCCGACCCAAACAATTCTATGCTTCTATGATTCCCTGCCTGCCCTGCATCCCTGGCTCCATCCCCTGCAGCATTCCCTGCCCACCTCGCAGAGGCGACAGAGACGACAGCCCCCTCGGTGCCAGCAATATTTGTGTCTTTCTTACCTGCTCAGGCTCCCTGCTGCCCTTACACCACCCTTGCCCTTCACCTTGAGCATTCCCACCTGTAACACCTCACCCTCTCCCAAGGAACAAGTGATAAGGTGAGAGGAAATGGCCTCAAGTTGAGACATGGGAGATTCAGATTGGATATTTTGAAAAATTTCTTTACTGGAGGAGTGCTCAAGCATTGGAACAGGCTGCCCAGGGAAGTGGTGGAGTCACCTTTCCTTGGTGTTCAAAAAACATGTAGTCGTGGCACTTTGGGACATGTTTTAGTAGTCATGGTGGTGTTGGGCTGCCAGTTGGACTTGATGGTCTTGTAGGTCATTTCCAACCTTAACGATTCTGATTCTATGATACCCTCTCCACAATAAGCAGATGGATTCTTTTTACAGAATAGCCTTATAGATAGCTGAACATTGTTTATTACATCTTTTATTCTTTTCCCTTCAATCCTCCCCCAACTTTCCTAAGTCTGAATAGGCCCGATTGTTCAACCTTTATTTTCACAAAACATTTTACCTCTGACCACCATTTTCTTCTTCGAGAGCCTTACCAGCTCAGGCACATCTTTCTTGGAGTGTCCCAAATCAGACAGCAATGGTCCTTAGCAGCGCTTAGTAGGATGGAGGGCTGATAGGATGTCCTGAGTTGGGAGGGACTCATAAGGATCATTGAGTCCAACTCCTGTCCCTGCACAGGACAACCCCAAAAGTCACACCATGTGTCTGAGGGCATTGTCTAAATGCTTCTTAAATATTGTCAGGCTTGGCAACATTACTGCTTCCCTGGGGAGCTGTTCCAGTGCTCCACCACCGACTAGGTGAAGAACTTTTTCCTAATATCCATCCTAAAGCTCCCCAGCACATCTTCTTGCCATTCCTCTGGGTCCTATCATTGGCTGCCAGAGGGAAGAGATGAGCACCTGCTCCTCCTCGTCCCCTCATGAGGAAGCTGTAGACTGTGATGAGCTCTCTCCTCAGTTTCCTCTTCTCCAGGCTGAACAGGCCAGCGACTTCAGCCAATCCTCCTATGACTTCCCTTTCACCAACTTTTTGGCCCTCCTCTGGACAGTTTTATATCCCAGCTCTCCAAACTGCCTACACTGAATGCTTTTAGGCTATTATAGTTATTTCATTTGACTTCTTTGCAGCTTTGTTTACACTACCAGCTATGTCAAATAAGATGGTAAAAAGACTTAAATCACTAATGCATGCTTTCATAAACCTCTAGTATACACATCTAGGTCAACAGACGCTTGCTGTTGTGAGTTATTTCACTTGCAGCAGTGGACAAAGCCCTACTGGGAGAAGCCCCTGCAGCAGCACTCGATTTCTCTCTATCATGTTTGCCAGCATAGATATTCGGGCCAGTCTCTTCAAGCGTGACCAAGTCCACAATGCCTCAGCATAATGGCTTTTTAATATACGAGAGATGAAAATGAAGACAAATATTAAGGAACTGGCTCAATCAATATCCCATCAACCTGGCGGACAGTTTCCCTTGAAATTTGTTAGTATAACACATTATTGATGAACTACCAATAATGTAAAACAACACTGACAACAGATGGTCTTGCTTGAGACCTTCTCCGCTGCTTTTATTGGAAAGGGAAAAAACAACTGCAAACAGCAGCACTAGGGCTGGATGTGCTCTGTGAGCATTTATGAGGGAATTAGGAAGTGTTTGTGTTCGATGAGGCTGTTAAGCCACATCTAAAATCTACACCTCCAGCCCACCAAAGGGTCCTTCACTCCTGTGCCTGCCTCCAGCCAGATTATAATTTATGAAGAATTCTCCTTATTTAGTAAAATAAATAATTTCAGTAGCTTGCCATAACAAAATATGTTTCTGGAAGCATAACTAGCAATTCTTCATTTAAACTTTGAGATCAAATTTGGCTCAGCTGCACCTGTTGCTTCACAGCCTCTTTTAAGTTCCCTTACCCTGCAACTCTTACCCTTTAAAGTCGCTGCATGCTCACAGCCTGCTTGCTATCGAGGTGTCTCTTTTAGATGGAAGTGATTGCCTGCTCACCTTTGTGGGACATGTAAGTAGTCAATTAGCTAGCTCTATGAATGTGGCCTCAGGGATTGCCAAGACATAACACCCGTATTCCTGAAATTACCTTTTCCCAAACTTTTGAAAGCCAGGCATCCATCATGAAGATGGTTTCAGTTTATGGGCCTTGCAGTTTATGGGCCTTGCAGTTTATGGTGCCTTCCTAACACCACCTGAGTCCCCTGGAAATATTCTGCTTGTTGTTCCAAGGTCTGTTAAGTTCCCACTCCGTGAGAGCTCTTAAAAGCTTCCTGCGCATTGAGCCTGAGCAGAAAGGTCACGCTCTTCCACACAGGTGCCTTTTTGCTACCAGTTTCTCTTGTCCCAAACTATATAACCCACTCTTCCCAAGACAGTGTTTTTCCAGGATCTGTAACTGGCACATTATTGAAGAGAAAAGCACACTGAAGATCAGAACGTGACTACCTCCTGGCGCCTGCTGGGGCAACCTCTGTGGTTACCTGATCCCCTCAATTTGTAGCAGCCATGAGAAACTCTGGCATTCAAAACTATGCAAAAGAAGCAGCCACTCTGGAAAGATGAGGTAGGTTCCTTCCAGACATTATTTTCTGTTCTACATGCTTTGGCCATTGTTAAAGTCTTACTGAGGCATTCCTGGTGGTGTTTAACATAGCATTCATTCATTGTATAAATCATGTACTTTGTACCTCACAACTACCATCTGGGGCTTCTGAGCCCGGTGTTCAATACCACTGCATTGATCGGACTCAAATCCTATTTCCAAGAGTTCCTCAGTAACCACAAGAGTGCCTCCGAGTTTCTCTAGGGAAGCTGAGAACAAGTACAGGGCTGCATTACACCTCAGTATAAAGTTCTGGTGCTTCCCTCCAGGCCCTTCCCTGTACCCCACTGGAAGCATCCTGGGACGCACAACGTTAAGTAAGCAACGATCAAAAACAGGTGCAGAGAATATTCCAAATGTTTATTATGTATTAAAAATACCGCAAATAAGCCATACAGTTCATTTCACAGTAACCTGAACAACATTGTTCAAGAACTTGGTAAGTCCACAAAGAACAGTGCAGTTCCAACAGCGACAAGTTACCTTAATGCTGTGGGTCCCTCTTTCTTTGCCAGGAATTCTTTCCTGTTTACAATGGGAACAACACTAGATACGGTTCACTATCATGGTTTACCTAGGAAAACTCCCTTTCACCTGTGCCATTCCCATAATCACACCACTTCTGGGAGGTGCTGTTTCTAGGAATTCTTCTAACATAACCAGCAATCTGGCTAGTGCAGGCTGAGGTGGGCACAATGCACATGACTCATTTCCAAGGCATCAGTGTGCAGACTCGTCTACTAAATCTTTGGATAAGTTCAAAAGTAAATTTGAAAAGGCGGGATATTAAAAATCCTTTCCATAAAAGACAGAAAATCAAGAAAGCTCCCTGACAAAATGTTTTAAGTAAACATCTGGATAAGTATGAAACTTTTTCTTCACTCTCAACCAATTCCTAGAAGTATCCTTTGCTACCAGTGTCTCAGGCAGGCCCCCTGTGACAAAAATGGTGACGAGAATCAGGCATCAAGCCCTGAATACATAACAACAGTTCAGGTCACTGTCAGCTGTATGAAAACTTGGAAATGTATACACCTTAGAATCAATTCTGCTGATTTCATGATGACTTTCCCCCTTGTGTGTTTTGGAGTGTATAATTACTGTTAGCATGCTTGATAAACGCAAGAGGTGCAGTTTTAGTCCTTCTCTTTCCTTATTCAAATACGTGATCATTTTTACAGAAAAACCTGTATCACAGACAAATTAGGCCCTTCCAGGAACGACACAGCTTCATCATGGAAACAGCCAGAAGATATGACAAAAACATTACTGTACCCTCTTGAAACTAATCCCATCCTTCAGATGCCCCTTCTGAGCACTGGTCTACTACACCAGTAGCTAAAGATACTCAGAAAGAAGCCCATGATCACAAATGATGAATCTCTCCAGCCAGGTGGTAGAACACCTCTCTTGGGTCTTAGCCCCAAGCGATGCCACTTACCTCCAACTTTCCCTTCAGGGGGTTCAGCTAATCACTTGTTAGCTCCACAGTACCAATTAAGGACTCGTGGAAAATCTACAGCTCAACCAACACCAGGTAAACTGGCCACACGGCTGAGTCCCTAACTGCAACAAAGGATGAGTTGCTTCAAATCCACATCTGAGTTTACTGGTTTAAACAGTTTTAAGACAGAGGTGTAGCTTTGTTAATTTATTTCTTAAACCAAAATATACCAGTAAAATTCTCGCTGTGGAAGACAGTACACTTTTCATGCCAGAACAGCTGTGGGCATTCTGTGTGGGATATCTAGTGTCATAGTGTGAAACATCTTCATGCCATTAAACACATGCCTGTGCTAACAAGGCTGTAGTGCCTAGTTACACCACTACAGTTACAGTGGTGTCACTTTATAGAGAAGATGAGCCCTCAAAAACTCAATGCCCACCCAAACTCATGCCTTCTTAAAACAAGATTTTTAAAAAAACCCACAATAAAAACACTACACAAAAGAGAAATAAAGAAATAAGCAGAACTGTCTCTATTATTAAAGTATTCTTATTCTCTTTGGAGGTATCAAATTGGTTTTAAAAAGAGTAAAAAACAGGGCATATAAAAGCTATTTTCCTTAATTCATTACTTGCACAAGGAGCACTGCTGCCTAAACTTTTTCGTGTATTTTTTCTACTTTCACAAACAACCTTTCCAGCTCATTCCTCAAGTCATCTACTGAGCTCTTCACAGACTCCAAGTTGTTCTCATTATTTTCAATTTTCACTGAGTAGGAGACTAAACTATCCACTGCAGTTCTTATCATTTTCAAATCAGAATCAACCTGGCTGACAGAAGACCTCAGTTCATCCACAGAGCCTTCCACAGAAGAAAATTTTTCAAGATAACCTTGAGAATGTGCTTGACCCGTCTGAAGATTTCCTTGATCCAATAAAGTACTAATTTGGTTCTGGACATCTTGAAGAGCACCGGAGGACGGCAGATCACCAATGCTTCTCTTCAAGTTTTCCACCTCATTGTACAGCAAGGTCTGTGACTCACGAAGATTTTTCAGAGTGTCTGTGACTGAAGTGATGTCCATATCCGAGATTCCCTGGAAAGCAGCAATGCTTTGTTCTAGGGTACTGAGCTTATTCTTGTATTCTGCCTCCTTAGAAAGGAAAGATTCCAACTTTTCACTATTTTGAGAAGCAACAAGATTTAGAAACTCCAAGCTGTCTTCTATGTGCCTCAGTCGAGACTCTAGCCCTTCACTGTTCTTCCCAAAAGTTTCTAATGCTTTTCTGAAGAGTTCATTTTCTTCCCATTTGTTGAGGTCAGCTTTAACTTGCAGTAAATCTTCACTGAGTCTTTTAATGTCACTAGGGAGCTGCATAATAGAATCCTCAGCTCTTAGAACTTTCTCTTGTAAAGCTTTTAATGAAAGGTGTTCAGTGTCTGCAGCCTCTTTGAATTTCTCATGTTCTTGTTTGAGGTTGACTAGCTCTTTCACTTCAGTATACACATCCAACTCCATGGATTCCATTGTACTCTTCAAAGTCTCAATGTCCTTTTCTTTGATTTTTATGGATGCCTGCATCTCATCAAAAGCATCTTTTAGCACCTTAATGTCATGTTTATACACATCTGCCTCTTCCAGTGAATCAATTTTTGCTTTCATATTGCTGATTTCATCTTGGCTCCTCTGCTGGACTTCAGTGAATACAGCAATGTTATCATTTATAGACTTGGTTAGCTCTGTTAGTCTCTCTTCCACTGTGTTTTCCAGAGATGTGAAGTCTCGTTCCCTTGCATCCTTCACCATGTGGATGCCATCAGACAAGTCTTTCAAAATTTCATTTTGTAGCTTCTGAAGCACTTCGCTGATCCGGTTTATTTCACTCTCCCCTTGTTTAATAGCCTTCTCTGCAACCTCCTGCTTCTGCTGAGCAATTTTCATCACGGATTCAAATCCTCCACAAGTGGCTTGAAGGGAGTGCACCTAAAACAGAAATCCACATGGTTAATACAATTTCATCCTTATCTACATCCTTACCCTTTGTGTGTAAAATACTTACGGCCCTTGTTACCATATGAAATTATCACCTTGCAATCCTTCATGCCCCCTGCCTGAGGTGACCCTATGGCACACAGATACGAGTGGCATAAAAAGCCCAGCATCTAGAGCCCTACAGTCCTATAGATACAGACGTTTTCTACTGAGGATTCTTGGCCTCAATAACCTACTATGGATGATCCAGGAAATCCATGCTTGTGAAAAATCAATGTCAAGTTTTCATCCAGACTCCTGAGTCACCCCTCCTCTATACACAGATTCCTGGTTCTATGGGCCACAAGTCTCTAAAGAAGGAAAGGAGGAGAGAAAAAAAAAAACCTAAGAAACAGCTGGCAGCAGCTCCTGAATACAGAAAAGCTGAGATAAGACTTCATCATGCAATCATACCCAAAGCCAATTCCTGAACATAAAAGAAGTTTCAAAGTAGACAAAAAAGAGTAACAGGAAAAATCAAGGGGAAAGGGGAGCTGAGAATGGCTGGGGAACCGAGGTTATAGTCATGACATTTTTCTGCTCCTAAACACCAGTGGAGACACTGATTTTTCTTGTTAACTATTATTTAAGATTAAGGAAAAAACACAGAAAGGGCTTTAATGTTCTAAATAATTTGCACCTCATTATCCACACACATGCAGACACCCACGTGCTCTTAGTGAACAGGAACACATGTATGGACGCAGACAGAGAACAAAGCCATAGCAGCTGCCAAGCGGACTGACTTTCATCTGTCTCAGGTTTAACACAGAAAGTGGTTACCGCTAGATCAGGCATGCTATTAAGCTTCCCAATACAAATACAAATACTACAGTTGTTTCTAGCAGCAGCAAGACAGAAAAGCTGAAGGAGTAAGTGGCCACCACAGTTTTTTACTCTCACATATAAAAGTAAGATCCAGGCACACCAATGGGGAAGCATGCGTTACTTAATTCTGAGGCCAAGCAGAATATCATATCTTTAAGACTGTAGAGGAATCCTTCTGTGCGTGCGTGGGTTGTATTTTTTTAAACTTCGTAAAGCCTTGCAAGAAATCCCACTGGCTGCAACAGGAATCCATCACACAGAAAATACCTCAAGGTCTTGGCAGGATGGCAAGTGCTGAGTAATACACGCTGCCTCGCCTCACACTACTGCCTGTGTCTGAGGGGTGTATTAATCAGTCATGCCACCTGGGCTGCCATGTTTACCGATTAGATACACAGCTGGAGGGGTGGTTTTATTTTATAAATAGAAGGAAGTATATTTTACATGTTCTTAGAGAGAAATACACAGAGCTTCCTATTCTTTTTTGTCTTTTTCACTGAAGGAGGCCTCTGAACCTAGAGATTCATTTCAAAAGACCTAACAGACTTACTAATTAGAAATTAAGTTATTCACATGTATTTTGGCAAGAGTAAACCCCAGGCCAAATCCTCCTTGGTTTTCATGGAAGTCTACACTGATGAAGGACTGTAGAGTTGGGCCACAAGACCTGCCCTTGCTCCAACAGATTCCTCACAGTTTGAAGAATACCCATAGAATCATAGAGTGGTTTGGGTTGAAAGCGACCTTAAAGATCATCCAGTTCCAACCTCCCTGCCATGGACAGGGACACCTTCCACTAAACGACATTGTTCAAAGCCTTCCTTTTCTCCGCTCTCATGTACAGAGGTTTGTAATGACTTTCCATTCCCTATACTTGTGTTCTCTAGAGTTCACATACAAAACTAGAAATGAGCTGGGTGGGGGGAGCAGGTAGTACTGCTGTATGTACTGCAGCAGGACACCAGCCACTACACTGACTTACCAACCTCATTTTCACTGTGTCTTAGCTGTCATTTACATTTTTTTCCACACAGACAGCTTTTCCTGTATCACTATAAATGGACTTCAGAAATCTAGAATGGGAGCACAGGGAAGCTCTCCTCCTCTTATAAGACAACTTCTTTTTCTTTGACATATTCCAACCAAATCCATATTTGAAATCAACCATCTTCAAATGTTAGTCTAAGAAAAGGCGTTAGAAATGCCCAGAAGAACTCTCCAGAAGGCCAGGAGGTTTCTGCTGCTGTAGCTTTGACAGAGAGTGATCCGGCCTCTCCAGAATGGAAACGCTTTATATCTCCTCCTCCATTGCATTTAGGCAACGCTCATGGTGTAACCTGAAACTATTCTTTTATATTTCCATCTGGATCAGCCACTTGAAGATCAGAGAGCTCTGATAAGGTAAAATGGACCACGGTCTTCAGATTAGACCAGTTTTTAATCTGATCTGTCCTAACCAAGAGCCACCAAGGCCCAAATCTAACCCACTGTACAAGAGAGGTAAAACTCACAACTTCATTATAACAGCTCATATTCACTACACAGTTAGTTTGTGTGTGCATCTATGCATGAGTTTGCCTGTTTGGTGTTCATGGCTCGTAAGATTTGAAACCATAGCCCTTAACATCAGGCTTAACATCATAAACAGCTCATAAAACTATGTCCATAGCTAACAAACAAGTCTTCTATAACCAGTCATGTTATCTTGCATTCAAACATCAATCAATCTTGGCCTCTCTAAGTACTGTGCTGTGTTAAAGACTAAACTTCCACATCATTTCCTTTCTCCTCCTACTGCTGATGTGTAAAGCAGATGAGTTTATACAACGCTTACTCCCAACAGGAGCGCTCTGCAGTAAAAGACTGAAGAGGAATGCCAGTTCCACACAGCAGCCTGCACTGCCAACACTCAAAAAGTAAAATGCAGGGCCCTGCTCTTCCGTAAAGAAACGAAATATAGCCTGGTCCCCTCTCCCTCAAGTACATTCTTCTCTAAAGAGAACACCAAACCACAGCAAGCAAAGCTTTCAAGGGTTACATCGAAACTCTGCATGATCTCTCCCCCTGCCTTTTATTTCTGCACTATTGTAAATATGTCTAACATCAGTCACCTACTACAGGCAGGCAAATAGTTTCAGTTCCCTTTGAAACAAACTGTTTATAACTTTCAGGTATAAAACCTCTCTCATAGAAAATGTAACTTATATGTAGGATTTTTTTGTGACTACATGGAGATGGAGGCAGCAAATTGTTCCCATTCCTACGCTTGGAAGAGCTTACATATTGCACATACATCTGGGTTCTATATTCACATATTGTAATCTCATATCCTGTACGTCCTGCCATTGCAATGTCTTCCTTCACACAAAGACTGTACAAAAATTCCTTAAAACTAGGAAAAAAACCCTTGCTAGATTAAATCACAGTCCGTCAGTAAGCAAAAAACACTCAGGATTTAAAATCATTTTCAGAAACAACAGTACGGCTCTGCATCTAAAACCCTCTTCCCCCTCCTAAAAGTCTTCCTTTTCCTCCTTGTAAGGGAGAGGAAACAACAGGACTGATCCTACAAACTCCGTGCACGCAGACCTCCACACTCCCGGGAGCACCACAGAAAGGCTGGAGGATCTCTGCCAGCACCCGTCCCACCACTTTGTCCCCCTTCTCCAGGCCTGGGCCCAAGCTTGCAGAGAACATGGGGAATCTGTACAGCTCGCTGTGCAAAAAGCAGTCAGGCTGAGACAAGAAGTTCCCTTTCTGTGATCTGACTCCATCATAACTTTACACAGTGCTTTCCAATCCATTTATCCAGTCCCTAGATGGGAGCATGATTATATGTTGATGATACAGAATTGCAGAATAGTTTGGGTTGGAAAGGACCTCAAAGATCATCTAGTTTCACCCCATTGCCATGAGCAGGGACACCTCCCACTAGACCAGGCTGCCCAAGGTCCCATTCAGCCTGACCTGGAACACCTCCAGGGACGGGGCAGCCACAGCTTCCCTGGGCAGTTCCAGTGCCTCATCACCCTCACGGTGAAGAAATTCTTCCTAATGTCTAGTCTACATCTGCCCCTCTGAAGTTTATACCCATTGCCCCTCATCCTATCACACAAGCCTTTGTGAACACTCTCCCCAGCTTTCCTGTAGCCCCTTCAGGTACTGGAAGGTCTCTTTAAGATCTTCTAGGAGCCTTCTCTTCTCTAGGTTGAACAGCCCCAACTTTCTCAGCCTGTCCTCGTGTGGGAGGTGCCCCAGCCCTCTGATCATCCTCGTAGCCCTCCTCTGGACCCATTCCAACACCTCCATATCCTTATGTTGAGGATTCCAGATATGCCACTTTTAAAGTCTTCAGGCACCCTAAGACACATCCGGAGGGGCAGTGCCAGTTATGAAACCCCAGCTCGGGGGACTGTAAAGCCCGAGTGAAAATTTAAAAAAAAAAAAAACCCGAGGAGGGAAATGAGCATTTCTCTCGCTTCGGCTGAGCCACTCCCTCGGCCAACTGCTCCCCAGCTCCGGACAGCCACGGCCAGCCCCGCTCCCTCGGCAGGAGCCGCGCTTCGGGCTCTCGGGGGCGTCGAGGCGGGACGCTGCCACGTCCCGGCCGGCGGGGCACCTGCTCCGGGGAGGGAGCGGCTCGGCGGCCGCGCCCGGGCCCCACGGGATATGGAATTACCGCCCGCGGGCTGTCGGCACGGCGGCTCCGCGCTGCCTTACGTAAAACGCTTTGGAGCCCAGCCCCGCACCCGCAGCATCCCTTGCTCAGCAGAGGCCACGTTTGCGGGCCACGTTAGGAGGGTGCCCGGAGTCGGGGGGGAAGAGGAGGCGTCGGGGGGAGTGAACGGGACACGTTTGCTTTCCCGCAAGCCGCGCTGCGCAGCCGCTCCTGTTAAGAGACAACTCCCCCCTCTCCATCCACACCGCTTTCCCGCAGCCGATGCTCGCGTCCCCGCCCCCCGCGCTACCTTCTGCACCACGGCGTCCAGCGTGGCGGCCAGCTCCTGCCGCTGCCTCCCGGAGTCCTCCCTCTCCCGGGCGCTGCGCCCGACCTCCTCCTGCAACTGCCGCAGCAACCAGCCGCCGGCCACCGCGACGCCCAGCACCACGGCGGCGCCCAGCACCAGCGCCCAGCCCCGCCGGGGCCCCGCGCCGGACCGGCCTCCCCCGCCGCCCCCCGCCCTGCCGCCCCGGCCGTGCGGAGCCGTCGGCGGCGACGACGACGACGCTTTCTTCGCCGCCGGCTCCTCGGCGCCGGCGGGCGGGCTGCCCCCTTTCGAGCTACGGTGCTTGGCGGCCGACATGGCGGGACGACGCCGCCTCCGTGCGAGCAGCGGGAGAGGGAGGGAGAAGGGAGGGGAGGAGGGCGGGGGCGCTCCCCGCCCCACCAGCCGCCGCGTACGGGATGGGGGGCGGGCTGTCCAAGCTCTCGGGGGAGCTGCCACGCACACGGGCTCGGTCCCGTTCCCCAGGTAGCCAGGAAGGCCAATGGCATCTTGGCTTGTATCAGAAATGATGTGGCCAGCGGGTCCAGGGAAATTATTCCCCCTCTGTACTCGGCACTGGTGAGACCGCACCTCGAATCCTGTGTTCAGTTCTGTGTCTCTCACCACAAGAAGGACGTTGAGGCTCTGGAGCGAGTCCAGAGAAGAGCAACAAAGCTGGTGATGGAGCTGGAGAACAGGCCTTATGAGGAGCGGCTGAGAGAGCTGGGGGTGTTTAGCCTGGAGAAGAAGAGGCTGAGGGGAGACCTTATTGCTCTCTACAACTACCTGAAGGGAGGTTGTGGAGAGGAGGGTGCTGGCCTCTTCTGCCAAGTGACAGGGGACAGGACAAGAGGGAATGGCCTCAAGCTCCGCCAGGGAAGGTTCAGGCTGGACATCAGGAAAAAATTTCACACAGAAAGGGTTGTTGGGCACTGGAACAGGCTGCCCAGGGAGGGAGTTGAGTCAGTATCCCTGGAGGTATTTTAAAGATAGATGGACGAGGTGCTGCTGGGCATGGTTTAGTGATTGATGGGAGTGGTTGGACTCGATGATCCAGTGGGTCCTTTCCAACCTAGTGATTCTATGATTCTACTGTGCATTGAAATGAATCATCCATTTGATGGAGTGCGAGGGAATTATATCTGCTCGTGTAATACAGGATCCTGTTGCAAGAGAATTCGGTGAGCTGGATGCTGCAGTTTTAGGGCAAGGTGTGTCACTGTCTGATTTTTGTAACTACAGGTTATGATTCTGGAACTGAGTCCTAATTATTAGGAGAAAGGACTGGGACACATTTTCTTTTAATCTCAGTAGGTTGAAAGATTGCTGGCAGCTTCCATGAGGCACTTGGACCCAGGATTCTGGATACAGGACAGTGTTTAACAAAGTGTCTGATGTGTCACAGTTTGTAGTGGCGAATACTAAAAATATACTAAAAATAATCTCCACTAATTTGTCCCCACAGTTACCCATGTTTCAGACAAAAGTGAAATTAGAATGGAATGGGATGGAACAGAACAGTTACAGTTGGAAGGGGCCTACAATGATCATCTACTCCAACTGCCTGACTGGTAAGGCTACTCAGTTTCTAACGCCTCCCTTCTCCTATCCAATAGACTTTCTGAGTAGCTAGGGTATCAGGATGGACTCTCAAATGTTTTTGAAAACTGCCTTTCATTTCATCACTAGATGATCAATGAGCAAAGTAATCTGATCGTATTTTGCCCCTTTCTTTCACAATTATTAACACCAGAGAGGCTTATATGGTAGACTTCTATTACTGTATCCATCTTGTATTTTCTCAGGGGGGTTCAAGGCTAGGATCATGCAAAGCAATAATGGATTTAGACCTGGGCTAAAAGCAAACAACTGCTAGACCACTAGTAGGGATGGTGGTAGTTTCAAAAGGATTTGGGTTTTGTTTTTTAAAAACAATGCAATGAAAAGTTCTTGGCAGTTGGTTTCTCCCTCAGACATGTTACCCGTCTGTGTTTTAATGTGTATTTCTCTATCCAAATCTAGTTTTCAAAAAGTCTGTATTCATGTTTGTATCTGTTAATATTTGCCCCTATGAAAGATCTGTGTGGAATGAAAGAAAATTCTGTTTGAGACACAGAATCAATGAATGAAAGAAAAGCTTTAAGCTTTACTGGGGCTTCTGCGTAAAGATCTTATACATGTAGTCTCACAATCTCTAAAAAAATTAGGTAGCAACAAGCTCTTTCCAGTTTTAAATCTGAGGTGCTGAACTACAAGTGCAAATTTGATTTATTTTGTTCTTGTGCTTTTATGTTATACTGAAATGCATTGCTTCCTAAGAGTCATTCCATGAGTGGAAGTTCATTCCATTAATGTGCAAGCCTTAACTCCTTGCAAGATAAAAGCTTGAGGTGCTAATTTATCTGTTTCTCTATTTGTTTACAGCAAGAAATCCAATCAAGTTTTGTCCTGGAATTTTTTTACTTTCTTGGTCTTTCCTTTTCCATCTTTGGATGAAACTTGGAGCAACCTAATCTAGCAGAAGGTGTGTCTGCTCATGGCAGCAGGATTAGAACTGGATGATCGTCGAGGTCCCTTCCAACCCAAATAATTCTATGATTTTATAATTCCCAGTACATTTTTTTTAATGAATTTTAGGTTGTGTATTCTCCAGAAACAGTGAATTTTAAACATAGGCAGGATCACATCCCCTGATGTCAGCCTGGCAAATCCAGTTCCATTAAATATTTCTGCCAAGGTCCAGGATGAACTGAGCTGTTTGGTCTGTGTCTGGTGTTCTAGTCAGTAACTACTAGCAGGGTGATAGAAGGAGAATTTATAGTTGATTGTCTTAGGCATTTTGTCAGCACGATTCTGTCAAATGCACAGACCTGAGGTCAAAAGTCACTTTTTTACTTCTTTACTTGTATTTCAAGTAGGAAGTTCATGTATGAACATGAAGTTCATGTATGAATATGTGAAACTTCTGGTACGAAGTTCAACAAAGCCAAGTGCAAGGTCCTGCACCTGGGTCAGGGCAATCCCAAGCACAAATACAGGCTGAGCAGAGAATGGATTGAGAGCAGCCTTAAAGATAAAAACGTGGGGGTGCTGGTGGATGAGAAGCTCAATATGAGCCAACAATGTGCTTTTGCAGCCCAGAAAGCCAACCATATCCTGGGCTGCATCCTAAGAAGTGTAACCAGCAGGTCAAGGGAGGTGATTCTGCTCTTCTGAGACCTTAGCTGGAGTACTGCAGTCAGTTCTGGAGCCCTCAGCACAGGAAGGACTTAGCCTGTTAGAGTGAGTCCAGAGGAGGGCCACAAAGATGATCTGAGGGCTGGAGCACCTCCCATGCCAGGACAGGCTGAGAGAGCTGGGCTTATTTAGCTTCGAGAAGAGAAGGCTCCAGGAAGACCTTATAGTGGCCTTCCAGTACTTAAAGGGCCCTACAGGAGAGCTGGGGAAGGGCTCTTTATCAGGGAGTGCAGGGGTAGGATGAGGGGTAACACTTTTAAGCTGAAAGAGGGGAGATATAGGTTAGATATCAGGAAGAAATGTTTTCCTGTGAGGGTGGTGAAGCACTGGCACAGGTTGCCCAGAGAAGATGCCCCATCCCTGGAGGTGTTCAAGGCCAGGTTGGATGAGATTTGAGCAACACCTGACGGCACATGCGCACCTGCAGATTTCACATAAGGTTATTCAGGCAAGGGTCTATTGAGCTTCCAATGACCCCTTGAGCCCCCAGCCCCAATGTGAAAATTTTCCTGCAAGAATTCTTCCACATGCTCCAATTCCAGAACTTTCCAACCAGAGACACAGTGCGGGCACCATGAGACCAATCATCCTTACCCAGTGCACATGTGCATACCCTGCCCACTACCCCTGTGGATCTCATTCCCTGAGGGACTGCCCTTGGATATCTGGGGTGGCAATTATTTTTCTGTTTCCCTGCTACTGCTTGTCTTTCTCTCTCTCTCTCTGCCTTATTCTCTCCCATATTGTACCACACCTTGATTTACCGCCTTTTTCTTGTCACTTTTGGGTGAATTGTATTGTATCCACGTTCTTGTGGTAAACTGCAGATTGAGATCTGTTTTATGATTTTTGGCTGCGTTCAAAGGAAAGAGTGGATTTGAATATACCCTGAGGGTTATTCCTGGGTCACTCTGGATTGTCCCAGTCCTACTGAGCAGGTCGGTGAGGGCTGGGTCGTAAAAAAGAGGATGCAGAAGTGACTACAGGTTTTGGACACTGCAACAGAAATTAGTTGGCCGATGACCCTGAACTTTACAAGTAGCAGAGAGCTTGCATGGGGTCAGAATGTTCTCTTAGATACATCCTGGGGGCGGCTGGAGCAGATATGGTGCAGGAGGAGGCTTACACTGAAATGAACAAGGAACCCTCTGAATAGTCTGCCCTCCTCAATAGCAAGGGAATAAAAATCTAAAGTGGTAAACAAAGTACCCTGGAAAGGTAAGGATAGCAGTCTTTCCACAGTGAACATCTAGCCACAGCTTTGGTTGCCTCACACTTTATGATAGGGGGGATCTCAGATTTCTATTTAGGAAGGGCCTGGGAAAGCTAGGATTCCCTAGGACCCAGGAGTTTAGTTCTGAAGCCATTTGGAGAGTTTGCTCTAAGAACTGAGTCATATAGATGCTACCAGAGACAATAACCAAGAAGATCATCAGTGTTATGCATCAAAAGATGTAAGTCTGTTTGAGGTAGCAAGGCAACATAGGAAACTGTTATGCCAGTTCTCCCTCTCCAGTGCAGCAGTGACAAGGGAGATGTTATTGATGTACTAGCTGAAGCTTGTTCTCACCAAGGAACCAATACAAATGTATTTCTGACCAAAAGTATCACTCTAATGCTTCTCCTTGTATTTGACACAGTGGGTCAAATTCTTTTTTTTGCTCTGTACAGAAGGACAGACCACTAGTGCTGAGGGTAGCCTGCATTAGGAATTTGAAGGTAAAGTAGCTAGAAACCATGGACTGATGTGATTGAGGGCTTTACTAATACACCAGTTTCTCTCAGTAGTTTCAATATTCTGTTTTGCCTTTGTATGAATTTGAAGATGCATACTTTGGAGGGGAGAAGTAGCAATCCTGTTTGCCTCTCACAAGACTTATTTGTCCTTGGAATACAGGAAACTTCACAGAAGAACAAACTGAGAAATCATCCTTACACCTGACTTGTAGACTTTTTGTCTTACCCTTGAGCCTATTATGACATCTGGGGCTGACAGTCTCAGCCAGCCCAGAGTCTTAACATCCATCTGTTAGTGCTAAAGCCAGTCTGCTTGGTTCAGTTATTAGGATTAGAGGGAAATATCTTGTGACTTCAAGTTATATTCTTAACTTGGTTGTCATGGGCTGTGGTGTAAACAACAACATGCTTTGCCCTTTCCCTCTCCTCCCACTCTAACCACCAGTTAGCCACGTACTGGCAGATTCTCACCCATGAGGGCAGATGCAGCTGCATGTCTTATCCACTCAGAAGCTGTGGTGTTGTCTGCTGGTGAAAGCAGTGCATTAGTTGTAGGCTTTATAGTCTTTGTCAGTTTTACTGGTAACAGTAAGGAGAGGTTGTGAACTAACTTGCAGCGAAAGCCAAGCACAAATTAGTCCTTCATTTCAATTAACAGTGTTTCTGTAGTCAAAGGCTGAGAATTAAGGCCGACTTGAGACAGCAGTCAAAATTCCAAATTAGTACCTTATCATGGTTTAACCCCAGCCAGCAACTAAACACCATGCAGCTGCTCACTCACTGTCCCCAGCAGGATGAGGCGAGAGACTCAGAAGGGTGAAAGTGAGAAAACTCATGGGTTGAGATAAAAACAGTTTAATAATTGACATGTATATTAAAAAACATAATAAAAATGAAAATAACAGAAATAAAACCCAAGACAGACAAGTGATACAAACAAAACCAATTGCTTACCACCAGCCAACTGATGCCAAGCCAGTCCCCAAGCTGCATCCTACTGCAACCTCGCCCCTAGTTTTATTGCTGATCATGATGTCACATGCAATATCCTTTTGGTTAGTTGGGGTCAGCTGTCCCCCTTCCAACTTCCTCTGCACCCCCAACCTTCTCAATGGCAGGCAGTAAGGAAAGCATAAAGGGATTTGGCTCTGTGTAAGGACTGTTCAACAATAACAAAAACATCCCTTTGTTATCAACACTGTTTCCAGCACAAATCCAAACCACATTCCCATAGTAGCTAATATGAAGAAAATTAACTGTGCCCAGCCAAAACCAGCACAGACTCGCACATTCTACATAAGACAGAAAGACATTGATGGGCTTCATTGACCAGAATGAATTTAAAGGCTGTACAGTGATTTTCCTGGCCAACGTTGCAGAAGACACAATGAGAAATGAGTGGAGCAAATCTACTTCAAGATCCCTATAATGGCTTATAGCTCCAGCACCTCTGGATCAGGAAGGAACTGAAATGAAAAAAAGAGGTTACATGCTGGGTAGTGCAGCATCTTAACTTATTCTTGGCCTTTGGACTGGAATATTGGAGGATGTCTTTGGTGCCTCAGCTCTATATACAGATGCACATCTTAGAGAGACTGATAGATAGGAGCAAGCTAGATATTCAAGAATAGGCTCCAAAACAGCTGGTCTGCTGTGGGAGAAGGGCAGTGCTGCAGCTGGAAAAAAAAAAAAGTTGATTTAAAGCCACCTCTTTCTGGAATTCTCTCTCTGATACAGGGATGATAACCTTGAGATACTTTTTCCTTTGAAGCTGATCTTTCATATTGAAAGCGATGAGAATATTGGTAAGCCTGAGGCCTCCCTTTCCCTCCTTGTGCAAGGCAGGCCACTGAGCATCACAGGTTTCCACAATTGCTGGTGCGCACTAACAGCACATGGAATGGCCCTGGTGTTTGTTGTAAGTACTTTTAATTTAGTTTTAGGTGATACACCTGTTAATTAAAGTTGTAGGCAGCCATCACAGCTGATGCCAAGCCAGTCCCCAAGCTGCATCCCCCTGCAACTTCGCCCCTAGTTTTATTGCCGATCATGATGTCGTATGCAATATCCTTTTGGTGAGCTGGGGTCAGCTGTCCCCCTTCCAACTTTCTTTGCAGCCTGGGATTTCCTCATCTTTCAGATGGCATTTAAGCCAAAATGCATGTTAATGAAAATAATAATGAATAATGTATTTGGAAGTGAAAACAGTCCATCTTTATGCCATCACGGTCTTCTCTAAAGCTCTTCTGAGCTTCTCACATTGTCATTGCCATGTGACATACACAAACTGGGGCAAAGTAATACAAACATGGTTATTTAAAATGCTTCATGGAAGCTATTGGATTAGGCTGTTGGACTTAATCCCATTTAATGTCTCTGAAGGCTGGACTCAGGGCTGCAGGGCTGACAGGTGCTCTGCACCTCTGGGAGCAAGTGTTCCCGCTCTAGCAGGGCACCTGGCACTTGCATAGCCACCCTCTGATCCCTACTTCGAGAGTGTGCTTTTATAGCAAAGGTTAATGGGGCCTAGAGCAAGCTTTGGTTTTTGTGAATATGACATCTACTCCATATAGTTTGTACCATGTGCTAAAGGTTATTTGAAGGAAGGGGAGCTCTGTGTCTTCATGACAAGCAAGGTTTGATCCTCTGAGGTGGTGATTCAAGAAGTAGTTACTATCACAAAAAGGGCAATATTTTTGATGTAAGATAAAGTTTCATCTAAGTTGTTGGGGGGTTTTTGAAAGCTAGACAGAATGCCCCTCTGATAGCATCTTTTCTTTCAAGCACTGTTTTCCCAGACACTGCTTGTTCTTTGGTGATCATAGAATCGCTAGGTTGGAAAAGACCTCTGAGATCAAGTCCAACCATTCCTATCTGCCACTAAACCATATCCTTGAGCACCTCGTCTACCCCTCTTTTAAATACCTCCAGGGATGGTGACTCAAACACCTCCCTGGGCAGCCTGTTCCAGTGCCTGATGACCCTTTCTGTCAAATTTTTTTTTCCTGATGTCCAGTCTGAACGTCCCCTAGATGCTAAAGTCTTGTCGGAAGTAGGATCTGTGCTGAACAGATGTGTCTCCTGTGATCACTTCTATTTGCAGTCTTTCCCTTTCTCAAACGCAAAGTCAGGCAGAGCTGGCTCCAAATTAGCAAGAGATTTGACTTTTGTGAAGTTCATAATAACATTAAAATTAGTCCTTGGAAAGTGACAGGATATGCATGAGATTTCTGGGAGAATTTATTCATATGCATACAAGTGGGAAATCTGTCCCAGCCCTTCTCTCACTGCACACGGCTGATGGAGATTTCTTCTGTTGTTGCCCAGGTCTGATAACAGATGCTTGCTTGCTAAAACTCCAAAACAAGCCTTAGGGAGATTATTTGCTAGCGTTTTCAGTCTCACTGGCAGCCCATGTTTTGCTCTTCATACTTCCTGGCGGGGGATGCGCAATGGTTCCACGCAGCTCCTGTGACAGGAAGCCACGATGAACCTGACAAGTACCGGCAGCCCCGCGGAGCTGCCCAGTGGATGAGATCAACGCAGCCTGAAGCAAAGCATCCATAACCACACCGCGTTCCTGGGCAGGTGACTCAGCCCTGTGGCAAAGATGGTGGGGGGGAGTGGAGGGCAAGATGGCAAGGGGGCTCCTCAGACCCCACCATCCAGAGACTTACAGGAACTGGGACAGGGAAGCTCCATGGGGGTAGTTAGAGCTTCCTTATAGCAGCGCAGCGAATCATAGAATCATAGAATAGTTTGGGTTGGAAGGGACCTTAAAGATCATCCAGTTCCAACCTCAATACCTCCAGCTAGATCAGGCTGCCCAAAGCCCCATTCAACCTGGCCCAGAACACCTCCAGGGATGGGGCAGCCACAGCTTCCTTGGGCAACCTGTGCCAGTGCCTCACCACCCTCATGGTGAAGAAATTCTTCCATGTATCTAGTCTAAATCTGCCCCTCTCCAGTGTATACCCATCGCCCCTAGTCCTGTCACCACAAGCCTTTATGAACAGTCCTCCCCAGCTTTCTTGTAGCCTCTTTCAGGTACTGGAAGGTCGCGATAAGGTCTCCTCGGAGACTTCTCTTCTCTAAGCTGAACAACCCCAACTCTCTCAGCCTATCCTCATACGAAAGGTGCTCCAGCCCTCTGATCATCCCTGTAGCCCTCCTCTGGACCTGTTCCAACAGTTCCATATCCTTCTTATGTTGAGTATTCCAGAACTGGACACAATACTCCAGATGAGGTCTCACAAAAGAGGAATAGAGGGGCAAAGCCACCTCCCTTGCCCTGCTGGCCACGCTGCTTTTGATGCCGCCCAGGACACGTTTGGCGTTCTGGGCTGTGAGTGCACATTGCTGGCTCATGTCGAGCTTCTCGACCAGTCTCCGTGAGCCCTTCTCTGCATGGCAGCTCGCAACCACATCATCCCCCACCCTGTACTGAAATCGGGGATTGCCCCGACCCAGGTGTAGGACCTGGCACTTGGCCTTGTTGAACCTCGTGAGGTTCTCACAGCCCCACTTCTTCCGCCTGTCCAGGTCCCTCTGGATGACACCCCGTCCTTCCTGTGTGGCAACTGCACCACTCAGCTCGGTGTCACCTGCAAGAAGGGACGCGCAAACCCACCATAAAGAGCCACCCCCCCCTGCGGAGAGGGAATAAGAGGCGGAGGCCACGCCCCCACGGCGAGGGAAGAAAGGGGCGGGGTCTGCTGGAGGCCACGCCCCCGAGCTGGGAAAGAGGCGGGGTCAGCAGCCAGGGCGGACGCGGCTCTTCCGTAAACACCACCCAGCCCAGCCTCCCCCCCGCACCCGCGGGCAGCTCCCATTCAGCGCCGGGGGGGAGGACGCCGAAGCGATTTCCCTTGTCCGCCTCGTACATCTTCCCTCTTGGCTCTCGCTCCTGGCAAAGAACGAGGAGACGAGGATCTTTTTTCGCAGGGGTAAGCGGAGGTTGACCCAAGTCCCTCGGGCTGTCTCGCCGTCGGCTGGCAGGAAAAGGGAGCGCACCCCCCCCCCCCGTCGCCGCAGAGATGGACGCGCCCAAGGAAGACACGAATAGTCCGGGCTGGGTACTTTAACTCGGGGGGGTTTAAAGCCCCGGCGAGCGCTGTGCGGGAGGGCGAGAGCAGCCGCCTCCGGGACCGGTGAGTGAGTGGGGCCGGCACTGCGGCCGGGCCGGGGTCCCCGGGGCAGCGCTGCCGCCCAGCCGCACGGCGCGGCAGGAGCTGTCGGGGCGAGGCGGGGGCTCCAGGCGGCTTTCGCGGACCCCGCTGCGGGTCTGCGCTGCCCCTTGCCCTGCGTGCCGCGACCGCTATTCCTGGGGCGGGGGAGGTCGGCGCGGGGCTCCCCTCCAGGCACCCCCATCCCCCTCCCCGGGGCGCTTGGAAGCGAAGGGCCGGGCTCCCCCTTTGCTCCCCCTCCTTCCTTTTCCCCCCCTCCATGTCCCAGGCTTGTCCTTGGAAACGCTGTTTGTTTTGGTCGGCGAGCGCCCAGCTCCTGCCGCTGTTTAAAGCGCTGGGGGCGGGGGAGGAGACGGGCAGCGAAACAGATGAGGAAGAGGAGGAGCCGGTGGGGGAGAGGCAGGAGGGGCCTCCTTCTCTGAGCAGAAGAGGGGCTAGTACACCTCGTTCCAGTGCTTTGCAGAGGTGTGTGGGCTGGGGGGGCTCCTGTGCTTGACGTGGACGCGTTCTTATCACGCTCTTAGACAGCTTTAAGCCTTCAGCAAGGGAAGCCTGTCAGGAAGGGGAAGAGCTGCAGAGTTAGAAAGCTGGAGGACAGAAATGTCGCCTATAAGTGAAAAAACAAAAACAAAACCCCCAAAAACAAGGCATGGGGCAATTCCTTACATCTTAAAAGCTCTTTTCTGCTCCTGTGCCCTGCCAGAGGTGGAGTCAATGAAAGAGGATCTCGAACCCGAGTGAGATTCGGTCAGTGCCAGCTTGGAGATAGCAAGGACGTAAGCACAGCAGAATAAACAAAGTTAAGACGTGGTAAAACTAGACAGGGCACTTAAGCCCCTCCATCCACGCACACTTTTTATTTGAACAAAGCCGGGCTGTGGAAAAACTTTCCTGAAGATGGTATCTGAAATAAAAACACCTTCCAAACTCCCTCCCCAGGTGCTTTGTAAAATAGGAAGCCGCCAGGAATAAAAAGAGCGTTTGTGTTCTCTAATCCTGCAATCTTGATCGGTCTTAAGTCAATGATTGAGTTGGGTGTTGTGCTGACTGTGGAAGAGCAAGATGAAGGTATCTCCAGTGTTGCGTTCATTGCATCTTTATTAAAAACAGCAGTATAAAACTAAATAGCAGCAGAAACCATGATAATTTAGTTCTGCCTCATTAATTTAATAGGGAACTTGGGGTCTGTACATTTAGAAGACACTTTCAGCTTGATGTCCCACTTAGAGTTTATACTTAAAAAAGCCAACCCTGCAGCATGGTACTGATAGAAAGCAAACAGTGCAGTGAAGCCCAATGCGACTATATTCAATGTAGTGTTAAAGTAAGCATCAGGTGTTTTTAATTCACGAAGAGTAAAGAAGGTTGCAACCACACACTGACCCTTTAATAGAACAGATGGAATATTAAGCTGTGTATTAACAGCCTAATATGTAATAATTAATAAACAACTTGGAAGTAAGATGTCATTGTCTATTCAAGATGGTGAGTTACAAAGAGATCTTGCAAGGTTAAGGGGCTTTCTGAAATATTTTTATTTGGGAACTCTATTAACCTAAACTTAAACTTCTGTATGAACTTGGACCTTAAAAGAATATGAGAAGGTCTGTGCTGTCTCCAAAAGCATAAGGAAAAGTAGTTGTGAAGAAAAGACTAAGTAACTAATTTGTCTATGTTGTGACTAATTAGAGAAGTTTTTTTTTAATTTTTTTTTTTTGTTGATACTTCCCTTTGGTATGCTCAATGATTGTACTTTTCTCTAAGCTTTTTAGCTGTGAGGCAGCATATGCAAAAACCACACATGGCATGTCGGAATTCTGCTTGTGTATTCATGTGTTTTTACTTTGATGTGCTTGTTGCCTTGTTTATCTCTCAAAACTAGCAAAAATGTTCTGAATCTGCAGAATACACCCATTCTTCCTTACCATTGCATTTAAGACATCCTGTTGGGAAATATATTTACTATGGCAAAGATTGCACTGGGTTTTTTTTCAGTGTGTCATCTGTTACGTTGTTGAAACTTCTTAATTTAAACTAAGTCTTCTGATGGTGTTATAGGAACAGGTATGGTCTCAGTACATCAAAATATAATTGAAATACAGTGATTTGTTGCTGAAATATCTTTTGCTGGGACTAGTATACAATGGCTTAATCTATATAGAATTTTAATTTCTACCTTAATGATTTGATCCTCTTGGGAATCAAGATTGGTGTAGAAAATGGCAATGCTGACTGGCCGGCGTGACTGGGTTAGTACATCCTGTCTAGAGCAAGTTGTGAATCTGAATATTTGAATATTTACAGATTTGAGTATTTATCAGAATTGCATAGTGACAGTTAAGATGTAGTTCTTGAAATGATGTATAAATTGTGTGAGAATTTTGCATTTTTTAATGGCCACTTAACTTCTTCCACATTCTTAACACCTAGACTGAAGCAGTAGACGCGTCTTGAAGCACTTACACTAGGCAAGTGACTTATGAGACCTTTTGGGCCAGTACACTGCTAACAACATTAATCAGTTGTTTTGATGGACCAGGTGCAGCATTAACCTGTTGGAGGTCAGTTATTTATATATGACATGATTAAAGCCGAGAAATACAGTATTCTGATGTTGATCCAGAAAAAATAGTGGGAGAATAATCCAAGCTTTTCAGGCTCTGTAGGGTTACTGTATTTAAGTGAACAGTCCACATCAAGAACCTGGAGTGCATTCTACCGTCAGGTTACTTGTCTCTGTTAGTTTCTAGGCAGTGCTAGCTTTGAGATCTGTAACACAGATCTTAATCAAAGAAATTGTTTTGTTCTCTTGTATCACATTAACTAGTGACTCATTTCTCATTTTAACTTGGACAAATAAATTACAGCTCAAAAATCTCTCATATGTCTGGTTTTCTGTGTTCCCTTGAAACTGTGAGTCTTCTTTAGTTAATACTGCTTAAAATAATCTGCTTGTTTTCAATTGCATTTTAGAAATAATAAAACTGCTGTTCTAATGAAAGAGTTAGGACATTAAGGAACACCGATGTTTTGAACCCATGACCTCGATATCTTGATCAGAAGTCTCTTACTGGCTTCTCCACCAAGGTAATAAACAGTCAGCTGTGTTCTTCATGATTAATTCTTTTCATAGAAAATAGCATAAAACATTAGGTGAATAAGACACTCAAGTGTATCATCTTTCCTCTTGGGAGAGGAAGAGGAGTAGTAAACATACACTTAGCAAGTATTAATCATCTCAATTAACAGGGTAACACTCACTGGTGTAATACATCAGCAAGTTAAAGACCTATTCAGGATGAGCTGGTCTAAGCTGTAATGAGATGCCTGCCTAAAGAAATCTTCATTCTTACTCCCTTTTGTCTATCTTTTGACCCCACAGTATGTTGATTCACATAAGTACAGACAAAGGTCATCCTTTTGCTGCCAAAAGTGACTTTTCCCAAGTTCAGCTGTTTCAAAGTGCAGTATTGCTTGCTGAGACTGATGCAATTTAATTATAAGTGGAGTCATATTACTTAAATTTGGTGACAAAACATGTTGGCTATGTCTCTTCATAAAGCATACTACAGAGTGCTTCATAGCCATAATCAAAGATGTACAGCTACTTTTGGTATCTGGGCCAAATTCCATTATTAGTAATTAGAAGTGACTTCCAGTTTCTCATTTTTATATGATTATGAATATAATTTTTACTTCCTGCCATACAACTGTAATTGTTTCTGTGGCACTATGCAGCTGTCCAGATTCTCTGCAGTTGCAGATTATCTGCCTAGAAGGCAGTTCCTTCATGTAGACTAAGTGTGACATTTCTGAGTGTTATTTGTCATGTATGCTGGATGTAATGTTGGATACTTAGAGTTACCATTTGACTTAAAACACAAAGCCCTTTGACCCTCACCCCTAGGAGGTGTATTGGGGGGGGGGGGGGGGAGGGGTGGTGCTTGGGGGTGGCAGGTGGGGTCAGACACAGTCTATGCCATTGTTGACCTGATTCTGAGTAAAGATTCACCTGAAGCAGCAGGCCAGACTTCTAGCTACCCTGTCAGAAATGGAATAACTCTGAATTATTTGTCTGTTCTCCCCCACCAACTTCTTTGTTTGCTTCAGAGTTGTTGCACTCAGTGTGGTCCATTTGTGGGAGGAAATCAATTGCTAAATATCACTTGTTGGTGAAGTTGCATGGGGGATGGTAGTATTGTGGGATGCCTTTAAGGGCAACTGCCAAAATTCTGACGACAAGCAACTTTGGGGATTACTGTGGGCAGTCTTTTATAAATATAAGCAATTTACAGACTGTTTCCAACATAACCACTAATGTATGAAACAACAGAAGGTGCACCTGCTTGCAGAACAGGTGTAGTTATTTATTTAATAACTGCGTGTCAGGCCAGATACTTTCTGTAACACCTCTTTAAGAAAAGCAGCTACATGTTCTTAATTCGTGATATAATAAGTATCTGACCTTTGAGATACAAAGGAAAAAGGTAAATGCTAGTTTCATGGGAAATGTATTTGTCTTTCCAGGTTTTGTTTACTGTAGCAACTAAAGCAAATCAGAATGCCTCTCAATGATGACCAGAACAATGATTCAGATTCTTCACGTCTCTCTGAATGCACAGCATCTTCTAGTGACTCTGAGTATTCAAGACAGAGCTTTAACAGCGATTCTTCAAGCAAACCCAGTTCTCCAGCATGTAAGCCTATTTCAGCCTTACCTGTGTTGTGCATAGATGGATGAGGCTAACCTGTCTCATTTCTCTTTGCTGTCATGGGTAGAACCTGGGGTTCTGAATCTCTGTTTAAGAGTATTTAGAGAAAGGCGTGACTTTCTCTCCGCTGTGAAGCAGGGCTTCTCCTTGTGTGTGGAACACCACCAGCAGCTGTGTCCGTGGGGGTCTCCCTGTGCACTCCTTCCCTTCAGAAAGTGTAAGAAAAGTGTGCCACGTGGATGTCCTAGTCTTGAGTTAATCCTGACATTGGTAGCAGTCTCCCACTCAAACAGATATGGCTTTGTGCAAAGAGTGGGTTTCTCCTGTTTGCTCCATACATGGAAAAACGAAATCTGTAACTTACAGGTCTATACTATTACATCAAATTATTTAAAATTAACTTGAATTCACATTTTCTTAAATATTAGGATCAAACAGAAAACGCACATTTGCACAAGGGAGGTGTTTTGAGTAAGGATAAATAAAATCTTGGTTAAAATGTGCTTCATGTTCATGTCTGTAAGCATCCTCAGACTGTGCATACTTGTTAGCGCTTATGTAAGTGAAGTCTTAAAACAAGCTTGATAGCAGAGATGCCATCGGCAGCTGGATCTTTATCTTTCTTTGCCAGTCTTCAAAGGCTTAATTTCAAATACTGAATTAAATGAGAGAACTTGGGGGACTAGAAACTCAGGAAATTTAGTCTTGCTCTCCAATGTAGAGTTTCTGTTCTGTCATTAGTACTTAGTTGCAAAAAGAAAGCTTAACTTAAGAGGCATCTGCTATGGAACATAAGTGGGGGATTCTCAAGTCAGTAACTTCAGAACTGTCTGTACAGGCAATGGAACTACAACATAGTCATTATGTGCTCAGAATTATAATGGACATCTGGCATCAGTTATTCCCCATGCTTTTGGTTTGATGGATTACAGAACAGTAAATAGGAAATCTGTGAAGTGCAAGATCCTGTTTTAAAGGAAAAAGATATTGTGGTTAAGATGCAGGAATATGAAATTGCTCTCCAAAATGTTATGAAGCTTGTGTGGTTTCACACAAGCATACACACCCCTGATAAGCTGGGAGTTTCCTGAGTTAGTGTTTTAAGAAGATATAAAGACATGGCAATTCTAGGTTGTTTCTTCTAGAGTACTAGAGTCCTATTAGCAAGCAGCAAGCAAGGAGCAAAATTTATAAATGTTAATATTTTCATTTGCATTCATAAACTGCAGATATTTAGCTTGAATTGGTCTTATTTGTTCCAGCAGCAAGCCCTCCCAAGGCTATTACATTTGATGAACTAATGGCAGCTGCAAAAAATCTGTCAGACTTGACTCTAGCTCATGAAATTGCTGTAAATGCAAATTTTTGCATAAAAAAGGAAGACCTCCCACAGAACAGGTAAGAGCCTGGATTTTGCAGAAAGCAGCACTGGAGTTAGGAGGAGAGGTAAAATGAACAGAGCAGCAAATTAAAACAGACAACCAAAACCAACCCTGAACATCTTGGAAGGCTATAGATTTTTATCCTGCTCTGTCAGAATTCACTATCGAAGTTATGGTTAATAGCAAAGATAAAAAGCAAATAAATAGCTATGATGAAAAGCAAAGACATGCTAAAGCACATGGAGGAAATGGAGTTGATTAATGGCAGCTGGCATGGCTTCACCAGGGGCAAGTTCTGTAGTGGCTTTCTATGATGGGGTAACGGCAGCAGTGGACACGGGAAAACCAGTGGATGTGATCTATCTGGACTTCTGTAAAGCCTTTGATATGGTCCCCCACAACACACTTCTCTCTAAATTGGAGAGAGATGGATTTGATGGGTGGACTGCCTGTTGGATAAGAAACTAGTTGGATGGTCATATTTGGAGTGGTGGCTGATATTGACAGTGAGATTGAGTGCACCCTCAGCAAGTTTGCAGATGGCACCAAGCTGAGTGGTGCAGTGGCCACAGTGGCAGGAGAGGATGTCATCTAGAGGGACGTGGACAGGCTGGAGAAGTGGGCCTGTGTGAACCTCATGAGGTTCAACAAGGCCAAGTGCAAGGTCCGACACCTGGATCGGGCAATCCCTGATTTCAGTACAGGATGGTGGATGATGTGATTGAGAGTGGCTCTGCAGAGAAGGATTTGGGGGTGCTGGTTGATGAGAATCTTGACATGAGCTGGCAATGTGTGCTTGCAATCCAGAAGGCCAACTGGATCAAAAGAAGCATGGCCAACAGGGTGAGGGATGATTACTGATAATTAGTTGTATGACACAGAATAGTTTTTGACAGAGCTCAGTACATAAAATACCAGGTTAGGACAAAGAATGCAAATCGGGTAAGGGAAAAGGAATGGTAGTATTTCTATGCCTACATCTGAAGTGGCAACACCACCTACAAAATTCAGTTGTTTTAGGAAAGACTTGTCAGTTCAGACCGTGTCTTGAGAGCTGATGTTCCACAGCCCAATAAAGATGGGATTGCAGGGCACAATAACTAGCGAGTTGTGCTCTGTTTCCCAACAAGTCTAAAACAGTTTTAGCAAAGCTAGTTGGGTGTCTTTTTTTTTTTTTATCTAATTGACTCATTCCACAGCCTTGCAGGCAGAGTGAAACAAATTGTACACAAAGCCTTTTGGGATCTTTTGGAATCAGAACTGAATGAAGATCCTCCCGAATATGAACATGCTATCAAGCTCTTTGAGGAGATTAAGGAGGTAATGTTCATCCTTCTCTGCCCCCTCACTATTGTTTTGACAGCTTAGGTCTGAGAGCATCTTACTTCACTGAAGGGTCTGCTAATTCAGTCGAGCCTACCTTCAGGTTTATTCTTTTGAGATGGAATCATGATTTTTCAGAACTGCGGTAGGTGTCTGTTTATAGCATTTTCATTTTCATGTTAACCATGAATGTGGTTGCACATGCACTGTGGCATGTCCTCTCAGCTTTCATTGCAGGATATTTATTTGCAATTCAATGCTTTTCTCAAAGCATCTCTAGTACCCTCTTTCCAGCAACATACTGTGAGCTTAGGGTATGAACAGGAATATAAACATGACTGCACCTGCCCAAATAGGCTTTATTGTTCATGAACATTGCACAAAGGAGAATACAGGCCTTCAATCCTGACACAATACTAAGTCTTTTAAAATTTTAAGTTGGTAAATGTTTGTTTTACAGGGCAGCCTCACAGTTTTTGAAGGAATCTCATTGTTGACATGTGTTCTGGTTTATCAGCTTTGAGCATTTTTTGCAGAAGTGTACTCTGATCCTTTTAACAGGTTTTTTTTTTTCCTGCTACATCAGATAATGTTCAGTCTTGACATATCTTGTAATAGCTGGTTAGCTAAATACACTTCACATTAATACTAGGCTCTTTGTTCAGCGTGTTTACTAAGTGGCTTGGTTTTTATTAATAAACTTTTCCTTTTTTTCCCCCCTACTTTAGATTCTTCTTTCCTTCCTGACACCTGGAGCAAACAGGATGCAAAATCAAATTTGTGAAGTTTTAGATACAGATCTTATAAGACAGCAGGCAGAACATAATGCTGTTGATATTCATGGGCTAGCTAATTATATCATCAACACTATGGGAAAGCTATGTGCTCCAATAAGAGATGATGACATAAAACAGTTAAAAGCAACTGACAATATTGTAGAATTACTGAGGTTGGTATTTGGATGTTGTTTTTTTTTTTTTTTTTTTTTAGAGGAAAACTCTCTTCTCTGAAATGATACTGGATAGTGGAAAAGGAAGGTAGACTCTTAAAAAGAAATCTTAAATTGTGTCAGATTACATAACAGCTGTTTTCACACTATAGGAAAACTTATTTTTATATGAAAGCATTAAAGGGAAGGAGCCATGACACCATGACCAAAATATTATGTCTATCTAATTTTTAATGAAATGTGTCGAAAGTCTAAATCAAACACTACCAGCTAAGCCACTGTACAACAAATAAAAAGCAGTCTTGCAATAGTCTGTGTTTTGGAGATGGCTTCTTCAGTGCTGTTCATCCTTACAAATCTTAAGCAGCACATTTGTATTGTCCCTTCTTGAACGGTTTATTGCATGCTTCCTCTAGGAGGCCAGACTTTGGATTTAAAATCTCTCTAGTAAAGATCTTATCATGTGAACTTGAGTAAAACACTCGCATAAAAGGGCAGAAACCAATTGTTGCTCCTTACGTACACTGAAATATTAAGAATAACTGGTAGTAGCTCTGCAGTTTTATTGCAGCTTGGAGCATATACAGGGACCAAAGCAAGCGGGACAGAAGGATTGTTTGTCATGATGCAATAAGCAACTAAAAAGTTAAAATCTGTTCATGTGGGCTGAAATGTACCAATTGATGTAGTTCTGGAAGACCCCTTATTTCTGTTACAGGCCTGTAGCATTTAGTGGTGCTGCATATTTGTCCTATTCCCTGTAACTTCCACCAAGCCCTTTGCACAGTACTCCTTATCCTGGAAGATAGGTAGCATCTCTTACACCGAAATACTAAGGAAGGAGTTTTCTTTTCCCAGAATTGAATTTAAAGTGCTAATGTAAGTGTACTACTTGTGTGCTGGTTAAAATCAACAGGCTATTGAAATTATCAAATTTTAAACTCATACTTTCAGACAAATATTCCGTGTTTTGGACCTGATGAAAATGGATATGGCTAATTACGCGATTCAAAGCCTTAGGCCATACCTCCAGCATAATTTGGTGGACTACGAAAGAGCAAAATTCCAGGAAATTCTTGAAGAAACACCAAGTAGGTATCATGCTATATTTAATTTAAACCTTTCTTTAAAAAGAGGACTATTTAAAGACATGCTATGAAATCTATCAGTTGCAGTTAATTTGGAGGAAGTCTCAAGTTTCTTGTCTGGATCCAACGTAAAAAGTCTTTGACAAACAAGCTACCAATGGGCAATCGCTTAACTTGCTATAAAATACCTTTTTCTGTAATCTAGGGTGCTTTCAGACAAATTTCTATTTGCTAAATTGGTTGGTATCTGAAAACCAAACAAATATTGGCTCTTACTGTCTAGAGGTGGAACTAGAGCTTACTGGAAGATGAGACTTCATCTCTTTGGTACATAGCAAGTGTTTTTAGTTTGAAGTAAACATGTAAAACCAGTTAGGGTGCCTGAAAGTGGGAAGGAACATGATCATTATTTTGATAAACAAAAGGCCAGCTTTGAGGGAAAGGTGACACAAAATTAACTTTATCCACTATTACAGGCTTTGTGTACTGTGGCTAAACAGCATTCAGGAGAATATATTTCCCAAGAAGAAAAAGTGAATTTGATAACATCCAGAGCAGGGACAAACAAATAGGAACACTGAGCCACTGATATGGCCTGCAGTGTTTGTGTAGACAGCCTGAGAAAGAACTCTTTACCAGCAATTCATTTGCTATTAATACAATTTATCTCCTTTCACCTCTACTTTCCAGTCCTGTGCCCCAACTATTAAGTGGCCTTCCTGAAAAAGGGGAAAAAATGCTTTGGGAGCTTTGAGTTTGAGGCTTTTTTTATTATTATTATATTTTACCCAAAATCTTGGCTGAAGTCTTAACAATTTGTTAGACTGATTAACTGGGATTTTAAAGTGACCAGTGGAAGATGGTCAGTGGGAAAAAGGAAAGGAGAGAGTTTGCGTGTGAAGTCTTGGCTGTCTATTTTGTTTATTTAGTCTTCAGAAGCTCAATACTCCCATTTGTGTACAACTCCTTTCCTCAAGCTACTGCTTATTTTGGTAAAAGCTTACAGTAAATCTGTGCTGATTTGCAATGCTTAGGTGCCCTGGACCTGACAACAGAATGGATAAAGGAATCTATAGAAGATGAATTGTCATCTATTCCTGATGAATCTTCATCATCCCCTGGTGCTGAGAGTAGTTCTAAACCAACTATTAGTCCTGTGCTGGTGCTAAACAACGGCTACTTGAAACTGTTACAGTGGGATTATCACAAAACAATTCCGGAGGTAAGTACATTTTGGTGTCTTCAGATTTCTAGCTATACAAAAACATTGGTGTAGTATAATAATCCTGTTGTTGATGGCAATGTGAACTATTTTCTTGCACTTTTAAAATTTCTGAAGGGTAAATTTGAAATTTGGAGAGTGTATGCGGTTATAGTTTCTGAAAAGAGCTGGGCAAGTCAACAGATAGAAAAGAACAGTGTAAAGGTTGTTTTCCCTCTGTCCAATCATAGCTCACCAAGTGCACCCCAAGAGCGAGCAGCCTTTGCCATGGTCAAAAATCAGGCCTTGTACTGACAGCATGTAGGGTTCTGTATCTTTGAGAGAACTGACTTATAGCATCCTGCTTTCCAAACAGCGGCAGTAATTGGTGGGATCACTGTTGGTTTAGAACAGAATTGGTAAAAACTTGAAGCCCCCTAGAAGCAGATATTTACCCTTTCTGAACTGAATCAATGTTCAGTTTTTCCCTCAGGCTCCTGGTGACTGATTTCAGTGACTTGGCCATCAGTCAGGGCTAAAATTAGGAGCTGGAGTGAGCGCCTTAGCTGTACTCAGAGGGACCTGGCAGAGAGTTTGCTAAATACGTGGGGATGCTATTAGTGCTCTCAGTCAGTGGATGGAAGGGAAAATGCCTTATTCTTACCTTCCTTCCAACAGTTTTTAGCAAGAGCTACGTACAGGTATCCTCTGCTAGATCTAGTTTATCGTACTATAAAGCTACTGCCAAACAGTTGCATGTTAATGCTCCTGTGTTTCTCATTTTGTTAGGATGAACTCTTTCTAACCCAAAATGTTACTCCAGCTACATTTTGCTGTGGGAATGACTTATGTTCTTGGTGTGTTCTACTGGCTTTTTGCCTGTAGCGGTTTGTATCACTTGCAGAACCTGCTCTTGTGGTTGAACCGATGCTTGTCCTGTGCAGTTGTTCACCACTGTCCGTCAGTTACAGATTGTGGCATTTTACAAAGGAGAGCTGAATCCGGAAGACTATCCTATCCGTAACCTTTGTCACTACAGTGTCCTCTGGATCTCCTGAGCATTCCACGTGATGGGCTGGATTACTGGTCACAGATGCACTGAAAACAGTCATACAAAGTATCACATTGTGCAATACTACATATTCAGGGTATTTCAGCTGCTGTCTCTTCTGACTTTGTGTATCTGTGATTAAAAATATGAATGATTCATGACTACATCCTTTGTGTCCTTTTCCCTGCCTCTCTCCCCCGTATTCCTAAATTAATATTATTGTTTCAATTCTAGACTCTAATAACAGATGAAGGTCGTCTTCAGGAGTTGAAAGAAAAGCTCAATCAATTAAAAATTACAGCGTGTGTTTGTCTCATAACAAACAATATGGTGGGTCCAGCAATTGTAGATGTGCCTGATTTTGCTGACGAACTGAAAAGGATCTGTGTTCCTCTTCTTGAAGATATGAATAAGAAGTAAGGCCTTGTCTTTATTGATTTTTTTTTTTTTTTTTTTAAACAGGAAGTACCAAGTGGATCTGAAAACTGTTGGAAACAATTCAAATGCCAGTGCTTGCTAATAGGAAGATACCAAATATCTATATTCCTTTTACAGTATAAATTCCCTGTATGTTAGTCACGTGTTTTCAAAGTTATATTTTAATAAAATCTTAATCTTGATGTTAGTCTACAGAATTCAGAGCCTAGCACATAAGTTCATTCATATGTTCCCAATACTGGAGAGACTATAGCAATATGTTCACCAAACTCTCTTGCCAGTTGCTTCAAGTTGTTGTGGGTAGGCTAAGCTGTTTGATTCTTTGATTCCCTATTTCTGCTACCATTTGTGCTACACACAAGTCTGATCTGAAAGTGTGTGTCATAAGTTTTCCACTATGCTTTTGTTCATGAAATGCTGTGCATGTATCCCAAGAAAACACCTAAGCATAAGGGCAAAATGAACTGGTGTCACTGCTGCACATTTGAAGTAATTCCCCACCACCTTGAATCACAATTTTCCTTATTTTATCTTCCACATGAAGGTTTATCCTATATCTGTAGATGTGCATACATCTGCAAAGGAAAAGATAGCTATTAAGTCTCTCATGGCAGAGAGCAGGTTGAAAATAAAAGGGAAAGAAGACAAGTGAGGTCACCTTACAATCTATGCTACAGAAACTGCAAAAGTCAATGCTGTTCTGTTTCTTTTTCCAGGAGTTTTGATTTGAAGGAGGCTCTGAATGCTATTGGTGTCCAGATTTGCAACAAAGTGAACAGGTCTCTAACTGAAAGAGGTCTTCCCACTCTTAATGCAGAAATGCAGAATAATTTAACGGGTCAAATCGCTCATATTATTGAGGAGAATAATCCCATCAGTTCCTTGATAGGTTAGTAAAATAATACACCGTTGTATGTGTCTGAATATAAACTTACTTTCAGCAAGTTAAATCAAGTGTCTAAGTGCTTTTATAAATCCAATGTCTTACTGCATTAAAACACTGGGACAACTAAGAGTAAGAAAATACGGTTTACCTATAGATAGTGTTCTTGGTGTGCTGCAGGGCGTAGTTAATTGCAGTTAGAAACAATTTTAAGAGCATATGTGCAAACAGGCTAAGAAGTGCTAGTGTTTTGGAGAAAAACTTAGAAAAATAAATGCTGCTGTTTCGCTTCTGTCAGTTCTGGTTTTGAACCTAGTGTTTTTTTTCTTTGAGTCTACTTTATATTGGGCAATGTAACTTGTTGCAGCAGGTGTTTTTGCTGTGCTCCTTGCAGGAGCCAACTTTAAGAAGCTTTCTATATTGTTTCCTAGAGTTGTTTACCTACTTTGTTGGCTTTTTACTGTGCTGATGTGCAGGGTGCTTATAAAGTGTCTGGCTTCATCTTGGGGTTTACATATGTTCTGAGTATACTTTATATTCCATTCCAGACAAACGAATCCAGTTTTTCATGAGAAGCTTGCTTGCTCTTCCAAGTTTTCAGATGCGTATGCCTGCTATGCCAGGAGGCCTTTCTGTGGTTCAGACAGAGATGGAGTTTGTTGGATCTCAGTATGCAAGCATTGTAAACTTTAATAAAAAAGTGTATGGACCATTCTATGCAAACATATTTAGGAAACTTCTTTTTCCTGAGACGCCAATGGGAAAAGCAGAGACGGAAACAGTTGCCAATTAGAAGAATGTGACTTATTGCTCTATGCTGCCTTTTAACCTTCCAAGACAGAACTCTGACTTCCCCACGAGGAACAGCCCACTCCAGTGACTGTTATGAGAGATCTTGTAAAATGCATGCAGGTAGCTTCTGGAATTGACTGGAAAAAATTAATTTCAATGACGTATATATATTTTAATAGACTAAATTTGTTTAATGAATTGTGTCACTTGTAAGAGCCAATGAAATATTAGTTTTCAAGGCGAGCACATATTGTGATTTGCAGTGGGAAAGAGCTGGGAAAGTACTTACTGTTTTGGCACCACTAAAACATAATGCTATTTTTCAAATTAAATATATTTACATATAGCAATGCAATAATAGAAGGACGAAACAATTGTAGGGTAAAATGTACTATGCTTACATTGTATTTTTGTGGAGCGATATCTGATAAAACTTACGTTTCTGGGAAGACTTCGAAGTAAAAAAACTATGATGTAACTGCTTCTGTAACCAAAATCAGGTTCATAGTAGGCCAAGTCCTGGTACTCTTGGAGTTATTGGTACCAGAACATAGCATCTGTTACATTAAGGAATGCCAGTATTATAAGCTGTTCAGAATACAGCAGTTACAGAAGAAGTGTTCACCACTTAAATTGGGAATAATGTAGAACTTCTCAACTGTAATTGAGATTAGTGATAAATGCCTAAGAAATATGGGGGGGGAGTGGAGTAAATAGCTGTATATAAGTTTTATAAGCATTTTGTTTGTCCAATGGAGGTTATACAGATCTTAAATCTAATGTGTGTGTACTGATCTTTGATTTTAATGGGTATTAAGTATTTTTAAATTGGATGTTTCCAATCTTTATTCCCAATACACTTGAGAGTGACCTTGCAGAATACAGAGCATCTCACCCTTGAATTTTCTGTTAGATGAAGGCATAAACTCCTTGAAACTTATACCTGGGTCTGAAAGCCAGAAGCCAGATGATTAGTCATTCTTGAAAATGTGATTAGATTTACTTTCACTGCGTTGGTGAGAAATACTGAGGATTTCTTCAAATTCCTTTTGGAGAGGCCCCAATACTTAATTCCCATTTAAGGCAACAAGATTCTTGCGTAAGAAAATGAATAGACTTGAAACCGAGAAATATGGAAGTAAACTAAGTTTACATAGGCTTTATTTTGTGTATTTCAGATTACTGGGAATAGACTGCTGGAATACATATTATAGACATGTTCGTGTCTATGAAATTGAATCATAATTTACTTGAAAATTATCTTTTAATATATTGCCATATAATAGTCCTTTTAAAATGTCGTTAGATCTATAAAAACTCCATGTGGTACAGGTTATATAGCTTGTTCTTAATATTTTATATTACAATCTATTTTTTATGAAGAGACAGAAAATTGCCTATAAAAGCTGAATGTGTCACAATTTGTGTATGTACATTACAATGTCTAGGATAAAGGTCTAAGAAACTGGGCATTATTAACACTGTGGTTTTGTAGTCCATTTTTTCAGAATTGTCTGCTGCTCTTTTAGTAAGGGAAACTGCTTCTAGTCAGTTGTTCCTCAGTGTCCAAGGACTTTGGCCACATCTACGTGATAAGAGAAAAACTTTCTTTAAAAATGCCTTTTTAGAAAAGAAGTTTCTCTAATGCATTTCTGCTCTGTCCCTTGTAAAAACATTGCACCAAATAAAGTGAATACATGTATACAAAGGCAACTGTTTTCCAGAAGCCTGAAAAACTTGAGAAAGGAACTCTTAGAATATAGTAATTGTGCCACTAGGTAAATCAGGCTTGCTCAGATGAATATAAATTTTTATATGCTGGAGAAGAACGCATTTTGAAAGCAACTGTGTGGCAAATCACTAAGGTTTAGTCCCCCGTCCTTGGAAATATGTGAACCATTTTGAGCTTGAGCCAAAAGAGGATTTTGTTAACATTTGAAGAGGATTTATGACACATTAAAATGGACATTTTATCATGATACTTTATATGCATTTTATTGTAAAAATAAATACTAGTCAACCTATAGATCTATAATGTATCAAGGGAACTGTCATACTAGTTTTTACCAGCAAATACTCAAAAAAAAAATATAAATGAGGATTTGGGGTTTTTTTCAGTGATTAAGGTGACTTGCAAAGGGCATTTTATAGCATGGCCTATGTTTCAAGTGATTGTTTAATGTATCTTATTTTTTATTTAATACTTTAAACATGGACATTGCATCTGTTTAATGTCTCATGTTGCATGCTGTTGAAGCTACTCTTGCTGAAACGCACTTGCCTCTATGCTGAAGTTGTCCTTGTGAAACAAGATGTCATTCTATAGCAGCTTTCTTTGTTGAAATACAAAGATTTGAGGGTTTGTATGCATTAAATTGTTTGTGATACCATTGGTGGCGAAAAATCATTTATGCAAGCTGTTTCTTAAATGTAATGGATTTTTGTAAATGCTGAAGATAAAGGACTGCATTAATAACACAGTGTGACTCTTCTTTCTCTGTGCCTTCTTAGTTGCAGTTCGAGGGTAAAGTAGTGACGTGAATCCAGCTCCACAAATTGCGTTCAGAACAGTTGCTTGTTTAAATATGAATCCTGAGAAGAAGGTTGTATTTGGTTTGCATGGCAAAGTTTTGGTAGCAGTGGGGCTCCAGGGCTGGTTTCTGTAAGAAACTGCTAGAAGCATCTTCTATCTCCAGTAGCGCCAGTGCCAGCTGCCTCCACAATGGTGGTAACACCTCTGGGATAGCGCGTTTAAGAAGGGGAAGAAACTCGATGACAGGAGTTAGAGAGAAGGATGAGAGAAACAACTCTGTGGACACCATGGAGGGGGAGGAGGTGCTTCAGGAACTGGAGAAGGGGGTTCCCTGCAGCCTCTGGTGAAGCAGGATTTCCCCTTGCAGCCCATAGAGGGTAATGGTGGAGCAGATAGCCAGGGCTGGATCACCTCCCACACCAGGCCAGGCTAAGTTGGGGTTGTGTTCAGCCTGGAGAAGAGAAGGCTCTGAGGAGACTTCATAGCAACCTTCCAGTACCTGAAAGGGGCTACAGAAAAACTGGAGAGGGACTGTACACAAAAGCTTGTAGTCATAGGACTAAGAGTAACGGGTATAAACTGGAGAGGGGCAAACTTAGACTAGACAGAAGGAGAAATTTATTCACCATGAGGGTGGTGAGGCACTGGCTTGGGTTGCCCAGGAAAGCTGTGGCTGCCTTATCCCTGAAGGCGTTCAAGGCCAGGTCGGACAGGGCCTTGGGCAGCCTGAGCTAGTGGGAGGTGTCCCTGCCTGTGGCAGGAGGGGTGGAACTGGATGATCTTTAAGGCCCCTTCCACCCCAAACTGTTCTATGATTCTAATCCTACATTTTAGTTCTCAAATCACATCTAGAGATAATATTCAAATATCTAATAGGTTACCGACTTATAACAAAAGTGTTTTTTCCTTCAGGGGCGCGGAGAGCCCTGCCAGGCAGGGACAAGCCCGGGCCCGTGCCCGCGCGGGCGCTCCGCCCCAGCCCGGAACCTCGCCGCGCGGCTCTGTGGGGCGGGGGGGGCGCGTGCGGCTGCTGCACCGGTTCCCACCCCCCCTCCCCTCATTCTTCGGCGATGGAGGCGCTGGCAGCCGAGCTGGGCGCCCTTACCCCGGAGCAGGCGGCGGCGCCCGTGAACACGGTGGAGGTGAGCGGTGGCGGCCAGGGGCCGCTGGGGAACGGGGCCGCACGTGTCGGGCGCTCCCGGGGGGGAGGCGGTCGCCTCTGCGCGGAGCTCACCCTGTCTGCGCCGGCGTCAGACGGGGTGGCTGCTGCTGCAGAAAGTGGGGTGTGATATAAGCTAAATTACAGCTAGGTTTCATCTAAGTAATTTCGTTTAATTTGGGGAAGCTAGGCAGAATGTCCGTCTGGCAGCGTGTTTTGTTTCAAGCGGTGCTTTTCCAGACACTGCTCGTTCTTTGGTGATGTGTGCAGTATTGTGTGCAGCGTGGTCTGTGCTGAACAGATGTGTCTGCTGGGATCGCCTCTCTTTGCAGCCTCTCCCCATCTCGAGTGCAAGGTCAGGCAGAGCTGGAGCCGGCTCCAAATTAGCAAGACTGTTGTGAAGCTCATAATAATTATTATAAATGTTTCTTCACTATGAGAGTGGTTCTTTACGATGAGAGCAGTGAGGCTCTGGCACAGGTTGCCCAGGGAAGCTGTGGCTGCCCCATCCTTGGAGGTGTTCAAGGCCAGGTTGGATGGTGCCTTGAGCAGCCTCATCTAGTGGGATATATCCCTGCCCATGATAAGGGGATTGGAACTGGATAATCTTTAAGGTCCTTTCTAACCCAAACTATTGTATTATTCTATTAAGATTAGTTCTTGGAAAATGATAGAATAAGCATAAGATTTCTGGAAAATTTTGTCAGTATACATATAAATGGGAGATCTGTTCTGTCCCAGCCCTTGTCTCACAGCACACAACTAATGGAGATTGCTCCCTCGCGTTGCCCAGGCCTGATAAATGATGCTTGCTTTCTAAAACTCCAAAACGAGTCTTACAGAATTTATTTGCTGGCATTTTTGGTATTAGGTGGGCATGGAGGGGCTGCAGCTCTGCCTACGTGCTGTCGCACAGGAGCCTGAGGAAGGGCTGGGACACCTGGGTCTATTTAACCTGGAGAAGAGAAGACTGGGATGGGCCTTTATCAATGCTTAGGAATATCTGAGGGATGGATGTCAAGAGGATGGGAACGGACTCTCTTCTGAGTGGGGCCCAGGACATGGGACAGCAGGCACAAACTGGAGCACAGGAAGTTCCACCCAAACATGATGAAAAGATTCTTTACAGTGAGGGTGGTGGACCACTGGAACAGGCTGTCCAGGTAGGTTTTGGAGTCACTTTCCCTGGAGATATTCAAAACGTGCCTGGACACATTTGTGTACAACCTGCTGTAGTAGAGCTGGTTTTAGCAGCAAAGTTGGACTGTATGATCTCCAGAGGTCCCTTCTAACCCTAACCATTCTGTGATTCTGACCTTGGCTGGCCAAGCTGCCAGCCTCGGCCTGTGTCTGTCCTCTCTCCTGCACTCACAACTGAAGAGATTTCTGTCCTCAGTGCCAGTTGCTCTAAAGCTTGCTGATTATCCTGCTGTGGGGAGCGGAAGGAGGTGAAGAGCATGTTTCAGGTTCCTTTGGCCAGACTAAGCTTTTTATGTAGAAATGGAGCCCACAGCCTCGTGCTGTGTTTTGCCATGAGTTCATCTCCGTGCTGCTGCACCAAGAGGGACAGCGTTACGGTACAATTACTGCATTGCCATGTACCTCTAAATGCTGAGTCTCAGACTAAATTATGCGGTGCTGGTGCTCTGAATATTATAGTGTAATCTCTTCTAGAGCTGAGTGATTCAGCCTTATTCTGTGCCGTGTGGTCGTCCTTGCCTTTGCCTTCCACCTGCCTCTCTCATCCCAAATCTGGGGTGAACTCCCCATGCTGTGGGAGGAGAAGGTGGTGCTGTTGTGAAATAATGTTCCCTGTAATCACCGAACAGTAGAAATGAGGAAAAGTTTGTAGGAACCATGATAAACTTACACTTGTCAGTACTTTGTTTAGTTTTTCTAAATCTTTGTAGGAGTTGAGGTACCGGTAGGTTTTACAGAGACTTGTGTCTGCAGGTGCTGCTCCCAGGACTGAGAGTCTTGTATGTATTTTGTAAAGTGAAAATTGTAGTAAGTCTTCCCTTGGTTGGAATATAATCTACAATATTAACAGGAAAAAACCCAACTAGATAGTTGCTCTTAAATGAGGACTCAGAATTAAGGAATTTTTAAAGAAATATATATACTCACAAAAGTTGCTTTTAGAAAAGACAATGTTGTGTTGCATCCTGTGTACATATTGCATGGCACAAATGGCTTACCAAGATGATCAATGCATGCCACTGTTTTTTTGTTGTCATCTAGGTTGGCTTTGGGCAGTCTTTTATTTTTCTAAATAGATCTGATTTTGAATGTTACTGTTTAAAAATAATAATAAAAAGCCAGACAAAAAAGCTCAAGCATCTTAGATGTCTAGTCCCTCTTTGGAAAGATGTTTCAGACTGTTTTTTTTGTTTTCAGGAAAAATGGAGACTTCTTCCAGCATTTCTAAAGGTTAGTGATATGCATTCATTTCATGACGTAAAGGCTATGTCTGTTTTCTAACTTTACATTCCCCTCTTCAGGCTTTTGCTGTTCCCCCAAATTACCTGCCCTCACCTTCTGTGTGGATTTTGCAATTTATTGCTTTTCAGTTCAGTGGATAAACTTGTTACATAGATTGTATCTTGATAAATTTACAGATTAATTTGTGGCGACATTTTTGAATAGCTCTTCTCAATGAACAATGAATCTGTGTAATGTTTCTGTATGATTTTATGGCTTTACTGGCCCTCAGAGACCCTGTTCTTGGTCTCTGTATAAGGCCGTGGTGTTAGTTTTGTAGTTGTGTTTGTCATAGGAACCACAGATCTGGATTCTACAAAGGTTTGAATATATTATGTGTGTTTCTTCCCTGATGAAGTTAGAGCTTGAGTGAACTCAAAGATTAATAGCGTCTTAATTTCAGTGCTACTCATATAATCTGGTATTAGTTGAAGGCACAGTTCTATATAATATGCCATCAGATATAATAACAGGATTAACAAACTGTCGGAAGTGAAGAAGGAGAAAGGCAGTAATGAAAATTGTAGCGTAAAGACAGCAGGTAAAGTCTGTGATGTGCACAGGTCCCTTCAGGGAATTGCAGCCACTTCTGCACCTGTCATCAGTCTGAAGAAACATTGCCTACTTCAGCAAGGTTCTTTCCAGCCTCACTATGTTAATTCCTCTCCTTCCTAGTTTCAAGACCTGTGCTTTTTTCCTTTTGTTACACCCTTGAGAGTTTGATCCTGGCAGGAAAACAAAGTTCAAAAGTCGCTACAGATTGTCTATGTTTTCAGTTTGGTTCAGGGCTGTGAAGATGCTTCAAGGCCCCAATGAATCCTGTTTCTTTGTCTCTCCCAGCAACCACACGAATTTAGACCATGAGCTTGAGCTAGTGATATTGTGTGAAGTCTTGAGGCTGTGAAAAGGGAGAGCTGCTGAATGTGAGGTGCAATTTACTGTGCGCTTTATGCCAAGTGTATCCATCCCACATTGTTTCCAGCCAGTGAGCCCTTTACTGTAGAGCAGCTGATGGTGGTCTGGCCTTTCTGTTGTGTGTCGATTTATTTATGCCAGCAGTGATTCTGTTATACAAAGTTGATGTCATGCGTTACAGTTCCTATAGTGGAGTTTTCTTTCAATAAAGCTGTTGATATCGCCTCATAAAGAAATGGAAAGAACTACCAGCGTGATTCCTAGACACTAATAAATCCATGATACTTTCTCGCCTGTGTCACAGGATGTGCAACGTTTTTGTAAATTAGAGAAACGTTTCTGAATAGTTTTTGCTCTGGAGACATTTCTCCCTTGTGTTAACACATGGAGGCTTCACTGAGCAGCTGGAATTGTCATTCTAAGCTTCCCATTTCTTTCTAATAATTTCAGAATGAGCTGTTACCTATCATGTGAACTCTGTAAATGCACTTGTTTTCTGGGTGAAGTTTTAAGCTTGTTACATGTGAGTTGTCATGGAGTGTTTCAAAGCTTAAAGCCCTCCATGAGCGTGTAAGCATGTGTCTCAATATCAGATAGCACTCTTCCTTTTCAAGGCTGGATTTTGCACTGTTGTTAGGATAGGTACTCCTTTTATTTCTGCAAATGCCAATTCATTCACAAAGTGAATGTTTCTCTTAGTATTCCTTCAAGCCTAAATATTTTTTTCTTTAACCCCAGACCATTTGACTTAATATAATTCTCCTTCTTTTGACTGTTCCAAACACCTGCAAGTTAAATCTTTAAAATGTACTATATCAACTCATTGCATGAGGGAGCAGGGTACTGTTTATTTTGTGTGGTATTATTCATGGGGTATTGTCTGTCTTCCTGCCTACAAATCAAACTCAGATTTCTTGAGTGCCCTGCTCTCCTGTGACTGCTTACTTGCTTATTGACTTCTCTCTTTCACATCTCACTTCTGTACCACCTCCCCTGTCTTACTGGCCCTCCCTCTCATTCTTCTTTGTGCTTGCTGCTCTTGTTAAGGTGCAGGCAACTTCTTTCTCAAGTGGCACATATAGTTAATTATACTATGAATGGTTGAAATTGCTTCAAAAAACCAGCAAACTGATAAAATATTTTGACTTGAAATGGCTCTTGTTTGTTTGCACGAATTTCAGAGTCTGCTGGGTGTTTACTTTGTATGGTTACTGAAGTTCTTTTCTGATTTGGAACAATGACAGTTCCAGTATGAAACTGGAAATGTAGAGTGTAGAACCAGACTGATGATCCAGGCACTTTGTGAAGTTTGTCAACTGCAAGAATTTTGCACAGATCCAAAAGGACTTGTAAATGCTTGTGTCTTAATTTCTGCCTTGTATGATTGATGTTAGTGAAGCTAATTTTATTTGCTGCTTGCACATATTTTCCAGGTGAAAGGACTCGTGAAGCAGCACATAGACTCATTCAATTATTTCATCAATGTAGAGGTATGCTTTCTTGGTGGGAAGAGAGTGGCTCTTAGTACTCAGAAAAGGCACACGATTCTGTTTTATTTTATGATTTTTTCCCTCCAGATAAAGAAAATCATGAAGGCAAATGAAAAAGTTACAAGTGATGCTGATCCAATGTGGTACTTGAAGTAAGCATGAAATTATTTCCATATCAGTAGTAGCATGTGTACTACCTTATGGGCTTGTTACTGGCTATTAAATGTTTATAGGCACCTGTGTGGGTATAAATCAGGAGATTGTTTTCCATGACTTTTTTCTTATTTGGAGCATTGAGAGATGAGAAGATTTGAAGAATAATCGCATGAAGCAGCCTTAATAAAAAGCTATTAACAATACATTGTATCACCATTTTTTCTGTAATTTAGTAATCTTGGATGTCAGGTGGGAGTGTTTTCTTGTCTATTTGCAAAGGTAACTTGGAATTTATTGCATGTGCAATTTAAATTTTAACTAACTTGAGCATACCTCAGATGCAGTGAGTTACTTTGGGAAGAATCATTGGTCATTATAAATCTATGTAGATTCATCAAAGTAACTTCATTTTTCAATGTATATAGAATTCTACTTCCTTAAGGTTGCCTGAAAAATATTTGGCTCATTGCTCATTTTGGAACTGTTTGTCTTACAGGTACCTCAATATCTACGTGGGTACTCCAGATGTGGACGAAAGCTTCAATGTGACACGACCTGTATCACCTCATGAGGTATTAATGTCTGCATCCATATTGTTTGTTTGATCTTGGGAATGTCTTGGATAGTAGCTGCATGTAGCTTTATTTTGAGTACATTCACGTTACATTAGGTGATACAATGCATGCCACTGTCACTGTAGAAAGAAGCCTGAGATGTTTAGACATAAATTTTATTTTTTTTATATTTTTTTCTGACACATGTGAGTAGTGTTCCATGGTAGCTGTATTGGATGTGTTCTCATTAAAGGAGTGAAAAGCACTTCTCTTGCTTAATCTTGTCACTATCCTTGCAACAGAGATGAAGTCCTGTACAATATAGAGTTCTTTGATGTTTTTCTTACCTTCTTTTTAATGTTACCTTTACTACTGTCTGTGCCATAGGTCACTGCAGTCTCCCTTTCCCTCCCAGTCTTCTTTGGGAATGTATCCTGATTTTTTTTACTCAAAGTCTGAGTCAGAGAGGAAACATGAAAAGTGGGCAGAAGTAGATGAAAGTTGATAAAATTATAAGAAACTGCAAAAGTGTTAGCCTTATGGGAAGTGTACTTAACTGCTTTGCATTGCTGTAAGCATGTAGGTTGCAAATAGATTGTGTACTTCCTGAATAAATATGCATACTGGAGAACAAATGCTGCTGTGACTGATATCACAGAATGTGTTGGTTTTTGTAAGCTATAAGGTAGCTTGTGTAAGTATAAGCAAGCCATAAACTACGATAAGGTTTGGACTTTTTAGAATTGCTTCCAGGTATCTAAAGTGGTTAAGTTCCCTTCAGAGATTGCTCAGGAAGAAAGCATTCCTCTCCTGCTGTTGTGCTTTGAGATTTATGCCAGTGCAACAGGAGCACTGACAACCTCTTTTTGGCTTTAGGACAGGAATTGAGCTTGGAACTTGCACTTGTTTACCTACATACAGCCTGTTGTCAACCTAATAAATCGGTTCACATGTCAGATGCATTTAACCTTGCTGTACACACATCATACTTGAAATCGATTGGGTGGGTTTTTTTCATATAACACATGTGGCACGCTTTAGAGTCTGTCATGAAATACATTCTGTGCTTTGGAGAAATTCTTCTAAGAAAGCAGTCTCGTGGCTGCCTCTTGTGCATTCTTCCTGCAGTGACCTGACTCGAATCTCATTTAGTTTGATGGGAAGATTTTAATTCAGACCAATAACTCAGCCATCAAACAGGGCAATTAGGTGTAATATGAGACAGTTCATGGATCTCACAAATGCGTAGCTAACATTAAATCAGCAGATATGAATGCACACAAAATGCAACAGGAAAGATCTTTTACTACTAGTGAAACTCCATGCAACAAAAGGTTTGTGGCCAACAACATCTGCAAGAATCCAGGTATTAAAATGCTTGCTTACTTTATAACTAAAGTGCAGAAGTGTTTACTTTATAGCTAGCATGCAGAAGAGGGCAAAATAAATACTTTGTAGAGCATATTGACTCTGAGTTTAGAATAACCTACTCTTGCGTCTCAGGTACATCCTCATTAATGCTTAATGCTCATGCCTAATTCCTCTTTTTTTTCAGTGTGTTAGGCACACATGAAGGACACAGGTTTTTTTCTTAAATAGAATGCTGATCAGGTCCACACAGTGGTGCAGTTTAAAAACAATGCAGCCAAAACAAAAAGATTGGATACTTATGAGTATGTAACTATATTTCTCTTAGGCTTGTAAAATTCCTTGTCAAAGAGAACTAAATTGATCAGATTTTCATAAGAATCCAAGTATTTTACCCATTTTCAATGAAATTTGGGAGACTTCGTGTCCTTGGTTTCCTTGAATACCAAGTCATGCCTGTCTTTTCCCTCTGGATGTCTAATGTAAGGATACATTAGCTCAAGGAAGTTGATACAAAAATACAATTACTGGAATATCACTCTGTGTAATTCTTATTTTATGTCTATGTCTAGGGTGGACAAAGCACAGATGAATTCCAAAGCTTTTTTTTCACCAAGTAACACTAATGAAGCTGTCAAATTCTCCTTCTCATACAGTCCTTATGGGAGTTTCATCAGTTATAGAAATATTCTCAGTTACTTTTAAATTCAGTGAGGTTTCTGGGAGCACAGTGGGACCTAGTTTCCTTACAAGTCACAGCTTGAAAACTGCTGTGCACATCATTCTTTTATTACTAGGGAAGTGGTTTATTTTTTTAATGTGGAGAGGAAGAGTGTACTGTTTGCAAGGATTCTTGAGGCATATTTTTCCATACAGTTGCATCTTCAATGTGCAGCACAATCTTAATTGCCTTTTATTAATGCATAGCAAATGCACTGAAAGTCTACAGACCGTAAATGTAGAAGTCTGAATACTGATAGGTCTATAATCCTGGAGCTCAAAGGCGTAAAAAGCTCAGTGAAGTCACAAATGACCTGCTGTAAGTGGTCCTGTTGTGTTCAGCAAATGCAATAAACTTTGTCTTGCTTGAAGATACCTTAAGGGCCAGCAACAGAGTCCTGTAGTTCTAGGTTGAGGAGAGCAGACTGAAAAGATTAGATTAGAAATAATTGGGCCTTAGGCTATACGATGTCCTAGATTTGTATTTCCTACTTCTCTTGCTGTCTGAGGAATTTGCAGACAAATTCTGGGAATCTTTACAGGAAGTGATATTGTAGTGAGCCTTCCTGTAAGTAATCTTCAGAAACGGTACTGTGCAGTGAGATTTGCTCATTCTAGTAGTAAGGTAGTGCAGCATCCCTCTCACTTCTTGTGTGTTACCGTTCTGTCAGTCTTCATATGACAGTACAACTCTTCAGCTGTTGTGAGTCTTCACATGGAAATGTCCCTGAGCTGAGCACTGCTCTCAGAGCCTGTGGCATAGTGTGGTCTTGGTGTCAGCTCTGCTGATTAGACCTGTTTGTTTAATTCCACAGTTTAGAAGTTCTGCTCTGTGGTGCTGTCCTCTGAAGACATAGATCCACTAGCTGCTTTTGAGACATTGCATTAATTGTATTTGAGAGGTTTTTTAATTTGTTTTGTCTTAAACAGGAGATCCTGTCAAACACAGTCCAGGTACCATGAAGAGCTTGGTCAAGCTTCACTTTACTCAATTTCGGTGTGAGCACTCACAGGAAACAGTGCAAACATGGGATGTTTTGAGAGAGACTCTTCAGCTTGTAAGCCAACATCTAACCATAGGACTGTTCTCCTTTTAGTGCCGCCTGAGAGACATGACTTATTCTGCCCCGATTACAGTGGACATTGAATATACACGAGGTAGCCAGAGGATCATACGCAACGCATTACCCATTGGCAGGTAACATACCATGCATCGAGCTTCTCGTGTTAGTTTTCATTTGCCGCTGTGTTGGGAAGAGTTTTAACTGCAAAATGGGTGTAGGCTAACCATGCTTCCTTGTTAAAAAGTGAGCAGGCAAATCTTGATGAACAGCTGTACAGGATGAGATTGTTAGGTTCTGTTACAAGATCTTGGTTTGCAAAAGCTGGAGATCTGTCTTCTTCCAAAGAAGGGTGGATGTTGTCTGTGACATCTGTTGACACAAAACCAAAGAGGGAAATATGTGAAAGAATGCTAGAGCTGCAAGTTGCATCATTGCAAAACTAAAATAATCATGTCTGCATTGTTGCCAAATTACTTAAGTCTTTCATACATAATATGTAGAGATAGATCTGCAGAAGGTGGATGGTAAAAGCAGTAAAGCAAGTATTAGTTCTGTACAAAGTTAAGCGCTCATTTAAAACTGATTTGATTTAGAGCGAAGGCTGAGCTCTGTGGAGAAACGTTGAGGGTTTTTTGCTGGTGGTTTTTTTTTTTTCCCTCCTAATGATTGTCAAATGGCTTGAGGTTATTAATATTGTGACGGTCATTTTATTTTAAAATAAATAAATAGGGAGAAAAACAAGCGCTTAATCACGCCATGAAGGCAAAATACCTGGCAATTCTAGCATTTATTGAAAGCAGAATTCTATTTTAAAGTTGTATGGATCATAAAGTCTTAAAATGGTTTGGATTGGAAGAGACCATGAAGGTCATCTAGTCCACCCCTCTGCAGTGCGCAGGGACATCTTCAATTAGATCAGGTTGCTCAGAGCCCCATCCAACCTGACCTTCAACTTTCCCAGGGATGGGGCATCTGCCACCTCTCTGGGCAACCTGTGCCAGTGCCTTTTGTAGACAAGGTTTTTTAGAGACCAACCCTGCTAGCTTTAAAGGTCAGTGCCTTACAGAGATTGTCTGCTGCGTGACTGTGCATCTCACCAAAGGCAGAATACTGGTAGGAAAGAGAAAATAGATACTTAGGGAGTTACACTTCTTGTAGTGAAACCATAAGCTTTTATATTAAATAAATATATTCTATTTGTGTCAATAGAACATGCGATGCAGAAATGCCTTTACAAAACCAAGCTAGTTGTAACAGTTTATTATTCCAAATAATTCCTTAAGGAAAGAAGAAAAAGTAAAGCTATGTCATCCAACTGATTTTATCGGCATATGTGTAAAAAGTCTTTTTGCTGTTAAAAACTCTTAATATCCAGCTTATTATTTCCATGGGAAATAGTATTCCTCATCTATCACTAGAATTATCCTGGTTTCCTTTTTACAGGTGAGTATAAATGGTGCTTTTGTTTCACATGTGGTTCAGACTGGGACAGGAAAGCTGGATGTTCTTTCCTCTCATATTTCTGCTGTTTGGCAGAGTTGCTGATAACCTGTGCATATTCAAAACAAAAAAATCCCAGGGCAATATCATTGTGTCTTTAAAGAGGAAAATAGCAGTACTTAATAGCATTCTGAATTAGTGTACCCATTTTCTGTGTTTTTATGCACAGAAATTCAATGACTTCATTTACCTTTTTATTTTCTTCCTATTCTTCATAATACCTTGTATTTAAAAAATTAGATTCTGTCCTCAAAAGGAGAGTGAAGTGAAGTAAAGAATAGATACTTGGTGACATCTGTTCCACTGGAGTTTTTCAGTGATGGTATTTACATGCTCCCATTTTGAGTTGCCTTATGCCAACTAATTACTGTTTCTGATTTAAGCATTGAGTGCAGAGGGCTTATAGTTGTGGTATAAGGTTGTGATTGTCTATGAAGCTTCTTATCCCTAGGAAACACCTTCTCAGTGAAATGACTGAAGGTTATCTGTGTAGAGCACTGTAGTGACAAGATAGCTTTTTTATCCTCTTAAGAAATAGAGAATTTTGAGTTCATTAGTTTTCTTTTCAGATATAAGAACATGGCAGTGGCCAAGAAATTCAAACAATTGGTAAAATTTGAATAAAAGAAATACAGCTCTGCTAGCAAGAGCTGCCTAATCGTAAAATTTTATGGAGGAATTGAATTGAATGATATATCTCTGAGGTTGCAATGGATAAAATTTGTCAAAATATGTCTTAGCAAGCACCGGGAACACAGCTTTTAGAAACAATCTCCACTAAGGAGTGAAATTCTGTAAACTGGATCAGAAGTCCACTTATTTGTAGAAGAAACTAAAGGGCATGGACGTCTTCTGCTAGATGTAGTGATAAACTGTCTTATGCAAAAAGCAGCTTGTTCTTTGGAAGTAAAATGTGCTCCCTTTAAAAAACTTTAATGAAAAATCTAAGGGTGGAAAGGTACCTTATGAAGCTGACTGTAAAAGTAATCTTTTTAATAATAACTGCAAAAACAGTGCTAGTTGATGAATAGGCCCGGTTCCTGATAAGAATGCAGTGGAAACACAGAACTAAATGAACATGAATATTTCTTGACTTCATCACAGAGTGGCAGAATATTTCAGGTTGGAAGGGACCTCAGGAGGTCTCCAGTAAAACCTTGTGCTCAAAATGGGGTCAGCTGTATCATCAGACAGCGTTGCTTATCCTGTCGGATCTTGAAGACCTCCGTGGATGGAGGCTCCCCAGCTTCCCATGCAGCTTGTTCCACTGTTTCATGGTGAAGATGTTTTGCCTTATATCTAATCTGTGCATCTTTAGATTCTCTATTTTTTTCCCTCCCTAAGCATAGAATTTGTTTTCAATTTCTTGGATTATTTTTCCAGTATTTCATGTTGCTTCCAAAAGTACTTGCTGTAGGCTTCTGTGCTATAACACCAGAGAAATCAAAGCTGTAACTGGGGAAACTTTGTGCCTAGGTTATGTACTAGAGGCACTATCTGTCTGCCATGCTAAGGTGTGATTGCTCTGTGGGAAATCGGATCTGAAGCATCTTTTTCTGATTGGTAGCAGTGGATCTATAAAGCATGTTAGTCAGTGTGGTCTGTACTGGTTTTGGGGACATCAATAATCATGAGCCTTGCTGACTGTTCTTGTTATGGATCCCTGCTGTGTAAAAGTTGAATAGGAGTCTCCAGTTTCTGTCAGTAGACGTCCAGTTGAAGTCTCTCTCTTCAGACTACATGCTCTATGAAATAAGGTGGGGTTAAAGCAAGGTGTTCTAATTACTGTTTTCTCCATTTTGTTCAGCATGGTTTTTGCTCTGAATTTGACAATTAATATTTTTCTGTCTTAATCTAAAATAAAAGTGTAACTGGTTTTCTTGCAGAATGCCTATAATGCTGCGTAGCTCCAATTGTGTTCTTACTGGGAAAACTCCAGCAGAATTTGCCAAACTGAATGAATGTCCATTAGATCCAGGTACATTTGCACTCATGTTCTTTATTGCCGCCTGTGCTTTTAGTTTTAAATATTTTTTCAGTAAAAAAATGTCCCGTTGGTGTTTTTCCTGACACTGTCAAGTCCTTGTGGGAACTTCTCAAATGTATGCTTGTAATTAGAAGAAATTAGCAGGCCTTTGAAAATACTAAGAAGTAGTTGACAGCATGGAATGTTTGTATTTGCAGACAGAGTTTTCAACCACAAAAGGAGTACACTAAAATTTTGAAATAGAGGATTGTGTACAGTGATGTGTTATGTGGGAACAAAGGCAGAGTTAATTCATGAACATGAAGTGGATCAGGGGAGAGTGTAACTCTCCAGAGCTGGAAGTCTTATTTGCTGCCTTTTATAAGGCATGGATATAGTGTTACATGATAAAATTTGAAATGTGGAGAGGAGATGAAGTCTTCTAACAAGCAACTTCTTTGGTTTTTATCTGCTGCTTTTCAGACATCCAGTGGGCCTGTGCTGGGCCTTGCTTATGATGGCAAGACGTGGCGTGCTGTGCTGGAAGAACATTAACAGATTACTACAGTTTAAACTCATTTGCAGATTCTTTATATTGTCTTAGATAGGACAAGGCCATTAAAATACAATTTTTAAAAGTAATACAAAAGAAATTTATCCTTGGTACTGGAGAGAGCAAGTTGGTAATTACAGAAGATTTATTTTCTTTATTTGATACCAGGCATCTGAAATGGCCAGTTCTTTTTTTTTTAAGATACAGTCTTCTGACAGGCAGTATTTTTACCTAATTTGTAGAACTACCAATTCTGAAACATCTTTTAAGTCTGGTTACCTTACAGGTTTGGGGGGGTTTACAGCTTTGCAGGTTTTGATCTGCCTGTCAGTTCTTGCTGTCCAAGTACTTCCCAAATAAAATGTTAGATTCTGAATACTATGTGTGAGCCTAGCAATGGTTCGCTGCAGTCTAATGGAACAATTTTGTAGTTATCCTCGGTTCCGTGCAGAGTCCATTCTTTACTCTTCTAAGGGAGAATTTACTGTCCTGTTTTGTCTTTTGTGTACTTGCTGTTTACTTTCTAATAATTTATTTTCAAAGGCATATCGAAGGATGCGAGTCAGGCGCAAGCATGCTGACATGCAAAAACTTTTCTGTTGAATAGGTGGCTATTTCATCGTTAAAGGTGTAGAGAAAGTCATTCTTATTCAAGAGCAGTTATCCAAAAACAGAATCATTGTGGAAGCTGATAGAAAAGGCACAGTTGGCGCTTCTGTTACCAGGTATGGTTAATGCCTGCAATACTTAAAGGAGATAAAACCAAATCTTTGGAAGTTCATTATTGTAGTTGAAGTAAGCTGTGTAGTTTTCTTCCTAGTAAAGTTAAACAGGAAAAGCTGTAGACATTCACTGCCCCACTCTTGCTACTGTCATTCTGTATGCTCAAACATCAGTACCAAAACTAGTTAGTTCAGTATTCCCACAAAAATTAGTGGGAGTTGCTTATGTGCTTCATCCCAGACTAGAAAAATGCAAGTTCTAATTTTCAGCGTAACAAAGTACTCTTCCTAGTTGGTGTTTTGTCTCATTTTGCAGCAAGCAACATAAAGTTACTGTGGTGGAAATTGGATGCAGCCTTTTGCCTGACTCTAAATCAACGTAAAAGCTCTTATAGGCAGTTGAAAAGGAAACAAAAAGTACATTTTTGTGTTACAGAAATTATTGAAAATGTCAAGGTGGTCTAAATTTGACCTTTCCTCCTTGACTGAGTTTCATTTATGTATTGTTTGCCATTTGATTTGTTTTTAAGCTGCATGCTGTTATAATATACTTGTCACTGTTCGGTGTAAGGGCTGTTATTTTTGCTGCAGAGGCCTCTCATGTGTCTCTCCTAACTCCTTTACTGTTCCACAGTAAGCTTAGATGAGGATAAGTGTGCAGCACAAAGTAGTTGCCCCAGTACTATTGTTACCACAGTACTTGTGCACAGTTTGACCTTGTGGGTTACATCCAAGTTGATGATAAAAGCATACAAAGATGATTTTGAAAAGTACAGGCTTCTACTTGCTTAAGTCAAGTATTGACCTTCCCCATCACAGGTGGCAGCGCCATATTTCCTTGTTGTTACATAGTGCTGTTTCTGTGTAATTTTTAGGAGAGGAGAAAGTGAGATTAGTTAAGCTGCAAGATTGCTCAAGCTTGCTAAGTTTTATACAGAGGATTCTAGGAGTGTCAGTGTAAACTTTCTTTTGTTCATAATATTTGCTTTTTTTCACTTCAGTTCCACTCATGAGAAGAAGAGCAGAACAAATATGGTTGTGAAACAAGGGAGATTTTACCTGAGGCACAATACTCTGTCAGAAGATATTCCCATTGCTATCATATTTAAGGTAATACAACTGTTCGTTTGGAAAGTAAAATGAAAAAAAAAAAAAAAAAGCTGTGGTGTAGCTCAAGAACGAAGATCAACAGCAGCTCTCAGAAGGACCACTTATAGAAGGACATAGCAGGGCTTAGAGAATGCGAGCTTTTATCTTTACTGTCCAGTAAAAAGGAGAAAAAGTGTTGAATTTCTCTGCAATGAGAACACTGCTGTGCCAAGCCAGATGCTGCCACCCATCTGCTGTACTGTAAGGTCCCTCTGCCCTGATGCCTGTGTCCCTGTGGCTGCAGAAAAGTCAGAAAGGTTTTGGTTTCTTTTGTTATGAACTATGTTGCAAACTTGTGTTAAGGGTCTTCACTTCTGATTTTGGTCCCTCCTGTACCACCTCCAACTCATGGGCTGCTGAGTAGCTCCACACCCTTTGTATCAGATCTGGGGACATGACATAGCCATGAGCTCCTTACACATGAATTCCAGTCATAACTGTAAACAAAACTGATAACCTTTCAAGAAGTTGCAATTCTTAGACCTATTCCTAAATCCTTTAAGATTACTAGAGTGGCTTTTATTGTATGTCAGTTTACTTCCTTTCCCTGTGAATGAACTCCACTTCAGTCAGGATACTGCAGAGTCCCTCGCTGATGCAGGGACACTCACCAGTATTGTCTTCAGTGCAGTGAGTGCATGGACAGGGCATCGTAGCTTTGAAGTGATCTCTGGTGGGACCAACAAAGGGCTGTGAGAGGCATCCACCTCTGATTCTGGGCAAGAATTGGGGAGTATTCGCCCTGATGGCTGAGCTGGTGACAGTGTCTGCCACAGCTCCTTTCCTTCACCCTCTGCTGCTCTCCTTTTAATTCAGTCAGGGGTGCACGTGACTGAAGGTGTTAACAATGACTTTTCCTGCCCAATAGGACTGGAAGCAGGCTGGTATTCCATCTGTGGTATCAAACACATGGGCTACAGCCAGTAAAGGTGGTGTGTGGACATGCACTGTCCGGCTGCTGGAGAAGACAACAGGGCATGGCCAGGACCTGTCCTCCCAACAGCTGGTAGCTCCTTGCTGTCCTGTAGGCTTCACTGCTGCCTGTGGGTTTGCAGCCTGGTGCCCGCTGTCTGCAGAATGAAATTGAGCAGCAGACTTTGAGGCGCTGTTCACAGGGAGAGTGACTTAAGTCACAAAAGTGCCTCTCGATCTAGCCACCAATAGAAGTAAATCCTATCGCTCTCTTTTTGTCTCCTCTGTGATGGTCACAGAAGGTTTGGGCAGGTCATCTCTCAAGGAAATAAATTGCCAGGAGAGGGCAGCACTTGCTCACAGCATCCAAACAGTTTCTTCCAGCAGTGCTGATTTGCTGGCATTGCAAGTATAGACTTTCTGTATTGCCACAGCTCTTTGGCTGATTGAGAGTTCCAAGAATAATTTTTTTTCGTACTACAAAATAGTTTAATAATTGGATTTAGACTTTAGAAACAAATGTCTGTTAGCTCTAGTTAAGCTAATCTCTTCAAGTAGTTGGAGGAGATCATCTGGTTTTAGCAACCAGCGTTAAACGAGGCTGAGAAATTATTTGTGGACAGAAATGCACATTAAAGTGTCAGGATTAAGATCACCACTTTTCTGTTGCAGGAAAGTGTTAATGTGGCTGTTAATCCATTTGCTCCAGTACCAAACAGCTGGATTCCACCTTCACTTACAGACTTTTATTACATTTTGTCACCCCCTGCTGGTATAGATAAATACCTGCTCACAGAAGAGTAACTGCTCTGGATTATTAAATGTGAGGAGATGATTGTCAGGGTTTTTTTTAAGCAGCATTGTACTATTTGATTACTTTCTGACAAGGCTATAATTATCCCCCTGCCTATGTGCATATTTTATATTTTAGATAATGTTGCCTGATTTTTCATTTGTTTAATGAACAAGTGGTAACAGTTGTCAGAAGCTCTTGGCAGTAGTGCTTTTCGAAGTTTTATACTGATTTAATCCAGTAGTAAATTAACTGTTCCCATTTTAACTATTCTGAGTGTTCCATTCTTGACCAGCACTTAACTGTAATTGTAAGTGGTTATTTTCCTTACCTTTCTTTTAATGACATTTGAACATCCAGGATCTTCTGTCCATTTTTGATGAGTCTCCAGCTGGAAACTAAAAATCCCAGGTAGTATTTTCAGTGGATTCTTAGGCAAGCACCAGGCTTTGATCTTTCTTGGGCATTGCTGTAATGCAGTGTTACTTTACTGTATTTGCCTACTAGAAGCAAGGTTACAGATGCACTGAAACTGGAAAATCCCTGACTTAAAGATCCCGTGTAGCCTCAGCTCTCATGTAGCAGCATTATACATAGATTTGTTGGAAAAGCAAGGAGAGTAATTCCTTTCTGCTGAGATACAAGCTTTGGGCATGGAGCATAGGTCTTCTTCATTACTAGTAAATGTTCTGCTTCTTGTAATGTGGAGACACACATCTGCAAGGGGCAAAGTTGAGCTGTACAGACAATCTAAAGTCTGAAGTTTTGATTGCCTTCACATCCTTAACTTTTACTTGTGCAATTTCTGATTAAAAAATGAACTGAGAAGACTGACAAAAATCTGCTGCTTTGCATTTCCTCCCAGACCAACATCCAGACTGCAACCAAGTTCCACAGACCTATGTGTTTTGACTTAGAAAATGCCTAGTAGTTAGGAGGGGACTGCTATCCAGTACATGGGCCAGCTGGAGGGGACGGACAGTTTTGTCAGGGACTATGAGAGTCAGTAGGAAAAAGCTGGGCAATTTTGAACTGTCATTCTATACCTGAAGCATTAAATAGCCCAATGTTTCTGTAAATGACTTAAGGTGTAGATCAGGTACATAAATTGTTGTAACTTTATTAGAAATCCAAGCAGGTATTGGAGACCTGTGATCTAACTTGGGTTTAAAGCTACTGCAACTGTAAAGTGGAGGCATGGTAACGTCCCATAGACATATTCATCTAAAGCAAAGGCTGTGAAGTACATTACAAATACTACCTGCTGACAGAGGTGAAACCTAAAATTCACACAGAGCTCCCTTTAAGTAGAATCTAAGAGCACTTTTATGTTTCAGGCTTGAGTCATGGACACAGCTACATGCTGGGGCAAGACTTGAATGTACAGTATTCCCAATCCTTTCTTTACTTTCATCGAGAGGAAGGGTACTCAGGTGGATGGGTTGTGGGGAGAGATGGGAATAGTACTGTGGGTCTAAAGGTCCCTTGATCTGCGTACGTGGGGAGACTGGGCTGCGTAGTATCACCCTAAAGGGAGCATCTGCCTTGCAGTTCATCTTCACCCATAGTCTTTTCTAAACTGCCAGCCCAAATGACCTGTTATGCTGTTTTGCTTTTTTGCCACCCAAACCTAAGGACCTTTGCAATTGTCACATTGAGATTTAACAACTAGTTGTGCTGAACATGTGTAAGTTGTAGTTTTGTGAAGTTCAACACATTGACCTCAGCCAGCTGAAATTTGATAGGCTAAAAATGCATGTTCTTGGTACTATTCTAGGATGGGCTTGAAGTGTCCGTTTGTCAGATGTCGGGGAGTTAATGCATTGTTGCTGTGCTAAACACTTTTTCCGTAACATTTGTTCTTGAAAGTGACTGGGGCATTTGTGCAGCCCTTATATATGTAAATGCAGTTTTTGGATTGAAGTAGTGCTATAAATTGGACAGATTTGCTTCCAAAGTATTTATTTTTTGAGGTTGTTAAAGGGCTGTGAATTGCCTTGTAATGGGAAACAGGCACAACTAATTCGCTTCCTGCTTACTGTGTAACACCACTTCATTACTTCATTAGTTAATGTACACATGCAACTGGAATGATACCTAGGATTTTCTGAGTTGACTTGCGACTCTTAAGAGATCTTTGTTTTATCTGTGTGTCAGTTGTGTGCAGATCACAAGGCTGTGTGAACTGTGTGTAGTATGTCAAGCTATGAGTTACGCATACTTTTCCTGGGGGAGATCAGGCAGATTTAGGTAGCAATGAGCATTAGAGGAATTGCAGAATATTTATATAGTACTTAAGGCTCTTTCTGGGCTACATCAGGGCTACAGGTGAGGGCTACAGGGCTACAGGTGAGGTGATGCTGCTGCTTTTGCAGGGAGCTCCTTACGTTGCAGGGAGTTAGAGTTGTTTTAAGGTAAGGGCTATTTTTCTTTTGGGTGTGTAATCTTGATTTGGTAGACTTAAGTGAGTCCTGGGAGCTGAATTAAATGCAGGTAGCACACTGTACCAAAACTGGTTGGGGAAGGAAGAGAATTGTAAGAATCTTAGGGGTCTTAAAAGTTGAATTTTATGACCTGCATAACTAGGTGAAGCATCTTTGGTTTATCTGGAAGCGATAAGAAGCTGCTCTAGGACCTGCAGCATAAGATTTGGACAACAGGTCAAGTTTCATTTTTACAAACCTCTGTCTTGGAGCTGTTAAGATGCAACTCTAGAGGAACAGCTGAATGGTGGTCTTACTGGATCTGTGGAATTGCAGGTTCCCATGGCTGCAGTTTCATAGCTCGTATCTTTTGAATTATGAAAGCTCCGACCAATTCTGTCTGTGATGTCAGCCTTGAACTTCCTGACATCTTTTTAATCCAGTCATCTGCCTGTCTCTATTCTGTAATTTAGCCTGATGGACTGCAGAACTACATTCTAGGGAAGTGCCATGGAAACGCCTAGACACCCTCATTAAGACACAAGCTGTGGGAGGAAGAGCAGGGGTTGTGCTCTCTCACGTACACTCTCATTTGTACATGTGTGTGTGTGCACGGACACACACATGTTTTGGGTAGCAGAAACTTCCCACAGTCTTAGAAGTGGTTGACCCCGGCTAGACTGCTTTCTCCCACTTGAACTGAGGATGATGTGGGTATTCTGAATGTTTGCTTGACTGGTCTGTCTTACATGCATTAACTACTAGCTTTCCAACCATGCTTTTCAACAGCCTGCTGCTGTCTCCCTACTTATCTTTTTCCGGCTGCTGTTAAGTTATCCCTTTGCAATGTCTCTTTCCCTTGGCATTGTCCTGGGATCATGAGCGCTTCAAGCATAGGACCCATTCTTGCTTTGCATGTGCTCAGTGTTTCTGTAACACAAGCTGCAGTCCAGGAATATTTTGTTCCTATCTTAGTGATGGTACAGCCTAATTCTGGAGTATTTATGAGGGGTTGGGGTTTTTTGGGGTTTTTTTTTGGTAGAAGTGCAGCATCAGTGCCAAATATTCTGAAAAAGAAAGTGTTAAGATTACAAATCTGTCCAGTATCAGCATGGCCCTGTTGTTTGTCCTGTTAGCATTGCATGTAGGTGGATTTGTGTGCTGCTGTGCTCATGACTGTTGAGAGTACAGAGGAGAATAAATGGGTTTACTTCTGGCTATTGTGTCAGCACATATTTTTCAGTTATTTGCTTAAGTTTTTAGTCATTACTTACAAATTGATGACCCTTAATTTGCACTCATCTAGTAATTGAGAGAGCTGGGGTTGTTTAGCCTGGAGAAGAGGAGGCTGAGGGGAGACCTCATTGCTCTCTTCAACTACCTAAAAGGAAGTTGTGGAAAGAAGGGTGCTGGCCTCTTCTCCCAAGTGACAGGGGACAGAACGAGAGGGAATGGCCTCAAGCTCCACCAGGGGAGATTTAGGCTTGAGATTAGGAAAAAATTCTTCACGGAGAGGGTGGTTAGGCATTGGAACGGTCTGCCAAGGGAGGTGGTTGAGTCACCTTCCCTGGAGGTGTTTAAGGTGAGGGTGGACGAGGTGCTGAGTGGCATGGTTTAGTGTTTGATAGGAATGTTTGGACTCGATGATCCAGTGGGTCTTTTCCAACCTGGTAATTCTATGATTCTATATTGTTTGGTGGCAGATCCCAGTCATTCCTGCATGCAAATTCAGGGTTCTCAAGTGAGTTTGCTGCTACAAGCTTCAAGTAGAAAACTACAGAGGCATAATGACAAGTCTTGTTTTCATCTTTTTGTCAGATTTCTGATGAAAGAATTCAAGTTAAAAGAAATTATTTTATCAACTATCTTTGATTTACTATGGCTTTCTGTTTTTAATGGACAGGACACCACAGTAAAACTGCAGGTTGACTTTTTCCCTCCACTTGCTTTGTTCACTTTTTATGTGACTCTTACGATCTGGTTGCCGTCCTAAAATTAACTTGGTGGACAGAAACAGGGTGTTATCTTATCGGCTTGCACTTGATCTGCTTTTGATAAATGTATTGCTGGTATACGTGCCCAGAATAGCACAAAGATTCCCTTAGTAAAGTTTTATTCTGCTGCAAGCTAAGTGCAACAGTGATAACAGTCCCCTTGTAGTTTCTAAACTGGTTGGCTCTTAGGTCTTAGACACATGGAAAATGACTGTTGTGAAGCTCTCATACTTTTGTAGACTTTCTTATGAGTCCAGCTGTCAGGTAATGAGGGATTTTGGTTTTTGACTACTGTGTGACCTTATTTAAAAGAGTGAGGAAGCATAATAGTACTTGAAAACCAGACATCTGAGCTACAGTAATATCGCATAGGCAAATTCTGGTTTTGAAAGGGCCTTGAGATCAGAGGGGTGAATACTTAGTGGGAGCAAACAATGATGGAACACTCTTTTCTGGTGAAGTAACTGCATCTTGATTTGGCACTCAGGTCTGTCTGAGATGGTGGAACTGTGCTTTGCACTGAAACAGGGGTGTTCTCACACTGTTATGAGTGTGTGCTACTTTTGCACTGCTTTTAATTTCAAGTAAACAACAAGATAAAGTGATAAAGTTTTAAGTTAAAGGAACTTCAACCAACTACTTCTTTGCTGAAAAATAAAGGTGAAATGAAAGAATTGAAGAGAAAAAAAGCTGGACGCTTCACAATTAGAGCAACAGTTTTGCAAGTGGATAATGTTAGCTAGGTGTTAAGTAAAGTGACGCCCAATCAAGGCGTAGGTATTTGTGCATTTTTTTAGGAAAATGTAACTTTTTGGGACACTGCCTATTTTTAATGAGAACCAGAATACTGGAGTCTACATATACCATTATTTACAATGGTCTTTGTGGCAGGCAGTTTGAAGAATAATATGAATGCAAACGTAACTTCCTCGCTGAGTTCTGAGAAACATATTATAACTCAGCCAGAAGAGGTTTAGTGAGATTATTCCGGTTTTTGATATGGCAGAGCTCCAGGCAAATGCGTGAAGGGGGGAGCTTTAGCACCATCTGGAATCCACAAAGACCTTCACTGCTGGCTGCCACCTTGAAATACTTACTGGCAGAGAGATTTTTCTAAACCTGTTAAGCACTTTCTTAGTTTATTAAGCTTTTTCCGCGGTATAAAGCCTAACAAGGTGTCCCAAGGATCAGTGAAATAATAGAATGGCTTTCAAGTGGAATTGTGTAGTGAAGTCATCTTCTAAGTGCAGAGAACTGCAAAGGAGGTAAATTGTAAACATTTCTCAAGTGGGACGTGCTGCATCACAGTCAACTGAGTTTCTGAAATTGCTTGCGGTAAGAGACCATATGTAATGTTTTAAGAAAGTTCACCTTCCTTTGTTTCTTGTAGATTCTGACTTAGTTTTTCTTGTTACACATGTAGGGTGGTTATTAGCTGGTATTTAGTTTTTACTTATGAAATAGCATAGAATTTAACTCCCATCAGTGAAGAAGATGATGCTGTCCAAAGACTGTGTGTGTTCCTGCTGCTTATCAAGATTTCCATTTAACGTTCTTCTGTAGCTAGAATATGTGCTGCCAGTGCCAGATGGCACAGTTTCTTAGAGAAGAACTAGCTCTTGCTTAGTAGTAATACAGACAAACAATACCAAATTAGCATAAGCAAATGTCAGTGAGTTAACATAAAGCCTGTGCTATTTCTGTCTTTTCTTCTTTTACTAGGCCATGGGTGTGGAGAGTGACCAAGAGATTGTGCAAATGATTGGCACAGAGGAACATGTGATGGCTGCATTTGCTCCTAGTCTGGAAGAATGCCAAAAAGCTCAGATTTTTACGCAGATGCAGGTGTGTCTTTTCATATGGCCAGAGGCCATAAAAACCTAAAGACGGTGGGTATTGGCCACTTTGCTATGTCAGCAATCGACATACAATTTTGTTTTAAGTTTTGGTTTTTGGGGGGGTTATTTTAAGTTAAGGGTTCTTAAGGAGGCAAGACTTTTCAAAAGTAAGGTTTTACTCTCATTGCCTGACTGGAATAAAACCAAAGTCAAGAAATTCTTTGTTTTCAGAAGCCCAGGGTTATGTTTCACTGTATGTGATGAGTATTTATGTCCATAAGATTAGGGTTTTTTGTTGAGGACAATTTCCATTTTTTAAAAAGGAATTTCATGGCCAATTTTGCAGAAGCTCTGTTCATGTGGACATGACCATTTCATCATGAGTAGATGGTCTTCAGTTCTAATCTCCTTTATAAAGCCCCCAATAATAACCACCCACCATCTTGATAAAGACTTGACAGAATTCTCTTCAGCTTACGTGTACTTTTTTAATTAGCCAGAACACAGACCATTTTGCTGGCAGCATTTCCATCGTGTATGTATTAATTTGCTAGCAGAAGCTTTTGAAGATTAGTCTTATTTCTTGAGAAGCTCAATATGAGCCGGCAATGTGTGCTTATAGCCCAGAAGGCCAAACATACCCTGGACTGCATCACAAGAAGCGTGGCCAGCAGGTCAAGGGAGGAGATTCTGCCCCTCTATTCCTGTCTTGTGAGACCTCATCTGGAGTACTGTGTCCAGTTCTGGAATCCTCAACGTAAGAAGGATATGGAGCTGTTGGAACGGGTCCAAAGGAGGGCTGCAAGGATGATCTGAGGGCTGGAGCACTTCCCATACCAGAACAGGCTGAGAGAATTGGGGTTGTTCAATCTGGAGAAGAGAAGGCTCCGATGAGACCTTATAGTAACCTTCCAGTAACTCAAGTGGCCTGCAAGAAAGCTGGGGAGAGACTCTTTACAAAGGCTTGTAGCGATAGGGCTAGGGGCAATGGGTATAAGCTGAAGAGGGGCAGATTTAGACTAGACATAAAGAGGAATTTCTTCACGATGAGAGTGGTGAGGCACTGGCGCAGGTTGCCCAGGGAAGCTGTGGCTGCCCCATCCCTGGAGGTGTTTGAGGCCAGGTTGGATGGGGCCTTGGGCAGCCTGATCCAGTGGGGTGTGTCCCTGATAGCGGGGTGGAACTGTATGATCTTTAAGGTCCCTTCCAACTTAAGCGATTCTGTGATTCTGTGATTATGCTATTTCATTGTAAACTTTATCAGATCTTTCCACGTGTGCTGTTGAGTGCTGTAAAGTGAACATCTTTCTAGTTTGTATCTTTTGGGGCATCTTCAGGGTTAGAGGTAGCATGAAGGCCTTCCTAATTTGGAGTCAGAAGAGTAATGTGGTGATGCTGGAAGAACATAGAGAGATGTGAAGCAGCCAGGAAAGTAGAAAACTAGAAATACAGAAGTTACACTGTGAAAGAAATGTCAGATGAAATTAAATGAAAGTGAACTGTTTGAGGAAGAAGGTTAACAAATAGAGAGTCTGTTATTAATGGAGAGGGTAATTCTTGGGCACAGGGACGATGGCTTCATTTCCAGGCAGGAACTTCCTATGTGGACATGGATAGTTTCTTTGACTCATCTGACCTTGTACTCTGCGGATTAGTTCCATATCTTGAAAAACTGCTAAGAGAGTAAGGATCCATTAATCATTGCAAGGTCCTCTTGGAAGTAGATGGTGATGTCACACAGTGGTGTTTGTGTCTATTAAACAGTGAGTGCCACCTCATGGTTTAACATTTGAATGAAATTTAGCAAGTATATGGAAGAATTGGAGGTGAAAAGTCAAATTAAGTAAAATGGATATATTTTGAATTTGCATATTTGTTTTTCCTATATCACTGCAAGCCCCTTTCTTTTAATATTGTAGTGATCATGCTCCTTCATCGCTTCCCATTTTGAATCCTGCTCAGGGATATGGTTTAGTAGTGGACAGGTGCAGTTGGACTTGATGATTTCAAAGGTCTTTTTTACCCAGGTGATTCTATGATGCTGTAGGTGTTATCAACATATTATAAACAACATGTTGCATATGTAATTATAACCTGTTGTGTCGAATTTCAAGAACTTATTAGGTATTTTGCACTTTACTTGAAGTTTGTATCATCTGTGGCTACTGGGATTGCCCTAACTGAGGAATACATACAGATCTCCGTGTGTGTGTATGTTTGTATTGGTTACAATTCTGATAGTAACTCCAGTAAATTCTCCCCCTTGCCAGGCACTGAAGTACATTGGAAACAAAGTACGAAGGCAAAGGATGTGGGGTGGCCCAAAGAAAACGAAGATGGAAGAAGCACGAGAGCTGCTAGCATCAACTATTCTGACACACGTTCTTGTATGTAATTTTTTTTTAAACTGGAGTAAATTTGTGTGGTTATTTATAGTGTAAGCTTTGATGGAAGAATGTCTTTGCTTGCTTTGTAGCCAAGATAAAGCAAATAATTCTTAAAATAAATAGGAAGATTTGGATTGAGTCAAAAGTAATCTTAATGTTTATAAAATTCTGTACCGTTGAACTGCTTCTCATACTATGCATTATTTGTTTTGCATAGCCACACAGTAACCAGTGTTACTTCAGGACATTATTTTCATGACCAATACCTTTATTCTGATTTATTTTCATTTACTGTCTGTTTCAATGTCACCGAAGTATATTACTTTTAGCATTTTTTAAGCAGGTGAAGTGCTCAAATCCCTTTTGTAACTCCTTGGTCAGCCCAAATTATCCATTGATTTAAATAGATGTGTTTGCCTGAATAAAACCTAAGGAACTGATACTGAAACATCAGTGTGCTGGTTTTTTCGTTATTTACAGGTAAAGGAATTCAATTTTCGTGCCAAGTGCATATACACAGCAGTGATGGTGCGCAGAGTAATTTTGGCTCAAGGAGAAAATAAAGTAGATGACAGAGACTACTATGGAAATAAACGTTTGGAGTTGGCGGGGCAGGTGAGATTTTACTTCAGAGCAAAGTGCTCTTTTGGGGTTTTGTTACTGTCTGCTTTTAAGAGATGCATAATAAGGAGCATTCCTGTCTTCTTGATTTAAGTGGTTTCCCTCTCACTTTATTTTTGTTGGCTTTTCTGAGTTGACTATAGATATGCATCCCTGATTGAGACTAATAAATTATATCCTCATGTCTGTATTGTGTCTTTATACCAGATAAAAGGACAAAGCAGTATAGATAACAGCATAAGTTCTCGTTCCATTTTAACACTGTTAGTTCCAAGAAGGCAGCAGTAAGATCCACTTCCAGTGCCCCAATTTACGCTACTGGGTAAGGGAATAAAGGGATCAAGTAGGTACCTGCATGTTGGGTCCAAGCTGTCCCACTGTTGGAGAACCCAACTTCTGAACAGCTCACAGAACAGCCACTCAAGCCCCCTGTGTTTTGGAGAAGCCCATAAGTTTGCTTATTTGTTGTCAACTGCCTTTCTAGCCTCAAGAGTAGTATGAATTAACAGATTAAGTGGTTTAAAGTTAACTTGAGCAACTGATGAAAGTAGATTATGTGGACTTCTCTGCTTGCAGTATTTTGGCACTGGAGGTAGAAGCAGTAATGAAGGGCTGTGAAGGAGGGAATGGTTTTGAGGAGTCTGTCTGTCGCTGTTCTTTTGCAGGGAGGGTGGCAGTTCACAACTGTTGACTAAACCACATTCTCCTAATGCAGTGGGAATATGCCTGTCAGATGCTTACTTATAGTGGCATGGATTTTTCCTTGTCATGTGTGGTTATTTGATGAACCAATTTAGATTAGGATTGGACTTCTTTGATGTGCTCTGTATTAACTTACGTTGGAGTTTTGTCAGACAGTATAGTCTCTGGTTATTGATCATGCATCAGGAGTTAAGACAAGTATACATACTGCACCACGTTGGAGAAACTATGCATCTCTGTCTGAATAACTCCCCACATCATTTGTATTGGGATTTCTGTTGCAGTGCAGAGACCAATATCTGTTCCTTTTTGTTCATATCCAGTGGGAATTCAGTCTTATTTTACTTCTTAAGATGTGTGCTAGCACATTGTCTCATACTCGTGTTCTCATTCCCACTCTGCCTTGTCCTCCATGCACACACAGAGAATGCAGTCATTTCAGAGGAAGAACATGTGCTTTGCTTCAGGATTTTCTGAAAAAACTAAGATGATGTGCTTAAACGCACTCCAGGCACAAATACATGGGAAAAAAATCCTCTTAACCTGTTAAGAAGAAAAATTCTTTCTTCAAATGAATATGTTGACTGTTCAAACTTCTACTTTTGCACTGAAGCAGAACATATTACTGAAGTGTGAGGAGTAGTAAGAGGACATTACTACAGTATTCAAATGGAGCAATGTTTTAAAATGTAATGGATTTATTTGGTTTCTGCTGTAGTGTTGCTGTAGTTCAGTATGACTGTAATGAGTAAAATTAGTTGTTGCTTTGTCATCATAATATTTTTATTTAAGTGGATTGAAGGAGTAGGTGCTTTTTTCCTAATATTTTTAGGAGCAGAAAGTACAGCAAGTTTTCTATAACCTGTAAGAAAAAGGCCTCTGCTGACATGAATGTTAACAACTAAATTTGTTTTAAAGGAGCTGGGAAGAGGTTTTAAATGTAAGGATCATCATAACAAAGCCAATGCATATTTTTTCTACATCAAGGAGAACTATGCAGAGGGCTTGTAACACTTGATTAAGAGTAGTTCTGGCTCCCTTGTGAAATTTTAAAAGCTTATTTAAAGCTGATCACTTGAATTCCTCTTTGCCATGTTATCAGTGTAATAATTTGATTGGATTACAGACTAAAAAGTGTAGAGATCTTTTGCCAGTTTTAAAATATTTCTGTTTAGCTAAAGTTTACATGGATAAAATGGTTGGTGTTTTTATTAAATGCCAATGTGTTCCTGGAATATAAATCCTGTTGATTTAAAATTCGAATAAAGAGAGAGGGAGAAAAAAAAAGATTCCCATGTGAGGAGAAAAACATAGCAGTCTAAACAATGTAAAGACATAAAAGGCATTGTGTTTATAAAAATGTGTGAAAACAATAGCTGCTAATTTCACACCCCATGGGACAAGAGAGCACGAAATGTGCTTTAGCTTTAGATAACAGAGTTGTATCCACTAGCCAAGCTGGTTTACAGAGCTTTCCCTTAGTCTTTCTGCCACTAGAGGCTGGGTAGGCCAGGTGCCAGCTGAGGTGTTAGCAAAACCTACCGATTTCAGGCTTAATCTTTTCACCTACCTTTTCTCTTTTCTTAATGTGTTCATTATTTCCTAAGCATTACTCTGTTCTTTGTCCTTTTTTTTTTTTTTTTTTTTTGTTTCTAATGCAGCTTGCTTTGTATGGGTGAGATATGGAACAGCACCAAAATCCGGCACCCTGGAAAGCAAGGGATTTCTACCCTGTGACAAAAGAATACCGCCTTGACTTCAGAGATTGCCTAATCCCAGCTGTTCTGATAATATAATTAAGGCTGCCTAATGTCTTTAATTTTGCAACCAGTTTGTGTGAAAGGGAGAATTTGGCACTCTAAAGGCTTAAACGCTAAATAGCAATCTCAAGGCGCCTAATTAGAATTCTCTGACATTAAGCTAATTGGTGAAACTGTATTTCAGCAGCTTAACTTCTTTATTAATTTTTCTTAGGATTTTCAATGAAAATCAATTGATGAGCTGTCAGGTTGGTTTTTTTTTCTTAAATATAATTTGCTCTTTAGTGCTCCTGTCTGAAGCAGGCTGAAAGACTCTGGACTAACTATGAAATCCATTGAATATTATCACTGGCATTCCATCCCTTTTCTTTAATCACTCACTCTTGACCTAAATAGTGGGGTTATTGTGAGACTCTGCTTTGCTGGATAGTCAGAGCTCTTACAGACCAAGAGTCTCTGAGTGAAATTAGCAAAGTATGATGGTTTTCAGACTGGCAAATAGCAGCAAGTTGATGTACATGGGCTGTAACTTACTTTATTAGTTCAGAGAAGAGGAAAGGTGACCTGGCTTTATAATCCCAGTGGTATGTGGAATTAGGAGATTTTTGTAATTTTATGATCAAGAAATCAGATATAAAAACATATTCTAAATTATTCTTTGTAACGTTCTGTTAATTTTTTTTTAATGTTTAAGTCCTGCTCAAACCTATTGAGATCAAGTGTGTACCATTACTGATTTCAAAAATCTAGTTCTTATAAGACTATCAGACATCTTAAAACTGTGCATACTCCTTCCTTTTACTTTTTCCCTACTTTTGAAATGTTTCCCCTCTAATCTAGTTTTGGAGACTCCAGTGGGTTCTCCTTCCTGATATGGTGCTTTGTAAAAGATGCTTTTATTTGTCCTGGAAATGTGATTTAAATGACCGTGACATTACAGGTGAGTTACAGGTGACTGGATTTCTCTGGACACTTTTGTCAAGGATTAGCATACAGTGTGCGTTATCACTGGTTTTACAATTTACACCGGATGTTTCTTATGTCTTGTGGAGTAGACTGTCAAAGATCATCCAGTCTAGGTCTCCATGAAGGCCAATGGGAGCATTTTGTTGAGAATAAGATGTTTATCTCAAGTTTCCAGGTATTAGATTTCATTTTCTTTTTAATTTCTACATGCATTTCCGATGCCTAGTGAAAAGGGTAGCTTATAATTTAGTTAGCTGCTTTACAGTGTCGTATGCTTTGCTCAGCCCAGCTGAACTATATAGATAGAGGAAAGCTGGTGCCCCACTCCTGTGACAGAGGAATGAGCGGTTTGCTTCCTTGTTTCTGGAAGGCGAGGAAGAGTTTGGACTATGATGGGAGGCAGTTACAAAGTTCGGTTTAACTCTGCACATAAAGAAATGCAGTTGTTCAACTGACTCCAGAATGTCTTAGCTTGTGGTGGCTGAATACCTGGCTTGTTCAGCGTTACAGTGCTTTGTATGCTTGGAACTGCTGTTTCTGGCATTGGTAGTAGCTGTTGCTTTTTTACTTCTTCTGACACTTGGAGCTGCTGTAAAATAGAGTCTCAGGATAAGACTGACAAGCTGTAGAATTTACACTGCTTGCTTGCAAAGCTAATCATTGTGAACATTTAAAATGTATCATCTAATGCAGGTTTAAGTATTTTGGAAAGCTATTAGTGCCTGCAAGGAGAGGCTAAGGAAACTGCAGAAGCAGAGCAGACTGGAAAGCAGAAAAAGTGAGATCACAAACTTTGGTAGCCTTTTGCTTTTACAGCTGTTTTAAAGAACCAGAAATAATTGGTATTCAAATACAAGAAATAATTGGCTTGAATTGTAGCACTTTTGAAGAGTTGTAACTTCTGTGCTTAAACTTTTTTTTTTTAAGGGAGAGATGTGGAAGAGCATCGCACTTTCCAGATAGTAGCATTTCTAGAAAAGAATGGCAGGTGTTGAAGCAGGTGGACTTTCTGTGGGTGTAACTGGTTTTCCATAGATTGTGACTGGCAGAAAGTAGCAGGGTAAAAAAATGTATGAGTGAGGAAACTGCCTACCTCACCTGAGATACGTCTTGCCAGCTGTCAAGACTGGAGGTTGCTTTTGGGCCCTTAAAGTCTCATTTTAGTTCTGCTTGTCCAGAAGTGATGGTAACTCTGCATCTTCTGTACTTTGGACTGGTCTTGCACGTTGTGCACTGCTTCCAGTCTCTCTGCTGCCAACTTGCTTCCTCTAAGGGCTCCTTGCAGTCACTTGGGTGTCTGTACTGTACATTTTAAGAAGCTTCTGGGAAGGGGAACTTTAAACAGCCTTTTTCACTCCTAATAGTAGAATATCTCAAAGTGATCCTTCACTTACTGCTTTACTATGGTTATTCCATCCAGTATTAGAATAGGTGCTGGTCTTGCTTCCAGATCTTGTGTGTAATTTAGGGTTGTGCATTTAGGTTATTAAATCTTGAAGAGAGTTTGTGACTTTAAGAAGGAAGAAGTGGATCAGATAGATTATAGTGTATCTGATTGGGGAAAAGAGTAAATAGATAGCATACCCATCCATGTCTATGCTAAGATATTGTGAAAGAAGGTTTAAAGCAAACCAAAATGGATAAGTGCGTAGGCTTAGACCATTTGTCTACTTAATTTTCTTTCTATTATGAAATAATTTCTCTAATATTTCACTTTAATTTACAAGGCAAAAAACTTGTGAGAAAAATATTTGAGAATAAGAGAGGATATTTCAGCCGACAAGAAGGATAAACGTAGAAATATTAAGCATGTGTTTCTCCTCTCCCCTTCTCCTGATTTCCCAGACCGGGAGAAGTATAATTTTTTCCTTAATTCAACTGTTTTGTATTTCCAGCTTCTTTCTCTTCTGTTTGAAGATTTGTTCAAAAAATTTAACTCTGAACTGAAAAAGATTGCTGACCAGGTAATCCCCAAGCAACGTGCAGCTCAGTTTGATGTAGTGAAGCATATGCGTCAAGACCAAATCACCAATGGCATGGTCAATGCTATCTCCACAGTAAGTGTTTGTGTTTTCATTCTAGTATGTAAAGTAAAAGATGGAAATGCATAGATTTTGTCCTGATGACACTGCTATTTTTGGTCATAAAAGCAAATGTATTTAACATTCTTTACAGATTAAAATTGCAAAAGTCTTCCATGGCAGGGCTGTTCACTGAAGAATCCTTAATTGTCAAACCAGTTCCTATTTCCTTGTTTATTTCAAATTGATGTTTTGGTCTTTGTGAGAGAATGGTAGAAAAAAGCAAATTTTAAATAGTGTTTGTATTTATCCACTTTCTGTCTTCTGGATTCTACTTGACTATGTGCTTCATGGTGGTTTTTTATTGTCTGGATTTAGCTAGGGTCAGGTTACATCATATGTCCAAAAGGTGGTTGAAAAACAGGAGGAGGACATCATGAACAGAAGACAAGTCAGGGCAAGGAGGAAGCTGAATTCTGAGCTCTTTGTAGGTGGTGGTTTTTTTATATGAAGTTCCCAATAGTGGTAAATTTGCAACATAGAAATTTGTACTTCTCTGCTAATGATACTGAACTATTTAACAGGGAAAACTGCCACATACTGTATTATTGCAAAAAAAAAGCCCCATAATTAAGCCCTTCAATATTTGTCTTGGGTTGGATTTTACCCTGTGTCTGCCTTCTACTAGAACGGTTATCTTCATTCATGCCAGTGGACAAAAACAAGAATACAATTACTAGGTTTGTCTCTTACCTCACTCATCTTCAAGAGCAATTTGTGAGATGGTTCCTGAAATCTAGCTACTAGCTTGTAAATGACTTTGAAATCCATGATTTTTTAAGAAATTAGATTAGTCTTAAGTATTTTAGTAGCTGGTAAAAATTGCACAACTTAATTTTTAATCTTTGGAACTCTTCAGAGGGCTTTTCTGCTTAGCGTGAAACTGAGTTTTTTCTTCAGTTCTTGTAAACAAAATTAACTTCACAAATTGCATCCCAAACCACCAACAATCTGTTACTTATAAATCCCAGTGTTTAAGCTTATCACTATTTAATTTTATGAGTGGCCCAAATGTAGTTAAATCTCTACAGTGCACGTAACCAAAACAATTGACAGATTTGTTTCTCTAAATGCTGGTGCTTTCTTCTAGCCTGTGCCAGTTTTTCCATTTGGACTGACAGAGATAAATCTGCAAACTATTCAGTACATATTGTAAAGTCTTCCTTCTTCCACTATCTTTGGACTTTTTTTTACTGTCACATAAGCAGTTAAACACCATCTGCGCTTAAGCATTGAAAATAATTTCTCAGGAACAATGCCCAGTGCACACTATTCAAGAGATTAAGCAAATACCATAAAAATCATTCTTGGAAACAACAATCTCCAATCTCACCAGAATGCTTCAATGATAGCCTCAAAGAACATGAAATAACGCAGCAGGATTCATAATTACACCAGTAGCATGCAAAAGAATTCATAGCACCACTGCATCAACTGTACAGTGGTGGTCAGTGATATTTGCTGTTGGTCTTCTTTTTACCCTGGAAAATAGCAGAAGAGAGGGTAGGTCATGCAGTAATTCCACAGGCTTGATGGACATTTTGGCATCTATAGAATCATCCAGTGCCACTGAGGGAACAACTTTCAGTTTACAGGCGTTTTCAGTAGGAAGTTCTCCACTGGGGATGGTCTCACAACAGCCCTAGCTCCATTTGGGGGGTTTTGGACAACTTTGAAGGAATCAGTCTGTCGCTTCTAAAGCACATGGAATTTTTCATATTATTTCTTTGGGCAGAGTTTTGACCTCCAGTCTTTGAGGTTTCTTCACTGCCCAGAAGACTGTAAAGAAACCACATGATGGTTCAGACTACAGATACAATCATTTCTAGCGTGAGGAAAAAACTACTCGTTCACTGTGTTCTTCCATTTATATTCTGCTAACTCCCAGTCTTTAAGAAATGAAATGATCAGTGAGTGAACCCTTCCCAAGAAGGGTGAGGAGGTGGATAGGTTTCTTCTGGCTGACTTACCTTTGGACTTTATCTTCCAACTCTGTTTAACAAGGAAGAAAGGGAAGTTCTGCAGTCTATTTGATAGTCTCTCGAGTGGAAGCAAATAGCAAAATCATGGGGATGGGAAGTTGTTTCTTCCTGTTCATCACAAAATGGGGTTATGCTGCTATGTACAAATAAAGAAGCCAAGCAAATAACCTTCTAAAAGGATTTTGCAGTAGTACAGTAAGCAAGCTTGAAATTATTTGTTAGCATTGGTGAGCTGAGTTTACTAAAAAGGTTACAGGAATTAGAAGATGACTGTCCTTGGGAAAGCATTACCTTTGAGATCTTCATTGGCTTTGACCAGTAACACGGTGGCTGGGGTAAACAGTAGTAATTGAGACAGCAGCTTGCTGTATCCACTGATCCAGATGCTAGAAACTGTTTATGGAGTATATTGCATAAGTCAAAAAATATAGTTCCAGATTTAAAGATTTTACAGTAGAGATTATTAAGTCTGCCTGGCCAGAAAACATAATTGCGTCTTACAGCATTCTCTGAACTCCTCTCTTCTCCTAGTTAAAAGCACAAGCGATACTGCCTGTAACAGTCCTGAAACATGGAATCTCTAACATGTACATGGATTTCATACTTAGTGTAATCCTACTAGAGAAGCTGGATAGGCCTAACCCCCACCCCTCTTCTGTGAGAAGACATGTCAGTGGGTCTTGTTACCCTGAATTCTAAAAACAAAGGTTTCTAGAAAGTATGGGTGGTCGATGTCGGACCAGCATGCCTTCATCCAAACTGCTTGTGTTTCCTGCCAAAATAAGAAATCATGAAAACAGGAGGTTTGTGGAATCTCTTGTAAAGGTGTATGTCACTCAAAATATCCTTCTTTTTGTTTTAATACTAAAAAAAAAATCTATAAAGGGAGAACAGAAAATAATTTAATTTAGCTAAATATGAGTAATGATTTACCTATGAGCGTAAATGATGAAGAATCTTTGTGTAATTGAATCATAGAATCATAGAATCACCAGGTTGGAAGAGACCCATTGGATCATCGAGTCCAACCATTCCCATCAATCACTAACCCATGTCCCTCAGCACCTCATCCACCCGTCCCTTAAACACCTCCAGGGAAGGAGCAGTTCATTTGTTTCAACTTTTTTTTAATGCTTAGTATAAGTATGTTATAACTAATAGTTTATATGCAGATAGGTAATTATAAAGTTGTTTTATATAAATGGACAACGTTCACTGTGCAAAGCTCCTCAGATATCATTCTGTCTAGATACTGAAAAAAGACATGTAGTGTCAAGATGGGGGTAGGCTGCAATATCTTTTTTGAAATGTTTCTTATTTTCTGCAGGGAAATTGGTCTCTGAAGAGATTCAAAATGGATCGCCAAGGTGTGACGCAAGTATTGTCCCGCTTGTCTTATATATCTGCTCTGGGAATGATGACTAGAATCTCTTCTCAGTTTGAAAAGACAAGGAAAGTGAGTGGTCCTCGTTCACTACAACCATCTCAGTGGGGGATGCTGTGCCCGTCTGACACTCCTGAAGGAGAGGTGAGGAACTTCTGTCTTTCAGTATTTCTTTTCCTGAGGGACGGAAGATAGCATTTATTTCAAAGCAGGTGATTCTCCATCAGAGGAAGAATTCTGATGAAGAGATTTCTAGAGGCATAACCAGATAAAACAACTTGTCTGTTTTCTCACATCCCATCTATTTATATCCTGGTCATCTTTACTACATTGCTTTTTCTTCTCCCGCCTGCATAGACTGGCTGAAAACTGTTCAGAATTTATATGTTTTACTTTAAAGACATCGTCGAGCAGTTAAATGTCTGATGCTGGCTGTCTTTTTTGTTTGTTTTTCTTTTTTCTTTTTTTTTAGAAAGTACTATTGGAACTCTGAACTTTCTGGTATAAATAGGTAATCAATATGAGCTGGTCTCATTAAGCAGCTCAAATAAAATTGCACTACGTAAGATATTTGGATGTTTTTAATTTTAAAATGTTGAAGTTTTGTGTTAGAACACAAAATATCAGGCAAATTCAGTTTGTATTTTCTTTATGCTTCTAAGTAGCTGTTGCTTTGAAGACAGAAATACAGGTTCACACATGGTTGGATAACTTAAGTACTACAACTTCATTGCTTATATTTTTATTAGTTTTTAAATGCTAAAACATTACATTTGAGTGTGATATACAAGATTCTTCCCCTCTTCCTTTCTAATCGTAGGTGTAGTTAATTTGTTTCATTCCTTTCACTTTATTCTTTGAGTTCCTTTGTTGTTGTTCCTAAGTACAGTTTTGGAAGATAAAGATCTGTACAGTATTAATACTTTGGAATAAAATGGAAAACAGGTGTATTTTTTATTTTAGGCTTGTGGTTTGGTTAAAAACCTTGCCCTCATGACTCACATTACTACAGATATGGAGGATGGCCCAATTATTAAATTAGCCAGTAATCTTGGAGTTGAAGATGTCAATTTGCTCTGTGGTGAAGAACTTTCCTATCCAAATGTGTTCCTTGTCTTCCTTAATGGTATGTAACTTTTCAGCAGTCCAATTCTTATTTGTTACTGATGGAGAGTTAGGTTTCAGGAACTCTCCAACAGTTTTTTGGAGCACAGTCAACTGCAGATGCCATTTTCCACGTGTAGATAATTCCATCTGTAAATATTTTGATAGGGCTAAACCGAATAGACAGGCCAGATGATGGCACTTAGTTGTCTGAAGTTGTGTTGTTAGTAATCTGGCTGCAGATGTGCTTAGCTGGGAAATTGAAAGTTTTTCAAATTTCAGTACTGTTTTAAAGCATGCTTGTATGAATAAGGACAAAAATATGTACATTCTGCTACAGGTTTATTGGCTTGGGTTTTTTCCAGGCATTCACGAAATGAAGTGCAATTCATAAAGTACTTTTTAAAAAGAGAATATTACTGCTGAATTTGTAATAACTTTAAATTTACAAATTCAGAGCTTCATTCACAGAAAGTATTTAATTTTACTAGAAACTTTATGTATTTTTATATGTATTTATGCAAGTCCCTTTAAAAACAGAAAGGGATCATCAATTGTTTGCAAAGTTTAGCAATGCTGTTCCCTTTAAAACTACCTTTTAATAGGCTGTGACTGATTAGAGAAAATTAGACCTTGGAAAACAAGCTTTTCTTCTTTGTTAAAGGGATGAGTTGCCCTAGGTACTTTATATCTCCACACTTCTGTTCCTTTTACAACTGATTAGCCTTTCTAGATCAACAGGTACTATGATACCAGATTTCAAAACATTGACATTTAAAAACCTATATCTGTGACTTAAAAATAGACTTTTGTCAACAGCGTCCACTTCCAGGGCCTAGTATTTAATGTCCATCACCAGTAATAAGTTTTCCATTTACCTTTGAATTAAATAGTGGTTCTTCTACAATTCTGCTTTTTTTTTTTTTACATAAAAGCAACACTTGACCAAACTGCATTTGCTTGCTTTGCTTTTTTGTAGCATTATGTTAAAGATTAAGTTCAGTAAAAACACGTGCACTCTTTTCTGTCTTGTTTTATTGTCCAAAGGGGAGTGCAGAGCAGAAATCTTGTAGTCTTCCTTCACAAGCTTAGTCTGTGGTATGGAACAAGATAGTTATCTTCCCAAATGTAGATGATCTAGTACTAAGTAAGGCAAAACCATCTATTGTTCAGCCTACCAGTTTATGGGTTTAATCCATAAAAAAATTGCAGGCTTATGGATGGCTGATGTGATTCTGATTTAAACTTGTGACCTAAGAGGGCAGAAAATCTTTTAAGTACAAACACCTTAAGCTATGAAGACATTTGTACTGTCTTATAAACTCCTTGAACTATAATGCTTTGTCTCCTCCTTTAAAATTTTGTTTGAAATGACACCATGCTTATTTTTATGTTGTATTTTAAGATGCCTTTGGTCAAGTGACTCTTCAAAAATGAATTTTACTCTCTTGTTTGTTAATCATGTGTCAGAATACTTAAGCATGTGCTGAAGTGCCCTATTAAGATAGCAAGAGCTTGTTGAGCTGAGTTTCCGAAAGAGGAATTCTAGTGCTGTTGTGAGTGATCACATATATCAAAAATACCAGGTCTCACTAAAATTTCTGATGAGGCAACAGGAGAGTTGCTTGATCTGTTCCTGGAAAACCTGGATCCATTTCAGTACAGCTGAAATTGCAGTCTTTGTAAGTGTTGTTTACTTGTACGCTGATGGGTGAATGGACACCTGAGCGTTTTTGAAGAAAGCTTGATGAAGCTCACTAATTGGTTTCTTAAGGTATTTTAACGCAAACAGGTAGATGACCTGTGAAATTCTGCCAATTCTTATTCATGTCAGAAAAGGGAAATTTTATGACAACTCTTTATTATTTGCAAAAAGTAGGAAGTATTTACATGCATTCTAGATGTAATCAGAATTCCTAAGTAGAGTTTGGGATATACAAAGAATAAACCATGAATTTATTCCCATTCTGAATAGGTAACATACTTGGTGTCATACGTGATCATCAGAAATTAGTCCATACATTTCGGATACTTCGTCGAGCAGGTTATATCAATGAATTTGTTTCCATCTCTACAAATCTTTCTGACAGATGTGTCTACATTTCCTCTGATGGAGGGCGATTGTGCAGGTAAACATCTTGTCAGAATTGCTTTGGTAGTGAACCTACTAAAAACACTGTTTTATGAACTGTGAATACACTGGGCTAAGATTTTAATGATTATGGATATAAACAAATTCAGTAGAACTTCAGCACCTGCCTTCTTAAATAGCCCTCGTTCAAAACAGACAGAACAGAGAAACATACTATATAGTCAAGCAACTTTCTAAAAAAAAAAAGCACAAATAAATTAATCTTTAAACAAAAGTCAAAACAAAATGTTGCTTCTGTCTTCTTTAAGAAAAAAGGGAGAGGGTATTAAAAACAACCTGCTTGACAACTGCAGTAATGTCCACTGTTCTTGGAGGGGGTTTTACTTCCTGTGAAACAAGAAACAAGCAGCCACTCCCTGGTATCCAATGAGTGTGATATTTCATTTTAGAATCATAGAATCATAGAATAACCAGGTTGGAAGAGACCCACTGGATCGAGTCCAACCATTCCTATCAAACACTAAACCATGTCCCTCAGCACCTCATCCACCCATCTTTCAAACACCTCCATGGAAGGTGACTCAACCACCTCCCTGGGCAGCCTGTTCCAATGCCCAATGACACTTTCTGTGAAAAATTTTTTCCTGATGTCCAGCCTAAACCTCCCCTGGTGGAGCTTGAGGCCATTCCCTCTTGTCCTGTCCCCTGTCACTTGGGAGAAGAGGCCAGCTCCCTCCTCTCCACAATCTCCTTTCAGGTAGTTATAGAGAGCAATGTGGTCTCCTGTCGGCCTCCTCTTCTCCAGGCTAAACAACCCCGGCTCACTCAGCTGCTCCTCATAAGGCCTGTTCTCCAGCCCCTTCACCAGCTTTGTTGCTCTTCTCTGGACTCGCTCCAGAGCCTCAACATCCTTCTTGTGGTGAGGGGCCCAGAACTGAACACAGGATTCGAGGTGCGGTCTCACCAGTGCTGAGTACAGAGGGAGAATAACCTCCCTGGACCTGCTGTTCACGCCGTTCCTGATACAAGCCAAGATGCCATTGGCCTTCTTGGCCACCTGGGCACACTGCTGGCTCACGTTCAGTCACTGTCAACCAACACCCCCAGGTCCTTCTCCTCTGGGCAGCTTTCCAGCCAGGCTTCTCTTAGTCTGTAGCTCTGCTTAGGGTTGTTGTGCCCCAAGTGCAGGACCCGGCATTTGGCCTTGTTAAACCTCATGCCGTTGGTCACAGAGAAGCATCCGCATAATTTAGCAAAAAGCTGCTCATCATAAACCTATGTTCTGAGCCAGGAAACCTTTCTCTTTCTCCACATACACACATATACACATATTTTAAGTAATTCTATCCAGCCTATCGGAGTAGCAGAGAACAGTAAGGACTATGACAATGTGTCTTTATATTTGTTTAAATTAAGCTGTTCATTGTATTCAAGGCCTTTATTTCTGGTGCAAAACTTTCTGAGGTGTGTATACATGTATTGAGAAGTATATCTCTTAAATATGGGTTTTTTCATTGCTTATAGTTAAGTAGTTAGGGAATTCAGTAAACCTATGAGGAAGATCTCCGCCTTGGGATGCTTCTGATCTTTATAAGATAGAAAGAGTGCCCAAGTAACAGTCACATCACAGAGGAAAGCAAAAGAGAAAGTGCATGGCTAACATGAGAAAGTAGAATGTAACAGTATTTTGAGAGAGAAAACCAGGTTGTAGGACAGTAGAGGCTAGAGCCTCCTGTCATTGTGTTAGGTTATTTACAAGTAAAACACCTCCGGTTTAGCATAAAGAACAAGGCATAAAAGATGAACAAAGCAGAGATTGAAAGAGGCAGCATAAGTTAATAAATATATGCATATTTTAGCATAGATTAGCTGTGTGCATATTTTCTGCATGCATTAAAGAGGCAGCAGTCACAGCTACAGTTGGCATTCCACCTTATTCATTAATTGACTCTCAGAGCACATTGAATGCAGTTTAAGGCACATTTTAGCCTCCAAAACAAAATACATAGAAACCATCAGTTAGTCATAGCTGGTCAAGAGCTCCAGAGGGAGGGCATATTCAGTGGCATAAAAATCACTTTTCCATTCTGCAGGTTTGGAGATGCAGCAAAACTTCTGATTTGCAAAATAAAGACAAACGAAGTCATGTGGATTTCCAGGAGTTTACCAAGTTTGCTTTGTGGCACCCACGACTCTGCAATTGTTCAGATACCCCTATTAACCATTTAAAAGTGCTCATTAGTCTTCAAACAGTTATTTAGCCTGAAGAGTGGACTTACCGAGTATCTTGTAGCTATTAGCTGCTCTTTAGAAGAGCAGCTTGTCCAAATAGCAACAGTCCTTGACGTTTCATTCTGGCATGCCATCCTTTGTGTCAGTGTTTCCTTGCTGTAAGGAAGCCTTCAGAGATCCATGTGCTGTTGAAATTTATGGAATCACCTGAGGTGACCCATACTAAAAGTCTGTTCTTCCTGTCATGTAAATAACAGCAAAATACTTTCTTTCGTCTAGACACTTGAGCACAAACTGTTCACTCAGTGTCGTATAAAGTCTCTGCAATATCCATGGAATTTAATGCTGTTCCTAGCTTTATAGATTGGGAAATCTTAATTGTTTTAAAGCCGTCAACAAAATGTGTAGGTAAAACTTATAAAGTGTTAAACTTAAAAAGATTTAGAGGGCCAGAGGGCAAGACTTCCTCCTCAAAATTGAAATCTTAGTTTTTCTTGTACGTTTTTTGGGTACAAAATGTGAGTTTGGGATATCTGTGTATCAAACCAAGGTCAGAATAACTACTGATTGTCTTTACATGGCTATGCCAGTTAAAGGTAGATACATTTTAAAAGTGCTTTGTAAATCAGGTTGTGTGTAGGCAAGGTTCTTACTGTAAGTATAAATTATTACCAAAGTATTTGCTATGATAATTTTTTTTTTTTTTACTTATAGACCCTACATAATTGTTAAGAAGCAAAAACCTGCGGTTACAAACAAGCATATGGAAGAACTGGCTCAGGGATACAGGTACACAGTTCAAGTAGACCATATTCATTGTCACATATATCTGTAAATACTATGTGGAAATACTTCAGTCGGTCAATGTTTCACAGTCCTGTGAAGACTACTCTCCTATATAAATTAATAATTGGTGTATTGGAAGTTTTCGATTTAAAGTCAAATTAAGTATGATTGTCATATTTTGCTACTGCTGTGAAATATAGTAATTATATAAAATAAATACATCACACAGCCTCATCTTCCTGCAAGTGGAAGGACCAAGGCAGTACTGTCCTTACCTGATTGAAAAATCAAACGCTTCAAAGAAATGCCAATTTGACCACTGTAAACTAGGCACATTTGGGTATTTAAAAAACCACACCTGTATGAAAGTATTTAAATTTAACTAAATTTTGCAAGATCATTCCAAAAACTTACTAATTACCTTTATACTTGCCTGGATTTATCTTGATGATGAGTACATACAGGAAGATTTTATTTAGTTGTTCAAATAAATAACATTGCTCAGTCAGACTGTGTGAAGCAGTGAATTGGCAAGAGCATTCATTTTAGAAGATACAGCTTTCTTTAAATATGTAAAATGCACAGAACTTTTCATGTAAAATTGTTCCTCTAGTTTAAGTTCCACACAATACATTCCTTCAGTGTATGTATTATGTAGTTTTATTTTTGCAAAAATATAAAAAAAGATGGTACTTCTAGTGTTATTTTTAATTTAACTGTAGGAATTTTGAAGACTTCTTGCATGAAGGCCTCGTTGAATATTTGGATGTGAATGAAGAAAATGACTGTAACATTGCACTGTATGAACATACAATTAATAAGTAAGTATGTGTTCAGACTGAGTGGTACAGGAAGAACTTCCACAGGGTGACACTCTGAGTTACTGTTTTCACACACACATTGCTGCCTTGTGAATGGTTGAAACAACTCTCAGTGAAAGCCAAAGAAAGAAATCTGTTTACAGGCATCCTAAATCATCCATAGCATAGTTACAAAAAGTGGTTTAGCTTTTGGATTTGGAGAGATCTGTTCTGCTTCTAACTCTCAAATATATAAAATACTTGAAGGTACATCCTTTGGTTTTCTGGATGTGGCTTTTTTTGGTCTTAATCATTGGCCTACTCATTGTAACAAATTTTATACAGTAGGAATCCAGAATACAAATGGTTCCACATGTTTAATGACGATATTAATATGTCATGTTTGTCCTTTGGAAAAGTATCTCTCTAGGCTATAGAGGGACCTACACAACCAACTTACACTAAATGCCTGAAGTACTGAAGTGAGACCTTCAGTTTGACTTTTGGACACATAATATGCCCTGATAGAAATGTTTGTGTCATTCTGTGTATTCTTTACCACGTATAGTAAACCCATTTCTGGTATGTGATTTTCATTTAGAAAAAATTCTAGATTTTTTTTCTGTTTTGTAGGAAGGACCTGGTGCTTTGTTGGGGTTTTTTTCTGTGTTGTGACTGTGATTAAACAGCCCACATCAAAGGAAGGATTCTTTTACGTTCTTAAGTACTCCTATTTTTATCCTTTGTTTTTAATGTTTCTGTGTTAGAAATTACCCCCATGAAATGTTTGATCAATATATTTATATAGAAAATGCATCTTCTAATCTTCTGTTCTGGTCAGGTACTCGTGGAAGCCAATAGAAATACAGCATTTATTTTAGTGGAGCTGGAGGAGACTTCTAGTTATCTTCAGCCTTTGCCAAATGAATAACTCTCCTAATCAAATTGTATTGCCCAGGATTTTGAAGACCTTATCGCTTTAAGAAATTAGTCTTGCTTGCTCTTGGCTGGCTTGTGTATGTGTGAGCAAAGAAGAGTACATACAATTGCTGTCCCTTGTACCAGAATTAAATAACTTCCACCAAGCACCAGAGCTGAAATGTTTTAAGTTACGGAACACCTGACTTCACTAGGAAGATTAATGGGAGTGTATTACATTAAATCACTCTTTTGTCAAAAAAAGAGAAGATAATGACCTTCCAATGGACTGGAGCAAAGAAATGACCCTACAATAACTGGCAAAACGTGTAGGAGATTCTTGTGTTGTGCATCAACTTGATTTGAGTTTAGTTTCAATGCTTGTAGCTAGTAGTGCTGTAAGTATCCGAGTTTGTACTACATGAGCACATTGTTCGTTTTGTTCAGTAATGATATTCCCTGCATCCTGAATAGTTGATTTGTGTACCTCCCTCCCCCCAACCGATCATCTTGCATTTTAAATGGTGCGACCATGTTGGTACAACTTGTTCTGGTAATACAATTGATACAATCAACTATTGTGAATTATCCCATTAACATTCCTGCTTTTGTGATGTAGGCATCTTTTAGCTGCAGTATCCTCTCTTTACCTTTCCAATCCAATTAGGAGAGTTTTGTTTAGAGGATTTGACTCTATTTAATGCATTCAGTTTCTTCCTTACCCATTTGTAACTCTCATTTTCAAACTCATGAGGTTGCCTTCCTCTCTTGGGCCCATTTCCAGTGGTGGCATTTTAGCTTGCAGAAACTGAACTGCTCTGTAAAGTTTGAAGCTCTCTCACTAGCACTGCAGAGTACTTCCTAAAATACTAGGATCCATCTATGTTGCATCTTCTTTGGTTGCAAAAGGATTGATCTCAATGGAAAAATGCTCGTGTTAAATACCCTATCTGAAAATCTATATATAGTTCCATGAATTTGTACTTTCTGAGGAAATTCACTAACTTCACTGTCAGTAAGTCTTAAGTCTCTTGTTTTATTGTCTGAGAAGTGTCAGGAGTTCTGTGGTGTTCTGTAGAATGAGGGAGCAGTCTGTACTTTAAATTTGCCACTGGCTCTTGAGACAATTTTGCAATTACTTGACTGCAACTGGAATTCTACCGTTCACATTTTCTTAAGGCAGACTTCAATTAACATAGCTGCTTTTTATCAGCTGGAGAAAAATAGTAGCCATCCTCTGGCCAGCAGGTGATTTTTAGGTTGCTGAGGCATATTTCTGATTTATGAATATTTCTGGGACTGATAGATAATTTCACTAGGCTTTTTCCTCGAGATTCCCAGATTTTTTTTAGTTTTTAGATTTCATTTTTTCCAGTAGTACATATAATGCTTATGTAAGTTCCTTCTACTCCTTGTTTTCAGCCTGTATATACCTGTGGGCAATTCCTCAGCCTTTTTTGAGCTTGTGATGCTTTGCCATCTTTTGAGTGTTGTCATAATAAAGATTTTTCCAATCATTTCCTTGGCAAGGTCTTAAAGTTTAGTAATCAAAATAATTTGTTCAACTGAAAAAAATCTCCCAAAAGACTTCCAAGAAAAGTAAAACATTAAAGATGGCATTTTCAGAATGCAGTGGCTTTAGGTGTGTGTGGGAGAAGCAGTGTATGCCTAAACCCAAGCTCTGTGTGATAACTCCAGAACTCTGTGAATGATATGCTTTGGATAGGTTTAGTTATAATTATCTTTATTTCAAAATGACCTATTTCCTAGTTACTTCTCCTGGTTTAAAAAAAAAGCAGATCTGCTCCAGCCAAGCTTTATTATATGCTCTGTCCTTAGTTATTAGTCACTTGCATCCCAGTGCACACTGTGATTTAATTGTCTTTATTGAGCGTGGACTTCCTCCTGTGAAGCTCACACCAGGTAGAACAAATTTTGTTATCTCTCAGTCTGTACTCCCTGTACCTATCTTCTTATTTCTCATCAGTGCTGCCTTTAATGACATAGTCACTTCCAAAATATTTGCAGAGCTTCTCAAGTAGTGTTTTATTATGCTGTATCACCCATGCTACTGGATCTGGTTTGGACACAGTTGTTTTCCCCCTAACTGATATTATATAACTGAACTTGAAAAACTAAAACGACAGGGTTTTTTTATTTTCAATACCTAAATCTGCCTTGTTCTTCCTTCCTCCACCTCCCCAGCAGATTTCTAGATTTCAGAGACTGGTAATTTGATGTGGAGGACTCTTATTACATAAGAAAACATTCCTTAAGGCATTTTGGGCCTTACTGCATAAACCGATGTTTTGATGTCCTGCTGAGCTCCTTCGGGTCATCGTTATCTGGAGGCTTTTTCTCCATGATGGAAATTCATAAATCCTCATTTATTTCTTCTTCATTTCTTTTCACATGGAAACACTTAAAGCCAAAAGGAAGTTGTTTCTTTTAGAAAAAAAAAAAATCCTGTAGTGAATTCATATTCGTAGGTCCTACTGAGTTATATTTTCCCAAACAGAATTGAATTGACGTATTATAAGCTGATACTAAATTCAATAAATTCTAGATAAGATGTTTGTTCACAAGGCTGGTAATAACTGGTACTTTTTCTTTTAAGAGACACAACACATTTGGAGATTGAGCCTTTCACACTTCTTGGTGTCTGTGCTGGGCTGATTCCGTATCCTCACCACAACCAGTCTCCAAGAAACACTTACCAGTGTGCCATGGGGAAACAAGCAATGGGTAAGACTTTTTCTGTTCCTTTTTGGAGTGTTATGTAGTTTTTCAAGCTATGTAGCAGAAGTGACAAAGCAGAAAAATTATTTCTTTCCTAGTTCATGTAAAAGCTTTGCTAGGAAGAGGAAAAGAGCGCTTCTTTAGCTTAAAGCAAGAACAAATTTACCTCTAAAAGTTGGAAAAATTGAAAGGAAAAAATACAAGTCTGTTTTACTTAATGGAGGCCATATCTGCAGGTCTTAATCCTTAAAGGAAAAACTGGGGAAACTGGGGTACTATTGCTTTTCTGTTGGGTTTTTTTTGATCATCATCATGGCTTTCAAGTTTTCAGTGTAGCTGCAGGATTGGCAGAATGGGAGTTTTTCCTCTTTATGCTGCAATGCACTGTGGGTTTCCAGACAAAAAGAGTTACAAAGTGCTCTCACAAAGAGAGAGAGAGGGAGGAGGGAGAGAGAATTTCCTGTAATAGTTGAGCAGGTGCCCTGTAAATAAATAAATTTAAGTAGTATTTATAATAAATTTAAAAGTATCTGTTTAGATACTCTGGCATTAGGGAATGAGAGGAATCAAAATGTGAGAGAGAGTGCTTAGTTACATGAATACTTCCTGCAGCAGTAGTTTAGATTTTGGGCTTTTGCTGTTTTGGATGGAGAGGGCAAGTAACGGCCTTTCAGCAAAATGACTGAAACAAAATTAGTATCTTGAACATTTAATAATACTTTTTACAAATGTGATAGCTGGTCATTAAAAAACAACCATTTGGTAAATTTACTGCTGTGGGTAACCGACACTAGGTAAGTTTTAAACCTTCCTTTAATACACAGCTAAACTAGCATTAAAACATCCCTAGTCATAAGGGCTGGGATCAAGCCAGAATGAGTCCCAAGAAGAACCTGATCAGTAGTACATCAATTCAGACAGCTGCATTCAGACTTGCGATGTACGTGCCAGTTTTATGTCTTATATTGATGGCTTGCTCACAAGTTGAGAGCTACAGTAGAACAGCTCTGTGTCATGAAAAAAACTAGCACTTCTGTTAGGTTTACTAAACCCTTTGTTTTTTGCTGTGTGTTCGACACTGAAACACTGCACCTTTTGTGAGACTTCTTCTTCAGCAGAATTAATAGCAAAGTAACTGTCTTGTGCTGAACTGTCATCTTCAGAATATCAAAATAGCAGAAAATAGCAGCAGATGCATGTCCTTCCATTATACTTTAAAAAAGAAAAAAAAAAAAAAAGGAGCGATGCAATCTTTTTCCCGTACAGTTCTTCCCCCATCCCATTATCTCCCCTCCCACCCCCGAGTCTCTATTTTATGACTATTAGTCTCAGAAGGTTTGGTTAGTTACCACACACAGTTAAGCAGGATCAGTGTGTACAGAAAGCCAATTCAGTATCTGTGGAGTTCCTTTGTAGTTTTCTGTGTGAAGGTTTTTTTTCCCGTTTTGTTTTGAGTGTCATTTGCAATTCATTGTCTGTGTTTTCTGAGGTTGGTGTATTCAGCTGCTTTGACCCTAGGTCTTGCACATTTAGCTCCTTGGATACAATCCTCTGACGTTCCTGCTGACGCTAGGAACACAAAAGCCATTGAATATCTCGAGCAATAAAAAAAAGCCTTTGTTTCAGTTTGTTATGACGAAACACCTGACTCAAAGAATAAGCTGCTAGATAAAAGTACATATTAAAAGTTGGCACATGACCTGAACTATATTTTGCTCTGTCTGAAGTATCTGCAAACACCTGAAGCTTTTTGTGATAACTACTTAAAAAAAGCTACCGTAAGTGGCAAAATTTAAGGACAGAAAAGATTTTTCTCTACACTTATTGATGAAATGACACCTAGATGATATTCCTGAAATATTACATATACTTTTTTCTGTTTATGTTTATGAAGGGGTGGGACGTACCGTTTCAAACCCTCACCTTTAAGGATCCACCCACCCTTCTTACTTTCTTTCACCATCCAGAAATTGCTGAGTAATTCCTGGTCCAAGACTGTCATGTGGAAAGTCTCATGTCCAAGTCCACTGTGTCACTCCCTAGGCTGTCAAAACCTGGGGGCGTGGAGGGAGCCCCAGGGCTCAGGCTGTGGAAGGAGAGACTTGTGCTATTCAACACTGACCCCTCTGACCGCATCATGGGGCTGTGCCAGCAGCTTTGGAGAGCCTTTCTTCTTCTTTTTTTTTTTTTTTTTAAGCAACATCGAGCTAGGGAAAGGTGTGAAAGCACAAGTAAATGGGAGGGTGGACATCAGAGCTTGCAATGAGTTCCGTAATCCAGTATCCCTGATAAGTGTTAGGTGTTAAAATATTAATATTTCTGTAGGATAACATTAACTGTCTTGAAAAATACCTTATTTTTATGGGTAGAATGAATCAGCTTGTTGGAAGACTAGTGCTTCGCTTACTGAGCAAAGTGGATTTCAGTGAAATGGAATTGAAATGAAATCCCTCTGTTTTGGCACAGATAATTTACCGTATGTTGTAGGCAGAACTGTAAGGCGGAGGGGAAGTTATGATGAGGTGGCAAATACAACAGCAGCTGCAAGGACCTCAGTTGAACATTGACATTTCAGTGCAAAGTTAACAGTTATAGCTTAAAATCTGAAGAGTATTTAAGATTAAAATACAAGAGTCTGTACTGTTTGCATTCCGTATGTTGCTAAAATAACATTTAAGAGGATCAAAGGCTCCTAGAATTGAAGAAATAATATTAAATGGAGCTTTCAGTTCCATTTAAAACATAGAAAATCAATCAGTTTTACACTGTGTACCTCTGTGACAGTGAAGTGTTGTATAAAAGCCTAATGTGAGAAATGAAAACATACACGTTTTCCTGCCAGTAATCCACCATATTGTACAGGCACATGCGCATCTGTGAAAGCGGCAGTGTGGGTACACAAAGCAAGCTGTAAGCTCTCACAGCTCAACTGTGCACTCCACTTTCAACCCAAGTGTCAAAACACAAGTCTTGAGTAAGGAGAGGAGGGTTTAGGTATTAATTATTACTTTAACCTGTGAAAGAGCAGAACGTATTTGAGGTGGTAGGTGGGGGAGAGCTTTGATGTAGAGGTTTGTGTTGAAGCAACTTCTTTGGTATTACAAAAAACCCCACTGTTACTATATCACGTACATTCTGCTTTTCTTCTGTAAAATAGCAAAGCCCTTGATATACCACTTTGCTTTGTGCCCCAGCCAAATGTGTTAAAATTGAGGTGAAAAGACATGTGCTTCAAGGAACTGAGTCTGGAGTTTGTTGGGTTTTGACAGTTGTGAAAGGCTTGTTGGTGGACTGAGGGCTAAAGTACTCCCAATTTTGTATGGCTAGCCTATTGGCAGAGAGTCAAAAGAAACGTCAAAGCAAACCAGCTGTTACTGGTAACCACAGCTGGACCCGAGTGCTTTATGGTCAAGGTTTCATTCTGCCTCTGCTCTTTGAGGAGCACTGTTTGTGCTCTATGACATGGTCCCTTTTTGCCAGCTCTTCTCTCCCTGGTAGCAGACACAGAAGTGCTGAGACAGAAGCATGCTAGACGACTTCTCCTAGTTTACCGATAATCTTTTTAACTGACTTCTTAATCTTTCTGCAGTGAAAAGAGTGTTTCAAATGCTGAACATCCTGATCACTCAATAAATGTACTGTGAAAATCCCTCTGAGCTGAATTGGAGCCTCCTCCACAAAGTTCAGTGCAGTGTTTTAAAACTGTAGTCCTTTCTGTTGGTTTGTGCTCATATTAAAGGACAAAGTAGTAGAAAATCCATGGTGAAATACAGAAGTACAACAGTTCTTTTCTTGGCAGGTGTAAGAGTAGCCGTTTCAGCTCATATCTCAAGTAGATTGATTTCTGTATCCTTGTTAACTTTGATTGTACCGTTTAATGTCACTTTGAGTAATACACTAGAGAACTGGACAAATGCTTATTTTAGCTTGCTATTTGTTCTAGCATTCTCTCACAGCTTTCTGCATTAGAATAACAGTGTCCCATTTATGCTAAATATCAATAGATAGAACTTTTATAGTGATAACTTCACAGTGATACTTCAAAAGAAAAAAAAATTGTCAGGAAATGGAAAAAGGAAAGAATGTGCACATGCATTCTCAGTGTACCAAGCACTGAGAAAAGCAAGAAAATTTTCTTAATTGGACCCAGGTCAACCTTCTGTGTTTTGCCTTAAACAGGGCTGATTACCAATGAAGAAAAATGGTTCTTGCTGTTGGGATAATTATAAATATAGGACATTGTGAGCAGGGTTTTTTATAGGGAAGTTTAATTACACTTTACTTTTGCTTGGCTGTTTGGCTGAAGCAAATAAGGACATTGTTCTTTCATAGAGAAAACAGTAATAAAGCTGGTGATTTCCTTCACTCCAACACCCACACAGAGGTCTTGTCCCAACACACCAGTCCACAGGAGAGGAAAGCTGCTGCTTAATTTCACATAAACAGATTGTGTTTTAAGGCTCTGGTTCGTTAGACCAGTCTAACAAAGAGAAGGCATTATTTGTGTAACCTTTACTATAGCTATTAGAACAAATATTGCTGATGTACAGCATGCTTTTTGGCTAATTTATTTCACTTGTGCTCTTTCTCTAACCAGTTTGTTTTCTGCTAGGATATCCATTATTGATATATATGTATGTTTTCCGTTTGATGGAATACTGCAATCTGCTTGTGAATAAGTGCCTGAATGCCATTTATTATTGAGGCTCAAAGTCTCAGTAATGTTGTTAGCTCATGGCTCCTGATCTGGTACAAACAGTAGCAATTCTGTTAGGCTTATCTGAACCTCTGATAAAAATACCAAGTTTGAAATATGTGAAGCATCCATGTACCTGAAATACGTAAAAGCTTCATCTGTAATCCTTGATATATAGGGGTCTTCCACAGATTGTTAATGGGGTATAAAGGGCAAGTTTAGCTATGATCAGGTGCTCCAGACTTCATTCCATCTCAGCATCCCGAACTAGTGAACCAGAGCAGGTATAGCGTATAAGCATCCCAGAGGAGAACAAAACTGCAAGCATTTAAAAAGTGAAAGCTATTGTGGCTTACTCAGGAGAAGTTTTCTCTCAACAGCAGAAGAAGGTACCTTTCCATGAAAAGCACACAGATTATTCTATTCATTCTAGGTGCAGAGGGGAAAAAGTTGTCTGAACTTAAAAGTTTTTAATTTGGAAGTCGATTTTCCTAGCTGTATAGTGGGAAAACCTGTTTGTTTATCACAATACAATGAAAACAACGTCTAATACTTAGGCTATCTGAGTATCAGAAGTAATGGAATCTTCTGATGGTCGGCCTTGCAGGGGATGACTGGGAGGGTTTTCGGTGTCAGTGAACCCAGGCTCTACCAGCTTGCTTCTTACTGGAGACAGAAAATACTGCTCAGGGATGATTAATTTCCTTGTCTAGAAAAAAAAAGAAAAGCAACTGAGCAAAGCAAGAGACATATAAAGCATGTCAACTCTACCAAACCTTCCTCACTGTTAAAAAGTACAGTGCCCATGGCTTCAAATCCACATTCTAGAACCAAGCAAAGTCAGACGAAGAGCCAGTTACAGTTACAACAGTTTGGTTTTTTCAGACAGTACCTGTTGAGCTATCTCCGCGTTCTCACACTTCTCCTTCCTCCTCACCCCAGGAAGAGTACACCTGTGGTGATTTAGAAGAGAGAGAGCTTAGTGCCCTGGACAGTGTAGATCTCTGGAACTGCCTGTGAGGTTTTCTGGTTTTAGCTATTTGATTTTCTAGATATTTTATTTAAATGCAGACATTTGGAAATTGAAAGTAGATGCACATAAAACATAAAGCTGGCCTCCACTATGAGCAGATTTGTGTTCAGCTATGCTATATTCTGGCTATGTGAAGTCTTCGTTACACAGTGACTTCTTTGACCTTTCCTTGAAAGCAACCAGCCTCAGAAAATGGAAGAGAAATTGGAAAGATTTTGAAAGATGTACCTCCTAAGCAGAAGAACTACAGAATATTTAGCACTTAAGACTTCAAAACTTTAACTTTTCAGACTATAATTTCTTAATTGCTTAGAGGCATAGCATAGGCCTGGCACAGCAAACTAATAACATGTGTTTGCCTTAACTTTTGTTCTGCTATACAACAGTTTATGTTTCCCTGCTGGGTGTTAATTATTTTTTCCTCAGATTTCAGAAGACACTTTGGCAGTCTGATGGGACAGGGCCAAAAATTTCAGTCTCAAGCTGGGAGGTCTATACAAAGGATTGAATTCTGAACCATAAATTTAAAATTAATTTCATGTAAAAGGACAAATATATTGTGACTGAACTTCCACTGTAGTCTTTCTAGCAATGACACCTCTAATTTCAGAAAGTAAATCAGTCTTGGCTGCTGGTAACTGTATGCTTTGTTCATGCTTTGTGACATTCTAACACAGGCTGCTGTTGAACTAATTATTGCCCAGAAAGAAAAAAAAAGGAAGGAAATATGATGTGGAAGATGCAGAGCTTGATCCAGAGTTCTTCTTGAATTCAGTGGGAGTCTTTCTGTTGATTCTCATGAAATTTTGGATCAGATCTATGGAATACAAGCTCAGCTTTCCAAAAAAGGCCCTATGGCTATTAGTACTATAAAAGCAAACTTCATACTTGAACTGTTATTCAGTGTCATGATTGAAAAAGAAATCTTATTTGCATTTGCTTCATATAGGACCTGACTTTGATTCCTTTTGTTGTGGTTTTTCTTTCTATCTTGATGCTTGGGTTTTCCCTGTGTAAGAAAAAAATAAATAATTCTTTGTGGAAGCTTAAATTAAGAAGCCACTTAACACCTTTACTTAAATGTAACAATGTAGAGTTGTTTTGGTTTGGTCTCTTTTCTGATTTGTTTTCCCTTCTTTTCTTGAAGAATTTCTGTTATTAGATTAAATTCCTCAGTTTGTGGTTTTAGTTAAATTGATAATTTTTTAGCCAAAATATGTCTAGGAAACTCACTAATGTTCACACACTTTCATTTTTCTTTTGCACACAGGTACTATCGGATACAACCAAAGAAACAGGATAGATACTCTTATGTATCTACTGGCCTATCCGCAAAAGCCAATGGTAAAAACAAAAACAATTGAATTGATAGATTTTGAGAAGCTGCCTGCTGGACAGAATGCCACAGTCGCTGTGATGAGCTACAGTGGTTATGATATCGAGGATGCTCTTGTTCTAAACAAGGCCTCTTTGGACAGAGGTAAGAACCATAAATTCTTTCCCACTTCTCCAGTGTGTGTTCTGATACATGTTTTAATAAACTTCTTGTCTTGTGGTGTTACACTATAATGGCTTGTATTGCAGTTATGAACAGTACATCTCGAATTAAGAAATTGAATTCCAGAACTACTTTGAGTGCTTTTGCTTCTTTTCTGCATGAACAGTGATTGTTATTCTATGCATGCAATAGTGTGATGAAGTTGTAAACATGTGAATAAACTTTTGAGTGTGGATAATATAAGAAAAAATAGTTAATGTTTGAGCTCAAATAAAAATGTGTAAATGGTCCTTTTTTGAAAATATTTCGTTTACAAAACAATGTAAGATACTGGATAGTCTCTTCTGTTAAGCTTGCTTTCCAGACAACCTGAACCTTTGTTCGTTACAAACAGAGGGGTCTCATTATTTTCCCCAGTAACAAAAGCAATAGATGAAATTAGACTTTGGAATGTACTTGGGAAAGAGATTAAATACATGGCAGTTTGTATCATTGTCAACTTGATGCTCTGAGGGAGCAACAGCAGTATTGCCTGCTTTCGGAGGGAAACTAATAGTATTGTGTAAAGCAAAATAATTTAGTGTTTATTATGAGATAAACTAATGACCTGCTTTCCTTAAAAAAGAAAATTTAAAAAGATCTGTGCAGCACAGTGTATTTTAAGCAGAAGTACATAAGCACCAGATAGAAAGTAACTAAATGAAACCTACGTTTGTGCCACTCTGGCCTGTCTTGTGCTTTCCAAAATTCTTCAGCACTTTATGTTAATGCTGCTGGGCATTGGAGGAGAGTTGCCTGAAAACTTACTCTCTCTTCTCTCTCTTTCCTAAATAAATTCCCTTGAGAGAAAAGACAGTGTGATCAAATTGGGTTTAGTTTTGGGTGGCCAAAATCAGATTCTTCCATGACTTTATTCCCCCTCACGCTCCCTTCCTTCTAGTTGCTAGGCAGCAATAAGAGTATTCCTAGACATGTATCTTTGGCATTAATGTCCGCCGCATTTAATTTATGCCTCCTTTTCTAAAACAACAACAGGCATGATTTAAAAGTGAATGTTTTCTTTTCTGGTGGACTAGTATCATTTACAGGGAGAGCTGTGGTGCTTGTCAGCAGTTACTTGACATAATCTGAAGATATAGATGTACTGTATGTGCCTGTAACCATCTTTCAAATTAACTAAAATAACGTAGGATTATTAGAAAGTCTTATTCTTGACTGTCTAATACTAAATGGGATGAAAGTGTTTAGTATTGTGGCTAGTACTGTACTTGGAGAGAAATTCCAGAGCTGCCACTTTTCTCATACAAAACCCTGAATGAACCTATTTTATAAGAATATATGTAATTCAGAGTTCTTTCAGCTGCGAAACAGGAGAGTAATGGGGTGATTAAACACTCAAGTCGATGCTTTCCTGGTAGGCTAGCTTGTGTCAACCACAAATTTGAGTAAAAGTTTGGGTTTCTTAGAGCTCTCAAAAGGCAGAGAAACTGTTCTCATTCTGTCACAGTCTCTTCTCCTGCGTTATGTCTCCCTGTGGACCACCAAAGGTAAGAGAAATGATGGGTGCATGCGTCTGCAGCAGTATAGAAGGGGATTTGCACATTTTCAGAATGGAGCTGTAGTCCGGTGTCTGAACAAAGTAGCAAGCATGCTTTGATTTTTAAATTGTGAGCTACTAGGTATCCATGTACAGTGTTATGTGTATTCAGGTCAATTAATAATCTTAACTAATAAAAAATATATTCTGTAGCTCAGGTTTGACATTCTTATTTTATTCTGATAATGTGTTATAAAGCCTCTTTGAACTCCTAGGCAGATGAGTTTGTGTTACATTTTAGGTTTCGGAAGGTGTCTTGTATATAAGAATGCCAAGTGTACACTGAAGCGTTACACAAACCAGACATTTGATAAAGTGATGGGTCCAATGTTGGATGCAGCTACACGTAAACCAATCTGGCGTCATGAAATTTTAGATGCTGATGGTATCTGCTCTCCAGGTATGTCAAACTACATGTTGCAGTCATGGCATATTCATAATCTGAGGTAGAAATTAATGTTCTGCTAATATTTCTTGTGCACCTTGTTTTATACTCAGCATAATTTTTTTTTTCTTGACAGTTACAATATTCTAGTGGAAAACTAAGAAATGTTAGTTTCCAAAAACAGTGTGTTGTTAGTCATTGGTGGGGTTTTATGCATGAGAAAATGGAAGCTTATATTTAATTAGAAGAGTGAGTCTTTAACAATGTGAATCTGTTGAAGCATTAGAACTTCTATTTTTCGTGTATCTCCAAATTGACAGACTTTTAATGCTGTAGTTTTTTATTGTTTATCTCTTATAGATTCTGTCATTGTTTTTTAAGGATAGGTTCCTAATTATGATTTCATGTACTAAAACCTTCTAGCGTGCTGTCATTAATTCAATTGTTTGAGGAAGGAAAACTTTGGGGTTTTAACACTTTGCAAAAACATTTGGAGAGAGACAAGAAAATAAATACAACTACATTTAGTTATGAAGACAGGTGTATAACTTCCCAGTGGAAATAAATTTGAGTAAGCATCTTCCCATACTGCCATCCATCACTTAGGAAACGGCTTAATAGATCTGCTGAGGTGTAATAAGAAAGATGCTGTACAAGGCACTGAACTTAATTCTATTATAGCAATACAATTGGGTCACTTTTGCTCTTTAACACATCACAATGGAGCTTTCAAAGTTAATTAAAAGAAAAAGCAAGACTCTTCCCAAGTATTAGGATAGATGGGACTGGGGTGGACTCCAGACCAAGGCTGGTTTTCAGCCTGTAGGTAAAAACCCCTTTGAAATAGGTCATGTATACAGAAAAGAGACAGAGGCTGAAAATCAATGTAATTTTGTGTAGCAAGTGAGAAGCAGGTACTTGATGTGCATTAGTATCATGCTGCTGGTCTGGTTTTCTATGTGAAGGGCAAGATAAGGGAATGGAGGGGAAAATAGCTGGTGGGTGAGACCAGAAGCAATAGTAAAAAGTAACCGCAAGGAGAGACTGAAAGTGGTCTTGCACAACTCATTGTGGAAAAGATGTGATGTCCTGAATTTAGGTGTGAATTTCTAAAACTGGTCAGTGAGAGTGTTGCTTGTTGATTTTCTCCATACTTATGGCCAGTGACTTCAGATACTCTTGTTTATTCTTTAGACCCAGGGTATATTGAGTAGCTGTTCTTGTACTGCACCCAGTGTGCAAGCTGTTCTGTTTGAGTCTGCAACAAAACCCACTGCTTTAATGATTCCCTTGCTGTGTAATATTTAATGAAATAACATGGCAAACTTCCTGGACATGTTCCTCCCAGTTTGTCTTCAGTCTTACTTTTTTTTAAAGCTTAAAATATATCCCTAACATAGGTAGCTGGACAAGTTTTTGTTTTGCTTTTTTTTTCTTGTTCTTTGTAGGTGAAAAAGTAGAAAATAAGCAAGTCCTTGTGAACAAATCTATGCCAACCGTGACCCAGACACCTCTGGAAGGAAGTAGCGTGCCTCAGCAGCCACAGTATAAAGATGTGCCAATAACGTATGTTGCATCATAATTTTGTAGTTGGGGAAAGTACAAGGAGGAAAGGTACCTGAGAAAATATTCAATTCTAGAAAAGTCAAAGCAATAAACTTCCCTCTGCAAATTAGACCTAGATCTTGATTTTTCATAGGATTTTTCAGAAGTGCCTAACCGTGTAATCACTAAGAAGTTAGATTCTAACACCTGTAAGGCTGGAATTGCAAAAAGAGGGAGAAACCTTCCTGCAGATGTACGTTTAGCGAGGAATCACTGAGTAAGTTCCCAGGAGAAACTGAGGAGAGAGCTAAGACAGTGGTAGAAAGGAGAGAAGTCACTCATGGATGAAGTGAGGGAGAAACAGGAGAAGAGCAGGACGAGTGGGGGGGCAGAGAATATGTGTGTACTTAGTGACAAGGCACATCTCCACACTGGTTCCCACAGAAAATGGTGTCTTCACTTTGCTAGTGAGGAGGCCAGGAGATGGACACCTTCCTGTCTCAGCGGCTGACAGTCAGCTCCTTCTGGCCACTCCAATTACATGTCCTTTACCAAGGCACCAGTGAATGAGAGAGTCAGTAAGAGGTGAAAGAACATAGGAGGGCTTCAGAGGTGCAAGATTAAAATTTTGCATTAAGTATAAAAAGAAAGAAAGAAGGAAGGGGTTTTAGCTGCTTTGTCAGGAATAGCCTTAACAGTTTGGTAAATCAGCAGAGAGCAAGGCAAGCAATTGATGCCCAAATCAAAAAGGCAGGATTAGTTTTGCTGCAATGCTGTGTGTTTCATAATCAATAGAGAGCTTTAGGTTTACTCCTATAAGATATTAATAAAGAAATGAGGCAACAGTGCAGTTATCAAGAGGAAAGAATTAATCACACCAGGTAAAGATGTGGATCCAGGGCTCTGAGTTTAGATGTCATAACTATTGTCATAACATAACATAATTATGGTACTATATACTCTTCATCAACTATAACTCTCTTTGGCTCCTGTTTGTTTAACTGAAGATCCAGAAATTTGCAATATACATCAAGAAGAACCCGCATGTCAAAAAGCCCAACAACTTGTTCTTTGCAAGTTCAGCTAAATTCTCCCTTTATTCCTATTGTATCTCTTAAGGCTTTTCTTTTCCAAAAACATGCTGTGCTCTGAAATACGTTATATGTATATAATCCTTGCTCCATTGGCCTCCTATATATAAGTTCCATGAAGACTACGGTTTAGCCAGAAGCTTACAGATAGGCAGGTACTTGTCAGTTGTGTTCTGTTCATAGATGTGAAACTCATGTTTTGTCTTCTTTTACTAGCTACAAAGGTGCAACTGATTCTTATATTGAAAAAGTAATGATTTCATCAAATGCGGAGGATGCTTTCTTGATCAAAATGCTTTTGAGGCAAACTAGACGCCCAGAAATTGGAGACAAATTTAGCAGTCGTCATGGGCAGAAAGGTAAGCAACACATCTAATAAAAATGCCTACTGGTTGGGTATGCCTACAATACTTACAAAATATCATGATGCACTTTTCCATTGATTAGTTCAGATCTTTAATGAATGTACTGGTAGAAAAGCATACTCCTTTTTTTATTTTAAGTTCACTTAATTTAGTAATGCTGATTCTGAGGGGAGGAATTGGCAAGCACAACTCTCTTTTGACTTACGAATCTGGGAAACAAAGTAGTTGTCTCTTTAAAAGAAGAACAGAGTTTTGAGTTTGTTTTTTCTTTTTTTCCAAGTGTGAAGTTTGGTTTAGGTGATAGGTTTGTCAATGGGTTATCAAGAGAGATATTAGAGGACAGAGTGAAAGGGCCTATTTTGAATGGACAGAAATGACCAGAGACGGAATGAGGTGTCTGCAAGTTATTGGTGCAGACATACTGCTCTAAAGACAGGACTATGGATGCAGCCTTGAATGTGTCTGAGACTGCTCGGAGCCATGGTGTAAAAGGGAAAAAAAATCGTGGATGCAACTAGCAGTGTAGCAGCAGAGAATAGAAAGAAGGGGAAAATGTTTTTAAAAATACACTTGGAACATGTTCTGGGGCACCTCTGGATCATCAAACTGAGAGTTCAAAAGGCATACCTAGTACGAAGCTGCTCAGTGGCATGTAGCTTTCGAGTGTTAATAGTAAGATGAGAATCAGGAGCCTGTTTCCATATCTATTGAAAAAAGCAGTGGACTCCTTTTGACCTTAACGGCAAAAAAATTTGACTCAGAACATGTCTCTGAATCCCAAGGGCCAGGGAGGAGTGCAAAGAAAGGAACCACTGAAAACAATTGCACTGTAACTCATTTAAAAGCTTCTTGTGTCTCAGTGGGTTTTGACATGTTTTTATCTATCTGTACACCTGGAAAATCTAGAATTTTAGTACTTTCAGTGTGAGCTTCTGCCTTACTGTATGTGCTACACTAAACTTATAAGCTGAATGTAATCTTGTGATGGTTTTAGGTCTTATTTTTGTTTGAGAACTTTGCATGGTCTCATATCAAATGTGGCGGGGAGGGAAAGAGGTAGATGCTACTGAAGCCTTTCCATTGCAGCACATACACTTCTTTCTTGGTAAGGTATAAATGTGACACTGTCTTAACAACTGGGACACAAAAAATCGTTACTTCCTTTTATTTCTGAGGAACTGGAACTAGAGCATTCTGTGCACACTAGCCGCTTATAACCGGTAATGCACGTATCTGCTCTAAGATAAAGAGAGAACTGAGGAAATAACGGGGGACAGTTTAGATTTGAAACATTAATACTTAAAACTTGTTGTGATCAATGAACTATGCATTAATACCTCCAATTACAGCACTAAGTAAGGGACGATGTCTTAGAAACCAACTGGCCTTTCGTGAGGAGTCTTCTCTTTGTCAGAAGATGCGTGGAGGAGAAAGTGCTTTCTCTTAGGAGAAGCTCCCTGGACGTGTTGTCTTCTGCACTCTGTGTCCTTGGTTTACCACTGGTTCTGGTCTAGTCTTGGCCTCGTGTTGGGTTTGTCTTTGTTGTGCTGATTCACATCCTGTACTCCTGAGGCAGAACCAGGGAATTCTGTGGGCAAATATGCTCTGGTATCAGTTAGCAGAGAGCTGGTACTTTCACAACATCCGTATGAAAATTAGAGTAAATGAAATGAGATGAAACAGCAAGAAATGCTCCAGGACTTTGTTAAATGAAGCTTAAATAGAATCATCTCCAGCATATTCAGTGCCTGTGTGATTGGAGGGGGTATGAAGGAATGGTTTCTTGCAGATAGACGCCAGTCATTTTTATAATGCTCCATACCACTCTTCACACACTTGAGTAAAGTATGAGAAGTCAAACTTCAGGTACTTTCTGACTTTCTGGGGCTATGGAAGTACGTAGGCGTCAGTGACAATGAGGTGGCTGGGTGTAACCGAGGTGAAAACCTACATCCCTGTCCTGAGATGCAGGGCTAAACATAGTAATCCTCATGTCTGTAGTCTCCAATTTTGGTAAGTACCAAGTTTGGTACTTCGAGCAAACATAAATGGGTACGAAAGTCAGTAGTTGATCATAATATCATCTGTTACCACATATTGCTTCAACTTCTATGTGTGTGTTTTCTATGGAGTACAGTCAAGGCTTTCTGAGTACATCCAGCTTTCTCAACGATCACCTTTGTTTCCACAGTATCTTTTCATAGACTCATAAAATTGGGTCTGGATATACTATATCCTAAAATAAATCCTGGCATTGTTTCTGCTGTCATTAAGAAACAGAAACTCTTCTAATAAACATTGAAATATTTTTCCTGATTGTATGTTTAAGATGGGTTTTGATATAAAATTAGGAAGCAATTCTCACTGATTCCCCAAGTGACTGGGAAAACAGTAACTACCAAGGGCTTCAGAAAGTAAAGAAGCAGTACATTCTTGACTTGCCTTCAAAAACCCAGCCTAATTCTTGCATTACAGTCATATAGGATAGTTTCAGTGAGTGAGTGGGAAGATAATTAGCTCCAGAGGCAAACAGAAAGAATCAAGCAGGTGGAGTAGTTCAACTGTTCCATTCCTTCCGTCTTTGCAGGAAGATGATTCTTCAGGAATATTTCCTGTAGAGTCTCTTTCAGATAACTTTTTGATCTCATACGCAATGAAGATGTACAGTACTTTTCAGCCTGTGACTGCTTTTAGAGCAAAGTTGATCTCTTCATATATTTTGAACTTGGTCTTGATTAGTCTTTTCTCCTTGCAGATGATGCGCACTATCTTAGTCCTAAGTTGTTACATAGCAATACTATCAGTGTTGCACACAAGAAATTTTCTTCCTGGAATAAAAAAGTAGACTGCATATTATATTAAAGAACCTACTAGGTTAATCAAGATAAATACTTATGGACGTCTCGCATGAAGATTTAAGCAGGTCAGATTTTTCTCCTAGCTTTTGCTATTGATGTGCATCAATTGAAACAGTTAATTGAACAAGATTTATAGGGAACTAATTTGTGTACCTTTCCAAAAGTGAAGAAAAGGGGTGCTCCACAAATCTAGAAATGCCCAAGAAGAAGAGGTGGAAGTGAAAGAATGACAAAAGGAAACAGAAGTGTGTCTGGGAGGCTACAATATGTCTTTGGGAAGCAGAAGATATTCTATATCGCTAATGCACATAAGGCATCTCACAGTCTAGAGCAAGCTCACTTTAGAGGTACTGAAGGGCTGCATATCAGCCTCTGATGTTCATGGTTAAATGAAGAACCAGCTACTACACACTGTATTGGAATCTGGTGGTATTTTCTTTAATATCCCCCAAAATATAGAAAGTTAGTAATGTTTTTTTCCAAAATACCTGTGGAAATTCCATGGTAATGGAATCATCTTGAATCCTGTAGGGAGCTTTGAGGGAGCCCATAATTATGCCTGGCATTGCATCAGGTAGGAATGACTGATTGCCCATATATTTGTGGTTTGGACCTGAAATAATAATAATAAGACAAAAACATCTGTTATTCAGAATAGCAAGTGTCTCTTTCAGCATAGTTTTGGATATATGAGTGGGAATATTGCAGCAGTTGTGTTACAGATTTTGTAGGCATGTGCTTGTTAGCTGTCCAGTACATCACTCTGTCATAATTTGTTTTGATCAGGGGAATAACCATATTCTAAGTTATTGCATCCTGCTATAATACATATCTTACCTAGTAGCAGACCTCTCAGTTCGCTGGCTTGCAGAATGTTATGGGAAAAGATGTTACAATAAATGGGAGAAAGGAGAAATGTGCTTAGTGGGGAAGATACGTGTTGGATAACAAGAAAAAAAATACTGATAAGAGCAGTGAAGTTTACTGTTTTGCAGCTTCAGTATACAGCGAGGAATCTGATACTGACAATTGATGTTAGATTACAGGACATGACAGAACTAGAGAAAAGGCATAAAAAGGAAAGGGAGAATCTCCTTTGCTAGCCGTTTAGAAATACAGCTAGCATCATCCTTCTCAGACATCAAATCAGGGAAGGATCTATCATAACAGAGGACAATTGTGAAGTAGAAATTGTAATAGAATACTAACAGTTAACATTTTCCATTGACAGAATTTTTAATTAGCCCTGAATTTGTTCTCTCATCTTTGTCTGAGTGCAGACAATGGCCACTTCAAGTTTAATTTCTGATGTTAGCTTTAACCCCACCATAGGGCCATTTAAACCAGTGATGAGCTTAAATTAACAAGTACCTTGATTCAGTGAGAGGGAAACAAGGCATATTTCTCTCCTTTCTGTATTGTCAATCTTTTCCATGAAGCGTTTTTGTATTCTAGAAGGAATGCATGTAGATGAGATTTGATTTCATAGAATTATAGTAGTAGTTTTAAAATAATTAAATATATGTAAAGTAAGAGATTGCACAAACCACATTGCTCGAAGTTTTTTTTATGAGCTTCTTCCTGTATTTCAAAGCTATACCTTGTTGCTGGGGCAGAAAGAAGCAAAGGAACAGGATCGGAAGGCGTCTGGGATATAACAGATTAAATCTCACAAACCAGCTTTAGCCTTTTGTTACAGAAGAGCCTTTCGTTAAATATGTAGTAGATTTTGTAGGCCCCTATAATAACACAGATCTATGCTGCTGCTCCTGTATTTGCTACCTTCTTTGTGTCCTCCCTCTCGCATGTCAAGATGGTATTGGCAAGGGTCACCACTTCTGGCCTGTTCACCACACCCTCTTTTCATTCAAGTCTGTGTTTTAAGTACACTTCTTCCAAACTGCCTGTAGAAGCTAGCCTTCCCTTCAAGCCCTGTCAACAAAGATGTGTATGAGAAGGAGAAAAGACACAAATGAGGCCATCATGTTGTGTTGGGAAACACACCAGCAAATATTTTGCTCTATCTCAATATTCATCTTCAAACTGGACTTTGTATAAAAATCTTCGGGAGTGGGGCTGTCACTCTTGTATATAAGCCCTTAAGCTTCTAATGTCTTGCAAAAAATATATTTACCTACCAGGCGGGACTTATCTTGAGCTGTAGGACATTTTTTAAACTGTATTGCATCGTATTTTTTCCAAAGGATAAAGAAACTTCTTTTGTTAATTATTTTGGTTTTTAATCTTGCATTCTTCAAGCAAAGTAACTTCTCAAAGCACAGAAGGCTAAAGAATTGTTCAGCTAAAGAAGCTTCATAAGAGTTCCATACCGACTAAATTTTTATATTTCCAGATTTCCTCTTGCTTTGCTACAAGTCACAATGAGGAAAAAGTTGGGCTCCTTTGATGTGAAAAAAAGCAATATATCACTTCTCTGAAAGAACATTTCTCAGTCTCTCATGTGAAAAAGGATTAACACCTCCAACAAAGGTCCTGTAGATCACAGAACTAAGCAGCAATACTGAACAGTATTCCTGAGGAGTGGAAAAACTGTATTTAAGCAAGAGATTGTTTGAACTGGCAAACAGAAGCTTTTTAATAGCTGAAGATCTAAGATAAAGGATTAAACCTTTCTGAAGTATCTGCACTTAAACAACTCTAAAGACAAGGAAGCGAGTTTAAATTCATGAAAGATGGTCTTTGTTTTCCTAAATGAACCATGTTCTTTAGTGTCAAAACAAAATCCATTCACAGCATTGTCAGCTACGTAAACTTGATAACAATACCAGTTATCTACCAAAGTCTGACCTTGCTTACTTTTAAGAAATTTTTACCAAGTTTGAGCATTTTCCTTCTGCTTGCCTGATTTTGTTGTTGAGAACTAACTTATCTTTCTCCTTTTTATGGGCTTTTATACAGTACGTACAAGCAGAACATGTAAAGTAAGATGTTAGTTTTGAATGGCTACTTGTGTGATTTTCCCCCTTGTTACAAGTCAGACTTTGTACTTTATCTCTAATAAAACATCAGTTGGTTTATAGGAATTAAGTAGTTGAAGTGGCATAAAGAAGAATTTGCTGTTATCGACTGCAGGAATGTGAGATGATTAGTAGGTATTAGGCATCAGGAAAGGTAGGAATTTCTTAATATTTTTATCTTCAGAAGTTGAATTTGAGCAAATAAATTGTCAGAATGCAATTGAAACTTTTTATACCTTTCTTTTTCCTATTTATTTTTAATAAAATGGCTGCTTAGCTTGCTGTCTTAAGAAGAAAATTACAGCATTTTTTATCTCAAGCAGCAAACAGGTAACCTTCTGACCTTTTCAGTAAATCCTCAACTGAACCTCTGAAATTAGGGTGATTTAGCATTTTATGGCACAGAATAAAAATCTCTAATTCTGTTTCCAAATAGTGTATCCTGAACACACGTTTTATTAAGCTCTTGACTCATTCAGCCATGTGTATTTTGTAAAGTTCCTATGGTTATTGTTTTACAATAGCTGCTTCCAGAAGCATTGTAAGGGTTTCAATTAATCAGCTCTTTGTGTGCTTCAGACTATGCAAATTTATCACATCAGACCATTCAGCAGCTCATGGGAAAGCAGTGTACAAACTGTATTGTCTTCTAGCACCTCCTCTCATTTAGAGTGATGTTTTTAATAAGAAAACTAATCAAGTTTACTTATGCATTATTTATCTGTTAATTTTAATTCTGTTCTTTACCTCTTATGTCAAATGGGATGTAGCACGTGATATGATAGATCAGTGAATGATTCAATATCGAACAAAGCTTATGTGATGCAGCGTTTTTCTCTGCTGGACTTGTTTTATGCTTAGTTAGCCAACATAGTATGTAATTAGAGAGTTTTGAAGCAGATGTACATTTTTGCAAATCTGCTTGTCACTTGTCCATAATATATGGCACAGTGTTATAGCTACACAGTATAGTCTTTTTTTTACCTCAAGATTATTTCCAAATTCTGGCAAATCTGGTAAATGTGAAAGAGGCGCCTTTCAAGTTAGTTTTAGCTCTTGTACCACCGTATCATTAGAATAAGTAAACAAGCACGTCTAGTAATGTGCCTCTTTTCTATCTCGCTGATAGAAACTGGTATTACTGCTGCTTCTATTCACTTAGTCTCCTTTGCTCTGTAATGTCCCTCCTGCTGGTAGTAATTAGTTTTCTATATTAGGTTGTTTTGACTTATTTGATGATATTTTTTTTCATTTAGCATGTGTGTGTATAGAAGGCATCTTATCGTAGCCCAGTGAAAAACTTTCCCATACTGTTGTGTTTTGTCCCTGCCCCCTCCCTGTTACTCCCCTTCCCCCTTCTTGCTGAACTGGTGGTTTACAAGTCTGTCAATGTTCATGTTTGTCAGCAAACTATAAAAACAACCACATGAAATATATCAATTCTGGAAACCTGTATTTCTCTTGTTTAGAAAAAGAAGGTATTAAAGGAGAAAAGAACTTTTGGGGTGAGAGGATCTTTATGCTCTGTCAGGGCCTTATGGAGGTAGGTGGGTGTTGGGATGCTGTCAGGATTGATGCAGATAGCGTGTGTGAGGATGGGGGCCATCATGCATAGTCAGTGGGCTGTCATTTATTGGCTAACATACAATAGCATTGAAAAACACTGCCTATGGCTGCTTTATACTTGTGTGTTAAACCACTGTAGATGTCTGATTTAAGTTTATTTTAATTTAAACAATAACCCTTGCAGTAAACTACCATGCTTATTAATCCACTTTTCTGGGGAGAGCGAAAGAGGGATATCTTAAAAGAATTCGTTAGCATTTTCACTGCAAGGTGACATCATGAAATTGATACACAAAGTTTTTTCTATAGTTTGATTTGGCTTTCAGTTGAAAATAAATGAGATATAACAAGCTGCCAGGTGCTTTCTTGCTCAAACATGCAACCCTTTTGTTAGTCTACATCAAAAAAAAAAATCTTGTTTTTTGGTTTTGCCTGCAGCTTTCTCTGGATGGTGTTTGATTCTGGACCTAGATGAGAACTAGGGAGTGTAAAGGTGAGAGCAGATCCAGGCCCATCACAGTATAACATTTAGTTTCAAATTCTTTTGCTATATTTCAGATGCAGCATATAAAAATTGCAAGGGGAAGGGAAATGAATCCTGTGTTCAGTTCTGGGCCCCTCACCACAAGAAGGATGTTGAGGCTCTGGAGCGAGTCCAGAGAAGAGCGACAAAGCTGGTGAAGGGGCTGGAGAACAGGCCTTATGAGGAGCGACTGCGAGAGCTGGGGTTGTTTAGCCTGGAGAAGAAGAGGCTGAGGGGAGACCTCATTGCTCTCTACAACTACCTGAAAGGAGATTGTGGAGAGGAGAGTGCTGGCCTCTTCTCCCAAGTGACAGGGGACAGGACAAGAGGGAATGGCCACAAGCTCCGCCAGGGGAGATTTAGGCTGGACATTAGGAAAAAATTTTTCACAGAAAGGGTCATTGGGCACTGGAACAGGCTGCCCAGGAAGGTGGTTGATTCACCTTCCCTGGAGGTGTTTAAGGCACGAGTGGACGAGGTGCTAAGGGGCATGGTTTAGTGTTTGATAGGAATGGTTGGACTCGATGATCCGGTGGGTCTCTTCCAACCTGGTTATTCTATGATTCTATGAATGAAACTGAATTGTGTCCTGTGTGAATGCTGGGGAATGATTTTCGTGTGGTGTCTAAATAAGTAACAATTAGGATATCATAAACACTTTCAGTAAGAGCCAGAGAAAGTTACCCACTCATTTGAGCATGTCCTATTTATGATCATTATATGGGGAATAGTTGGGCAGTGCGGTTATGAAATGCAGGTCTTAGTTGGACAGGGCAACAGTTGGAACTTGGGGCTGTTTTAAATCCAGCCTCTTCTTTTCTCCTTTGCTGTTTTATGAGCAAGTTGCAAGTGGTAATTCCACTTACGTGGATTAATTTCACTTGGTCACTTTTTCACAGCTGCTGGGCAATGCTGAACCACTAGGCTTGCCTTTTTCTGCCCTGCTGCAAACTCTGGCTTGGTGGTCAGGGATGAAAGAGACTGGCACACTCAAGAGCTTACAGTGTGATCTGCAAGCCTTAGTCTCCTAAAGAGCTTCTGAAGGCAAGTGACTGCAAAATAAAATCAGGTTTGCATTTTGAAATGAATTGCAGTTACTTGCTTTTAGAAGTAGTATTGAATGTAGGAACGTTGTCTTTAAGCTTTTTTTAACAGTTTTTTAGAATGAACTTTTCTTAAAACATAGCAGAGGAAGAATCTTCTTTCTGCCTTGCTTTCTAAATACACATGGACCTGCTGCAGATCTGTTATAAATTCAGTGACTTCTTAAAATACAGAAGCTTAGAACTGAGGTTTTATAGCTTTTGCTTTGTTCTTTTTTTTTTTTTTTCCTCTAAAATAGAAACTTTATAAATGACCTAGTGAGCTTCACATTGCTGGATTCTGTCTAAATATTTTGTTTTTAACTTCTAAGCTCATTATGCTGTCTTTGTGTTAACTTGTATTAAAATCTGTCAGCTATGACTGGTCTCATAACCACAGTCAGCGGACCAGAATAAGTTAATTATTTACTTGTGTCACTAGTGCTCTTCATCTAATGAAATGCACAGCTGTGTTAGATCTGCAGTTGGGTGTGTAGGTCCCATTGTTATACAAGTCAGCGGAGGGTAGAAGCCGCTATGATGGAGAGCCCTCAGTTCTTTCTGCTGTTCTGCCTTTCTGTGTCGATTTCATGGATCTTTTATCATTCACTTTCACACAAAACAAACAACACAGTGGCTGTCTGCTATGGGAACCGGCTTGGCATATAAAAGGTTTTCAGAGCCTAAAGTAATTTTAAGTTAGCTAAGATTTAATTTTTGGCTTACAGGTGCCCTGAAGTCCAGATGCAACTTACTGCTTTCTTAGAAGTAAATGTGAATAAGACAAAATGTGTGTGCCATACTGCATATATAATAAATATGTATGTATACAGTTTTAAGATAACAAACACTGTGTGCACAAGAGATAGTGGATTGAGGGTGTGTTTTTTTCATTTTCAGCAAATGGTTGCTGCTTGGTGGGGAGAATATTATTGATTTATCGTAATACAACAATGAAAATTAGTTTCAGTAGGTTTAAAAATTAAATACAACCACCACCGCCCTTACCCCAAATGCTCCAGTCCTTTTTTTCTGCTCCCTTCCCCCATACTTAACCATTCTCATTTATTAACTACTGTCCCATACACCTATCCCTGTCTTGCTTGGACAGTGGAAGAGGAGCTCCCTCCTGAGCAGACGCCAATATCCCCCTGTGAACTGGCTGGTCGGGGGATGCCTTTTTAGGGATGTAACCAGCACCCTCCATCTTCCAGGAGCCCCCTCTGCTTCAGGACTGTTCCAAAGCGTGCTCTGGCAGTTGCAGCAGGCTGATCTCAAATAGCTTGCAGGCTTTTTCAGCTCTAAAGGCCTCTGGAAGAAATTGTCCAACTGAAACAGTAGCTTTGGTTCAAATGAGTATGGGCTTAAGCAGCTGCATTTTAGCACCTGATTTTGAATGTTAAATCTCTCGGTCATTTATAGCTGCGGTATTTTCATTTGTAGAATTCACCGTAGAAACAATTGTAAGGGTTGCAAGGAAAATTTTGGGTTGTATGATAGACTGTTTTAAATGAGTTTTCATGTTTCTGCCTAATCTTTCTTAAATAGTTTTAGAGTTTTTGGGGAGGTGGGGTTGTCTTCTTTGCATCCAGTACTGATGGAGACTGAAAAGAGCTTGCAAAACTATTAAAGGTACAGTCTGTGTTCATGGACTGACAAAATATAAGCAGTCTGAGGAGTGGATTGTACTTTGTGATTCTTTGAAAGCAGTCTTTGCTCAGCAAATGAATGCTATCTGAAAAATATCTTTTGTTTTTTTATTTCCCTTACTTATCTCCTCTTAGTTCCTGTGAAAGTCCTGACTTGATTTTTTTTATTTGCAATATCTAGCAAAGACATATATTATAAACAAATTTCTAATCAATAATAATTTTGCTTATCCAAGGAGATACAGTAAGAGGCCTGATTTTTTCTTCTTTTTTTTTTTTTTTTTTGAGGAAATTATAGGATCAGCTTCGAAAACTAGATCTCCCTTGAGATGTTCCAGTCTGGTCAAAAGTTTCTGCTTGCCTCTGAAAACTGTATCTAAAGCTTTCTTCCCTAATTTGCTAACTCACAAATCACTGGGAGCATTCTGTAAGGGTATGCTAATTTTGCCAGTCCTGTCACAAGGGCTCTCTTTTAGCCTGCAGGTTGCGAGCACTGGTCATGGTAATGAATCTGGGTAAAAAGTGATCCATGAGAAAGAGAGGAGGAGGAAAACACTAAAGAAAATCTGGTGATGAGCGTCAGCCCTGCTGGTGGTTCGCTGTTTGTGAATTGAAATGTTTTCTCTTCTGCAGGGGTGTGTGGACTGATTGTTCCTCAGGAGGACATGCCATTTTGCGATACAGGAATCTGTCCAGATATCATAATGAACCCTCATGGCTTCCCATCACGTATGACGGTTAGTGGTTATGTTACTATTAAAGAGACAATGTCCCCCGATAAGGAAACTGAAGTAGATTAACCAGGAGAAACACAGAAAAGTTTAAAAACACGGTTTCACTGAGAATATTCTGCAGTCATCTTGCCACACACTCACTCTCCTATTAGTGTTCAGCCCTCTGGTTTGCATGTTTTGAAACATGCTGTTATAAAAGCAGTAGGGATGGGGCTGTTTGTGCATCATTCTGATTTTGTTCTATGTCAAGCTAATAGGAAAGCCACCAAGTACCTCACTTGCACCCTTTCTGTTTTAAAATTCCTTGCTCTCCCTCTTCCTTCCCTATTGCCTATGCTCACTAAGCCGTTTTGGGCAGACTATAAGGTGAAGGTTGGAGAGAAGTTTCAATAATAGTTCTAGACCTGTATAACTTCTTATATCACACACACCTCCCTGGAATTGATGCAAGTCTACCTGTGCTGCAGGTCACGCTAAATATAGGGCAGCCTGGCCTTTATATGGGACCTCCACTGATTACTTCATCCAGCCTCTGATCTTCTAGTTTTTGTTGGCTTCTTCCTTTCTGTTCCCTCCGCTGACCTGTAGCATGTCAATCCCTGAGGCTGTTTCCTACAGCAGAAGGCCACGCTGGATCCTGCTTATTTTCCAGGCAACTGGAAAAAGCATAACTGCCTGACTGTGGACCTTAAGTGTGTTCCCACACCCTGCAACATGTCCAGTTTTCACACCTTCACACAGGAGGTGTCAAAAGGGAGGAGCTTCCTTGTTCCTGGGCTGCTTCTTATCCTCCCATTACATCCAATAACCCAAGCTGCCTTCAAACATGCTTTTCCTGGCTACCTTATGCTGTGACCAATACAGCAATGCGCCCATACTAATGAGTAGGCTTTTAACTCTGCTTTGCTTTGCACAGGTAGGAAAGTTAATTGAACTCCTGGCTGGAAAAGCTGGGGTCCTCGATGGCAGATTTCACTATGGAACAGCTTTTGGAGGCAGTAAGGTTAAGGATGTTTGTGAAGATCTTATTCGACATGGTTATAACTACCTAGGGAAGGACTACGTCACATCTGGTATCACTGGGTAAGATTCTGCTGTATAGATTTAGGTGTTGCAGCGACTGAGGAAATCCTGTTTATACACATATGAAAAATCTTCACATGTCTCAGAGCTCAGGAACTTTTTCATATTTGCAAACCACTCTGTCAGACAGAGGGAAGGGGCTGAAGAATGGTGCATTGTGGCTTTTTTCACCCTTAGAAGTATTTTGTGGTTCCATATTTTAAGAGTTACTAGTGTTTGTGTGGCTGTAATGTGAATGGCTTTTGTAGTACGTGTGAAAATTTCCCAACTTCTACTCCAAGACAAAAAAGGTAAAATCAAAGTCTTCTTTCTGAGAGATTATAAGAAATTTCAAGTTTCTGTTGGCAGTAAATCTTACGTATGCTTGGAATCAGATAAGCATTTTCATGTTGACTTTAATGGTACCGTAAAATATGGATTTGGAGGCAGGTGTCTGTTCCTTAGGAATATTTTGTATGTGCATTTTTTTCTTTTTTTTTTCCTTCTTTTGATTACACAGTGATTCAGTCTGGCATAAAACTCTAATCTGCAAACTTCCTGCTGTGTTGATCGGACCGGCTTCTGAGACACAGAGTTCAAAGAACATAAAGATAGTTTAGGAACAGGAAAAGGCCATATGGCTCCACATGCCTGCCCTTCCAAAACGTATCTTAATCCTACCTTCCTGCTATTTTTATTATCCTCCCATTCCCCTTCTTCGCAAGGAACAAGTTTAGGTCTCTTTTGTAAGGGGTTTTTTTTTTAATACTTTTTGTTTTAATTGCTTTTCCTACCAACTTATTCCATATGTCATTTCTCTTTTTTGTTTCAGAGAGGTGATTTTGTTTTCCTTACCTGCTCCATATTCCATAAATTGTACATCAAGTATTCCAGTGTTTTATACACTTTCTCTTGGTATGTCATGGCAAATTTTAAGAAATCAGAGTAATCCTGTTTCCTAGGAAAAATAAAATCATCTAGCTCTAAAAATCCCGCATCCCCAAACTTGTAGTACTCTATTTAGATACTTTGCTTTAGGGTACTGATATTCTTCCAAGCAAATTTCACTTGCTTAATCTGTTTGTTTAGAAGTTTGAAGGCATATTTGATAACAGTATGGAAGTTTGCAAATTTCCAAATGCCCAGTTAAGTTTTATTATTTCCTTCAGGTGGCTTTTAGAATAACACTGCATCATGTTAGAAATTATTCTGAATGAGAGGTGCAATACTGTTGTCTCCTGCTTGTTTTTACATTGCACATGCGTTTTTTAAAAAATAAATCAGTGGCAGTGCCAAGTTTGTGTTAAATCTGGTTGTTCTTAGTGCTGAAGGTGGAAGCTTGGAAATAGACTGAGTGCTTTCAACTGTTGCTTTCTGATCTTTAGGTGCTTGTGCTGTTCTTACAGTTGGATGTGTTTTAAACACGGATATCTTTAGCCATTATTCCAGCTCGTACAGTGGAGTAATGCCCTCTGTACTGCTTACAGATGTTCCCAAGCTGATGCAAGTGCCTAAACACAGTTCTCGAGAGCCCTTTTACCCAGCTTGTCTGAGCCCCCAGTGCCAGCCAGGGCAAGGAGCCGCTCAGGGAGGGCTTTCACCCATCTGAGTCTTGGGTTGGGCTTCCGAGTGGTGCACAGGTAGAACTGGTGGTTGGGAAGACTGTCAAGCTCATAGCGTGCCAGTGCTAAGCTGTCCTTGCAAACCCCAAATTCTTTGAAGTGCTCCTCTAAAAATGATGGTTTGAGCATTTATGCTGCATGGGTTTGTTTATATATATGCTTGCCTTTTGTTTTGTGTGTAAACAATGCAGAGAGAAGGAATGTAAACAGAAATATCCTAAGCCACTCTTCAGGGTCTGACACATTTACGGTCTTTACCAGTGGCTGAGGACATTGCTGAAATACTCCTGCACAGACATAGGAGAGACTCAACATGGTACAGCTGAAGCAAGTACCTGTGTTTGCACAACTTATGGCCGGAGACGAGGAACTTGTTCCTCCCTAGGATGAATACAGCAGGATGTGGTGCTGGCAGTGCACTGCTCTTGTGTTCAGAGGGTTTCTCTGTGGGGTTTTCTGACTGTCCTGAAAACACAAACACATTTTTCTAGGACTCATGATTCCCAGATTGTTTCAGATTCCTCCTGTACATGACAATCTTGTCTTTCTTGAGGTAAATACGTGCTAACTGTGAATATTTGTTTTGGTTTGTTTTTTATTTCCTCAGGGAGCCTTTGGAAGCATATATCTATTTTGGCCCTGTTTATTACCAGAAACTAAAGCACATGGTGTTGGATAAAATGCATGCAAGAGCTCGAGGACCCAGAGCAGTGCTCACCAGGTATTGTTAGAGGATAAACAAAAAAGAATTCTTAGTGTACATTCAGAAGTCTGCCTAGTCAACTGACAGCTATAAAACTGTTTGTTTGCTCTTTGATACTTAACACAAAATGCTATTACCTCTTAATACACTGTTAAAGACTAAAAGCCCTCACAGTAGGTTGTGGCACTAGGTCGTTCTCCATGTCCACATGTGCTCTATGTAGTCCAAAACTGAGTTCGCTTCTCAGACTTCTGTTAGCAGTTGGTAAGAATACCATCTGCTGATTCAGAGTGGACATTCTGGCCCTTTTCTGTCAGGTTGCTCATTTCATAGTATCTTAGGAGGATTTTTTTTTTAATTTAACATTTGTACTTTTACAGAATTGAGTATGAGTAGAAGGAAGAAATTTCTTTTAATATTTCAGCATCCTTTAGTGTTCAGCAGGTTAGTATTACTATAGCCCATGTCTTCACCTGTCAAGGCAAAGCAAATTGACTGTGGTGTAGTGCAAACAAGCATTAGAATAATGTGCATCACTGATATATGGCACTTTGCTTTCCAGACTCTTCTGTTCAAGTCTAAAATTGAATTTAGGGTTGTATAGCACATAGTTGTCCACAGTTGTCATTCAATACCATGCAGGAGAGTACTGCCTTCAGACTAATAAACTGTAAAAGTTACAGAGGTGCCAACTGTGAATATCCATTTTTATATTTGCCCAGTTAAAGAAATGTTCTCAGTTCCTTCAGAGTCAAGATCATTGCACTGAGCCTGAATTTGGTTTTCTCTCCAACAAAAAGGCTGATTACCATGTTGACATCTTTTTGCATCAAGTTTTGAAGTCAAGCAGATGTAGTCTGAGTAATAGGTAATACAAGCCCCTGGAGGTGGACTTACATTGTCTGGACCTTTAGGGAATTTGAAGCACCCTGCTTTCCCTGGTGTTATGTACCTTTTCTCCTTAAAGCTAAGCTATATGACAGCTTGCGCTTATGTTATAAACTGCTGAAATTCCTGGATTACAACAAACAGTTCAGTGGCACAGACTTTGCCTTCAGGAGGTTTCTAGTAGATTGTTTAGTCCACCTCTCTCCAGCACAGTAGGATTATTTGCTAAATCTTGCCAGAAGGTTAATTGCCGGCTAGTCTTGAGTATTCTAGCGAAGATTATTCTAAAAGTCTTTTGCCAGTCTTTCTGGACTATCATTTATGCCATTTATACCTCACCTGCTGCACGGTGGTACTCTTCTTTTGGACTGGTCCCTTTTGTGCTCTTTTTGAGATGTAAGCACAAAGTCATGTCTGTCCTGCCCTGCTCTTTCCTATAACAAGCATTATTCATATTCTTTATTTCTTAATTCATTTTTATGCCTCTTATCATGTGCTGATCCACATCTCTTGCCTTGTCTGCCTGCACAACAAGTTAGCAAGTCTGTCTTCTTAAGAGGTTCACCTTCAACCTGCGTATGTGCTATTAAGAGAATGGGGGGGCAGGTCTCTACTGTACCTGTATCTTTCTCTGCCTCTTTGCATTCAACATTTCCTGTGCCTTTTGGCTTTCTAAGCTCGTGCTGTCAGTAGGACAAACTGAAGTTGTCTCACACTTCCTATGGAAGTTGATACCAATGATTAAACCAGGAGAGGAATCATGAGAAGTTTTTGTAATTCTTGTCTGAACTTGTTTCTCAGCCACATTAAGAAGAGCAAGTATAGCACAGCCATCGTTTCCTACCACAGCTGCTTGGCGATATAAACATAAGTGATATTCCTAAATAATGGGCCACCTGCCCCATTTTCTGTTCTTCAGTGTGTCAGTCATGTGATTGGTGCTTCACATGAAAATAAAAACACACTGTCTTAGCTAACAGTGCACTCAGTTGCTTTACTGGAGCTCCCAGATCTGCTTTTGTATTGCCTCCCCAACCTCTCGGCTATTTCAAGATACTGAATTTAAATGAAGTCCCAAATAGGTAACGTTTACATGTAAAGATGAAGGTGGTATCACTTCTCCCACGCCTTACTTTTCTTTGAATTCTTTGTTATAGTCAGTTGCATCACACTATGTAGCTAGGGCTCTTTATTTGACTTTCAGGAAAGCTAGTGAATGTTCAATTTATGCTGCCTTTTGAATAGGCTTTTAGGAATTTTCCTTTTTCTCATCAACTAATTAAACTTTTTTTATTGCCATCGCCTCTACTGGGAGAGTCTGCTTTGCTAACTTTCATAATCACTATTGTTTTATCATCTATTGTGCTTCCTGGAGAGTAGATTGCCTGTAACAGTGGTTTTTTGCTTTTAAAAGTAATCCTGTAACAGCTTCCACCATGGAATTCGGCTGTTGTCTCAAAATGCATTTTATTCTATATCAAATGTACCTTAACTGGCCGAGCAAAGCTGTATGTCCATCTGAAATGAGATAGAAGACTTAAGTTCCTTGAATGTCACTGATTCTAGATATTGTTCTGATTAAAACAAGACTTTGTAGAATTGCAAAGCAGCACTCTTTGTCAACACAGTCAAAAACCACTAGGATGTTGCCCTCTGAATTGGTGTTTGTTAAATGAAAGACAATACTTAATTTATTTTGCCATGAGTAGTCAACAGTTTAAAACAGTTCTATATATGATGTTGCCTAGATACCCAGTCCTGCTAGATCTTTTTAATAGATAAACTGCTTTGAGTTTTCCTTACAAGAGATCAATATAAGCTTTCTGCATGCATATTTGTTTTGATGGACATTGTCAGAGCTGCCAGCTGCGTGTCTTTTGAACTTATCAGATATCTGGGTCCTATTATACTGCAAGGGAGCAATGGGATGACACTAGTCAGGGCTCATCTTTATGCTCTGGGGCTGTGGGAGCATAGTACTCCCTCCTCCCTCAGGCAGCGTTTTTCTAGGTAATACTCCACTTCTTGGAGATCAGTGTTGCAGCCAATGAGTCTAGTTTGAGTTGGCCACTGATCTTCTGTCATATGCACAAGGAAGACGTGCTGAGACCTTCAGGGCCTGCTCTTATAGGGGTAGACTATTTCCCTCCACTGGACAATGAAACAATGAACGAGGCCGTAAACCTAAACCCACTGTTCTTCCAGAAAATGCAGAAATTGTGCAAAAAAATCTTAGTGAGCTTAAAACCACTGAATTTAATTGTTTTATGCTTTTTTTTAAATGCAGCAGTTCAGTAGTGTGAAGACCACTTGGCCTTATTTTTTTTAAAGAATCACAGAATTTTATTTGTCACTTAAGAATTTAAAGAACTTTCTATCTTTTATTTTTTGTTTGTAAATATGATAAAATACCTCTTTTTAATTATATTCCTAATCTTATTTTCAAGAGTCTGCTTTGTTTTCAGAATGTTATATTTAGAATAAAGAATGGAAGTAGTTGCCCAGGGCAACAGCTGCAGTGTATATGTGTATAGAGAGAAAGGGTAAGCACAAATGCTTTATAAATACTGCTTTAACATTTTAAACAACCCTTGGTGTGAGGAATTTTCAAACTCATGTGAACCAGAAGCAAAATCGAATAGACTTAGGGAGCATAAATTAGATTCTTTTCAAAGGCCCAATCTCAATATTGAAATTTTGGTACTTTAGAAAACTTATTAGGGAGGGAGGATTTTGTTTGTTTTGGTTTTCTTAATGAGGTCATCTTGACATTCAATAGGGCTGAAACATTTAAAAGCTTAAGACTCAGGTTGAATTTTTATTTTGGGGGGCTTTTTTGTGTTTTGGTTCTTTTAAAATCAGATTTCAGCTGCCTTAAGAATCTTCATCCTGTATCTGCTGGAAGGTCCATAGCCCATCAACTCCTAAAGGGCTGGAGTGGAGTTCCCATTATTTTCAAGCTATTTTGTCCTCCCTTAATTGGCTTGCAACTTTATTGGAGCTCACGTTTGTGAAGCTGTTTTGGCATTTTATCCTGTGGAACAGCACCTGGTGAAACTTTTTAAAGTAGGTTTGTGCATTAACTAACATTATAGAAGTCAGTTGGTAAAAGGCACTTCTAGCACTGCAGCAAATGCCTGTATCTTTGGAGGCTCCAGCTGCTTATAAAATCTGCCTCTTGGGGCTTCAGAAGAGAAACCATTCACCACGGGGTTAGTCCTTTAAAACAACATCTGAACAGTGATGTTGCCATCATGTGGGGTGGGGGCCCTAGGGAGTTTAATCAGGATGTAAACAACTTCTATCCATTCACCCAACAGTGGGGAAAATGGAAGGTTGTGTGAATGAAAAGGATGATTTGAATTACAAGCAGATTAGTTTTAAGGTTCCAGTGTGGTCAGAGTAATGGAAACTACTTCTGTGTAAAAACAAATACAACTTTAGAAGATATTTTAGTCTGCTAAATAGATGTGGGGTTTTTTATACTTGTTACAAAAGATTAATAGATGTTAAAGGCTTTTGTAAATCCTTTTCTCTGAGCTGCAAGAAGTTGTCAAAAACTCACTTCTAATAGTTTGCTTAATGAATTTGGTTATTTGAAATAATATAAACAAAATATACTCCAAAAGTTATGGGCTGTATCCATCATTGGATGTTCTAGGTGGATTACACTGTTGCAGGTATAAGAAACGGCACATAAACATGGGGTCTTACTGAGCAGCATGGCCTCTTATGATTGCCAATAACATTTTTTATTCCTTCCCTTTGCTGTCATGCTTCACAGGGAATATACTAAGATTGAAGTATTTAATAAAACGCATGCAATATATTAGTGCTTCAGGAATTCGAGATGGGTTTTGCTTGATCGTTCACTGTAGTATTTGCAACCTAAGTACTACTGCATTGTGCCAGTACATGAGGGTAGGACCAATGCTGTATGAAGCTGCAGTATGATAAACAAGACATCAAGTTTTGACTGTCCAACAAAAAAAAAACAAAAAAAGGCCCAAGAAGTCATTATATTGTTAAATAATATGTTATACCTTGCCTTTTTACCTCAAAATCTTTAGCATATACTGATATTGCTTTGTTAAAACTTCACTCTAGCACCATGAGGACAGGACATCTTTTCAGACTAGAAATTGCAGTTCGATTTGTGTTGAGGAACTAGAGAACCAGGAACCTATACAATGCAAGAATTAGTCTGCTAACTGTCAGACATGAAAGAGTAAGCTAGATAAGTGTTACTTGAGAAATAAAAGTTGGATTTAAATAATGACTTAGTAATACGTGTGCTACTTGTTTGATTCTTTATTTTGGTATTCTCTTCCAGATCAAAAATGGTTTTATTTTAAGAATTTAGTCTTACTTAGCTGTAGTTCACCTGAAAGATTAGCTTGATGATTCATTCATTAGCTGCTGGGTATTGTTTTATTTAGTCAGCTACAAACTATAATGAAGTCTCATAAACAAAGGTACTAAATCTGTGTCCAGATGGTCTTGGATATTGTTCAGTCTTTTTTTTTTTTGTTTTCACTTATTCAGCTACATTCTATGAGGTAAAGAATTGTGGCCTGACTCCGTAGCTGTTACTCACAGAACTACATCATACTTCTAGTGCAGAAGCAAAGAGGGATTGCTTCAACTTGAATAACACATTTGTGAGATCAGCAAGTCTCATTTGTAGAAAACTGTTCCTACAGTTTGAAGACAGGCATTCTTAAAGTTGTAGAATATTGTGTTCTGGAATGCTTACTAAATTTTTCAAATATTTATTCCAAAGGCAACCTACTGAAGGTCGATCTCGTGATGGTGGTTTACGTCTTGGAGAGATGGAACGGGATTGTTTGATAGGTTATGGAGCCAGCATGCTTCTGTTGGAGAGGCTGATGATTTCAAGTGATGCCTTTGAAGTGGATGTTTGTGGGCAGTGTGGCCTGCTGGGGTACTCTGGCTGGTAAGTTGTCCAACTGTAATGCTTTTTGTAAATTGTGGTGCCCAATCCTCACTTTGTGGACATGACATGTTTCATATGTGCTCATGTTTTCAAAAAAAACCTTGCCCTCAAGTGCATAAAGCAAAGTGGTACAGACTAAATGTGCCTCTATGTAACAGAATTTTACCCTTAGTTATAGTGCTTCTCAGTTTAACTGCTCCCAAACATCAGTTAACAGTCCAATGCTCCTAAATCAAAATGTCAACATTCAAAAATGGTAGTTGGAGAACTGGTGACAGGGACAGTTCTTTGTTATGGTCTGATTGAACTTGGGACTAAAGTGAGAGTTAGTGAATGGGCCAGGGGTCTCTCCTGTTGTGAAGCACAGGTATTCTCTTTCACAGCCAGCTGTGGCAGTGGGAAAGGTTCTCTTCACTCTGTCTGCTGCCTCCCTTCCTCACTTGCAGGGGATTAGCAAACCCTCAATCTTGTATATCATCCGTTTTTGAAAAACAAAAACTAGCTGCATCAATGTCCTTAATTCTTCTGACATCAGAAATGAAATGATTACCTAGACCAGTCACAGATCTTCCTAGTTAGTTGAACCTCACAAGGCTGAAAAGAGGAGGCAAAGAAGAACAGAAGAAGAAAGCAGTATCTCCTGCTTTTCTCTTCTCCAGCTGTGGAGTTCATAATGACACACACATCACTTTCTTTAACTGTCCTCCTCTGAAATGCCTTTTGCTTTGTAGTCTTGTAAAACAAGGAGCTTCTGTTCAAAGCTTCAGAGAAACGCACCAGTCCCATGTTGGAGTGTGAGAGGCAAGTAGCTGTCTGGTTCAAAATTCAGTTGATTTCTGCCCAAATCCCTTGCCCCCAAGATACTTATCACCAGTCTAGTTAATTGTCTTGATGTCTTGTTCTGGGTCCTAAGCCAGTACTGAGTTTTTCTCCAGCATGTAGGGGAAGTTTATACTATGTGGAGTTCTCCATATGTAACACTAAGGGCTTTTCTCTTAATTATCCTTTCTTTATAGTAATTTTGAGATGCTAAATTTAAATTTCCCTGTACCATGTTGGAAATATACCACTATTATTAGAAGATAGAGAAACTTCTTTTTACGTTCTTTAGAAGTGAAGGAAATGTTTTGCTTTAGCTTGGTTTTGTTTTAGCCAGGCAGAAAAATGGACTTGTGAGACCAGGAGGTATTTGAGATAATGTTCTTCCAAGCTTTGTGAAAACAGGTGATGCGGAGTCCCATCACCAAGGGATGGGGCAAGTTCAAGTTACAAGTTACTCTAATATTTATGTCACAGGAAGATAGGAGGTTGGAAGGAGGAGAAAGTTTCATTTCTAAATATCTCAGAAGAAAATTGTTTGAAAATTTGCCACATCATGGATATCAATATCAATGTGTCGAGAGAGGCAGGAAATTGGACTTTATTCACTTCAGTGCTTTAAGAGTGATTTTCCTGTATATATATATATATATAAATATGTATATATATGAACAAGGGAGGAAGGGCATATTCTCAGTTTTTAGATGTGTAAAAATGACAGCTACCATTTCTGCCCTTCATCAGACCTTTCTTCTGAAGTGTTTGGCTTCTGGACAGAAACCAAGCACCGTATTTGTCTGCTAGTAGCAGCAGAAGTTCTGTTCCTTGTGGAGCAGAAGTTCAGGCAGCGGTAAGCACATGAAATTCAGAGGAAAGACAAGGCCTACTCTGTGCATCCTGGTGTGATTGGTGATTTTTAATTGGGCATTGTCTTACTGGCTTTTGTGCAATAAGTATTTTTGAGATTACCGTTTTTCTTGAGTGTGTATACACAGTATGTAACGACGGAGGCCTTTTCCTGATCCAGGTCTCTTAAAATTACTGCAGTGCAAATAACAGTTGAAGGAAGTTGTATAAAAGGAAGGGCATGCCGTAAGTCAACCAACCAACAACTTCTAACTGGGCAAAGCATTGCTTTGAAAAAACTTTTATGCAGATGAATCTCAATTATTTTTTTATAAGACCTTAACTTTCAGAGCAGTCCGTGAAGATTTTCAGGCCATAGGAAGTGAAGATGCCTTGGAGAAAATTAGGAATTTGAACTTTAGAAATAGCACTGCAATTTATTATTAAGGTGTTGTTAATACATTTTGTATATTGACGTTTATAACAAAGTTTAGTAACTCTTTATAAATAACAGTAAAAGAAGCTGCTCTCTGAGGCAGACATTCTTGCTGTCTGATTCTGTGAAAAGCTGTCTGATGTGTGAGAGTCATCAGTGAGAGGTAGTTTCTGCTAAATGATACGCTGTGTCTACTGATGGGTGAAGGAAGTGGCCCTATAATGAGCATCACAGTAGAGACCAGGTCATTAAGAGAAACTTCCAAACTGACCTTTTCAGAAACCTTTTAGAAACATATTGTTTGGTGGCCAGCATTAAGGGCACTTGTCTTAAGGAAGATTAGCCCTTCCTCCAAGACAAGGACGAGTGGCCAGGTCTGTTTTTCTACAAGGCAGGAACAGCAGATCAATGTTGAAGCCTGAACTGGCACTTACACAGGGGAAAGGGGCAGTTGTGGCAGTGATGGAATTAATCCACATAAAAATACAGTAGAAACTTAGTGTGACAGTCCAGTTGTATGCAAATTTTACAACTTTGCTCTAGTAGAGATGCTCAGGGTCAGGACTCAAGTGAATGCAATGAGCAGAATTTGGTTGTTTTTTGATGATAAGATGAGAAGTTATTCCAATCCTTAGAGTCTGAGCATTTTAAAATATACATGAAGAAGAATTTTGTTTCTTGTCTAGATTCAGCCTTGGCACTGTTGCCTTTTCCTGTCCAGTTTAGTATAAACTGAAGTACCAAATGGCCTTTCAAGTACTTCAGTTTTGTGATCTCTGTTTGACAGAGCATTGTGCCTTGTGCTTACTGCACCTTAACCTCTCTGGGTGATCCCCGTCCAAGTACAAAGCAGACCCAACTTTGAGCCTGGGCGTAGTGAGTCTTCTCTGCTCCTCAGTCCCTAGTTGCTGTAATCAGATGCCAGATGTCCACTTATAGCAGAGAAATTGTGCCTCATCAGGCTTTCAGAGCTTGCAAGACTTCTTCTGTTGAGAGCAGTCTCTTGTTATGTTATCATCAGAAAATAGCTTCTTGTTTTAGGACATTTCCTCCCACCATAAAAATGTACCTAGCCCTATAAATATGGACAAGAGGAGCAGTTATAAACCTGCAGTTGAGGTCTATTCTGTTTTAAAGGCATGTAACATTTCCCCTGTGTAACAAGAGTCTGCAGGAGAAGCCTGTTTCGGGGAAACACCTAGTTTGGTCTGTTATCATCTTAGTGCCTAGAGCCAGACAAAGCCAAAGCAATTACTGGGGATAAGTGTAGCTTCATTCCTCATCATGGACTGCAGAAAAGTAATTAAGGCTTCTGTACCATTGTTTGAAAGCTTTCTTGTTTGGGTTTTTTTTTCTAAAAAACTAAAAAAGAAAGAAAATACTTCAAGAATAGAGCAACTGAAAGACTAACACCAGGTCTTATAACCAAGAACCTTATTAACACTAACCAGCTTTATTGGACTTGTCCCCAGTGACATCCAGATGCTCTGGGTCAAGTTCACTGGTAACAGAAACAAGTGACTAAGCATTGGCTTTATGGTAGATCTTGATTCTTTGCCTCATTCTGTGCCACAGAAGCATGTAGGAATTTGGCTAATTCTTCCTTAGTTGGATCTTCAGACTGTTATGAGTTTGTGCCAGAAAGATAAATTTGAAACACAAAAGCAAAAAAAGGGCTTTGTTAGATAATTAGGGAAATGCTAAGTCACGCTGTGTTCCTAGAGGCCTGGCTTTCTCAACTCTCCAAAACCAGAAGATGGGGAATATACTTATAAGAAAGATACACAGAGTATGAAATGAAATAATTACTAATGAATTGCTAATAATTGCTAATGAAACACTTGCTACCACCACTGAATTTGAGTCCTGATACTGGACAGATGTCTGAATGACCAGCCTATCTAGTCCTTATATGGATACGGCTATATCTATATGGCAAAAAGGTCCCTTGTCGCCAGAAGTTTAACATCATTATTTGAGTAAAGAGCACAAAGAGTATATATTAAAGCAGTTTTACTGGTTTTCTGTCTTAACTAAAGCTTCGGCTGTTCACACAGAGAGGTGTGAACAGATCAGAGATGCCTCTTTTCTGGACTATGAACTGATTTGAGACATTACAGCGTGAAATTACATATAAGGAAAAAAACTGTGAACTTTATTTCTTCCTGCCTCTTTTTTGTGACATAGATCTAAGACAGGAACTGGACCATTAGCCATGTTTTCAGAAATACTTAGCTTTGTTCATCTCCTTTCTCTCCTTATGCAGTGCTGAATTTGTGTTGGCCGTTATGTGAATGGCAAAGAGGAAGAAGTCTGTCCTGTTTGCTGCTGAGCACTGTGATTCTTCTCCAAGTAAAGTGCAGGTTTAACATTAAGGTCCTGTTGACTTGAGTCAGATTTTTAAGGGCTTAAAGTTATGACTTGCTTAAGCACTAAAATGTGTCTCAAGCTCCTTCTAGGACTGAGCCCAGTGTCTGAATGCAGGTGGACAAAGATACCAGTGGGTAGTGGCAACTGTTTTTTTTCCACAGACCTTAATTTATGCACTAACTCTGACTTTCTTTCTGTTTATTTCTCTAGGTGCCACTACTGCAAATCATCATGTCACGTGTCTTCTCTGCGCATACCTTATGCCTGTAAACTCTTATTTCAAGAACTGCAGTCAATGAACATCATACCTAGGTTAAAACTAGCAAAGTACAATGAATGAACAAGATTTAAAAGATGGAAAAAAGTATTTTACAGAAATTTAAATCCAACATATGCAACTGAAATTTTTTTTTTGTAACAGGAATAACTAAAAACTGAATAGGTAGAAGGGAGGTGCAAGACGATGTAAGAAATCTTTCCCATACCCTACCTGGTTTTAAGTTGACAGAGTACACTAGGAATATTTCTGAAAACCTTGTTTAATGTAAGTGAACAGGACATGTGGGAATTGTGGAATAAGGCCATGATCCAGCAAAGCATACGCATCACTTCAAACAGCCCCATGTTTGGTTTCGAAAAGTGCATTGGTGGACTAGGGCTTGAGCTGAGCACATCTTATTCACAGAGGTTAAAAATGTTTTCCAGACCAGTGGAATTTTTAAAGACTAATACATTTTGTAAACAATACTGCCTGAATATGTGTTGACAGTTTTGTAAGGGTGGTAAAGCCACCTTATAGTATCTAAAACATTTTCCTATTCCTAAAGCATTTTCTTAAAGCATTAAAAGTTGTGTTAAGTATTGTCAGGCTTAGAGAAATTAAACCACTTTCTTAAGAACTTGAAATCAGACATTTTGAGTGGTATTTCAATGCAGGTGTGTTTCATAGAATCATGGAATAGTTTGGGTTGGAAGGGGCCTGAAGATTATCCAGTTCCAACCCCACTGTGATGGGCAGGGACACCTCCCACTAGACCAGGCTTCCCAAGGCCCCATCCAACCTGGCCTTGAACACCTCCAGGGATGGGGCAGCCACAGCTTCCCTGGGAAACCTGTGCCAGTGCCTCACCACGCTCAGAGTGAAGGAATTCTTCCTTATGTCTAGTCTAAATCTGCCCCTCTCCAGTTTATACTCATTGCCCCTGGTCCTGTCACTCCGTGTCTTTGTGAACAGCCCCTCCCCAGCTTTCCTGTAGCCCCTTCAGGTACTGGAAGGTTGCTATAAAGTCTCCTCAGAGCCTTCTCATCTCCACACTGAAAAAGCTCAACTGTCTCAGCCTGTCCTCTTATGGGAGGTGCTCTAGCCCTCAGATCATCCTTGTAGCCCTCCTTTGGACCTGTTCCAACAGTCCATATCCTTCTTATGTTGAGGATTCCAGCACTGGACACAGTGCTCTAGATGAGGTCTCACAGGAGAGGAACAGAGGGGCAGAATCCCCTCCCTCGCCCTGCTGGCCACGCTGCTTTTGATGTAGCCCAGGATACATTTGGCCTTCTGGGCTGTGAGCGCACACTGCTGGCTCATGTTGAGCTTCTCATCGACCAGCACCCCCAGGTCCTTCTCTGCAGGGCTGCTCTCCATCACATCATCATCATCATTTGTGTGCAGGCAATGTTGTCATACAGTCAGTCTGCTTTCAGCTGAATGTACGCGGTTTCCATGAAGTCCAAGGGAGGTGACTGCATATGCACCAAGTGTATAATAGAGCCTACAGATATCCATTCAGTTCCTACTGAGTATAGTGGACTTAATAATACCCTGGCCTGAAGCCCTGGAAAGATGGGCAAACAATAGGTATTAATGTATGCTGTCCTAGGACTTTAAGATCTGTGCATAGCTAAAACTTCTTTAAAAGGCAAAACAAAAAAAGAATGGTGAAGATCAATACATCCTCCAACGACAGCAAATCATATTTGAATGACCTGAAAGGATTTAAGAAGGGAACAGCAGAATTTTTTTATGACCTTAAAGTAAAGCAGTGGATGAAATCAATCACACAGTACCCTAAACTCACTTGAGCCCTTTCTCAGCAAAGCATATGGTTAGCTTTGTTGGCAAAGGAACAGTCTTACCAAAGTGAAAATGAAGTATCTGCGTGTTCTGGTCCTTCAGGTAAAAAGCTGCACTCTAGATCAGTGAGGATACAGAACACTGCCGATGGTCTGGAAGTCCTGAGATGCTCTTTGACTCTTTGTATGGCTGAACTGTGAGTGTCTGTCCTGATGTTATTCTTGCAAGGATGTTCCTGCTATTCTCCTAGCAGCTTAAGAAGCACAGATGAGCATCAGCCTGAGTAGGCTTGCTTCATATGCTTCCACCAAAATGCTTTGTGTCTTGGCTTACAAATCAAGCCTGAATAGATTTTTCTTTGGTTTTGCAATTGAACTAACGGCAACACAGATTTCTACATGGCACATTTGGATTGGAAAAGCACAGAACACTGAACAGATCAGGGTTATTTACAAAGTTAGAGAAGAGCGATGTAGTGTTCCAGACTGGAGGAAGAGGTTAACCAAAATCTCCAACCAAATTAACAAACTTCCCTTTGCTCCCTGACATTGACAGGCTCGGGTGCACCAGCAGAGGGAGTGAGCCTCAAAGGCTCCAGCCTACTGGTGGGGGCAAGTTTTGACCTGGACCGAGGAAAATACACTGAGCATAAGGTGTTCTTGCTAGCTAGACCTCTCTTAAGTGGGACATTAAAGACTAACTAATGTGTATAATTACACCTGTGGACATTTAAGCAGACGCAGCAGAGGTGGAGGAGGAGCAAAGAAGTGTGCTCATGAGTAACCCTGCTGAGAGAACAGGTCTGTGGGCAACCCTGAGGGCTAACCTTGCAGCCTGTTTACCTCAAGCTGGTGAAAACATGGTGAAAGGTTTTGTGAGGGTGATGGAAATCATCTGTGAGAGCTGAAGCTTAACAATGATGGACTCAGTAGAACACAGAAAATAGACATTCCTAGCAGAAAGTGAGTGTCATACTCTATTAAATATTCCGGTGATACCTACATCAGTTCCATTTACACATCATTGCTGTCTAACCCAAGTCTGTGCATATGCTGGAAGCTTATTTGAGTGCAAATGTGGGTTGAAACTGGTTTTTACTTTTTTTGCCTCTCTTTAAGAGGCTACCTATGTCCCACCATAATTGACACCTGCAAGTAATCTCTTGGCAGTGGAATAAGCTTTACAGAACCAGAAGCAGAAATGGAACAAACAGCTACGGATTCCTAGAATACGGTTGCTCAAAGTGGCAAAGGAAGGAATCTTGCTGCAGCTAGAAAAAATTATAATGCCTGGACTGATGAGGTAAAATACATCTTCAGAACCCCAGAATTTTGTCACACTGCTTTCCTCTGGTGAGCCTCATCTTTGCAGCCCTTTGAATTATCCTCGTGCCCAGCCTCCCCTCCTTCCCTCTTGATATAGTGAATGCCTTCACAAAGAGGTCACACGTCAGCGAACAGCTGTGCTGCAGTCACTAGACTTGCCCAAATCAACCCAGCCGTGATTCTGCTGAGAGAGATACAATATTCTCAACAACACTTGACAAAATCTTAAGGCTTCAGCACACGGAGCTAGAAAACTGCCATAACGTTTTAATTCCATTGCAACCTCTTTATCTCTTCCTGTTTAGTGTCCAGGAAAGGTTTTCCAAAAATGCTGTTCGGCATGAAGGTCACTAGCGTTTGTCACAGCTGAAATGCAGAATACAGTCCACTATCTGAGATAGGTTAGAGGTGTGTTCTACTGTTGGAAGAGAGATCTAATTCCATATAGTACGTTTAAGTTGTCGTTTACTTTGCAGGTAAGGAATTAAATGCTATTAAAAAGTAAAAGCATCTACAGACCTAGTATTCAGTAGTCAAGTCTATTATTTCACTGCAAAACAAAGACATTAATTAAAACGGCTGAAAGGAGACCTTATCACTGTCTACAACTGCCTGAAAGGAGGTTGTAGTGAGGTGGGTGTTGGTCTCCTCTCCCAAGTAACAGGCGATTGGATGAGACGGAATGACCTCAAGTTATGCCAGGGAAGATTCAGACTGGACATGAGGAGAACTTTCTTCACCGAAAGGATTATCAGGCACTGGCACAGGCTGCCCAGGGAAGTGGTTGAGTTCTCATCCCTGGAGGTGTTTAAAAGGCAGGTAGATTAAGCGTGTAGGTATATGATTTAGTTGTGGACAGGGTGGAGCTGATGATCTCAAAGGTCTTTTCCAATCAAACAATTCTAAGATTTCTGTGAAAAGCTACCCCTTCAAACACCGAACATGTCTACCTGTACCAGTCTGTTGTGAGAAATGGAATCAAGCAGGTAATGAGCTGCAGGATGCTACAGGGCAGAGCAAAGCACAGGTCTGGACAGGCAAGTTAGGTCACTTGTTCAAGGTTTAGATAAATGACCTCACTTTGAGTCATTTACTTAAACCTTACAAGTTTTTCTGCTTTTTTTTTCTTTAAGGTAAATGTTTCCAAACATAGAAACTAAAAAAAAAATCCACCAACAAACTATAAAGAAAAATGAAACCAGACTGGCCAATTCAAGCATTCAAGGAGGAGATAATATGAAATATAGGCATACTGTGATTTAATAATTTTAAGATGTGAAAGGTAAAGGGCTCCCACTAAGCACAACTGGGTTTGTTGGTAATGTCCTTATCTCGTTAAAAGTTGTGCTTACAAAGAACCTTCCATGTGCAGAAAGGAGAGCTATTAATTCTTTAGACTCCCTACTTGTTGCTGAAGCAGGGAGGAAAACTGATTAAAAATGTAGACCCATGATGAAGAGAAATTACTGCACATAATTTCCTGGGTTTTCTGATGGTAAATAGAAAAATATCTCTGGTTTATAGCAAAATGGGAGTCTGTCATATTTAAAAGCCTGAAAAGACTGAATAATAATTCATCTGTTAGTGATAATAAATGGCAAACAAATGAATAGAGCTGTGCATCTGAAAATGGGTTGGTAAGCCTGCTTGGAACACACCTGTAAAGCCTGATGGTAGGTGTGACTCCTGTCAGGCAGCTGCAAAGCCAGACTAGAGGGGTTGAAAACCTGCCCGTACTTTCTCTGTCGCGAGGCTCTTGAGGCCTAAGATGACACTGGTGCGAGTGAGCAGAAGCCCTGCAATGACCTACCTGGCTCCCAGCCCTCCCACTAGAGCAGTGTAACGCCCTCCTCAGCCGTGTTCCAGCACAAGCGTCTCTGGGCTGCTAAGAGACCCCTCCATCCAGCCTCTGCTCCAGTCGGAGCTGAGGGTTGGTTTATAGCCCATTGCCGATTCAGCGGGGCCACAGGGCACTTAATGAATTCCCTTCTCTGAAGAGGACATGACTTGCCCAGGGCCACAGAAAGTTTGTGCCAGAACTGGGATCAGGACTCCTCAGTCCCCAGGTGCCAGACACGTGCTCGCCTTAAAACTGAGCACTTCATCAAACCGTAAAATCCAGCCAGATGGTGACTCTTTGCTATTATCTGGACCAGTGCTGGGAGGCTTAACGTGTGCAAAGCACAGTGAAGATCTGGATTCCAGTTTCTGTGTCCAAGTCTGAGAAGCCCAGAAAGCAGATCCATGTTTTACACCTAAATACTGCTAGAAACGTGAGTGTGTTTGAACTCAAGTTCTGACTTCGGTCCCATCCTTCTCATGAAATATTTCTGTCTCAGCCTGGACCCAACAGTTTCAGTGGGGGGTGTATTTCTTTGACAGGGGGTAGAGAGGCACAGGAGTAAGGACTTGCTTCATCAACCTTACTCTGCCCTATGTATGTGGCCCAGGTCAGACTCTCTTCTTCCAGGTAGCGAAGTGCATCAATTGACCAATAGATCAGTTTTGCCTCTCAGCAGTCACTTAAGAACTCACTGTATGGACACAGGAGGCAAATGTACCCTATCTGCCTTCCATATGTATGAACATGCTTCCCAGAATAGCAGAACTCTCAGTTAAAACTCTCCAAACACAGGTCAGAGCCTGTACAGAAATTTTTGCAGTTGGAATTTTTAAAAAGCGGTTTATATGGGTTTATTCCTGTCAAGTCAACAGCAAAGATTTCTTTTGGCTACCCTGTGAATGGACTTGGATCTTTATTCTATGTTCTGAAAAATGCTTCTGAGCTTCTGAGCAGCCCTGTGTGCTTTACATCTTGCTGCTAGGGAAAACAAAAAGCTCAAACACCTATATATTTCTCCTAATTACCGTTACCCCTTTGTTTGTGTATTTCCTGAGGCAGGTACCTCCATGGTGGTTCCAATGACGACCGACGTTTTTTTTTCCAATAGCTTCATTGTGCCTGTCTTTGTCCCCTCCTCCCAGTCAGTATATAAACAGCATGCTAGTTCCAAAACAAAAGCAATTCCCTGCTGCTAACTGCAGTGTAGCCTTTATCTTTCATTAGCATGAGTTTTGGGAGGCTACTTGACCTATGCATGTGCTTTACTATTCCAGACGGTGCATGGTAGTTATCGTCCTCTCAGACTTGGCAAGCAGCAACACGTTATAAAACAGAAAAATAATTCAAAATCTAAGAAAATAAATCAATGGGATAAGCAGTAAAGTTCTAATTTCTTGCTAAAATAACGTTTTATTATAATAATGGAAATGGTTTTCCTTTGGACTCCTGGTGTATGAGAAACTTAACTCTGCATTCAGGCATCATCCTACCAGTCAGGCAGGCACTGAAGGTAGTTCTCTGTGCTCCAGGCCAATCAAGAGAGACTCATTATCAGTCAGTCATCTAAAAGGATATGACAGCTTCACATCCAGTTGCTCCGCAGCTTAGATGCAGTCTGGAATGGATCTTTTCTCTGTCTGTTGTCTATAATAGCTGTTAGGGCTGGCTCGTCTTCCAACACACAGTACAAATCCTCTGGTAACTCGTACCAGTCGCACACAACAAAAGGCAGCTAAGTCTGGTGTAAGCTCAGAAATCAATGACTGCTTGGTCTTTTCTCATACTTGAGTCAGCAGGAGTCTCCCAGGGTGAGTGTTCTGGGCAGCAGCCCTAGGAAGAGAAGTTCTGCACTTCTTTGGACACTGACGCTCTCCAGAAGAGTGAATTCCCTTCGACCATGCAGGCTGAAGCTGACCAGCGTGAACAAGATATTTTCACCGTCCCCTTTTGGAAATACTGCTAGTGCACTTCTCCATGAATCTGAGAACTGGAGCTGAGAAAAAATCCTTTCACAAGCACTAATGAAACAATATCGGTTAAAGCCGACCTATGCTCATCTTCAACAAAACTTGGATTCAGACACATCTACTGTTACAGCAAACCAGCTGCAATTCATGTTACTTTTCTTTCGATCTAGAAATCAGGTACCCCCTACCCCGAGCATGTGCAATCTACCATTTGCATACCTGAGCTCTTCTACTTGTTTGCTCCCAGATACCTGCATATGTGCCTAACCTCGGCACTTTCTCTGGGTGCTTGAGTCAATTAAAGCCTTTTGATGGAATCTCTGCATGTGTTTACCTAGGCAGCCTTTTGATGTTCTTCCCCTAGCTCCTGCATCTGTCAGCATCACACTCCCCGAACACATAGACAGAGTTGATTCCACAAGTCATCTGTCAGCTTACTCCATATCCTGATATAAAATCAGAATCATAAAATGCTTTGGGTTGGAAGGGATCTTAAAGCCCATCCAGTTCCAACCCCCCTGCCATGGGCAGGGACACCTCTCACTCTACCAGGCTGCCCAAGGCCCCATCAGACCTAGCCCAGAACACCCTCAGGGATGGGGCAGCCACGGCTTCCCTGGGAAACCTGTGCCAGTGCCTCATCATGCTCATCATGAAGAAATTTTTCCTTATGTCTAGTCTAAATCTGCCCCTCTCCAGTTTATACCCATCGCCCCTTGTCCTATCACTACAAGTCTTTGTGAACAGCCCCTCCTCAGCTTTCCTGTAGCCCCTTTCAGGTATTTGAAAGTCGCTATAAGGTCTCCTCAGAACCTTCTCTTCTCCAGGCTGAACAACCCCAACTCTCTCAGCCTGTCCTCGTGTGGGAGGTACTCTAGCCCTCAGATCATCCTTGTAGCCCTCCTTTGGACCTGTTCCAACAGCTCCACATTCTTCTTATGTTGAGGATTCCAGACCTGGGCACAATACTCCAGACGAGGTCTCACAAGAGAGGATCAGAGGGGCAGGATCCCCTCCCTCGCCCTGCTGGCCACGCTGCTTTTGATGCAGCCCAGGACACGTTTGGCCTTCTGGGCTGTGAGCGCACACTGCCGGCTCATGTCGAGCTTCTCCTCCACCAGCCCCCCTGAGCTCTTCTCTGTAGGGATGGACTCAATCACATCATCCCCCATCCTGTACTGAAATCGGGGATCGCCCCGACTCAGCTGTAGGACTTTGCTCTTGGCCTTGTTGAACCTCATGAGGTTCACACAGACTCACTTGTCCAGGTCCCTCTGGATGACATCCTGTCCTTCCAGTGTCCTTCATCTTTACATATTGCTTCCTCAAGGGTGTTAATATGTGTAAATAAAGCTAACATTTCCTGTTCTGATGACAAAGACGAGTACGAGGGAAAGGGAAGCCAATATGTAAACAAGCTTGTTCTCTGTTTCTTCCATGGGTTTGTCCCAGCAGATGAAGACAGCAGAAACAGAGGAATAGAGCTAGAAAGGAGGGTGGACAGAACTGTGGGTTCATTCTGGGCAGAGGAGGCTGCTGGCTTAAGCAAATATGGAACCATTCATGAAGTGCAGGCACTGCTGAAACAATGAAATGTCCTTGTGGTTTTGGCTGCTGCCAGCAATCGTACAGCCTGCACAGAGATTCAGCAGATCCAAAAGGATCCCGTGAGTCATGGCACTTGGATCCCTGATATTTCAGCTAAACATTTTAATAGGTGCTTTCACAAGCCTTTTACACTCATTCACAAAACTAAGGCAAGTTCTTGTCTCTGCCTGCCTATGAGGAAACTTCTCTACAACTTCAGCATAAAGGTGCCTTGGGCATTCTAGGGGAATTAATAGATAATAGTTTATCTTTTTTTGTTGTTCCTGTGCCAAAAGTTTTGCTCTATTGAAAAAGCTCTTTAAGGTGTTTATCTCTGAAATATTTTTAGAGTCTAGAACTGATGTTTAGAGCCTAGTACCAACCACAGTAAGGAGGTTTTTATGGGAAGAAGTTTTTGTGCGATCACAGCCTAGTGGTGCAGTCAACTGCAGAGTGGAAGACAGTCATGGAAACATGTTTTTGAAAGAGCTTCAGTTATCTGGGTGATAAGTTGGTATGAACTGTGATACCTCCTCTCTGCCTCTGCTTTCCTAACCTGTCAAAAGAAATTCATTATCAGTCAGTTGCCTAGAAGGATATGACAGCTTCACATCCAGTTGTTCAGCAGCTTGGATGTAGTCTGGAAAGCATCTTCTGTTCCCTTGATGACCCTGCTCTTCCCCCCATGTACCAGCACAAGTTTGTATTCATCTTTCTCAAATAAAGGTGATGTTCCTTTTTCAATAGCAACAGAGTCCCTCTCCACTAAAAATGTGTCATCTGGTGCAGTGTAAGGTTATACTGTTTATTTCATGGCTTGTAGATGTTCTCTGTAGGCAAGAACCTGCAGTGAAAATTCCCAGTTTTATGCTTTTTGCACCCCAGCTGAGACCTGCCCTTTATTCTGTATCAAATCAAATCCTGCAGCCTACATGTAAAACATAAATAAATAAATAAAAAGACTAGTGACTTGCAACCTGTAAACTTCCAACCTGCAGCACATCAAGTAAACTTGATTTCCACGGGAAGAGATGCTCCGTGCTGTCAGAAGAATACAGTATTGTAGTAAGTACCACATGGGATCCAGAAGCATGAGACGCTGTTTTAGAAGGTAAGCAAAGCCCAGACAAGGACCGGTGACTGAGCTGTGGACGTACACCAGAGCTTGGTGCCGCTTTTGAGGAGGGGACCCGCTGCTCCTCTGCCGGCACTGTAGGGTGAGCAGGCGTCTCCCGGCACAGGGAGCAGGGATGAGTCCCAGCAGGCTGGTGCCTACCCAGGGCTTGGTGCCTCAGCCTCCCTGCAGGGATGCTGAGAGCTGGGGAAGCGGCTGGAAGCTGTCTGGACACCAGGTAGCCTCCCTGCTTACAGATGCTCCCTGCAGCACGGGCGGCGTTTCCCATTTTCCACAGTTAGTGCTGATTTCAAATCCCCTCAGAGACGAGCCCTGCTCAAAAACGTCCCTTGTGTTCGCATGAGGTTTCTGCTTCCCAGCAGGGCCGGGGGGCACCCCACAAAGGGCAGGCCGCCCCCAAGAGTTCCCCATCCCATAGGCTCCCCTCGGGGCTTGCATCGCTCCACGGGAAAATCTTAGGAGGAAAAGGAAAACCCGGAAAGGGGGTGGCGGGGGTTGGAAACGCGGCGGTTTAGCGGCAGGCGGTCAGAAATAGCCTCCCTGAGCCCCCCGCGGGGTCCGGCGGCGGGGCAGAGCCTGTCCCCTCCCTGGCAGAGAGGGAGCAGAAGCGGTGTCGCCGGCAGCAGCCGCGGGGACCCGGGGGCGGGGGGGGTGGCCCAGGGGACAGCGCTGCCCGCCCCGTCGGGGAGCGGCTCGGGAGCCGCTGGGAGCCGAGGCAGCCCGGCACCAGCACGGGGGGCGGGGAGGGGAGGGAGGGAGAGGGCTTCGCAGCCAGGGGAAAAGCGCAGCCCTTGCTTCGGGATGGGTTTGTGGGTTTTTTTTGGGGGGGAGAGCAGCGGAGTCGGTGTTGGCACTTTCTGCTCCCGGCACGTCCTTTTTCCGAGCTCCTCTCAGGGCACACGAGGCTCCACGCCCCAAAACTTGGCCTGGGGGGCACTAGGGGGATGGGGGTGTCCCCCTTGTCTCCCCCCCGGGGCCGGGCAGCCCCTCGAAGGCGCTGGGAAGAGCCGCCTTTCCTCTTCTGCAGCCTCGCAGCTTGTTTTGCCCTGTGGGGTTGGTGATTGTGGCTTTTTTTTTTTTTTCTTTACTTGCCGAAGGGGAGAGGGAAGGGGGGCAGCCTGGGTGTAGGGAGGGGAGAGGGGGAGAATAGTGGAAAACGTTGGCTCTGTCCATGGTCAAAGTAATTCAGCTATAATCCCCCTTTCTCTTCCTCTCCTGGAGCTCTATTCATATTCTAATCACAGCTTTTCCTTCCCTAAACCAGCCACTTTTATCAGAGCCCTAGCTTTGCACTTTTACTTCCACTTCCAGCACATACAACCGCCTGTAGAATAAGCAACTTTTTTTTTTTTTTTCCCCCCCAGCCTCCGTCCTGCCCTCCTCTCCCCCCGCAACCCTAAAAGGGACCCCGGCATCCTCGGGATAAAGCTGGAAGGGAGCACGAGCTGGGAAACGCACCCGTTTGGGTTCTTCATTTATTGCCCTTGGATCCACCACTCTCCCTGCTTCCTCCCCCCCTGGTGCCAAGGAAATGTCTCCGGGGCACTTAAAGCTTTCGGGGGAGCCCCCACCTCGCCTCCCCCCGTTCCCGGGGCTGCGGGGAGATGCGGGGAGTCCCCCGCACCCACAGTATCCATCGCCTCGGCACTAGCCCCTTCTCTCTCCCCTCACCCACCCCCTTTACCCACACACATCGCCCTTCCCCACCCCCCCCCACCCCCAAAACCTCATCCCAGGCCAATAAACTAAAGCTTACAAGATATTTGGGAAGCTGAGCAGCTTCCAACGCCATGTGCCCACGAAGGATCCCAACCCAGAGCCCACCGGGAGGAGTTGGAGGAGTTGGAGGAGGAGGAGGGGAGCAGCCCCAAAGAGCACAACCCCAGCCCCTCTGCCCGTTTGAAGATTTAAGCCAATTTTGATCTCGGGGCCGTAATGAGCCGAAGACGCCGGGTGGGGGCTGGGGGAGGGAAGGGGGGACTGGAAGGCCCGCTGGAACTTTAAATAAGAAAAACGTTTCTAATGCTCTAATAGAAGAAGGAAGTCGAAGTGTTGGGATTGCGTAGATCTAAGGCCCCCCTTTTTGGAGGAAAGCTTTTCTTATTCAAAACAGCATCACAATGGGCTTCACATTGAGCCTTGCCACATCCCCATCTGAGTCGCAGCCATTCATCAGGCTGGCTGGCCTATCAATGACATTTCTCCCATCAGGGCTTCTATAAAATGATGCTTTTTCCCATGAAACATCCGCAAACATTTTGACGGGTCTGGCTTTGCCCTGCTGGATTACGGAGTGTCCCTCTCTCTCTCTCTCCCGCGTTCCCCCAACCCCCCAAACTCTCCTGCTCTGCCCTCCCTCCTCCTCCCCCCCAGCTCCCAGCTCCCTCTCCCCCCGCATCTCTGCGATAGGGGCTCTGCACCCCCCGGGACCTTGGGGCTCCCGTCCCGTCCATGGGAAGAGCATGCAGTGCGGGTTGCTGGAGGAACCCGATATGGACTCCACAGGTAAGTGCGAGCCGGGGGTCCCCCCCGAGGGCACCGGGCTCCCCAAGACGCGGAGCTTTTCAACTTGACCGTGGCGGCGGGGGGAGCTCCTCTCGCTCCCAGGCGGGAGCCCCGCGGTTGCACTTGTGGATACGATGGAGCAAAGGGTGGGTTTGGGCTTTTTTTTGTTGTCGTTGTTTCTTTTTTCTCCCTCCCCTCGTCCGCTTTCTAGGTTTTGGGTTTCTTTCGTTGTTGTTTTCTTTCCCTTCTCTCCTCCCTCGCCTGCCGGCCGGCCAACTCATTCCCGCTCCGCTTCTGGCTGTAGGATCGTGTTTAGGTTGGAGCGGAGCCTTTCGGAGGGGCGAGAGGGAAAAAAAGAGGTTTCTTAGGGCAGATGCTGGGTGGGTTTAGGGTCCTCCCGTCTCGTCCCGCAGGCAGAGCCGGGGCCGGGGTTCGGGGAGGAGGGGACTTCGGGGCGGGCAGCGGGTGTCTCTGTCCCCGCATCCCCAGACGGTGACCGGAGGGGACAAGGGCAGCTGCGGTCCCACCGGCGGCCCCGCCGGAGGGGAGAAGCCGCCCGACGGCCGCCTCCGCGCCCGGCCCGAGGGCGGGGGGGCCCCGGGGTGTCCCCGGGAGCGGGGCCGGCCTAGAGGCTGCCCTCGGCGCCTGTCGAGCCTCCTGGAACCGCGGCCCCTTCTCCCCTTCTCCCCCTCCCCGCCGGGTCCAGGCTTCCTGAGCTCCTCTGTGGGTCCGACTTTAATTTATTAGCCTCAGAAAACACCCCTCTCCGCTTCTCCCTCCCTCCCGCCCTGCCCAGGCTCTTCCCCGGCGGACACCGAGCTCTGGGACGGCTCCCCCGGCCCGGGGTTGGGGGGTAGGGGGTGCCGGGCGGGGTGTCCCGGCCCCGCCGGAGCCCTCGGCGGCTCCGGCTCCTTCCCCGACGGCCGCGGCTCCCGGAGCTCCGGGAGCGGGGCGAGGGAGCCCCTGCGCTTCCCGACGGTTCTCTCATCCCTCGATGCGAGCCGAAGGGCGTTGTGTACACTTTAAATATCGATTAAAGGCAATAACGTGGAAAACAAACAAACGAAGAAGAGAAAGGAGGCGGCCGGGCCCTGCGTCGCCCCGGTCCGCGCCGCTTCCCCCGCCGGGGCCCGGGACAAAAGCCGCGGGGCTGGTGCGGGGCAGGGATCGTTGTGTGCGTGTCCGAGCCCCTGCGGGAGCTGCTGGCGGGGAAGGGAGAGCTTCTCCTGGCCCGGCGGCTCTGCTGGCAGCTCCTCCTCGGGGTCTTTAGGGGAATCAAAACCCCCAAAGCCAAACGCGCCCCGCGTTTTCTTCCTCTGCCTTCAAAGTGGTCCATCCTCGGGCTGAGCCTCCTCGCTCTCCGTTCCTTAAACTCGTTATAACGAACGGCAGCGTGATCGATTAAGACAATATTAATCAGGAAACACTTTAGTCTTGCTAAACAGATGGCAAGAAAAGTGGAGCTTTGCAGTTGTCTCATTCAGACACCTTAACCTCCCTTTCAGAGGACTTAATCCAATTAGCTTTTCTCCCGAGTTTCAGTTGTTATGTAAAGACCCTTTTGCATTGTGGAGAAATATGGCTTCATTGAAAAAAATCAGTCACGTTTTAATTTACCCTTAACAGTTTTTCCCTAAAGCAGCGGGATTAAGAGAAGGAAAAAAAAAAAAATCCCGGGGCTCTAATTTTAAGGCAGGACAACGGCTCGGTTCCTTCCCCCGGCGGCTCCCCCCGAGCTCAGCTCGCGTTCCCCTGACCCGGGCCGGGACCCGCGGGGCTGTCCCCGACGTTCACGAGGATTCCCGGCCGTGCGGGGCTCCGGGATCCCCCGTTCCCAGCCGCTCCCGGTCCGAGGCGGCGGCGGCAGCGCCCGGACCCGACGGCTCAGCGCCCTCGGGGCTCTCCCGGGGTCGGGGACACACGCACGCCCTTCTGGGGCTGTTGGCAGCATCTTTCCCAGGCATCGCTTCCCTGTCGCTCCCGTAACTCCCCGGGAGAAGTTTGAGGGGCTGTGGGGCACAAAGGGGTCTCCCCGGCAGGGTCGGGTCGGGTCTAGCTTTTAGGGGCTCGGCTGTCACCCCGCATCCCCCATTCCGCCGGGGATCCCGGCAGCCCATCTCCTCCCACCGGGGACAGCATCCCGGGGCGCCCGAGGGCGGCTTCGGGGAGACACTTCGCGGGGAAGGGAGATCCCGAGCCTTCCTAGCGGGTTTCCACAGACGCAGCCCCCCCTAGTGACACCGGCACGGGGAGCGTTCCCGGAGCGGGACGGGGGCGGCACGGAGGGAAGGGGAGCCCCCTCGGCCCCGGTGCCCAGACCCGCATCCCGCTGCCCCGGTGGAGCTTTGCCGGGGACCCACACCGAGACCCTCCCTGGGCGGGCGGGGATCCCTCCTTGTCACACCCGGCATCCCTCCTTGTCCCCTTCGCATCCCTCCCTGTCCCTCCTGCATCCCTCCCTGTCCCTCCTGCATCTCTCCCTGTCCCCGCTGCATCCCTCCCCGACCCCCTGGCATCCCTCCTTGTCGCCCCGGCATCCCTCCCCGTCCCCCCAGCATCCCTGGGAAATCTCCCATAGCCAGGAGCAGGAGGCGCTTTCTTGGAGTGCAACTTTTCTTCACGAGGCAATAAAGACCCCCTCTTTATTTTGGTGTTGGAGCCAAGCGAAAACTCCGCTGGCTTCGAGGCGGTAGATGGGCGAGATCCTTGGGACCCGAAGCTGAGACTTTGGAGCCGATCCGAACCCCATTCCAATCCTCAGAAAGCCTTTCGGTGCTGTCAAGGACGCTGGGATTAGGCCCTTAAAGCAGCTCGGGTGAACCGTGAAAAGCGGGTTCCACCACGTTTGTGGTGGTGCCCAGATTTTGGTCTATATTCTTATTTTTGATCTGTATTCTTATCAGCATCTGGGAGCTGCGGTGGTAGTGGGTGACCTTTGCTATGAGCTTGCCATTTAGAGAGGATCTAGCACATAAGCACTGATCGAAGAGAATTAAGGGCTTGCATATCCTGGTTCGATTAACGAAATCGCCAATATTGATCATAAATACTTGAAGGCTAGTTGGGAAAGCAGCTGTTACATTTCAGAGCATGTGTACGATGCCATGTGATCCTGGGGCTCGATGTTTTTTGATCCAAACAAGTGGCTGATTTCGCTGCTGAAAACTGTTTGCTTTTCTTATTTTGACATAGTTTACTAACAGATAAACAGGAGCTTGTTATTGGCTATTTTTCTCATTTTCTGTGAGTACTTTTCATATTTTAACCAAAATGTGACTTATTTTTGCTCCGATTAAAAAAGAAAAAAGCTTATTGACTGTTCTGGGTTTTGTGCTTATAAGACTTCTACCTGCTGAGCAGTTAAGAATATCCAATGATTATTTCAAATCCTCCATTTGATATGTTACGGACACTCAAAAGAAATACCGCAGGTCCTTTATATAATTGAACCCGACTATTTGTCTTGTGTCACCTCATATCTTACACGATTTCACAAGTGAAAAAATGGAACGGCGAAAACAAATCAACAGAAATATTTTCTTTCCTGCTGGCTGCAGAGTTCCCGTGGACAATGTTTGTGCAGTAGGGCCCGATCCTTGGCAACTCCCTCTGCCTTCAGCAGCAGCAGAACCAGGATCTAAATGCACGTCCCAGCTCTGAATCAGATCTTCATTACTGATTGGGTTATTTTAGAAGTTGGTAAAATTCATGGGGATTTTTTAAAGGTTTGTAAGTTGATCAAAATTACCTTGAGTGGAGAAATTAATCTTCGAAGTCTGACTCGGTGAATAAGAATGGCTTTATGATTTATTTGCCTGCTAATGCATTAATTCTAAAACACTTAGGGATGGGGAATTTTGGTGCTTTTCACTGTTCTGCAGTGGAAAGGAAAAAACTCTTAAGGAAGCTTTTGCATAAGAATAGCTAGACAACTGCAGGAAACTATTTTGTTTATTTAAGTCACAGTTGAATCACAGCCTCAAGGTTTTATTTAGGTAAAGCCCTCATTAAAGAAGGGACTCTGGATTATGACAGATTGAACTTTTGTCTATGGCACTGTAAAAAAACCTGTAGCCTCAACTGGTCTATCACAGCTGCACCTTTCCTGTAGTAAACGTCTATCAAGAAAAAAATCTTGAATTTAGGAGAAACCATTTTGTGCTAAGATACATGCAGTGGGAGTTCGAGCTGCTCCACAGAAAGTCATTAGTACTGTGCCTTGCTTCCACCAGGGTTGTTGACTTGGTTGGTTCTATAAAATAAGGCTGTTTTTCAGCCACTGGTGCACTGAGTGCGCAGACAGGGAAGAAGGTCAATGTAGCTGCAAAATCCGCAGCATCTCTCACTGTAACACCTTTGCATTTTTCTAGCTTAATTTGCAAATAGTTTGCAAGTTAGGACAGCAGTAAGGAGGAGCCTCCCCCGGGATACTATTTCTATATGTAGGATTTCACCACAACAAAATAAAGATGAAATTGTGGGATCACTGAAATCCACGTGGTGATGAAACAGTTCCTCTTCAGACGAAGACTTTTGAAGAGGTGGCCTTAAATACAACCGGGGCTTGACGGTTCATGACAAAGCCTTTAGAGCAGCAGTGGGCTGTCATGTAACTAATACAAATATAAGGTCAGCCCTTTGGGGATACTTGATGTGACATTCGAGTCCAAATAATTAGCTCACAATTCCGTGAGCACTGAGGTTTGTGGATTTTCTGAGTTCACCCACTTGTCTGTTTCCCTGCATCAGTGCTGGATTTTCTATTTGTTTCATTGTGTTCGAAAATGAATACCCCGTACGATCCAACCCTGCTGGAGCCCAGCACCCCGGCGGCCGAGGGGATTTGATTGCTAACACTCTAGTTAGGAAGATGTACAGCATAAAGGATATTTGATGGCTGAGCGATCCTATAGATAACAAGTGTAGGAAGGAAGAGTGCATAATGATGATTAAGCCAGTGGAGGCTTGTGTAGTTTTTTTTTAAATGCATCTGTACTTGAAACATGTTTACACACATCTTTTAGTTCCTAGTGTATATGTGTTGGAGAGTTTCTGTGAGTATTTAAAGCTGCGGAACACTTTGTTGTTAGTGATGGGTCCTGATCCTGCAATGGCTGTGTAAGGGAAACACCTGTTGAAGTTCATACATGTACCTCAGAGAGGGCAGGTGCCCAGGGTTAGCTCGTAATGTTCTCTCCTAACACTTGGAATGTGTAACAACTTAACTGCAGATATTTTACATGCGTAACTAGCAGTCTTGGCCTGTCTTCATTTCCATTTATTTTCTCTCGGGAGAGCCTCAGAGTGGTTTATTAGCTGTAAAATACTAGTCAGTGTTAGAAATAGCGTGTAAGGTCAGTCCTTCTGGCTAGCTGTAAGAGCTGCAGTTTCAGTCTCCGTACATAAAAAAATGTTGGGTTAAATACTTCTGGCCCATTCTTCCCTTTCTGATAAATTTGAAATCAGGAAAAGTGGAGAGGGTTAAATAGAGCTTTGGCTCTCTCTGCTCCCAGTAAGAAAGCAAAAGCTTCTTTGCAGTTTAAATTGCCTCAAGACTGAAACGCAGGGCTCAGTGTTGTCTCATTTTCTTCACTTCAGCTACAATTAAGCACTTTGTTTTCTTTTATTGGTAAGTGAACTTAATTTCTCTAAAATGGAATTCGTTACAGGAACCAATTTGCAGCTATGAGTTATGGGTTTGCAATTAATTAGCAGCTTGTCCAGAGCATTTTTGCACAGGATTCCAAATATAACGGTGATGGGGAAAAAAGATGTTTTAGGTAGCAGCAACATTCTCTGAATGAGTGATTCCCTGAAACACACAGCCCTGGTAATGAGAGGCATTAATTTCAGAGTAGCAGGCTGGGGACATATGCTGGGATTTCATCTGTTTCCTAGGCTTGCCGTAGTAATCGCTCGGACAAACACCCTGCTGGAGCTTTGGGTGCTCATCAAACCCACAACATAGGCTTGAACACTTAGAACAACAAAATTCTGTTCTCTAGGGGTTTTGATTTGCTTGCTCGATTGTATCTAGAAAAAAGGCAATTTACCTGGAAGTAAGGACTACAAGTTTTGAATGTTAGAAATTTCTTTAAAGAATATAGTCACCAGAAATAGAATTGCTTGTTGTTGCTCAGCTGTGCTTTCTTCTCTTTTTAAACTTTTTCATAGCTTAGAATAATGCTGTCAGACTATCATCTTTTCTTCAATGCAGCCTTTTTTACTGATTTTTGGTTACTTGGGGCAAGACTTACAGACACTTGCATTAAGTCAGGTAGAACTCATTATATAAAAAATATCCTACATGCATTGTAAATAAGACCACTAAGTCAACAAAACAGGCACAAGCTTTCTGTTCTCCTACAAATCAGTAAATTCAGATCTATCTTGCGCTAAACTTATAAAGCAACAAAATGCCAGAGAGGCAGTGGCAAGGGGAATTTAAAAGTAGTTAAAAAAGCCAAATACAGGGATAAATACAGATACCACTAAACACAATGGTAGAAGGGTCAGCATAGCTCCCCCCAATCCTATTACCTGCTTAAGTATTTCAGAAGCGCTAGAACTACCTCAGCTGCAGCTGAGAAAGGGCAGTGTGGAGGCAGGAGCCCGATTCATCAGTGGGATGTCACGAGTGATCATCCAGTGCTAGGAGGAACAACCTGTGCCCCAGAGCCCAGACCCCCACGGTGACAGCAGTGCACACCTAATTTGAAAGGCCCCACAGAACATCCTTTCCCCGACCCGTGGAGATTTCCAGCACCCTGTAACAAGGGTGCAGCCTGCTGTGAAAGACCAAAAGCAACTGTGTGTCAGAGGACAACCAGGAAAGGCTGTACGTTTTTGCTGTTATTCTAGGATCTTGCAGAAATAGGCTTTTTGCTGAGTAAAATTTATCATAGAAGGTTGACCTAGTCCTCTCCATCAAAGGAGTGTGTCTGAATCCTCAACAACCTGAGTCGTGTGACTCCGGTCTCATCTTACATCCATTTTAACCCTGGACATGTGGCAGTGTATCCTAATTAAGCAAATGAGTATTTAATGCTCTTAGCCTTTGTGCATAGCTTGTAGGTACCTAGCTTCTAGGTATCTTGCTCTTAGCTCTTACCATCTTCAATGCTTAGAGAAAAGTAAAACACTTTCAGACTTCTTACTCCCTAAGAAACTTAAGCAACACCAGGAAATAAAAAATCCTGCCTGGCCTTGGAGTGGACAGTGATCTGACAGGAGTGGTAAAAAATGTGGTGCAAGAAAGTATGGAAGTGGAGTCCTGTTACATTGTCAGGGCACAGTGGTGGCATACTGTGCTATGACTGAAACGTGCCTGCCTCTGTGACACCTGTTTCCCTAGGACATCGGCTCATCCTCTGGATAGAGGGAATGGGTTTTTTTTTTGCAGAGTTTCATCTACCCCTCAGCACAGCCCTTCAGCTCTAGTCTCTGCATATCAGACCCGGCTGAGCAGTAGGTCAGAGATTTGCTGGCTGACGTGCTTGGTACCCCAGAGTCAGCAGGAGAGGAGCCGTGCCCGGTGCTGTGTGTGAGGTGGAGATCCCGTTGGGGTCAGATGTGGCAGGAGAACTAGACCAGGAATTCTCCTGCTGAGCACAACAGGTCTGCAACATGCATCTCATGCCTGTATAAGGCTGCTTCTTCTGAGGCTCTCGGGACTGAGGGTGGAAATGAGCCATATTTAGATTATCAAGGAAAATTTGGCCTTATGAGAGGCTGTGTGCAAATAGCACATATGCTAAACAGCACGGTGTGTTTGCACACCGGCTTCTGACCCAGCGGGGCCTCCTAGGCACTCACTGTGTGACACTAAAGCACCTGCACAGGGGATGAGAACTTAAGAGACCTCCAAGGTCTACAGAAGAACAAGGCATCTACCAGGTGAGGTTTGCTCTGTGCCTTGTGCAGGCTGAAAGCAGGGACACCCAGCAAAGGTGCTCTGCACCCTGTTCTTCCTCCCACGCTGTGGCTATAGCAGATCCTGATGGTCAGATTGACTGGCTAGCACACGTTTCCAAACGTTGGAGCTCACATTCCTCTCTTAAACACTAAGTCACGGGGACAATACTGATGTGGGAGCCCCTCTTATACAAACATTTCTTTAAAATGAGTTGTGGTAGGGGCAGCAAATGGCCTCCATTGTAAAGAGGTGGGGAGAACTGCATTTACAGAGCAGTTTAATCACACGGATGGAGCAGTGTGTTCACCTCTCCTCCTTGCTGGGTCATTTCCACTTTGAGCTCTGCAAACAGACCGTCTATTGAGCAGTTAGGATTCAGCGCTGAATATTCAATACTAGACTCTTGTTTTGGTGAGTCTTAGGCAAAAAAAGAAGGAGGAAAGAAGACTTCTCTTTTTTCTCATGTTCCCTCCCTGAGTTTGCTTTGCATATTGTTCAGAGGAGACTGGAGTCTTCTCAGAAAAGCCAGCTCCTAGTTTTAAAAGCACTTGTCCACTTTCATAGTACTTTCTAAAGGGAGGGAAGAGACAATGTGTAAGGGGCTAAATTCATACAACATTTATGAATCTGTAAGTCTAGGCACAACCAGACTGAATGAAGGCTTTTCGATGAGCACATTTAGGCTGTAAAATTAATAGCATGAGATACTGGTTCTGTATACCCAGATTAGTTCTGAGAGGTATCAGTCTTTGTGAGAGTATGTTACGATGATTTATTAACACCCTTTCTGTTAGTTTTGGTATGCAGATATTCCCTGGGAGCTTTCTGAGAGCTGAAAGTCTAGTTAATGTCATGTTTGCTCACTATGTGGTTGTGAATAATGGTTGCAGCCTTTGATAGTAGTGAGCAACAGCTGGACTTGGAAGAGATGTACACAAAGCGAGGAGAAGTAGCCACCATTTAAGTAAATGTAGTATCTCCTTTGATTCACGCTCTTCTTTAGCCAAGTGGTTATCTCTTTCTGCTATGATTATGTCTTGACATCTGAGTTTTCTTTGCACGTGCGTACTCGCCTGTCTCTTGTTCTTTCAGTCTGCCTGACTGGATGCTTTTTCTAATGGGAAATATTTACTGTAGCTCCATTCCTTCCAGAGCTGACCCCTTTTCTCCTGATTTTTTTTTCATCCCTTCTCTGTAGTCACTTTCTTTCCTCCTATCCTTTATTTCTGACCGTAGCCTTTTCTTTGTCATTCTTTTTCACCTCCTTTCCAACAACCTTCTCCCTCTTCTCTTGCTTCCCTAAGCACCACAGCCAGTGTTTTATGTTATCTCCCACCCCTATCTCACATAAATTTGTTCTGTCATCTTTGTGGGCCTGTCCTACAGATGCACTGCTGTTTCTATGCCAGATTGGCTTGTCTGCTGGATTCATCAGCTCCTGTGTCAGAGGGAAGCGTTTCATGGGCACTTTATGCAAATTCTGTTTCTTGTCAAGACTCAGACTTCCTGTTCAGCCAAATGACTCCAGCCTTGTGGTGAAGTGGAGCTGAATTAAGGGTTTGAGGGCTCCATGTCTTCTCTTGCACATCGGTGATCTGAGGGACCATGGCAGCGGCCAGGAACGTTTAACCCAAGAGCTAGTGAGCAGAGACTGCTGTGGGATAGGAGTATAAGTGGCATTGTGATAGGTACCCAGAAATGAAGGCCCTATGAGCAGCCTTGTGTGCCTCATTTTAATTCTATAGCATAAGAAGTTAATAAAATCTGGGGCAAAAAGGGCGTCAAGAGACTCTGACCTTTATTCTGGGAAAGAATGGGACTGGCAATAATCAAGGGGCATGTTTATGTTTCCCTGGAAGGAGACATTGCAGCTGAATCAAAGACAATGATAACATTTATGTGGGTTCGTGCAGCAGATCCTGAAGGACTGAGGATCTACAACACATCATATTGTAGAAGCATGGGGGTACAGTACGCTACATGCAAGGTTGGTGCTTGGAAAGCACTTGATAAAGTGTGATTATTATGCTGATTGAAAGATTGGCTGCATGTTGCACAGCCGTGTAAGTTAAATGCCCCGGGACAGCTGTGTTGGTCAGATACTGGTGTCACTAGCTCAAAGGATCCTAGGTGAAAGTGAGGAAATGTCACTGTACAGAAGTTGGACAGGGTGAGGTTCTCTTCCTTGTTAAATGAGTAATGGCCTCGCTGCAGCAAAACTCAAGGGGCTATTTACTGGTCTGGTGAAACTTACTTTTCAAAATAAAATGATAGATAGCATCTATGTGTGTCTGGGAGAAGGAAAGGGCTACTCCTAACTAACGTACATACTGAGTTGGAAATACAATAGCAGTATGGTATGTGATTCCAGAGAAGGGAACAGAGAGCACTTCAGAAGTCCTGTCTGATCCAGGTTGGAGGCTGCCCTAATCCAGAATCGATATGCAGAGGAATCTTTTATCCTAGGGTTCCTGAGGGGGCTTAATATGTATTTGGGATGCAGCTTCTTAGTGAGGAATATTGTTGAATGAGTACATCAACAAAAGTGTTGCATTTAGCAACATCTATATAGTATCAAAAATATGAGGAATGCAACATCTCGTAAATTCCATTTTCCCTGCCCAGGTATTCTAGAGTAGTTACAAGATGATGAACAATGGTGCTTTTTGTTATATCAGTTTAAACACAGCATGCCAATTTCCAATGTACCTTATGAAACGGGTTAGCAGCCAAGCAGTACTAGAAGTGAAGACCTGGCTAAACAAAACAAAAAAGCAGATTCAAGAGAGCCATTCTTTGCATTCTTATGATATCATAGTGAATCTCATGATGCTTCACTAGAATCACAAGTCAAAGAAAAAGAACAAAAGCATTCCTGCCAGCATCTAGTAAGCACCCTGGACCAATGACCATTAACCCTGAAACAGTTCCAAGAGAACTGTATGCCAAGAAATGGGAACAAAAGAAAGGACTGCAACAAGAGTGCCCAACATTTTCCCCTGCTGGAAACAAAATAAAAAGTTAGATTAGCAAACAAAGCACCAAGGTATCTGGCAGCATGTCAGGGTAGCAGCTCTACCATCTGCACCAAGGCCATGTGTCACTGTCATCCCTGAGGAGCAGGTCTCTTGGAAGAACAGAAGATGGCTATGCAGGACCAAGGAGGACATTGGCATGATTTCCCATGGAGCCTGAATATGTTCCTGACAGCTCATGCGCACTGACTGGAGGAAATGTGCCTTGCTAGCTGGTGGAAATGAATGAGACGGGAGGAGTGAGTCTGAAACCAGACTCTGGGTGGCCTGTCCATCTTGATGACTAAAGAGGAGCTGTTCTGTGAACTAGGAGTGTCTGTGTGATGTAGTAATCAGAAGGAACAGCAGTTGGACAGTAGCCTTGATATAGTCTCGCAAACCTTTCTTTTGTCAGTGGGGAGGAGGGAGGTTAAATCCCCTACTAAAGTCCTAATTTTAGAAAATACCTGTGTGTGATTAGGTGTCTCTAATAGCTTGTTCTGCTTCTTTTAAGTTGATTTTGGTAAGTCTGATGCCCTCTGTGGGCAGTGGCTGCCATGCCCTGTTACATTACAGGCACACAGTTATTCGTAGCATTGCACAGAGCCCAGGCTAGGACATCTTGCTCACATCTTGATTTTACAATAGTCTGATGTTTTGGAAGAAAAGTGATGTTTTTGGTTGCTTTCTTTCAAACAGTGTGGTTCTTGAAAAGCTTTGAATGTGCTTCTTGCTGCTGTAACCAGCCCTCACAGCACTCCAGCAGCATTACGCTTTTCAGGTGACAGATGTACCTGTAACCAACAGTGCTGTGCTGCAAGGTGTGTGGGAGATTCAGAACATGAATCCGCTTCTAGTCAGAGCAGGTACTAGAGCAGGCTTTTGATAGTCTGAGGGTCAGACTTATCTCCTGATCATTACCCCTGACAGAAAGGGTGAGTCTCTCTTGCTTTTAAGAGACTTTTAAACTAGTGGTTTGTCTTGCAAGTTGATATGACCAGTTGTCCAAGACGTGGAAGTGTTGTAAGGTAAAGTTTTCATTTGCATCAGAGGAAATACTAGATGTACTGACTCTATTTTTTTTCTTTACATTCATTCATACATCAGTAAGAAATTTACTATGGTGTGCAGCACACTAGGAAACAGTCAAAGCAGACAGACTGTTCAGACTTCATAAATTAAACAGCTGTAGAGGTTAGAAGTTCTCTGTCCACAGCAACAGTGCCACACAGACAGCATTAACGGAGGATATGCTGGGCGGTAGCATGTCGCAGACCATGATTAGCAAGTCAAGCTCTGCAGAGAAAAGCCTCAATGGATCATGCAGACCCCAGAATTTGTTCTAGGACAGACAACAGAAGAAGCTGCCAGGGTGGAGATGGCTTTCCAAGAAAAGAAAAGATACAGAATATCATTCCATAAACTCCACTGAAAAATTTTGTAATAGATACAGTATCTGGTTAGTGCCATGGGCTATGACAGTAGAACTGTGAGGTTCCATGACCTTTGGTCAGCCTCCCGAGCTTTCCAAGTACTGCTTTTACCTGTTAAACCTGCTGTTTGTAACCACTTTCTCTTGGCCTAATAGATCAGATGAACAGCTAGGCAGTGTTGCTGGCCAGTTGAGTACTGAGATACTTGGCAAAGAGATGCTGCAGGAAGAGATGAGTAGCTCTTCCCTCTGAGAACAACAAACAAATAACTTAGAGGGGTGCTAAGGCTCCGTATGCATGACAGGAGTTACTCCTCTGCCATAGGAGCTGTAGAATTAAGGGTTATAATTTCTGAGTATTCATTTTTCCAACATGTCCTCTTGCAATATTTGGTGGTCCCTTTATATTTGTGTTATCTACATTTTATATACATATATTCACAGTTCCTTGCTACTTCTTTTCTATGTGCGCCTTGAGAAACTGCGGGAAAAATTACAAGAGCAGCCATGAATAAAAAGAAGGAGTTGGACTGTAGTAGCTGCACCTTCCAAGTTGGTACATGGCTCAGACGGTGCTTTGGACCCTGGCAAATCTTTGTTCTTACTCCAGTGGTAACTAGATTTTAGTGACAAATTCCTGTGGAAGAAACGCTGGTCCTTGTGCAGATCACAAAGTAAATTGTCATGCTTGTTGGCAAACTGCTTTGAAATTTGACGTGTGGGAGTCAATCTAGAGCTGAAGGCAGATGAGAGGGACTTCTGTGCAGCTGCTAGAGCTGTGGTGAAATAAGCATATGGTGATTTTATGCAAACTGAGATTTTGATTACCAAAAATCTCCACTGTCTTTGTAGAACATGTGGAGTCTCATCTCATATGATTTCAGAAAAAATAGTGATTGAGAATTATGTCAATGATACAACCATATCCAGATCAGAGGATATGGCATAACTGGGACAAACTAGTACTATTTGTACCGCTGTAGTGTAATGAGGTAAGACAAAATGCAGCTCAGATTATCTCAGTTTCACTCTGGCTGTAAAATCTCTTGATGTCCCTTCAGAATGCACATATGTACCTACAGGGCCAAGAGAGTGGCTCTGGTTATGGTCACCTCCCAACTGCTTTTGCCATCCCGCTCAGGTGCCAAGCAGGGCAGGGTGGCTTGCAAAGGCCAGAAGAGGCTGTGATTACAGGTTACTGCAGCAGCTCTTAACCCTCCTGACAGGACAGCAGCTGCACAAGCCACTGCCAACTGCAATCAGGCCCACCTCCTCTTCCCCTCTGCAGAGCAGAGCCCAGGTGGCTCTCTCCCTGCTCCCGCTATGGCCATGCACATGTGGGAGCAATGAATGCTTTCTTTTCTGGGCTGCAAATATGCTAAGCCAATAATCATTATCCAAACAAGGGGGAGTAATTATGTCATTAAAAGCACTGGCAGTATGCAGGCACCTCTGCTGTATTCTTTCACCTCAACTGAGGCTCTGCAGGGAGAAGCCTTTCAAAGATGTCTTCAGGGAGCAAACTCTTCCTTCTGGAGAAGGTCATGTTCAAAATAATTTGTTGAAGATGTATGTAAAAATCAGTTCATGATTCTTCTGACAGTTCATGAAAGCTCCAGCCCATGAGCAGCTCTCGTGTGTTTGCCTCTATTTTGAGGAGTCCCAAGCCTGCCTTCCCAGCTCAGTGCGCAAAGGACCAGGTTTAACAAGGCCAAATGCCGGGTCCTGCACTTGGGGCACAACAACCCTAAGCAGTGCTACAGACTAGGAGAAACCTGTCTGGAAAGCTGCCTGGAGGAGAAGGACCTGGGGGTGTTGGTTGACAGCGACTGAACATGATCCAGCTGTGTGCCCAGGTGGCCAAGAAGGCCAATGGCATCTTGGCTTGTATCAGAAACGGTGTAACCAGCAGGTCCCGGGAGGTTATTCTCCCTCTGTACTTGGCATTGGTGAGACCGCACCTCGAATCCTGTGTTCAGTTCTGGGTCCCTCACCACAAGAAGGATGTTGAGGCTCTGGAGCGAGTCCAGAGAAGAGCAACAAAGCTGGTGAAGGGGCTGGAGAACAAATCTTATGAGGAGCGACTGAGAGAACTCTGGTTGTTTAGCTTGGAGAAGAGGAGGCTGAGAGGAGACCACACTGCTCTCTATAACTACCTGAAGGGAGGTTGTGGAGAGGAGGGAGCTGGCCTCTTCCCCCAAAGTGACAGGAGACAGGACAAGAGGGAATGGCCTCAAGATCCGCCAGGGGTGATTTAGGCTTGAGGTAAGGAAAAAGTTCTTCACCGAGAGGGTGGTTAGGCATTGGAATGGTCTGCCCAGGGAGGTAGTTGAGTCGCCGTCCCTGGAGGTGTTTAAGGTGAGGGTGGATGAGGTACTTAGGGGCATGATTTAGGGATTGGTGGGAATGGTTGGACTCGATGATCCGGTGGGTCTCTTCCAACCTGGTTATTCTGTGATTGTGAAATAAAAATATGCTCATCAGTGGGAAGAGAAGAGCCGTAGTAGGCACAAGGGGAAGCCACGCAGACCATTGTTCTGCCAGAAAAACAGACAAACAAACAACTTGTCTTAAACTTCTGATGTTTAAAGTGTGTTGGGGATGTTTATATGGAAGAGGAATACTCTAATGCTTGAGGTTCAGTGGATGTGTCAGCTTTAAGAAAGATTAAGATCAAAAAGAGAAGAGTCAATACAAGGCTCAGAACTAATTCCACAGTTCCTTTCAATCCATCTTTAAGTACTTCATTGGGAAACATGTAATTTTTTTGCTTGTATTATGATAAGTTATTCTGTGAGAAGACTGACACTGGAAAATGTGTTGGAATTTGAAAACCCATTTCCTTTCCCTTATGTTGGAAGCCTGCAGAAGATACAATGTGTTTCTATTCAGTGGTATGCAAAATTGTATACAAAAAATTGTAAGGCTGAGGGACTTATTTGTGGGCTACACTTTAATACACTTTTAATCTTTGCAAAATTAAATAGTTGATACAATTTTTAAAGGTGCGTCTTCAAACTGCCATTAAATATACTTACTTACATTCTTTGCTAATGAGATTAGTTTCTGTATTGTGCCACTGTACAGATTTATCAGTATGTGACTACACTACATTTTATTCCTTGACATTCATTAATCTGTTTACTTTGCCTGGATATTTTTTGTTTAGTGCTGCTCCTTGCTCAAACTACTGTGCTGGCACAACCGAGGTACAGGGTGCCGGGGCTTGGGGTGGGAAGGAGTCCTAGAGAGCAGGGAGGGGAAGGGCCTTAAGGCTTGGAACAGTGAAAATGCAACAAGTGAAAATACATTCTGTATGAGACAGGACGTATTTTCTTTTGTTCTCACAAGCACCTCTCACTAGAAAACTCGGTTTCCTCCATGTTGCGTTGATGATAGATCATTTCTATCAGATCTGGTATTTGCTTCTGCTTTATCACCACCTGAAATCCATTATTCTGTGACTGTTCCTCATGTGGAAGCCTGTTTATGAGAAGTTTGTAAAGTCCAAGTGCAAAAACTTAGGCTTTAATGACATAATACCATCTACACCGCGTGACTCAATGCTCATACAGAGCAGTGGTGTAGTGTGATTGATGTCAGCCTTGGGAGCAAGTGATGAAACCTCAGCTCAGAGACACCGAGGGTTAGCCACATGTCTCTTACCCCAGCACAGCCGCTTTCTACACCCACATGTTGTGAGGATGAGAGCATATGATGTGCCCAAGGCTCTACCCAGTGGGTTCATTATGCTGGGGCAGGATCTAATGGTATCAACTCAGAAAGAAACTTTTAACAGTCAGACTTAGTTTTGACTTTTTGTTTGCTTTGCCTTTCTCTCTCTCTCTCTCTCTTCTTTTTAAATTTTATTTTCTGTTATTTTTTTTTATTGTTGAATTTTTATGCAGATGCTGTCATATCTGAATATTCCCTGGAGGGAATATTTTAAATTTCAGCAAAACCGTGGTTATATTTCATGTTAGTACCTGAGGTCATTCTTATTAATATTGGGAGTTAAAAGCTTTGTAAAAACTTTTTTTCCTCACACAAACAGTAAAATGTATCTACTTTTTAAAGAAAGTGTTTATTAGAATACTTATATGTTTATACTTGCATCACTCAGTTTATGAGATCATACAGCCTTTCAATATAGTTGTTTTTCTCATCTGCCAAATAATTTGATAAATTTGCCATAAACTCCCTGACATTTTTGCTCAAAAGAGTTAGTTTTCTTCATTCTTTGCTGCCAGACAGGTCATGTATCTTTTCAGGCTTGAAGAATTTCTATCAGCTATTTAAATGCAAGGCCACAAAGACAAAGCCAGACTCGGGCTGCAGTGAGCTGAACCGGGGAGATTCAAGACCAAAGAAGTTGCAGCACATAATTAAACAGTAACCGCGCCCTACTCCCCAGACTTTATATCTTTATATACAGTGTAAACTGCCTGCTTTACCAATGAAAAAGGGGTATGTACACAATTATCAGAGACAGTACGTGAGTAAGGATGGTGAAAATTGTTAGTGAGCGACACTTAAAAAGTTTTTTAATCCTACTTCTTGGGCAGGGAATGTGACTAAAGATGGCTGCTGCCAGTTCCCTGCTGCCGAGGGAAGAGGATGCGTCCCAGCTTCCCAGCTCTCGGTGCCGGGAGGAAAAGAAAGGGCAGAGCTGGGCATCGGTCTCTCCTTGGCGCTAATGGCAGCCGCCTTTGCTTTTACTCCCTGCAGCTGGGCTCAGAGCCAAGGGAATTATATACAGCCATGGCTGTGTACTGAAAGGAGGAGGAGGAGGTAGGGTAGTCTTTCTCAAGGCTTCGTGCACCTCTCTCCGATGCTGCCATCAGCAGCAAGTTTCTCTTCACCTCGTAGTGCTCTGTGAGGATCCACTCTCCTGTGCTCCAGCTCGCAGTACTAAAATGGGAAAGGAGAGACACTTTTAGCTCACTTCTAGGTCAGTAAAAGAAATCTGTCGTGAAGCAGCCTTATCGTTGTGTTGGCCTTTAGGCAAGGAGGTGATGCGCCCCCAGCCGAGCAGCACGAGGTGACAAAGCCTCAAAGTCAGAGTTGCCACAGGCTTGTGATTAGCCAGCAGTGGCCTTGCAGGCAAGTCATAATTTGGGGTGTCAGCAGCCTTAAAGTGATTTCTATACAGGGCCACTTTGAATTTGGAGGAAGAAGAAATGATCCTGAGAAATATCTTGACAGCAAAGGTTATTGCTGCTGATTTTTAGAGGAGTACCTCAAAGGAGCAGGCTGTAGGGAAGAGGCAGAATGGTCCTGGGGCTCTGTAGGCACGCGGCCATTTGATGGTGAATGAAGACATGCTCGTACCTATGAAGGCAGCATCACAACGTGTTCCTGCTGTGAACAAACAGGCAAACAGACATGAGGGGCTCTCAGTGGACTCCTGAAGTCTTGCTTAGGTGCCATTAGCTTTTACCTTGCTCGGCAGTGCAGAACACGCGTACAGAGGAACATATACAACTTCGTGCAACTGCTTGGATATAGAAATAATTTTTTCTGCAAGATGCGTTTGGCCGTGACGATCACTATGTTTATTTGTTGGCACCTGGTGCTGGAATGAAGTCATGCCAACTTTTTCCATCTATCAATCTTCCCAAGATACTGGACTTCTGCTTTCCCTTCCATCCTGCTGCTGTGATGGGCTTTCTCTGGCTGGCAGATTGCTGCCTGCTCTGTGCTGGCAGCCTGATGTGTCTGGGGGTGGCTTATGGAAAGGAATCTGCAGCCATTTCTGTGTCTTTGAAGGTGTTTCTGGCTCTGGCAGTTTGCTGACAGCGAGGCCTGTTTCCCCTTATTTCTTGTGGATTAATTTGCTCCATAGGATGATTTGTTGTAACTTGTGGGGTTACCTTGCAGCCTTTCTGCGTATCCCTTGCTTTTCTTGCTTTGATCACGGGGAGCTACACGAGCATAAATTCACTTCTGTCCACGTGCATGCCCTTGAAAAATAATCTTATGGGGGGGCATCAGTTAATTGTAGCAACATCCTGAAACTGCAGGTAAACTCAAGGGCTCGTTTCATACTTTGGCTGAGGAAATGCTTAGGAAGGTGCAATTTTTGCCCTGAAAACCTGTAATAGTAAATTCTGCTGAGCCTGGTGCGTCCCCTAAAGTCGTCAGGGGGTGTATTTTATAGCTTCCAGGAAGAGGAAAAGCAGAGCCAAACCAATGTAAAGCTGTACCTTTTCTGACTGGTGGGAATAAGAAGAAAGAGAGGAAGAGGGAGAGCAGGAGTTGTGGAGTGCTTGCTGTGAAGTGACACTTGCTTTGAGTAGCTCAGTGGGTGCTGACTTTCTACAATGGACTCGTACCAGTGAGGAAACATCTTGGTAGGGCCTGGTACTCCACCAGGGTGAATGGGGTAGTGTGACTGGACTTCGGAAGCAGTTTGAGCCACACTGTAACAAAAAATCATGAGTGATTGATTTTACTCACGTGAGGAGTCCTTTAAAAACCAGTGGAAATGCTCTAGTACATAAGTTTCTGCCAGACTCACATTTAGAAAGTAATGCAATGTATATGTTTCTGTTGCTCACATGAGATCATTACTTTTTAAAAGTATCATGTGATGGGGAAGGGAGAGAATAACCTGAGGAGCTTTATTAGGTGCGTGGAAAGTGTTTCAGCCTCTGCCATTTAAAAAACAGACAAAAAAAGAAACTAAAAAGAGCAGCTAAGTTTGAAAGCAAGAAATGGTTTACTTGCTAAATAACTTCAGACTGAGGATGTTTTAACCGAAACACTACAGAACACCATCTGTTAAAAACTGGTGCTTTATTTAGTTTTACGCGTTGGAAGTCTATGTTTTTATGCAAAGACAAACACTAAAAAAAGAGCATCTTTGTTCTTTTGCAGAGAGTTGGATTGAACGATGTCTCAATGAAAGTGAAAACAAACGTTATTCCAGTCACACCTCGCTGGGGAATGTTTCTAACGATGAAAGTAAGTAACTTGTTCATTTAAAATAACTATGAAATGTTCAAGTGGTAATTTCCTGATAGATATGTCGCTACATCTTAGTGATATTTTTAGCACTCTAGTTTGGAAAGCCAACTCACTTGATACATCCAATAGGTTTATTAATTTATTGTTATTATCATTGTTATTATTATTATTATTATTATTATTATTATTATTATTATTATTATTATTATTATTATTATTATTATTATTATTATTATTATTATTATTTCTGGAATATTTTCTATTTTTCATTATTTAAAATGAAGTAATACTATATGTTAGTTATATTAGAAGAATATGTGTTTTACTGCATAAAGATTTGATGACCTCTAAAATGTGCTGTTAGTATTAGCTCATGAATAAAACTATCTGTTTCACTTTTCACTGGCCACCATGTGGCTGAAATGTAGGGAAAATTGTGCTGTTTTTCGATAGTATTATATCAAGTCATACACATAATTTTTTTTTTAAGAATTAAACAGTCATAAGATTTTTAAAAAATCATGTATCAAATCATTATATTTCTTCCTTTTTAGTCATAGAGAAGAAACAATTATAAATTTAGCTGATATAAAAATAACTATTTTTTTAATCTCTTCTTGTTAGAATCATTTTAGATCTTGATTTTTGACAGTAGTAGGTAATTTAAAAGACTCCAGCATACCTTAAAATAACCTTGTTTCTTTTTAAATTGCAAGAGAATTTTTAGTTTACCATTTAACTTTCCCTGTTCATTTGATTCTATTCTAGTTAATTTGTCTTAATCAAAATACCCCTCATATTAGCTTTCCCCTCTGTACTTCATATTTTAGTTCATGTTACAAGATATTAATGTAAACTGACTCTTTAATTCAGAAAAACTCACATTTTTGTAATAGTCAAGCTGTTAAGTTTAGAAAATAAATTTTTAATCACTTCTTAACAGCTGAACGTTGCTTTACAATTTTTATGTTTTAAGAGAACTACTTTATTTTGAGAACTACTTTATTTTGATGTCACAGTAAAATTTCAGGCCTTGCAGCACAGTGATTTAGTGGATCACTGAATTTTCTATATTGGGGCCTTAGTCTCATTTATCCAGGGATCTCTTCTGAGGCAATATCCTCCCTGAAGGAGAAATGAGGTGTTAGAAACATGACATTTATTCATGAGTCCAAAGCTAAGAACTGTGGATAAGAATCCATAGAGAAAGACAGTATCACTTGGACAGGCTTGAGGGTTTTGTTTTTTGAAAATTGAGGAACTGGAAATTAGTTATTCTTTAGAAATGAAACTGTAGTGAATTGCGGTGAAAAACAAACAGTATCGACTTGTTAATTTGCATTTTGAAAGAGCCTGAGAGACTTACAAAATTATTTCACTCTGATGCTACTGAGAAAGTGATGGGAAGAACCTGGAATGAATGAAATGTGACTTCAGACTCCTAATAAGGTCAGAATACAGGATTCAACCCTATTGACTTTAATGGGTTTTTCCTCATAATCCCAGTGTAAGACAGTATTGTCAAGGTAATTATTTAGCACCACTAGCTATATTTTTTAATATATATATATATATAGTGTCATAATTATCAGTCTCATTCTGTGTTCTTTTCTAGGTCTGTTAACCTAAATAAGTGTAGTATAACCAGTGTTAGTTTGTTATATATGCTTTCAGTTTAAATGCAAGCATGAGTAAACTTCCACACACCTAGTGACAGTGGCCCTGCGTGGGTTAGCAAGAGCAGATGTTTCAGACAGTACTGGAATTAAGGGACAAGTGATGATAATGAAAGGCAGTAAATTTAGAACTGATAAAAAAAAATATGGATCAACTTATCGTACAATTTATGCACAGAAGACATTGTCAAGAGTATACTGTGGAAACCTAAATGAGAGTTGATTTCATCTAGCTTCCTTCTTGATAGCAAGTTCTTCCATATGCTTTTTGCCATGATACCAGCATTTCTGCAGTGCAGATAAGAGAACTAATCCGCCTGAAAAGTCTTCCTTGTTATGGAGGATGAGGGGGAAAGTGAGAAGGTAAAGAGGAAAGAGTCCAAAACCAAAATTAACCACTTGCCTAGCATCAAAAGATCAACAGTCTGGGAAATCCAGAGCAAACTGGAAGTTTCACCTTAGAAATTATTGTACTACATGCTCCTTTCCAGCCCTTGAGTTCTTCCTAACATTTCTAACAGTGCCTGCATGCTAACCAAGAAATATCCAAACCATTGTGCCACTCATTGTCCAGCTTCTGTCATACGCTGACAAACAGCAAGAGACAAAACATTTTGAGAAAAACTGTGTACCTCTATTTGAATTCTTCAGAACAGTGATCAAATTGCTGTTAGTCAGTGGAGTCCCAGATTTCACCTGCAGCCAAAAGAAACCATCATCCATTTTTCTCTTGACTACTTCTTTTATCTCTAAATACACAAAGTAGCTATTGACTGGACTCTAACAGAGGAAATGTGCTTTTGGTGTTGGGGTTTTTTTTTTTTGGCCTTGCACCCAGCGAAGACTGAGAATTTGCACTGTGAATTGATAATGTTCTTAGTATCATGCTTACTCTTGTGACTATTTTTCCCAGACGTTTTTCGAGTTCATACTGTTTCAGGACAAGTGTAATCATTTTTTTGGTCTCCTTTCCTGTAGTTGAGGTATGCTATGGAACTGTACTTCAGTCCACAGGGGTCCTTTGCAGTCTTCTAGTCTCATCCAGACACCTCCAGACCTATTGAACCTACATTACATTGTGGAGGGAAGTGATGACTCATAGCTGTTTTGATTCCCATGGTCTCACTGCTTCTCAAGGCACTTCTTACCCTCTTAGAACCTTTTGGCCTCTCCCCAAACACAGCTTTTACTCTCTAATATAAAAATTCTAGGTAAATTTTACTTAGGTTTCCAGTTTTTTAAACATTTTTCCTTCTATCACTTCCACACTCCGCATGTTAGTCAAAAGATCAGCAGGAAAAGGGGATGGTGTAGCCTCCTATCTAGTAATTAAAAAAACACCAGCCCAATATTTTCTGTGCACTTCGTATTGAGCCAGATTCTCCAAATTGCTGTAGGGATCTGGAAGAATACGATTCAAGGATTATGAAAGTTTTAACTTCAGTTCCCTGAGGAAGGACTCATGATATTACATGATGAAGTGGAAAGGTTGCTTGTCCTATTTTTTTGCATATTCAGAACAGTGAATTTGTAGACAGTTTATATGAAAGAAAAGAAAAAAATCAGACTACTTTTTGCTTTTCAAAACCAGTGTTCAAAATCACTGTTCAAACTGGATGAAATGGAAGATTTATCCAATATTTTTTGTTTGAACAAAACTTTTTATTCTTCCATTGAAAAAAATCTTTAAAAAAGAGCTACTTGATTTCATTGAAAATTTCCTTTGGAAAAATCAAATTCTTTTTCAACCATACCTACTCAATTAGAACTATACTCTCATGTTTCTCAGAGGGTTTAAAAAATCCCACTATTTTAGAAGCATGAAATGCAGCCTAATGAGTCTGAATCTTTCTTATTGTTAGATGTACATAATATAGAAGGTAACTTCCTACTATGACTTAATTTTAGCTATGGGCAAATAATTTTTGAGAATAGTCACGACCAAGAGTGCAGGGGGTACAGGGACTATTCCTCTTAAAGATGTGGAGCTACCTAAAATAAGGGAAGGATTTGATCCATATAAAGCTACTGATAACACGTTATCTCCTCAGAGGTTCTCCAAGACACACAAAGGCAGCACTGGAAAGCACAGGACTCTTCTAAAGAGCATAGCTCCTTGTGGTCTTCATGTCTTGCTCCAAGAAGACAGAAATCTCTCGAGCTGGACCTAAAACCAGACAGCAGAAATCAGAGGATACTACTTAGAGTCCAGGGAAAGACAGAAACATACGCACAATTTTGAAAGAAGAAATGGAGCTGTTAGCAAAGAAAACCTCCATGGAGATTGGGAAGAAAAAGATTCTCCATTATGTCTGGGAGCCAAGAAATGCTATTTTCCTAGTACATTGATGATCCCAGTTTTTAAGATCTTTGAAGATCTCTTCTGTGCTGAGAGTTTCACTTGCAGCTACCAGAGCTATTCCCCCCTTTCAGCTTGGGATAAGTACCGGGTTTCCCAACTAATCAAGTACCTTGAAAACACCTTTCCTTGGAATGCTGGTAGTCCTTCTGGAAGTGGAGTGAACACGTTAGATATGCTCACAGCAAACAGGTTTCTTCCTGAGGTGCTGTGCTGCTGCCATACATGTGAACACCAGCAGCTGTGTATCAGGAGCAGGATTTTTCTTTGTGATTTCAAGTCCTTTTGGATTTGTCAGAGAAGATCTGTCAGCTCTGTTCTCTAATAGTGCCTCGAAGCCAGATTTTTTTTCTTTTTTTAGTGTCTTTTCTTTCTTTCTTTCTTTCTAAAATAGATTGAATTTTAAAAGTATTGAATTTTAGAAGGTATGGATTCATTTTAATCTACTGTTTTATTCTGATAGGGACTGATAAAATAACAGGCCAAAAAGTAAGGTAAAACAGCATTCCTTACCAATTCCATGCTGTATAAAAATGTCTGGGATCAGCTTGAGCCAAGAGCTCCCTGCTTGATAGAGAAGCCATTAAGTGCCCTACTACCAACTAAAATAAAAGGAATAGGGATAATATTTGTTTTCTGTTAGTCAATTATTTTATGAGAGTATATTATTAAACTATGCAAGGTAGAATTATATGCTTGTATATGTAATACTGAAAGTTTGTACTTCTAGGTCCCCTCCGTTCCTATACCAATTGCAATTCTTTCTATCCATTCAATAAAAAAGTAAAAATAAATATTTTAGCCAACACCTGGTGAAAATGAGAAACGTTTTGGCTGACAGCTGATCCATTGGCAGAAAACAAACAAGAGTTCTGTTTTCTTATACAGAGACTTGATTTTGAGGGAGACAAGCACTAGCTCTGTAAAAAAAAATTGTTGTGTTGAAAATCCAATAATTCAGTGGGTTATGTTTTGACGAAAAATGGTGCTGAAATATTTTTTTCAATAACTTCAAAGTTCATCATTCTCCTTCATGGTTTCAATGGGCAGTTGGTGGAGAATGCTAGAGAGTCTTGAAGAAGGATCCCCAGGGAGCAGACATACCCGAGGAGGGTAATTTAAATTGCAGCTTTGATTTTATAGTTGGTTTATGTTGTTAATACAAATTCTTACATGGGAGGAGCTGAGTATGGCTGCCTGGTAGTGTGTCTGAGGGCAGGCTTGATAAAGCACCTGCTCACTGATTTTAGTGCAAATTAAAAACAAGTGGGGAGGGAAGGAAGAGGGATGTAGAGACTTTACTACTGCAGAATTTAGATATTGTCTGATAATGTGCCACATATCCAGGAGAAAATTAAGCCTAACTAGGACAGGTGAAAGTCATCTAATAACAAACCTTTGAATTCTAGCTCCTTTAAATCAAGAAAGATAATAAAAAATTTATTCCTGGAAGGGAGGAGTAGTGTCTCTTGGTTTCATGGGAAGAGGTTTTGGATTTCTACACGTTAGTTAGACAAGTGGTTAGAATCATAGAATGTCCTGTGTTGAAAGGGACTCACAAGGATCATTGAGTCCAACTCCTGTCCCTGCATAGGACAACAGCAAAATTCCACACCATGGGTCTGAGGACATCGTCCAAATGCTTCTTGAATATTCCCGGCTTGTTCCCCAGGGAAGCAGTCAGGCTTCCCTGGGGAGCTGTTCCAGTGCTCCACCACCCTCTGGGTGAAGAACATTTCCTAGAATCCAGCTCAGCCCCCAGCGTGTCTTCCTGCCATTCTCTTGGATCCTATCATTGGTCATCAGAAAGAAGAGATCAGCTCCTGCTCCTCCTCCTCCCCTAGTGGGGAAGCTGTAGACCATGATGAATTCCCTCCTCAGTCTCCCGTTCTCCAGGCTGAACAGACCAATTGACTTTAATCACTCCTCATACAGCATTCCCTTTAGCCTTTCCAATTTGCATCCCCCAAGCAATATCCAGAACGGCAGAAACCAACTGTATACTGAACTTAAACCAGCAGATGGTAGGCTTTGACACTGACAGAGAAAATACTGATTAAGCAAATGCACAACTTGCACCTGGAAAGCTATAACCTTAATTTGAACAAGAAGACCGTGGGGTGCAGGAGGAGGACTGGGCACCCCTGTGCTGCTGATGTCTAGGGGAGGCAGCTTTGGTTGCAGTACCTGGCGGTGATGTCTCCCTTGCCACAGCACCAAAAGCCTTGAAACACCATGGTTGGGAAAGGTGCTGGCAGAGACCTGTGTCACCAGTCCATGTTGGCTACCAGCCGTTGGGCACCCGCATGCCCTCGGCAGGATTGACCAGCCTGATCGTGGCTTTAGGAAGCTGCGGCAGCGTCCATGCCGCACACCTGAGGAGTTGCCATAACTCCCTCCCAGCCTTGCTGCCTATTTTTAACCTGGTCAGGGCAACAGGGAACCAAGGCTCGATGCAGGGCTGGACCCCCTCTGGCCAGGCCAGCTGCCTCCTGCCCCTTCCAAGTGTTTGCAGGGCTCTCTCTACCAGGGTCACAGACCCTTCCCAGCAGCTGCTCTCCCTCATCCCCGATTGCCTGGAAGACCATGAATCCCAACCTAGAAGGGTCTGAACATGAGCCATCAGTGTGCCCAGGTGGCCAAGAAGGCCAATGGCATCTTGGCTTGCATCAGGAACGGCGTGACCAGCAGGTCCAGGGAGGTTATTCTCCCTCTGTACTCGGCACTGGTGAGACCGCACCTTGAATCCTGTGTTCAGTTCTGGGTCCCTCACCACAAGAAGGACTTTGAGGCTCTGGAGCGAGTCCAGAGAAGAGCAACGAAGCTGGTGAAGGGGCTGGAGAACAGGCCTTATGAGGAGCAACTGGGAGAGCTGGGGTTGTTTAGCCTGGAGAAGAGGAGGCTGAGGGGAGACCTTATTACTCTCTACAACTACCTGTAAGGAGGTTGTGGAGAGGAGGGAGCTGGCCTCTTCTCCCAAGTGACAGGGGACAGGACGAGCGGGAATGGCCTCAAGCTCCGCCAGGGGAGATTTAGGCTTGAGGTAAGGAAAAAGTTCTTCACGGAGAGGGTGGTTAGGCATTGGAACGGTCTGCCCAGGGAGGTGGTTGAGTCACCGTCCCTGGAGGTGTTTAAGGTGAGAGTGGATGACGTGCTTAGGGGCATGATTTAGGGACTGGTGGGAATGGTTGGACTCGATGATCCGGTGGGTCTCTTCCAACCTGGTTATTCTGTGATTCTTTCCAGCTCAAGGCAGGGCGGTCATGGCCACCCTGTCCTCCCCAAGCCTTTCCTCAGGAAAGGCTGGAGTCAGGCGTGCTCTTAGAGAGTCTTTGCTGTCAGTTAAGGATAAGAAGAGCAAAACAGTCTGTGTTGTGATGGACCACAACTATTTTATCCACCAAGTGGTTTAAATCTGTGCTGCACGGCTCTGCCTCCCGCTACACAGAAGGTGTTTGTCCTGCTGCCGGGGAGGCTGGGTGCTGCCGTCGTGCACCGGCTGCCACCGCTGCTCAGCATTCAAGCCCTGCTGCGCTGAGGGTTTGTTGCATGCAGACTGTTTGTTTGGGAAAAACAAATGAAAAACAGAATTTAAAAGTGATTTGAAATGTGTATGTTGGCCCTATGCGCTGAATAAAAGCGGGCCCCTGAAAGGCAGGGAAGGAGTGTGCAGTCCAATAATTAGAGGTCCATTGTCATGCAGATGCAGAAGGGGGGCTGCGCGCAGTGTCTAGGGGTAACTGCACATCCGGATTTTCCTGACATTCAGGGGACCGGCCTCGCAGGCTAGTGGATCATCAGATAGCACAACTTGCCCTGCATGTAATGGAAGAAATATTATGTGAGGGCTGAAGACATTGTTTTTGAAAGTGAGGGTTTTGTTTGTGCGTGTCAGTTCTTGGGACTGCACAAAAGGTCTCCCAATGGGGTCTGATGTTTGGAGGAGATAGCCTGGATCCCTGAGGATTCAGCATGCTAAAGGCTCCCTTAAATAACTTTTTAAAAATTAGTTGTATGAAGAGGTGAAAGTTGCAGCACAATGTACAGGCACAGTGGTTTACCTCATTGTTTACATGTCAAAGTCTTCTACTTTTAAAGCTTTCATCAGAGACAAAGGTAGTTAAAATATCATACTGGGTTTGACACAACGGTGTTTCCCAAACAATATTCTTATAGGGGTGCTGTTTGTGTTTCACTCCCAGCTTTCACTTAGGAATGTTTTATATGTTCCGCAAAGCACAAATTAACAGGAATTATTCTAGACATAGCTTTAATTTTTTTAAAGAACTAATACAAACTGGGAAAAGTCCAGTATTTTAAAACAGTTTTGGTTTTGTTCTCTTTTTCTGTATTCATCTTTTATTCAAATTTTTGGAAAGTCAGCAAATCAGAGAGTTACCTTGGAAATAGTTAATGAGGAATACTACCAGAAAAACAATCTGAAAAGGAATAAAGTACATTATAGAAAGCCTTTAGTTTCAGTTTTTCTTCTTCAAAATTAGTCTTTGTAAAGTTATAAACATCTAATATATACCATGTTAGGATCACAATAACAGGTGAACTCCGTTAGGTTAAATGCATCATCTGAAGAAAACCACGGGCAAGGCAACTGTTCCCTTAAAGCAGGTGAAAATGTTCTTATGTTCTGATGTCCTGCTAGAGTTCTAAGAGTCACTTTTTTTGCCGTGTGTATAAACTTATCATTTCTAATGTCACTTTTCCTATACATTGCTCTGCTCCTGCTATCAGTGATGTTCACAAGCTTTATTGCTTTAAGCAGTATTGACAGATGCAAGCTTAGGAAGCATCATTATTCATGTTTCGACAATTTAGTAAACATTTTGGGAAAGCTTTGACAAAAGAATATTTTTTTTATCAGATAATTCCATTCCGGTTCAGAAATAACTAGCCAGTTCCCACTGAAATTACACAGTATTTTTTGTTGTTTCTTGACAGATGAGGAAAAAGAAAACAATAGAGCATCGAAACCACACTCAACTCCAGCTACACTGCAATGGTAAGGTACTTTTTTTAAAACAATCAAGAAAACTTGTTAGTGTTTTTTCTTATCCTTTTACTAACTGAAGTGATAGAGGCCTTGGATGCCTTATACCTTTCCGAAGATACTTTCTCTATATATGTTTAATCTGCTCATTAGCATGCTGTACAGCATTTCTTGGCAAATGTCTCACTCTTATGGCAGTTGTTTGAAAATAGGAAACCTCTGATACAGTTTAGAAGAGCTGCTTGGCATATTTGTTTGCCAACTTGCCAGCATGTGATTTGTGGTTTGTCACCACTGTTATATTTATTAAAAAAAAGAAAACTAGTAATGAGATTTTTTTTTCCAGACTTGCATATGTTTCAATGTGTGATGAAACCCATCTTTACAGTAATGTATTTGGCTGCATGTTCTGTACTGTTACATGCACTTCTCACATCTCTTTCTGTAGGTTATCTCTTGAGCTTTTGTTGGCTTTTTACTTAATTTAGGTTTTTAGTTCTGGTTTAGCTTTCTTAATATTGTAATTGATCAACAACTTTTCAGGAGGTTCCATGTATCTGACCAAACAGAGCTGTTACAGAGAAGCCTTGGAACATGCTTATCTGAACCCTCATATGTCTTAGCTTGTTTTAAGTCATTTAAAGAAAGGCTTTTACTTCATCTGTAGGTACTTCCCATAATTTTCTGGATGAAAAGATAGATTATTGGGAAAAAAATTAATTGGTTTATTTTTAGCAAAATTATTAACAAAGTTATTTTTCTGCTTCTTAGTCTTTTGGGAGATCTAACTGAACTAGCAGCAAAGCACAGTTCCTTCAGTAAATTTTACTCTTTTTCTCTGCCTGTGAAATTCGATGATCCTGTGAAATATGCATAAAGAGATTTATAGATTATTTAATTTGTATTTTCTCTTTGAAGTTGATTGGTTAAATTTTAGATATTTTTTAAAATCCCCAAATGGTGGGTTGACTAGAATAGGTTACTGCAGTTATTCCATTTTCTGCCTTGAAGATACTTGCAGACGCTTCCAGTACAAATCCTGAGAAGGGCAAATACAAATAAAGGCATTTGTTCTGAACTATTGCCTCTTTCTACCTATTTGTATCAAAGTTCTATTTTTCAGAAGTTCATGAAAAGTGAATAAAGAAAGCAAGTGACTACAGGCAGAGATAAAATTGTTAAAATAATAGCGAAATATCATAGATGTATTCTACTGCTTCCCATTTTTCACCCAAACATCTTCAACACAGTTCAAGCAGGATAACAAAGAACTATCAAGCAAAAATAAAATACCAGGAGGGCTTACTAGCTCCAAATTCTGAACAATGTTTATTTTGCTGTAGAGTCAGTTAAGAGCCTTTTCCACAGGACCAAATAATGTAGTAGCCAAGGAGTCAGAGTTAATTAGAACAAGCCAACGATACTGTTCCCAACAGAAAACATGCAAATACTGTAAACAGTCTTTTGCCAAATACTTTCAAGCTTCCTCAGTCATAAAGGTTAGTAAATCCCTAAACTCCTGGGATATTGAGCCCTTCTGGAATGCAGCGTGCGCACTAGTGCTCATTCAGCTGTGTTTGCAACAGAATCCTAGAATTTTGATTCTGAAAAGGATGCTTACATCATCTTCCCTCCCCCCTTGCTAGTGTACTGGCTTACTACCTGTCTGTTATTTTGTGTTTCTTACATATCTAGGTGGGTCAGATATTCTCTCTTTTGAGTATTTCAGCCCATCTGCAATTTCCTCCATTCAGTTTTCTTCCCCAAAATACGTGAGGGAACGAAAACCGAAGTTTTCAAGCTTAATGTCTTTAGCTTGTGTCAGGCTGAATAATACAACTGGCGCATATTAACAAATTTCCTAGCTTAGCACCCATACCATGGGAGAGTTTTTGGGGATGTTCCATATGCTTTTCAGCACATGTGCTGCCACTTTGCATTGGTATATCCTGGGGAAAATATGGTGCTGGCTTTGGTGCACTAAATCAAATTACCAGCTTGAAAGTTGTGGTCAAAGCACTGAAATAGTAAGCTTGCATTATGTGAGGAAGTTGAATTTCTACTGTTCTGGAAAGCCAAGCACATTAACATCAGGTTATTTGTACTGTAGTAGCACCTAACAACCCATGGGTTGGTTAACTATTGTGGCCAGCACTGTACGAAAACTGCACTGAGCTCTTCCTGTAGGTTTAGCTTTACGTGTTTGACAGTTTTGCCTGCTCCCGCCTCAGACCAAGTTTTTGCATGGTCATGAAAGACAAAGGAGAAATTGACTTGAATCTGCCTTGAGTAATCTCTTACAGGAATCTCTGGGCTGGATTCAAGTGATGGGAGCGATGAATTATTGACCAGATTTCAGGATAAAGTACTGAGCTTGCCTGGTTCTGCACCACAATTGTCTGCAGATTCTGTTGCCTGCAAAACTAAAGCTGATTTTTTACTGTAAGATGCTACTATCTTTTATGAGGGCAAGGCAGCATTGGAGAACAGAAACAGAAAAAATGTCAGTAGCAGGGAAAAAAAGAGGAGGAAAGTAGTAGGGAAAGTGAAGCAAGATGCAAGGGAAATATGTCAGTTTTGTCACTTGGTTCGTATTGCCGTCAACTTTATTAGTTATTTCTTGTCTGGCACCTTGCTGAGAAGGGTAAACAACAACAATCCCATGGGGATCTGTCTTTAATGCTTATGCCTCTCCAAAGGCAAAGCATGTCAAACTATGTAAATGCGGAGGAGGAAGAAGCAGCTGAAAATGCCAGATGCATGTCTGGATGACTGTCAGCCTGGCTAAATATTCTTTTCCTGGAAAAAGAAATGATGTTTTTGTTTTGTTTCATTGATGACCCAAAATGAAGTGAAAGGTCTGCTAAATGTAGGATTGTTGCCAAGTACATCATAGTTGGGGAAACTGTCCAGCTGAAATTTAACTGTTAAGGCATGAATATACCAATACATAGTATCTTGTGCTTATTCTATGTTCCTATGGTCATTATTATCTGTAAAGCTATGGCTTGCTAAACACTTATCTCTAAGACATTCATCATTATTTCATTGGTGAACTGGTTTACTAAAATGTAAGCATGAAACTTTATTTTACCTTAATTTGATGTGTATACCTACTTCTCCAAAAACATAATTACTAAAAAGGTAAACAGTCTAACTCCATGCAGTTTGGTGGCTTACAGTGTAGGTGCTCCAAATAAGAACCATATTGTGAAGCTAAAACCATTCTATTTTTTACAACATCCATGACAAGAACTAAAGAAGAGGAAGGTAAAATACTGCGAGGTAATGGATTGTCTCCAGATTAGTAATTTCACAAATATTGTTGTAATGCATCAAAAATATTCTGTTCTAGAATCCTTTATGTAATTAGCAATAGAAATATCATGGTTGTTCTGTTGCCTTTCTATCTAAAAGCAAGTTTGTAACAACACTGCAGACATGACTGTGCTATAGAATAATCTCATTTAATCCACATGTATATAAGTATGAAGAGGGAAATAGGAATAGGGACAGATAAAATTGTCTTTGCTGTGGAAGGATTAAGGGTTTTATTGCTATACCGTAGCAGTACAAAAGGTCTCATTGTGAAATACTGGATTTCACATGGCTTTATTAGGACATTTAAAATGTTTTATATATGTTATTTCTGATAATGATTTGTTAGGTAGAAGATTGAGTTCATTATCTTTCTATAATACTGTAGAATGAAGCTGAATTCAAAATATGATAAAGTTGTTAAATAAAAGATACGAAAATAAAAGAAGTGGAGCAAGATGGGTTTTTTGATCATTAAAAAAAGTTCAGGTATAATGGTGCATTGTTCAGTGTCAGACTAATGACTCTCTATGAAAGAGAGGAGAAAAAGAGAAAAAAATCATCAGATATGAACAGAAATAATTAACTGCTTTTCTTTCTGTCCTGTCTTGGTCATGGAAGCTGACATTCCAATTAGCAGCTATAGTATACAAACGAACTCTTCAGGTTTTGAAAGGAGGTTTTGTTAAAGCACTATGAATTTGAGGAAAGATGCCGTGATGATATTTCTGTAGAAACCAAGGAAGAATAGATGTTGCCCATACAAACTGATTCCATTCATCCAGCCGGATATCTTATTAAAATAGTTTGCAGTCACAAATGATCACGACCACTGAAATGGAAGGTAGGTAGGTTCTGAAAAAGGTGGTAAAGGAGAGAAACTAGGTAGTTGGAAGGTTTTCTACAGCTATCAAACAACAGGGGGTTATTTACTGTAAAATCTGAGGTTTTTGAGAATACCTATCAATTGTATAATATATTTAAGAGGAAGTTGCACCTGCCTTCTTCTAGCCAGCAAGGCAGATGTAACTATATGCACATGTAACTATATGCATACGAGTGACACCATGGAGGACAAGACTAATTCTGCTTTAAAGTGAAGTGGGTCTGTAATTACCTCTTGCTGGATCAGCATTCATTAAAATGTTGTTTCAAAGGAGTGTTTCTTCTAATCTATAGATTTACTACGAGCCCAGTTTCAGATTTTAAAGATGAAGTATATGCTTGTTCATATATTTGGTGCATAATTTAATATTTTATAGTCATGCATTTGCACGTGTAAATGAATAATTATAGTTTCTGCAAGGCAGAGGAGGATGTTGTATCACTATTTTGTTCAGCATTTTATTCAAACCATGGAGACTTTTTTCAATGTGTCCGTAAGCAATAGCAAAAAATCTTTATGCAGATAAGGTTTTGTGCACAATCTTGAGTACTGGCAAACAACTCGCACAGCTGCTGCCTCAAGGTACAGATATTTGCAGGAGTGAAGAATCCTGTAAAGAATGAAAGAATGCTTTCCCTCATGGAACGTTTGTTGTTTCATAGTTGTATATATATTTGTTTACTGCAGGATGCTTTTGGGGTATAAAAAGATATTAGTATATTTTTATCCTAAAAATAGTGATTTGGGGGCATGTTCAAAACCCAATATCCCTTTGTACTGATCTCTACTTGCCTGGGAACTCACATCCTCTGGTTTTAGTAGCAAGCATGAACCAATTGAAGCAAGTAAGCATTACAGAAGCGAATTGGAAGGCGCATTTAGGAACAAAACAGAAAAAAAAGTAGTAGACAAGCAGAAGCCAGAATGTTTGGTCTTGAAGATGCAGCTTTGCTTACTGTTTATCATACAGGACATCCAACATACTTGCAGTTTTCTCTGTTTGATATGTGCTTTTTAAGGCTGGAGGAGAACTACGAGATTGCAGAAGGTGTTTGCATTCCTCGAAGCGCTCTCTACATGCATTACTTGGACTTCTGTGAGAAAAATGACACACAACCTGTTAATGCTGCCAGCTTTGGGAAGGTAAGTCTAAGCAGCAGTATGATACCTTGAGCTCTCACCTGGTTCAGGTGAGTTTGGATTATTGAAAAGAACTAAATCATCATTTATTGTTAGAAACAGAGATGCATGAATGGAATCTCTATGTATTCCAATTACTGCACAAAGGCTAAGTTTTCAAGTATTTAGAGGGTTGGAATAATTTCTAATCATGGCTCATGTCCAGAATACACCAAATTTTTTTCATGTCTTCAGGCCCCAGACTAGCTGACAGTGATATGGTATACAATTTTGGCATCTTGGAAGTCAGATACAAGCAAATGTAAACACATTTGCATTGTGAGCTGCACTGCTTTGACAAATATTTTTTTTTTAATAATTTAATTCTGGACCCTATCTATGCCATTCTTGTAAGCATGATACAGAGATCCCCGAATTAACACTATCAGCCCACACTGGCAAATCCACATAGTGGAGTACAAGTCCAGAAAGCATCTAATGGTGTTTGAGTAGCAATGCAGGTGCGGGTGCCAAGTTATCTTTGCACTGTGATTCCTTGTGCTTTCACTTTCCGGTCCAGCTCTAGTAAGAGCCACTCCAGACCCAGAGTGGAAACACACTCTTAGAACAGAGGAAGCTGTACTTTATCCTGATGTGAGCAGTTAAGCTGCTATACATCCACACCACTAACAGATGTTAACGTTGGCTAGGATGTTATACAAAGTTCTTATTTTAGACTTGCTTGCCAGGTGATGTTTTCCTCTCTGTAAAAATAGAATGACATCTTTATTCATTAAAATTTTTATTTAAAACGGAAATTTTACAATAGAAAGTGTCACAAGCCTTTAAAAGCTGTGAAAAATCCTAAAGTGTAGGGTTTGCCACTGTTTTTGAATGGTTGCAAGCATGAATCTGAAGCTGATTTCCTGCAAGCTATTCCCTTCCAGAGTTTGCATTGTTTGTTCTGTAGAAGTACTGGGTATTCAAAGAAGGAAAAGTGTTCCTAGGATAAATGCCTGTGTCAAAGTAGGTGGGGGAATAATGTATTTAATGAGGTGTCATTGACTATGCTGTATCTTTGTGCAGGCATTTTAGCGAGCAAGTAAAATGCACCATATTGTAACATTACTTTATTTGTTGTGTTTTAAAGATCTGCATAGCTCAGTTGACTCCGTGTTAAGTTTCTGTTTAAATACACCGTGTAAGTGTGAATGAAATCTTTCATTGTACATATTATTGTTACCAACTTGTAAGTATAGGGCAATGTGTAATTTAGGAATAGTTAGAACAAAAAACAGACTTCATGCAGGCTAACATATTTGGAATATGGGTAAAATTTACACGATACTACTTCTGCTGCTGATAAAAATGTCTGTCAATTGTGGAGCGTAGCTATTCTGAAATAATTTCATCAGGACTTGTGTTTACTCGGGACTTCACCAGTTTTCCATATGTGACAGTCTTATTACACTGTATACTACTCCATCCTCCTCCTACCCTGCCCCACGTTCACATACCCTATTCTTCAGCAGGAGTATCTTGACTTAGCAGGACAGGTACTGTGTCTTCCACCCAAAAATCATGCCATTCCAATGTGTTTTTCATGTGTTCATCACTTTGTTGCAATAAAGTTCCGCAGCAGTGATGCATGAAATCTGTTTTGCCCATTTTTGTGGAGAGGAAGCCATCCAAAACTAGACTATTGTTTTTGAATCTGGGAACTGAGGCTTCTGCACAGATGTATACAAAACCTCAGACAGCACAGACATAAATGCTGGAGTGAAACAGGCTTCTGCATCTGCAGAACATAGAGCAGACCCCAGAGATTCTTTCCAACCTAGTATTGCTAAGAAAATGTACTGCACAGTCATGAAGATCTGCAAGGCAGATGCCCACTTCATTCAATCAATAGATTGCAGTCATCTCCTTAGGACCAGGTACACAGATGAAGTTTTAGCCAATAGAGTTGTTATCATGTGACTTAAATACCATATTGCCAATATGTGTTGCATAAATATCTTGGAGGTAGTGCAGTGTGTTGTGAACTGTAATTTAGTTTCCTGCGGACTACACTAATTTGTCTTGAATGAGTGATTCAGATCGCTTCAAGAACTATTGTCACAGGTATTAGCAAAGTAGTTTTATGATGGAGTTTAGAAGTGTGACTTAACAAAGTTCAGTGGCAAGGTTCGCTCTATCAATTGCCACACAGAAGAAACACATAATAGAAAATTGAATTAGAAACGAGTTAGAATGATTCACAGAGAGACCAGGGACACAAAAGTGTAAGGGAGACCCTCCCATTACACCATGAGCTTCAGAATGGACCCCTTTGCTTTCTAAACTCCTTCTTAGAAAGGTGCCCAGGTGTGGCTGGATCCAGACTTAGTCCCAAATGTGGTTAATGGTTTATGTCTAAAGAATTATATATGCAAAATTTATATTAATATTGAGTATCTGCATGGATTAGTAACATTTCATTAGTGTCAATTCAGCATCCAATCAAAATTACCAAGGCAAAATCAGAGTTACTGTAGTACAAGGTTATGTGCAATATCAGTCACTTGACATGTATCTGCTGTTGGTAAAAGGCACCTCTTCCTCAAGGAGCACCCTTGAGAGGTGTCCCAGCTCAAGGGAATATCAGTGACATGCAGCCCTACTGTCTTAGCAGGGAGAGCTCAGAGAACGTTCACTTAGGCCATCATATTTATGAAATAAAGTGGTTGGCTTAAGGTCAAACTACATGTGATGGGGAAAGGTATGCATGAGACTCCTTGTACCCACAACTTTTTGTTCCTTGATAAAAGTCTTGGAAAAGCCACCAGCTACTCGTGTGTTAACTGCATGATAGATGTCCCAAGCTCATGTGCATCAATGCTCAGTCATAGTGCTCTGTTGCAGGTTTTCAGAAAATGAATGGAAACTGGAAGATTTTATGGCTGAGTTATGTCTCAGGCCTTTATGGAGGAAACCACTGTCAGCCTGGTCAAAGGGTCGAGCTCACCCATCACAAGCGAGATAGGTGCTATTTGAGGGCTTCCGCATTCAGCTGCTGAAACAGAGATCCCGGATATATTCGTCCCCATTGGAAATCATCAAGAGTCCTGCAGCTGTCATCTCCTTCAGAGAAAGGAGTTAGTTGTTCTGTGAAATTGTAGGCAGTTCGCCTTTCAATAGACCACATTGAATTTATGATTCATCTTTGAACTTTTGCTCTGTGGGCAATGTTAAATATTTAGACTTTTTCTTTAACAGAGTGGTAGTTTTTAGAAAATGACATGGAGTTCAGCACATTTAAAAAATCTGTAATGAGTAGTATCCTAATGTATTGTTACACACTCAGTTACATCCCAGTTAAAAGAACAGTGTTGATTTTACTTTTTAAAGATACCACTGGAGACAAAGGAAACTTGCCCGAATGGGATCTCTCCAGATTAAGGTTTTGTAGACAATCACTTTGGCCCATGTGTGCTTCTTAAAGCTGATGTAAGTCAAATAGCTTCATGAACAGCTGAACTAATGGATCTTGTTTCTTACCATCTCCTATGTTCCCTAAATCCATAGCCTTACCTAAGTCTTGTATAATATCTCCATGTTTCTCTGCAGTATGTTCAAATATTTTCAGGTCCCAGTTACTACATCAAGATCTTGCTTCTTTTAGGGTTCTCAGACATCTACTGCACTTTGTTTCTATGTTCATTTTAGATTCCCTCATGTCTGTCTGTATATTTCCCTGTCTATTTTCATTCCCCACCCCTCCCCCCCCCCCGACAGCTGGGTAAGAAAAAGCACATGCGGTGGCTGGTTCAGAGAAATAGAAGTGTTGACTGGTTGCCTCATACTCGTGGCTGTCCAGCCAGGCAGTGCCAAATAGCTCAGCTAAAGCTTGAGCTTTCTTCCCTGTGTCCTCAGCATTAACACCAATACACTCTCCCCACCATCCATCTAGCATTTGCTGTTAAACTTCTAGGACATGGACTGGAGCTCAGGCATTTGGTAATACTGGATTAGTGAAACAAAAACTGGTCTGAGGGATGAAGAGATCAACAGAGAGACAGTAATATCTCATAGACTGTTTCCCGAGGAAACCAGTCTGCTACCAACAAAAGTAACGAAAAGAGGAAAGAACAGAATTACTTTATAAAGAAACACCTTTAAAAATGCAACCCGAACTCCTAAGCCACTTAAAGTACATATAAAATAAGGAGGACTCTATGTGGTAAGGGCCACAAAGATGGTCAGAGGGCTGGAACACTTCTGCTGCGAGGACAGGCTGAGAGTTGGGATTGTTCAGCCTGGAGAAGAGAAGGCTCTGGGGAGACCTTACAGCGAACTTGCAGAACCCGAGGAGGACACAGGAAAGATGGGGAAGGACTTTTCACAAGGGCATGTAGTATCATTACAAAACCTTTTCCTCCCTGCACAAGGCAGGACTAAGCAGTCTCTTACCCATATACTTTAAGTAAACAGTGAATAGGGAGGGCCCTTTATTTTCTGGTTACAGCTGAGTATCAGCAAGTGAGGACTCCAGCGTTAACCTTCTGCTCTTCTTGTAGGCAGCAAAGCATATTATACTCAATGGGATTATTAATTTTCATTCTTGTTTCTTATGTGACTCTAAACAAACATTATTTTCTTAACCAAGCCCCTTGAAGATGCCATCTTCCTCCTCTGCACCAGTTTCCCTTATCCTCCATGTCCTCAATTCAGTGCTTTAATTTTACTGTGCAACCTCTTTTGCATCCTCATGGAGCGTTCTTCCCACAACTCCCATATGCCCCCTGGAGGTTAAATACTTTCCTCTTTTGTTTTTCCTTTTTTCTTTTGGTGCTCTCCTGCTGTGCCTTTTGAGAAGCAATAATAAATTAATATTTGAAAGGGAAAATGAAGGATGCTGACTCTTCGCAGGGCAGCTCCCCCTTAGCCCAAGGTCCCCTCACATCACTCTGGCAGTGTAAAGAGGCTTAACATCAATGTGTGCTCGCATAAATTTTAGAGCCTCTTTTTTGTTCCCTGTCTGGGTTTGCTGTAAGTGAACGTTATATTCCAATAAATCTGTTTCACTAAATAAAAAAGGATTAAGTCCACAATAGATTTGTAATATAGGTTAGGAAAAAGATCATTGACATTTTTGACCAATATTTTCACCCCATTAAAAAAAATGGACTGCGACACAGTTAAACCAGCAGAAAAGTATTTTTTCCCTATGGTTTGCTTTGCTCCAGGGAGGTACAGCCTGTACCAGCCGGAGTCCTCTTTTACCGCTTTGCACTGTCTCTATGGTCAGAATTTTTGCCAACAAGACCATTCCTCCAAACACAATTAGCATAAAGAAGATTTACACTTTCATGTTATCATACTATATATATTTAATGTTTAGAAAGAATAGACACATAGCCTTACTGAAACCTCTTTGATAATGTCATTGAAATGTGATGGCATTATGATTTGTCTTTGTATTGATGCACACATCTGGAAATTGCTTGCTGTGCAGAGGGAGATATTTCTCCTGAAGATGTATTCCTTTATTTTCCTTTACTCTCAATTGGCTCCTAAGTAGCTGCAATAGTAACTCGTATAACAAAGCCGAATTTACTCTGAGTGCTCTCTTCTGAATAGAATAAAACTGCATTATGCTTTATTAAGTAAAATTACTTCGTATGGAATGGCTTTTTATTAGATTTTTTTAATGTCAAGATAGAAAAGAAAAAAGAGCTGCAGAAAAATCAATCTAAAGCTGAGGACGCAGTTTCTGTTACTGCATTTAAGGACCATATCAGTCTGTCAGTGCTGTTTGAGCAGTTCATGCGTTTCCTTCATCCCTTTTTAACAGCTGAGGTTCCTGACTGAAGGACAGTTAACACCGGTACGACTTTTCTTCTTGATTCAGAATCTTCTAGGCCACACTCCTCTGAGGAGGCCATAATGGCACAAGTACCGCAGATGCAAACAGTCGTGCTGGTGTGGGGAACAAAGGTCCTACACTGTAATTGGAAAGGTCTTTGCCTGCCTTGGCTCTGCTTCACTAATCCCTTCCATTATTGCAGGTTGCTGACTATTGCCTTTTTCTCCTTGAGTTTGGGGAGTAAGCAAACCATCAAGGACATCTCAGTTTCTTTGGATTGAGTTTGCCTTTCTCAAAGATTTGCCTTCTAGCAAGGGCATTTCCACTGGCTTTGCCACTTGAAGCGTCTGGCTTCTAGATACATCTTCTGCATGAAGCAGAGAGGCCTCTGGGCTACTTTACCTCATGCCTTGTCAACACATCCCAGAGGCTGTTCTTACAGCACAGGGTCTGCCAGAGTGCAGGGATCCTGGCGCTCAGCCTTTTCCCACAGATATGCTGGGTGGTGGCAGTAAGCATGCTGGCACCAGTACAGAGCAGGGGGAGTTGTGCAGGGTTTTAGATCTCCTTGGCTTCAGCAAGTCAGCGCTGAAAGTGGCTGCAGCTCAGCTAAGCATCTGAGTCGGAGCATTTGATGTTTACAGCTTTGTCAGGATGCAGTAATCTGTTTGATCATGCCCTAGGCTGAATTCCATCTGGCCAGTGGAGCTGCTGAAGGAGGATATTATTGTACATAAATGAATTTGAGGAGAGGTCTCACAAGCTTCACTGAAGGGTTCAGTTCAGTTGGAGATCCTTACGGCGTCTGAATCTCTGTAGTGGGCTGAATTGGGCATAGGGATTAAAGAAAGTGCCAGCAGGCTCCTGTAATTTGCTTTACAGCATAAGTTGAGATATAGCAGTGCTAGAAACAAGATCTTATCCTACAGACAGACCATGGCCTGTTCCACAAAATGATGAAAGTGAGTGGAGAGAAATGGGAAAGTCATTGAATCTAAACGGACAACAGATCTGAGGTCAAGAATACATACGCTACAGTCTTCTCTCATGGGCCATGAAAGCAAGTGAGCAAAGGATAGAGAGGGCATAGATAGAGTCATGCCTCATCTCCTTTTCTTGACACAGTTTGGTGGACAGGAATAGTATTTTGTAATGGACTAATTTGATTGTGCTCTTTCCTATGAGTGGATTTTTCTTGGGGCAAAGCCTTCTTGACCTTCTCCTCAAGGCAATCTGGCATTAAGCCAGCCCCAAGACATCTTTGAGTCAAGACGTATCTGTTAACACACGTGTTGATAATAATAGACCTTCTCAGTGCAGGATGCTCAAAGGCAGAGAGGGAAAGCCCAGAACAATCCGGCTGGAGCAGTAGCAGACCAAAGATGAATGAGCCTAAAAATCCCACCCACATATAAGAGTGAAGATATCAGAATTGTTTGTGTTTCACATAAGTACAAGTAAGGAAAGCGTAGCTGTGTGGGAGTACAGTTATACATGGCCTCACTGTTTTCTGTCCTGTTGCCATGGCAAAGAAGTTTAAGACACTATGATAGAATTTGATAAATTAATAGAGATCATCTATACCCGACTTCATAAAAGTAAAGCATGCCTTCTAGATATGGGACTCAAAACTTAAGTTGAGATAAATAGAGCCAGGCCCTGTTTTGAAGAGCTGTTATCAGAGGAGAGAGAATTTATTCTACTGTATTTAGAATCTCTGTAGAACCTCCCAGAGCTACAGAGCATGGAGCCTAAAATCTATTTCTTATTCTGACTGAGTGCAAATGCTGGCTTGCAATTTAGTTTGGTTTTATTCTTTTACTTGGGCAAGTTCTAGAAACATGGCTAGAATTATTTAAAATAGAAACAAACAAGAGTAATGAAGAATAACAGCCTTATAGATCAGATGCATTAACAACATGCTCTTTGAGAAGTAGCAATTTCAGTTTTTCCAGGAAAAACCTCCCAGAGGTCATCCTCTGCCTGTTGATCCCACAGCAAATTTTAATATTTTGACACAGGAAGGGAGGAAAAAATTGCTTGACAAGATTCTAGACATCTCTAGTTTATTCCATGCATCTTTACTTGCATGAATAAAAGTACGTACAGTGCTTTATAGGATAGGATATTTTTTCCCTGATTTGTTTTGGCACCTCACATTCTAGAAGAATTTATATGGAATGATTGGGAAGCATGAAGTTCACAGTTTGATACAGAATGCAACAGGGAGTGATGGGTCACCGTGAAGGGATGAAGGAAGAATAGACAAAACATTCCTCATTTTAGAGCTGGGCTGGCTCTGCCTGCGTTGCAATGTCACAGTGCTGGAGAAATGAGGAGAAACGCAAAGGCAGAAATTACAGCTGGCAGTAATCAGGATGAAGGAATGCACCTTTGCAGCCACTGAACAGCTCCATAAATAGCCCTGCCTAAGGTTGTGCGGACTAAAATACAGACCTTTACAGAGGAATCACATTTTTCTAGTTGTTGGTCATAAAGCTTTCTGTGTTTTGTATGGATGTGAAGCAACGTAATTTTTATTGCCTTATTTGAAGAATGACCAAACCCACAAGGAACTAGATATTTAATTCAAGATTATTCAGAAATCTCTGCTAGGTTTAAAAAGCTGAAACTGGATAAAAATCCTGTTAGCTCCAAGATCTGTACAATATATGTGGAATGCTCTACTACCAGCATTGTAATCTCATTATAAGAGAATGATGCAAGGAGACTTGTCTTTCCTGCGTTCGTTTTGTTTGCCCCATACATTCAGAGTCTAAAGGTTACTGCCTATCAGAAAGAAAATAGTCCCCTTCTGTTCTACCTACACAGTCATTCCTAAAACCACGTACCAAGATTGTCTGCAAAAGAGTTAAAAAAACACTGACCTGGACATACAAGTCCCCTGAAAAGGTGTAAATAACGTATCTGTTAGTTTATGATGTAATGACATCTACCTGGCTCTTATGTATACAGAAGGCAATCACCAAAAGAACTGTTGAGTTGCAAAACTGTAAACATAATATTTTTTTTTAATCAAGAAAGGGATGCAAGGTGTTCTATAAGCAGAAGGCAAGATAAGTCAGAGGAAAGAGAAGAAGAACACCAATAAAGTTTAGTAACTGAGAAAGAAATTGAAGGAACATTGGTTTCTGAGGCTCATGTAGTAAGGAGAGAAGTTATTTGCATGTGCAACTCCTGGTCTACATCTATCTCAGAACCAAAAAGCCAAGTAGCATAAAATAATGCCGAACAGTCAAAACTGTAGTGTAATTTAGGTAGAATTTTACTTGGTAAGTGTAAAACCTGTGCCCTTCTACTCAGCAGATCTCATAGGGCAGCTGGATTTTTGGTCAATTTGGAGAAGTATGAGGTGACATTTCAGTTCTGTTGAAGGACAATGTTAAAAGGCCCATTCACTCCAAAATTCCTTTGGATACCAGCTATGGGATCTTTTGACCACTGCTGTGAGAATGAGGACTGCACTTCATTCAGAAAGCATTTCAAACTGCATGGTCTGGTCTTGATTTGCTTGCTTGCACAATTCCACTGCAGTGATGAAAGAAAAATGATCCAACTTAGTTTTCGGATGCAAACCTAAATTTTCATGTCTGACAATTAGGGACCCTTTCTCTACTCATCCAGATGTAGAATTGGCTCATTTTCTCTGCAGGTCTTTAAAACAAAATATACATGAAACACAACGATGAAATATTTTATAGGGTGGATTTCAGGCTGACAGTATGATTTAAGAATCAACATTTTAAACCCTTTGCTTTTTTTGCATTGATTTCAGCACACAGTGGACTTTACTTTGTCCTGCCTGATCTGGCTTCCTCTCTCCTTTTGGGGAAATCTCACTGCCTTTGGTGATATCCTTGTACAGGGATTTGCATAAATGTATCTGAATATAGACATTTACATAAACAGCTGGTTCATGTAGTACTTGACTTTTTTTCTTCCAGACACAAACATATATACCCATGTTCATGCGTATGAGCCCCCAGGTGTGAGTGTGTCATGTTATACATATTTTACACACGCAACATTAGATCAAGAAGGTTTGACTTTTTTTTAAGTTTTGTTTTAGGTTATTCTTTTTCTTCATAAGTTGTTGGTAAAGAATATTTTAAGTGATGAATATTTTTCAGCTGTATTCTGAAAGGTGTATGTCATTGTTTAAAATGTGCTGGATTTAAAAAAAGAGACTAGGAAAAGAAAAAGGAATCATCTGATCAACTGTTCCATTATTCTTCTCTTTTCGTGATCACCTCTGCCCTGGTATGGAGAAACTGGCTGATTTATTTAAATCCCAGGAACACCCACAGCACATACTTCATAAAGTAGCGTTTACAGTGTGTGTTGAAACACTTCAATGCTAGCAGAAAGATTTGAAAGCTATGGGTTCATCTTGTTCCAAAAGGGAAAGTAGTGTAAAAGTATCTCTAATATTAAGATTTACTTTTGAGACTAATGCTGTAAAATCTGCTTTTGGAGGAGAATGGTATTTTCTGAATGACAACTGCCACCAAGAAAAAAAAAAGAATAAAAATTCCCCTAGTCCAAAAAAAACCCATCCTCAGAAAGCAGTTCTTCAACACTGCCTTTTTTCCCACAGCCTTGTGGAGCCCCCAACCCTGTCTGCAGAAAATGAAAGAGAGAGGGGTGGGATTAATGTGTAATTAAAGGGAATTTGGAAGGCTGAGATGTTGCGGAATGTTAGATCAGTAGCTGGAACAGCATGTGGTGTTCTTTAGGCAGGCTTCATTGAATCCATACAAAAAAAGAAAGAAGGGCTGCTTGCCTGTCTGCTCATTTATCAAACAGCTAGGCTGAACTTTCACAGCTCCACAAAAGTGTTTTACTGTTTGCTGAAGTTTTGCTCCAGAAATTAAAGCTGAACAACCCAGCGACTCGGAGTCTCTGCTGCATTTTTGACATTAGCCACGTTGTGCAAAGCTCTTGGAAATGAGTACAGGTCAATTTTCACATGATACAAAGGGAAGATGATTGAACGTTTGCTAAAATATATATATATTACTGAAGAAATGTTTAAATATGTGACATTGTAATGTCTTTATTTATATAGCACCTTTTGATCCAAATATGTGTTCCAGAGCTTTCAGTCATCAATCAGGATTAAATATTTATCACAGTGACAAAATGGCTAATGGAGAAAAAAAATCTATATTAGTTAATCAATTTTAATTGACATTTTCTTCCAGTTGAGCAGTTATATTCCATCTGGTGAGCCTGTTTTCCTTTAATATTAGTTGATATGTCCCCCAAAGAGGAAAAATTTAGCCATTTACGTAAGAAAACCAAAAGTAAAATAGATTATAAGTTTAAAAAGGAAGAAATTCCTTTTGCAAGTGAATCTTCAAGGCTTAGGTCAGTCTTTCTTGCATGACCGTTCTGCCAGAAGATTTTCCTCCTTCTGAAGACCACACTGAGAATCAGGTTCAATCCTGTGGGGTGATGAGCACCACCTTTCCAGCAAATACAGCAAAGCTTATTCAGCAGGACTAGCTGGGTTGAAAGAGGCTATGAAGTGAAGGCACAGCCTACATCTATTAATCCATTTCCTTAAATGTATCTGGCACTAAAGAGGTTTTGTTTCACAGTAGCAATGTTCTTTTAATCTCAGCTGACAGACTAGAGTCCCGATTCTCTACGATACCCTGCTGTTTCTGAGATGCACTTGTTTTCCATAGAGGATAAACTGATTATGAGCTATCTTTAGAAATGCAACAGTGAGTTTTACCAGGTAGAAGTGGTTCCCCTGAAAAAATATCAAAATCTTTTCAAGGAATCATGTTTTAGAAAAAGGAATAATATTTAACAGAGGGATTGTGAAGGTCTTTGAAGAACTGTGGACTCCAAGACTCTAAAAAGGAAATTTTCCTCTATTTGCAGAAAACCCAAGTTTGTGTATCCTGCAGACTGACATAAATAGATAGTAGGCCAATTCTGGGAACAATCCTCCTTAGTTTAGATGCAGAACTGATCTTAGATAAGGATATGTATTCTACTGCAGTAACTTCAGAAAGTGTCTGTTTAAATTAATGATTGTTAGTGGAATTATATTGACATTTAAAATACATTTTTCCTTTTTCAGTAACGGAAAATATCAAAAGCTTTTTTTTTATTTCTCTTGCAATGTGTGTAGCTGACATTGCAGTACAGTTTTTCTGCATCTCTGTCTTTACAGTCTCTACTAAATTAAGTATTAGTAAATGTGCTTTTCAATTTTTTTCTAATATCAGTTCTATTTATTTGCAGATAATAAGGCAACAATTTCCACAGCTAACAACAAGAAGACTTGGAACCAGAGGCCAATCAAAGTAAGCAGTGTATAATATTATCACCTCACATGGGCCCCTACCTGGCTCTAGCTTTACTGAATGGAATAGTCTAAAATCAAGGAGCAATTTGTCCAGTTAAGGACTTAATGCCCAACTTCAATGGAGGTTCCACTGTAGTCTTCACACTGTCATATCAATTCAGCAGGGATCCTGCAAAGGTAGTGTAAAATGGAGGCCTTTTAATTATTCAGTTAGTAATATTTTCCATATTGTTTCTGTAATTTTTTCATCTCAACTCACTTTACACAATGTAAAGGACATTCACACCCAGGAGTAAGGGAACTACTGTTGGAGGCTGGGAAATATTAGCTGGTTAATATTGTGTTTCAGTTTAGAGGACGAGTGACAGAATGCTATCTGGAATTTAGGTAGCAACATACATTGGCCCAAACTGAGATTTAACTAGATTTAACTACCATTTTTCCAGAGTAATGATATCCAACATCTCTTTAAGTGATCAGAGAGTAAGTTTATTGCCTTAGTCAAAAGATGGTTCTTCCTGCAAACAGTTCATCCTATTTCCAGAATGAGAAATTTATTCACAAAGAAGAATGCAGTTCCTAGATATTTGACTTTCTCCACCTGTTGAGGAGATGAGATTTCACAGAACTCTAAAGAGAATACAGTGATGTTTTTAAACTTTTTTCTACTTGTGGACTCAATGCAATTCTTCCAGTGGAGTTTTAGATCTTTTTATGGTAAACATAAACCTCCTAAAAAAATAAGGATGTTTCTTTATTAGCTTTCACAGAATCCTACAGGCTAGTCTCTCTAGATCAGAAGTGAGAAACTATGGAGGAGGAAATGAAAATATGGAACAGTGTGTTTGCAAAATTTTGCTGGTAAAGGTTCTACTTCCAAACAAAGCCTAGAAACACGATATGACTAAAAGTTGAGAAACAAATATGTTGTGAGAATTGAATTCAACCTACTGAAGCTAAAATGACCCACTCTTTAAATAAAAAAATAAATTAAGATGGAAAATAAAATGCCATTAAAATTAACTTTACTGTGTTCTTCTGACATGCCAAGAATTATCTCATTAAGTGGAGCAAGTGTCCATTTCTCCAGCTTGAGATTCTCCTAGTTTTTATTACTAAGATTTCTTTTTCTAGAGCAGTCACACTTGAGCACCTAATTGAAAATTTGGAATCTTTTCCCAAATGTAAATTTGGAACTACCATAATATCACTCATAACAGAGTGACCAGAAATCTCTCAGGCACAAATTCTGTGCTAGTCTGACACATGCGTATTAGAAAATCATGGTAGGTCTGGACCCAGAGAATCATGGTTTACATGACTGGATGTAAGTTCCGTGGAGGTTCATAAAGATGGAGTGAAAGCATGCATGAGTTGCTTTATGAAAGCATTCATATGAGAGTACCCGCTGTCAGCCATCAGATCACTCTGACATTGGCTACAACATCATTACTTGTCTTCTCCTGTAATAATGGAATGAGCACTGCTGTATTTCTAAGCTGGAGCTCCTCCCACAGCTCCAGGAGTCTCTGAGGGGCAAGATGTTCTTACCAAAGGTGTCTTGCGTCTCCAAAGGCTAGGTATCTAATGAGGCTGTAAACGAATGAGACTTAATATTTCTTCCATATATTCCCCCTAAACTGCGTGCCTATTGGAGGGGGTTTCAGGTCACATATTCCTCTCATGTCAGCCTTTGTGATGGTTCTGGCCCCTATCTAGGAAATAAGAAGAGGTTTCTGTAAGGCATGCTGTCTGTGCTCTTGCAAATATCCTTGGCCCCTGCGAGTCTCTCATCAACCCTGTGAGGGAGATTGCAGTCACCTGAATTTCACAGCTTCAGTAGGTATGAAATGGAGTTCTGCTCCAAAAGAGGATGCCTGCATCTTTGTCAGTGGTTAACAATTCAAGGATTATAACATACAGAGAAGTCATTCTAATTTGATCCAATGAAGAAGAAAGATATAAACACATACACTACACACTGCAAGCCTACTGTTCTTTTTTATCGTAAATACACTTATTGCTAGATGCAGCACAGCTGTAACTGAGCTCTGGCTTTGTTTTCAGAAACATCTGACTGCATTCCAATTGAGTGTTACGTAAAGAAATTACTTTAGGCATTAACACTTTAGTCCCTTTATCACCAGCTCTGCTGACCATGATTTTCATTCTGGTCAGCATGATTTTGCTGTCATCGTGATTTTCATTCTACTTCCCTGCTACTGCCAAAGGAAATTTGGCCATAGAAGTGGTTAAGACTATCTGACTTCACTTTGTTCTGCCTTCAGGCTTTTTATAGCACTGCTGCCTTGTAGCATGACAATGTTCAGAGCTACAATGGTGCTGTACTCTTGGTCATCAGTTGTGAGGCTTTCTTTTTTTGCAGCTGGGTTTATTGCTGTAAGCATGCAGCTGCTTACTGTTGCACTGAGCTTAAGAACTGTTCCACCACAGGTGAACCATGAGAAGGCAGTCAAATGCGAAAGTTGATTTCTTTCAATATTGTAGTTTGAAACTCTTCAATTGCGTACACAAGAGGTTAGTTAAACTGATGGAAACTACATGGTGTGAAGGGAATTGTGCTTCTTTCTTTAAGAGAGTGCTGCAGATACTGGCTCTTTGAGACTAAAAAGTGTTCCACTGTTTACCACAAAACCCAATGTGTTGTCTGCGTGTTATTCTTCTGCAGATTAAGCTTTCAAGCCTTGATTATTTAACTAGGTTGGGGTTTTTCTGATATAAATACAAAAAAAAGTGCTTGGAAAAGAGTCTTTGTAAACTGCACCAGTGAATTTTTGCCACTTGGGATGGTAAAATTACTGAAGCAGGAAGCTATCTGAAAAATTTTGGAATTAATTTGGCTTTTAATGTCTATATGATTTTGAAGCTATCTGGAAAACTGTTTTATGCTATTTCAATATACCAGAAATTAAATAATGCACAGTGAAATTCTGCTACATTTTCCAGGATTTCACTCATTTTTTTCTTTTAAGAGGAAACTTGATATGAGACTGACTACTGTTTGAATTATACAGAGCTCTCAATCCATCTAGAACATTTGCAGTCCTGCTTGCTGTGTCCTTTTACTTTTTTCCCCCTCCCTCCATCAGCAATTTGTGGTGCTAGCTCCCTGTAGCATTTTCTTTTGGCTTCCCCAACCACACGGGACACATATGAGCTTTGTGGCGCTTACATGCAGAGCATGCATGACAGCTGCTAAAGACCGAACTGAGGACTTGAGCTGCAAGTTGGAGTTGTTACCATTCAAGCTAAAAAGCCAAACTTCTACAGCTGCTCTTATAACCCCAGTGTTGGCACAAACTTGCTGTAAGCTGTCTGTAATAGGTTTGGACCAATCTGGAGCCTGGTTTCTGATGTGGAATATACTTTGGCCTAAGCCCTGATGAACAGATTTGGAGCTGATAGTGTGGCTTTGTAAGGTGTTGGAGCTAGGAAATCCCATTCATACCACGTCAGCTTAATGCTCTAATAAATCTCACTCGATTGTTCAATGTTGTGTTCAAGATAGATTCTATTTTAATGGAACGTCCGTGGACACAGCAAAGGAGCCACATAGTAGAAGTCTGCTACAACTCCCCAGGCTTTCTTTCAGCCCATCTGTGCTGGTAGACAAGATTAGGGCTTCCAGCTCTTTGCCACCACTTTCTGCTGGAGATTATGACATGCACTGATGTGTGGCTGAATGACTTTGAATGAAAAAAGGGGAAAAAGTCACCTGAGTAAATTTGCTATCACTTAGATGTTACTCTTTCACTAAGCTAATTGATGAACTTTGTAAAACCAGCTAATTTTACCTAAAGCAAACTTGGGTCCATTCAAGGCAATAGATCTGCTGGCAGCTCTCTGAAATCAGTAACTATCTGGGGAGTACAAGAAACATCCAGAAATAGTAACTTCTTCTGCCACCATACGTGGATCTGAAAGACAGTGTCTCATCATGGTCCAATAGGCCTTTGATGGGCTGCAAGGAAAGAACTAGAAGACCAATGAGAATTCTCTCTAGATAACTAGAATGAATCAAAAGTACATGAGCTATACAATTTTATGATGCCCTTCGCAGTCAGTAAATACGTAGCTGATGGGCTGGTGGTGCCTACAGCAGAGAAATTTAAATAAAAGTTAGCAGATTATGGAAGGAATCAGATTGCCTTTGCTGCAAGAGTTAGACCGGATAACCAGTGCTTCCATCAACATCTATAATAAAGATAAGTCATTGCACAAACTTGTGCCACAAGTACAATCCATTTTTATAGCACAGTCACACAGTTTAATTCCCACTGTGATCTGTACAAACCAAGTTAGTGTAGTGTGGTATCCCTCACTGATCTAAGCTCAGTGCTGACAGAGCAATTAATTTTGAACTGCACATTTCCTAACATCACTGCTTTCCAGCACAAGACTTTCCTCCTCCTCTCTTTTCATTGAAGTGTTTTCAATTTTTAAAACATTTCTGATCAATTCATTTGCAATAAACACTTGTAGTTTTCAGGAATCAAACCAGCCCTCAACAATCTGAGGATCAGGGAGCTGAAATAACAACAGAAGGGCCAGTCCAGAGGGTCTGTACCTCTGCTTATTACTAAATGAAAGGAGCAGCTGCACAGCAGAGCTCTGCCAACAAGTAGCTTTAGGATACTTTCTTTCTTTAATGAATATAAGTCCATTATTTTCCTGCCCTGCAACAGAGTCCATTTTATTAAATCTAAAGAGAGCTACTTTTACAAGAAGGAATGAAAACTGGAAGCCCTATATATTACAGCAATGTTCTGCTACTGATTCAATGCTTGTTAATAATATATAAAGTATTGCACAGTCTGTTTTGCTGTAGAACTCATTAGCATTATCAGTTTCTCTTAACCCCCACATCTTTTTATTTTTCTGATTTTCCAACAACCTGCTTTATAAAATATACATCTACATGTATCAGGTACCACTATTATGGAATTGCAGTGAAAGAAAACTCCCAGTATTATGATGTGATGTATTCTAAAAAAGGAGCAGCCTGGGTCAACGAAACAGGAAAAAAAGAAGTAACCAAACAGACAGTGGCGTATTCACCACGATCCAAACTGGGAACACTACTGCCAGAGTTTCCAAATGTCAAAGATCTAAATCTGCCAGCCAGTCTGCCAGAGGAGAAGGTAACATTTTGGAAATCTTTTCTCGGCTTGTCTTTTTTTTTTTTTTCTGCATGAAATCTTTATCTAAAATATAAAGACTTTAAATTAGAGTAAGTTTAATAATGCTAAGGTATTACTTCATGCCATAGGAAGAAATATCTTCCATTGAAATGGGCAGCTGGCAGTCAGCTATACAACATTTCTAAAGCCTGTGCACACTTCTTTTCAAAAAGTCACATTACATGAGGCAGGTGAGGTTTGAGGGTAACTTTTTTGGCAATATGGTATAGATCTTTAATCTACAAACACATTTGATAGCATACTGAAAAACTGCTCTGATGCTTTGTTGAGCAGAGAGGGACTTGGGGCATTTCTTGTCCTTCTAGACTAGAAATTAGGAGAATCCTATCTACACATATGACAAAAGTGCTCTGGCTGCTCTTGGCTGAGCTTGATAGTTTTCTGATGCTATTCACATGTGTAGTATCAATGTAAAGTGGAAAAAAGAATAGGGTTTTATAGTTCTTTATATCCTAATTAGGGCCACATTCTCGTCTTTGATCTCACTGAGGCATTTTGCTTCTCTTACATTTGAAGAATTCCCATTGACATAGAAAAATCCGTGAATTCAAAGGGAGAATTTACTTTTAAGAAGAAAACTCATCTTAAATCTGATCTAGCTAATCCAACTAGAGTCTAACTGATTTAATTATTTTTGCAATTGTATGTAGGTAAGATAAGAAACACTTACTTTTTGTGCTCTATATTCTGATAGGTTTAGAAGTGGATTTCTTAAAGTAGAGTGATCTTTTGTGTGTCTCCCTCATTCTTTTTCAGGTTTCTACCTTTATTATGATGTATAGAACTCACTGTCAGAGGATACTGGACACTGTAATAAGAGCAAACTTTGATGAGGTATGGCTGGAAACTACAGGTGTAGTTTAATAATGTATAAAGTATTAATGGATCTGAATGCTTATTTTGAATGTGATATTATTACAAACTTATGGGTTTGTAATGGCTGATCCTTTTCATGACTAATGAACAATAGCAGTACTTGAGTACATAGTATGTGACTGGTAGCATTAAACCTCACTTATGACACTATGCAAGTTATAGGAATGAAAGCAATGGGAATGTTTTTGTCTCTCCATTCTCCAGCAGGATTAAGGCAGTAATATCCCCTTACAAGATGTTGGACTATCCAGTTCTTACAACTCAAGAAGTGTGTCCACCACCACTTTTCTAAGCTTTGAGTTGGGACTGAGCTCTGTTCGAAGGCATTTCTCTAAGTGTTCAACACAAATCCAGGGCAGGTGCCACAGCCAGTGGTGGGCTCTGCTCATCCATCAACAGTGGTGCAGGGCTAGCGGTGGGGGCCTACAGCCTTTCATATGTCACAGAAAGCTGTAGCTGAAGCCCTGAAGTGCTCAGTTGTGCTGCAGTGCACCCAGGAACACACACACTGCACAGCAGTTCATACAATCCATCAGAGAGAGATGATGTTTATACCTGCTGCACATCTGCATCTGAGGGGTTTCTGGCAGTGCATGCAGGCAGCTCTATAACTCGACCTGAAAAATAAAACATTGCTGGAATGCAAGCAGTTTTACACTACATCTGGAGAAGGCCTCTAGTTCAGGAAAACAAATCTGACTACAGAGATGCTGAAGGTCTGATTCAAATATGACATCCAGGTCCTAGAAAAAAATCAAAGGAAATAGGTCTTTTGACTCTGTCTTCTGAACAACACCAAGAAATTCCCTGCTTTATTAATTCTTTCTGTTAATTTCTCACAGTATTCTGGTTTAAAGCTGAGGCTCTTTTAAGTCATTGTACTGTGTCTAGATGTTTCCATGTGGGAGAAATTTGTGATGCATATTCAGGAAGTTTTGCTGTATGAGTCTCAGAATTCTTTCTTAAGATTAGGGTGTTATACTTTTTTAGGAAGTCTGTCAGGATTAATGGAGAAGAAGGGGCTGAGCAGCAATGATATATAGATGGCAAATATTCTTATTTGCCATCTATATATACCTGATGGGGTTACTTATCTCAATACAGATTGTGTGCAAAAGGTTATAATTTGTGAATGCTGGTGTTCTGACCCCTGTAGAACTGATCACATAATCCTCTTAATAACACCTTTATTTCCTAAATTAAAATTTTCAGAGGGATATTTTTCTGCATCTGAAAACTCCTCCCCATTTTCTTTTTACCCTTTTTTCCATTCTTTCTTCTATTTCCTTCATAGTGAAGGAAAGAAGAAATACAAAACTCTGGCGTTTCTTTCCAAGATGAAGACAGAAAATGATATATTGACCCCTGTAAGCCACATGCTGTCCTCCTCTCCCTCCATACACCAAGACCTAGATTCCATTCCTTTCTGTAGAGGCACAGAGAGCAAAGAGAGAGAAAAAGGCTTGACATGTGGAAGCCAAAGAGTTACACTCACCAGCCATTGATGGAAGGTAAAAATGCAGTGGTACCCATGAGTGTATCTACTGTAGTAACATAAAGACACCTTGTCACCAACTCAGAATGTCTCCTTGCCATTTAGTCGATTACCCTATTGTGTGCTGCATTACAGTGTGAGGAAGATGCCTTGCCTATGTTGTATACCATCAGTCCAGCTCAGGGACTGAAACATATACTGGGTAAGCAGGGTCACTTAAGGAAAATGGTACTTGTGGTCTTTTATTTTTTTCGCTTAAACATTCCTGCTTCTTCTTGTGATTGCAGGTTCAAAGTTTTCTTCTGCACTTTTGGCAAGGAATGCCTCCTCACATGCTGCCCGTGTTGGGTTCTTCAACTGTAGTAAATATAGTGGGAGTTTGTGATTCAATTCTGTACAAAGCAATTTCTGGAGTTTTGATGCCAACGGTACTACAAGCATTACCTGACAGGTCAGTACAGCTAGCGCCACTGACCACTTTTAGCTCAGCTGTCTTTGTTATACATTTTTTCTTCAAACATGGCCCCAGCTCTCAGAAAGCTACTTGCTGCCACTCATTTCCTGAATTTAAATCACACTATCAAGTCAAAGGAGTTGAAGAGTTGACATGTTTCTAAAGAAATGTTCAGATTTTAATGAGACTTGAGTTGTGAAAAGTTTGTGGGGTGTTTTTGTGATAGAGGATACCACCCTCTTCTTGTTTTATTAACATCAGGCTGATAGTCATGTCCTAACTTCCAGGTAATGTCAGAAATCTGGAGGCTGCAGGGAGGCACAGTGCCTTCTGAAAATTTCAGGCACTTTCCGGCTACTCTGGGATAGCAGCGTAACTGTATTCTGAATTATATTGACATGAGGATCTAGTCTGGCTGCTCTGCTTAGAAATACTCACATGCATATTCAGACATTGCAGCCTAATCATTTGTCTGTGTTTACACTCTTGGGACCTGATTGTTATTATGCTTGACAGGAGTATAAAACACGAAGATCATGCTTGTGATATCTTGGATAAGCTTATTTAATCTAAATAGTATCCTAAGAAGAACTGAGGCATGCTTATTTTAGGATCATTTTATTAATACTAACAAGTATTTGACTCCTTTGTTTCAAACCTAAATTCACTTTTCCTTTCCACGTGTTAGAACTCAGCTGGTCTCTTCCTACCTAGAGCTCATCTGAGTCCAGGAAGTCTTGTTTATATAGTTAAAGCAAAATGGAAACCAGCAGTTCACAACAAAAAGTGTAATTGCTGAGTACAGTCAACCTGTTTCCCCCGTTGATTTTCCTAATATGAACATCAGGCAACTCTTTTTCTAAATATATATGTGTGCCTTTAGTATTATTTGACTGATGCTTTCCTGAAGTTGAGTAATTTGTTAAGAATATTACTTTAGGACTTTATTAATGTTGCTGTATATTTGGCCCTCAAGATTTTAAAGTGGCTCTAATTATGGCAAATATTTTCAAGATGTTGTTCTGCTCTTCTATGAGTACTGTATGACTGCAAAAGTACAGGCAAAGTATTTTTTTTTTCTACAAGAAACCTGTTGTAAGCATGGGCTTTCCTTGATAAGACATGTACATTTTTACAGGCTTTACCCCTCACCCCCCCAAATCTATTTCATTGGAAGGATTAAACAGAACAGCAGCCCTTTTCTCAAGCTGCTTAGTTCTTTCATAGCAAATAAGGGGAGACTTGAGTGTGAATATAGACTTTTGTAATGCATATAAAGGGCCAGATTGTGGCTATTAAGCCATAGCCTGCACTGGAGGGGGTGAAGAAGGGTCTCATTGCAATGGAAGCTCCTGAAGGAAATCTTGCTGACTCAGCCAGAATCCTCTGAGGGACTGGGAACAAACGTTGGCCATCCAGAAAAGCCACGTTTTATTAGGTGCTGCAAGGATGTCGATCCCCTGTCCTGTCAGGTGTCTGCATGGAGCAGAACAGGCCTATGGTTATGTTTGTTTTACCAGCTCTGTTCTCAGTGGAGCATGTTAGGAGTACAAACACAAAAAGCTGCCTGGCTGAAAGAGGCAAAGATCCTTGCATCTTTCCTATCTCTCTCTCTCATTTGTGTATCTCGAGTATTACTACAGACGATGCTGCTCGCTTTGGCAAAACCAGATGTTGGGGTCCTCTGCCCAATACTCCACAACTTCTCCTGGAAACTGTTACTTTATACTGAGCAATTCCACGAAGAAGGGCAGAATGAGCTGCCTGCCAGGTTTAGCAGGAAGTGATGGGGCCATCAGGAGAGGATAGCAAGGGAGAAGAGAAATATCACTTGTCTGGGAAAGTCCCTGTTCTGTACAGAGCTAAGCAGGCAGGTCCTGCTCTGCCCTGACTTCCCCTGCCTGTGTGGGCTTGGTCTAGAAATTCCTCCCCACCCTCACCACACACTCACTGGCTAAAACCTGCAGCACAGTTGGTTGTTGCTTCACTTGCAACAATCCCTGTGTACATCCATCTGTACAAATGCCAGCACAGCTGAGCTGAAACCCAAAGCTTGATTTTCTTGTCTTTAAACAGTTCTGATTTTATGTTTTTATGTGTGTACAGGGTGGGAATGACTTTACTTCAAGCTAAGAATACCGTTTCTAAGTATCAAAGCAGTGTAGTAGAGAGACTTTCAGTCTTTGCGAGGTTTTGAGCATGGTGATGTATTTTCCTTTTCCTTCAAACATTTTCAGTAGTTTTTCTTTGCTCCTACTAATCAAAATATGTCAGCAATAGTGAGTTATAAATAACTGACTCATAGTCTTTACATGTTCACAGATTTACTATAAAGCACAGAGTAAACATTCTGACGTAGTGATTTCTCTTTTCAGTTTGACACAGGTGATTCGAAAGTTTGCAAAGCAACTGGATGAGTGGCTGAAAGTAGCTCTCCATGATTTACCAGAAAACCTACGAAATATCAAATTTGAATGTATGTATTGCCCAATATCTCTCCTATTAACCTGGAATGTGCATGGTGTTTATTGATTACAGATTAATTGGAAGTGAGACTAGCGTTGTTTTAGGAGTTAAAAACTGTCAGCATTATAAATCTTGTATTCCCTTACAATCTCCACTTGTTCATGAGAACCAATTTAATTTAGTGAAATGAGGCACTGCTCGAAATGAGAATCGCTTTTCCTTTCTTGTGGGTACTGATAAGAAATTAATTTTGCTGATAGTAAGCAAATATTAGGGACGATATTAGGCAAAGAAAATTATTAAACAAACCTTTAGGCTAGCACAATTTGAATACAGCTTGAGGCCCTTGCTCAAAAAAGTGCCAGAGTTAAAAATGAAGGAGATCAAATTACCCTGTCACCACAGGAAAGGGCACTAGTCCTTTTCAGACGTGCTTTGTAGATGCCTGCAGTGCACATCACCTATTGATAAAGCCTGCTTTATTTCACGGCTCTCAATTCTTTGCCTTTCATGAGCACTAAATTCCACACCACAAAGTTAAAGGAAAAAGAAAAAACTAATTTAGGAGAAGGATTAACTATTTTGATCAGCATGGAAAATTAGGTGTATATTTTACTGAGAACAGTCAGGGTGTAAATTGGAACAACTTATTTTAGATTTTTGTGTTGTTTACTAATTTATTTTAAAAGTTACACAAAGCTAGCCCTGAGAATATACTTTATCACATCTTTGTCAATTCAAAAATATAAAGAATCTGCAACAGCAAAATCTTTTCTGATCTCATAACAAGAGAGAAAGAGATTGATAATTCACTTTCTAGACATTCTCTATCTGCATTCTTCAACTACCTCTGTGTACAGTACAGAGGAAAAACTTATGCTGTGACCACTTCTTAGGCCTGTTTGGCTAGATCTGCAAGGCTTTGATGATTTTAGTACAAGGAAAAATTTGAGTGTGTCCTGCCTTTACATGAGCTATTGCTCCTTCTGCAATTGTTTACTCCTCCTCACTGTTTGTGAAAGTGTGCACAGCAAACGGAGGTACTGACAGCCTTGGTCTGGTTTGCAGTTCTCAAGTGACAGATTTCAGAAAGAAGATGCACAATACAGCATTGTAAACTCCAGGTACAGGAAATGCCTTGCTATGAGGTCCATATTGCTTTAACAGAGCTAATATAGGAACAGAGGACAGACAAGTACCTATGTGGCCATCTTACCTCATAACATGTTAATATACCTCTTCCAGAAACTTTGATCAAATTCTTCTTGAAACTGAAATTAGCTTGTACTACACCAGTCAGAAGACTCCTCCAAAACATGTTTACTCTAAGACTTAGCAACCTCTTCTGATTTCAACACATAATGTAGCTATCATTATTTTATGCCCACTTGTTCTTGCACTAACATTTTTCTTTCTGTTGAATAGTTCTTTCTGGTCTTCAGTTTCTTTGTGTATCAAGAGAAAATTTGCTATGCTGAACAAGCAAAGCTCTTCCTTTGTCCTCTATACTTCTCTTGTCATCTCATTATTCACAGCATCTATAAATCATTGCTTGTAAAATGCCTCTGTAAAACTGATAGAGGGGCCAGATTTAAGGCTTTAGGTCAAGGTTTAAACTGTTAAAACTGAGCTGCTTGAATGAACTTTACATAGCCACAGTTACTCATATAGGAAATAGGTTATATTTTTTTGTTCTTGTTTTAAGAGTAATTGGAACTGGATTTTTTTGTTGTTGTTCTTGTTTTACGTTAGTATTTTTAGAAACATTTTTCTTTATCACAGTATGTAAATATTTATCTCTTCTTTACTGCAGTGTCCAGAAGATTCTCACAAATACTCCGGCGACAGACGTCACTAAACCATCTCTGCCAAGTAAATGCTTTAGTTACTCAAGCTTACTGAACGTCATTTTTACTGACTCTTCAAATAATTTTATGAACTTGCAGACTGGACTTTACCCCAAAATGGAATATATTATGTTAGCAGTTTGTCTTCTATATTATTGTGACCATCTTTACAAAGTGAAAAAGTAATCAACAAAACAATGCTTTTCTAGACACCTGGCAAGCCCTGATGATTAAATTCAGCAGGGAACTTTTATGAAACATAATTATTATTTGATTTGAAGCAATGGTTCATTTCCATTAAGTAAATGAGAGGCATTCCTTTGATTTGGTTCATATCAGGCCTATTGCAAAGAAAAAAACCTTTCTGTGTGCCTGACAAAAAATACCAAGTTTGATTGTATACTATAAATCAGATGCAAATTAGTAAAAAAGAGAATTATTGAACCACTTGGATTTTAAATAGAAATATTCTTGCAGTAATAGCAAGTGGATATAAAATCTACTCTGAAGTGTTCGATTTTTGCCAGATTACCTGTCAAAAATCCATAAGGCCAAATTCTATGTAGTATAAAAAAGGGGGGGATGCATTGATTTAATTAATGCTTCACTCAGGTATTGGAACAGATGTTTTGTTTTCCCAGTACAAACCTGAGTGGGCTTTATCTGATTTAGGCTTGATTTTTCTTGTTGCTTTTTTTGTTTTGAACTGAATCTGGTCAAGAAAACCAACAGAGCTGTTTGAGGAGTTTAGCAGCACCACTACCAGATTAGGGTTTCTCATCAGGGTTTGTCATGGGTGCAAGCAAAATACTGGCAGTTTATTAAAGTAGACAAAATTACTTGGAAATTCTCTGTGGTTAGAAGGCCTCATAACATCCATAAGACATCAAGCTGGTGGGTGGGGGTCCATGAGGAGAATAAACTTAATGAGCCTAGCTAAGGAAGCGTAAAAGGGGATAAAACCTAGTTTTTAACCTAATAAACCATGAACTAATGAACATATTGGATTGAATTATAGGCCTCAAGAACGGTAATCCACAGTGCAGACATCACTTTTCAAATGCTGGAGGACTGGAGGAATGTGGACCTGAACAGCATCACCAAACAAACCCTCTATACTATGGAGGACTCGCGAGAGGAACACAGAAAGCTCATCATACAATGTAAGAGCAGAACCCTCAGATAAAGCCAAGTTAACTCAGTTTCCTGCTAGAAACAAAGCTCAGTGAAAGTAACATTGTTTTTGCAGCAATTGCGTTGCTTGAAACAAATAGACATTTATCCAAACATAAGGCAAAGCCCTGTCAAGGTCTTATTTTTTGAGACATAGACTTGGGCACTGTTCCATTAACAAGTTTCTTTCTAATATCCAGAACAGCCAATGATACAAAACTTGCACCCAAATTCAGAAGGATTTTTTCCCATGAACTTGAGCAAACTGCATCTATGAATTAACCATTGAACCTGATAAAGTCTAATCTCTCCTCTTGTAGAACTGCTGTAGAGTTGTCTTTTGACACTAAAGTATCTGTGTATTTGCACCCTTGTAAACTTTCATTTATAAAAAGCTCCATTTTACACAGTATTTTCATAAACAAGATCATTTGATGGGGTAAGCTTTCATCCTGAAATTTTATGACTATGTAGTCATCCCATACCAAGCAAGCTCATCGGTTAATTTAGATTCTGCTTATTACAGTGAGGGGCATGAACTGAGAAGTGACTTTAGAGATGTTAGTAAATTGGGTTAGTAAATTTCTTTCACAAATATAAAATTTAACTTACTTTGTTAAGTAAGTTAAGCAAGTGTGTGGGTTTCTAAGCTTAGGTGTAATCCTAAGCACACTGTGTTTGTCCCTCTGAGGCACCAGAGGTGACCAGCTTTGTCTTCAGCACCATTCATAACCTCACTTCCCTGTGAACCCACCTGTTGTATTGCCATCTTTCTCCTGAGGAGGACCAGTCATCTTTTATCCAGAACCAGCCTTAATGGGGAGCAACCCAGGCAACCACTTGTGGGAGATCTGAGAGGGTACATTTGTTGGTGGGGTAACTCTTTCAGTGAGTGGCTGGGAAAAAAGGAGGGGTGACACTTTCGCATGTACACTGGATCCTGCCAGGCTGACTTTGGCACTTGTCACACTGTGTGTTAAGTCTAGAAATCTTCTCCCCAGATTATGGAACAGAGAGCGAATTCTCTGTTAGCTCTGTTCTGGAGAAAGAAGTGTTTGGTACTCTTTCATCTCCTTCTTACCCCTTCATTTGTTTCTTGAAATGCCCCTCTTCCCTTTTGCGGAGACAGAAACTTGACTTGGCAGCTGGGGAGGTAGCATATAGTGATATCGGAGTGCAAAAACCAGTTGCAACCTTCTATCATCCGTTATGCTTTCAGGATCTACTCAATATCTTCCCACTGACCAACAAAGAAGGAATTCTCAAAGCTATAATCCTTAGCAGCCGCAACAGTTTTGGTCCTTATTCTGTTTAGGAAAGCTTTTTGTATGTGTGCTAGCTCTTTAAATACAGATTTAAGTGTAATCAAATCAAATGGAATTTTCCTGAATGCTAATGGATTTGAACGCGTTTTTCCATATTTCACGCCCATATAGTCCAATAGGCAGTTACTCAGAAATGGTAATGTAATATGAATGTTCATCATGAAAACGGATTCCACTGAAATGTGTTGATATGTATAGAGTTTACCCTACATTTTTTTCCCTCCCCATTTTTGATGTTTATTCTACTTGGCCAAAGATCTTCAAAGACTATATTCCGTATGACTCATATAACATGGAATTAAGGCCGGCTTTCACATGCTTGGTATTAATAATCAAGAAAGTACAATTTTCAGCTACCGTAACTGGAAAAAAAAGTGTCTATAAGCCTTTAAGCAAGCTTAGAGACAAATCGTTGGGTACAAGAGAAAGTCTTTCCTTTCTGCTATGGTAGCTGTCTCTGACAAGGCTTCTTCTTTATTCCCTCTTTCTCAGGTCCTGTTGAGGATCTGAAGACTGAATTTCAACGGTCACTAAAGGCTAAATACTTACTTTTCTTAAATAGGTTTCTGCACAGACTTGTAGCGCTCCGGTAGCAAAACAGGCAACTGATTTGTTTTTCCACTCTTGCTCCCATCTTTGCACAGCATATGAATTGTTTCATCTGTTGTATCAGGCAGTTTTTGTCCAGCCAAATACTCAGGTAAGACAACATTTAGAATTCTCTGTGATCCTGTTCTGGATGGAGAGATCTTGCACACTCAATGGAACAAGAAGGGTGGCCCAAATGTTATTTTCCCCTTCTTCCCCAGTTAATGTTTCTGATCATCCAGCCTTTGCAAATCTAAGTTAAACAAAGTTAAAGTTAGGTGTGAAGCAAATGCATTCCTGCCCATCTTGCTGATCCAACTTAGAGACCAGGGAGCTTGTTGTTTGCATTATTCTCAGATAGCCTCTCTGGCTCACTTCTTTAGCTATCACCTATAAGCTTTGCCTCCTCTACCTACCTCACTGTCTTTCCTGTGGTGGGAAATTCCTTCCTCTTCTTATTTATAACTAAGCATAAATGGAAATACATAGCACTTTGAGATCATCGTGTAACACAGCAGGTAGACAATATCTTCTTGGCTTACTGGGCCTTTTATTTTAGCTGAGTTGAAGAACAGTTTCTTAGGGTGTCAAGGCACATGATTCTTTGTCTTCCAGTCATTTATTCTCATAAATAATCTCCAGTTTTTAAGAGCCTCAGCTGAATGACTTGATTCTTTTCACTTTCTGTATTAAAATATGAATATGTTTGCTTGGGAAAGGTTAAAAAGTTTTCAGTTGCTTTTGGAAACTCTTCTTGATAAATTCAGTATAGTATTTGTGGTAGCAATTTGTTTTGAAGAAGCAGAACTTTATGGAAATTCTTTGTGTGTGTGTGTGTTGACATTGCAAATAGATGATTTGCAGCAGATAAATCATGGTTTTTGCAACTAAAGTGTTATACAGGTAAGAGCCCTATCAACAGCACACATCCACTTGCTGCTTAGAAGATTATGCATTGAATCTCTTGCATGACCTTTTGTTGTCACCAGGGTCAAGACCTAGCTTTGCACTCTTCATAGAGGACACCATAAACTTTTCACTTCTGGGTACACCAGGCAGCTGAAGCTTAATTCAAAGGTTATTTTTAAACAATGGATCCTGGTTTGATCACATTGAAATATCACTTCCAATTATTTCATTTCAGTAGAAACAAGAGACCAAGTACAGTTACAAGGTCAGCAGAAAGAAAGAGATGTTTGTTATAGCTAGGCAATCTGTTATAAAAAACACAGTAAACTTGTAAAACACAGTAAAATTGGCAGCTTTTTGTCATTTGTTTCTCTTTTGTTCAAAAAATGAATTGACGTACTGAGATGAAGTGTGTTTTTCTCTCTTTGCCAGTGTATCAGGAATTTGATCACCTTCTGGAGGAGCAGTCTCCCATCGAGTCGTACATCGAGTGGCTGGATTCCATGGTGGACAGATGTGTTGTAAAGGTTGGTAAGCAGAACTAAGGGTCTCAGTTGTTGACGTGCATCATGAATTCTACTCAGGTCATAGATTTTTAGCTAAAATATAAAGGAAAAATCAAAGTCGGTTGGTAATAAGCAGGAGTAAAGCAGCAATGGGCCAAATCTCACCAGTTTTCATGCTCAGTGTGGGGACTGCTCACAGTCAGAATTGTGTTTTATTCTGCCTTTGTCTATTCTATCCCAGAAGATGATATTCAAATATGGAATAAAGTTGAGGTTTCCAATCAAACCAATATTTCAGGGGAATGGAGACACAAATTCAGAGCCATCCTAACTACACAATGTAAATAAAAAACATAATCTAGCCTGGCCTTTTAAGACTTTAACAAAATGGATATTTAGCTAGCTAATTCTAATGAGACTTTATTGTGGCATTTCAATATCTAAAGGGGGCTGATAAGAAAGATAGGGGAAAAACATTTTAGCAGGGCCTGTAGCAACAGAACAAGAGGTAATTATTTTAAACTGAAAAAGTTTAAACTAGATATTTGGAAGAAATTTTTTTCTCTGAGGCAGATGAAACACTGGAACAGGTTGCCCAGAGAGCTGGTGGATGCCCCATCCCTGGAAACATTCAAAGTCAAGTTGAATGGGGCTCTGAGCAACCTAGATGACCTTCATGGTCCCTTCCAGTCCAAACTGTTCTATGATTCTGTGAAATGTAAGGATGAAACTCTACATGACCATTCCATCCAGAACACGTCTATGTTGCCTTTTGAGCTGACTTGGGATACCAAGGACTTCTATTTCATTTTAATTTAAGTGCATGCAGACACCTACTAACAAATCTTTAAGAAGTATTTTCAAAAGTGATCAAATATCACCATAATTTTACATGGAGTATGAAACGATATGACTATTTTAACTCCTGTCACTAACAAAACTTTGTATTATGATGTTCTTTTAGAATTTCAACTCTTCATTCCAGTTGTTAGAGCTAAGAATTAAGAAAAAAAAAAAATTATGCCCCTCTCTCTAATGCAGAAGATCTGTAGAGAAAACAATGGATACTTCCTTAGGTTACTTGAAATGAATGGATTGAATTGAGGAACTTTTCATTTAATCAGTGGAATCATTTGAAATTCAGACCATAGCTGCTAATTTTCATGAAGAACTTGACATGAATTTTGTTAGCTGATTAAATAAACTTTGGAAAAGTGCATGCCTAAGGTGTGCTTTCTGAAAGGTATTTTTGCTAGTAAAATTAATATGTGAATTCACAAAAGCAAAAATGTGAAGAAACAACAACAGAAATACGTTAAATGGTAAACTTTAATTGAAATATTAATATATATTTTCAGTGTAGATCAAACATTCTTGATTATAAATTTCTTCCTTGACTAGGAAGCCAGAGTGAACATATAGGTAATTAGGTTAAGATGAATACGAGAGCATTTTTTTGACCATCCTTTCAGTATTTATAAAGGAAATACTGTCTTAGTGTTGAATAATATTTTATGATTTCCTTCTTCTGAAGGTTGTATATAGTCACGTGGTGGCTTTCTGTGTAAGGCTTTTGTTTTTTTAAAAAAATTTAGTGTATATTTTACTGTGAAAATAACAGTAAGTAGTTTTTCAGTATAAAAAAAAAGAAGACTGACATATGCATCACTCAGATTTATCAAACAGTAGAAATAAAAGTTTCTCCATGTCAGATATGTTTGTTTTCTTGCAGGTAGCTGCTAAGAGACAAGGCTCTTTGAAGAAAGTAGCTCAGCAGTTCCTCCTGATGTGGTCCTGTTTTGGCACGCGAGTGATTCGGGACATGACTTTGCACAGTGCACCCAGCTTTGGTACTTTCATTTTGTTGTAATAATTGCATGCCACAGTCAAAAAGAGTCTGTATCCTGGCTTGTAGTGTATAGTTTAAGTGGAAGCATAACTAGTTGTCACGTGGCCGGGGCTCTGTTAGAGAAACAATTGAGGCTACTTGCATTTGGAAATAACGCTTAGACAGATGTCTGTGTGCAAGATCTAGGCAGGGGAGCTGGAAACACTACTACATCCTTGTGTTTGGTGTTAGCCCTTAGCTGGAGTTCCCAGTCACAGGCCATTTGGTGGTGTTGATGACAGGACTATTCCCTAATGCACTTCAGTGCAAAATGAGCCTGGTTACCCAAACCACTCTGACCACGTGTTGTACTAAGAGACATGACTACTCCACACTTTCCCAAGGCTCAATGTTGGGTCCAGTTCTGTTCAATGTATATATATCAATGATCTGGATGTATGGATTGAGTGCACCCTTAGTAAGTCTGCAGGTGACATTAGGTTGTGCGGAAGTGTCGATCTGCTAGAGAGCAGGGAGGCTCTGCAGAGGGATCTGAGCAGGCTGAATCGATTGACTGAGACCAACAGGACGAGGTTTAACAAGGCCAAGTGCAGAGTCCTGCACTTGGAACACAACCACCCCGTGCAGTGCTACAGGCTTTTGGAAAAGTGTCTGAAATGCTGCCCGGCAGAGAAGGATCTGGGGGTGTTGGTTGACAGTGACTGAACATGACCCAGCAGTGTGCCCAGGTGACTGAGAAGGCCAATGGCATCCTGGCTTGTATCAGAAACAGCATGGCCAACAGGACGAGCGAAGTGATTCTACCCCTGTATTCTGCACTGGTGAGGCTGCGGCTTAAATACTGTGTTCAGTTTTGGATTCCTCCATACAAGAAGGACATTGAGGTCCTAGAGTGTGTCCAGAGAAGGACAACGTAGCTGGTGAAGGGGCTGGAGAACAAACCTTATGAGGAGCAGTTGAGGGAGCTGAGGTTGTTTAGTCGAGAGAAAAGGAGGCTGAGAGGAGACCTTATCACTGTCTACAACTACCTTAAAGGAGGTTGCAGCAAGGTGGGTATTGGTCTCTTCTCCAAAGTGATAGGTGACAGGCCAAGAGGGAATAGCCTTAAGTTGCACCAGGAGAGGTTCATATTAGATGTCAAGAAAAAATTTCTTCACTGAAAAGGTTATCAGGCGCTGGCACAGGCTGCCCAGGGAGATGATTGAGTCATCACCCCAGAGGTATTTAAATGGTGGGTAGATGAGGTGCTCAGGGATATGATCTAGTAGTGGACAGGTACGGTTGGACTCAATCATCTCAAAAGTCTTTTCAAATCAAACAATTCTATGGTTCTATGACTTTGTGCCTAAGTAGATGAAAATCTCTCCAGTGAACTCCTTTGCCTGTTCTGCTTTTAAAGGACATAGACTTTAACACTAGTCTTTACAAAATAACTGTTTTTCTATACCCTGGGGAGATTTTATTTCATTCTATTAAAATTCAGTTTGGGTGGAAAAATAGACTTTTACTTTTTCAATGAAAAAGTATGTTGCTTTTCTACAGATTGAAAAGGAGTTTTGTCTTGAATCCGGGGATAGAAACAGTTCAGATTAAAATGAGTTAAAAGCAGGAATGATTGAAAATGGACTGCTGTGCCATAAGTGTGAATATTCACAGTCACATTGGACTAGATTCATCTGAGGGATGTTTTTTATAAATCCACATTTGTCAGAACATGCTAGTAGAAGATTAATACAGAGTATATGAAGGCTCAGGGTCAAACAAATGCCAGCTGAGCTTTGATGCCCTTTATGCTTTTAGAAACATCTAATAGCATGAATTCAGATACAATCAGATATAGGCACAATGCGATCCATATTTATATTTACTCTGAAACCACTTTGATTCGCTTCCCATTGTAAAGGGTTTTCCCAACAGGTATTACTGAGTCACAATTAGAGATCAGGATAGTGAGAATCCCCAGGCTGACCACGACTTCCACCTGCTAGCTTGTGTTTTCAGCACCAGCATCCTGCTCACACATATTTTCCACCTCCTCTAGGACTCATTTGCTCCTTGAGTCAATGAATCTTTACATTTGTTGTGGGCATAAGAGCGGCTGATACTGCTCAACAGTGTACTTGCCCTGAGTGTTAAAGAATCCTTTGCATGAGTGTCAAATAAATGCTGAATTTTGTTTTCTAGCACTTTGGGTGCTACACTTCTCTCTGCAGACCTAATCCCAAGCTGAGAAACTCGCTGAGAAAACGTCCTGCTTTAGTGCGGTGTTGAGTTACAAACCTTGAAATCCTGACACTAAAGTGCCCCGAAGGATACACTGCCACTACTGAGTTACACATTGCAGCTCCTGTCCAGGTCCTGTGTAACCTCATCAGGCTTTCACTGTTTCAAAGCATTAATCAACAAAACATCTTTAATCAGGTGGGGATTCCTAGATAGTTATTAGATCACCAGTTGTCTGGGCAGTCTGGACAGTGAGGCTCAGCTGTGATTTCTTGCTTATTAATGGAAACATTTATGAACTTGCCATGTAGCAAGTAAATCACAGAACCATAGTATTGTTTAGATTGGAAAGGGCCTTTAAAATCATTGAGTGCAACCCTTAACCTAATGCCTCAAGTCTACCGCTAACCGCATCTACATCTACACATCTTTTAAATATTTCCAGGGATAGTGATTCAGCCACTTCCCTGGGCAGCTTGTGCCAGTGCTTGACAACCCTTCCAGTGAAGAAATGTCTCCTAATACCCATTCTAAACCTCCCCCGGCACAGCTTGAGGCCTTTTCTCTTGTTCTGTCACTTGTTACTTGGGAGAAGAGACCAACACCCACCTCACTACAATCTCCTTTTAGGTAGTTGTAGACAGTGATAAGGTCTTTCAGCCTCCTTTTCCTAGACTAAACAATCCCAGTTTCCTCAGCCACTCCTAATAGGACTTGTACTCCAGACTTTCACTGGCTTCATTGTCCTCTGGACAAGCTCTAGCACCCCAAAGTCATTCTTGTAGTGAAGGGCCCCAAACTGATCACAGTATTTGAGGAACAATATTGCCAGTGCTGAGTGCAAGGGAAGGATCACTTCTCTAGTCCTGCTGGCAACGCTGTTTCTGATACAGGCCAGGATGCCATTGGCCTTCTCAGCCACCTGGACACTCTGCTGGCTCGTATTCAGCCAGCTACCAACCAGCACCACCAGGTCCTTTTCAGCCTAGCCGTTTGCCAGCCGCTCTTCCCCAGTCCTGCAGGGTTGCATGAGGTTGTTGTGACTGAAGTGCGAGGCCTGGCACTTGGCCTCATTAAACCCCATACAACTGGCCAAGGTCCATTGATCTGGCTTATCCAGATCCCTCTGTAGTGCCTTCCTACCCTCAAGCAGATTGGCACTTAACTTCAGTTGTGTGGGACTTCAATAAAGCCTTTGATACAGTTTCTCACAGCATTCTGCTACGGAAACTGGCTGCCACTGGCCTGGATAGGTGAACACTCTCCTGGGTGGAAAACTGGTTGGATGGCAGGGCCAAAAGATTTGTGGTAAATGGAACTAACTCCAGTTGGAGTCTGATGTCCCCCAGGACTCATTGCTCAGTCCAGCCCTGTTCAATGTCTTTATCAATGAACTGGATGAAGGCATTGAGTGCACCCTTAGCAAGTTTGCAGATGACACTTAACTGGGATGTAGTGTTGATCTTCTGGATGGTAGGGAGGCTCTGCAAAGGGATCTGAACAAGCGGGACCGATGGGCTGAGACCAGTGGTATGACATTCAACAAGGCCAAATGCCAGGTCCTGCACTTGGGGCACAACAACCCTATGCAGTGCTACAGACTAGGAGAAGTCTGTCTAGAAAGCTGCCTGGAGTAGAAGGACCTGGAGGTGAAGGACCTGGGGGTGTTGGTTGACAGCCGACTGAACATGAGCCAGTAGAGTGCCCAGGTGGCCAAGAAGGCCAATGGCATCTTGGCTTGTATCAGAAACGGCGTGACCAGCAGGTCCAGGGAGGTTATTCTCCCTCTGTACTCGGCACTGGTGAGACCGCACCTTGAATCCTGTGTTCAGTTCTGGGCCCCTCACCACAAGAAGGACGTTGAGGCTCTGGATCGAGTCCAGAGAAGAGCAACAAAGCTGGTGAAGGGGCTGGAGAACAGGCCTTATGAGGAGCGGCTGAGAGAGCTGGGGTTGTTTAGCCTGGAGAAGAGGAGGCTGAGGGGAGACCTTATTGCTCTCTATAACTACCTGAAAGGAGGTTGTAGAGAGGAGGGTGCTGGCCTCTTCTCCTAAGTGACAGATGACAGGACAAGAGGGAATGGCCTCAAGCTGTGCCAGGGAGGTTCAGACTGGGTATCAGGAAAAAATTTTCCACAGAAAGGGTCATTGGGCACTGGTAGAGACCACCCAGGGTGATGGTTGAGGCATCATCCCTGAAAATGTTTTAAAACAAGGGTAGACGAGGTGCTCAGGGGCATGGTTTAGTGGCAGATCCCAACGGTTAAGATTCGATGATCCGGTGGGTCTTTTCCAACCTCATGATTTTATTATTCTATGATAACTTGGTGTCACCTGCAAACTTACTGAGGGTGCTCTTGATCCCCTCATCCAGATCATTGATAAAGATACTGAACAGAACTGGCCCTAATACCGAAGACAGAGAATTATTTATTGACTCAATTTTGGGACCCGCTGCAACATATAGTATATCAGATCTGACAAAGTCAGTTACCTGTTATCTCTGTTATAAATCTAGCTCTTTAATTTCCCATTTTTGTGAACTTTACCCCCTCAGCTAACTTTGTAGGATTTGGGGTTTTGTTGGTTTCTTTTTTGTCTTTTTAATTCACTGAGAATATCTGTTTGTACAAACGCACGATTATCCTTCTTATATGTTTATATGTCCCCACAGTCAGGGAAAGAATGCATAGGTTGTAGCTGATGTGTTTTGTATGGATGTGTGCTGCTATAGTTAGAACTGGATCAGTAATTGTTTTTCAATTTAGTAGCCATTGTAAGAGTGTTTTGGTTTTTTTTAAAGAAAAATCATGCTCACCGTGAAGCTGGGATGAGATAGTTCCAGATTTTCATCAAATTCAGAAATCTTTATTTTGAAAAAAGTAAAATCAATGAGATTCTTTTTGTGCTTAGACCACAGTTTCCTGCCTGAGGAGAGTATTGAAACAGCATTAACTGCTGCCAGAACAAGATCTTTAACCAAAGGGGCAGTGTGGGAGGGTTTTCTCATCTTTTCCACTGGAATTGCTTCACTTTGTACAAGCAACACAAGCATTTGTTGAGCTGCAGATTTCTACAGCCTGCTAGGTGACAAGCATTGGTTCAGTCCCTGTTCTAACCCTTATTTATACAGGGTGAAGTATTCCCTGCTCAAGTGCAACTCCAGTAGAGGCAGGAGAATATCTGAGCCTTCAGGTTTTCAAACAGGAACATGATAAGAGAACCACACACTCATCCTTTCAGGCAGAAGCCTGAGCCATCCCTGCCTGCTTTCGCCCTAAGTGCCCAAAATGTTGTTTAGCCACAGACACAAATTTATAATAATTTACATTAACAATGACACTCTCTCACTGCAAGGCCAGTTGGCACATTATTCATGAATTATTGTTGAGCAAGAATGAACCTTGAATGTAAACAGCTCAGAGCTAGATGGCAGGAACTCTTCTGCCTTTAATTTAACATAGTTTCTTCTAGCTTTTTAGAATAATACATGCATTTAAATGAGTTCTATGGAGAGAAACTAAGACTGATTTACTGTTCTAAAGATTTATATTTCTATATAGCTTTGTTCTTAACTTACATAAAAAGTTTCGCATTTGTACTGCATTGAAAAGTGGTTCAACGGGCTTATTTTTAATGGATTATTTTCCACTTCAAGCAGTGTATAGACTCAGATGCTTGCAGTAGTTTTTTGAACGTAAAATGATGTGTTAAATGATGGGGTGTTTACTATGGACAAGACAGTATATTTTTATCTTTGAAAGATATGATACAGAAATCTGATTGAAGGAAGGCGGAACACTTGGCACTGAACTGACTGGTACAGATTCTGCAAAACTTCTAAACATAGTGGTGTGAAACAGTCCCTGGCAGAAATAAAAGTTTCTCTCTCTATTCCCTCTCCCTTTTTCTCTCTGCCTGCCTCCCTCCTTCCTGTCTATGCATATCAAAGACACAGTTGGTGGCAGTGTTTGGGTAATGCATCCAGTGTATAAAGTAACTAATTAGTAATAGAAGCGCCACGGTTTTCTCCAGATCTGAAAATCTCATTGTTGTTTCGTTACTTACACATAATTGCTGTGTCTGTTAATAGTTGCTGATACATACTGTACATTAGCTGGGTAATCATTGCCATGATTTTTGTTAAGTCCTGAAAATTAGGGGCATGTACTGTTTGTTATTTTAACTGCAGTCTCCTGAATAATTTCTTAACTCTTTCTGAAGAAGTGTATGGCTTACCAGCCACAGCTGGGTCTTTTTCAGTACTTAAAGGTATACTGGAAAGAACCAAATGGTTTCATGTGAAAAACAGTAGCTTGCAAACAGAGAATAAATTATTGTATGTCATGCTGAATGGCTATTCACTATGTAGCTGAAATGCATGCCCTGATATTGGTTTCACAGTGTAGCTTACATTTACATTTGACTCATTTCAAAATGTAAAAATATTGCTTTCAGTGAGTACCAACAACTTGTTTGTCTAGAGTCTTTCACACAAATTCTGGGCTCAAAAACTCTGTACAGAGTTTAAAAATACACAGTGGGAGAAATAATAGGAGAGGAAGAGAGAAATTCAAAAGAGTGACAAGAGCACTGGAGTGTTTTTAAATGCTGCATTCAGTATTGCCAACCCCAAGCCTTCAAAATAAAGCATTAGACCCCCCAAAAACAAAGACATTTTTAAAAATTAGCAAGTCATGGGTTCTTGCTGTTTGCTTGCTAGCATTTTAGTGTTTTGAGTTTGCACTTCCAAACATCTTTATGAAACTACAGGCAATGTTCCTTAATTATTTTTTTTAATTAGAACTGAGCAAGGATTTTGATGGAAAGGATTAAATACTCACTTAAATGCCCCTAAATGCCAGCATTTAGGTCCAGTTTTCTTGCCTTGGAAATAGCTATCAGTAGTAATGCACTAAAGTCAACAGAAACTTTCCACTGAAAAACTGTAGTCAGGAGAGAGAACGTTTTGTGGGGATTCTGGATAATCTAGGTTTCCATTGGGGAAATCCTGGATTGGTAACAAGATTATCAGCCAGGTTTGCTCTCTTTATTTTACTGCTAGATTGAATAGGATTTTATTTAGCAGGACTTTTAGCCCAAAAATATTTCTAAAACAAAATCTCTGCGGTAGTTAAGCGCAGATCTCCACTATTTAGCCTTGCAAGGCTGAAGAAACCTGTTCCTTTTTGCTTTGCTTAGATATGTGAATGCTTCAGGTTCACCAGGAGCCAAAGATTTCTACCCTACGGAAAAGGTGTTGCACTCACGTGTGTCTTTTTCCTGTGCTGCCTTGTCCAAGATCACAAAAGTGCATGTCCACCTCTCAGTGTTTGTGCTCAGCTCTTATCAGTGATGACAGAAGCCACACAGGCATGGGGTGAGAGAATGAAACACAATGACCATCCTGGTCACACAGAAAAAGAATGTGCTCAGAGTCGCTCTGAAAGCTGAATTGCCACCTATAATTGTGTAAGGATATAGGGTCCTTCAAACTACTTCTTCTGCCCTTCAACTGTAGGTTGGAGTAGAGAAGTTGGAGTAGGTGTAGACGTGCTTTGTTGTGGTAGAAGCTAGTATCACAAGATAAATCTAATTTTTCCTGTGAAGAAACCAATCATTATGAAATTTCATTAAATTTGAAACTTGATGCATCCCCTTCCCACAGAGGCATTTTTCCTCAAAATGTAGTATTGGAATTTTGAAATGAACATATTTAGCTGAGGCTTTTTCTTTTTGTTTGTTTGGCAGTAGTTGACCTGGTTCCCTCTCAGCTGGTCATCTTTCTCTGGTTTAAGCCAACTGTTGGACTGGCTGTTATTTTAACATAACTGCATTTGCACTTGCCAAAGTTATTCAGTGGCTTATAGGAACACGTATTAAATATTGCACGAAAGTCTAAATAAACAGAAGACCTTTTAAAAATAACATTGTATGATCAAATCCTGTCTGCAGCTATTATAGGTACTCTGTGTCATGGAGCCTATCGTATATACTGACCAAACTCCATCTTGATATTTGTCATTTTTCCCCTGCAAACGACTGTTGTTCCTTTCAGGAGGACTCTACACAGTTTCTTGGCTCTGATGTTTCTCTCCTATAATTTTCCCCTGAAATGCAACTATGGTCTCTTGCATATCTATTTTTGTGCCAACTTTTCTTCACCATCCCTGGCGTGTATCCTTCTTTATAAATTATAGAAAGTAACTTCATTTCTGCCCAGGGAGATGGTTGAGTCCCCATCCCTGGAGATGCTTGGGGACATAATTTAGTAGTAGACAGATACTGTTGGAGCTGATGATCTCTAAGGTCTTTTCTAACCTAATGATTCTATGATTCTATTAAAATTAATTCCATCATGCATCTTAAGTAATTTAAAATGTATTATCCATTCCTTGCATCCTCCTGGTAATCTTCTCCATACCATTTTCAACTTGTACTAATATTTCTGGCACATGGATGAGTAAGGTTGTATGCAATATTCTAAGTGAGGTTTCATGAGTGACCTGTACAACTGTTTCTACAGAGGAAGTATATAAATAAGGAGATGATAGAAATCGCTACAGGCAGAACACCTTACAAGTGTGCTATTAAACTTAATTTGCATTACTCTAGTCTGTAGCATCACACAGCCCTTCCTCCTAACAACACTAGCAAGCTCTCCATCTGTATCAATCCTGCTTGAGGGATTTTTTGCAGATTGCTATCAGTATTATTTCCTTTAATTACTAATTTTGAAAGTGCTTTTTGACTCTATCCTCCACATTTTCTTTTGTCTACATACTTCCCTTAAGTCCTTCAGTCCTTTAGCCCTTAAGTTTTTCACATTCCTGTAATGGCAATTATGAAATAGAATCAAGGGCATCTTCAGAGGTAAGCACAGGAACAGGCTAAATGTTCTGCTGCTGATGCAATTCAAACAAATAATTAGGAAAAGGTAATGTAGTAGGAGAAATATGACACAGCAAAGCTGTGGCACAAGTCTTTCCCTTTAAGACATCCTCAGTTGTTGCTAATGCCTGAATGTCTGGCAGTTAATGGATGTCTCATCTAGTCCTGGCAATGCACTGGAAATATACTGTCAGAAGACTTGGAAGCTTCTCTCTGCTTTCCTATCAGATGTCTCTCGTTCCTTTGTCCAACAACATACATAGTTTAGAAAATTCATACAGGTTGTGTCCCCAAGACAGAGAATTCAGGATTCTACTTCTGACAGAAATTTACATCTGTCCCTCTAGATAAAAGGAAACAATTCCACTTTAGTGTAATTGTCTAAATTGTTCAGTGCTATTGTAGGAGAAGAAAACTCCATTAAGTCCCAGCTCTCAGCTAGGCAGGCTCCACTCTAACCCTCAATAATTGATCACACAAGCCTGTATAAATTCAGGAGTGAACAGAGTTTGTTAGTCCAGAGTTTTACTTTGACTTCTCTCACCCTGAGTGAGAGAAACTTCAGTGACAGTACTATATGGAGGCTGTCCTACTCAGTACTGTTTGTGTTGAATACCGTAATCATTGGTTTAATGATTGTATTGAGACAGTCAATGGCTTTTTTTGTTTGTTCACTTTATTACCAGGGTCTTTTCACCTTATTCACTTGATGTTTGATGACTATGTATTGTACCTGCTAGAATCACTTCATTGTCAGGAGAGAGCTAATGAGCTAATGAGGGCAATGAAAGGAGAAGGAAGCACAGGTGAGTTTGTTCTTTTGTTAATCTTTTGTTGTTTTATTCCACTGCATTCACCAGTTTCTATGTTAGGACACTTCTTTATCTTCATCCAACACAGTGAGGTTTATCTAGGAGCAAAACGTTATTCAGTTCCACCCTGATTTGAAGTAAGTAATTTGTGAGGGGGGCATCCCTGGCTAAAACATTCTGAAAGGCTCTTGCTTGCTTCATGATGTAACTCTGTGTGTCTGAACCCCATTTCTAACCATACACTTGGTGTTTCAGTAAGAGATTTTTGTATTGAGCTTCTTACCTCAGCTAGTCTGTCTAATCCACCATTGTATTACAGTGAACAAAATCTTGATACCGTCACTCTCATTTAACACTAAATAAATTCACTGATTTTTTCAGTCTAATGGATTTTACCAGTCTAAATAAGACTCCCTAAATAAGAGAGAGAGATAGGAGAACTGAGCAAAGACAAAAGCCAGAGTTATCATTTCTGGTATGCTTATGTTCTAAATGCCTGTACAGAAGCTGATTCAGACTCTCCAAAACAGAAGTATTCTGCACTGACTAGCCAAAACAGAAGCAGAGTTTGGCTTGAGTCTCTCTGCTCAGGGCAGCCCCTTGTAATGAGAGATCCTCAGTGATCTGCCTTCCTTGCATCTCCCATTAATTTTGGCAAGTTACACCTCTCTGTCACATTTTGAAAGTAAAATTCTTCATTTCAGCTGTGGCTTAATTTGTCACCCTGTAGATTTGTGGGAAGAAGAGTATTTCAGTGATTAGGGTAATATCTTGTATGTGTTGGAAGACCTGGATTTAATTGATTGCCTTGCTATAGCCTCTTGGTTTTTTGACAAACATGTTACTTGCCCTTGTGTACTTTCCACACAGCCTTAGCAGCTAGAACTACCCAGAAGGTCATCCTCCAGTCAATGAGGAGAGAATGTCATGACCAAAAGCCACTGTAAACCCCTGGAGATTCCTGTTTCTTTCCAATACCTCTAGACAGTAGCAGTACCAGACTCAGACTGGACTCCTTATTTTAGGCATCTAATAGTATGTTACAGGAATGTAAACCTTAAGCTGTCTGTACATGAGTTTCCTGTCTATACAACAGGAAAAAAAGAACTTTACTTCAACAGGTCATATGAAGGCAGACTGAGAGTCGTAATGCTGAGTGTTATAGAAGTAATTCTTTCAAATATTTGTGATTCTGGCTATGCATTGCTTGAAATACAGCCTACAGAACTTAACTGCTTGCATTATTTTTTTTCAGTTTCTCCACACTCTTTGACTTTACCCTGAGCTATACTTGATAATTTTTCTCTCATCCTGCAGCAGAAATACGAGAAGAAATTATTCTGAGTGAACCAGCTCCTCCGACTCCCTCCCCAGTGCCATTCTCCCCAGCTAAATCTGCCACCTCAGTGGAAGTGCCCTCTGCACCCTCACCCGTCAGCAATCAGTCCCCAGAGTACGGTGGCATAACGGTTACAACAGGTGGGTAGGTTTATGGCAGCTGGATTTGCTTGAAGATGCTCACCTGAAACTGAGCCTGAGAACATAATATGCTGTCTTTCAAGAGACGAAAAGCCTTCCCAAACACGAATCTGTTTAAAGTATCAGTTATGCCCTCTCACTCTGTCCAAACATGATGTCTAACAGCAAAAAGATCTGATGTGTGGATATTTTATATACTTCAAGGAAATAGGCTAGATATTTTAAGGCTTAGGGAGGTTTTCAAAACTTAAACTACTAGTGGTTCAGGATTTCCTAGTGGCTAAAATGGGAACTGGATTTCTTTCAGCATGTTTGGGCCTCAAATATGTTTAAATAGCCGTGTAAGTTTCTTTTGGAATGTTTTACAAATTGTTGATAACTTTGATCTTTCAGTGTTAGAAACTAGGAGTTAGATGTTGGAAGCCTGTTTTCAGAATCATTCTCTGTTGTGGCAGGTGATTGTATTCTAGTGGGTCCACAGATTAAAAAGTCTGTGCCTAAAGTTATTAATCTTGTGGGCAGGATAGACAGAAAACAAGAAGCACGAAACTGGCTTCCATCCTCTGTACTGTAATGTAAAACTCACTCATTGCCTTCTGGATGTGGGCAGAACAATCTGTATTATCAAAAGACAGTGTTTTCTTAACTTACAGAAAAAAAGGCAGAAATGTGAATGACTTTCAGAAGGTGTCCCAGGCTGTGAAATTCTGGCTTTGCTTCCCCTCAGTGAAATGAGCATATAATCAGAATGTGGAAACTATCACTTTTCTGGCATACTAGAAAAGTTACAAAAGTTTCTTGAAAAAATGTCAGAAAGTGATGATTTACCACACTGGAGAATTTGGCAGTGGCTAAAGGACCAATTAATCTTTCTGACAACTGTATTTCATTTTTTCAAAGGCACTTCAGGGAATCACAGTGCATAGTTTCTGTGGAAAGAGATTTAAGAACATTTATCCCTACATTGAAACTTAACATTTTCTCATTGTTGGAGACAATACCTTATTTAGGAGGTAAATAGGATAGTATTACATATAGAATAATTAGACAAGAGACATATGATTCCTAGACATCACAGGCGAGCACATTGCTTTGGATTAAGCAACGCTAGATGTGGAGTGTGTGTTTGAGCCTTGAAAAGTTGATCTTGAGTGTAACTTGCTGTATAGACATTGTGGCCCAATAGTTTCATTGTGGTGTTATAACCAGAACTTAGAACTGTACCCAGAAATAAGACTGAAAAAAGTAATGGACTGTATGCTCTCCAGTGACATTGACAGGAATGGAGATTTGAAGGCCTTGTGTTTGGGCTGCAGACGGTAACACTATGTGACTATCATACCTATTAACCATATCTCTTGGTGGGTTGTTACATCATTCTTACATTCACACCTATTAATCCAAAAGTTACTCTATATTTTTACAATAGCCTGTTTGTCAGCTATTTGAGCTTCCACCTTCAGCTCACTTGAATTAAGTACTTGATTTAGGCACAAATCTGGGAAGACCTTGGAACTGCACGGATCTTGCATATCCCTCCTGAATCCCACCAGTAATTTGAGGGAATGGACACTCACAAACATTGCAAATGCAATTCCTTTTTGTTTTCCTGTTGTTTATTGTTTTATTATAGTCTGTTTTATTCCCTCATTCTGCTTTTTTATGTCCTGGTAAGGCCGAAGTCTGTTAGTGAGAAGTTTCAAGCCAGGATCAGGATCATTTAGGAACAGTAGTTGAAGGATCTACTCCCACAGTACAGGCAGTAGAACTTGACATAGCTGTTCCCATAGCAGAATGTCTTAGGCAAGAAGGCTATTTCTAATTATTTTAGCTCTCTAGTTTTTTCCAGATTTTAATTTTTAGATGGTTTTTAAAACTTTTGTTTGCTTGAATGCAATTTTATTCTTATGGTCTGGTGCAGTCTCTCTTTTTCTGCATGTGAAAATCTTTTTTGCTTAGCAAAAGCCACAATTGCCAATGCACATAGTGTTCTGGTTATGATTAAATACATGTATGTGGCTATTACCTTCTCTTAATTTGGGCAATTAGCAATACCTCTATTTCCCATGCTCATTGTGTAGATGAACTGGTCACTTTTTCAGTTTGCTAAAACTAAAAAGTAAATGCAGGGTTCATTCATATAAAATAATGCCAAATAACAACCTTGTTTCAGGTATAGGAAATCGCTATACTTCAAAACAGGAGTGCTGAAGACGTATTACACATAATCAAATTATTCCATATACAGATTTGTGGCATTAATACGTAGAATATTTTGGAACAGGAACCTTTGTTCTAAAGAGACATATTTAAAGTACACTGCATCAATTTTCTTATGTGTCTTTTGTGAGGTAAATGTAAAACTCTGCAAATGCTTTACAAATCTCAAGAACCAGTTCCATTTGTTACCACTAACTCTCAGTTCCCCAGTTTAAGGGATCATTAACTCTTCCTTGCTTGTGACATTAGCAATAAAAGTTAACTATTAAACTTGCATTTTAACCTTTTTTGCCTTCAGTCAGTAGTCAGCACAAACCCAGCAAATTGTTGCAGTTACACTATACTGAGCCAAAGAAAGGTAAATCCCATATATAGCATTCTGTGGCGGAACCTCTGCCATGGCTCAGCTAACATTTTATTTAAAAATTTTGTTAAGTTACCAGACATTTAAAAGGAGAATTAGTCTCCATCTTTTCTAAATCACAAAGGCCAGATTAATGATTGTTCAGACTGCAACAATATTGTCATAAAAGTGATAGCTATATGCCTGACTATGCTGTTCTCTCTTAAAGTCCCTCTTAAAGCTGTGATTACTCATTTGCTAATGCAATTTTTCTCAGACAATGCAAAATGAATGCTGAATTGTAAGGACTTCCTAATATGTAAGTAAACTAATCAATGCAAATAACTGTTTAATTTCAAGAAATTTATGTGTGAAATCAGTCTCCTGGACAGCAATAGTCACTTAAGGTCACTGTTCTTCCAAGTCAAGGCTAAGTGTTAAAGGTTTGAGAACTTGGCACAGGAGATACTTGCACTGAGCTACTGCCTCTCATATTTGCGTGTAGAAAAAATCCATTTTAAGGACTCATATTAATACATGAGAACATCAGCTTTTTTTCAACAATCAGACTTTAATTCTCATAGCTGCACACCATAAAAGTCAAATGTTGCAATTTCAAAACACAATTCTCCAAATTGTCCAAATGGAAGGGTTTGTGGTTTTTTCTGATGCTGATATTTAAGTTAATGTCTTCGTTGTGTGGGGGCAGAATGGGGATCTGGCTCCAGATTCCTGATTGCTTGAGGCTGACAGTACTGCTTACTATCTGACATAATACACAGTGTTGTGATTGTCTTGCTTTTACCTGGGTGCTCATTTACTCTAGTATAAAGCAAATATAAAATGGAACATCATGAAGGAACTTCTTTCTTTCTGCACTGCTTAACTTAAGGCCACCAATGATGAGCGGGTTCTTGTATAAATGACAGTAGTTCCTTTTACATTTGGCTCTCCTGCAGGTCAGATGGCCCCTTGATTAATGTCTTCAAAGTCAAATTCTCTGTTAAAAGAGAAAAGAAAAAAGGAGTGATAATAAATTAACTTCCCTATTTTAATCAAACCCTGCATATTCAGAACACAAAGCAGAGCAGAATGTTGCACAATCACTATTGTTTTTGCTTATTTCTGAAAGAAGCTCAGTTTGCTTCAGTCATATCTAAAAGAGGCTTCATCTTCTGGAGTTCAATTCTGCAGGCAGCTGAGGAAATTAATCATATAGGGCTGAGATATAGCCAGGTATTAAAAAGCTAACTACGAAAAGCTTTCAGAATTATCCCTTTCCACCCACTACAATTTTGGCAGTATCCTGGTTGACTCGATATATATGTACATAAACCTGCAAGTCTGTTGTCTTCTTCTATCCTTCCTCTCTGCCTTTGTGACAGATCACTGAAAATAAGGGCATCCCTTCCACAAAGGCTGAGAGAAGTGTGGCAACTGTAGATTCCCAAGAACATCCTGAAAAAAATATTTGAACAGCTTTCTTTCACTCTGTAAATCCACAGTAAAAACCGATATACATCTGTTTCTAAGCCATAACCTCCAAAAAAAAGTAATTGTTAATTGTTTCCTAGAGCAGCCCTATGAGGTACTATCCTGTAGTATTGGGGACAAACTCTTTGTTACAAAAATTAAACAAAGATATTCCTAAATCTTCCAGTGCAAGATCTGTCTTCTACTTGTTTCTGTGTTGTCTGGAGAGGCACAAAGCATGTTACTCCCTAAACATCTGTTTAAAAATTGAACTGAGGTGGTCGCCTGTTAGACTTCAATGCCAGAAGTGGCCAAGTTCTCTCATCCTAGGAAACTGACTTCCTACAGGGAGCACATTAAACATCTTGTTGTCCTGAACAGACTCAGACTGAGATAAGGCCCCTACTATTTAAAAAAAAAAAAAAAGAAGAAGAGAAAAGGAGGCTCTCGCAACTGTATTTACAAAAATGCAAAGGATCTTTTGGCCCTATTATTGCTGCTTCTTGTTAGAGCTAGGAAGGCCATGAGATTTTTGGCACAATGGTCAATTTTTTTCTTGGAAAAAGTATTATCAGGTCAAAATAAAATTGTTTCATGGTTAGTTTATAAAGTGAAAAAGTGAAAAAAACCTCAATGTTACCTAAAAATAAGGGTTTGGGATTTTCACCATCTTCATTGTCCTTCTTTTCTTTCTTTCTCTTTGCTTTTGCCTTTTGAATTTAGGCTTGATTTGAAACAAATTTTTGAAAGTTTCTTTTGGCAAATAATACTAGGAAAATATGTTGATCTTTTGAAATGGAAATGTTTCACTAAAATATTCCACAGACAAATTATTGATATTTTCTAAACAGTTTTTGTCTTGTTTTTGAAATGAAGCTATTTGGTGACTGCATAAGTATTTTTGGCTCCTTCCACATAATCTGTATTTTCTGGTGAAGGAAGGCTTCTTTAAACACTTTTCCTCAACTCAAGGAACCACAACTGCTCATAGCCACAGCAGCACTGCTGTGCCAGCTCAAATGTGTGTGCCTCCTCTTCGATCTCAGGGATCTCAAAGGTCCTCTTCAATGGAAGGACTTGAAAAAATGCAGACTCAGGAGTCAGTGACAGAAAATGCAAGAGACCTCATGAATGCAAGAATAACTCATGAATCTCAGAATGACTTCGTTCACACCCAGAATTAAGCATTTCCCATTTCAAGGAATTATCTGCCTGGTTTTGCCAAATAAAATTGCACACACCTGAAGAAAATAATGCACATCTGAGTTAGGCTTTTCATTCCCTAAAGCCACGGAGTGGACACAGACCTGGTAACACAATCACTTCCCCCTCTGAATTAGGCCCTTTCATACCTCAGGAAGTCCTAGAATCCACACTGAAAAAAACATGTCACCTCCTGCAATTCCTTTTAGCTGGTGAAAAAGAGTCAAGAGTGCCCAGAGACCCCCAAACTAGTGTTCGCATTGGGTTAAATTCAGTGTTCTGGTCCTCATTTGCAGGGTAATCTCAGCCAGTATGGTCATGACCTCCAGCAACAGCTATGTTATACTGGAACAATGGATCTGTCAGCCTCCTGAGTGAAAGGGGTGTGTGCAAGGACAAAGGTTTCTCAGCAGCTGGCTCATGAATCTGGAGTTCCTGCCTGGAAGGGATCAGGATGATTAAAAACTCAGCACCTTCCAAGCAAAATGGAAAACCCACTTCTTTGCTTTGCTCTTCCCATGAATGCTCTACATGAAAAAATAAATTAAGTCCAGTCCCTGCCGCCCCGAAAAAAGAAAGAAACATTATTTGTGGGAAGAAAATGGCTAGGCTATTTCTCTCTATATAGCTGTTATAATCTGGAGATCTACCACTGTCTTGCCACTACACAGGCTGCTACCTAGTTGGGTGGAAGAGGTACAAACTTCAAAAGATTTTGAGAAATTCATTTGTGTAACAGCCGTCTATTTCTAATCCTTCATTGTTCTGATCCCACTTCCTGCCTCATTCCTGGCCAGGTCAGCCTGAGAGCTAAACAAGCCAGCAGCCCACTCCATGTGACAGAGACCTCAGTGTTTGGTGCATCGTGCCTGAGAAATATTAGCACTAATGTTCCTCCCTTTCTACGTCCTATCCTATTTCTTCCTGAAAACGTTAGACTCAAATTACAATAGCACAGCGAAAGTTCACCATTTAAGTTATTCTAGAGATGTCTCTTACCTTTGGATCTTTGCACACTCCAGATGATCTCTTCGTATTTTTATTTATGCCTCAGTCATAACTGCTTTGCTCACTTTGGTTGATGCTGCTTCCATTATGAAAGCCTATTGGGTTTCTGTCCTGTAACCATCTTGGCACTGCACTTGGTACTCAGCGCTCAGCACTGGTGAGGCTGCATCCCAAATACTATCTTCAGTTTTGGGCCCCTCACTACAAAAAAGACGTTGAGGTGCTAACACGCATCCAAAGAGGAACCATGCACAGCTGGTGAATAGTCTTATAAGGAACAGCTGAGGGAGCTGGGGTTATTTAGTCTAGAGAAAAGGAGGCTGAAGGGGGAGATCTTACTGCTCTCTAAAACTACCTGAAAGGAGCATGCAGCAAGGTGGTTGTCTGTTTCTTTTCCCAAGTAGCAAGTTATAGGACAAGAAGAAGTGGCCTCAAATTGTGTTAGGGGAGGTTTAGACTTGATATTAAGAAAACTGTCTCCACTGAAAGGGTCATCAGGCACTGGAATGGGCTTCTCAGAGAAGTGATTGAGTCACCACTTCTGGAGGTATTTAAAAGATGTGCAGATGTCATGCTTAGGGACATGGTTTAGGGGGTGGACTTGGCGGTACTGGGTTTATGGTTGGACTTGATGATTTTAAAGGTCTTTTCCAACCTAGAAGATTCTGTTTCCAGAATCCTATGATTCTATACTAATTTCAAAGAATAACACCTCTTTTAATGGCAGTCCATGTTACTTGTGTTCTTCTAATTCTTGTTTGTCTGCAGGAGCTATGCAATCTTATACATGGTCACTTACCTACACTGTGACAACAGCTGCTGGGTCACCCGCTGAAAATTCTCAACAGCTGCCCTGCATGAGAAGTCCACATGTACCATCATCATCTGTCACACACCGGATACCTGTTTATCCCCACAGAGAAGAGCACGGGTAAGTCACTTTCCAGTGTCTTGTGGGTTTTTGTGGTTTTTAAATGAACCTATGCTATGGGTATTTTTTTGGAAATGCAGTGAAATCTATTATTTAATATGGTAAGTCTATATTGCAAATATGCTGGCATCATTAGTCTTTGGCTGTTGTTACTGTGTGGTTATATTCTGTCTCAGTTTTATAATCTTATATAATTCTATTTAAAAATATGGTAGGGCTGGAGAATATTTTATAAAAGATAAAGCTTCGGTAGATTTCTTCTCTGATTTCTATTTTCCTGTGCATGTTCTATCCCAAAGGCTAGAACTATCTACTATAGAACTATCTACTATACCATATCTCAAGTGAGGTGATCCTTTTTCACTGTTCAGTACTGCTGAGACCAAGTCTGGAGCACTGGATACAATTCTGTGCTCCATGGTACAAGAAAGACACAAGAATACTGGAGTAAATACAGAAAAGTGCCACTTAGATGATTACAGGACAGGAGCATCTATCATACAAAGAGAAGCTGAGAGACCTGGGATTGTTCAGCCTCAGGAGGAGAAGGCTCAGCGAGGGTTTCATCAATGTGTACAAATACCTGGTAGGGGATATAAAGAAGATGCAGACAGATTTTTCTCAGTGGTATCCAGTTAGAGGACAAGAGACAGCACAGTCTTCTGAAGCACAAGACTCATGTGGTTCTTAGGGAAGGTACAGTCACAGATCCAAGACAGAGCTTGTTTAAAGGCATTAAAGAATCATATGTTCAGAAAGGAGAAAGAAAAAATAAGAGACCTTATGTGCAAGATTCAAACCTAGGAAAGAAAGAGAGAGAAGATCAAAGTCTGCACTAAGATTTACAGGTTTCTGTAGAAGACTGAAATGGAGCAAGCACCTGCTGTAGTTCCAGAGACTGGCCCTCACTCCCATGCAGAAGAGTCCCCATAAGCTGTATGGAAGCCATGAGCCATTCTCCTGCTGTAGGTGCATTTCCCACCAAATAGAGACCCTTGGCCACTCAGTATACCAGAAAGTTTCCTAATAGCAGTTCTACAGGGGTTCCTACGAATCCTGCACAATAAAGATGATCCTCTGTGAAACAGAAACGTTCCAAAGAACTTCGACATTGAAAAACAATACTTAAAGATCAGAGCACCACAACATAAAGCAGCAGAACTACTTTCTCTCCAAATGACCCTTACCTGTACAACTGCAGGAGTTATGCCACCCCAGATGCAGGACTTTTTGCATTATTCTCTGTATGACCAATTGTCCATTCTTTCTGAATTGTAGACTGCTAGAGTAACTACTAGTTCCCAGGTGGACTTCCCTGAAGACACACCATCTGTGTATTATCCCCACTACAATGACTGTAGATGTAGTTCAGCAGTCACTGTAGAATGTGGAACTTGGCAGAAAACATTTTTGTTGGATTGTTCAGATACGCTTACCTCTTAGAGAGTTGCAGGTTTCCTCAGCCAGACACTTTCAGTCAAGCGGGAGAATAGTAGTCTTGAAGGAGCATGGTCATCTCCTTCTCATGTCCTCAGTGCTCTCTTTCCTGAAGTTGAAGAGAAAACGAGGAAGCTTCCTGGACCAAAAGTACACAACAGAGATTAGGATAAGAAACTTTCTAACTCTATTCTCAAGCAAATTAAAACACTATATATTAGCCAAAAGTGATAAGTGTTTGAATGAAGGAGACAAGACCAATATCTTCTGGGCTTGGACATAAGCATCTTTAATGATGAGAGAAAGCATAAAGTGCAAACATGGCTGTATATTGCCTTGAAGGGAATAAAACACAAGATGCCTGCCTTCCACAAAGTCCAACAGCTCCATGACATAGCCACACTTCTCTCCACAGAAAGACTATCAAAGTCATATCACGTGGACACCAGCCTGTCTGAGGTAGATTATGGAAACCACTCATATTTAGAGCTGAGCACAACTGAATATAAAAATGGGAGCTCGGTGTTGAACAACAAAGATGGACATAGAGCCTTATGACCTGAAAATATTTTTGGAGGTGGTTTTCTGGTCTCATTTTGAAGCTGCTGGTTTGGCTGATGTAAGACATGACATGGTGTCTCTAGAATACCATCAGAAAAATCAAAAGAATAGTAGAAGCATGAACTCTAGCCAGTGTAAAAATTACACCAAACTTCCCAGAAAAAAATTCTGTACAAATAACTGCCTTCACTTTTTCACAATGATTTGGTCTTATCCTGTTTGTTTATTTATCGTGGTTTGTATTTCATTTCAATAGTGTGTATTTTAAGAGTCTTTAAACATCTGCGCTGAATCAGCATCAAATGTTTGCATGGCTGCACAAAAATGGGAGGCTGCAGAAAGTGTCCATGCATTTTCTGCTGGTGAACGGTCCAAATAATGGTGGCCAACAAACACTGACCCTGAAGATTCTCATATCTAAGGAAACTGCTCCCTCCTTTATCCCTAGCTGTCCATAGACAAGGGGTTGCAATTAAAAAAAAGAAAGCAGGCAGATTCTCCAGCCTCAAATCCCACTCTATTCTTGAGTCAGCTGTGCTAAAGCTGTACATTGTGTGCTTTGGATGCAAATGAATACATCGCTCTCCCTCACAAATAAAGAGCATCTGACCCCAGTGCAAAGAAACAGCTGAACTCCACAGTGTACTTCTTTAGGTCAAATCTTACTGTACTTCTTCAGCCTGGAAAATGGATGTGATGATGATAATAGCAATAACAACAACAACAAGAATAAAGACACTTTCTCCTTAGAAACCATGCAAATGAGTCTGCATTGTAAAACTAGTCAGAGAAACATGCTGAGTCTCTCTATTTGCTGCTGTGCTGAACACATCATTTGGCTAAGTGGCACCTGCTTCCCAAGTGAGCTGGGAAGAGTCTTTTTCTAAAAGGTTGTTTAAAATACCATTCTCCTGTGCAAAAGAAGTGAAACTGTATGTCTCAAATGTTACAGAGTTATTGGTGGCAATACAATTAATGTGCATACCAACCAGTGTTTTTCAATGGGTTTTAGATACACAGGAAGTTACAACTATGGTAGCTACAGCAACCAGCATCCCCATCCAATGCAGAGTCAGTATCCATCTTTACCACATGATACTGCTATTTCTGGACCACTTCACTACTCAGCTTACCACAGAAGCTCTTCACAGGTAAGTTGAATTTATTACTTGACAATACCTGCTATAACGTTTTAAGTAAAGTTGTGCTTTTCTTACCAGCATATTAGCTGTCTGAATCAATAAGGTGTCATCAGTATAATCATTGATGGCCTCTAATTTTTTTCTTTTCTAATATTACCTAGATATCTTTTCATTTCGGTGGAGATTCTTTTATCAGCAGTAGCTTTAGATTGTACGAAACTCTGAAATCCAGCAGTCTGGGTCATAGAAAGTGTTTCTGTGTTAAGGAGTAGCCAGAACAAAAATGAATGTAATTAGTTGTGTGCTTCTTAAGGGTAGGGAACAGGAAGAGATTCCTAAGAAATACAAGTGTTTTCTTATGGTTGAAAGAAGATGTAGAGACAATGGTGAAATTTTCTGGGGCCTCTGCTTTTGAGAATACTTAAATTCAGGAATTTGCCAAAAATGTGAATTCTGAATACAGTTTGAGTGGTTTCAGGACACCATGTCAAAGGGGTACTGTTTAACCTGTATGCCATAGCCTCCTACTGTAATGCTGAGAAATTATGTCAGTAACTATTTCAGGACTATATCAGTTCACAAAACTGAGCCAATAGAAACCAGCACAGATTAAGGAGGATGATGATATTTGACAACAAGCCTGTTGTAGGAGGGCTTTAGGACATGGTGTAGACTGGTACTTCCTCTCTGTAGGAAGCTGCTCAATGGGCTCTGTGAGCATGGCACCTCCTATGCTTTATCAACTGGAAAATTATACAACTATATTAGGGACCACCAAGCTTAACTATCATCACTGGACTGGAACAGTTTCACACCAGATGAAAAGATGTGAATTTGGCAGTGCTTTGGAGTAGAACACATGAAACCTGCATCTCATCCTGGTCTTTGACATCAGTCTTGCCAAGTGATAACAGAGTAGTAATTTCTCTTTTTTTATGACTCATTTTCCTTAGCTGTAAATTAAGAATAAATTTACTGATCTTCTTAAAGCTTTATGAGATCTGCTGAGAAGGTTGTCCTGTACAACCTCAATGCACTTGTTTGGACCAGCTCAACAATGGCTCCTCAGCTGATGTAAAGAGCAAGTCTGTAACTTCTCACATTCTTATAGAATCATAGAATCACAGAATCACTAGGTTGGAAGAGACCCACTGGATCATTGAGTCCAACCATTCCCACCAATCTCTAAACCATGCCCCTAAGCACGTCATCCACCCCCACCTTAAACACCTCCAGGGAAGGCGAGTCAACCACCTCCCTGGGCAGACTGTTCCAATGCCTAACCACCCTTTCTGTGAAGAATTTTTTCCTTTCTCAAGCCTGAATTTCCCCTGGCGGAGCTTGAGGCCATTCCCTCTCGTCCTGTCCCCTGTCACTTGGGAGAAGAGGCCAGCATCCTCCTCTCCACAACCTACTTTCAGGTAGTTGTAGAGAGTAATAAGGTCTCCCCTCAGCCTCCTCTTCTCCAGGCTGAACAACCCCAGCTCTCTCAGTTGTTCCTCATAAGATTTGTTCTCCAGCCCCTTCACCAGCTTCATTGCTCTTCTCTGGATTTGCTCCAGAGCCACAACATCGTTCTTATGGTGAGGGGCCCAGAACTGAACACAGGATTCAAGGGAGCGGTCTCACCAGTGCCGAGTACAGAGGGAGAAGAACCTCCCTGGACCTGCTGGTCACGCCATTTCTGATACAGGCCAAGATGCCATTGGCCTTCTTGGCCACCTGGGCACACTGCTGGCTTATGCTCAGTTGGCTGCTTTTCTTTTTTTTTTTTTTTTTATGTAGCACCTAGTCCATCAGACAGACTATACATGAGGTGTGAGGATTTGTTTGATGGTTGTTGCAGCTGCTGTATCTTCAATAGGAACAATGAGTGAGGGTCTAAGCACAGTGTCCTGTGATAGGTGTGCATACATCGGTCTCTTAGTACAGGCCTTATTCTGTTATCTCAAGATTTTTTCCAGAATGTATCACTTTCTGACTTAAGATTGGCTTACCAATATTCTTTACTCTCTCTTATCCTTTACTGCAGAAAACTTACCTGAATGCTTGTTCTAAAATGGTCTGTAAGGTCACAAACCTGTATGTAAAATGGAGAATTAGGCTTTTACTCTTTAGACATGTTATCACCTGCACAAGGAGTTTCTTACTAACTTCCGATAACTGTCTTTGTCACACAAACATAGACAGGATAAGTTAAGCAAGAAATAAATGAAGCAAAGCAAGATCGATACATTTGTAGTTTACTCATGCCCTGGTTAGCATGTTACATGGAAACAGTAACATAAATTAAAACAATGCAAATATTTTTCATGCTGTAGTAGGCTGTCTCTACAAGTACAGATGTTGGATCACTTCTTCTCTTGCTAGCCCTTGAGTTATCCTGCACATGCACAAAGAACAGCTATGCTTTAACAATTATATTTGAAAGCAAGGTGATTTCTACTTATTTAGTGTGTCCTTTCTCATGCTGCTTGTAAACAGATTGAATCTCACAGCAGGACGCAGCTAACAAAACACTATCAATGCACTCTTTCTGTACTGAAAGGAGCTACAAACTGAATCTCTGCTTTCAAAAACAATCTAAAAGTCATGATGATTCCAATATGGAATTTTTTGACATTCTTTTTAAAGCTAAGTGAGCTTCTCTAAAATGCCTGCCTTGATTATAAGTCCTTTCTTATCTGCTTTTAACCAACAAAGGGTCATAATGTACTGTTTCCTGCTAAAGCCTAATCATACATTGGGGAACTACTCTTTTTCTAGCAGACTTCCTAAAAGGAGCATGGTCCAAGGAATCATAGAATGTCCTGAGCTGGAAAGGACCCACAAGGATCATTAAGTCCAAGTTCTGTCCCTGCACAGGACAACCCCAACATTCACACCATGTATCTGAGGGTGTTGTCCAAATGTTTGAGTATTTTCAGGCTTGATGCTGTGACTGCTTCCCTGGGGAGCTGTTCCAGGGCTCCACCACCCTCTGGGTGAAGAACCTTTTCTAATATCCAATGTAAACCTCCCCTGACACATCTTTCTGCCATTCTCTCGGGCCCTATTATTGGCTGCCAGAAAGAAGAGACCAGCTCCTGCTCCTCCTCCTCACCTCGTGAGGAAGGTGTAGACTGCAATGAGGTCTTCTCTCAGGAGTAGGATTCCTGAATTCCCACTCAGAAGGACTCCTAGAATTGTAGAAGGACTCATGACATTACAAAATCAAAATAAAGGAAGTCAGATTTGCAATGAATATATAAACTGCTGCCACTATAGCGAAACTAGAGGGGATGTGATGTGTATGGTTGTGGTAACAGAATCAGTTAAGAAGTGGAGGCATTGACCGTAACTTTTAAAGAGAACTCTTTGTTATAATCTACATTCAGTTCAAATATAGAACTCTGGCTCAATTGTAGCTAATATTCTACCATGTTCTCTCAGATTAACTCCTAAGAAAATAATCTGTGTATTCTCCTCAATATGGAATCAGAGAGAGATGATTGATGTGTAATAGAGTTGGGTTTTAGGCTGCAGCTATAGATTACTTTTATGGTCTCAAAGAATACTGTGTCCAACCTCTCCACATGGAAGAGAGCAACATACTCCTGGTTTTAGTAGATCTGTTATTTTAAAGATATTTTCCATCCCAAGGCAATGTCTCTAAAGAAAAACAGTTGTCCTCAATTTTTTGTTCATTCATTTAGCAGAACTTTAAGATGAATCATTTCACAGATAGGATATAAAGACCAACAATTAAAAAAAATTGAATTGGAGCAAAGAGAATGGAGGGAATATTTTATGCAGTGGAAGTGAACAGCTGGGAAAGGGGAAGGGGAATGAGTGACTCTTTAAATTATATTTGCCACCATGTAACAGGTTGATCCCAACCTAACAATACAATGATAGTTGTATTGTGTTCATTTCAGGATGTCTTCTGTGGATTTGTCATTGGAAATCTTACAGTGGGACTGTGCTGGGGAAAAAGCCACGCAGCTGTAGATGTACTATGTATAGCTCTTGAAAGTTGCAAGTCAGGGTGCCAAGCCTATCTCACCTGACTCAGCAGCAAATCCATATTAATGAGAGGCTTCTGGACAATTTGAATTTCCCAGTGTTAGAGGAAATGCGACAGCGGTATTTTCTAAGGCTGATACCACTGAGGCACCATGTGCCACAGCCACATGCTCATTCATATCCCATCCCAAAATAGACTGGTGACCCTCACAGCATGAGCCTAAAACAAGCTCCTTCTGGCAGTATAGGCTGACTAATTCCCACTGATGGTTAAGATACGTTTTTATTGACAGGGAAAGTTTGTTCAAACCTTGGTCTTAATCAGAATTCTTGATTTTTATTCTTTATTTTCATCAGAATCTGTGAATAGTTCTCAGAACAGTTGCTTCCTTGTAACTCTGGGCCTGATTGCTTATTTCTTGACTTGGCTTGCTGACTAGAAGCCTTGAGCACAAAAAAAAAAGTGTTCTATAGATTGGTTCGTTGCTACCTGGTTCTCTAAGCCATAGTGCAGAAGTGCTTACAATTACATGGTGCTATTCCATCATCACATAGAAAGGGACTGTGTAAATGTTTGTACATAGACATATCTATATTAACTTTGTATTTTGCAAGTTCTCTGCCTGTGCAGTTTAAGGTACTAGATAACAACTGCCTAAAAACCTCTTAGCATTCCAATCTATCTGTGTCAAATTTAGCAGAGAGGAACCCCTTTCAAAGGTAACCCCTTCATAGTGTCACTACATAATCCACCTCCAAAACATACATTTGGCTGGCTTTTGATCACAACTTTTTTCTGCTGGTTTCACTCCAGCTAGACAGGTCTTCGTCCTCTTTCAGGCTATCCATAAATATTTCAATGATGTACAACATATGGATGTATAACACTGCACATGCAGTATGAGAAACATATGTGATATATGTGTAATTACTCTAATGCATGGCTGTAGTGAATCATCTTGTGTGTCCATTTACTCAGGCCCTGTTTCCAGTGGTATCCAGAAATGAACATGTGGAGGAAAAGTCTTAGGAATAGGGTAGGTAGGGAGTGGTCCTTTCATCAACATCATTGCATTGCTTTTGGCAAGAGCTGACCAAGGGATATCCTGAGCTGAAGCAGGAGGCAGGATGTATTTTGTAGCAAACCACTCTCCATTACCCCGGCTTTGAGCTTTTTTTCTCTTTTGTACTTGGAGACTTAGGGGTGGGTTGCATGAAACATATATTCTCCTGTTAACTTTAAGCTTTCTATCTCATAATTGCTTTGGATGCCCCATGGTTTTTTGAGTGATGAGGGATAGGGAATATTCATTCTCCATTTATCTACTCTCACCATTCAAGAAATTCTAGGTCTGCGTTATTCTACTCACCTCCTTCCTATTATCTCTTTTCCAGACTTTAAAGTTATAATCTGTTCTGTTTCTCATAATGTGATGGGTGCTCTATACACAGGAGTTATCTAAGTACTGCAGGTGCAGGGCAGGGCAGGCATAGTCAAGGAGGGTACACAAACACCCTGTTCTCTCAGCAGTGCTGAGCAAGGAACCTAGTGAATCTGCAGCTCCCCTCCAGCCTCTCTGTGCAAACCTGATGTCAGAGGAGGTAGGAGGGATTCAGTCAACAAGCTGCCAGGTCAGCCCCTTAGATCTGAGAAGCACTCCTACATCCCATGCTGCACAGTCTTACATTACCTTCTCTTCCTTTGCACTTCCAGGACAGAGCAACCACCTCCAAATGACAAATCACAGGAGGATGTACTTAACAGAGAGCCACAGAAGTGGCAAAGCAGTGTTTCCCTTCTTGTTCCTTGAGATGTATTTCTCACCTTAAAGACAAGATTATATTTTTTTTTTGCTGCTTCTTTTAAGCTATCTCCTGTTTTTCTCAAGAGCATAATCAGAGTCCTCAAAAGGCACTAATCAACTTCTGTGACTGGAAGGAGCACATTTGTTTCATCAAGTGTTTGTGCTGCTGTTATGTTGTTGTCAGTTTGGGTTTATGAAGAGCACAGTTTACTTCCATGACCTGGACAAAACAAACCAGTCAGAAAAATGCTTAAGTATTAGAATCTGCTGTTACGTATTAGGCTGGGTCTACACCTCTCAGACACAGAGAGCACAGCATTTGGGCCATAGTTTAAGGAGCTTTAAGCAATGTTTGTACTCTGACTCCCCCAACCTGCTCTGACAACTGCAGTGGTGTCACATAACTTCCCAGAAATACCCTATGAGTTGCAAAACCACTTGGTTTCCATGTGCAGTGTTGCACACCACAGTTCTACCCAACCATGTTTTCACTTCCCTTTGTTTGCCTCTACAGCAGGATTTACAAAAAGCAATATGGGAAGAAAGTAGTAACTGGTTTAGGCTGGATATTAGGAAAAATTTCTTTACTGGAAGAGTGGTGAAGCATTAGAACAGGCTGCCCAGGGAACTGGTGGAGTTACCAGCCCTAGAGGTGTTAGAAAAGCTTGTAGATGTGGCACTTAGGGACGTGTTTTAGTAGGCATGGTGGTGTTGGGCTGGTGGTTGGACTTGATGAATTTAGAGGTCATTTCCAACCTTAACAATACTATGATTCTATGTTTTTTGTTACCTCGGGGGAGCCTAAGAAATCCTCTCCCAGACATGCTTTAGTGTCCATTCACATTGTTCTAGCCCATCTGCTTAAAAGAAAACAAAAACAAAGCAGAAAAATTCTTTCCCCCCTCACATATACAGTAAAAATTCATAATATTTCCTTCTAAATAACCACTCTGCCATTGACCTGCTAGTAATGACAGAAAGAAAAAAATACTGTCCAAATCTCACTGATGCAACGAGAATAATCATTCCTACCTGTATAGCTTCATAACAGACTTGAGATCATTAGAACATAATTGAAGTAATCATGTATTGAATGCAACAGGAAACAGATGCCTTATCTGCTTTTTAAAGAATCACAGATAACATTTTCATGAGGCTCCAAATGCTACTCCGAAAGTACAAAAGCCACCAAGGTGGACTTGAAAATTTCACCCAACCTGTTTGACAAGTTCAATAAGCTTCAATTTGTAGAGAAAAGGATCACATTAAGGGTTACAGAGATGTTATCACTCAATTGTTTTGATTATGTCTTTTTTTAGATTTTAAGCGTATTTTTATGAAGTGAATTTATGTCCATTTCTTCACAATTGCTGTTATTTCTGGTATGATCTATTTGCAAGTCCTAAAGAAGTGGCTAACACACAGCATTAACTTACAGCATTCTGCAAAAGGGTGAGCTAATGTAATGTAAAGTCAGAGTCACATTCATAAGGAAAATATTTTGCTGTTTGGACAGAGACACCTTTCACCTCCGTGCATAATCAGTCAGGGGTCTGAGGATAAGAATAAAGAGATTATTCTCCATCCTCACACTGCGGGAACCCAGTCTTCACTTCATGGGAGGACATATTTAATGCTGTATTTTCTAAAATAATACTAAAAGAAATTGAATTAATTTCACATTTTTGGGCAAGGCCTTAACAATAATCTGCTCAAAGTCTCCCAGACTTGACGGGCTTCTTGTCTAAGTCTGACAGCAGCAGTAGCAGCAAGTGTGAGTTAACCCAGAAAATGGTAATTTCCTGTCAAGGGCCCTCCAACAAACGTCGCTTTTATATCTGGCAAAGATCACTAGGCCCCAGTGTTTTGAGTTCAGCATGCTTAAGCACTCTTCATTAAACCGGACGTAGAGTGTGAAAGGTGATTCAGGCAGCATGGGCAGGCATCCGCCCAGATGGCTACGCTTTGGACACTCCAACAAGGCTGAATAGATGCTTCATTGGGTGAGTTAATAGTCAGGCAGGGGCCAACGAGTACTTTAAAAATATTGTCTTTCAATAGTCTCTTCACTGTAGGGAAAAAGAAGTCACTGACTCATTTGCGATTAGCTGACCTACCATTACAAAACTTTCCATCTCGCATTCAGTCATAACTGAATTTATTGTAAAATACTAGATATTTAGGGTTCGTGTTATTTTCAAGCAATTATTCTTTTCGCATTCATGACACATTCATAAACACAGCTGCATTGAGTGTGTTTGATGAAAAGGAAAAGCAGCACGCTGTATCCTGTCCCCTCATGCACAGCCATTAGCCCTGCCTTCTTAGTAAGCCTTAACATGACCTCTTGGCTGCAGATAGGAGGAGGATTGCTTCATTTTTCTGTGCATCTTGAAGTTCATTCTTGAAGCCAAAGTTTCAATCCCCAAATAGCACATTTTTTTTATCCAAAGTACCTAAAAGAAATTACGTGGCTTCCCCACATAAAGCCATGTACAAACAGGAGACCCAGCATGATATTCCCAGGCTTCATTTTGTTTCTCTTGCTCCTAGATGAAAGTTTCATAGTCTACAAATTATTAGCAGTAAATTACCCTGAATGAAGCCAGGTCTCTCTCTTGGCATTTGTAAGGTATATGAAAGCAAGTAATTCCCCTGTTATAAGTCACAACCTCAGTTTCACAGCCTCAAAGGAAATTTCCACTGAGTCAGAATGGCAAAGGAGTCTGTTATGGTTCAAAACAGATCAGACAGATTATCACATTGGGAAGAAGATATGTTCATAATTGGTGCAAAAGCCTAGAATAATCTCATGTAAATATATTCTTTAGTATAAGAATCTACAGTGATTTCAGATATAGATCAACAAGTAATAAAGGCAAAGACCACGCTAATTAGCATCACGTAAAACACTACTGAAGACAAAGAATGTTTCTAGCTCAGCCTACATCTTGCAGCTCCAAAGGTGACATACAGGAAAAAAATAAGTTGAAAATGTGTTGTTGGTGTGTTTTTTCTCCAATGATCCATCCTGGTCCAAACTCCTACCATCTCAAGGAATTTTGTACACAATCATTTGAGAGAAACAACCTATGGATTTGAAAACTATAGAAAAGGGACTTTTATTTAACTTGAGTCAACATAAACAATAGATTGCATCATGTAGCAGAAGAAAGAAAAGAGACATCTTCTGAGGACTGCTCATCTTCTGTCTTTAATCAGAGCACAGACAACTCACTTTTATTTGATGCTTGACTTTTTGATAAATAAAGTTATATGAGATGAATTCAACTGTGAAGCTACAGTGAATCAAAAGACAACTTGTTTCCTCTGTATTCATTATGAGTTTTGCTCATGAAGATGCTCAGGTGAAGGCAGTCAGCAGGCTCAAGCATGAAAATTACTTTCATGTGTTGCCAGCAAAGACATGGAAAGCTGCATCCTGATTCTATCAGCTAGTTTCCCAAACATTAAAAATATGGAAATTGTTCAACTTCTTCTGGAACCTCTTATGTTGACTTAGAACTCTTGCAGGTTGGCTGTTTTGACAGAGTGCCCTCTCTGTAGATGAGGAGCTAAGAGACAACCATAATCCTAAACTGAGATCCCCTCATTTAAAATGTCAGAGCTTGAGTTTCTGGGCACTGGCAGCTCTTATCTTCAGCAAAAGCTTCTTCTGGGAAGCCAACAAGTCTGAAAAATTGATTCCTCTGCAAAGGAAGTTAAGACTTTCTGCAGTCAGTGCGTGAGCTCTGCTGAATTTTCCTACTTAAAGCCATTATGGGGGGTGAAGATAGAATTTCAGATGATTGTATGTAGTCTTGTTTCCAGCGTTGCCAATGCAGCTTATTCTGATAGCTCTATTAGCATTATCAATGGAAGTGTTGACATTCCAGTATGACGCTGCCATTTATCAGCCTGTTCGTGCAGCTGATTGCATAGGTAAATCCAGCCTCTGCAGCAATGAGAAGTATGTGCTAAATAATTCATCATACAGCTTTGATGTCTTCCTTGTCATCTGCTAATGGTCCTGTCTCCCCAGGACACTGTGAAATATGCTAAGTCACTGACTACAGTATGTTGGTCAAAAATAGTGTTCTTTTTCTCCTCTCTAATTAGGAGTGGCCAGCGTGAAGCTTTTGAGCTTCCTGAGGCTGGTGAACTGTTTGAATACGTTTGCCAAGGCAGGGCTGTCTTCCTGGCTGCAATCAGGAAAAAGTCAGCAGAAACTCCTCATGGAGGCATTGCTGTAATTGCCTTGAGACCACTTATGCAACTGATTGAGCTCAGCCCCATCTGGCAGCAGAGTAATGTAATGAGATCCTTTGGGAATCACTGCCATCTCCATCCTAGGAGCAACTACAGCAGTTCTACACTCCCTTACTCTCCAAAATATGGAGAAGGGGGTTTTACAGTCCTCCGCAGTGTGAAATTTTGGCACATAGATTGCAAGGTTTGTAAGCATCAGAAGAAGTGATAGTCCTACACTGGTGACAGTTTTCTAGTTAGGGAAAATCACAGTGTCAAACAATCCAAGGTCATAAAGTTTATGACATTTTTTGTAGAAAAGGTATAGCCCGGTGTATATAAAATGTGGAAACTCTGAAGATACATGGCTGGTCAAGGGGAACAGGGTTCCTAACCATCTCCACAATGCAAAGGATGATAGAAGGGCAGCACAGAGATGATGAAGCTCAACATGAGCCAGCGATGGCAGCCCAGAAGGCCAACCATATCGTGGGCTGCACCAAAAGAAACGTTTCCAGCAGGTCAAGGAGGTGATTCTGCCCCTCCACTCTGCTCTGGTGAGACTCGACCTGGAACATTGCATCCAGCTCTGGAGCCCTCAGCACAGGAAAGACATGGACCTGTTGGAGTGGGTCCAGAGGAGGGTCATCAAAACAATCAAAGGCCCAGAACACCTCGCCTATGAAGAGAGGCTGAGAGAGTTGGGGTTGTTCAGCTGAGGAGAATACACAAGAAGTCCTTATTGTGGCCTTCTGGTACTTAAGGGGGGCTTATAAGAAAGAAGTGGAAAAACATTTTGGCAGGGCCTGTAGCAATAGAATGAGGGGTAACGGTTTTAAACTAAAAAAGGGCAAGTTTATACTAGATATTAGGAAGAAATTTTTCACACTGAGGGTGATGTAGCACTGGAACAAATTGCTCAGAGAGGTGGTGGATGTCCCATCCCTGGAAACACTCAAGGTCAGGTTGGATGGGCCTCTGAGCAACCTGATCTAGTGGGATGTGTCCCTGCTCGCTGCAGGGGGAGTTGGAATAAATTTCCTTCATGATCTCTTCCAATCCAAATCATTATATGATTCTGTGGTTCTATGATCTGCTCCTATAAGACAGGCAATAAGATAAATACAAGTTAAGCAAGCACTCACAAGTCCAGGTAACTTTCTGTTGCTGAGCATGTGGCTATAAAGGGCAAAAGTTGTTTTTTCCTACCAATCCTATCCTCAGCACATCTTCTCTTTAGCTGGATGTATTTGTCAAACTTCTTTGATTTCTAGTGTCCAGCTGTCAATGTGAACAGCTGGGAAATAGAGAGATTCCTCTTCACCTGGTTCTTTTCAAAAGTGCTCCAATCAGCTGCTAGCTCTGGGGCCAAAGCATATTATTTTTTGGCAGAAACTGGCAGGATGGCCTGCAAACATTTTAAAGAGAAGGCACCTTTCCAATAATAAAGATCCTTTTGCTCTCCTCCCTCAAAATTCAGTTGAGTGAGAAGGAGTTGGAACATTTTATACTCTGGTGGGTTTTTTATTGAATAGTAAGATTCCAAGTAAAGCTGTGAGGAAACAATTAGATTAATTCAATTATTTTTCTGCTCCCAGATACACCTGCCAGTACTTAGCTATTTGATAAACTAATGCAATATTTAATTGCAGTGACTGCTTTGCAAGACCTACCCTGACACTTTGGTTTGACTAGGCATGAGTTATCTGACACTCTGCCTTCAGTACGTTACCCAGTTTTTGGAGGGCTGCTAATTCATATGATTTTGGTTTTCTTAAACATGGAATCAATGCTACCAGCCCTTATTTTAAAATTAAATATGTGGTAGATAATTCTTAATTTTTGTTTTTATTGTAGTACCCATTCAACAGCCCAACATCAAGAATGGAGCCCTGTTTGATGAGCAGTACTCCAAGGCTGCATCCCACACCAGTGACTCCTCGCTGGCCGGAGGTCCCGGCTGCAAACTCCTGCTACACAAGTCCATCCATGCACTCCTCAAGATATGGAAATTCTAGTGACATGTACACCCCCTTGACTACTCGCAGAAATTCTGAATATGAGCACATGCAACACTTTCCTGGCTTTGCCTACATCAATGGGGAAGCCACCACAGGTTGGGCTAAATGAAAATGACTGGTGTCAGCTAAGCCCATATACTTAAGAGAGTTCTAAAAACTTCATGTTATGTGGGACTTTTCATGGACCTTCTCCAAGGGAGGTGAAGATGGAGAAGATCCTGAGCAGATAAACGTAGTTTATAATGTGGGCAGATTGCAGACCCGTATGACTGAATATTCCTGTAGCCGAAAAAGATTCTTGTGCTATTCTAAACCACTTATGGGGCCAATCTGTGCCTTTCTTTAATTCTGGCATGTGGGCCAGCCCTGTGTGATGTCAGCCTGAGCGAGCCATTTTTGCCAACCCCCTCTTATTGACAAATGTTAATGAGTCTTACATAAAAGTAGTGGAATGGGACCTATTTATAATTTGAATTAAAGACAGGAAATTCACCCTCAGCAAAACTCTGACATCTGTTCTCCTTTCAAGCTTTTAATGCATTCCTTTAAAAAACATTCTGCCAAGTCATCACTTGTTCATATCAATTCCTCCACCTGGCTCCTTAAAAGACATGTGGTATTGTAGGTTTCAGTTTACACCTAACTTTGTATATTGATGCACCTTTCTGTTGATCCACTAAGTTTGATTTTTACAAAAGAGAAGAAAAGACATGTAGCATTTAATTATACACTGCCTTAAGTTGACTATTGTTCTTATTATATATGTATTTGTGTTAAGTTTGCACAATCTGGAAAAGTCTAATTTCTCTGGTCAGTAATGACACGGTTAAGAAGGGACTTGGGAACTAGGAAGATTTTGGATTCAGAGCCACATATGTTAAATATGATGATATGAAGCAATTATGTAAAGAGAATAACAATGCAAACACGATTATTCGTTTAATTACCTTTTGACAGGTATGAAACTGTTCTCTCAATTCTTTCACGTGGTGATAATTCTATATACTTCTACAAAAGCGAAATTCAAAGCTGTGCCTTTGAACTTATTCTGTACTGTGTATGTGTGGAAAAATGTATTGTATTTTGGGGAGAATTTTTCTTAGACATTTTCTGTCAGATTTGTAGCTATTTGTGAGGTTTTGTTAGATTTTATTAACATAGCTTTTTCTTCTGTATTATAAAATGCACCAAGAAATTGTGGTGGACCTATTACCCTATGGGTAAGAAATAAATAAATGGAAATATGACATCAGGCATTTCAGTAATTGTTTTGTAAATAAAATCTTTGATAGCATCCAGTGTGATGAGAACCATGTCTATGCCTAAAATGGACAACTGTGTTATTTGTGCTGTTGTGCAAGATACATGAGGGATTTTCACACTCAAATAAAATTCTTGAAATTAAATAGATACCATTTAAATTTACTTAAATACAGAAATAAACCTTAAAAAAGTATGCTTTTAGTCAATGAAAGGCTTGAGAACATAGATAACTGAGAGCATATTAGTAGTCCCACACCTGTGCTTTCAGCAGAAAAGGCTCAAGGTTCAAGACTATGAACAGATTGATGACTTCACATTGTGTGGTTTCAGTCCTGCTGGTGTTGCTCACCCAAGCCAGTGCACTCACTGAAGCAGGTAAGATGTGCTGTCTTCTTTACAGTACCTTGTAACAAATGCATGGCCACTAGAAATGGAAAACTCATTTTTCCTTCGATGGGTAAATAAAGTGGCAGGATTCTCAGGCCTTGTATATTTAACTACTTGGTAAACTGGTGGGAGTTCAGAATCTAAAGTAACTACCGAAATGAGCTGGCAGTCTGCAAGGTTTGAGGGAGGAATGGTGTTCCAGGGCAGGTCTGGCAAGTGTCCAGGCTCTTAAGCATTTAGCCAAGGTCCTGGTGGGATTTTCAAAAACACGGCAGTGGCCGCTCTTTAGCAGCTGGAGTTTTGATGTGTTTGAGACCAAAGTTCTACTTTTCATTTTGTTATTGAAGATGTTTAAATCAAAGCATCAATTCTGGCCTATTAATTATTAACAAACATAAAGATATCTGCGTCGTCAAAACTGTGAGAAATTAGTATGGGAAAGGTAGTGTCACTAGAATACAAAACCCACTTTCACTTCCCCAACAAATTCCAAATCTCTGCATTGCATGGGATCTGCCAAGAGCCCACTGTGGCTTTGTTTGCTCATTTACAAGAATCCTGAATTATCTCCAGTTACATGATTAGCCATGACCTGCCACAGTCTCTCCAAGGACCAGACGCATTGGTGAGACATTTGTGGGCAGAACAAACCCGTAACCCAAAGCTGGGCCTTCAGAAGCATCAGGATGGAGGTGAATCCCAGCACCACTCGATGGAAGCCAGAAGCAGTTCCTATATTTTTTGCAATAACTTGTTAAACCAAATAAAGTCCCCGTTGACTGAAAGAGAGGAAAAAAAAGAGACTGCTTTAGTGTACAAATGTGCTCTATCCTTCAACACATCTGAGGACAACTCAGTTGCCCTGACTTCAAGAGCTCAGGGAGACTGAGCAAGGAAGGATATTGGACACAGTGTCAGCCTCAGAAATAATAAAGGCTTTCTGAGTGGAGAACCACAACACTATGTGCAAAATCCTTGCAGAGGGAATTTTGACCAACAGCTGCATCACAAAGCTCATCATAAAAAAGAGCCACAGAATATCACTAGTCAGTTAGGGCTTCAAAAGTCTTCTGCAAAAGAACTTCCACAGTTTGTCTTTTTCTTTTAAAAATTCATTAGAAACAAGTGTTGATGCCACAGGACTGTGAACATGCACTTCCAACTACCTTTGAACAGCTTCCTGACGAGGGCTTTGAAATTTAAACTAAAAAGTCATGGGCAGCAATGTATAGATTACTGGACACAATTCTACAGAGGTCACCATTCGAAGCACTGCAAGGGAAACCAGACCTCCTTCTCAACCACTGCAAGCCAGAACTTACTGTATTAATACAATCTGCTATAGCTTTCAGGTTACAGGGGAAAAAAACAGGCTGTGAAGTGCAGTGGGTCACAAGAGAATGGAAATCTCTGAGTAGAATGGCTGTTAGGCACAGGAATCCCTTAAATCATGCTTGTACAAATTGGCAGGGTTTGCAGGCTGGTAATTAAGTCCTTTCCTTGACCATGGTAACTCAAACTGCTGCTTCTTGCTCAGCCGTGTATTTATGTGCATATTTAGTGAATACATTACCACACAAATCTTTCCAAAGGAACTTTTATACCATGTGCCAAACTATTCAATCTCCTTTTTCCCTTCCCTTCCCACCCTCTCATCTTCTTCCCTCACCCTCTCATCCCTTTCCCTTTCCCTTTCCCTTTCCCTTTCCCTTTCCCTTTCCCTTTCCCTTTCCCTTTCCCTTTCCCTTTCCCTTTCCCTTTCCCTTTCCCTTTCCCTTTCCCTTTCCCTTTCCCTTTCCCTTTCCCTTTCCCTTTCCCTTTTTTTGTTGCTCATTTTCTATCTTTCTTCTCACAACAAATACACATTTTATTAAAAGTGCGATTTTTTCGTGGGCTAAAATATGTCACAAAGGATAGATAAGTGTAATATATACCATATAATATATGTTAATATTATATATTATAGCATAATTAATATAAAATAAATAGTATTTTAAATAGATGTATATCCACACACAAACATGTATGTATGTAGGCATGTAAAAATCCATTACACTTCTTCAAGATTTTTCATTACCTGGTAGAAAAAAGACTCAGCGGGGGAAGAGCAGTGAGAACTCCATTCACTAGCATGAATCCTGTTTTTGTCAGGCTACCTCTTGCTGCTAAGGTCACTACCCTTTGACAAAAATGGCCTCTGACCTCCCCAGGCTCACAATTCTGTTGTGACTGACCCTGAAACCCATGAAATTCAGGGGCAGACATTGCTTTGGAAGGCTTAGATAAAGCTGACTAACATGGGAAGGGCTCATGGTATGCACCCATCTGAAAAGGTCTGGCAGTTCTTTGGTAGAGGATGCAATTTATTCCGTCCCTGTCTTTCAATGAAATCCTAATCCTTCATATGCTACTGAAAGTGGAAGCTAACACACATTGATGATGAATAACAATGTGCCTTTAAAGGGCAGTAACAGTTTTCTTTATTTCTTAGGTTTTTTTAATTAGGAAAAAAAAAGTAATTGGCAAAGTACAAGTAAACTGGGTGTTTTGCTGTGCTGTGAGCTACGTCTAAGCAGGCTTATACTTTATGATAGAACTGTATATGAAACAAACAATTGTAGATTAAAAAGGGTTTATTTTTACTGGGTTCATCTCAAAAGTTGCATTAGTCTGTGCAAGGATCTGACTCAGAAAAAATGGTTACACACTTCAGGTTGGATTTTGTTACTCTTTGCTGTCCAACAACCCTATCGTTCTGATTTTATATCTGAGTTCAACCCATTGTGGCAAGAAACTGCTAACCAGAAAATTCAGATCCTAGCTTGGATCTGCATCTTAGACACATGGAGGCATGTGCCAACACATCTTAGTAACTTTAGTGGTCTTTGGAGACACTGTCCACCTGTAGATGAAAACCTCCTGTCCCTCTGATATTTTCCACCAAGGAGCTGATCCTTTGTGAGATGAAACAGCGTGGCCAGCATGACCAGGGAAGACATCCTTCCCCTGTACTCAGCACTGGTGAGGCCACACCTAAAATACTGTGTGTAGCTTTGGTCCTCTCACTACAAGAAAGACATTGAGATCCTAGAGCATGTCCAGAGAAGAACAACAAAGCTCTTGACGGGGCTGGAGAACAAGCCTTATGAGGAGTGGCTGATGGAACGGGTTGTTTAGCTTAGAGAAAAGTAGGCTGAGAAGAGACTGTATCACTGTCTAAAAGGAGATTGTAGAGAGGTCGGTGTCGGTCTCTTCTGCCAAGTGATAGGTAATAGGATGACCTCAGTTTGTGCCAGGGGAGGTTCAGGTTAGACATCAGGAAAATTTTCCCCACTGAAAAGGCTATCAGGCACTGGCACAGGCTGCCCAGGGAAGTGGTTGAATCACTGTCCCTGAAGATATTTGAAAGATAGGTAGATGAGGTGCTCAGGGATATGGTTTAGCAGAGAATATGTTCAGCTGGACTTGATGACCTCAAAGGTCTTTTCAGACCAAACGGTTCTATGATTCTGTGGAAGGTTTCTCTTTATGACCATGAAGCAACTTATGAATTGCTGCTAAAGGAATAAATTCTTCAAGGAGATACTGGCTGCAGTCCCCTCTGAAGTTTTATTATCCTGCTTTTTCTGTTAATGTCAATATGTTGCTTTCTATCTGGACAGTGAATTTTGAATATAGGGCACCCTGAATATGGAAATACCACAGAATATTCTCAGCTGTAGTGTAAACATCAGGCCTTGCAGAGCACTTTAGCGACACAGCTCACCTTTGCTCCCCTAGCGCTGACTCTCACCTGGCAGTGTTGGTGCAGCTCAACCCTCCCCTCCCACCACCTCTCCAGAAAATCACCGCAGGGGCTTGGTACTGTCATCTCTCCTCCACACCACCCTGGCTGCTCACCCACGTCAACACCCTCCAAACAATACATCAACCCCTCTGTGAAAGGCTCCAGAGGGCAGTTTTGGGAAGGCAGCCATGCTGACAATCAGACTGGGAGTAGAGGAGCATCTCCATAGAATCACAGAATCATTAAGGTTGGAAAAGTCACAGCATCACAAGGTTGGAAGAGACCCACTGGATCATCAAGTCCAACCATTCCTATCAATCACGAAACCATGCACCTCATCCACCTGTCTGTTAAACACCTGCAGGGAAGGTGATTCAACCACCTCCCTGGGCAGCCTGTTCCAGTGCACAATGACCCTTTTTGTGGAAATTTTTTTCCTGATGTCCAGCCTAAGCCTCCCCTGGTGGAGCTTGAGGCCATTCCCTCTCGTCCTGTCCCCTGTCACTTGGGAGAAGAGGCCAGCACCCTCCTCTCTAGAACCTCCTTTTAGTAGTTGTACAGAGCAATGAGGTCTCCCCTCAGCCTCCTCTTCTCCAGGCTAAACACCCCCAGCTCTCTCAGCCGCTTCTCGTAAGTCTTGTAAGTCCTCCTGGATCACCCAGTACAACCACCAGCACAAATGAGAACGGAGAATTTTCGTGTCCCACCACCACTCTGGTGGCTCTGACTTGAGAACAAGGGTTTTGCTCTGCTGGCAGACGCTATGTCAAACTCTGACGAGGAGGGGACGTGTCGCGGTGTCATTTGCACGCTGAGCATCCCGAGGGCTCTCTACCAGCCGGCGCGGGACTCGAACCCGCTCTCCTCATCCCGCCCCGTGTCGATAGGTGTCGCCCAGCGCTGACTACATCATCCATCGTGCTCCGCGGCACCCGGGCCCGTGGACCCCGTCGCAGCGCTCCTTCGCTTGGCACGCTGGGAATCGTAGTCTTTCGGCCGCGGCAGGAACGCAGCCAATAGGAGAGTTCGAGGGTGCACGCGGCCGCCAGCTCCATCCAATCGCGTGGCAGCGCCCTCCCGCCCGCCCAAAGGGAGCGTCGCCCCGCGTCACGTGGTGGGGCGCGCGGCGGGGCGGCTGCCGGGGCGGGCGCGGACATGGAGGTGGGCGCCGTGCTGGAGGCCGTGGAGGGGAGCGGCGGCGAGGGGGCTGTGGAGCGCGTCCTGGCGCGGTACAACGAGGAGGTAACGGGGCTGCGGGGCGGGAGGGAAGGCAGCCTCCTTTTCCACCTCACCTCCCACCCTCCCCGTCCCGTCTCCTCATCCGCCCCCTCGCGTCCCGGCTCCCCCTGTTCCGGCTTTTTCCTCCTAACCCCCCCCGTCCTGGCGTCACCTCCTAACCTTCCCGGCTCTCCCTTCCGCCCCCATCTTTCCAGCTCCCCCGCTTTTTCGCAGTTCCGTCTCGGCTCCCCCCACTACACCGACCCTCCGTCCCGGCTCCCCCCCCCGCGCCCCAATCTCCCGTCCCTCAACCCCGCCCCGGCTCCCCCCACCCCGCACCTCCGACTACCGGAGCCCCGGGCACCGCTTTGGCTGCCGCCCCGGTGTAGCCCGGCCCGTGGGCGCCACCGCAGCGCCGGGGCAGCTGGCGAGGGCAGCGCCAAAGGGAGCGTAAAGCCAGCGGCATCGTGAGCTGATCAAGCCCGTTGCCAGGCTCGGTGCTCCACACCTTCTGTCTTGCCTCTGCTTTACACACCTGATGTGCAGCGTAGCATGTTAGTGGTGGTGGATGGGGAGTAGCTTGACGTGAACTGGCAATGTGCTCTTACAGCCAGAAAGCCTGCCGAATCCTGGGCCGCAATGAAAGAAGCGTGGCCAGCAGGGCGAGGGAGGTGATTTGGTCCCTCTACTCCACTCTTGTGAGACCCTCACCTGGGGTACTGTGTCTGGTTATGGAATCTCCAGCGTAAGAAGGATATGGAACTGTTGGAACAGGTCCAGAGGAGGGCTACAAGGATGATCAGAGGGCTGGAGCACCTCTGTTACGAGGAGAGTTGAAGTTGTTCAGCGTGCAGAAGAGATGGCTCGAGAGGCCTTATAGCAAACTCCTAGTACCTGAAGGGGCTACAGAAAAGCTAAGGAGGGACTTTTTAGAATGCCATGTAGCAAGAGGACAAGAGGGAATGGTTGTAAATTGGAGAGGGGAAGGTTTAGATTAAACACTATGGATAAATTCTTCATTATATGGGTGGTGAGGCACTGGCACAGGTTGCCCAGGGAAGCTGTGCCTGCCCCCTCCCTGGAATTGTTCAAGGCCAGGTTGGAGGGGGCCTTGAGCAGCCTGGTCTGGTGGGAGGTGTCCCTGCCCATGGCAGGCGGGTTGGAAATGGGTGATCTTGAATGTCCCTTCCAGCCCAAACCATTCTATGATTGGTGATCAAGCTGTGAAAATAGCTGTTCCACAGGGTATATTCGCCTCAAAAGTCTCTTAATCCACCTGTAGCTCTTGAAAGAAGCTGAACAGGATAATGCTGAAGTTTCCAGGATAACAACATGGTGCACCTGCTCACCTGTCTGAGGCACTGGCCTTTGCGGTAGTCAGTCCTTTATGTCCTGGTCCAGCTGCCCTGTGGGGAAGAGGCCTTTGCCAGCAGCAACCGTGCCAATGTGCGAAGAAGGAGCTCTGCAGTGGGAGTGGGTGTGGCTAACACGGACTGCCAAACCGCACATGATTTTTTCAGTGTTTCTGACCAAGCAAAGGGAAAATCATAAAATCATAGAATAGTTACGGTTGGAAGGGACCTTAAAGATCATCCAGTTCCAATCCCTCTGCCATGGGCAGGGACGTCCCACTAGATCAGGTTACCCAAGGCCCCATCCAACCTGGCCTTAAACACCTCCAGGGGTGGGACGTCCACAGCTTCCCCCGGGCAACCTGTTTCAGTGCCTCACCTGTTTCAGTGCCTCACCGCTCTCATGGTGAAGAAATTCTTCCTAATGTATAGTCTAGATCTGCCCTTCTCCAGTTTATTTGCATTCCCCCTTGTCCTATCACCACAAGCCTTTATGATAGTCCCTCTCCAGCTCTCTTGTAGACACTTTTCAGGTATTGGAAAGTTGCTATAAGGCTCCTTGGAGCCTTCTCTTCTCCAGGCTGAATAAGCCCAACTCTCTCAGCCTGTCCCCATAGGGAAGGTTCTCCAGCCCATGGATCATCCTTATAGCCCTCCTCTGGACTCATTCCAACAGCTCCATATCCTTTTTATATGGAGGATTCCAGAACTGGACGCAATACTCCAGATGAGGTCTTGCAAGAGAGGAATAGAGGGGCAGGATCACTTCCCTTGATGTGCTGGCCGCGCTTCTTTTGATGCGGCCCAGGACACGTTTGGCCTTCTGGGCTGCGAGCACACGCTGCTGGCTCATGTCAAGCTTCTCATCAACCAGCCCCCCAAGCCCTTCTCAGCAGGGCAGCTCTCAATCACATCATTGCCTGTAGTGTACTGAAAATGAGGATTGCTGTGACACAGGTGTAGGACCTTGCACTTGGTCTTGTTGAACATCATGAGGTTCTCATAGGCCCACTTCTCCACTTGGAATGGGAGACTGCTAAAAGCAGAGCTACCACAGGTTGAGATTTTAATGCTGATGGGTTTTGAAGAGTACCTAGTGTCTACTGCTATTACAGTCTCATGTATGCAAAATTGTGAGGGGATTTCTTGGTGACATTGGGAAATAGAAATTGAAGTGAAGCTAGATGTTATGTGGCTTTTTTTTAAAACTCCCTTCCTGATAGGGATATTTTGACACCTAGATTCTACTTAGTAGAGTAGTATAGACCATTTCTAAAGGTCACGTCTCGATCCATGAGGTAGGTGTCTGTCCTCTGCCTAGACATTTCTGTGACTTGTACCCAGGTCTCTAAAGCTGGTACTGACTTAGAGTTTGGCTTTGGATGTAATTAAAATGCAGTTGTGTTGAACAGTTTGCTGGAAGTTGGGAATCTTCTGCAAACATTCAGGTTTTTAGTTAAGGATTGTGAGCTCTCTTCTTGGGGGAAAAGCCAAATCATTGTGGATTGTTGGGTGGTTGTTCTTCAGCCTCTAGGAGAAGGCTTGACGTTTACTGTTTTACATGCGATGTTTTATGTCTGACAATGGTAGTAACTGTTGTCTTCATTCAAACTTGAGCTTATAGAAGAAACTTGAGCAACCATCATGAAACTCAAATGAAGAGACTGGTGCAGCTGCAGGGCACTTTTTCTGAAGGACTAGCAGCTCTAGAGTCATAGAATCTTAGAATCATAGAATGTCTTGAGTTGGAAGGGACTCGCAGGGATCATAGAGTCCAACTCCTGTCCCTGCATAGTCCATTAGACACATCTATTTTCTTTTTTAAATTCTGATTGAGAGAACCTTTTGTCTTCTGACTTTGCTTTTGCAAAGAACCCTTTGTTAAATGTATTCGGTCAAGAAGTGCACACGAACATCATTTATTAATTTTGCCACGCTGGATTTTATGCCTTCTCAGCAGCTTCCACAAATTAATTATTTAGGCTTAAGCTGAATTCTCAAGGACAGAGTGAGAGCTGATGTGGCTTCTATTCTGGCATTTCAAATTTTAAAAGAAATCTTGGAGCTGTATGTGTAGTAAAATATTTATGTTGAAGTGGGGTGGGAATCTTTTAATACTGTCTCAATATGACATTTTCTTACTGTGTTTCTTGGTGAGTTTGCCATGATGTTTCCTACATCTGCCTTTCTGTGCAGTGCATTGGTAACTCAAATCTGTTGCCCATGGGCCGGCAAAGGCTGAGCAGAATATTCCAGGTTCCAGATCTTTAGCCATGGTTTATCTGGGCTTTAGATTTTCTTAGATTTTTCCAAATAACCAATTAAATATGCTTTAATTGAAGAAAAAGGAAGGATTAAGTGTCATTCTAAGGTGCAAGTTGCTATAGATAACTGTAATAAGAGAATTTAATAGGTCTGTTCTTGCTTCTCTGTGCTATCTCATTTGCAACGATTATTCCAAGTCCCTGTTCCTCCAGTGACTCCTTACTGTCACTATATTGCATTTGTATATGAGCTTTTTGGACACTTACAAAAGAAAAGATGGCCATCTCTTCATTATTTTCTCATCATTTAATGTTCACCTGCTTTTGGCTGGCATTTTGCTGAACTTATGTGGTTCAGTAGTGTTGTTGGGAGCCCTGCAAGAGAAAGGAAAGGAATTGTTTTCCTACACTCCTCAAGGATCTAATTGATATTGGTCACCCTTGATGGTAGGATAGATGTTGAAGGCCTCTCTATATAACTGTGAGGTTGTGACATGAAAGATAAGAGGCCCAGCTCATGTGGTGCAGAGGGTTGCTTTTGTTTTGCAGTAATTTCTGCAATGTAGCAAGTTGTGTATTAGGAATCACACATATTGAGAGATTTTAATTTTGAATGACAGAATAAACATTGTGTCATTCAAATAATACTTTGCTAATAACTTACTTCAGGAAATCAACATCGTGCTAGACTAAATTACTGTTGGAAGTGTTCCTACGGTGGAGTTACTGCAGGAAATATGTAGTCAGTTTGACCATAACTATCTTGTCATTAACTGCACCAAGGAAACAAATACCTCAGTAATGTGTTTTGGAAATTGTCACAATATGGAAGCTGATAGTTTTTCTAGTAAGGCTTATTTGGTTTGTACTGGTTGTTCTGGTTTGGGGTGCTTCAAAGTGCAGTCAAAAGCTTGTAAGAACTGCTCGGGGAGGAGTCTTAAGAATAAGGTGTTTGTAAAACACAAGGCTGTAGCTAATGATTTTCATGCTATAAAGGGTCACGTGTGAGGTTGTTAACCCACATTAGAAACAGCCCGCAGGTAAAGGCTTGTTCTGTGCCAGTAGTAATTGTGAAATTGTTAGTTGGAACCACCTACTGAAGCTGCTTGTGCTGTTGGGTAGAACGGGAAAGGAAATGATCCATGTGGTTATGGCCTCAGTGTGTGAGGCTGGTTTTAACCAGAATCCTGAAGTTTATAACAGTTTTGCATATTACATACTTAGCAGCTGATGTTCATATGTTCATGTAACAAATGAAAATTCTTTTTGTTGTTGTTTTTTTTGTTTGGTTTTTTTTACAGAATCGGGGCATTTTCAAATTTGATCCAGCAGATGAAGACAAAAGAAAAGTAAGTAAAATAGGCTATTGAGCTACAAACCTGTTCTAATTCAAAGTATAACAAAAGAAAATCAGTCTCAACTTCACTGCGATTGTGAAAGGGTATAATTAGTGATTATAAAGTTCAGTTTTCAATTTTGTTTCTGTAGGGCAAGAGACATGGCAATTGCCTGTTCCCCCTTTTCACAAAAAAAGAAAAAATAATCTGCTAACAAAAAGCCCTGTCTTGAACCAAAGTAGTAACAGAAAAGACTATAAGTAATTTTGTTGGGTACAGTTCTGAGGAAATAAGAGTAAATCATCTGGATTTGAGATAAACATTTCACAATACTTTTTTTCATTTTCTCTCTGCTTAGCGGGTATGAATTTCTTGTCTATGTTAGATACTTACAGAATATCAGAGATTAAGATGAAGGGATGATTACAGAAGAAAAGTATGGACAAAGCTACAAAAGCCCGTTAATGCAAAGGTAGCTGTAACCTGCAGAATGTGTGCTGTGCATATCAGGTTCCCAAGATGGTAAATGCCTGTGTTATAGTATGAAGCTGTACAGGTGTGTCAGGACTTAACTGGTCCCTTGAGATCCATCCACAGCCTCACATTTAAAGCTTGGGCTACCTTTCATTTATATTTTCTTCTGTTATTTTTATGGCATAGTATGTAATGACAAGACCCTTCCTGTCTTTTATCTAATTAGTTTTGGGGCTGATTTGCATATTTATTCAGCAAGTGTTCATTAGTGAATGAGGCTGCCTGTTTTCTCTGTTTCTAAAATGCACTGAAAGCTTGTGATCAGAATTGTAGCATTCCTACAGGGATAGCTTGTCTTATATTGAACAATCCTCAAATTGTTCCATGATTTTGTTGAAAATCTAAAAATTTTCAGGTTTTAAGTCTTTTTCTGCTAGAAATGGGGGGAGATAAGTCTCTCCTTTGCATTTACAAACCTGTCAGTTATCTGTACAGTAATCTTAAGTGACAATTGTTTATTGCACTTCAAGACCTCTTAGTTTAATTTCACTCTGGAGTGCAAATGTGCTGTTATCTTTTGTCAATCAAAATGAAATAAAGTGTAGCCTAGAAGTCTTCCCGAGTCATTCTCTAGAATAGGTTTGTTTCACAGTCCCGAGAGCTCTCTGAAAATGTCTTTTCCTGCTTTGCTTTTTATATCTGATGGAATAGCCCTTACAAACTTCATGAGACGCCTCCCTCTGATATAGGTAGCTTTCTTGACTAGGATTTAGAAAGGCATTAAATGCAGAGTAATAATGGGATTTTGATAGGAAATAGCTTTAATATGGATGCTTAAAGCTGTAGTTAAGCAACAGCCAGTATGACAAACATATGTTTCATAGTTTTGTAAGCTGCAGGTTTTAAAGGTGTACATAGAGTCAAATAATGTTTTTTTCAATGTTTTAAGCCTGTTTTCTGTAGTTGGTTGTGGCTTGTGTCTTGCCAAGGCATGTTCTGAAAATCCTTGATAGAATTATTACTTAAATAATTAAGTTCTTCACACATTTTCTGGACAAATTGTTCTTTCTGTGACATTAACTTAAAGCTGAGCAAAGCTTATCAAGAAGTGTTTAGGACAGTAAGCAGACTGAATAATAAAATTCTAAAATACCCTTGATTTTATTTAATTGCATTTTCATAGCATTACCTGCTGGAAAAGACATTAATAATACATGATCAGAGACACTTTTATCAAGGCATCTTATGTGTACATGCTCTTGATAATCAAAAGCTGTGGGATTTTTATTTTTTTTTTGCTCTGGAATCTGCTCTCATGCTTCTCTGGGAAATTGATAAGAAAAATATACCTCTGAACAGATGCCACTGAAAGATTCTACAGTTCTAAAGCTTCAGAAGACCTACATATGATTATTCAGTGTTTGGCTTTATCTATTGCTTTACTCAATGCTCACATTCTGTAATGTGGTGACAGGACTGTGCGTGTCCTTTTTAATCTACGTATTTGCTCAGTATCCTTAGTGTATGTAAAACATTCAGCTTCCTTGTTTTATCCTTCAGTTAAGATAAAATGCTTTAAATTGAAAGGTAAAACTGCACCATGCTCATACTAAGAGCAAACTATTGAAATTTTCACCAAAATTAATGGGGGTTTCTTGAAGGCTTCATGATGTAGCCACGTACTAATGGAGAAACAAATTCCACGCTCTTATTTCTTGTTACCAAATTATACCTGAGTTGACTGTATGCACAGTTCTGCTTCTGTTGGCTTAGAATGATTGTAGTGAAAGAGCATTCAGAGAAAGGGTCACAATCCATGAAGAAGTCATTTAGTGGACTTGAAGTTCAGGTACGGGGTCAAGTAGAGAGGGACTTGAGGATTTTGTCTTCGATTTTTGGTGCTGTTGGAAGTTTGCCATATAACCTGGTAAACGCAATATATACTTCTTGCCAGTCTCTTGCTGTGTATTTGGTTTGTATGAGCCTAGGAGTAAATTTTCTTCTAGAAAATGGCCTCTCAAATTGCACCAGGGGAGATTTAGATTGGATATTAGGGAATATTACCTTACTAAAAGAGTGGTGAAGCATTGGAACAGGCTTCCCAGGGAAGTGGTGGAATCACTGTCCCTGGAGGCATTGAAAAAGATGTGTAGATGTGGCACTTCAGGGCATGATTTAGTATGCACAGTGGTGTTAGGCTGACAGTTGGACTTGATGATCTTAGAGGTCTCTTTTCCAACCTTAATGATCCTATGATTCAGCAAGCTTCAATGGCTTTGGTGTCGCTTATTCACACAAATAAAAGATCAAAAATAGCAGTGCAGGTTTTATGTCTGCCTCACCACACAGCCTCAGCCATGGCCTTAGAATTACAGCAAGGTCATGTCTGTAGTGTAACTGTGTTTTATCAGAGGTGTAACTGAGTTCCATGCTTTTCTAGGTTGGATACTGCTTGGGAGAGGATTACCTGTATACAGCAGCATGATGATGTAAAATATGAAATGCAATAATGGCAAAACTATGGCTTGACTATAGAATCTGAGTAAATCAGACAGTAAAATTTGTTCTGTCTTAATATGGTTATCCAATCAGGATTCTTTAGGCTGTAAACTAAATAAATCAGTGGCGAGTTTGTCATACTGAACTCTTGGAGAGAAGTAGATTATGCCTTCTAGAAGGCAAGAAGAAAGGCATTGCTATTAAGCTTGTCTTTCTGGACATAGGCACAGGACTCCGGTACATTACAGGATGTTAGAACCCACCAGATTGTAATGTGAGCTCTTACTTGTCCTGATTGTTTTGTTTAATGAGGTTGTGTGTCTGCAGTGGCCTGTGTGATTGGTACTGCGGGTACAAATCAGTTGGCAACCTGTGTTGTACTGGAAGATCACTCGGATACCAAGCAAATGAAATTAGTGCTATTCTATCTTAACTTGTCGTATGCCAATAAAAAATAAGAGCTTCTGGTAGCTCTTTTCAGTTCGTGCGTATAAACAGTATAGAAATTGCCAACCAGACATAACTTTGTTCTGGAATAGCAGCTGAAATTAAGGCAGTGTGGTTACTTCAGAGGAGTTTAACGAGCTCTCTATACTATTTGTCTCGGCCAGCCAGGAAGTTCTTGACAGCATTTTGCTGGAAAAGGTTGAATCTTCAGAACTCTAGTGCTTCACAGCATCGTGGCTTAGGTAACACAAACAGCTGGTTCTTTACGTCCAGGCTGGAATTAACTGCAGAAAATTAATGTCTGGTAACTTGACTGGACAGTCACCCTGGAGAGGTGTCAGGCATAGCATCCCCCTCTCTGTGTGGCACAGCAGGCATTGGAGCTCAAGCCTCACAAGTCCTAATACAAAAAAGGAAAGCTTTTTTAGAACCACTTTCTTATCACGTTAATAGCTTTGTTCTACATTATTCATACCTTACCTGCTTCTGAGGTAGCAACACATTTGTGCTGTTTACAGACTTAAAATGGCAAGAAAATCACAGCACTGTTTGTGACCTGGAAATGTCTGTCAGTACCCAGCACCATTTGCCCAGGGAGTAAAACAGAGAAAGGAAGTCTGTCCAACGTAGCAAGCAAGGCTAACTTTTTGAATCAGATGAAGGTGTTGAATTTAGGGGCGGAAAGGAAAAAAAGTGGAAGCAGTGGCCAAATGTAAGAATATTACTCATAAGCCATACTGCTACCTGAAATGGCAGGGTCTTTGAGACAGACGTATTTCCTTTTCAGCTCCTTATGTTTTGCCTGCTTCGCCTCTCGTAGTATTTATGACATCTCACTTCTACTCTGTCTCTGGCTTACTGTGTTGGGTCAGCCCTTAATTTAAATCTTTAAAGTTTGAGATCAGTTTTCTTGATTTATTGTTCAGGTTCAGTTAGAACATAATGGATCTAAAATTCAAGGCTTCCTTCAGTGGGAAGAAAGTCACCAAAGCAGTATTTTCTCCTGCATTGCTGAATGTTTTAAAGGTGTTGAAATAGATGATGGTAAATCATATCAAATGTATTGTGGGGCTCCTAATTGAATCCATGATGTGGGGAGATTCCTTAAGGCTGTGGACTGTACCATGTTCTGACTTTGGCAGGATGAAAGCAATAAAGTATACTGATGGAGCAAGATGCTGTCACGCTCTAAATTGCAGAACCTCAGTATTAGATAGCGCTGTTGATGCTGTGACACTTCTGGGAGGTCTGAAGGCTCCTGCAGCTGCAAAGGCACAGAACTTTTCTATTCCCAGTAACTTTGTTGCAAGCTTTTAAAGTCTGTTAGTGAGTGTCCTGTAAAAATATTAACCTCAAGGCCTCCTGTGGCCACACTGTGTGGTGTCTTAGTATTAATTGTTATTATTGTTCTGACTTTACTGAAACCCCTTAAGGGAGTACCAATCTCTACTAGAGGAAGTTACTAACTATCCTTCATTAATACTAAGCATTTTTTCTAATTCCCTCTGGTCATGCCCACACCTATTCATCATTTTTTGGTTCATAACTCTTAAAGTTTGTCAAGCCAGTAAAACCCATCTCTCCTTTTAGAACCTTTCTTTCACCAATGGATTATATAAGGGTTCTCCCTCTCCATATTCAGTGGGGAGTGCAAAGAGGGCTACTGAGAGGGCAGCTATGTGGAATTTCACCTCTCTGTGACACTGAACTAGGTGTTTATTCCATCAGTTCTTACAACACAGAATACTCTGCATGCTCCTCACCTTGCCTGTGGAGTGCTGTCTAGGCTAAGCTCTCACATGTGTTCAGACCTGCAACTTGAACCTCTCCCATGTCAGGGCTGCCAGGCTCCTGCCAGACAGGCCAACCTCCTACTGTCAGTAACAGGCATAACAATGGAGTTTTGAGGTAAGGCAGAACGAATCCTCAAGGAATACAAGTGTACATCTTTCTTCCCCACTCACATCTGTCCACAAGGACTGGGCAAAAATTGAGCACGGCTGTTTCAGTGGAGGTTGTCTTAATTATCCCATTATTCAGAACAGTTGATTATAAGTGTTTTACAAATTTTGTCTGGATATCCAAAGAAAATGAAAACTTGACGGAATGTTTCAAATACTCTTGGGCTTCCTTTCTTGCTGTCTTGGATGCATAACTCTGAAACCTAATAGCAGAATAACACGGTTATTTTATTCTTTCAATCCTGCTTCTGTGAGCAGAAATGATCAGCCAGTGTTCTTATTCAGTTGTTTCAAGCTATGCCCCTGCTTCTGAAATCTCTTATCTCTGACTAGCCAAAGCCATAGCTTCTCTTTTGTTTTCTGCAACAGTATTTGCATAGGCTACTGAAAATATAAGAAACATGCAAAATGCTTAATGGGCTTGTATGGGCTGAAGAGGGACTTGAGCTTTAAGAGAAGCTTCTGAATAACTTTGAGAGCCACAGAGACTTAAAGAGTTGTAAAAATTCATGTGCAGTTTATGGTGGTTACTACTAACATTACTTTCATATAGCTGAAAATTTGGTATAATCTGCTATGAATCTTTGTTGTAAAGTACAAGGTAAACTCAAGAAATAGACAGCAGTGCATATGAGTGAACAACAGCAGATCTGTCAGACCTGCTGGGGAAATGCAGTTCCTTGTGAACTTCGTGATTGACACTGTGGTTGATTTCATTAACTCTCCTCACTGCTGAACAGCTACAGAACTAGGCTGAATTAAATTAAGAATGTCCTTCTCTCAAACCACTAGAGACAATTTAATTAAAATTGAAATTTGGAAGTGGTGAAAACCACGGTTTGGATGACAAAGTGAATTAGAAGGGCTTAAGCCAGTGCAAGGAAAGGAAAGCATGACCTGGTGCCACTTAATGGTGTTCCCATTCTCCTAAATAAATGATGTGCTCTGGCACATGTAATACTTGATGAGGCCAAAGATACAGTAGCTTCTGTTTCACCTGTGCTAAGAGAGTGAGCAAGCACTCACTATTAGGTCTGAGTTTTCTTTCCTAGCTGTTAAGGAAGAGTGGAGAGGACTCATTTGACTTTTGTAGACAGTTCTTTAAAAGCTCATTATTTTGTTTAAGCCTGGAGTTTCATAAGTCTGACGTACTCATATTGCTTCCCATATGCTAATATCACTTGCTGTTCTGTCAAGGTGGATGTATTTATGCCTTGAAATACACAAAGAAGTCTTAAACACATCGACCTTAAGAAATAAGTGAAGGTGACACAAAACCCAGCACATCACCTGTGTCCTGATGTGACAGAATTCCTGTTCTTAGTGGACGTTTCTGGCAATTTTCTTACTAATGTCCTCTGTCACAGAGAAAAGAGGAAAATGGGGGCAATATGAATTTCCAAGTAATTTTGACAATAGGTTGGGGGTTTTTCCCCTTGCTTTAATTTAACTTGATTGCTAAGAAGTGTCCTTCACCTGGTACTTACAGCATCTTATAAAATCACAGAATGGTTTGAGTTGGAAGAGACCTCAAAGATCATCAAGTTCCAACACCCCTGCCATGGAAAGGGACACTTCCCACCCGATCAGGCTGCCCAAGGCCCCATGCAACTTGACCTTGAACACCTCCAGGGATGGGGCAGCCACAGCTTCCCTGAGCAACCTGTGCCAGTGCTTCATTGTGAAGAAATTCCTCTTTATGTCTAGTCTAAATCTTCCCCTTTCCAATGTATAGCCATAAGGGCATTTATAGTCATCTATGGTATAATTCAAAAATAAAGATACAGAAAAGAAGAGTTAAAGCATGCACTCTTTCCGTAATGTTTAGCAGAACTTCTATTATTCACCTTTGAATTGCAGCTACTTTAGCGCTAAATAACCTGTGTCTAAATTAAGTGCTGTATTCAGTAAAGCAGTGATGTTTGCTTGGATTTGAATACTTGCAAAATGGAGACTATGTTCTCTTGTGCCTACTGTAATCCAAAGGCCTGTAGAAGTAAAGAGAATAATTTGCGAAAGAGGAAGAAGCAAATAAAGGGGAGTTGTCTCCTTTTCTCACCAAGACATTTATTACTGTGGTGTTGAGAAGCTACAGTAAATTCAGCTGACATAATGTAGCCAAAGTTTACTGGTCTGTGAATTGAAAAAAGTGAATATAGGTCAAGTGTGCTTTCTAAACATCTGCAAACACAAAGAGAGGAGTTGGAAAAGGACCTCACATGCCGGTAGATCAGGACCAAAGAACAAGAGCATGGAATACTGTATTTTTCACAAGCGCCTCATATTGTTAGCACCTACTAAAAAGCATGTACAGTACTCCCCTCTCCTCTCCACCCTCCACATCTAATTAGCCTGTAAACAAAGACAATGAAAGAAAATGGAGGTAAAGGGATGATACCTTTTTGCCCGAAGCCCTGCAATGAATGTGGCTGAGTAAGGAAGAAATACAGGTCTTTTGTTTCTCATGGTATTGCTTTTTCTACAGGACCGTGTTGCTTCTTAGCATCAAGCATTTGTGCTGTCAGTATCATAGAATCACAGAATGGTTTGGGTTGGAAGGGAGCTTAAAGATCATCCAGTTCCAACCCTCCTGCCAGTGGGCAGGGATGCCTCCCACCAGACCAGGCTGCGCAGGGCCCCATCCAACCTGGCCTTCAACACTTCCAGGGATGAGGTGTCCACCAAAATGGATTAGTATTTTACTCTTCAAGACAAGATGATAAATGGATGTTCCTGGCTTCCTGTTTTCACATGCAATAAAATCTTGAATGATTTACCATTACTCACACTGCAGCATAGACCAAAGGAACACTGTGTATTGTTCTTTCTTAACCATACTATTAGCATGAAAGCTGAGAATTCTTGAGTTTTAGAGCAGTGAATGTATCTTACATTTTAAAAAATAAATTTAAAAAGACTGGAAACTGCCTTGATTCAGTGGAAAGGTGTCTGAAAAACACTTCTTGCTGTAGCGTGACTGATAAAAGTTAAACTACCTTCTGAATGTCAAAAGGTTAGAACTCCAGAGAGAAATGTTAAATTCATACAGTAATTTAGGGGAGAGCAATAAAACCCTGAAACTAGGACAGTCATTGTATATTTTGTCATAGGGGAGGTATCTTACTGTCCGAATTCTTTTGCTTGCATTCATTTCCAGCCAAGTAAATAACATCTGTTCCCCTTAGTTTATGCCATAGTAATGGCCTACAAGGAGGTAGAAGAATCACCACCTGAAGAAAAGGGTAGCAATATTTTTCTGATCATGTCTTTTCCTGTTTCTTTTCTCTCTGTGCATCACTTCCCTCACGCCATCAAGGAAAAAGCAGAAAATGTGCTATATGGCACTGGTTTTAGTTGTCTCCAAAGCAATTTCCTAGTAGGATTAGTTTTTTTTCCTTCCTTCAAAACTTTCTATGGATAATTCTTCAAATTGGCAAAACCAATTTCCTAGTATCTACTCTAAAGCTTTTCTGGTTTAGTTTAAGACCTTCACCCCTTGTACTATTGCTACAGGCCCTGCTTAAAATTTTTTCTGTATCTTATAAGCCCCTATTAAGTACTGAAATGCTGCAATAAGGTCTCCTTGGAGGATTCTCTTTTCCAAGCTGAACAACCTAAACTCTCTCAGCTTCTCTTCTTAGGGGAGATGTTCCAGGCTTTAGATCATTTTAGCGGCCCTGCTCTGGAACTGCTCTAACAAATCCAGTCTTTCCTGTGCCAAGGGCTCCAGAGCTGGTATCACGAGAGCAGAGTAGAGGGGGAGAATTACCTCCATCAGCCTGCTGGCTGCACTTCTTTTGATGCAGCCCAGGATATGGTTGGCTTTCTGGGCTGCAAACGCACATTGCCAGCCCATATCCAGATTCTCACCCACCAGGACCCCCAGGTCCTTCTCCGCAGGGCTGCTCTCAAACACTTCGTTCCCCAGCCTGTGTTGATATTGAGGAGTGCTGTGACCTTGCACTTTGCCTTGTTGAACCTCATGAGGTTTTCATAATCAGGTGCTCTCTTTTTTTTTCCTGAGCTCCTGTTGGTACTTGTGATCAGCCGGCAGTGGTTCATTGCCACAGATTTCAGCAGTGTTGCAAGTGGTGGTATCATAACTGAATGCTGGTTCCTTTAAAAGTCACTCTTGATGACTCAACAGGGAGAACTTTGGCTCTGGAGAACTTAGCAGTTCCTACACGTTTTTCACTTGCAAGACTTACATCTTAAAAAAATGGTTTTTGCTATAATGGTTGAGAAGCTTAGTAACCTGTTCTTAAGTGTCTGACCGTTTAGTTTTTAACACAGTGTGCAGAAGTCTGTATATTTAATGCTTTTAAAAATAAACTGTATCCTTGCGTATAATGTGAAATATTTTATACAACTAAGGCTTTAGGAACATGTAGGAAATGAGGCACCTTACAAACATACCAGTGGTTTGAGTTTTAAAGTTGTAAGTATGTTGCTAAATGCTTGTGTTCAGTAGTATCCATCTTTAATACAGGTGTTTAAAGATTCTTCTGTTGCTGCATGTCACGAAGATTTGAAGCCATGAGATGATGTTTTTGGTAATCTTTAATTAATTTGCAAGGGTACTCTCCCAATGTATGGAGGAGGGCTTGGGCTTCTGCCTCCCGTGACAAGCCAGTGGGAGTTTGGTGCCCTTTGGGATCTCCCCCACAGTGCTTTTGACATTTTGCAGTGACACTTCCATAGCAGCAGGTGTGTGCAACTCATGGAGAGAAAAATCAGTCTGAATTTGGGAGAATTGGTCTCTTTGCAGTCAAATGAGGGCTCAGGTTTTATCTGACTGAGATGAAAGACCAGAACACCAGATACAAGATACTTATGGGCTCTGCTTCTAACAAAAATGGGTGGAAATTCCCCTTAATTTCAGTGGGTATTGATTGGATCAAATAACTTATGAAGTGATCCTTGGTATTTAAAGTCCTAGAAGAAAACTTCAACTCTGTTAATGAAAAATCAGAGATGTTTTTGTGCTGTATTTATGTATTGATAAGGCAGTCTGTCTGACCCAGTATGTATTCAAAGTGTTCAATCAGAATCTTGGTTCGGTGAAGGCTGGTAACACAACTAATAGTGTTAACATGGTCCTGCTACACAGTTTCTGAAGAGAGGGAGGGTCCAGTTGTGGAGGAGCTGTTGAATTTGAGTAAATTGTTACAGACCTTGTAGCAGTTGACGTCAATAAGGAAGGTTGTGACTGCTAAGTCTAATAGAAATATGCTTCATCAGGGAGCAGAATAAATTGCCCTTTTCCTGGGTTCTCTGAAATGTCTGTTCAGTTCTGTGTTAATCCTCAGAACCAAACAGACTTCACAACTGTTGCTTCAGCTTGCAGAGTGAAGTTAATTGTATGGAAAACTCCCTTAACAATAGAAACAAAATTCTTGAAGAAGTTAAGCTGGGACAAGTAATTTGGGTCTAGACTGGTCATTTTTTGGTTCCTGGGCATTTTTCCAAAAATCCTTCAAAGGCGCCACCACTTTCAGAAACATTTAGTGCAAGCCTAGCATACTATGCTCAAATTGGTGTTCAACACTTCTGTGGGAGAGGCATTAGGTTAATTGTAGAATCATAGAATGATTTGTGTTGGAAGCAACCTGAAATACCATCCAGTTCCAACCCCCCTGCCATGGGCACAGACACCTCCCACCACACCAGGCTGCTCAAGGCCCCATCCAACCTTCAACATCAGGGACGTGGCAGCTACAACTTCCCTGAGCAACCAGGTGCTGGAAGGTTGCTATAAGGTCTTCCTGGAGCCTTCTTTTTTTCAAGGCTGAACAACCCCAACTCTCTCAGCCTGTCCTCATAGCAGAGGTGCTCCAGCCCTCTGACCATCTTTGTGGCCCTGCTCTGCACCCTTTCCAACACTTCCATATCCTTTTTATGTTGGGGATTCCAGAACTGGACACAGTACTGCAGGTGGGGGTCTCTCGAGAGTGGAGTAGAGGAGGAGAATCACCTCCCTCACCCTGCTGGCCACACTGCTTTTGATCCAGCCCAGGATATGGTTGGCCTTGCAGTTTGTGAACACACATTGCTGGCTGATGTCAAGCTTCTCATCAAACAGCACTCCCAAGTCCCTCTCTGCAGGGCTGCTCTCAGTCACGTCATCCTACAGCCTGTATTGAAACCACAGATTGCTCCAACCCAGGTGTAGAACCTTGCACTGTTGAAGAACTCAGAAGACTCTGTGCTTGAGTATCTTTTTCCAGGTACTTGTCTATGAAATTCCCATGATAAGTACCTGTATTCCTGCAGAGGCACTCAGATGTGTTTTTTATACTGTTACAAGTGCCTATAATATTCTGACAAAGATTTCTCACATTGCCTGTGATAGGAAGAGGTAGAGCTCATTTCTTATTTTCAAGCTCTAACTGAATTAATCTAGTCAGGGCTGTGGAGATGCAGTCAAGGTCTTGGTTGTCTGGGTGGTGCTTTTGGGTGGGCTTCACCCCAGGACAAGCGTACTGGAAATCATATTGTAAATTCCTAACGTCTGACTTTGTTTACAGATTGTCTTCTAACATTGTTGAAGACTTGTGTTGTTTTCTCCCTTATTCTTCTGGAGCGTCTGTTCTAGATTTGCTTTAGACATAAGCTCTTTTCTAAAAAACATTGACTTTAATTATAACTGATTACTGTAATAAAACTTGCTTGGATGTCCCAAGTGGAACTTCTGTTCTGAGCTTTGGAACAGAGTGATGGGCTGCTGTGCTGCCCACCTTTTTGTTGTGGTGGTGGTGATGAAAAGCACAATTCCAGAGACCATTCCCCAAGAACTGTTTTTAACTTTAGTTGTATCCCTGTGCCCTTTTTTTAACACTTTCTTATTGACATGTATTGCCTGACACAGTGTTATGAATTTCATGTTTTAAGCAGACTTCTGCAGTAAGGCTGTTCAATTCGGTTGCTATTCTGTCTTCTTTGGTAATGTATTTGTGTCAGTGGTCAAAACACAAACCTTGGGGTTGAGAAGTGGGGAGGAACTGTGTCCTGTGAGGCACAGCGCAGTTTGTATGCAATTTGTCTGGGAGTTTCTTTGTAACTGTACTTCTGGCTATGGTACCCATGAGTAGTAGTGCTGTCCTGAGATTAAGGTGTAAAAACCCTCTGGAGTCCTCCCCATCAAGCAGTCCTGTCTTTTCTCTCTTTTGATTGACAAACTTAGCGTCCGTTTATGTCTTATAAAAGGTTATTCTTCTGCAATTCAGATGTTACTGTTCTGACTTGCAGATTCTTAGAGCATTGTATTCTGTTATGCTGCATTTATATGATTAATGTTTACCCCTGCAGTCATGTTGATATAAAGCAGCAGTGAATCACAGAACCACTAGGTTGGAAAAGACCTCCAGGATTATCAAGTCCAACCATTCCTATCAGCCACTAAGCCATGCCCCTCAGCACCTCATCCACCGGTCTTTTAAATACCTCCAGGGATGGTGACTCAACCACCTCCCTGGGCAGCCTCTGCCAGTGCCCAATGACCCCTTCTGTGAAAAATTTTTTTTCTGTTGTCCAGCCTGAACCTCCCCTGGCGGAGCTTGAGGCCATTTCCTCTCGTCCTGTCCCCTGGGAGAAGAGGCCAGCTCCCTCCTCTCCACAACCTCCTTTCATGTAGTTGTAGAGAGCAATAAGGTCTCCCCTCAGCCTCCTCTTCTCCAGGCTAAACAACTCCAGCTCTCTCAGCCGCTCCTCATAAGGCCTGTTTTCCAGCTTCCTTGTGAATCCTTGTGACTTCAAGAGCAATCTGTCCTGACAAAGTGGTAGTTTTGCTTGTTTTTTAAATCTGCCACAGCCTGAGTCTTCCAATAAAACATCATTACGTTTCTATGTCAGAGGTAACATTTCTAAGAATTACTTAAGATGGGAGAAATCCATAGATTAGTTTGAAGCAGCAACAAAAATTGTAGCTGTTACCAGACATAGAGTACTGGTACTTGCATGTTTAGTTGCAGTTAGCTCTGGTTTGGTTTCTTTTCTCCCACCCTCTTGACTGAAACAACCTCAACTTGTAATTTTGCAGGTACTGTAGGTGTGACTGTTACTTTGATGTGTTTTTAAAACTTCTCACTTCCCTCTAACTTTGTTACTCTGGCTGCTCAATATTTTAGTCCTGATACTGAGAAAATTTGGTAAGTGGTGATGCTGGATAGCATCTGCCATTCTTACTTAATGCTTTTGCCAGCGCTTATGTGTTTGGATTATATCCATGAGGAAGGCTACTTTTGAAGATATTTGGAGGTCTTTTCCAGTAGTTCATTTTTTGAAGAGCTAAAACAGAATCCCAGTTTCTCAAGTCAAGTCAGCTGAAAACTCAAAACTTGTATGGGAGACTTAGAAGAAGCAGTTTCCTATTGCACCAGTATTTTGATACTAAAACTGTTCCTTTTTTGTTTGTTTGTATTTGCCTAGAAGCTATGTGAAGGAATTCTAAACATCCTTGAAAAAGACACACAAACTTCATGTCAAGTTGCCTGCCTGGAGGCCCTGCGGATTCTCTCCAGGGACAAGAAGGTTTTAGTGCCTGTGACGACAAAGAGGAACATGCAGATCCTTATGAGGCTAGCAAAGCTGGATACTGTGGAAGATCCTTTGGAGAGAGTGTCTGAATTTCCCGTTATAGTAGAAGCTTTAAAATGCCTCTGTAACATAATTTTTAATAGTGCCGTTGCACAGAAGCTCAGTTCGGAACTGAATCTTGCAGCTATGCTCTGTAATCTTCTGGAAAAATGCAAGGACCAGCAGTTCGTTGATGACATTAAATGCTTTGATTTGCGTCTTCTCTTCCTGTTATCACTTCTGCACACGGATATTAGATCACAGTTGCGTCAGGAACTACAGGGGGTGCAAGTTTTGACTCAGGCTTTGGAGAGTTCCCTGAGTGTAAGATGGACAGAACAATATAAAGCAGCAGAAGATCGTGACAGGCCTCCTTTATCTTTGCGAGAAACAGATTGTGCCATTGAGGCATTAAAGGCTCTTTTTAATGTAACTCTTGACAGTTGGAATGTCCACAGCAAGGTAAGGCTTAGCTGAAGCGGTTTCTTAAATTGTTCTTGTTTAACCTGCAAGAGCCAAAACCAGCAGGTAAAGACACAAGAAGTGTTTCTGTCCAAGCCCCAGAGCAAAGATTTTAATACTTAACTTTTGCTGTTGTAATTTTGATGGAATATGACTGCATTTTTCAAAATAGCGTCTAAAGTAGTCTTGAAATTTTGCATCGTAATTTCTCTGTATGCAAAATCAGTCTGAGAAAATTTGTCTGTCTGAATTCTGATTGTGTCTTGTATTTATAATCTTGGACTTTGAAGATGTTTTGAGTCTTCAGTGCTCATTGCCTTGAATACCAAATAACTTTTGTTCTTGTTACTACTTAGGCAAAAAGTCAAATCCATACATTTTCTGTGTAATGGGAGAATAACTTGGGTTATATAATGCAAGTTAGACATGTATATTTAAAAAAAAAATGCAAAGAAGACTATATAATGAGAGTCTTAGATTTCCAAAAGAAGACAAATGCTGTTTGCTAATAATTACCCAGCTAGGAAAAACTTTTTCTTCTAAGTGTATCAGATGACTGCATCTCTGGAGATTGTGGACGGTAGCAATAGGGTAATAATTAGAGCTAAGAAGTCTCCCTAGTTTCCTTCTGTTTTTCTGGGCATGATGATAAGCACATCAACTCTAATCTTTAACAACTAACTCTTAAAGAATGATGCTGCTTTAATGTTTTTGTCTCTCCCATCCTTCCAACACAACGTTTGGATTTAATTGTGATCTTTTAAGATGAGGTCAAGTACAGGAACCAAACACACTTTCTGTGAAGTTTTATCTTGTTTTTTTCATTATAACATCAGATCTAATTTTTTCTTCTCAGATGAATATTTCTCCCATATGTTGCATCCGTAAATTTATAAACAGAATCTGTAAGGATAACTTTTTGTTGAATAATCTAACTCTGTGCTACAGTAATAGAATTACATAAGGAATCTTTCTTTTTAGTCCACATCATTTTCTCTAAATCAGTTAACTTCTGTTGTTAACTTTTCACTGGACATTGTAAACATGCAGCATATAAAGCTAAGCAGAAGTTTACGGTAGTTAAGATGGACAAATAATTGTTCTCTTTAGTGTGTTGGACTAAACAGCAAATAAAACATTAATCATAACATTAAGGAACATAAAAACTTAAGAAAAGTCTGAGGCATATTGCTTACTGTAAACTAAACGATATGGATATGCTGAATAAGACATCCTGAAATTTAAGAATAAATGAGTGGAGGAGAAAAAAATCAGAGAAGCCAGTACTTTAGGTTTCAAGGAAGCATAAAGGAAGTGAGGGACTTTTCTATTTTGTATATTCCTGACTTAGATGTATATTTAAAATATCTTTGTCAGAGAAGATTCTTTGTGTAGGCAAGTGATTATTTTCAAGGTAGAAACTTGAGTGGAGAAAAACAACCTAAATCCAAGCATGTAGCACACCTATATGAATGTTTTCTGACTCAGAATTTGAGGAGTATCGTCTTTGTGATTAAGTTCTTTGCAGAGGAAATGATGTCAGATGTTAAGTTGGAAAAAGAATCTGTACTACCTGGTTGCCTCACGAGAAGTCAGCTCTCAAAATCTGAATCTTGAAGTGGGCATACTCTCACAAAATACTGAGTATCTTCAGAGATGAAAGGCGGGCAGGAGGTGGCACATGGTTGTGGCATTACTTGATGAGGTTTCACATGTTCACTGTCTGTGGAGTGAAGAATGTTTATCTCACAAAAATTTTCCTCCTTGAAGAGCCCAAGCATGCTGCTGTCAGGAAAATTTTCATCAGGAAGAAATTCTAGTGTTAGTAACTTCATTTATTTGTTTACTTACTTGTTTATTTTTAATCTTTTTCTATTTGTATGAGAGTTTAAGACATTCTAGGGCAGGAGAAGCTGGTTTTGTGTTTTGAGATAAGGCTTACATAATAACTCCTTACTGGTTCCTACAAGCAAAGAACCTTTAAATTAAAGAGCATTTTAGTAGTTGTAAACTGTTAGCCAGCTATGTTAGGTGACATTCTGCTTAGCAAGTGTCCCTGTGGAAATACTAATGATCTGTAAGAAGAGTAAACAGCATGTTAATTAAGTGGGCTGAAGATGCAGAATTTGAAAAGATTACAAACAGTAGACAGGAGAGAAAATAAAAGGAGAGCAGAGAGGTTAGGCATGTGGGTAGAAAACTAAATGAGATCCATCCTGAGGGGGCAAGAACCATTTGAAACACCAGTATTTAATGACTGGAGATGGTTTCGAAGTAGCGAAGCCAGACAAGAGCCGCAGGTGGTACAATTGGCAGATTTGGATGCTGATGTTACAAAAGATGCATTGGGGTGCTTTGTGCTAGGTCAAACGCACCAGAACATGTGAGGTATGCCAAGAAAAGCTAATGATAAAGGACAAGGACAATGATGCACACAGTTAGATGATTGCAGTTACTGATGTACTTTTGTGTGGCTGCTGTCTGGTGGGAGACGGGAACAGGGGTAAGGTTGGAAAGAGCGAAAGTAGGGCAAATAAGGTTGCTGAGAGTAGAGAAGTTATTAATGAAATGAAGAAAAGGCATCAAGGGAACAGACGCAAGTGAATTAGAAAAAGAAACAGACTGGGTGGGGGAATTAAACTGTTGGCAGCCAAAGGTTTAAATGAGGAGGAGGCAAATTATATGGAGAACATATGTAATCTAAGTGGGTGAAGAGGCGTCTGGGTGTAAATACAGGAAGGAACACAGTGGCAGGTTAGGAATAGCAGTATAGAATTGAGAAAATGCTTGTAACTGGGTTTTCTGGTAGTGAAGGCTCATTTAACTGGAAAAACGTCCCTGGCAGCTTTTACAAGGTGTAATTAAAGACCAGCCTCTGAGAGTTATGTTGCATTAAGTATTCAATGAACTCTAAGGAACAGACCTTTTATTGATAGGGATGGATGTTATGATCTAATAGGTATTTTCCATCTTTAATTTTTATTATTCTAGTGACCTGAAACCCCCACTTGCAATCTTCAAAATGAAAAAATATCTTCATCATTTGTATTTATATAGAATGAATCTCATCAGTTTCGTTATATGGCTGCCATCCTTCGACACTGCTTATTAACCATGGGCCCTACTGAAGACAAAACTGAAGAGTTGCACAGGTTGGTAGAATTGCAGAACCCCCTTTTAAAATTTTTTTTTTTTTTAGTTTTTTTTTAAAAAATAGGAAAAAAACCACCTTTGCTTAAAATCTTAAGTAGAAATCTGAGAAAAAGTAAAAACTCTTACTTTTGAATAAAGTACTACTAATCTTTTTTATGAAAGTTGTTTGCCTGAAATATTATTTAAGCGTGTCCACTATTCCAGAGAGAAGGTGGCTGGCAAGTTGGTCATTTTTGATCACTAATAATGAAGCTGACCTTTCTGAAATATGTGTGTGTAACTGAGGATGAAGATACATTAGAGGTTCTAGAGGCAGTGCAAACTGAAGTGAAACGCAACTTCTGTTGTTTTGCTGATGGAAAAACTGCATTTTGAGATTTTTGTATGTGACTTGCAATTCTGATGAATTGTTACGGAAGTAATAAGTTGATGTTTTATCTCCAATAGTTTATGGCTGTTTATTACAGGTACAAATGTCGGTTCCCTGGTAATCTTCAGGTTTTTTCCAAAGATGACTGAATCATCTTGCACTTTTGGGTGTGTTGTTTTTTTCCCCTCAGTCCTGCACCCAACTGTTTGTTATGTATTTGTAGCCAATATTTCAATCAAAATTCAGAGTATTTTTGGTCAGGTAGTTGTTCTCTGTCTAGTGTTACTGCGTCTTTCCATGCCACCCTTATTTTTGTCAGAATAGGTCAGCTGTTCACAGGGCCTGACAGGACAGTAGCTTCAAACGCTATCCCATGTTATCTCTCAGCTGTGAAAGTTAGTGTTGCCGTTTTCTTCTTCAGAGACGTCCGTATATAGAAGTGCAGGATCTTTTGAAGATCATCCTCTGAACCAGCAGTCTCCAGGAAGAAGGATATAGCTTTTCACACCCAGCAATCTTGAAAGTGTTAAATTAAGTTGATTAATATCTTGGGAAGCTCTTGGGCATCAACGGTCTTAGTAGGTGAACACTAAAATCCTACATCAGAGCCCTTCTCATTTGGTGCAGACTAGTTTGCAATAATTTAGGATACTGCTGCAGTAATTGATGTGGCTAGAGTTAGTACTGAGTGTGTCCTAAAAGGCAACCAGTGTTTTCTCTTTGCTGCTGCTTACAGTGGGTGTTTTGCACTCCTTTAAACAAGGGGCTGATGGGAATAAGTTCCTCACTGCTGGAAAAATTCAACAGATTTGGTTAAATTCAAGAACTACAAGAAAACCGAGGTCAACCTTTAGCGTTTAAGCTTGCACATAGTCACCAAGACTGCCTAATAATCTGGTGAATTATTATACAGCTGATGCAGTTCCCATGAAAACATGTCCTGTTTTCTTGTCCAGAAATCTGAGTAGTCTGTAAAATATATCATCCTGTAAAATCTGATTATCTTGTGCTGTTACAAAAGGATGCGTGTTATGGAGGCCATTTTGGTTTTAGCTTTTACAAACACTTGCAGATGAGATCCAAAAAGGGCTTTACATACAGAAGTGGGCAGCTGTGGAGAATGTGTTATTGGTACAATCTCCGTCCTTGCTTTTTTCAGTCAGAAGGGCTATTTTGTGTTGAGATGCTGCCCACGTGGACCTTGTGGAGACACCAAGGCAAGGCAAGGATTCTCTGTAATTCTGAGAGGTGGAAGCAGGAAAGAAATGAGGATTGTTGTCACTGCCTTGCATCTGTTCAGTTGTTTCCCCTTCTCCATTAGACTCCATATAGCACTGCATTAGTCTTTCTGTTATTCTGGGAAAACTACCTTTGTTTGCTGTGAGTAGTTGGTTTAACCCAAACTGATAGAAGAAAGACTGCAAGTATAGTATTGCTGTATGTAGTATTTGATCTTGATTTAAGTCATATTCAGAAGGTTTTTTAACATGCTCGAAGAGCAGTGCATGGAGTTTTACTTGTGTGATTCAAATATTTCAGTCCATTTGCAGAACCTGAATTTTGTCTTTGAATGCTAGAGGATGTAATAAAAGCTGAATAATTTAATACACTTTTCCACCAGGAGCATTCATCACAAGGCAGCTCTGGAACAGAAGAGGTATAGTCAGCAGTAATGCCCCTACAAATCCTCTGAGGGCTCAGAGGGTCCCACTTCAGTCCCCTGGTGTCTTTGGTCATGCAAAACTTTCATTCCTGATAGGAGCTTCAATAAAGAATGAGTAAACTTGTGTTAGCAGCCTATAGTGGACATAGCATAGCTAAAAGGATGAGTCTGTCGTCATTTGGGCTGTTCCATATACTGGACTATGACCACGCAGTGTTTATTGCTAGAGATGAGGTGTGAGTCGGACAGCAGAATTGCAACTCCTCACTCTACTTTCCACCTGGAGCTTATCAGTAGGGCAATTACAAAAATAATGTTGCAAATGGGCTAACATACAAATAGCGTTAAATGCAAAATAACCTTTGTGACGCACCAGGAAGGCAGAAGTGTATTTCTTACAATTGCTGATCACTTACACTTCTCTACGTTTGTAAATCCGCAGGAAGTAAATGCTTAAATGAAGGGTTCAGGCAGCCCATTAAAGCACATTGTATGAACACTTATGCTCTTAATGTGTAAGCTGAGGATTTGTTTTATGTGAACATCAGGTGTTGGATCCGTGCCCTGGACTGTGATGTACTGATTGTCAGTGTGACTCTACTTCTAATAAAGAAGCAGAAGTTGCCTATAAAAATATCTTAACTAATTTAGTACCTGGTATTGTTGTCATTATTGTGATTCTGTCATGTCATTACTTAACGTTTGAATATGAACAGCTTAAAGCATCACGAGTGCCATTTTTGCCCACTAACAAGGTTTTAATCAAGGCATTCAGCAGCTCTAAATAGGCCTTTGCTTCTGAATTTGCATATCAGGAGGGGGCTGGGAGCGTGAGTGGGTGGATGTCATGTCCCAGTGATTAATGATCTCTAGGAAGCCGAAAAGGGGAGAGTAATATACGCAGTATTTCTACCCCCTGGAGTAGGAATGCAAACACTATTGTGCAGATCTGTGCATAGTCACTGACTTCCTGGTAGCTGGAGAATTTCATACACTCCTCTGCCACAAATAAAACTGTCAGTGGAGTGACAAAGATCAGAAAGCTGGGCTTCATTTATTGAAAAGAATAGCTCAGACACAGTGATCCAGAAAATTAATTTTGTAGGTGTTTGGGAACTTGGTTGTTTAATAAGAAACTGGTAAAAAGAGGACTTCTGATGAAAGGCTTGAAGCCACCAAATACTTGTTGAATTTCAAGCTGTCTTGTTTCTAAGTATTCCTGAATTATTGCAGAGGAATAATTTCCATGATATAAAAGACATATCTTCTACAGGAATTAAAAAGAAAACAAAGAGAACAAGCTTTCCAAAAAGTAGAAGTTCTGTGAATTACAATTGCTAAAAGAGCAAAAGGGAGATGGCACAATGTGGAACAGCCACCCAGTCTGATCAGACCAAAAGCAGCACATTTGTTAGAAATCCTGTTATATTTGGTTGCTGTGATTTGCTTTCTCTTACACTACTTCTTTATTAGAATTTTATTAATAATACAAAACTGAGGGCAACTGCTAAGTAGGAATTATTAAAAGTGTTAAATGAAGTTGTTTGGAAAGTTTTCTCTATTTTGAGAATGCTTTGCCAGTCCTTGAAACACTGGTGCTCACAGTTTCATTCATAGCTTTGAGATCTGCCTAAATAATTCTGTATATTTCTAAACATACCCATTTGTAAGTTTAGTTGGACATCGGCAACTAAATCATGACAGAATTATAATTTTTGCAGCATCTATGTGATTGAGCCCCATATTCAGGAAGAGTACAAACACAAGTCTGTATAATGAGAACAGGATAGATACCAAACTGCAGGGATGTGTACCATAAAAGAGATCCTTGCAAAGTAGGTTCCATCTTAGTGCATTAAAGAGGAGGGAGGGACCCTGTGGTCCAATTTAAATCACTTAATGGATATCTGGGGAGCACTCCTCTTTGTGCTTTGTAGAATGCAGAGACTGCCAGTTACTGCAAGGTAGTGGTTGGTAAATAAACCTGATTCTTTTTTTAATATGTTAAAAGGCTTCTGTACTTCCTATGTACAGACCTAAGTAAAAAGTACAACAAAGACAACCTAAGTAAAAATGAAAATCTTTCAGGGGACCTGAGACATTGCCACTATGCCTAACTGTTATAGGAGGAGGAAATGTTTTCTGGGGTGTGCTTTGTCACATCAATGACAGCAATGTGGATACGTTGTAAAATGTTTTAAGTTTCAAGGAGGAAAAAAACTCTGACCGCTGCAAATCAATGTGAGAGTTCCCCCTGCTGTCCTGCACAAGCAGCTGCTGTAACACACTGCTGGAAGCTGTGCCTTGTCTGTGGGGTGGGATACTGTGGGGGCTGGAAATAATAATGCACTGCTGCTGTATAGCTTTCTGGGCTTTTGTCTTTTTTTTAACTTGTTTATTCCAAGAGCCTGCACTTAGACCATAATACGTGCCACCTTCTTTAAAACACAGAGAGCAGAAAATAAAGGATTGTTTGAGTTGCAGGGCCTCTTTTTGATTTCAGTTGTACAAACAGTTTATGGTCAGTTGTACTCTGTTTTTAATTCTTTCTTCCATGTGAATAATGGATTTTTAAAATCTGTTTCAGCAATGCAATCAACCTCTTAAGCAATGTTCCCGTTTCTTGCTTGGATGTTCTTATTAGTCCATTATCCCAAGAGGAAACAGATATAAAATACAATGGCATGAATATGGGAGCAATTCAAGTTTTACTGGATTTCATGGAGAAGAGAATAGACAAGGTATGGGCTGTGCAAGCATTTTTCACGAAAGGGGCCTCTTTCATTAAAGCAAAAAGCATATGTGTTTTCACTAAAGCACATATGTAAAGCTTCTAGAAAACCTTTCAGGCAGTATTTAGCACATGAATGTCCTTGCTTCTAGATTGTGAAACATCTAAAAATTGAGAACAAATTCCTGTAAAGACCTCAAATATATTTGTTCTTGTGTATGTGTGAGGATGAACATTTGGCTCTTTGTTTGTATGTATCTAAAGTTCATGTTTTGGTTGTCGTGCAGGAATTTATTGAAGGGTTCATGAGTTTTGAAAAGGAAGATTTGCTCTTAAAACTGTTTTATTTGTATTTGGCTTTATTTTAGGGAAGCAGCTATAGAGAAGGTCTGACTCCAGTTCTCAGTTTATTAACTGAATGCTGCCGAACTCATAGGAATATCAGGAAGTTTATCAAAGCTCAGGTAGGTAAAATATTCATCAAAATTTGACTGTGAAGCTAATTATAAAATTGCTGTGGTTTGTACATCAGTGCTAGGTGCTGATACTTTAAAAATATGAATGGTTTTGCCTTATATTACCCACAACGTTTCCTGCAAAACTTTCCTCCATTAGTTCTCTTGACAACTGCCAGCTATAGAAGTTATTTTTTCAGTCACATAAATCAATAGGTACTATAGCCTGAGTTCCACAATACATTTTGTAGAGCTGTTAAATAATAACATTAGGGAATTATGAAGCTGTGTTAATGTGGGTTTAACGTGGGTCACCAGATGATGTGTTACAGAGGCAAAGAACTCGGTGAGATCTGTCCCTTTACATTCAGCATATCAGAAAAATTTCAGTGCAGTTGTTAAAACATTGCAATGCTATGTGCTACCTAGTGAGGCTTCGGGTATTTTGATGGGTTCTGCATGAGCTTTAGTTTGACCTCAGCAGGCAGAGTCATTGGAACCTAATCTTGCAGTTCACCAGTGTGTATCAGCTCTTCTGTCAGAGTAAAACTCTGTCTCTGAACAGAGGCACACTTCATCGCTTGGTCTCTTAAAAGAGCTGTTTAATAGAGTGCAGGCTGTGGGTAGGCTTTTTACAGGAGAAAAATATTTCCATGCCATGGTTAAAGATCTAAAGAATCTCTATGACTTGGTGGTTGGGTGTTTTGCTGCTTTTCCTGAAGTCAGGTAGGGAGAAGTTAAAAGATGAGCAAGGGAAAGACAGCTGAAACCAGCTGAGAAATGTTCTTTTTCCTAAGCTTCAGTGGTTTTGGAGTGGCATCGTAGATGCTGCTCCGAGATCAAAGCTGCACCTGAATTCATAAATGGAGTTTATAACAGAAAAGAGCATATATTTTCTGCCTTTTTCATCTGTATCAGAGAAGTGGTTTTGAGGAATTTAAGAAAGTCATTTTTGCTGCTTACTGCAGCAGTTCTTTCCTAGGATACTCTTCGTATCTGTTAAGTTATAAAAAACCCAAAAAGTTTCAGAGCCAAATGTTCAGAAGTTAGGTAATGAAGCTGTCTGCATGTTTTTACGACATCATAGCATCTAGATGTCAGGCTATAATTGCATGCTGTCTCCTACCACTGGGTTACTGTCTTATATAGCACACAGAATGGATGGAAACTGCTAACTGCATGACCGGATGTTTGGTATTTTGAATTACCCTCATTGTTAAGTGTTGGCTGGAGGCTTTATTTATTATGCACTATTCAAATTGTGATCTGAAGACAGAATGATTAATTTCCTCATGGACTGTCCTATGGCACTCATCGCTGTGTTATATTAGAGTACTGTAAAAACATTAATTCATTCTTACAACAGTCTGTGAACTGGCAGTCGTGGTACTATCCCCACTGGGGAAAGTAAGCAGGGACAAAGTGGAATGTTTTTGCTAATTGTTTGGATACTTACTTTGAAAAAGAGGAGGTCTGTTTTTTCACTCTAGTGAATACTGTAGCATTCGTTTGTTTAAGTATCAGTTCCCAGTGAGTCTGAGTATATTAAGAAGGCCTGAGTATATTAAGAAGCACGAGTCATTACTAGTGCATGTAAGCATAGTTGAGTTTATTTTATTCCTGTTTTTGAAGGAGAAAAGCTCACAGTATTTTCTTGTTCTGTTGACTCTGTGTGTTTCTGCAGGAATTGGATAGGTATTGTTCTGCATTCTGTGCTGTTTCTTCTTTGGTTTTGTGCTGCTAGGTATTGCCTCCATTAAGGGATGTATCCAATCGTCCAGAAGTTGGCACAACAGTGAGAAACAAGCTTGTGCGCCTTATGACACATGTTGACCTTGGAGTAAAGCAAATTGCAGCAGAATTTCTTTTTGTTCTTTGTAAAGAGAGAGGTAAAAATTGCTTTTTTTTAGAATCGTAGAATGGGTTGAGTTGGAAGGGACCTTAAAGATCATCCAGTTCCAACCCCCATGCCATGAGCAGGGACACCTCCCACTGGATCAGTTTGCTCAAAGCCCCATCTGACTTGGCCTTCGACACCTCCAGGGATGGGGCACCCATGACTTCTCTGGGCAACCTGTGCCAGTGCCTCACCACCCTTACAGTAAAACATTTCTTCCTAATATCTAATCTAGATCTTTCCTCTTCCATCTTAAAACCATTATGCCTCATTCTATCCCTGCACTCCCTGATCAAGAGCTGCCTTCCCAACTTTCCCGTAGGCCCCCTTTAAGTACTGGATGGCTACTCTCCTTGAGCCTTCTCCAGCCTAAACAAACCTAACTTTCTCCGCCTGTCCTCGTAGTAGAGGTGCTCTAGCTCTCTGATTATGTTCATGGCCCTCCTCCTTTTTATGTCTTGCTATAATTAGTATATTTGCCTCTTGCTGTAGTTCTCGATTTTTGTAACACTATGCAGGTTTTTGGTTTGTAGCTTATTGTAGCTGAATAATTTTCTCTATTCTTTGCAGTTGACAGCTTGTTAAAATATACAGGCTATGGTAATGCGGCAGGATTGCTGGCAGCAAGGGGCCTGTTAGCAGGAGGAAGAGGTGATCATTGGTACTCAGATGATGAAGATACAGATACAGAAGAATACAAATCTGCAAAACCAAAGTATAGTATTGTTTTCAGTTCTGCATATCCTGTTGTAGATGTTTTGACATAGTTCTTTTTTCTCCCCTCTTCCAGAGAGGCCAGTTTTGGAATTACATGTGCTTAAATTGACTGTCGTCTCCTGTTGACTTCATGGTCTAATTATTGACAAACCAGCCTCTAGTAATGACCATCGTGTATCAGATGGTTCAAAAATAACCCCAAATCCAAACCACTATGAGAATGATTTAACATCAGTAGAGAGGATTATGTAAAAATGAAGTGCTTGTCAAAAAGAAATAAGGAACGAAAATGCCAAATGCTTGTGGATCACCCAGGAACAGTTTCAAGCTGCATATTAGAGGTACAGGGTACATGTGTGTTGTCCATTTAAAAGGATACTTGAAAAGATGGAAGTGTTATATCAGAGTGCGGGAGGCTATCAGAGTTGATACTGTAAAAGTGTAAGAAGGTAGACCAGAAAGGTTTTGAAGAACATCTTACTCGAGGTATTAAGAACAAAGAGAATCTTCATCGCAGATTCATGGAAAGCTGGAAGCATACTTGGTCAAAGAAAGGGCGCAAGTCTATAGCAAAAAAAGCTAAAGGAACTCTTCGCATCATTGTAACTATGAAGAAGTTTGAGGGAGTTCTCAGGTGGGACTGTTTCTTACTGACTCTGAGTCTGAGTAGCTATTTAAAATTCAAGTGTGAAAAGAGCTTTTTTTTAAATAAATTAGACAAATTTTAGAAAAAAATGTAGTTAAAAAACTTCTCAGAGATGGCTTTTGTCACAGATTTTCCAGGAACTTATGTGAAGTTGCCAAAATACTGCTATTGTTTGTGTGGTATAACTCTGTAACAGAAGAAAAAGGTGTCAAATGTGGCTTAAGGTTTTAAGTTGAATTCTGTAGGAGTTCCTCTGAGGGAACAAACCAGTAGATCTAGTTTCAGTCAGTCAGATTGCCTGGAGCGAAAATTTTCCTAAGAAATTGAGTAGATCACAAAGATAAATATGGAAGGAGCAAACTCTTTTCTGTAGAAGTCATGCATCAGTAATCCAAGATATTTGTTTGAAGGATTCAGTATACAGAAGCTCTGTCTGTTGTTTTTTATTAATTGTAGTAGCGTTAAGAGGTTTCAGTTTGTCGTGTTACAGCTGTAATTTGATGCTGTTTTGAGTAGGTTCTGAAGTTGTTGATAGTGGACATCAGAAGCGTGTTATTTTTGCTCTTTACTCTGTTTTCCCTGAATTACATGGACATAAAATCACAGAATCACAGGGTCATTTAGGTTGGAAAAGACCTTTAAGATCATCTCCCATAAACCTCACATGATTATTTATATGATGGAGGGGGATGTGGCTTATTTGAAAGATTCTTATTAAGGAACATGAATGAAAGATATGATTAAATGTGTGAGAAGATACAGAAATTATATTGCTTCTAGGTGAAAAAATGAACTCCAAAACAGGAGGTTTCTTTTTGTTTCTGCACTTCAGCATTTTTTTTCTTGCTCTTTTGTCTCTGCTGCTCTTTTGAAAGCCTAACATCCAGTTATATGCATATGAGTAAAACTATAACATATATTCATAATAGTTAAAAACTGACACTTAAACATTTGGGGCAGCTGTCAGTTGCTTTATGCATCTGATTTTCTGTATTTCTGTTAAATATTTGTAACTAAATTGCTTGAAAAGATCATTTGCCCAGAAAGTGTTATTTATAACTATACTGCTCCTCTGCTTTTGTTATCATTTCTGTATCACTGTTCATTTCTTTTAACAATGAAAATAAAACTGGCATAGTAAATTCTCAAAGTAAAGTAGCCTTAATTCGGTTTCTGCAGAACATTGTGGTAGGGGAATAGTAAACCAATTCAATGTTTTTTCATTAATAAGAAAATGTCTATATTTTTAAAATTAGGCTTGTTCCTCATCTATTTAATTATTGCTAGTGATGTTGTCATTATTACTGTCATTATTCCCATGCTTTCAAGCTGCTCTTGTATGGATTGTAACAGCAAGTACTGGTGGGCTGTGTAGCTAACACGAAATTAATGCAGTGAATCAGCAAGAAGATAATATTGTGATTCGTGGGAAAAGGTTACAAAAGAAATATACATATGAAAGCTGGCTAGTTATAGTAAAAACTTTCTTATGCAGTTCAGGAAGGTTTAGTCTTAGTGGTTTCTGTTTTTTCCTGCTACTAGGAAGACAGACATTTTACATACATGTTTCTATGGAAATGTAAATTATTGTTTTCCCACTTCCAGCATTAACCTTATCACTGGTCACTTAGAAGAACCAATGCCCAATCCAATGGATGAAATGACAGAAGAGCAAAAAGAATATGAAGCCATGAAGCTTGTCAACATGTTTGATAAACTTTCCAGGTATTGTACTATTAGCTGCTTTTGGGGGAGGCGGCATATCCCGGCTCTTTACTAAGGTCTGATGCTTCAAAATAGTGCTACAATCAACTTCTTTGCAGGATTAGGGCTACTTGAACCGCAGAGAAAAATGTTTAGCACTTCAAAGGAAAGAGGGATATGTAACAGTACTTCAGAGGATACCTCTTTTGGAGAGGATTGAACAGAATCAGGAAGATCTGTGGGCAAGGGGACCTGCCTTCTAAATGGATAGGCTGATACTAATGGAAAGGATTTCCCCTTTTAAAGTATGGGACACAATCCAAGGCCAGTGTGCTCATTTTCCCAAAGTCAATGAGCAGCATTTCATGGTAACTACTTATGTCTGCTGCTTCTGTGAAGAACAAATACAGTGTGAAAATAGTTGTCACCAGAAGCAATACATTCTATAATTGAGCAATTAAAGGGGAATTTACAATTAAGAATTATCGTCATTTATTACAGGAAATGTGGATTGGATTACAAATGAGCCTTCCTAATTTGTTTTAAATGACTGATGAAATGTCATAAAAGAAAATGGTACTTAAAGTGACATAAAGGAGTATGTTATTGAGACAGAAAGTTTATTTTTATTTTATAACTTTCTACATACAAAAAGGGAACAGACCTGCACTGTTAGCAATGGCTTTTTTTCTCTGACTCAATATGCCTAGGATTTACTGTTTCTTCTTCCCTGTACTTATAGCTGTGTTGAAGTGATTGCTTGTAGTTTGATTTCTGCAAAAGAAAAGTTTTACATTCTTGAGGAACACTTACTGTAGCACTAATTTGCAACTGAACTGAGCCGTAGGAACTTTGGTAAATGTATAAAGTGCATCATTCTTCAAACACAGGAAAATTCTGCAACTAAAGTGCATTTGTGGTTTGTGAGAGTCAGTAGATATTCAAATAACAAGATCTATTGAGAGGAATTCAGCAAATCAAATATTTTTACATCTCTGAGATTAGGAATACAGCAAAAGATGTGCGAGAATCTGGATTTTATATTAGCTGACAAAGACTGAATTATAAGCAGGAGCTAAAGCAGGGAAGGATCTTGGAACAACAGATCTGAGACCCTCAGTGAAGTAATTGGATACTTTTCACAGTATTTACATGGAAACAAGTGCCTTATGTTACAGTTTTCTTAATAAAGATAAGAAAATGCAATGCACGTATAATCTTAATTGAACTACTGTGTAAAATAGGACAATTACTGTGTAAGCTAGAGAATTAAGATGCTGAGTGCTAGGGGTACCACAATAAAATGACTAAATGGTCTAAAACTTTTTTAAAAGGAAGATTGAGACCGGAGATAAGCTGAGACTGAAGACAAGTCAGTTGCTCTCACTATAGCAGTTACGCAAAAAGTCCAAATGGCGTTATTGAGGCACAAGAGGCTTTTCAGTGTGGAGGCTTGGAGACACCTGCTGGGTTGCCTGCCACACGCTGACAATAATGGAGCAGCTGGTGGTCTATATCAGTGCTTATCCTCTTGGCCAGGAGCATTATTTCTACCTTGGGCTTTCTGTGTTAGTTACATTCACCTGCACTTCCTTATGTACTTCTTAGGCCGCAAACTCTTTGCGGCTGGGACTCTTTTTGTTGTAAGGTTTTTTTGTTTGTTTTTCACTCTGGAACAGTGTTGTTGCTGTGACCCCTTTAGGTGCTATGATAACATGAGTAAAATCATTTGACTGTTCTTCCCACTGTTTTTGTTTTACTAGAAGTTGGGGGGGAGGAGTGCTGGCAGGAATGATAAAGAAAGTCAGACTTGGTTTTGGGAGGCTGTGGGATGTTTTTAGTGCATCTAACTGAGTGCAATTGTGGCTTTTGCAGATGTTAAATAAAATGGGAATCTGCCAGCTCTGTATACAAGAAGAAAGAGTTGCTAACATGTTGATAGTAGTCGGAGTTCCTCCATGTTTTCAGAATTGAATACTTCTGCCTCAGTCTTGAACCCTTCAGTGCTGGGAGTTTTCAGATACCTCAGGCTACCATTGGAATGCCCTTTTTTTCCCCTTGATTTGCAACCTATGAATCTTAAGTGCATAGCAGTTTTCAGTAGATACTGGCTTTTGTATCTTGCTTTGAGGCAGATTGCTGGTGGCAGGTTTCCTACTTGTGCTGGTCTTTGTTGCTGTCATCGTAGGAGGAGACGTGTACCATGAACTGAGCAGTTTATTTGGTGCAGTGCTTTGCTTATAAGAGAGAAGGAAGTTGGACAGGGAGCCAACAGTTCCTTCTAATATTGAATGAGTTTATGTGACTTGAACAAACACTTAGAGTGAACTTCTGTGATGTACAAAACCCGTTTGCTTAGAATGCTTGTACTCTCCTGGTAATGGAAGCTGAGCTGTGCTTTAACTGCAGAAAGGTAGGGGAGAGAAAAGAAGTTAAAGGACTGACAAAACTGCATCCCTTCCTGACTAATGAGGCCAGTCGAGCACTTGGGTGTTCTAGATCTGGCTTTGGCTCTGTATTGGTTTTGCAAAGTTACCTGATAGAACCATAGAGTAGTTTGGGTTGGAAGGGACCTTAAAGATCGTCATGGACAGGGACACTTTCCACCAGATCAGGCTGCCCAAAGCCCCATCCAACCTGGCCTTGAACACCTCCAGGGATGGGGCAGCCACAACTTCCCTCCACAACCTGTGCCGGTGCCTCACCACCCTCACAGTAAAAAATGTCTTCCTAATATCTAACCTAAATCTCCCATCTTTCACCTTAAAACCATTATGCCTCATCCTATCCCTGCACTCCCTGATAAAGATGACAGATTGAACTCGGAAAACAAATTTGTAGGACAGTACTACTTCAATGAAAAGTTATAGTTTTCATTAATGGCTGCTATGTGTTTACACATTACAGTTTTACTGAACAAGTAATAAAGTGGCGTTTTATCCTTGATTCCATAAGATGACGATGGATTTTTTCTCCAGGTTTCTCTTTATTTTCAGCATTGGCACTGAAGAATTGAAACTGCTTTGAGGTGATGTAGAAGTGATCCATGCTTTTGGTGGTTTCAGGTCTTACTCCCGAAGTTTTTCTATTCTGTTAGGTTGTTCATAGTCACACCTGTTCACAGAGTAATTAAAACAAATCACCTAGTTTCATTTGATCAAAATATGTGAAGGAAAGCTGGATATTGTTTGTGAACCCATTTCCCCAGCCTCAGTATTTTAACATAGACTTGGGTTCTACAAAAGCTTTTATAGAAATTAATATTTTACTGAAATTTGGCTGGATGAGATTACTGTTTTAAATTATTACATATCTATAAATTATAAGTATAAACTTATAAAGCTGAAAAACCTTGATTAGTGATGCTCTTGGGAGGTGTAGGTGTTACTTACATTATTCTGCAGGCTGTGTGAATTTGGCCCTGAGGTAACACCATGGGTTTTGTCTGCAGTAAAGTTCAATGCTATTTTGTTGATTCATTGAGAATTGTTTGGTGATTCTAAATCAGTGCTCTGTGTATACAGTGCACATCTTTGAAAAACTCCCCAAATCTGTAAAAATATTTGCCACAGCCTTTCTTTTTTTGCAAAATATCAGGTTAGCCACCTGAAGTCATTGTTGTATGATGTTCTCTCTGTTCATATCATAGATTATTGGGAATACTCTGAGTTAATTAAAATGTCTGGAAAAAAAACCTAACATTTTTTCTATTACAAATGGTAGGTAGAATTGTATATTAATTGACTGATTTAAAATGTCAGGATGCTTTTTCCAGGCCAACCTTGTATTAATAGCAAGAATCCTTTTGCTGATGAAATGGTCTCCAATTATCACAGCCTGGGCTTTGTTGTACATTGAAGAGAAGTCAACAAAGCAAGTATGTAAGAGAACCTGTCTAAATAAGCAACCATACTCATTAAAAACACAAAATTAATCATAGGATGAAAGAAAAAGGCAATGTTACATAGATTTTTTTTTTTCCTCCTCTTTCTAATCATAGAACAAAATAATGTTACATGAAAGGATCAGAACTATTATGTAGTACTCAATTATAAGGAAGTGAATAGGTCCCTAACATGCCATTTTATCAAAGGAGCAGACTGGTGTTTACATGATGGCTGTTTCATTGCAGACACCATCATTAATTCCATATGTCAATACTGCCCTACAGCACATAGTGCAGACAAGAAAGAGTTACCCTTCAAAACAACAGAGTGATTTTTGAGTCGTTATCAAGCTAAATGGCAAGCAGGAAGCTAGAAATTGTATAGATACATTTGAAGGGACTCTTGGGAGATCTGGAAGTGGAAGAGGAGAATGCATTTTACCAACTGTTTAATTAAGTACACTTGAATAGAATGCTTTGTTTGCATTAGAAAAGTGAATGTTGCAAGAAGGTGTATTTGAGTATATGGGAGGTCACAGAAGGAAATCCAAATATGTATAAATATGCACATTGTGTAGCTACCTCTATCTTTGCAGATACTGAAGTATTCCCACTGCCACCTACTGGGCTCAAGCGATCTCTCATCTGCCGTATAGAGGAATCATAAGGATCCGGTTTTAGGATAGTGAGCCAGTTTCTGGTGCTTCCCTTTCCACTTTGTGTCTCACCTTAAACAGTAAGCACATCCTCATCTAGCCCAAGTTGCCGAAGCTCAGTCGAGGTCTCTGAGCAGCCAGTGCTAAATGGGCGAATTGCTGAGGGTGGGACTATTCATACCACGTAAGCATCAGCTCTGTGAGCTCCTGTGTGGTACTGAAGCTGGCTGAGTGGTGCTTCTTGAAGTCCTGCCCAAAATTCTGTTACCTAGCAGATAATTGTTCCAAACATCTGAAGCAAGCTATGTAGACAGCCCAGATATTTCCAGCTCTTTGTGTCCCTCTGTATTTTTCCTCTTTAAAAAAACAGGAATAAGGTTAATTGGTGTTAGAGCTTGCAGTTGAGTATCCACCGGTAAAACCAAGCTGTTCTCTGCTTCTCCTACCTCTTCTTTTGGTGGCCTAGAATGTTTCTGTCTTCATACAACAGAGTTTTACTGGGTGGCATTTGTCTGAGGAAGCATGTGTGGAGTTCGGTTTCCAATACAGAGAAAGAACAGCAAACTTGTAACAGCCGTCATTCATCCTGTTCAAGGACTGCAGAGCAGAAAGCTCATGCAGGAACAGAAAGGTGATTGATAAACATCCTTGTTATTCTATGACATGTGAGCTCATCCTAACTTATGGTTAAAGCCCAGAGAGGAGAAAGTGCATTGGGGATGAACCTCACATGCAGCACAGCACAGTTGATGGTGGTGCACTTTGAAATGAGTACAGTGAGCTGAAAAACAGGCTTTTGAGCATCACGAAAGCAGAAATAAATGCACATCAGTCACTCGGACTTCTGCATTACATTGTCATGTAAAAGTCGGTGCATTTATCCCCAAAAGGCCCCAACAGAAACCACAGACAGGCACATGGTTGTGTTGGTTGCATCTAGCGTTCAGTGTCTTTGCAGATGACTTGCCGGGAGAGAAAAAGTTTCTATCAGGTTCTGGAGTGTGTGTAGCAGAATGTAAGTGAGGCACAAAAGGGGAGTTGCAGAGAAAGAGCCATCTCTATAACTGATAAATGATGAGATAGGACTTCTTGACAGTATATACTGATACCTTAAAGGTATCCTTATGTGAGGAAGAGGGGACTATGGGACCTTGTTTTCCTGGATTTCTCTTTCCTTTTTCTTGACCTGTTTCTTTATCCTTTACTAGCCATTATCCTTTATTTATTATCAATAATAAACTGTAAATTATTAGTAAATTATGTGATGTTATGAATTCTGGATGCATGTATGTGTTGTGCTTTTTAAAACAAAAACCTAAGATCTTGTTAACATAGAGGGCAAGCACAGATGTTTTTGTTCTTTGTGGCTACGTTTTCACTTTTAGGACTTAAAAGATACAGACAGGGACTTACTTTTCAGGTTGTTCTCCAAAAATAACTGTACTAGATGACTAGTGAGACTTGAACTTCAGTAAGTGGCAATGAAGAAATGCTGCAAGACTGCTTACAGACTTCAAAGGTCACTTTTTTATTGTGTGGAAAAAAAGTTAAAAAGCTAAGAAGACCTTAGAATGGGTATGTTTTTTTCCTGTGAAAAAAAGGTATTTGCTAATAGGTGCAACTCTAGAGCACTCCAACTTTGCCCCTGGGAGACTCCTACAGCAGGCAGGGAGGGTTCTGGTGCTGTTTGGACACTACATCTGCAGTCTTCATTTTTTGAGCTCTTTCAAATCTGATTTTGAGTATTCTTTTGATCTCTTCTCCCACACATTTCCATCAGATATCTGAAAGCTTAAGTGACACAAGAGGGCTCCCACTTGGGCAGAATCTACATGCTGTAGATCACATTGCCTGAAGAAAGAGGACTTGCTGTGAGTCCTCAAGAGTGGCAGGTTATCTCGGTCTATTTAAAGATAGGTCCTACTCTTACACACGTACATAGAGGCAGAATCTGGCCTGTGCTCTTCAAGTACGATCATTACAAACCTCATTCTCCAGCCCACAGCTTCCCACCCAGACCTCATTAACCAGAGCACAGCATCATATCCAGGTCCACTTTCTCATATTTTGAAATGCCCACAGGCAGTGGGATTTAAGAGCGTATCACCGTAATATCCGATTGCCACATCTGCACAAACAGCTGCATTTCTCTTGCTGGTCTCTGCTCTTCCTGAGGAAAAAAAAAGGCTCTTGGAGACTTAATTTAACTGCTGCTTCATGGTACGATATCTGGCATATGCGTGCTGTGTAATTCAGATGTTTCCTTTTTTGCTGCTCCTGTGGTTGTGTTGAGGTGAGGTTGCCACCTGCGTACAAACAGTGTTTTTCAGCCGAGACAGTGGCTCAGATCAGGCAGAGAGAGCTGGTGAAATGCCTTTGCTTCCCCTTTGAGTGATGGAGTAGTATTGTCTGTGGCTCAGGAGGGTAGTATATGTGTGTTAAATCAGCAGTTTTACTGGGCTGCCTTTCAAACGAGGGGTAAATTGACATCAAGTCTCCACTTCTTTATTTAAGGTGACTCCTGAATATTTAGAGGTATTCTCCATTTATTTTTTTTCCAGCAGAAAATAAAACTGTTATCTCTGCCCTTACAGCTTTTGCCATAATCCACATATAAATGAGGTGATAAAAAGTAAGGATTAAATAAATCTTTGCTAATACTTTTTGATTGGCTTAATCAATAATTAATCATCTCTTAGATGAGGCTGTAGCTTGTGGAGTAGATATAATTGGATTAGCTGCTGAGAGGCCTTTGGAGCTTTGAAGAGATTAAAATGGCTGTCAATCCTGTAATTAAACTGCCACAAACAAAAGCAATAGTATTAGAATCAGACAGCTTTTTTCAGATGAATCAACAAGTACTTACACATCCTAGTGGTGCGGGCAGGCAGAATCTGTTCTTGTAACTCATTTATTTCCCTCAACAGGATGAATGTGTATCAAAGCATTGTTTTAATTGCCTGAGTGTATACTGACCAGAATGGCAGGTGAAATTTTAGGAAGAAATGGCTGACAAGTCAACTCCTAGAAGAAAATCTAGTTTGTTTATCTAAAACAGTGAACCCGCTCCTTGTCTTGAGCCTGTTAGGCAGTGACTTTTCATGGTGTCTTTAATTGGCTAAGGAGGTTTGGCCTACATGAATGAAGTCTTTATCTGTCCTGCTCTTCCCCTCCCACCTATTTTGGAAGGGGTTTTGTTCCTCTTTCTTCAAAACAGGGGGCTTTAGCAGAAATAACTTCCTTTTAAAGGCTCATTATGTACTGAACCATATACTGTATGTGACTGTATTATACATGTGTGAATTGATATGTGTGCATATGCTAATATGTATTCTTTTTTTAAAATCTCTTACAGAGATGAGCTTATAAAACCAATGGGAGTGCGGCCGGATGGTACAATGGCTCCTTTGGAAGAAGCAGTCAGCCAGTACCATACCAACAAGCAAGACAGTTCAGATTCAGACTAAAGCATCACCTGCTTCACTTTCAATTCTCCTGTAATCCACACTTTTCTGTAGAGCCACAACATCTTTTATCTAGGCATTTTATTCTCACATTAGCCAGCCTCACTTTAACTCTTCTGTTATTGGGATATTTAAATGATGGCTCCTGTGGTGTGATTGTCTGAATTTTTATTATGTCTGTTTAAAGAACATATCAATTTATTAGTTTGTGATCTTTATTAATTTAAAACTAAATTTATTGCAAAGGGATAAAAAGTGAAAGCCTAAAATGTAAAGTAAATACAAACAATTTCATTTTCAAGAATCCTGTTTTCTGAAATATAGGTTTTCCCATTCTTAATATTTTAATTTTTTGTATTGTCTTGCCAGTCTCTGCCTTTATATAAATGTAACTGAAGAAGCATGTTTGCTTAATGGCATTAGGAGCAGAGGGTGTTTAAACTCTGAAGACTGATGAACCTCATGAAGCTGCTTTAACTGGCGTTCGGCGGTGCTTTCAGAGCTACCTGTTTTAAAGTGTCATTGAATTTCTTACTTCTGCACAATTCTGTGGTTAAGCTGCTGCTTACGTTTTTACCAATATGTCAGTCACTGACTGCTGCTAAAATTACCTTTAAATTTGGAACAAGATGATGTATGTTTTATGTCCATCCTCCCTCCGTTCCCTCGCCCATTTCGACCACACGGATATACCCCCCCCTCCCATCTCTGGTTAAGTAAAAACATCCCTTTCAAAACAGCATTCGAGTATGTACGCTTACATGTTGCCCTGAACGGGGGTGACCAGAACAAAGTGCATGTGCAAGTGTTCTGCCGAATTGGGGCCTACGATTGGAGATTACTGGGTACGCCTCACTTGAAGTCAAACGAGTCAACAAAGAAATATTTCCATTTTAGGAAGAACTTAGGAAGCAGTGGGATAGAGAATGGGAGGGCGGGAAGGAGAAGAAAGTGTCACCTTCAACTGTGTACTCTAAAAATGAAGATTAAAGTTTTAGGCGAGCTGCACTGCTGTTGTTGCTTCTTTGCCTGCTTGGTTTATTTCTCTGTGAGTTTCTCCCAGCATGAATTACATGAAGAATTATCCATGTTGTAGTTTGTAATTCCTTTTTTTCTCTGCTCAGAAGTGTGCATGTGCCGTTCTGCTGAACCTTTCAGAGGTTGATGAAGGTTCTCCGGCTCGTTTCCTACGACTAGATGCTGGTTCCATGAACTAAGGAAGCTGATGTTCAAAGACATTTTGAAGGAGGGGTCTTACTATGAAATTACTCTGTAGTTTCTCATGTAAGGAGCTTCCACAGATCTCCTTAGTCTTCTGAAAGGGCTGAAAAGAAATACTGCACTGCTGTGCTTTCAGCAGTTAAGTTTGTTTTCTCAAAGGACATGGCCCAGCCACAGCAATGCTTTTTTTTTTAATTAATTAAAAAAGCAAGGGAACTTAAAGTCATTAATGTTTCTGTATGCTGGGAGCTTTCTGAATGCTAAAATCATTGATATTATGGGTTATGACTTGACTTGGGCTACATCATCTGCTGCATCTACATGGAGCATCGCGATTTGCTTGCGCGAAAAGGAAGCCACCTGCGATTCCCACCTAGTGACAGTTACAGCAGCACCCATCGATGTATCGGTAGTACTGTAATCTCACCTGTTACGTATGAATCCAAAAGGGGTATGGGAAGAGTTGTCCAGTAGCAAAAAAAAAATTCTCGGTGCATCTAAGCTGAGTCTCAAAAATGTAATACAATGTTTAGCATCATCCACTGACTGCTCTGAGCCCAGCACAAGTGTTAAGTGCACTGCAAGTGCAAAGAATTTATGAACCCTTCCTGAGGAGCAAAGCTTAACTAGCTCTGTTAATGAGGAATTGTGTTCTGTGTTGCTACGAGCTGAGGCTGTTTCTTGGAGCTGGAGAAGCAGCTATTTCAGCGAAAGGCTGTGTGGGTTGCTACAGAGGGACGAGTACAGAGCATGAGTCCAGAGGAGGCCATGAAGATGATCAGAGGGCTGGAGCACCTCCCATACGAGGACTGGCTGAGAGAGTTGAGGTTATTCAGCTTGGAGAGAAGGCTCAGGGAGCTCTTACAGTGACCTTCCAGTACTTGAGGGGGGCTTCAGGAAAGCTAGGGAATGCCTCTTTATCGTGGAGTGCAGTGATAGGATGAGGGGGAAGAGTTTTAAGCTGAAAGAGGGGAGATTGAGATTAGACATTAGGAAGAAATGTTTTCCTGTGAGTGCAATGAGGCACAGGAGCAGATTGCCCAGAGAAGCGGTGAATGCTGCGTCCCTGTAGGTGTTCAAGGCCAGACTGGATGAGCCTATGATCAGCCTGGTCTAGTAGGAGGTGTCCCTCTCATGGCATGGGGGATGGAACTAGATGGTATTTAAAGTCCCTTCCAAACCATTCCATGTTTCTATGAAAAAGAGTAAAATCTCTGTTGCTTTACAAGTTGTAGAATATGCTCCTACAATTAGCTGGCTGAAGAAAGTGATAAACCAGTAATGGCTCTGGGACCTTGTTACAAATGGTACAGAACAAGGCTTCCGTGGCCTGGCTCCTGCCAGCTGCAACAGGAACGTTTGCCATAAACAGTTCTGTTTCGTTTGTCTTGGAAAATGCTCATAGGAGGCTTTACAGGCAGGAGATGCTGTTTGAATTTAAAAAAAAAAAAATTAAAAAAAATTATGATGACCAAACATAGAAAATTCTCCTTAATCCTCTCACTGGAGAGTGATTTTTCATAATTGGGTCCCCTGTAGTTGGAGTGCAGGTCCATCTGGTTGAACTCACTTCCAAGGTGATCATTTATGCAAGGAGTGCTGCAAGATTTTTGGCTTATCTTTGAAACGTAACATAGGTCCATCCTTAGCTGCACTGGCTGGAGATTTGGGAAAGTCTTGGGGCAAAGTTCCTCCCACATAACAGTGCATCTGCTTGCACGTGCGCTGCATGGTGTTTTTAAAGGAAGCATGTAAGTATTAAGATTTCTTGAATTTGGAGTCTGGAGTAAAGTGAGTATCTCGTGTTTATGGAGTTTTCTTTTTTTAAAGAAAAAGTTCCCTGGAACTCTTTGTTGACTGTGAAATTAAGGTTTGCTCATGTGTCCGTTTTCAAAGCTGAATCTCCAAAACTGGAGACTTGAGCAACTAAAGCTTATTTAAGCCGGCAGACTGGGCAGTAAGCCTGACCAGTTTAGGGAATGCTATCAGGGATGCCTCATCCCTGGAGGTGCTCAAAGCCAGGCTGGATGCGACTTTGAGCAACCTGATCCAGTGGAAGGTGTCCCTCCCATGGCAGGGAGGTTGGAACTGGGTGATCTTCAAGGTCCCCTCCAGCCCAAACCGTTGCATTCTATCTCTTTCTTCCCTAACAGAGCATAGAGGTGCCACACTTGCATTAGAAAAACGTATCTGAAGTTCCTATTCAGAAGTGAAAGCTCGAATCTGCTGCAACAGCCAAAATTTTAATACGTGGTGGCATGAAGCCTGGAGAGAGATGGAAGAATTTCTGCCTCTGCTAGCAGCAGCTCTGAATAGAGTCTTTATATACACATTTGGCTACTGCATTACATTCCATAGGTTATGAGCTATTCTGCATTACATGAAATAAGGTTACTTGGTTATATAAATAAATGCCCTCATTTTTCCTCCAAAACATTGGACCCCTCACTGTAAGAAAGACATCGAGGTCCTGGAGCGAGTCCACAGAAGAGCGACAAGGCTGGTGAAGGGACTGGAGAACAAGTCTTATGAGGAGCAGCTGAGTGAACTGGGGTTATTTAGCCTTGAGAAGAGGAGGCTGAGGAGAGACCTTGTTGCTCTCTACAACTACCTAAAAGGAGGTTGTAGAAAGGTGGGTGCTGGCCTCATCTCCCAAATGACAGGGGACAGGACAAGGGGGAATGGTCTCAAGCTCAGCCAGGGGAAGTTTAGATTGAACAATAGGGAAAAAATTTTTGTAGAAAGGGTTATCAAGCACTGGAATGGGCTACCCAGGGAGGTGGTTGTGTCACCATTCCTGGAGGTATTAAAAAGCTAGTAGATGAGGTGCCTGGGGATATGATTTAGTAGTGGACAGGTACAGTTGGAGTTTATGATCTCTAGGTTCTTTTCCATCCTTATGATTCTATGATCAGTATAGTTGACACAGAAAATACTGTAACTGGAAAAAGGAATGCTTCCAAGTAAAATGTCAATAGATTTTTTGCTGGTGACTGCAAAGCCAGCAGGTTTCAGAGATGTATGCCTTTCATTCCCCAAAGAAACCTTTTATGGTCAGTCACAAAGACAAAATCTTTATTTGACATCCACAGTCTGAAGTAACACAGTTCTCATTAAAGCTCATCAATGATTTGGAAGCTCTGCCTTTCTCTGTTTCCGATTAGTTATCGCAGAATCACAGAATAACCAGGTTGGAAGAGACGCACTAGATCATCGAGTCCAACCACACCCATCAAACACTAAACCATGCCCCTCAGCACCTTGTCCACCCGTGCCTTAAACACCTCCACGGAAAGTGAATCAACCACCTCCCTGGGCAGCCTGTTCCAGTGCCCAATGACCCTTTCTGTGAAAAATATTTTCCTGATGTCCAGCCTAAACCTCCCCTGGCAGAGTTTGAGGCCATTCCCTCTCGTCCTGTCCCCTGTCACTTGGGAGAAGAGGCCAGCACCCTCCTCTCTACAACCTCCTTTCAGGTAGTTGTAGAGAGCAATGAGGTCTCCCCTCAGCCTCCTCTTCTCCAGGCTAAACAACCCCAGCTCTCTCAGCCGTTCCTCATAAGGCCTGTTCTCCAGCCCCTTCACCAGCTTCGTTGCTCTTCTCTGGACTCGCTCCAGAGCCTCAACATCCTTCTTGTGCTGAGGGGCCCAGAACTGAACACAGAATTCGAGGTGCGGTCTCACCAGTGCCGAGTACAGAGGGAGAATAACCTCCCTGGACCTGCTGGTCACGCCGTTTCGGATACAAGCCAGGATGCCATTGGCCTTCTTGGCCACCTGGGCACACTGCTGGCTCATGTTCAGTCACTGTCAACCAGCACCCCCAGGTCCTTCTCCTCCAGGCAGCTTTCCAGACAGGTTTCTCCCAGTCTGTATCACTGCACAGGGTTGTTGTGCCCCAAGTGCAGGACATGACATTTGGCCGTGTTAAACCTCATGCCGTTGGACTCTGCCCAGCGGTGAAGCCTGTTCAGATCCCTTTGCAGAGCCTCCCTGCCCTCCAGCAGATCAATACTTCCTCCCAGCTTTGTGTCGTCTGCAAACAAAAGATGATGGAAAATTGCTGAAATTTGTCAGAATAATTTGCTCTTTTGCAAAATACCTCGGACGTATTTGTTTGAATGTTCATGAAAAATTCCTGGCAGGTATTCTCAAATTCTAATTGAAACTTCATGTGCCTTAAAAGTGGTTTTCAGGAAAATGGGATGCTTGCAATCTGTTAGAAATGGTTTTACGAGAAAATTAGCAAAGCTTGAAAGAATATTCCCAAAGAGAAAATCCCAATTGGCTTCAATGTTTTGAATATATAACATCTCTGTATATTTCCTGTGGCCAAAATAGATTTTTCGCTCTCTATCTGGGCTTTTCCAAGTCCCTGAAAATCTGCAAAGGCTTAAAATAAAATTAAATCATTAAATAATTAAAACCATTTTAAAAAGATAACAACTGGTCAATAGTATATTTTTCTTATTCCAGCAATAATTTTCCTCTGTGTGAAAAGTTGGTTGTCAAAGATGACTTTAAGGAAGAGAATATTACTATGAAGCTGTCGTATTGGTTAGTTGCCAAGCATCCCAGTCCAAAAGAGGAAAGTAAACCTTGAAGTATACAATGTCCCAAATGTCCTGAAGGAGCATTCCGCGACATTGTCCCTCGTCTTACTACCACAAAACAGCTAATAAAATCCTGTGCTTTAATAAAGCTGGCTGTAAAAAGGCTGTTCCACTGTTCAAACAGTTGAGAGCCAGGCTTTGCTGGTCTTCGACGAGCAGTAAGTTAAACAGCTGCCCAGATCAGATTCTTTTCTGGCCAAGCATGGAGAAATGGTGATTTAGTGGAAGCACAAAGGTGTCGCTTACTTTCACAGTTGGGAGGGCACAGTTTAATGTGGCAAATGAAAATCTTTGTTGCGTTAACATCTTAGTTCCCTTGATGTCTCTAGTTCTTATGGAATGTGATAGGGAACATCTCCTAGTTTCTTTGTCCAGAAACTTTTGCTCATCCTGAAGTTTATTCTCTCCAAAATCTGTGTTCTCACTCCAGTGATGCAATGTTTAGACTAGGAATTTTGGAGGAATGTTATGTTCTTTTAGCTTTGCCATCTCTCCTCGGGTTGAGTGTGCCTGGGAATGCAGAAGCTGCTCTAAGTGCATGCAGTTCAGTCCTGGCTGAAGAGCCAGGGGAAGAGCTTGGAAAGGTACATTGTCACTCCTTCTCATCTCCGCTGCCAGCCAGCTGCCTGGGGGTGACCTGAGGGTGGTGGTGACCCTGCCTGGCAGAGGTAGCATCTGGGAGTCCACCTTGGCAATCTCCTACTGCCTGTGAGTAACCAGGGCAGGCACAGGCTGCAGGGTGGCTAGGTCAACGGGGGCAGGTGGCTGCGTGGCACTAATAATGGTGGTAATTGCCTGCTTGCATAAAGCTGAGTGTATGTCAGGGCTCCTACTCTCACTGCCAGCACCGTTATCTGCAGGTGAGTCTGGTTAATCTTCTGCTTTTACTTGTTACTTGCCCCGGGGAGGGCTGTGCCTTTAGTGGGGTATTGCCTCTGGTTGCAGCATAGCTGTCCCTCATTTCAGAGGCACACCATACCTCTGTGATTTGCTTTCCTTCTTGAGATCAAGCCACCTTTCATCATTTGATACAAGTAAGTATGAGGAAGAGGGAGTCCCACAAGAAGGGATCAAACTCCTTTGTTGGGAAGTGGGTAGGAGCAGTGATCTCTCTGGTCTGTTCAGCATGGCAGTAACTTTGAGTTCATAGAATCACCAAGTTGGAAAAGATCTCTTGGATCATTGAGTCCAGCTGTTCCTATCTGCCACTAAACCATGTCCCTGAGCACCTCGTCTACCCATCTTTTAAATACCTCCAGGGATGGTGAATCAACCACCTTCCTGGGCAGCCTGTTCCAGTGCCCAATGACCCTTTCTGTGAAATATTTTTTCCTGATGTCCAGCCTAAATCTCCCCTGGTGGAGCTTGAGGCCATTGCTCTTTGCCCTATCACCTGTCACTTAGAGAAAAGGCCAGCACCCTCCTCTCCGCAACTTTCTTTCAGGTAGTTGTAGAAAGCAATAATGTCACCTCTCAGACTCCTTGTCTCCAGGCTAAACAACCCCAGTTCCTTCAGCCATTCCTCATAAGGCCTGTTCTCCAGCCCCTTCACCAGCTTTGTTGCTCTTCTCTGGACTTGCTCCAGAGCCACAACATCCTTCTTGTGCTGAGGGGCCCAGAACTGAACACAGAATTTGAGGTGCGGTCTCACCAGTGCTGAGTACAGGGGGAGAAGAACCTCCCTGGACCTGCTGGTCACACCATTTCTGATACAAGCCAGGATGCCATTGGCCTTTTTGGCCACCTGGGCACATTGCTGGCTCATGTTCAGTCACTGTCAACCAACACCCCCAGGTCCTTCTCCTCCTGGCATCTTTCTAGACAGACTTCTCCCAGTCTGTAGCTCTGCACAGGGTTGTTGTGCCCCAAGTGCAGGACCCGGCATTTGGCCGTGTTAAACCTCATGCCGTTGGACTCTGCCCAGTGCTCCAGCCTGTTCAGATCCCTTTGCAGAGCCTCCCTACCCTCCAGCAGATCCACATTTCCACCCAGCTTAGTGTCATCTGCAAACTTGCTAAGGGTGCACTCAATAAGTTCCACCACTCGACACCTCTAAGGGCCAGGCTATCCCACAGCTAGTCCCATCTGAGTGGCCTCTAGCGAGGCCTAAGACAGTAGATGCACTCTGACAGGCAGGGGGAAAAATAATCCCCAAATCTAACCCTTGCCACAATCAATCCAACACCATCATCTGAGAGTGCATGGCTCAAGTCAGCTCCATCCTGGCTGGGAGCTATAGCATCCACCAGGATCAGGTAAGCTCCTCAAGCACCCCGGCTTTCTCTAGAGCAGGCATGAGCACGGATTACCTAACTGTTGACATGCTTGGGAATGGATCCCTCCGGTGGCGTGCCAATCTCTGTGGGGTACCTAGGCAGGCTTTTAGGGGTAGTGGGGAAAGAATTATTCAGACCACCCATCTTAGCTGGCTAAATTACCCGGGTAGTCTCTTCAAACTGCCTCTCCAGTCACGGATGAGAGAGAGGACAATTCAGAGTAAGGCTAATTTGGGTGCACTGAATGATCCTCTGCAGGAGCTTTGCTTTCCCTCCCTTGACTACAGAGGGAGCCTGGGGAGACCAGCTGGTTACATTTAACTGCTAAATTGGTTGCCAAAAAATGGGTGGTAAGAATTCCTTCCCATTTCCCCTTTGCCATGGACTGCGCTCTTCCCAGAGCAGGATATTCGCTCACTCTCTCCTGCAAATTCAGAGAGTGTTCAGCGCAGTGAGATACGGCCCCCAGGAACCACCACAAGAAAAATGCTGCATCACAAGTGTTCATAGATACAGTGTGTTGTGTGTAGGATTTCATGGGCTTTTGCTTACAAAGATACTTTAGAGCAGATCACATTTGGGAGCCTGTTTAACAAGTTGCCTTGTAGAAGCCAAGTTTTACATATGTGCTGAAATTCAAAAAGCAAAGTGAAAACCTAAGCAAAAATTGTAATCAGGGAGGTTCAGACAGGAGAAAGAAAAGAGTTTTAAGTTCTCTCCAGATGTTCTAAATGAAGGTGAAGCCATTCAGAATAAGCCCTGCTGTGATTGTCCTTTCCTCTTTGCCTGATAAACCCATTACAAACTAAGACAAAAGCAGCCGAGATCCACAGGCTTCAGGGCATCTGTAAACCCTCTTTTACCTTTCAGAGCTTGTAACAGATGCTGACTGTGGGCGTTAGTCCTCGCCTAATCAAAAAGGCCAGTCCCTCGCTCTGGAAGCTTAAAACACAAGTTTCAGCCATATAAAACCCAGCAAGTGTAAGAATCCAATCCTGAACCTAAACTACCAGGATTCTAAGGCTTCAGGATTATTTTATGCTCAAGAAGTGATCTTGCCTGGAAAATCAGTGCTGCGGCACATCACACTTCCAAAGGCATTTGAAAAATCAGTAATTTCTTTTTTTTTATTATTCCTTTTTGAGAAGAAAGTAATGACTGCCTGGATTCCCTCCCATTTTCTTAGTCTCTAAATGTTCATAACACCCTGTTGGGAGGAATAATTCCCATCCAAGTTGTAAAACACACTTATAAGTAGATGGGAAAAGCATGAACAGAGCTGTACGGAAAACAAAACCGCCAGGAACAAGATCTTATTTTGCATGCTCCTCACTGTTGTATTTTTGCCCCAATTAGCATATTTTAAAGACAAGCCTTTTTAAAAAAAAAAAAAAATTCTGCTATCTGCCTGAACTGTTCTCAAGCTTTGAACTTTTCCATCCTTTCTATTGATTATGGCCAAGTGACCCATATTTAAAAAGCATTTACAATAAAATTATAGCACTTTCTTTTGTGCTGCCAGCTTTCCCAGTGAAAAGCTAAAATGTTTTAAAATTGTCACTTTTTGACAGAGGTAATGGCTGTAATATATTTAGTCTCTCCCCCCTTGTTGTGCTTAAAATGGCTATGCTAATAAAGGGCACAGCTGTCGATACTTTATGGCCTGCTGGGGGAGAAAGGGGGAACGAAGGCAAAAAACAGATTGACTGTGTGTCAACAAATGCAGCTGGGAAAGAAAAAAAGAAGCCCCTTGAAGGCCCCTGCAACTTAAAGTCTAAGATAAATGATGTCCCTATGCTTAAAAAAAAAAAATGGAGGTTGGAATTCAATAAAGGAGGACTGAAAAGGAAACTGCTTAAAACTGAAAGCCTTTTCTCTGCCTCTAGACAGCTTACAAGAGAAATGAGCAAAACTGACCACAGAAAGAGGGTGAGCGGCCAAAAAAGAAAACAAAAGCCTATCCTGGAAAATATATTGCGTCAACGAATTATCTGAAGTGCATTATCGCCAGCGGGCGGAGAGCGTACAGTTTAATGGAGATGCAACAAGAAACTTTTACATGCCGCTGCCTTTTGGGGAGCGGGCTGCTTTGTGCCCAGGCAGGAGGGGAGGGGAAAGAGGAGCTGTAATTATTCATAACAAATAAATAAGAGCAGGACAAAGCAGGCGGAGAAAGTTGCTCTGTGGGGAGCCGAGCCAGGCTGGCCCTGCGGCTCCTGCCCTGGGAGAGAAGTGCCCTCAGCCTCGCTCTTGGCGCACCCCACTTTGAGGAGTTTGGTCCCTGGGGTCACGCTGGTATGAGCCTCTCTGGGTTTGCGGGAAAAAAAAAAAGATGTTTTTTTTTATCCCTGAACATGACCATTTTTGTGTCCTGGAAGCCCTACAAGACCTCCCATCATCAACCACAGTGAGCCAGATGATGGCAACCAGCGCAACGTGACAGGCACAGCCCTTCATTGGCCCACCTGTACAAGCAAGAAACAGCAGGGACTGACCGCTCAACCTGGGCAGGGAAAGGCGGTGGGAGACATGGCCCAGTAGGCTGGGCATGGAAGAGGGAGAAAGGCTCTTGTCTCCAGAAAGCCTGGTGGGAAATGTCCCCGTATTTGGCACTGGTGGGACCACACCTCAAACAGTATGTTCAGTTTTGGCCCCCTCAGTACAAGAAAGATATTGAGCTGAAGTGCATCCAGAGTATGGCAGCGGAGCTGGTGGAGGGGCTGGAACACAAGTCTTATGAGGAGCAGCTGAGGGAACTGGGATTGTTTAGCCTGGAGAAAGGGAAGAGGGAGGAGAGCTTATCACTATTTACAGCTACCTGAAAGGAGGTTGTAGTGAGGCAGGTGTTAGTCTCTTCTCTCAAGTAACAAGTGATAGGACAAGAGGCCTCAAGCGGCATCAGAGGAGGTTAAGATTGGATATTAGAAAAAAATTTGTTACTGAAATAGCAAAGTCAAGCACTTAAGAGGCTGCCCAGGGAAGTGGTAGAGTCATGGTCGCTAGAGGTGTTCAAAACATGTATAGATGTGGCACTGTGGGGCATGGTTTAGTAGGCACGGTGGTGGTGTGTTGCTAGTTGGACTTGATGACCTTAGAAGTCTTTCCAGCCTTAATGATTCTGCGATTCTATAAATGGCTGGCCTGTCCTCACCACACTAGCAGCATGGCCGCTGAGTTAACAGTGAGGCCCGTCCTCTCCAGAGGTGATAAACCCCAAGCAGACGGTTTGATGATGGTGGTTCTGTTATTTGTTAACTAGTGGTCTGTCTTTTTATTCATAGCAATGTATGTTAGGACTTTGCCCTGTGCTTCAGATAGAAATCATCCCTCAAATGGCCATCTGGGAGATGGAAACACCCTGGGTTTTCCCTATGAGGGGCTGTGGCAAGTCGTGCTTGGGGCCCTTCCTGAGGCGATTGGGGAGATTGAATGTGAGTGAAATGGCAACGTTAGGTGCTAACCTGCAAGAATCAGGTGGGTTCCATTCCCTAGGTCATGATGCAGCTTGTTCGCATGGAGGCAAACGCGTAAGAAAATAACAAGTGACAGGGAGCCACTGATCTGTTATAATTTCTTGGACAACTATGGAAGATGGGGATAGATTTTCCCAGCCCAAAGCAAAATGCCTTTCTAAGTATGTCTCGTGTTTGCCAGAGGCATGCCAGGAGTATGAGTAAGGCTGCATCCATCTAGTGAGAACCAGGATCTAGATGCTCCCGCTACCTATTTTGGGCCTGGAAAGAGGCTTTCTGTGAAATAAAGATTTGGTAGGTGATGAGGCCAGGAGAGCAAGTCAACTTGTGAATAACCTCTGCTTCCACAATCAGAAGGTGAGGAAATGCAGTCTAGGGTGGGATGACTGGGATGTCCTTCTCTTAGGAACCACCTGCACTTCTTTTCACCTTCCTGCTACTGTCATTCCCCTCCTCCACTCCTCCACTGTTTTTTGTTCAATTAGCATTCAAGGTCTTCTTTGCCTGATGGGTTGTTCCCATTCAAAAACATCTGGAAGAGATATTCAGATGGAAAAAAAGAGTTATCTATTTTCCCGGTTTTTAATTTTTTTTTATGAGTGTTCTTTTTAAGCTCTGCAAAGTCTCTAAGAATAGGAGGAGGGAAAAATAAGTAAACGAAGACAAGGCAAAATCAGGAAATCAGAAAAATATCCTGAAATTAATTAAAATGGTCGTATCTAATTTTCACTAAAACAGCAGGACATTAGAATGGCACAGAAAGTTCTCATTTCCTCCTGTAATTGTTTGGAGGAGTTTTAAAAGGCCATAACTTTTACTATTCCTGCTAGAATTTGCTTGGTGAAGTCCTTGCATGAGTAGAGGTCAATACCTCCTACAGTTTCCGTGTCTGTGGGATGAGGACTTTAGCTCTTCTTTTCTTTAGAGAAGTGTGGATTTTGGTGTAGCTGATGTGCCAAGAGGGAAGCTGGGCTAAAGGTGGAAACTCGTGGTCCCTGCTTAAGTAAGAGGTAACGTTAAGAGAACGAGAAATGCTAATGTTGGTGCAGTGCATAGACCATAACTGTAAGTAGCTCAGCAGTTTCTGAGCTGTAACTGCTGTTGGAGAACATCATTCAAAGTAAAATGTCCAATGAGTTCCTGGATGACCTGTGGCCCTAGAGGATTCAACGTCTGTATCCATGATTTGGAAAACAAACTGCAAGTGCTAGAGATAGCACAGAGACAATGTGTAATGGTCAATGCTGATGAGTTACACACAGGCTCCATAATCCCTGCACAGGGAATGCAGGAAAACATCGTTAGCCATAAGGAGTTAATCCCTCCATACAATGCTGGTGAGACCCTGTTTGTGGCCAGACTCAGTGTCCATAACCCACATATCTGCAAAGGCTGGAAATACCCAACAAGATGATTCATGATCATGCTGCCTAGCACACTCACGGGAAGGCCAAGGGGAGGCTGTGTGGGAGCCAGAGCAGATGATTTTGTAATTTTTGCTTTGCAGACCACCATAATTTTCCAAGGGAGGTGCAAACCCGGGATAGCTGCTGCTGAGCTCATAGATTTTGTTTAATTATCATTCACCAACTGTTGAATAGCTGCCCAGAGACCCCACTAGGTACCAGAGGTTGACAATCTCCAAATATCTTCGTAGGAAGAAGATATGTAAATCTTTGATTTATTTAATGGGGCTAAAATAAAACCCAAAATCATATTTTACGTGCATAATTGGGCATTGAAGTGACAGACTGTGAGGTCTGGTGAGTTTGCTGTCACCTGAAGCTCTTCAGCTGGTCAAGTCATCTACAAATCTGGACAGCCAGGCTTGCTGCTTCCATTGATGTTTCATGTGTTCAAAACATCTGTGTTTTGTACCAGTTACCTGTAGCACAGATCTTCATGTCAAAGCCTTTTAGGTATAGTGCCTCCCATAGTCCTTTAAATAAAAAATTCCCAGCAAGCAATAGATCAAATTTTTTTTTATTTCAGGCACCTTTGTACGATATTCTCATTGCTTGGTCTAGCATTTTTAATGGTTAAGGTCTTGTGGTTTAGCCAGAGCCTGGTCTTCAGGGCTGGTGTAAATTCTCTTATTTTCAGCCCACCTGGTGCAAGGGTCCCTCTACCTCCAGCCCAGGTTCTTGTTGTCTCTGCTGGTGTCCTTCCATGAAATGTGGGTGGTGGGTGAATTTCTTAGAGGTATCAAATTAAAATTTAACTACAGGAGGCAGGGAGGAAAGAGGGAGGGGTTCAAGTGTGTGCTTACCCTTTATAAAATAGCAAATGATGCACATGAAAAAGAAATTAATAAATACCTTACTGCAGGTACGGGTGTTGGATTAAGCTGACACCTTCTTAGGTTCAATTAGCAACTGGCCGTGGATCTGTAGGAAATGGGGTCTGCTGGTTCTTGCGTGCATGAGGAGAGGGGTTTTGCCAACTATTGCTTTGGTAACAGTTTCATCCTTCTAATGACCTGCTTTCTGATCACACTGCCCCTATGTTTCTCTCCTTTCCCTCTCTGGTAGCTTTTAAACCTGCCGGTCAGTTTCAAATCTATTTGTCAGCGCAGTAAAGGTGTCAGAAATATGACTTCCCTACATGCTTGAAGAAAATCTATGCCCTAGAAGAAAAGAGAGATGCAAAATGAGCCCCTACCAAGGCAAAGGCTGCAGTACATGTTTGCCTTTTGCTGGAGAACTTCCCATGTAAATATCCCAGCTCAGCCAGGCCTCCAGATCCCCTTCAGACACACATCTGCAGGAGGCCAGATGTTAACTCTTCCAGTACACTAGTTTTGCTGTACTGCCTCGTACTGCCTCCTTGCTCCTTTTCCTCTCTCTTCACCCTCTCTCTCTCAGAAAGACAGTCCCTGGCTTCACCTTGCCAGCTGATGTTTAGAGGTGAGTTTAAGGATGCTTAACAGGTGTTTAGGGGATGTTCCAGAGCGCAGGGCTGCATAAGGTAGGCATCTCCTTGATGCAGCTCATCCCACCCATGAGACCCATCTTGGGAGGTTTTACTTGCTCTCTAGGGGTGCCAGTCTCTCCACAGGCTCCAGAGCAATTTGCAGCAGATCAGACACCTATTTTTCAAACAGTTAAATAATTGAGTTTAATTTTAATACTACCTTTAATTCAGACAGTTAAATCCCAATACCTGCTCTCAGCAAATGCATTTTTCTGGGAAACAAGGGGGTCTCTTTTGCCTCTCTGCTGCCTCTGAGCTGTATGATGAGGTGTGAGATGCCACAGCCAAGGAGTCCAGAATAACTGTGCCGTACTTGCCAACACCATGACTGGGAAGGAGGTTCCCACATGGCACAGTGACTAACCAGCTGAGCAGCACACGTACCCATGAGTGGGTGCCCATGTGTTTTTTTAACTCTCCTGCCAACGCTTTAGAGTGAGTTATGAGATGGCCAAGAGGTGGATTTGGTCCAGGCTTGTCTCTACAACAAAACCAGGGTGTGGTTCAGCTCCAGGCAGGCTCTTCAGCCTTTGCCTTGCCCTTAGGTAGGGATTCAGCAGCTGCTGGAGTAATTTGTGGTGCGAATAACTGTAAAGTGCAGCCTCCAAATTACCTTGTGCTCGTGGACTGTTGTATTACCTCAAATGAATCTGAGCAGGGGAGGACATGATGGTGTAGGATCTGGGCACTGTGAAAGGATTTAGTCCAAACATTTGAGAGAGTCAGAAAGCCAGTTGGATCCTGACAGGAGGGACCCTGGTGCAAAGCCCTTGCTGAGTTTCTGATGCTCACTCATTTTCCCAGCAATCCCCATGTGATGAGTGCTTTGGTGAGGAAATATATAGAAATAGCGAAAGTGTAAGTTACACTATAAGGTGTTTGGGATCACAAGGGAGACCTTGCAAATCTCGCTGTGAGGCATTTACATGCAAAACCAAAAGAAAAACCACCCAAAATTGAAGCTTCTTTCAGTTGCAACCTAAACTTTGTGGTGAGTTAAATCTCTCCTGCCCTGGGCTGATCCCCGCAGCCCCTCCTGAGTTTTCAATGCATCCAACAATGAAAGTGAAATCCAATCCCATCCAATTAGAGGAAAATGAATGGCTCATCTACAATAAATGGGTTCTGAATAACAATAACCCAACAAGAGAGCAATGAACTGGAGACAGAGTACAATCTTCCTGAATGTTAATCGGCAACTAACACCACAAGCTTCTTAGAGGTGGAAAGAATTGGAGGAAAATAGATTAGGGAAGCTTTAGAGCACACTGCCTTTTAACTGCTTGGGCCTCACATTTTTACCTAAATACGAGAATGTTTTAATGCTGCCTTTTGCAGGGTGGAAGGGAGGTGATGTATGATGGGGATGTCTCAAAGTTAAACGTTTTCAGTTTATTTGTAATTTGACATAGTAGGTCCTAGTATTATTTCATGGTTTCATTTATTTCAAAGTTCCTTTTTGAAATTACAGAGTAATAGGGGAGAAGCCTTGATGGTGTTTTCTGTAGATCTGAGAACTTAGGGAATGAGGCTGAATGAATCCAAAAGTCAGCCTGAGACTGAAGAGAAGTTGGAGAGGTGAAAGAGAAAGGATAAGGAAAACTCTGCAGATCAGCTACTGAACTGCTGTCTGTACCTAACAGGTTCCCCAAATGCTGCCTACTCTCCGGTCCCACATGCACACCTTTTCTAGCTCCCAAGACTAATAACACTTGTACAATGCAGCTGCTGCTTTCCACTGCCCTCAGCCCCACAGATAACTTTTGTAAAGCCAGGGAAGATGCAGGATTCCTGACCCATCACTAAGAGAAGACCTCAAAGCTATGCAGGTTCCATATTCAAGGTAACCAGGTCTCACCAACCTGAGCTGGTTGCTCATCCTTTCTATTTACCCTATTAATTTCTTAATAACCTTCCTTCCCCCTGACTCCCCACCCCCTCCACGCAGGCAGAGAGATTATTCAGCTGGACCAGCACTGCCATCCCCTCCTGCCTACCTTCATCCACAGGAGCCCAAAGAAAGGCCCTGGAGTCCTACTGGCCAAGCTGAGCATCTGATCAGATCCCATTAGATGAGAGCAAGTTAACCTCAGAGTAGCCCAGGCAATCACCTTGGCTGTGATGGCAGAGGGGAAAGAAGTGCATTGAACTGCTGGGAAAGTAAGTGCTCTTGCACTGGTGACGTTCAGTGATGGTGCCACGGCAAAAGAAAGCACACAGTGAGGTCCAGCAGCTCCCAGCACTCATTGCCATGGAAAGCCTGCACCTTCCTGGTTTGCAGTGAAAGTGTTGTGTTTGACAATCCTGGTCTTTATAATAACATATATAATATTCAAATATATATGTACGCATGTATATACAAGCTATCCCTGGCTGCTCCCGAAGGAAGCTGTCAAGAAATTTCTTGCAGATACCATGGAAGTAAAGGGCCTTCAAAAATGCAATGATCTGAGGGGAGGGTGCCATCACTGGCTTTGAAAAAGCTCTGGAAACATGACACATGGTAATGGATGTTGAGATGCCCAAGTCTGCAAAGAGGCTGAGACAACAGGTTCCCATCCATGCCAAGGAGGTCTAATGGCTCTGGTGGTGCTCTGTGCCCCTTCGCTCCTCTGCTTCTTTGATGCCTGCCTATGCATGTTCTTCATGATGGCTCCCAGGGGAAGGGGCCCTAATAATAGCACCTGTGAGGGCTACAGGGCGAGCACGTGGCTCTTCTTCTCTCTGTTGGAGCTGACCACTCAGCTTTCATGCTCAGCATGTGCTGCCAGGGCTGCTCTTTACCTGCAGGAGAGAGAGAGAGGAGTCCCTGGACAAACCTGAAGCTCTAGCTGAGGGCAGTGAGGTGTCTTGTGGTGGAAGGAGATAAGGTCAGTTCCCAGCTCCTAAAACCAGTGGTCCTGAGCAAACTGTCTTCTACAGCTCACCCATGTAGCTCCTCGGGAATACAAAGGCTACAGTGCAGGGGTCTTTAGAGAGTTAATCGATGCCCATCAACATGAATCCCAAATGCACAGAACAAGCTCAAAAAAGGAATGGGGTAACTTTTAAGACAAATCATATAAAATATATTTATAGTATTTATTCCATCTGCAGGGGTTATTGAATCAAATGTTTTCTGTGTTGTATCCTTATTACAATTTTCTTCCCAGAGACAGCTCCAAATTTGATAACTTATGGCCAAAAGAGCAGAGAGGTCCTTAGAAAACCAGAATGTATTCTTTCTCTGTATGACAAGATGGGAATGAAGAGAGGAGGCATATCCCTCTTTCCCTCTCCTATTCTGCTGTACAAGCAAAAAGTCGCTCATTTTTTCTTTTAGAGGATCAAGAATTTGATAGGCGTACAGATAAGGTATTAAGTAATATACATGCAGAGCTAAAGGGGATTTGGAAGTGAAAATTATTCATTTGTTAAATTAAATAACAATTTGATCTCGGCAGCATTAAAATAAATTTCCAAAGACCATTGTTTGTTTGAACAAAGAGGGGAAAGGAGCTGTTAGAAGCAGTTTACACAGTTCAAATATGAGAGGTTCTGTGCATTAACAAGACCAGCACTTGTGCTCAGCGTGTAGCACAAAACCCACTTTTGCTGTAGTGTGCTGGACATGCTCTGGCCAGCACTTGGGAATAGCAGCACACCCTGCCAAATTGTACCACTGAGAACAAGAAATGCCAAGCAGAATTTCAGATTGCACAAAACAGGACAAGGCTGTGGCCAGTAGAAGCCCCTGGCTTTGACTGTTTGGGGGCAAAATACTCTTCCTTTCCTTTCCATCATCGTTCTTCCTCCATCCTTCCTCATCCCCTCAGCAGTAAACATGGAGCATTTGCTGGAGCACCCTGCCTTGTTTGGTTTCTTGGCTTTGGTCATCACTAACTACAACAGCGATTCTTTGATTATTTTGGGCTTTTTGAAGCAAAAGATTTGCTCTTCAGGTCCTCAGAAGAGTTATGAGTGCTTTGCTCCCCAGACAAGATGCAGTATCACATTTAACCCAGGCCCAAACATCTTAAAAATTCTAAAGATCTTAGCACTCTAGCCTTATTAAGCAAGAACTGTATGGGTTTATGCTCATTGTATGACAGAAAGGGCATAGCACCAACTGGTTAAATTTTTGGTTTATAAACCCGGATTTCAGTAACTTGATTTATTCAAAATAGCACTATCTGTTCCTCATAGTTATGCTTGCAGACACAGGAATACTGCTCAGGTAACAAGTTGCTATTCATCATGGTGAGGGTCACAGTGAAGGTATGAGGTTGGGTAAGGTAGAAAACTTTGATGAAAAAAACAAGATGAAAAAACCAATTTTCTCTGAGAATTTCAGAGTGAGTATTTTCTTTGAGAAGACCACTAGCCTCTGAAAACAAATTCACTTTTCGTAGGTGCTCATTACATTTTCTTTTTTTTTTTATTTTTGGCAGAACGTCAAACCATCTCCACTTAACCCTGTGACCGGAACACCTCTGAAGAACCATGGTCAAAGGACTGATGTCCCATTTTCTTTTGGTGGTAGATCATCTACCCCATGAGGACCCACACCAAGAGGCTCCAGCCCCTGCTCCACACCATGGGTAGCCAAGACGCCTAGTGCAAACGTGACCTCCCACCAAAGAGAGATACCTCACCAGGGAACTCAACAACAGCGCTCACACATCAGCTCAGAGGTAAGGTGGCAGTGGTTTGAAGACTTAGGGCTGTCCTCATCCCTCTCCCTCATTCCAGCTCCTGATCTCCTTGTGCCCCCTAAGTGGCAGCCTGGCCTGCAGCAAGCTCTCTGCAATGCTGGCAGAAAAGCACTCTAAGAATTTCCTCACAGCATAAAGCCAAGCCTTGTCAGGCTACAGGGGAGGCTCACTGCTGAAATCTTTGCTCATGGTAAAAAATTCTCCGTGCCTTGCACAAGGTCTGATCTGTCTGCTCCAGTAGCCATGGTGGGTTCCTCCAAATCCCAAGCATTTGGGCCTGGGGATCTTGTGTCTCCCCTCAGGCCACTTACCAACATGAGGAGCCTCATGTTCATGTACGAGCCAACTTTTCACCCCATCCACACAAAATGCTTGAAAAATCTCTCTTAGATTCCTTCATCAGATGCTTCTCTGTTTGGAAGCTAAGAACCAAACCCCTGTGCCTTTAACCTTGTCCAGTATTAGCTGCTCGCTTTTACCTTCTTTACTACAGATAGATTTGCTCTGTCATATTTTGCATTCCCAGCCTGCCAATGAGACCAATCCCCAGAGCAGAAAGCAAGGCCAGCCCTGTCCTGGCACTCTCACAGGACTGCTCCCGCCAGAGGCGCCTGAACAAAGCACCGTTTGAGAGCGGCTTTGGCGCCCGTGGCTCCCTACAGGGTTCTCTTCCATTTCTGAGAAAAATCTGGCAAATTTTTACTTTTTCCATTCTGATATTTGTGGCTGTTCCCATGTGAGGAGAGGTAACTCAAGGACTGAACAAGTCGGGTCCTGCAGGCTCCCAGCAGAGTGCTGAAGACCAGACACCTTTTTAACATTTTATGAATTCTGCATCATTTGCTGGTTGATAATTAGTGGCAAACTCTTGCCATGTTAATCTACTATTGCTCTACTCTCTGTGTGTCTACCTCCTGGGAATTCAAGCTGGGGAAAGGCCATTATAAAGAAGGTCAAAATTATGGCCTGGTAGTTTTTGGAGGGGAAGGCTGCACAGATAACTTCTGTAATCATTGATGTGAACATTTGCACTGACTCCAGAGGTATCAGTTTGAAAGAGAGTGCTTACAGAGAAGTGTTTTGTTTATTAAGTAGTATTTTGAAAGAAAAGCACCTGTTTTAGGAGAATACCTGGCTGGAAGGAGACTTGTTCTGGCACTGCTGAACTGCATCATACTCATGGGCCCAGAAGAGGCCTCAGGCGGTGCCGCTTTACCATGAGATCAGTTGTACTTATCGTGGCACCTGCACCCAAAGAGAAAGCAGGATTTAACAAAGCTTTCTTTCTTCACTAACCACATGGAAAAAATGTAGGCAGATCCCCATTTCCTCGCAACTCATGTTCTTCAACCAGCATCCTTGGAGGTTTTACAGAAGGAGTTGAGGCTCAGGCTAGAGCTGCAGGTGGCACTTCGAGTTGAGGTGTCCAACTGTAATCACAGCTTACAGCTCCTTTTCTCACGCTAACCACTTCCCAGATTTGTCTTACAAACCCATGTTGTTCAAATTCAGATTCATTCCTGGTACTGCTTTTCAAAGACTTGATAAAACTTGCTGCAATCAGCTTGCTTTTATTTGAGTGAATGACGATGTCCACAGTGGAAAGTACATTTTTCCCTCCTGAGTCTCAGAGGAAAGTTCAGCTCTCCTACCCAGCATCTATATCCAGTATATTCATCCAGGAGGTTGCCCAGGGAAGCTGTGGCTGCCCCATCCCTGGAGGTGTTCAAGGCCAGGTTGGATGGGACCTTGGGCAGCCTGGTCTGGTGGGAGGTGTCCCTGCCCATGGCAAGGGGGTTGGAACTAGATGATCCTTAAGGTCCCTTCCAACCTGAACTATTCTATTATGATTCTATAAAAAATTCAGGAGCAACCATAATGCTGAGGCACCCCGGCAGCACTGCCTTCAGCAGGAAACTCAGACTCAGACCCACCTTTTCTCTAATGACCTCTGCTGTGTGAATTCAGAGTGCACCTTTATCAGCTGTAGCACTGCAGGAAGGAACAGCTCAGGTCTTCATGCACAGCTTCACTTTGCTCAACGTGCACCCTAAAAGAAGAGATTCTAGAATATCTTTGCGCTGGGGCAGCCAGGATTTAGCCTGCAAGCTCCTGCCACACTGTCCACTTTCTCAGGCGTTGCAAGCCTGCCACATTCTTAGAGGCTGCCAGAGTGTAGCACAGTTCATTTGAATTTGAATAAAGTACCGAACTTTATTTTGAGCCTTAAAATTCAAATCAGAGCCTGATGAACACACGCCTGGTGGATGTGAATTTAAAAAAGAGCCACTAAGCAACAGTAAGCAGAGCTGTGCGTCTTTCCTCTCTCTGGTTTTATCATCTGGAGTGCAAACATTGAAAAAAAAAGCTTCTGCATTGAAACATCTCCCAAAACCTGGACATCAGCGAAAGCATTTCAATGATGTTTTCCAGTAAAAAGAGAAAAAGTGACTCCTTAGGCAATGCATCCCAGTTTGTTCTTCATCAAAACAAAATTTTGGTTAGCACAGTGGGGTTAATTTAACTATCTTAAGTTAGAAAATGAAAAAGGTGGGAGGGGAGAAAAAAAGGAAAAACTGAGGAAAAAAATAACTAAAACACTAAGGTTTAACCACAGCTCAGTTTTTGGCCACTTGAGGAGAGTTTTGTTGTTTTGGAAATATGGTAAAAAATGAAAGTTATCTCAAAGTTTGCTGTGGGAAAACAGCTGCTACATTTAGAGGGTCTAGCAAAAAATTCTCTGTAGTTTTTCATAGAGAGAGAAAATGAGCCAGTCTGTCCCTGGAGTTACACAAGGCTCCAAATTGGCAAGACTCACCAGGTAATCCTTTTTCAGCAGAGGCTTGCAGAGTAACTATCAAACCAATCCAAGAGGAATAAAAATGTTAATTATAGGCTTTCTCTCCCTACAGAACACATGGATTTTAATGCCTCTTTCAGGGATTTAGCACACATGAAAATGAAGTGTGTATACATATATATATATTTTTTTTTTTTTTTTTACTGTTCCTTCTTGGTCTTTTACTCATGAAATACCAGAGTTTTCCAAACATGGTGCTTCAGTCTCAAGGACTAAATCCTTAGCTGGTAGAAAATGGGATAATGCAGCTAATTCCCTCTGCAGTTATCCTGATTTGCACCAGCTGCAGATCAGCCCCATTATATCACCTAGGTGCAGAGTGGAGCTGCTTTAATTCTTTATTCTTTTTTGATATCAGTTTCCAGAATAAAACTGTCTTACAAAGTGCGTGTTTACAAAGGAGTCAAACCCCATTACACTGAAACTATTTAATTGTAAGCAGGTTAGATCAGCTTTCTTGTGATAAGAGCTTCTGATATTAGTGTCTCTTTCTTGTGCAGGCTTAAAACTTTACTTGCAAAATCTCCTTGTGCTTCTTTGAACTCCCTTGGGAGATTTAAAAAAAAAAAAAATACTCCAGTTAACACTCCCTCATTTCATTTTTAAAGGTCATGCTTAGAGCTGGCAGTTGTTATAGGAGCTGTCCTCTGTAAAGAAAAGTCTTAACTAGCCAGGCACAGACTTAACCTCACCATCGAAAAACTAACATTGTCACTAGGATATGGAGAAACCATGGTGAAGAACTAGCAACGGCTACACCATGGCAGAATGAGCAGTCGGCATCTGCTCGGTGGGCCTTTATCATGCAGTGTTGTATGTACGATTCAAAATGCACAGGACGATTGTTGAAATGATGTAGACAAATTGACTCAAATTAGTTTAGCATGAGCCATGCAAAGTTTAAGCTTGTTGAGCCCAGACACATAGCAACAGCCACTGCGCTTTGGAAGACCGTGCGTTCAAAGTGCTAGCAGAAAACTGGTATTGCAGCCCGTGTTCGCGGGGTTTGCTTTTGTGCCTGCTTGCCTCTTTTCTTTTAGTTTTGCCTGACTCTGGAAATTCTTGGCAGAAGCGATCTCTGCTGAAGACTACGCTAGCATTGATAATTTTATAGAAGTACTTGTGAGCATTAATGTCATTTTATACTTCCTTAATCTTTTGACTGTTACTTAATGACAAACAAATCCCCAAAGAACTGAGGGGGGAGGGAAGATTAAAAGGATTTTGAGATTGTGTTCTCTGCTTTCAGCCAAACTGTCCCAAATCCAGCCAACACAATTCTCCAGTGCCCTATGACACCCCTCCCCAGACCACCAGGAGTGAGTTTCTTATTGTATTTACAGTAATCTAATTACAGCAGTTCTTCAATTCACAGTCAGCTTTGGTATACAGACTTCAGCAAGAACTCTCCTCTCGGCGCAGATTGCGAATGTTAATCTTTTAAACTAACACACTCACAGAATCCCCACCCAAAATGTTCTGAAATTCCTGTGTAAGCTACTGTGTTCCCTCTCCCACATCCACCAACACTTCTCTCATCTTTTTGTTACTTTTTCTTTTGTACCAGTCTACTGCCTAATAGTAATGCTGGAGTTCCTGAGAGTTAATATTCTAGATTCTATTCACTATAAAACGTTGGTAAAACCAAGTTGCCTGATAGGAAATTTCTTCTTAAAAAGATATTTTTCTAAATATGTGTAGTTCCCTTAAACTCTTTTTTAATGTTACTCTGTATTTCTGTAGTTGAAGAAGCATCAATTTAGAGGAAATAAAGACTGAACAATTTACTTAAAAATTAAACACAGTCTCAGCTTAAAAGTGTCATTGCCCTAAATTATTTGATGCAAATCTTAAAGCTGACTAACTTTATTTAGATGAAACAGATGACAAAACCAGAGTTTGTACAAAGTAAAAATTTTAAGAAAATGAAGACAGAAAAGATTGTTTTATATGAAGCAAAATATAAACCAAAAGCAGAATCCGCAATGAATTATCAAATCTGAACATTCATAGTGTGTCATTGCAGCCATCTAGCTATCTACACAAGTACTGCACCGCTCAGCTTCATTCCCAACACAGGTTTTCCGCTTAAAGCTTTAACAATAATACTGGGTTTACCAATATACGTCTTCAGGAAGTTTGAAGGAGCTTTTCTTTTCCTCCAGTCTGGCATGTGACTCTCTGAGCTCTGCTCACATGAAGTCTAATTTCACACTCACTAAAGATCATCAAATCTTCATTCCCAAAGACATTAGGAATAATTTAGGTCTGATATTACTATAAAACTTAGGTGTTTCCCATTACCATGTCTTTTAGAAGATACACAGAAGGCAGAAATACATGTATGTTCATACTGACTTATGAGTATTTCAAATCCTCGGTTTGGCCTTTGATATCTAGTTGATAGGTTTCCGTGAGGCTCATCAATCATTTTGGTTTTTTAGTATGTAACAGCATTCCTTGTCATGTCAGAATTGTTTTAAAACTTAACTCCTCCTGTTGTGATTCATTGCTGAAATCAGCTGGACAGTTAAACCTCAGCAATTTCCTATTACTTGTTTTCTATGGACCTTAAAATACTGGGAATATAGTAGTGTCTTTTCTGGTCTCACATTGACTCCTCAAAAACTATCCTAAAGCACCCTTGTGCTGTTTTCCTCTGAGCAAACTGACCATAATCATACTCACTAAATGAAGCAATTATTCAGTTTGTAAAAGTTTTTGGTTTGTAGATAAATATGTATTCTCTGGTCAGTCTGAAGAACTCAGAATAATGAAATGGTTTTGAAAAAGTCATGTGAAAGAGTAAGAGATAGCAGCTGCTTGGAAACCTCCCAACTTTCATCAAAGTGGTTTTGGAAATGACAGATTGTATATGGTAGTTTACTTCTGTTATCTAATTTAAATTTTTATCCCAGGAAAACATATCTAATCCTCACAGTCCAGTAATCTATAAGGTTGGACAATGTAGAGAAAATACTCCTACCCTCATAAGAACAAAGTGCTTCACCGGTTTGGGAGATATTCTTGTGCAAGGGACTCGGGCTCCCCTGAAAAGGGGGAACTGGACTGCTTTGCTGCAAAAGGAGGTGCAGAGCAGGGGAAGCCCGAAGTGTACGAATGCCATCTGCTGGTTTGATTAAGACATATGACGCTCCAGCAATCACTTCTGCTGTCTTTGAGGATGGATGTGGAGGCCCAGATCTCATTTCATGTATTGGCATGAGACAGTTGCATTGTTCCATATCTAAACGATAGAAGAAGACTGAGAGTATATAAACCAAACTTGCCGTGATATGTATACTTGAGTTTTAGGTTTGTCTAATACTTTATGTCATCAGAGCTTTGTTAGATTAGGTATGAAAGGCATCTGTGCTTGCAAGTTTACTGAATATCATGCTTAGATGTACTAATCCTCATGTAAGTTTACACCCATTAGACTATAGTTTTATTGTTTTAAATGCAATGCTGCACAGAAAGGCTCCTGCACAGCAAAGCTAGCTTCAGCTCAGGTAATTTCATCTCTCCGGGTTTGTAACCAGCTTTCCTTTTCAGGGCAACAATCCAGCTTGCACCAGAAGGTAGTCTGGAGAAAATGAGCTGCCTCGGGGTGAAACACAGAGCAACACAACCAGGCAAAGAGGAACCCAGACCTCTACGGGAGCTTATAGCCTCTGTGATCACCTCCTTAGGGTTCAAAGTGCAAACAACAACAAAACCTATGTATTTTTAAATTAAACCATAGGCCAGAGTCCAATCATTTGCAGAAGTTAATCCATTATGAATTTTAAAAATATTATTTCATGAGTACTTCAGGATCTGTGTTCCCAGCATACTCCTACAGAAACTGGTAATTCAGCCTGGAACATGACTCTAAAAGGCAATCTTTTTCTGAATGCAGTCAAGCCCATGCCTTGTATGAGTGCTGGCAGAGACCCATAGCCTTTCTACCCTTATAGTGATAGGCCAAAGAATCAGGAAATAAAACCTACGTATGGGTCCTCCCCATAGCCTGTCTTCCTCTCCTGGGCTGAGCTTGAAGTCCAGGTGTAGTGGAAGATGGTTCTTTGCTAGACTCACCTCCAGGTTTAGGCAGACCCAGCTGAGTGCGGGTCTTGCGTTTCCTGAGCTGCTCACATCTGGCAGAAAAGCTGGCAAGAGATAGACCCAACCTATCTTCTCATTTCATTTTCTGTGAGACTGAACCAAAGAAGCAGACACTGCTAAGGAACTTTCCAACTCACACATGACATTCTTTAAGGAAACAATCAGACCACAGATGGAGGCAGCGCTCTTTATTACTGCAGTGTAAGGCACGACCTTTCCAAATTTGATGCAAACCTCCAAATTTACAGGACGTAAAAAACACCAAACATTGGGTGGGTTTAACTTGTCCTTACTTGCCTTCTGGCTCCTGAACTGTTAAGATTTAGAGGCAACTCATTCTCTCTCCACAGTATTGCTTCAGAGACTGTAAGACATCAGCACAAAGGGAACACCACTGACCAGAGTATGTGATTTTATCTGTATAGTGATGAGACTGATTTAGGCGATTTTGCTTAGAAATACTAAGGTGGTTTTAGATAGTACGTTTGCAGTTTATAACCAAAACTATCATATTGTCATTTTATAATCAATCTTGTCCTACATGTTTCATTAACTCTCTTGGATCTAGGTATTAACAAATGGCACCATCTCCCTCATAACCCTCCATAATGCACAGTGAAAACGTGTATTTTTTGAAGCATTATCAATTCTTCTGAGGCTTTATGCATTCTGTGGTTCAATTAAAAAAAAAATTCTTTGTTTAAAAAAAATTTTATTCTAGGTACTTCATGTTGTTCAGAAATAGCCAACAGCCAAGCAAGCCGAGGAGGCTGTCATTATTGTGTCTGAACTCTAAAGCAAGGTCAGAGCTGGCAGCATAGTTAATGGTGGGAAGTGGTTAATGATGGGTCAATGATGGGATATGACTAATGAAGGGAAAAGGATTGCAGAACTGAAAAGTCACTGAGTGCACTGTACAGCAGATAAAAACTCTGTAAATCCTTGTAATCCCAAGCCTACAATTACACTTTTGCACTCCCACTCACCTTCCTGGTAGCACAGCAAAAATTTCCAGATCACCCATGGCAGGACCTTGCAGAGCTGCAGATCCCACCAGAAGAGTTCAAGCTGACCACATACATCACCTCCGACATCCAGCCTCTGTCAGCTCCACAGGATGTCAAGGACTTGGACTGTGATGTCCCCTAAAAAAGGACAGCAATCCCACCATATCTTTCAAGAAAAAAAAAAGAGGAATTTGGTCTCATCTACAGACTGCTAACAGTATTGCAGGAGTGAGTCAGTGCTATAAAATGCATGTCATGAACTATACTATCACAATTGTTGTTATTTTTATTCTTTTCTTGAAGAGAAAAAGGAATTAGAAGTATAGAGTTTGAAAACAGAAAAATGGGGAGAAGGAAGGAAACTGTACTCCACATAGAGAAGAGGACAAAACCATTGTGTAGAATTCAGGTCTAATCATGCATGGGATTGTATTTGACAGCATTCAGAGGGTTGGGTCCATGGTTTGTGAAACCACATGGCTTCCTTTACTTTTAAATATTCCTTTTATCCCTTCTATAGGTATGGAGAGATCAGGCAGAGATCAGGCACAGCACTACAAAGCCATAGGGTCATAAAGTGTCCACTCCTTAGCAATGTCAATATTATCTTATTCCTTATTTGAAGTAAAGGAGTTGTAGTTCAGAACTGAAATGAAGGTACGTTTTCTGAGTATTCTCATGCTTGTTTTACAACTCCCTGCTTCATATTTGTCTTTTCATTTATAGGAAGAAACACAATAACAGCAAAAAGAGTCTGGCATGTCACTATCAAGGTATGCACACCCTGAGGACCAGTTTGCTCTCCTGCCTAGCAGCTAGCAATGATCAGACCATTTGCTAGACCTTAAGACAGATTGAGGAGTGTTTTATTGTTATGCTCTCCAACTCTGGAAGGTACCAAATGAAAAGCACCTGCTTACCTATAACCCACTGATTAAATAGCTGGAGCAAAATATGGAAGTATGTATCTGATTTTCCAACTACTTGGGTTTCTCATCAGTCCACTGGGAAGAAGAAGGAAGCAGAGTAGGGAGTTGAACGACTAATTAAGCTGATGGAAGGTATGTACTCAGCTCTGCAGAGACCCCTTTGGGACAAAAGCAAGGAAAGAGGTGCTCAATGCCCTTACAAGCCCGGGTTTTACCTTTGCTCTGTTTGTAACCTCAAAAACGTGGAAGGACTTCTTGCTGTGTAGATCTGCAAATCTGATAATGTTTTATTTCATAATAAAAATGGAGACATGGTAAAGACAGACGAGGAGTGACTTCATGCTTAGCATAGCTTGTTATTTTACATGTCAGTCTCCTGGGGGAGGTTCCCATGCCAACAATTCTCTTCAGAGGTTAGACACTATATGAAAGTGGGCGAACACACACACAACTCATAACAGGCAGCCTTCTACCTGCACAAAACAGAGCAAAAAGCTTACGAAAATGCACTAGTAAGCAGAGTGTGCAGCTGGGAAACAGCAAGGACATCTTATTTAAAGCTGGATGCAAAACCAAACCATCATGAAACAGTTGCTGCACTTCCATGCAGCACACCACACCTAGGAGAATAAACAGCAATATTATCACCCATGCCTGTTTATTCAAACAAGGATCTGAACTTTTGAGGCCTATTTGTTTCAGCAGACTTTGCTCATGATACTCCTGACTGCTCATATTCATAAGACTTGCAGAACTGGAACATCAATAATCATTGATAATAGAAGGAAAGTGTGATAGGAAGGCAAATACTGTAATTGTCTTCTTTTCTTTAACACTCTGAGAAATCACTTCAATTATTTTGATCATCTTCCTGCTGAAGACACATTTTTAAATTGGCCACTGCACTTCTACAGAACAGAAGCTTTTTTGTACTCTTTGCAACAAATCTTAATGAATACATTAAACTGCATACTATAGTTCTATTAAATTACATTACTGTGATTATTTTGTTCCAGGTTTGGCAACATCCACCCAATCATTTTCTCAGTTGTTGGAGGAAATACCACCCTGCAGGTTGAGCAACAGACCCAGACTGCTTTAGGGCTTGGGTGGCTTCAGTCTTGCCACCTGACCCCAGAATGACACCGTGTCCTGACCTATAAAACGAGGATGATAGAATCTATTCACCTTTGTAAACTCTGGCGCAACATATGGTTGAACAGCAGTATGTAAATTTAAAATCATAATTAAACTGAGGCAGAGTGCCAAGTAATCACAAAGCATACACTACTTGGAACAAGCTCATTAACAGTTCTGCTGCTGGAACCATTTTTTTAATGGCTCAGTCATGAGCTGACAGTACAATTCACAAAACCACAGTTCTTGATATTTTTTTTACATATATAATTATATTGTGATAATGGCTTGAACTTATGTGTGCACCTGTAAAAAAAGAGAGAAACCTGCAAGCAGGTAACAGTCTAAGACTTAAAATCTGTTCTTGCTTATTCACAATTTATATGGTTATAACTCTGCATTCAGCTGTGTTATCAAAAGGAATGAAGATATTCTGGCCTTCTGTTGGTACCTGGCGCTGTGGTGGTACTTCAGAGTTAGTATGGTCTGTTACTTTCTGAGTCACCAACTGAAAATGTTGTATGACCTATGTAGGTCTCTGACTTTCTTCCTTTGCAGGCTACAGTCAACCAGTACTCCTAGCAGACAGTTTCATTTTCTATGAGACAAGAAGCTTCTGCAGGTGAGACAACACACTTGGTTAAGCACATCTGTCCATATGCAATGAAGACATTTTATACATTTGAGTGGAGTACACTGCTTCTCTCATTCTGATCTGGTTTTGTCATTAAGATAACATCAGCCAGCGGCTTCACTACCAACAAACGCTGGATATTAATCTCTCTATCTGCTTTCCTCTTCCCCTTCCTCCCTCCCTCTGTCCCTCCTTCCAAGACACTACTAACCTAGGTTATCTACTCAGGAAATCCAAGGAAGCCCAAGGAAGAACTATGTTTCTGATTTGCAAAAGCACAGTTCTTGCCATTCATTCCTACACCACAGACATAGATCTGTGATAGGGATGTATTCCCATCTATGGCATACAAGTCAGGAGATGGCACCAGCTCTAGCGTTCACCTTTGGCTGGTATACTTCATTATCTCTAGAAATGACTGAAACAAAACAACACATGTAGTATCTCATGTGCTTTCTCGTTGTGCTCCTCATTCAGGTCTCCTATTGAACAAAGAGTCCAGATGGAGTTTGCAGCCCACTCACACGCCTATAGACTTTGCCAGACTTAAGTAGTTGATGCTCGTTCCACAGCTTTGACTTTTCACAATGGATACCTACCATGGGAAAGATGACACTGTGAGGCCTAGGAGCTTGGGAGACATGCGTCATATTTTAAATCAAGCTCTGCACTGAAACAGAAGGAGCTCTTTCAGAGCTGTTTCCTAGGTCCACATTGAGTCCAATACAGCAAAATTCCAACCCTGTCTGCAGCTCCCCACAGCTACTGCAGCACCAGGAGTAACCACAATCATCATAATGGAAAGAAAATATATACATTTTGACCTTACCTCAATTATTTTCTGCATCTGTAATAACTGCATTCACAGACAGATCAAAACCCTATAATCCAAATGAAGGAACCACTCCTCCACAGTGGAATGATGAATGTTGTATTTTTTCCATTTTAAAATTGTTAAGAATCTGCTTATGTGCTATTTCCAGTGAAAGAAGATTATTTATTTCTCGTAAAGACTATATGATACTACAGAATTTTTACTGAATATGCCAACAGTGGAACACCTTTGACAGTCTTTATGAAGGAAATGTTCAGTGCATGAAAAATGAAATGAGAGCAAAAACAGGCACAGACAACATCTCTGCAACCAACACGTTTTCCTCCACTTCAACTAGTTTAGCAAAGTAACAGGGACACCACTCATCTGTCTTCTGTTGTCTGCAGAGGTGTTGGCTTGAAGCTGTTACAGTTACGACACCTGGCAGTAAGACTCTACCACCAATTGCTATGGTTTCATCAGGAAGTTTGCTTCTTCCGTTGGCTCAGCAAAACACTTCACCAACCCAAGACCTTCGGTGCCATCCTAGGTCTTCCAGAGTCTGATAAAGGTGAGATTTTAATCTCTGCAATGCCTTTAATTTTCAGATACTAGGAGGCAAAAACATACTTTGATGGTTCATGTTGTATATTTTATGGGCGATTAACTCTTACAGAGAAAATATTCAAGCAGCAGCTCTTTCTGCTGCCACCAAAAAGATGAAGCTACAGGCCTTGAAGAAGGGCACCGCGGGTAAGGAAAGCACTGTGCATGCCTGGGTCTCAGGGCAAGGGATGGATGGCAGCTACTGGGAAAACCTCCTTAACTGGAGGACCAAAATGATGGTAGCAGTGGTAGGTTTCATCTGTTAATACCAGAGAGGTAAACACTCCACAAGTTTAGAGACCCTGATCTGTCCTTCCAGGTGGAAATCAAGATCCCAGAGTAGGAGTCCCATGTGCCTGTGTCATATTTCCAAAGAACACAACTAATTCATGGACCCTGTATGCCTCCCATGCCCTGAAAGATCCCAAGACATGCTCCCAAGCAGACACTGCCCTGAGTTTTTCACTTGGATTCTCTCACATTCTTGCTTTTACTCATTCAATGCCAAACTAAAGAATATGGCAGCTATTTCCTTGGCAGGTCAGAAACACGAAGTACCCTCCAACACCCCTACAGCATTGCTCTGAATGTTACGTTGATGCTTCTGCAACTGTCCAGTGACATCTGACTAGATCTGCACACTCTGAGGAGGACAGATCACTTTCACCTTCATTTCACACCCATGTTACCTCCTCTTCCACTAATCCAGATGTAAACTGCTTCAGCTCAGGCTGCTGAAAAGCCTGGAAAAGGCCTCTTCTGACAGATCTCTGTGGAAACAGTGTGCTTCTTTCCGTGTAGAAGTTGAGTTCGTACTTCAGATAGGGACTAATAATTTTGGAGGAGTCCAGAAAAGATTATTGTCCATACACACCTCTTCATAGAGAGGAGGGTGGAGCAGAAGAGGGACAGACGAGCACAAAGACGGGCAGAGGAAGATGGGGTGGTATTTTGCCTAAGCAAGTTCTTTAATCCTGTGAAGCATTCCATGGGGTATTGAGTATTTCTGTGCTGATCAGAGGAGTTCTGTTTTTATATTCACATTGAATCAGAGAATCAGAGATTGATTTGGGTTGGAAAGGACCTTAAAGATCACCCAGTTCCAGCCCCCTTGCCACGAGCAGGGACATTTTCCACTCGATCAGGCTGCTCAAAGACCCTTCTAAACTGGCCTTGAACGCTTCCAGGAATGGGGCATCCACAACTTCCCTGGTCAACCTGTTCCAGCATCTCACCACCCTCATCATGAAGAATTTCTTCCTAATTTCTAGTCTAAATCTTCCCCCTTCCAATTTAAAGCTACTTACTCTTGCCCTATCACTACATGCCCTTCTAAGAAGTCCTTCCCCAGCTTTCTTGTAGCCCCCTTCCAGTACTGGAAGGCAACTCTTAATGTCTCCCTAGAGCCTTCTCTTCTCCAGGTTGAACAACACCAACTTCATTTCCTCTTTCCCTTTGCCATCCAACACTTCCTTGTCTAAGTCTTGCAAGTCACTGTTCATCCCCAAAGATCCTTTGAGATGCACATGGAGATGTCCCAAAGAAAGGGATGAGTGCCAGAAACTTCCCCAACTATCCTCATTGGTGTTGTTACCCAGAAAGTTGTGCCCCTGAACCATTGTGACTACAAATCTATTCCCCACAGGCCGTACGTGAGTAGCTCCACTCACTCAGATGGTGGCTGGGATAAAGCAACATAAATGCCACTTAACGTAAACCCAGATCCTTCAGATTACTGCAGCAGCTTCAAACCACCCCTCTGGCACCACACGGGATCGCCTTCCCTGGAGGTGTTTAAAAGACGGGTGGATGAGGTGCTGAGGGCCATGGTTCGGTGATTGATAGGAATGGTTGGACTCAATGATCCAGTGGGTCCTTTCTAACCTAGCGATTCTATGATTCCTCACGGAACAGTGTCTCCTCACAGCTCCTGCAGCCTCCCCTTCCTGCCAACAGCACAGCCAGGGTGCCCCAAGGGCACATCTAGGTACCCCAACCTCTCCAGCCCATCCAAGTGCGGGAAGCCAAAATCCCGCATCCATCAGCATCTGGTGAGCACCTGGCAGCATCGTACAGGTGAGGCCGGTGAAGCTGCACCTGGAACATAGCGTTCAGTTTTAGGCCCCTCAGCACAAGAAAGGTATCGAGGTCCTGGAGCGTGTCCAGAGGAAAGCAACAAAGCCGCTGAAGGGTCTGGAGGACAAGCCTTACGAGGGGCGGCTGAGGGAGCTGGGGCTGTAGAGCCTGGAGGAGGCTGAGGGGAGACCTTGTCACTGAGAGGAGGGTGGAGGGAGCTGGGTGCTGCTCTCTCCGCCTAGGTAACAAGTGACGAGAGGGAACAGCCCGAAGCTGGGCCAGGGGAGGTTCAGATCGGATATTAGAGAAGAACGTTTTTCAGTGGAAGCGCGGAGAGGCGCTGGCAGGGGCCGCCACGGAGAGCGGCGGCGCCTCCCGCCCGGCAGCGCTCCAGCCGCCTGTCGCCGTGGCACTCGGGGACGGCCGGACCGGCTGCCCTCGCAGCTCTTCTCCACGCTCAAACGTCAGCCCCGGCGACACTCCCCCCCTTCCCTCCTCCCGGTCCCCTCCGGCCTCCCCCGCGAAGCGGCGCCTGCGCGACCCCCGGGCCAGGCGGGGCGGGGCGCGCGCCACGTCGGCAGCGGGGGAGGCGCGGGCGGCGGCGGGAGGTGAGAGCGGCCTCGGCTGCGGCCGCGCGTGTCCGGGGACGCGGTGGGAGTGCGAGCCTCCCTCCCTTACCCTACCTGCTCCCCCCCCCATTGCCCTGCGTGCCCCCCATTACCCTGCGTGCCCCCCCCATTACCCTGCGTGCCCCCCCCATTACCCTGCGTGCCCCCCCCATTACCCTGCGTGCCCCCCCCATTACCCTGCGTGCCCCCCCCGTTGCCCTGCGTGTCCCCTCGTTGCCCTGCGTGCCCCCCCGTTGCCCTGCGTGCCCCCCCGTTGCCCTGCGTGCCCCCCCATTGCCCTGCGTGCCCCCTCGTTGCCCTGCGTGCCCCCCCCTTACCCTGCGTGCCCCCCCCATTGCCCTGCGTGCCCCCCCATTGCCCTGCGTGCCCCCCCCATTGCCCTGCGTGCCCCCCCATTGCGCTGCCCGCCCCCCATTGCCCTGCGTGCCCCCCCATTGCCCTGCGTGCCCCTCCTTACCCTACCTGCCCCCCCCATTGCCCTGCCTGCCTCCTTCCCTTGCCCTGTCCCCCCCTCTTCCCTTGGCATCCCGGCCGCCTTTATGCTCCCTGCCGGGCTCCGCAGAGGGAGGGAGGGATGGATGGAGGGAGGGATGGATGGATGGAATGAGGGATGGATGGAGGGAGGGATGGATGGAGGGAGGGATGGAGGAGCCCCGGCAGCGCGGTCCCCCCGCGGCCGCGGTGCCCGGCGGGATCGCCTCCTGGATGCGGGATGTCGCCTCCCTGGAGCAGCCGCACTCGCTGCTCCTGGCTCTCGTCTCGTTCCGCTCCCCCCCCCGTAAACTTCTCTGTGCCAGGAGAGGCTTTGTTTGGGGTTTTCTCCTTAAACTTTTCTCTACTCGGATGATTCCCGCATTAACCTGCTCTTTAGTTCATCCATCCCTCTCAATTCCGGCTTGATGGAGCGGAATCTGGAAGAGTTTTTTTGCAAGCTGATGGGAAGCAGCTTAGCTTTCAGTGTTCACCCGGCCTGGGCGTTTGTGTGGTGTGGCCTGAAAATAAATCCAAGTTATTTTAGCCGTGCAGCTGGTTCTGGTCATTGTGTGAAGCTCGTAGGCAGCCTCTGTGGATGCAATTAAATGCTTCCTTCTGCTTGTTTAACCAGGCTGGAAAGGAGAACTCTGAATCAGGATGTCACTCCATAAGGAAGATAAATGCCAAGCGCACGTAGAGCACTTCGGTGTGCCCAGAGCATTACTTTAGGCAGCACGTCTCTCTAATTGGAAGGGCGCATACAAGACAGCTCAATTTAGTGCACAAACATTGGTTTGCACGCACACGAGTTTTAGGACTGCCCAGTAAATGCTATTCAGGCTTTTTTTTTTTTTTTCTTTTCTTTCTAAAAAAGCTTTATGTTAAGCTGTGGTTAAATATTCAGTAGAGTTGGTGTGGCCTCCTCAGTACAGAAATGGATTGTGCTGCAGAAGCACAAACCAAAGGGTGGCCCTTGTCCGGCAAGTGAGCAGGTCCAGATGTCAGATGGGAGCCAACAAACAGGTAGCAGACACCAGGGAAGAAGTTACTTGTTTCATTAGCACGGTGGTAAGGAAGTTCAGCAGCTGCTTTATTGCTCTGGCTGTTAGGCACTGTCAGGATTTGTCTCTGCAGGCCCCCTGGAGTAGGAGAACTAAGGTAAGCATGGAGCTCAGGCAATTGGGAAAGCGTTAGAAGGAGTGAGGAAGGCTCCGCTTTGGAAAGCTGAACCAGCAGGAGGCCAGCAGACCTGGTAAAATGGAGCAAGGCCTTGGTGTTCCTGAAACTGTGTCCCGTGCCTTACTGGAGTTTACCATTTGATTTCTTGAAACTAGTTTTGGAGGACTGAAAAAAGGAAATTTGGGTTCCTGCTGCTTTTGTTTTGGTTCCTTGCTTTGGAGAAAATTCCATTGCCGACATCAGGTGTTCCTCAGGGCCTCTTCTGCAGCTTGATCTGTTCTTCAGCTGAGTGTGATGCAGAACTGCTGGATTCCCTAACAGGCAGATAAGATGCTCTGTCCTGCACAGAGCTGGAGGTTTTGAGGGAGGGGTTCCAGGAGATATGCCTCTTTTTTTTACTTTTATTGCAGTGTCTATTTGTTTGGGTTTTTGATACAGATATGTTGCATTAAATTCCCAACTGTTTGCTAAACCCTGGGTGCTGGGAGTTTGTTGTTCTTTCTTATGGCAGATGGTAACTTTTTTGGGGGGGTAGCCCATCCTGCTAGAGCTTAAAAGCAAGCTGCAGTTCACGCCTGGAAACTTCTGACCAGCTGCTGTAGTCTTCCTCTGAAAACTGTCTTTTTATCCTCTGAAACAAGCATTCTAGCTTCCAAGCTGCTCCTGCTTTGTATATAAATTGAGTTTTTAAACTTGGCTTTTAAACAGAGAGCTTGTTGAAATGTCAGCCATGCTCTTGGTTTTTAGCTGCATGCTTTCTACATGCCTGGATTTGTTGTTTTTTTTTTTTTTTTTTACCTAAGCACTGTTTTGTGTCAACTTTTTTTTCTTACAGAAGCTCAATCACCTACCTGTAAACCTCATTTCCATAATGACTGTGCTCTGAGGGTTATATCTGAGAGAATGAGCAGCAGTGAACACTCTTACTTCTAACATGTCATGAGCCCTAATCCAAAGCATAAAATAGGGAAGCTGATAGTCAGGAGTCACTTGTGCAGCTTGAAGCAATACCCTGAAAAGCAGCTGTGGGTGGGATTACCTTTTTGGCTTCATGCTTATTTCCTTGTTTAATTTGGAGAGAAGAGCACTGTTACTCTTCCCAATATGTATTCCTTAAAATATCCTCCCTTTTTTGTCATGTACATGACTTTTTTGTCATGTACGTGAAAGTCAATTGGGTTCACGTTGAAATGTGCTGCAGCTGCTGAAAGAGGGGAGTAGGAGGGCCGTGCACATCATGAGGGTTGTCTTGTTTCCTATCAGCTCTGTACCCAAGCTTTCTGACTGCATGGCTGGTGGGCAGAAGGAAGATAATTTTTTTGTAGTGGACTAAGATGATGTGATTGGTTTGTTTGCAGTTCTGTCAGGTGATTAGTTTCAGCACTGCCTGCTCTCGGCTGCAGCCTTCTGGAGCAGCATTATGTTGCCAACTGAAATCGGCCCCATCCTTAGGGAGTTTCGTTGCTGCCTACAAATATCTTAGTAGTGGCATTGAGACAAGCCAGTTTTTACTGGCTGCTGCTTGGGCTAGGTTTGCTGTGCTGAAACAGTAGGGCTTTTTGTCTGTAAATTTGGGAAGACATGAAGAGCATCATCTGAAGCTCAGGATGTTGCACACATGTCTGTAATGGTTCCAGCCCATGCCTCTTGCTGTCCAAGAACTCCAGACTTGTTAAGGAGAGGTTGTGTCTTAAAATTCAGTTACCACGCTTCACACAATCCTCATGAGAGCATATGGAGCAAGTAAAGTTATCTCCATTGCCCAAGAACACAGGAGAAATCGGTGTTTTGGTGAGATAACTCTCATAAATTTTTGGCATCTTAAGGCAGTGCCAAGTGTGCTTCTGCCCTACTGCAGGGCTTTGTGTTTATGATTCCCACCATACTCCCATGGCAAATATATGTGACAGTAGCGCTGTGCCATAAGGCATCATTAACCTACTTTTCTTGCAGGTGTCTGCAGAATACTTTTGTGGAAACAACTAACTGGACATCTTCAAGAAGGAATATATTTGGTGAGAAAGCTTTATTTTAATCAGCTTTGATGTGAACATACATGTGGCTGTACCATTACCTCCAGAGCTTCCTAGAACTTTCATTCAGGGTCCTGTGAAAGTGTTCATGTTATAAATAGCTCTTAAATTAAAATTTCTCTTCTAAACTACTTTCAGAACAGGTGAAAGAGTGAAAGTGTGACTTCCATTTATTATTGGTTTTTTTATTATGAAAGTTAAGACATATTTTAACTTCTCATCTTTTTTAACCACACATTATCCCTTATTTCTTGATTGACAATCATCTCATAAGCACACTGGGGAAAAAAATAACAGGAAGTAGTTTACATGTGTCTCTTTTAGAAATCTCTTTTACATTCCGGGTTTGCTTCCTCTTCTTAACATAAGAAAATAAAAAGCTTATGTATTCAGCAGCATGGATGAAGTAGGAGGCTGGAGGATCCCACTGATCCGTTTGGTGTCTGCTTCATGAATGTTCATGTGAGTTTTTCCAGGACTTGCAGAGATCCCACCTCATTCCATGTGATCATTTAAAACTGGTGACACAAGACACTGACTTGGGGCATCACAGGATGAAAATGCCAAAGAAAGATCTGCTTGCTTGCTTGCTTTTTCCTTATTTTTTTTTTTTTATCTTTTAGTGAGGGCCAGTCTTGGCATACTTTGAATAAGATTCTGAAAAATGTATCAGAAAAGTTCCAAAGTTCAAGCTTCTGATAACTATTTGGCTTGTTGCGTGCACTTGCAGTACTGATAGTAATTGTGACTAATGATTCAGTGCATAGGGGACTTTGAGTCTGCAGATTCCAACTTAAGCTTTCAAGGTTCCTTAATGAATACCCTGTTTGACTGAATGCCCTCCATGTGAGTCTTATCCATGCACCTCCAGATTGGTGTCTTGGGTGTTAGCTGAGCTGCAATCTATGAAGTCTCATGAACTTTGCTTTCTTCTTCTCTGGGGGGACACACAACTTCAGCAGGAGGGTGAAGAAGAACCTCCCTTAGGATGCACTACAGTCTGGTGGCCAGGGGACCCCTGCAACGTGGAACATAAAAGCTTGGATCTTATTGGGCAAAGGAGGCATTGAACTCTAAGCGGGTGCTCTCACCTCGGTGGTGTAACGTAAGGATAGTGAGTGGCTTCTACTTTCCTAACTCACAAATTTTGAAGGAGGGGAGGGGGAAGATATTACTGTCCTCTTTATCTGAAGACTGTGTGACGTAATCTGCCACCAAGCAGTTTTTCCAGGCCTTTGACGTCCAGTCAATAGGAATACCTTAAATCTCTGGAGGTGAGACAGGTTTAAGATGTGCTTCTGTGCATAGTATTTCCTGTTTGGCAATGATACTGCACCCTGTTTAGCACACAGAATTTTGGACCACTTTTCAGAGGCTCTTACATCTCCTGATACATTAAATTGGTTACAAGGATGCATAATGCAGACTGTAACCTAGATATCTTAAAATTTTCTGCTTTGTCCTTCCTTTGTTGGATCTCAGTCTTGATTCTGTGATTCACTAGAGAGCTTCTGCAGAAAAAAAAAAAGGACTTGGAATTGTGCTTTGTGAGCTCTCTTGTGTACCAAATACTGCTCTCAGCGTTTTCTGAGAGCAATATGATTCTGTTTTCACTCACAATGATACAGTAGGAGAACGATATGGAGTAAAAACTAGTGCAAGCTGGTTAGGCTTTTGGAGCATCCCTGGAGTTTTTCCAGGCATCTGTAGAACGACACATCACACATTAGTCTTCAGCTTTCTGATCCACAGACCCATGAAGGCTCCCTTCTGCGTTGAATGAATTCAGTTTTACCAAGAGAGTTATTTTTCCCTTAGCTGCTCTTCTCAGGCACATGTAATACTCTGTTGGCTCCTGGGGTCTCATAGCAGCAGCTTACTGGTGCCTGAGCTGTAGAAGATAGACAACTGTGGTCTGTGTGGTTGTAAGAGAGTCAAGTATTTCTGTGGTTTAAGAGAAGCTGAAAGTCTGTTAAATCATTGCACGCGAGTGATATATTTTGTAATATTCCTGTCTAGCGGTTAAAAAGTAGTTGTGGTCAAAAATTACATAACCTTGAGAATGTAGCAGGAGAGGGAACACCTTAATTTGTCACTGGTTTACTGTTGGTTTTTTTTTAATCGCAACACATTATTTACACTTTTTAAAAAAAATATTTTATCACTAAACTAGAAATTCTGCTGCAAAATTCCCCTGCCAATACATTTGCTTTGCTCGTTTAGTGTTGCAGGGACTGCAAGCAGATCTGACAGCGACCCAACCTAGATTATGGAGAATTACGAAGGCATCTTTTCCCCAGACTATCTGTTTGTGATTCTTACTCTGATTCTTTCTGCTGGAATTTAATTTAATACTTGTATGATGCGCAGTGCAAGGGAGCCTCAGTATCTCGTTGGGGCTGTATCTGCTGCCAGTGCTGTGGTTGGTGTTCACTACCTTCTTAATACTGAAAAATACTAAAATCTGCGTGGATTCCTGTGACCCTTTCTAGTGTTCTGCTGTGTTCAAAACTGGTAACTTGCTTCAACTCCTCTCTAAAGTTGTTGATAATCCCGGGCATTATTTTATCTTTCCTCAGAAGATTAAATAACTTTCCTGAGCCTCTTATGACGAATTGTTGATAGAAACTTTTTGGAAGCTCAAACAAGCTATTGCATCTCTGTTTCTTTTGCAAGTTACATGCAGGCTGGCAGCCTGGTCTGTTGAGAGGTGCCTCTGCCCATGGCAGAGGAGTTGGAACTGGATCTTTAAGGTCCCTTCCAACCCAAACTACTCGATGATTCTATAAATATATTAGCAGAGGTTGTTCTTTATCAAAACTAATTTATCTGTTGCTTAAGTAATCTGTTTCCCTTGAGTCTGTTTTAAAATGATTTTTGGTCACTTTTATAATTCCTTTTTTTGAAGTAAGGCTTGCCAGGTTGTGATTTTTATTTATTTTTTTAGGATCTTCCCTAATGCAACAATCTCCCAGGTTCCTGTTACAGTAATCGTCTTAAGGAACAAAGTAGTCACATATTAAGTAGAAACAGTTACTTCAGTTCTGTACAGATTTTTGGTAAGATAAGGTCAGGCCCGTGGGTTTCTTACACTGTCTGCCTTCTCTTTGTTCTAGTGCTTGATATTTTTGTTTCAGGTTGGAAAAAAAAAGATTTGCATGTAACTTCACACAGCAAGGATGAAATTTTTGTATTTCTTCCAGCTTGCCTTACACGAATGCAAAGTTATCACCTGGTATCTGAATCCAGTCCTTTCTCAGAACCTGATTGCTCTCAGTTGCTGCCTGTGATCATCAGGCTCTCTTTTTTTCTTTTTTTTCTTTTTTTTTTTTTTTTTTTACGACTTGCTGACCTGTGATTAAATAAAATAATATGGAATTATATAACTCTTTTTTTTTTTTTTTTTCCAAATTGCCTCTTAGCCCTCGTGTGTTTAGTCTTCCATCTTGATGTGTTGCTACTCTCTTATTTCTTAGTTTCCACATTGTGTTTCTGGCTTTTGAGCTTGTTCAGCATTGCCATCAAATCATCCGTCCTGGTAGCGCATTCTTGTTTGCTTCCTTTCCTGTTCAGCTTCTTGTGTAAAGCTACCCATGTTTTCAGAGTTGTGAACTGGTACCCTTAGTGCTGGATGTGAGGGCTCTTTAATATTCAATTTAGCCTTGCTTCGCATCCAAAGATCTGTCATCTAGTGTGTGGATGCCAGTTTTTACTGTGATGTTTTGACTTCATAATTGCAACATGAGGGTATTACCGTTCTTTTCTAGGTGAGTCTTCCCACCTTCAAGTCCTGCTTCTGCCTTGTCATCCCTTCTTCAGATCCCAGCTGCTGTTTTCTCACCCAAAGGAGGCACAGAGACATCTGGGCACAGCAACAGAGGCTCAAATTATTTTTGTGATGGTTAGTCACTCTTGGAAGAAATTAAATTATTTAAAGGCTTGTGTATTTGTGCAGGGGGAAAGGAACTAAGAGGTCACTGGCAAGAAGCACAACTTGTTTTACTTTCTACTTTCACCTCAGTGCCTGCTGAGGAAGGAAAGGAGGACTGGCAGGGGGACTCAGGGGAGGAGGCAGAGCTTAAACACCAAACCACTCTTTGGTGAGGGAGAAAAGCAGGAGGGAAGCCTGGACTAAATATTGCTTTCTTCCTCTCTGAAGGGAAAATGTAGTAAGCAGAGCTGCTAATTTGAGCTTTCTCCTGCGCCTCCCTCAGTGTCAGGAACTGCTGCTCTAGAACTGCTGTAGGAAACAGCTTTTGATGTAAAGAAATCTCTCTGAAATGTTTTGATTGGAAAGCTTGTGTAGAGTTAAAACAGTCTAGTTTTGCTGTTATCACCACACTGTGTATGCAATACTGCTACATAATAAATGGAGTTTTTTCATTGCAATTCTTCCGTTTTGTTTTCATGGCATTTATTCAAATTCTGCTGCATTCAGCATTGCCATCAATGTAGCAGTTTCTTTAAACTGCTACTTTCTGGATACTAACATTTTATAGGCATGCTGCTGTTCTTCCAGTGCATACCACATCTGTGATCACTAGGCTTTTTTGGTTAGGTACATAAACTATTATATAGCAGTGACTGTTTTATTTTCATACTGGTTGTCTTCCTGATCGCTTTTTAAGTTTGAGATTTACTTGGTGTGCAGTGGCAGCTCTCACCAAGCCTGCTGACCTGGTGGAGGGCTCCTTTTTCTAGTATTGAGTCTGGCTGAAGAATGCAAAAGAGCAGTCTGATAATAAAAACAGCAATAGCTTGGCAGGAGCTGCTAGCTTATCTAGTAATGAAAAAGAAGCTTAAACTACATGAATACTGGATTCATGGATTACATTTATGTTTTGCCAGAAAAGATGTATAGCATATGTGAATTTCTTCGTCTTATTTTTTAAGGCAATGATGAATCAAACTGACAAAAATCAACAGGAAGTCCCGTCATACCTTCATGATGAACCACCAGAAGGTATGTATCAGTTTTCCTAGTAGGATGTAAATTCATAGAAACTAATCTGAAGTTCAGTTCTTGCTTAAAAAAAAATGATGTGCTAGGTAAACACTTCTCAGTTTCATTTAAGTAATAGTAAGGAAGTGAGCCCTGAGATGGGATGGGACTGGATTATTGTTCACTTCTGCATTGTCCTGATAACAATAAGGCCACTGAATATAACTCAGTGAACAACTGATAAATTATAGAGAAGATAGGCGAATACTGCAGGACATAATTTGCAGAGTAGTTTCCAGAGATGGGAATAAGTTCCGTAAGTGTTTATTTCTGCTCTTCACTCTATAAGATGGAGAGAGCCCAGCTTCACTTTTGGATGCCTTGCTGAGTTCATAGTGGTTGTGACTTTTAAACAAGATATGTTTAAAAAAAAAATGTATGGAACTTTATTACTACCTTGGAGACCTTTCTCCATCATGCAGTTAACCAAGGTTCCATCTGTTGACTTAATCTTGTGGTTTAATAAAAACTAACAAACATTTGACTTCATTAATGCAGCAGCATCTTGGTCTCCTGCATCAAATTAATCTTATATTGGTTATTAGATCTGCAGAGGAAATGCAGTTGCAAATGAGCAGAGTTACCTTCCAGGCCCTGGAATAGCAGAACTGTGAAGTGTCCTGTTTGCATAATGTGATTGGAGGCATATTAGATCAAAAGCCATTCTCGGCACGTAGGTTGTTCGTGTTCTGTCTTCTCTTGCTTTAAGACTAAATGTGTTGGATACAGAGGTCTATGAGTCCCGATTCCTCTCCTTTCATTGCTCTTCAGTTTATAGCGGCTCTTTACAGTGGCTCTGTTTCTTGGCTGGATTGGGTTTTTTTCCCCCTCCTCAGCTTTTATGTGCTGTATAACTGAACAATTTATTTCACTTGAACAACAGTATTATCCACTAACTGTAGCAGAAGGGGTCAAAGTGGAATAGCTCATTCTGTTCTTAATGGCTACTAGTCAGGAAGCATAATGCAAGAAAGTGAGAGGAAAAGGAGAAGTAGATCTTTGTGGCGCAGTGGTTCTTAAACTCTGCTGTACTTGAACTTGTTAGAGTGTCATGGTGTGAGGACAAAAAGCTTTCTTTTCAAGCTCTGATGGGGTTTTCAGGATCCCAGAAGCATTTCTGAAAGTGAATGCCAGATTGGAATCTATATCCTAATGTGTGTTATCTTCAAGTCTAATTTTAAGGTGCCTTTTTTTTGTCCTTGAAGGTTGAATTGTGTTTTATATGTGAACAGTGGTCTGATGGAAAACTAAAACCAATTATTTCTTGAGTGAGGCAGTGAAAAACAAGCAGGCATTTTTTTTATCTTCCTGGAATATTCAACAGATTGTCTGGATTTGGAGCATAACAGTGTCTCATCATCACTAGCTATTGCAAGGTTTTATTTAAAATTTGTGAGCAATTGAGACTTATTTTCTTTTGCACAGTATGTCTTCTTTCAGTCTGACAATAACCAGTTTGAATATGAAGTCTAAATGCATAGAGAAAAGTTAATGTAGTCGGAGGACGAATGAAACACAGCTCATCTCAGTGGAAGTCCATCCTTGAAGAAGCTTTTTCCTTTTGATTCTGTTTCACCTGCACTCTTCAGCCCTTATGATTTTAGTTAAAATGTTGGAATACCCTTGAACGTCCCTGTTTTAATTGCCTTCCTATGCACTGTGCTTACACCATCACAGAAAGGTGGCCAAGTGTGGATGAAAAGCCACCAGTTCATTGCTGGCAAGAACATAGTCTCACTGAACACGCTGCCAAAAAAAAGTCCCTAGAGGAAAGGATCAATTCCAAAAGCAATTTGCAGGTTTTCATAAAGTTAGAAATAGTTCCAGTTTGTCTGAACCATTCAACAAGCTTGGTGCCCAAAGGCTTTAAAAAATACATATGTAGAAGAAGCTTTTGTGCTTGTGCTTTCCACGAGCAGTGCTATTCTAATGCTTTGCTTTCTGCTTTGCAAGTAGTGCCAACCTTTGCAACCTGCGTTCACTCAGATTCCTGTTTGCTCTTGGATTCTTTTCAGCAGGGAGCTGGCTGCAACGTAGCATGGTAGAGCCAATCCCTGAAAAGGGAACTTGTGTCATTTTCTCCCTAGATTTAGGAATGATTTGGTATACCTTTTTTCTTATCCCGGTTGGAAACAAAGAGACCAGGAATGTGTATCCTAGAATAGAAATCAACTAACAGTAAAAATTCTTCGCCACCACAAGCATTTACTAGATCCAATGGACAGTGCAAATGGGAATGAGGTGGGAGCATGGCAGCCATCACCAGCAGTTATTAATGCACCAAGTCACAGGCAGCAGTTACACTTGTGAAATAGAGTAGGTGTAGTCAAAGGATTGGCTGCCTTAAGTAATGTGAGGAAGAGCATTTTGTGATTAATTTTGTTTGTTTCTTTCTTTCTCATTATTTTTTAAGTTAGCTATGATGGTTCCTTTCTTGCTAATATCAAGTCTGATTTATTGAAATAGGTTCTTAAATATTCACTGTCATAAGACTTTACTTTTCAGCCTGATGATGGTGATCCAGTTACTTGGAAGTGAAATACTTCCTGACCAAAGTTTTTACAAGGTGTATAAGTCTGTCACAAGAATCCTCTAGTGAAAAAATACCTAGATGCTGGATATTATGTCAGGCCCTATACGCTCCTCTCAGAGTGTGATTCTCTAGAGGCTTTGCATATATAACCAGAAGTTCTGATCTCTGTGAATGCTTTTTTTTCTGGAGATATCTAGGTTGAAAGCTACTGGCCTAGAATTGAACCAGCCAAGGGTATTACTTCACTTGAAGTAAAAGGCTGTCAATTATGTTTCTAAATTCCACAGCCCTTTCTGTTGTCCGTGTCAGTTTCTTAAATGAGGGAGATTAGTATAAGCTGGAAGCATTTTTAGTAGTATTTGCTCCCCTGAGCTGCACTATTCCTCTTCATGCAAGAAATTCTGTAATTTAGATGGCAACTTTTGTTTGAATTATTCTGAGCATCCACATATAAACTCTGAACTTACTTTTTTTAGTGAATTTTGAGTGCTGGATCACGCCTGACAGTATCGCAAACTCATTGGAGGCACATGGGAAGTTGTTCACCCTTTTTTCACCTTGTAGCAGATGAGTGCTGGGAGGTGACTCTTAGAAACTGTCCTCTGAATGTGAGTTGTCAGCAGTCACGGGCACTGGAGGCAGAGACCTGTTTAGGGCATGTGGCAATGCACGGTGAATGCATTGTCAGGGGCTGAGTAGGCTTTTTACTGTGCGTCCCCTTAAAGTACTAGAGAGGTGCTATAAGATTTCCCTGGAGCCTTCTCTTCTTTAGGCTAAAGACCAACTCTCAACCTGATTAGATTAGATGATGCGTGTGCGGTAGGGAGTCATGGAGTTGTCTTGATTGCATTTAAAGGCGAAGTGCATGTTTCTCTTTAGGATTTTGAAGCCTATATTTAGAAATATGAAGCAATACTAAAATATTGGAAGGCTAAGTTGCTAATTCTGGGAGTCTTTCTATTACTCAAATACTTTCTATTATTTTGAGGCTAGGTAATTGTACCATAAATATTGAATTGGAATTGACTTATACAGCATATAGCAAGGAACTGCACAAAGTGCAGGATAGACGTAACATTAAAAAGAAAAAAAAAGAAACGTATTTATGTGGTCAATAACAGAAATCCTATGGTTTGCGATTCGGTTTGTGCATCATATTGGGACTTATGTTGGGAGCCTATAAGCCTTGCTATTTTTAATGCCTTTGAGAACCACTCTTGGTATTTAATGGGCTTATTTGGCCATTGGGCTTCGTCACCACCACTGCTTCCCAATCCAAATTACAGGGACAGCATTTTAGGAAGAAAAGTAAACTTGTATATGCAGTGAAGAAAGTGATACATTGAAGAGTATCAGAGATTCCTCTCATTACTGTCATTTGTAACCTTTCCTTCTTTCCTGACCCCTGTATACAACCCTTTTAAAGGCATCTTCAAAACAGTAATTATTAAGGAGAGGAACAACTTTGTCTCAAGGTGAATGCTCTTCCAAGAATATCTCCCTCTTTTTAATAAACCTTTGGCTTTGCTTCTCCAGGAAACTTTTTCAACTTCTTTGAGAGATCTGAGCAGCAAGGTAGTGCTGCTGCTCTTTTGGGATGTATCCCCTGTGGATTAATTCTGAATATTATTAATGGAAGAACAGGAGGGTTCACCCATGCCATTAATAAAGTCCTGAGATGAGGCTGACTTGGCCACAAGAGTCTGGGAAAGTGGTGATGCACACAGAAAACAAGTTTATCATGTAAGACCACGTGGAAGCTTTATGTCTGATGTTTGTAGATTTGGTATTAACTTGTGGTTTAGAAAAAGGTGTCGTGTGAGTGTCAAGAAAAATAGCCTGCAAGGTAAGTATTCCCTGTGTGCAGTGGCTGTTAGACTGGAAAAGGAAATATGTATGAACAACTTTCTTTTGAAAATGCTTTAATCATTGCACTGTGATTGACTTAATTGTTTTTTCCTTCCTTAGGTTCCTTAAAAGACCACCCACAGCAGCAGCCTGGAATGCTTTCTCGTGTGACTGGTGGCCTCTTCAGTGTCACAAAGGGAGCTGTAGGTGCCACGATTGGGGGTGTTGCTTGGATTGGAGGGAAGAGCTTGGAAATTACCAAAACAGCAGTCACATCCGTGCCTTCCATGGGAGTGGGGCTAGTCAAAGGAAGCGTTTCTGCTGTGGCTGGAGGTGTTACAGCTGTAGGATCTGCTGTTGCAAGTAAAGTGCCTTTAACAGGAAAGAAAAAGGATAAGTCTGACTAAAACCAAAACTGAGAAATACTTGATTCTCCAGAATATTACACCGGTGGCATTAAAATCTGCTAAGATTTGGACCATGAAAAGCCATGTGTCTTAGACACCTTATCTTCTAAACGGCTGTGCAAGTGACTCAGTTTCATCTGAAAAGGACAGAAGAAGCTTGATTAGCACAGTCGGAAGATTTATTAGAAGCTAGATTGAAACTTTGTATCTTGTGAAATGTTACACTTGGTAACTGTAGAAGTAAGTGTATCTGAAGGGATAATACACATTTCAATATTCATTTACTGAAAGTCTTTTGCAATTTTGGACTAAAATGTGAACACAGAACCTTGGTAGTCTCTGCCATACCATCAGTATGACGAGATGCCATTTACTGTTCTCAGTGGTCTCCACATCCTCCTGCTAAGGATCCTTTGGCTGTTTTTAACGGCATTGCTGGATATACCTTAATAGTTTCGGTTATGAAATGCTATTTGCAGGCAGCCTGTAAACTATCGGTGACTGTAAACTATCAATGACTGCTTTCTGCCAACGTGGATTGGTGCAAATAGATCTGGAGGTGTGCAGAAATCGGAAATGAGAGTGGGAGATAGAAGTGAAAAGGCTTCATGTGATAGAAGGGATCATAAAGAGTAAATTAACTTCATGGCTTCTTAAAAAATATGTTTTTTTAGTAGGTGAAGCTGTGGAAAGAGCTGTCCTGTCATTTCAATACAGCTCACAGAATGAACTTTAGCCTCTCTTTGAGTCCTGATAACCTGAAGTTTTGTCAGTTTTTACTGAAAACAAGATCGCTCTCAGGTGTATTTAATGATATGCATCTGTCTCCTGCAAGTGAAAACTTGCTTCTAATAACCTTCTTATAGACACTAGAAAAAATGATGACTTCATGGAAACAGGGCTGATGTTTGTGGTTTTCTAGCACAACTGACTTGAAAGAAATTCCTTTGTGTATTAGGAAACCACTGAAGAACTAGCAAAGCTGTTGTCTCAGCTCTGTGATGTACCAGGTTTAAACAAATGCAAGGAATTTTTCACTACATCTTGCTCTCACACTTTGCATTTTGATTTTTTAATGAAATGCAATACGTCTATTTAAAACAAACCAAAAAAGGTAGATGAGGCCTTAAGAAAAGAAAAAGTAAGTAAATTGTATACTGACAGTTTAGAGATATTGACACACCTCAAATGGGAACAACTGTTGGTCCTCTGCAGTGTGTGAAGCAAAATGCACTTGTAATGACACAGCTTGAGGTTGCCTTAAAATAGAATAGCTGTTGGAGTTCTTTTTTTGTGTACTGACTTTGCAAACAAGTAACCTCTTTGGAAGCCCCTAAAAGTGCTGTGAATGTTGTGTATGCAGTATTTTTAAAAAACTTGTGCTCCTTCAGAGAACTTCTCAGCACGTAAGCTGACCTTTTCAGTGGCTGCGGCTGTATAAGAAAGAAACACAGGGAGGCTTTTTAGAAATTAAAAGTCAAAACATATTGCTTGTCTATAACTTAGTCTTACACTCATGGTTGTTGAAAGTATGTTGTGTGTGAATATGGTACATCAGTCACCTGGTCTCTCTGTGCCATGGGTGCTTCAAATGCAGTCCGGAACATCTTTATTTGATAGGAGTAATTGTTGTATGTGTCGGTAGTGTGCTATTTGTCACCATGGGCATTTGGGGCTGTGGGGAGACCAAAAACCCAGCAAAACAATGATCTGCTCCTTTGCTTTGATGCACCAGTCTGCTGCGAGGGTGTGATGAGCTAAGTTTATGCAACAAATGGAAGACTTCTGTTTTTTATAGTCAAAAGCTAATGGCGTAGAGCATAGTGTAGTTAAAGGATGCCAGTGAGCTCTAGAAATGAGCTGGCTTGGGTATCGGAGGCAACTAGCTGCAGCAAATGATTTAGTATGGTCTGATCCCCTGCGGTTTCCAATATAGATCTATCCGCAGAGTGCTACCGCTCAACTATTGAGAGTCACCTGTTTGGACTGTAGTGATATTTGTGACACACAACCAAACCCTTCCTTAATTATTCTTTGGACACCATGAACTGGTCATACTCTTTTTTTTTTAAATTACATTCTCTAATTTTTATATTATGAAACTTGCTGGAAAAAAGTTGTGGTCTGAGATAAGCAATGTTCAATCTGTAAAGAGCTGCCAATACTTTGTTACGTTTTGTTCTTAACATATCCTGTAGTTATTCCTTCTGAATGTTGTTACCTAAAACACTTTAAATGGCATATGGTTTTAGTTTTTGAAAAGAGCTTTGTCCTATATCCTGCATATTTTCCATTCACTTATGAAACTTGCTTTATCCTAAAAACTTGTTCTTATTCTTTCCTGACACTTGTGAAACATTAAATTGTTGCTGTTTCAGACATCTGAAAGCTTCCTCAGTTCTTTTGTGAAGAAAGGCTTATGTAGGTACAAATCTTCCCACAGTATCACGCCCCAGAGTGCATTTTCCTTCCATCTAAATAGCACCAACCAGCCCATAACAGAACCAGTAACTTCAGCGTGTGCCGTGCATCAACACAAAACCCCTTGCACTAATATTTCCTGGGAACTGAGGCTTGGAAATAACCTACTTCTACAACTGTAGGGAGCTGAATGGAATGTGGGAGTAAAATTTTCGTGGGGAGTGGGGTTGTCCATGTGTTTTGGGGTGGTTTTATGTTACTTTCCCAGGCTGCATTTCAAAAGGGGAAATGTTTATGAAGACAACTTGTATGCCTGACCACTGACTATGTAACAAAAAGCTGGTCTGTGGACTTTTATGTGCCAGGCTTAAATAGTAGTGACTGGTTCATGTCCACTGCGAGTGACAGCAAGAGACCAGGAGGTAGATTTCAGCACTACAACATTTTGGTAATTGGGAGCTTCCCTGAGGTTTTATAATAAATGAGTTCTGTGAAGAAGAGAGAAATGGGTCTCAGGCAGAGTTATGAATGCAGGATTGAGAATTTTGGTCTGCTGGTAAAGAGTCTTTCTGCTTATGCTTTGTTTTGAAAGAAGAGGAGGAATTAAAAGATTCAGAATGGGAAATGAGTTTGGTGCTAACTCGGGCTGTGACTCTATTAAGGAAATATGTCACTTTCCTGTTTCATTGTTGCCTCTGGAAGTACTGTAAGTGATGGGAATAAACTATTTCAGGGTCTATAAAAAAGATACCCATAGAAATAATGAATTCTCAGAGAAAACATTGTTTTGCCTTGGTTTCTTTTTCATCCTAAACCACTGATCAGTTTAGCGGTTCAGTATCAAGATTGCTTTATGAATAGCTTCAGAGCGCTGAAGTGCCCCCTTGTGTCTGAGTGGAAGGCTGCTTTTGAGTTCTAAATACTGTGGTCTGCTTAATAGTTGAGCAGTGAAGAACATTCAAAAAAGGACAAAGGCAAGTTCCTATGAATTTTTAATAGGGCTGTCTTCCCAGTTTCCTCTTAGAAAACGATAACGTGTTTTGAAGAATCAGCAAAGAAATGGCTTAGTAAGACAGCCTGACTTTTTTTGTGCTGGTGATGCATAGCCCTTCTTGAATTCCTGCTGTCACACTGTGCTCTTAAGAGAGTAGTGTTTATACCTACAAGCTGTTGTCACGTCCACACTTGCCTGCGTGGCAGAGGTTAAGACCTTCAGCTGTTGAGATCTTGGCACTGCTCTAACCAGATGTTTCTAGCCCTTTCCAAGACCGCAGCGGATATGTGTCAGGCTATATAAAATCATCATATTGCAGCCCACCCTCAGAACAAGTAATTCAATACCAGCTTCCCTCAGCAACGTAAAACATCTCTTTAAGAAAAGGAACTCTGGATTTGCTGCCAGAATGTCTGTTAAAAATGACCTTGAAGAATGGTCTAGAGTGAAGGGGGGTGTAACCATTTTCTCCTGCTGTCAAGAGGGAATGCATATGGAATAGCTACTTGGGAAGGTCTTTCCGAGAAATAAAATCACTGATGATCCTAATCCTACCAAGATAATATCAATGATGCTGTTGTTTTATATTACCATTCACAGCCCATAAATGAAAATAAGTAAAATTCCCTGACAACTTAAGCTCTATCATATAGTTACTATTTTGAAAGGCAGCACTTGTCAACAATTACCATACAGTGATATCCGAGAAGCAGCGTCACCCGTATATTTAGCAACTGTGGCAGCTGTTCATAAATCTAGTAGTCATTTTTAATCACCAGTGGTTTTACAGACTAGAGTTTTATTACATCTAGCATAAAACCATGACTTTTTCCTTTCTTCCACAATCATTTTGAGAGTGAAGTCTGTCCCTAACCTTTTTCTCTCCCCAGGCCTTTTCTAGGAAAGACTAGACAATAGCAAGAGATTCCTCTTGCCCCAAACTGTTTCCAAAGGAGTACATTTTGAAGTCTCAGAAACGCAAAGGCGGTTCTCTTGCAGCTTCTTTGCATTATGATTTGTACACAAACATACTGGGGCCTCACTGTAGCAGTCATTAAATAAAGATATGTTCAGACTGCGCTCTAGCTAGGCTCTCCTACCCAAGCAGTGAAGTCTGCTTCGAGATAGTACTACTTATGTCAGCAATAAGGAACAGAACTCTTTCAAAAGAGTCTCCAAAAGTCAGAGGACCACTGGGTTGATGAACATTGCTGGAAAAATAACCCTCCTTTTCTCTTTCGCAGATAAAGATTGCACTAATCACTACCACAGGGACGACTGTGCAGTGACAGTGCTGAAAATCCAAAGCAGGTCATGCCCTGTTAGATAAGGAAGTTTAACAGAACCAAAAGCCATATAAGGTACTCCCTGGGAAAAAGGCAACCTTTATCATTAAGATCTGTGATATTATTTGGAAGGGTGAGATGGCTACAATTGTGGAATGAAATTGTGCCCAAGACCCACTACATGACAAAGTACAATGTAAGACTACAATCTGGTTAAGGTTATTTTTCTTTCGGTTCTTCTCAAGGAACCAACATCTCTCTTCTCCTTGATAATTTTCTTTTGTGTACTTCAAAGGACAGCATTCAAATTAATCTTCAATGCTTATAGGAGCAACAGGATTAAAAATCGGTCTCTCCTTCTTTGATTGTATCTTACCATAACTGACTTCAAAATCTTTCTTAGTACCATTCAGGCTTTCTAGAGTCCCGCTCTTTATGTCATATCCCAAAGCAGAGAGCTTTTTAATTCGGTACTGAACAATTTGTGTTGTCAACTCCAGCACCATTGGTGTCTCTCTAATCTGTGCTACGGAAATTCCTTCCTTCAGGAGTCCTTCAAGTCTTTCTTCCAAAACTGGAACAGAATAGTAGAGAAGGGCTGGGCATGTCAGCACGAGCTGTTTAAGTTCTTGATCACTGCACTTAAAGACGTTTTTGGAAAAAAACATGCTCTTCTGCATAGTAGCAGGTGTAAGCTGAAAAATAAAACCTTTAAGTTTAGACAGCAGTTGTAGAACTTCATGGTCAGTGAAACCATTCTTCTGGAGAAATTCCAAGTTTTGCTGGATTGCATTGGGATTATTTAATAAAATAAATGGATTTTGGCTCAATAGCTTTAGTATCCAGATCTTCATATTTGCATCAGAACCACCTAAACTTAAATAGTTTCTTTGTAATGTCTCTATCACATTTTTGTTTTTCTCAACAGGATTGTAGAATATATTGGGTGCGCTTGTCAAAAACCTGGTGATTATATTATTCTTAAGTCCCAACTCTTTAAAAAACAATATATTTGCCTTCTGATTCTCATGATGTTCAGTAGTGAAAAAAGACTCTGGGAATTGCTCTATTAATTTAATTAACTGCTTTTCATTCTGGCATACTAATTGCCATAGAGCTCTTTGAGAATTTATCTCTGTGGGGGTGTGGAGAATTGCCTCTGGGCAGCGTTCTAAAATGTTAGCTACAGCTGCCTCATCCGCTCCCATTTCTTGCAAGATACCAGCAATTTCTTTAACATAGGCCACATCCTGCAGAAGGACCCATTCCTTTAGCCTCTGGATTTTCTTAATATCAACTGACAACCTGTAGAGACTCTCAATGGTTTTTTTATTTTCCTCTCTTGACTTTGTATCAGTTGTGTAAGTGGAATGCATTGCAAAGTTTCTATTTACTACTTCGGTCCATACTGATGAAAAATTCAGTCTTGGGTTACAGTACTGAGATCTTGTCAACAGAAGAGGAAATGCATCTTTTACAGCATGAGCGGCTCCTCTGAACATCATGGAATTCAGTCCTATGGAGAAAGAACAAGACCTGTAAGAAAACACACTTAAGGCATGAGTTATACCTCATAATGTTCTCAGAGAGGTTAAAATTTAGACTGAGCTAGCATAAGAAATTACTTCCAACAGTGTTTTTGTTATTAGCACAAAATTCAGTTGTGTGAAAGTCATGTGAAAGTGGGGAGAGAAAAAGACATTTGAAAGGTTACTGCTCCGATGGATACCTCACTGGGACAATAACACGTGGATGCCATAGACCTGATGTGGGAGAAGTGTTCTGTCCATATAAATATCATACAAAAACCAACTGTCAGCTGCTTCCTGCAGTTAATACTGTTAATTGCCTTACAGCTCACTCTTACTTTATTACAAGAATGTTTCATGCAATTTAATTTGACAGTAATTCTACTAAATGACTTTTTTTAAAAAAAAGCAGTTTAAATATCTTTCTTGACTCTTCTGAATGTATTCGCTTAACTTCTTAAGCATTGTTTGGTGTGTGACTTGTTCCTTCATGTGTCAGAGACCGCCTGGTGCTCCTTCAGTAGCACTTCATAGCCTAACTGCACTGTGAAATCATTCTTATTTTAATTAAGGGGGAAAATAATCTTATGTATGTGTGTTTTACTAGCTGAGTCTGTTAATTGCCTTCTGAGTAAGCGCTGGCATTTTGGGGGAGGAAGCAAGCAATACTGTAACATTTTCAGGCTTTCATTTGCCTCTACCAGTACCTACTCTGCCACAGCTGCCCTCTGCACTGGCACCTTATTTCTGTCTCCAGGGAGAATTGCAGGTCTGTGAAATAATACTTATACAAATTTCTGCTTCTGGTAACATGCTTAAACCAGCTCAAATTGAAAATGAGGGGGGAAAAATCCCACCATTTGTGCATTTGAAAGTTCTACTTACACAGTTGTTTTCACCTTCCCAAAGAACAGCATGCCTCAAAAAAGACCTACATGAGCATGAAGTGATTTTTTTGATTGTTTGGGGTTTTTTTTAGGAGAGAAAAGACTGTTAGGATCACGCAGTTAAACTTCCTGCATAACACACCATGAAGCCTGCTGCAGGAACAGCTATACAAGACCCCCTACAATCTTCTTTATAGCCTGTCTTTTAAGAAAATATGTGGTTTGTTTAGAGAACTTAAGTGATAGAGCCTCTTATCTATTTCCCAGAGAAGGTTAAATATTTTTCAGGGGTAAAATACTTCATCTCAAGAAAGTGTACTTTTGCTTTTAGGTAGATGTTTTTCAGCTTTTAAAAGCTGAACCGAGAAAGACATAAAACCAATTTCCTATATGCAAGCTTATGTTACTAACAGAAGCTCTTTATCAGTATCTTGTTTTTTGAGTATTATTTCAGATCTCTGAGGCAAAAAATCTGATTGCCTAACGAAGCTGCTTGCATCATAACCCCAAGGCTAATGATTTTATTTTCACAAACTTTGTGACTTGAGAAGTGCCATCCAGCGGGAGATTTTTCCCAATAGCCTTGAAAGCACTGTAAGTCACAGACTTTTCATGCGCTGGCCTTTTCATGTTCTGAAAAATGGCCCTTTTCACAGGGACTGCACACTAAAGCCTCTCCTCTACAAGGAGCAACTCAACTGCCCATGCCTGAGTGCTGCATGTGGTTCTATTGAAGCAAGCAGGTCCAGTCAGAGTAAGCCAGTTTCTGAAGATCAGGGTTTTCTGCATTAACCCTTCAGCTCAGCTGGAAACTGCCAGCAAAACAAAGTATTGTTTAAATTTATTGGGATGTCAGATGATACTTCTAGAGTACAAACTGGTAAAATAACTAACCGTGACTTTTACTTCAATATGTAATCCTGCTCTTAAACAAAAATGCCATGTGAGTAAGGCAGTCATTTAGAAGACAGTCATTTTATCTATTACAGAGCTTTTAAAAAAATGTGATATAGTAAATCGTGCACTTCCAAAATCCGACATGGAAACAATTGTTATGTTCACTTAAAAGAAGTCCTATGTTGTCTGAAAATGCTTGACATCATAGTGATTTTTTTTCCTTTTTTTAGAGAGGATCATCCATGCAGAAACAGAATACTATAAAAGGAAGGGAAACTTTATTTACTCAGCTGCATTTGACTGGGGTACTCGGGAGCCCTTGTAAAGCACCGAGAAAAATATAAAATGCAAAACAAGATTAATGGATTTTAATGTTGTGGTGTTCTAGAAGATGAATAACTGTTATGATTTGCTGTATTTCAGAACCCATAGATGACAGTATCGCATCTCCAGGGTATGTAACATATTCCAAGAGTTTAGAGGCCCCTTAAAGCTCATGCTGGACTATTGTTCTAATATGCAGGATCCCACTACAACTTTTTACATACTTCTATTGCTGTAGGGATTGTAAATCAACTGAGAGATGAAGCATAAAACCCAGCCAGCTTGCATAAGACATTTGTTCTCACTGCCAGCACACATTCACATCACCAGGTGTCGTAACAGCAATGAGGAAGTGAACACGTGTATCTGGAAGTTATGTGTGAGCCTGCTTGTTAGCACACTTGCAGTGACCCATATTTCAGAATAAAGTCGTGTTAAAAGTTTTATTATGTAATGAGACTCCTATGTATATCTTCTATATGAGACAGATACTAGGATGAACTGGCTGATTCATCCCTCATTACATTCAGAATTTCAAATTTCTGAATGTGTAATTTGAGACTCAAATATCACCTTTCGAAAAATTAGCAAACCAACCTCTTGCCCACGTTGTATTTTTTCACAAGATCTTTCACTAAACAAAGCAACAGTATGAATACAACTCCATGCTGGTCACTGTCATTCTTATTACAGCAAACTGTACCGAGCTTTTAGCAGACTGTAGAGAATTAAATTAAACTCCTAAATGCTCAAATTGAACTTTGGATTAACCTGCAACTGTAGGTGCCAAAGGTCATCAAGTGGAGCATTTTGAATCACAGAAAGGGTTGGCTTGGAAGGGGCCTTAAAGATCATCCAGTTCCAACCCCCCTGGCATGGGCAGGAACACGTCCTACCAGATCAGGTTGCTCAAGGCCCTATCCAGCCTGGCCTTGAACACTTCTGTGGCCAAGGTCTGCCCAGCATTTCAGGAAATGGCTCAGGTAGGTTTTAATTGGCTTTCAGCCTGTTTAGGTAGTGTTACCTCTTTCAATGGGCTTTCTCCCTCTCTGTGTTGGGAGCGTTCCTGCTCCCTTTCCCACCCAACCCATCTCTCTTTAAAACACAGCTCTGTGATTTCATGAAGAGCAAGGAAGTAAAAGCCCAGACCCCGCTGCTTTCTAGCCAGATAGGATAACATTAATAATTCACAACTAGGCCTTATGAGGAATGGCTGAGAGAGCTGGGGTTGTTTAGCCTGGAGAAGAGGAGGCTGAAGGGAGACATCATTGCTCTTTACCTGAAAGGAGGTTGTGGAGAAGAGGGAGCTGGCCTCTTCTCCCAAGTGACAGGGGACAGGACAAGAGGGAATGGCCTCAAGCTCCACCAGGGGAGGTTTAGGCTGGACATTAGGAAAAAATTTTTCACAGAAAGGGTCATTGGGCACTGGAACAGGCTGCCCAGGGAGGTGGTTGATTCACCTTCCCTGGAGGTATTTAAGGAACGGGTGGATGAGGCGCTGAGGGGCATGGTTTAGTGTTTGACAGGAATGGTTCAACTCAATGATCCGATGGGTCTTTTCCAACCTGGTGATTCTATGATTCAAAGAAACCTCAAACACCAAAGAATCTGCAATGAAAGTGGAAGCCTTTGAAGACCGTGCAAAAAGCCCTGGTTTTAGTATAATGCCTGCTATTAGCAAAGAATAATACTCATGTCTCAGTTCAGTGTTCTTAAAATCTGACAAGGGGATAACTAATTAACTAGACGTAGCTGAAAGATTCCTGTAGCGAAAGTATGACGGCTGGCTGTCCCGTCCCTCCCCCCCAGGCTGCGACAGCTGTAAACACCCCCATAATAACGAGGCAATTGCAGTATCTTATTATCTCCCATTAAGAACCAGGCTCGGGCGGCCTGAGGAGCCGGGCAAGGAGACCCCACCTACGCCCTCCCGGCCACGGCAAGGCCTTACACCCTCGAGAGCGCCGGCGGCTGAAGCACCCGGAGAAGCGCGCCTGGCGGTCCCCTCTGAGCAGAGCCCGGCCGCAGCACCTCTCTCCTTGCAAGATGAAGGTCGCCGCCCCCGGCCCGCGCTCACCTCGCCGCCCGCCGCCGCACTGGGCGATACCAACGAGGCCGCCCGGGGTGGGGCGAGGGCGGGGCGTGCCGCGTGTTGGGAGGGGTTAAGGCTGAGCTTGCTCAAAGACCAACCCGGTCCTGAACACCCCCAGAGATGGGGCAGCCGCAGCTTCTCGGGGAAACTGGTGCCAGGGCCTTACCACCCGCACAGTGAACAATTTCTTCGTAATAGCTAAGCTAAATCTCCCCTCTTTCAGCTTAAAACCGTTACCCCCCGTCCTATCCCTGCACTCCCTGATAAAGAGCGCCCCCCCCGCCGCCGCTCTCCTGTAGGGCCCTTTAAGTACTGGAAGGCCGCTATAAGGTCTCCCCAAAGCTTTCTCTTCTCTAGGCTGAACGTGCCCAGTTCTCGCAGCCTGTCCACGTAGCAGATGTGCTCTAGCCCTCGGATCATCTTCATAGCGCTCCTCTGGATTTTCTCTAACAGATCCAGGTCCTTCTTGTGTTGAGGACTCCAGAGCTGAACGCAGGACTCCAGGTGAGGTCTCATGAGAGCGGAGTAGAGGGGCAGAATCACCTCCCTTGACCTGCTGCTCACACTCCTTTGGATGCACCCCAAGATGTCTTTCTGGGCTGCAAGCACACATTGCTGGTTCATGTTAAGCTTCTCATCCACCAGCACCCCGAAACCACTCTCTTCAGGGATGCTCTCAATCCATGCCCCACACAGCCTGTGTTTGTGCTTTGGACTGCCCCAACCCAGGTGCAGGACCTCACACTTGGCCTTTCTGAACTTCATGAGGTTCGCACAGGACCACCTCTCAAGCCTTACTTGCCTTACAATAGATTTCACTAAGAATAAAAATAGTTACAGGTGGTTGGATTCAAACAGCTTTCAAGGGATAAATAGTACAGTAAATAAAGAAAAATCAAAATAATTTGAAAATCTATCACTTTGAAGTATTATGATAGCAAAGAAACGAACCTTTGAAAACTAAGCTACAGCCTGTGTGCTGATGGGAAGCAGATGATCCTGTTGATCCAGTAACAGAAACAGTTTCTTGTACTTATCCAGGGCAAAAGCTGAAGCAGTGCCAGTGAGGCCTCATGCCATGCATGGCACAGAAGTGGCCGTAACCACCACCCAAAGCCCTGGGGTTCCTCGTACCACACGTGAACCTCTGCAAAAGCTCTCCTACTCTTTTCAAAAGCTGTACCCCAAAAATCTCTTCACTATCAAATTTGGGTGAGAGGCAACACTCTGTTGTGTGCCTCACTTGATGTGATGATGGGTTGCTTGTCTTACATCAGTGTATTTTCTTACATAGGATCACTGCATTTATTACAGAATGTGAGAATTAATTGATAAGTTTTGCTGCAGCTGGTTTGTGTGTTTAATTATCTTGTCATATAAATCTGTCTTGTATCAAGAGATAACATGCAGACAATATCCAGATGTGATGCTTAGTTGTCTAGCAAGATGTAGTTTTAGGTCAAGAGAGAACCTGAAGGAAGTCTCCAGACACGGCTGGATAATCCAAAAAAATAATGAGTATTCTTTAAAGATTTATAGGTTCTTTGTCTAAAATTAGTATATATATACCCACTACTTTTGTAAGAGGTGATGCCTTTTTTAGGAGGGTATCCAATTCAGCGCTGAATTGTAAAATAAAAATATTATCTTTGCTTCAAAGACTTTGTCCTTTTTAATATTTTACCAGTGAATGAGTGTTTCTCACAAGAATAAAAGAATAAAATTCACCATGAGGTCATTGGAATTGTAGTATTTTGCTGGTGGTTCAGAAGTTCGATGAACCATGGGGTGCTTTATTTCTCTTTTAAACACAGAGTAACAAACTATTAGGGACACATAAATGATTTCTAGTCTAGAAAGAGTTTCCTAGGCATGTTAGAATTTTTTAAAGTAACTCCAGGTCTGCACAATCACATCCTTCAGAGAGTGGAAATCGGTACTTTTCTCTCTGGGAACATCTCTTTTGTTGGAGAAATTTTCAGTAGTCTGTATTAGATCTGTGAAAAAGACCTAATGAAGAAGAGAACTGCTGCAGAAAGAAATCATGCTCTATGAACCCAGTTCAGGCTCAATCTCCTACATAACTGATGTTTCAAGAAATGTTAACAAAGTTTATAAGTATAAATGGCATACAATGATGTTAAAAACCTGTATCTAAAAATATTTTTAATTTGTAATAGATTGTATACTCCCTTTTTTATGGTTTTGGAGTGGGTGTCTTCTCCTAAGTAACCAGGGATAGGATAAGAAACAGACTCAAGCTGCACCAGGGGAGGTTTAGATTGGATACTAGGAAAAAATTCTTTACTGAAAGAATGGTCAGGCTTTTGGAACAGGCTTCCCAGGGAAGTGATGGAGTCGCCATCCCTGGAGGTGTTAAAACAATGTGTGGTTGTGGCACATAGGGAAATGGTTTAGTAGGCACAGTGGTGTTGGGCTGATGGTTGGTCTTGGTGATCTCAGAGGTCTTTATGCAACCTTAGTGACTTCTATGCTACTCTTTCCCATTCTAACCCCTTCCTACTCTCTTGATTTTTGCAATCACAGCCTGGGCTAAATGAGCTAAATTAGCAATGTTCTTTAAAGCAGTTATCCACAAGAGAACACAGTAGTGAGGTTTACTCATACAATTTCCTTGATTAACTGTAATTCTTTTTCTACTAACTTGGAGAGACTATTCCCTTGAGATGTGACATTTTAATTAATATATTCATCTTCCTTCCACTTCCAATTCAAGAACAAACTGTCTAGTATGGAAGGTATGGCTACAGCTGAATGTTCTCTTGACATAGTGATATGCTAATGATATTCTACAGTTGTTATTTAGTCTGCAGCGACAAATGGCTCATAGACCAATGGGTTTCATGGTTGCAATTTGGTTATGAAACCATATGGTCTAATGAAGGAGGGTTGCTTCCAACTCAGTACCCCAAGAGGACAGATCAGTTGATGCTGGACTTTATTTGGGTCATCTTCAGTGTCACAGCCATGTAAGAAGCTAGCAGGGAACATAAGGAATATGAAAAAGCTATTTAAAAGTTTGGAATAAAAACTGTATTGTGAGGTGACGTTCCTTGAAAATATGGGACATATCTTCTTTAGTGTGCTCAAAAATGATAGAATTAAAAGCAGTTTGATGGAAAGTGGTCATTAATGACTGAGACTTCTTTTTCTATTTTGTTTCCTTGAAAATTATTCACTAAATATTTGGCATTTCTTAAGAATAAAAATGAAAGAGAAAAAAACCTGCAAAAACCAGCCCCAAGAAAGGAACAAGGTACTTTGTATTAACTGAGAAAACAATGAGCCAACTACTCCAGGCCTGAGTTGCAACAAGGTTGTATGACCAGATCCTATATGTTCTTCTTGAACCAGAATGATGACCTGTGGAAGACGAGGTTCCATATGACAAAGTAATAATTGAAAAACTCATAATAATTTGTGCTATCGTTAAAGCTGGCGCTTAAGAACAGTTCAGCCTACACACTTTTTAGAAAGAAATTTTGTATTTTCATTTTTGGTGAGATGACTCCTGGAATACTGCATCCACCTCTGGAGCCCTCAGGAATGACATGGATCTGTTGGAGTGGGTCCAGAGGATGGTCACTAAAACGATCCAAGGCCTGGAACACCTCCCCCATGAAGAAAGGCTGAGAGAGTTGGAGTTGTTCAGCTTGGAGAAGACTCGGAGGAAACTTTATGCAGCCTTCCAGTACTTAAAGGGGGCTTATAAGAAAGATGTTGGAAAACTTCAGCAGGCCCTGTAGCAACAGGACAAGGAGTAATGGTTTTAAACTAAAAGAAGAGAAGTTTAGAATAGATACTAGCAAGAAAATTCTTTTGCTGAGGGTGGTGAAGCACTGGAACAGGTTGCCCAGAGAGGTGGTGGATGCCCCGTCCCTGGAAACATTCAGAGTCAGGTAGGATGGGGCTCTGAGCAATCTGATCTGGTTGAAGATGTCCCTGCTCGCTGCAGGGGTGTTGCACTAGGTGACTTTTATGGTCCCTTCCAATCCAAACTATTCTATGATTTTATGATAAAATCAAATAGAGAGTGATACTAATCATGGCTGGGATGTTTGCTGCTAGAGTGCCTCGATCATTAGTGGCATTTTATGAAGTCATTCAAGGTGAGGAAATAAAAGTGTGAAGGGCAACACGTGTCTGCCTCTGTTAACTTTGCTCTTACTTTCAGTGTGTTTTAGCAGAAAACAAAGATTTAGTAAGAAGAGCAACTTCTTAAGGTGCTGCCCTGCTGTGGAAATTTTGCAAGTCAAGACAGGTCAATACTGGTGATGCGAGCCATCTGCCTTTCACTTAAGCAGCATTATTTCTAATGAGGCCCCTCTCGCCGTTGCAACCCACTCACCTATGAACACTGTGGAAGCTGTAGATTTGAGTTGCAATCCACAGATGGAAGTTTATTTTCAGATCTGCATCTAGATCTTCTGAGGACTTGAAATTGCTCTCCGAGTTCTGTCAGTATCACCTCATTCAGCAGCCTAGTGGAACACAAGGTACTGGGGAAACCCACTGCACCAGCAGCACGCAGATGTTGAGCTCTGCGATTAGAAGAGACGAAGTTAGACACCGTTTGCTAACAGTGGCTTTACTAACAGCGGCTTTACTAACAGTGCCAGAGAGGCCATTTTAACTCCTTCCGCTGCTCAGCGCTCGCTCGAAAACGCGTTTTCCTCCAGCGGCCTTGGCCGGGCAGCCTCCCGCCGGCCGCTTCAGCCCTGCCTCTGGCTCAGCAGTTCCTCCCCGGCTTTTTTTTTTTTTTTTTTCATCACGGGACGGCAGCGACGCAAACACGGGCCGTTTTGTAACCACCGGCGGGGGAGGGGAGCTGCCCCCCCGCCCTCGCTCCCCTCCGTTCCTTCGCCCGGCCGGGTGGGAGGTGCGAGGATTGAACGCGGGGGAGGGGAGGGGAGGGGGAGGGTAGGGGGGTGGCAGGTGCGAGGACGGACCGGGGCAGGAGGGCGCTCGCCTTTCCCCCTCCCCGCGGCCCCGGGGTGGGGGCTGGGCTGGTTGCGCGGACACTTACATAAGCGACCCGCCCCCGCCCCGCGGGGATGGGGCCGCGGCGGGACCCGAACCCAACCGAACCGAATCGAACCCGGGGGCGCGCGCGCGCGCGCGCTCCATACGTAACAGGTCGGCGCGCGCCGCTCGCGCGCTGCCCCCCTCCCCCCCCCCCCTCGTTCAGGGTAGGAACCGGCGCCTCCTCGGAGCCCCGTGCTCATCCGGGTCCCGCAGGCCGTAGGCGGGGACGGGAGAGGAAGGGGGAGCCTGTGTTCTCCGCCCTCAGCGCCCCGTCCCGCCGCCTCAGCGAGCTGGGTTTTTTACCGGGGTGCCCCCCCAACCCCACCCACTTTAGTGTGGGTCCTCACCGAGGGGGAGCGGGTCCCGCTCGGCGCCCCGCGCCGCTTCCCCGTTTTCCCCCCACCCCGCCCCAACGAGTCCCTTAGCGAACACACTTCAGAAACGTGAGGGCCCGCGGTCATGTGGTGCGGGGCGCGCGGCCAATCGGCGCGCGGCGGGGGCGGGGCCGGGCGCGGCGCAGAGTCACAGGGCGAGCGGCGCGACACGAGGCTCGCGCGCGGCCGGGCGCCCCCCTTCCCTCTCCCTCCCTGCTCTGCCTCGCGCTGCTCGGCGCCCTCTCCGGGGGCTCCGCGGGGTGATGCGCCCCCCGCGCCGCGCGGCCGCCCTCGACGTCTCCGCCGGGTCCTAGAGCCGCCCGCAGGGCTCCCACCCCGTCTCCGCGCGGGGCGTCGCTCGGCCGGGGCGCCGGGCCATGAGCGGCCCCGCGCGGGGCGGCGGCGGCGGCTGTTCCCGCTGAGCGCGTCCCCCGGCGGCATGGGGGTGAACGCCGTGCACTGGTTCCGCAAGGGACTGCGGCTCCACGACAACCCGGCGCTGCGGGAATGCATCCAAGGCGCAGACACGGTCCGCTGCGTCTACATTCTGGACCCCTGGTTCGCCGGCTCCTCCAACGTGGGCATCAACAGGTGGCGGTGAGTTCTGGGAGAGGGAGACCCGCTCGCCGCGGTACGTGTGCGGTCGCGCTGCCCGCTCCGCCGTCCCCTCCCTTCGCCCTTCCTTCTCTCCTTCCCCTGCCCGCGGCTCCGGCGGCGGCACCGATCCAGCCGCTGCGGGGCCCGGAGAGGCGGGAGGGAGTGGGGAAGGCACTGGTGGGGCACAGGGAACGTGGTTTCCCAGGGAATGGGGGGCGGTCTTGTTCCTGGGGTCCGTCCTTTCAACCCCCCCCCCCAACCCTCCCCAGGTTCCTGGGGTCCGTCCTTTCAACCCCCCCCCCCCCCAACCCTCCCCAGGTTCCTGGGGTCCGTCCTTTCAACCCCCCCCCCCCAACCCTCCCCAGGTTCCTGGGGTCCGTCCTTTCAACCCCCCCCCCAACCCTCCCCAGGTTCCTGGGGTCCGTCCTTTCAACCCCCCCCCCCCCCCCAACCCTCCCCAGGTTCCTGGGGTCCGTCCTTTCAACCCCCCCCCCCCAACCCTCCCCAGGTTCCTGGGGTCCGTCCTTTCAACCCCCCCCCCAACCCTCCCCAGGTTCCTGGGGTCCGTCCTTTCAACCCCCCCCCCAACCCTCCCCAGGTTCCTGGGGTCCGTCCTTTCAACGCCCCCCCCAACCCTCCCCAGGTTCCTGGGGTCCGTCCTTTCAACCCCCCCCCCAACCCTCCCCAGGTTCCTGGGGTCCGTCCTTTCAACCCCCCCCCCAACCCTCCCCAGGTTCCTGGGGTCCGTCCTTTCAACCCCCCCCCCAACCCTCCCCAGGTTCCTGGGGTCCGTCCTTTCAACCCCCCCCACAACCTTCCCCAGGTTCCTGGGGTCCGTCCTTTCAACCCCCCCCCCAACCCTCCCCAGGTTCCTGGAGTCCGGCCTTTCAACCCCCCCAACCCTCCCCAGGTTCCTGGGGTCCATCCGTTCTCCCCCCGCCCGAGTTCCCGTGGTCTCCCCCCTCCCCGTTCTTGGGGATCCCTCCGTGTTGGGGTCCGTCCCCCTCCCCCGTTCTTGGGAGCCCCGGGGTCCCAGGCTCCCCGGAGCAGTAGCTCGCTGGGCTTCCTTCACCTCAGCACCTCTGGTGCCGGCACAGAGTGATTCCCCCGTGGAAAAACAAACAAACAAATAAACAAAACCGAAAACCCCGAACTGTTTAAGCTGCTTAGAGTGATTCGAAAGTAATTTCTTAGGGTATCTTTCCTGTGGGGAAGGGTAGGTGGTGTCCCTTTCCAGAGAATGCAGGTCTGTTCCTGCACCTTCAAGCCAGGTGTGGTCCTACCTACCAGGCAAATGAACTTTACGGTGGAGTTTGGACTGATGCTCCCATGCTCAGTGTGTGCCACAGTAAGGCAGAGGTTAATGGGACTTCTGTGCATGCTTATCTTGTGAGATTACTTAAAGCATCCTTAGGGATCTGAAAGCTGTTACCCTTTTAAAGGGCTTGATAATGCAGCGGAGTTCTTATATCATCCATCCATCCAGTGTCAGGAACTTGAAATGCTTGAGAGCTTAGCCTGCCTGGACTATGATACTGAGAAAAGTTGCCTAATTATGGAACAAGCACAATGAAACTTGGCCTAATGCCATGTATGAAGAGAATGACCAAGTTGAGATATTTTGGGTTTCAGTCCAGTTTGTCTCTTCATTTCTTTCAGATTTAATAACTCCTATCACAAGTCATTAAATACTTTAAGAGCTAGGTAACCTACCTTTTGAGGGTTTGGTTTATTTATTTTTTTTTTCCTCCCCAGATTTTGAGAAGTTTTCCTTATGGTCCTATTCCTTTTTTTCAGGAGAAAAAAATATTAACAATGCTTTATGTGAACTTTAACTTGATGAGCAGTCCGTTTTTACTGACAAAAGTAATGTTTGTACAACTTAAGAGTAATAATTGTTAGGTACTTCCCTTATCCAAGGTTCACAATGTAAATCTCTTTTATAGAGGCTTATTAATTTTTGTTTGTGTGTTTTGAAGGCGGTAGTTTTTTTGAATAACAAATCCTGGCTTTATAAAGAAAGCTCAGAGGTTTTAGTTTTATGGATGAAGCATGAACAACTAAAGTTTTAAAAGAATGTGGGTAACTGGCACGAGTCTGTTAAGGAAATTGCATGTCTTAAGAATACTTCGTAGGTTTGTACTGAGTTTTGCAATTGAAAGGCTTACGTTTTTTTCTGTCATAGTCACCGAGCTGGTGTATGACATACAAATGTGAACTTTGATCCTAGCAAAAGGGAGTTTCTCTTCAGTGCTACTGTCCTGGTTCTTCTGTGACTAATATGAATGTTAGCTCATACAGTCCTTGAGTACATTTGTGTGTGATGTATTTGCTAGTTTGTTTAATTTAACAGTGTTCTCCGTGTTCTAAAAGATGACAAATTCCCACACTTCATTTTGCATTTGAGGAGAAAATTATTTTTTTACTTGCTGGTTAGAAGGGCTGAGATTTTGCTAGTGTGGGTTTGTTTTCTTAGTTTTTTTTTTTTTATTTAATGAGGAGGAGCATTTTTCTTTTAGCCCTTTTTTGTGTGCTTCTTCCTCCCCAGTGAAGATCTCCCTCAAGAATCACAACTCCCCTATCCAAAGCAATTTAAACAATCGCCTGGGAGTCAAACACCTGCAAGACACGTTACTGCATGCGAATTTGAGCAGGAAATCTTATTGCCTTCATAGCCTTATTTTGTGATATCTACAGGTTTTTTTTCAAGTTCAGGAGTACAGTAACTTCATAGAATAACCAGCTGCTAGAGCTTTCTGTTTTTCAGAGTGGTCACAATAATTTTTTATTTAAATGAACAGTTAGTAGTTTGGAATGAATCCATTTTAGGTTCTAGTGGTTTTAATGAGCTATTTTTAACCAATGGTGAAATACACATTCACAGGATGCATACACAAGACTTATGATGCACTGTTTTGGTTTGTTAGTCTCATTCAGCACTTGTAATTACCAAACAAGTGTTTTATCTCCTTGCTCGTTTGATAACCGCAAGCAAGATCCTTATTTACATGTCTGTGGAGTAGGGTGTTGAATTAGTCAAAAATATTTTATATGAGATTAGGAGCAGAAGCCCTTCAGCATTTTGAATGTGAATCAAAGTTAACCTTCTGATGTGAATTTACAGTGGCCCTTTCTGTGTCTGAGATGATTGACACTGACGGTTTATGTTCTGGTGAGGTTATGGTCCTAATGCCTTAGCTAAAACTCTTATCTATCAGAGTTCAAACTATGACTAACACAACAAATATAAGGAAAAATGATGCAAGAATACAAGACACCAGGAGTTTCAATTTCTTTTTAGAAGTAATCTTGTCCCTCTGCAGGGCCACTAGGTATAGTTCATTTTTTAAAAAGTGTGTTAAATCTGGCAGATAGCAGCCTTTAGTACATAGGTCCTTTCTGATTAAATTTTCTCCTTAAACAGTCATGGTAACACTCGTGAACTGATATTTTTGTGTAATTGCAATATTGAGCAAGTCTAATTACTAAGCAATCACATGGTCTTACTGACCTCCTTTTTCCTGGCATTCAGCCTACCTGTTGTAAAATCATGAATGCTACGTAACAAATGCCAGGGCCTTTCTCAACGCACTTCATTTTTTCTGGTTCTGTTCTGTTTCTTATTATTGTTCATTCTTTCAAGCTGTCAAATAAATCAAGATGTGCTTCCATTGAGACATGCTTTTTCTATATAATGAGTTTTCCAGCATCATTTGCAGACCAAGGCTTGCGAGAGAGGTATTATTTGGTGCAGTAAAAGTTGATGGAGAAATGATGGAGAGGCTAAATGGAAAATCAATCTACCCGTCTCTTAAAGTTTTGTCAATTGCCTTTAAACTTTTGGCACCAGAACTGGTGTGCATCTGATTGTGTCAACAGAATAGACAAAGAATGTAACTTGTGTACTCCAGCAAGTAACCATTACCCAATTGCAAAAAAATGTGTTCCTATGTGCTCACAGTCTTTTCCATATTGAGGAGAATGGGATCTCCTGTTTAGCGATATCGCCTAGGGTCCGGCTTCGTTTAGCTCTGGTTTTAGTACACAGTGGCAATTGCTCACAATACCTGAAAAGAAATGCAAACATACTGTTTCTTGCTGCAGAAGAATTTACTTTGGCTAATGATTTACTTTTTTAGTTTGTCTTTTTGAGTGTGTATGTTCTTGATATACTAGTTCAGGCTCGCTTGCAGGTATTGATTAAAAAAGATGGATAGTCTAATCTTGCCAATCCTTTCATTTATTTTTTTAATCATTCCTGAGGAGAGCAACATTAGCTTTAAAAAAAAAAAGTCATTAAATTTGTTTTGTATATCTAGTAGATTTTGTGACAATATTGATATGTTCAGCATCCTGGAAAGTTAACATGCTGTTATGTCAGGATATCCTGTTGATTTGGGAGAAAGAAAAGATGTGATTTATTTTTTAACGCTCACACCTCAGAATGTCAAAAATTAAAACCGTGGGGGGGAGGGGAAGGAATTTCATTTCCAGCACAATCACTGCAATTCATAGGAATGGGAGCTTGTTTTAAAAAAATAATACTTGGACATCCTTCTGTAGCACCTGTTAAATTTTGCTCTTCTGTGCGTTTGGTTTTGAAAATACAGTTTCAGATTATATAGGAAATTATTTGTCCTATAGAGACCTGTTTGTTGGATGTGTGATTGGTGAAAAAAAGTCAATAGAATTATTCTGTGAGTGATTTCTGTATTAAATGATGTCATATCATTTAATTCAGGCAGGCAAAATTTTTGTCTTATACTTTGTTAGTTTTGGGGACATGCTTGGTGTGTGCCAAAATAATTTATTTCCCTGCTAAAATCATGGTGTAGCACTTAGGATGAAAATCTGTTTGATTTATGGAATTTTTAACATCAGGGCAATCATCTGAAATATAAATAGAGACAAGGTTCTTGGTTTTTCATATACAAAGCTAGATATACATCATGTTTGGGAGTAATGTTAGTTGTGTATGTATTCTGTAGGTACTTCAGGGTTTCTTTTAAAGGGTAGGTAGCCTGTGCTGAACTCTGCTGCTGTAGCTTGGGAACTTAGGAATTCCTGTACTGTGTTCTAGACATACCCGTCATAGCTTTTAATGAGTGGCTTTGAATCTAGTTCAGTGTGCAACTAGGAGTGCTTGTCATGGAATCATAGAATAGTTTGAATTGGAAGTGAATCCTAAAGATCATCATATTAAGATCCAGGGACAGGGACACCTTCCACTAGACCAGGTTCCTCAAAGCCTCATCCAAACTGGCCTTGGCCATCTCTAGGGTTGGGGCATCCACAGCTTCTCTGGGCAACCCATTCCAGTGCCTCACCACCCTCATAGTAAAAAATTTCTTCTCTGTATCTTATCTAAATCTCCCCTCTTCCACTTTAAAGCCATTAACCCTTGTTCCACCACTGCACTCTTTGATAAAGAGCCCTTTCCCAGCTTTCCTGTAGGCCCCCTTTAAGTACTAGAAGGCTGCTGTAAGGTCCACTGGAAGCCTTTTCTTTTCTAGGCTAAACAAGCCCAACGCTCTCGCTCTTTCGCACAACCAGTCCACTAAACCAAGAGCGATTAATCTGCAAATTTCAAAACCTGTTATTGAAGAGCAGTAGTTTATTTTCAGAAGCTATGTGTTCAGAGGGAGCTCTGTGGTACCGGTGGTTAGATTGGAGAATCCTTCCAGTGCTGCTCACCTAGGCTGTCCACCTGCTGTCTTTCAAAGCCCTGTCTACCCCAAATGTGCCCACAGTTGAGTGATTCCCTCTATAGTTCATGATGTTATGTGATCTAGTCCTATGATTTACAGAGTATGTCAGTTAACAACACTGACGTGTGTCCTCATGGTTTTAATCCTGCAGTGTTGATGAAAGGGGTGGGTCCACCCTTTTGTGATAGCACAGAGCCCTCATCAATCTGTCTGAAAGAGATTTGTTACCAGTTTTGGTGGGATTAGCTCTGTGGGAGGTTATGCCAGCGCAAAGATTGCAGTAGTAGTAAAGTGAAGAGGTGGGAATGGAAAGGGCAAGGACCATTTAATTAAGTGGCAGTATGGATTTGTACCAGATTAAAATGGTCATATAACTGTAGCCTGCATTGCTCGTGCGTAATAACCACTGGGTGTTTTTTTGGAAGGTGATTATTAGTTTATTCTGTGGCTTCCCATTTACTGACGCTCTTTGAAGTTATATTGTTGAAACTAAGTAACTGACTTTTTATGGCCTTAGGGGAAAAGGGCAAATTTATTTTTGGTCAAACTGTCAGAATGAGAGAGTAGATCTGCCAGCTAAGAAACTGCACTATGTTAGTTTGCTTATTTTGGTGAATGATCTTGTATCACTAGATTCTGTAAGGTAACTGTTACTAAATTGGCCAAGATATCTGTAGTGGTTGGTCTGGCGAGAGCAGGTAGTACTGCAAATCCAATTTTGTGTGAAGTGTTTAAGTTGTTTTTTTCCAAGTAGCAGCTATTATAAGCCAGAAGAATTCCAGTGAGTGTTTATACAATTTGCTTTTTTGACTCCAAGATTGATCGTGGAGGAATCTAATTCCTCAGGTTAAGAAGTTTTGAGGTTTTAGAGACCTAGTTTTACATCACTAATCTCCAGGTTTGAGGATGTCAGGAGAAGATCTGAGTAGCGTGTTCTTAATATGCAAGAGTAGTGTGTGAACTTTGAGTTTGTGTGTCAAGTGGCAAACGCGGTCTTGAAACAGCTCCACAGGATTTTTTTCACTCTTCCTTCTCCTGGGATCAGAAATTTGTTTGCTTTATCTTAAGTAAATATCAATGGATCACATTATTTATTTGAGTATGGGAAGGTAATTTGTCTGCAGTTTGTGGCATTGTCTCCTCTGCTCATAAGAGATGGTGGTATCCTCCAATAAACACTATATGTGGTGAATGAGAAATCAGCTTTTTTTAGGCAACCAATGGTAGAGATGTTTTTTAACTGAACAGTATGTAGCAGTGTCAATGACTTCTGCATCAGTTCTTCAAAGCAAGTTTTATGTATTGTCATTCACTTTTGGCTATTTCTATGTAATAAAATATTTTTCCCTCCAGTTTGTGAAAATACTTTTTTTCTTACAAATGGCAAATACTCTTGACACACATTTTGTTATACAAATATTGCAGAAAAAGACTGTTTATTAGTGTACCATCTGATTTTTTTTTGTTGTTTGACAGTTTATCTACAGGATGGAAGCTTTTATTTTCAAGGAAAATTATTCCTTTCCACACCCTCTCTATGCCTGGCCAGTTTTCAGGTTAGTTATATAACCCACAACAGGAAGAAGGTCAAGCTGCCAGTGACGTCGGCTACTTTTTCAGTGTAGAAGTTACACTAAAGTCTGTGATGTATTAATTTATATATCGAAAGGAACTATTTGCTTTAGGGAATTTTGTGACTTTCCCATAATGACCTAAAAAGGCACAAGTCAGCTTTGAGCATGAATTGGTTGTATAAGCAGTGTGGGAGGGCATGGCATTGTGTTTTAAAGGCTTAATAATTTTCATACCACATTTTAGCAGGTTTAATAGCTGTGCCTTTGGTTTGCCTGTAGGAAAGGACTGGATTTGATAAATGGGGTAAGAACCTGGCAGTAATTTGGTTGATACATTTTGCCTAAATTTTTCAGAACTCTAAATTAAATGTGGAGCAAGGTTAGTTTTTGTGCTTCTGTGTACTTCTGGCTTTCAAGTTCAATCTAGGTCAACAGGTGAACTGTAATTGCAATGTTCTTATAACTCCTGAAGTCTCCATGTGTTTTCAGGTCACCATCAAGCATTTGCTTTCACTGCTTTGTTTTGTGTGTGTTGATGTTTCCTTATGCAGAAATAAAGGCTTAGTGGATGTGAAGGATAGATGAGAAAGCACTAGGGAAGAGGTCAACATTGGAATGTTCTGTTTCAAGTTTGTAAATGGAGACAGCTGCAGCAAGAGTCTATATCAAGTATATCTATAGTTTTTGAACAGTTAGGAATCTGAGACCATGCTGGTTACTTATGTAGACATCATAAAAATGTAACATATGAGCTTTGTAAGCATTACTTTAGACAGTAGCTGAACTGCAGTCAACAGAGCTTCCTAAAATATGCTTTTTTTCCTTAAATTCTGTTCTTTGATTTTGGTTTTTTAAATCTTTTTAAATTGCATTAGTATTTGAAAGGTCTGAAAGTCTATATTGGTAAACCTGGGTGGGAAATAAGAATTTGTTAATTCAGATGTTAAACTACTGCTCATAATCTCTTTGAAAAGTGCTAATGCAACAAGTTCCAGGATGGAACCTGTCCAGAATATCAGAAGCAGAAGGAATTTCTTCCAATTGGACATTGGTTAGGATGTGTACTGCAAGTCTTAATTTTTGAGGAGACAGATGCTGGTGCCACACAGATCTGAGCTTTTGTGTTGTGCTGCTTCCTCCTGCAATTAAACTAGATAGGTTTTCTGGGCCTGCTTTTGAAACTTTTTAGCTCAATGTTTCTTGACTTCTAGGAAAGAGTTTCCTTTCCTCTTCAGTCACGTGCATTCCTTCTTTAACATCTTTGTGACCCTTGCATGGCTGTGAAAAATAAAGGCAGCAAAATTCTTGCACTCTAAATTTGATTCCTTTCAGAACACAAACTCCTATCCTTTCAAAATGAAAACCAGAAATGTTAGGAAAAAAAATCTGTTTAAGCTCAGATGGGGAAGTTGTGAAATGTGAATACCTGTTGTTATTGATTCTTCAGTGATGGGAGGTATCTACAGCACAGGCTACTTGGGAATAACTCCTATAAGACGACTTGGATTTTTCTATGTTATCTGTCCAAAGTGTGGAATCAATTACCTAGGGAATGCATTACTTTTTATAGTAAGGAAACTGTGGAGTTCAGTGCTTGCAGATATTTTTTTTTCTTAATGCCGGTGCCAACGTTCTGTTTAAGTTGTAGGTAAAGGGTAAACTGTGCTGCAGTTTAGAGAGAGAGAGGCAAAATAATGACTGAAAGGATAGAAATCGGAGGACAACTTTCATCAGAAAGATGAGTAAATAACTTGGTAACTCCATGTTGGTTAATTGTTACATTATGCCTTGTATAGTTCGTAAAATGTGATCATGGTCCGCATGGTTCCAATTTTGCCATGCACTAAAGGCACAGTACACAATGGCAAGCTTTATCTCAGTTTTGAATCTGTGCCCTTCTGAAGTGCTGGAGAATTGCAACTCCATTTCATAGACCAACGGGCATTAAAAATAGTTAATGATTTGATTGAGTAATATCAAGAAGAGGAGGAATGTTTATGGGCTCTGGAAGAGGGGACAGGCCTCTTGGGTGGACTACAGGAGGGAAGTGAGATTGTGTAGAGAAAAAATCAGAAGGGCAAAGGCTCACCTAGAAATCAGATTGGCAAAGTTGGTGAAAGATAACAAAAAATCTTTCTATAAATAATAAAAGGAGGACTAGGGAGACCATACAGTCCCCATCAGACACAGAACAACAGTGACAGGGGACGAGGAAAAGGCTGAGGTACTTAATGCCTTCTTTCATAGAATCATAGAATCACCCTTTTGGAAAAGACCCACTGGATCATTGAGTCCAACCATTCATACCAATCTCTAAACCATGCCCCTAAGCACCTCCAGGGAAGGCGAGTCAACCACTTTCCTGGGCAGACTGTTCCAATGCCTAGCGACCCTTTCTGTGAAGAATTTTTTCCTTATCTCAAGCCTGAATCTCCCCTGGTGGAGCTTGAGGCCATTCCTTCTCATCCTGTCCCCTGTCACTTGGGAGAAGAGGCCAGCTCCCTCTTCTCCACAACCTCCCTTCAGGTAGTTGTAGAGAGTAATAAGGTCTCCCCTCAGCCTCCTCTTCTCCAGGCTGAACAACCCCAGCTCTCCCAGTCACTCCTTGTAAGAATTGTTCTCCATCCCCTTCACCATCTTTGTCACTCTTCTCTGGACTTGCTCCAGAGCCTTTGTCTCAGTCTTTAATTGTAAAGAAAGTTGTTCCCTTTCTGTACAAATCCTGGAGCTAGAGGAGCAAAATGAGGCTCCCACAGTCCAAGAGGAGGTGGTCAGAGCCCTGCTAGCTCGACTAGACACCCACAAGTCTATGGGGCTGGATGGGATTCACCCAAGGGTATTGAAGGAGCTGGCGGATGTTCTGGCCAAACCCCTTTCCATCATCTTACAACAATCCTGGAAGACTGGGGAAGTTCCACTGGACTGGAGGCTGGCTGGTGTTGTGCCCATCTACGAGAAGGGTCGCAGGGAGGATCCAGGGAACAACAGGCCTGTCAGTCTGACCTCAGTGCCAGGGAAAGTCATGGAACAGGTGATCTTGAGTGCGATCATGAAGCACATGCAAGAGAACCGGGTGATCAGGCCCAGTCAACACAGGTTCACAAAAGGCAGGTCTTGCCAAACTAACCTGGTCGCCTTCTATGACAAAGTGACTCGGCTGCTGGACGAGGGAAAGGCTGTGGATGTGGTCTGCCTGGACCTCAGTAAAGCCTTTGACACAGTTTCTCACAGCATTCTGCTACGGAAACTGTCGGCCTCTGGCCTGGACAGGCGCACACTCTCCTGGGTGGAAAACTGGTTGGATGGCCGGGCCCAGAGAGTGGTGGGAAATGGTGTTAAATCCAGCTGGAGGCCAGTCACAAGTGGGGTTCCCCAGGGCTAAGTCCTGGGTCCAGCCCTGTTCAATATCTTTATCAATGACCTGGATGAAGGCATCGAGTGCACCCTTAGCAAGTTTGCAGATGACACTAAGCTGGGTGGAAGTGTGGATCTGCTGGAGGGTCGGGAGGCTCTGCAAAGGGATCTGAACAGGCTGGACCACTGGGCAGAGTCCAGCGGCATGAGGTTTAACACGGCCAAATGCCGGGTCCTGCACTTGGGGCACAACAACCCTGTGCAGTGCTACAGACTAGGAGAAGTCTGTCTAGAAAGCTGCCTGGAGGAGAGGGACCTGGGGGTGTTGGTTGACAGTGACTGAACATGAGCCAGCAGTGTGCCCAGGTGGCCAAGAAGGCCAATGGCATCTTGGCTTGTATCAGAAACGGTGTGACCAGCAGGTCCAGGGAGGTTATTCTCCCTCTGTACTCAGCAGTGGTGAGACTGCACCTCGAATCCTGTGTTCAGTTCTGGGCCCCACACCACAAGAAGGATGTTGAGGCTCTGGAGCGAGTCCAGAGAAGAGCAACGAAGCTTGTGAGGGGGCTGGAGAACAGGCCTTATGAGGAACGGCTGAGAGAGCTGGGGGTGTTTAGCCTTGAGAAGAGGAGGTGGAGAGGAGACCTCATTGCTCTCTATAACTACCTGAAGGGAGGTTGTAGAGAGGAGGGTGCTGGCCTCATCTCCCAAGTGACAGGGGACAGGACAAGAGGGAATGGCCTCAAGCTCCGCCAGGGGAGAATTAGGCTGGACATTAGGAAAGAATTTTTCACGGAAAGGGTCATTGGGCACTGGAACAGGCTGCCCAGGAAGGTGGTTGATTCACCTTCCCTGGAGGTGTTTAAGGCACAGGTGGATGAGGTGCTGAGGGACATTGTTTAGTGTTTGATAGGAATGGTTGGACTCGATGATCTGGTGGGTCTCTTCCAACCTGGTGATTCTATGATTGCACTACTTGAAGTGTGGAGTACATTTTTTTATTTCCTGTGTTCTCTTGTGAGTTCTTTCTGAGTTGAAATTTTCTTCTTGTAAATTCTACGGTATCAAACGATTTTTACTTTTTTCCTCCTGTTCTTCATATTTCATGTTCTTGAGAATAAGCAAATCCCAGGTTTTTTTTCCAGGAGTCTTAAAGGAGAAAAGGAGAACAATACAGCTTTTAGCACAAATTGCCTACTATTGTTTTCCTTATTCCTCCCTAATGGGAAGCATGGCTAAAGCTATAAAACTAAGATATGCACTTAAGATAAAATATTCTTCAGAGTAATTTTTGCCTTCCAGATTTAGGCAGGGTCTTTGGTTGGGGAGGAGGTTGCATTTTTATTTTGTTTTTTTTCTTGAGCGTTGCTAGCAGTGAGCTCATGAGGTTGAAACTAACCAAGTCTAAGCGTGGGTGATCAGGCAGAGGGGGTCATATGAATTATTTTTCTTGCCTAGGGATAATTCCTGTGACTTTCCATGATTAATAAGACATAGTTTACTGTGCTTTGCAATTGTTTCTTTTTAGACAACAAAGCTGTTTACTTTGTGCTGCTATTTTGTAGCATGTTCCAAATCCTGTAAATGCTTCTTTCAGTTAGTTTTTATGAGGGACTACTTCATTTTCTTTTCTCCAGCATACTGTTTAACTGATATGACCTAGAACCATCTACTAAAGTGCAATTCCATCAGCTTATGACAAAGGAAAAAGTTTTAAATTTTAAATTACTGTGATATTAAGTTTGCATTGTGGTATTTTTTCCCCATTTATTTCTAGGCTTTCATCATCTGAGGAAAACTGTATAAAGATCAATATTGATCACATGGTCCTGGTGGTTTTTATTGAGAAGAGTTTTTTTTGGGGGGGGTTGTGTTTGTTTTTTTTTTTTTTTAATATGATTTAAATATCTTTCCAGTAAGCTAGTTGTCAATAAATTTACTGGTGAGAAGTACTTTATTTCAGAGCTAGTGAGTTTTTCTGCCAAAGGGTGAAGAAAATCATGGGTTTCTGGAAATAACGTGGATCTTCCTGTTTTTACATTTTAGATTTTTTGCCTTTCTGCTTTCTTTAAAAGGTAGCTCCACCAATCTCTCTTTCAGTGCCAACTCTGAAACACTGTGTTAGTTTGCTAAAGAGCGTCTTCAATGCTGCCTTTACTGAAAGTTTTACCCCAGCTCTTTACTACTTCCATATGAGACAGTACAATAGAGCTTGTGATTTTGGCACTGGACCTCATGCTTTGAAGCTGGAAAGTACTACTAGCGATCAGATGTTGCTTTTGCAGCAGCAGCTTTTCTGAGACATTTTCATAATTTTTTTTTTTAAATTCTACTGGTCCATTTTTCTTCAAGAATTCTACCTTTGCAGCTGCTGCTGTGCGGTTTGTCAAGCGCAATGGTAAAGTAAAAACAGTTTTTAGTGTTTGGGGATTTTTTTTCTGTGACGTTCAGAGTTTGAGATTTGCAGGAGTAATTGTCTTATACATGATTTGTTCCCAAGTACAAGCGTAAGGGAAATTTCAAAAACTTTTCCAGTCGCAGTACTATATTGTCATTGATTCTAAATTTTTCCTGCTGAACTTGGAAGTTTTAAAAAGACTTAAGATGAAGTAAGCTTTGGAGAGCTCTTGCCATGTGGGCTTTGTTTTTCTCCTTTTGTAGTATAAGCTCTATCTGCCATAATGTTTCTCTTAACTGAAGTTTTAATTAGGGTGAACTATATGGTAACGCATAGCTTGCCTTTTGTTGGAATGAGTTGTCTTTTGCTTGGAAGCATTAGTCTCTTGTGCTGCTCTCCTAAATTTTACCTTGAATTGATAGGATGAGGGGTAACAGTTTCAAGCTAAGAGTAGATTTAAATTAGGTATTGAGAAGAAATTTTTTTTTTCTGTGTGGGTGGTGAAGCACTGGAACAGGTTGCCCAGAGAAGTTGTGGATGCCCCATCCTTGGAGGTGCTAAAGGTCAGGTTGGATGAGACTTTGAACAACAAATCTAGTGGAAGGTGTCCCTGCCTGTTGGAGCAGGGGAGTAGGAGGGGGTGGAACTGTATGATCTTTAAGGTCCCTTCCAACCTAAACTATTCTATGATTCTGTGAATGAAAACTTTTGAACTCAGGGTTTGCATGAATTGATCAAACAATGCCTGTGCACAAGTCAGTGATTGAAGCCTTTTAGGCTTATTTCTACAGAGCTAAGATGTTAAGATATAGTTCAATGAAAAGTTGCACTGGTAATCTTTTTTCCTTTGCCATAAGGTTAATGGTCATTAAAAGCAGCAGTAAACAGGAACTTAACTGGCAGCGTTCCTTCCAGGCTTTGTCCGATACCTCTGTATATCCTCACTCCACCGTACATGCAGGGCTAAACAGGGTTTAAAGACATGTTGGCTTTGCCTGCATTTCACAAGGGTTTTTCTTTTGTGCAGATTTAGACCTGTAACAAAGGATTGTGTCCATCAGATTGTGCTGGGACGTACTGCAGCCTGCTTGTGCTGACGCTCGCTGCCAGCTGTTGACTCTGGCAGGGGACACCTTGTTCAGAAGCTGCTGTTCACTTCCACAGCTTCCCATTCTATTATTATTTTTTTTATCAGCTTCTCTGGTTTTGAACGTTGGCTTTGTACTTTTGGAACTCTTGGGCACATATTGGGTTTCGTTTAACCCTTATCAGCCAGCACTTCTAAATATGACAGAAGAGCAGAACCGACCCACTGTTTGTACCTGGTTGAAGCCCTTCTCTGTCCTGCTTAGGAATAAAGTTGGGCTGCCATACAGGAATCCTCTCGATGTGGCTCCAAAGGGAGGAAAAATTGGGCTCCTGTTGCAGCGGTTACATATAATTGGAAAAGTAGGTCATTGTGGCAGGGAGTAGTCCAAACAGCCGCCTGGTTGCTCCAGCAACGACCTACTTTAGGAAACTATTTCTGTTGATTCATACTGAAATGTTCCTCTTACAAATGATATAAGGCTTACAAATGATATAAGGAAATGATCGGGTTACAAGATGCATAGTAATGAAAGCTGCAGACTTTGTAGATTTTCCCCTTCCTTTTTTCCTGTTTGGTCTTGCCCCTCTTTTTTGTACATATGGGGATTAAAGTGATAGGGTTTGTTTTTCTTTAGTTTGACCTCTAGTGGGGAATATCTCTTCTTGCTTGAAGGTTCTGCATATCAGTAGTACTTATCGATGGTGATTAAGTTTCTGGAGTTCAGAGCCTACAAATTCTTCCGTAACATTTTTGTCTAATTCTGGAATTAAAATAAAAATCATCTTTCTTAGGAGTATCTTTTTTTTCTGGAATGCTAACAGTTTGTCTTGGTAGTCGGCTGCTCTTATTTCAGCCACTTTGTCTCCAATGAAGTTTATCCACCTTCAAGAAAGTGGACGTGTGGTGCCCCTCCACCCACCTTTTTCCCTTTTCTCCCTTTTCATTTTCTTTAATTTGGCAGTGTTCCTGCTTGCATGCATAGAATTAATAGTAACACAGAAGATGCAAACTGGAAAAAAAAAGTGACCCTATGTAGAATGATGTCTTCCAGTTGTCTATTCTCTCAACAGTCAAAGTAATAAAAAAAGCTGTGATTTGTGTTTAGGAGGTGAATTTTGGTAACTTATTCTAATCTTCCAAAAGGAATGGGTAGACAGAGAACAGGAGAAAAATATAAAAATACAGTCATTCTCATAAAGATTTCATAGCTCATAAAGTAATTCTTCATCTAAACCATTACCACTTCTGCAGAGATGATTGAAGATCCCTTTTTAGTTATTAGAATGTTCCACTTAACTGTACTGTGTAACTTTTCGAGATTAATTTAGTTACTTCAAATGAGATACTTTCTGTTGGTTCTGACCTCCAGTATTGCAGTGAGTTGCTGCAGTTATGGCATATGGAGATAGCATGTTTATCTAGAGGTTACGTGAATTTTTTCATCTGTATTTTAGTTTTGTTTACCAGGGCTTAAGCTACTGAGCTCTTTGTCTCGTACTTGTCAGCTCCAGACTTCAAGATGGAAGACCTGCAACATGAAGTGGACCGTTGCCTCCATTAGTCTAATTGTAGATTTAAGAAAACTTGGGACAAAGTGGCTTTTTTTTCTGGACTTATGCAGCTTAATAAACAAAGCTGTATTTCAGGTAGTGGTGGTGTGGTGTGTTGGTTTTTCGATTTGATCCTTGATTAGTACTCGAACAATGTTTGTTCATGTATACTTTGTATTCAGATTTAAATGATTAATTTCAGTTTTGGAAGACCAGTTCAGAAAATGTAGATTGCATTGGTTTGTAAAGTTAGCAATGGGAAGTTAGGATAATGCTGAATGTCTGCCTACCATAAGGTAAACACCACGGAGATGAACTCAGTCAGTTTTAATTAAAATTTTCAGGAATAGCTTCAGGGGTTTATTTTTCATTTTACAAACTTTCTACCAATTTCTGTGCTTGGTAGTAGATTTTAGCACTATCCTTAACTGTCCTCTATTAGTTTGATAGAATTTTCAGTATGGAAGGCCAGAGATCATGGAATCGTACCTTAAGGACTTGTAATTAATACGGTGTAGTTGAGAAATACATTAATTTTATATAGTGCTTGATTTCTGGGGAACTTAAAACAGTGCAAAGTCATATTAGCAGTAATTATAACCTTGAAAAGGTCACTTTATTGTAAGAGAAGAAAAAGGAGTTTATTAAAGTAAATGAGGGGCAGTATAAAATTTGTCCTTCAGAATCAGACTGCAAGACTGTATCTTGTTATAGTGCCCTTATCAGTCTTGCTCTTTTGAAGCAGGCCATAGCTCTTTCTTTCTCATGGACAACTAAGATTGCTGAAAATAAGATGGCTGAACTATTTTGTTCAGTGACAGGAAGAAAAAGCAGGCCAGTGCTCATTTAATTACATCAAACCTTATTAGCAGCTCATTTAAATAAGAGAACTTGGGTGTATGAAAATATGGAGTTTTAAATATGAGCATATCTGTACTCTCAAGTAACTTAGGACCTAGAAGCAAATTACTATTTCCCTAGCTGTCTTCACTACAAATACCTTTGTTTGCTCTTGGGTTTTCCTTTATGGATCAAACTAGTTTATCTGGGTAGACTAGGCATAAGGAATTAAATTCAAATAGTAAGGACTTTGATTTATCAGATTGGAATTAGAGGATTAGAGAAAAATAAAGACAGAGTGTATACATTAAAGCATGGAAGATATTGGGAGAGATGTTTAAGAAGCTGTGAGCCTATTAGTCTCTCATCATCAGGAGGTTGACCTATGTTACAAGCAATTTGTTTGTTGCAAGTTATGTGTCAATAGCTTAGATGAATAATATATGCCAGCTGAATGTGAAGTTAAGGTCCATATCTTTACAGAAGCTAAGTATAGTATTTGCTGTGACGTATGGTTGGTATATTAGGAGTCAAGTACAGATTGGTGTTGGAGAGACTATTAATGCCTTTTGAATAGGACAAAAATTGTGTTTCCTTCTTTGGGGAAGTGCTAACCTTGAAAATGTAGTTCAGTTGGAAAGAAATTAGTGAATGATGTATAAGGAAATGCTGGCTTTGTGTCCAGTGTAAGCTAGGTTAGATTTAAATTATTTTTTTGTTCTTCATAGGGCAGTAGTGCTTGCTGTAGTTGATATTCTAGCCCTGTTCAGTATGTGAGGTGGTCTTTATTACTTAGCTTCAAAGGAGATGCAGTCAATAGGAGTCAGCCTGGAGAGACTGTATTTTAAATGTTGCTTTCTGTCAATTATTGTTCAAAGGCCTTTCTTTGGTGCTCTTTCAAAGAGTTGAAGTTGTTTAAGAACCTGTTTTATAGTGGTTACACATGTTTAAGTTGTACACTGGCTTGAGTATCTTGCCTTCTTCCACCATCACAGCTCTGCTTTTGCTTGAACATAATGACACTAGTAAATACTAGACCAAAAAAAAAAAAAAAGCCAAATGCTGCCCTTCATGGCTTCTGTTTGGTTTTGCGTTTGCATGTGGATCAGTTCTTATTAAGTTATGAAAGATGCTGAAGTCCTGAATTGCATTCTGAAGTTGTTTTTTTCTACAATGACTGTAGAGCCACCCTGCAGGAGATTAGTTAGCTCCCACAGCTGCTTCACTTAAGTATCTGGAGTTGAATAATATGAACTTTTCCCTGCTCTTATGTATAAGCTTAAAGGATAATACCTCTATGACATTTATTACTGTATACCTTTTTAGGATGTGGAAGTTGTACGTGGCATTTGCTGAAACAATGTAATGTAATAAGGCATGCCTCTGTGACCTTGATTTGGTAACAGGAAAATATTACTGTGGCTTGCTGCCAAAAGATGCTGTGGAGTGTACATAACACTTAAATCCTGTCTGAGCTTAATCTTCTTATAGTTCCGTAAGAGTTTACTGCTCACACTGAGACATATCAGTTGGCAATCGAACAGGAAAATATTCTGATAAAATGTTAAATATTTGAAGATAGCTATATCAAATTTGAGATACTTATCAGTGGCTCTAACTCTGTTTCAGTATTAGGTGAAATCTGCCTTATGATTCCTGTAGAATCTCGTATGAGAATCTATATTTGCTTAAATGATACTGGACTTTCATAATGACCTAACTGAACATATGGCAAAATAGTAGATATGTTACGTATGAAAGGAAGACACTCTCTCTCCTCCCATCTTCCCACAAAGGGAAATAAATGTTGTATAATTTATCAATACAATCAGAGTCTAATGCTGTAAACTGTACTCGTTCAAATAAAAACATGTGGTTGATGTTATATGGTATGTAATATTCTTTCTTTTTATTAAATCCAGCTCTACTAAACTCCGAAACATGAAGGAGGAGTATCTAATGGAATAGAAACATAAAACTAGCAGATGTTAGGCTGCTTAAGATAATTCTGATAAACTAAGTCTGTGTGGTGATTAAATATCCATAACAACATAGTCTCTTGTTTGACAGTGCTTTTCTTACACTGAAGAGATGGTAATAAATTGCTTGGCATGAGGACTGGAGAGTAGTATTTGGAGGCAAGAAGTAGAGGTAGAGAGAAGGTATTTGAAAAGATTGATTAAACAGAAGCTTGGATGGATTACTGGAAGCTGACCAGCCATAGGAAAAAAATGTTAACTAAACTTAGGAATGAAACAAATTTTAGCATTGTTTTTTTTTTTTTACTCAACTTCCTAAACTTCTTCCTCAGAATGAGGAAGCCTGACAAGATTCCTTTCTTTTCTGTGATGCTGGCTGTGATGTCTGACACTCCTGCCTTGCCTAACGGTTAATTTCAGAATCTGGATTAGTTCAGGAAAAAAACCTGTAACTGAAATTTCTTGATTCTTAATATCTTAGCACCTCCATTTTTTGATGTGAATGACACCTGAAAGAGAAGCCATTGCATTTAAAGTCTACTCAATTCCCAGTAACTGTTCTCCTTTCATACTGCAAGGATGGTTCTATGATTATGGTTTCTGGGTGTTTAGTACTCCTAAATATAACCCCAGACAAGACTTAGCAGACACACTGTTTAAGTATAGTGTGTTTAAGACACACTATTAAGTAGCCTTCTTGCAAGTCTCCTTCTAAACAGAAATATCTTTTTAACAGACTGCTTCTGACTTCCTCCTGGAAAAAGTCTGTGGTCATGTTAATAGTGCAGAACCAGGAGTGCTATGTGACATAGTGCGTGGTTTGTTCATTTTGTTAATTGTTAACTGTGTTAACAATTAGTTATTTAACTTTTTTAATTTCTGCCTTGATGGTATGGGTTTATTTCAGTTGCATTGTGGCTAAAATTATGATCTGTATTACGTGAGCTAGTTTCTGGTAGTTGCGCTTAAGATCTGGGGTGAGGCAGAACAATTTAGTTTGGATGTCAAACCCCAAGCAGACTTTGTGTCATTGGCAGTGGGAAAGTTTGTGGGGTTTCTTGGAGTAAAACAGCTAAGGTTTTATGTTGGTGTCTTTAAGATAATGTGGTTTTTGGAATGAAAATTCTGGGGATCATAATTAGAGGACCCTAAGGAAAATGTGCATAATGCTCTCTAGGAGTGTTGTTTGAAGGCTGGTACGCTTTGCATCAGCACCTTCCCTCTGTCACCTCAGTCGTGCATATACCTCACACAGCTGCTGTTGTGAAATTAATGTTAAACTTTTCCTTCCTCTGGTTTCTCCAATGGAAGTTGAAGGCCAGATGCAGAAACATGGGCTGATGCTCTAATCTGATAAAAAAATATCCGTGCATCCTTTTTGGTGTGTTTTTGATGAAGTCATGTGATGAAGTGTTTATATTTATTCAAAGGACAAAAAAAGTGCTTTTCTGTTGACTGTTAGGTTGAGAGGGAAAAGTTGTTTTAGATTGCAGACTCGGAAGCATGACCTGTTACTGTAGGGAGAGATTTAAATACCCCTAATTGCCACACTTTGGTGTAGAGTATAAGCCTAGTAGCTCTTACTCCATAGTTGTTCTGAAGGAACTTTGCCTCAAGAGTTCATATACTGGAAATAAATTACTTTTTATGAGATGGAGGTTTCATATTTGGTTTCTGTTCACAGACTAATTTACCATTCTTTTTCATGTGTTTTGCTGGGAAAGGAACATATTTGGGTGGATTTCTTCATAGAGAAAGCTCAAATAAGCCTGCCTTGCCTGTTCTGGGATGATGCTCTTAATTTTATGTTTAAATGTCTGCACTGAGCAAAACACCTGCATGTTCCTGTGCAGCGGCAAGTGCCCATGTGTGGTGTTGAGTATGTCAGGACTGTTTGCACTTGCAAACGAATGTTACCAGTCAAAGTGATGCCTTGGAAAACTGAAAACTCTTATCTTCCAGATCCTGTAATAATTCACTGTGAACAGTGTTGACTGCTCAGGATTGTTTTATCATATTTCTATTAGTATATTTCATATGTGTGGATGTGCACGTTATTGAAATGTTATTACTCCTCCCTGACATGTATGTTTGTAATAGTTGAAATATTAAATTGCTAGAACAGGAGATAAATGTGGTGCCTTACAATGTCATGCTAAAATTGGAGAAAGTGCAGGAATTAGAAGTTGTCCCAGGGAGCTGGTATAATTAAAACATTTCCTTTCTCATTGGTCAGTCCACATAGGTACCTGTTAATGTTAGATGAATGCAGAAGTTCTGGAAGGTAGAATTTTTGCTCTGTAAATTCAGAGTTATTTGTATCTTGGTATACCAAAACCGGATGTTAATTAGTATGGACTTAGCCACAGTAAAGATGCTGTGCTGCTTCTGCAAGTTTTAAGGGTACTCATGAGGAAAAGAGGATGTGAGAACTTTGGTTATGACAGGTAGTTGATTCAACCATTGAATTTCTTGGAAGGGGTTGTACCTAAAAACAATGATTTAAGAAGGTTCGTTTTTAAATGGGCAAAGCTCGTTGCGGGGTCGGGGGAGGGTTTGGACTAGGTGACCTTTAAAGGTCCCTTCCAACCCAAATTATTCTATGATTCAATAAGTCTATGTAAAGGCTCTTATGTTAGACAAATTTTATTAACACTTTAGTGAAAAAAATTTTTCAATGTGGTATGGCATAAATATAGTTGGTGAAAACAAAATAGTTGATTAATTATTAGCATCACATTTTGTGAATACATTTGGTCCATCTGAAAGGTTCAAATAAGCTGAAGAAACTGCTTACTTAATCTGAGTGAGTACTTTTAAACTGAATCTGTGCTCTGAAAATCAAAGGTGGTATTCCTTTGTATTGCTGTTACTATATCTGTTGTAGCTTCACTGTGGTTTAATTTGGTCTATTATTTTGAACAATGTGCTTTCAGCAAGCCTTGCAATTCAGACTGTGGTTTGGCTGCTTTGCATTTGTTCCATTTTTAATCAGGTGGGGGAAATGTGTGTTTTCCCCAGCTACTCTCCTGCTCAGTTCCTACACAGATTTAACAATTTGAGTCTACACTGTTATTTTTGTATAATACAGGAAAGAGTTTTATGGAGATTGAAGAGCTGGAATGTGTTAAGAGATAGTTGAGAGAAATGATAGAGGGTATTTGGGGAACAAACAAAATAAAGATTAAACAGTATTAAGGGCAAGTTTAGGGATCTTGGATGTGAATAGGAGACTGGGTCAGTGCACGTAATCTTCTTGAGTAGGATTTTGTGCCAAGTCCAGACTAGAAGTTATGTTATTGTCAGTGAGGTAGGAAGAAAAGAAATTGAGAAAGTAAAGGAAGATGCAAATAGGAAAAACCCGTAACAATTTCCTGTAAGACAGATTTTTTTTTTTTTACTTTGAATAGCTACAAGCATTTTGTCACCAGTTTCTCTTCATTCCCTTTCCCTATGTGCTGTGATATAAAGTTTAAAAAACAACCAACCAAAACAAACAAAAAAAACCCAGATCAAAAAAATACCACAACAAAAATACCCCAACCCAACCTTTCCTGGACTGTTCCAAAGGTATCCAGGATGCTATTGCAATTTGTCTTCACAGTGATTTGTGAAGTAGAAGTGAAGGCACATGCTCTTTTAAAGCAAGATTGAAGTGGATAAGGTTAATGATAAGGTGTGTTTTTCCAGGTTTTAAAAAGGAAAAAAAATAAAGTGAGGCTCTACATTTCAGAGTCCAACTGAAAGTGACTCTGGTCTGGGAATGTAGGGCCCATGTTCTTTGATAAAAGCATATGTGATTCTCATCCGATTCTTAAAATTATGCCTGTGTGGTTTCTGAGTAAGTGAATATACAGAAGTTTCTTTTTAGATGCAGCTTATCCTACTTTGGTCTTGCTAGCTCAGAATTTTTTTCAAAATAACATTTAGCAAAGTGAGAGAATTAGACGTTTTTTGCACATTCCAGTCATTAAACATACAATACTAATTGCCAGCCAGGGCTTCCTCTCAGACTTCCTTCCTTTGAGGTAGAGTGAGCCGTGCTATTTTGGCATATAATAGCAGCTGAGGGGGTTTCCCTGGCAGTCTTCTATATAAAATGTTATGAATGTTTTTGCATGTAAAGTTGGAGGCAATGTGTATTAGTAGGCATCACTTTTATATTACTAAATCTCTAGAAAATGTAAAACTATTGGTAAGTTTACCACAGTCATATATACTTCCTAGAAAGTATAGCATCTTCATTTTAACTGGTTATTTTTCTAGGATTCATTCTTAAAAAAAACAGGGTGTTTTGTGAACTCCTGATTTTAGCAAACCTGGTTGCTGGTTGCCTTTGTCTCAGTAATGTTCTGGGCAGCTTACCCTTCCCTGCGAGCTCCACACCCTGTCACCTGGGCTGCTGGCACAGTGTCCTCGGGGCTCGGTGGTGCTGATTTCCTTGCATTTCTGTGGGGCACCTGCTCCTGTTATCCTCATAGTCTTGCACCTGCACATAGTGCTGTTACTGCAGGCTTTCAGGAAAAATTGCCTCTGGTGTAGGAAACTCCTCTTTTCCTCTCTCTTTGGGTGTAGTTTTGGTTTATGACAGGGGGTCCAGTAATGTGCACGCACAGAGGTCAATGACCGACAGGCTCTGACTCAGCAGCTGCTCTGGTCAACATGCACTTGGAGTGCCAGCAGCATTGTAAGAACAGCTGACAGTTTCAGCAGCTCCAGGTTACTACAAGGAAGAATATTGTGGGAGAGCCACTTGCTATCTGGAGAGGAGTCCCGGGGAAGGGCGCTTATCTGGGGACCCTCAGCATCTCTGTCTGTCTGGCTGCAAGAGAGAGTTTTTCCATTTTTTCCTTTCTGTCCTTTTGTTGTTTTTTCTTCACCTAAACCGACTCGCCATTTGGCTTATTTTTAGTTACTGAGCCCACTAATAAATATTTGCACACATGAACCTGTCTCAACATCCTTTGTACGACTATCTGTTCCTCTTGAAGACTTGCAGGTTTGCAACATCCCATTCCTTCCTGTACCTTTTTTTGTCCTTGTTTGCTGATTTACTCATTAAAATAATTCAGATGAGGTTACAGCCAAGACGCATGAAACTGTTATATAGAGGGCTATTTTTATAAATGAAGTTCAGAGGGATAGTTATGACCACGTTGTCCTCTGGCATGCTGTTTTTAGTAACAGTTCAGACTGCTGTGTTGTAAGAAGGACTTGGATTAAGTTTAGTAGCAGTGTGCCAACAACTGTTTGTTGTTTTTGTTTTTTATGTGCTTTTTTCTTTAGAATGACAAGATTTTTCTGGTTTTGGTGAGGACTTAAGTATATTCTAGTCCATTCCAGAGCTGAGTGGTGTTAAGGTGCAAACTTAATGGTATTGAACTGTGGTAACCCAAGTGGAAGTAGGATGTGAACATGTGTGCTTCAGCCAAATATGCACCATATCCTGAAGGTCTGATAATCTTTGCTGGATTGTTCCTCATAGTTAGTTTTTACTATTGTAAAATTGTGTAATTTTCCTCAAAGTATATGTTTCTTTACAATTTCTTGCAGATTCCTGCTTCAATGTCTTGAAGATCTTGATGCCAATCTACGGAAACTGAATTCACGTTTGTTTGTTATTCGTGGACAGCCAGCAGATGTTTTCCCCAGACTTTTTAAGGTAAACACCACCTTGCACTTGTTATTTCTTTCCATAAATGACTGACAAACTAATTTCAACTGGGAATATTTCCTGTAATATACTCCAGTGCAACTTGTTACTCATGCAAATACTGAAATATTCCTGCAGTTTCTGTTTAAGGTGTTTTTAGATTTGGGGTTTTTCTGTCTCGTGTGCATCACCAACTGAACTGAATTGCTCTTAGACTACAGTTTTTGGGTTCTTTCTTTCAAAAAAATAGAACCAATTTCTAATGGTTTGCTAAGTACCATTTATTACTAAATTTTCATTTCCAGGTTCTTTTTGAAACACTGAAATATAATTCTGTTCACAGGACTCCAGGTTCAATGCTGGACTTGTAGAAGCAGTGTTTTATTTAGGCTGAGTATCTACTGTGGTTGCTTTTTGGCCACTAAAAGTGGTTTAGTAAGCTTTCTTGCTGGTAGTAGTATCAATAAAAAACATAGTGCAGGTAAAAAGCAATTTCTGGTCCCAGAAGTTTAAGGCTTTTGTGGGAGAGAGTCTTATTATTGAGCAAATTAAAGCTATGAGGGATTGTTGCTGATATTAATTTGTCTTCCTTGGATAATAATGCATTTAGGGCAACAATACTTTATTAGGATAGTAAAAATTAACACTTGATGGATTTTAAAAGTTGATGGATTTTAAAAGTATTGAGGTGACTGAGGCAAACAAGATGGTTAAGGAAAAAAAATAACTACTTTTTCCAAAGATATCATCTGTTCAAGATTTTTATTCCGAAGTCTTCAATACCAAACTGAAAACTCAACCAAAACTGATGTTTCTGCCTTCTTTCTTGTGCTTTAGTTGTGAAATGCGGCTGGTCTTTTCTTGATTTCTGCTCAGTGAAGAATTTCCTGCAAGACTACTGTGGCATTAGTTGCTGCTTGCATCTCTCCAGTTGTTCTATCTGCCTAACAGTTCTGGTTTGATTACATTTAAAGAAAGGCAAAGATCTTCCTGTTGTGGGTATTGCCTTCTGGATTTGGGTGACCTGTGACAAGTTTTGGTGGTTTTTTTAAAATACTCTATGGCTACTTTGACAACTCTTTTTTCAGATCATGCTTTTTGGCTGATCTTACCATGCTTAGCCATACCAGACTGTCACATTTTCAAAATATTAATTTTAGCGCTGAGAAGATAATGAAAATGACTTGTCATGTAGATAGTGTACAGCTGTCAAAAAGGAACATTCATATTTGTCTGTCTTCTGGTTCCTTGAATTACTAGAAAGTGTATTTATCATATATTTATTCACTGTGGAACTTTGCAAAACATCCTCTATCCTTGAACAAATTGTTGAAGCTCTTGAAGACTTCTTCAGCTGTTGACTGAAGTCTGCCCGGAACATGCTTCTGTCTCACTTAATCTCTAAGCCTCTTTTGCCAGAGCAGTAGTTGTACATCAGGTACTTCCAGTGCAGTGAAGGGCATGTAACAGCAAACCAGGCTTTTCAGATCATCCTCATTAAATGTCTCAAAGATGAACTATGGTCCTAACCCTGAGGAACACATGTTGATATTTTTTTGGCTGGGAGAAGGTAATTTTAAATAAATAATGGTAGGGGGTAGTAGAGCTTCTGTAGAGCCCTATTACATATGCCAACATCTGTGTATTTCCTGGGAATGAATATTTCACAGCTGTTTCTTAGTAGGGCTCTCTTTTTCCCAGGCTGAAGAAAAAAGGCAGAAGGCAGATCACTGATCTATCTGTGTCCTTGCAAAGGACTCTTTTATTTGTGTCTTATGTATATACACATAACTGTTTGCCTTTTTCTTTCCAGTCTTTAGGAGTAGCTTTGCTTACCTTAGAGACACTGAACTCAGTGTTGCATATTTTCAACAAGACTCGCTAGCACTGCTGCTGATGCCAGCAGTACACTGTCATCCTTGGGAGTAGAGCATAGAGGTGGAATATTTTTGCCACAGACTTTGCAGGTCTTGGCAAAATTATTTTGGTTTGTATTTTTTTGTAACTTGAGGATGGTAGTTCCATCTGACTGCAAAGATGCAACTTCTAGTAGCAGGCAACCACTTGATGCCTGTTGGTTAACATGAACCAGTTGGGTTTGGGTTAATTCTTGCCCCATTCTCTTCAGTTTGTCCTGGTCTGCTCTGTATTTCTAGCTCTCTGGAATAGCTTAGTAAGTAGAATTGGAACAATCTCCAATTCTTTAAATGCATCAGTGTTGCTAAAAGTATCCAGCAGCATGTACAAAACAATTTGTGTCCCTGCTTATTCTAAGTCTCTATCTAAAGCTGTTGTGATCTGGGTGTCTTTGCATCATGTAGCACTCCTCTCCTAGTTCTCTTGGGGATGTGGCTCTGGCTCTTGGATACATCTATAATGGTTTTCTTTTCAATGTGCTGGAGGAAAGAAAGATTTTTAAAAATATCTGCTGCAACTTCGGACTGTGGTTTTACACTATGAAGTGGGACATAAATGTATGAGGGTGTAGGAGGTTGCATGAGGATTCAAGGCCTGCTAGGTCAGTCTTGGCAGACTTCATGATGGAAGGAGCCAAGCCTTCTTTCAAAGAGCAAGCAATCCTTGGAATTGCCTATTCTTCAATTTTACCTTGTCCTCACCTAGGAGAGAGCTAGAGTACACGAGTGAAACAGCACCTTAGATGAGCAGCGTGGAGTGTCTCGTGTCTCTTTGGTGTTGGTCTAATTCTCTAAAATAGTCTAGCTGGCATGTTTAAATCAACTGATTAAGGTCCCAAGGGATTAGGAAGTTGTTTCTGAGTTTGATTGGCAGGATGGCTTTCTAGGATCATTCTGTGCCTACTTCACCTTTCTAATTTCCTGCTGTTGTAGAAGCTTTAGCTATTGATTGATCCATTTCTTCACTCCTTCCCCTATCTGTAACTGTTGGTATTGGTAACAGTATCTGTGACATAAAGGATGTTAGACTTGAAGATGTCTTCTTCTTAGCAGAAAGATTTGGTTTTTAAAATTTTATTTATTATTTTTATTTGAGAATTTGAAGATTAACTGTTCTGGTGGATGAGAGGTAGACATTTGGAAAAGGAAAGGAAAGTGTATAGTGTTGGGTTTGAGGGAATGAGGGTTACTGTACTGCCTGCCCCAAAAGTTCAGTTCTGCTTAACTGACAGGTGTGTGTGTGAAAAGATTTTCTACAGAGCAAGGTGCTGCTGCTGATCAGTGTCCAGAAGACAGCCTCTGTCATTTCTCCCTTCTGTTGTTTCTCTTGAAGTATAAGGATCCTAAAGTTAGAGCTGAGTTTTCAAAATCTGCACAGAAATTGTCCCGTTTCTATGTGCACCCACAATACTGGACCAGATAACAGAGGCTTCTTTATGCCTGGTTCCCACTTAGATACCAAAATGTTGTACTTGATTTTTGTGTGTTAGTTGTCTTAAGTGTATTTTGGGCCTTTGTGTATGTCTGACAACTGTCAGCAGGTGACAGCTTGTCCCTGACCTTCCTGTTTTCCTTTCCCTCCCTCTCCATCAAGTACCTGACTTGCTGAAGGACCTCGCTTTTGTTTCGTGTTGCAGGAATGGAATATTGCAAAACTTTCTATTGAATATGATTCTGAACCCTTTGGGAAGGAAAGAGACGCGGCGATTAAGAAGCTGGCTAGTGAAGCTGGAGTGGAGGTCATTGTTCGTATTTCCCATACGTTGTATGATCTAGACAAGTAAGTTTTAAAAAGAAGTATGAATTTTATAGTATTTGGTTAGCTAGTGTGTGCTGCTTTCTACACAAAGCATTTCATAGTTAGGAAGACTACATATTTCTTATGTTTCTCTTTTATCCATCAACCATCTGAATTTTATTACATACTGAGTAGAACTTTGCAACTCTAAAAATTATTTACAGCTGTATCTGAGATACAGTTTTGATTTATGGTTTTTTGGAAAATAATGGTCATCTTAATTATCTGTCTACTCAAACAGGCCTGTAACTTCTTCCAAATAAGGCCTATTGTTGAGTTGTTTCATTAGAATGTTTTGTCTTCATTTCACTTAGTGTATACAAGTTAGTAGAAAATCCTTTGTTTTTCAAGAGTTGTTTCACATCACTTATGTACCCAACAAGTAATTGGGGGGTTGTTTAATATTCAAATTGAAAAATCCTTTCATTCCATTCCCTGCCAAATGAACAGTTGATTCTAGCTACCACTTTTTAAATTATTTCTTTGAAGCTTTCCTGTTTCAGAGATTGTAGATATGGCTAGGGTGACAATGCAAAGCATGGAAACTGTGTTTTTAAAGCAACCATTGTGTATAAACTTAGAGCTTAGTTTTTCCCCATACTAAAACAGTTGTAGTATTGAATACTGTCCTCTGTACAAGAATACAAAAAGGGTTTTATGCAAATAGTGTTGTCTTGTAGGTGACTTGAGTGTATCTTCAGGTAGCTATGGTCTCTCATCTGCTCTGTATTTTTTTTTTTTCCTTTGCCTTGGGCTCTCCATATTCATTATTTGTTCTTGAGGGACTTCCCTGAACCCAGGGGTGAAGAATAATTGACTTGGTTATTAACAGTTAATTTGAATGTCTCCCTAGTAGGGAAGAGGAATGGTAAAATTAAAGTTCAAACTCTCTGGATTACCAGGTGTATCTGATTTTTTTTTTTTGTAACATGCTAGAAGCAGGTAAGAAGATATTTCTGTGTGCATAGGTGTCTCTATTTTACTTTGAAAAATATTTTTTGTATACTGTTGTCCAACATATCTTTTCTTTTTTATTTTTTTTCCAATCCAGAATAATTGAATTAAATGGAGGCCAGCCTCCTCTTACTTACAAGCGATTCCAGACCCTAATTAGTAGAATGGAACCACTCGAGATGCCAGTGGAGACTATAACACCAGAAGTAATGGAAAAGTGTGCTACTCCAGTTTCTGATGACCACGATGAGAAATACGGTGTCCCTTCACTTGAAGAGCTGGGTATGTTCTGAGATTGCTTTGATGCTGTGAAACAAGCAAGATAAGATCTACCACTAAAAGCATAATACTTAAAATAACCGTGAGAGGTTCTACTTACGGTTAATTGTTAAACCAATGCCAATTAGAACATACAAAAGAAGCAAAAAAGGATAATCAACTCTGGAAATTTTAGTTGTTTCTTTTAAATGGTATGTCAGATAAATCAAACTGCTAACTACTGTCTGGCTTCTTGTAATAAGGCATAGCCATTTTCCCATGGTATCAAATAATCATTAACCTGTTAATGTTCATGTTGTATTAAATGCATTTGGTATATTTGTGCTTCACCTCATTAATCTGTCTTTTTACAAGCTAGTTTAAAAACCTTTCCTGTCTTACAATGCCAAAAAAAAAAAAGATAAATAATTATTTTAGAAGCTTCTTTTTAAAAAAAAAAAAATCTAAGCTCTGGCTGCTCTTTGTAGTTGTTTTTAAAGCCTTTTCAAGAAGAGATCTGACTATACATTGGTTAAACTATTGGCAGATGTAATCTCTTGGGAGCGATGTGAGGGTGTAGAAGAAATCTTATTACCTTCCTTTCATCTTTCTTTTGCAGTTAATGTATGCATTTATCATCAGATTGACAATAATCCTCATTGGTTATTTAAGTCAAGGTTGATGAAATCCAGGAATGCTCTGAAGATAGCACTCAGGCTTTTAACTTGATGGAAGAAGTTTTTAGACATCCTGTAAATTACAATAGGAATTGTATTTTCTTAGTGGTAATAGGGGGAAAAAATGTGGTTTGGGATAGCCCACACATTGTGGAGCTAAGAATTTGAAAATAACATGAAAAATGATAGAAAGGTCATGTAAAACTTGTGTATTTATGTAAAAGTAAAAATTTTATGTTGTTGCAAGCTGGAGGTATTGACTGTGCTTTGAGACTTGGTTGCGTACTTTTTTAAAACTTGTACTTTGCCATCTGTCAAGTCTGGAGTTATTCTCAAGATACAATAAGATATACTCAGGTATCAATGTGTTAGAATTTTGTCGCCCTACAGTATAAGCAAACAAGGAATTTCCTTGTTTCGATTTGTTTTTCAGGTTTTGACACAGATGGTCTGCCTTCTGCAGTATGGCCAGGGGGAGAAACAGAAGCCCTCACACGACTGGAAAGACATCTAGAACGAAAGGTATGTTTCAAATAATTTTAAGTATGACACGTCTGGTAAGCGTAGATGCTCTGTGCAATGGGATGTAAAAGGAATTGGGTATGTTGTTTTAAAAAAGCAAAACCACAAACTTGAACTCAATGCCTTGATAAAATGACATAAATCAAATTGCTTAGTTTTAAAAGATGGCGATAGGTTTTCTTCTAATCTGAATCTTAGAGGAAGTCTGTTATATTATTTTCTGCTAAAAAAATAATTGTTTTTAATTTGGAGGTAATTCTACTTGGAACATACTTTTTATAACTTCGAAGGGCATTCTTCTGAAAGCTACAGTATTGCTAGTTGTCTAGGTTTTGTCTGTATTTAAAAGGAAGGGATAGGTTGTTCTGAAATACAGCACATGCCTTCTGTATTGAGATGAATTATATTATAGAGATTCTGCTGATTCAAGAGGAACCTCTAGATATTGTAGGCAACGTGATCATCTGTCCAGAGTCTGGGTTCAGTTATAAGCAGTGCATAAATTTCTCCATTTGTATTTACATGTTAGTGCCTAGTCTGTAGTCTAATGTTGCACGTTTTGGTTTGGTTTTTTAAGGCTTGGGTAGCAAACTTTGAAAGACCACGAATGAATGCAAATTCTCTTCTGGCAAGCCCTACAGGACTCAGTCCCTACCTCCGCTTTGGCTGTTTGTCCTGTCGTCTCTTTTATTTCAAGTTAACGGATCTGTACAAAAAGGTATATGATTTCTGCATAGTCAGCTACGCATTCTTAGGTGCTGTGGTTTTTTTCTGTACTTCTAATAAAATGTTTTTCTTTAATGATCATCTTCAGGTAAAAAAGAACAGCTCCCCTCCCCTCTCCCTCTATGGCCAGCTGTTATGGCGTGAATTTTTCTACACAGCGGCAACTAACAATCCACGGTTTGATAAAATGGAGGGGAATCCTATCTGTGTTCAAATTCCATGGGATAAGAATCCTGAGGCTTTGGCAAAGTGGGCAGAAGGCAGGACAGGTTTTCCTTGGATTGATGCAATTATGACACAGCTTCGTCAAGAAGGTTGGATTCACCATTTAGCCCGGCATGCTGTAGCATGCTTTTTGACTCGAGGTGACCTCTGGATTAGCTGGGAAGAAGGAATGAAGGTATTGTTTCTTATTCTTGAATTTCTTACTGCTTGTTAAAGTTTCAAACAGTCATTCTAGAACTGCTGTTATGGTGTGGTGCAAGTTGAATTTTAAACCATAAACTGTGGCCAGAATTAAATCAGTTCTGATAAAGCAGTGGCACTGAAGTTTTGCTGTTGAACTGCAACTGAACTGTTTTGCTGCCCCCTTTATTGCAATATTAGCATTTCTTGCAATCAGAATAGATCAGCAGTTCTTTTAAATTTGAGGTTTCTTCCTAAATCTTGGTAAATAAACTTGGATTATTTAGGTAATTGAAACGTCTTTTCAGTCATACTGTGTGAACAGTTTCTGTTCACATCTCATGTCTGTTTTCCTGCAAAAGGAAAGCAGCATGGGAATTAAAGGGAGAAAACTAAAAGCCAAGAACATCCTTTTAGCAATTTCTGTCCCTTCACCCAGTGTTAGAAGTGTGAGTATGGGCAACAGAATTTGGCTATGTTTCAGTGCAGTTAATTTCTATGCACCAAAGAGACATTGGAGTTCAGATTACAAATGTAAGTCTTTTGAAGAAAAGAAAATAATTTAATCTCAGCCTTTGAATCAATTTTACATTTTTAGAAGGATAACACATCATCTACTGAGCAATGACAAATAGTTTTTTGTTTTTGAAATTGTTTACTTGCCAGCAGGATTGTGACCTAATTTTTATCTTATGAAATTCCACCCTTCTTAAATCAGTTGTAAGCAAACATCTTTCATTAAAAAAAAAGAAAGTCTTGGTTACACAACAAAATAAACTGGTTTAAGAATTTTCTTTTTGCAGTTTGTAGGCGTAGAAGATGCACATACAGAGGTGACTCAGCCAAATGACAAAGCTCTGCATTACAGATGAATGCTGACTTTAGTCTTAATTTTGAAATAGTATGGGTATATGAAAGGCCTGAACTTGTGCGGTGGAAGGATGTTTAATTAATACATCCATATCTAGGAAAGTTTATCTGAACTTCTGTGGCGGTGTTGTTTCCGAAGTCTTACGACATGGCAGCACCTAGTGGAACAGTTGTGTGCTAACACCTAATATTCATCTAAAGATCTTGTTATTAGTCACTTTCTATTCAAAATGATTTTTAAAATGTTTTAAGATAAATCTTTTTTTTTTTTTCAAACAAACATCATTCCCCAAATAGTTGCAGATATTTAGACAAAGATACTTTTGTAACACTTATTCAGTATATACTATAGAATGAATGTCTTATTGAATACACGGGGAGGGGGAGAGAGAGAGAGATAGCCTTGTTTAAAGGTATTGCCTTATTTAGACTTTATATCAGAATAATAATAGTTGAAGTTGGGTGGCAGTTATAAGAACTTGAGTTTGTGTCCTAGCTTGAAGAAAGGTGATGGTTTATTTGGAACACTTGGAGATGATGCAAGTTCAGGAAAAAATCAGAACTTGCAAAAAATATGTATTAAAAGTATCTGTTTTGAAAACTACTTGTCAGCACACTCTTTATAAAAGGTACTTGAATGGTCTGCTTTTCTCCTTCAGAGAAGGGCTTCTATTTATTTCTTGTTAGCCTGTATTGCTAGTGATCTGACTGAGCAGAGAAACTTTTTTTTTTTAAACAATCAGTATTGTCTGTGTCAATAATTAAAAACCTAATCAGTCCTGAATACTTGAATGTTTTACAACTGTTGAGCTCCAGATTTGAAGTAAACCCCTCACAAATCTTCAGCTTCTTCATGGCTATTTTGAATGCAACTGGGGTAGCAGTTACCAGCGACTTTATTTTTGTCTTCAGACCAGAGTTTGTTATCTGTCCCATTGTTCTTCAGCATGTCTCGTGGCTCATATACCTCCAGGAATTTAAGTGTGTATCCTCAAAACTGACTTAATAGATTAACTGTTGACCTTCAGGAATACAACTGAATGTCCTACCCTGAAACCTTTGAATTCTACTCTGGGGACTCCTTGCGTAGGAGGTATTCAGGCTGACAGTTGGAGTTTGAAATGCGCTTTGTATGTATGTTCCTTGCTTTCTGGAAGTTTGCAAAGCTTACTCAGTTGTAATGTGGTGAAGCAACCCTTCTGAAATCAATAAATGCCACTTGCAAGCAATCAGGCTGCAGCCATCCTCTCAGGATTTATTTTTTAAAGATGTGTTTATGTGAGCATCCGTAACTTTTTGATCATAGCTTTCCGAGATGTCTACAAGTTTCTTTTACAGGGTAAAAGCCAAATAGGCTATCACACTTCTGTTCATGAGTCTGACATTAAGTATTTGCAAGTGTGTACTGAGCATTCTGAGAATGTTGCTGTGTGAGAAAGTCTTGCTGCATTGAAGAGCTGGGTTTCCTCTGCTGAAATTAGAAACTTGGAACAATTCCTGAAAAAGCAGGTGTCTCGAAGATGTGCCAGGGCTAACTTGTTGCTCTAATTTCTTAAGGTCTTTGAAGAGCTCTTACTTGATGCGGATTGGAGTGTGAATGCTGGAAGCTGGATGTGGCTATCCTGTAGTTCCTTCTTCCAGCAGTTTTTTCACTGCTACTGTCCAGTGGGTTTTGGCAGAAGAACTGACCCAAATGGGGATTATATCAGGTAATACACAATCCAGAAAGTGCAGTGATGAATGGATGTTGCTTAAACTGTCAAGTGGCTTTATACTTAAAAGCACCTCTTTATTTATTTTTTTTAAAGACGTTATTTGCCAGTACTTAGAGGCTTCCCTGCAAAATACATCTATGATCCTTGGAATGCCCCAGAGAGCGTCCAGAAGGCTGCAAAATGTATTATAGGAGTTAATTATCCCAAACCAATGGTAAATCATGCAGAGGCAAGCCGTTTGAATATTGAGAGGATGAAACAAATCTACCAGCAGCTTTCTCGATACAGAGGACTGGGTATGATTATAGACTATTTGCTTTATTTGTTTGAAAACTTCTCTTACCGTCTAGCAATTAATAATTTTTCTCCCATAGCAGTGATAATCAAGTTTGAGTTCTGTGTAGTGACCAAGGTTTTGTATCCGAATAAATGAAAATATTGGATGTAACCAAGACCAGGGAGAAAGAGCTTGTGTAGAGTTCCTCTTTCCTAATCTTACCTGGATTTTTTTTTGTGTTTTTTGAGTAGTTTTTGCTTAAGCTGGGTATTCTGTGTGTTCTGATATTTCTGTACAGATAGGTTTCAATAACAGCTATTAGAAAATTCATGTGGTATATAACTTCAACCATGCTGTATTTGTGTTTGCAAATGCTGTTCCTCAGGCAGACCAGTGCAACCACTGGTAAGTGTCCTTCCTAGGTAGGAAACTGTCCCTGTTGTTTTGAGAGGTAAACCATATGTGCTTACGCCACTCAGGAAGGTGTAAACAGTCAGTATGTTCAAATATTGAATCAGGATGTATTGCTCTTAGATGTATTTGCTGTGTTGCATTTAATTAATGAATACTGGAATATCCTGAATATGCCCATTAAGTAATTGTGAACTAAAATCACTTGGCAAGATCCCAGAAGCAGATGAGATAGAGATGTTCTCCTGTTAGAAAGGCAAACCACTTGGGGTGAGGGTGGAGAATTGGCTCGCATGAGAAAAAAGAAAGCATGCTATGCTTAATCTTTTTTTGCTGTCTGTCCTTATGGCTCTATATTTTTTTCATTGCTTAGGTCTTCTTGCAACAGTGCCTTCTAATCCAAATGGAAATGGAAACGGTGGCCTAATGGGCTATTCACCAGGAGAAAGCATTTCTGGTTGTGGTAGCACAGGAGGTCAGTCAAGTGCTTTCAATACATAGAAGTATTTGACATGAACCACACAAACTTATTTTATAATGCCTTTGGCATTATGTATTATAAGAAGGGACTGTTTTCACAGGATATTTTTCAGTGGAAATCAAACATTATCAAATTTCTTCACTGTTTGGTAGTATTTGTATAATGACATCTTTAGGGGTTTTTTTTTATTGCAAACATGTAAGAATTTTTAAACCTGTTTTTTCTGCCTGAAAATTATGTATTAGTATATATCAAAAAGTTTGATTTCAAAAGCATTTAAGTGTGATTTTCTTCCAGAAGAAGTCTACAACCATCTTGGTATTTGTAATAAGGAGCAATTTTTGAATTTTCAAGTCAGAACTGTTAATTTGTAAAATTTTCTAATGCTAGCATTAGATTGCTTATTGGAATTTAATTCTACCCTAATGTCAACAACTGCATAATAGGCAGTCTCTGAAAGAGCTTAATATATAATTTATCATGTGGTTTTGATGAAAATTACTGTAGACTATTAATGTTCTCATTGTAACGTACAAAGACTAGCATTAACTAATTACCAAGAAAAAAAATAGGAGTATTGTAAATATAAATCATAAAATATAATTAGAAAATAAGAAATTGTGTAAATCCATGATACATCAACATCTTGAATACTATTTATGCCTTGGACTCCTCCTTGCAAATGAATACAGCATAACTGGAAATTTACTGCCTTTACGTTCTCCTTAGGCTTTAGTCAAGGGTAGAAGCAGATTGCAGAGGAACATAGACCTTATTGTTCTCAGCTAGTACAATTCCTGTCAAAGAATTAGTCTAGACTAGTTGAAGCTGGTTGCTTGAGTTTTTATTTCTTTTAAGTTTAGAGATTTAATAAAGAAGGGCATAGTTTAAGAAATAGACATATGTCCATTCTTTTCACCTTGAAGTGTATAAATCTATACTTAAATGTATGTATGTATTTACGCTTGTCACATCAGAAATTTACCCATTTTGTAGGAGGTTACTGTGTATTCATCTGAAAATGCAAATGTGAATTTGGAAAGATGAAAGCATTGGAGCTTTGGACCTGTTCTGAGGTGGTTTTTTTTTTTAAAAAAAAAAAAAAAAAAAAAAAAAGCCACGATCAAAGTCTACCTCTTGAAGTAGGAAAAAAAACCCTAGCATTTAAAATTCCAGAACTGGAATTGTATCTTCTGTTGTGTTCAAGTCTTTTTCCTGCCTCTCCAGGAGCTCAGCTGGGAACTGGTGATGGTCACACAGTTGTTCAGCCGTGTGCCCTGGGAGACTCTCATACAGGAGGAAGTGGAATTCAGCAGCAAGGTATTATGGCAGTGCCTGTCTGTGGTGGATCTCCAAATCCCTGTAACTATGGAAAAACAAACAAAACATTAAAATTATGTGGGTAGACTTTTGGTAACAGTTGCAATCCATGACTTGAACTGACCTTGTTTCTGTTCTTGAAGCGTTATTTCTTGTCTTGTCACTCTTATCTCTAAAATGCTCATCTAGAATGGTATTTGTATGTTTTCAGCGGGAGGGATCACAAGTGGGACTAAACAAAAACTAATAAACGTCATCTTAGTTTACTAAGTTTCCCATTTTGTGTGAAAATTCTCATATTGTGGAGGCAAATTATTGTTGCTTACTTCATACATAAACTTAATCAATGGCTTGTGATAGACCCAAATTGCAATCAAATTTGGCACAACTGTTTTTCTTTGCAATATTAACAGAAGTTGTGTTTTTTCTGATCATGAACGACTAACCTGTGCTTTGTTTAAGTATGCAGAACATACCCGGAACACCACAACTGTTCAGAAAATGAAACCTTGCAACTGCTTTTGCTAATTTGCACTACTTATGCAGAATGCTCAGTGTCAAGGTTGCCAGTGGACAGTTTATGTGAACCAGCAAATAAATTTACATCTTTCTTTGTTATTTGCATTTTTTCCCACAGGCTAATTATGCTAAGGATTTTCTACTATTGCTATAACAGAATAATAAAAAGGATGCAAATCAAATTTGTTTGGCAGAAAAAATGTTAAATTTTTTAACAACTTTAGAATTAAAGTGTTTGGATATGTTCAGCTTGTTGCAAATATGACGCATAAGTGTGTATGCACTTAATATTGTTCAGCTGTGCACATATATATACACACACACATATATATTTAACTGCTGTAGACTGCCATGAGGCTTTTTTTTGGCATCAGAACTCTCCTGCACTCAGGACGGTTTCTGGCAGGATTTTTCTTGGTGGTGGAAAATAAATCAGTTGGCTCCTTTTCGTTGTAAAGAATGTAATTATGCGCTTGCTTGCAATTCTGCATTTTATTTATGATAATACCTACTGTATCTGAACAGGTTACTGTCAAGCAAGTAGTATCTTGCACTATGCTCATGGAGACAATCAGCAATCACACATATTGCAAGCAGGTAATTTGAAGAACAATAATAACAAAAAAATCCTGAAACGCTTTTCCTGAATATATAAAAGTGCAATAGAGTCTTAATGTAAATACTGGTTTTAAATCATCAGGAAGAACGGCCCTTGGTACTGGCATTAGTGCAGGGAAACGCCCAAATCCAGAAGAAACTCAGAGCGTTGGACCAAAAGTCCAGCGACAGAGCACAAATTAAACTGGTAAGACATGGTGAAGTTATCCTGTTAATGAGTAAATTTCTGTACAGATTGTGTGTCTGATTGCATTGCAGTGGTATAAATGTTAAAGATCCTGAATTATTGTTGTAAATATTTCGGTTCCAGGTACCATACAGTCAAACAATAAAAAAATCCTCTCTCTAGAGAGTTGAAGGTGTGAGACAGAAAGTAGTTAAAAGTGTAGGACTAGATCAAATATTATCAGGCACAGACTGAAGTGTTGATGAAAAGGAGATGGATCAGCTGTAGTTTCATATATATTAGCAGAGTTGTTTGTGTGGCTTCAGTTACTCTTTGCTCCTGCATCTTGCCTTAAGTTGTGTCGGCAGCGGTTTGTGAATGTATAGTGACCTGAATCAGAAGACTAATAAAACTTAAAAGGAAAGGCTCTCAGGGCCTCAATTAGTTTTATACATAGAAACAGACTATGCAGAGCATGTTTTATAGAGTCTGCAGGAAACCTGCAAAATACCTATGTAGTTATTGCACGCAAGATGTGGGGACAAGAAAGATTTGAAGACTTCAGCAATTGTAATTGATCTGTATCCTACGCAGGGTGCTCAGATTGCCAAAGTCTGTCAAGAAAAGCTGTGGTGGGAAGTATTGAATTTGGAGAAGGAGGCATTACTAGGTATAAGAGGCACATGAACAGATGTGAAAATGGTAAATTAGGGAAAGTTTGATTTCTGTGAAATTATCAGCATAAAGAAGATAATTGGATTGTGTGGTTTGGATAAAGTTACTTAGAAACAGGAAAGAGAAAAGTCCAGAGATGTTATAACCCTTCTCCCAGGGAGCTTGATTTGAGGGGAATAAGGGAGATGACCTGAAAGGCAAGTTAAAGAGTAATTACTTAGGAGGAAAACCAAAGAACAGAGGGCTGTCTGGCAGAAGAGGGGACACGTTTTCAAGACTAGGAGTGTGGCTGCATAGATTGAAGGTGGTTGATGTGTCATTCCAGCCTTACCTTTTAAATAAGAAAAAGAGTCAGGAGTTGGTCATGATGGAATTTGACAAATAAGAATAGTTCACAGGCAAAGTAATAGCACATGGAGAGAATTTGATGGAATTGGAAACTAGAGATTCCATATAGGAAGTAGAGAAGATGCATTCAGCATGTCTAGATTAAAAAAAGGGAAATCCAATTCACTTCATTTGCATTTGACAGTAAGATCTAATTTTGCTTGTTGTGTGGTGTCAGCACTTTGACAAAGTTATTGAAGTTCATTATGAGCAATTGTGTTGTACTGATCTGATTCATTGAAAGAATCACAGCGTTGTTTCCGTAATGTCTGTCACTTGAAGTGAGCTGAGACCTTAGCTGTTGATCTGTCTGCTGTTTTGTCACATACTTTTGTGTTCTCAAACTAAGTTCTGGTATTCAGATGGGCCGGAGTGGAACGTAATTCCAAGAGAGTTCGTGTTTCAATAGTTGTCTAATCCTTAGTATGTGTAGATTCATTCAGCATCCGTGTTTTGTATTGCAGCATTCCTTAGGTGCTCGTGTCTGTGTAGAAGAAGTGCCTGCAGAGCGAACGTCTGGTTCCTGTCTAAGCTCTTTTTCAATTGAGAGACAGGTTGGAGGGGTTTCTAGTTTGGCAGAGAAGACCGATCAGCCAAGATCATACTCAAAAACTGCTGGCAAAAGGATGTGCGCTTTCTGAATAGCGTTAAGACACAGAGGATGTTGGGTTCCTTTTTTTTATTGTTTTTTTCCTTCCCCTTTTGGCCTCTGAGGAGTAAGAAATAAGAATTTGGAGTATTTGGGCCAGTACAAATGGGACAGCACTTCCTGCACTGAGAAGGGGGGAAATATTGGTCCCTTGAATTATTTTTCAAAGACTCGGTATAAACTGCTTAAGAATAACTTTCTTCTGTTTTCTTACAGCGTTATTGAAAGAGGAGATACTACTCAAAGAACACACAGGACAAAATTCCTGCTACTCTGTATTGGAACTAGTGTGTTGTGAGAGTACTTGTACTGAAATGACATACTTTTTCATAAATTATTCTCAATTGTTCTCAGTTGTTGTAAACAAGTCCAGTTTTTGGAATTCATTATTTCTAACTGGCATTTCTATGGTTTTTAACTTTTTAATGACTTTCACAAAGGGCAAATTCAGTTTTGTATATAAAGTATTTGGTGAAGATTTGCTAACTTAATGTAAATACAGACATTCATGATTAGTCATAGACCCATCAATATATTTTTGATAAACTTTCATGTATATGGTAGTAGGAAAATCTGTAGTCACGTTGTGTAAAGTGGATGGACATAGAAGGTTTTGAAGTTTTAAATTGTTGTTATTTTTAGATTCCAGGTCTTGACCTGTGTATTATCAGCTTCATATTTTCATAATGGAAATGCTTAGGGCTGTGTTTAATCAAATACAGTAGCGTTGTAATCTTCACTAATTGCATCTGTATATAAGTCATACGCCAATTTTTGTCAAGTTGTAAAATTTTCATGTCCAGTCCTTGTGTTTCCCAGTTGCCTTGTTCAGTAATGACATATCTTGTTAATAAAAGAAAATTGTATATGTAGATATATTAGGTATATTGACTTTTTTTTCTGATGTGCGTGTACACTATTGCTCCGGTATGTGTTTCCAAACAAAACTGCTTCAGAAAAAATGAAGGGAAGTGTAGTTTTTAGACTTAATCTGTAAGCCATGAACAGTGAACTGTATTACCTTTCACTTCAAGTTACGTAGTACTGAAGCAAAACACTATCCAAATTGTTTAGGCCTTTTTGTTGAAATTGGAAGACAGCGTGTGTTCTTCCATGAAAAGTTTTAATTGGTGTATTGTTTCTTCAAAATCTAGGTTGGTGAAGTGTTGTGGGTTTGTATGTTTTTTTTTTCCTGGAACTGCACTTTGCTCGGTAGCCTGGCAGTCTTTCCTGCACTGTAGCTAATTTGCTGCTTTTGAGGGTGTTAATTTCTAAAAACACATTGGGTTTGCTGACTGCTCAGTCATTGCTGTCTCAAATCTTTAGAGAAGTTGTATTTAAATGTTTTCTCAGACCATTAAGGTGTCTGAAGAAGCAGTCTGCATTACTGCAATTTTACATATAACTAGGTTAATAACTAGCTTGAATGGGTGCATTAATTAATTCTCCTGTGGGAGAAGTTAATTATCTTGTTCTTGGTATCACATAAATGACTTCTTGTCATGGGGTGCTTCAGGGTGTTGGGTTAGAATTGAGACCAGATGTATGGATTGACAGCATATGCAGCAGGGCACTTGCTGCAGAATAAACTGCCCTCGTTCTGCCTGTGCCTAGATTTTAGGTGATCATCATGAATGTAAATGTACCTGCATAGTGACATGGGTACAACAGCAAAATCAAAAGTAGTGCTAAGAAAATACAAGGCATACTTACTGAGAAGAGAGGTAGAGAAGCTTTGATTGATATTTAAGAAGAAAAAAATCTTGGCAGTGAGGATGGAGAAGCATATGCTAAATATTTTCTACAGATCAGTCCATGTAGAATAGTGAGGTTTCTTAGAGATATACATGATCAGTGGAATAAGCAGTTCTATTTAACTAGCCTGGAAAAAAGAAAAATCACTATAGGCCTAAACTGTCTTTGGAATGTTTTGGTTTTTTTTTTTTTTTTTGCTGACTCGCATTAAAAATTTATGAATGAAATATTTCACCTAGGTTTTCTGAATGAATGGGCTATGAAACTCCCACAGTGAAACTTCATCAAAGAAAGGACGTATGCTTAAATGCTACCTCTCCCCCAACCAGTCTGAGAGTTCAATAGGCAAAAGAAGAAATTTCCCAAGATGTTTAAAAAGGGTAGAAAAGACAACCCTGACAACTACCAATCTGTCAGCCTCACCTCTGTGCCTGGGAAGATGGTGGAACAGATGCTCCTAAAGCATATAGAGGACATGGAGGTGATTAGTGGCAGCCAGCACGGTTTCACCAGAGGCAAATCCTGTATGACCAACATAGTGGCTTTCTATGATGGGGTAACCGCAGCAGTGGACACAGGTAAACCAAGGGATGTGATCTATCTGGACTTCTGTAAAGTCTTTGACATGGTCCCCCACAACATACTCCTCTCTAAATTGGAGAGAGATGGATTTGATGGCTGGATGGCATGGTGGATAAGAAACTGGTCAGAGTGGTCAGTGGCTTAAAGTCCAGATGGAGATCTGTGTCAAGTGGTGTCCTTCAGGGATCTGTACTGGGACCGGTGCTGTTTAATATATATCAATGATATTGACAGTGAGATTGAATGCACCCTCAGCAAGTTTGCAGATGACAGCAAGCTGAGGGGTGTAGTTGCCACCCCAGAAGGATGGGATGCCCTGGAGAGGGGCAGATGTAGACTAGACATTAGGAAGAATTTCTTCACCATGAAGGTGGTGAGGCACTGGCGCAGGTCACCCAGGGACGCTGTGGCTGTCCCATCCCTGGAGGTGTTCGAGGCCAGGTTGGATGGGGCCTTGGGCAGCCTCATCTAGTGAGGTGTCCCTACCCATGGCAGGGAGGTTGGAACTGGGTGGTATTTAAGGTCCCTTACAACCCAAACTGATTCTATGATTTTTAGTTAACTACTCTGCCAAGTTATTTGCCTCCTCCTTAAATACTAAAAAGAGGGTTGTTCCTCTTCGTGCAGCCAAGTCCTTAGATTTGTGAAGGAAGATCTGGGGTGAAGATGCCATTTCACTCGTGTGTGTGTGTGTTCTGGTGTCGCGAGAAGCAGTCTGTAAGGTCAGTGTGGGAGAGGGGAGAAGCTGCCTTCCAAGTAGCTGAGGCTTGGCTGTGCAGAGAAATTGACCAAAACTATTGTAATGTGGGTTGTCCTGTCCCCTCTTCCCCTTAGGATTTTTTAAGGAGGAGTTGGGCATGATTATAAACCCTGTATGCATAAAGGCCAGGATATTGATTCTTCTTAGGGCTTTTCTCCTGAAAGGGAGCTGAAAGTATTCCTCAAGAAAGCTCTGTTCCTGAGGGATTTAGCTGACCTTTCCACAAGCTGGTAGGAAATGCGGATGGGAGTATTGCATACTGATGGGTTTTGGAAACCAAACCCCAGGAAAAAGAACTCTGAAAGTTTGCAGGAACAACTGTAGCTGATATCTGTGATGAAAAAATAATTTTCATGGGGCTGTAAGCCTTCAGGAGCTCAGTGTTTCGGTAGGAAACGTGTGTGGTCTGTCTCACTGGTGCTATCTGTTTACAGAGATTTCTGAAAGGAGGGGAATGAAAGGAGTTAAATTGGGAGCAGACCTGCAGAATGGGAAGGGCCTGTCAGTTAGAAGTGAGCCTTAGCACCATGGTTGCATGGTTTCTGTTGAAGAAAAGAGACGTTTACATGAACCTTCATGTATCTTAGTAATCCTGTGTACTGGGGAGGAGCCTGGAGCACCAGGGAGCTGGGATACATGCCCTTACCGCCTCCCCGTCTTGTCAGGAGAGGGAAGCCTTGAAGCCTGGCTACAGTCTGGCAGGGCTTGTTCCCTACTTGTTAAGCTGAGAGCTTTGTTATTTTAAAATTACACTTTAAAATTTGTAGCAAACTAAAATGTCCTGCAGTTACCCGCAGGGGGCGCCGTGGGCTCCCATTTGATTCTAAATTGGGTTTTCATCCTGCAAAGTACACGAGACTGTTTAAGAAGTGATGTTTCCTAGGCTGCCTCAGTCATCTGGAGCCCCTTGAGATCTGGGTTCTTGTCTCGACTCTCTCATGGACCTGCTAAGCAGCCCCAGGTAAGTCTCTGCCCATCCTGAGTCCATCGTGCGCAAGCTCTTAACCAGCACAGCTGGATTGTTCTGCTTTGTTATGTCACAGGTAAGATTAGAAGAAGCTGGAAAGAAAAAGAACCTCCTCTCTTGCTTTTGCTCCTTTTTTTTCCTAATAGAAAAGTGTTATTTAAGCGATAATTTCCTCCCTGAAAAGACCAAGCAAATATAATTCTTATGCTTTAGCCGTTACTTCCACTTGAGCGTTTATTGCAATTCCACCACCTCCTGAAATTCAAAATTTCAAAGGTAATGAAAATTTCTGGATAGTGGGAAAATTTGCATTGATCCAAAAAGTACTGAGACATTCTTAGCAGACAGAAACAGATAACTTTAATGTTGCTTTCAAGGGATCTAAGCTCCTGAATTTGAATTGTGTTGCACAGAGTAAATGAATTCAATCCTAGAGTGAAAAATGCAAATAGAGTTGATTTAAATAATTTTTACAAAATCTTCAGGACAGAAAGATGGAAGATGCAGAAAAGGAGGACCATCTTTCTTCAGGATGCTGTTGCTTTGCTTGCTTGCAATAGGTCTTAGTGCAAATTTCACAATCTGAAACTCTTGTGAAAGAGGTGCAAAATGCCAAAGTGCAGACAGTGTGCTGGGTCACGTCCAAGAACTTGTGGTTAGTGGAACCTTGTGCACCTAATGCCAGGTAAATTATACTTTTCTCTGATTTTCTTATCTCTGCTAATTACACCTAGCACAAGAAGACAATCTTGTTAACTGTGATTATTCTAACTGGGAGTAGCTGGTAAGCACATAAATAATTACTTAAAGAGCACTTTATAGTCAGCAGTTACAGAGAGGGAGGATTTTTTTCAGGTCTGTTTGGATTTCTAGAACTTCAGACCGTGTGATCATTGCAAAGTTTTTAATTACTTGGGTTATGTGTGTTTCTCAAGTACCTTTTACCCCATCTGAGCAAGGAATACTTACGGGCAAAGTCATCTTTACCTGGTGGAAGGTGGTAACAGAGCACTGCTCTGAGGAATGGCTTGTCCCAGCCAACATCATTAATGTTGCAGTCAGACCGCAGGGTGACTGCTGCACACACCAGAGCAGGGATTTTAGGGAAACTTGATGAATGGGTGGAAGAAAGATGATGGAAGTAAGGAGGGATTTTGCCGAAACCATAGAGTGAGAAGAAGCAAAATTTAAATGGTTGGTGTAAGGGAAGTAGCCAGATGAAGGAAAGAAGCAAAAAAATCAGAAAAGAATTGGTAGAAGGTGCACTGGCAGGTGAGGCTGAATGGATAAATGTAGCATCCCTTGTGTCTGGACTAACTGGCCAATTAGTCCATTTATAATATAAGCCTTTTTTTTTTGAGGGGGGTGAGAAGGGGAAGAAATGATCCTTTGCAGGTAGTTTAGGTATTACACAAAGTTGCAATTTTCTGAAATACTTACAGTTCACATGGCTTTGGTTTCCAAGTGGTTGGGGATTTTAACAGTTTTGGTCCAAGTTATCAGCCTCTCCATGGAAAAGCATCCTGGGATACCACATCCAGCTTCTCTCCTTTCTTCATGGCAGCAAGCTGCTGCCCTGTCAGATGCTTCAGCATCCTTCTTGTCTGCTTAGCCAGCTTCGCAAAGCATGGCTTGGTATTTAAGAAGGCGACTCGCCTCATTCAGAGTATTTGCATATGTGTATTTTTTGGTAGTTAACACAGTCAGGCCTCACTTTTATTTGTGACATTAAGTACTACTTATTATAGCGCTTACTGGTGAGGACCCCCATCCTCTGCCTTGGCTTCTGTTGCTGGACTTCTGCCTGAGAAGCTGGAGCTCACGAGAGGCTTTTTCTCTGTGCTGCATGTGTGTTGAGGCTAAAAAAAGCTGTGGTGCTTACTGAATCTGTGGTGTTGGGTGCTTACTGAGTGTTTTAGCAAAGTTAGATAGCTGCACCACCCAGCTTGGCTTATGGGTAGCAAAGGGAGCATCCAGCGTAACCAAAGCCATTTTGCAGAGCAACACACATCTTGGAGTCAGGCAGCGTAACCTGGTCTGCCCCACTGTGTTCCAAGACACTACAAGGAGAATTCAGGACCATTCCTTAATTCCATTTAGCTGCCTGGGCTTGAGCAAACAGCTGCCTCGCTGGGGAGCAGCTGCCATTAACAGAGCTCTTTGTGGTCTCTGAACAAGACTTGGAGCCTGTAAAAGGTCACGGTTTGGGAAGCCCTGCTTTAATCCTCCAGTTTAAGGGCGAATGTTTTGAGTAGACGTGTAAAATAATCAACTCTCAATTGGTAAAAGAAAAATTACCTTAGTCCATGTTTGAAGGTAGTATCTGAAAGATTTATTACAGTTTTATGCACCATACCATAAAAAGTCACCCAAAGTAATGAAGTCTGTAGATAGGCGAAAAATTATTGCAATGTTATCTTTATGACTGTGTAGCGTTTGCACTGCAAGGCATTTTGTCATGCGCTTATAGCCCTAATCGAATGTGTATTTGTGGCTCCAAATAAAGAATAATGTGATTTTGAAACCACATTGGTACTGCTTAATGAACTGTCATTTGAATCAGTTTACTACCACCACCAGAAAGTCCTGGGCCAATTCTCAGGCTGTGTGTGCATGTCCCTCGGGATCAGTGGGCAGGTAGAGGATGCACTGGTGAGGGATGTTGTTGTTCTTTTCCTGCTCTTGTTAACAGTTGTGGAAAATCATGCAAAAAAAATTAAGCCCTGGGAGTTTTTTTTGTATGCCAAGACTTTCAAATTTGCATACCCATCCTCAGGATCTGAATCCAGATTTAGATGGTTTCTAAATAATTAATGACAGCAAAATGTAGTCAGAGTTTCAGGTTTGACCAAATTATTTCCCATCTGAAACAGATACAATAACTAACCTCTTTCTAACAGGTACCACGAATTTATAGCTCATGCGCAAATTCAAAATAGCACTATCTTTGCCTGAGCTTCAGCTGTTAGACTGACTAGGCACCTACAATCTCCCCAGAAATGAACTAGCAACAAAATGTGCAGGTGTCTGGGTTTATCTGTGTAGACTGTGTCCTGGGTTTGTGTCTTCCTCCCCATGATCTTAGCAGAGCCTTGAGTCTTGCCTCCAGCTGCCCTAGCAAATGTTCCAAGTTTAGACACAGTTCTTTGTGAGTAGTTAAGCATTAGGCATTATGCATTGTTTGGTGGCTCCTGTTACTAGTTAGCATGATTTATGTTTTACTATCACTCCTGTGAGAGCTGGCATTATCATATGGAGCCTATTTACAATGGAAAGAAATTCCTGTGGCTTCACTGAGGTCGTGGTGGATGCTATTCCTTGTGTATCTTGGCTATTTTTATCAGACGATCTTGGGTGGGTTTCTGTCTCTGCAGCTATTGTGACGTGATGTGTTTTAACAATGATTATGATCCATGAGTTTCTTTGAGCCTCCAGTGCCCGCGAAAAGAAACTCAGATCCCACCCCCACCAATTTCCAAAGCAATCTCTTCTCCCAGGACAAGTATGAATGAGCATTTTTCTCTGACGATAGCTGCAGTCTAACAAATATGGTGTCTCCACTGGCTGCTGGAGGTGGGCAGGTGTAGGAACTGTTCCTGCTGGAAATCCTGCTGCACTGTGCCTTGTGGAAAGCTGCTGGCAGTTTCCCTCCTATCTCCATCTCCAATTTCTGCCTGTAGCTCTTGTGCCTGTCTGCACACAGCACAGTAGGCTGTGCTGCTTCTAATTAAGAAGATGATTTTGCAATATCTCTTGAACCCTTGACCTTCAGGATTCCCTCAGACAACATCCCTCTGATCTCAGGAGAGCTTGCTCATGAGTTGCCACTCTTCATGTGAAAATAGGTAGGGTGTCATTTGCAATTATTTATAAAGTTCTGTTCTGGGTAATTGAAACTGCTGTTAATTGCTCATGATTTCAATCCAGACAGCTGGCTTGTTTGTTCTGCACTGCTCCCATGGGAGAACTTGCGTTATTCCATGCCTTAAACCCCCAGAGGCCTGCTGGTTTGCATAGCATATTGTCTATCTACCGCATTTTCAGTAACACTTGACTGAGTAATAAAGGCGACCAAGGCTTGTTCGAGGCATCGAGGTGGAAAATAGACAGTATGTAAAGATTTTTGGCTTTGAAAATTTGGAATGATTGTAGTGGGAGCTGAGTGAGCACGGAAAGGAGAGGAAGCAAAGCTGTCTGCTGGGGCTCTGAGAAGCATGGCAGACCTCGTTAGGAGGGCAGATGCTGTAAAACCTTATGAACAGTAACCTGAGGTTAGTTAGATTGCAACTTTTGACTCAGACTGATTTTCCAAAGGCCAGGATGCATATATTTCAGTGCTGAACAGCACATTTCACCAGAGAACTCTGCATGGGTGGATAAATCCCATCAAACAGTTAGTGAGCGGGAATGGCACAAGAAAGGGAACGACAGAAAAGCTGGTTAATTCTCTTCCTGAGAGACATCTGTGAGAAGAGAGGGTGTTAAGAGCAACCAGGATGATACAAGCAGCTGTAACAGAAGAGGAGAGATCATACAGGCACCAATAAATCAATAAGGTAATCAAAAGCCATGTAATTACAAGAATGTCACAAACAGCCTAAGCACAGCAAAGAACGAGAAGACAGACAAAAGGAAAGGAATCTTCTGTATACACACATACATGTGTGTAGCCTCATATAAAATAAAAAATAGAGGATCAATACAAGCACCAGTGCTCTTGAAGAGAAAAGATTGATGAGTTGGAGGCTGCTGTGGAACTGAATGTCTCATTAAAGACACTGAATGAAAAATGGACTCTGAAAATCGGGGGGAAAAAATAGAAGGAGCTGAAGTGAAATCCAGGCAGCAGGAATTTCAAAGCACTTACATGTAAGTAAGGGCTCTACTCCAGCTGCATCTATGGAACTGTCTCATACCCTAAAGAGATTTGCGCTGTTGCCTGCAGCTCAGGGCACCAGGCAGTGGCCTCCTTCAGCTCCACAACTCTCCCTACAAGAGCAGCCTCATCCACACAGCTGACGCTTGAGCCCAGGAGGGACATCTGGATTGGGCTGCAGCACAAGCAAATATGTGCCTAGGCAGTCAACAAGCAGGGGCCTAGAAACCTCAGAGCTGCTGGCTCCATTGATTTCTAGGGGTTTCACTCCCAGACCCTTGTTGCCATCTTAAGATCAGGCAGATTAAAGCTGGAGACAGAGCCTGATGGAGTCTTGTGGATGGTGCTCAGTCATGCCTGGTTGATGAGTTAGACATCTTCTTTGGGCTTCACAGTAGGGCTTTGTTTTCCAGGCGGGATGGGGCTCAGTCTGCCCCCTTCACACCAGAGCTTTATGAGCTCTGTCTGGCCAGTAAGCCCACCAGCTCCCAGCCCTCGACCATCTGTGCCTGGGAACTGGAGAATGAGGAATAATTAGTCCAGACCAAGTGAAATCTAAGTAGTCTACATACAACATGAGCTAGCAGAATGGTATCTCCCATTACTTCATAAGTGAAGGAATGAGTGTATGTCAGACCCTAAGCCTCTGATGGTCAGAGAAGATGCCCAGTGATTTGGGCTTTTAGCTATACTATGCAGTCCTCATGGCTGCACAAACATCAATGCATGTGCATGTGTCTTAAGCACATAAGAAACGTGACATGTGTGACCTAAGCTACTTTTTGTTTCCCCTGGGACTACTAGTTTTAAGGTGCTTTTAGGAGAAACTCAGTAGATTAAACTGAGAAAAAGAATAGCCTACCTCAGAAGAGGCTCTGTGTCTAAAAAGAACTGGGAAAATGAGACAGATCAACATAAATATTGATAAGTTTTAATTGTAACACATAGAAGAACAGTGGAATGAAAATTCTTTAGCTAGAAAAAGGGTTTATTTGGATCATTCATATCGATATCCACCCTATGCTTGTTTTGTATTCGATATATTATACAGGCTGAGATGTCTTCCTTTCAGTCTTTAAAAAAATGCATTCATGAAAACATGAATTGTACCATCCACCCTATTTATTTATTAAAAGTAATACTCTTGTAGGTAGCAGTTGTATTAATTTGGGAAAGATCGGGGGAATCAGAGGAAGAGGTAAATATGTACATCTGCTCTGTATGAAAATGTTCATATTGTCCATTCCTTAATTATTTGCAGCTAACACTTTCTTTAATGGTAAACGCTAATGGCTGCATAGCTGCAGAAAATACTGAGGAGACAGAGTACACCCAGTAAAGACCCTTCAGCCAAACTGAAACTCTTCATAAGATCTCTATTAATTAAAATCTCTACAGATGGGTTCCCTTAATTTTAGGAAATGGAATGCAATCCCTATAATTAACTGCTCACTCAAAGGCTTTTTTTGCCCCCTCTCAGCATCTGGGAAGAGCAGCAGTGATTGTTTTGCACCTCATTGCTGGAGGCTGTGGCTGACTTTCCAAAGCAACCTGCCCCCCTAAGGCCCCACACCAAAGCCCGTCTCATCTCTTCGTTCAGACTCCTCCAGCAACCCTGCTGCGCCTACCCTGAGAGGTTTTTGCCTTCATGTGGATCAGTATCTACTAGCACAGTGCCCAGTTTTCTTCACCATGGAGGGAAGTGTTGCTTCTCTAGAGTCACCTCTGTTTTGGCTGGAGGGGGAGCATCTCTTTTTTGCTGGAGCGGACTGAGAGGTGCCAAGCTGTGGAGCAAGTGGTATGAAGGAGCAACGAAAGAAAACTTGGTGTCTCCTTTGGAGCAGTAGGTTGTCTTTGGGGCAGACCTTGCCTTATGATGAGTTTGTGAAACATTTAGCAGTGCAGCACTAGTAGTTCATGAGGCCTGCCAGCCACTCCTGTGGGAGTTTCTGCCTCTGTCTCCAGAGCTTAACATTTCTTCCAGCACAGCTCTGATATGTCGCCTTTTCTCTCTGTTCCTATAACTGAAAGCCTCTGCCCAATCTCACTGCATTTTGTGTCCTGGTTATTGCCTTTCTCCTCTTCTATCCCACTATCCTCCTCGTTACCACTTTCCTTTGCAAACTCCAAGTCCTGCAATTGTCTCAGCCTTTCTCTTGCAGAAAGTTGTTTTCCCTTCGTTAGCTGTATCTGCTATGCAGCACCGAATCCCATCTGCTGTCCTGCCTTTTCTTTTTCCATCTCTTCAAGTCAATGTGCCAGAGCAGGGCACAGAGGAGAACAAAACAGCCTCCTCCCTGTGGCTGCTTTAAAACCACAGATCTTTCTTTCCTTTTTCCCCCCCCTTTCTGCTGCAGTGTGAGGCTCCATGGCACAGCCGAGTAAACTTCCCAAAAAATGTAAGGCAGCACTGGGCAAACTGAAAATTATTTGCTCTTTTCTTAAGGCAGAACAGCTGGGGAAAGGTGCTTGCTCTATGCTGCCCTGCTTCTCTAGTCTCCAGGGACAGCTTGTCTGTGCCGCTGCTGGTGACACAAACGACCAAAGCATTGGGTATGGACAAGCTCTGATCCCTAAGGGTACAGTAACTATTACCAGGAACAAACAGCTGCTGCTGGGAGCCCTTATACGCACTCCTTAGCTGGGGGTGATGTTGTCACCAGTGGTGTTAAATACCCTTGGGCTCTGCCACAGATGAAACACACAGATGGAAGAACTGGTGTCACCATGTGCATGGCAAATTTCAGCACTGAAGCCTGAAGCAATGTGTTTCTGACTACTTACTGACTCACCCAAGGAGCTTTGTTGCTTTTTGTGAAAGCCAGAGGACACTGCCTGGAGAAAGGCTGCATGCTAGGAGGGTTTAGGGGGAACCCATGGGCCTGGAAGTCAAGCTGATACTGGGAGTCACTCTTTAGATTGCAGACCTTCCTAATCATAGAATAGTAGAATGACCAGGTTGGAAAAGATCCAGCGGATCATCTAGTCCAACCATTCCTATCAATCACTAAATCATGCCCCTCAGCACCTCATCCACCCGTTCCTTAAACACCTCCAGGGAAGGCGACTCAACCACCTCCCTGGGCAGCCTGTTCCAGTGCCCAGTGACCCTTTCTGTGAAAAATTTTTTCCTGATGTCCAGCCTGAACCTCCCCTGGCGGAGCTTATGGCCATTCCCTCTCGTCCTGTCCCCTGTCACTTGGGAGAAGAGGCCAGCTCCCTCCTCTCCACAACCTCCCTTCAGGTAGTTGTAGAGAGCAATGAGGTCTCCCCTCAGCCTCCTCTTCTCCAGGCTAAACAACCCCAGCTCTCTCAGCCCTTGGAGGACCCATGGCTCTTGGAGTCTCCCAAACACGGGGCTGCTTGCTGGAGAGCATGTTCCTCTTACAACTCCTTTCCATTTGCCATGACCAACAAGGGTCCCAATATCTTGTCTTGGAGGAGCTTCTGTGGAGATCCTTGTTCTCAGAGCTCACAGGCACGTTGAAGTCGTTCTCTGGGGAGCTGTGGGAGCATGGGAGCAGCTGCAAGGCTGACGCGCACGTTGGCTGCAAAGGCTTCCCCAGAGAGTTGCACGAGAGGAGTGCGGGATGCAGAGGACGGCCTTCCTCCCTGCCAAAACTACAAAGATGAAGCTTTGTGATGAAAGTTCAGAGCACAACTAGCTCACAACTGCATGTATGGTAGATAAAAAGACTCAAAAGAAGACACGGTCACACATGAACCTGGGGTAGGAGTAGCAAAGCCACATAGCATCTTGCTCATGGACTCGAGTAAGAAAATTTACTTCATGCAATGTGGGATCTCTGAGCCAGCCCTGGCTAGGAACAGCAAAATGAAAGAATAAGTATGGGGCGGAGGATTAAGAAAAAAAAAATCATCAGCTTTCCCTTTCTGCCACTCAGTTTTTATTTTGTTGCAGTATGTGAGTACCCACTCAGTATAAATCTCTGCATACTTCTGCTGAAGGCATTTCCACATTGTGCAACACAGCACTGTACGAGGCAGATGTTTTACTACTGCTTCCCACGCTTATCGGGAAGGAAAGCCAGTAACTGAAATAATAATAATTTAATTGCTCACATGCTCTCACATTGTTCTGCAACAGCATTGTCAGAGTTTTCCATCTATGGCAGGGGTTTTTTTTCCCTGATCTTTAGGGTGAGTTAATTTTAGGAAAGCAAATCTGTTTTTAATCAGTGTTTAAAAAATAGTTCTCCCTAGAAATAACTCAAGCATTGGTATCAGTGGAGTCTCTTGCTTCCTGAGATGAACTTTCAGCTGCTATGGAATGCTAGGATCCGCTAACTACTCCGCAAAGAGTTTCAGACAGTAAAGAATTGCACATTCGGTTTCTTGTAGACAAGCCAGACACCCTTCAAACTGCAAATGTTCACCAGGGTAGGCAGCACCTTTCTGAGTGCTGAGCAGGATCCCTGTGCTTGTGCCCACCTAGGACGTGTAACCTGCACCTCAGGGGAGCTATATCCAGTTTCCCACATTCACATTCTTGGAGCAAGTAATTTCACAAAAAAAAAGTCAGAAACTATGAAGGAAGCCTCAGACCACACCCTCAAAAATTTCACAGCTACTGCAGAAGCCTTTTGCTGCAAGTCAATTTTGAAAATGGAATATGCCTTAGAAAATAAGAAAAAGCAAGTATATTTGTGCCTTGCATGACTATTGAACAGAATCACAGAATAACCAGGTTGGAAGAGACCCACTGGATCATCGAGTCCAACCATTCCCACCAATCCTTAAATCATGCTCCTAAGCACCTCATCTACCCTAACCTTAAACACCTCCAGGGACGGTGACTCAACCACCTCCCTGGGCAGACCATTCCAATGCCCAACCACCCTCTCCGTGAAGAACTTTTTCCTAATCTCAAGCCTAAATCTCCCCTGGCGGAGCTTGAACACCACAGAGCAGTGTCACACAGGGCCCCAGGATACCCCTTTGTCACACTGCTTGAAGAAGGTGCACCATCCCTCTTGCATATAGCATTTACTTTCTTCTACGCTTTCAGCTGTTCTGAGATGACTCCTCCTGATCCTTCTCTCTGAGACCTCCCAGGAGTAGCAGCCCAGTCCAAATCACTGCTTTTGAATCCAGTGCTCTTAACAAAAAGGGCTTCATTCACCTGGCAGAGGGACCTGTAGAGAAATGAAAAACGGCAGGTCGAGTTCAGCAGCACACTCAAGCACAGGATTTACTAGAGAGAAATCAAAGCGTGTGCTAAAGTGGACTACTGAGTCCCTGCTGTAGCCTCTCAGTTACCAACAGACATGCAGCTAGACAGGCACCAGTTTTAGTCATACAGAATATAGGGTAAACAAGATGAAACCCCTCCATTTTCAGTCTTGCTAGTGCTGGGCTGGCTGTAAGCTCGGAATTCCACACTGCTTCATGCAGTTCACAACAGTTCAAGTGTGCCATAGACTTCTGTCCTCCACATTGAGCCAGAGAGGGTGTGGATAGTCAGTTTATCTCCCTCCAGAGAGTAAACTCTGGTGTAACTAGAAGCCTTGTTTTCTGAAGGGCTTGATCCACTCAAAGAGCAGGACTTGGGTCAGACTTGCTTCTCAGCAACCTAAACAGAGCTTCTGCCCGTGCTTAAACTTGGGGATGTGGCTAGGGAGGATTTTTCCTTGTTCACTGCTTGCAAGAAGACTAATTCATACTTTAGAAATGTTTCTCCTTCTACTAAGGCTATTTAATCTGCAGAGATACACCCCGCAAGTGATTTTTTTTCTTTATAAAATTTTGCTAGGTAATTCAAGAGACTGCTTTGTTCAAATTGCTACCTCAATGAATGTACCTTGCAAACCTTTATGACGACCTAATTAATTTTGCTAAAGTCACTTTAGTAGAAGCATTTCCTACCTAAAGGCAAGGTAATCCCTGTTACCCAATGAATTTTTAAATGTGGGGGGTTTTTTCATTTTTTTTTCCAATGGTCTTTGTTGTTGAACCATCAGATATGATCATCAAAAAAGAACCTTTTTCCCCAATGTATTTCTAAGAGTGTAAAACTGTAAGTGTTGATTCAATTATACCTTCAGCTTGCAAGGGACTGTCTAGTAGCCACAGAGGAGTCCTGCTTTTCTACTAGTTGCTGAGTGAAAAGCAATTCAGCTTAGCTCTTCATAAGCATCCTGCTAGCTTTTCACACCACAGGCCTTTCCCCCACGCTTCCAGAGTCAATAGGAATCTCAATACTGATTTGTTTTTTTTAACTCTTTATCTTGTAAGATACATTATGGGCAGTAAGATGATTTAGAGTCCGATCCCATCTGTAATAAAGTCAACACACAATGTTCATGGATAGTGGTGGCAGTGGATTAACTAATTTGTTGTGATTATATTTGCAGAGAAGGTAAGGACTGTGAAACACACCTAGCTTATACTTGCCCTCATATAGGTGTAATAGGATGAATCTAGTTTGACATCCTTAGCCATAATCACATGGAAAATCACTAGATACTGACTTACCATGAAGCCAAAGTACAGCTTGGCAGCTCTCATGGCACTGGTCTTTCTAGGAGTGATGGGTGCACACCCAGGCATCTCAGCCCAGAATAATTTCTTAGGTGTAAAACTGCAGGCTAAACACATCCAACACAGAAGAAAACATAGTGTGTCAAAACATGACAGTATCTGGGTGTCTAACTTATCAGTTATTGGGGCAGATACCTGCCCTTTCCACTGATCTCTTAAGGGAAAGGAAATTACTGGAGTTTTTTTTCCCAGCACTGGCTTATGCAGCACTGTAGTCAAAAGTAACTGTAAGTTCTATGGATGTATTCACTTTTCATTTGAGCAATGTCAGCTTTAACTGTTTTTCATACACTGAACTCATTTTATATATTTAAACCTTCCTTCTATTTTGCTTTCTCCCAGTGATGTGTTGTTGTAGCTACGAGCATGACATAGAAATGTTAAAAACAAAAGCCTCAAAGAGTCTGGTGCTTCTGGCTAGTTTGATTTGTTGTCATTCTTCATCTCGATGGTATTGACTTTCCCTCTCCCTGGCAGTACCCAAGATCTCTCACATGAGACTTATTCCTCTTTGTATTCCTTTTAGGAGGAATTGTGTGCAATGGCATTTCTTTAGGAGGGTACATTTATTAATGTTCATGTACACTAAACCAGCCATTCTCAAACACAGATTATTTGGTCTGAAAGGGGAATTTGAAGCTAGGGAGTGGCAATACTTGCCACTAGGTAAATGTAGCTGTGAAGGGAAAATGATCTCTCAGAAATAATTCCACTCTTCTTACCCTTTTTTCAAAACTTCTGAGGCCAAATTAGATCCAGTAATATTTTTTTAATTTTCTGAGCTTCCAATAGAAATATTGATGCACTGGGAAGGCATAGACTGACAGTAAATGAGTCATATCAGTCTTATTTTATGGACTACCTCTGCCTCTCAGCTTTTCTAATTAAATATTCATTGCTTGGAAGCACCCTCCTAGTGCATTCTTGCTGGTTAATTAGAATCTCCTCACCTTAACTCTGAAACCTTTCCTGCAGATCAAATGCAGCACAATGTTGCTCCTTACCCTGGCAAATCTCCCGCCAGCTCCCTGATTTTGTGGAGGATGGTTTTGTGCCCCTGTGGTGCCAGCCACCAGGTTGTGCTTGGATCCACTGAGTCTGCTGTCAGCTGCAGGGAAGCTGTGGCAGCTGCTACTCAGAGAAGACCCTCTGTCTCCATCAGCATCCAGACTCACAACCTGCAAACTCAGTGAAAGCTGTTGGTATTAGACACCAGTGGGGAATTCACTTGTGGGAATTGTGCTCAGGTGGAGGAACTCCTCCACTTGGTGACAGAACTCAGGGAGGCAGTGAAGAGAACAAGGACCATCAGGGAGCGTGAGAGGGAGACAGGCCACTGGAATAACATTAAGGTCCTGGAGCATGTCCAGAGAGGAGCAATGAAGATGGTCAAGGTGCTGGAGACTAAGTCTTAGGAGGAGCGGCTGAGGGAACTGGAGTTGTTTAGCCTGAAGAGGAGGAGGGGAGGGGTGACCTGGAGGTGTTTAAAAAATGGGTAGATGAAGTGCTTAGGGGTATGATATAGTAGTGGACAGGTATGGTTGTGCTTGATGATCTCAAAGGTCTTTTCCAACCTAGTGATTCTATGATTATATGAAACTGGAAGAGGACTAATCTTCTGGTGGTGTGAATTGGAGCAAGGGCATTTAACTAAACAAAACCAAAACAAAACAAAAAACCCACAACCCACATGGCTGCTCCAGATCCACTGATACAGCATTCCATGTGGCCTGGCTCAAATGTAAGCAAAGTCCACGCAGATTAGATCTACCATTTTTCCTGATCAAGACAAGTAGATATTCAAATGAATTTAGTCTGATGCAGTCTCTCTTTCCTAAAATCACATTGCATTTTTGCCTCATTTGTTTCTACATCTTGATTATTATTTCTTACAATATCTGTTTTAAAAAGTTGCACATGAGGTCAGACTAATGAACTGTACTTTCTAAACGACTTTTTTCCCCAGCTCAAGTTCTACTCCTGAGTCCTTAAAACTCTTTCAGTCATTTAAGTGCCTGCACAGTCTCCACTGCTTCTCATATGCTAACAATATTGCAATACTTGGGTAATAAATGCATAACCTTGAACTACCAGTATAGGCAGGTTCTCTGTTCAACATCAAATTAAGTTTTTAAGGAAATTGAGCATGATGGGGTTTAAGAATTTCTCTATTTCCAGCCTTGAATTTGTATATATTGTGAAATAGCCTTTGCTCAGTATTGCTGTCATATCAGTAGTTACCAAATGTAAGCAAAAATGTTCATCTGTTTCATTTACTGGAGTCTCTCAGATCAACAGAAAGAGCGCCTCTTTTTTTTTACTTTCCTATGCAAAAAAGTCATTAATTATTAATCAAAGCAGACCACATTTCATTGAAGATCTGACTTCCTGCAGCAAGATACAGTATCCTTAAATGTTAAAGGTGCATCTTGCTTAAAATGCTGCATGCAATATGAAATTGCAATATGAAATGGATCCAATGGTAAAGCCTGAATGAGTAGGAGTGTGACGTGTGGGCTGCGATGCTGTCCCATGCGAAGAGTTTCAGTATGAGTACCAAAAGTGTGCAGAACAGCATACTACAAAATTGGCCCTGCAGGACTTCAGCAGAAAACCATCCACACTGGGTCATTTTCCCATCCCTAAGGATTGCTCTGGACCTCTGATGGATGCAGTGGGGATGTTCACTCCTGTGCAGAGGGCAAATAGGCCCCAAATCCAGATCATCTTTGGAAGAAGAAGTGGGGGATGCCAAAAGCTGAATTTCAAAGCTGGGGGGTTTCTTTCCTGTGGTGATCTCTGATGATCCCCAGCCTGGCTAATAAAGAGGTCCTTGGAATCCTCAGCCTGCCACGACCAAGCCATATACTGAGCTGCTGAGGGAAACAGGGATGTTTGCTGGATTGAGACTTAAGACCTCGCATCAACTTTCAGCAAGCAGCTTCCAGTACTTATTTTAAAGCTCTATCGGCTCTGTTTAAGCCATGCCTGTCACAAGCATTACGTTCAATCTCAAGCTAAAATGACTCAAAAATACATTTAGAAGGAGCGTGAACCCTGTCAGAATTGATAACCAAGGTCTCACTTTGTTCATTATTTTCACATGCTCGGTTTATTGAATATGTGCAGAGAATGAATTGAAAACAAAGTGCTATATTTGTGTGACATATTTAAATTATGTATTGGTAGCCCAAGACACTGTGGTTAGCCATTAAATTAATCATTGCAAACAGACCAGTTCAGAATGATCTATTTCTATATTTACACTTGTGGCATAAGAGAAGAAATGGAAGCTTTTCTCAGAAGAAAAATCCATCCACCATGGGGTCCTCCAAGTAAGGTATCCAATGATAGCAAAAATGGTACAGTTTGTTGGCTCTTTTGGTTTGGGTTTTGGTTTTGGGGGTTTTTTTTTTGAAGAAAAATAGTTTTTTGTTTATTAAATTGGAATTCATTCCTTTGAAACTCACCATAAGCAGAGCTCAGCAGGCAGGAAAAGGCAGTTCTGCTGGCCCTGGAAACAGTCTCGATGCTTTAATTAATTGCTGTTGGACCAGAAAAAATAACACTTCTCACAATAGCCTCACAGATTCAATGTGTGTGTTCAGGTGATTCTGCTTTTCTTTATAGGGCTGCAGCACCCAGTGTCACGGAATTCCTGTCATATTTCAGTTGTCCTTTCCAGAAAAAGTTTCTACCTCTGATTGTGGATGAGATGGAAGAGAGGGGACAATTAAGATTCACACAAGAGAAAGTAAAAGCATGTCAGGCTGGCATAGTAAGCTCATCTCCTGCATGCTTTCCTTGAGTCCTTGCTTCAAGACTTTGAGACACCAGAGGCTGGTTATGCTGCAGCAGGATCAGGCCCTGTTGTCAAAGCCAGAATGTCAATTATGCAGGTGGCAGGTGAGTTAAATGAACACCTGAAACAGATCATCCTCACCACGTGGCTGAGGTGGGACCTGTCTTCCTTGGAGTATTTTACCCAAGGGTCTGTTCGAGCCAAACATCGAGCCTGCAGGGCTGTCTCAACGTAAGTGAGACCTAGGTTAGCAAACCTGAGGCAATTTCAGGGATCCTGCTATGATTTAAGGTAATTGCATTTTGTGTTTAATTTACATCTTGGTTGAGCTGAGAAAGGTCAGGCTCAAGTCTCACTTTATTCTGTAGCATTTCTGGTTAATTTAAGGTTCCCATCTTCATGCTTTAATATCACACTGTACCAATTTGCAGTAGCAAGTTCTCTGAGGGAGTCTTGGCTTTGGGCTTTACTTTTCCAAGGGAATATATACACAGAAGAAACATTTTTATTACTTCAAGAACAGGATCTTAACCTGTTGACTTCCCCCCAATTTTATGTGCTGACATTACTGTGTTTGATTTATACTAGTGCCTAATCTCAAGCAATGAACCTCCTGGCTTTAAGAGGCTGAGCAGTCTCTTGGCATTCTTGATAAATCCATTGATAACTGTGAATATTATATAAAAATTGGGTACTCATAGATACTATTTTTCTGTGACTGTGCATTTTAAACCCAAGAGCAGGAAAAGCTTCCTGCGTTTATGTTTTGCTATCACAAAATAGCCCAACCACAAAAGCACAAAAATCAACCCTGAAAAAACACCACAAGCTTGCTTTTGCCTTTCTGTAAATATGCTGACTTACATCAGCTGAGATCTGAACCCATATGGGAAACCTGAGGAGCTGTATCTGAGTGTCAAGAATAAGTCCTCCTATATTAATACCTTGTAACAAGAGGAACAAACTCTTCTTTAGAAAAAATTGCACAGCTGTGTATGTGAATGATGAATCTGTTATGCTTGCACAATTTCAGTAAAGATTCTCTTGGCAAGAAAAATGCTCTGGGAAAATATCCCTCAAAAATCCATTGCTGCCAGTAGTGTCAGCCACACAAACGCCAACTCTCTGTATGTCACTGCATGTAAACCTGGTGAGCTAAATATTTAACTGACTATTTCTGCCATTCCCCTCTCATCCTAAGAGCTGTTTGCATTAGCAAAGAAAGTCTAATGTTTATGTACACACACTCTGTCCCCCTTCATCATTTAGCTTTTATTCCAGAGAATTATTCTCTCCGGTGATGCGAGACTGCTGTAATCGCTCCACTGAGGAGCCCTGCCTCTCAAAAGGAAGCTGTACCAGTGGGGCCAGAAGATAAAAGCTGTGCCTGTGCACTTTAATTGACACTAAAAGTTCTTTTAATCAAAAGCTAAGCCTCTGTCATAGTCTTTCCATGACTGCAAGAGACATTGATGAGGACAGAAAGCAGGTCTCTCACTCCTTCTGAAGTTAACCAGGGTAGAACCAGAATTGTCTTTACAGGAGAGGAGAAAAAAACCACAGCAATTAAGCACTTAGCATACACATAGTGCTGGTGATGTAAGTCCTCAGTGGCTCACACAGGTGGGTAAATGTGTTTATTCCTGGGGGTGATGCCATGGCAAGGAGGTGAGAGATTTCAGCAAGACTGGAGAGGTTTTGGAGTAGAAATAGGAAGAGAAAGGACATTTTGTGATGCCACGTTTGTGGCCTTGGCCTCTGGAGCCCCCCACACAAGGGCTTCCCCAAGGAAGCTGTGAGAGGCAGATTGAAGCTCCAAGAATTTTCTTTCTTCTCTGACTGGTAAATGAGTACTGTTGTTAAAATAGACTCTTTCTAGTCATCCTCCTCATTGCTTCTACAAACCACAATAGTTAAAGTGACAGGAAATGCCTTACTCTGAGTTAGTAGGAAACTTTATCTCTTCCCTTGAATTACTGTACAATCTTTTGTTGCCTCTAAATTATTTTCCCTCAGTCCAAACAGGGCCATTTCACTGGGGCTGCAGGGTGTAGTTTTGTGCTTAAATGTTGTAGTAATGGTCCATATTTAAAGACTTGTGGGGGACAAAAGGAGCAGGCTATATATATAGGTAAGAACACCTGCAGAACATGTCTGCTGTTCATAGCTGAGTTAAGGCTGCTTGTGTGGGAGCACATCCCTGCTGTGGGATGATGCACTCTGTGCTGAAGGACATGGGGCGTGGTACAGGGAGGTCATTCATTAGATTTTGCTGGGAAACACTCACCTTGGTGTGGCTGGCCATGAATGGATGACAAACTTGCCACAGGGACGTTCGTGCAGCTATCAACAGGCAAGGCACAAAGGGGAAAAAGCAGTTATTCGAGGATGGTACCCAACGCAGGGGGTGATGTCCACACGGCCTTTGGTTCTGCCTCCCTCCTGTCTGGTTTTGGTGATGTTGCAGTCGCTGGGGACCTGTCTGACAGCAGTTCAGGCTGTGGCAAGAATAGTCTGGTCCCTAGATGAGAAATACAACAAGGCAAAGTCCCTGTGGGCACAAGTCCCTGTGGGCTCTGGGGGGTGACAGGATGCTGGGGGAGGCAGCGAGGCAACCACGCTTGCCTGGCAGTAGAAAGCTAGCTCTGTTTTGGAGCTGGGGAGTTTTGCCACCAGTTTTAGCAGAGCTGGGATTTTAGCACTGCCAGTACTACACAGAGGAGTATGCTCTCATCCTACATGAGCTCAGTTGTTCTCAGAGACGAGTGTCCTACCCCTGTCTGGAGTAAAAATTTGGAAACTGGAGATAGGAGACAAAGTACGGAGCTGTGGTGAAACAGAGCTCTGTTCTTCCATCTTGACACAAACAAAAGTCCCATTGAAAGCAGTAAGACATTGAGTCCTCTGATTGAAATATATATATATAAATACATAAAAATATTAGATGTATTGCAGTTTCAGCTCTACACTTTCCCTTGATTTTAATTTTCTCTGTGGAGTTCAAATACAGAGTGTTCCCTCACAGCTTATTTTCAAAGCCTTTTTTTTGACTTTCATATTGAAACTCATTTAAGGCCCTTAGATTTTTCTCCCAGCTGTGAAAAGCAAAGAGAGAGAGAGACAGAGAGAGATAGAAAAGTCAAAGACTCTTTTACAATATTGGAACCTTTAAAGAACATCCTTGAAACATAGGGAAAAAAACCTCCACAATAAATAATGCTTCAGGTTTTTAAAGGGAGTTATCTTTTTTGAGTGAAGCATTTTCCTATTTTAAAGAGTATGAAATAATTAAACTGTGTGCATAGTTATGCTTTGTCTCTACACCTGCAAGGATTGTGGCTTTTTCTCCTCACTGTTGCTTCTGTTTTATCTCCCTTATGTGACCAGTTAGAGGCTTCTTCCTAAGCAGGTGCCCTTGGAAAGGAGAAATGCCTGAGCTTATGCCAGAGTTACTGTCCTGGTTCTTCGGCAAAACCAGGTTTCTGGTATGTACCATGTTCAGCATGTGTCCTGCCCAGGCAGGTGACTGTCGCCGGGCTCTCATCCAGCAAGGGTGGATGTTGGTTTCTGGGGTTTTATTTCCATCCTTCCCAGTAGCTGATGTGCCTGCTTCTAATTTTCTTTGCTTGTTGTGGGGACAAAACAACCAAATTTGTACATTCAAGTAGATTTATGGAGAAACAAGCATCCTTGGATGACTGAAACTCTTCTTGGAGCTGTGGTCCTGGTCTCAGACCATCCCTTTGCAGGTCTGAGGAGCCTAGGGTCCCTGGACCAGCTTATGGAGTCATAGAATCATAGAACAACCAGGTTGGAAGAGACCCAGCGGATCATCGAGTCCAACCATTCCTATCAAACACTAAACCATGCCCCTCAGCACCTCGTCCACCTGTGCCTTAAACACCTCCAGGGAAGGTGAATCAACCACCTTCCTGGGCAGCCTGTTCCAGTGCCCAATGACCCTTTCTGTGAAAAATTTTTTCCTGATGTCCAGCCTGAATCTCCTCTGGTGGAGCTTGTGGCCATTCCCTCTTGTCCTGTCCCCCATCACTTGGGAGAAGAGGCCAGCAGCCTTCTCTCTACAACCTCCCCTCAGGTAGTTGTAGAGAGCAATGAGGTCTCCTCTCAGCCTCCTCTTCTCCAGGCTAAACAACCCCAGCTCTCTCAGCTGTTCCTCATAAGGCCTGTTCTCCAGCCCCCTCACAAGCTTCGTTGCTCTTCTCTGGACTCGCTCCAGAGCCTCAACATCCTTCTTGTGGTGAGGGACCCAGAACTAAACACAGGATTCGAGGTGCAGTCTCACCAGTGCCGAGTACAGAGGGAGAATAACCTCCCTGGACCTGCTGGTCACACCGTTTCTGATACAAGCCAGGATGACACTGGTCTTCTTGGCCACCTGGGCACACTGCTGGCTCATATTCAGTCAGCTGTCAACCAACACCCCCAGGTCCTTCTCCTCCTGGCAGCTTTCTAGACAGACTTCTCCTAGTCTGTAGCACTGCATAGGGTTGTTGTGTCCCAAGTGCAGGACCCGGCATTTGGCCTTGTTAAACCTCATGCCGTTGGTCTCAGCCCAGCAGTCCAGCCTGTTCAGGTCCCTTTGCAGAGCCTCCCGACCCTCCAGCAGATCCACACTTCCACCCAGCTTAGTGTCATCTGCAAACTTGCTAAGGGTGCACTCGATGCCTTCATCCAGGTTGTTGATAAAGACACTGAACAGGGCTGGATCCAGCACTGAGCCCTGGGGAACCCCACTTGTCACTGGCCTCCAGCTGCATTTAACACCATTTCCCACCACTCTCTGGGCCCGGCCATCCAACCAGTTTTCCACCCACGAGAGTGTGCGCCTGTCCAGGCCAGAGGTGACAGTTTCCATAGCAGAATGCTGTGAGAAACTGTGTCAAAGGCTTTACTGAGGTCCAGGCAGACCACATCCACAGCCTTTCCCTCGTCCAGCAGCCGAGTCACTTTGTCATAGAAGGCGACCAGGTTAGTTTGGCAAGACCTGCCTTTTGTGAACCCATGTTGACTGGGCCTGATCACCCGGTTCTCTTGCTTGTGCTTCGTGCTAGCACTCAAGATCACCTGTTCCATGACTTTCCCTGGCACTGAGGTCAGACTGACAGGCCTGCAGTTCCCTGGATCCTCCCTGCGACCCTTCTCGTAGATGGGCACAACACCAGCCAGCCTCCAGTCCAGTGGAGCTTCCCCAGTCTTCCAGGACTGTTGTAAGATGATGGAAAGGGGTTTGGCCAGCACATCCGCCAGCTCCTTCAATACCCTTGGGTGAATCCTGTCTGGCCCCATAGACTTGTGGGTGTCTAGTTGGGCTAGCAAGGCTCTGATCACCTCCTCTTGCACCATGGGAGCCTCATGTTGTTCCTCTAGCTCTGTGGTTTGTACAGAAAGGGAACAACTTTCTTTTAGGAGGGAGTCCCCAACAACAATCCCCCTCCTCTTCTTCTTAATGGAGGATGTTTTTATCTTTTTCTGAGGATGATGCAGCCTAGGGAAAGATTCTAGGCTGTGGGAGCCATCATCCTCATCCTCAGGACTGGATTCCACCTGCAGTGCATGGTACTTGTTCACCAGGGGGATCTGGGGTTTTGCTGTTTGGGTGAGGGGAGCAGGTTTCCTTCGTCTGGCAGGAACTTGCTGCCACTCCCCATCTCTTGTAACCCAAACCTTGCAGTTTGCAGGTAGATGGTGTTTGGACATACCAGCTCCAGCAGGAGCTTTTGTATGAGAGAAGTTTCAGAATGATTGAGTCACAAAAATTAATACACTAAAGGAACGTTAGTTTAAGTGCTTAAGAGGTGAGTACATCTTCTAAGAAGTCATTCTATGTGTGTGAATACTTCACAACACATTTTTTCTCATTTTGGGGGGATAGAGTCAGACATCTCCAAGATTTTCAGTATGTCACTGAAGCTCCTTGCCTACAGGTCCCTTGCTCATTCCTAGTAGGATTTCTTGTGTGTGTGTGTGGTGGTTGTTCTTAGAAAAAGGAAGAGCCAGTGATAAAGCAGTTGAATTGAGCAGTGTTTTTTGAAGCAAGAGAGCTTTTGCCTCAGTCTTCACTCTTGCACATTCTGGGTCAATTGACAGCAAGAAGGGGACTGTAGTGTGGGGGGGGTGGGGGTGGATCAGGTTCATGACATCCGCCAGCTCCTTCAATACCCTCGGGTGAACCCCATCCTCCCCCATAGACTTGTGGGTGTCTAGTCAGGCTAGCAAGGCTGTGATCACCTCCTCTCGGACCATGGGAGCCTCATGTTGCTCCTCTAGCTCTGGGGTTTGTAAAGAAAGGGAGCAACTTTCTTTACAATTAAAGATTGAGGCAAAGAAGGCATTAACTACCTCAGCCATTAAGCCTCAGTCCAGAGTGCAGCTGGCAACAGCTTGTGCAGCATTTTCGGGGCTCTACTTTGAGATTTGAGACCATGGGGTCTCCTGCGAGTCCTTTGGGGGCTGCAAAGGGCCAGCTACAGTGGGGTGAAGACAGTAATGGGAGTCCACAACCAGTAACAAGCTCTGGCAGTCTGGAATTCATCTCTCTTCTACAACACATTTTGCTCTAAAATGCTGATTCACTGAAACTCTTCACAGATGTTGGCCTCCTACAGTAACCGTTTGCTTCAGAGTGGCCCCCTCCTCATGCTCAGCCCTGAGCTGTATTAATGCAACCACGATTTTACCCTCCAGACCCCACACCCAAGTAAGGCTTTCGCTTGCTCTCTCAAATGCCTCAAGAACTTTGAATTGGCCTGACTTCATCCTGGGCAGGAATGGGACAATGTCTGAAAGTACACGTTCCTTTCCCCCCCTCAGAAAGCAAAGTTTAATTTCTTTATTTTTCAAAGAAATAGGGTAAGTTTGAGAACCAAAGTGAGAATTATTATATTGCAAAACATGATTCATGTTATCATGTTTCCACTGTGCTTTTCTTAATTCTCCAAAAACCTCTTTCTCTGCTACTGTTCAGAGGATGCCTTATATGAATATTGCTGTCTGAGCTGGATTTGGAAGCTCAGTGGCTAGAGAAGAAGGCAGGGAAAGAGGTCATCCTTCCAGGCAGACTGGCACTGAAGCCACCCAGACTTACGGGGTGGACACTCACCTGAAATGCTTTTAAAATGCTGGTGGCTTTGTGCACAGTTCTCAGAAGCCACTGTTTTAACTTTTGTGAAAACAAAGCAAGCTGCTAGGAACCTTGGGAGGTGTCCTTTAAATAGTAAGGAGCAGGGGTATCGAGCAGAAAACCCTAGGAAGCATGGATGTCATCCTGGAAAGCTAGCTCTGATGTTGATTAATCACAGACTCTCCTCACCCTGAGTAACAGGGAGATTTTATTCCCATGGAGGAAGGTTTCCCTCTTGGAAAGCTTAAAGCATCCTAAGGAGCTGTTTTGGGGCCTCCTTCCAGCAGCTGTGTAGCCTCCAGGTCATACACAGGTGACCTTATTGAGTGTCTTTCCTGAAGCTTTGGGGCATTGCCAGGCATGCTGTGTTTGTTAAACACCCTGGTAATAGGGCCAAGGAAGGTGATGAGTTAATTTCTTCCCACCTATTTTCTCTAGATGAAGCATTTATTGGTGCAGCATAATTAGTAGGGGTATGTGCAGGTGTATGCCATCTGGAGCACACCCAATTAAGTCAGAAGACTAAAAAATGAGCTGGAAAGTCCACAGAGAGTGTGAGAGGGAAGGATGCACTGGCTGGGAATGCTGCCTCAAAGAAAATTCCTGCTGCTGCCCCGCTCACAAGCAGCCATCCCCTTGAAGAGACATAACTCTCATCCTTGCCCAGAGTCTTCTATGCCTCACAGCAACGTGCCATTGCAGCAGCTTTTTAATCTACTCCACGGGGAAAGGTAGTGGAAGGGAGCAAAAAGTCGTGGGGATCATGGAAGAATGGAGGAGTTTGCCTTCGCTCATGTAATGAACACATTTTTCAGCCCCCCTGTTAGGGCAGTGGGACTTGGCTGCTTGTTACCACTATTAAGTTTTGATCCCACTGGCCAAACCCAGCAGAATCTGAGAGACACTTAAGAATTTCTAGGTTAATTATATGTTCTCAGTGGATTTATGAAGAAGTGCATTAAGTCAAGGAGGCGAGCCCAGACAGGGGTCCACCAAGGGAACCATGCCCATAGCTTAGTCAAGCTCATGTTGTTCCACCATCTTGTCCAGGTGCATGTCACCAGTAGAAGAGAGTAGGAGCTAGTTATTGCTGGGATGGTGAGGTCTGTTGGGGAATAGAAGATGCAAATCTGTAGAAACACAGGCTCCATTAATTTCACTGCTTTGTAAATGAAGGTAGGGGAGAAGGGGAAAGAGTAGTCATTACTAGGATGCTTGTGATTATTAGGACAAATCCACTAGAGCTATGAAATTAATATGCTTAAGTGTGCTAAGTCTCTGGATGTTCTTATTCAGAAGTCACTTTTTTCCCTTCTCTATCAGATCTTTTGTTAGATCGTTTAAAAATAATTAGAAGGGTCCAGCTAGAGCTCAGGGTAGCCAACCATGTGAATAGGACTGTACGTGAGCAGGAGCTCCTTAAGCAAAAGCTGAAGAAGCAGAAGGAGAACCCCAGACAGATCAAAAGAAAGCATTTCCAGAGTCCAGGGAGGAAGAGAAGCTGCATGTTTTGCCTGCATATGAAATACATCTCTCCAGCTAGATTTTTCAGAGGGATTACTCTGAAGGGGCTGTTGTGACTTTATTTCTTGAGCATGTCAGAGACCCTCTTCTAAGATGGTACTTACATTTCCACTCCTTTTTGTGTGAATTGCAGATTCTCAGCAATTCTTGTTATGAAGTCTTGTTCCCAAGTGCATTAAAAAAAATGCAGAGCCACACTTAGCCATCTTCTCTATGAGGATTTGATAGATTTTCTGCATATGTTATACAACTCCTGGCGTCTCATGAGCAACTCAAGTATTTTTCTATTTAAAAATGAGTCAAACCCAGTTCCTACATCAGAGTTTAAGAAGTGTCATTGAAAGGGTCAATAAAATGTTTGTTCTTTAAAGAAAAACCATAAATACGTCCTGCTTCTGCAAATGCAGCCTGTTGAACTATGCCTAAACTGTAGGCTGCAGGGCAGGGAACCTGCTTGGCTCTTTGAGATAGTTATTAAGGTGCTTGGTCACGAGAGAGTGATGGTCCCAGCAGGATAAATGAGTGGTTGCTGGGCTGTTACTGGCACTCCAGCTGGTTCATTTACAGCTGTGAGCTGCAATGTGGACTATTAGACAAGCTGTGATTTTCCACCAGGGATGCAGATCTTTTCCCAAATCACTTTAGGTCGAGATCATTTGTAATAATTGGTGTAGCAGCACACAGGGGCTCTATTTGAAATTGGACTCCCTCGAGTGCACTATTGCACAGTCTCACATTAAAGGTACTCTCTGCCTTGAGAAAATTCTCCCTTAAATATACAACAAGGCCAAGTACAGCATCCTGCACTTGGGACACAACAACCCTGTGCAGCATTACAGGCTAGGGGAAGAGTGGCTTGAAAGCTGGCTGGTGGAGGAGGACCTGGGAGCGTTGGTCAACAGCCTATTGAACATGAGCCAGCAGTGTGCTGGGGCAGCCAAGAAGACCAACAGCATCTTGGCTTGTATCACAAACAGTGTGGCCAGCAGGACCAGGGAAGTGGTTCTCCCTGTATACTCTGACACCTCGAATGATGTGTTCAGTTTTGAGTCCCTCACTATAAGAAAGACATTAAGGTCCTGGAGCATGTCCAGAGAAGAGCAACAAAGCTGGTGAGGGGGCTGGAGAACAAGTCTTAGGAGGAGCAGCTGAGGGAACTGGGGTTGTTTAGCCTGGAAAAGAGGAGGCTAAGGGGAGACCTTATTGCTCTCAACAACTACCTAAAAGGAAGTTGCAGAGAGGTGGGTGTTGATCTCTTCTCCCAAGTGACAGGACAAGAGGGAATGGCCTCAAGATGCATCAAGGGAGGTTTAGATTGGACATCAGGAGAAAATTCTTCACAGGAAAGGTTATCAAGCACTGGCACAGGCTGCCCAGGGAGGTGGTTGAATCACCATCCCTGGAGGTGTTTAAAAGACAGGGAGATGAAGTGCTTAGGGGTATGATTTAGTGGTGGACAAGTACGGTTGGAGTTGATGATCTCAAAGGTCTTTTCCAGCCTAATGATTCTATGATTCAAAAATCAAAGGATGAGTGGGTGAAGGAAGGGCCCATCACATAGCTGGTGAGCTGGGCTACCAGAGGCTGGAATGGCAGCAGGGATCTTCTGAGTCCTCACCTGATGTCTCCCCTAGAGCTGCCTTCCTGCAGAGCTCCTGTTGTTCAGCCAGCAGTGACAGAGGCAGGAGCACTTGCTGAACTCATTGCTTAATGGAAAGTTGTTCTTTCCCCAGTACTTCAATGCTTATGCATAAGGAGCCCACTTGCTAATTTAAGAGCTTCACTTTTGCTGATGAATGTGCCTCAGTAGCTGCTCAGCTGATGGCACTTGCTTCCCTCTGTCAGTCCAAAGCAACATAAAATACCGTGCCAAGCTCTGCCAAAACATTGCACATTTGCCAGGCATTATAATTAGAAATAATAAGGCCCTGGAGGGGTTTTGCTGCCTGCAGCACAGTGTGCTGCAGAAGAAAGTGGTATCCAGGTGAGACCCACATTCAGGGCACTGCTACAAGGCCAGTGCAGCTAAAATTAGCTCTGAAGTGTAATGTTGTCCAGACAATGACACTGCTGCACAGGCTGAGCAAGCAGCTGGTAATCCAGTTGGTTGTGTAGGCGCTGCAATGGATTTGATACCTTGCTGCAATGCCTGAAAGACTGAAAGCAGCAACCAAGCGAGGCAGAACAAACCTGTCATATTAGGTAAAGCTGGTTTAGTGTAAGAGACCCTTTGGTGCTTCTAGTCCCATATGCAGCAAGTTCTTCTGGTCTCCCATTTGCTGAATGAACGCGTGCTGGCCTTGTTACGTGGCGCCATTGAGACTGCTGGCAGAGCTCTTGTTGACTTCGATAAACATTGTGCTGAAACCTGACTGGCATTATTCCATGCCCTTTCAAGGTAAAAAGGTGTGAATTTTCCATTCTTAGGCATCTTTCTGTATCCACACAGGAAGAAAACAGTCTGGGTGCTGATTGCCCACAACTCCTGCAGCAAATTGAGAGTCTTCATCCAGTACAAGGTATAGGAAAGTCCCATGGTAAAAATGCTGTAAACCGGAATACAGTCAGAGTACACTGTGCCTTACTTGGTAAGTGATGGGCTGTAGAAACCCCTCTGAGCCATCTGCTGCCTCTCAAAACCGGGGAGGGGAGAATTTAAACAGGATTTATGAAAGTGTCCTTTGCACATTCATTTCCAATCTGGTGCTCTTTGTAATGCCCGCTCAAACTCCTTACTTATTAGTTTCTTATTTCCTTCATAACCGTATCTCTGAAACTGTTTGGGTAATAAACTGTTTGTTGTCACCTTTGGTCCTTTTTCTTAAAAGAATATTAGATACCTTCAAGTACTCATGTATTTCTCCTTCTCGTAATTTCCCTGCTCTGATGGCATTTCTTAGGTTTGTCTCAGACTCATCTTCTTTGTTATACTGGAATACAGCTAATAATCATTATCATTTTTATCTAAACTACTCTAAGCCGTTGTCATTTATTTTTACCTCTCCTACTATATTTTTTGAGCTAGTAGTCATGATGCTATAGTTATAATTGAGTTCTAGTTTGTACATAAGGCTGGGGTTCATAATCTATATGTATGAAAAATACAATTTGTCATTTACAAACTTTGCAATACTTACTCATGGAGTAGAAACAGGACTGTTTTTGAGAATTGGCAAGTATGTCCTTCAATTAGCTTGGAGTTAATACTAGTTACATGCTTGCCCCTTTAGGAAAGTTGGTACCTGTGTCAAATCTTTCACTATGAGTACTCTTGATACCAGAGTAGCACAGATACCTCACAGTTTCTATATAATAAAAATTGTTTGCAATTGTGAGTCCATGCATGTTGTTGTCATGGCTGGCAAGTGAGGTACTGTTAGTATAAAACCATAATAACGCTAACAGCAGTAGCTGAAATATTATTTTAGACGATGAAGGGTGCATAACCTATGGATCCTTGTGTAGGTCATTATATGCTCCAACCATAGATCTCCCTGTGTAAATTGATCTATAATTGTCAGAACTTTAGGTTCTGCATGCTAAGATTTATTCTTGACAAACGTCTTGATCCTGTGGTGTGAGGTGCTGCCTGGCATGTGTGCAGAGGTGGCCTTGACTCGGGAAGAGAAGGGACGCTGACCTTGCTGTGGCCAGAGAGACAGAGGACCTCTGCTGTAGGCAGCACTGGAAACAAAGCACAGTGGGTTCTCTTCCCTGTCTTGCTTTGGTGGCTCTGTGGAGTCATTCAAATTGTTTTCCCAGTTACATGGAAAACTAAGAATTAATGTAAATAATAATAATGATAATAATCTAGAAGCATCGTTATAACTTCCCCTGCTCTTTCCTGGGAGCTAGGAGTCTTGCCAGCAACATTCACCTCAAAGCCTTCAGATTTATTTTTTGATCCCCAGTAAAAGTGCACAAACAACCACGTCTCTGTCCTGTCCTGGTGTGACAATGCAATGAGAAAATTGTGTCTTTAAATACCAACCTAATCTAATCTGGGACAGAAACAATAAAAGGCTTTAATCGTAATTGCATGGTGCCTGTAGGCTGTCACCAGAGGGCAAAGACAAGGTTGTTCATTGCCACATGTGGATAGTTTTGAAATTAAATCCCCTTCTCACAAAGGCAATAGATTCTGCTCTCGCTTGTGTCCTTTCCAAATATTTCAGCTCTGTAACCAGATAGCTCATTTCATCAGTGTCTGTCAGAGACTTTCTCTTGCTTCTGTCAAACTATATACAAAGGGGCAAGGAGAAATGTCTTCATAATACTACACAAGCATGACTTTGTAACACCAGAGATTACATGAAAATACTATCTCTAAATATAAATAGGAGACTAACTTTTCCTTCACAGGAATTTCCCACTATTTTGTACTTGTAGCATGCTCACTCTGGGATGCATCCCACCCTTGGTATGCACAGCAAGAATAGGTGGGGTCTAGTGGGAATGCATCTTTGATGAGGACCTGCTCTCAGATGATACGTGTGGAAAACTGCTGTGGTTTCAACTTAGAAAAATGAAGGTTTTAGAGACCAAAGCAGTAAGGTACAATTTGTATGATGCCTACCCTATATAGGGAAGGCAGATTCTGAGAACCCCTGTCTTCTCCATTTCCTAAGTTGGAAAGACAGGAAGGGTTTTGAGAATGTTAGTGGCAGCCTATGAATTCATTGTTGTTCTGGTGAATATCATGAGGTTTTTGGCAGCAGGAAACCAGTTTGGTCTTAGACACTGAAGCAAGGCACATCAACCTTGGGAAACCCCACCCTGGCAAAACCTTGGCAGCAATGGGTAGTCATTGACTCAAAATAGCTCTGTCAGCATTTCCTTTGAGGACAAGGGCACGGAAAATCCTACTACAGGGGGAATAGGCAGAAGTGCCACAGATTGACTGTTTTAAAGAGAAATGTCCTGACAATGAACTAGAACTCTCTGCAACAGGAGGCAGAAGTTGGGGACCTGGAGTCCCTGAGTTTCCTGCAAATACTAGAGACCTGTTGGCAGCAGAGGTACTTGCCGGGAAGAAAGATGTGTTCAGCTGTTTGATTTTTTCATGGCTGCATACCTCCTTGATATAATCTATAAGTGACTTGGGTTTGGTTAGGAAGAGGTTTTTAAAACCCTTTGCAATCCTCCCCATTGTATTTTTTTTTCTTGAATAGTTAAACTGTATACATCTAAGGACTTTGCACGTCGGGAAGGCTGAAAGTCCTGTATCAGATGATGCTAGGCAGGAAACGTGCACGAGAGAACAGGATTACATACAGGATCTGAACGATGCTTATAGCCTTGGAAGGGATAAGGCAGGCTGACTCCTATGGACAGAATGGGAGTAAAGAGGAATGCACAAGTCCTTGAGCAGCAATTAAGTAAATATAAGTTATTGACTTTGTGTCTTAGCATATACTGAAACACTCAGCTCTGTGTGTTTCCCTGTCTGAAGAGAGAAAAATTATTGGAGAAATTCATAGATTGGGTAGGATTTGTCCTATGTCTGAACTCCAGAGCACAGTGATGCAGAAAGATGCTGGGTGCTGTTTGCAGCATAGTAGGCTTGCAGTATTCCCAGGTCTTAAATTCCACTGCTCTTCATAATGAAATAAAGAAGTTAAGCTGAAATTAGACAATGTCCTAAATGTGACACAGGGGCCTCACTAGAGGCTAAGCAGGTATGCAGCAAGCAGATTCAGCATTCACTGATGTGAGTCATACTGTTACAGATATGCGATCAGCATTTTTTGCCATTGAGTTTCTTCTTGTTCCCAGCTCCAGCAGTTTGGCTAAAAGGCACTGCAGCAAAAAGAATCACAGAGTCATGAGGAAAAGGCTGGAAAAGACCCACTGGATCATCAAGTCCAACCATTCCTATCAATCACTAAACCATGCCCCTCAGCACCTCATCCACCCGTGCCTTAAACACCTCCAGGGATGGTGACCCAACCACCTCCCTGGGCAGCCTGTTTCAGTGCCCAATGACCCTTTTCATGAAAAAATATTTCCCAATGTCCAGCCTAAACGTTCCTTGGCAGAGCTTGAGGCCATTCCCTCTTGTGAGCAAGGCAGCTGTGGCTCTTTCAGCAGGTCTGGTTTTAACGAGCTGAGGGCTTAAGAAGAGTCAGCATCTCATGCACTCTTGTAGTTCAGGTACTGATATTTCCCTCTCCTTCGTCTGCCCATGGCTCTAATACTGTCACCAGGAAATGTGTTTTCCCACTGTCACCTCTTTATTATTAGCTTCCAGGCAACTCCATGGAGGGGAATTGCTCCTAAAGTAAGATGCAGAGTCTGGGTCTTGCTCTCTGCGTTTCACCTATCACATTTAGGTAGCTCATGTGATGAGGGATTGGGTGCTTATACAAAGTTTCTGATCTTAAATTTGTGATCAAGAATAGAATAAAAGATGCAGGGAAGCAGACTTGTTCTTCCACCCATCCTTTTTTGTTCCCTGAGGACTTAATTGCAATCCAGTTTTTCCCTGCCATACACCAGGGTACTTTATTATATAATCAGAAAAATATTTATACATTAGCTCAGGCAATAGAACAGGAGAAGGGGAGGAGGCTTTTCAAAGCACGTTGCAGATATATTGTAAGGTTGCGTTATTTTGTCCCTACTGGCTAATGTTAGAACTCTACTTTTATAATTTTTACACTTTAAACCTTAATGTTTCAGGTTAATTTTTAAGGTAACCAGACTATAACACTCTGATTGTACTTACATGCTTGTGGTTTTAGTTTCGTTTTGTGGTCATAATACTGAATCACCTTAAAGCAGAGGCAAGATAGTTTGATTTTAGTAATTATTTATTTCCACGCTCAGCTGGGTTTGTGTTATTTTTCAGTTCATCTTTCATTCTGACTATCTAATACTTAGGTTTTGGACTATCGCAATGTCTGTAGCATTTTACCTCAAAATGTTGGTTTGGATTGCCTCCTTTCAAAAACATGTTGGCACAGCTTTTGTTTGGGAAAAGCCGTGTTACACAGAACAGAGCTGCCAGGCTGTGTAATGAACTGCAAGATGACTGAAAAATGCTGCATGCTTTTCTCTGGGGTTGCTGCTTTGTTGCTTAATTTAGTAGAACAGAGCTCAGTTTTTCACCTCATGATTACGGAGGCTGAATTTCTGACCCAAGTCACTGATCCCACACTTCTGGGATACCCTGTGCTTCCAGAAAGTCTTTCTTCGTCTGTCTTCAAAAGTAATCCTGAAAGGCAGGCAGCAGAATGCTGCTGCCGGTCAAGTTGTTTTGTGCCGTGTGCCCCTCAATGACCAGGTTTGGTATCTATAGATGATTCACTGGGCCTGCTGTTCACTGCTTCAGTCTGATGGCTTAAGTGGAGAAGAGGGGTCCGCAAGTGAAGAAGAAACCACTTTTAATCAGAAGCAGAAAATGTTGGGCCAGCTTGCCAAATCAGATTAGGAACAGTTTATGTGACCATTGTAAGGACTTCTCATGAAATGCCTGGACAGGGAAGACATCAGCACATAAACAGGATATCCCCATAATTTTTAAGTTATTCTTGCCTGCAACAGTAAAAAGCATTTGAAAGGCCAGATCTTTCGTGGTGCTTAATATCCTCAACTCCAGTTTCACCCCTTGAAATCCACATGATCAACTCTTTCCCAGGAGGAGCATCTGGTAACAGCCTGTACTGCCCTCCCTCCCACTGAGCAGCCACTACCACCCCAAGGATGGAAATTAAAAAAGCAACCTGACTCCATCAAGAGCCACAAGACGTTCCTTGTATGTGAAATTACTTCATAGTCAAGATTACTACATAACTGTACTACAACTTACAGAAACATGTTTCTACAGCTTAAATGTGTTAACCTCTAGTGGACCTCAGGTATCTATGTAGGATTTAATATGTCTTCAGGAGATCTTCAGGACCTGCCCAGGAATCTATGTGAACTAGGCACCAACAGGAAGAAAAAAGCCACTCCTGGAAATTAAAAAATAACTGAATTTAGATCAAACACTTGGAAAATCTGGCTTCCGCCCTAAAAGGTTAATCATTATTTGGAATTTTTTTGCTGTGGGAGATTCCTTGTGTAATATTGAAAGGCAAGATCAAAACCCAACATCATCTTTTAAGTGCCAGAGTCACCATTGGATAAAACCAAACTAGATCAGCCCTAAAGATATCTGCTCCCAGACATGCTACTGAATCTCTGGCTATGTTTGGGAAAGGAAGGAATTTCCTCATGTGGTGAATTGGCAAAGCCTTGGGATTTGTCTTGTTCTTGCGTCTTGCTCAATGACCATTTTTTAAGTCTCATTTCACATTCTTTGATTTTCTTTAGCTTTGTGGTCAGAGCTGAACATTTCCTTTTACCCATCACTGGGCTCTGTTTTGTTTCTTAAGATTTCATCTGCTTTACTGAACAGGTATGGTTGCATCAGATTTTTTTCAATTACAAATATACACTAACAATTGCAAAAATAATCCAGATTACCTGCCTGGAAATAAGATGCAGGGAAAGGAAGAGTGTTAAGGGAATAATTAGCTTAGCCAGCTACAGCCTTAACTGCACTCTAGAAGAAAAATGGATTGTAGGATGCTCCAGTGTGTAGAAGTATAGTTAAAGCACACATTGTGTTGGGGCAGCACTATATGTAAGAAGTAATTTCTCTGCCTTCATGTGTGGATAGATCGTTGTCCACCCTAGTATGAAACAAAAAAAGTAATTGCTAAACTTCACAGTTAATGACAAAATTCTTTTATCATTCCCTTGCTCTTACATTTATGAAAATGGTCTGTAGGTTTGATAGAAACTTACAGCATACTCAATTACTCTTGTTACTTCAGGTATGCTACTTCCAGGTCCTTATGAACAGCCCAGTGCTTTCTTTTGGAGTTATTTGTCACCTGTGTGTACTTCAGCATTACTTGAAACCAGTGGGAGGCTTTGCACTGGACTCACGGAGAGTGAATTTCTACTTGGGTCAAATATAGCAACCAACTAGATCCACTGTTTCTCTGGATGTTTTCTTTTTTCTGCAAAAGGTAAACTTATTTTATATAATAATCCCTAGCTTGGCATACCCCTCTCTCATGATTCTATGAGTCTATGTTCAACACCCTTTCTCATGTTCAACCCCCATGATTAGAAACCCACCAAGACTAGACAGCTACATGAAGCATGTGAGCAAACCAAAACTTTGAGCTTGAATAGAAGAGTAAATTGAATTATTCCTCCAAAAGGGGTAATCAGTTCAGCACATTGTAACTGTAAGCAGTTTGGGCAGTTCAATTACATCAGTAATAACTAATCTGGTCCACTCAAGGGTGTCATGGGACTTTTCCCAGATAGGGAGGGCACCACTGTTGTCCCTTCCCTTTAATGCCTTGACAGCGTATATCTGGTTTAATAGCTTCCTTATTGTTCATGTGCCAACCTGTGGATCAGAGGCTGCCAAAGATGCCCATGTGAGGCAATAGCCCCTGCACACATCCAGCAGGTGAGATCCCAATTATGTGACCAACAAAACTCACTGCTGCTGTCAGCTCCACCAGCACCTGACACGGAAAGCTTAAAGGGATCTTTGACAGGTCTTCCTGGCTCATCATACTGAAATCCCTTTCTCTGAGTTGCCCTTTGCCCCTGTTCTGCTGCTGCTAAAATCAATAGCAAAAGTCCTTTGCCTTTGGCTATGCTGGAGTATGTATCCTGCCTGGCCAAAAAAAAAAAAGGAGTTGTCTGTGATGGTGCACAAAGGCAGATGGAGAGGCCTATTCCTTCCATTGTTGTTTTATTACTGTTGATCATTTATCATAACTGTTGTTTCACTGTTTGTTGCTGCTCATCTGAGGATTGTACAAGAAGCATGCTTTCTATTTGGAACTGAGAGGGAGCATTCAGAAAACCTCTGAGGATTTTTGAGCTCACAAGCCTCAGAAAGATAACAAAATTAGGATGCATAATTCCCCTTGATTTTCTTTATGCCTCCTGACAAGGTTAGCAACAACCCTTATTTCTGAGAGCTTATTTTGTCTCCTTTACCAAAGGATACAGATTGGCAAGCGTCAGGTCAGATTTGTTATTCTCTATCTCGATTTTTCTTATGGAATGGGTAGTGAAATTAGAAACTAGTTACATGTAAACACTGTAAATTATAAAGGTGGGCGCTGTGGAAAATTAATAAAACCCAACCTTTTTTCTTCATCATTAGCATGAAGTGTAACACAAAGACAATCCCTAACTGACTCTCATTTAAAATGTTCTGCCTCTAACTCAAATAGTGGGATGGTTTAAGCAGCTTCATTGCAAAGTGAACAATGAAGCTCAAGCTCGGTGAAACTGTGCTGTGATTGGGCTGAGTGTGGTCTCTAATATGGCTGTTGGTGATTGAGCCAAGGTCTCTGCCCTCAGATGAGTTCCTCTTGAGTTATGGTAACTCAAGAAATTCTGACTCCTAGGTGCCAGCTCTCAGCTATTCCTGGAATTAAATTCTAGACTTGAAGGATGCATTTTAATAGGAAAATACCTATTTGATCTCCATTATTTTTCATTTTCATAAAGAAATGTTAATTTCTCTAATTTCTGTTGATTTTTCCCATCCCCTGCTTCTCCCACACATTCTGGCTTGCAACAGAGGCGCTTTTGTGATGAAAGAAAGTAGGACCTAGTCATGAGAAGAGGCAGGCACAGCCTGGATGTTTTAGAGGATCATCTTGTAAGCAGCTTGTCTTTATTGTCTCACAGTACGAACATGAGTCCCTGTCCTTGTTAATCTGGTTGATTCAGAAGTTAGGAATGGTGTGCAATGATATCGATGAACTATCCCTAGGGCTAAAGAATGGGAATACCCATTACCTGTATTTGAAAATCTCAGTTGGTTATGTTCTCAGCAAAAGCTCCTAATTTTCTCAGCTGTTTCTGTATGTTCAGCATTAAAGGATTGCATAATGGGCCCAGTGACTCCTGCAACTATTGTTTACAATCTGTCAGCTAATCCTTTCTGTGAGTCAGGCAGTGCCTACTGGGTTGGGCGTTTGATTGGGATTAGAAACTCATTATTATGATGATGCATATTGCAGTGCTGCCCGGAGGCCTCAGCAGGATTACAGCCACATTGTTCTAGGTGCTGTACAAACCTATAGCTTATAGCCTATTGTTAGAGCACCTTCGCTCTGATTCTGGATTTGACCCCATTTCTCCTTGTGGCCCTTGGGTAAGACGCCTAATCCTGTTCTGTTTCCATAATTTTTCAGGGGAGATGATAATTTGTTTCCTAGCATCAGCCAATGCCTGGAATCACCTGCTTTTGGAGGAGAATGCCAAGGTGATGTCACCTAAAGGCCACAGGGAAATACTGCAGCGCGAATGGGAAATAGCATTTCCTCTGCTTGAATGCCTCCGTTATTCAGTGAAGTAGGTGTTGCAATGGGAATTTGTGTCTTTTCCAGCAGTACTGCTGCACCCAAAAAACATGCAAGGTGAAAAACACAGCAAGTCTTCCGTTGTGCCAACGCTGTTTGCAGCCATAGGGTTGCTGCTGAGCCAAGGGCACTCAAAGTGGTTTTTGAGGCTTCTTTCTTTGAACTCCTGTGCTGCACATGGCTCATGTCCTAGTGTGGGATCCATGTAGGGTAGCAGGCAGATTCCTGCTGCTGGTATTCTAGTGTCATGTGGAAAGAAAACTCGCCGGGTCCAGCTAGAATCATACCCTGTTTGTACTCAATCTCTGCGCTGCTGTGGCCATTCGTCTGTGTCTACAGTTAACCCTGAGCCTTGTCTATGCTTACTGTTCACTCACTGGCAGCTACTGCCCTATGATCAAGCGTGAACCTCGACAGGGATAAGCTGTCTTTCCATATAGTTTCAAATCAGTGAGCTTGACTGGATTTTTTTTCTCCCCATAGAAATGGTACCTCTTCTTGTCTATCTCTGTGCTGCTATGGCCATACCAGTACCCTGGAAAATTTGAGTTGATCCACATACAGATGAGCCCTTTGTGGACTGCCTGCTGTCCTGTTTCCCTTGTTGGGAAAAATGCTGCTCACAGGGGCCGCAAAAAGATGTTTGAGACATAAAAGTGACACATAGGAAACAACATGCTCATCGTGGCCATAAGTCCATTGGGATGCTTGTGTGCTTGCTTTTAAGCTGAAGGCAAATGGAGCAGAGCTTGAATTCAGCTTTAAATATCTAGTGATTCTAATACTGCATCCTGTATCCCCCAAAGACAGGAGCAAAGGTAGTGCTTGCTGCAGATCTCCTGAACAGCTTCAGCATCGTTTCCTTCTTTTCTAACCCCAGGTCCCTTCTCTATAAGCTAATAAAAATAGGCTGATGATGTTGCAGCCATCACAGGCTGGGGCTGGCACGTACCACGCTCTCCTGTTTTGTGAACATTTTTGTCTCATGGGAGATTTGAGGCGAACACTCCCTTTGACTGTACCTCGTTGTTTAAGACTGACCAGTTTGAATCACTTTTGATAAACTATCAGTAGGAGTCTCAAATATAGTTAAGTTCCTATCAATTTAATTAAAGTAGATCACTGGATAGAGACACCCTGTGAAATGCTTCCATAGAAGAGAAAGTTACACTGTGAGTTCTCCCCTGAGTAATCACCAGAGGCTGCTATCAGCAGTGTAATAGCCGATGGCTCGTATCACAGGACACCAAAGAGCTTAACTTGAAACTCAGACCTCAACACATGCCAAAGAATAGCTGAGATGAGTGACTAAGGAGTAATCATGTCCACTATATCGTGAGAGTAACTGAAAAGTAAATAGAGTAGCCACCACGAGATGCTATGAAACACAGATCTGTAGGAAACTGGGCTCCATTGACTTTCTTGTATAGGGACAGCCTGTTTGATATAGCCAAGCTTTTTAGAAAGACACTTCTGGGTTGGAAACTGAAACTAAAATAGCTTTAATGAAACAATCATAATAAGGAAAATACTAAGAAAATAATAAAATATATACAAATATATGAAATTCCCTCCCTCCCTTCTTTGATGATTACCACAGATGCTGCAGAGCTGCCATGGGGAAAAGGTCCCTGGCTGGACTCAGGAACTGGATTCAGGAATTAATGGATCCAGGATCAGGGGCAAAAAGACAGATGAGGTCCTCGCTGGATGTCAGACATTGAAGAAGAGATATTGACCCTTGTGATCCTCTAGTTTTATACTGAGTATGATGTACATTGGATGGAATACTCTGTTGGTCAGTTTGGAGTCACCTGTCCTGTCCTCCTCTCCCTGCAGGTGCAACCCTTTTTCACCAATTTGACTTATGGCATTCCACCAGCTTGAGTATGGCCTCAGTTTCTATAGGAAGAAGCGTAAGCAGTGGATTTTCTGCATACCTTTGCCCCATGTTATCACTTCTAGAGAGAAACACTGTCTGAAAAACATGCAGTTAACTTTCAGAAAATGAAGTTTCTTAGGTGACCCTTAGCTGAAAAGTTAGAAAAGCGGTTCTACTTCAGCTCAAACCAGACCACCAAAGCGAAGTTATATTTAAAGTCTTTCTTTATGTTTTCCATTCTAATTCTGTCCTGCAGTAGCTTTCTAGTGTGCAGTACCATGTGAATGAGGCTGGATATGAGAAAATGGAAAGAGACAGTGCAGGGAAGAAAGCATTTAGGGTCAGCATGTCATTTACTTCATGCTTCTCGCTTGCCCTGGTGAGTTACTGGTGCTGGCCACAGTGGTATAGACCATAGTAGATCACTCAAATGCATATGATAAACATTTTCTATGGTTTTCTTTTTTTTTTTCACAAATCAGTGTTTGTAGAAACTAACCAGAGATTAGATTAGTGCAGTGCTCCCATGGGATACAGACTTTAGGGTTTAGGCCACAATCTGTGGCTAACAAGAGCGAACAGGTTATACTTGAGTCATTCCCCTGGGTGGAACGTGCCCTGCTCTGATGATGACAGGAGTGAGCTGAGAATCCTCCTAGGAGATGCCAAGTGTCAACACAAGGGCAGTTGTCTCCCATTGTGATTGACCAAGCAGAACTTGCAGCAGAAGAACCACTGAGGCAATCGATCTTACATTTATCCTAGCAGTGATACCAGGCTGCCAATGAGATTAGAAGGACAACACTTAATGGTACTGGGGGAAGATTTATATTCTTAGCATAAGCAGCTTAGGAAAAGCTTCTTTTACTTAGCATTTATCACTTCTTACTGATGTTTTATTACATTGATAGCCATCCCAAGAAAATGTTTTAAAGTCCCTACCTGTTTCATACATAGGCATGTCTGCTTTGATACCAAACATATTTTAAGAGTGCAGGACTGGAGACAGGATGCGACAGACCTGCTTAGTTACACTGATGTAAACTTACTGTAGCCCCTTTTTGACCTATGAAACAGGGCCTAATGTGGATTTTGAGTTGTTGTGTTTCTTCCTGCTGGTGCTGATGGAAGGTGAACCCAGCCTATGGTCACTGCAGATCGATGGGCCTTACACAAGACAAGTTTACAGTGATCTTAGCAGGATCTCTGGTTTGAGCAAGAAATACAAAACTTGACCCTGCAGGGTAAAACCAGCTGCATTTACTCAAACATGTCTTTGACTCACTTCCCCTCCTCCCTGCCTCCTATAAGCCAAGCTAGACACACTCCTTCTAGGTGAAATAAGGAGGGTTTCTTTGTTTTTCTCCAGCTTCTCAGGTATACAAAAGGATAATGCAGTGTACAGCATCATCACCTAATAGTGCCTGTAATATGCACTATGCTGAAGAGTCCCAGGGTGTTGTACAATGAAATTCTACAATAATCTTAGTAACAAAGAGCAATTAAGAGCAGCAGTTAACCTATATTTCTCTACCCTACTTTTAGTGTCAACATACACCCAGAACTGCAAATACTAGTTGGAACTGCATCACACTGTCCAGAGGCATAATTACAGAAAGATGTAGTTGTCTTTATCACAAAGTTTTAATTAGCAGGACATATTAAATAACTAGCTGATACAGATCTTAATGAATCATTTATAGGCCTACATCTAAGCTAATTATATGTAGCTGGTCACACATAATTGCTCACATACTCCTGGATTTATGTGAAATGGAATGTTAATCTTTCTCACGTGAAGTAAGGGAGGAAGATAGGAACAGGACGAAACTGGGACAACAGTCCATCTTAGCCAAATGGCTTGTGTGTGGCTCGTTGCTGGCATGATTAGGGGGAAATAAGGATAGATGGCTTCAGAATAAATCCATGCTGAGGGAAGGCAGGAGCTCTGGGCTCCTAAGTTGTTGCCTGGTTTGGGTTTTTTTGTTTTTTAAATCCAGGTGGTTGTCTCGAGTTGGTACTTCATGTGGTGCTGCTCTGGAATGAGAAGAGCATAGCTGTTCACTAGGGACAAGGATGCAGCTTCTAGGGTGAGTTGAGACTCTGGTGTCTGCAAGCCACATTGCACTCTCCTTGCTCTGGCTTCTTGGCAGCCTAGCATATACCCTAGATCTGTCCTCCTTTCCTCTAGCCACACTGCCTCTGCTGGAGCATTGAGAGGCCACTCCAGAGCAACCTTGACAGCTGGATCTCTGCTCTACCAGGGCAGTTCCCAGCTTTCTGGTTTTACCAGCTTTCTTGTTGGTTAATATGTCTGGATGAGAAAGTGGGAAACATGCCCAAACATCCTATTGCTCCAGGGGTGATTTTTGTTCTGCATACTGTTTCAGGATCAAATTTTCACGTTTGCTTCTAGTAGTAAAAAAGATATACACCTTGTCTGTTTGTCTGACCAAGTGAAGGAGGCATGGGAGCAGCTGGCTGTGAAAGCAGATTTATTGTCACTGATGATTTTTGTAGAGCTCCGTAAGTGTATGTACAGCATGGCTGAAACCACATAAACACATAAGTCACAGTGTAAGAGGCATAATGCATGCCTCTTCCTTCTTTTACCCTAGAAGACGTGGCCAGCCGTAGGCAGGCTACTGTCATAGATAAGTTGCAGTAGCAGGATGTCTGACTGATGGAGCTTCACCTACAAAACTGGTTCTTAGGGGATGTCTGCCAGGCTCTGGGATGGGTATGTTAGGTGCACTTCCAGTCCTGTTTTTTTTTCAGCAGGTTTATCCCTCCCACCTCCCTCACATCCCCACTTTTGCTCCTCCCTGCCCCATGGGCTACCTTGGTATCCATCTCAGGTCCTGTAGTTTAGTTTATATATAAGTTTGAGCTGTTGGTTTCTTCTCCTGCTTTATATCAAGTAATACTTCAATGCCTCTGGACATTATGTCCAAAAAAGAAAAAAAAACAAATGAAACCACAACAAAAGAAGCTTCCTGCATCAGATAGACATATTTGTCCGTAATCTTTCTTGCAATGTCTGACTTGGCTTACCCTGCTTAGCTGGAGTCCAGGAGGAGCAAAGCCTGTGTTTGTCTGATTGCAAAGCAGAAGCCTAGTGATAAACAAACCATTGCAAATGTATATTTGAAAAGATTAGGAGCGAAGTATTACCAACCTGTGCAGTATTTTAATCCAAGGTCTTTTAAAAGCAGAGTTGAATAATTTTCTCAATTATTCACAGTCTGCTGTTAACAGGTTTCCCTGGTTCCCTAGCATCAGACAAACTGCTGATCTTTGCAAAACTTCTTTCTGTTTAAGCACAGAGTTCTCCTTAAAATTAGTGGGCTTTTCAGAGTTAATATATTAATCTCCTGATGCACCACAGCAGGAGTCTGGAATAGATCTTGCTAGACTGTTTACACTGTGTTTCCTTTTCAGGCGGTGGAGGCAAGGGAGCCCTTGTGGCAAGAACTGATGTGGTGTAGGGTTTGACAGAATCTTTCCACACCTAGTTGTTGCTTTTGTGAAGGAGGGAGGAACGGAGGCTCGCAATATGTCTATGACTTCTCAGCTTCTTTCCATCAGAGGATTGTTGCATAGCAGGGCACAAGGCCCTGCTCCGTTTCCCGCAGCGTGCCCACCGTGACAGAGGTTTCCTTTGCCCCCTTCTCCTCGAGGAAAAAAAGAAACCTGATGAAAGAGGTTTGCTTTCTCTCTCCAAGGCAGAAAATACTTTGTTCAGCCTTCTGAGGCCAGAGGCACCTACACCATAGGAGCACACTACATGCTCTAACCAATAGCGCAGCCGCTGGGAAAGCTCTCAGCACCGCGTCTCACAGTAGCCTGTGTGCTAAAGCTGACATCCTCTCTGGACGAATGGTCGTAATAACCCTGCGCTTTGTGGCTGTTGCTGTTTTTATGTTCTCACCCCTCCTCAGGCAGTAAGGAAGTGCTGCTAGTCATTTTATGGGGAGAAGCTGAGCGATGGCATGATGAGGCCACACGGGGAACTTGTGGCACAGCCACTTGGCTATCAGACCCTCCTGTCCTTCCTTATCAGCTCTGCCTGACACATGTGTGCATAAGTAGGATATGGAGAAATGGTTTCTGAGTGACTGTGGGAGGTGGGAAGGAGACAGGGAAACGGGAAGAGCAGTGCTTGCTCCTGACACCAAAATCAGGCTGCCTGAAACCCTCAGTACACTGAACGATGCCAGATATGCCTCAGCACCATGCCTTCATAGGAGCAGACTTTTCCCAGTTCTCTTGTTGGTTTTCCAGCTGCTGCCAACACTGTCTGGGCACAGGTCCATGTTGCTCTAGCTCTACAGCCAGAGGAATGGTGATCTCTGGCTCGTGCTAGTATGTGGTTGTGCTGAATGCATCAAAATGCGTCATCAAGAGTCACCAGCTACACAAAGCACCAAGCCGTGGCAGGGAAATCAGAGAGTATACAGCACAACGTCGAGGAGAGTGACAGTGCTGGGAACCAGAAACTTGCCCAGGAGATTCTGAGGTTTAAAATCACTTTATCAGAATGCCGCTTCCTAAAGTAAAATGTTTCTTTCAAAGTGCCGTGTTTTGATTTCTAAGCTGGATAGGGAGTACAATTTATTTTACAAGAGCCAGTGGTACCAATTACAGCCCAAGACTTTCAGAGCAGCACAGGGGACTCAACCACACATCTTCCATTAATTACGTCTTAGCCAAGTTAAGTCTGCAATGATAGCACAGCAGTATGTCACAAGTTTATTTTTATCATTAAAATCAGCAGCTATGACCCTGGTGCTTGCTACTTGCAGGGAGAGCATCTTCTCAGTAAGAAGATGCTATTTTATTGCAGGCACTTTTCTATGAATGCCATTTTAATGCCAGGTTGTGCAGAAACGGAGCCCAGCTCCTGTTTTCTTAGACCTCTTGAAGCAGGGAAGAAGAGCCTGCACTAGTGCAGAGCCTGGATGAATCATGTTTTTGTTCACTTTCTCCTCCTCTTGGTACAGCAAACAAATAATCTTAGTTTCAAAAATCTGACAAGTAGGTACAGCTGGTAGGTTTTAGCTCTTCAATTTTTTATTGCTTGAATGCAAATAATTTGGCAGCTATTGTTTTACTTGCTTGACTCCTTGGTGTATATGCATAAAAAGTCTCATGAGTAAGTGCCGTGAATTCCAAATCCAACATTTTGGGTTCCATAGTGAGGCAGCTTTGCCTTGGGAAGAGGGTGTCCTCTGCCTCTGCAGACAAGAGTATTGAACCAAGGGGCTGCTGCTGTTGTCTGCTTTTGGAATTTGTTTTGACCTTTGATGCTCCCACTCCCTCTTCCTTCCTGCCATATAGCCTTTGGGGTCCAAAAAGCATCTATTTCTAGATAATGACTAATGCTCACCTCTACACATTAAAACTCAGCAAAGCACTAACTGTTAACGTTGACAGTTACGCAGCAACTTGCTTTGCCAGCCTAGTAATTTTGTATCAGAGAAGGAAAAAGGCAAAAAATGCTCAGTTTGGAATAACCCCTTAACTTGTGTAAGATGGCCATTTTAAAAAGAAATTGTGGAAAAAAACAGTCACAGTTATAGACTGTATCCTTCTCTTACCCTTCACAAAAAGCCATGCTGATGAATAGATGTGTGTGTCCCTCAGTCCACCTGGCTGCCCAGAGCCTCTGGAGATGGCAGCTGGGCTGAAAGGAGGAAGGAGGTAACCTGCTGAGTGAAGGTGTCCAGATAATAAATTACCCCCAAAATCTAAAACCAACAAGAAAGGAATTGCAAAACCAGAAGTTAAAGGGGACAAGATGGCACCATGTTACGCAGCCTCTTCTGTTAGCAATTAGCATTAGGCATCAATAGCCACAAAGCAAGTTTTCTAGCAGCTCCTGGGAGGTGCTTGAGCAGGATGGATGTGGAGACTGCACAGCAGTGAGGAGCAGCTCAGCCTCAGCATTTTAGAGGGGATTGTACCTCTGCTGGCTTGTCCTGGCAAATGCCAGATGGAAAAGGTGCCACATGGCTCAGGTGGACTCTGGGATCCTGTTAGGATACTGTGCTAATTCACAGAGGTTTAATAGAAGGATCCAATATGAATTTCTTTCTGTGGATACTAATGCACTGTTGGAAGGGGAGAGGATATTGTTAGTAAAGTTGTCACAGAGTATGTCTGCTCTTTCCTTAACAGTAGCTATTTTAAGACTGCCAGAAAGTTGGCTTGGAAGATGCACTCATCCAGGTGTGCAGGCACTGATGAGGACCTTACCCAAGACCTTCAGGTAGACAGAGCCTCGCTGAAGTCGGCTGAGTGGTTGTGTGAAAGCATGGAGTTTCTGCTACTCCTGGTGTCAAAGTAAGATCAGAGGTGGGACTGTGTGCCAGTACGTGCAATCTGATTTCAATTGCAAGGTTATAAATGTGTCTGGGTCCTTTACATGTATCTGTGTGGCTCTGGGGCTCTGAAACACCCTTCTGAAATACTGTCGCAGCCAAGAGGTTCTCTGTACCCACATTCATCCATAGGCACCAGAGCATCAATCAGTCTCTCGAACTGACAAGACTGCAGAAGCTGTTATGAAAGATTCTGTCTCAAGGCCATCAAGGAAAAAAGTCGCACTTTCCTTTCTCAGTGTGCTACGGAGCATTTCCTAGAAGGGCTGTCGGACGTGCTGCAATAGGGTCCTGGAGCTGGTTTCCCACTGGATGCCACAGGTGTGAATGTGAGTGCACGTGAGCAAAGGCTGGTACTTAACCAAACCAGCACTGATGAAGAAATAACTATTTGGCAGGAACACCTTAAAGCAGAAACATACTATAGATTGTGATGAGAACTAACTGCTGTAGCAGTGGGAACTGTGTAAGTTTGTCACAGGCTGTATCTAGTGAATGTTACAAGAAAGCCAATCAGAAATGAGAGGAAACTTAGTTTTTCAGCTGATTTCTAACAAAACAAGGCTTACACAGTCCTGTTACATGTTTCTCTCTGCCTGACTGTACCTCCCTCCTAGCCTTAATAACTTTTGCTTCCATTAGGGTCACTGTCCACTGTCAATGAACTTGGTGGTTCTACCAGGACTGTAAATACCTCCAATGTGGCTGGGGAGAAACCTGGGGAAACGCTGCTCGTGGACAATCAGCATTCACACAACTCCAGGCTCTGGTAGGGCCAGTGGCCAGCATCCCTCCAGCTGTCCTGGCTGATATAAGCTTTCAGTGATGGTTTTCACCCTTTTCCCAGAAGAGTAACCTCTGCTTTTCCCCTGTGATGCAGAGACTAATCTTCAAAGTCTTTGACATAGGTTGGTTTCACAGATGACTTCCAGGCTTATTTTAGCATCTGTTTTAGGACAAGAGAAATAATGATAGAATCCGTGGCTGGTACGGTCTCGCCTGGCTCTCATGTTCTCTGGAAGTCAGTTATCAGAGAGAATTTTAATAGTTCTCACAGGCTATATGAAAGACTAGTGATATCAGAGGGAATTCTTAAACATACTTTTTCTTAGATTTTGTTGTTGTTGTTGGTTTTGTTGGTTTTGGGTACTTTTGCCCTACTGCAGAAATATAGGCCCTAGTTGCATGCTGCAAACCATTATGACCAATGGATGCTCTGGGGCGATGATGTTTGGGAGAAGTGACCTCCGTTGCTGCTTCTGCGCAAGGGATGGGTTTGCTTTTGCTGCCTGTGATAAACTGGCTCACGGGCTGCACTCCTTTCCTGTGAAAGAGCCACACACCACATTACCCCTTGTTCTCCTGGATGGAGCCATCTCTGAATTTGTGACTTAAAAGCTGAGTACTGGCAAGGGGAGAGACGAAAATCAATAATCCTCAATAAGAGGATGAGTTAGACAGTGGCTTAAGGGAAAGCTCCAGAGAGCTCATAGTTATCATTAGGAGGGACAAGCAGTGATGCCTTATTGGCATATCTCATTAGAAGTTGCTGGGAGCTACTGAACTGGACAGTCGCTTCAAATACCAACAGCCCCAGGGGAGCCGAATGTAAATGTTGTAATTGATACAAGGATTGAAACTGCTCCACTACAAAGTGACATTTCAAATATTGTGGGAACAGATGATGTGAAACATCCTCAGTGAGATCTGTTTCCCTCAACTCTTGTGACTCCTGTCAGAGGTGGATGTTCAAGCTTTTCTCTGGGCAGATGGCTTCTGCAAATAGAACTGGCTTTGAAATACAAAGTTTTGCTGAATTCATTATATGCCTTCTGACTTCAAAGCTTTGCACTTTCCTCTTTAGTTTTAAATAGAGCCACTTGGCTGCTTTCAGGCCTGTTATATCTGAGATGAGTGCTGCAGTGGGTGTCACTGGTGAAGTATGGCAGCAGCAGAAGAATTATTTAAGGGGCACCGAGCAGCAGTGTGCCCACTCAGGCCTGCATCTTGCTTCTGCCCATATCTGGCCAGGAGGAACAAGGTCACCACAGTTAATGAGCATCTCAGGTGGCTCTTCCCATCAGGGACTTTTCTGATTTTTCCATTCCTCAGTGAGGGCCACGGCTGCACTAGCCTCTCCCTGCACTCCCAGCTATCCCAGGGTGCAGGGCACTGTGCAAGGAGGATGGGGACAGGGTGGAGATAGTATTTGCAACAGAAGTTGTTCTGCCCCGCTTGGCAAAAGTCCTCTTCACTGAGAACTTCATGACAGGAAGCTTCTTCCCTGGGAGGGAGGATCTGTATGAATTAATCTTTAAAGAGTTTTATATTGAATTTACCTTCTGGAGCATGGTGGATTTCTACCTCAACTTAGCAAGTGGATGACAGTAGTCAGAAGTTATTATGAGCATAAAGCTGTTTTCATACTTTACTTTGGATAGATGTACTTCACTTTGATGGGTTTTGGGATTCACATGTCATTTTCACTTTTGAAGATGTTTTGGAGCCATTCAAAGGGATGCAAACTGGAGAGCTTTCTCTTAGTATCTGCTTGCTTCAGAGAGGACATTTTGTTGGCCGAAAGTTCTTGGAGAGAAAATGTCACTAAAACATCAGTTTAGTCAAATTGTTCTTATGCACAAGAGGAGGGAGAAACAAGCCCAAACTTCAAAGCAGTTGAACCATTCCTTTAAACATCTTCTGATTTGCCACAACTTCACTTCAAAATCCTTCACATTCAGTTTGAAAGTTTTAAAAGTTCAAAGCCAAAATGCTCAGACTGAACAAAATGTTTGCTTCACCCAGAAACTATTTTTTCCTCTCTCTCTTCTTTTTTTTATAGAACTCGTATCAAACTGAAAATCTGTTTTCACCCTGTTCTGGTTGCCTACAGTGTCTCGGGAAGTTTGAGGCAGAACTTGCTACACTGGAAAGCATTTAGGCAGAAGTAGCTCTTTGTTTGCACCTCAGCTTTCAGCAGCTGGGTTCTTTATGGCTTCTCTAAAAACTCAGTGTTACAACTTCCAGCATTACCCTGTATACTCTTGAACTGAGAAGCTTTTGTGGGATTTTTGTCATATCGGCAGTACGTTACAAAAATGTCAACTCTTTCCAAGCCTTTATCATTTCATTGGAAGGACTGCTCTTAATTTCAGCCTTAGACTTGGTTTATATGTGATTTAATAATTTGTTCTTCCTTTCATACAGATGCTATCAACATCGGCAGCAGAGCAACCCTCTCACACAGAATTAATGGACACAGTGTGGTGTCACTTGTGGAAGCAAAGTAAGAAAAGGTGGACAGTAATATTGTACCATATAAATAAACACCAAAATTGGAATATTTTTTCTAAATTTTTCAGGATCCTAAGTACAAAGTAACAACGCTATTAGAAACAGTATTCACTGCTCTCTCATCTGGCTGTCATGGAATTAGCGACAGCCTCCTGGGAAGAATGCAGGTATGTCACTGATTGAAACTCAGTGAGCAGCTGTGTTAAAGCAAAAAGCAGACAAATCCCTTGTGCACAGTATGGGAGGATAAACCGAATACAACTTGGAAAATCAGCACTGCTTTGAATATGGCATTTATTTTCCTTTCCTCGTGGGAAGGATAATGCAAAAATAGGAGACATATATATGTGTGTGTGTATGTATTTTTATACCAGCCAAAAATTGTTCTGGAACTTGGTCAAAGATGAAAATAAGAGCCTGTGAAATCTAAAATTAGGGCAGGAAGATATCAAACAGTGGACAATGAGGAAAGACTTACTGAGTACTTTCTGCCTTAATGCAAAACCAAAGAGGGGCAAAACCTTAGTGAAGGATGAGACTTAAAAATCTTCTGGTTGACCTCACAAAAATGAAAATAATTCTGTGGCATTACCAGAGTAGGAGCAGGTTACTCAGCCATTTTTCAGATTCTTAAAACCATTTGCCTCTAGGTTTCCATGCACATTCATTTTTAGAGGTGCCAGCCAAAAGATGTTCGATGTTAAGAAAACCATAAAAAAATCTAGCTCTGCCTAGCTACCCCAAGGTCACCTCTGAGAGCATTTAAATGTCAGGTCAAAGCTCTTACATAGAAAAAGCAGATGCACAATTACACTGCTTATCCTAGCTACTCACAAACATTTTGAGACCTAGTCATCTCTGAAGTAAAGTATTCCTCCACAACATATTGCTGCCCAGTAGCATGTGTCACAGAACATACTTTAGATTTCTTCAGAAGAACCCAAGATCACCCACTGCCAGAAATCAGATATTCAATCAAATGCTCTCACGCTTCAAGCCAGTACGGCAAGGGTACCTCTTCATGAAAAAAATTGCTGCTGTGGGAACAGCTGGGACTTATATGATTGCAGAGGAGGATTTTTTACACCAGCAAGATGGTCCCTTGCATGTGTGTAACGGTAGGATCTGAAGAGCATGGGAATGAAGCTCGGCGTGTTTCTGATATTGCCCATGAGTGGTTCTTTTCCAGTCTCCACCTGTGATCTAGCTTGATCCTGGAAAATCACAGGAGACACAAAAAGTGTCTGTACTGAGATGATGGCTTTGCAAGAAGCAGCTGCACTTCAGCTACGGCTTTGCAAGAAGTGGCTGTGCTGTGGCTATAGCTTGGAACATTGTTTCTGACTACATAGGTTTCTGCCTTTACTGCTTCTCTACCCTTTTCCTGGCTGTGTCCATACATAGGGCTGTCCCAGCACTGAACTCTGTCACAGAGTGGAGCTCACACCCTCCCCCTTTCTCTTTGGCTTTCTTCACATTATTTTTTTCCCAGCTCAGCTCCCTGATGCCATTTGCGGTTCAGCCAGTGCCCCGGCATGGTTGGGGATTACCAGGCTGGGGCAAGGACTCTCCCAAGGGAAGAGAAGATTTTCTGTGCCTGCGGGTAGATGTGTGAAACACAGGCTATTTTATTTGTCTTCGGATCAAACATTCTTGGGTTAGGTATTGTCAAACAACTGAAAGGACTGAAGTTAGCTGCCTGGTTTCCATTAGCAAAGCCACTTTAAAATCTTCTTGCAATTACTTTGTTTTCTAACATGTAACTAAAGGCCTTTTTTTACTGCTCCTTTACATGACAGCTGCTTTCTACAGTCTGAGCAATGTAAACAGAAATCAGCCCTGTGAATCTTGCTGATACAAGTATTTTAAAACCCTTTCCAAATACTTTTGCCAGTGTCTACAGAAAAGTTTCTATATCAGTAAGAATGTGTATATTGGGCTTTCTTCCAGAAGCTCTGAGAGAGGCACAATATGTGCTGCTGGATTATTTTACCAACTGAATAAATGTCATCTGCTTTTCAAATAAGAAACTCAGACCATGGTAGTAGTATTTCACTGTATAAATGAGTTCTGCATATCCTGAGCAGGGACTCAGCATCTCCACTGGGCAGAGATGCTCAGATATATGCAGACAAAGCACCCCAATACTTTTGGCAGATTTTAACTGTCCAATACTGTATGTTTCCAGCCACCTGGCCCTGCCTTGGAAGAACTGGATTTTTAAAGGCAGCATCTGAGTACAAGGGGACTATGTGAGGCCTGAGGGGAAAAATAAATATTTAACGAAATCTCAGCCTAAGCTTCTAATTTTGGGCGACATGATTGAAAATGTGAATCCTGGACTTCTACCCACCTCCACACCCTGTTATTCCAGGAATGATTGGGCTATATGTTGCTTTGTATAAGGCTTATTGCAGTCAAAAGTCTCAATGAGATACATCATCTTTTTGTTTTCTGGTATGTTGTTGGGATATTTTTCCTTCACAGAATGAGAATTTATTAGGAAGCCACAGGTCTCCTAAATACATGCATCATGAGGCTTAAAATGCAGTGTACAAAGGAAGGCATCACTTTGAAATGAAGTCTTCTGTTTCTAATTAAGAGGATAGTTGGGTGCTCTGCTCTTCACCTCTGCAAAAGTCATACACAGCAGCTTTAAAAGCCCTGGAAAGGACTGCAATAGCCACCTTGGTACTTAAGAAGCAGGCAGTGGCAAACTGTATTATCTGAAGTGAAATGTCTCATGGACTCTGTAAAGCTTGTCCTTGAAGACAGCTATCATGCTGACCTTGCTGTGCTTGGTGAGACTACCAATTTACACTGTTTACAGATTTACTGTACAGATGGTGAGCCCAGGGAATCCATTTCCTAAATGTTCATGTGGATGCCTGAGCCACCAGTGCTCTGCAGTGAACACCGCATCCTGCGACCGTACAGACTATGGAGCCACCTTCTCCACTAGTCTCTTGCTGGAAGAAAACATCCATATAAACTTATTTCTCTCCTTCCTTACTGTGGGACTTTGGAAAAGGCAGAGTAAAGCCTATTATCCTGCAGCTTTGTGTCTGCTGGGATGGGAGCAGGGTGATGTGGGGCCACTGCAGATGCTGGTACCCACAGTAGATACCCATCATCCAGGGCAAACCTGCAGCATGCAACTGCTCTCTGCTCCCCAGCAGGTAAAGCACCTCTGTCATGCACCCTTCTTAAAAATGCACGGATTCTGTCAATGTAAGAAAAGAAATCAATGCATTTCCGTTTGGGTGCAGTAAGTGTCTTTTACTTTTGTGGGCAGCTCTTCTAATGTTTAATTGGCATTGACTGGTGATGACTGGAGTGCAGAGGGAGACGGAAGTAGAAGGTTTCTCAGCCACAAAGTAGCAAGTGGTTTTGCACTGGCTTTTTGTGCAGCATAGAATTAGGCTGGTTTCTTCTGAAACTTTCCTAGAAAAACTTTGATATCATTCTCCAGTTTGCCTCTTTGCCAGATGGAGTACAGGAGATACTAGTTTGAGGTTGTGTGGAGGTTAGCTTGGAATTTTTCTTAGCAAATGGTACAGTGTTTTTGTTCCCAGACAGTTTTTAATTTTTAAAGGTGATGAGTGCCTCACTTTGACATAGTGCCTTCTTCATATCAAACCCAGATGTATCATCTACAAAAATAACCCCCCAAAACAAACTCAAAAGAATTCTCATATGCAGAAAACTCAGCCAAAAAAGGCTTTCTTCCTCCTGTGATCAAAGAAAGAAGTATGTATTTTGGTTTGTGTGATGAGGTTAGATTTTTCTTCCTCCCTGTAACATAGCTTCAGTCACTTGTCAGCCAAGAGATACGTTTGGATTTTTCATCCCCATGTGGATTTATGGGAACACGCACTATGAAACCAGATCAACGTTGTAATAGTGCCTGCATTGATCTAACACAGTGTTTATGTGGACTCCAGCCATCATTCATTTCTTCTCCAGCATCCAGAGGCTATAATGGATTTTTTTTATACAATAATCATAATAGTACTTAGCTGCTGTCTAGCATTTGCAAGGCATTTTATGAAGAAGGTCAATATAATTATCTCCATTTTACAGCTGGAAAATAAAGGCGCAGACACATGAAGTGATTTGTTGAAGTCCGTGAGTGCCACAGCAGTGACGGGACAAGATCTGGGCCCCTGGAAGCCCACGGTGGGGTTCTGGCTGGTGTGTCCTGGCTGTGCAGCTAAAATGAGCCCTCTCTTTTCCACTCAGGTAAGACTGTGCAGATTCAGCCCCCTGCAGCCCCAGAATCAATGCTCGCACCAGAGGCCCATGCCATGGAAGAGGGTATCTCCCCATGAGCACATGGCTCCTGAAGGGTACAGACCATGCGGTTTACCAAAAAAACAATTGCTCTGTCCTTCAGTCACTACAATGACTACACAGAGGTGGAAACCGAAGGGAAGTATCTGTGCCTTCCTTCTGCAAGTTGTCTTTTCTCTTTGTGAAATCCTGTCATTGAAATCTGACTGCAGCCTTCCTGGTGCCTGGGGTATCTGCCTTGGCAGCCCCTTTCTCCACTGATTCCCTCCATCTTCATCTCTCCTGCAGCTTCCTCTGGTTGCTCAAGGAAATGAGTCCTGTCTTTCTTAACCCCCACTCTTATCAAGTCCGAGGGGGTTTAGGAGCACAGTCACTATCGACAACTCAAGCCCTTCTGCAGCTCCCTCATGAAGTGTGAGAATACAGCCATCTCCTAGCATTAAGCTGAAAAGAAGATCTGAGCCCAGATGAAGGCAGGAGGCTGTCACCATCATCACAGTCTTTCTGTGTTTGAGGCTAACGGGCTTTGCACATTCAGTGTCTGTGGAGAGCATATGTTACTGTCTTAAACTCACTTAAAACAAAAATAAAAATCAGAAAACTGGCCTTTAATAGGGCCTAAACCACCTGTGCTTACGAACTGGGTCTCACCTGGCTTGTCCTGCGTTTGCAGCATATGCTTGACAGTTACTTATGGGCACAGGCTAAGCATATTATTAGGTTTTCCCTTTCACGGTTGTTGTAACTACAGGATAAAACTGTGTGTCTGCCTAACCCATACCTCCTCCCAAGCCCGGGGTGGACTCCTGTCCTGTATTTAAAGTCTTCTTCAGTGTCTGGCAGCTGTCAAGTGTGAGCCCTTCCCAGCCTCTGCTTTCAGATACTGGAAATTTTATTTTCCCTTTGCAGCTGACATCAGAGTATACTCAACATCAAGGTATATCAAGATATCCAACAGGGGACTTTGAAAGGAGAAAAAGTTGTTTGTTTGGAAAGGTGTTTTGGCAGATTTCTAAATGAGATACAGGTCATTTGAGAGCTTGTGATGTGAAGCAGAAATGGCTCCCAGCCCTTCGCCTGCTTCCACGGTGCCTGCTTCCTGAGCCTTTAGGCATCTGCAAATGCAAGAAATACTTGAAATTACAAAAATTGGAAGAGGCAGTTTGGTAGCTCATATTTCTTAAAGTATATGAAACTCCAGTAGGTCGCTGGCTGGATAAAGTGGATAAAACATAATCCCTGTGCAGACCATAAATAGGTTTTCTACTCCTAGCAATGGTAAGGAAAGAGGGGAGAGAGTGGAGAAAGCAGGCATTATGGCTCAATTAGGGAAAGAGATTTCCCACAAATACTTCATGATTCACTCACACCTTCACCAAGTGTGAAATCAGGGGTCTATAATAGCTTCCCAATTCCAGAAAACATAGTTACTCTATTCAGAAGCTGTAGTGTGTTTGCAGAAGTTGTCTGCTCCCACGGGGAGCCCACAACCCTTCGGGGCGAGTGTTTGATTTTATCAACTGATCACGACCTCATGCACCCACATTCCCTGAAGTGGATAGCTGGCTTTTCTCTTCCCATCTCACTGTACCCTTCATTTCCGAAACACCAGGGTACTTGTGCTGGATGATGCAGCACCACGATGGGGCCCCACAGGATGATGAAACCTGGTGATGAAATGCACCTTGTGATGGAGTTAGGAAATGTCAGTTCTCATTGCCAGGTGCTCTCTACTGTTAATCTTTAAAAAATTACTATTTATCTTCCTTAAAGAAGAGGTTTGTATTGCATATTGCTATATTTAACATTTATTTTTTTTTAATGTAAACGTCTAGCAAGACTGCTCCCTTGTCTCTCATATGTGTCAAGATACAGTTTGTAGTTGAACCTGGTAGACTGCAGTGATGTAATATCTTTCTGCAAGGAAAAGCGCTGACAGGAATATGAGGTTTTCTGGAGTCAGTTCTTATTAGGTTTGAGTTGAGTTGGTGTTCTTTTGCTTATTTATTTATGGGCACTTCAGCAATAGTTTTGGTCAGTCAAGGAATGAACAGAATGCTGTAATGTTAAAAAAGAAAATGAGCTTTGATCAGTTTTTGAAGGGAACTGCGAGGAAAACATGCAAAAGAATTTCTAAGTGCTGGGATAAAGGAAAGGGAATGGCATAATACTGCTCAGTTCCTTAAATGTTATTTATGCCAAAATGCCTAGGTTTTATTTTCTTATTTTTAAGGGAAGAAAAATAACCTCTCCATATTAAAATTACTTCTGTGTGCTTTTATTGGGATTTGCCTACAAATAGAAAGTTCTCGCTATCAAGGAATTATAGTAGTGTCCTATCTTAATTGTACTTTGTAATTGTGTGGGTCTGCAGCCTGCCACAATTATTGGAGGGGGGAGAGGGGTAAAAAAGAATCTTTGACTACTTGAATAAGAGAAGAGTGAGGCTGGGAACTTTTATGCAAAGCACTTTTTTCCTGGAGCTGGGCTGGAAGGTGGTGGTGGAAGAGCTGCTCACTGCTGAGACACTGCCAGCTGACCCACAGCTTAGGGCTCCTCGTTTCGCTGCCTACCCACCCATGAGTCCACGTGGGACCAAGTGAGCTCTACAAAGCGAGGGAGGCCACGAGCAACACGAGGAGCAAGATCTCAGCCATAGTAGGATAAGCATGCATAGTGGTGATGGGAGCTTGAGGTACAGATCTAAATGGATGGCAAGGTTGTTTGTGTATCTGCAAATGCCTCCTTAAAAATTAAACAAACCAGCATTAGGTACAGAGATTGAGAAAGTCTTTACCTGGGACTTTCTGTTGTCAGATAGCACTGTCTGGGATCAGACTTAACTGACATTATGCTTTTTTAACAGCAGAAATTCAAGTCAGTCCTAAGTACCAGCAAGAGGCAGAGATGTGAAGGGATTTTAATATAACCTTCTGCAGTTTGTGTCCCCTTGCCCCTCTTTTAAAAGAAAACCCCATGAATGAGGAAAGTGGAGAGTGTGGCTGATGTCCTTCTCTCTTCCTTCCCTTCATGTGTTCACCAGAGGGAAAGGTCATATTGCAGAAACTACCTCCTAAAATTGAACTTAAGACTGTGTGTGGACTACAGTGCCATGAAGAACCGTATTTAAACCACAAGACTTTTCCTTTTTAAATCAGGACTGACTCTTGAATTGCAAACAAGGACTAACAAATACAACTCCTCAGGAGAGAGCAGAGACACTGCATGGCACGCTGGGGGCTGAGTGGGCACTAGACCCAGCTTGTCAACCCCTTGCACATCAGGATGCAGCAAGCATGGTTGACTAGCTGTGGGGCTGAGTCCTTGAGCACTCTGCTCCTTGAGGAGACAAAACTGTCACAATTGAACTACCAAGCATGAAGAAGGTCTCAGTGGTGGTAGGCAGACAGGGAGTAACGGTAGAGTAGGTTAAACTATCTGTATGTTAGATGTTCTCTAAAGCAAGGAGTAAAGGGCCGGCTAACTCGACAATCACTGTGAATCCTAAGGATGTTTGTCACTTCAGATTTTGCGTTTGAATTGTTTTCTCATCTAGCCATGCATATATCCCTTCCACAGGTTTGTCGTGTCTTGTGTGGGAATGTAACAGAGTCTCTCCTTGTCTCCATCCTCCAGGAAGCCCGCTATTCCTGTTTCTTCTAGTTCTGATCAAAACATAGCATTTGTGTATAATCTTATTGCACATAAATCATGCAAACACTGTTATGCTTTCTGGAGTGGCATAGTGAATTGTGAGGAGCACCTACAGCTGCTGGCTGGGGGATAATGATAGGTATACTCTGCTTGGCTCCATAAACTTTTAGTACTGCCTAAGATAAAATGAGACAGAGATGCCAGTCCAGTCTACCAAAAAAAGTTTGGGAGCATCTTTTTGTTCTTTACATTTGTAGCAAAGAAAAGGATAGGTTACATGTTAGGAAGGCTGTTTCAAAATTATTTGGACTTGGAAACAGACCATCTAGGGAAGCTGTAGAGTCTTCATCATGGTTTTAAGAAGAGAAGAGATTAGAAGCTGTTAGGATTCATGTAGAGGTTGCAGTCAATTCTACCTTAGAACAAAGAACAAGATCCAATATCTTGTAAAGACAGTAACTGCTGCTGCCTTTGCTGAGCAGAGCTCTGAACCAAGCTGCACTTCCAAAATGGTAATGCCCTTGGCTGCTGTGGGAGTAAGGGCTTAAAACCAAGATCCTGTCTCTGCAGCACAGTCTTTCGTCTCTTACGGATGCCATGAGGAAAGGAGTGATTATGAAGTGCTTCTTCCTCTGACACAACCTCCTCATTTCTGGCAAAGAACTGTTGAGAAACTTTCTGAGATGAAGGTGGCGTGTGCATCGTTGTGTTTAATAGTTATGTTTGACAGTGGTCTTAGCCTCCAGGAAAATGATAGATCACTTTCTGAATTCATTTATGCTTTTGTTTTCAAAGGAAACGTACCACGTCTGTGGGCTCCACAGCTTCATTATAGGCAGTGAGATTTGGGGTTGGCTGATGGTTTGTCTTCCTGCCCCCAGTTCGTGGCTTCTGAGAAATCCAGAGTAACTGTGCCTCTATGCCCGGCATGAGTCTACACCTCTCTAACTGACTTCCACTCTCAGCACACTGGGGCATGGGGACTGCCGGAAGAAAGTCTGGGAGGGTTTTGAGCCCAGTGAGAAGTAGGAGCTGCTGCTTCTGCACAGTAGATGAGAACAACTGGGTGGATCCCCTGGCTAAGCAATAGCCAGTGGAAATTAAGGGGCAGCTCTCTTCCTTGGTGTCTGCAAGAGGAGCAGCTGATCAGTTGAACCTTTCCTCTCCATGGGGCAACAGATCCTGCTGAGTCCTTGATAGGGGTCCTAATGCATCTAGTTGCTAAAATGAGCAGGATGGGACTGATGGGGGGGAAAGCGAGTAGTGTGACATCCAGCTGCCGCATCCTTCCCTCCCACTCACACTGGAGGCACCACCAGTGCCTCTCATCCAGCCAGAAAGTTTGTGGCCTCATTGTGTCACTCATCCCCACTCCTTTGGTGTTGTAACCATTTGAGAAGCAACACCAGAGTCATGTCCCCGAGCCTGCCTGTCTAAGCAGTTGGTAGCGGTCACCCCGTTGCCCTGGAGGGACGATGCTACCTGATGTCAGCGTGAGGTTTCTTCTTTAATGGGCAGCATCCTTGCAGCAGACTGTACATGTACTGCGGCCCCAGAGGCTCCTCTGCCTGGGATGTGCTTTTCACACCTGCTTTACAGAGGCAGGATAACAGCCTTGCTTTGTAAATTAACCCCCTGTGATTAGAAACATTAGTACTCCAACTTCCCCAGCTAAATAAGCAAGGCCATCATAATCCTCATTGCTTTCTCCAAGTAGTCAGAGATAGCACTGGGAGATCCTGCGAGTGCCACTTTTGATCTGAGCTGTTACTGCAGTGCAGCATACTGAATTTTGAATACAGAAATTGCATGGAGTGGCCTGATCCTGGGAATATTCCTGCTCTGTCTGACAGCCTGTTTGCTGTCAGGTTTTTCCCTGCAGCTCTGAAGAAGTGGGTGGTTGACTAGGTGGGAAAAGAAAGAATTGTGTACTTACCACTCTCCCCATACAAATTCCATCTTGCCATTCACTTAAATTTGCCCTAAGTAGCTTTTTAAAATGTGGATCAATTTCCCTCTTCCAGAGGTTTCACTGGCACTTATCATCCTGGAATGGTACTTAATCAGTCCCTGTCTGAATTCTCTGTAAGGATAATTGATGTCCATGCCTCCAACAAGCTGGAAATTGTTTCCCCCCCCAGCTTTTGACATATAAAGAGACTTTGTTTTCCTCAGTGGATGTTTCTGTCTAATAGGCAAATGACCCTGGTTGTCAGGCTTGTGGAGTGGGGTACAGCTGCAGACACCTGCCTTTCTGCCCAGGGCAGAAGAGGTGTAGTGCCCTTTCTGGATTAAAGCTGAGGACTGTCGCCAGAGCTCACCCCCATGCAGGTACTGGACTTATTTGCAGGGGCATTTTTCCCTCCAAACAGTTTGATCTCATTTTTTCCCAGGGCAATTTCAAGAATGAAGTCACCATGTCTGAGAAGCCCTTTCAGATGTCCTTCCAAATTACACTGAAGCTCGCTCTGGGATGCAGCAGCTGGGGCATCTGCACCTGGGCAGGCGAGGTCCTTCAGGTGCTGAAGATCACCAGAGATCCAGGATGGCCACTCTTCATTGATCTGAACTTCCAGCCCTTTCAGTGAGAAGGCAATTAGTCTTACAAAGAAATGAGTCAGAAGCTCTGGCTACTCCTTTGAAAGTTTAAACCAGACTGGTGCTGCTGACGTGCCTGCTGTGTCCAAGTGTCGCAACATCTCCTGAACTGGCAGAGTGGCTGGGAATCAAACCTCCATGCGTAAGGTGATGCACATCTCACTGCGACTACTAGCTGTGAGTCAGTAATAAGAATGCCTGAGTCTGCATGCAGCCTGAGACAATCGTCCTCATTTCTCCTGTTCATCTCAATGTGTGTTTAATGTTGTAGCCTGAAAACAGTGCCATTTTTTGAAAAGGCTGATGAACAATCCAGCCAGCTCCTTAGTTCCATAGTCCCTGAACATCTACCTAGTGTTTCGAGAAGCCAAATAAACTGTTTTCTATAAAACTTCCTCAACTTGGATTTCCCCTGACTTTGACCTGCTGTCACCTGTGCTCAGCGCAAGCAGCTGTGGCATTTTGTGAAAGCGTTGGAACAGAGTCAAGTGAATGGAGTTTGTCAGAAACACAAATATCTTGAGGAGTTCAGTCCAGGTGGTGCCTTCCTTCTCCTACCAAATGGAAACGTGAATTTTCAACAGCCACTGCACCGAAGTGCTGAAAACACCAGAGGGCTCTACTGTGAGACATACAGCTGGATTTCCACAAAGTCCACAGGATTTTGCTCTCAAAGCGTGCTCAGTTTTGATGATCATCCCCCCCCCCAAAGTGTAGCTGCTGCCGGCAGTGTGGGCCTGAACTTCTCATCTGCAGCATGACCACTGCTTAAGCTCAGGTTGCTCCTCAGTTCTGCTATTTTTTATCAGGATATGGTGCTGTTTAAGACTTCAGTGGAAACGGACTGCGCACAGCGTGTCTTGCAGAAGGGCCAAGGCGATATTGAAAAACCAGTTTCTGACAGCACTTGACTTAATCTGGAAGTCACCGCTTTCTCAGTGTTTTCCGTGATGTCATGGTTTTCCCCAACCTGTTTAACAAACGAGCCTACCTCTAGTTGCATTTGTGTCTTCCCTGTAGGAAGTTTATGTTGAAGGATCGCCAGGCTTTGCTCGTTTGGACCGGGAAATCTCTTACATGACTCGCCTTGCCTACTCAAGAATTTTGGCTGCCTTTGTTGGCATGATAGAGAAATGCATTTGCTAGGCATTTATCCTTAAAGGGATAGAATTTCGCTGGTATTTTACACGTAAAAGGATATAACATTTCTTCAAAACCGGAACCCACAAGCGTATACATTCTCAGTCTGTTGCCTGGGATATTAGCCAGCCAACTCCTAATAACACTAAAGCCCAGCAATGTAAGATTAAAGTACATCAGTTAGGGATAAACTGCCCATATCGTGCACAAGGAAAACTGTGTGTAGAAAACACGCCCCAAGCCCGATACAAACCTTACTTGCCCAACTATTTGTGATATTGACAGGGTTAATTACAGGAATGTCTAAGGGCTTTATTGTACCTGTTTTCCCCAAGTGACAGGGGACAGGACCAGAGGGAAGGGCCTCAAGCTCCGCTAGGGGAGATTTAGGCTGAACATTAGGAAAAAATTTTCACGGAAAGGGTCATTGGGCAGTGGAACAGGCTGCCCAGGGAGGTGGCTGAGTCACCTTCCCTGGAGGTGTTTAAGGGACGGGTGGACGAGGTGCTGAGGGGCATGGTTTAGTGTTTGATAGGAATGGTTGGACTCGATGATCCTGTGGGTCTCTTGCAACCTGGTGATTCTGTGATTCTATGATTATTTGGAAATCGCTTTTCCAGGCGGGATGGGGACGCGGTGGGTGTCGGAGCAGCCCCGGGGGAGACGCGGTGGGTGTCGGAGCATCCCCGAGGGACAGCGGGGACAGCGTCGGAGCATCCCCGTGGGGCAGCGGAGCCGGTATCGGAGCATCCCTGGGGGGGACAGTGTCGGAGCAGCCCCGGTGTGGCGGGGCCGGTGCCGGAGCGCGGCTCTGCCGGCGCCCGCGGGCGGCTGGGCTCGGGGCGGGCCGGGGCGGGTCTCGGGGCGCCCCCATTGGCCACGGCTCGTCGGGGCCCGGCCCCGCCCCGCCCGGCCGGCGCGGCGCTGCGGTGAGGGGCCGGCGGCGCAGTGCAGGAGCCCGAGCGGGCAGCGCCGCCGCTTCGCTGGCGTCTGGCGGAGCGGGAGCCGAGGCCGGCGGGGCAGAACGGCAGCGGGGCTCGTCGCGTCTCCCCCCCCCCCCTAAATCCCACGCTGCTTCCCCGCGAGCCGCCCCCCGCCCGGGTCCCGCGGGTGCAGCATGAAGTGCGGCGATGGCCCGGAGAGGTAAGACGGCGGTGAGGACGCTGGAAGACCTGACGCTGGACTCCGGGTATGGTGGCGCGGCGGACTCGGTGCGCTCCTCCAACTTGTCGCTGTGCTGCTCGGATTCGCACCCCGCGTACCCCTATGGAGGAAGCTGCTGGCCGCACCTAACTGACTCCATGCACAGTCGGCACGACAGCTTCGACACCGTCAACACCGTCCTAGCGGAAGACTCCGAGGTGCTGGACTGCGCGGGGCAGCAGTGCTCCCGGCTCCTGCCCGACCTCGAGGAGGTCCCCTGGAGCCTGGAGGAGGTGGAGGCGCTGCTGCTGCCGCCGCCGCCGCGCCGGGAGCCGCGAGCGCCGGGCGGCCCCGGGAGCCGGGATGCGGCGGCGCGGCTCTCGACGCTGGTGAGCCGGGCGCTGGTGCGCATCGCCCGGGAGGCGCAGCGGCTCAGCCTCCGCTTCGCCAAGTGCACCAAGCACGAGGTGCGCAGCGCCATGGAGATCGTCCTGGGCTGGACGCTGTCGGCGCGCTGCACGGCGGCCGCGCTCGGCGCCCTCTCCCTCTACAACATGAGCGGCAGCGGCGGCGACCGCTTCAGCCGCGGCAAGTCGGCCCGCTGCGGGCTCGCCTTCTCGGTGGGCAAGTTCTACCGCTGGATGGTGGACAGCCGCGTGGCCCTGCGCATCCACGAGCACGCCGCCATCTACCTCACGGCCGGCACCGAGAGCCTCTTCCGAGACATCCACGCCCGGGTGCTGGCCGGCCGCCCCCCGCCCGCCGCCGCCGCCGCCCCGGGCGACAAGGACAAGGAGGGCGCCGAGGCGCCGCGCTTCACCCTGGAGGCGCTGGAGCAGACGGTCAACAACGACCCCGAGCTCTGGGGCTTGCTGCAGCCCTACCAGCACCTCATCTGCGGCAAGAACGCCAGCGGTGAGTGCCGCCGGACACCTGTTGCTTCCCCCGCGTCTCTCTGTCCGTCTGCCCGGCCGGCCCCTGGGGAGCGGGCAGCGCGGTGGCTTTGTCCCCGTCGGGGCAGCGCGGGGAGGGAGGCGCCGAGCGTCCCCCGGCGCTTCGGGTCTGCGGGTGTCGCGCTTTGTGCTCGCGGGTCGCCGAGGGGCTGCCGGTGACGAGGCGCCGTGCCGAGCCTCGGTTTTCCCCGGGAGGCGGCAGGAGCGCGGCTGAGCGAGATCAAACTTTGTTAGGTACGCGGTGGTTTGGGCAGAGGTTGCGTGGTTGGCGCTGAAATGCAGTCTTTCTGGACAGATTTCATTCGTGTTGCTGCTTGTTTACCCGGAGCTTGACACACACATGCAACACGGCCGTGCAGCAGCTTCCTGGGGATTTTTTTTTTTTTTGGGGGTTTTGTTTGCTTTTTAAACGAAGAGCCCGATATTTTATATGTGTTATCGTTTCAGGATCCCAAAGTTGACGTTTCGTATTTTAGCTCCCTCTGTTTGTCAGGAAAGGGAAAACTGAACGAGCTGCCTCCCAGGGAATCGGAGATAAAATTGGGTGGTTTTCTGCGTCCTTCTCCGAAGTGCGCACAGGCACATGCAAACACCTTTATTCAACTCGTATACAAAATACCTCAAGCTAAGATGCAAATATTGGGGGGGAAAAGGAACTGGGAGAACAAGGATAACTGGAAGTCTAGATCAGGTTTACAGATAAGCCCGGTTAAGTCGTTATAGCCACAGACGGTGCATTACAGATAATTGCCTCTTGTGTTAAGACACCTTCTCTCCCACAAGGGACCCAAAGGAGGATGCCAAGCAGAAGCAAAAGAAGGGGGCAAATCCTCCTCCCCGCTGTAAATAGATGCAGCTCCGTTATATTCCCCTGCTGTGGTTTTACTACAGCTGTGGATGTTCTCCCTAGAGGCTCCTCTGTACCCCCCCTCAAAACGCATCTGGTGTCAGGGCACGGGTTGCAGGACCCTTGCGCTTTATTCTAGCGCTGTTGCAGGCAGGCGTATCTTCCCTAGGAGTGCCACCGTTGCTTTTTCCCCTCGAGTCCTGGTGCTGTGCCTGTAGGTTTCTGACAGCACTGTGTTGCGTTTCTGACATTGCAGCACTGGCTGTGCAGGCTCCTACCGAGCCTTTCATTTTGTTTTGCAGATCTCTAACTCCCTCTGTATCAGCTTGGTGGATTTAAATGAACTTCATCCTGACCCTCATTTATCTCCCTTCACACAGACAGGGTTTGGAGTTTTCATCTCCATTTTGTTGTAGCTTTACCTGGCACAAATCTGCTAGCTCAGTCCTGACTCAAGCAAATGGCACTTTTTCTAAGATGTTCCAATCAGACCCAAGCAAGTTGTCCATTTTGTTTTGCTTCCTCCCTGTGTCATTATGCTTTCTATGCCAGTGACTGGAATGTTTTGCTTTTTAGCATCTTATACGTAGTTTGGCATCCTGTTTTGTATATTTAGAGTTACAGGTGCAAACAAGGGTCAGGCCTTCTTGTGATGAAAGCTGTTTTTTATTGCTGTTTACATTTATCTAGATTTAATCCAAGGATTCATTTTGTGCTCTTAAGTACTTTCATGGCAACTAAAACAGCCATTATAAACCATTAAACGCATCAATCTGTTTCTTCACTGGGGAGATATGCATCTGTTTATATATTCCTCACCATTTTGATGTCAGAGCTCCATGGTTGGTTGAAAATGTTTCCTTCCCAGGGACTTAAAAGGTGGGGAAATCTGATGAGAGAGATTGACTTGCTCGAAACTACTTTGGCAATCTGTGGTAGGAGACTAGGACTGCTGGAAGCTACATCTCTATACAGAGGCAAAACCACAAGTTAATCCTTCTTCTGTACTCAATACTTGAAACACTATGCTAAAGCAATTTAATAAGTAGCAGACTTCTAGTGTCTCTCTCCACTGCCCCAGGAGAAGAGACAGGTTTTGTGCTCTGGTGGTTTTATAAATCAATGCCGTTGCCCAGCTGAGTGGCCGGTGGACATACAGGCATGGAAACCAGTGGATTTGGTTCAAAGGACATGGATGAGAAGTGGTAGCTGAGTGCGTTCTGGAGGTACCACAGCTGATACGATCTGAGTGAATAGAGAGGGAAAGGAAAGCAGTGCAAAAGCAGAGCCCCCAGCAGTACCTCACCTGCAAGACAGTTTTTTTTGAGGGAGAGGTGATGTCTCTGACAGACAAATGTCAAACCTTTAACAATTTTCAAGGCTACATTCAACACCTTAAATTCCAGCTGGAAAGCAAAACAGACAACTTGTGAAGATCACAGGATGCAGTATGCGAGGAACATGAGTTTGTGCATGATCTAGCCTGAGATTGCCCTGTGGTTTGTGAACACGTGTGTTGGAGAAGATGGTCTGAGGATCTGCAAGACACAAACCAGCCTTTCAGGGCTTCCCTGTCAGCTGTGCAGAGAGTTTAGTGGTTTCAGCTGAGGTTTTTCCACTTGATGTCATACCCAGTCATTTTGGAAAAGCTGCTAAGTAAAATCAGTATTGGAAGATAAAACCCTTCCTATAAATGATGGCAATGCACCTTTAGACAAAGAACATATCTGAGTTGTTTCTTTTAGAGAGTGCTTCAGGCTGCTGAACTTGTCTTGAGCGTGTCTGGCCTGAGCTTGGACAGCTGCCTCAAGAGTGGCCCTGCTCTCCTGCATGTGCCTGCTCCTTCCTTGTGTGGAGTTGAAGGCATGTGAATGAACGTGGAGATGCTGGCATCTTGGCTCAGTTTATCCTAGTTACTATATCAGAAAGAATAGACCTTGAAAGTACTCTGAGGTAGTAATTCCCCCCCCCCACACATGCACAACCAGAATTTTAATATCGTGGTTGAATGAAAATTGAAAACTTTACGTTTGGGATTTCATTGGCGCTCATATGTTTCAATTACGAGCTGCGTCTGAACAGCACAGTACACATTTTACATCCTATAACAGTCGCGTGGAGTGTTATTTCCCTTGAAATAGTGAGAGCAAAATATTGTGTACTCAATGAAAGGCAGTAAAAGCTGGCACCTCTGTGGTTTAAGCTATATTATTTTTGTTTCTTTATTGCTCATCAAACCCCTACTTTTAGGTGAGATCGGAGAGCTGCTTTGAGATGACTGAGAATTTTCCCCAGGTCTTAGATCTAGCGCAAATCATTGGAGTAAGTCCATATATTTCTGTTTCACAGGAGATGTTTGAATGGCAGGTCTACATAGCTCAAAGTCACTTACACTGGGTTATAAAGGTCCTCTTCTACCAGGCGGAAAAATGATAATAGACAACAATTATATTAATACAGAGTTCATAAACCAGGTTGTTTTCATTTTAGTCTTGGAGGTCTCCTTATCTTATGTTGCAGGACTCGTTATGGGAAGGGCAGAGGCTCATGTGGGGGAGACAGCCAAAGAGCCAGAGATCGTGGGGAGGAGGTTTTTGTGGAGCAGCCAGTGTGCACAGCTCGGCCTTGTCTGTTTGTGTATAGGTACTAAAAATAGCTATTTGGAACCCAACTCTGTCCCTGTGGTTTCTTTCTGTTCTTAATATTATTTAGAGAGGAAGGCATAAGAACTAGGAAGAAACCCAGGAGTAGGTCAGGCTTGGCTGACACACGTCAGCTAACCTCAGTTTAACCTCAACCTCTTTTCCTAATCCAAGCAAACTAGAGGGGCTTCAGTCAAATGAGTAATACCAATATATCAGTACAACTTAACCAAATCAGTTTACGCTTTTAAGTTCTGATACATATGTATAGGTGTGCGTGTATACAGAGACTGTTCCCTTTCCCTTGCTGGTGAGCATTCTGTTTTCTGTCTGTTATTTCTCTGCTTTTTTCCTATTGTAATCAAACCATTCAAGATGCTGTTACAGCTTTAGAGGCAATGTAGAAATCAATCTGAAACTTATTTCGGCTAGGATGATAGAGGAATATTTGGGCACAGAATGGAGCTTCATGCCTTTTTCCTGGGCTTTTTTTTTAACTGCAGTTTCAAGAACATCCTTTTTCTTCACATTGTATTTCAATCTTATTTTTCACTAGTAAAAGAATCTGGAATACAGTTTGAAGTTCGTTTATATGCACCTATATGTTATACTTTGGCATCTTTGTGATTATGTTTTCCCAACTGCTTTTGGAGACTCAAGTCCCTTGCCCAGAGGCTGACATCAGTAGCGGTGCAACAAATTATGTGTGTTTCTGCTCAGTTCTCTTACCTGACAACCTTCCAAGCAAACTTCCACAACCTCCCTGAACAAGTCGTGAATTTGTCTGCTCTCTGGGTGGGAGGGAGAATCACCTGCCCAAAGGGCAGAAGGTTGTGCCTGATTGTGGGTTGAGGCCACCAGTGCTGGTGGGAGCTGGGGTGGCAGTGAGGAAACTGTACGCCTTCCCTGGAATAGGTGGGTTTCTTGAACACCCGGTGTTGACAGAAGCGGGATAGACGGACGTGTAGCGTGTGTGCACTTGTTGCAGACCTCCATTGCTCTGTGAGGGGTGAGAAGGAGCAATGATGGGACTGGGAAGTAGTGACCCAGTGGGAGGTTGCTGTTTGACTGACTGGTCAGTGAAGGTTTGGTTTTTCCTCTTCATTTTTATTCATACAATTTGTTTCAGTTATGAGTATATAATGTAAAAAAAACCCCCAGAATAATCATAAAAGATGATGGTTTCCAATAAGGTTATTCCCTTCATCACATTGGAAAGTACCTTAACAGTAGTTGTAGCCATGGCCACGCTGGGGAGTTTTAGGGCTGCAGCTATACCACCTAGTTTCTGATGTAAATGAGGCTTTCAGCTTATGATTGGGAAATATGACTGTATATACAAGGACCATGTGAGGGAAATAACAGTGTAATTTTAGCAGTATATTGGGTTTCTGGCTTTTTTTTGCTGAATACTAGCAGGCTTCATCTCATCTTTCAGTCCTCTTGTGAGCTGGTGACGCAAGGTGCACGTGAGCAACAGGGACAGTTTTGCACCTTTCCCTAACCCTACTGTAAATGGTCTCTTTTCCGTTGTTGCTCAAAGTTCCTTTGAAAAACACACAATGGTTAATGTGCTGGCCTTTGTGCAGTGCATGTTGAACCAAGCTGTCTGTTATAAGCAGGAAATTTTGCATCTTGTCCAGAGTAGATACCCGGGTTTGCATCAGCTGGGGACTTGTAAAGCCTGAGCCTTTTCTCCCTTGTCTGGGACAGGGACCTGGTCCTCCTCTCTCAGAAGTTAGAGGAAAGCTTTATTGCCTTCCCCCCACCTTACTCGCAATGAAAGGAGGAGGCCATGCTTGATTAAGTGACACCAGAGGAGGAGGGAGCTGTATCCTGAAGCGTGTGGGCACCAGGAATTAATTTCACTACCTGGAGTAATTTCCTTGGGCCAATGTGCAGCGTAAAAAGAGCAGAGGCTCCTTTCAGACAGCTTGCTTAAACTAGCCCCTTTCACCCAGAATACCACTGTTGCTGGCCCAGTAGAGGCTGTACAGAAAAAGCAAGGAGGGGACAGATGAAGGAGTTCATCACTAGAATGTGCTCTCTTGATGGGGAGATCACAAGCTGCAGTGCTGCTACTGTTTGTGTCCCCAAACGCTTTGGCTCTCTGGGCACTCACAGAGGCTGAGACGGCTGCTCGGAGTCTGGCAGATGGTGGACTGCTCTTGTTATCTCTTTTAACACTGAGTGTTAGCATTAGCTGCTGGGCAGTGAAATGAGCAGCTGCTTGGTGTTGTGGGCTGATTTTTCCTGCACTGTCACATCCCAAGTTTCCTGTATGATCTTCATGGCATGCATCAGTGCCTGCTTGCTTTTCTTCCCAGTGTCAAGACTTTACTACTGCCTCTTTCAAGTCTCCCAGGCTGGGCTGTGCGTCCAGCCATGGCAGCGGTGCTGTCCTGCCATTCCCTCTGTCCCAGCGCTCCCGCTGTGGCTCTGTCTGCAGGGTGTTCTCCTTTAACTCAGGAGGGTGTAAGGAAAAAAAAAGTAAGGACTTTTTTCTTCCCTCATTTTTCTCCTTCTTTCTTCCTCACCAAAAGCAACTTACTGCAGCATCTCCGTATAGATCTGTAATTATAATTGTTATGCACCTGGTAAGTATTTTAAAGTATTAAAGTATTATGCACCTGATAAGTATTATAAATATTTTAAAAGATGTGCAGCTGAAGTCAAAATTACCCCAGAGCTTGTGCAGTCAGTTTAACCTGCGGTTACTCTGCTAGAGGTGTTCAGTGGGGACAGCCTGAAAAAAACCCACAGATGTTATAGAGGACTGTGCCAGCTGAAGCCTTAAATGGGACTCTTGATCTTTCAGGGATTTCCTACAACAAAGAGACCCTGTCAGTGGGCTCAGCATGTCTGTCAGTGCATAAGCTTCCCATTTTCCCAGAAGGTAATACAGCGATTCTGTTGTTCTAGGCTGTGAGGAGATATAATCTGGTAGTCAGTCACTTTGCTTTCCATAAAGCTACATCTCTCTTCTGTAAAAACAGAACCATAGAATCATAGAATAGTTTGGGTTGGAAGGGAACTTAAAGATCATCTAGTTCCAACCCCCCTGTGACGGGCGGGGGCATGTCCCACTAGATCAGGCTGAAGAGAGGAGGCCACTGATCAGGTGAAATGCATCAGTGAGAAGGCAGCTGCATGCTCGTTTTGGTAGAGGGAGTGAGGAGTATGTTTCTGGGAGCAGCTGAACAACAAGGAGCCATTGTTAGTGTGGATCAGTTCAGCACAATGCATGTGTTACAGGCACTTATGCTGATACCTTGCTGAGGCTTGTCTTGGTTATTTTAATTAATTTAACCTGTTATACTGAGCTGATGCTTTTGAATCATCACACTCCCTTACCATGGCAGTGTGTGGGTGAGGAGGAAGTTGCACAGCACGGCTTATGAGACGTGACCATTTTCTTGGTCTCTGTTCAAGCAGTGCATGTCATCTTGATAGCTTGTTATTCCCTTTCCTGATTTCTATGCTAGGTTCCTAGTAAACAGTACCCGTTTGGTTTTTTTGTTTTGTTGGGTTTTTTGTTGGGTTTTGTTTTTTTTTTTTTTGTTGTGATTATTCCTGGAAACAACCCAGGAGGTTTTATACTATGGTGCTGTAAAGAGGACTGTTGGTGTCCTGTGGTAAATACATTGGTCCACTTGGGGGCTGAGAAGGTGCTTGGGACAGTTTCCCAGGGGGATTCTCTTGGCTCATTACTGATAAGGAAAAGGAATCAGCTTGGGTTTGATTTAGAGTTAAATGATAATGGATTAGTAGTAAGGAACAGGAAGAAAATTACACCACTTGTGCCAATGGGTGTAAGGACAGATGGTCTGAGCTGCTGAACTGAGCTGGTAGAGGTAAGGGAGAAAGGACTTGGTCGCTCATGCAGTTCAAGGCCACTTACAAGCACTGTGTTAAATGGTGTCCTACTTGTTCAGAAGTTTTGGGGCAGATTCTGGTCCTGGTGGCTCTTGCACAGACCTGCTGTAGATCTGCGTGGTGGCACATGGCTGGCTGTCATTGGTGAGCATAACATCTACTTGGAAGGAACTTAACTGGTGTGACACTTGAGGACTGGGCTCTTCCAACTGTTGTGCTTAAGGCAGTAATGGGTGTCGATACTGGGATTTTTTTAAAAATCCCTATATGGAAGCACAGGATACAGGTACAAGCTCTTTTTGCCCTGGTGTTGCAAAGCAACTGAAGGTGAAAGTGCAGGGAGGGATCAGTGCTGCAGGATGTGTGGGAGGTGGGATGCTTGCCAGGAGATAGGAGCGCACAGAGGTGTTGTGGCCAAGCCGGGAGGGATGGGTAATACCTTTGGGTCAGCAGATTCCCATCCTGCTTCTAGAGCCCTTACGTGGATAGATCTTGCTCATGTGAGCAGCACATGGACTTCCTATGGCCATAAAACTCTTGGGGCAGGCTTGCAAGTGAGCAGGTGAACAGGAACTCCTGAGAAGTTTGGAGAAGAAGCCTGTCCAAGGACTGGATTTTTGTCCTTGAGTGCTGTGGAGTAGCAGCTGGACCTGTGAGAGTCTGTGAGAGTCTTGAAAATTAATAAAACCACCCTGCTTTTAAATTGCAGTGTTATGAAATATTGCTCCCAGGTGGGAGAAGCAAACAGGGCTGGGGTTGCAGCAGAGGTATGGTGAATGCATTTGCATTTTCAAGGCTGTCAAATAATTGGAGGAAACTTTGCATCCCGCAGTGTTCTGCTGTTTCTCTGGCCCCATGGTAAGCTTGGATAAACGTTGCTGGGCTGTAGTGCCTTTGCTAATATATTGTGTTTGGCTGTGAACAAGGAGCTACGGTTGGCTTTTCTTTGCAGAGGGTTGAGCAAGCCTTGCAAACCCCTCTCTGGGATGTTATTTGGCAGGGAGCTGGAAAAATAAGAGTCTGTGGGGCTGTGGGCTGTATCCAGTCTCCAGGCTGCAAGTCCTTTGCCCTAGGTGAAGCATCTTTGCTTCTCTGTCTCCTCAAAGCAGAAGACATGGCAGGTAGCAAGGCAAGCTGTCACTGGCAAGGCAGGCCAGATGCCCAGGGACTGATTCTGTACTCCCAGACCTTTTGAGGGAAGTGCGGCCAACAGAAAGGAGAGAGATTTCAGAGGCTGGAGTCATTTTGGGTGCCCACTGAGATGCTTTTCATGGAGATTGTGAAGATTTATAATCATTCACTCCAAGTCTGGGTAGGTGGACTGTTTTGCTCTGGGTTGCAGTACAGTGAACAAAACTGCTAGAGGCTGAATGCAGGTACCTCTGATGCTGTTACTTCCCTTGATGCTTATAAAATAAGGATCAGAAAACTCTGTAGTTCAGAAAAGCTATCCTTGAGCTGCCGGTGTTATTGCACTTCTCTAGTGTACATTTTGTGTGGAGTGATGTATCCTACAAGATATTCCAGAAGTATTGCTAAATCCAGTCCTGTAGTCCTTGCCTGAATTCTGTGGTGAGGGCAGCCCCACAAGCACTGGGATGGGCTCTCATATTTGATAGCAAATTAAAGAAACTCCTGAGTTAAAGCTATAGGCCCAGACGTAATTTTACTAAAAATAAGCTTTTTTTCAAAACTGAAGATGATGTCAGTACCTCTCTGCAGATGTTTATTTACCCTTCAAAAGGAATTGTTGATTTTATTACTGATTCGCTGTATTCAGCTTGAAGATGGCAAAGCGAGCGCCACTCGGTGCAGGCTGTAAGCCCTCACGCTAACTGGCTAGCCTATTTCCGCTGGCCCACATAAGAAAAATCCTAATAATAGTCCAGGAGTGTATGTTTTCAAAAGTAAATTAGATTTTAAAAATAAGAGCTTCAGTTTAATTATCAGACATCCTTTCAGTAAGGAGGACAATTTTCAAAATACGCAATTCCTTTACCATGGAAAAAACCCAACCCCAAACAAGCTGCACCTCAGTAGTTAGGAGCTGCTGTTTTGTTGTTCTGCTTTACCCGTTAACTAGTTCTTCATTATAACACTGTGTTCACAACAAAATTGCCTTGTACATCAAGCAGCTTTGGATAGTGAAAACAGTTTTGCAAGCTGAGTGAAGGCAGGGGCAGACACCAGCAATGCACAGACTATTTTTTAATGAAAAACTCCCACTTGTGTGAATGCATAAGATGCCTTGCCTTCCATCTTAAAGAGCATGTTTGGTATACCTGTTTTTCTACACAGGTAAGACAAGCAGGAGTAATTTCAACTATTTTACAGGTTTAAATGTAGGAAGGAGATAAACACCTATTTAATGCAAAGAATGCTGAATTTATGTAGCGATGTTATTGCAGCTAAAAGCTGGGAGCCAAGGTAGGTAAGTCGGTGATGCTGTCTGACATACATCAGCAGCTGAACTGTGGTGGCTGAATGCTTCTAAAGCAAGATTAAATACAACAAGAGAAAAATACCCTAGCCAAAGCTTATTCCCTCCTAAGCATACAGATAGTCTAATTGATTTTCTAGAAGGATATGGGCTGTCACCTCTCCGGCACACAGAAACTGCGTATGCGTGGGATAATTGGCGGGTTTTATAAGGAGACCTGTGGTGATGAGAGCCATCAAACTGCCAGAGCAGATGGGGTTGCTGATGTCTGCCAGCTCTGCCTCCTTTCCACTGACCAGGGATGTCACGGGGAGGGAGGAGCTTGAGATAGAGCTCGAGGTTGTAGAGAGACTTGGCAGTTATCAGATCGGTGGGAAAACACCATCTTATCAGGGCTGGTAAGGTTCTATTCAGACACCTTTAATTACAGCCTGTGTCAGCGTGAGGCAGGAGCTGGTGAGTCACGAAGTGTTTTCTAAGGTTTTGGGCTGGCCCTGGACGCTTAGGTGTTGGCTGCTATCGCAGGTGACTTCTCTTTCGTTTGGAGCGAGGAGGCGCAGCCGTGGCAGGGTTTTCCTTTGGAAGGGATACTGCCACTCTTACCCTCGCCTTTGTCCCTTTGAGATTACACGGCTCTCCTTTGCCCAACCTAGGGCTATACTTTGAAACTCCTTGGGAATTCACCTGAATCGCTGCTGCCTGCTTAATAGCTGCTTCTCATGCAAACAGTGCAAACACACCCAAACTGCAAAATTGGCTACAAACCTAGTTGCTGAGCAGAGTTAGACCTGTACTGTCAAAAGGAGCTGCTAGGCCTTCGGGCAGCTTGTGCAATCCATGTTGCACAGTCCCGACAGTGCTGCTGAGACATCCCTGGCTGGAGTCAGAAGGTGCTGTGGGCACACTGGGGATCTTCAGGGATGGGGTTCACTCCTTTTTGTGGTCTGGTAGGGTCTGAGTTGGATGATCCCCTGGGAAGACTTCCATTTTGGTGGTAAGGACAGCATTTAAGGGAAGAGGGGTTGAGAAAATGAGGACTTCTTAGTTTACTTTTCCACTTGACTGTGGCTTGACAGTCATCACGGAGGTGAGTTCTGATCTTGTTCCCTGCGGAGGTTCACAGTGCTGCTGGTGTTGCACGAATATACTGGAATAGTTGTCGATCTTTAAACAAACACATGGCTGTTGGTTGTGATGTAAGGAAAAATGAGAACAATTCAGCACCTCCATAAAACATCCTCTGAGCCTGGAGTAATTAGTTTAGTTTCAGTAGCCTGATTTCCAGAAAGAAAAAGTATAGGGCAAACAGCAGAAAAGATAATGAAAGTGGAGGGGAGGGCCTTAAGGGGAATATTTTGCTCCAGCAATAGTCAATTGGAGTGGCATTATTTGGTCCAGAAAGAAGGCGCCCAAGAGAAGCTGTGATTGCACTGTGCAAGAGTGAGTGGCAAAGCAGGAACTGATCAGCTGCCTAATTTTTTTGGAGAGAGCCAGAATGCAAGAAGATTAAATGAAACTGAAAAAGAATAAATTTAAAATAACTCTAAAGAGCCTTCTCTTTTACAACATACTGGGGGTTTGTGGAGCTGACTGCTACAGGGAGTGACTGGGAAGCAATTTGCTGGCATTATGCATGTGAAGAACATTTCTGAAGATTATATTAATACTCTGTCTTACATCAATAATTGCAAAGGAAGTGCTGTTTTATGTTCTAGCTCAGGCTTTGCTTGGACAGACTTCCCAGGCATTGCACAAGACGTGGCGGGTGTTCCTAGCCTTCTATGTGCTGCAGAATAATTCGCTGCTGACTGGGTGCTCTGCAGAGGCTCCTTCCTGCAGTATTGTTCACAGAAATAAACTTTATTTGTTTCAGTAGCCCTGCAAATGAGTAAGAGCCGCAGGACTGAGTATCTTCTGTTCTGAGCACTTTGCATAATACCCGCTATAGGTTTTCTTCTGCAATTTTGACATGGGCAAATCTTCTTTCCCTGGCTTTCAGATATGCTCTCTGTGTTAGGAGTGGTGACCCTCTAGATATAGCTGGGTTTTGTTTTCACCATTTACTTCAAAGAAGTTCAGTATTTATGTAATTGTCTTGCTAATTTACTGCATTTTGGCTTAATCTCTCTTGAATGCCTTTCTGAAAATAGTCTGTCCAGATGAGGTAAAAATATTCACTGTCAAAGCAGAGTATTTAGAAAGAGCTGTAATTTTGAGTTGTGTGAAATAGAAACCCAAGCAATTTACATTTGATTAAAGACAGGTGTTTAACTTCTTGCACAGCTGTTTTTTAGGTTGTTAACTGGAATTTTTGACCTACTGGAAAAAAACCCTTCACTAAATCTGGTGCTATAGCACCGTGAACTTGATGTTCAGTACGAAGAAGGATGTAAAGCACTGCTTCATTACACTGGCCTGTTACATCAATAATGTAGTAACATAAAATCTGAGGGAAAATAATGGTCGCTAATGGTGTAACTGGTGTGCTTGCTGATACCATAGCACAATTAATTGCAGCTTTCTTGGAATTAAGTGCTGTGAACAACTTACGTTGAAGGTGGATGGAGGGCATTTGAGCTTAACTTCTTCCCTATATGAAGACCAGTAGCATTACCCTGTTCCCTTGGCATGATCTGCGGAAAAAATAAAATGAGGCTTGCTTATTGAAAATGACGGGAGTGGGTTTCTCTGTTCATCATCTAGTGATGTGCAAGAGACTGGTGCTCTGCTTTCTCAGGACTGTGTTTTGTGCCTCTCCTGTAACTGTGAGGACCAGCTGCATGGAGAAGTGTCATGGGGAGAGGTTGTGGACTTCAGACTTTGCCCTCCTGTCTTTCCCCTTGAGAATGTGAATAACAGGACTAAAGTCTTGGTGGAGGTCTGTCATCATTCTAACAGCGCTGACTTTGTCTGAGAGGCTGGTGATGCTTGCCAGGCTGCTGTAGCCTCTGGGAAGGGTTTCTCTCTGAGAAGGGCAGCTGGTGGCCCTTTGTTTGGTACCCAAGTGGGGAGGAGGCCCTGGGGAGGGCTGAGGGAGCCATGAGGCAGGATGGGCTGCTGAGACAGTGAGTAGACTCCATGCTTTGTTCAATTGTTGAGTTATTTGTTATCATGACCAAAACCCAGGAGTGGAGGGATGAGTAGGGCTTGTGTTGGGGTTAGGTTGATGAAAGCTTTTGTCATCTTTGTGTAAGCACGCTCTTATGTCACTTCTCAATGCCCAACATAGGTTCAGCTTGCCACCAGCCTTCCTCTCCCTGGGGTATAATCTCTCCTAGATATTTTATTTCTAGAACACTTACAGAAATGCAGTTGTCGGTGACCATCCCTTGTGCCATAGTCCTTGGCCAGAGTTAGTTGAAATCTGCCTGTGAGCTGGAAGGTTGCTCAGGGCAATGAAAGGTCTGGCAGGCATTTTATTGGAAACTAGGTAAGAAATGCAGCTTCCCATTTTGCAAGAATTTTGAGAAATGGTCTTAATGTGCTCATTCATATTTCTTGTAAATTCACTTAACAGTCATGCTTGTGTCACGTACGGAAGATAGAGACTTACAGGAACTGCTGCTTGAACTCCAAACATGGTCATTTGTAGGCACCTCCAAGGATCCTGATGTCTTTGGCACGCAAAGCTTTCACTGGTTTCATGTCAGTGGGCTCCAAGATGTCTTGTTTTCTTTGCTGTGTATTATCAAGAGAGGGGATCCGGAATAGGAGGGAATTAATTTCTTAAAACGCTTTATAGTGCACCTTTGTCCCCCATTTTGAAACTGAGCAGAATGCTTACAAAGGGATTTTAAGTGACAGTTGTCTTTTAGAAGATTTCTTTCCTGTTATAAAATGAAAGAATTCTTCGGTGATATCTTTGAATTTTTTGTAAAAGAGCCATAATGATACATTCAGTCATTTCATAACCACACACTTTCAAAACTGTACTTATCTGATCTTTTACCTTAGAGGAGAATTGCTTTGTACAAAACTAAATATTTTCTGGTCGTGGTTAACTTGCCTTTTCACACGTATGTAGCAGCTTTGTTTTAAAAAGACTGTGTCAGGGAGAGGTCATACTTCAGTTCACAGAAGTGACAGCATGAGTTTCAAAAGTGGGACACTTCATGTAGCATAGAGAAGCAGTCACAGGTATCTGTGTGATGTGGACTTGTGACTGGGACTTACTGGGAAGAGTCACCATTTAATTACCTGAGAAGAGGAGCTTGCCCTTTCACGGAAATTTGCTGAAATTTTGCTGGTAGCACTTTCTGTTAATAAACATTTACCTCATTAACTGAAGTTGCTATGTACAGACAGACATTTAGTGTACAGTAGACTACCCATAGCCATAAGACCCTAAGGGCATAGCCAGCTGATGATGGTGGTGGAGCTTTCTTCTGTGGAACAAGAGGGAAGCTTATGTGCTTGGGCCATAGGTCGGGCTTATTTTTTCTTACATTTGTTACATGAATTTGGTTTCAGATTTCTTCCAAAGAGTACAAAATTATATTTTATTTTATTTATAGAGCTGTGTGACCTGTACCCTGAGATATGTCTCAGTGGTTTCAAATTACAGGGAAGTATGGAAATACTGGCTGATTTTTCCCTTACCCAGTCCATAGGCTCTGAGCTGCAGGTCCAAGCCTAAAACCTGTAATGAAAGCACAGTTTAGGCTCATGGCCTCAAGTCTTGCTGTAAACCTTTGCTGAATTTCTGCTTTCTAATATCTGATGAGGAAATGCTGCAATGATCTTCCTTAGGCTTATGATTGTTGCAAGAGAAAGACACTTCAGTTCCATGTAGGTCAAATGTATTATCACGCAGATCTAGTTACTGAAGAATGGAAAACTTCCATTGAAGTCAATATAGCTGTGGATTTTTTTTCTTAAGAAAAAGCCAACCCGCCAAATGAGTCTGTGACCTGGTATCTTCTGAAGTTGTTGAGAGTTGACCTAGAAAGATACAAACATCATTCTGTTAATCACAGTGTTTTGCTGTGGATTCTGTTCCTTTAGTGTGCTTGTTGGAGAAAAGCATCTGTTATATTTGAAATTTTATATAGTGCCTCCCTCCTCAGACAATTTTCAGGGTTACCAGCCTTTTTGTTTGATGAGCCGCTGTTGTTGGAAGCTATTCTTACAACACCCATGCTTGAAATACCTCAAAATGAATGACTGATGGGGACATAAGCACGTAGTATGCGATGGCTTTGGTGGGCCACTGTTCGCTGGGGCAACTTAAAGGTTCTTGTCCAGATCTAGCCACGGATATGCCACATCCTGTTGCCATCAGGTGAATGTGAGCGGTTCTCTGACAGGGAGTCATTTCAGGCAGTCTTGCTGCCTTGGGGTGCTGGATAAGCTGTCAGCAGTCAACAATTTGCCTCTGTTTTACATGTGTAAACGTAGCACTGGGAATCGCCACCTCCCTTGAGTGTGCACAGACTGACCTTGTACTTGTGCACATATTTTAATCTGGGGATGTTGAGCTCGCTGTCACCTCACTGTTTGTGCAGGGGAGCACCAGCGGGTAGGTGCAGCTGTAGCTGCCTACCGGCAGTAGTCAATTCGATGCCTCTTATTCTGGTGTAGCATCAGCTGCCTGACTGTGGGAGCTCTTTTCCCAGACTCTCAGGAAGCTGGAAGGGATGTAAAGCAGGGGTGGGTACTGCCTTCACATATGGAAATGGCATGTCTCCTGACATGCCCCGCCTGGCTCGGTGCCCTGCTCCAGCCCTGGGTTCTGCCAGGTAGAAGTCACACAGAGTTTCTGAGTAGTTGCATTCTCTGTGCTTCCCCCTCTCCTCCCCCCGCCTTTTTTTTTTTGTAGTTGTAAGTCTGTCTGGGGAACCTGATGGGCCTGTAAGAAGATGCTCTGGTTGATGTCTAGCTTTCTGTCTCTGTTAGTGGGATACCTGGCTTTAATGTCTTCAAGGGCAGTGTCTTGGAAGCCTAGTAGAAAGCAAATGCTTAAGTGCTTTGACTGCTTGATCTTCCTTGCAGTAAGAAACTGCTCCTTTCAGCCCCATGCATTGTGCAGGCAGTCAGTTCTGAAGCATAGTTGTTTCCAAAGACTCAGAGCCAAAGAGGGTAGGGTCTCTGGAAGCCTTTCTGCTCAGAGGTCATCTTCAGTGCCAGCTCCTGCCTTGTCTTGGCAGGAGCTGGTGTGGTCCCATGGGAGGCTCAGTCAGGAGACAAATGAACTCTGATTTTTTTTCCCCGAGACTGCATCAGGGCCTTTACACAGCAGCTGATCACATTCAGAAACCCTGCACCTTTTTATGGCAGCAGAGGGAACCAGAAGGCTTAACAAGTCCTATTGGCTCCTTTAGAAAAAGAAGAAGGGATTTATGTTGTTCTGTAGGCTTTTAAATAAGAATAATAAAAACCCAAATAAGTTCTCCGGCTTTTGCGAAGCGAATATCTAAACTCAGTGGAGACTGAGGGAAGATTTATGTGTTGTCTGCTATCCTATATGTACCTGAGTAATTCCTTGAGAGAAAGTAAGGGTTAAGAGAAGTGACAAAGAAGGGCTGATTCCTGCAGGAGTAACAGTTACTGTGCTGTAGGAGAATGGGATGGGGTGCCTTCTTGCACACGTGCACTGAACCTCTAAAGACACCTGGAATTAGTTTAGCATTTTAGGTCAAGACATCTGTCCAGAAAAAGGAGGCATGGACAAGGGAGAATAACTTTGCTCTCCTGAGAAGATGTCATTTGGGTGTCAGGATCAATACCAGTTCCTGAAGGAAAACAAACAGACTCTTCCCTTGCAATAGACCATTAAGTTGCTCAAAAGTGCATGTGCGTGTGAGAGGGTATGTACGTTTGCATAAGATGGTCCTGAATTTGCTTGAGATTTAACTGTCTGCATTTGTATTTGCTTGCTGTCTACTGTGAGGCCAAGCGGCTGGAATTGTGCGTGCGTGTGGAAGAGAAAATGCATCTACCAAGGGGTTTTGTGGAAATTGCGAGATCTGATTGACCAACTAAATTGAATTTCAGTTTTGATTGCTCAGGAACACCACAGCAAGTAGCTTCCATATCCACTCAGCTTAGGACCCCCTCAATTTGAGGGTAGCAGATGTCTTAGATCATGTCTTCAGTGGGGCCAGCTGTTGATATGCCTCAAATTAAAGCACACAGCTGTCACTTGAAGAGGTTTGGCTAATGATATTGTGCTACCCACGATTTGCAAGGTGTTGATGGTACCTGAGGTTCCACCACCTTGTGAGTTGTGTGCTGGTGTGGTTTCAATAGGAGATGTCAAGCCTGTAGCATATACAGTTGTCAGCAAGCAGTGAGGGTGCACTGTGAATCTGGAGTAATTCTGTCCTTGCAGTATTTCAGTGATGTGCCCATAATTGCTGCTTTAGTCATTGTAAATGTCTGTTGGGTTTGTGATCTGTATGAAAATAAAAAGGAAGCAGGAAGGAGTCAATAACGTTCCTGTGACAAAACCGCTCGCTAAGTTAATCTGTGGAGTGAGCTCTGGAGACTTCTTCCAGTCCTCCTCTTCTGCGCCTCTGCACTGACTGAACTCCATGGGAATTGAAGTTGCCCCCTGTCTCACTCCTTCTCAAGTAGTGGCTGTATAGTTAGTCTGATAGTCCCATGCTTCTTGTTAGGATGGTCCTATATCAACTGCAGTTCTCTGCAGCTGCAGTTACAGCAGGTGATAAGCTGTTAGGTGCTGCCCTCTGCCACATTCACTCTTCTGTCATCCTCATTAGTAAATTCATGGTTGGGTTGATTTTGAGACTGAAACACAGAACTGGGAGAAGGGGGTGGGGGTGAAGCCCTTCCGCTCCTACTTCATGCAATATCCTTAGAGCAGTGCAGTTAGAAACCACAGTGTATCCACTGCATGGCTCTCCTACACCTTTCAGGGGTCTCTAGAGGGAAACGTAGGCTTTGCGGTGCCCAGGAAGGCTGCAGCAAATCTGTTCAGACTTTGAGAGCTTCATAAGCTATCGAGGCCAGTTGCCTATTTTTACCCATGCATATGCTGTAGGAAAATAAAGGTGGGTTCTTAAAAAGCAAGCGTTTCTGAGTGAATTGTCTTCCCAGCACCCTTCTCTTTCTTCAGTGTGTAAGTGGTAGAGGTGAAAGCAGTGTCAAAGCTAGCAGCAGGTGAAGGTGACGCACGTGTTCTCTGCTACTTAATAGTAATGGGAACTGCCGTGTATTTGACTGGATGTGTTAGCGGCATCTGTCTCTCCTAATGCACCCGTAGCAGTGTCCCTTCTGCTGTTGTTCCTCCAAGGCATGGTGTGCGTGGCCTTTTGCCTGCATTGATGCTAGACACCTTCCTAACAATGTTCAAGGCAGCACTCCCAGGCTCTCCCAGGGGGTGGCTTCTTTACAAGTTTTCTGCTCTGCTTCTAAATTTAGATTGTGAGGTTTCATTTAAAATCCATAGGCTGTGGGAAGTAGTGAGGCTGATTTGGGGTTTTTTCCTGGGACATAACGCCCAGCGTGGATGTTCCTTGAGCGTCACCGTGATGCATCTTTCGAAGAAACTTTCGAAACTAAAGCCACTTGTTGGAGGAACTTTGTTCCTTTTTCACTGAATAGGAGGTTGCTGGAGTGACAGTGTCACATACCATGCGTGGTGCAGCATGTTACTAATTATTGCACATGGGCACAGGCAGCCCCGTCCGTACATTCTTGTTTCCATTTGTTACTAATTAGGAGTCATTGTGCTGCTGGTGATCTCTGGTGGCCCCCGTGTATCATCTGTAGGGTAGACGTCTTCCAGAAGGTGTTCTTTCTTTCGAAGTAGAACTAAGCAATTCACTCTGCCCTGATCTTCTGCCAAAGTTACAGACTTCTCTGGCTTTAAAAATGTAAAATGCATAGAAGTATAGCCGTGGAGAACTACAGGTAGCCACTTTTGCTGTGAATCATAACATGATACAAAAACTGGGAATTCCAGGCTCTGCGGTATGATGCTATCAAGAATTAAAAGATCGAAAACAAGTGTGGGTATATGTGGTCAGTTCTTGAAGGTGACCAGTAAAGTGCTTTAAAAATGGAGTTGTCCCTTTAACAATATGCAAACAGCAACAGGAATGAGAGCATTTAGTCACATACTTGTATTATTTATTTTATTTAAACCTCTGAACTTCTCCAAAATCGCAGCAGCAGGCTGTTCCTGCTGTGCTGTGGTGCCCCAGAATGCTCTGATGTCCCTGGTACCCACTAGGTGGTACCCCATACAGGTTCTGCATGGTGGCAATTGCGTGTTGAGATGGCACAGCTTAGCATGGCCTATGATCCTACTATTTTATATATTTTTGAGAAAATATTTATGGAAATGCTTTTAGAGATTGCTTAAAAAGAGCAACGTTTTTTCCACAATGTTTTTCCAACCTTCTTTCCAAATATATCCTTTTTCCAGTGAGTGGAGGGGTGAAACAAGTGGGGATAATTGCCTTGGCCATATGGGCCAGCAAACCAAGTGGATGCACTCCATAGTCAGGTATTTTAATTTCCAAGTTCCTATCAGTGCTGCTGAAAATAGTTTGCTCTTCAGATGCTCTCGGTTCTGCTACTTCAGGATGACATGAGCTGTGTCCATAGAATTTTGCAGCTTTTAGCTCTTGCAGTATGAGTTAGATGTAAATTTTTAGCATGTATAACATCAGGCTAGCTTGGGAGGTTAAGGGATAGAGTAAATAACCACTGTAGCATCAGTGGAAGAGGTGCAAGTAGTCCAGGATCCCCCTTTTTTGTCTCCTCATCTACTTACTTCCGTGCTTCGGGGTCACTGAATGTATATCATGCACCAGGTTACTTCAAACCAGCAGTGAACTGGATAAAGGGAAATGCACAGTGAAATCTTAGGTCTACGTACTTAGTGCATGTCACTGGAAGATACATGCTGATACAGAAGCAAAGTTACTAAAACTATATTTCCAAAGACTTTCCCTTCCACTCACTCAGTGCTCTGCTTTCCCAGTCCCGTGGCCTGCAAGAGATCCTGGTATTGACCAGAGCCCTGGAAAACTGCAAAAATTAAGGAAATCAAGGCTGGTGGAGAGAGGATGCCCCCCTCCTGCAGCTGATTTGCTTGTGCTGCTGGTAGGACAGCTAGTGCAGAGGCTGATTGCCGCCAAAGGATGAGGCTTTCAGCACTTTTTTTTTTGAGATTTCTCAATAGCATGTTGCTGATATATTGCCTGGCGCTGTCTTTTAGCTGGCTCTATTAGAAGGATGCTTCATGTTTGCTCTTGCAGAAGCAGGAGTCGTCCCAGGAACTTGACGGAGAGCAGAGAAAGAAGGCAGCTAAAAAGAGGCATGGGGAGTAGTCCTGCATTTGATAATCCCTGACTAAGCCACCCGGCACCAGGCTTATCCCCAGAGCTGCTGATACAACAGTTGGAAATACCCTCTCTGCAAGGCCTGGGACTTCCCAAGGAGTCAGTTTAAGGGTAGAACACCCCCTCAGTCTTTGCTTTGGAAATACCTGTCATCACTGAACAGCAAAGTGTGGGGGGAAAAAGGTATTTTCACAAGTGCCATGAACTCCATAAAGAATGGGTGAGCCTGAATAAATTTGTTTTCCCATTCCTGTCTCAACAAAGTAAGCCACCTTTAAAAAACACAGAGTGCACAGCAGGCACTTGTAATTTCTTCTGCAAGAAACAGAAGTGATTGTGTTGTGGGCCTTTTGACTGACTGCAGCAGCCCTGGCCTGACTTTGAAATCCTTTGTAGCTTCCTGGAGCTATTGAATGGGTTGCACGGAAGCCACAACAAATGTTAGACATTGGACTTGCAGTCAGTGCATCCCTTCAAAGCGAAGGGAACAATGCTGTGGAGATCCAGTCTTCTCCTGCATGCGTTAGGTGCTAGTTGGAGCCAGAGGAGGGACAAGTTGGGTGTGAGAGGAAGCTCCCTGAAGGATACAACTCAAATTTATGGGGATCTGTTACTTGCTGGTGTGTTATTTGGGATGGTTTATTTACAAAGTGCCTCCACAGGCAGGGCAGATACTGTCAAGTAAAAAGCAATTTTGTGGTTTATGACTTTTCATCTATCGTATGTTATATCCATCCCTTGCTGCTATAAATTGCTGGTTTTCAATTATGCTGGTTTTCAAAATATAAATTGTCTCCACTTCCTCTTCTCTCCCTTAACTAAAAAAAAATTTCCTCAAAGCTCCTGTGCCTCCTCAACCTGCTTATCCTCTTGGTGGTATCTGCACCTCTCCCCATGACATGCTCGCAGCTTTGGCATTACCACCTTAACTGTGTATTTTGCCTGAATTAAGACTTAGCCTTCCTGAGCGTGTGTCTGGCCTGGCCTGCTGGCCTGTTGCATGATTTAACTTGGTCTTCCCCTGGGTTGATGGATCTTCATTGTCTGGTGACATCTTCAGTGCTTAGCAAAGTGAAATGGCTTTTCTTACTAAGCTGTAAGAGGAAGGCTGGAGCAAATGCACATCAGCCCTCTTCCTGTCATCAGGTGCCAGTCAGGACGTTTCGTATATGCGATTTGATCATGAAATTTTTCCTTTTCTATTAATAATGTAAATGAGCAAAATTTTACATTAAAATATTGTGAAAAAATGTATATATGTACACTCACATTTGTTTTAAAATGCTAATTAACTAGTTTACCCATATTTTTGATACATCTAGGTTATTTAAGCTCACGGTAAGCACACTAATGGAAGATGTGGATTTGTGATTTGCATAGATGACTGCAAATCTCCAGACATGCTCCCAGTTGCAGTGCTGGTCTCCAGTGGAGAGAGTCAGTGATCTGAATTTGGTTTTGAGTTCATCCAAATCAGTCTTCATAGCCAGCTCCTCTGTCAGCCCGAGGTCTGACCATTCCCATTTATTTATCATTCTGTTAGTGTGAGTGGCAGTGTGCAGGGGCATGCTGTGCAGCTTTGCTTTCCAAGATGAGCGGAGAACGTTGTTATCCCCGTGTGCTAAGTTAGCACCTTTTCCTAATAGCATTAGTTCACACTGTGAAGGGATTGAGTCCAAGGCTGCTATAGCCGTGATTTCAGCTCCACTGAGCTAACTCTGTGGTAGCTGGTGAATGTTGTCTGGTTTTACACCAGTGTAGATGAGTGTAGACTATGACCTAGGACTTCCCCATTCTTTCTGGTTTTGTAGAGTTATTGTTAAAAGCATACTCTTTTCTGTATGTTTGTAATCCCGTAGGGAATAAGTAGTAAAGACTACTTGCTTAATTTGCGATTCATGCCCTCCAAGACACTTGCATCTTTGGAAGGCATTCAGGTTTCTCTGGGCAGAGTCTTTTTTTATTGAACCTTTCTTTTGCTCATCATGCTGTTCTATGTTGTGTGTTTTATGTCTTCTAATAAAGCAGTTGATTGGAATTTCCTAACTCTGTATGTTACCCTATCCGCATGTTGTTGTTCTTTTCTAGAAACTGTTTATCTCCAGACTGCTTATATTTTGCTAGTTCCATATGAGCTTCAAAACTGCTCAGCAGCAGTTTTATGGTCTCAGTGTATATTTAGTTTTTTTTAGATCTCTTCTGTGCATGTCATTTGGTCTTATTGAGTTATAAAATGTAGGCTAAATTTATCCCTTGCTTAACTCCATTGACTTCAGGAGATATTTTCTGTAATGAATATACTTTCACATTTTTCTGATTAATTTCTTATCCAGATCATGAATTTTATCCCCTGCTTACTAGTTCTATGTCCTTTGTGCAGAACACATAGGGAAATAACTACTGAGTGCTTCATCCATCTGGATTCTTGTTATGTGTACCCCTGCCTTGTTCAACAATAGACCCATTCTCCCCTGTATTTTCCTTGGTTATATTTATAAAAACATAGACTTGTTTCCTGTTACTCTTTCAAGCTAAAACCAAAACAAAACCCCTACTGTTTGTCCCCTTAACTTTATGCCTTGTAATATTTTACCTCCGGTGTATATTCAGACTTCATAACTTCTTTTCTAGTTCCTCTCTTGTTTCTTTTCTCATTTAAAAAATGAGCTTTTTTTTTTTTTTTTCATTCCAAGAGCCAGAAGAGCCATTTATTTTGATCCACTTATTTCTCTCTAGCAATGGAATCTTTCACACAATTCTTTCAGGGTAGCCTTTAGGATATCCCATCCTTTGCATTTCAAAATGCAGGTCACTGAAGAAATACACTGAAGATGTATTTGTTTTCCTGAAGAGAGATTTTAAGTTGCTTTCATAGTACTAGGTTCATGCAGAAGGGCCAGTAAGATTTTTCTTCCAGACTCTTAGTAAACACCTCCATGGTAGCACCAAATTTAGTATTACCTCATGTCTCATTGCATTCCCTGTTGAAATGTGTTATCGTTACCTTCACAGTTCACAAAGTCCTCTGACCTATATATTACGGAATGGCAGGTCTTTCCCAAGAACTAGCTCAGCAATTAAAATTTCCCACTGGCACAGATGGTTATGATAATAGGACATCATATATTTATATATATAGAAAGTGAGAGAGAAGGAGAGAGAGTACTACATTTTTTCAAAGCAGTGTACAAACATTGGCTAATTAACCCTAATAACAGCTCTGCGAGGAAATTAAATGTGATTATTCCCATTTTATAGATGGAAGAGCTCAGGAAAGCAGACTATGTAACATACCAGAGGCCAGCACAAGATGTCATTACTGAGGGGTGGGATGTGATTTGAGGACCAAGAGCCATCCTGGCATGACTGCCAGTCCAGCAGGCTGCCGAATGCCATGTGAGATCTTTTCAGAAATCCAGCTGATTTAAACCTCTTGTATGGTTTTGAATTGTCCTTGATGTACTCATTTATATAAGACAGAGTTAAATTGTTATTTTCAAAGCTTGTCCTTCTTTGAATGTCTTGTGTTTGTCACTACCCTGAAGCCAGAATAGATGCTTGGTGCGGGAAGTTTATTTTCTATCCGCTTCTTTTGTGGTGAAGAAACCAAGCAGGTTTGTGTTGTAGCTGCACCAAGTATATCCACTTGGTTTCAGTGCAGGGAGCTCCAGCACTATCTTCTGCACATGGCTATAGTTGGAGTTGAAATGTAGTCACTGAGGCTGTTATCAAGGCGCTGAGCTGATGGAAACAGTGTACAAGTATTTGAGAAGTGAATTACTACTTAAACTGACACTTTTTTGTCATCTTATCTGCTTCACCCACTCTGTGTGTGTGTGGGGGGGTGTTGGATGTCCCAGTCTGTGAATGGAAATTGTTCTTCAGTGGGCACAGTGCTCATCCCATAGAAACGTGGTGGGCTGTACCCTTTACTTCTGCTCTCAGCACTGCATCGAAGCAATTTGACAGCAGCCTACTTGCTCTGAGAGACAGAAATGAGGGGCTCAACTCATTTAACAGCTACTAGTTACCTGCCCTATCTGTGCCTTATCTTATCCACAGCTTAACAGAGCAGCAGATTAGTAGTCAAAGCTTTTGTGGAAGCTCCTTTTTATGCAGTGTCCGTGTAAGATTCTACTGGGCAATGTCCTGAGGCTGTGATGACAGTTCAGCACTTGGATGGCTCCTCGGATGTGAATGTAAGACTTAGGATTGGTCTTCCTAATGAAAGAAAATGTGAAATCCAGTTGCACTTTCCCAATCTTTTCTCACCTTGCCTGCCATGTCTGTTTTTTGAGAACTGGCCAGAAGTATTGTATCATGTTATCAGCTGCTATTTTTAACTCCTGCAAGTAGTATTGTAGATGACCTGTATGCTTTGCAGTCACTCCTGAAATTAAGTCTTTCAATAACCTTCATCTCAAAGAGCACGTGCAAAATAAGGTGCAGAGGTCACAAGGATTTTGGTAAAATTTATTGGAGTTTTGAATGTTGTTTTCTTTTTATTTTCAGGTAAACACCTGGTTGAACACCAGAAAGTGTGATAGTATAGTGTTTACACTCATTATCAGTTGCTGGCAATAGCAAAATTTCTCCCTGGGGAGTTGTCCTGGTGAAGGCACAGGAGGAACGTTTGAATTGAAAATGGTTGCGCTCTCTGAATTTTTCTATGCGTAATGGAAACTACAGCAGGGAGCCTGGAGGAAACAAAACCAATTTCTTTTTCTGCAGTGTCACTATTATAACTTGTAATGAAGCCCAGTTTATCTCTAGTTGGTCCTCTCCGTGGAAGACGGGGAAGCAGTGCAAAGTCTTGCTGGGTGATGAAGGGCTATTGCCACCCCACCCTTCTGTGCAATAGAAAGACTTTCTCAGCAGCAGGCATCTTGTAGAACCTGGAATCCCTCCTAAAGCAAGCACTGGCCTAGTGCCTGGGAGCTGAACCTGTATGTGGCTGCCCGTGCCTAGAACATGTCCATGTCCAGGAGCTTTCCCTGGCCCCCGCCTCTGGGGAGAACCTGACTTGCCTCCCTGCCATCATCCTGTGAGTCGATGAAATCCTGTTATTCTGGTGTTATGGAAGGAGGCAAATGTTTGTGGGGGCCAGGGGAGGGGTGTAGGAAGGAAGTTGGATGCTCTGGGGGACGCGCTGCTCCTGTGAGCTTGGAAGAGGGCTGGGAATTGAAGCTGCTGTCTAAGAGTTTCCTTGAGCCCTCCCCAGCCCCCTGGGCAGCTGCAACAGGCAGGGAGGAGGCAGAAAGTTGGTAGCAGGTGGATTTTAAGGGTTTGTGCCACAGACCAGGCCTCTGAAGCAAGAACAGCTGGGAATGCAGTGCACTTTCCCCCCAGTAACCATTGCCTTGTGCCTCCTTGGGTGCTGGTGGGGAGGTGGACCCCAGCAGGGAGGCTGCCATCCCACAGCAGCGATCTCTGCTTTTGAGGCTTAACACCTTCAAGAGATATTGTGTTAATGATCCTTGGTTTGTGCTGGGCTTTCATTGGATCATTTAGCGTGGACAGAATTGGACTCGTTGAGGTCTAATATGGGTTTGGTTTATGAAGGAGTGGAAGTCTAACAGTGCTGCTTTTGGATGAGCAAACGTCTGGTGGCAAGGTCCTAGAGTGATGTTACCCATCTAGGCGAGCCCCATCCAGTGAGCTGGGCTTCTGAGACAAGTACGTCACCTGAGCTGAGGTTTTCAGTTGTTTCCCAAAAGCAGTATTATGTGCTACTGCCCTAAATCCCTGCTTTACCTCTGGCTTTGAAATGTGCCCTAGAGCTTCCCTGTGTGCTTGACCCTAGGGGAGCTGAATGTCTGGCTGGGACTGTTTTCAGAGTTTGCTGCAGCAAATGGATGAGCAGAGGCTGTGAAAGAGCATCATGCTATGAAGCAGCATCACAAGAGTACATGGGATTAGAAATGGTCTCTGGAGTTGCTTTTTATATTTGGAGTTAAATTAGGGTTTCTGAAACTTGGAGTAAAGGGGGAAAGGAGTTTACTGGGAGCTTTAGCTCACAAAAGCTCATCAAAGAGTCCTGGATAAAAAGACCCTGAGGAATCTGATGGAGTGGTTATATGAAATATTGAGGAAAACCAGACCGCATTGCCCATTTTACCCTTAAATATACTTTCCTGTCTTCATTAAAGTCAGCAGCAACCTTGCATATACATCTGAGGTCAGAGTTTCACATATTAAAGGAGGCAGGCTTAGGGTGTTTATTGTTGGTGCACAGATTGACTCTGCAGGGGATAAATGCAGTTTATTTTCATGTGGTGTAGTGTAAGAATGCTTCAAGGAATTGCAGGCACCAGCAGGGGCTTAAAGCAAAATCTGGAAAAATACTCACATACTTAAAAAATTAAACTATGAATTGTAGTTTTATTTCAAGCTTAGCATTATGGTATTTTTCATTCTGCAGAAAAAATAAGATTAAAAAATTTGTTTTCATATGGTACTAATGGATTGGTTACATGGTTTGAGCAGATCTATGCTCAAGCTGTGAAAAATCCTGAGACGGGGCTGTATAGTGTGAAAAAATATTGATGCTGTCTGTGAAGTTTTCTATGCGTTAACATAGATGGGTGATGTAGGAGTAAGGTGTATAATACTCAGTTATCCGAAGATGGCAAATTGGGCACGCTTTTCGCGTAGTGGCAGCAGCTGCGAGATGGAAAGTGTAGAAGACCAGGAAAGTGAAGAAGAATGGGCAGCTGCTTGCATTGTTAGAGTTGGCATAGGTGTGTGGAAATACTAGTATGCTTGAGGTGCAAATACTATCAGCCAGAAATAAAAAAAGAGATTATTAATATGCGGAGGAGCAGAGAGTGCCTGAGGGTACCTCACATAACTAGCTAATCAAATGTGTGTATTCAGATTGATGTGTTGCAGAATGAAAATGTTATTTGCCTTCCAGGACTACAAGAGTATATGTCCAAGAGGAAATAATGCTTTCTTAAGTGGACCTGCTTAGCATTCCTGTGCACTGGGGTAAAATAAGCTGGTTTGTACTTGAGGCAGCATGAGAAAGGACCTGGATTTCTTTCTTGATGTTGGTTATGCCAGTGGAAACTAGCTCTGGCTTGAAGTCATACTTAAACTTGTTGTACATTCTGTCATGCAAGCAGCTTAAATCTGAAATCACTTTGCAATGTTTTTTTTTATTCACTTTATGCCATTTTTCAAAGGTTCTCGGGAAGCAGAAGAGGAAATGATGTTATGTGTCTTCTTTCTTGGCTGAGAATTCACTGTGCTGATTCATTGCTTTGGTGCTTGGGTGTGCTCCCAGCCATAGCAGACCTTTCATAACCCATTCTTGCCACTGTCATTGGTCAGTTCTTGCTGCCTGTGTTGTATGAATGGCCTGACAGGGGAAACGTTGCTGCTTTTTTTCTCCTGCTATGCTTATGGGGCAACTCTAAATCACCTGCATTGAGAGACAAGTACTAAGTACAGAAGCTAGGGCTTTTGAGGGCTGTGGCTGAGGTGCCAGTCGAAGACTTGCTATTCTTTTTTCAAACTACCTTATATTCCAGGTGTGTTTGCTGATAATGTGTGCCCTGTGGCCCCTTCAGTCATTCCTGTCTCCTTGCATCCTGTAAGGGTCGCATCCCTGTGTCTGGGAGTTTACAGTGAGGAGTTCTTGGAAGGAGAGCTAGCCCAAGCCCAGTTAGTCATTTCCAGCAGGGTATCTCAAGATAAGCATGCTTTAGCAGAGTTTGTAGGGTTCCAGTTTGGACCAGGTAGCATCTACCTTCTCACACATGCTGAACAGGTATGTTTACTCTGGTTTTATTCACAATATACAGCAGCCAAGTCCTTGAGGTGCTGGTTCATGTCCTACACTGGGAACTAGAAGTCAGCTGTACTTCTAAGAGGCTCTCGTAAATACAGGCTGATTGTGTCAGGTTTTTATCTCATTCTCCTGTACTATTGCAAAATGTTTTATGTGGATATCAATGAAGGTATTAGCAAACACCTGTAACACTGTAACACTTTGTTTTGCAGTTGTCCTGGTGCTTTTGCAAGTTTGCAGTTTGATAAATATATATACATGAGCAGTAAATGAGCAAGATGTGATCGGCTGTTTGACTTGTATTCTTCTCTGCAATCAGCCTGTCTTGCTAGCGTTGCCCTTCATGACCAGTGACTTGACCAGCCTGCGGACTGGGACACTGGGAAATTTGCATAGGAGTGTTGGGGACCATTGCTTTCTCCCCTATAGTACCACTGATTACATTCTCACCCTCAACTGTGTGAGGCAACTAGTACTGATTCCCTTTCCTTGCACCTCCTCAAGCGAACAACCCAGCTGAGATGTCCTTCAGTTTGCTAGCGCGATGGGTGGTTGCTCACCGGTGGAGGTGGATTGACGCAGTGTGGTAATAGAGAAGAGTCAGGGCAAAGCTGCTCTTCGTGGAGAATGGTCTGTGTATAGAAATGGATCATCTTCCTGGTGAGAGGTAGTCTGTGCTGAAGGTAAAAAACATGCAGACATAGAAATCCTAAGAAAGTGAAATTCCACCACCCCCCCCTTTTCTGTCTGTCAGCCAGCCACTCTGAGAGTAATTTTGCCAAAAAACCCCAGCAAAATCCAGCAGAATTTATTTCTTCAAGCCTTGTGTGGATTGTTTGGGTTTTTGGTTTTGGTCTGGTTTTTTTTTCACTGCAAGATGGATTCTTTTGCTGTGCAGCTTTTGTTCAGCATCTTCAAACTCTTTCATGTTAGTGTGGTGCTGGAGTCTGTCTTCCTTCAGTCAGTCCCCATGTTACTTTGCTTCCCATGTATTTTCTCCAATTGTAGTGAATATTTCTCTCTGTTACCATCTTTCTGAGCTCCTTGATCTTATCTTCAAGCCCAGAATGTGGCATCCCAGCCAAACTGAAGATTTTTGTAGTACCCAAATATGAGGATTTTTATATGATACTAAGGTCTGATTCAGTTGCAGGGCTCCCTTGGTGACTTGAACTTTAGAAACCAGGTTTGTGAATGACATGTTGCAGTGATGAAGCAACCACCTTGAGTTTCTCAGAGCCTAAATTCTGTCCATTGGAAATAACGTTTTATTTTACTCATGGTGGGGTGCTCTCCTCTTTCCTACCCCAGCCCCAATTTTAGATCCTGCCCTTGGAGCCTGCTGCAGTGGCAACAGCTAAGACATAATGAACGAACACTTACTCATCCAGGAAGCCTTTAAGGAACATCAGAAAACAGTTAGTGTGACACTCTTCCTTTTCCATAATTTTGCATTTTCACATACACTGAGGAGTATACTTTGCAAGAGATTGAAACTGCTACTTACAGCTCTATCATCTGTGTTCTGATGCAGTGTTCAGATAACTCCCTCCACTTGAACCAGATTGCATCCCAAGAGAAAAATATCACTGGGAATAAAGTCAGGCAGCTTGACTGTATCATTTTGTATTGTCATTTGAAAGAATCATTTCTCTGCAGCTGGGACCATTCCTCTGAAATAAGTAAAGGTTATAATTTACTTAGCTCCAGCAGGGCAGGGGATACTGCGTAACCATACACACAGTCTGACTGTTTTCACAGAACTGAGCAGCACCATCTTCTCAGATTTGGAGCCTAGGGTTTAATACAGCTTATAAGAAATGGCTGTTTGAAAGAAAATAGAGTAAAAGTGTTAATCTGTATGCTTATATAATTCCCACATGAAGTGAAAATTAGCCTCCTTCTACTTTACAGGAAAAAATTACCAAGAGGGGATCTGAAGTAAAGATTGCTTTTTTTTTTTTAAACTTAATATGCTATATTACACTTACCAGCTTATTATCGATAGCTGAAACCAAACTGAAGTTGTCCAAAGTGGCAAAGCACATTTTATATATGTATAGAAGGGTGTCTGTATGTACTGAGTTAGTGTGTGGCCCTGGATGGTCATGAGAGCCCACAACATGTCCACCTACTCCTCCAGCCTCTTGGGAGAATGTTAATGGACACTTGTGGTTGGAGCCAGCTCCTGGATAGGTCACTGGAAAATCTCTTGTCAACTTCATTTGGAACTGGCTTTGGGCTCTGTACTTCAAGATGTTGCAGGGTTGTTTCCGTGCAGAGAGGGATAGGACTCCACACTGAAGTGGACTATTTTAGTTTGACATCCAAAGCAGTCTGCAAGCTTCATTCTTGAGGGTGATGGGAAGTATTTTCTCACCGGCAGTGGACTGGGGCCAGGGAAACATTCCTGCCCTTCGTGCAACAACTGGCGGAGGAAAGCACCTGCCAGAGATCCCGTTGCCTGGTGTGCCATTACTTCTGCTTTAGTCTGTCAGCTGTTGTAACAGGAGTTACATTTACTGGCTGCTGATGCTGTGGGTGGGGATCAGATTGCTTCTTATGGACTGGAAGACTTGAATGTCTTGGTAGATGCTCCTGTATATGATGCCCTCTCTGCTCAATACATAAGTGTCCCAGCAAGGTTACCAAAATAGCAGAGGAGTGGAAGGTACGCAACCAACTGCTTTCTCCATCTCCATGTGAAATGTAATGGCTCTGGAGACAAGTGCAGCCACGTCCCATTGAAGAAGTCAATTAGAGGTCAAAAGAGAAGGACCTGGGTATGAGAAGTCGAGGGTGTATCCCTGCTGCAGCTCTGCAGGCAAGTCCATTGCGCCAGTGATGTGTGTTCTGATGGGCTCACAGAGAGAACGTTGCTTGGCAGAGATCAGGCAAGGAATCAGATGAATCCCAGAGGTCTAATATCCCAGGAGTGTACTGTGGCCTTTGGGAAAGCCTTCCTCCTCGCAGAACCAAGTACAGCTGTTAGATTGAGAACTATTGATCTAGGTAATAATTTTATTTCCGAAAAAAAGAATTTTATGCAGTTTTACATTCCACAGGGTGGTATGCTTGAAAGCTGAGTACAAAGAAAATTTGTTTGCACTGAAAGTTGACTCTTGTGTTTGTTTTATTTTTTTTTTATTTGGCAGAAGTTTGCTTTTGTATGAGATTACTGGGGGCAATTGCAAGTGTTCTGAAAATGCAGGTTCAAGTAAATGTAAGCATCCCTAATATTCTCACATAAAGATACAGTAAATACATGTGCACACCTACAAATGTGTATAGAGACACATATGTCTGTATAAATATAGCAAACTATGACAGTTAATTCTACACACTATTAAAAAACTGGCGCGTTGTTTCCAGTTCCAACTGTTCAAATGCAGGGTTAGTTTTTTTGGCTGGACTATTCTGGAAACTGTTTCTAATATTGCACATTACTTGTGCTAGAAATGATATAATTCTGTTTCAGAGCACTTTAGTCATTGATACTAGGTTCACAGGGATTAGATGATGTAAACATTAATCAGCAGAAGCTGGATTCCAGTGAGAGTTTAAGTTTTCAGAGCCCTGGAAGGCACTGGCAGTGATCTTAGCATGGAAAGCTAACACACAGACCATAAATATGCTGCTGAATGCAGTGCTTTTATGGCCATGAGCAAAGCACAGTATTTTTCTTTTTTTAAAAGCAACTATCTGTGTATGTTTTATCTGTGTATGTTTATGCATCATTTTATGTTGTCACTACCAATCTAGCTTCCCTTTGTCCCCTTTCTCAGCCATACTAAGGAAATCTACCTCTCTGCTCCCCTGTGCTCTCTTACTCTCTTCGTGGAACTCAAATATCATTGAATTTGTAAGCTGAAGAGGTAAATGCCTATTGAGATAGAGAGCAGCAGCTTCAGACACAGTGTTGTTCTGCTGCTTGTACCACATAGTCGTATGCTCTTTTGAGTGTGCTTTTGCCCCGCCTGTCCAGCTGGCTCCCCCCTCCCTTAGATTCACAGCCTTTGGCAACAGTGGGAAATAGTTACACATATCCCAAGTAACCACAAATGGTTTCTTCACTTTTATTTTTTCTTGTTCTTTCTAGTTGCAGTACATTTTCCTGTAGAGATTTTTGGGTTTCAGCCTTTTAGTCTTGTGCGAGAGGCTTGCTCCTGGTATGCTAAATTAAGTAAACTCAACCCATCAAATCAAACCCAAATCAAATCAAAGCTTGCAGTCTCTTCGTAAGCTGTCTTTTGTGCAAATCATGAAGTTTGCAATGAGGATGAAAACAATAGGGATTTGCCTGAATAAAAACCTTAAGATAAGGGTTTTTTTGGGGTACGCTTGTTATGTATGCGAATTTACCCCTTCCGTATAAGACAGTGGCCGTGCTTTGAGTCAAGTGATCGTTGTCTCCTTATGCTTTCTTTTTTCTACTGCAAATGCTTTTGGTTGGATCCGGACTGCTGCTCTCATATGCAGCCATGGGGATGGGTCTTGGTGCCTCTTCTGGGTACATAATGTCCTGTCTGTCCACTAGGACATTGCATTTATCTGGTTTAGACCTTAGCTACTGAAGCAGCAGACCCTTCTCTTTAAAAGTGGAAAGAGGACAGCCTCTATATACAAGTATATAAGATGCTGTGAAGTAAATCATCACTTCTATGCCACAGTACTTTAAGGAAATCTGTGTAAGAGCACAGATGCATGTCAAGGCAGAAACTGGGCTCTGTGTTGTAGATCTCATTTTGGAGACAAGCTTGTTAGATGGATGATTGTCCTTCTCTCTGCTGTTTTTTTATGTTCTCGAAAGCTGTTGAAGTAGCATTGCGGTTGTAGGCCATTTAAAACACTGGTACTTACGATTCAAGAGAAAAGATGTGATGTGTTACAGTAATAAGTAGCTCTGACAGAAGGATGTAATTGTGCTGGGGGTTCTGGTGACCTCATGAACCACATGAGCAGGCTTCTTGCCACATGCCCGGATGGGAGGTGCTTGGATTGCACAGTTGTACTTGAAAATTAAACCAGTTGTACTTCGATCGCTCCAGCTCATTTTTCACAATTCTTGTAGTCATCTTAAGCCCTCCTCTTCTTCTGTCTGGGATTGACTTGAATGTGTGCCGTGCTTTGGTATCAGGAGTCAAACATGTGCATTGTGGATCTTCAGCTACTGTCTCCTCCTGGTATAGCATTTTCTGCTGTGATGCCCCCTCTCGGCTACCTCACAGAGACCTCTGTTCATTCCAGTTAAACACCTTCTCATTGCACACCACCTCCTGCCTGCACTTTTGCCTTCAGCCTCCTCATTTTCCCAAAATATTGATTTTTGGTTTGGCTGGGAGTTAGTGAAAATATATTATCTGTGTGCAAAATATGGTACTAGCTAGTGGTGGAAATTACCCAACTTGTGTTCAGTGGTGACGTTGCAAAATCTGACATCTGGCACAGCAGTACTTGAGTGTATGCTCTTTTGTGTCACAGCGTGCAAGTGATTAAGTGATGTGCCACAGGTGAAGGAGAGTGTGGGCAGTGACCTGTAGGCTGCCAGGTGCCAGGAATGTGGTTTTGTGCCTCTCTTACATACTTGGCCTGAGCTGCAATCAGCAGGCCAGGTGGGTTGATGTAGCAGTAGCTCAGCTGGAAGCAACCCTGTATGTGAGACTTTCCTAGGGCTGGTGTTGAGCTGGTGGGTTTCTGCAAGGGATTTCCATCAGGGTTAGAGAGATTGCTAGGAGATCCAGGAGTGGGAGAGCTAGTCCCACCACAATTTACATCCGTTCAACCGAAAATGTGACTTCAAACCAGTTAAATTTGCATGTACGTGTTTCTGGGACAGCTGAGAGCTGCCCAGGCCAGGAGATTTGCATCAGGGAGCTAGAGTGGTTCCTTTTACTGGTTTCCTTGAATTTGGATGCAGATTACTTGTAAACCTTGTGATGGCAATGCACACGGGGCAGTTATGGTCCAGGGAGTTATGATTTCCACTGCACTTTCACATAGTTCAGTTCACTGAGCAGTAGGCTGGGTACTGCTTTCATGTGGTACTTCAACAGTGCTCATAACGTCGGTTGCCTTTCTGTTTTGGTAAAGTGTGCTGATTTAGAGGGAGGCACAGTTACTATTACCTGATACATACAGCTTTGCTCAAGAAAGAGCAAGTACTAGTCTGCATACAACCTGCACTTTGTTCCGTAGTTCAAAAATTCAAATTTTCTCCCTGAGGTCTTCTGATTTGTAATGCTGGGTGTGAGACCCTTACTGTAGGGCTGCCTCCCTGTAAGAAAAAAGCCCCTTGTTGGCAGGTGCCTGCCCTGCTCAGCTCCACCAGCTGTTGTGCAGGCCAACAGCTAAAGATACATGTTTTGCATGTTCCGTGGGGAAGGTTTTCATGCTAGTGAGTAACATTAATAATAATTAATGCTGGATAAAGATAGTTGTACCTCTGTACTGCATTTATTTTGAGAATCTCAAAATGTGTGTAGTTGCAGACTAGCAGCCTGGAATAAATCTTGATGCAGTTGGAGTTGCCTTTTTAACCCTCCTGTGCCTTGATGAAAAGTGTAGGAAAGCTGGAAATAAGAGCTTGATGACTCTCTTCCACATCACTTGTGCAGCAATTTCTGTATAGCACCCCTCCTACCCACACAGGGCTGCTTGTTGTGGAACTTATTTTCTATATTTTATAACAGCTCTTGTGAGCATTAGCAGAGATCCATTATGGTTCCCCCAGAGCTAAGCATAAACAGGAGACGATAGCAGCCCTAAGCAGGCAGGAGTCGGGTGCTGTTTGGTGGGGTGGCAGTGAAAGGGACGGAAGCAAACAGGATGCGATGGTGGGAGCAGCTTGGGAAGCTGGTGGCAGAGGTGGCGATCAAGCCCAGTGCTGCTTGTGTGGCGGGGGCAAAGCTGATGTGCTCAGCCACGTGCCTGCCATGGGCTGCAGGTTGTGAGCTTGGGGGAGAGTACCCAGAGCAAAGCAGAGCTGTCACAGACTCGTTTTGCTTAATGATCAGAGCCTCGTGAAGGCACAGATTCATTTATTGGATCTGTTCCCTGTGCTTTTCATTAGCACTTAACTATGCTTTACATGTTACTTGGAAGTCTGAAAATCAGGATCATGTCTATTTATTAATATTTGCTTAGTAAAGATGACTACCAGATATGTTCTTTGGCCTTAACAAAGAGATATAATTAGTGATGAGATTAGATGTGACCCAAGAGGAGGGGCTTTGCTTAGGCGAATATTCAGCAATGGCATATTATACAGTCTGTCTGAGGCACCGTATTCTCCCTGGAGGCCTCATCTCGAACGGAGCAGTGACCCTTCCCAGCACTTCAGTGCTGTAGGAAACCCAGGAAGAATATTAATGATAAAGGGATACACAAAGCAAGCTTTGCCTCAGTCAAACAAAACACTACCAATCTACAATTATCCAGCAGAAGTTTAGTTGGCCAAGTTAATAATTTATGGTTCTGGTTGATAGCACCCCATGCAAGAGCAGTGTATTCAGCAGCCCCAGACCTGATTAAATATGTATGGGCTCATTGGACGCATTCTCAGTGTGGTTAGTATATGAAGGCAGAAGGACCTGTGTCATCTCTGGAATTGTACTAAAAGGCTGTGGTAGTTTGTCCATTATAACATTTTGCAGGATAGTAATTGTTTCACATCAGCTGTATTTAAGTGCACTGTTTTAAGGAATGGATGCCTGCCGTGTTATGTGCAATACGAGAAGACAAGTACTGCGTGTCACCAGGCACAGAGACTGCTTGGAAATACTAAACTCATGCAGGGCTGGCAAAAACTCGTTGCAATAGATCTTTTAGCCTCACATGGGGTGGATATGTGTGTGCCAGCAGTGATGAACACAGCCTGAGGGAAAGGTTAGACCGGAGAACATCATTGATCTTGCTTGGTTTTTCTTTCTTTGTTGTAAAAACTTGTATATCGTGCTCATCACTGGGACTTTGGGAGCTTAAATATTTGTAGAATCTCTTTAAAGAAGAAAAGGGAGAAAATGCTTCTGGGTGTTTCATAGTCAGCACTGTCAGCATCTGGGTGTGTCCTGGCAAAACACCAGTCACTCAAAGAGCTTTCCTTTTCAGAGCCGCATCACTGATAGTTGTGCTTCATCCATCCGCAGCACAGCCAGCTCTACAGATGGAGACGAGTCTGACCAGTTTGCACCAGCTGACAGTCTGGCTTGTGTTTAGTGACCAAGCAAAATCCTCACTCTTTCCAGCCTCCTTCACCATCTTCTCTCTTTTTTGTCTCCTTGTTGTACCCCTTTATCTGCACTGTTTCCTTTTGCCTTCCTCCTAGCTGTATGCTCTTCATTCTGCTGCCTGCTTGCAAGCCCATGTTGTCTGAAAGCACTCCAGCTCCCTGGGTTTGCGCTGCATCTGCTTTTGTTCTCCAAACTACATCATTTCACTAGCTTTTCTACCCGATGGTGGTTTGAAGTCACCCCTCAGAAATACAAGATAGCTTTCATATGGGTTTCTCTTGATGCAGAGTCATCTGAACAAGGCAATCCCTATAGCAGCTGTAAAGGGAACACAGGCTCGACAGCTCAAGACCAGAAAGGAGCTCAAAGGGAGGAGTTGCATGGTCTGTAGTGTTGCACTAAGCCTTGCAAATCACTAGTTTCAAAAGTGCCCCAGTGCTGTAGTGGAGAGAGTATCAGAAAAGAATTGCAGTTGGAGCAGACTACTGGAGAGTATCTAGTCCAACACCTGCCTGGAGTCAAGATTAACTTCAGATCTAGGTCACTTTGCTCAAGGGCTGTCCGATCGAGAGCGTTAAACAGAAAAAGCAAGAAAAAGAACCCGTGTTCCTGCTCTGCAAACAAATGCATAATTTACCTGTTTTGGCTGGTGTAGGCAAATTATTCAGGCCATGGGAAGAACTTTCATATTCTTGCTTTGGTTGAAATTCTGAAGATGTGCAACCTATATTTACTTGTATGAGCTCATACAGGTGTCTGCTGACCTGGCTGTTTGATCTTGGTGCATTATTGTGTCTGTCCCATGGAGGCCTGGGTTCATGTTATTTTTTGCAGCTTGATGGTGTGGAGAGGGAACAGCTAGATAGTCGTGAGCCAAGGCTGAGCCTGGTGACTCTCCTTCAGAAGTTTGGTCCTTGTATTTCTGTGAGGACACCTCCAGCGTGGGGGTTTTCAAAGGAGCCTACGGGAAGGCCAAAAGCAGAGTGGGAATTGGAAGTTGAGGACCATGTTGATACTTAATTTCACTAAAGTGCCTGCAGCTGCCCTGGCCTTCACTCTCCCTTTCTCAGCTGTCCTTAGAAACCTCTGGGGCTGTGGTGTCGAGGTACAGGGACCTGGGAATTTAGGGCAGCATTCAGCTATGCTTAATACCTTGTGGTTCCTTTGAATAGTCAAGCCTCCAGCTCTTTCCCTTGGCTTCCCAGTCAGTAATTTGGGGACAGCAGAAGTGTCTGCTTCTCAGAAGTGCTGGCAAGATTAATGGGTGAGTGTTTGGGAAGCACTTTGAAGAACACATGGAAGTGGTGACGGTGGTGCAAGGCAGCAGGTGAGATTCACTCTGCACATGCAGAGAAGAGGATGGCTTGAGCCACCTCTGACCAAAACTTCTTAGTCCTGCCAGCATTTGTAGCATGTATAGAATAGTCTGTGCCCCCTCAAAATAAGCATGTGGCCTGTTTTCTACACCTATTACCAGCTTTGCATGTGCAAACACAGCTCTGCTGACACGAGTTGCCTGTGATGGCCTTCTGCTGGGCTGTGGGCATCAGGTATGGGTTCAGAGGTACATGTGTCAAGCAGGTACTCTGTATCATTTGTGGAGCCCAGGAAAAGTATTGCATACTTGGTCATGCTGGGGTTTTAATACATGATGTCTAAGTCAGCTGACGTGCCTGCAAAATCCCAAGAAGTCACAGTGTTGATGGTGCTTTGCAGGAAGGTCACACAAATAGCATTTCTCCATGGGCACAATGACATTGACCTTTATCAACTACTTAGCGCTTTTCATTATGGAAGGTGTTATTCTCTGCTGCAAAACAACCTTGTGAAGGAGAGAGCTGTTGTTAGGATGTGCTGTCCAGATGCAGCACTTGGGCACTACACCATGGTGTCACATGGGAAAACCTAAAGGTGGGCAGTGCTTGGAGCTGGTCCTATATGGGTGCCTCCTGAGCTAGTCTTCATTTGCCCTCAGGCTTCATTGAGAGGCAAAAACGGAGTGATACCTTGAGTATGTCCTGTTCGGTTGTCAACCTTTCAAGATATGATGATGGAGTTAGAACAAGTGGCTGATGGTACAGCAAGGAGAGGTCAAAAATGTTTGGAACTCAGAGAAGAGGGACAAGAAGATAGGCCAAAGGATGGCAAAAGGAAGAGGGAATGATCATGCTGGACTGAATGTCTTCTTGCTCAGTTATGCCAAGAACGACCAGTATAAACCTATGTGGAAGGACACTCTGTGAGATGTGTCTCAAGAAGGAAAACCATGTCCTGATAAGGAGAAAGGATAAGAGAATTTGTCAGAAAACCAAATAATAGAGGCACCTTGAAAGTTTGGGCTTGAACATTTGTAGCTCATGGGAAATTTTAATTTATGTGCTTAGCTTTTTAAAAAATTATAGTAATTTACTTTTGCTATTTAAAAATGTAATTTGTATTCATTGTTTTCTACTGCATGTATATTTTGTTCACATTCTGAAAAGGGAAAAGCTGTATATTATAAAAACAGGCTAGATTCAACTTTACATCTGTCTGTCAATTCTTTGGGTTTTTTTACTTTCCTTTAAGAAAGGATTTCCTGGATTTTTTTTCCCCATGCTGCTACTTCTAGAGGATCTGCCCTGTTCCAAAAATTAGCTGTTGCACATCTGTCTGTCAGTAATACTTGTGTCAGTGTTGGGTTCTTCTTCAACACAAGAATTTCCTTGGGTTGTAACCTAATAAAATCAATGTGAGTTTTGCACATAAAGCTACTTTACTGATCTTGAATATTTTATTTGTTGTTTTTCCTCTAAAGAAGCATGTTAGGGTATTTTTACATTTTCAGAAATGTCCTTCCTTGAAGGAGAAATCATAAATAACAGTGTTTTCATGGATATTGAATGGATGGAGACTCTTAAAGTAAGGAGACTCCTGTATACAATTCCCTGGGTTTCCTCCCACAGGAATAGTTTGCTTTGTTTAGTGTGAAAGTTGGGGAAGTTACAGAAATACATTGCCCAAAGAGGCAGGCAAGGAGTTAGCTACTTCATTGCTTTTTAAAGCTTTAGTAGCAATTCAAAAAGCTGAACAGTGTTTCTCTTTGCTACATTTGTATGTGGCAAATGTAATGGCAAAATTCTCTGGTTAAAAACATCCTGGGAGTTTTCCAGAACATTTGATAAAAATTAATTATTGCAATTATTCATTAAGAGAAGCATTCAGTAACAGAATGAAGTATATACGTGAGGAACAGATTATTGCCTTTAAGGCAGAGATATATTCATATTAAGTTTTGCATTAACATAAATTGATGTATAATCAAGTAGACCAGTTCTGTTGAGTTTCTGCGTATTCAGCAGCTCTGAAAGACGTTGGTTTCTATCTTCCATCAGTCTTCAACAATGGAAGTATGTATGTAATTGTCCCATGAAAATTTAAGTTAGAGTTGTGATGTTATTAATCTGGTAACTCAAAACAACTTTTCTCAAAAGCAAGGATAAACCAAGGAGCTAATACTTAAAGGTTTTCCTTCGAAAACAAAATGAAAAAAAGCAGAATTCTTCAGTGGAAATCAATGGTTAGTTGGGGCCATGGGAACTGTTTGTTTAATGATGTAACTTTTAATATGGTGGTGGTTTAAAAGAATTGGGTCAGAAGCCTTTAAATATTTTCTTTATTTCTAAATTATCAACTGGTAACTTGAATGTAAACAGGAAAATACAAGTTATTCATCCACACAAAGCAGGGTGATATCTTCGTGTAACTAAAGTGGAGCTATTGTGGATTGCAAGCAGGAATGCTAGATTCATAAAAAAAATATAAATTACTGTTAGCATTTTTATCCCAAACCACAGGGTGGTTTTGATTAACCAGTTATTTTTGGCCTCCTGAGGGATAGTCTGGAAATACAGCGTAAGACGAAATAGCAAGACAAATGGAAGAGTTTGAGATTGTTCTGGTGCGCATCAACTCAGACAGTGTTGGGGACAGCACCAGTGTGATTGAAAACATGGCCACAAAGTCCATCTGTGACTGTGGATTTTAAACCTGCATTCTTTTTTTTGGCAGAGGAAGCAGCACTGAAAGCATACTGCTGTTGGTATATAGCCTTATAACCTACAGGATTTTTTCCTCTTTTTCAGTGCTATTTGGTGGTGATGGTTGTAGACCTTCAGTTCACTGAGGTCTGGATGCTGGTGCTTTTGTGCATCTCGAATAACACCACCATTGCCAGTTACTGTAGTTTTATTACTAGTATTTCAGGGACTGTTCCTTACTCCTTGTAAAGCCCCAGGTACTACAGTAGGATTTTAGAAGAATTGCTGCGTTCATTTAATTTTCCTTCTTCCTTCAAAATCCACCCCCACCACACCAGTTTTTGCATTCTATGGCTGTGCAAAAGAGCTCAAAAATAGGAAACATGTGTGCACCAGAGGCTCGGAAACCTGACAGGAAATAAAAAGAATTATGATTTGAAAATATATACATTGGCCTTTTTCATCCAGTCACACTTTAAGGGGGAAGAGGGAGGCCAGCAGTGAAGTTTAAAGCTTTGTGGTTGGTCCTGACCCCGAGTACTGGTTATGCTTGTCAAAAGGGCTTTGGCTGGGCGAGTAGCACATTGGGGAAGGTGTTGAAGAACGTATTAAACACAAACTTGCGTTTTGCTATAAATGCAGTTCAAAGAGTCTTATATTTAAATAATTGCCCTTAGCATCCCAATAATGTTGCCACAGTTGCCTCCAAAACATAAGGTTTGCCCAAGGATCAGCTGATGAAAAATGTACTGGAATATCATCTAGTTTATTCAGGTGGGTAGCCCAGGTCATGGAGAAAATATATGAAGGGATATGGCAGGGCTTTTTCTGCTCATGCTGTGACTGCTGAGTGGATTTTAGGTTGGTCTTGGCCTGAAGAAGCCATTGAGACCTGGATAACTTGGGCAGGCTCAGGACCTGTAGAGAAGCTTTCTTTCATCACATCTCCTGAAGATGCGGACCACCATTGCCCCCCTCGTACAACAGCGATAAATTCATACTTGGAGACAGCTGACAGAGGGATTCACGTACCATTTAAAGTCTTGTTTGAAATATCTAAATACAGTTTGATATTCTCGGTGTATACGGGTGCATTTGTCATAGGCTCCCTTTTGCTCCTAAATCCTTATAAAGAAGCAGCAGTACCTAGTAATCAAAAGACATGAAATAAGTTTATAATCTGAAGATTAATAACCTGCTATTCAAACTGATGTCTCAAGCCTGCAAGTGCAGGAATCTACAAGATGCCTGGATGCCATACAGCACTATAATTAAGTGCGTTTACCTGGGGCTTGGCCTTACTTAAAACAAACGAGTGTTGGGAATAAAAATGACAGAGAGAAGTCTGTCAAAGGAGGTGAGCATTTTCTACCTGTCACTATTGCTAAAGATATACAAAATAAGTTGTAGGAAAAGTGCATTTCATGCATTAAGGGTTCTGTAGAAAACTGTTTTTTAGCTACACTGCTCATTTAAGGGAGAGGCTCAGTGGTGGAAAATGTACCCTAATAAGTCTTTCTGGACTGCAGTTCCCCTAGGCATCTCGTATATTTAGAGCAAACTTTGGTACTTTGAGTTTACAAGTCGTAGGGTTACTCTGAGATGGCGTTGGCATTGCCTGCTGTCTGGGTCAGACTGTTCTCCATCTAATGTCTGAGAGTTGCAGTGCTGGCAGCCCCAAATGCCAGGTTTTTTGAGCCTGGCTGGCTAGCTAGTAGGATTAGCCAGTAGAAGCACTGCTTCTTGGGATTTCACAGAATCACACACAATGGTCAGGATTGGAAGAGACGTCTGGAAATCATCTAGTCTACCCTCCTGCTAAAGCAGGTTTGCCTGCAGCAGATTACACAGGAACACATCCAGGCAGGTCTTGAGTATCTCCAGAGAAGGAGATGCCACAACCTCCCTGAGCAGTATGTTCCAGTGCTCCATCACCCTCACAGTAAAGAAATTTTTCCTCACGTTGAAGTGGAACTTACTGTGTTCAAGTTTGTACCTGTTGCCCTTTCTCCTGTCACTGGGCGCTGTTGAGAAGAGTCTGGCCCCATCCTCTTGACCGTTACCCTTGCATATTTATAAGTATTGATAAGATCCCCTCTCAGTCTTCTCTTTTCCGGGTTAAGCAGACTGAGCTCACTCAGCCTGTCCTGATGAGAGAGATGCCTTATTCCCCTGATCATCTTCGTGGCCCTCCACTAGACTCTCTCCAGTAGGTCCCTGTCTTTCTAGAACTGGGGAGCCCAGAACTGGACACAGTAATTCTGTGCAGCCTCACTAGGGCCAAGTAGAGTGGAGGATAACCTCCCTCGACCTGCTAGCCAAACTCTTCATGCAACCCAGGATACCATTGGCTTCCGTGGCCACGGCATTTATCGACTGAAGTGGATATGGTGGCAGTGGGTTGGGGGAGGCACGTAAATGTGACTTTTTTTGCTGAGACTGTGTGCAGGATCCATTGGTAGGGTCTCATTTGGGTGGACGAAGAGGTCTTACCTTTTGCTGGCACATGGAAGGGCTCCCTAGAAGTTGTGGTTCAAGGTTTTGTGTAGTGTCAAGGTCCTCCAGAATCTAACTGTGGTAGTGAGTCTGTGCAGTGTGTGTGTATTGCTAATTTCCTCCAAGAGAGCAAGGTCCTTAGCATTATGCTTTCTAATTTGGCAGTGCATATTATTCGTAGTCTGTGTTGTGATTTTGGAGATTTACTGGTGCATCGTAGTAGATGTGGTTTTTGCCTTGTGGCTACAGACAAAAGGTACTATTTTTTGCTTTACTGTCTTTCTAGGAGGCTCTTTTCGGCCCATCCCACATTATTCTATCAACACTAGTGAGGAGTCACTTAAAATACAGATTTTTCCAGATGTGTCTCTTTTGTTTTTCTGGATTCATGCTGAATGTGAGAACTGTAAATTTGTTGTCATTACTCCTGGGCATGTCCTGATGCTTGAAGTAGTCTCTTGTGCATGCTAAGACCGTCTCTATTTTCCACACAGAGAAGATAGAGTGGATACATGCAATACATGGTGCATGCATGTTGTACTGTGTGCCTGTGGCCATTGGATATCCACAAAAGGTTATTTTTGCCTCAGTTTTGGTTTGACTTTAGGATCTAGGAGCTCTGGTTGTAAGTCAAAGAAAAAATAGAGGGATGGATTTTCTCCCCCAAGGTTATTTATTAGGCTGCATGTTGGCTTACAGACTTTGTTTCCACTGAGCTCAGTGAGGGTAGGGGGGTCCTTGGACTTCAAACTGGTGAAAAACTTTATTGAATAAGGATGGATTTAGATGGTATGCAGAATCATGAGTCATCTCTGTGTTAGGTGGGCAGCCACGGAAGGGGCCTGTGCGCTGTCAAAAGTGTTTTATAAATTAAAAAGTGCTCATTCATTTTGTTTAAAGGGAGGTCTGTTAAGGAGTGATTGGACAAATAGCTTAAAGCAGATGGAACAAAGAGTAAGCAAAAACACAGCATGATTCAGGCAGGAAGGAATATTTAATTATATGGAGAATAAAAGCATGTTAAGTACAGAGTTAGTGGCCCAGAGAAAAGTGAGGGGCTCAGGATGGGTTACCTGAATGTTCCAGTAGTTCAGTTCTTGGAGAGGACTGAGCTTTGAACCTCCATCTCCAGCTGTGGAAGTCCACTTAAAATAACCAGCTGGGATGGGGTTTTTTTTGTTTTCATTTCAGAAGTGATCCTTAATAATGGATACTGCTTGTGGGGGAAAAAACCCACCTCTGTACCTCAAAAAGTTGATGTGTTGTGCTTTTTGAAAGCCAAGCCTCTCCCAGTTCCCTCAGAGTTGGCATTCAAAGCTTCTGGTTCCTAGTGAGTGGCAGGCATGGCAGATGCAAAACAGGGTAATTTATTGTGCTCTGCTGCTATTACTGATTCCTGTGCTGTATTTACTTCTCAGTACCCTTATTAATCTAAATCTATATACTAGAAAATGGTCCAAGGGGATGAAGAAAAAATTATTAAAAAATGTATTGGGAAGCAGAAGCCTTGTAATAGAAAAGGCTAGGGATGAGCCTTAGGATGTGCAAAGACACGGTGTCTATATATACCCAAAGAACAGTTTCAGAATGGGCAGGGGTCAATTATTTGCAGTCAATTGGGACATAAATAGTGATGAATGGAGCAGCAGGAATGAAAATAGGTGGAATTAATGGTGAAGATGAAGATTGCTTTGGGAAGGTCAGTTGGGACATAAATAGTGGTGAATGGAGCAGCGGGGGAAAATATAGGTGGAATTAATGAGGAAGATGAAGATTGCTTTGGGAAGAGCTATGGGACCTCGGCTGTAGATGCTGCAGGTTTCTGGAGGCAGGGGCCACCTTTTTTGAGGTGATCATGTCTTGCTGGACACAGCCAGTGGGCACGACCTGAGGAAACATTTGAGCACCTTCTGGGTTTGAGGGTCAAGCTGGAGTCCCAGTAGTAGCAGGAGGAGCTCAGTACCTGCTTTCTTGAGTGGTGGGCCAAGTGCTATTCTTCTAAAAAATGTGGCTCTTTTGCAAGTTTAGATAATTTCTAAGTGAGTTTTTAAATTGTAAAGTGAACACAGAACACTGAAGAAGACATTTCCAGTAGCAGCTAAAGCTGGAGCTTGAGGTGTTAGTTTCAGGTGCTGTGTCTCAAGCTGGTGTGACCTGATAGTCAGTGGGGGAAAGCGAGTTGTTTGCAAGGGGTTGGAAGCTATTTCTGATGTCTCTGGAATGAATCCTTGGTCACCATGGTTGTAAATAGTTACTGAGACTTTGACTTGATCAGTGGTGAGGAAAATGCTAGAGACAGAGAGAAATTAATGGTTCCATTTATACTTTTTGAGCATTTATTTTTCTTCTGTTAGCGTGGCTGCTATGGATGTGCCATCATCTGAAAGTGATAAAAAGGTCTTTATGGGCTTGGGACCAGAGGTAGGATCCATGCTTCACACAAACTCATGCACAGATTTTTTTTGTGTGTGTGTTACTTTTTTTGGAAGTGCTGTCTACTTATAGAAATGAATGTTGCTCCCTCAGAAACCTGGCCACTAGCTCTTTCCACAGGGCTCTTTTTTCTTCTTCAAGGAAACACAAGCATCTTTCATAGAATCATAGAATCACCAGATTGGAAAAGACCTCTTGGATCATGGAGTCCAACCTTTCTTATATGCCACTAAATGATGTCCTTGAGCACCTTGTCTACCTGTCTTTTAAATACCTCCAAGGATGGTGACTCAACCACTTCCCTGAGCAACCTGTTCCAGTGCCCAATGACCCTTTCTGTCAAAAATGTTTTCCTGATATCCAGTCTGAACCTCCCCTGGTGCAGCTTGAGTCCATTCCCCCTTGTCCTATCACCTGTTAACTGGGAGAAGAGGCCAGCACCCTCTTCTCTACAACCTCCTTTCAGGTAGTTGTAGAGAGCAATAGGATCACCCCTCAGCCTCCTCTTGTCAAGTTCCCTCAGCTGCTCCTCCTAAGACTTGTTCTCCAGCCCCTTCACCAGCTTCGTTGCTCTTCTCTGGACTCGCTCCAGAGCCTCAACATCCTTCTTGTGGTGAGGGGCCCAGAACTGAACATGGTATTTGAGGTGCGTTCTCACCAGTGCCAAGTGCAGGGGCAGAATAAACTCCATGGGAGGTTTAATGCTGCCAAATTAAAGCTTTAATGCTGCTAAACTAAAGTTGCCAAGAAGGCAGGCACTGCCTTCATTTGAGGCTAGATGCACTCATCCATGGCAAGGTCTGGCCTAGGATAAGGGCAGCTTTTGAGTAGACAGCTGACTGGGATAGATGTTGGCTAACGCTAAACACAGTTTGCTTTTTGGGGTAGGCTTTTTATTTTGTTTGTACCTGCCATGCTAAAGGTCAGGTCTGCCTGGGAAAGAATTGTGAGCATGCACTGTGACATGGGGTCCATTTTGAGCTTTCTAAGCACGAGGAGCTTGTCTTCAGGTGCCCTGTCCCAAATGCAGCCATGTGTGTTTGAACCAACCAGCCCTGCTCAGATGAAGTTGCATGATGAGGGGGCTGGAGAACAAGCCTTACAAGGAGCGGCTGAGAGAGCTGGGGGTGTTTAGCCTGGAGAAGAGGAGGCTGAGGGGAGACCTCGTTGCTCTCTACAACTGCCTGAAAGGAGGTTGTAGAGAGGAGGGTGCTGGCCTCTTCACCCAGGTGACGGGGGACAGGACAAGAGGGAATGGCCTCAAGCTCCGCCGGGGAGGTTTAGACTGGACAGTAGGAAAAAATTTTTCACAGAAAGGGTCATTGGGCACTGGAACAGGCTGCCCAGGAAGGTGGTTAAGGGATGGGTGGACAAGGTACTGAGGGGCATGGTTTAGTGATTGATAGGAATGGAAAGGAATAGTTGGACTTGATGATCCAGTAGGGTCTTTTCCAACCTGGTGATTCTATGATTCTGGGGAGAAAATAAATGGGTGAGAGGTGTTAGTAATTCAGCTTCAGCAAACGTGAAAGTAGAGCCCTTCATGTCAGAAACCATATATATTGGTGTGTTTATCAGTATTGACCCCATACATTCACAGTTAAATCCAGACTTATTACTTGTGGTAATTGCCATCTATCTCTCCTTTCTCTTCGGTTTCATTGTAAGCTGCAAAGGACTGAGACTCAATTACTTGCATTGCATGCAATGGAAACACTGCTATTGGTAATTTTCAACATTTCTCATCCAAATGCAGTTATTCTGATTGCCACATTTCAAGTTTCTGCAGATATGAACCCTTTCCTACCGTCTTTTTATTCCTCCTATTCAGATCCTTTAAATCCCCATCAGCTGCTGTGGCAGTATGGGAGATCTCATGTTCCTAGGGTTGTCCTTGATTTTGTTTTTTTTTTTTCCTGCAAAGGATTCCTCGTCTGAGTTAAGGTCCTTCATGGTCTGAGGTGTTCAGACTTACCATTTAAGCATTTGCCTTTGTCCCACTGACTTCAGTATGACTTGAAATCATATGTATTGACACCTAGGAAGACACGGATCATTCTCTTAGTGAAGACATGGGATGATGTCGCCTTAGCCTGGTGGCGATGGAGTGCAGGAAAACTGAAATTTTAACATCCTCCTGCTTTCATTCCTCTGCTTCTATATCTATTGTCTTTGGCACAAAATATACATAGAAAAACTTCATTATATTAGAAACAAAACCAAAACAACGTTTTCTTTATTCATGAACTGATGTCTGTTTTGAAATCTCATCAGGAGGATGGAGGGGAGAAAAAAAAAACCAACACACACTTCAGTTTTTTTTATTTGCTTTGCTTGCATCCATCTTCACTGGATGCTGCTGGTACAAATCCCACAATAGGCACTGCAAGGCAAAGTGCATTTTGGGACACTTCCCAATTTAGCACCATGATTCAGCGGGGTCCTAGAGCAGAAACCTTGATGCTTGGTGTGGAATTAGGAGCTAAAATCAGGCAGAAAGAGGAAAAACAGCAGAGCCTCAGATAGAAAGTACAGTTATTTGTGATTAGCTGTTAAAAGGAGCTTTCTCAATGGATTTTTATATGCCTGTGTCACTCAAGCATTGAAATCCCAAATCCGTCCTCACAAGTCCCCGCCCTGTGTGCCCTGTTTGTCCCTGTGTCCCCAGGCTCCTTCCAGCCTCCTCCCATCCTCCCTCACTGTGGGCAGATGAGAGGCAGCATGCCTGCTGGCTCCTTCTGACCCTGTGTCTTGTTGTCAATTTTCATTCATTTTGGAGAGACTCAACGTTTTGGAAACCTCTCTTCCTCCCTCAAATGGAGTTGAGGGTGGCCATGGGTTCAAAAGAGACCCCAGAGGGGCTGGGAGGCATGAGCATCCCTGCCCTAGGAGAGCAGGCTGCCACAGAGGGGCACAGCCTGAGTAAAGAAAGGGAAGGGTGTTTGGGATATTCCTGTTTGACTCAAGAGGCAATGAATAAGCTAACAGAGTCAGCTAACCATATAACATTTCTGAAAAGAAAATGGAAAATGAAAAAAACCGTGATCTTTTCTGTTCTGTATTGTGAAATGTGGTACAGATTTATAGACAATAACATTTCACATGTGAAAGAACATCTAAGAGTAGGAGATTTGGCTTATCAACACTGATTATTTTTTCATTTTCTATTCTCCTGAAATTGCATCTAATAACATTTTTAATTACCTTTTCAGTATTGTTCTTTATCGTAATGGTTTTACTTTTTGAGGCCATTATGTCTTTTCCACTTAAAAATTAATCTTTTCCTTAACTTTCTTCTCTTCCCTCGTACTTATTAGATGCTATTGAGTCAACTACCAAAATGATTCTCTTTTTTTTCTACATTTTTTTAGGAATTATATAATTTTATATCAAATACTCTGTTATGCATATGAAAATAGAGCTAAACAATTTTCATGCTTCAGGTTATAACCGCTTCTCCAGAGATGAGGAGAGATGTTTTGCTGCATTGCACCGTCTCCTGGGTGCCTTGGTCCCACAAAATGGCTGAGGAAGCATTGTGCATCTTTGGGCACCCTATGAAGGCTGGGGAGGTGGGGGTACCCAGCACCTTACATGATGTCAGGTCCTTGCTCAGGACCTGACAACACTGAAGCCTGAAGACCTTTCACCTTTTGCTGTAGTGTCAGGTATTGCTCACTGCCGGGAGCAATGATCTAGTGATCTGTAACGTTGAAGTGAAGCACATACTTCTCTGTAGCTGCTAGACAGTTCTTACATGTTTTACGTTGGGTTTCTGTCTCTGCTTCTGTAGTTTTAAAATGCCTGTGTATTATGCAATGCAGGTAACAATCTGCAAATCGTGTCCCTTGACTGACTACTTGCACTTTAGGGCTTTATTGACTGTCTTTCATATTCCCAAATTGTAAATCCTTGTGCTGAAATTTCCCAAGAAGGTCAGCAAAACCAATGCTTTTGTGTATTTTATTTTAATTTTGGAGTGGGACAGAGTTGCAGCCGAAATAACTCAGGTATTTCCAAGAGTGAGATTAGGGGGAAACACATTGCATGACCTAGGTGAGATATGTTGGGGAGCAAGGATTTGGGGTCTGGCAGAGAAACTGCCCAGTGGCAGGGATGCCTTCTCCCTGTCCTCACGAGGATCTGCATGAACTAGGTGAAGTGCAAAGCCTTGGAAAAATGTCACGCTGGCAAAAGACCAGAATTAGCTGCTAGCTTCTTCCCCGCTCAGCATCCCCATTTCCTCCTCTCCACTGCACAGTGGCCCTCCCCGGCCAGGGCAGCCCTTGCTGCTGGGCTCCTGGTCCCTGGGGCAGGCCGGTTGCCCTTGCCCTGCTCCCCTGGCTCCTGGTGTCATGACTCTGCCTGTGTGATGTTACAGCTATGGTGGAGCTGCCCCTGATGGGATTACCTGGCTGCTGCATTGTGCTCCTGTTATACCTGAACTCCAGCCTCTGGGCTCTCATGGATTTAACACATGTGAAGTAACACACAGCTGATTATGAATGCCTTTTTGAGACAAATCAGTCCTTACTTAGATAATCTGGGAAGTGATTTATATACATAACCCCTTCATGCATTTTTTTGCTTCAGTGCGTTTCTCAGTTCAGAGCTTTCATTGGGCTCAGGTGCCTGGAGTTCCCCTTTGACTGCTGCAGGCATGGCTAGCGGGTCTGGGAGCTTCTCATCCCATCTGTGGGCGGCTCGCTTTGCCCTTGGTGAGACTTGTAATCAAACAGCAGTTCTGCCTGCTAAGAAAAGATGTTTTCTGTTTGCACCCTTCTTGTGCAGCTTTCTGTCATACCTGCCCTATAGTCTCCAAGCAGACTGAGCAGCAAATTGCTTAGTCCTCTGCAAGGGCCGTGCCCTTCCCAGCTACTGCAGATCCTATTGTAGAAGTGGCTCTGCTGGATTAGTTTTCTTCCTTCAAGAGAGATTTTTGATAGGTATCTGGTGCTATTTCATGGTCCTGTTCTCTTGTGCTTCAGTTCAGAAGTGCAGAGGTTTTTTTGCTTCTGCAGTTTTCCAATAACTGAGCAATAGTTTACGTTTGCTCTGCAGTAAATTTAATTTTCAGTGTACTGTCCTAGTTACATAAGTGATCCGAATCCCTCTGGATCTCTCTTGTGGTTGCTTTGTATTTACTACTCCTTTCAGTTTCATGTCATCAACAATTTAGCAATTTTACAGCTGGTTTCTCCAGGTAATTTATAGACATTATCAACAGGGTAGAATAGATACTGAAAATTTGCTGCATAGATCCCACTGACTTTAAATGAACTACTAGAGTAGTTGATGGGGTGTGGTGGCAAATACTCATATCTCAGGCAGGCAACATGTGCACACTGATGACTGGGAGGTATTCCGGCCATAAATTTTAGTGCTGGTGTTGGGCAGTTTGGGATTGATGCTTCTGAATGTTTCCAGCTGGATACCCTTGCTGATATATATATATATAAGCTATTGCAGCTGCATTAATGGGAGACACTATTGTCAACATCACCTTGAAGGATGCTTGCAGTGAGATACCAGCTTAATTCCTTCCCCTGGGAGATACAGGTATTTCTTCTACTGCTCCTTTGGAATGAGCGCTTAGGGCAACGATGCTAAATCTCTGTGCTTTCCACAAAATAAGAAAAGGAGAAGAGATTGTAAGAACCACCATGTAGCTGAGAAAGTCTTCAGCTTTGCAGGATAAGGAGTAAGAAAAGAGGTGGTGGGGCATCCGTGCAGAACTGCTTTGACATTTCTCCTATAGCCACAGCTTCAGGGAGGAGAAACTACCCAGGGCTAGGCTTCTCTTCCACAGGTTGCCATAGCTGCTGGCTCTTTAGAGAATATATAGCAGGAGCAGGCTCTGTCCTTCAGGGAAGTCCAACCTCAAGGCATTTTGCTTTGTTGTGCATGAAATCTGTGGCATTGCTGACCTCAAGGCTCTGAAGCTGGATGTGAAACTGCGGCGGGGGGGTGACTCACTCCATATGATGATACAGACTGAACGCTGGTGTTCCCCAACCTTTCTCTGACATTTAAGAGGTGTCCCCCTTCACCTTCTGAAGCAAAGTAAATGCAGAGAGCCCTGTCCAGTCTCACTATTGCTTATGTCATGAGGATTTTTTTTATCACCACAGGCACTGAGGACTGAGATAAAGCAGTAAAATTAAAACTGATGATGGAAAACAGTGGGAAAGGCAGGTCCCCACCCCATCAGGCTCGCTCTTCCTCTTTGAGGTGTGTGTGGGTGACCTGTGCTTAGAGAGATGTTACTGCAAACATTTGTTCTGAAGGGCAGCAAAATACATCTGCTCTCGTGAGTAATATTAAATATTGACCTTTAACAGTAATTTAACGGGTGTTAGAAATCTTTAGTGAATAATACATGGGCTTCCCCAAGAAGCCTCAGATTATCTAGGAAAAAAAAAAAAATCTCTCACTTCTCCTCTGAGGCAGAGAGAGATGCATCACGGGTGCTGAATGTGTTGGTAGGGACCCACTGTATATGTGCTGATGGAAAGCAGTCTGCCCTCTGCTTCCAGTAGGAAAGTGTTATGAGCATCACAAAAGCTTGTTTTGAATGTTGGCAAAGTTTGTCTCAGCCCTGCTGCCTTTCGAAACACAAAAAGAAATAATCAAACAAGGCAGCCCTTTGAAAGTAGTTTTGATATTAGATAGTTCTAATTGCTTTTCTCTGCAGTGTGAAAACAGTGCCCTCCCTGCAAAACACACCTGTTATGTCTGGTATTTTCTTTTTGCTTATCTGTGCAGAACTGTGCCATGTTTTCATGGTGACATTTCGTAACTGGTTTTGATATTCTTTGTTTTGCTGCTTTTGCTTTGCTTCTCGAAAGCCAAGATGAAAATTCAGCCTTCCAAGGTACAAACCAGCCTCTCATCACAGTATCAAGAGAGTGATAAAGGGGGAATGTCAAGTTCTTTTTCTGGTTCATTTTTGTGTCCTTTTCCAGTTTTCCATTTGCCTAAGTAATTCCTTGGTCCCAGAGTTGACTCTTGATTTCCAAGTTGATTGGAGCACTGCTGAGGCAAAGGGAAGGACTGGCAAAATTGGTCTCTGGAAAAGCACTCCAGGGATTTAATAAATGGCATAGAGTGGATGCTGTTTAAAACCCACCATGTGTTCAGTTCCTCATTGGCTTTGACCAACTGTATTGGTGGTGGTTTCTGTAGTTTAGTCCAGGAAATTCAGGCACAGGCGCAGCTGGTGACAGTGGTGAGGGAAATGTCTGTAAATGTATAAAACCACATTTTCATACTGTTGCCAATACTATTAACACAGTAAAGGTCTAATTCCTGTGGTTTCTCTTTAAGTGCGGGCTCAATAGCCTGCCTTGCCAGTTGTGTGCTGATTTATTTGCCCTATATTCATTACTGCATCCTGCAAGTCATTAATGGGTCACATTGGAGGTGCTGGAATGTCCTGTCTGTAGACAATTATCAAGGTGCACACATGCTTCTTGGCCCCACGCACCTGCTTCTCCCCAAAACATGCCCTGTAGCAATGCTGCCTGCACCCCGCTGCCCATCAGCCATCGAGTTCCAACTTAGTGTATGGCTTATTAGCATATAAACCCTACACCTGTCATAGAGTTCTCTCCCTCTGGTTTTACATGACCTGGGGGAGGCTGAATGCAAATAGGACCAGACCTGCCACGGGTCAGAGGAACTGAGGCAATCAAGAAGGCAGAGCTTTCCCAAGGAGGAATGGGCTTGCTGGCTGACAGCTGGGATAATGAAACTGCTCAGGAGAAATGTCAGCTTAAATGAGTATGTGCAAAAAACCCAGTTATTGCAGCAGGACTAGTGGGCCATGGCTGTTTGCGGGACAACATGCTGGTTTGGTCTTGTCAATGGTTAGTTTCTAATGGTTACAAGGGTGACTGCTTGCCAATGTAAATAGTTGAATAAACAAACGTACAGGAGAGCAACTGTAATGTGAATAAGCCACTCTATTTAGAGGATGTGAGAAAATGTGTCGTTCTAATCAAATTTGCTGGGGAGGTGACTGTGGAGGCGATTCGGATGTGATGAGGAAATGGAAATGTTTGCCCAGAGGAGAAGAACAGCTGAATGCTGCAGCAGGGACCTGGACCAGTAGGGCAGGAGACCCTGCCGAAAAGTAGTGCTTTTATCCATGGGTTCCCTGCACCACTTCCAGGGCTGAGGCTGTGGAGTCAGAGCAGCAGTTTTCGTGGCTGCAAGCAGCCCTGGGGAACTGGCTGGTGGACAAGGGGAAGGCTTTGGGGTTTTTTATTTCCTTCCTCTAGGGGCCTGGTCTAACTCCATGCCAAGTTGTGGGGGTTGTGTGGACCTCCTCTCGTTGCCCTCCCCACCACTTGCCTACGAGGGTGATGAAGGGTGAAACATTCTTCCTCTGTTGGGTTGGGATGCTTCTTTGCAAGGCTGTTTGGAAATCAAGGGCAGGCTGAAGCTTAGCAGAAAACTTTGCAGATCTGTGCAAAATTTGTAGCCACTAGCACTTAGGGCGCTTCAGTTTGTTGAATCATGGTTGTTCTTATTAAAGTTTATAGGGATGGCTTTTCTGGTGCATGTGGCAGCATTGAGGTACAAAGAGGAGCTGCAGTGGTGTGTAGCCAAAGAACCAGCCCCAAAGGCATTATCCCAGCTAAAGGAGCTTGGAAAGGCATTTTCTTGCAATAGGCAATTGATAGCCTCAGACCCGGTCAGGAATGATAGTGCTTGGCACAGGAGGGTCCTGCCTGCAGGCTGGTAAAGGGAACAGAGCCATCTTGGATGAGTACCCCTTGAGGCAGGAGCTGGGATGCCCCAGCTGTGGGTCATGGAAACGTGAGCAAGAAGGATGTGCTCATAGGACTGGGAGAGTTGAGTGGAGAAGCATGTTTTTCTCCTCTAATTTCCCTTGCTAAGACAGGAAAATACAAGACTTCAAATCAGAGCATGCTTTCCACTCATCTGTCCGTCTGTCCTTATCATCCCCATGTTGTGTTGTGTTCCACCCCGACCTCCCTCCTGGCAAGCAGAAGCTCGTAGTTTGCTTTCTAAAAATGCAAAAGTGTGTGTGTAAATAGATGATGTCTGAAGGGAAGAGTTTAGAGGACAGTGATCTTAGCTGCACTTTTCAGGAAGTCAACTACTGCTGAACTACCTAGTAATGTCTTATTGCATCTAAAGGTTTTGATGATGAATAGTGTTCTCCAGACTACAGAAGTAAGATGTGTCACTGGTTGTGTTACTAGTCTCTTAGTGGTGGTTTAGTGTGTGGCTTTGCAAAGAAACCCTGTTGAAGTTGAGGTGCAGTTCCACAAGGTCAAGTGCAACAAAACACAGACCTTCTCCAAGTAACTTATGCAGTTAATTTAATAAATGAGTGTGATGATTCTCTTTGGTCTGCAGCTACTTAATATAAAACACATTGCACATTTATGATTTGGTAGGGTCTGAAATCTTGTTGTCCGTGTTGGGTGGTATTCTTGGCTTTGAGAGGGTAGACAAGAAAATGACTGAGCAAAGCCCTTGAAAAATTGATGTGGTGATTCTAACCTGTGCTTTAGTTGACATACTTCATGTCTAGATGTTTGGTAGGCGTTATTTTCAAATGGACATTTAATGTGAATAGTTAGAAATAATTTTAATTTTCTTTTCATTCAGAATAATCAAAGTTATAATAGATAAGTGTAAAGCAAGGTGCAGTGCTATGCAAGGCAATCAAAAAGAGGCATTTATATAAACTCATATTTCTATCCAGTAACATTTCACATGAAAACTAGTTATTATGTAAATACATTAAAAAGTTAAACTGATGTTCCTCTAATCTTCAGTGCTAATTGGACTCCAAACAGCTGTATTACGTTTGATCACAGATTGATTTACCTGAGCAAAGCTTGTGTACCTCTAGGATGGAGACAATTGAATTATCATTCAGAAAAATGCCAAGATTATTATATCCCATAGTTCATAGCTGCTTTCTTCAGTAGTATTGCCTTTACTTTTCAGTAGGTAGAAGCAGGCTCAGTATTAGTGTTTCCATGATCATAATACGACCTTGATCGATGTAGGAATAGGTACAGGAAACATTGCATCCTGTAGTCTACATCAGACTTGGAAACTTGACCCCATCCATCAGAGTGGGTGATGAAAACTTCAACTAAATTAGCTGTCAGCAGTTTTGGGGGGTTTTTTTGGTTGTTTTTTAAATAAGTTGATGTCCAAACCCAGCACATATAACAGCTGCATCCTTAAGAAGATGAGCAAGAGTAAAGGAAGACACAAACATTTCTTGGATTCAGTGTGTACTTGCAACTGAGAAAAAGTGCGAGGCCACTGGGCAGAAAGTGCCACATCTTTGTAGGTAGTCCAGAGCAGCAGCTTTCAGACAGGCACTTGAGTGCTTTTTGTAATTCATTTTCCTTTAGAAAAATTTTAAGAACTCAGGTACATAGACTAAAGAGCCCTGGAAGTTCCTCAGCAAAGACAGCTGCAAGAGGATAATAGGACTGCATCTAATTTGAACATTTTTGGCACTTTTCCTCTAATAATTGACGATGCTCTTTTGCTGAAGCTGAGTCATTTTGCTGAGATGTTTTGATTTCAGGAGGGCTTTACTAGATTTTGAGATTCAAAATGGATCCCCCTCATCATCTACCACCAAATCACTTGAGGAGTTGGAAGATAGCATGTTAAGGCAAGGAAAGGGAGGGAAGGAAAGGGGAGAGAAATACATCTATCTGTTGAGTATGTCATGGCCAATCTTGAGTTTCCCTGCTACTAGTTGTGCCTGCAAAGCTTCCAGCTCACTAGGCACAGAGACATTGCAAAAAAAGTTCAATTAAATTTAATTTTCAGCTCAAAAAATTTCTTGTCCTTTGAAAAAAAATCGCTCTTGAGCAGCTGCTCCTTCTTAGGCAACTTGGAAACTTCAGGGCCTGCCTAGAAGGGATGGCACTGGTGTCTCCATATTCAGAGGATTGACAGGAAAATGTCTTTTATTACATTGGCAGGAGCTATCCCTTAGGTTGGAAGAGCTAACGTTAATATCTAAGGAAGACCCACATTTTGTGGCTATGTTGTACCATGTGCAACGTGTGGTAAAATTTTACTAGGTTGGAGGAGGTTTTAGAAAAAATTTGTTGTCAGATTAGTCTGGCAGCTAAAAAGTAAGGTTGGAAAACAAGAGCTCTGTGGGCAACCTAGTAATTAAAATATATTCCAGATGTCTTAGGTAGTGTGAAGATGTAGGGTGCATGCTTATAAGGTAAGACACAGAGGCTAACCCTCTAGGGATAAAAAAGGGGCTGTGATCTGTCATTGTTTTAGACCCTGCTGCTGAAAGGTGATGCTGAGCAATGCTGGACCTGAAAGCTGGTTGCCTGTAAGGATTGTGGTCATGTTGTATGCAGGGTCCTGGATGGAGTAGCTGGATGAGTGTTCACTGATGGGTGGCAGGACTCTGAGGTAACAGCCTCATTATCCTGTTTCTTGAGGTCCTACCCAAACCCATGTAGGAAAGTGGTACCCAGTGTTTGCAAGTGATGTCTCCTAGGAAAAGCTCGGAGCTAAGCGTCATTGCACAAGGCATGGTTTGCATGCTGCAAAGCCTTTGTCCCTTTGAAAAACCCAATATGTTGGTCAGGTTTCTTCAGCACAGTATACGTAAAAGTTTTGGTGCAAATCTCATGCCTTGGAGTCATCTGAAAAGTTCTCAGGATCAGGAAGCCGTGGTTGGCAGTAAGCGACCCCAGCTACTTAAGGTGACTGGCTTTAAAAACACTTTCTGAAGTGTTGCTAGTCTGCAATGAATGATTTTTAGTCCAGCGTATTTCACAAACTTGGAAATGAGACTGAAGGAATAAATTTCTCTTTTGACCGCTGTCAGAGGGTCTCAATAGTTAGTTTATCAAATCTGTACCAGCTCTTTGGTGAGCCTGAGAAATGATGATTTGGGGTGTTATCTCCTTTCCCAAGCCTCTGTTTGTACCACAGCAGTATTGTCTTTCTTGCTGGGGACAGCAAATGTGAGCAAGTGCTTGGAGCAGATGCTACTGCAAAGGTAACTGCACTGTTATTCCTTTCAATGGGAAGTGTGCTAGGATTAGCAACAGAGATTTGGGTAAAATGTTATTTGACTTGTTATAAATACACGCTTGCAGCAATTTTTTTTTTTTATTTTTATGAATGTATAAATAAATGTCCTCTAAAACAAAACAGAGGGCAGATAGAAGTGGCTGAGACATTGCTTATGTCCTGGGCTCCCATGTTCATCACTGTTAGTTTTGTAGTCTTCTAAACACCCATTTTTAGTGGAAAAAAATAAGACCTAGACATATGGATCTGGAAGCTAACGCAGTTCCAGAGCCTACAGAACTACCGGCAACCACTTTACGTCTTTTGGCAGATGCCTTCAGGCCCTTTTTTGTCCCAGCGAGTTTACTTCTCAGTCCTCTAGAGTCTCTTCTGTTCTTCAGTTTAGGGAAGATGCTCTGCTACCTGAGGTAGTCGTCAAGAAGTCAGGAGATTTATATCAGCTGGAAACTCAAGGCAGTTAAAATAGACAGGATGCTGGGAGGATGGGAAGGTCGAGAAGGCTTTGTCTGGGGTGTCTGAACCTCCTGTCACCACAGCCTGGCTGCAAGTAGAAAACTGAGTTCTGTCTGACTCACCCCTCTATGTAAAGTGAGGATATCAGTACCCACAGTGGGAGCCTAGTTGAAGTGATTTGAGGTCCTGAGACAGAAGAATCCACACTTAATTGTCTATGTATTTCTCAAAAAAATACCAGGGTTTTGAAAGCAAATGGTGTCCCTTCTACCCTTCAGTCAGCATTGTGCTTCCTCCTGTCCTCACCCACAAACAGGAGGAACTCCTAATCTCTGTTCTTGATAGTGGCGTTTACCATCTCTCAGTTCAGGAATTATCATACACTTATAAGAATAGCTCGGGGAATTATTTCAGGAGTCCATTCCCTTGGTAGGATAGCTCTGCCATTTTTGGCAGCTTACCTATTCATCCTGTAAAAGTCTTCAGCATGGGAAATTCCACAGGCTCCTTCAGCAAACTTGCCCAGAGTTACCTTTACCATTGGAAAAAAGCTTTCACTAATACCTAAATTAGATCTTCCTTGCTGCAGTTTGAGCCCTTAAGTTCCCTTTCTGTGCAATGTCATTGCGAAGAACAAATCAGTTCACTTCTATTTGCAGCAACCTTTGATGTTTTTGCTCACCTCAGAGCTGATCACTTCACTCTTCTCTCACAGGTCCAGACCTTTGATTATTCTTGTCCTTGTCAAAGTATTTCTTTCAGTTATCAGAATATTTTGTTCCAAGTGAAGATGGCACAGATTTGGGTTGGGTATTTTTGGTAACACTAGTTTGTTAGATAGATATATTTGAGTTCAACTAAGGAGCATGTTTATTTCACTGAAGTTGCTCACGAATCTTCAAAACTTTCTTTAATAGACTTGGTACTATCAGTAAAGTTGCCATTCTATTAATTTTATGTCCTTATTTCACAGTCTTGCTGCCCTAAGAAATCAAGTTCTTGTTTTTGAAGGTTGAGGCTCCTAGAAGGATTGGTGATCATTTGTTTTATTTCCTTTTGAGATAAATGCTGTGTTTTCTTTCCAGTTTCTGATGATGGCAAGTGAACAGAAAGGACATAACAAAATGCATGCCCAGAAATCGCAGGATGGGGGAAAGAGTGTAAATGTCAGGAACTCTGCATTTTCCTTTAATGTCCATGGTAGTCAGGCATTATCTCTCCACTGTGGGATTTGCTTGTATAGCTATTCTGCTTTCTAGCTCATTTGTGCAGTGATTTTCAACCTCTGTTTGGCAGTTTACAAGGGATTACATGTGTGGTCTCTGAAAAAATAAGTCTAAAAAAGCAGCTCGTTGACATTCAGCTGAACTGTGCATCTGCGATACTACTAGAAAAGTTTTTCCAGTTGAAGTGTGACAAAGAGTTAAAACCACTCTTCCTGTTGTCCAGAATGTCCCTCCCTTTTCTAAAGCAAATAAATGTTGTTCGTATTCTGTAGCTAGTCTCTAAGCCCCTTTCCTAGAGAAGTATTTATCTTCATCCTCAGAGTTTCAACAGAAAAAAACAGATTTTAGATATTTTGATTGTGATCTGTCAGTTGAGATGATTACTATTACTTAGATTGTTTGCTGTTCAAAATGGACAAGATCTGGTTACTTTTTTTGTTGGCTGTTTAAGAAATGGGATAGTAAGACCAAGAATATTTTGTAGGATAAGATTTTTTTGAGAGAAATATAGCCACGATGAAAATAATATTTCCCTCTAATTTTTTTCTTTTCTGAAAGTGAAGGATATTTTAACAATAAGCATAGTTTTTAAAATAATACCAGGTAAAGAACACTAATATGTGTGTGTGGAGGCGTACTTAAGTGATTTGCCAAGCTATGCAGGTTGTAAATGACTCCCTGTCACTTTGAAAAGCTGCTTTTCTATGTTCTACAATAAAATAATTCACAAGGTCACAGAACATTTGCAAATACTCACAGGGTACCATTCATATGAAATGGCAGGTAAAGAAGGCGTCATAAATAAGTACAGTCTTTTCTTTGCCCTGCTGGCAAATGAAAACTGAGCTGAAAATAATTGCATAAACTGTTTGTTTCATGGACAGGGATGCTGAATACACTGCGAACCTTTATAGCCTCTTTAAGATCATTTGAAGCATATAAGGATAAATTGTTTAGGTAAATAATGTACAGCTAGCAGTTGGACAAGATTCAGGGTTTGCTGCCCTAGAAGGCAAATGTTAAAATATCTTTTTGATGTGCAGGTGAAACATCTTGACTTATTTATTGTATGAAGTTTGAAAGGGTGAGGTTTGCTGAGCCTCTGGGAAGTCTTGTAAATCTCCTGTAATAGGGGCCTTGCTGTGACACTAATATAAAGACAGCAACATATCAAGGTGCGTTTATAAGGATAGAGTTCTCAGTTGACAGAAACAAGAGCAAATTTACTTGGGCAGAGGAGACCTGGTGGTTTTCTTGTTCTCCTTGTCAAAACAACTGGTGTCAGAGGAGACAGTTGAGTAAGCTTAGCAATGTTCAAAAACCAGTTGCATTCTTCTTATTTACTTGCCTAATTTAGCTACACCTCGTGGTGTTCTGGTGCTGGCATGGGAGAGTTGGAGCCTCCCAGACGTGTGCAGGTTCCCACCCTCTGTGGCACAGCTGATTGTTAACCATGAAGAAAGTGCCTTGCTGAATGCCAGGGGTCTGGCAGTCCTGGCATATGAGGAGGTGACTTGGAAAAGAGCTCCTGTAGCAATGCTGAAAACCAGTGGCTGCTGTTTAGCAGTCAGCATTTATTTGCAAACCCTGAAAAACTCCGCTATTTATTCTGATTTTTCTTATTTTGAATCCTGCTCTTGGTAAACTGGTGGCTTCCAAGAGCAGTCAGTAAAAAAAGTTAGACGTATTAGTTAGAGGGGTAGTTTTTTAATGTTTCTAGGAGTGATGGGAGTGAACAGATGGATGTGAAGGAAGTTGTTTGTAGAGGCACTTCAAAGTTTTGCTTAGTCTGTAGGAAGCAAATCTGCAAATTGGAGCTGGAATTAATCAGTGATTTTTTTTTTTGTGCAGCTCTGATAAGCAGACTCTTGTGCACATGCAACAGCTGCTTTGGTATTCTTTTGGGATTTTTTGTTGTTGTTGTTTGAGTATTAAAGCTGCTGTACGTTAACTCACTTCTAAATATGTAATTTCAAAGAATACCATAAATTTCTTTGCCTGTTGGAATCACAGGCTTGAAAAGCGATTGAACAAGAAGTTTTATTAACTGTAGCCCTAGCAATTTCAAAGGTACCAGTTGTGCTAGAAGCTTTTCTGACAGGTCTAATTCGTGATGGCCTGAATGTGTCCAAGACAGCATGATATATAGCTTTTAATCAGCTAATGGGTTGAACTTCACAGTGAAACTTGGCTATATTCAGGCAGGTTAGAACAGGAAGGATTTTGCAATTTTACAATTTTCAGACTGGGGCAAGTTTCTAAAGGAAGCAGCAGCATCTTTCCTGGCTGCTGGTGAATGACAAAGCAATGTTAGAACACAGAATAAAAGGTTGCATTCAGCTCAGCTTCACTTCACCAAAACCTTTGTAATGGCTCTTGTCCTGTTTTAGGTTTTTAGGTCTTTATGTGGCTGTGTTTTGGTCTGGCTACAGGTAAGAGCACAGCGAGATTACCACAATTCAAGGATGGATTTCCAGTGCAAAGCTTTATAATCAGTCATTTTCCCCTGATTTGCAAATTCATGTAGAGAAATAGGCAGTGGATGGGGTCACCGCAGTCATCCTGGATGTTGCTGCACCGCTGGGCAGAACGTGCTGTTGGGATGGTCCTGTGGCAGGAGAAGCAGGGAGGCATGGCCAGGGGCAGCACCTTCGTGTTCAAATCCAGGCACATGGACATGTGCTCCCTGAAACTGTTCCAGGAGATAAACACACACACAGGATGTCTGAAACACTGTACTGGAGTCTGTACAAAGTTCCCTTGTCAGAATTTATTCACGTCTGAGAGCTCTTCATGTTGATTAATGAGGTCGCACATTCCCATATTTAGTTCTTCTGTCAACTGTTTCCTTTTGTCTTTTAGTCCAAACTTCCAAGACTGGAGAAAAGAGAAAGAAAAAAAGAAAAGAAAAGAGAAAGAAAAATCAGACAGGTTGATTTAGGTCTTGGGGAGTAGGAGTTGCTAAGGGATAGAAAGGAGGAGACATTCTGCTTTGAGCAGAGCAAGAAGATGAAAATTGCCCTGTAAATATGAATTCACCGACTTTATTGTGTGTATGATGAAGGCCCCAAGCTCTGTGGCTGTAGTCACAAGGTAAGATGAGCCTTTCTGTTTTTTTCTTCTTCTTTTTTTTTTTTTTATCCCCCCTCTCTTTCAACAACAAATAAGGTACTGACCTTAGGACTGGCCAGCATCAATGATGGTGATACTGTTCATAGCCATGCTTATTCTGGTGTAGGTTGAAGCTGGTTTGCCTGCTTTTCCAAATACTTTGGCTGGTGGGTAAAATAGACTCCGTCCCTTTTAAGCAATCTCAGATTTCTTAAATGTGATATGCAGACCTGGAATTGCACAATGAATGCACTATATTTTTAGTTTTTTTTTAAAAAAGAGACAAAAAAACCTCTATACCTTTTTAAAAAAGAAAAGGGGTTTGTTGTTTTTTTTTAGGAGAGATTTATCGGTCCCTGCAGAGGGGTGCTGAGGGGTGACTGTTACAAACACCAGTGTGTGCGCAGAGCTGTCAGGTACCCAGGCATCCCATTTAAATCGTGGAAAGTGGTGTGGTGTTGCTGGTGGGACTGGAAGCATCTTGACCACCTCCTCTTTCTGCCAGGAGCAAAGCACTATGTGCAGCAGCTTTTTTGGGAGGTGTCCCCTTCCCATGCACAGAGCTACTCCAAAGCCAGTGGGAGGGCTGCAGTGGAGGTGAAAGAAGAGAAGCGGGTTCCTGGGGTCTCCCCTCCACCCATGGCAGTGCGGGATGGCCCCCAGGGTGCTTTGGAGACAGGGCTGAGCCCCTGCCCGTGCCCAGCTCTGCCCCTCACACCCTCCTTTTTCAGCAGGGCAATGCAAAAGGTGACGGGGATGAGGTGCCAAGCTTCCCTCTCCCTGTCCTGCTGCTCTACTGGGGTACATACTGTGAGTGAATGTTTAAAGGGAGTGTTTTACACACTGTTGCTACACAAACGGGAATGTGATTCAGCCATTAATTAAAATGCTGTAGTTAGGAGCTATCTGCCTACAAGCAGCAGCATTTGCCCACATGCAAAAGGCTCATACTTTGCAGGGAGACTGCCCTGAAAGATGGATTTTAAACTATTGTGGAGAAACTTCCCTTTACCAGAGCATCATCTCTAAGCAAAGGTGCTCTGACACTGGCTTTGCTGGCAGTAGAACTATGCTGAGCCTCAAGTCTTATACTGGGAGGGTTTGGGTTTTTTTTCAGTGATGGGTGGAGGAGGAAAAAGAGGAGAAATAGTCTTGTTCTAGACAGGACAGGAGTGATTCACAGCCCACTTTCGTTATTGCCATGACTTAGCGCTTCCCTTGCCCAGGAAGTATATCACGCTCAGTTTGCCGCATGCAGATGCGAAGGGAAGTCACTATATCAAAGTGTTTCAGATCAGATGGGAAGGGAACTGATGGGTGGCTGAGAGAAGGTGGTATTTCATGATGTTGCTATTGTGAGATACATGACCAGTGAGCGCACTGATGTTGCAACCAAAATCTGAGATGGATCTGACATGAACTCTCTCTGCCTTTTGTAAAACTTTAGAGGAGAAGCAATGTTTGATGGAGTGTCTCTCCGATTTTAAATGAGAGTGAGAATTTATTTCATGGAGAAATTAAAAAAGATCTCTGATATCAAAGTCTCTTGAGCAGAATTGGTTGTATCGCTCATATTGATGAGCTTTGATGAGAATAAACCTTTGGTCCACTGCTGTTGATGTAGTTGGTGGTCATTACAGATCTCAAATGTGATATGGCACGGGGTTGGGTGACTTGTTCATGTCCTTTCTACTGGAAGAACTAGTGTTCCAAAGCTGACTAGCCGCTATTTTGGTGGTAAGCTGCAGGTAGGATAGAAGCCTGTGGTGGATGCGTTAGCCTGCCCTTCCTGGCTGCTTGGGAGGAAGACAGAAGCCTGACCCTGACCAGAGGGATGAGGAACAATTATTGGAACTACAGTTAATCTTTCTTTATTTAGAAGACATGCTAAATTAAAAGGCCCAGGAGTGATCCCACAGATGTCAGATTAATGAGAGCTAATAATTGGTGGGAGAATCCAATGTTTCACTCAGCTTAGTATCTGTGTATGGTAGCATTGTTATGCTTTTATATACTTTGTTTAAACTGAGAGAAACTTGACCCAAATAGAGAGATCAAGCTTTGTGATCTGTCTTCTTCAAGACTGTTATTGAACTGATTTACTTTCTTTTGCAATAATTAGAATAATAATAATAATAATAATAATAATAATAATAATAATAATAATAATAATAATAATAATAATAATAATAATAATCATCTATGTTCTATTATCTCTGAGAAAATAGCAACTAGGTTTAGAAACGTTCGGAGAACAAAACTCCTTCTAATGGGAACTATGGATTTGGACTTTAAATGGCAGCACCTGTTGGTAAATTTCCAGGAGGATGTATTTGAGCCTTAGGAAGCAGGATATTGTTTGCATAGAGCAGCCAGCCCCTTGCTTTAGGCTTCACGCAGCAGAGATGCCCAGGCAGGAAAATCTGCTGTGTCTTCTCTGAAGTATGACAAGAAGTTTTTCTCATTTTATTCCAGAGCATTAAAAAAAATTCCTCTCCTACTTTGGGGTGGGGACTTTCTGTAAAACCCAGACTATAAAATCCACCATCAGTTCTGTGGGGACCCTGTCAAAGTGCCACTTCATGTCGCTTGCTGCTGGATGCTGGTATGGGTCTGAGCTTTTCCAAGTGCAGCATGGGGCATGTGTGTGCACAGCAAAAGGCAAGCATCAGATCCTGGCGTAGAGTCTTGCCTTTCATATATAAAATTTAAGCCACCGTATTATTTTTTTTTTGAGTGTGGTGAAAGATTTGTATTTTCCTTACAGTTAGTAAGAAACAATCAGGTCTTGCTTTATGGGATGTCAGGGTTGGTGAGGCTGTGCCTTAGGCAAAAAGAAATTCTCTTTCATGCACAGAAGGAGAGTGTCTCTGACTATCCTTATAGAAGATGGGAAAAGCACTTCCACTTCTTTTGAGGAAGGAGCACAAGGGTAGGGAAGATGATGATGTTGGTACCTGAGGATCAATCAGGGTGCTGGATAAGTTACAGCTGGTGACGCCTTCATCCTGGATATTCTGCGGAAATAGAGCTTGTGGCACTTGAGAAGAAAGCTGGTGTAATTTCAGGGACCTGTGGATTTTGACTTGAAAACACTTTCTCTTACAGTCTGAACCTGAGCAATAGCATCGGAACAAATAAAGATAATCATGGCAATGTTATTGATTTAGATATAGCTACAAGGAAATAACGACTGTTCTTTTGAAACTAGCTTTCCGATACAGTAACGTAGTCAACCTAGTGCTTTTCTGACTTAAACCAATTTTATACTAATGTTTACATCAACTGTGATGGAATTATTCCCAGTTTACATTGGTAAGTGAGAGGAAAATCAATTGCAGTGTATCGACCTTGAAATGCACTAATTACTTGCTGTGTGGAGCTGGGTGCAGCAAAGAGCTGCTCTCCGTGTCCCACAGGACTTGCACAGCTCTCCTACCCCCACCCCCTGCTTCCCATGGCAGCCCGGGATGCCTATGGTTTAACTGCTCAAACAGTCAGCAGTTTTCCTGACTCTTCAGATAAGATTTTTTTTTTTAAGATTCTGACTCTGGAGACCTTCTTTCAGTGGTTGGAACCGTGGTGAAAGAAGGGCAGGCTCTGCTTTCACAGGTGATGGCACAGCCAGGTCCCATATCCCAGGGAAAAGGAAAGTCTGGCAGATGCTGTTGGCATCTTCCATTTATTGTGCAGAACCACTGGCCCAGAAACAGAGGGGGATGCTGGAAGGCACAGCCCCCAAGACGAGAGTCTCAGGGGAGCCTAGCGCTGGGGGCTGGAGGCCAGCATGTGGTGTTCGGCTGGCCCTGTGGAGCCTACAAAGTGACTCTGGAAAACTAGGAAATTCCCAAGTCCTCATCCTAACCTTGGAAACACTGCCCCATTATGCATCTCTGGTCAGTGTACACTTGTACCTAACTGCCCTGTTCCTCTTCCACCCCCTTTTCTTTTTTAATTTTTCCCAGAGATTGTCAGAATATCTAACAGGTTTTTGGGATTTTTAGAGTTGCTCTCAATCTTCCTCAAGAGTGAAGTGAAACCTGAGCTTGTACCCAATGTTACATAAATAATTAACCCTTCTTTCACATACTTGTGCTTGAGTATGGTGTATCTTCTGGTCACAGAAAGGTGCATTTTCTCTCCATGCTCAGGGGCTTGTGGTCTGGCTCAGACACAGGATTAGACACAAGTAAAAAGAGATCAAGACATCAATCCAGCAAAGTGCTTGCATTTGATTCTGAGCCTTCCCTTAACAGCAATACTTGTAGTGTGATTATAATCAGTATTTACTATCTGAAATTTATGTCTGTGCCTTTGTGCTTGACTGAATCAGTGCCTTATCTTATATATATATGTAGGGGAAGGGGGGAGGAGTGCTGCCTAAAGAGCAAATGTTGCAGATGCTCTCATATCTCATTGAGACCTTTTCATCCATGTGCTCGCATCAACTTGGGTACATGGCCTTCTGTAGCCAAGCAGCCAGGTGGCATGGACGGCAGCATGTCACCCTGCTGAGGGTCAGAGGGTGGTTTTGGGATCCTCTGCTGGGTAGTGGGAATCATACACCTTGCTGAGCTGTTCATCTATTCCACCTTCTGTGCTTGCAGAAACAGTTTGCTTTTGCATTGGGACACACTGTGGTGACAGATCTGAGGCATGGAACAAAAGTCTTCCAGTAAATTAATGGCAGCATATTTTTTTTAAAGCCCTCAAGAAACTCTTATCGGTAACAGTACAGCCTCTAGAACAAGAGCTGCATTCATCTTGTATTTATAGCAAAGGCTGCTCCTTTATCTGGAAGGTATACATCCTTTTTTTGCATGGCAGTTGAGAAAGAAAACCGCAGAAGTTTCCTCTTCTTGTAGTTCGCTCTGCCCAAACCATGCTTTCAGGAAATACATGTTCCTGCCTGAGAAAGCAGAGTCCTGGAGGTCCTGCAGTTCATAGCCGTGGCACAAAAACCATAATGCTAGATAATTTTGCAAGCTCTCCTAATTAATGCAACAGTAATCCTAAAATGAAGAACATAAGAAGGCTGAATAAAGTCTTATAGCTGGTAATAGTAATTTAAAGATAAAATGCCAATAAGCAAGATTTTCTCTAAAATATCTCATGAAAATATTGTTTATCCCACTAGTTTTAGTAATGCCAACCTCTAACTTCTGCCTCCTTGTGTCAACCATACAGGCTTGTATCAATTTAAAACATTCATTACCTAATTAAAAATATTCATGTTTGTAACTTTTTCTCTCATGGTCTTCCTTGGGAGAAGAGTGGAGGTTTTCTGCTGAGCTTTCAGATTTTCACATGTTTTGGGAGGCAGCTGCTGGCCTGGATTTCACCAGCAGTGCTAAAGAAATGAATTAAAGGGGTAAATTCATCTGTTTTCTCTAGTGAGCAAAGGCTGTTTATCTGACTAGAGCACTGACTGTCAATTTTTTTTAAAGTCTTGCAGCATTTCGCATTCAATGAAAAGTCCATTGTTAAATGGTATAAACTCGACATCTCCTTTTCCAGTCAGCCATGCGATTCGATTGATTGTTTGTATAAGTTCTGTGCAAGTGTCAACATTATGAATTGATGGTGCTTTGCTTGTCTGTGACTGATGATGATTGATGTGTTTTGGCATGCTGTATTTGTTCATAATTCATGAACTTGCCTTTCTGCCTAGGCTCATATATGGCCAGAGTTTACAGCTGTGTAAGTCAAGGCAGCACTTGAGCAGTCGCCATCCCTGCTGACCTGAGACTCTTCCTATTAAAGACAAATTAATATTGTCTCCTCTTGTTTTCAGATGTGACACACGCATCACTGTAGGGCAAGGAAAAGGTGCTTATGGAGGAGATGTGGTTTGCGATTGATAACCTCCTTGCATCTGATTCTGCACCCAGCCCAGCTGGCAGTGCAGTTGAAGCTGGGGTTGGACATGGATGTGAACAGACAGCGTGCTGCCAACCTCTGCTTTCCGACAGACAGCTAACTCTGCAGCATGTTTTATACATAGGCTATATACAAGGACTCTCAGCAGTGAAAGAAATAAATGTTTCGACATTGCAGAGCCTGCTTTTGCTCTCGTTCTCATTGCAAAATCTGTGCTGGTGGTAACCTCTAGCTTGAGCACGGCTTTCTTGCTTTTGACCCAACTAGTGACCTTCAAAGCGCCCTAATCCACATGCTAAAGTCCCTGGACAATATTCTGGCCAAACTACTCATCACAGCAGTACAGTCCCCGAAAGGCTTTAAATGATGCATTAAGCAATGCAGTAGCATCTGCCACATGCGGTACCTCCTCTCGGGGATGTTTGCACGCGGGCAGCTCTTTGTTTTGCTTTGTGCTTTGGAAGGACAGGGATGCACATGCGCATGTGAGCTAGAGAGAAGTGCACATTGGTTGTGTTTGCATGGAGGGTGGTAAATAGATGTGCCTGGTGTTAGAGTGGCAATGTTGACCCAGCAAAGCCTTTAAGCTTGTGAGGTGCAAACACTGTCAAAGAGTTCAAGGAGGTGCCTAAAGAGTCTTCCTGGATGAGAGCCTGATTACTCAGTACCTTTCAGGTCTGAACCGTGGAAGTGGAGGTGAGGAGATCTGTGGGTGTTGAAAGCAGTGCAGGTGAAGCAGGATTTCTTGTGCAGCTGCTCGCAATCAGCAAACGTGGTGAATGGTCAGTGGACATTTGTGTCTTATATCAAGCATTCCATTTAATGGCCTCAAGCTCCACCAGGGGAGGTTTAGGCTTGACATCAGGAAAAAACTTTTCACAGAAAGGGTCATTGGGCACTGGCAGAGGCTGCCCAGGGAGGTGGTTGAGTCACCTTCCCTGGAGGTGTTTAAAGGACAGGTGGATGAGGTACTAAGGGGCATGGTTTAGTGTTTGATAGGAATGGTTGGACTCGATGATCCGGTGGGTCTTTCCCAACCTGCTGGTATGTGGCAGAGCTGGGAAGGGGAGGGTAAAGCTGCTGAAACCATCTCAGTCAGGGCAAGCTTTTGCTCTGGTGACACATAGGAGCGCCGCTGTGACAAGGTTGGTGTGAATTAGCCTCCAGGTTCACTGTCGAGACACTGGAGTGACCTCCTTGTCACATTGTGAAAGCTTAACTAATACTGCCGAGGACTACGTGGAGGCCTGTGCTGTGCTCAAGGGGATGTGAGCGCTCATGCTGCGCAGTGTAACAGCTACAAGTGTTTGCAGACGACTTGGTATAAATACATAGTCCTGCGTGCGAACACTTCTTTAAGCACTGTTACCCTCATTTGGCAAGGAGGTTAATAGCACTGAAGATGTTTGGCCTGAAAGAAAAGCAAGATGTAGTCTTCGGTACATTAGTAAATAGATGCAAAGATTACTGCAGAATTTAAATACGACCTTGGTGACAGAGATGAGAAAAGGAACATTTGCCTTAGCAAATTCACACCTGGAGCACAGGTGCATTTTATTTGAACTGTCAGTATTTGAGATGCTGGGGTAACCTGCTGCTGCTTATTTTTGATTTTTTTTTTTTTTTGCCTTGAGAAGGACTATCTCCTTTCCCTGTCAGCCCAGTATCTTGTGGGCAGATGAGGGCCAGGAGAACACTGGAGGTTGGATGCCTTGTCCAGTTTGTAAAAGTGGACCCCAGGCTTCCCCATTTCAGTCTAATGCCTAAATATCAAGATGGACTTTGCTAATGACAAAGTAAACCATAATGACTCAGGAAAAAGCATAACGCCTCTAGCATGGCAGATGCAGAGTAGTGGTTGTCAGATCCAGGACTTGAGTAAATGAACCTGAGTGAGTTCCTTGCTGAGAACCTCTGGATCAACATGGTGTGCAGCAGGAAAAAATACACAGATTGTCAATTATTTCACAATAGAGGCAATATTTCAAATCCCACTTGGATTTGGAACAGTATCTAAATAATTAGTGGAGTGTTTCTGGGTCTCTGCATCCTTCCTGGAGAGTGAGGAATCGTGAAACAACCCACTGTCGAAGTACAAGGTGGTACGAACCTGCCATCAGTGGATTTGGCTGGTAGAAATTTTGGTTCAGCCCATCATCTCTCCAGTAGCTGCAATTCCAGCCATGGTGGATGTGAAAGAGACCTGTGGGAGATGCTGTGATGCAGAAATGTCTGGCAGGGAGGGGTAACTAAGAGCTGTATTTCTTCATTTTTTCCTAAGGAAGAGGGAAATACTTTTACAGGGGCATGCCACTTTCCCCAATATTTGAGTTTCAAAAGTTGTTACATTCTTGGGAAAAAAAAAAAAGAACAAGAAAGACAAGGCAAAATATGCCAGCTAACAAGGCCACGGTTAACGCACCACCATGGATTTGTGTCACCAGAGTGATTCTGAGATTATGTTGTAGCTCATTGTGGAGATATTTAAAACCTCATTGGTGGCAATGCTAGGAGAAATAAAGGGTTTAGAGAACAGAATATAGCTTCATTTGGCTTGGAGTAGGTGCGAGTCATATGGAATCCAGATGTTCTTGGTGCCTTCTGAAAAGGTAACAAATCCAGAGTCAGTGAAGGAGGAATTTCAGACTAAACAAATGAGAAAAATATGTGGCTGAACACAACAGAGCTTTTCAGCACAGCAATCTCTCCTACCTCTCCTACCTTCTCATCACTGGCCCGCTTTGGTACCTTCTGTGGGAATTTATTCATTTGAAGTAGCAAAAAACGTGTCTTGATAAGGAGAATAGTGTCTTAGCATCTATATGCAGCCTGAAGTTGGCAAACAAGGCGAGGTTCTCCATTTTGAAGGATAATAGATAGAAAATTGTCTAATCGGTGGAAATAAACAGAATGAATAGAAAATGTAAAACGTTTTTTAAAAATCTGTAATTTTCCCACTCCTTCCGTTCAGTATAGGCCTTGGTATTTTCACTTTAAATCCTCTGTGCTGAATTGTAACTTTTTATCAATAACTCACAATTTGCATTTGCAGCACATTACCTCATTTGCATTTTACTTGTCAAGCAACTTGAATACAAAGAGGTAGAGGCCCCAGCTCTGCAAACATCTATAAGTATGAGTAACAGTTCAATTAAGCAAAGATATACATATGCATATGTTTGCAGTGCAGAAGCCTGTGTGTTCCTCCTGAGGTAATTTTGGAAGTTTAGGGTTTATTCAAGCTGAGAATAGAGTCTATGCATCTTGATAGGCAGAATACTCCAAAAAAACATTCTTTGTTGAGTGAACTTCCTTGAGTTTGCATGCAAGACAGGTTTCCCAATAAGTTGCTTTTCTGTATGTGAAGAAGAAACAAAGGATGATGGGAATAATGTGACAGGTAGCCCTTAAACATTCAGGACCATATTCCTCAAAATCCTACACCACCGTTGCCCGGTCTTTTGCCATCTGCATTTTTATGCTAATGTTACCAGATTCTTAAAACTTCATGTTACCTCTGACTGGGACATCTGTGCCAGCAGAAGCCTTGTGCATAAGTGCAGATGTAAATGTCTGTTGTCAGGGTGATCTTTTTGGACAAGGTAGAAAAGAGAGGTTGAATTGTAAAATTGCTCTTTAATTGATTGAGATCATCTAAGTGTTAGGAAAAGCCTGGTTGTGTAAGCTGCTTGTCTAGCTGCGTACTAGGAAGATGCTCCCATTGTGCACCTGCTGTAGAAGCGTGTCTGGTGTGGGATTGTGCCTTGCAGCATTCTCTGACCTTCATTTGAGGATGGATAAAACTAATCTGCAGGAAAAAGAGTGTGGACTCCTTTTAAAGAGGAGTTCCGAGTTTGAAGCCAGCAGCCTCCATCTGCCCTGAGTTTGTATGACAGAGCAATATAACTGCACTGTCTTCTGGTCAGGTTCACCTTGTCCAAATTAAGTGAGGAAATTGGTTTTCTTGAGGCGTGTTCCCAGCATTTACCCTCATTAAGACTTCCTACTAACGTGAGTGCTCAGCAGTATTTTGCCTTCGCAGATTACAAAGCTCATGGGTGAAGGCTGCAGCTAACCAATGGACTCCTCTTTCTTCTGTGAGTCGAGAAAAACATTACTCAACTTGGAGGACTTGGCCTGACTTGCAACTTTTTGCACTTCTTGTCTTGCTCTTGCCTTGAATGTTCATGAAGCGCAGTGTAATGCCATGTCCAGCCAGGAGGAAATGGCCTCAGACCCATGAATGTACGCGGTCACGGCCAATGTGGTGGCCACTTACCAAGAGAGTCAAGCCATCAGCAGAGCTCCTTTTCCCTTGGTGCTTTGACAGCACCTTGCGAAAAATAACAACCCCTTGCAGAACTATCTATCACATGGCTTGTCTGCCTGCTTCCTTGGCCATTTGCACGGCTGGGTGACTCTGTTGGGTTCAGCTAGCAGCTCATGGGGAGTCCCCGTCTCCAGCCAGGAAGCTGCAAGGAGCAGATGGGGAAAGGCTGGCATGATCGAGTTCACAGAATCACAGAATAACCAGGTTGGAAGAGACCCACTGGATCGTTGAGTCCAACCATTCCCACCAGTCCCTAAATCATGCCCCTAAGTACCTCATCCACCCTCACCTTAAACACCTCCAGGGATGGTGACTCAACCACCTCCCTGGGCAGACCGTTCCAATGCCTAACCACCCTCTCCGTGAAGAATTTTTTCCTAATCTCAAGCCTAAATCTCCCCTGGCGGTTGAGTTGTTGGGGACGCTGCTGGATCCAGGAGAGGATGTGTGTCTTGCTAGTCTCAGCTGGAGGAAGGGATGGAAAACATCTGGGGTATTCACTCTTGCACACTGTCAAAGGCACAATGAAACCCATGATGTGGGTAGTTCTCTTCTAAGTCTGAGATGCTCATATTCCTCTTTGTTCACTGTGAATAAGTTAGAGAACAGCAAAGGTACGTAAGGTGGCATACAAATGCAGGTCCAAGTGTGTTTTCTTGAAAACAAAGTCAGAGTTTTTAAATAAGCACTTTCTGTGGTTTAAAACATTTTGTTTTTTCATGTATGTGTTCTGCTTTATTAAGTTGCTTTGAAGCTCAAGCTGAAATTTAGGTTATGCTTCCTTGTCTACTGAAGCAAGGTGGTGTTCTGTTCTTACTTTCAAAGCTGTAGGTGTCAGGTTTGGCTTTTTTGATGTCCTGATCCAAGTGTGCCAGTATTGCTGCAGCATCCGGCTGACGTTCTGCTGGGAAGCTGCATGGTCTTTTTACTTCAGACCTTAAATCAACAGTTTTTCTGACATTTAAGCTATTTGCTTACTACACACATGCTCCAGAAACATCTATAACGGTCTGTTGTGTTATAAGCAGTTTGAATCAACCCAGCTTTGGTCTGGAAGCATTTACCATGTTAAGCCTTAAGCTTTCACTTGGTCTGGTTTTGGTATTAGCTGTGAGTGCCTGGTCTTGTGACTGCACACAAAAATAGGTGGAAGATTAGTAATGGGGTGGTTTAGTATCCGTTGCCTTTGGGACTACAAATGGTACTCTGTTTTCCGTGTTAGTGATGTTTAAGAAAAGACATGCCATTAGGACATTTTGTTTCTTGTCTTGCACCTTCTCAGATTTTCTCAGTTCGTGCATCTGTTGTTTCACATGGAGAAAGTTACATCATTGATCCTGCAGGAAGATCAGAGAGGACCATTAAAAGGCTAAAGATTTGCTGTTGAGGACACAGGTCCTGGTCTAGATTCAGTCATTGCTTTTTCTGACTTCAAATAAACATTGGATCTGTGATGCATGGACCTGCAGGGAGTTCTATAGTTGATGCAAAATGACCGCAGCAGTGCCATAATGCTTATCACTCTATGCTGTTAGTGAATCTTATCCTTGAAATGTGTACTCTTTGTGCTTTTTTTAAGGCCCTCTTAAATAATCTGTAATAAAGCAAACGTTTTTACCTGGGCTTAGAAGTCAGCAAGATCCTCCAGAGGATTTTAGCAGTAGACCTGGGATGGGCGATTCAAGGAGTTCACGGAATTTATAGTCGCCAGGAAGTGCTAATGATGGCGATAATGAAAGACCGCACTTTCCCTTGGAGATTTAATGATGGAGAGAACAAACTGAAGGCTCCCAACTTCCTTGTTGTCAGGGTCCTTAGAGACACCAGGCAAATCTTTGCCTAGTGCAGGAAAAAAAAAGCTCTCGGACATCAACTGGTCCTGAGTTCTCTGGGGTTTTGTGCAGCCTGTTAGAGCAGAGAACCTGCACAATGACACAGATGGGCTATTTAATGAGGTGTTCCTCTAATGAGAGGTTTTCATTTTAAAGCGGAGTGAATAAAGCGTGAGATAGAGTTTCAGTTGTTTCCTTTTTGGGGGTTTTGTTGGATGTTCAACTGTCCTGCTTAAGGTGAACAAAACTCTAGCATTACAGAGCAGTATTTCACAGAAGCAGATTAATCCTGTGTTTCCATATTCCCTGGAATATCACTTGTTACAGACAGGGAAAAAAAAAATATATATATTTTCTCCTGGGAGAAGGTATTGCTCTGTAGATGTTCAGCTGGAGGTGGCTAACTGCATTGGAAACCTGCTGATGTGAAGCCATCCATCTCAGTGACATGAGGACAAGGAAACACAGCAGGTGTTTGGGTTTCTTTTTCTTTCTTTATTGTTTTTCTCTAGAATAAGGGACTAATCACTGTAATCTTCTGTTATTTCTACTTTCCTTCCAGCTTTCCAGTAGTTTTTGCAGTTCTCTTGATAGCATTGTGAAAAAAAACCAGCATGCAGTTGTGGAATAAAACCACATGTGGTAGTGTGTATGTGCAAGAGAATAAAATGACAATTGCTGTAGTAAACTTAATCTGGCAGTCCCTACTTTTAGAATGCTTGACTTTGTGGCCCTAACTTTCTTTCAGTGTGATTTGGACTTACGAAGTTGTTAAAAAAATGACATTTTCTGACTGCATATTCCTGTGGACTACATTGTAACTTAAGTGAATTAACAATCCAAAAGTGTTAATTTATCTCTATATTTTTTCCCTATATGCTGATGAGTACAATAATCTTCCTGTGTGTGTGATTTTTTTTTGAGTTTTTAGGATTCTCTGGGATTCTCTGGTTTTTATTTAGCGTGTATGTTAAAATATGTGCAATTTTTGTCAGCCATGTAATACTGGGTGGGAAGTTTAATTTTAGTTCAGGCCATGCTCACACTGGTCACTTAAACACTACTGGATTGCTGGTATATGCAGTATATTATAAGGTATAGACTGTCTTTGCCATTTAGGGGGATTTATATTACTTTAAACATTCTCTCTTAAAAAGTTAACCTTCGTAGTTTATAACCTTACAATAAAGACAGTATGTGTAGGTAAAACATTTATAGAAACATTAAAATTATAATAATAGAAAGAAGGAATGCCTTTACATCACATCTTATTTCTAGTCTGTAAGCTCCTTCTCTCTTAAGCAATGTATTTTAAATATCCCTTAGTTTTGCAGTGCAGCTCTATAAAACCTTTAGTTGAGAGAAGATCAAGGAGACAGATTTAGTGCTGTTCCCTGGTGTGCTTGCTTGTGGGTAATTTTGCTGTGAATGTTGTTTCCAAGGGTGCAAGACTGGGCTGTGTTTTTGCATGTGTGAGAGCACAGGGGCAGCCCTTGATTGCTGTGGACAAGGTGTAGGTGCAGGTTGAAGCTGTGTTGGTGCTGTTGAGTCCTGCAGGTGTGGGTGAAATCAAAGGCCAATCAGCAAAAAGCACAGACTCTAGATGCCCTTACATGAGCAAAATTAACTACGTTTTAGTGTCTGTATTGCTGCAGCCAGAATCTAATTGTGTAGCTTTTTATCTGCCTGTGTAGCTGAAGATGAGGAAGAGCTACTCCAGAAGATCACCTGTGCCTGCGAAACTTCCAGTGTCATTTCCTCTTCTTTTCCAGGTTATTTTTCTCCCTACCTTCTTCTCAAGTTGTGTCCCTACCATGCTTGCTAAAAGTTTCCACTCCCTTTTCTGGGCAACCCTGCAGATAAGAGACAGCCTTGGAGTAAATCCTTGCATCTCTTATCAATTCATTTTATGCTTTACCAGGATTTTCTGATATGTTTGCTTCTAACAGAGTCTGTACCTTTCATGGATTTACAGCTTTCTTGTCTATATAGCAAGGCAGGACTAACATTGTGAGTTGAAGACTTGTAGCCTTCAAGAGTTCGAGCTGTAGATAATTCTTTTAATGGCTGAATGGCTTTTAAAATGCTAAGCATAAATATGCACAAAATGCTAAGCACAATTTCAGTTGGTGAAATTATCCCAGTTGACTGTGAATTACAGTCAATTACTACATAAACTACATCGCTTCTTCTAAGATCGAAGTTGTGTTTTAATTGTGTCTTTTCCTCTGTAGCAGACTGCTAACCCCATCTTCCTAGAGTGCTGGATCCAACTGTTGGCCTTTATTAGTCTTGTGTTTTGGGTAAGATATTCTTGGAAAACTTGGTGAGGACATCAGCAATGGCTGAATTTTTAAGGGGACTTCTGTTAAACTATGTATTGTAGCATTTATGCTTGTTTTCCCAGTGAAGTGGATTGCAGCGTCCAGCTACAGAAATGAGCGAATTCTTGCTGATCTAACACCAGCCTTTATGTTGAACCCTATACTTAAATCTGCACTTACTTTAAGTATTCAAGCTGCAGCTTGGTATAAAGGCTTGATGATGTAGTTATTTCTGTTGGCAAGACTAACACTTCAAGATGTTCCAGAGTGAATAGTGATGGAGTCTGTCAAGGGCTTTCTTGAAATCTCTGAAGTTTATGATGAGTGAATTTTGCCATTTGGTGCTTTTTTACAGTGATTAGTCTTACAGTGAAAATCTGGTCAACACATGAGCTTTCAGGTCACATTTTTTTTCACTTCCTCTTTCAGATTTTCATGGATATTTTCCTTTCATGTTTTTTACCTAAATGAATTCCTTGAGTCCACTAAACAAAAGTTTCATGAACTTGATGTAAAGTTTACATAACATGACAGAGAAAAGCATCTCTGAAAAAATTACCAGCAAACTGTGTGCGATCTTTCTATGGAAAATGTTGGCAGCCTCTGTTTCGTGTTATCAGGGGGTGCCTGTCGCTGGGGTTGCTGAGGCTGGATATAGCTGCCAAATGCTGTTTCTAGTGAAGACTAACAAATCCCACAACAAATTTTAGGTTAAATTACTTGTAAATGCTTTTCATCCACATATGTTTTCAACTGGAATGGTTAAACAAAGGCTTTGCAGAGATAAGTGTGTTTTGCCATAGAGCAAGAGGTCTTGTTTGGATGGGCTGTGTGCCTTCCGGACGGATCCCTTGGCATCTGCTGCTTCCCACTGGGATTTTGGAAGCGAGCGATTAGCAAGCTGCTGATGAGATCTAATTATACTCAAAAAAGAAGGGGAGAAGGGACCGGATTTTTGCAGTGTTTTGCTCAGTTACAGTCTCAGTGGTATCGTTCTTCTGTTTTCACTGTAGTAAAGGATCGGATACATTATTTTTATGGTAGGATTAAAAAAACCCCCAAAACCAGATGACAGGGTAAATAAACAAGTCCCACCACCTTCTATCTTTTTGTACTGACGGCAAAATCTGTGTGAATTTTATCTTGTCTGAAACCTGTTTCCTATGGGCTTCATCTGGTTAAGAATATTCTACTAAATCAGTCCTTGGGTTAAAGTCATTTATTATCACTGTCCCTTTGTGTTTTCATTAGAATTTCTCTCAAGAGTGAGACTGTGGTGCGTTTCTCTCTTTAGAAAAAGCTGAAACTAAGTAAAGTCTGTGACATCCAGGCCCAAACTTTCAAATCATTATGCTTTATATTAAATTTAAAATCACTGTGTTTGCCACAATCATTAATTTCTATTAAGTTCCTTGCGGCATGTTTGCATTCAAAGCATGACCTTGACAGGGGTTACTTCATTCTGCAAAGTACTTGGGCTTGCCAGTCCCACCAGCCAGCTCCAGTGGCAAGGGGTCATGGGACCGTGCTCCAGTCCTCGGCCCACAGCTCTGGTGGTTTTGCTTCTTGCCCCAGGGCAGGGTTTTCTCTGTGTTAATACCAGCAAAACTCGAAGTATTGGAGTGGTTTAAAAAGTAATAATAAGGTCACAAGGTATTTGATAGGAATGGTTGGACTCGATGATCCGGTGGGTCTTTTCTAACGTGGTGATTCTATGATTCTATAAAGGACAGCATACAAAACAAGATCTCTTGTCCTGGGACTGTTGCATGAATTATTGACAGAGTTTATAAAAGTATGAAACAATACCAATACAAATTCTTTTTCCTAGCACTGAATTATTTTTCACTGTCTTCCTTTTCCCTGCCAAATGCCACAAGCTTTTCTTTGCCATTCTTCTTCATAAGCAGAAGGCTTTGATAAATTATTTGCCTGTAAATCTATGAAAGATGTTACTAAAAATCTTGAATGAATGGCTGAGATGCGAGTGAGGATGCAGTTAATAATCATGGCTGATGTAGCTGGTAAAGCTCTCTGCTGGTTTGATGGTTCTCCTAAAGCCCCAGCTCTCAGAATGCTGGGTTTTCTTGAGAACTTTGACACACAGGAAAATATAACTTCTGGTTTTCTTGTTTAAAAAGATAAGTTTGACAACATGACTATAGCAGAGTGTGTCCTGACAGCTATGGAAATAAAGCAGCAAATGAAAGAACACTAGTTTTACTCACAAAAATGTATTTATTTTTAAGCCAGTTTCAGGATTTTTTTTTGACATTTGGATTTCCTGATAATGTTTAAAAGGAACTTTGAGACTGTTAAACAGTTTTACTAAGCTATTTCATAACATTTCACTGCCCTTGACTATTTGCTCTGTATGATTTGAAATGTCTTTACACTGTTTTTTTTTTTTTTATTTTTCCTTTCCCTTGACCCTCCCAGGTAGGCTGTGCAGTTTAGTGAGTTCCTTAATGTAAAGCATGTTTTCCTCCTTGCATTTTTCTTTTGACCTTTTTTTCTTTCTCACAAGGCATTGCTTTAAGAATTGAAATATTATACATCTGGATTTATTAAAATCCACAGTGCTGGGTGAGGGGAGTTTTTTTTAATAGCACTTCATTTTCATCTCTGCTTAGTGGAGTTGTCTTTGAAACGCATCTGAGGAGCAGAGCATGTGCCCTTCTGCTGCTAAGGTCAGGTTGTTGGCCTGTGTTTAAACAAGCCACCGTGAAGTTTCCATTTTCCATTTTCACCGTTCCTTTTGAAGACTGATTTATTGATAAACGTAGTGGAGGTCTGTTTAGGTAGTATAGGACTTTTCAAGGTGCTTTCCAAATGCTCTTGGAACAAGCCATTATCATGGCATCACCAGTTTTACAGAGGGACAAACGGGGGCATGTGAGGGTTGGTGGAGGCCGGGCAGGTATACATAGCAGATTATGACTGGAGGCAGGAGTCCTGGCTCCTAGTTCCTTTTGGAGATGTTCTGTGGAGGGCTTGCTCTTGCTGTAGAAGATCCTGAGACCTGGACAAGTCATGTATTCCCCTTGGGAGTAAAGCTGCTCTTCTTACCGCGCTGCACCTGTGCAGCATGCTACTCTGCATACCTGTCACTGGTTCTTCATCATCATGAGTGGTTTGGACTGATGTGGGACCTCAGTAGTGTAAATGTGCAGTGCAGTTCGTGTATGTACACTGCAGCGAAGCAACTCTGCATGGCATTGAGGTGGAGCATTGCTTCTTTAACAAACCTTAATTGGATCTACGTGTTAAAATACTCACTGGGTGCATCGTGCATGCTTGCGTGCTCTTGGTGGTGAGCCTTGTGTTGCTGGAGATGCCCCACATGCTGCTTTACCCTGCTGCCAACTCTTCCATTTCTTATAGAAAAGGAGCTTTGGGCTGGTGGATTAAGACCTTTGAGCTCTGATTTTGTCACAGGTACTGGTTACCTCTGCTCCCAATTCAAAGCAGCAGATCTGAAGCATTACACCTTAGCTGTGTAAACTATGAGAGCCCTTAACTGTATCAGCCTGCATCATGGATGTCTGAGGAAAATGAATGCCCTAATATTAGTTAATTGCTCTGAATACTAATATTGAAAATAAAGTTCTAAGTAACTTGCTAAATATTGTTTCCTTTATTACGGCAATGTATCTCATTTTATGGTACTGCTCTGCAGTAGCATTCAGTCTGTGGTGATAAAGCAAACCCAGCAGTGTGCTTTACAAACCCCACTAGCACAGGGCTGGTTTGCACTGGTGGCTCTTGAAAGCCAGAGGATGCTCACCAGCATGCATGGCTACACAAGCAGAAAAACGAGCCTGTTTCCGTGCCTGCTGGCCTGCCTGCGACCGCAGCCTGCAAACCACAGCACCTACAGTTGTCACGTACATCCCTCAGTGGGATGAAGGAGGTTGCTTAGTTCTCACAGGCTGCAGGTACTGCAGAGCCCTCCTGAAGGAATGAGAAGCCAACCCAGCTTGGCCATGGCACTATTTTTTCTGCTCTTAGGCCAGCAGCTGTGCGGCTGTGTCATCAACCCTTGTGCTTTTTCACCGCTGTCTTGTAGGTTCTTAGCTGTAGGCTACGGCTTGTGGAGATCTGAACAGCAGCGAAAGTAAATCAGTGCAAGGAATTGAATAAGGAGTAGGTGTTGGCACATGCACAGACATATCAGCCAGGAGTTGTCACTGGACAGGACTTCCATGGGCGTTCAGCTCGTTGGCATTTGCCAATGCCCCAGCAGAGCAGGCATTTTGCACGCCTACAGGAGTCATCCATATCCAAGCATCAGCAGTCCACTCAGCTTAATTGTAGCTTTTACAGCATGTCCCATGGGCCTTTGGATTTGATATCCAAGGAGGATATTTGCCAAATAAGTAGTTATTATTAGCCAGGTACCTTGCACCTGGACTGCAAGGTGGTAGGACATCATGGGGCTTTTAGTTCTGGGAGAAGTGTCGTGGTGCAGGCACTTGAAGGATCCTGCATGGCTGAGAGGAAATGTTGCATGTGTTGCTGGGGTTTGCCAGGGCCTGAAGGCCTCACAGTCAGTAGATGAACTGCCCTTATCCAGCTGAGAGGTGACAAAAGTATGTTTGTTTCCACGTAGTCTGGGTTCCACCTAGTCTAGGTTCATACATTTCTTGTCTTTGGACAAAATGTTGTCTTGGTTGTTGTCCTGGATGTTATCTTTGGATGATGACTTGCATGTTCTAGCTGTCACCCAAGACACACAGTCTTTCTCAGTATTAGTATTACATATTTTGAATGTCTCTCCTTGCTTTGCTTCAGAGCAATTTCTTGATTAATCTGCTTTTGAAACATCTAAATTAAGGTTTGCTGTACAGTTATTCAGTGCAAACTGGTGTTTACTTCAACAGAGCTGTCCTCATATGCTGCTACCATGCACACATCAGTCAGATACTATGAACTAGTAGAAAGTAAGAGGGTGGTAGATCACATGAATGTTCCTACACACTCAGATGTCTGTTCATTCCCCAAAAGCATGCAGAATGGCTTAGTGTGATGATTATTTTCCATCATTTATGATTTTATTGGTTTTCTTCTCTATAGCTGCTTGCATTAATCTTGTATGTCCTATTGATAAACCACAGTTCATGAGCTCCTTATCTCTCTTGTCTACATCATACTTCTCTGTACTGACTCTAGAGTTATGTGCCTAAGGACATTTTAATCATAGTTCTACTTGTACATGAAAGGCATTGATTCATCCTGCATATTTCCTATGATATTGAAGTAATTCTGAAAGTATTTTATTGGTTTTCTCCTTAGAATTGCAAGCACTGTCTCTAGCAGCCATATTTTCTCCCTCCCCACCGTGATGTGCAGACCCCAGAATGTATTTTTTTTGCTGTATGAACAATTTAGATTGGAAAGATTGAAAAGTACGTGAAGATTATGGATCCTGAGAAACCAGTTCAGGGCAATCTGACTGCATCTGAATCTGTTTCCCCATTGCAGAGCGTGCTGGGGAAAGCCCTACTGCTGGACTTACCCCTTCTAAATCAGATTGCTTCTGAAAGATTTTTCTTTATATAAAAAATCTGGTGGATGGATTGTGCAAGTGACAGTCTTTTATCAGTCCATAACCAAAACTGAAGGACAGTTTCCAGTTCCTCTTTCCAGCTCTGTCTGAAGAAGAAAATCTTGTCTCCGAATTTCCAGTTGACCCCTTCATTCAGCAGTCAGTGCAAAGTCAAGGTTACGTGGGGATCCTTAAATGTGAACTAGTAGAAATTTTAATGCTTATAGGGTTGAATATAGCGTAAAACGTGAGTTCACAGTGTTCATAATTTTAAGAATAGTCTCAAAGGCTTTCAGATTGTCACGTCATCATTGCTTTTGCTATGATGGTTATACTTGTCCCTCTAAATCATTTGAGTTGGAGACTTTTTTCTTTTTTTTGTCAGTTGTGGCTTTTTAAGCAAGGATGAGGAAGGAGCCCATGATCATATGATAAATCAGTTCTGATGGTGTGTGCATGCATAGTTGGTTTTGGAAACTAAATTAAAATCTGTCAAATTCCCTAGCTATTTTTAGTGGACAAAGAATGGTACCTGAATGCTGAACAAAGATGAAATTGTCTGATGAAGGAACTTAGACTAAAATGAAAAGGTTTTAATGCTTTGCTGTGCTCTGGAAATACAAAGAATAACCATTTCCACATGCAAGAAAAAAAAATTCCTCTTCAGTTCTCATACTGAATGATTTGCCTGCTGCGGATGTGTTCATGGTGACCAATGTATTTTGGAATATTGCTGTTATGTTACCATCCCCTTCCACTGCAGGAGATGGGGAGAAGCAAGGTTCCTTCCACTTCCGTCAGAGTAAGAAGCAACTTTCTTACTCAATAAACCATTTTGAGCATTCACTAAATCCTTTGTTCGTCACCTAAAGACGTGATCCACATGAGGAGTGTGGGCCAGAAGCACTGTCTTACTTCATTACACAAAACATCATGTTATTAAAGATGACCCCACATACAAAGTGTGTTTCAAGTGATGTGTCTATGTAACTTTTCTCTTGCGTTGTTATATATACATTATTGTTTCCAATTTAAATGAACAGTTTAGCTTTGCCTATGAGTAATCTGTCATCAGATAGACAGTACTTTTTGTCCCTGAATGCACTAAAACTTAATTTAAGAGACCACAGCAACAAAACAAATTGCACCGATTTACTTAATACAGTCTTTTCTTCCTGATGGGTGGATGCTCTGTGCGCTGCATTCAGGAGCAGTCAGATGCCTGTATGGCAGTGTCCTCAATACTGTGCCATGACTTAGCCCTCACATGAAAACAGATGTGTTTAGGAGAAGAGTCAGATCCTATTATCTGTTAACTCTTGAGGTGAAATGAATGCATTAGTAAATGGGACAGGCAGTGTAACTATTTTTTTCCACCTTATCCAGTGGTTCCACCAAACATCCCCCAAACAGGGGTATATGTGGAGGTGGCCCTGCAGGCATCTCTCTGTGCAGATACATGTAACATGTATTCAAACTCTTAGCAGAAGGTTTAGAATTCCATTCTTGAGCACATATTTCTGGGCAAATGTCCTTAAAGTAGGTGACAGTTCTCCAGCAGAGTACTCTCTGGGAAGGTCTGGTGCATTCAAGTGCCTGCTTTGACTTCACATTGTGTGTGTATGTACATATATATGTATGAAGTCTATTTAAATTTCTTAATGACACTCATAGATCACTCTTGGCTTGCTGTAGCAGTCCCTGTGGCTAGGGTCCATCGTAATGTGTTGTCCGCGCATGACCAGAGGCCATGAATCTACAAATGATTTAAATTGCAGAGTTCTACCTTTTCACTAGAACAGAATTAAAATAATTAATTGTGGATTTATTTTATTTTTGAACTAGAAATTTATTCTGGTTTTATTCATTTTCTTCATGACATGCTGCTGAGATGATGAAAACTTGCCTTTAATTCCTATAGGTCTTGCAGTGTTGTGCATTGCAATTAACATTTCACGGTGGGCTTTTATGATACAAAATAGTAGTTCTCGTTGAATCTGTGTCTTTTACAAATATTATGAACTTCATAATTCTCTTATGATTCCCTGTGGCTCATATAATTGTGAATATTATGAAATTTAAAACAAGGAGCATATTGTTGTGCTTACCCACAGAGAACGTGATTGGAATAAGTACAGCTTTACTTAGTTTAGGAGCTGTAACTACCTCCAGTGTGGACTTGCAGGTGGAACCATGGATTGGTTGGTTGTAGATATAAGACAATGTTCACAGAAAAAGGACTGGGCGTCTCTCTGTTGTAGCCCTGGAGAAAATGCTGAGGAATGGGTCCCAGGGATGCTGAGAGCAGGTAACTGTCATGAGCAAAGCTGATAAAAAGTCAAGTAGAGTTCTGTATGCAAGCGACATGATGGAAAACATGATGTCATAGAATCATAGAATAACCAGGTTGGAAGAGACCCACCGGATCATCGAGTCCAACCATTCCTATCAGACACTAAACCGTGCCCCTCAGCGCCTCGTCCACCCATCCCTTAAACACCTCCAGGGAAGGTGACTCAACCACCTCCCTGAGCAGCCTGCTCCAGTGCCCAATGACCCTTTCCGTGAAAAATGTTTTCCTAATGTCCAGCCTAAATCTCCCCTGGCGGAGCTTGTGGCCATTCCCTCTCGTCCTGTCTCCTGTCACTTGGGAGAAGAGGCCAGCTCCCTCCTCTCTACAACCTCCTTTCAGGTAGTTATAGACAGCAATGAGGTCATGAGCAGCCAGCTGTTCAAGGACTGTGCTTAAGTGATGCAAATTAAGTTTATTTAACTGTTGGAAAAACAGAGTACAATGAAGAGTTTACTTTATATCAGTATTTGGGAGTTCTTCTCTATCTGGGGTTTTGACTTGAATCAATTACCAGTATTTAAATTCGATTTCTATGTCCTTCATGGCATATATTGCTGCTAGTCACCTTATTTAACACTGAACCACTGAAGCAGTGTCTGGAAGTTTCCAAATACCGTTTGTTTTTCTCTGTCTACTTAAAAGAACAGGCTAAATAAAATCAGCAGATAAGATGTCGTTGGCGAGGCATTTAGCATGGCCTGTTGTTACAGCTACCTGCTGATGATCATTGTACATCCCCAATTTCATCTGCTTCTGATGTTCCAGCTACATTTAGCTTTTTCTAGGGCAGTCACTTCCCCAAAAAATGATTTAAAAATACTTTCTTTTTTAAAAATAAAAATTCACCCAAGTTGGACCAGCTGTTTCCAAGACCAAGGCTCTGGGAGGTAAACTGCTCCGCAGTTTGTTCCCCACCCTAGTTTTGGTGCTTGAGATTGGGGAAAGGCTGGTGAAGCTGTGTTTGGAGGTGAAGCAGCTCCATGGAGCAGATGAGGCACCACCGAGGGTATGGCTCTGTCCTCATGAAAGCAGCGTGGGAAGAGGTGAGCCCACGGGGAATGGCATCATGCTTTACTCTGAGAGGAGGATGGATAAGATGCAGTCATATCAAAGTCATGCCAAAGACCACACTGAACCAGAAAGATGATATAGCAAGCATCAGCGTTAACTACTGTCTGTTCGGTCCCCTGGAGAAGGGTCTGACAGAAATAATCATATTCCTTTGCAGGGATTTTGGTGTTTGTTGATCTCTGTGAATGTCTGGTTGAAGCAGTGGAGATTAATAATGCAAAGGTTCAAATCTGAAGATTATACATAAATGAAAACTGAGTTTGACCTATAACTGCTCTGAGAATAAACGTGCAGCCACTTCTGTCTGGAAAAAGTAACAGAGGACATCATTTTCAAAAAATGAACAAGTTATTTCAGGAATAAAACTGTATATATTGGTATCATAAAACTGAGAATGTACAAATGGATACGTTGAAGGGATAAAACAAAAAAAATTAAACCTTGCTAACGTAATTTTTAGAAGTCTTTTTCAGTTAAGCTAATAGTCTTGTAATGAACTCATGCAACTGAACAGCTGTATTATTGCTAAGTGGGGAAGAGGGTGTCCATCAACTCTGTAAAACCTGTATTATTTGAAATGGGTTCAGCCAGCCAATCTGCAGGGCAAGTGATTATAAAAGCATGTTAGTGACATAGTCTAATGTCTCTTCTTGTAAATTCTTTTAATTGTCTGTAATGATTTTACCATACATGTATGTATATAGGTTAACCTTTACTGGTCAGAGCAGATTTATTGTTTTAGGTCTCTGTATCAAAGATCTGGATGGTGAAATACGTGCTATTAACAAGCCATTTCTCTTTAGTGAGCCAAATGAAATTTTTGAAGAAAGTCAAGGTTACTTTTATAAAGGACTGCTATCTGGCCAGCATCCAGGGCTTCCAGTCAGTTAAATTTTTAGGTGAAAATTTGGCTTTAAATATATGGCAAAGCCCCCACTGAAGCACATGCTGAAGACAGAGGTTAACTTCTTTACTGAGGCTGGGAGCTGGGTACCTTGGTGTTACCTTAGCTTGGGTGTTTGCAGGTGAGAACATCTTGTCTGCTAGGGATACCCCAAATGATGCAGCGAATGTGGCTGAGGGAGGGACACAGGGAACTGTAAGACAAGTCTTGCTGTGGGGTTGTTAACAGTTCAAGAGATTGTGGTAGTCCTGTACCATATAGCTTCAAAGGCAGATTTTTTTTTTTATCCTGCTGTGATAATGCCTTTGCTCAGCACCATCCATAGCAGAGTGGGAGGGAGTGTAGTAAATGCTTGAATGATGGGATGCTGCCCTAAAGCCAGTAAATAGCAGCACGTGTTTCTAAAACATCTTAGCATTCTTTGTTTTCATTAAGTGTGGGCTGTCATGATGAGGGGGTGTAGTGGATAATCTGATACTTATCTGTGCAAGCAGTTGAGAGGAAGTTATAATTACTTAACCTTTACTGTGGGCTCGGCATGCTCCAGTTTACCCAAAACTTATTGCTCAGGGGTAAAATCCTAACCCTTACAAAGTCAATAACAGCTCTGCCAGAGCTGCCTGCATTTCCCCACTAAATCTGGGCAACATGTGGCAGCAGTGCAGTTTTATTTATGTGTGTCCTATAGGCTCAGGCACTTCGCCACAGCCCCTACGTGTACTGGGCTTTCAGCTTTTTGCCTTACTGGCTAATTTGACTGCTTTTATTTATTACTCATGTTATTCAATCAGATACCCTAGTGCCCTCCAAGAAAAGAAGCCTTTGGGGCTGGTGATTTAGTTGTTCAGAGTTGAAGGACAGTGATGGTTTTAGCTGCTTTTTAATATTACAGTAGTATTGCCTGGGACAGAGCAAGGTGGTGATGGCTCTGTAGACCACAGGTACCTTATCCCTCTCTCCTCAATCCAGTTTCCAGCTGCTGCCACCATGCCTGCCTGTGAAATGGAAAGGGTACAGTTGGTAACTGTGATAGGAATGCCCCAAACTCAGTCTGAACGCCAAGTGTCTGTTCCACTATGTATTATTCATGGTGTTTTGTACAAGCTGATGATGTTCCAAATCAGGAGGAGGAATTTTGGCAAACAATTTCTCTGCTGTAAAAAGCATACTAATCTTTGCAAATATTGAAGCAAATGGAGGAGGTGTTTTTTAAGGTATTCAAAACATTCTTGCCAAGTCAGTTGCATAGTATTCAGTACAACTGCTCAGAAATGTAAGTGCATTGGTGTTTTTGGAATGATGAGTTCAACCCTTGAAGGCATCTGATGCATGGTGCATAAGCCAAAGGAATAGTGGCACACAGAGATAACAATGGCAAAAATGGGGTTTTTTTTGATCAAACAGTTTGTATGCTTTACTATAGCTGCAGTAGCTGGAATAGGAGCCTTTTTGGATAGTGGGTCTTGAAAAATGGGGGATTATGTGCTTGTATGGCATTATTAATTTGCTATCAAAATACTCAGTCTCTCTTTTCAAGAAGCCCAAAACAGTATTGTTAGGAAAACACAGCTTACAAAAAAAGATTTTTCAGCCTTTACCTATCTTAATTGGCTGCTGGTGTTTTGTTTATCAAATACTGGAGGAGATTTGACTGGGTTTAGGAGAGATGCTGTGTCAGCGCCGTTGGGCTTTCAGGCCATGTCCACGTCACAATTGCTGAAGGGAAAGTCATCTGTCACAGCTGGGCGTTTTGGGGGGCTGACAGTAATGAATGAAGGAAATTATAGGCTTTGGTAAAGCATATTAAGCTATGAATCACTAAATCCTCTTGTTCTGCTGCTATCAACTGACAGGCCCTTTTCCATAAAATAAAAACTGTTAATGTGTTCTTTATCATTTTGAATCATTCAAAGGCTTAGACCTTCTGCAGACTCTTGGTCTTAATACAGGATTGTGCCTTTTTTTAGCCAGTCTAATATTTGCATGAGTTAGTATTCCTTCGCATGTCCAGAGTCCACATATATACTGGTGCACATCTTTTCCCCACTGAGTCTGTGTCTGCCGTCTTGAGTGCCTGCCAGGCGTATACAAGAAGCATCTTAGACTGGATACGGTCAAATGCAAATTTCTCCGAGCTTTCTCAGTAGCCAGCACTACCAACACATTCATCACGTTCTTCTGATCTCACCAGTTCCCTATAACCTTTTAACTTCGTGCTTATATTGAGACACTGAGAGCTGCATGCGTTATGTTTATTTGCACATAGCAGAGGAGGAAGGTGATACTGGCATTTTTAGATTTTATTTTCTGTATCTAGATGCCTCCTGTCAAAGAGTGTGATAGAAAACCTTTCTCCTCTGCATCGCTAGTTCCAGGGCAGCATAGCTTACATCATGGTAATCTTGAAGTGATGGGTACTCTGTGTGAAATAAATGTGCTTTGTCAGCTCTAACATCTCTCTGCCAAAAAAATCAGAACTTGCACTGAAACTTTTATGGTCACTGTGACAGTGGAATAGTGTGGCTGAGCACAGTGTGCTGTTGAGTAATTTTCCTGTTGTGAAGTCAACAAAGTGCCCCTTCTTGGTCAACAGGGAGAGAGGTGGTGAAAATCACAGGTAGGTAAAGGCGTGAGGTGAACACTGCTCTCCTCACTAGGGAAAGGGAGGGGGATAACAGCATCAGCTGCAGCTCACCGTGCTGTCAGTCCAGCTCATGGATGCACATCAGTAAGCAGCATGTGCTGCTGCTTGCTTGGCAGCAGTACCACAAAGTCCAGCACGGGGAAATGAGAGAGACTTTGGAATAAGCATGAGAAGATGGACCTCTTTTTCATCTCTTGCTTGTAGACTGACTTGCTTCATGTTCCCTAAAACATGAGGTTTCGGGGGTGGTATTTTTGAGGGTGGTTTTGAGGATTTTGAAGTTTTGCAATTATTGATTTTGGCAGGACCAAGATTTTGTTTTCTCTGTAGCCTAATAAAAATAAATTTAAAGCTGTAGCTGGTGGTTTGGGAGCTTAGTTTTTATATTTAATGGGATCTAATCTTCTGATTCTTCTTTGTTTTGTAATACATAGCCTAAACATTAAAATCCATCCTGTGTTCCACTTGATTGTGCACCACTTAACTGCTTGGTAGTAGCAGGATATATTCTAATTTAGTTGAATTGTTGTCACTTCTATGCCATTTTAAGCAGCTGCAATTGCCACTCATTATTGTTAGGCTAAGACGATTGCTTTAGAATGATCCTAATAAGAAGGACGTTCCAATTAAGTAGAATGTGTTGTGCTAAGAAACTCCTTACTAGAAGAGGAGTCACAACCGTGTGTTGTAATATCTCATCTTCCTATAATATCTGCTCTAATATCTCACAGAGGTACTCTGTGTTTTGGATGATGATCATCCATTCTGGCTTTTAATGAAATCAGATCCAACTCAGCTGAGATACTGCCCTGAAAACAGTTGCACGTCTTTGGAAAAATACTGCTCTGCAGACACGTAGTTACTGAAATTTCCAGTTGCAAGGGCCAGAGACAAAACTGTACCAATGAAACTTCCAAACTTGGCCAGATGAAGTAAAAAAGTTGCCATTGTGTAGCTCAGAGGATTGTCCTTCTTAGTGGTTCTGGAATGGAAGTTCTTGCTGGTGAGAACCCCAACTTCGCAGAGTTTGAATGTCTTCTGTGTGTCATTTATCAGTGGTTGCTGCTGTTGATAATATTTTGGCAAATCTTATTAGACTCTCTGTTCTTTAATTTTGAAGATTTATTCTTTTCTGCTGATTTTTCCAGGATCGAAAGGGTGATCTCTTGTGGTTAAAATGCATAACAAGAGGCCTTATGCTCTTTTCCTGGTTTTCTCTGACATTTCTTATTTTGCCTTGAATTACTAAGTTACTCTCTAGTGCTTTACTTTCACTTCGTCTGTAAGTTGGACATGAATATTGCTGTACCTGTGCAACGCCAGTGCCTTGAGGCTAAGTGGAAAGCTTATTTCTTTGCATACTATTAATTTAATTGCATAGTACGTGTTAAAAACACACAAAGTAGTGTGCCTTTAGTCTTGAATCTGATTTCTGTGCTTGTTTTACCCCTCTTCATTTGGGCTGCTCTGCCTTCTCCAAGACTCAGATTCTGGAAACTTTTTCTCACCACCTAGCTTTCCCAAGTTCTTTGCACTTCCTCCATGCAAAGCCACTCCTTGTTATTTAACTGGGCTGGAATGTGTGGAAAGAAGACACTTTGCACTCCTAGCCTTGAATATCTTCCAGGTCTTCTGTTAACTGAAAGCACTGGCTGATACGATTAGCATTAATGTTTTCCCCATAGTCTCATTTCTTTAAGAAGTCACGATATTTTCCATCTGCCTTGCCAGTCAGGTTGAGAGGCTGAGCTAACGAGTCACGGTGCAGGTTGCTTCAAACAACAGAGACCATAGTGTTTATTTCCAAGTTTGAGATTCTATCTGGTGGTTTATGTCCCTTCGTATTCACCAGCTCCAGTATGTTGGTGTTGGAATGCTGAGCTCATGGTGCTGGTGTTCCCACACTGTGCTTCAAAATGAGCTGTGTTCCTAGACAGTGCATCACCCTTACATACACGATTGCCAAATACGCGGTCAAGGTAGTTTTTACTGCACGCTGGAATATCAGGCGTGCAGAGTTTGCAACCAGTGAAGTGTGTAGGTACTGCAAAGGCAACTGGAAAAACTTTTGTCCCTTTCATTTCTTTAGACCTTTATGTTGTAGAACCTAAGAATGCTCTGCAGTGCTGGGAAATGTTTTGGTACGTGAGCCTGTGGAAGTAAAGGAACTTCTGATTGGGTGTTTCATGAGCTCTTGAACTTCACATGACTCTTTATGAGAGCATGAGACTGGACTCAAAGAACTTCTAGTCCTATGTTCCTTTATTTAAAAAAAAATCGTGATGACTGAGTGATTTTCCTACTCCTAGATATAGTCCTCCTAGGTAAAGTCAGCATTTACTTGAGTGACGTAATGTGCAAGACCTTTTTGGGGGGACTGTTCAGGGTTAACTACCACTTTGAGTCTCGTTTTGTACAGCAATTTGCCTGATATGTATTCTGCATGCTTAATTTCTATAATTCTTAGTAGCATCCAGCTATTCCTTGCCAGGGATATATAAGCTATTTTCCAGATATGTACATTTGGTTAAGATTCAATAGGTAGATAAAGAGAGAGGTCAAAGATACTTTGAATTATTTTCTCCTGAAAGTAGGAGAACTTAAAAAAAATAACAAGAGAGCAGCAAAACCTTTATGTTTCTATCCTGACTCTGAATTAATACAAAGAGAGAAATCTGGCACTCTTTCCAAAGGAAGGAATGGTGAAATGTGCAAAAAAAAAGTTTTATAGGCTTTACAGTGCTTACAGTTTTAGTCAAAACAAAGACATCTGTGTTGGGTTTCTGCTAGATGCCTCAGCATGGATCGTTTGAATCACATTGTCCAGTGGGCATTTTTATTAATTTAATGTAACTGTAAACTTGTTGTGGTTTAGACCATGGGATTTGAATACTAATGGAGAGGGAGGAGGCAAAGAATTTGAAATATGGATGATATGAGGTATCACAAGCTCATGAATATAGACAGTGCAGACTTCTCCTAGCTTGCCTTCATCTGTCACTTTGTGTACAGATATATATAAAAAACTGCATTTGGTGATAGGTGAGGTTATCATTTGTCCTTGGTGAATTTGCTGTATGCTGAAGCAATAGCTTGATTGAATGTCTTCAAAATGCTTGAAATACAAATAAAAGCTTCAAATATATACTGAAACATGTTCACAATATGTGAGAAGAGGAAGGCTGGAGCAGTGACTTGAGACCTATAGTAACTGGAACTGCAAGTTTAAGTTCTATATCTCTCTCATTCTCTTTTTTTTGAGGTGGATTCACTGTTGAAAATGCTGCTTTAGGTGGCAAAGGTGGTTTGAGACCAAACTATGGGATGTTTGAGGATGAAACACAGCCTTGTCTAGAACTTTACTGCCAATTCCGATAAAAAGACTTGGCATTTTATTGCTTTCCATATTGTGTAGTCATTCATGGTGCTATGCAGAAGACTGCTTGCCTTATTTTTTGCTGTTTTCTCCTTTGATCTGTCTTTGCACAGTACAAACAGCTGTGTGGTGTGAGTATCAGTACATGGTTCATTGAAAGCCAGCAGCCTCCTATGCCTGTGAGAAAGCAAAGTCAAACTGGTGTAGGTACTGGCACTTTAGGAATCAAATGTTTTGCAACAGCTGGTACATAAATAGTGCAGATATCTGTTTAAATAGAGGAACGGTGGCTGCGGTCTAGGGTTTTTTTAATGCTTCCTCTATATTTAGGTGAGCTTTGGGCTACAACTTCCATATTTCTCTTGCCTTGAAAGCCTAAGAAATCACACAACTGCTGCACCTGGTGCTGGAGTTGCTCTTGGCGGACAGGTCCTTCAGGCTGTTTTGCTGGAGAGACCCTGAGTAGCAGGAACAAGTTGTGCAGGGGCTGCTGTCAGGCACTCAGTTTGCAATGTTTGTGTGATGCGCACACACTTATTCTGTCGTGCTAAAAAGAACAGTATCAGCAGCTCCATGCAAGCTCTGAAATAAGTATGCTGGAACAGATGTATATTTGTGCCCAAACCTGCCTTGCAATGGAGGGTTGTACATCAGCAAAGCCCAAGAGGTGGGAATGTGCATGGGGAAACTCAAATAGAGTTAGCACGTACTCCTGGCTTCAGATGAGTTTGCATGAAAGTTTAAAGTAACTGCTTCTTCTGTAAGTTTGAGTATCTTCAGTCTTTACTTTGTTATTTTATGCAGTACTTATTTGGTTTGGGATTTTTGAGTCCTTAGGGATTGAGCTCTGGCTTGTGTATAAGCAGAGCCCAGAGGGCAGGAAAAACTGGGGTGTATTAATTGCACATTGAATTTTCTCTGTGATGTTTTTTCTCTAGAGGTTTGGGAGGGGGAGCATTAGGAACTTGTCAATGTGATTTTTTTTTTTTTTTTTGGCATCCTGCTGATTTTAAAATCTATTTTCTATGTTTCTCTTCAGTCTGCCATGTACAGACTGCAGGGTACCCAAGGGCAAAGTGAATAAAGCAATTTCGGGTGTAGCTCATTCCAGGTTTCTCTCCTTGCAGACAAGTCCTAGACAGATCTGTACCCCAAGGAGGGTACGGACAAGGGGAAGCACCAAAAGAAGCGACAAAATCCAAATATACTTGAGTGCTTTGGTTGCCTCGCCTTGCTCCAGTGGTTCACAGAAGTGATAGATGCAGCATATGACTGCTGTACGTTGCTGGATGGCACAGAGCAGCCAGGGGCATATTGAGTGAGTCTGGCCCCATATTTATCAAGCAACAGCTGACTGCCTAATTTCCACTCTAGTGAATCAGAGGGAAGAAGAGGGATAAAATAATGGGCAAAGAAGCACAATGGGTTGAGTAGCCGCACAGAAAGGAAGGACATTGAACAGTGCTGGCCAAGAGAAAAGTCAGATACTGCCATTCATTTTTGGAGATACTACACAGAAAATTTTGGTGTGGAATGACAGATAGTATTGGCAGTGACAGCCAGAAAAGCAAGGGGAAAAAGTCACTTTTTCCAGGCCATTGGAAACTTGAAATCCTCACCTCTTTGTCACGTTCAACACGATATGGCTGAAGACACAGCTGAAAATGCAAGTGGATAATACCATTTGGCAGAGAATTAAAATAAGGAAGTTGAACTGTAGCCAAACCAGTGAAAGCTGGTGGTGTCTATTTAAGTGTTTCTATTTATGCATAAACATATTAGTAATCACAAAGTTTTTACCTTTCCCCTCCTCCCTCAATTTGGCATGCTCTCTTCTTGCTAGGGAGCAATTCCCTCCCATAGTCTTTGATCAGTGAATTCGAGCTTTACATCAAACACTAATAAAAGGCTAATGAGTCCTCCTTCTAAAAAGCATTTTATTCCCTGTTCTGTAATAATTTTTGAGGAAAACAGTTGAAGCTATAAAATTGGCAGAGTTGCATGTCCAAGCTATAGAATTCCCTTTCTCCACACTGGCCCAAAGCAGTTCTGGTCCAGCAAAATGATGAGAAAACTTTCCATCACCCACTGGTCACCCACTGTGGTCAATTATAGTTTTGAAGCTGGCATATAAGCATCAGATGTTTGGCTACTGCCTGCCTTTGCTAATCTGCAACACAACTAAAACCCTTGGCGTGATATATCCTATAATTTCCTAAGTTTTTGAACAATGGTGCATTTTCCATTTCATTTGCACTTTTCATGCAAGACCCTAAGAATATGCTCCCTTCGCTAAAGAACAGAGTAATTAATCATCAGAGCTGTTTGTAAGGAAAAGGCCTGGCTCTGGGAACAGAGTCATAGACAGAATATAAGATATGTATATCTCACTGCTTTAATGACTCAGAAAAATATCTCCTGTACAGATAATGATTTAAAACAATTTGAATCTTATTGGTAAAGGTATCTTAAAACAGTAGTATTTTCTACATTTAAGGTATGTTTTCAATGAAAAAAAATTCCTTGTTGGATATTCATTCTTATAAAGATGCCATAAAGCAATTTGTGCTGCATTTCTTGTTTTTAGAAATCTCTTTGAGTATTAGATCAGTTACACATCTGTTTTCTGCAGGGAAGATTCTTTCAATTTTGCCTTAATTTCTATCCATTAAAATGATAGAGAATAATCTAAATAAATGAGAACCATTTCCAAGAGAGAATACTTATTAAAAAATGCAGGCAGGTCTGCATTTTAATTCCAGGTGTTGTACTTCTTAAGCTCTGTACATCCCCAGAATCTAAATATTGATCAGTGCATTGTTTATGCAAGTCAGCCACTGAGCAGTGGCAGGAGAATTTGGAGAACTTGTTTAATAATTTGTTGTCACTTCTTATCCCTTACCTATCCCTGCTTTTAATTCTTTCTTCCCTGTTCCTCTATCACACGTCTTGCTTTTTCTCTCCAGGGTGCTTCCTTGCGAGTCATGTTCCTCTCTTGTGACCTTCCACATGTGCATATGGTTTTAGTGTGGTCGTTACTACCCTGGGACCAGAGCCAGGGCTGGGATTACAGCTGCTTCTGCTTCTCTGTCTCCAGCGTTCAAACAGGCTGTTAGGGAATTTGTTCTGGTGTTGCTGTTGCATGCAGATGGTGATCCTAATTTAGGTTCCTGTGGACAAGACCTTTGGTCCTGGTATTCCCCATGTATACCCCTGCTTTTTATTTTGAACGTATTCACTGTCACCTCCCTTCTCTCAGGGTGGGTTGTTTTTAGGTCCGTGCTGCAAAGAGAACTTTTAGACATATCTGTTTGCAGAGAGGAGGTGGATGTGAGGAGGGAATTCAGAGCAGTCTGTTGGAGTTAGCAAGGTGGCTGAGAAATATCCCCTCTTTAGGCAGATTACCTGGTCTTGCGGTGCTCCAAAGCAGTGATGCCTGTGGGACTGCTTCATAACTGAAGCAAACAGGAATTAAGGTAGGTGTTCTGTCCAGAACCTCCAATGTTATACCTATGGGCAGAATTATTGATCAGAAGAGTTAGATGCCTTGTATTTACTGAGCTGGGAAACCAAGTAAATTCTTCCCCTGAAGAAAAACACTAAATATGTACCTCTTCTTTAATGCATTTTGTAAAGTCTGCTCGGCCTGTAGGGGCAGAACCATGTGCCTAGAAGTAAGTAAAAAGCTTAAAAGTAGTAAGACTTAAAAACAGTAAAAGCTAATGGAAAAATAGATTTCCTACTCTAGCTTCTTTGCAAAGGTAATTGTTGCATGTCACACAATCTGAGATAAGGTGAAATTTAATCATCGTAAAGAGGTACAAGTCTGCTGGTTCCAGTGGGTCTTCACCTTTGTGTGTCCCAGTGGGACTGGGAAGGTGATGCTGTGGAGAGCACAGCCATAGCTAGCTGTTTGTAGGCCACAAGAAGGGAGGAGATCTTGCTCTCCAAGCTGAACTTGTATGCATCTGTTACCCAAGGATGGTAATGCAGTGTTTGTGCTTGTAAATAAGTTTTGTATTTTTAGCGTGACAGTTATTTTGATTAATATGTACCTTCTTGTCTAATCTTAAGGGTTTAGGTGTCATGGCAGAAAGTAACTTTTGTGCCTGAATGAATATGTATATAAAATATATGTCAGTAGCTTTAGTTACGTCCTGCCCCCAAAAATTTGCAGCTGTAAGGGCTTCTGAATAATGGGCTTTTGAAGCTGAAACAGTTCAATTGGCAAGAATTGTATTTACAAAAGAAATTCAATAAGCCCATCAGTGACAGTGATTATTCTGGCAATTGTTGGTGGAATTCTTCTTAAAGGAAAATACTGTAAATGTATTGTCTCTCTTGTATATAATTTTAAAGCCCATTTTGAATTTTGATATTGTAACCGACTCAAGGATATTCAGAAGAGTTAACAGGAGCCACTTCTGAGAGTGTGAGTCATTTGTGACACTGAGTTATCGACATTTATTATCTTTGAGCTCTTCACACACAAACTGCCTTTTGAAATGTCCCCAAAACAATGTAGCGGTGGCAGCGAAGTCATCCATACTGACTGAAATAACACTGGACTTCTTTCTTTTTATCCACTATAGGTGTTCTCTGCCTGCCAGACAGCTTGAACCTTCACAAAGACCAACAACGGTCAAACAAACCTGGGGAAGTGCAGATGTTCAGCCAGTCAGAGTTAAGGACCATCGAGCAGTCCTTACTTGCTACGCGTGTGGGGAGCATTTCTGAACTCAGTAAGTACAAGGTTGTTGATAATGTTTGAGTTTCTATCCTTGTAATAAAGTAAAGCCACTTGCATTGCCTGGCCAGGCAGAGGAGAGATGAGGGGGCACATGTAACGTTGAAGGAAACACTGAGTCTTATCTAACCATAGTGTTACTCTCCATGGCCATTTTGAAAGCTGAAATAAGCCATAGGAGGAAAGAAGTCTCGTAGCAATGCTTATGACTTGTTTGCATACACTGCTCTCATTTTTAAAGATGAGAGATGCTTTATTTCCTCTTTGCTATGTTGCGTTTGAGAGCACCTCATGGCTTGGCCAGACTTGCAAATGCCTGTCATATTGGTGCCCTTCTAATTTCACTGGGTTGCCTGTTTTGAGATGAGCAGGCAAAAAGGTGAAGGCTTCAGTAAGCAAAAGAAATCCTGTTGCAAATTTAAAGCAGAGCTAGTTCCACCAGTGTTAGGGAGGATCCTTCACCTTGCCTTTCCCTCTCCAGTTCCAGAGAAGAAAGAACCACAACCCACAACTCAGACCTGCATCAGAGGAATTTGCACCTAGAAGATAAACTATTTGGTATTAATCAGAATACTTTTTGAGAAATGTGTGCATCTGTGATACTTGAATGCTTTAATTTCAGCACAAGTAAATTGTAGGAAGCAAATACCACATGAATCCTTATGTGATGTGGAGATAAAATGACCAGAAGTGCCTTTTTTAAAACTGCTTTTTTGTTGAAAGAGACGGCCTTCACTCATATGTTTACAGTATATTTAGAGATATGAAGCTATGTGTTGGAAAGCAGAAACATTCAGACAAAAAAGGTGTGATTTTTTCTGAGCTCTTTTATGAAATTTTGGGGATAAATTGATAAGACTCAAATCTGTGAAGATACAGGCTGGCCATTTTACTATGTTCTTATTACTGAATTCTGTGTTACCAGCATCGTAAAGAACATGTGTAGGGATCTCATGTTCATTTTTCTGTCACTTTCTGTAGCAATGAGATTCTCCTCTGTACCTTTCATCATATCATCAGGGCTGTGTTAACCGTGCTGTTCATGAGCTGTGTGGAGGTATTGTGGATGTTTGTCTGCAAGCCACAAAATTTCTGTTTTCAGCTTCCTAGTTTCTCTCTGCTCTGGTGAAACGTCAACAAGCTAAGAGCACTTACATGCCTTAGCATGAAGTGTTACTCTCTCTCTGGAATCAGGTGTTTGGTGTTATTCAAATGAAGTAATTTATGCTTATTTACTTCACGTACATGAAACCCACAATAGTACTGTCTGTATGCCAACTAAATTATGCATGAAACAGCTGTCTTTCTTAAAGTACACAAGTCGAGTTTTAATAAATAAGTAACCTGTGGATATTTCAGTTGTTTTTGCCATTCTGGATTGTTTTGAACCTCTGTACACACCCCCAAAAGCCAGACTCCTTAATTTCATCTCCCCCTCCCCTATTTTCAATTTCATTTCCAGAAATCTATCATCTCTAAGTAGTCCTATCCTACCTCAGATTCAAATGCTTTGTTGATAGGGTTTGTTCTCTGTATGTGTGTTGACTGCAAACACAAGCAAAACATGTTTCAGGGTGGCCAACTTGAAGAAAGGAGCACATCAGTGGGAGTTAGATGCTAAAGGCTGGCACCTCTAGCATGCTGGTTGCCCTCCAGAAAGCCCTCTGGACAACCATCAGGGATACCTCCTCAGCTGCTCAGGCAGATGCATGTCAGAGAAGAAGCAGTAGGAGGAGTGGTAATTGGTAAAGCTGGCAAGGCTTGTTGCTCAGTTGGGTTGAAAACTTGCTGTGGAGCAGCACCAGTGCAGAGTTCAGAGCTGACTTGTGAAGCGTGGAGGGGCAGCATGTCAGTGGGCAGAACCCTGTGGATTTGGGGAAAATCCTAAAATTGAAGGAAAAGAAAGGGGTTGACGGTGCAAGAGGGTTTGCTCTTTGTTCAGTGCTTGTGTATCTGTCTCTGGCACCAGCACAGGCTGTGACCCAGAGGCTAGAACAAAGCCTCTGCTTTGGAAGGAGGCTGGGGAGCCACAGCATGGAGGCAGAAAAGCTGAGCAGTGGGGAAGAAGCAGCGGGGAACACCTGGGGATCAGAGCGTGAGGGAGTAGGTGTAGGAGTATTTATCATTGCCTTAGAGGTGCAAGGGGGATGGAGTTCTTTATAAGTGGCATTGTGGAGAGGAAAGAGGATATAGCAAGCTGCAGCATGGAGAGAGTGTAATATGGGGGAAGGGTTAGGTACTTCAAACCTCCTGCTCTTGTGGGGATGAATAAAGGTGATGAGGGAGACTGTCTAGAAGGAGAGAATTAAGAGGATAGAACCTGTGAAGATGAGGAGGAGGAGATGACAACCAGGAGTGCTTGGCAAGGACAGAAGCTTGTCCAGCTGGGCCAGCAGAGAAGGCAGTCCCTGGGCATGTGTCCGAAATGGCCCACTGGCTTGCAATATCCCAACAGCCAGGACTTCATTTCTCTTAAAAAAAGAACAAAAAATAAGGACAAGGAGTTATCTTGCAATAAAGCAATTTAATTTTATCTCAGGGGGAAAAAAAAGCAATTCTAATTGAATGAGATTTCCTATCGTTTATTTACATTAATATTTAAAGTATTGCAAGCGCACAGAATAATTAACAACCACCCGCATGCGGAGGAAAGGCTTCCCCTGCTCTGCCCAGCATCCTCACACGCAGTGGCATGACTGGCTGCCGAGCTACTGGAGGCCTTGAGACCATGAAATTAAGTCTGTCCCCTGGAAAACAACAGCTGGCAAACGAGGCCTGTTTATTGCCAAGCACATGTGTTTCAGCTCAAATCTTCTTGGTTTCTTCACAGTCTGTCCCAGGTGGAAAATGGATTCACTAGGTGAAAAGCCTTGTGTCTTGTGGTACTTTCACCTTGCCTTATGTGTGATGTGCCTTATTCATCTGCTTCTTTTATTTTCTCATATATGCTGTGGGTGTATTAGAAAAGACTGTTCAGGTGAACTGCATCTTCCTGGGGAGTAACAGAGGTGAGAGAAAACTGGGGAAAGTTGGGGTGGTGGACAATCATAAAGGGAGGGCAGCAGCCTCTGTAAATGCTGCAGAGGAGGAGGTTGACCCAGCCGTTGAAGGGTTCTCATGGCCAGGCAGGTGCAAACAGACTCGCAGATGCTGCTCTGATGCCCTCCCCAAGCCCTGCTTGGCTGATGCCCAGAGGAGAAGGACCTGGGGGTGTGGGTTGACAGCCGACTGAACATGAGCCAGCAGTGTGCCCAGGTGGCCAAGAAGGCCAATGGCATCCTGGCTTGTATCAGAAATGGTGTGACCAGCAGGTCCAGGGAGGTTATTCTGCCTGTGTACTTGGCACTGGTGAGACTGCTCCTTGAATCCTGTGTTCAGTTCTGGGTCCCTCACCACAAGAAGGATGTTGAGGCTCTGGAGCGAGTCCAGAGAAGAGCAACGAAGCTGGTGAAGGGGCTGGAGAACAAGTATTGTGAGGAGCGGCTGAGGGAACTGGGGTTGTTTAGCCTGGAGAAGCTGGGGCTGAGGGGAGACCTCATTGCTCTCTACAACTACGTGAGGGGATGTTGTAGAGAGGAGGGTGCTGGCCTCTTCTCCCAAGTGACAGCGGACAGGAGAAGGGGGAATGGCCTCAGACTGTGCAAGGGGAGGTTCAGGCTGGACATTAGAAAGGAAATTTTCATGGAAAGGATCATTGGGCACTGGAAGAGGCTGCCCAGGGAGGTGGTTGAGTCCTCATTCCTGGAAGTATTTAAAAGATGGAGGTGCTGAGGGACATGGTTTAGTGATTGATAGGAATGGTTGGACTCAATGATCCTGGAGGTCTTTTCAACCTAGTGATTCTGTGGTTCTGCTTGTCATCTCCTGGGCTTGGCAGGCAGCAGGCACTGGTCTTTGCTGGGATTGCCCTGGCTGGTGGTGACCAGGCGAGAGAGCTTCTCTGGTCCTGGGGTGCTATCCCGAAAACAGGAAGAAGAGACGATGTTGCTGACTTATGGGAAAAATCAAAGGAAGGTTTCGTTTCCAGGGCTTAGGAGGAGAATGTAAATAGAGACCTAATTTTGTAACGCAATTACAGCAGTAATGCAGGATTCCAAGGAAGAGGCTTGAAAAATTAATGTGTACCCTTATTCATTAAAATATAATGAACATGGCACAAAGTTAAGGCACAACAGTGAATCTGGCCTATGTTATATTGGCATTTAGTATTCAGGAATTGTAATTGCCTACTACAGTTTGTTTTAAAATAATGTAATTTCATTTGAAATGGTTGTTATATAGAGAACATTGGAAAGAACTGAAGCACAGCAAAAATAATGGGATATTACATAGTACTCTGACAGTATTTTACTGTTTAATCTTACAGAAAGTATTTCATTAGACTTTTTTTCAGTTTCTCCTGAAGTTTACTGTAGTTCCAGGCTAAACCTAGAAGAGAAGGGGAATAAATCTGTTTGGGTTTTTTCAGAAGGTTTTGGGGATTCTTATAGGTTTCTAGTTTTTCTTTTTTATTTCTCCCCACTTCAGACAGGGAAAAATAAGTAAACTGAATAGAAAAGGAGAGGAATAATTGGGACAAATTTGGCTGTTGAGAGATCTTGTGGTACTGCATTTTGGCCTTTGAACACTTTTCCTAACTTATTTATATGCATATTTGCAGTCCACAAACATTTATGTTATATTTAACTGCATAACGCTCCAACAGGTCTATTCATCACCCATCTAAAAATACCACTGCTGTCTTGGTGACCAGATGCAGATGGGATGAGGCTCACAGATGGCTGGTGTTTTACTGAATGATGGAAGACCTTTTTTCTTTTGTGTGTGCATGTAGGCAGTGACAAGGGAGAGTAGAGCTTTAGGGTGTGCTGGACACCAATCCTGGCACCAAGAAATATTCCTCCCTCACTGGCTTGTTGTGAAGACCTTAAAGTGTTAGTATATGGCCTCACTGGGACAATCACCCCAGTGCATGAGGTGCATGCGTCGGGCTGCAGAAGGGTTGTGTCATTTGGGCTGCACAGAGGGGTAAACTGTGGCTCAGGATGTCATCCAAACTGTGTCTTCACACTTGTCTTCTGGTTAGAGCAGAAAATGGTTTGGAGTGTGCTTTGAGTTCAAAGATGGCCAGTCTGCTATGGCTTTCCTGGGTGAGAAGTTTGCTACCCAGTCTTGTGTAAACCACATTGACTGGTGGTGGTGGTATAACCACGACAAGTAGTCATTTTTATTTAAAACCAGGATATTCTGCCAATGCAGATACAACTTAATGCTGCTGTTCTTAGAGCTTTTAGCTTTTGACTAGTATTTAACTTAGAGTGGCTGCCAGATGCAATTTTCAGGCTGGTTCCCTCCACTTTGCCAGTCAAGTCTTGTCAAGATTTTCCTTCTTGCCACTGGAAAAAATGCCACCCTTTCTCATCATTCTCTTTGCCTCAGCAGTGCTGAATGTATATTAAAAAAATGTATATTCCAAACCAACAACCTCCCAGTAGATCTTGGCACACTTTTAGGGGTGAAAGGAAGGGTTACTGCTCAAGTGTAAGTAGGAATGTGATTGCACATACCAATACTGTTTTTCATTTATTCTCACAGCCCCAGCTGAGGAGATGATGAAAGTCAGCATCCTCTCCCTTCCCTTTTCATCTAGGCTCAGTCCTCTGCAAGCTGCAGGAAGGAGCACTGCAGGACCCATACAAATTGATTCATGTCCTCTAAATAAGATATTAAACTAGGTTGGGAAGCAAATGCCGGGATAAAGGTGCTTGCTGGAAGGGTGGCATCTGAAGGAGGGTTGTTGTAAATACTCTGATTATTTACTGCCAGAACAAAAGCCCTGTTTGTCAGATATTTTTCTCAGACTACGCAGCACTCTAGAGAGAGGCCAAAGCTTATTCACTGTCAGAGGTTTGGTTCATGCAGCATAGGGCTGAGCTAAGTGGATGTACTAGCTGAAACCTGCAATTCAGATGGCAGTGCTCCTTTCAGCGTAGAGTTTGGCCTTAGACTGGCAGACTTTGTGAGTGCTCTCCAAACGTGGTCCTGATTTTCCTAGCTTTTCAGGGTCATCCGATGGCTTGTTGCACAAGATATCTATGTCCCCGCTCTCCTGCTGTTTTCTGGGCCTCTTGCGGTTCGTCCTAACTGCAATCCACATGTCACCTACTCCGTGTAAAAGCTGAAGAGAGAAGTTGAAGTGCTCCTTCTCCCCCACCTCCAGCCGAGAATACAAGACAGATCAATGCAGTGCTGAAATGCTAGGTAGTTTCTTGCCTCCACTAAGTGCTAGGTGGTTGCAGGCTCCCCGAGCTGCTACTCGCTTCCCCTTGCAGCCCCCTCTGAGTGACAGACCTGAGCCTCCATTTCTTGTCTGTGACTGTGCACAGCAAGAGTTAATGGGTTACTTAATAGCCCCAAACAATCCACTGCTTTTCTTCTTTTCCCTGTGAGATACCCACTATCATCAAGCATAAAGCAATGCATTTATTTATCAGTGGAAATTAAGCATGAGGTGTAGGGATAATTTGAAAATATCAGTCTACAGCCTGCTGTACCTTCCCTTTCACTGCGTTGCTGGTCAAGGGAGTGGGCTTCTGTCTTTTATTACAGGGGCTGAACAGAGGCAGCTGTCGCTTGCCTGGGTCCCAGTCATCTGTCAGTGCTTCTTAGAGGGCTTCCCCAATGGAGTGGGGCTCAGCCCTCTTCTCCTTCCTGGGACCAAAGCTGGGGTCTGTTCCCACGCAGGTGGTTTTGTTTTCCTGGGACTTATACATCATGCATTGAAGTCCACTCAGGTTTAATATTAGAAGCAAAAGGCATCACCTTGGTGGGTGGGGATGCTGAAGCTCCAACCCTCCACCACACTTCCCCAGTACACTGATATATTGGCTCTGGACTCCCTCATGTACTTCACTGTAGTGCACGCTCCTGTGCATCACACCATGCTTGGGGTTAAACCAGCATTTTCCTTTCATCAGATATGCTGTCCTCCCCATCCCTGCTGTGCAGAGTGCAAGCAATTGGCTTGGCCACGGTGAGTGCTCCTTAGCTGGCCTATTCAGCTTTGGGGGCTCTTAAATTCAGAGTCTAAGGACATGGATCCACATCATGCCAAAGAAAAGCCGAGGTGGTGGTCCATAAGGCAGTGGTGGTCCACATAGAGAAGGTTCTGCCTTAGGCTGGCAGATGAATAGCTCATCTGAGTCAAAGCCTGTTTTGTTTGGAGTTCATTTAGTTTAAGGGGAATCAAACACAGACATTGTGCTTGCTATGCTGGGTAGGGGATTTTGAGGGTAATAGTGTTATTATAATAGGTATGTGAACTTGAGAAGGTTTAATTATTTTTGTGGTTCTTTAATAGGATATATCCATTGCCTATTTTCTCAGTCTTCAAAGGCTTTGCAAACACTAAATTCCACACAAACATGTACTCTGTAATATGAATAGAAGCTTATAGTGATGGTTGGATAAGTGGAGATAAAAGGTTAAATGACCTGTGGGAGGCCACAGGGAAGCGATTGTGAGGAAGTGGGCTTCTCGTATCCCAGTCCTGACTTTTAGCATTGATTTGAGAGTTTGGGACCAGAGCTTCTTCGCTTGCCCTTCTGTGGGAGAGGTGAATGGCTGTTAGGAGAAGAAAAGGTTTCCTGGTGTAGCAAATTCACATAGGGGCATGATGTGGCCAAGCAGATATGACAGAGATGGGAAGGTTTCTGTGAGGTAAGCTGAATTGTGAATCTGTCACACATGGGATGCTCTGCTGACTGCAGGTTATGGCACCCCAAGCACACCCACAGCCCGAGGCAGCTGGCTCTTGAATCTGGAGTATACTGTGTGCCAAGAATAGTGCATCTTTATGTTTGAAGACACTTTATGCTAAGAATATGTGCACAGTCAGATACATACTAAACACCTAGTATGCACCCACTGTGCTTTCTGCAAACTCCTTTCTGGGTATAGATGGGTCACCTTGAGTTACTGATAAAAGGACCTCCAGTAAATAATTCTAGGAGAGGTTTTTCTCGAGCAGTTTTTGTTCAGCTGACTTTTGAATAGGCGAGATCGATGTGACACCAGAGGCAGAGCAAACATGGAGGAACAGCACAGCTGAAACCAAGAGTTTAGGGATGGCTCAGGTGTCTGACTGAGCAGATGGCTGGAGGCAGTCTGCCATGGTACAAGAGACAGAGTTCAAATACTTATATTCACCTTCATTCATGCGCTTACAGGCATATGGTGGGGGTGAACTGTAGCAGTCCATCACTTTGGTAAAGAACCAGAAGCAATGGGGAGGGAGAAAAGGAGAGAGGTTTAGCTGCTGTATGGGAAGGATGCAGGATGACCATGGCTAGCAGGTAGCAGTCAATTGAATAGAACTCGGTTTCTCTAATCCATATTTTCAATACAGTGTCACAAAAGCTGGTCTGAGGCAAAGCTGTAGATCCAAGTTTCATACTGAGCTGTGACATGAATCCAGGTCACAAAAGTAAGTTTTGCACATAGCTTATCACAGAATCAGTAGGTTAGAAAAGACCCACAGGATCATTGAGTCCAACCAGTCCTATCAATCACTAAACCATACCCCTCAGTACCTTATCCACATGTCTCTTAAATACCTCCAGGGATGGTGACTCAACCACCTCCCTGGGCAGCCTCTTCCAGTGCCCTATGACCCTTTCTGTGAAATTTTTTTTCTGATGTCCAGCCTGAACCTCCCCTGGCGCAGCTTGAGGTCATTCCCTCTTGTCCTGTCACTTGGGAGAAGAGGCCAGCTCCCTCCTCTCTATAACCTCCTTTCAGGTAGTTGTAGAGAACAGTACGGTCTCCCCTCAGCCTTCTCTTCTCAAGGCTAAACAACCCCAGTTCCCTCAAACACTCCTCACAAGACTTGTTCTGCAGCCCCTTCACCAGCTTTGTTGCTCTTCTCTGGACTCGCTCCAGAGCCTCAACATCCTTCTTGTGGTGAGGGACCCAGAACTGAACACAGGATTTGAGGTGCAGTCTCACCAGTGCCGAGTACAAAGGGAGAATAACCTCCTTTGACCTGCTGGTCACGTTGCTTCTGATACAAGCCAAGAAGCCATTGGCCTTCTTGGCCGCCTGGGCACACTGTTGGCTCATATTCAGTCGGCTGTCAACCAACACTCCCAGATCCCTCTCCTCCAGGCAGCTTTCTAGACAGACTTCTCCCAGTTTGTAGCACTGCAGAGGGTTGTTGTGCCCCAAGTGCAGGACCTGCCATTTGGCCATGTTAAACCTCATGCCGTTGGACTCTGCCCAGTGGTCCAGCCTGTTCAGATCCCTTTGCAGAGCCTCCTGACCCTCCAGCAGATCGACACTTCCACCCAGCTTAGTGTCGTCTGCAAACTTGCTAAGGGTGCACTCGGTGCCTTCATCCAGGTCATTGATAAAGACATTGAACAGGGCTGGACCCAGCACTGAGCCCTGGGGAACCCCACTTGTAACTGGCCTCCAGCTGGATTTAACACCATTTCCCACCACTCTCTGGGCCCGGCCATCCAACCAGTTTTCCACCCAGGAGAGTGTGCGCCTGTCCAGGCCAGAGGCCGACAGTTTCCATAGCAGAATGCTGTGAGAAACTGTGTCAAAGGCTTTACTGAGGTCCAGGAAGACCAGATCCACAGCCTTTCCCTCGTCCAGCAGCCGAGTCACTTTATCATAGAAGGCGACCAGGTTAGTTTGGCAAGACCTGCCTTTTGTGAACCTGTGTTGACTGGGCCTGATCACCCAGTTCTCTTGCATGTGCTTCATGATTGCACTCAAGATCACCTGTTCCATGACTTTCCCTGGCACTGAGGTCAGACTGACAGGCCTGTAGTTCCCTGGATCCTCTCTGTGACCCTTCTTGTAGATGGGCACGACATCAGCCAGCCTCCAGTCCAGTGGAACTTCCCCAGTCTTCCAGGACTGCTGGAAGATGATGGAAAGGGGTTTGGCCAGCACATCCGCCAGCTACTTCAGTGCTTTTGGATGTATCCCATTTGGCCCTATAGACTTGTGAGTGACTAGCTGGGCAAGCAAGGCTCTGACCACCTCCTCTTGGATCATGGGATCTTTCTTCTGCTTCTCTAACTCCTGGGTTTGTACACAGAGGGAACAACTTTCCTTACTATTTAAGACTGAGGCAAAGAAGGCATCAATAAGTAAGAAGTACCTCAGCCTTGTCCTCTGCCTTTGTCACAGTTGTTCCCTTTTCATCCAGTAGGGACTGAATATTCTCCTTGGTCCTTCTTTTATTGTTAATGTATTTATAGAAAGATTTTTTGTTATCTTTCACAGACTTGGCCAATCGGAGCTTTAGTTGGGCCTTAGCCCTCCTGATTTTTCCTCTGCACAATCTCACTTGCTCCTTGTAGTCCACCCAAGACACCTGCCCCTTCTTTCAAAGCCTTCCTTTTCTTTTTGATGTCCCTCAAGATTTCCCTGCTCAACCAAGCTGTTCTTTTTCCCCACTGGCTCCTTTTCTGGAACATAGGAATGGCTTACTCCTGAGCTGCTAGGATTTCCCTTTTGAAGAGTACTCAGCCCTCTTCGGCTCCCTTGCCCTTAAGGACTGTCTCCCATGGGACTTTGTCAGCCAACCTTCTGAACAGTCCACAATTGCCTTCTGGAAGTTTAATGTGACTATTCTGCTAATCCCCCTCCTCACCTCACCTAGAACTGAAAATTCTACCAACTCATGATCGCTTTATCCCAGGTGTCTTCCAACCATCACATCCCCCACAAGGCCTTCCCTGTTGACAAACAGCAGGTCCTTGTTAGTTCACTCATCAGCCGTGTGAGGAAGTTGTTTTCTATGCACTCCAGGAGTCTCCTAGGCTGCTTCCTTTCTGATGGATTGAACTTCCAGCAGACATCCAAAAGATTGAAGTCTCCCACAAGGACAAGAGGTAGCGATCTTGGGACTACTCCCAGTTGTTTATAGAAGAGCTCATTATTTTCTTATTCTTGGCTAGGTGGTCTACAACAGACTCCCATCACAATATCTGCCTTCTTGTGGGCTCCTCTGATTTTAACCCACAGGCGCTCAATCCTGTCATCACCATAAACGAGCTCGAGGGTATCAAAGCTTATGTGCTTGTAAGGGGGCAAACTGTGGAAAGTACCAGCCATGCCATGGGAGCTGGCACGTGGATTGCAGTTCCCGGGCAAACACTTCTATTCATGTTCTAGACAGTCCACAGGAGGACATTGAGGGCTCTGAAGTACAGAAATGACTCCAATCTGTGGGTTTGGCCCTCTTGTGCAGGAGATGATGTTCATCTGGGTAGCAAAGCGAAGTAGCAACACTGCTGATGTCAACAAGGCCCACTGCAGGGTATGATACTCAAGAGCAGACTATGCATATTCGAGTCATGGACAGCTGGAGGGATGATCAGACCGGCATTATTGAACTGATAGGTGCTACCTTGAGGATGTTATTGTGCTAGAAACATGGCCTGCTTCTCCTTCACATGATGCCCTAATGGGTCATCATATTGGAATTGATCTGTGGTGACAACAGTTTCTCCTCCTTCCCTTGGGCTTTGAAAGAAAGGAAAGATGCAGGACAAAGAACTGTGTGGCTTGTTGACAGTGTGCAAAATACTGTCATTAAGTCGTTCTTGTGGTTTTAGGACACGTTTTTGGAACAAGAAAAACTTGAGGTAGATGTTACAGAGAGCGGCCATGTAAGGATCAGTCCAGTGTCGTTCACCTCAGGATTGCAGTTGTGCGAACAGACCTAGCTGAACGTTTTAGACTGTGGAAGTTTATCCCTTTGAAAGCAGTGCTCCTAGGTGGGTGTGACTGCAAGATCATCTGCCACAACAGACCATAAAATCCCACAGGAAACTTATCAGAAGTGGGCATTGGGCATCTATCATTTCCTCTTTCTTCCTGCTCTTTTCTTGTTTTTCTTTCCTCAACATAAGAAGGATATGGAACTGTTGGAATGGGTCCGGAGGTGGGCTATGAAGATGATGAGAAGAATGAAGCACCTCTGCTATAAGGACAGGTTGAGAGAAATGGGGTTGCTCAGCCTGGAGATGAGAAGGTTCCAAGAAGACTTTATAGCAACCTTCCAGTACCAGGACTACAGGAAAGCTGGGGAGGGACATTTTACAAGGGCAAGTAGTGACAGGATGAGGGGGAATGGCTTTAAATTGGAAGGAGGAAGATTTAGACTAGACATTAGGGAGACATTTGTCTGAGTGCTGAGGCACTGGTACAGGTTGCCCAGGGAAGTTGTGGATGCCCCCTCCTTGGAAGTGTTCCAGGCTGGGTGGGGCCTTGAGCAATACAGCCTAGAAGGAGGTGTCCCTGGCCATGGCAGTGATGATTTTTAAGGTCCCTTCCAACCCAAACCATTCTATGATTCTGATTCTATGATTCTTTTTCTCCCCTCCTTTGTTACAAAATTGGAAATGGATGTGTCATTTTTTTAAACATTGAGCTCTAAGATAATAAAAGTAGTGGTAATACCTTCTACTGAAGCCAAACAGTAAAATGCTTCACTGGTCACTGGTGAAGAGGGCTCAAGCTGTCCAGCTGAGTGCTGTATGTCGTTGATATGCTGCCCCTATACAGACTGGAACAGCTTAACTTCCTCTGTCACATCACATCTTTGGCTTGAGGTCAGTGAAGCTGTTCCCTGAATATTCAGTATTGCCTTAAACCAGCCCTGTTTCATGACACGTGTATTACATAACATTATTTCAGTCTTTAAATCAAGTGTATGTGGACCTTGCGCTGGTAAACCATGCTGAACTGACTGATGGGCAAGTCCTGCTTTAGTTGTGGAAAGGGTGAACTGCTGCTAGTGGCAGCTCTCCATATGCTACTGTGCGGTGATGGCTTCATGAGTCCTTTGCTAGCCATTGTGCAAGGCACGGTGTTTCTCCACTTGGCTGACAAGCTGCTTTCAGCTTGGAGCTTTGTGTAGCTATTCTGGGTCCTGACTCAGGGCTGGGGCTTGCCACCAAACTTTGCTGCCCTCTAGGAGCCCACCTTCTGGTTGTGGCTTCTTAGCTTCAGCAACAAAATATCCTCAAACATTCTCCCACCTTGCTGGTTTTTGTTTGGTTTTTTATTTTGGTGTCTGCCCTGCACAATGTGATGTCTTACTCTTCCCAACTCTGCCAGCAGAGCAGTTTGTGCAGCGACTGGCTTGGCTTATGTTGCATAAATTGTGGAAGTGTTTATTTGATTTAAATTAAAAACAAAATAAAATTGGCAAGGTCTTTTGTCAGGCAGATTGGCTCCCCAGTCTGTTCCTCAGTAGAGTTGCAGCCAGTGGTAAAGGGGTGAGAATAAGCACAGTGGGCAGTGAGTAAGGATCCCAGCCAAGCCCCTTGTGTTGTGATGCCACAGCCCATGGGAGCCACGTCTCTGGAGTTGCAAGATCAACCCAGCTCCTGGGATTTATATTCGTTACAGTGTTTCTAGAAATTAGGCACTCGGGAATTTATTGGCCTTCCAGATAAACTTACTTGATATGCCTAAGATGTTTTCAGAGCCAAAAAAGATGCAGAAGAGCTACAAGCAGGTAGCCTTCCCTTGTGAGTGTTGGTGTAGCTGGACATGGCTCTAAAGAGCAGAGATGGTTCACACAAAGTGATGAAGGGGTGTTCCCTCTCTACACTTGGCCACAAATTCAAAGTTGCCCTCAGTGTTCAGATGTACTGTAGCTTTTACAGCTGTCAATGAGAGCAAATATAGGTTGCATTTCCCAAATGCAACTTGAGTTGACTGACTGCTGAAGACCAAAACAATGAGTCCCATCATGGAACTGGTTTCATGTCTGTGGGATGCCCTGGTAAGGGTCAAAGAGCTTCAGCTCTTGGTGTGTTCTTTGGAAGAAAATGGAAAAGCAAAAGCATATTATGGCTCCCACGGCCTAGAATCTTTCCCTAGGCTGCACCATCCTCAGAAGAAGATAAAAACATCCTCCATTAAGAAGAAGGGGAGGGTGATTGTTGTAGGGGACTCCCTCCTAAAAGGAACGGAGAGACCCATTTGCAGACCGGACCCACTCCACAGAGAGGTCTGCTGCTTACCGGGGGCATCAATGAAGGAGGTAGCTAGAAAACTTCCTTCCCTGGTCCAAGAGACAGACTACTATCCTCTGATAGTAGCCCAAACTGGTAATGATGATTTAGTAAACAGAAAGGCCAAAGCCATCAAGCAAGACTTCAGGGCCATTGGGAAAATGATGGAGGGCTCTGGGGCTCAGATAGTATTCTGCTCCATCCCCAGGCTAAACAGAGAGGACCTGGAAGTCAGGAAGAAGAGTTTGATTAATGCCTGGCTCTGAGCCTGGTGTGAGGAAAGGGGCTTCAGCTCACGCATCCCCAGGCCTTGTTGCTAAGGATGGGACACATGTGTCTCCTAGAGGGACTAAAGCCCTTGCTAAAAACCTAGTAAAGCTTATAAACCGAGCTTTAAACTAGATGTGAAGGGGGAGGGCATTGAGATGAGGCTAGACAGGAGTAAGCCTGGACGTGGGGCACTGGTGATTTGGAGAGGGTGTGCTGGTGAGGACCACCAGTACATCACCACACAGAAAGTGGGGGTGAACACACCTGTGGGTGGTAAGGGAGATACAGGCACTCTGGCACTAGCTACTCCAGTTACCAGGTGATTGGGAATGGACTCTGCTCCCTCTAAGAGGGCTGAAGGCTCGGAAGCTCAGCTGAAGTGCATTTACACCAATGCATGTAGCATGGGTAATAAGAAGGAAGAGCTGGAAGCTGTTGTAGGGCAAGGAGGCTATGATGTTGTTGCCATCACAGAAACGTGGTGGGATGATTCATATAACTGGAGTGCAGCTATGGTGGGGTACAAACTCATCAGGCGGGATAGGAAGGGTAGGAGAGCAGGCAGGGTAGCCCTCTTTGTAAGGGAGGACTTGGACACGACTGAGATGGATTGTGGCAATGAGGAATTTTAGTGCCTGTGGGTTGAAATCAGAGGAGCCCATAAGAAGGTAGATTTTGTGATGGGAGTCTGTAACAGACCATCCAGCCAAGGAGAAGCAGCTGATGAGCTCTTCTATAAACAGCTGGGGTTAATCTCTAGATCAATGCCTCTTGTTCTTGTGGGAGACTTCAATTTTCCTGATATCTGCTGGAAGTACAATAGAGCAGAAAGGAAGCAGTCTAGGAGGCTCCTGGAGTGTGTGGAAGACACTTCCTTGCACAGCTGGTGAACGAACCGACAAGGGAAGGTGCCCTCCTGGACCTGCTGTTTGTGAACAGAGAAGGCCTTGTGGGGGATGTGGCACTAGGAGGATGCCTAGGACAAAGCGATCATGAGATGATAGAGTTTTCTGTTCTAGGCAAAGTGAAGAGGGTGGTTAGCAGGACAGTAGCACTTAATTTCCAGAGGGCAGACTTTGAACTCTTCAGAAGGCTGGTTGGCAAAGTCTCCTGGAGACAATACTTAAGGGCAAGGGAGCCCATGAGGGCTGGGAGCTCTTCAGAAAGGAGATCCTAGCAGCTCAGGAGAAAGCCATCCCCATGTTCCGGAAAAAAAGCCGGCAGGGGAAAAAACAGCTTGGTTGAACAGAGAGATCTTGAGTGATATCAAGAAGAAGAGAAATGTTTATGAGCTCTGGAAGAGGGGACAGGCCTCTTGGGTGGATTACAGGAGGGGGGTGAGATTGTGTAGAACAAAAATCAGAAGGGCTAAGGATCCACTAGAAATCAGATTGGCCAAGTCTGTGAAAGATAACAGAAAATCATTCTATAACTATATAAATAATAAAAGGAGGACTAGGGAGACCATACAATCCCTGTTGGATGCAGAAGGAACAACAGTGACAGAGGATGAGGAAAAGGCTGAGGTACTTAATGCCTTCTTTGCCTCGGTCTTTAATTGTAAAGAAAGTTGTTCCCTCTGTGTACAAACCCAGGAGCTAGAGGAACAACATGAGGCTCCCATGATCCAAGAGGAGGTGGTCAGAGCCTTGCTAGCCCAACTAGACACCCACAAGTCTATGGGGCCAGATGAGATTCACCCAAGAGCATTGAAGGAGCTGGCGAATATGCTGGCCAAACCCCTTTCCATCATCTTCCAGCAGTCCTGGAAGACTGGGGAAGTTCCACTGGACTGGAGGCTGGCTGGTGTTGTGCCCATCTACAAGAAGGGTCGCAGGGAGGATCCAGGGAACTACGGGCCTGTCAGTCTGACCTCAGTGCCAGGGAAAGTCATGGAACAGGTGATCTTGAGTGCGATCATGAAGCACATGCAAGAGAACCGGGTGATCAGGCCCAGTCAACACGGGTTCACAAAAGGCAGGTCTTGCCAAACTAACCTGATCGCCTTATATGATAAAGTGACTCGGCTACTGGATGAGGGAAAGGCTGTGGATGTGGCCTTTCTGGACTTCAGTAAAGCCTTTGACACAGTTTCTCACAGCATTCTGCTATGGAAACTGTCAGCCTCTGGCCTGGACAGGCGCACACTCTCCTGGGTGGAAAACTGGTTGGATGGCCGGGCCCAGAGAGTGGTGGGAAATGGAGTTAAATCCAGCTGGAGGCCAGTGACAAGTGGGGTTCCCCAGGGCTCAGTGCTGGATCCAGCCCTGTTCAATGCCTTTATCAATGACCTGGATGAAGGCATCGAGTGCACCCTTAGCAAGTTTGCAGATGACACTAAGCTGGGTGGAAATGTGAATCTGCTGGAGGGTAGGCAGGCTCTGCAAAGGGATCTGAACAGGCTGGACCACTGGGCTGAGTGCAGCGGCATGAGGTTTAACAAGTTCAAATGCTGGGTCCTGCACTTGGGGCACAACAACCCTGTGCAGTGCTACAGACTAGGAGAAGTCTGTCTAGAAAGCTGCCAGGAGGAGAAGGACCTGGGGGTGTTGGTTGACAGCCGACTGAATACGAGCCAGCAGTGTGCCCAGGTGGCCAAGAAGGCCAATGGCTTCTTGGCTTGTATCAGAAACGGCGTGATCAGCAGGTCCAGGGAGGCTATTCTCCCTCTGTACTTGGCACTGGTGAGACCGCTCCTTGAATCCTGTGTTCAGTTCTGGGTCCCTCACCACAAGAAGGATGTTGAGGCTCTGGAGCGAGTCCAGAGAAGAGCAACAAAGCTGGTGAAGGGGCTGCAGAACAAGTCTTGTGAGGAGTGTTTGAGGGTTGTTTAGCCTTGAGAAGAGAAGGCTGAGGGGAGACCGTACTGTTCTCTACAACTACCTGAAAGGAGGTTATAGAGAGGAGGGAGCTGGCCTCTTCTCCTAAGTGACAGGACAAGAGGGAATGGCCTCAAGCTGCACCAGGGGAGGTTCAGGCTGGACATCAGAAAAAAATTTTTCACAGAAAGGGTCATTGGACACTGGCACAGGCTGCCCAGGGAGGTGATTGAGTCACGTTCTCTGGAGGTGTTTAAGGCATGGGTGGACAAGGTGCTGAGGGGCATGGTTTAGTGTTTGATAGGAATGGTTGGAGTCGATGATCCGGTGGGTCTCTTCCAACCTCGTTATTCTATGATTCTATATTAGGAAGGGCAGAAGCAACAGAAGTGGTAGGGATTGAAACAACACAAGTGCATCTTGAGCCAGAAGTTACACTACTTTACATTTTACAGAGTACGTTTTAAGTACTACCATACAGTGTGTGCATGTGCCTGACAGCTATCTCCTCCCTTTTCGGCACTGATCCTAGTGCACAGATATGCTAAGACTCAGTCTCTGCCCTAAAGAATTTGCACTGTAACTGGATGCAGATGGAGGAGGAAAAGGGTACCGGGGCATGCTGTGGCTTGTCCAAGGTTACGCAGTGAAATAAAATAGAGACCAGCAATTCCTGTCCTGCCTCCAGTGCTCTGCCTGTTGGATACCAAGATCCAGCAGCTTTTTATGCTTACTTACTGTCTTCTGTGAAGCTGGATGCTTTGAAGTTATTGATTATTTGACCTTTGAGTTGTCTCTGACAGGGCAAAGTTGTAGTAACTGTTAATATAGCAATTAATTGAAATGTAACCAGAGATAACATAGCAAAGGCAAAAGCAAGATCTAAGCCAATCAGTTCTTGGTATGATGTAATTAAATGAGGCTTAAACATAAAAAGCATTAATTCAACTTTCATGGCATGAATTGGTTTGGTTTTCTTAAAAGCAGTTAAGGAAATACAGAATAAAAGAGTGAACTCGTGATCATTTTTAAATGGATGGGAGCTTTGCCATTGATTTCAGCAAGACTTACGTTCCTCCAGCCTTGCATCAGCAGAGATGCTGAGCTGCCCACCCTGTCTACGTCATTCTTGCTTGCTGCTTTCCCTCCTTACTCACTGTGCAGCTTCCTCTGGTGCTGGATGTGTCATCGAAGTCACATAATCCCAGCACTCAGGGAGGAATAGGGATGAAGTAATGCTGCTGCTGAAATCCAGACCTACATTGCATCCTGATTTTTATTCATCGTTGGGTAGAGAAGTCAGATGCAGCCTCTAGTGCTTGCTGTTTCAATCCATCAAAGTAAGACTGCTTGTGTGCTTAACTTTAACCATGTGCTGTAATGCCATAGTAGCTTGGGTCTGCAAAGGCTGAATTGAGTGCAACACTCTTTTCCTCTGTTTTTACTATTACAGTTAAAGGTGTATGTTGCAACCAGCCCTTCTATGCAGTTTTTTTGCCTTTTGGAGAAGAAGAGAGGAATTTACTTTTGCTGTCAGCATGGTTGCTAGCAGTTCAATTGGCCCTCGCAAGGCCTAGAAGTGCATGTCTGCTGTGACAGAGTGGGCTGAGTGAATGATGTCCCAGACTTTGCTGCTGCTGTGGTTGCCTGCAGATAATTTTCTGCAGGACTAGGGAATCATCTCAGAGCCACATCTGTTTCTGCCAAGGACCTGATCCTGCAAGCTTTCCGCATGCACAGCTTCTCTTGTAAATTATGAGCATGCAGAGCTTCAAGATTGATCCTGTCATGACAATTTCCTGGCAGAGGGAAAAGACAGAAACTATTTTTAAATGAAAGCTTTGAATTGGATGAATATTGCAGAGTGCGGCAAAAAATTGTGTCAAAACCCTGAAATCATGGACTCGGCAGTTTTCTCATGCCAGTGGTTTTCTTCTCTTCATGGTTTTAAGGCTGTGTTTTTTGGAGGACTGGGCTAAGCATTTTTCAACAAGACGTTTCTATTCTCCCTGGTGCGCATTATCGCAGCAGAATTTTCTGTGTGAGGTGATATGCTGTGATGTGTTCTGAGGGGTGGAACTTTGTAACAAAACCTGTATCTCTGCCTTGCACACAGTCAAAATGATTCTCCCTTAAGTTTGCCCAGGAGTTTGTTATTCAGCCTCCTTCACACCCCAGATTTGGTTTTATTTTCCTACCTTGGTGTACATTTCCAAATCCTCCTTCCAAGTTTCAGTGCTCAGTAGCCACTTGGGAAAAGCAAATAAGAGAAAGCATGTGATTTCTTCTTAACGCTGGAAAATTATGTTCTCTTTTCCCCATCACTCGCTTTTGTATAGCTTAAGAATGACCCAAAGGGCTCTTGCTCAGATTTTCACTTAAAATAAACCATCTGATTTGATCTGGGGTCATTATTTCCCCCCAGAGCACAATCAGAGTGATTTGAACATGTGAAAACAGGCAGTTTATAACCACAATTGTTTCCCTTCCTTTGATAGAGTGGTCACTAGTCAACAAACATAAAATTCACTGCCTGGAAGGGAGGGGCTTTAGTTAATTAGTTATAATCAGTACTGTGCTAAGATACTCACTGCTGCTTGCCTGTATATTTGCCCACTAATCTCACTTGCTTGCTTTGTTCATCCCAATCCACATATTGTGGTTGATTCCTCATACTTGTCCTACCCAGAACCCACATCAGTGCAGGGGAGATGTTGAGCATCTTTCTCTTGGGCCATTTTCTGTGGTCTGGAAACGTGAGGGCCTGAGTAAACCTACTTCATCAGAGATTTTGCTCTTCTAGCATGAATATTCCAGGCCCATTGTCATTTTGATTGTGTGTTTATGATATTGTCTTCTAGCAGATCCCCCTCCACCTTATTTCTTCATCTGTGTGTCCTTTTCCACACTCCCATGCTGTTCTGTGCATTATCTGACTGCCTCCTTCCTTGTTGCAAGGAGCTGTGTGTCCCTGCTGCTCTCTACCCAGGAGCATGTTCCTTTTGGTGCTACTCTTCATCGTTCCCACAGGTCATTTTGGGGACTGTGGGGTTTTTGCAGCCTCCAGGGGCTGCCTGTAGGTTGCTGTGACCCCAGCCCTGGTGTACTGCCTCTTCTGGTATTGCTGAGATTGGCCAGCCTGATGCTGCCTGTAGACTGTATTTGCAGAAACCTGTCTCCTGCAGGCCGTAGAGGGTTTGTCTGCAGCACAAGTATTTCACACCATGCTGTGTACAGCAGGCAAAGTCTGACCTAGCCATGAGCAAAGCACGGGATGCTGTCCTACCCTTTACTGTTTGTATATGTGAGGTTAAATGAAAGGGAAAACCAACCTGGCATGCTTTTTGGTGTGAAAACTTTGGGGAGAGGCAGCTGGAAAGCCTGACATTCACCCAACTTTTGGTTTTTTTCTAGGTGACCTCGTGTCTCGAGCAATGCATCACCTCCAGCCCCTCAATGCCAAGCAGCATGGGAATGGGACACCGATGCACCAGAAGCAGGGATCACTCTACTGGGAGCCAGAGGCACTTTACACTCTCTGCTACTTTATGCACTGTCCACAGATGGAGTGGGAAAACCCCAACGTGGAGCCGTCAAAAGTCACTCTCCAGACCGAGAGGTAAGAGTGACTTGCACGATGTTTAATGTCGTGGGGAAGAGGTTTTGTTAATAAATCAGCCTGGCTGGCTAATTGGTAATTACAGTTTGCGCGGAGAGGCTGTGGAGCAGTCTGGTTTGGTTTAGGATCATCTCTTTGAAATCCATTTCTCTCACCGAAACGCTGCATGACTGACCCAATATATATCAAAAGTGACACCCAGTGGCTACATACAGGAAATTGGTTCCAGATGTGCACTCGGGCGAGATTTCCTTTTCCTTTCGTTGTTGCTCAGCTATTCTGTGTTTTGAAAAAGAAAATGAGAACTTCTATTTCTGGCCTAGCAGGTTTGGGTTTAAATGTGTTTTTTTCTCTGCATTAATAGGGCTCAACAGCTACAATTGTGGAAGTGGAAAATGAATAGAGTAGTGTGTGGAAAGGAGAGGTTGTTAAAGATCCTGGGTTCCAGCCATGCTGAGTACCAGGGCACAGGAGTAACCTCGGGGCTGTCCCAGCCCAGGACGTGGCAGGGTTCAGCTCCTCTCCAGGGATGGCCAAGTCAGGGGAGGCTCATCTGAAGTGACTCGGGTTTTGTTGTAAGCTGAGAAGGATTCGCCACTGAAGTTAGTGATGGGTTTACCAGATGCTGGTAGGCAAGCAAGGTGCCCAGTGCAGGGCAGCTCTGCACCCAGGCACTGCAGGAAGCAACCAGGACAGTCTGCTGGCCAACAAAACAGAGCCATCTCCTGTCAAAAACCTCCAGTAACACAGTCTCTTACTTGTGTGCTGAGGCACATTGTGCTATTTCCTTGCTGCACTTTTCTCCATCCCTAAACCAGCCTTCCCCAGCACCACCCCAGCACCCCGTCACTATGAGAGGAGTGGCTGGTGCTTGGAAAGTGCTGGATACTCAGTTTTAGAGTGGGTATCATGGTGGTGCAAATGCCAACTGCTTTTTCAAGTTGGGCTCCACATTTACGTCCCGATGTATCTATCATGTGTGAGCCAAACTCTAATTTGCACGTGTCCCCTGAGAGCTATGCACATAGGGCTTGGTTATTGTTTCAGTATGAGAACTGCATCTCAAAAGCAGCATTTTGGAGTCTCATCATATGTATAATCATAAATAGAGTATATAATTTGATATCTTAATTGAAATACTTTTATATCAATTCACAGAAAAGCATACAATATAAAACTCTGGCATTAATGATGTTACTGGGAATGTTGCCATTTGCCTTTGGATGGCATTTTGATTCTTTTCAAGTTTGGGTCACTCTGTGAGCATGTTTGTCACTTTTTGTTCTATTGTTTCCGAAGTATGGAAAAAACCCAGAAGGGAAATGACAAGAATCCAGAATTTTCTCATTTTTCTAATTTTTTTTTAATTTAATGATTTGCCATCCAGCCTTGTTATTGCAGAAGACCTAACTCATTTCCAAGAGTGGTTACTATGTACAAAATATAACCAAAATTAGAAAAAAAAAAAAAATCCGCCTGATCTGTAATTCCCATCTGTGGGAATAATGTCACTGGAACCAGTGGGAATATAAAGGTGAATAACACCAAGGCTCTGGTATTGTAAGATTTCTGCAGACTTGCCTGTGGAAAGTGAAAAGGGCAGGAATATTTGAAAAATCACTTTTAGCATTTGCTTTAATAGGTTTTCCTTTCTCTGAGGTCACCTTAATACGTGTTCCCTTCGTTAGAGCTTGAAAGGCCGATTATTTAAAGCAATTGTTCTTCTTTGCTTTATTTTGAATCCTCCATCTGGCAAGTTGTCTTCCTTTGGCAGGGCAATTTAACAACTGTGGTGTGCGGTTAGGGCCAGAGCAAGTACTTGGTGTTATTGCCAAGAACTTGTGGTCACTTTGGAAAGAGCAGATACTCATTCTGTTGCCTAATCAAACATGCGTTAGTACTTAGTGCTGGTGTGGGAGCGATGCAGGGTTAAGCCTGAGCCTGGATATTTCCATGGGGTTCTGCTCTGAAGCTTCACTAGCTGGATATAACAATCCTGTGCTGCTCAGAAAGGAGACCAGTGAAGTCAACTTCTCTTTAGTGCTCTGAGGAGCCTTCCTACCTTTTTCCTATCTCTCTTTTTTTTTTTTTTTTTTTTTTTTTTTAATGTGCAAGCATGCTTTGTGGTCCATGACTTCTTTCTGGTGGCTTCTGTTTCCGTGATGGGGTTTTGCGTGTTGTAAGGGAGCGGTTTTGTTAAACACGACGTTTTTATATGCAGACTGTTTGCCGGCTTTGTGCCTTACTATGTGCCACATCCCCTCTCTTCATCTCCAGCTGCAACAAACACTTCGATATTGGAAGAAGGCCAGAAGGAAGCAGGGAGGTCGAGGTGACTTCCTTCATTCTTGGCCTCTCTGTGTCCCCACTGCTGCAGAGAAGCCAGGTCTGTGTGGATCTGGCCGTAGGCAGTATTTTCATGAAATGGGGGTTGCCCTTGACTCATGTGAAACCAGCTTGGCTAGCATCTTGGCCCCCTTTTCACCTGACAGTGCATGCCCAGGGTGGAGAGGGTTGCAGTTTGCAGCCAGATAGATCCCCCAGCACTTGCAGGGCTCAATGGCCCCTTCAGAGCTGCTCCCATCCTTCACACCCATTTCTAACTCAACTGGATTTTGGCTCTGAACTGGGTTGAGCTAGGGAGCTGCAAAGGCTTTGTGTGTCTTTCTGTGGAGGTGGGTATGGGAGGGAAGCCGGTACAGTGGCATTCCTGCCTGGCTTAGCACTTTCCAGCACACAGAACAGTACCTCCCTCCGAGTCTTGCGGGACGCATAAAATGGGATGTTTGCCTTTGAGTAAATCCAGTGGTTTGTTTCTAAGGAGTGCTTTCTAGGGAGTGTTTCTCTATGTTTGCTCTTCATGGAGGGAAAAAAAAAGAGAATATGTTGTGTTCTTAATACTGTTTATCTTTATGTAAAAATAAAAGTGAAGAATGGTTATATAGCAAAGCTCTTGTGTGTGTTGGGGTGCCTGCTTTCATGAGAGAGGGAAGTGGTGGAAAGTGGCTAGGATTGCTCAGAAAACCTGGAAGAAATGCCCTACTTCCTAAATGCCAAGAAACACAACCATAAGATGGATGTGTGACTCCTTCCCACCTCAAATTCATATTCTTTTGTGAATCTGGTCACTTTGGAAGACTTTTTTTGTCTGATTTTTTTGTCTCTGTTTTGGCACCAGCACAAGCCAGTGATGTTGGCGTGGATTATCTAATGACCCCAGCTACCATCTAGATGTCTATTTTTGCGGGCATGGAGGTGCAAAAGGGTGTTTGGACTTGTTTATGGGCATTTTGACAGCTATTTTGGCATGCATGGAAGTACATGGAGGGTCGTGGGGTGGACCTGTTTGTGGGATGTCACTTCCCTAATGCACCTAGCCACGACATAATGGAGACAGTTGTCTTGTTCTGAGTGTTGCCTGTGAAAGCAGTGCTCCTATGGTGCTTCCACCTGTGGGTGGTGGTGGATTATTAAGGTTTGTTCATTCCTTTGCTTTCCCAGGAATTTAAAAAAAAAAAAAAGAAGAAATTATAGACGAGCCTACTGTTTACCAAGATTTCTTTCTTGCTTGCTGCTTCTGATTTAATAAAAGCATCTGTCCTGTGGTCCTGTTTTGCTTCTCAGCCTCTATAAGCCTTCCAAAATTATTGCAAGTAATTTCTTAAGCACCGGAAAACACAGAATCTGTAGTTGCAGATTTGTGTGGTGTTTTTTTCCTTAAGTGGTTCCTTACCCACTTCTATCCACAGCTGTATTGACAAAATCCTCATTACTTCCTAACTCTCCATGTTCCCCATTAACAACTCATTGAGAAGCAGCAGCTCAGCCAGTCCAGAAGCACCCATTAATTCTGCTCAGATGGCAGCAAAGTCCCTTCTGCAGCATTTCCTCTGCCACTCCACCTCCGAGGAGCATTAACTCCCTGTACTACCCGAAAGACTTTAGCTTTTCCCCTTGGGTCTTAATTGAGTTGGTGGATACGTGCTTGGTTTTAAACTTCTTCTCACTTTTCCTTCACTACTTTTCCTCGTATGTGGAGCAATCCCTTAGGCAGCTCCCATGGGCTATTGCCTCCTCTTTATTTTTCTACTTGCCTTGCATGCTTGCACACACAGATACACAAATATACATGTCCCCTGCACATGCTTACACATGCAAATTGTGGCATGTAGTCATTTGTGATTAATGGGAACAGTTTGAGTTAGCAACTGAATTTAGTTTCGTGCTTTGGATAGTTATTAGTGTACCAGGCTAAGAAATAGAATGCAACCCGCTTACTGAGAGGAATATTCCCTTGCTATAAAATAACCTGAAGTCATCTAAAGCACCTTCGTAACTGGCACAGCCGTGTCCATTGTACAGTTTATACCTGTAGAACAATTTCACTAAGAAGCTAAATAGGGAAATGTGTTCTTAATTTAAGTACTCATGTGGTACAAACTCCATGGTTAAGGCAATCTCCAGCAAGGGCCAGCAGAGAGTAGAGGGAGTGCTGGGGAATGCTGATGAAGAAAGGTAAAGCTCTAGCACTGGGAATGAAGAAGTCGTGCTATGAAACTTGAATGAACCTTCCAATATATGTCTGAAGAAGGGATTACATATGCTTGATGTGCCAGTATGACATAAACCTATGTAACTCTATATATCCATTACTTAATTGAAAACTTTAGACAGTAAAACTGTGGCCACACTGAACTCGAAATTCACACCACGGTTGATTTAACTGAGAGCCACTGAAAAGAAATCCCAAATCTATCCTTAGTGCAAATCCTCTAGCTTTGCATCCTAAATACAGACTTCTCACTTTTGAAAAATCCCCTCAGAAATGGCATTGACAGCTGCCTGCACATGTTACAAGAAATAGTTCAGGCAGTCTTTGTAGTTCTGCTGTCAAGACAGTAGATCCTTGTTGGACTGGGACTGTGTTTTACACCTGATTTATCAAGCTAAACTTACGCTGTCTGTGGGATGGCTATAGGTTTTTTTAAATAGAGAAAATTCCATGCAGCACTGAGAGAACTGTGCATTACTCAGGCTGTTGTGCACCACGCTTCCAATGCTGGCATCTCTTTAGGGGTTTATGCCACAGACAGTCATGTCAAATCTGATGTCAAAACTGCCTGGGAAGTATTTTCCCGCTGTGGTTGCTGGCCACGTCATCATTTTGACTCAGTCACATTTCAAGTCTTGGCAGTTAATGTTTTTAATGCACGAGAGGCCACAGAGGCGGCGCATTCATATGCTGGATGTGCCTTCAGAAACTGTGACTTATCAGATAACCTTGTGCAGAATCTGGAGCACTGATGTCTTGGTACATGAAAGCATAAGGATAAACCCTCCTTCCACCTAGGTGGTTCTCACTAAAACTTGCCTGACGGCCTGGGGAATTGATTTTTCACCCTGAACAAAATGCAGAATTAGCTATTTCAGAGACTGATTACTTGAGTCACCCTTAGCTGGGCTTCTGGGGTGGCAGAGGAGCAGCCTAGCGTGGGACAGCTGTGTGGGCTTACATGGTGCATTGGATCCCTGAGCAGGAGCAGTTGTAGCAGCCTTCTGAAGGCATCAGAAAGTATTTCCTTGCTCTGAGGACAAGTAGATTATGGTGTAAATATAAAACAAGAGTTTTACAGCCTTGAAACCCATCTGATATACGTGATAAACATTGAAAGACACATGCTTTCCTGGCAATGGTTGTTTGTCCAAAAAGGTGGGTTACTGTGCAAGGGAGAGGGAGCAACTGGAGAGAGGAAGAACTGCTTAACCTGCTGGGAAATCAAGAAAAAGAGGGTAGGTGTGCATGGCGGCCCTGCTCTTGAAGGACTAGGTAGCAAGGTGGATCAAGAAGTCAAAGCCAGCGGGCAGCAGGTAGTCTGTACCCTGCAAATGTGTTAGGGACAGAGTGAAAACAGAACCAGGGTTTATTTGGAGCTGGCATTTGTAGGAGTGCTAGCCCGAGTGCTTTGCAACTGAGGTGTTGTACCAGGCAGTGTCTAAAACATCTGTCTCCTCTCAGACTACGCAAAAATAATGCAGTGTCCTATTGGATTTTACATTGCACGTTTCTCATGCTCTTCCATCTGACAATTCCTTCTGTTTATATACAGGTATACTACCACTGATAGCAATAATAGCAATAATAATAATAATAGTTAAGCCTGAGCTATTGCATATGCATGATGGAATTTTCAATATTTCTGTGTGCCAGCCTGCCATGGAGGGAAATGATGAGCAGCACAGAACTATCACACACGTCTCAGGAGGAGTGTAGGTTTGGGACAAAAGGTGGCATGAGTGGAGCAGGTTATGCCTTACATTTAGCCCCCTCCAATAACATCTGCTTTCCTGACGAGCCATTCTGTAATTCTAGGAGTCCCAGAGACTTCAGCCCTGCAAAAAATGAGAGAGGTTTGAGATCTTATCAGACACAGAGGGGTTGCTGGCATTTGGAGTGGTCCTCAGCCTGCTCGAGAGAGGAGGGGGCCACAGAGAGGCAAGTGTGGGTGCCAGTGGGGAGCTGCCATTTCCAAGGGCAATGCAGAGAAGCATGTGTGACATCTGGGACAAGAGAGGAAGGTAAGGAAGGCAAGCAGCCAACCCTCACTGGGAAGTGCTGGCTGGGTATTGCCAGCAGATGTCTGCAAGGCACAGGAGCTTGTGGGTTCTCGAGCCATCCTGAAATAGCTGTGAGAGAAGGGCATGGGGCAGCAAGAAGGAATGGGGAGGGATGCTGTGTGGAGGGAGGATCTGGCAATGTAAAGGTTTGTGGTGCTCTGATAATTCCCCTTTCTGTTTTAGTAGGGATCCTGAGGGGAAGGGCAGACTCCAAGAGGAGCCAGGTGTCCTCTTGCCAAGGACAGGGAAGACAGTGCCCTTTGGCATCTGCTTTTTGTTAGCCTTCCTCATCCCTTTCCCAGCTCCTTTGCATGGAATGGAGATCATTCTGTGCAGAGACCTCTTCCTGCATCTCCATCTGGAATGTTTTTCCTCTTCAATAACAGTTCAGAAAATTATACTAAGCTTGTACCGTAGTCCTTCCTTTATTATGGACATTACTTAAATTCATGTTTAACTTTGAACTGCAGTAAATTAAAGAGGATGGGAGCATGCTTTTAAAGTTAAGCATGGGCACTAAGATGGACTGGAGGGAGATCAGAGTGCTTGCTGACCCACACCCCTGTAAAGTGCTTCTGCAGCTCAAATGTTGCTCCTGACTTTCTGCATCGTTCAGGCAGAGTCAATCCCATCACGTTCCTGCCATGGTTAGATTAATTAAGACATGTGCTTCCAAAACATATAAGTAGATGACTTATCTGTTACGTATCTGCTCTGGAGCACAAAGGTACCCAAGTCTCCTGGTTGTTACCTGCCTTTGTACAGAAGAGGTAAACCAATGTATACGACAACGATATGATGCATTTTTGTAACCTGTTTTTGCCTGGTGTCATTTGAAAAGTTAAATATGTCATACTGATGTCTCACATTGTCTTGTAGGTTCTCACCTCCCTGTAGCTTTGTGTTCCTCTTTCTCCTTTGGCACACAAATAGCAATTAAAAAAAAATCCTCTTCATGTGATGCACAGACTCTTGAAGGGTATTTTTAACCTATGGCACTCAACCATATTTGGTTCTCTTCTCAAAATACAAATTCCCTGACATGCTCAGATATGCAGTGACTGGGGGGAGGGAGAGGGCCTCAGGAAAAGAAATGTGATATATTCTGGGTGAACTGCATGTCCTCATGTATGGAGTGAAATTGGCTTCTAGGGAAAATCCCCTCGCTTCCGCTGAACACCAATTCTCTGCCCTTTTGGGATTTATTGCACCAAATAGCCACATTCGTTTCTCTGTTGAAGTTTGCAAGACCAGGAATGAAAACTACAATTTTATAATTCTATAATTTTATAATTCTCACAGTTCCTGTAAACAATTTTATTTGCTACGCTCCTTAGTGTGATGGGGCAGATCTGCAGCTGCGTGAGTTTCTGACCTGCATGAGAGCTGAGAAGAAAGCGTAAGCCCCTGAACCTGCTGTTAAGACATGGCCCTCTGCTCCTCTGTTTACCCAGCAGATGTTATAAGAAAGCTCCATAAAACCTTGTCTTCGTTTCTGTCATCCAGACTGTGTTCACTCATGCAAGCCATAACCTAGAATTGAATTTGCATTTAATTGTTGTCCTGGCACCAAGTTTCATGGGTAACTACATGCGTTTTCACACTTCCAGTGTGATTTTCAGCTCCCTTGCTATAGATCAGCAAGTGATGAAAAGGACTCCCACTGATCGCTTGTCCCCAGCTGCTTAACACCACGATAGAGAGTCCTTTCTGCTCCGAGCACACATAAAGCAAGTGACTTGCTTCCCAGGTCATCTACCACTAGCAGATGCTCCCCAGCTTTTTCCTTCTCCCTCAGACTGCCACCACCATCATGACAAATGAGCTGTGTTGTGGAAATCGGAGCTGTGGGAGATGATGTTCTGTCTTTATCTGCCTCCTTGCATGACTGCAGCAGGTCTGGGGAAAGCAAAAAGCCTTGTAAACAAATGCAGCCTGGTCTTGAAGTGATGATGTGTTTGAATAGAGTAATGGTGAAAGTGACAAGTCGGCCAAAGATGTCATATTTCAAAAGGAGGTTGTTAATTTAAGCCATGAGATTTGGGAACACAGTGTCCCAGTGAAAGTTAGTGGCCTCAGGGATTCTCTGTCCTTCGGTGCTTTGGAAATACATTATCCTTCCTTAAGGATGTTAATATCAGAGCTATATAAAGTCAGATCTTCAAAAGAGAAGTAAATGGCATAAAGAGCTAAAAATAGGAAAAGGATATTCCAGAATCAACATTCTCGCAGGGTAGATCCTTTTGGGGTAAAGCTATATGTTGAAAATGTAAAGTATTTTGCCTACTGGGCACCTCATCTAGACGTCACTGTTTCTTGTTTGTTTGTTTTTCCCCACCGAGTAAAGGGACCATGTAAGGGAAGGCAATATCAAATAAAAAAGGAGCAGGAGAAGTGAAGAGAGCAAAGGCAGGGGATAATGCTGCACTAAGAGGAACATTTCCAGTATTAGGATGAGATACTGAGCTAATAAACAGAGGGAATATGGGAATATACAGTTAAAGAGGAGGGGAAAGAGAGCCACATAGGAAATGAGATTAAAGAACAAGATTCAGGAGAAGAAGGTAAGAGTAGGTTAATTACAGACATTCCTTGAGGACAGTAGTAATTTGTAAGTTTCATCTCTTTTTTTTTTAAAAAAAATGTAGTAATCTGTTAACATCCCTTAGCCATGGTATCTATTTCACAGTGTGGATGCTAACAGTTTCACTGTGTCTAAATAATTTTCAGCAGTCCTGACTAAACACAGGACTTTCAGTATAGCTTTCAAGTTGCTCCTAGAGAAATTTATTATTTTTTTAATGATTTTACAATTTTTAGAATTTTATAGTGTGTTTTTACAAAGAGGGATTTCTTCTACCCTTCGTCATGCCTTCCCCACACAGGCTTTGTCTCCTGTGTACAAGCCACAGAGGAAACACTCATTTTGGACACCCCAGCTAGGAAGTGAAGCAGGCACAAAAACTTACTGGGGATGAGAAGGCAGTTGCTGCAGCCTGCGTTACTCTGTGAATTTTGTCCACTTTGACGTAACATGCAGTGACTTTCCAAGATGTTCTACTGTTCATCAGGTTTCTCTCCAAACAAGGACTTGAATCTGTGGTTCTCATTTAAGGTTTGGTATCTTTCTCTTGGTCCCCAAATAATTTTTAGCTTAGATGGGGCAAACTGTGTGCCGTGTGTTACACCTACGGCTTGGGCAGTTCTTGCTATGACAGGTCTTGTGAAGTGAAGGACCATGTCTCTGATGGTGTCCATGCTTTGCTCAAGTTGGGGCTGTGGCCCAGAGACCCACCATCCACTTTAGGACTTGAGTTTATGTATTTTTGCTCAAGCGGCAGAAGAGCTGGTAGCTCAAGGCGTAGTCGGTTGATACTGCTAAAAGTGAAGCGAAACAGTCTGATTTCTGGTGCTGCTTACAGATACCCTCAATAATACAGTGGGAACCCACAGCAGAAGTCCCCACTTTCAGCACTGAGCACAAGGTGCATGCACGTTGCATTGGTAGGAGGTACTGAAGGCTTCCCTTACAGCTCATCTCTCCACCCATGGCATCCTATGATGGGGTCATCCCCTCTCTCTGCCCTGGTTCATTTTTCCAGTCCCTATTTCAAAGTGAGAGCGTACCCAGCCTGGTGCATCAGCCAGAGCAGGACATGGTCCTATGACAGGCTCCAGCCCTCTTTTCGAGATACACTATGCAAAGGATCAGCAGGGAGGGCGGGCTTGCCAGGTGGGTGCACTGACCTCGCAGGAGCCCCATAAAAGAGCGTGGCACACAAATCTCACTCTTCAAACACTTCTGCTTTGGAGACAGGGTGAGACATCTTGATACAGGTCTGCTTGAAATTTGCTGAGCCAGTTTGTTCTCCTGTGCTTTAGTTTTGCTTGTTTCCTTCCTTCTCTCTATATATATACTCTCACATATATATACCCCCATTCACACACGCACACCCCTCTTCTCTCTCTGTATACCTGTTATTTTGATGCTGTTGTACTGTAGCATTCATGTCTGTGTGCTTTCCCAGGCCGTTCATTGTGCTGCCTCCCCTGATGGAGTGGATACGGGTTGCCGTGGCTCACGCGGGGCACCGTCGCAGCTTCTCGGTGGACAGTGATGACGTACGGCAGGCAGCGAGGCTCTTACTGCCGGGAGTTGACTGCGAACCTCGACAGTTAAAGTAAGTCCACAGAAATAATCAGCTGCTTTCTGCAAAATGTGCGTCTCTTTCCTAGTGCCAGTGAGTGAGCAGGCAGGCAGAGGGCTCTGTTATTGCCTCAAGAGATGCATGGATACTCTAGCATATTGCTGTGTGCGTTGCAAAATCGGTTCCTGGTATTTGCTCACATCCGTGGATAAGCCCGCTGCATGGTAATGGGTGCCTGAATATCTCACAGCTGGATCGAGCCCATAATCTACTCATCAGATATCATCTGGTTGTGGTTTTTTTTCTTTTACTGTTAGGTTCTTCTTGCTAATGAGGGGCTGAAACATTCTGCTAATTGTCTGCTTCATCTTATTTTGCTATAAAATACTGAGATGTAATTGGCAGGGATGCAGATATTTTTCAGTGCTTTGTTTTCAGCATTAATGCTTAAAGGGCATATTTAAACTCATAGGTAAGACTACCTCCAGCAGTAAAAATGTATTTTTTATGCTAATATCTTTTCAAATTACTTGTAAATGTCAGCCTAGATAATTTGGCTTTTTCGTATATAAAATGTGACCTTTTTGGTTTTCTAATGAAGCCTTAAAGCATTTATTGCCAGGATATGTTTTTAGTGTCTGTTTTGCCTTATTATTATGTATATGTATAAAAGCATGATCTAGGGCTGCTCCAGAGTCAAGAATATATCCGGTTTTTATTTTCATATGAAAAGGCATTCTGAATCTGCCAGAGTAGAATTTGCTTGCTGCTGTTGCTTCACAAATTTGTACATAAACACCAGTTTTGAGTAGTTTGCCTTTTTGTACAGCAATAGATGGATTCTTTCCTGCAGCACAGAAAGCAGAGGGTTGATCTACATGATTATCTGTGACAACTTGCATCGAAGCAGCTGCCTTATGTTGACTTTGGCCTTGACATGCTCTTTTACCATATAGTATGATACTTTCTTTCAAGAGCTGCACAGGTTTTTTATTGTTGCAGCTTTTCAATATTTAATTGAAGAAATCTGTTTAATTTTGAAAGTGAAATCTTGAATGTTTCAGATTTCAAATCTTGGCTGTAATTGCTTCCCTTTGGTGTGACCATCTTGGCCCTCATTTCCAGTAGGTCAGTGATCTGTGTCACTACTGAAATGTCAGGACTTACAGTTACTATGCACTTTCTGAAGACCTAGCACTTGGTTTTAAAAGGCACAAGTAATTTAATACCAGTTTCAATATTTAGGTAGGATTTCAAATAAAACAATAATGTTTCTTCTCAACATCTTCTGTCTTAAAAATGAAGCTAGATACAGTTAAATATTTGTGGTTTTAAAAAAAACCCACTATGTAATTCTAAAAGTTATGTTTTGTCAGTGTGTATATGTCACCAACTCTCAGACAATTTTCCAGGATTTTCAAAATCATTTGAAGTTGGGGTGAGTAGTAAGTATTGTGCTGCATAAAAATTTATTAGTTATGAGGAACAAATTAGCATTTAGTTTAAACTTGCCATCAAGAATTCATTTCATAAAGAACGTATGTGGTAGCTGTTGTCCTACTGCTCTCGCAAGGGAGAGAGAGCCTGAAGAGCGCAGCCTGGGATTGATTTTTCAGGTGGGAAGAATGAAAAGAGAAAACATTCCTGTGACAAATTCTGAATTTTAGAGACCAGACTTTGTGATGTGCCTGTATTTGACTGCAGGGGCCCAATTCACCCTCTGATGTCCCAAAATTAAGATCTCGCTCTACTATGCTGACAGAAGTCTGCAAATGAGTGTTCATTTATGTCGTGTTTTATTTTAAGGTCTGTTCCTTCTGCCAGCGTAATGCAGCTGGTTCTTTGCGTAGCTGTGAATCGGTCCCTAGTTGCCTGTAATCCTGATATCAAAGGAAGGACCAAGCTTTTCTGAAGAATAATGTGAAGCGTCAGAATGTTAATTTGAAACCTTGCAGCTTGTAATTTTTTATTTGTATTTGACCCTCAGTACTTGTAATTTCCCAGCTTTCATGCCTTCCCATTAGGGAAGAGGAGTGCGTTTCCAACTATAAGCTCCTCAACAAGTATCAGTTCCATAAATACAAACACTGGAAGGGGGGCAAAAATGCAACAACTTTGCAGGAGATGGCTTTTAAAATAATCAGTGTGATGAATGACAGCTGGAGGATTTTAAATGCAGTTAGTTTGGTATGTTTTGTGGCTTTTATAGAAATGGCTTAGTAAGTAGACCTTGAAACTGGTTCAATTTCTAGGCTTTTCTTAGCAGTCTTCTCTCTAAAATATAGAAACCTGATCCCAGAAGTACCCATGGTCCCATGTAATATTGCATCATTCCATGGTGTTGATTCACATCTTCTCATTGCAAATGCATCAGCTTCAGTACTGGAATAACATGCATATGAGGGAGAGGGAGAGAAAGAGATTGGCATGATCTCAAAGGCTACGAAGTTCAGGATCAGTTCAGATAAAACCCAGACGTTCAGTTTCTTATCTGAAGTACGGCATGGAGGTCTCAGCAGATTGATGTGACACTTCCCTGCACAATCACATACTCCAGCAGTGAGGTTCCTGATATGTGGCTTTGTAAATCATCTCTGCTTTCTTCCTGCCTTTCATTCCAATACTTCCTCTCTTTCTCTGATCCTTTTTTTAAAATCCATCCCCTTAATTTCATAACTTTTTCATCTCGTGAAAGAGGAGCTGCTCTTGCTTTTGCTTTGGTTAGAGGAGGTAGGGAAGTTGGAATCAGGCAGGAGCTGCCTGTTTCCTTTCTGATCTCTTTTCACTTTACAGCAGCAGACAGGCCAAAAAATTTCTTCCTTTTCCACAGCTTTGGAAGATGAGCCAGGGATATAAATTTTCACATTCCCCCAGAAGCAGACGCTTTAGATAAAGCAGTTGTCTCCACCTTTTGCAAAGAGGCAGGTTTCACAAATGGACTGATTGCTGGATGCACAATAGCTACCTGAGATGGAAGCCCGAGCTGCGTCCAAAATATTCTTTGTCATAGTGGGAGACTAGACTTAAATAAAGCCTTGCTGTACAAAGACGTTGTTTGGCCACCTGAGGCAGCTGGGATGTGGTCAGTAGAAACTTGTGCAAAGTAGCTCTCTGCATAAATCTGTCAAAGGTAGGTGCTCTGCTCCCTGCTCTAGACTTTTTATTAATTAAAGCATCAGGAATGAAGCTAATCTGTTGCAAAAGAAGAGGCCTGCTGGTAAAAGCTGTGTTGACCTGCCTTTCTGCTGCAGTAAGGTAGCATCACTTCTCAGTATGCACTGGATCTGGGGTACCTTTCCTCTTGCTCCACCTAAATACAAGAAGCCCTTTGCATGTCTGTCTTTCCCCCGTTCTGTGGGACATTTATTTAAAGAAAAATCAAACCTATGTGTTGGACATGCTGGGAAGTATTGCTAACAGATGACTACATCTGGGGACTGGAAGCTGATGGCAGAGAAACAGAGCAAGGGAGGCTCGTCCTGTATTGCTCAGCACAAAAACTGCTGTGCTTTTTGCCAGAGTCAGTGGCTTCATTTCTGGTTGCAAAGTATCGTGGTGGTCTTGGAGGATTTAAAGATGCTGGAACAAACTGACTAGAGGGAGGTGGTAATATCTTGCTACGGACAGTTACTTGGTCACTTCCACACCTGGCTGGATAAAAAACTATTTTTGGCCAGTCAGAGATTAAAAGAAGGATATAATCTGGAGTGCAAGTGTGCCTGCAGACACACATGTTCATTCTAATACCAGAAATGACAAAAAATGGAGGAAAATCTTGGAGACCTGAGTAGAGTTCCCCTCCACAAAGAGCAATCCCCATGTGTTGTTTGAAATATTTTCTTTTAGTGTCAGCATTGCCTCGAATCTCTTTGCTTCCAAGTCATCCCCTTTGTGGCTTCTCTGGGGAGAACTGCTTTTATGCTCAGATGTTTATGGGCCTGGCAAGCATCCCCCGTGTCCCAGAGAAGGGCTTTGTGCTCTGCTGAAAGGAATCAGGTGGGCAGTGTCTTTGCTCCCGGTACTTACACTGGAGCAGAGGCAGGTGTTTCAGGAGATCCCAGCTTGAACTGTCTGAGGGTGGGGTTCTGGCTCTTGAACCTCAAATATCCTAGCTGGACATCTGACCTTCAGTTTGACTGTAGAAGGAATGGACAGTTCAGCTGTCTCACCTAGCCCGTGTCACATCCGTGGGATCCTTCTTGGCTTCTGAATGAAGAGGATTATTGAATGTAGCCCCATGGTACCAATATTCTCCAGGTTACATGTGAGGCTGTGTGTTTCTCTGCAGCCACAGGGTTGTCTGGAAGACCTCTCATGATTGTTAGTCCTCTTGCCCAGCAAGCAAATACCCTCACTGAGAATTAGAGGAGACGCAGAGTTTAGTCATCTTGAGGAATGGTTTCTTGTCCATAAATGAAGAGTCTTGTGTCTTTCTTTTGAATCCTGGAGACGCAAGGTTGATCCTTGTGTCGTTCATTACCATCCACCAGTGGCCACAGCTGTTTCACTGAAGGCAGGTGTTGGCAGGAGAAGCCCAGGACAATTCTGTAAGGAGGTTTAATGTCTTTTTTAGCAATTGTACCCAAAGAGCAGAAAAGGGAAATAATGTTGCACCATTAGGTGTCTCACAGGTGGAATCCCACAAGGGTCTGTTTTTTTCTTGCTCTATCCTATATTGATGTGCAGCATGAGGAGAACTCTCAGGCTTTGGTACCAGGGAGCCAACAAGAAGCATCATGGTCTCTTGTTTCCAGGTTGTGGTTGTTGGGGTTGGACTCAAGAGGATAGAGCTAGATGGTGAGATTTGCATGCTGACCCCATTGGTGTGGTCAGAGCCCCTATTACATTCCAGTAAAATTTAGTTGGAAGTGGCAGCACTGCTGCCAGTCGAGGCAGAGCTGGAGAGTGCAGGAGCTGGGGTGACAGGACTTGTTCACAGACAGGGGCCCATGATAACTTGATCCCCTTTAACTGCTCGCTCGTACACTTCAGCAGCATTTCTGAGGCATGGCTGATTTCCCTGAAGATGTTCGGTTCATGTGTAGCGAACACGGCAAATATCCCTTTTCTTCTTTCACTGGCTGTGAGTCTGGGTCCTATCTTTGCTCCTGACCATAGACATGGCATGTTTTTGTCCTTTTTTCCAGGGGTACATAGGTGAAATTTGTATCTATAAGTGCTGGCCTTCAGAAGGCACCTGAGGGGTGTGCATCAGTGCCAATGGAGGCCATCAACCAAGAACTTAAGTGAATACATTGCCTCTGTTTTCAGGAAGAAAATCCTTGAGGGAAAATGAAAAATAAATTAAACCAACAAGGTTATGAAAATGGAATAAATTGTAGTCAAAAGGAGTGTAAAATATGCAGCTTAATGCACTCAAATTTGAGAGACCAGATAACTTCTATGCCAGCAATGAGAAATAGCTGCCTCACAAAATCAGAGGGTCAGAGGAAAATATTTTTTAACAAAGCCCAGCATGGTGCCATGACTCTAAGGATTAATAATAGTAATGGCCAGTGTTTGAAAAAGATGAAAAACATCCGAGGAAAATTCCAGGCTGTTAGTGCGAGGCGTTAGAATGTTTTTTCAAGCAATGACTGATTAAAGACATGTTGTTGAGGGAAAAATGAGATAAAATGTGACACAGATTTTCTAAAGATAGATCTTGCCAGACTAATCTAATAACTTTTTGATAAGATAACTGATTTTCTACCCCAAGGAAATTCAGTGGATTTCATCTATTTGGACTTGAGTGAATGATTTGATGTGGTCTATGCAGGGAGCTATTAGTTAAGATGGAAAAGATGGGAATAAGTAAAGGAATTGGAAAGTGAGCAGGGGCTGGCTTCCAGAGGAGTGGCAAGGGCTAGGTTGGCTGCAGTGGTGTTACAAGCAGAGCTCTTCTGCTTTCATCTTAAAAACTGATCCTTTTTAATTTTCAGAAAGGGCTTTGGGATGAATTAGAGCAACATGCTCACGAAGTTAAAATTCACTGGTGCCACAATGCTGAGAGGCATTGTCCTGACAGAGGAGGTTTGGGAAATTATCCAGGAAAAAGTGGATGACCTTGAAAAGCAGGACAGAAGGAGAGGGATGAAATGCAGTTTTCCATAAATGGAAACATGTGGAGATTGATTACTAAAACACGTACTGCTGTGCATATCTGACATATATGGTGTATGTACAGGATAATATATACTATACTGGGAGCTGAGTATTAGAAAAGTGGTGGTAAAGACTGTTGTACAATATTTAATCTTAGTATGATTGTGAACGACAAAGGAGGCTTTTTCCTTAGCTATGAAAAGAGCAAATGTATTTCCAGTATGCATCAGGAGAAGTATTTCCAGTAGAAGCAGGAAAATAGTGATGCCTCTGTAGTGGAAGTAGTAGACAGTGATGTGGAATCACAAATACTGCATCCAGGTCAAGAAAATATTCACATTAGACCAAGTAAAGAGAAACAGTCTGAGGTTATTGGAGTTTTAAAAAAATATTCTCATGGAGGAAGACTAGAAGAAAGGGGCTTATTCAGCTGAGTGAAGTGGATGCTGAAGGAGTATGTGACTCTTCTCCAGAAATACAGCAAGAGTATAAACTCCATGGAAGGAAAAATATACTCTGTTTAAAAGGCAGCATGGACACAGAAATACGTGGATATTAACAAGTCATGAGTAAGTTCAGACTGAAGTATAGATGGATGCAAGCCTTGCTGCAGCACAGAATTGGGTTTTAACCCTCGGCTGCCCTGTCACAGCCTCACATGGGGCTCCAAATACTTTTACAGCTCTGATGCAGAAAGGTCTCTGGGCAAATGCAGTGTCTGAGTGCCTTTGAAAACATGTCTTTAATTGAAACTCTGCCCTTATTTCCATTTAGACTTGCTCTGAGAATATCTAAGTCTGCTTTTCCGTCTGGGACCATCCCTCTTAATGAAGGCTCTCTAGGAAAATAGGATTATTGACCACTAAAGTGAGGCTTATTTAACATGGGAGCATCCTTGGCTCATTCTAGAGAGTTTTCTTAAGATTGTGGAAAGGGAAAAATACAGCAGCATAAAGGGAAGATGTGCTATTTCATTCTTTCAGAGCAGTCTGTACCATTTGCTGTGTCATCTTAATACTATACACACATATGCAATTCTAACTTGAAAGTGAAAGAGGAAGAGTTGCATTTAATGTTTTATTTATGGAAATCCTGTGCTGGTACTAAAGCATGAAAATATAAATAGCTTGAATAAATAGAGATTTGAAGGCAGAAAAATATTTCCACTGCTCTTTGCTCTCTCTTAAAATGTGCTGGGTAAGAGGCTGAGTTTCTGTAGAGGAAGAGAGTAGAAAATTGCTAAGATATTCTGCTATTTAATTAGATACAGGCACTTTTAAGTAAGGTTGGTTGGTGTTTGCCCAGCTCCTTAAAAGTCCTTGTTCTGCCCACAAATTTTCACTAATCCTTTAACACCAGCCATGGCTATTGCTGTAATTAGACACAAAAATGCCAAACCAGCAAGCTAGCAAGCTACGTGACGAATTCCAGCAGTCCCTTGGGGCAGATAGTGCCAGTGGATGAAGGAGATTTTATTATTTAAAAGGTGGAGCATGAGTTTTCTGAGGTGAATCTCAACGTCTCCTGCCAACTGGCAGCTTGAAGACAATAATAATAAATGACTTACTGAAAGGGAGGACCTTGTCCTCATGTTCTCCTTCACTTTCAGGGCAGAACACACTTGTACTTTTATGGGCTTTAGGATTCGTCCTTCTTGGGGTGTTTTTCCCATTGCAAGCAATTCATCAGTGTTTCATATGCTGTGTCTGTATACATTCCTGAATACAATAATGAAGATACAGACAACATATTGTCTTCAACTCATTAGTGAAGACTTGTGCTATCTATTATGATAGATGAATCTATACCCAGATTTTCCTATTACATGTTGACTTTGTTCAAAATCCTAAGTCAGATTCAATTTTGAACATGGTTCCTGGCTTATGTACATGGGACTGTAATATTAAGTGTATTTTGAATTATAGATTTGGGTCTTGATTTGATAGCCACGTCAATTTTTTAATGTATTTTCCAGTATCTGTAACTAACGTATTCTCAGGCCTTTGATGAGAATAAGAGAATGGCTAATAAATATCTGAAGTGTTTTTATTTTCTTCATTTGGCTCCTGATTAAAGTAAATGAAGATATTTTATGTCTGCGTTAAAAAGTTGTGCTCTTCATCACTTTGATCAGCATGTTTTTGTTTAAGTTTCCCTTTCTCTAAAACTGAAAATGCAAATAGTTATCTCAATATATTATTTATATTGCAGTCCTATTAATAGCAGCATTATAGTCCCTTTTAAAGTACCACACTGGAAAAAAAAGATTTCTCACAAACTTAAATTAAATCATCTGCAGCTCGTGCTATTGCTGTTTGTATCTGTTGTCTCACTGAGGAGCCTCAGGCAGGGAAAAGGACCCTTTTGTGTTATGAACTGTGTGTGCCCAGATCAAAACTGTGATCCCTGACCCCAAGAAATTCAGAATTGCAAATTCATGTATATTACTGGCTAAAATATGACTCCTTCCAGATTTCCAATCAGCTGAACTATAATTTATGACTTGAGACCTTGTTCCTTTTTAGGACAGAGACAGACTGAATAAAATCCACAGAGCTAAAGAGATGGGCGTAAATTAATAGATTATCATTCTTTTACTTGAAAGGGCTGGTAGTTGAGTCCCAGGTGGACAAACAAGGTCTTGGTGTTTGGCTATCAGGATGATGATCTGTTCATTTCAGCAGAGGAGGGTGCTTGTCCTGCTGCTCATCCTAGTCTGCTCTTTGTTTCTTTTAAATTAGCTATTAGCATGCTATGTTGGTACACAGAGCTTAGAAGATGGTTAGAATGTTGTTACTTTTTTTTTTTGGTAACTAGTACAAATCATTGTTGCTTTTTTTTACTTCTTTTCAGTTGTCCACTACTGACTACAGCAATAATCCCCTCTCAAAGAACAAATAATTAAATAGCTATGTAGTAAGAGAGCTGCTGTGTCTGCTAGTTATGATGGAAAACCTTAGCCTTTGAATCATCCATTTTACCAAATGTGTTTAATCCATGAGTAACTTTGTTAAAGATCCTTACAGACCTTATATTAGTCAGTCCAAGTGAAAATGAAAATAAGCCCCTTATGTTTAAACTGTTGCTGTGGAAGTGCTGTGTTATGTTTTCATAATGTGAATCTGAGAAAAGATAAACATAATTTGCTGTATTGCTAGGACCCGTTATAAATGAAGAAGATTATCTTTGACTCTTTTAAGAGGTTTGAGTATTTCTGAATATGATAATGTATTATGGTCACCATGCAGCCTTTGACAGTGACCATTTGGAAATAATTAATGTTACCATGGCAGTTCCCATATAAAGCCACAGTTAAGTTAATTATGTGCAGTGGCAACTCAATAATGATCTTGAAGATAACTGCTGTAGAAGCAATATCTGTGAAGAATTAAAAGAGGACTTTGAGAAAGTATTGCATCTTAAGTTAAAAAAATATGATCATGGCTTTGCTTCACATATAAAATAAAGAAGATTTCACCTGTTTCTAATTTTTATTTTGCACACAAATGCAATTGATCGCTTGAGTCAAGTCAGGGAGGGATTAGTTGTGGAGTTTACAGGCTGTATGACTGAACCCCTGATTCAGAGGGCTGTATTTGCTGTTGATTATGAGGACTGTGATCAGTCTATGTTATTAATTCAGGCATATTACTTCTGAATTCTGGAAGTGGGAGCATGTGTATGGTGGCAGTGATGGTACCAAGGAGCCTGCCCAGCCCTACAGACTGCTTTATAAGGGCATCCAGAATGGGTTTCATCTATTGAAGGAGGATATTACCCTTGAAGGATGCTGTCCAGTCCTACATTTGCCACCGTGCCACATCTTGGCGACCTCAAAGTTCACCTGACCCAGCTAGCACTTGGGATGGTGATGTCATGCCATCCTGAGACTATCCCCAGAAAGAGGAGGGGAAGGGAGAAGAGCATTAGTCCTCTGTGGTCTTCAATTACTCCCATCAGCCTTCCATGGCCCTTCAATGAAAAAGCACCTTTTCTGCAGGGTGAGATCTTGGTGAAAGGATGGCCCATGTGGGTTCTGGTAGCCTGCAGAATATGGCAGCAAAGCAAGGTGACCTTAGGGGGGATGTCCCGCTGTTGGGCTGGTGTCAGCATCCTGTCCAGCTGGAAAGATCACAAAGACTTTTTGGCAAGAGAGTTGTGAACTGACTGTGCAGCTGGGAGGTTTCCAACTCTGTTTGCTGTTATGCTGTCTTTCCTGGCTTTGGAGGCACAGTGTCACAATTCTAAAAAGTGACCCTATATATTAAGCTGACTTAACTGTTCCTCGTCAACCTTACTTTTCAAGCGTCTTCTCCTTTTCCCACCTTCTCATAGCTTGTCAGTGTATGTATTGCAGTACAATGTTAAGAAGTCTTGTGAGTCAAGCCTGGTGCCTATTCCCTTCCTCCTTTTTTTTCATAGAATCATAGAATCACCAGGTTGGAAGAGACCCACCGGATCATCGAGTCCAACCATTCCCACCAATCCCTAAATCATGCCCCTCATTATCTCATCCACCTGCACCTTAAACACCTACAGGGAAGGCGAGTCAACCACCTCTTGGGCTTATATCACATCCTTTAATGTTTGTGATTCTGGATGGTGTCTGTGTTGAAGCAGAATCCTCTTATACAGTGTAATATGGAGCAGAGACCCTCTTTTCCTCTTGGAGTCAACATTATGCAGCTATTGATATGAATGAGAACTTGGGAGTGAATGCAGGGCTATATTGGCTTAGTGTTGATTTTTGATGGATTTGGGGTTTTTTTCTGTTTTCATTTTGAAATGCGACTGCTCAGTTTGTCTGCTGTGCCGTCTTCCCAGTTGGCTTTCTCCCGTTTTAAAAGTGATGCTGTGTTCTCCTGTTCTGTATTTGTAGCTCCTGATAATTTTTGGTCTATCTCTTCACTGCTTTTTATCTGTACTTGCTAAATCTCCTTTGCCTTAACTCATTCATCTCTCTGGCTTTTTGAGACAATGCTACGCTTTCCCTTCTGAAGCATCCTCTGTTCCTTTCCCTTGTGCCATGCTCCTGTTTTATTAAACTCCCTGGCTTGATCGTTATCCGTTTTATTAGTCAACGTACGACAATGGTGGCACTGGCAGTGACCTACGTCAAATTTTGTCATATAGTTTCCTTTGCTATGTCCCATAAATGAAGGCTGTAACTCAGTACAGTGGGTATTTTTTGGGGTATAAAAATTGGGCCACTGGCAATAGCACTAAGTTGTGGTTTCTTGTTTTGTGGTTCTTGGTCTAGATCACATTTTGGCTGCCCAGCAGCTGTGCAGCTCATGCAATCCTCTGCATCTGTGTTATTTTTGCAGTGTTTGTACAGCTACAACATCCTGAAGCCCTTGGACCAAGACCCTTATCCCCTTGGTTGATTGAGGAGTACCGATTTGTTCATAGCAAATATCAGCAGTAATTAATGAGTCCCCTTCCTTGGCTATAAGCAGATGAACTGAGGTGCTTTTTGGGCACTAGAGCTGGCTCACAGAGGAGTTACTTACGGACAAGTAATTTCTGAATTTATGCTAGAGTAGAGACCTGGGCAGCCCATACAGAATTGGTAATGTAGGCCCTTGTTCCTCCTTCCTCCCATGTGTGGGTGTGCAACCCAATTTAAAACCTGGCTTTTTTTAAAGAGGAGATCGTCGACTAGCGTTTTGCTTGCACCAAGCTGGGCTGACGTCAGTGAAGCTCTGCCTGTTTCTACTTGCACTGAGTTTGACCTGTTTTATTCAGTGTATGTTATATACCTCAGTACAAATGATGAAGCAGTGGCTTAACACAGGCAGTGATTCATACTAGCTGATATCTCTGCAGTCCTCAGAGGATGTCGAGATCTTTCCATAGCTGCACTTCGCTGAGGAACCACCTTGTTTTCAGCTCAGAGTCATCTGGAAAAGACCAGCTGCACTTGGGAGTTCCAGACTCTTTATCTGTGCACCGAACACCCAGCACCTAACTTCTGAGCGTGCTTTATCTTTGCTGTACATTAAAGGAGGGCACAGATGATCACTAGCATCTCTTGCTATGAGAGTAACAGGTACCAAATGTTGTAGCTCTTGTGTCACAAATGTGCCATACAGTGTGAACGTGTTAAAGCCACAGTCACTCCCATGGATCTTAGTGTCATTGAGCTCAGCCCTGCATATTTGTGCTGGTTTTGCCATTTCCTTGAGAGTAACTACTGCAGAAAACCCAGCCTTGCTGTGTGTTTCTTTCTTCCTCTCTGTTGGAGACAGTTTACTTGTGCGGGATGTTATTGCTGTTAGGGTGTATTTATTGTGATCGAGTGTTATGCATTAATCTTGCAATATAGTGCTGTGATGAAGCATTATCCGTGTTCCTCTGAATAATGATACTCAAGCTTACTTTGTTTATATTCATAGAACATCAACTTTTTAGCAGTCAAAACCTAAACTGATCATATGGAGTGATCTGTTGTTTTTCAGGCTAGTTTTGGCTCAGCGTGGCAGGGAGCAAGTTTGGGCTCAGGTGCAAGGTTTCTGTACCAAGTCCTGCAGAAGCTTTGATGAAAATACTTTGTATTTTCTGCCTTGCTTTCTTTCCTCTGTTGAAAGAGGAAGAGCAGTAGCTATTACTACATACCACTGCTTCTATCTAAGCAGTGTATTCATTGCATATTGCTGTTAAATATTAAGCAGTGTTATATATTTTATAAAGCTATGATAAAGCACTTTGAAGAATAAATTTAAATGATAATGATATGCTGTTTCTATTTTTCTTTTGGTTTGCTGCATTTTTTTTACATATGAAATAGAAAACAAATATTTGATGTATGTTTGACTTTTTCACTTTTGATCTTTGTTTTATTTTTTCCCCCATAAGTAGCCCCTCGTTCTCTGACCTAGCATTCTTGGAGAATGAAAGTGATGTTTTTCCAAACAGTCCTTTATCTACATTCATGCCAAAAGCACTGGGGATTTGGACTCCACCCTCTGCCCCAGACACTCCTCAGCATGAAAAAAAAAAACAACGAAGCTGTATTTTAATAAGATGAAACCGAGTCAGATAAACATCAGATTGGAATTGCCTGGCTCTTTCTGGAGCTGTAGATTCACATCTTGGCTGAATAACTCCTAGCCCTTCTTCCACTTGAAATGGATATCTTGAGCGGTTTGCAGTTTGGGGATCTTTGGAATAAGACCGTAAAAGAATGATAACCCATTTGTTATGCTCAGCCAGCAAGAATTTGTGGTGTTTACCTGGCAAGGTTCTCCTCCTGATTGCATATTGCCCTGCTTGAGCAGGGATGGTTGGACCAGATGACCTCCAGAGGTCCCTTCCAACCTCAGCCAGTCTGGGGTTCTATGACTTGCACTTTATGCTCCGAAAAGGCTTCCCTCTTACTAGGGCTGAACTGATAAGATCCTTTAAGGTATTTCAAGTGACATTATTTTCACTTTGTTGTATTGTGAATCATTATACATCCACTTGATGTAAGTTCAAAGCTTACTAAAGCCATTGAAACTTCTCAGAGATCAGGGTGGACCAGATAACCTAGCCATACAGAGAGACAGCTTGCAGTGAGAAAATGTTGTGCATTTCTTAAATGGGGGAACATAATCAAGTGAAAGCTGTGCCTTTTTTCCCTATGTTTTTATAAAATGTATAACTTGTCCCATTCAAGATAGACCAATGGATATGTGCATGACCTACATACTTCAAAGATAGGGCAAAGTATTATCTTCCTAGGGACAACAAAGTCTGTCCTCCAATTGTCCTCTGAGGGAGTTTATTTCTCCTGTCCACAGAATCGACGACTGTTTTTGTGCATCTCGGAAACTGGATGCAGTTGCCACTGAAGCAAAGTTCAAGCAGGACCTGGGTTTCCGGATGCTCAACTGTGGCCGAACGGATCTGGTTAAACAAGCCATATCCTTACTGGGGCCGGATGGGATTAACAGCATGAGTGAACAGGTAACGAGAGAGAAATGTAAAGAAGCAACTGTGAAATGTGAGAGTTTTGTCTGCTTATCGCAAAAAATGAGCCCTGGCTTTCAGTTAAACTTAGGCAGAGCCTTAATGCTTTCCCTGCATTGAGTTAAAGCACCGTCAGGTGAACATCTACTTTAAGTTTGGTCTCTTTGAGTTATATTGATTCATTGGTACTGAGGTAAATCATGAGGATGAATGCATCCCCTAAAATCTTAACAGTGAACTGAGTCTTGTGAAGCCAAAATGAGATTCCAAGAGAGCTTTAGCATTGATCTGAGTACTTAATACTGTTTCAAAGCCATAAACAGTGGCGTGGGGCAGGGCTTTGTGAGGTGAACATGCCTCCACTGAACACTGCCCTGGCATCTGCAATGCATTTCATGTGCACCACCAACCCCCTGGCAGCAAATAGTTTATCACTGGCATAATTTAATTGAGTTCATCCCAGTTCGAATTGACCTTCCAGATGCGAAAGTGTCTCTGCAGTGTTACCCCACTGTTGGCTGTTACGGCCAACATCCACCAATTAAGGAGCTTAAATTTGCCTGGATTTACACTTCCACGGTGTTGTGTCCAGAGATAAAGCTGCCTCTGCAGCTACCTACTGGCAGCAGTCTGTTGAACTCTGATGCTCGCCAAGGTGGTTTCCCTTCCCAGAGGGAAGCAGTGGCCATGGACACTACTGTTCCCTTTTGAAACAAGTCCCCTGGATTTTTTGATGCCCCTGATGAATGTGCCACTGCATGTTCCCTGAGCTGTGGCATCCTTTTTGGAAGGAGGCAGGTGGCTGCCACCCCTGAGGTGGTCACTTGCGACAGGAGCTGTACTGTTAGTGGATCTGGGTCTTCTGAGATGAAAGCTGCTCCAGGAATTTGAGTTATGTTGCTGTTTAGTAGCTTCAGTCTGAGTCCATATTGTGGATTTGTTTGAGAAAAGATTTAGAAGAGGTCAGTACTCCCAGAACAAAAATAGTATCAGACTGCTTGTTCCAAGATTCATATATTATACTTTTCAAAATTATTATTATTTTGAGTTAGTCTGAACCTGGGAATTTTTCACAGCGTATTTTCTGTGTTCTCTAGGCTGAAACCTGGGAACGCTCTAGCTTTATTCATCCAAGTACCTAATCATATGCTTAACTCTGAACGTATGCTTACATCCTATCTGAGTAAAAGTTATGCCTACGCTTAAATGCTACGCTGGATCCAACATCCCACATCTTGTAGGGTCCTACATTTTGCAGGACAGAGCCCTAAGTGATGCAAGGTTGAAAGGAAAAGTAATTTTTTATTTTGCCAAGAGCTAAATGCCCTTTGCATTGATTCTCCACGTTGTTACTGTATTCCTCTGTGTGTGTGTTGAACACTAATGATGGGCTTATTAAAAATCCATTCTTCCCATGTGCAAAGAGATGGGGCCAAGTGATGCCGCAGCACAAAGCTGAGCTGCAGAGCAAGCCAGGAGGGCCAGCAGAGGTGAGAGCAACAGGGATAGCAGTGCAAAAAGACGGGAGGTTAGAAACCTCATTAACTCTTTAGAGCCCTGATACTGCACCATGGCGTTCTGGGCCACTTTTTAGTCAGTGGTAAGTCCTTCTTCAGCTTCAGCAGGGACAAAATATCCTGTGTGGTCCCCAGGTAGGCCCTTTGCTCCAGGCTTTGCTGCGAAGTTCTTTGCTGCAGCTGCCCCCATGCTGCCTCTTGCAAGGGGGAGCCTGGCATGAGGTTTTCAAGTTCTTTTCTTCTGATCTGATTAGACCCCCTATGGTAAACACTTGATTTAATTATCAAATGACAGCACTTACAGAAATTGAAATAACAGTTTGCAGGAACATGTATTTAATTCTAAGCTGCTCTCCTATCCCTGTGTTTCGAGGTCCAAACCCAGATTTTTTGTCATTCTTATGCTCCTGTTTGTTCCTGTAGTGTTTATTGACTGACAAAGGAAATGTTTTGTCCCTGACTGTAGCTGAAGTAGTTTCAAATTCTCTTTGCAAGTAACTTCAAGTCACCCAAGAGCTCTCCTTAGCCTGTGTGAACCTGTTTTTATTTACTAATGGCATGAGGGCCCAAATGCCATTCCCCTTTCTCCTTGTCTCCAGAAATACACTGTGGACTTGATCCCATGAAATGCTCAAAGTGTTTCAGATGGGCTCCAACTTACTTGCAGGGGCAAACCTTAATTTATATCTTCTCTACAAGGGCAGCCCTTCAGTACATAAGCACTGACTTTCTTAAGCCTTGCATGCAAAAAGGAAAAATGGGACAGTTAAGCAAAAATATAAGTGCTGGGTTCTTGCTAGGAAGAGCAGTGTCACAGCTAAGTGTCTGGCCATGCTGGGAAACTCTGGTTTCTCTGAAAATAATTTCACTTTGCAGAAGCACTCAGGTTAAACAGCAAACAGGCTATTGTCTGACAGCAAATTTACTAGGGGATGTCGACAGTAGGCTATAAACATGCATCAGAGGTAGCTGCAGTAGATTTACTGCAAAACAACTGGTGGCTGTTGATCAACACCCCCTACTGTATTTAATAAGCAGTTTTTCTGTTATAGTTTACAGTACATTTAATGATTTTTTTCATGTTTTTTTCTGGACTCATTACCACGGCCACAGTAACACTTATCTTAAGGGAAATAGTGATCAGCTGCAGGAGGTATTTCAGATTAATACAAATTGCATTGTGGTGATTTTGTAGTGAAGGGTCACTTAATCTACTTTTCCTCCAAACAAGGCCACATTTTCCTAGAGCCAGCAATTTGCACAACGTCTGGCATTTCATATAAAATTAAGTCCTTGTTTGCTAGGCAGTGCTATACAAAGACTTTGCATTTCCAGCCCCTTACGATAGCTGCATTGAAAAAGCTGTGCCTGAGTCTAACCTGTCTTAAGAAGAGCCTGGGATGTTTTTAAAGGCTCTTTCACTGGTTAAAAAGTTAGATATTATGAAAGTGTGATCATAGAAAACTGAATAGAGTTACTATCTTCTTAAAATACCAGTGGAATTATGATTGCTTTGATAAAGATATTTCTCTAGTGGGCCCCCAAAGACAAAGATGCTCAGTTTAGTATATGAAGATGGAGATGAGACTGACAAGCCTGGTTTCACTCACCAGGCTGAGGATGCTGAGAATAACTTGAAAAAAAAAAGGTCAACACATGTTGCAACAAAAATAGACATTTGACAAAAATGGGTTTTTTTGGTAATCCGAGGGTCACATCTGTTACAGAGGTAATGGCTTTCATTAAATACATACTGTTAGTCTTGATGATATATACTTAAATAATTGTTTAAAAACATCAAAGAGAGTTATGTGTTAAATTTGTGAATTCCTTTGTTTTTTAACTCCACAAAATGACTAGGGCATGACTCCACTGATGTATGCTTGTGTCAGGGGTGATGAGGCTATGGTGCAGATGCTGCTAGATGCTGGAGCAGATCTGAATGCTGAGGTGAGGACTTTTTGTTGGTTATATCTTTGTTCTGTTATTTGTTTACATCATAAACTACTCCGTGGAACAGTAGCCAAGACAAAATGCCAAGAATTAAAAGAAAATAAATTTGCCTTGGCCTGGATGACCCCTCTTGAAATGAATAGTGACGTCAAACTGCATTAGGTTAACATTGGGATTCACTGCACAGAAAGAGTCAAGTCATTGGACTTACTCCAAAGGAGATATTGATTTAGTTGTGTTTACACACTGCACATGAATACAAGCATTGGCACTAGCATGGAGAAAAGCTCTAATGATACTGGAAGGATTCCCTGAATCTCACCTGAGTTAAAATGAAGAGGGTAAGAGAAATACCCATCTGATAACCTGCCAAAGCTCAAGCATTTCTATGCACTGGTATGTTCCAACTAAGCACCCCTGCCTCACAAGTGCAACATAGGTTCCACTGTTTTGTTTTACAAAGTGCCTTGGGCTAAAAACTGTTGGATGAAGAGCTCGAAGCTTCCAGAATATATACGTCTCTTTGATGAATGCACATCACATTTTACACAATCTCTCCACCAAAGAGATTGTGATCCAAATCTGTGCAATGCAGGTATGTACATTTTTAAAGAGCCATTTGAACATCTGAGAACAAATTGTTTGTTAATGATTCCAGCTTCAATTTGTTGAGGTCATGAGTAAATTAAGCTGTCTGCTTCACTTATCTGTGTTCCATCTGTTCTGTTTGGACTTGAGTGAGCTGATAAATTGTAGTCACTGCTTTCAGCCAGACATTTTGCACTTCTGAAAAATCTAATTTAAAAGTAGAAATGGATGTCACCTGTAACAGACTGATAGTCATTACTATCTGATTGCTGTTTGGTGGCTCATGTGAAATCAGCTGATGATTTCAGTTCTTCAAATTCAAGCACATCACCCTCAAGAGCCAGCAATAATTGAATACTTGAACCCTTCTTAGCACTCTCAATAGGCGCACCAAAGACTGGAGGGGCATGGAGACTGATCTCTCCTTTAAACCCTGCCTGTGGCTCAGAGGTGAGATGACTTTATTTCGTTCCTAGGACAAGTTTTCATTAGGAGCAGTACTTCCAGTTGCTCCAGTAATCTTCCAGACTTGAACCAAATGCAAATTTAAACAGTTTTGTCTTTCTGCAACTGCTGACATTTGAGACAACAGCTCCAGTGAGGAGTGCGAACCTCCCTGATTCCTTTCTGTAGAGTGTTTGCTCTGAAATCAAATGAAAACACTTTGGAACAAGGACTGTGAATAATTATGGTGTGCAATTATAAGATGATTTGTGCACACCACAACCAACTGTGCAATTACACCAAAAAAAAGTCAAATCAACCATGAACAAAAATAAATACTCTGTCAGGTGCCTGCATCATTTTCCTCCTTTCACTTTGCAAATCAGTTATATATATATATATGTGTTTCCAAAAGTAGCTTCAAATGCTGCCCATCTTTAGTGAAAATAGACTAATTTCCAGATGTCCTGAGAAGCTGCAATTCGCCCTACAGTCAGTAGGACCTGAAGCTGCTCAGCAAATCTCAACTGAGGCCTTAACAGTCCAGCGAACCACAGGTCTTTTGCAAATACTAAATAAATAAATAAAATAAAAAAAAAAAACCAAAAAAAAGGAGCAAAGGAGTTAAAATGACTTTATTTTCTTTGCCGCTTGCCATGGGCTGCCCTGAACAGCAGTGGGAATCTGTTTTTGAGGAGGAGCTGGATGTATTCACTGAACTGTGACCCTGCCCATCCTCACCCTCTGCTGCTCTTGCTCCCCAGCCTAAACTCCAAGGCTCGAGCTGTTCAATCCCCTTCCTTCTAAGCAAACCCAGACCTAAAGAAGCCCCATGCTTGTGCTCAGACACCAGCACAGTTGTTTTGCACTTCAGGCTCTCTCTTTGGCAATAACAGTGATAACAGTTAACAGCCAGGTGCAGATCTGCCCCTCTTGCAAGCTGTGGGATCTGCATGGGCTCTTCAGATTTTGTCCTCATCCCTGTCCTTGGGACTGAGGGCTTTGTCCTGTGCTTCTAGCAAAATGCTGCATATGGCACTTGGAAATGCGAGCTGCTAATGCAACCGACAATTTAATAACTGACCCTGCTCCTCTACATGGATAAAAGTACTTCAGACAAGATACTGAAAGCATAACTGGCTGATGATACAGAGAGGTGGTGCATCTTTTACTGTGATTTTAGTCATCCTCTGAAGATAAATAATAAGATTTTGAATTTTAGTGTCACACTCCATCTGAGTGTGCAGTCTCAGATTGCAACTGTTCATTAGATTTTACCATCTTCGTGAACCTCATCAATATTAATAACCTCATCTTTAAGACAAGGAAACTGAAGCAAAGAGTGGTTATTCATCTTCTACAGTGTCTACATTAGAGGCATCAAGCACTAAGGCGTAGAAAATGGAAGGAGCAGTGTGAAAAATACCATTTTGTTTTCTAAGGATACAGTTTGCCTCTCTTTTTTAACTGTCACCACCCTGCTCTTTTAACTCAACTCAAGCAGGAGACGGCAGTAAAAAGGAGATTTCTTAAAATATTTAAGAAGTGCCACTCTGCCCCATCTCTTCTCGCCTGTATTTTTAACTCCAATGGGAGAGGAGGACCCTGGAAGCATGCTTGTGAACTCTAGCATAGGGCTTGTGATATGTCTTTCATGATGGCAGTGACAAAAGTCATATTGATTTATGTGGAAAGAATTTCTTTGGACCTGCAGCAAACCCAAGACCTAGGGCTGTTGATAGATGGTCTGGAAAAGTCAGTGGGAGAATCCTTAGCTGTAAGCATCCTGATCCATCCCTGCCTCCCCAGTGTGTGCTGCTGTAACCAGCTGTGGATGTTTTGACCTTGTGCAAAAGTATCTCGTGGCCAGTGGTTTAGATGGAGCTACAGTAGTTGGTAAAAAGACTTCATTTGGTATGAACTCTATTCGAGCTGTCAAATCAGCATGAACATGTTTAATATTGAGAAAATTTTTGCAGGAAAAAAATGAAGCCAAACATTTTATAAAGCACATTTCCCAGGTTTTCTCTTTCACTTACTCCCTCACGTGCCTGGCTTTCAGGCAGGTTGAATTTTATTACTTATAGCTCTTTAAAAAAATAACTTTAATTTGTTTGTAGGTTGTCAGTACTGCTCATAAATACCCATCCGTCCACCCTGAGACCCGCCATTGGACAGCTCTGACATTTGCTGTGTTGCATGGACATATTCCTGTAGTTCAGGTATTATTGTATTTCCCTACCTGCATCGCATTCTTTTGTTTCTCCTCTTCAGTTCTACTTACATCCATCTCAAACCAGTATCCTTTTGTCATACTCATATTGGTTACTTCTGCTTCTTCTAGACTGTACTGATATATAATAGACCTATTATATAATAAATATGATGTTCAAACCTTAACCAATATGAGGTTTAAATAGGACAATTTTGAAGCAAAGTTGCACCAAAGAAAGTCTGACAACTCCTTGTGCTCCTTCCTGACCACTTGTTTTATGTGTTTGTTTGTTCATTCATTACACTTTCATAGGCTATAATATTCTAGCAAACACAAAACTGTGGCCTTGGTGTGGGTGAAGTGGACAGCAGCCCTTGCTGCTCGCTTACCTTACCCCAGTGAGGCATCGCGTGGGATATGCTGGTTCTGTGCTTTGGCATCTCAAAAGTCGAGGTTTATTCTTCAAAACAGCTGCATCTATGGCATAGTTAATGAAACGCCAAAACTATGAAGTCCTCGAGACAGAAATGGCCAAGAGGAGGCTGGAGCGTAGGCTCCATTCTGCTCTCCTTGGCTGCTTTTGTTTTCAGCATTGTTGTTATTTATGTGGAAGTGTCCCCAGTGAAGATCACAGCTTTTAGACTCTTTGTTGCAATTGGTTCTTAATGTTGCCTTTCTTTTTGCCATGACTTTACATGAAAGATAGAGGCAATTGAAATCTGATCCGTTTTAGGATGGTGCTGGGCTTGTAGAAGATCATGAAGGAAGGATGCTTGTCGCGCTAATTTTCAGTACACCATCTTCAGCACATTACTTCTTAACACTGACCTTACCCCATTTCCCATTCAGAAACACAGTTACACTTTTTTGGCTCTCAAGTCGGACACTAATGCTCCTAGTGTTTGACAGTGTAAGATGAGCAAAAAAAGGAATCAATTTGCCTCTATGAAAAAAATGGACAGAATTTGCATGTCACTTGTCTCCATTGTATCTGGTTTGCAGATAACAGGAAACATTAGACTCATTGGTCACTGTTCATGAACTCTGAAAACTGTGATACCCTCAGTTGCTCTAAATGGTGAATTTTCTTTCTAGCTGTTGCTGGATGCTGGAGCAAAGGTAGAAGGTTCCTTGGAGCATGGAGAGGAAAATTACTCTGAAACTCCTCTACAGTTGGCAGCAGCTGCTGGTAAGGACTTTCTCCCTCCACTGTAATAAAATCTTCAATAAGGGACTGTGGTTTAGGTGAGCAAGTACTGGATTTTAAAAGAAGTAAAAACACATCTCTTAACTTGCAGGTAATTTTGAACTGGTCAGTTTGCTGTTGGAGCGAGGCGCTGACCCCATGATAGGAACAATGTACAGGAACGGCATTTCCATGACTCCACAAGGTGACATGAACTCTTTCAGTCAGGCTGCTGCGCATGGACACAGGTAGAGTGGGAACAAGTCTAGTGGCATCCTTCAAGTGCTTATTTTTTAACTGGGCATCCAGTTTGAGCAGATGGTGAAAGTTCTGCATGAACAATCGAACATGCTGCTAACTGAGCAGGCATGTAAGACTTTTTACTAGCATGTGAATTTAACCAATTGGTGGTACAAGCTGCTTTTTGATAGCTGATGAAAAAAAAAAAATAAAGAAGGGGACTCCTCATGGTGTTGCAATGCAGTGGTTGTTAACTAGACTCATAGGATCATAGAATAACCAGGTTGGAAGAGACCAACCGGATCATCAAGTCCACCCATTCCTATCAACTCTATCAAATAAACCATGCCCCTCAGCACCTTGTCCACCCGTGCCTTAAACACCTCCAGGAAAGGTGAATCAACCACCTTCCTGGGCAGCCTGTTCCAGTGCCCAATGACCCTTTCTGTGAAAAATTTTTTCCTAATGTCCAGCCTAAATCTCCTCTGGCGGAGCTTGAGGCTATTTCCTCTCGTCCTGTCCCCTGTCACTTGGGAGAAGAGGTCAGCACCCTCCTCTCGACGACCTCCTTTCAGAGAGCAATGAGGTCTCCCCTCAGCCTCCTCTTCTCCAGGCTGAACAACCCCAGCTCTCTCAGCCGCTCCTCATAAGGCCTGTTCTCCAGCCCCTTCACCAGCTTTGTTGCTCTTCTCTGGACTCGCTCCAGAGCCTCAACATCCTTCTTGTGGTGAGGGGCCCAGAACTGAACACAGTACTCGAGGTGTGGTCTCACCAGTGCCAAGTACAGAGGGAGAATAACCTCCCTGGACCTGCTGGTCACGTTGCTTCTGATACAAGCCAGGATGCCATTTGCCTTCTTGGCCACCTGGGCACACTGCTGGCTCATGTTCAGCCGGCTGTCAACCAACACCGCAGGTCCTTCTCCAGGCAGCTTTCTAGACAGGCTTCTCCTAGTCTGCAGCACTGCACAGGGTTGTTGTGCCCCAAGTGCAGAATCCGGCATTTGGCCGTGTTAAACCTCATGGCATTGGACTCTGCCCAGCGGTCCAGCCTGTTCAGATCCCTTTGCAGAGCCTCCCGACCCTCCAGCACATTGACACATCCACCCAGCTTAGTGTTGTCCGCAGACTTGCTAAGGGAGCACTCGACGCCTTCATCCAGGTCATTGATAAAGACATTGAACAGGGCTGGACCCAGGACTGAGCCCTGGGGAACCCCACTTGTCACTGGCCTCCAGCTGGATTTAACACCATTTACCACCATTCTCTGGGCCCGGCCATCCAGCCAGTTTTCCACCCAGGAGAGTGTGCGCCTGTCCAGGCCAGAGGCCGACAGTTTCCGAAGCAGAATGCTGTGAGAAATAGTAGCTGATGTGACAGCAGAAAGGAATGTCAAAGACATTCCTTCTGGATTTCTTATTGACATATTTCTCAGGTTTGGGGTGGATTGCATCTGTATTGCTGCATCCTTGATTTTCGTTGAACAGAGTTTCTGCGTCTGTGTTTACTGTACAGTCCTGTGTGCCTTAGTGTTGTATGTATGCTGCAAATTCGGGGGAAAACAAAAAGTAATGAAATGAGCACTGGGCATGCATGATCTTGCAATGCTGAGGAGCTGACTGCAGTGTAATGGATTAGTAGTATTATGATCTTCACATTCCTACTTTTCTGATTGTAGCCATCCAGAGGAACATAGATACAGGTTAGAGACGGTACCTACCATCTGTTTGCTTAGAGATGAGCTGCCAGTCTAACAACACGCTAATGGCACGTCAGGGCAGGTTTGCACGGTGCTGCCCATCTGGAGTCTGTGAGGGATCCCTGGGACAGAGAAGGCAGTTTGGCTACTGGAGGCCAATGTTCACTGCTCCAGCCTCGTGAACAGCCGGTGTGAGTGGGAGCTGCATGCCCAAGGAGAACGTGGGGCTCTCCTTGGCTCTGCTGCTGGCTGTGCATGTCACAGGCCCTGGCTTTTACAGTTCTACCCATACACCTCACACACACCCTCCTCCTTCCCTTTCTTCCCCAGATTTGTTTGGGGGACACCAAGCCACACTGCCACCCCATGCTGGGGTCTGAGCAGGTGTGAGCAGGATGTCAGAGTGTAAGAGAGGTGTGATGAGAGCCAGCCTGGTTTCTCTTATCACAGCTGCAGAAACCAAGAGCAACTTTGTTGAGCTACATGAGGTAATGCTGGTACAAATCTGAGGGCACCAAGTCTCAACTATGCTATTCGACAGCCCAGCCAGATCAGTGGCTTTGCAGAGTAGTCCCAGATGTGCTTGAACCTGCCCTGACCGGCCTTGTTGAATGTCTAGCTGCTCCAGCTTTCCCAGACTGCTTTGAGTGTTAATCGAGTGATGGTGCTTTTGGTAACTCCAGGCAGCTCCCTTCTCAAGTGGCCTCCATGGTGAAAATCCTGAGAGCTTGTTCAGAGGCACCTTAGTCTTCCCTGATTTTGGGAAGAAGCCTTAAGTAACATTAAGCTTATGGGTCTCTGTTCCCACGAGATGCTGCCACTTGTGTGACATCTGTGTACGATTCATGTCAGGGCAGCAGCATCTTGCAGACATGGCCCAGGCAATGCAGGTGGGCTTGCAGGAGCGCTGCTTGCCTCAGGTCTACCTTCAACTGGTCTTGCCATTGACTGGAGTAATTTCCTGGACAGATGTCCTAACTTGCCACGTTGCAGCAAGTATCCTGGGTGCAATGAAAGCCTAGACACTGACTCTGCTCTCCCACCCTCTTTTTCCCTCTCTCTGTAATGCTGTGGTTGACAGGAATGTCTTTCGTAAGCTGCTTGCTCAGCCAGAGAAGGACAAGAGCGATATTCTCTCGCTGGAGGAGATCCTGGCCGAGGGGACGGACTTGCCTGACTCAGCAGCAGCTCCACTCTGTGCCAGCCGCAACAGCAAGGCCAAGATGAAAGCCCTGAAGGAGGCCATGTACCACAGCGCCGAGCACGGCTATGTGGATGTGACCATTGACATACGGAGCATAGGTCAGTCCCAGAACCCTCTCTCTCCTTTCCCTCCACAGAGGGACCGCTGTAAGAAACACTTCTCCCTTGACAGGCTGTTGCTTAAACTGACCATAGCTGCATCTTCCTCAGTTCCGGTGGAAGCAGAAGGTGATGGGCAATCCAGCAGGTTCCTGACCATTTTTGGCACCATGATGTACCTGGCTCGGAGGCCACTGGTGCTTTCCTGTAGGATAGAGTAGTTTCTACCAGCAGCATTCTTCGCTTCTGCTTGTCAGAGCATTAGCTAAGGCTCTGGGGTGCAGTGTTGACCTGCCATGGGGCTCGTCCAACAGCTTTTCTTTTGCACTCCACCATAAAGCAGCTCACCATTAAAGACATTTATTTTCTGAGGTTTGTGATCCTCTGAGGACAGGAGCACAGAACTGGCTTCTTGGTGCACACACAGGGCTTGAACATCATACCAGACTGCTGGGAAGTCGCTTCTGCCCATGGGGAGGTTGGTTGGGTATCATGAAGGGAAATCGTTACGGACTGTGCATTTATCATCCCTGCTAATCTGCATTCAGAGGGAAATCGGGTGCTTTGCATGCCTCTGCCTGGTGCACCTCTCCAGCCCTGGAGACATTTGACATGGGCTGGGGCATGTGGTGGTCTAGGTGGTGGCTCATCAGGTAGGCTGAGCAGGCAAAGCGTCAGGCAATGAGGGAGAGGACAGCAACAGGGCTGCTCTCCAGGCACTGGACGTTTGCTGAAGTGGAAGGAAAAATGGTTTGTAGCCAAACGTCGAGCTTGTGGTTCCTCCCACTCCATTCTGCAAAAGCAGAAACTAGGTCACCTCCAGCCTAGTGCCTGCAGAGGTACATTAGCTCTGTGTGCTTTTTCGCTCAGTGCATGTGAGCAATTCCCTTTAAGTTCCTGGAGAGTGGTTCTCCCACAACAAAGTACTTGAAAAGGCTGATGTGCTTAACTTGCCCAGTGCTGTTTAGGGAAAATGGAGTAAGCTTAAAGAAAGTTTTAATCTGAAGACCACCAGTTTGTATCCAGATGGGTAGTGACCAAATTTTTTTTTTTTTTTTTTTTTTGCTGTTTAATGACTCTCCAGGGCTGCATTCAAACAAATGAGCTAGTGTAAATCTAGTTTCCAAAAGGCTTTTGCATCGCAGAGCACCACAGCAATTACCACAAATTGGCAGTCTCGGCAGAGAAGCTGAGGGCTAGATGAGCAGAGAGACCACAGTCTTCTTTTAGCGCTTGGAGCTTTTAGTGCTCGGAGGAGAGCTTTGTGTATTAGGTCTGGGATGTCCTGATAACCACCAGCCTTCTCAGTTAGGGATAAATAAGAATCTGATTTCTTGGGGGTTATTTGGCAGCTTTTCCTTAAAATCCTAAGATTAAACATAACTAAAGGTAAAAAAGCAGAACGGCGTATCATCCTCTGAAGCTGGGAATGAACTCTTCCATCTGTAGGTGTTCCCTGGACGCTGCACACATGGCTGGAATCCTTGCGCACATCCTTCCAGCAGCACCGACGACCTCTCATCCAGTGCTTGCTGAAGGAATTCAAGTCTATTCAGGAAGAAGAGTACACAGAGGAGCTCATCACACAAGGGTTGCCTCTGATGTTTGAGATACTGAAAGCCAGTAAGGTAAGATAAATCACGTGTTCTAAAGGAATCAGACTCATACCAACCCCATAAGACAAAAAGCTTGCAGTATTGTTTTTGCACAAATGTCCCAAATCTAGTTTAGACTGTGTGGGATTATTATATTTATGTTATGTATCTCAGGTTTTCTCAGTGTGAGAGCATGGGTTAAAAACGCAGAAGCTAATTGCATCTCCCACTAGAACAGCTTAATACTGACGCTAACAATAAGCTGGAGAGATAACAGAAGCTGATGCAGAGTTCTGAAATTAACGTCAAAAGAGTCACTGCAGTATGCGAAAAGATGTTGATAAGCAAACCAACTTGAAGAGTAATTTCACCCAACTTGTTTTACAGGACTGTACAGCAAAGCCAATATTCGTGTTTACTTTGGATTTCTTTAACTTCTCACATGACTTTCTTTTCCCTTCATGTGGGATTTGGACTATGAATCTTGTGGGTGAACTGGTTTCTACAAGCAGACAACAGGATAATTTTTTTTTAAAGGTGTGAGTGTTATTACCTGCAGCCTTGCCAGTTTATTCTTTCAGCTGGCATTTTCTTAGCCAGACAAATCACACTAACAAAACATTTTGAGGGAGGTACCATTGGTTATGCAAGTAAAATAGCAAAGGTGATGTTCATGGGGCAGGCAAAGAAAGGAAAATGTCTTATCTAGCGAAGGCTATTTCCTTTTAAAATTTGTTATAACCAAGTCTCATCTCTGCTAGTCCCTCTGACAGTCAGTCACTCCCAAGGAATGCCCAGTCAACTTTACCATCACTAGAAAATTATTTTAGTGATGAAAAGCATCAAAAGGATTTGATTGCTGTTCTTTTTCTTACGTGCCACAATACATATTGTTATGGTCTCGTAATTGTTTAACTGGGAAGTAAGTAAAGTTTCTCACCTGGCTCTACATGTAATGGCAAGGAGCAAATAATTCTTAGCATCTGCAGTAATAACCTAAATAATGTGAAAAGGAAAGGCATTTTGGTGTTCAGTACTAAAGGGCTCCGGACTTATCCAAATAGGCTTTCCCTAGCTGTACTATATCTTTTGTATCCTGCTGCAAAAGAGTGCTTGGACTATAGTCCCAGGGAAATCTTGAATATTTTTTCCAGCAATTGTTCTGATTTTTGCTTCCACCCATCTTCCCTTTGGGATTAGTTTTTATTGGATGGATATTTATGGAGAATATTTAACATAGCTTTTATGAAATCATTACAGATCCTGGGATTTGTAGATTCCTTGTTCTGAACTCATTTGTATTAATGTGTGTTCATCCAGAAACTACCAGCAAGGTGCTGTTTTGTTTGAAATGTGATATAAAAATAATTGTATTGAAAACTTAACAGAGATTAAGTTTAGGCCTTGTAATCTAGGATGAGATATGGCTTTAATTGCTCTTCTCCTGGGTGGCTGAAGACAAAGCCAGTGATCATTATTTGTATAAGTTGTTTACATGTATTTACCTTTGGGATATGATAGACTGGATCTTCCAGAGTCCCTTGTAGTAGTCACAGAAACAAATAAAACTGCTACCTTTTACTTTGGGTACATTTAAAACCTAAAATGTGGAGATGCGAAACAACTAAAATGCCACAACAAAACTTTAAATGGCAAAAAAGAAATCTGTGCTGATTGTTATTCCTGCCTCTGGGCCTGGGGAGCTGCCTGTCTTCACTCTTCATGAGCATGCATATTCACACACGCACACACATACACACACTGCTTCATATTCTTAGAAAAATAATGAATCATTCTGGGACACTGTAAGGGTTTACAAATTGTCTGCAAATGGCATGAATTATTGCAGCAGTCTTGTCCAAACGGCCTCTCACAAAGCTCTCCCAGACAGAAATGAGGATAGACTCTATGCAACCCTTTGGAAGGAATCAAAATAAATTCATTTGTAGGAAACTGAGCCAATAAAAGTTCTCCCTGGTCACTCTGGAGAAGGCAGCTGAGGAAAACTGAGATTCAAAGGATCTTCTGTTCTCTTTCTCTGAAGGGCTGAGAGCAGAAACTGTTCTTTACATATACCCACAGAATGGAAATCTCCTTTAAGAGGTGCAGAAGGGCCATAACTGTGGTTCACATCCCTCTCTTTCGATAGCAAATTGTAAAGCTCTGCATTTTGTAGAGCTGTTGGGAGAGGAGTTTGATTTGCCCACATGGACATCCTTTTCCTTGTAGGCTGGGAACTTGGAGGGAGATTACAGCTCTTGCTAAACATCACAGTCTGGCCCAGTACATTTCCTTAATGAGTTTTTCAGGGCAAAAAGAATAAAATAAGCAACTAGGAAGCACAGAGCTACTTAGCATTTCTTGGCTGATGTGAAACAAGATGTCCCATTTGCTACATATTGTGATGCTCAGTATATTTTAATTGTGTGGCAACTTGCACCTAGTGGAAATGGCATCTTGCATTCCTATAAATAGTTCCAGCTATCCCGTAATCTCAGAACAATTTACAAATATTAATGAGTTGAAACATGGAAGAAGATCTTATCTTCCCTGTACAATCAGGGAAACTGAGGTAATTAAACAGGCAGATTTTCGGCACCTTGTAGAGTGGCAGTCTTGGCTTCAGAAGCTGTAACAACCTGGATAATCTAGACAGCAATTTGTAATTTGAGTAATTTGTCCAGAGAGACTCTCTAGAAATTGCACAGAAACATAGGGCAGGTCTCAGAGTAGGAAGCATGCCTTCTGCCCTCACTTTGTACTGTTGGACAAAATGTTCTTGCAGGTTTCCAGGCTGTGCAAAAAGGCCAATTACTACAAAAATGAAGAAAATATAGCCAGTACCTACAAGAACACCATCAGATGTATGGAATCTCTTTTGTCCTAGAGACTTTTTTTTAAAAATGTGTCTTCCTAGAGTGTCCAGATGTGAGGGTTTATGTGTGAGCTTTGCCAACAACCAGCACTGATGCTGGTGTCCTGCAGGGTGGCACTCCACTCCCAGTTATGTGCCAGGATGCTGAAAATAGAAATAAAAATAAAATCTGCAGAAGTGCTGATGCTGGAACACAGAATGGAAAAAAAACCACCAACTGGCAAATCAGGCAAAACTGGCTGAGCTGAAGTCCCTGGTTTTATTGCCTCTCTTCAAGCTGTGAAATAAGTGAGGAAGAACAGTGAATAGATTGCACATTGGTTGTTCGCTGCTGCACTAAAGCCCTGGAGGAGGACTTCCAAAAGCACAAATAAGGGTTCAGTACCCAGCTCCTGGTGGCTTCCAGTGGGACAGAGCACTTTAATTTCCTTTCATGCCTTTAAAAGTCTTTATCAGCTGCACCACTGAGAATTGGATGGAAAGCTGAAAAGTAGCAGTATTTCCATGCCAGCGAGGCAGAGTTGCAAGAACAGAGAATTGCTTTGCACATGCTCCCCCCGTGGTTCCTGCTGTCGTGCAGTGAACCTAGGTCATTACCAAACCAAAGACCAGAGACAAGATACTCCAGAGAAAGCAGCATCGGTGAAAAGGACATGGAGAGCTCAGTTTAAGGCATTTTCCAAAGAGCAAGCAAAACTCCAGCTGGGAAAGTTCTGGCACTAAAGATTTCAGTGATGATGGACTTGGGCCACCAGATAAGGAGGAAAGGCACTCCCATTTCAGGATGGGTTGAGTCTTTGTGGCAGACAAGAACACAAATATAACCTACTAGAAATGTTTTGGACAGGGCTGCATGAGACAAAAGCTGAAGAGTCACTTCTGGGAGCAAGTAGCCCGGAGCTAAACTTTAGCTGCTGCATAGAAGACAACTGAGTCCCTCAAAGCTAAGATGACACAGCAGATCTTGTTACGGAAGAAGGATGGGAAGATGTAGCTGAATTTCTGCCTGTCAAAGTCTTTATTGTGCTCTTTGTGGCCTGGGGAAACCCCTGAATTGGAAGCTCTCCTTTGCCCCCAGAGAAGGTTGATGTTTGCTTTCCTCGAACTTGGCTCTGAGCTGAATTGCCCTCCTGCTCCACACTGGGAGATGGTATTTCCCTGAGAAGTGGATATATTTGAGGACTGGCCACAATTTAGTGACTGGGCACCCTCAAATAAAGATTTTTAGAAGACCTGCATGAAGGCTGCACTGAGATCTGTGAGGTTGTAGTGCCTGATGTGAGACTTGTATTTCAGCTTTTCTGGTTTTGCAGGGAGGTTCTTGTGAGGATAATGTAATGAATGTACAGGATGCTTCTATGTCTATGGAAATCCTGGAGCTGTTTCAGTTTGATCTTGACATTTCCACAACATGAAAAGAGAGACTCAAAACCAAAATCTTGGAAGGTAAACACATCTGGCCTTTGGAAGTGATTGGTGTTAGATTTCCACTCCAGAACTCAGTGTGAGCTTGAATTGTGATTAAAATCACCCAGCTCCATTCATGCAGATGAGCCAGCACCATTGCTAGTTACATGAGCCAGTTTCATCCACTGCATTTTCTGTGCACAGCAATTTAGATCAGGTTGTCCTAGGCCTGGATCTTTTGAGAAAAAATACAGTCTTTTAATTCCAAATTATCTCTTACAACCTTCTCCTTTCCTCCCTGTAGTATGGGCAAGGAGCTGCTGTTTACCGTTATTTGTATCCTTTGTGGTCACGCATTGCTGCAGTGCATGCGTTAGTCCAGGTGTGCATAGAACACACATGCTGAAGCATTGTCTTAAGCTCTGCCTGGCACTGGAGGTGCTTCACAACAGGAAAACTTGGCTTAGGACTGCAAATATTCCAGACAGCATATTGTCCAAGACAAAATCAGCTTGAAAAGTCCAGGGAGGTGTTCTTCATTGCCCTCCCTCAGTTGGGTTCTGCAGCTTTCTCTTCATGCTTTCCAACAGTAACAAGGTGGTTTGTTTTAAAATTTAGCCCATTAACGAGGTATTGATCACACAGTGCAGCCAGGCTTGTTGAAAGATGCAGGAAATATCTTTGATATTTCCTTGGAATTGAAAAGTCGTGTAGATTTTCACAAATTCTATAAATGGCATCGCTGCCTATAAACAGCTGAAGAAAGCTGCAGGGTGCAAAAGCTCTCGTGGAAGGCTGAGCTGTTTGAATAACACCCATCAGTCTGGAGTTGACAGTCATTGAGAACAAGTAACAATTCAAAACAATAACTAGATTTTAAAACTCCAAGAGGATTCAGACATCTGGGTATCTTAAGAAACCTGGCCTATAAAATTCAAAAGCTAAAGCACTTATTGAACTGCGACTCAGCCGCTTAGAATCTAGAATCTCTTAGAAAGTAAAGTTTGGGGTGTTTTTTTTTAATATATCTTTTCAGAAATAGCAGCATGTAGCCTCTGTCACACACGTAGTAGCTACTGAAAGAAAAATCTTTACATCTCCAACAAACAGAAAGCAGAAGGAAAGGCTGAAACACCTGCCTGCTCTGTTGCAGCAAAATGTTCAGAAAATGAAGCTTGGGATGAGTGTCCTGTTTCTTTATTGCTATGGACTTTCTGGATTTAATTCCTCTAAAACAGATGTTGGGAGACGTTCCTCAGAGATGTCAACAGACTCACCTGGTGCAACTACTGTACAAAGTCAAGGCACAGTGGTTAGCAAACATCAGCTTTCTGCCTAGGTCCACATGTAACCCTTTTCCCTCTTGATTCATGAAGGGCTGAAATGAATATTTAAGATGGGCTTGAGTGAAGCTCTGTTTTGCTGTATGAAGCCAGAGCTCCCTGTTCTGCAGGAAGGGCTTAGGGGAGAGGGGAGAGGTGAACTTGTATGGTGCACAGGCAGGCACTGGGTCTTGCTCAACTCCTAGGAGAAAGCCCTCCCCTGGGAGAGTGCTGTGCATATTTCTTTTGCCTGGAGATGGATTAGGAAAGACCACTGTATTCTGGGTGGAATTTTACTTCCTTGTTAAACTGCTTTTGAACAGAAAATCGAGTTTACTGTAATGACAGGTTTCAGTAAACTATTTGTTCTCCACATTATACTTAAGCTTTCTTGAAAAGATTAACACTTGAAAATGGAGTATTTTGGCAGACGACTGAAATACTTTAACTGAAGAAAAATGTGGGCTTTCTGCAGAGGAGACAGGCACACCAGAGCCTGCACTAGAAGTAACCCTGAAGACGTTCCAGGATGCTGAAGTGCCTGCTTGTGGATTTCATGGAGTGGCTAATGCCTTTCTGTGTGTCAGCTAGTGCCCAGTCTGCACTCAATGACTGATCTTTTGTCTGGGACTCTGAGTGATTTCTTAAGGCAGATTTCACTGTTTTCAAGTAATTGCAGTCATCTGTAACATTGCCTGTTGTCATTTGTAGTACTTTTGTGTCTAAACAGTTCAGAGTAACCAGGAGGCAAGTTATCCACACATGTACATCGTGCATTCTCCATGTGAGATGCGAACGCCAGGTACTGAGTGGCATGTTAATAACAGACTTAACCCTGTCTCGTGTTTTTATAACACAGAATCAGCCTTGTACTAACACAGGTTTGATGGTTTTTTTCTACCTCTTGTCTGCCTTCTAAAGTGTTTCCCTGCCAGAGACAGGAGCCGATTCTTCATTTGCAATAAATAAATGCCATGAATGTGACACCTGCCCTTTTCTGGGCTCTCACCCAGGGATTAGACTGTGCCTAGGCATCGGAGCATTTTACATACAATGCACAGCTGTGACATAAAGAGTCTTTTGAAAGGGAGGCTTGGCAGCTTTCCCAGAAGCTAACTGAAGGGTCCATTTGTGCCTTACCTGTGATTAATTCTTTTCCGTTTGTATTTGGAGTGGAAGGACTTGAGCCCGGCACTAACAAAACCCATTTTGTTACTCAGTTCAGTGCCTCTAACTGTATCTCCAGCCTCTGGGGCTTCCCTACCTTTGCAACTGTTGACTAATATTAATTATGGGTGTACTGCTTAATCGTTTAGGAGTGACCCTCTAAAGTGGCATTTAATCAGTTTTGAGGCAGCTGACAAAAGTGAGTTATGCTAGAGGACTGTAGTGGAAACACTAAGGCAAGGATGGAAAAGGTTCAGAGAGATGGTGAAGAAAGTCTTATAAAGTTTGAGAGCTCAGGGCTAGGGGTCAGCAAAAAGCCCTCTTTGTTGCTTCACTCTTTATTGGCCCTTTCTGGGAAGGAGGGAGCATAAACAGAGCAATAATTCAAGGGCATCTCAGCATGTCATGGAAGGAAGTTCATGGATGAGCCCTCAGTGGACTGAGGGTGTCCTGAAGCTCTGCCACTGCTGGAATAGCTGCCAGAAACTGCATGTGAAATGGGTGACTGGAAGCAGCTCTTCAACTGCTCGGCATTTGGCAGAGAGCTGAGTCCCAGCAGCATCCTCAGGACCAGGAGGAGAAAAGATACCTTTGCCAGTGCCTCTGTTCCCTGAGCAGCATGGTTGCTCTTTTTGCTGGGGAGGTTTGTATTAACAGGCAGACACCAACCCCAGAACAATAAGCATGTTTTTTGCCTAATATGGTAAGCTTTGGGGTTTGGGGCTTCGTGTTAGAGGAATTTGAGGCCTTGGCACACGTTAAATGGCTTTAATGGGGCTGAGCTGGTGAGGGGCACATTAACAGAAGGAAAACCCAAAGGACTGCTTGGGATTTTAGAGGCAAAGAGAAGCAGCTTAGCTTGTTACCACTGTAGAGGGCAGCCACACAAATGTGGTGGGCTATCTGTAGTCCAGGAAGGAGAAATAAGCAGTGGTCAAAGCAGTCCAGAGAGATGTGGTGTGGGAATGGTGAGGGGAGGGTCTATGAAGAAGAGGCAGCGGAAGCGGAGTGTGGTCAGAGAAGGAAAAAACCTTAACTGAACTCCTGAATACGACCTGAGTTTCCCCCAGTGTAGGCACCAAGGTGACATATATCGTCCTCGAGTAGTGGAGAAGACTGGCTATGTATTTCCCAGCTGTGTCTAGTACCTTGTAAGGCCACATCCCAGAACGGCTAGGCTGGGTTGAGCAGGGTAAGCTGGAATGGAGGGAGCTCTCCCAGGGTGTGTGCTAAAGGCTGAAGGAGCCTTTCCTGAGTCTGGCTCCAGACCTCCATCTGATGGATGTTCAGGAAAAGGGACCTCTACACTCCCCACCTAGGTCTTCACCTCTTTTCAGATCAGTCAACTAGTCATCTCTGCTCCAGCAGCTTGAAAACCTTCATCTTTGCTTCAAAAGAATTTATGAATTCTCCTCACAGTTCAAGTCCATTCAGTAGGGGTGGGGAATGCCTTTAGATCTCTGCTGAAGAATGCTTTTAAGTGAGGAGAGCGCTTGCATCTACAAAGTAAAGTTGCTTGCTCACTGACCAGCTCTCTGCTGGAAGCACCATCTCCCTCAGAAGATTCACTGCTGTTCCCTGTTCCCTCTTGCCTATCTGTAAACTACCCCGTGGCTAGGTAAATATTTTTATTATATTCTATGCCAAGCTTTCCTCTCCCTCCCACAGCAGAAGATGCACACCAGCTCCCTTTGACTGCAAATGAACACCCATGTCTGAAAGGAAGCTGGCTTTGCTCCAGATCTCAGCCTCGCACATCCTGGCACAGTGTTTTCCAACATGAAAGTGTAGCAAGAAAACAAACTTTGGTTTGCTTCTCCAGTGTTAATATTGCTGCCCACAACTGCTGCAGTGGTCTCTTACAGCTGTTCTTTCACTATCAGCTGGTAAGGTGGTAGGATAAACAGGGAAGAATCATCCAGCTTGGTGCTTTAGATGGGATGGATGTGGTAACCAGGGTGGCTTCTGAGCTTCCTGGCACAGGCACTGTGTGAGGGGGAAGGCTGAATAGTCTGGGCTTGCGTTCCTCTCTGCTGCAGCAATGCTGATGCTCCAGATTGTGGACTCTTGCAGTTGTTCTTAATTACTTCACAGGCAGCCCAGCTCAGTGGGCTGCAAGAGCAGGACTTGACTTTAAAAAGCCGATTTTTCCCTAGCCATCCAGTCACAGACTGTACCTTTCAGAAGACATACCTTTTCTCTCTCTTTGCTGCCTCTTTCTGCCTGGTTTATTGCTAAAAGCCGACAGAGGCTTTGCAGGGAACAGACCCAGGGCCACAGCCCTGTGGAACTGGCTGCGTGCAGGGTAGTGCAGGCTTACTCTGCTGCAATAACTCACCGCTACCCTCCCTGTATTTTGGGGAGAAAAGTTGTTGCTGTCTGCTAGCAATGACTCTAAATGAGCACGTGCTTCAGCTTTCTAGCTGAGCACATGTTTTGGCCTTTCAGTGTATGTATTGTAAGTATTTAATGCTACTGACAGAAGCCAAAGGTCTCCAACCTCCTGTCTGCCAAATGAGATCAGTGTCCTGAATTGGAGGTCTGAAACTCCACGATGCATTGAGCCACTGTCTGTCTGATGGCCCTGCTTTCTTTGAAGAGCTGATCCTGAGGTCTCTTTTCTCTTTGTGCCATCTTTGTTCCGTGTCTCAGGGTTTTTAAGCATCTTGAGCTAATTACAGCTAAGTTTACATGAGGTTTTTCACAGGCTGTGGGCAGTCAGCAGCAACATGGCTTTATAATGGGCTTGTATCTGCACACCATGGAGTTCGTGCTCTCTTGGTGACCCAGAGAGCTGGCAGCACCTCAGCTGTGTGGGTAGGCTCCCATGGGGTTGTCCATCATACTGGTGGGAATTATAAGCAGAGATCCCTTTCTTGAACCTGTGTGACTAGGATTGGTTCATTCTTTCTGGGTCTTGGTGCACCTGGACATCCCAGTACATGGTGCAATGGCTTGGACTGGTGAGTGGGACCTCCAGCTCCTATCGAGATGTTTAGGGGTCAGTACCTAGAATTTCCGTTGGCACATTCCCATGGGCACTTCTGGAAGGAGTAGGTGCATCATCTTCATTTGCGTATATGTATGCTTTTATAAAACTATTCCCCAGGCACAGCTGTGGCTGGAACTGTTGAGTTCATGGTCTCACTAAAGACACAGCAGCATAGACAGAACCTGTGCATCTTGGCAGGTTTGAGAGGGAACTACCAGTAGTTCTGCTTTAGTGCAGTTACTCGTCTTTTATTCAGCGCAGGTAAAGATAAGCATTGCTGTTCTCATTAGGCTTCTCCTCTCCAGAATCTTGCCTCTGCTCTGAACCACAGAATTATCCCCATCCTCCATTGTATTTACTGACTTCTTAGCATCTGCCAGATCCAACTGGGAGCTGCCCTGCTGGTAATCAGCATCCCTCCGGATGCACTCCTCCCTGGCTGAGTCAGTTGACTGCAGTGCTTCGGCACAGCCCGTCCGAGCAGAGAAGCAATTGCTCTTTTTGCCCTGTCTGTCTACAACTCTCCTGCAAGCCCTCCCGGTGGCTGAGTCACTTCCTTCTTTAAATCTGGCCTTAAATCTTCCTTTTCTCTTCGCCCTGTGATTCACTCCCTTTGTGAAGCATTTTGCAAAGCTGTATCTGGAAGATGCTGAACAGCGATGCTCCCAGTGCAGGATGTTCTTGTCTCAGAGCCCCAGCACTGAGCCCCTCTCCAAGGGCTGGTCCTTGCACATGCTAAATGGTTGCTCCTAGTATCAGTATTTCTCTTATCTTAACATTTCTTTTAATGCTACATCTGATGTAGTAATAGGAGCCAACTCCTGCCTGCGGACAAGTGTGTGTAATTTCCTTTGACATCAGTGTGTGCCTCTGAGGGCTCAGCTCTACCCGTTCCCACCCTGTTTGATTAGATGCAGTAGGGGAGTCATTACAGGATCTCTGCCACTCCTTCTCGTCCCTCATGGGATTTAAGGAGCACTGCTGTTAGAACTAAGCTGAAATGCGCTCAGAGAAAGCTTCAGTTTCTGCTCTGTAAGCCTAGAGATATTTTTAGTATACATCTACACTCTTAGAATTTTTATATTGAGATTATTCTTCTCCCCTCTATGCTTATTTCCTCAGCCTTGGACCCTCTCATATCCAACTGCCTCACCTTTTAACAGCTTCCTAGTATGGAAGGGATTGCCAGCCAACAGGATAGTTAAAAGGCATTGTCATGAATTAGCTGTGTGACAGCTAACAAGTGAACTTGCTAGACCTGCTCTGGTTACCAGCAAAGAGTGGGATAAAACTTGAAAAGCTTTAAGTCCCACTTTCAGCTGAGTCTTAGGTAGTTAAGCACTAAATCCATTTCACTATCCTTGCAGATAAGGTGTGTGAATACACAAGTTGCTTAGGTGCTTGCAAAAGTGCCCTGTGGGTGCCTTGCTCCCAGAGACTGAGCTGAAATCGGTTAATCCAGGGTCTGAATCTGGTTCTATGAAGCTCAGTGGTGCCCAGTCCATTGCCGGTAGAGTGGGAGGACATTAATGAAACATTTGTGATTGAATGAGGAGTTTCAGTGGCTGTTGACCCTTCTGTCACTCTGCAAAGGAGGGGGTTGGGGAAACTGATGTGCTTAGAAATGTACGCAGGCTATGCAGCTGTATCTGTTCGGTAGCTCTGGGTTTCTGAAAAGTGACCAATGACCGTTTTCTAAAAAGCAACAAATTCATTTTCCAGTACAGTAAGTCTGCAAATGAAATGAAATGACTATTGTAAAGGAGCTTTGCTTCTATGGAGGGGACAGGTGCTATGGAGTTTGTTCGGAGAACAGGTCCTCTGGTCCAAGGAGACATAGCAATCAAGGAAGTGAGATCTGCGGGTTTCCAACAAATACTGATAACCCTTAGCTCTGATTTTTAATGAAGCTTCAGCAGTCACATTTTTCTGCTTCAAAACAGGCAACTCTTGAGAACAACGTAGCATCTCCTTTGCATACTGATCTTATGTTGCATACTAAGCTTACATTGCATATATTTGTTTTCATTTGCTTAGAATGAAGTGATCAGCCAGCAGCTGTCTGTCATTTTCACTCATTGCTATGGACCCTACCCTATTCCAAAGCTCGTTGAAATTAAGCGCAAGCAGACCTCTCGCCTAGGTAAGCATGACTTAAGGATTCTCAAGAGTTCTCCAAGGAGAGCTGTGGGAAGTCTGCATGAAAGGCTAGATGCTTGGGGGGGCGCGAGTCAGAGAAAAATCTGAATTGGAAAGGCAGAACTAGAAAGGGGAGGGGCCCCAAGCTTAGCCTGACCTTAAACTCCAGCTGAAATCAAGAGGGTCACCAGGTGTGTTTGAGTGGGACCATAAATCTGCAAAGATTTGTCTGTGTTGCTAATTAGGCTGGGATCTGAGCCCTGGGCCCAGAGCCAAATGTCTGTCCGCATCTCAAACCGCCGTGGCTGGCTGCGGGTGATGCTGCGGCGAAACAGCCCTCCCAGCCCTGCTGACAGAGCTTGGGTTGTTTTAATGTCACCGAGAGAAGACCTGAGCAATTTTCCACGGCCCTCTTCCCCTTGGCACAAAGACTTGCCCCGTGCAAGGAGAGGGGCATAATAAGGTACAAATGAGCATAGGGCTCTCCAGCGTATTTTCAGCTGCAGTTTGCTTTGGGTAGCAGAGCTGGGAGGCTGTGCCAGCTCCGCGTGGCAGGGATGGCTGGCTGGCATCTCAGCAAAGGCCTTCACGGGCTTCAAAGCTTTGATTTCCCTTCATATGAACTCCACGTGGCTCTCTGGGGGGAGTCTGTCTCAAGCTCTCCAAAATAGCTTTATGGGCTTTGCTCATTAAAACAATATCCTTTTACACTATTGTCTTGTTTTGTCAAAACCGGAAAATATTCTCTTTGTTCATAACTCTTCCAAACTAAAGTTATTGACTTTTTTATTTAACTCCTTTTTGTCATTCTAGATCCCCACTTTCTTAACAATAAAGAGATGTCAGATGTTACATTTCTGGTGGAAGGAAGACCCTTTTATGCACACAGAGTATTGCTATTTACTGCATCGCCAAGGTAAGATATAGAGACATTTCTGGTTTTTAACAAAAATAGAATTTGATTTTGCATTTTTGCTTTTGTTGCTGCTAAGATTCTTTGAGGACTAATGGCTCAGTCCAAATTATTCCTGAGGAGAAAATCTCAACATCTTGTTTCTAGTCAGTCTACAGGATATTTAACAAGTGCTTCCATCACTGTATTCCTACCCAGTAAGTGATCCATGCTTCTGGCCGCGCACCTGACTTCATTCCACTGAGGCGATTTGCATGGAGCTTTGCGTTGCATCCAGCTCTTAATCATAGAGGAGTCTTAATATTTTTTAAATAAAATTAAATAAGTACAAAACACATCATACTGTATCTAAAGGCAGTATTTATGGTCTGTTCCTTGTGCTCAGAAGGCTGGATGTAGGTTACCCAGCTTGATCCTGCCATACAGTTACTCGCAAACCTTATTTGTATGCAGAATTAAAGGTGTGGTTTTAAATGAATTTAGATGGTGCCCTATAAGGGCTTATTTCAAGATATGGCAAGGACAACCCACCGTGTTTGGGTAGTCTGAGCAATGTGGGAATTATTGCTAAAGATGCTACCAACCCACAACACAAGAGTAAAAAAATCTGAAAAAGCAACTGCAATATCTGACCCTGCCCTCAATTAAGAAATGAGTATTTCTGCTTACAGAGTATTGCTAGAGGTACAAACACATTCCAAACTCCAGCTTTAAACCAACTAAATTGTGTTCATAGTAGAGTTTGACAGTAGTAAAAGCAAATCGATCATTATCTGTATTTTATTTAACAAGATGCAGTTATGATATGGCAAAGGTTACCATCCAGCAAATGCTGGTCTTGACAGATAAGCTAAGCTTTGCAGTACTGCTAGAAGATCAGATGAATTATCAAAAAGTAGTATAAGGGCAGTTGTTTTTGACACTGCATTTCCCATCTTCTCTGTCTAATCAAATAGGAATATCTATTTTTGAGATATAGATTGCTACATATGTATATGTCTCACAGAAATCTGCAATTATTAACTTAAAATTATATTTTTTCCTGAAACTTTTGTCTGAATTTGAGGTTTTGATAACCAGAGAAGAGGAACCCTATCTAGCTTTCTCTCCTGCCTCTTCATACACAACTGTACTGAGCCTACATTAAAAGTCTTAGTGTAGTTGGTTTTAATATTTTGTTCCAAAATGTTTTCTTAAAGCAGCATAATAGACATAGGCCAGAATTTATCTCCTTCAAAATAGGAGGTGCACAGTTTTTAAATTCTGCAAGTCTTCCTAAAATATCATGTCATCTCCAAGAAAAAAAAAAAGGAAAAAATGTTTTGGTTTTACAATATTTGTCATTATATTATCCGAATTTCCCATATGCATTTTATTCTATTGTGATATTAGGTGCATTTTTCAGAAATTTCAGATTGAAATCTCCTGAAAGAGAGGCTTCTTCCTTTAGATTTTAACTTTAGTTTATGTCAGTGTCTAAATCTTGATGGCTTTCAGTGACAAATCCCTTCATTTCAGTGTACTGTTTTTGCAAGAGGTGATAATGTTCTTCCACTTCAATGTATTTTTTCACAGAGATAATTGGGCTGATATTTTAATCTCACTCCTTTTTATTTAGGTTTAAAGCATTACTGTCTAGCAAGCCCTCATCTGATAGCACTTGCATTGAGATCAACTATGTGAAGTACCCTATCTTTCAGGTAAAGTCAATTCTCACATTGAATTTGAATCGAACGTGTAATAGGGACATTGAAAATGCCCTGCCCAAATCATTACGTGTGTATTTGGTAAACACGCAGCTCAGAGTAGTAGTTTCATGAGTACAGGCTTCATACCCGTTCATACACTAAGCTGCAGAGCACTATTGATTTGAAATATCATCCCAACCAGATACAACAGCATGCATTTTACTTATGGGCTGTGCAGGTAGAGCAGTGCAGGTAAGGTGAAGCACTAGATTCTTTTTTTTCTTGTCGGTTCTTTCTGTATTTAATGGACAGGCTTGGAAGAGACACAGTTAATCCCTTTCCTTAGCAGTATTGGTCAATCAAAATTTTGCCATGAAAATGAAGACTTTGCTTTCTGTATCTGTAGTGTATACAAGTATATGCTTCTCTTCATTTGAGTCAGAGCTCCATGTATCTATCATCTGCTACTGCAGCAGATAATTCCCAGCTGCCTACAATAACTTTAGGCTTGCTGGAAGCTCACTGCAGAGAGATCTTAGCTGGCTTGTATTACAATGCAAAGCCTCCCCGACTCTTTCTCATCATCTGTGCATTCCTACACATCGCTAAGTGAAGGTGGGGGGGCCTTTGCCAGGGAAGGAGTAAGGGAATAACCATTATATATGCTATATTTTTCTGAATTGATTATGTACTTAACATACTGGGAAATACATTGAAAATTCAGAATTAATTAGTTGGGTTTCTGTGAGTTGTTTGGAGCTCACCAGAAAGTCCGAACAATGTGGCTGGTGAGGGTTGAGAAGTTAGACTGCCTGTAAGAAAGAAATGTTAAACTGTGCAGAGAAATAGAATAATTAAATATGTCTTGAAATTAGGAGATTTGGGCCAGTTGTATCTGAAAATCCTTGGTGGTGTTAAAGAGCCTTGGGTAATGCCTGCAGTCTTTAAATTACCCGCTGTTCCCTGATGTTTTGGATTGCTTTTTATAAACACTCACTTTGTTTTATTACAGCTGGTCATGCAGTATCTTTATTATGGAGGTGCAGAGTCACTCCTGATTAAAAATAATGAAATTATGGAGGTAAGAGACATTTATCTTAATTGCAGTGGGAGCAATGCTAAGCGATCTGTGTGTTGTTCACCCAAGGGCATATGGCCATTGGGCAAGACCTGAGCACTCCTGTAAGAGCCAGCACTGCCTTACCTAGAGTGCCCTGGCTGTCTGGAGTCTGTGGGGGAGATATTTAGTCTCCTTCTCTGCCAGTCATCCATTATGGTAACTTTTGACAGTACGAAGTTGACTGTCAGAGAAGAAAGAGTAGTAAAATCATGGTCATCAAGCAAAAAAAATTATCTTAAATAAAAATATCTAGTTAGATGCTTGGAGAGGCTCTTTCAAGGAAATGCAAAGCTGGTGCTAACAAAATCTGGAAGCAACTCCCAGCAGTATAATATACCATCCTCTTTCTCTCTGGGTCAGTCAGCTTCTCTGTGCCATGCTCTTACTTTTGGTTTATTAGTTCAGGCTTACATGTCCAGACCTAACTTAGCAGCATAAAAGCATCAAGTTTGGTTCCTAGGCTTTAACCATGGGAAAAATCCCACTATGTCATAGTTCAGTTCACATTCAAGCATGCGGCTCAAATTTTCTAAATAAAACCTTAAGCTGCTCCCTGAGATACAGAGAATTCTTTGCCTCTTTCTCACTGGATGTAAAACATCCAGTGCCACTGTACCCGTATGTGAAAGCCAAACCACACCAGCTGGAACTGACTGAGCTTTCAGTGTAGCCACACATCCATAACCTGTATGGATGTTAAGTCATCCTCTCCCCAATACGGTGTTGCTGTCATTGTCATTTTAGTGACTCCGGCTAAGCAGAACTAAGAGATATTTGAGCTTATTCTTGATAGTTATTCCGGGAGCTTTCCTGTTGACAATGACCAAATCATGGCAGCCAAAAAGAACACAGGACAGTGAATACTAAAATCAGAGCTACTTAAGCAGCTGGTGATCGTCAATGTGCATGTTATAGTTTGCCACTGTGATGTTTTATTGTTGCTTACATTAGTGAAGTCTGTCCCTATGACAACTAATGACTGGGGTATCCATGTGAGGCTTGACTTTTACTGAACTACTGCTAACCAGAAACTGGGAGTGACACTTCTCTGGGGTCTGAGTGGCCAGAGTGAATCAATTCTCATGGGTATAGGAACAACTGTACCAATCCTGCTGGCAGCCAGAAGATGGAACTAGTTAGGACTGAAATTATTCCAGTCGAGTGCAGGCAGTGGATTTTTAACTAAGCATACCTACGCTGACTTTCTGAGCTGTATAGGAAAAGGTCACTGATTTTTTATTTCACTTGCAGTTTTGAAAGAAACCCCTGAATTTCTAACCCTTTCAGAAATAAGGAGTCTCAGACTAGGTGGCGTAACAGCTTTATAGACATGCATGTGTCATTACGTTGGCTGCTAAAAAGCTTGTGCTGCAGTTCAGCTGGCTGCTTGCTCTACTTTTGTGCCATCTCAAAAACTTCTGTGACTCAAGAATGTACGACTCATTGATTGATCTGTTGATAACAGATCTAGCCATGGTTCCTCACAGTTTAAAGTAATTACAAACCAGCACGTGACCGCTTGAGCCACAGAGGCAGCTGGAATAGGATTTGGCTTTATCTTTCAAAACTGCATTTAGCAACTTGCCTTATTACAAATATGATAACAAGAAGCACCAGAAATACTCCACAGAAATCTTTGCTGCAATTCATAATTGGGGCCAGCTGGCTGCTATCAAATCAGCACTGCAGATTTCCAGCACTTGGATTTATTTATGGGATTAAAGCAGAGCTTGAGCAAACTGCACAGAAGAAGTCAGAATAATGTCATGGAAGTTTAAGGCTTTTTTGTTCCCCAGCGCTCCTTCCTTGCAGCATGAGAGGCCTTTTGAGACTCACAGGATAGTTTTTTGTCACGCAGTTCTAAATGATAAGGGCCGTATAGATGCCTAAACACCTGAACAGCTTGGCCTAAGAGACCTGGCTGGGTTAGAGGAAGGTGTCAAGCAATGAAGAACCCCAACTTGCTTCCTAAGACAGAGCAGTGAGCCAGAGTCAATGGCCTGCCATGGAAAGACAGAAACTGAAACTCCTTTTCACAGGTGTAAATGGAGAGGAAGGAGGTAATAGAGGAAATCCTACCACTACGAAAATCAGTTGGAGAACTCAGATTTTAAGCCACTCTCACTTTATAGGCTTCAGGTCATGCTCACAGCATACAGTGGCATTCAGAGAACCCAAGGTAGTGCCAGTCCAGGTAGGATATCCATAGGAAGGATGCAGAGCCAAAGAGGGAGATCAGCTTGTGTCCTGATAAGAGCTGTGGTGGTGCGGTGATATGACACATGACACTGACATGAGTGTTACTGGGCAGTGACTTGCACCAAGCTGGTTCCCACCTTTGCATCGTATCCTGCTGTACACCTGCTCCTTGGAGTAACATGGAGCCAGACAATATTTCAATGCCCATGGCCTAGACGTGACCTCGCTGCTGCTCACGAGCTAGAGTAAGGAGTATGTGACATCTGACTCCATTCCCTTGAGCCTGCTGAGGTGACAGATTTGAGGTTTATTGCCTCTCTAGGTTTTTAAGACTGCCCAGGGTGGTTATCATCATCTGGTTTGAATTCCTCTATACTCTTGGTCCTGGCCCTTCTGCTGACATCTCCACATCCAACCCAGGTGCTCTGTTTTAGCCAGAGCTTGGGAACAGCTGGACTAGAAATGTTTTCTTTTGGAATGTAATTGCAGATCCCTCCTTGCAGAGTCATGTTTGCAAAGTGTCCAGAGACTCTCCAAGCTGCCATTTCGTTTTTCTCTCTCGCCATCCCCACTTCCCACCCCATCCCAAAGTCGGCACATGGACCGGAGCAGTCTACAGTGGTCTCTCCGTCGTGCATAGATTCCCACAGTGTGATCTAGAGGGGATTGCAAAGGTTTCAAGCAACCAAGCAACCTTCTCATTGTGACTGTTTGTCATGCTAACTGAAGCTAGGCAGAGAAAGAAAATATGTTGAAACAGTAAAGAAGGAAGCTTTGGTTCTGTATCACTCAGCAGTTTTGACTTTCTTTTTTGTTGCCTTTTTTTTAGCTTCTCTCTGCTGCTAAATTTTTCCAGCTTGAAGCTTTACAACGACACTGTGAGATCATTTGCGCAAAAAGCATTAATACAGAAAACTGCGTGGATATTTATAATCATGCCAAGGTAAAAATAACTGCATATGCTTGCATGTTATCTGTCTGCCATCCTACTTGTAGGTCAGTTTTATGATAACTAGAGATAGTTTGTTCTTTATTTTAGATTTGTTATGTGAGTGGCTAATAGGCACCTCGTATAGTGACAGTCCTAAGTCATGTAATGTAAGAGCCTCTGTGGCAACTGCTCATCCCCTTCTCTTAACTGCTTCAAACTCCACCACGGGGGCAGACCTATCCCTTATCATAGCCAAACTGCTGAGTTATTCAAAAGGAATTGCCTCACTGAATAAGACACCTCTTTTGCACCTTCCAAGCTGCACTTTCCCTTTACAATTTCATGTTTCTTCCTGCCTGAAGTCCACTGGGGTGATACACTTAAAGCTGGTGACAGCTTGTCGATATGCAAAAATGCCAGGTTGTCACAGCACAACATCTCTGTGCCATGCAAGGATGGTAATTAGAATTTTATGTCTTGGAGAGGAGAGATTTGCAGCTTCTTATTGGAATCAGATTATTTACTTATCTTGTGAGGGGGCCTAAGTCATTAGCCATAAAAGCATGGCATTTTTTGACCTAGAAAACCTATTTTCACTCACTGATGAAGGTGGTTGCCACATTGATGAGTTTCATTATTTTTCTCCTCCTCTTGTGTGCTTAGTTGTTATATTGTCACTAGGAAATGATACACAAATAGTTGCAATGAAATATTTTTAAAGCATTGCTTAGGTGATTTTTTTCAGTATCTTACATGGTCTGTACAAAAGATAAAATGATGCAGTGTGACATGGAGGTTTGATTGAACAGAGTAATCTTGCAGATTGCACCAAACCCCTGCAGGTCTGACCTCTATTCCCATCATCAGTTATTTCCTACAGAGAGTAGTAATGTTTGGTCTTGACGTACAGATAATGTGCAATCAGTGTTTGAAATAGCATAAAGTTCTACCTATAAAATGAATAAGAAATGAGGTCTATTTGTTGTAATAGGAAATAAAATCAGCAGTGCAGGAATCTTTTGAAAAATATCTGATTTATATTCTAGTTCTTGTGGAAACTTCTCGATTTGTATTATGTTACTAAAAGTAAAATGCATAGTTTTGTTTTCACAACACATATTTTCTTTGAATCATGAAGTGTGGCTGTTCTTGACATACTGATTGAAGAACATTCTTACACCGAGCTTTAGACCTGTTTTAGGAACTTGTACACTGCCGATACTGGTACTGAACAAACCCAGTGGCTAAATCCAGCTTCTTGTTTACCTGCAAGGGTCCCAGCCTCCAACTGTTCTGTGCCTGCATCTCCTAGTGGAGTCAGTGGAAACGATGTACTCGAGGGGCTTTTACAGCCAGGGTCACGTTTGCATTGATGTGGGTAGTGCATTGCAGAGACAGCCAAGCTAGCTGTGAATGAAGGCTTGACTTGTGGAATTAGTTAAGCCACATCACACCGAAGCTCTTTATGTGCTAATTTACCCTGCTTCAAGTAAATTATCAGGGCTAAGTTTCACATTGTTACAGCTAGGTTTCCAGGACCTGAACTAGTGCATTTAAAGCCAGTCCAGATACCTCTCTATGGTGCTGTCTGCAGAGCAGAGAAGATGCTCCCATCTTTTTGCTCCCAGTCTGTGTGATGCGCAGGTGATTAATCTGAGCACAGATCATTCTGCCCAGAGTGGTTCCGTCACGCAGTAGCTTCATTTGTTTATTATGTTAATACAAGATAATGGTATATGGAGGAAGAGGCCAGATGGTCCTGATGGTAATATTCAACTCCATCCCAATACTAAGGAACCAGGAGCAGGAAATGAGGAATAAGAAACGGGTTAATGAATGGCTTAGGGACTGGTGTGAGAAGAGGGGCTTTGGGTTCTTTAATCATGGGGAGGCCCACGCACCCCCAGGCTTTCTTACCAGGGATGGGACACGCCTGTCTGCTAGGGGGACAAAAGCCTTCACCAAAAACCTAGTTAAGCTCATAAATCGAGCTTTAAACTAGATGTGAGGGGGAAGGGGATGGAGGCCAGGCAGGATGGGAGTGAGCCTCGAGGTGAGACTTCAGTGGTAAAGGGGTGGTGTGCTGGCGATGCCTGCCGGTATATCACCACTAAGGAAGAGGGGGTGAGTGCAGCTGGGGATGGTAGGCAGCAAACTGGCACCGTGGCCTTAGTTAAGTCAAGGACCGCTCAGTTGGGGAGAAGCCCTATTACAAAGGCTGTAGCTTCACCTGCCCAGCTGAAGTGCATTTACACCAATGCACGCAGCATGAGAAATAAGAAGGAGGAACTGGAAGCTGTGGTAGGGCAGGGAGACTACGATGTCGTTGCCATTGCGGAGACGTGGTGGGATGACTCGTACAACTGGAGCGTACCCATGGTGGGGTATAAACTCTTCAGGAAGGACAGGAAGGGCAGAAGAGGAGGTGGGGTAGCCCTCTATGTTAGAGAGGGCTTTGATACCCTCGAGCTGGACTACGGTCAAGATGGGACTGAGTGCCTGTGGGTGAAAATCAGAGGAGTCCATGGGCAGGAAGGGATTGTGATGGGAGTCTGCTATAGACCACCCAGCCAGGAAGAAGCAGCTGATGAGCTCTTCTACAAACAACTGAGTGTAGTCTCAAAATCGCTACCCCTAGTCCTTGTGGAAGACTTCAATTTCCTAGATATAGGCTGGGAGTATAATACAGCAGAAAGGAAGCAGTCCCGGAGGTTCCTGGAGTATGTGGAAGACAATTTCCTCACACAGCTGGTGAGCGAACCGACAAGGGACGGTGCCCTCCTGGACCTGCTGTTGGTGAACAGAGAAGGACTGGTGGGGGATGTGAAGGTTGGAGGACGCTTGGGGCAAAGCGATCATGAGATGATAGAGTTCTCAGTGCGGGGTGAGATGAAGAAGGAGGTTAGCAGAACAGTCGCCCTCAACTTTCAGAGAGCAGACTTTGGACTATTCAGAAGGCTGGTTGGAAAAGTCCCATGGGGGGCGCTCCTTGAGGGCAAAGGTGTCCATGAGGGCTGGGCGCTCTTCAAGAAGGAACTCCTAGCAGCTCAGGAGAAAGCCGTCCCCAAGTTCCGGAAAAGTAGCCGGAGGGGTAAGAAACCAGCATGGTTGAGTAGGGAGGTCCTAAGAGACATCAATAGGAAGAGGAGGGTCTACGACCTTTGGAGGAAGGGGCAGGCACCCTGGGTGGACTATAGGGAGGAAGCGAGAACGTGCAGGGAAAAAATCAGGAGGGCTAAGGCCCAACTAGAAATGCGACTGGCCAAGACTGTGAAAGACAACAAAAAGTCTTTCTACAAATACATCAACAGCAAAAGGAGGGCTAGGGAGAATCTCCAGTCCCTAGTAGATGCAGAGGGAACAACAGTAACAGGGGACGAAGACAAGGCTGAAGTGCTCAATGCCTACTTTGCCTCAGTCTTTAACAGTAAGGAAAATTGTTCCCTCTGTGCACAACCGCAAGGGTTGGATGAGAAGTACGAGATTCCCAAGGTCCAAGAGGAGGTGGTTAGAGACTTGCTTGCCCAGCTAGATGCCCACAAGTCTATGGGGCCGGATGGAGTCCACCCAAGAGTTTTGAGGGAACTGGCGGATGTGCTGGCCAAACCCCTTTCCATCATCTTCCAACAGTCCTGGATGACTGGGGAGGTTCCGCTGGACTGGAGGCTGGCTGATGTCGTGCCCATCTATAAGAAGGGGCGCAGGGAGGATCCAGGGAACTACAGGCCTGTCAGCCTGACCTCGGTACAGGGGAAAGTCATGGAGCGGGTGATCTTGAGTGCCTCTGGCCTGGACGGGCGCACACTCTCCTGGGTGAAAAACTGGTTGAATGACCGGGCCCAGAGGGTGGTGGGAAATGGAGTTAAATCCAGCTGGAGGCCAGTGACAAGTGGGATTCCCCAGGGCTCAGTCCTGGGTCCAGTCCTGTTTAATGTCTTTATCAACGACCTGGATGAAGGCATTGAGTCCTCCCTTAGCAAGTTTGCAGATGACACCAAGCTGGGAGGGGGTGTTGATCTGCTGGAGGGTCGGGAGGCTCTGCAAAGGGACCTGAACAGGCTGGACTGCTGGGCTGAGACCAACGGCATGAGGTTTAACAAGGCCAAATGCCGGGTCCTGCACTTGGGGCACAACAACGCTAAGCAGAGGTACAAATTAGGAGAGACTTGGCTGGAAGGCTGCCAAGAGGAGAAGGACCTGGGGGTGCTGGTTGACAACCGACTGAACATGAGCCAGCAGTGTGCCCAGGTGGCCAAGAAGGCCAATGGCATCTGGGCTTGTATCAGGAACGGCGTGACCAGCAGGTCCAGGGAGGTTATTCTCCCCCTGAACTCAGCACTGGTGAGACCGCACCTCGAGTACTGTGTTCAGTTCTGGGCCCCTCACCACAAGAGGGATGTTGTGGCTCTGGAGCGAGTCCAGAGAAGGGCAACAAAGCTGATGAAGGGGCTGGAGAACAAATCTTACGAGGAGTGGCTGAGAGAGCTGGGGTTGTTCAGCCTGGAGAAGAGGAGGCTGAGGGGAGACCTTATAACTCTCTACAACTACCTGAAGGGAGGTTGTGGAGAGGAGGGAGCTGGCCTCTTCTCCCAAGTGGCAGGGGACAGGACGAGAGGGAATGGCCTCAAGCTCCGCCAGGGGAAATTCAGGCTTGAGATTAGGAAAAAGTTCTTCACGGAGAGGGTGGTTAGGCATTGGAACGGTCTGCCCAGGGAGGTGGTTGAGTCACCATCCCTGGAGGTGTTTAAGGTTAGGGTAGACGAGGTGCTTAGGAGCATGATTTAGGGATTGGTGGGAATGGTTGGACTCGACGATCCAGTGGGTCTCTTCCAACCTGGTCATTCTGTGATTCTGTGAACCAGGGGAGCTCACAGGCAGTTCGAGCACAGCTTCCCAGCTAACCATCTGCCCTTCCATGTTGCTCTCTCAAGTGTGGAAGAAGCTCATGTTAGACCACAGCAAGGATGGGGAAAATAAGGTGAGCAGACACTGAAGCCAGGAACCTCCATGTCAACCAGGAGTAGGTTCTGAGTAGCTTGTTCCTGTTCTAGTTACCATTTCTAGTCCTTGCTACTTTGCAAGCTCAGCTGCACCTGACGGAATTCAGGTGATGCTGATACCTGCTTTTCCAGATGGGGATGTGCGAGCAGGTTTGCCCAGAGACACATGGATCACAGTCTTTGTCATCATGACAAAGACTGAAAGATGGTTTGGTGGAAGCATATCATCAAGTGAGCACAGATTCGGAAAGTTTTCTCTAATGGAGGCCTAGATTCTAGAGGAGTGTTTAGCAGGATGGGGAACTGTGTAAAAGGAGCTGTAGAAACAAGAGACTGAGGCTCTGTTATAAAGAGGTGAAATACTGGTAGGAAGGTGAGACAATGTGGATTTGGTAAGGCTTACAATTTTAAAGCTGAGTTGAGAGTTGTCATCTGTACCATCCCTATGGGCTTTCCATTTCTAAAACTGTAGCGTCTGCAAAGGGAGTCATGAGAGTAGTGTCTCTTTAAGGGTTTCATGCTTCAAAACCTTTGTCGCTCTTCTTTACTTCCAGAAGGAAATTAAGTGACTGAGCAAATGGGATTTGTAATGGTGATTGATTATTTACTACTAGATACCAGTGGTGTTTTGCATGAATGCCTCCAGACTCCCAACAAAATCATACATGCCTAAAACACTCAGCAGTTGCAGAGATTGCAGTCTGGGCCTCAGAGCAAATCTGAAAAAGAAAAGTGAAGTACATGATTTCTTTAATGTCATGAATGAATATATATAAATAATGAATAGAGATGAATGGTGTTTCAGAGAAGAGTACAGATTCACACATAGGCTTTCACATCCTGCTGCAAAATTATGCACTCATAATTTGATGAAAACTTACATGGTTTGAAATCAAGTTAAAATCATTAATTTTCCTTGGGAAGACAGATCTAATCCTAATATGTTTTGGGGTTTTCCTATTCATTTATTTAATAATTTCCATTCCTAGTTCCAAACATGAACTTAAAGTAGTGGTGGGCAATAGTCATGGAATTCTTCCAGTCTGGACCCAAAGCTACGCAGTGCCCCGGCAGTTGTGGCCCTTTGGGCTGCACCTTGTGGCCAAAAGTTCCTGCTTTACTCAGAGTATGGTCCTAGCAGGAGGTTGCCTGAGCAGGACTGAGTACTGCTCTCACACCTGCATGGCTTATAATGACAACTATAGTGGGATATCATGGTTATACTCATTTCCTTGTATGACCACAGGATTTAGCCAGTGGGTGATGATCAGTATGGCTCATCCATTAAATGATCAGTATGGGTCATTTCAGGTTTGCTCACACAGTTAAGATTTCCTTGCACATTACAGTATTCCTGCAAACATGGCTCAGCATAAGGGGATACCGACAGCCCCTAACCACATGCTCTACAAACCTCCATCTCTCCTCCAAAGATTCCTTGAAGCATGAAACTTCACATGACAGGTCATGTTACTCATCCTTGCTAAGAATGGCATTCATCAATCTTAGTCTGTAGTAAGTTGTCCGAAATCTATATATAATTTTAGGGTGTAACTTCTAGCAGGAAATCATGGGTCCAGTGAACTTTGTGGTAAAACTTCCACTAATTTCCAAAGGAGCAAAGTTTCAGCCCCGCAGTTCATTTTCTCAAATGCCATGGCCTTATAACATGGAATTGTGATCAGAATCATGAGTTTAGTACACTGTTTGACTGACTGTTTCTCCTCTGTGTATATATCTGTAGCCGTTACTGTGCCTGTCTGAAAGGCTTGGTTTGTGTAGTTGTTTCTGTGTAGCTCTTATGCACTGTATTTGTTGAGCGGGTTTTATTAGAATGGTTATCTCTCTCTAATTTCACTTCTTGTAGTTTCTCGGAGTCACAGAACTAGCTTCCTATTGTGAAGGCTACTTTCTAAAAAATATGATGGTCCTCATTGAAAATGAAGCTTTCAAACAGCTGTTGTATGACAAGAATGGAGAAGCATCTGGTCAAAACGTACTACAGGACTTACAGAGGACGTTGGCCACAAGGATTCAGTCAATTCATTTGTCTTCTTCAAAGGGCTCCATTGTATAAAGCTGTGGAAGACGGTAACCTGCTAATAAAGACCCTGCAAGTTGAGTCTGCTGTTGCAGTTGCTTAAACCTGTTCCAGTTGTTTAAACAACTACAAAAAAAAGATAATTAAAAAATTCTACTTTGCATCCAAATACTTCTGTATTGGCCAGAAGTCCTGCACTGGGGCTGCGGCCCCGTTTGGATGAGGGAATACAGAAAACAAAGCTCCTCCATGTTTTTGAGCAAACGTGGTGCAAGAGTATCCAGTGAATCATTGTTGTACTCATATTCTGAACATACGTACACACACACGTGGTCGTGGACCTTGATTGCCAACAAAAGCCAGAACTCATGTCGGTGAACAGCAGAATCCCCTGCCTGAGCAGTGGTGCCGGAGAACACCCGAATTGAACCATTAATCACTTAAAGCGGTTGTGTTCCAGTGTTACACATATAAGAACTATATCTATCGCAGAGTCCATTATCCTCATGCATTTAGGAAATGTAAGAACTGTTATTGCTGTCGAGCAAAGATCAGCTGTATTAGAGAGTGGGTAAGGCTGTTACAACTGAGGAAACATACTGGCAGATTTTTAGGGGTGGGAACTTTTTAAATTGTTCATAAAAACATAATGGGGTGGCCTTGTAGTGTAAAAAAATATTTCTTAAGCTTAAAATTCCATTTTTGACAGAGCTGTGTTTGAGAATCTGTGTAACATGTTTTGGTTTTATAAATGGTAAAATGTACATTGTGCAAACATACATATGATCAAGTTTTGCTCATATTCTTTCCTAGGATGGTATAATCTTGCCTAACAGGCTATGGTTACACCAAAGAAGTACATTACCCAGACCATCTCTAATACAGTAGTTGGGGGCGGGGGGGGAGGCAGGAAAACTGCATGCTACTTGTGATTTGGGGTTAAAAACAATGACAAACTCAACATGCATTTGCATGGTAACTGTACCTGTGAAATGTTACATTTGTGCTTCATTTTGCCAAGACAAATGCAATGTTACTTCTTGTCAAACTTTATTTGTGAAATTAGCATATTTTTCTATTTGGTGCGATTGGATGTGATACGATACCCCTGGAGACCCTTCTCAAGATGCTGATTTCTGTTTGTTACAGTGAAAGGTTAATAACAAAACTTTACTTCAGTCATGTGTCGATATTTTGCTACTGGCCAGAGATTGTGTCCAAGTTAGACTTTTAAAAATTATAATTAAAATGTACTGTATAATGATTCTCACTGTATCCTGGAAATGTATAGGTTATATACAATGCAGGGTTTGGGTGGGGTGGGTTGGGGGCTGTGTTTTAATGTCAAAGCTTTGTTTATTTTGCAGCACATTGTTAGCAAGACAAATCTGCTACATACCTCAACATTCTTGATGTTCTGTCTCTGAAAACCACAGTAAGAAGTAGGCAAAGCTATTGCCTTCTCCATGGCAAAGTGACATTAATATATTTATTTTCTAGCTTGCCATTCAGAAACTGTGCCCAGTTCATAGACTTTAGAAGGTTTATTTTGACAGTGCATGATAACCTCTTGTTCTTTTGTTGAAGTATCGACGTGGGGTGCTCTTCCATGTTGATAGCTTTTGGCATACTTAGAGAATACAGTTTTGGCTCTAGTTATCAACACGGTGGGAAGCTGGTTTATGACTCTAAGATGTAAATCCTCCTGTGTGCTTGTTTTTTTAAAGTCTTTACAGTTTCTGCCACAAATTATAAAAATGTCGGAACTGCCACTAGTGTCACGGAGACACAGCAGGTCAGCCAATCAGACTTTTTTTTTTTCCTGCATAGTAGGTGTTCACACAAGATGTTATCTGGAACATTTAGGTAATGGCAACTTCCGTGTGAATGATCTTAAAGAAGCGAGACCGTGGTTGATGCAACAGCAACACACAGGGGTGCTTATTGTTGTTTGGTGTGCCTCGTCATCCATGGAAACCCATCCTACCATGCCAACAAAAACTAGACAGGAGCAGACTTCATCCTGCAGCCTCATGGTTTAAAACAGTGAAGTTTTTCAGACAATAGTCACGGTACTAAAACTCTTTCTTTGGGTACATGCATTGTGCCCAATGAAGTCATGAGCTGCATATGCTTATATCCATAGGCAAAATAGCATTTTCTGGAAAACATGCCCACCTGTGGATTGGCAGTCTGGTGTTTAATGCTCTAATGATAACCACAAGTGTTGTGCTCCTATTTCTAGCTTAAATACTAATTGTGTTTTGGTAAGGAGTGGTAGAGACCTGCGCACAGGCTGCCTCTGTAAAGTGATGCTTTTTGAGCATTTGTAGGAACCTGCCTGGGACTCGTTAAGAAAGAAATACTGCTAACTGTGCTAATAGTTCTTCTAATGAGTTGAGAGTATCTTTGGTAATGTTTACTGGTTTTCTTTCAGAGATAAAGGGCTTAATATGTCATTTGTTGCGGGCACATGAACTGAGTGCTTACGGTGTATGGGCATTCAAGGGCAAATGGGAGCCAAAGGCTCTAGCAATGGAGGGCAGATGCCTCCAAACACACCTTGTGCAGGTCTGCCAGCAGAGCTCCGTTGTCCCATGTGTTCGTGTGTCCCATTGCTCCTTTGAGGGCTTGTGCATCTGGATGACTGAGCATAACAGAAAATGTGGTACCCACTTCTGCTGTGAGATCTGCTTTGCTGGTAGCAAATGGTAGGGGAGAACAAGCCCCAAGAAGCTATTGTTCGAAGCTGTTATAGGAAAGGATTGTGACTTATAAAGGAATAACTATTGCCCTTCTAAAGACTGGTAATCCCAAATTCTGATGTATAGCTGAAACAAACCATTTAAAAAAAACCAAAACAAAAAAAAAAGACCTGTGACCCATATCACTTTTGTCTGCAGAAGAGCCAGCCCCTGTTTAACCCTGGCATTCATTTCTCCTGGAAGTAGTCAGCGTAGTCAGTAGACCTTCGTGGTCCACGGACCTGATTTTAAAAATAGCAGTTTTAGTCCATCTGTCCTGCTGTGAGGCTGGGTGAGGTCTAGCTGAACCACACCAGAAAATGTGCAGCTTGCAGGCTCGTGAAACATGCAGCATCAGGGGTCTATGATCTTCACTATCCTCATTTATTGGAAAGTTTTTGTAAGAGACTGTTTGGAATTTCTTTACTGCAGATTGAGATGCTTTTCCTTTAAGCACTGATTGACAGGAAGACTAGATGATCTTACAAGATCTTCTTAGAAGATTATTCTGTGTATAAGAGGAACTATCCTACTTTCCTTGCTAGTATAAATCTTTCCTAGTTCCTTTGCTAATGTTTTCTAGGTGCCTGATTTTTTCTGCCATTCCCCTTGTGAGTCCCCAGTTTCCCCAGTTTGCTGTACTCCGACAGGGGTTTTATACAGTGACAAGCAAAGCAGAGTGTCTCCTGAGGTTTATGTACAGCATATCAGAAAATATATGCTGGAATATTTTCTACAAGAACATCCCATGGCTGACTCTGATCTAGTCTGTCTTCCATTACAATTCCTGGGTGACCCACTCCTACTTTGCCAGGAGTTCCTATTTTCATTTGTGCACTTCTTTAGTACGCCTTCCAAAGCATAACATTTTCAACTTGCTTTTATTAAATTTGAACTGCTTTAATTGGGACAATTTCCCCACTTCATCAAGATCAATTGCAATTCTGATCCTGCCTTCTAGCCTGTTTCATAATCTCCAGGCTTTATTATATGTGGCTTTATGCATGGATTCTTCATTCCATTAATCTGAGGCTGAGTGGGGAGGGCTCTGTTGTCAATTTAATCTAAAAAGCAGTGTGAGGTTCAGTGGGTGCCCGTGAATACCATCCCTATCAGATAAGGCTCTTTCCAGCAGAGCATTTTATTAGCACTTTTTTGAGATGGCATTATCAGTTTAGAAAATAAAAAGCCTTCTGCTTCTTTAGTCTTTGTATGAGTTTCAATAACTTGCAAACTTTGAGGGGAAGTACTGCCTCCAGTCTTCTCCAGCCATTCCAGGTGAAATGGGGGGGAAAAAAATACAAAATCCTTAGAAAAACTTGCTGGTTTTTCTTTTGTTTTATTAAAGCATGACTTTGCAGCCTGTAATGAGTGAAGGGCTCTTTTGGTTCCTTTCCATTTCTACTTCTTCAGTATTTGAGGACTTACAGTCATCCTTCCCCAACATCCCCCTGCATCTTTCCTTCTGCCTTTCTACAAGGTCCTCCCTAGGTCTCCAGAATTTGCTCACATTTCCACTTTTCCTCACGTGCTGCCAATTTCCACACTTCCCAGTTTTTTCACTCCAGAGCCCTGCTGGACCCCTTCCCAAGCCCAGAAAGGGTATCTGTGTTCTCCTGAATGGGTGATTTTCCAATAATGGGCTTGAGAGCTGGGAAGAGAAAAGCATGGGGAATGTAGGAGGGCAAAGGTTTTGGACATCACAGAGGAAGGCTGGCATTCTTTTCACAACAAATTTCAGCTCTGTCTGCTTGTCTCTCAGATGTTCCCCTGATCTATTCCTTACGCTTGCTGTCTTCTAAACACAGCTGGTGGCCAGATGCTCTCCACTCTGGAAAAGGGCCAGCTTTGTAATGGCTGATTTTTTTTTTCCCCCAGCTAAAACTTTTGTCTGTTTGGTTTCAGCTTCTGAGTAGATTTGTGCAAGTGTCTGTTAAAGACTGAGGAAACATCCTTAAAGACGTGTGAAGGCTTAGTAGCCAGGCTTCTGTTGGCATTAATGAAGGCTGCTTGCTGAATCTTCCACATGCTGCTTTTGACCCTGAGCCTTTTTTATGGAATATCCACTGGCTTCATACCAACCATTGCACGAGTCCTGGATGGGCTGCATTGTGTGGTGTGCTGGGGGCTTTTAGAAATTCTAGTTGTGTTTCAGAGTGATGTGCTGCTCTTTGAAGATTAAAATAAAAAGGGGAATCCTCAGTTTGTACTGAAATAAACTGTTCTGAGGTAGCACAGTGAGAAAAAAAGAAAGGGCATCTCTTCTTCCCCCCTGCACCTGTCTAAAATCAGATGAGAGATCAGTTACAGCATGCAGTGCTACTAGGTCTGTGGGGACTCAGGCATACAGGGTCCTGTTTAAAAGTGGTTTAATATGTTCAAGAAAAATACATGTAGTGTTAAGTTTCACACATCCACACACTCAAGGCAAGGCTCAGATCATCTAGGAAAAAAAGCCTTCCAAGTACTCTTGTCAAAGGGTTGTATCCTAGGACGAGCTGAGAACCTGCAGAACTTGTTGAAGTCAGTTGCAGGTATTCAGTGTCCCTCAGGAGCTGGCTCTTAAAATTATTGCAGAAAGATGACGTCCTGAACCCTGCATTCACCAAAGCTACCTTTGAAGTCAGTGGATGTTTTTTTTTTTTTTTTATGAACGAGAGTTACCCTAAGTCAAATACTTCAAGTTAGTTTGTTTGACAAAATGTCTTTCATGTGAGGTGCCGTAAGTGCTCTACAGAAGTGAAGGGCCTGATGTTGCTTTCATCTTCTGGCCCAGAGATGTTGAAATATATAAGCATTAAAAAAGCTGCTTATGATTTGTCCTAATATTTAATAAAGTAGCTTGCAGAAAGTTAGCCTTGAAACAGCACTCAAATGATGTTTGAAACCCCATAGATGAAAACATCAATAATTTTAGATGTGTGCCTGTAAGCACAATATTTATAATTCTTAAATTGCAGCACTTCCAAACACATCTTCCTACATTTATAACAAAAGTAATGTTTTGTTATTTTTAACTTGTTATTTATTTCAAGGTAAGGCCTGTTATCTTCTGTGAGTGAAAACTGAGGCTGCTCACTCTGACCAGATTATCACATTTCAGCAGAATTGCACCTGACCTACTGTTTGTAACTGGCCTCCAAGGGTAAAAGTAGTGAGGGCCAGTCTTCTGCTGTGAGTCAATGATCCGTGAGTTCAATGAGACTGTTGCTGAAAACATTACGAATGTGGTGTCCAAAGCAGAAGGAAAATCTGGAAACTCACAGAAGCTAATGGGCATTTGTCATCTGCCTTCAGTGAAGCTCAGAACTAGGGAAGCAGGCTCAGTGTGGATAGGAGGGGGATATTAAATTTCTTTTTCTTGCCATGAAACTGTCATTCTTTCAGGTTGGTTCAAGGCTTCTTGCATGGAAGAGCCGTGGGTGGCATAGTATGTGTTTATCTTAGGTACATGCAGAGGGTTTAAAATGTGGTATCTCAGTGTTCTCAAGCTGGTAATCTTGGAAGACAAATGCTTTTTGTGCTTTGCTTGAACTGCTTGTCACTAAAACAGCCAGGATGCATGTCAGCACCTTAGAAGAGAGGTTGCTTTGGCTGGGTAGGTTAATTTTACAAGCACCTTCTGCTTTGCGAGCTATGCTGTTTAGATGGCTAAATCTGTCCACCTGATTGTACGTGATGTACCAGAACAGCAATTTTGGTGTCTGCTTTCCTTTGGAGAGGTATTTTAGATTCCTCTTTGGGCTTACAGTTCTCTTCCATCCTGCAGAGGTGATGACACTGTGTAAACAAGCGTGCTTAGATTAGGCACAGGTTTCTGTCCATGCTGGACAGCACAATGTTGAAGAGGTATCAGTAAGGGAAGAGGATGAAGTACAAGAATTTGAATGTCTAACCCCAGATCTTTGCCTTGGATTCTAGAGGTAGCATGTTCCCTATTTCCTGCTTCATTTGTTCTTCAGCTTGGAGTTTCCATGAAGTCAAAGGGGAGGGCAGAGCAGAAGACAGGGCAGGAGGAGAGGAGGAAGCAGCCCCGTCTCCCATGCCTTGCTCAGCATCCCCAACCAGCCTCACACAGTCCCATTGCTCAGATATGGCCATGGATCTCTAGCATTTGGTAGCTTTTCTTTGTCCTTATAAATATCTCCACTGGTGCAGCTGCAAGAGCAAATTTGTCTCAACCCCTTTGTGCGTGGTTAACTTTGGTCTTTCCACTTTCCCTCACCTCTGCTGCTGTGTTTTCATTAAAACTTCCATTACTTGGCTTTGCCCAGCACAGTGAGAGGCAATCTTGTTTCTTATTGCCTTCCTAAAGCAAACAAAGACAGGGGAAAAAACCTCTCTGAAATATCCAATCAGAAATCATTCATGGTCTAAAATAAGCCACATTAGAAAATGGAGATGCTCAGATGCACAAAAAAGAGTCACTTTAGAGAAAGCCATTGTATTAGGAGGTCATTTTAATTAATTGAGGTCAGAGCCTTAACACTTCATATGTTCTGGCAGGAACGGCTTAACATGGTTCAAAACATCTGGACTTGTTCAAGTCACAGATTCAAGAGAGTCCAACCTTACCCTTTCCCCTTTCCAGCAGTGGATAAATTGACTATCCTATAACTTACTGCATGAGAGGCTTTCAAATGAGCCTTTCCAAAGTCTGGTTATTTCTGTTCTATGTAGCTTTACAATAGCTTACAGTACATCTGCACTGGGACAGAAGGTAGAAAGGAGCACATGAAGACCCTGGAGTCTCATCAAATGTAAAAGCTGCTTCCCCAGCATCAAAGCATTCACTTGATGAAACATCTGGCTTAACCTGGTCAAGCCTGGGTAGACCACTGACAGGTAAATTTGGGACAGTTTGTTCAGTAGCTTCGAACTGATATTTACCTTGCAACTATAAAGCAAGTAACTAATTGTGCCAGTTGGGGAAATGGTAAAATGTGCAGTCTTCCTTGAGTTGTGAATTTATGTTTATCCATTGAGGAATACAAGCAACTGTCAGCGTTTCTGTGAGTGTTGAGGCTGCTGTACAGCCATATGTGCTGTACCAGTGGAAAAAACAGAGGTGCCTGAGGATTATGCATACAATAAGTAAGTAAATACCATTCTCTGCAGTGCAGGACATCCCTTCTACTGATCTCTTTGGCGTTATGTGGAAGGTTAGATAATGCATCTCTGCTGTTTACAATCCCAAGATAAGGTCAGCACTTTCCACACACTCTCTTCACTCTGCCAACTACCACATAGCAGAGGGATCTGGATCCTGCGGGTTTTTTTGAATGGTAATGTAATGAAGAGCAGCAGAAAAAAAAAAAAAGACAGGAAAGATAATGTTCTCCCCTACAGTGACAGGTGGGTTGCTACAGTGTCCTTCAGCCCCACTTATCTGAAAGCTGGTTGTGATGCTATTTGTGCATTAGTTATTCTCAGAACAAGCTGTTGATTAGGCTGAAGTCTGAAAAGCATCTTATGTCACTCTCTCATTTTTTATTTTCTATTGGATTTTTATTGGGAAGACAAGGTTAAGCATGTGAAAAGCATTGGATTTTCTATCCATAGTTATCTTTGTGTGTTTGTATGTTTAAGAGTGAGATGGACAGTAAATAGATCTACAGGATATGTTATGAGGCGTGAAATCATGTTGGTAATGAGATTTCTTGTTAATGGCAGCCAGCCTTCCTTGATGCTAAGCATTAATGCAATATCCATTAGTGCAGCTGAACCTCCCTCCGCTCCACTTTCCCAAATGGGTTTCACTTTGTACCTAGTTTAGTATTTATAAATATTTGATACAAGGTTCAAGAATTTATTTACATGTGAAATGTAGGATATATGAACATTCTAGGAAAAATACAAGTTAAGATTGTACTATAACATCATTCACAAACCAAACATAAAAGCATGGTAAAATTTGCCCCATTAAAATTGTTGGAAGCCTTTTAATTGATTTTTCCTGTCTGTGGATTAGGTCTGTTTTCCATCTCTCTTTCATTTTACGTCACCTTTGAAGTCTTTGCTCATCTCACTTTCCAAGCTAAATGCGTGTCTATAATTAGTACAATCTTGATCCTTAAACCAGGAAGAGATCCTTTCTCTGTCATCCACTTCTGAAAGGCTGGACTTGTATCTTTATGTTTACCATTGAGAACAACAGCTGAATGGGGAAATCCCAGTGTAAGCATCCTGAAAAGACAGAAGAGCTAGCGTCGTCTGTGGGACAACCAATTTCCTTCTTTTCTCTTCGCATTTGCTCCCACTTGTCTCTGAGGTGTCTTTGAAGTTAAAGCTAGATGAGAAAAAATGAAATCAAGAAAGGATGTGCTAGAAATAAGATGGTTACTAGAATGGTGCAGAACCATAGAGCTAATCTTGATTTTTTGCAGCTTTTAGGCAGTTTCCTAATTTGTAATATAAGTGCAGGAATGGTTATGATTAGTTTGCATTTGTTACAATTGTTATGAGCTTGTTGGTTTTTTTCTAGCAGAGTAGTTTTGTTTGCTGCTGTTCATTGTTGGTGTTTTATGCGAAGGTTTCACTTCATTTCTTATTGAGAAACAAATGAAAGATCACACAACCCAACAGTAATCATCACCAAACACAGAGATATTGTCCTCCATCCCAGAGATGTAGCTTAAGTACTGGTTTGTGGCTTCACAGGCATGTTTGAGGTCATGTACAATTGACAACACAGGTGAAACATTCTTTTCCTTATCCATTTATAATTGTTCAACCACTAAAATACCAAAGAATCAGAGTATGGACAATAGGATGGCAGATGTTTTTCAATAAAGATCATAGCTAAGAAAACAAATGTTTCTGGAACCAACTAGTTATCCTTAAATATCCTTAAATAGACATCTGTAGCTCATTTGAACATGTCAGTCTCTCAAGACTGTCAGACACTCTTGAAAATTGCCTGTTTGAAACTGTTAGTGTTCCAGAGCAAACCGTTCCACTGAAAACACTAACTCAGGGCACTCTGAAACAAGGCAGAAGGGAATGTATTAAAAATAGAGGCGCTGAGCTATAATTTGAAGCAGCAGGTTTTGTCCACTGTGTCCACACTAAAACATTATTTTAAAATGTATGGGTTTATTTAATTTTTTTAATTATTGTTTTTAAAATGAATGTAATTTTCCCTTTCATATAATGTGTTCAGTCAGGAAGACTAGAAAGCTTTACACATTCTATCATGTAATTGAGTCTTTAGTGTAAACATGTGGGAAAAGTCTGAAAGCATCTTCTCTGAGCGCACCCTAGGTTATCTTAAACTCTATTCTGTCTGATGCTGATCCTTTTAAAATTTCCAGTGAGCTTATGATTCGTTTGTTGTTGCTATATGTCATTTTGTTAACACTGTGCAAAGGCAGGGCAGAATGTGGAACCAATAAGTTGGTTTTTAATTATTATATTACTCTGAAAAAGAGAAAAACTAACCAGATCATTGTTTCTACTGTGAAATACTCCCCTTAGCCTGAGAGGACATGTGCAAGTCTCTGCTCAAATGCCTCCTTAGAATCAAGTTGCAGAACGGAGGAAAATGGTATTAGAAAAAGATTTTTGAGAAACTTAACTCCAGTGGTGCAGAACATGCACTGTTAAAGTCTGATGTCTCTCTTTCATGAAGTCAGTGGGAATCTTTAATGGGAGTTACTGCAAGGCCGTAGGTTTTTTTTAATGCACTAGCAGATGTAATTTCCCATACAGTCATCGCGCAGTTGTGGTTGCTACACCATAAAGGCTGAAGGCCAAATCCTGCTGTCATTGCATGCACCAGCCCAGCTTCAGCAGGGATCATAAACATGCGCTTATGTTACACGAGTTAGTTGCACAATGTTGAGGCTTTTTTTTCTGAAGAGAAATAGGAGAGGATGGGCTTTCCTTCTGCTCGTTGATCACAGCTGTTGCATTTCCAATGACTTTATTAGAAGCGTCATATATTTACATGCTGTAGAATGAGGCCTGTGTGGGGTGGGACAGATTTTTATGAATATAGGTCTGCTTAAGAAAACATCAACTATTCTAATTTTAGACAAGTTGCATATCATATCCATCCGTTTAGTGGATCAGTTTGATGTTTACTGTTTAGTAAATTACATTTGGTCTTTTCTTTAAGTTTACTTGAGGGCATTGCCTGCTGTTGTCTAGTGTAAAATAGTGCCAAGGACTTCCAGACTCACCCTTAGGGCCAAACTCTGCTAGCTCCATATACCATAGTCCCATCAAAAGCAAGGAAAGCTGGACTGGGCACATGAACTACAAACCTCCTGATGTCTAGTTTCATGTCCTGCCTCAGTTCGTGGGGATTGATGACTTCCTGGAAATAAAACCAAACACATGGTGCCAAGTCACCCCAGTCAAGGAAATTATATTAGACATGACTGCGGTCTAAAAAATCCAGCCCTGTGCATAGACAGAACTCCAAGGGAAAATAGTGGGAGTTTCTGTTACAGGGTTTGCAGAACAAAGCCTACATAATGAACTATGACGAAATGTTAACTTTATGTAAACTCTCTTGGTAGGTCTGTATACAGGTTTTTTAAGAAATCTTCATTGGAACACACCAGAAAATAGTAAACTTGCACCTTGATAGAATAGCTTTATTTGTATATACGCTATGTATATTTTAAACCGGAGGATACGTGTCATTCTTTGTACATATCTGACTAGAATGGTGGCAGTGCTGTGCACTGTTGAGGAGATCCAGGTTCTCCAGTCTTGCATTTGCAAGTGTAAAGGCTGCCGATGACTGCTTGGGATCCACCAGAACAGGATGGATAGATGCTTACCACCCACTGCTTCGAAATGAAGGAGCAGGTATTGGAATGGATTTTGGCTATGGAGAAGATCGCTTGCCTCTGCTCCTGCCTAAAGGACAAGTGCCTCCTTCGCCATCATCTCCAACAGAAGTGATTTATGGTCAAAGAACGTGGAGAACATTCAGAACCCTAATTGGATCAGTCTGTCATAGGGGTCTGAGCTTATAAGGAACCCACATTTTGGGTGTAACATGGGAAGGTCCACAAAAAAGTAGTGTGTATATACACCTACCGATCTGTCTGTCTGTTATCTAGTATCCCAGTGTTTCTGTATTGAATGGTTTCAATAACCGGTAAACAAGTGATTGCTCCTGTTGTGTTACTGCTTTGAAATTCTTTGCATGCACTCTGGCACATAATTCTTTAAGAAAAGAAATTATACATATTATATATATATATATATATTGTAGCTTGCAAAATATTCATGTTGAAGAGCCATGTTTTGTGCAAATTGTACATTTATGTTGTGAGCAATATTGCGATATGAACTTTTATTAGTTGTTGGCATTAAAACATCTTTTTGTTGATAGTAAATTTGTCACATTATTTTTGAGCATATGTATGTATCCCAGCTTTCAAACTCAGGCATTAGATCAACTACTGAAGGAGGCTTTTTCTGTGCAGAAGAAATAGCACAGACTTTCAGTAAATAGGCCGGCATGCAAGTCCCATTCTGTTTAAAGCAAGTTGCAAGGCTGATTCTTAAGTCAGTTTGCCAGGTCAACACTTCTCTTTTTGTCAGTGCTGGAATTCTTGTTTGGTATGAGGATGGTGTTGCCCTCATCTATAACAGTATTAAACCCCCAGCCTTGCAAAACAAAGTGCTTAACTCCTACTGCCCTCTGTCTCTGCAGGTGCTTAAGTATAAATGCAATGAGGACTTAAGAAACTTCCAATTTCCTGCCAGATAGCCAATAGTTATATTTTCAATTGTTCATGCTACATAGTTTTCAATTTAGGGGCTAGATAAAAGTGTAATACCTATGGCTTTAGGAAAGCTACAGTGTTTGGAGCTTGACCTTGAAACTTTTACCCAATTTCTGGACATCATTGGTGGCTTTGTTTGCTCAATGTTTACCTCCAAAAAATGTATGTTATTGATTTAAATGTTTAATATATTGACAGCCTTTTTTTGTATATTTGTTATCATAAAGGTTTGATTTAAATGCTAACAATTGTGGTCTATTTTCAGACTTTAAATAACATACAGTTCTGTATTTGAAAGGCAAAGTTATTAATTAATATAGCAATTTGGTATTTTATTCCTATTTTATACAGCTACTCCTATAGGTTATTATCAGATGGCAATGAATATTGCTGAACAGCAGGTGGAACTCCTTTGAGCGTGTTTATGAGCCATCTCCGTTCAATAAAAATTTCATTGTTTTCTAGTCTAGGAAATGGCTGTTGTGAGTGGTTTTGTTGTTTCTTCTCTTCAGGTGTTTCTCAATGTACTTCAGACAGCAGCAGGACTGAGGTTCACCCATGAATCATCTTCTAGAAACCACGCGCATGCGGGATATTACATCTGGAAGTCCTGGTGCTGTTTTCCCCCATACACTGCTGTCTGTATGGTTGCCATGCATTTGAAGAAGTGGCTTGGAGGCTGTTCCCTAAAACTGTTCTCTGACCCCTGGCAAGAAATGGGAATGTAAGACCTGGGAATGGAGTTCTGTGGTGCTTAAAATTAAGCATCTGCAAATGCATTATAGCCAGTTTGGATGCACAAAGCCCCCAAAGGCTGGAAGCTTTCCTCATTACACAACATTGCCGCAAGTGCATACACATAAGGTGCAAATGGGTATCTCAAGGAGGGGTCAGAAGTAAATAGGAGGCACTGATTATTTTTGGCATGAGCATAAAAATCAGAATCAGACTTTGGGAAATATTTTTTATTTTAGCATATTTTTTACTTTAAAAATTTTTTAATTAATTTATGATATTTTCTGAATTGTATGTTTTAGTAGATTTGGAGTCAAGTCCTTTCTTCATAACGTACCAGATTATTAAGAAACAGGTTGGTCCAGGAGGCAAAAGGTACTTATATCCTTTCAAGTATGGCCTGTATGTGAGTCGTGGGAGTGAGACGCTGCTCAGACCAGACTGAGTGACTGGCCAGACCAGGATCGTGGCTCTGTCAGGTGCCTCTGGGCTTTGCAGGCTCACCTGTCCAGGAACAGAGGTTGAAAAGCAGCTCGTAGGGAACCCTACAGGTCTCAAAACTTTGGAAGAGACACAGGCCCCCGTGCTTGCCTCTCTGTTATATAGAAAAACATAGATAAATGTTCACAGGTAGCAAACTGCTATGATCTGTCTCCTTTCCCAACCAGTGATACCAGAACAATTTAAAAACATTACTTCTGGGCATCAGAGTTAACTCTTCACTGAGAAAAACAGGGAAGTTCTGATACAATTGTACAAACTAGGAAAAACCTGGCTGGAAAGCTGCCAGGAGGAGAAGGACCTGGGGGTGCTGGTTGACAACCAACTCAACATGAGCCAGCAGTGTGCCCAGGTGGCCAAAAAGGCCAATGGCATCCGGGCTTGTATCAGGAACGGTGTGACCAGCAGGTCCAGGGAGGTTATTCTCCCCCTGTACTCGGCACTGGTGAGACTGCACCTCAAGTGCTGTGTTCAGTTTTGGGCCCCTCACCACAAGAGGGATGTTGTGGCTCTGGAGCGAGTCCAGAGAAGGGCAACAAAGCTGGTGAAGGGGCTGGAGAACAGGCCTTATGAGGAGCGGCTGAGAGAGCTGGGGTTCTTCAGCCTGGAGAAGAGGAGGCTGAGGGGAGACCTTATTACTCTCTACAACTACCTGAAGGGAGGTTGTGGAGAGGAGGGAGCTGGCCTCTTCTCCCAAGTGACAGGGGACAGGACGAGAGGGAATGGCCTCAAGCTCCGCCAGGGGAAATTCAGGCTTGAGATTAGGAAAAAGTTCTTCACGGAGAGGGTGGTTAGGCATTGGAACAGTCTGCCCAGGGAGGTGGTTGAGTCACCGTCCCTGGAGGTGTTTAAGGTTAGGGTAGACGAGGTGCTTAGGAGCATGATTTAGGGATTGGTGGGAATGGTTGGACTCGACGATCCAGTGGGTCTCTTCCAACCTGGTCATTCTGTGATTCTGTATTAGCACCATTCCTCTGGGCTCTGTGAACCCCTTTACACTTTTGCTAAACTCAGTTCACATGTTTTGAGTTTTTTCTGGACAATCTTAACATGCAGATGCTGAGGGCCATGGCACATGTTTACTGAGCTAATTAAGCTTTAGGCCAGTCTTGCCCACTGCTGTATTTTCTCCTCTACGGTACAGAAATGGGCAGCAATGTCTAAACCATCACTGCTACATACTGGGGCTCACCCAGAGGAGTATAAGGTTTTGGCCTCAGGCAAAAGCACTGTCAGAAGTGCTTGATGTAGGTCTACTGATGGCATCAGTAGCAGAGGCATCTGTGTAACATAAAAAAGAACATTGTATGTCTCCTTCTGGCTACTTTGAAAGTAGTAGTATCATTTAAACCACTCATAAATGGTATTTTTTAAAAAAATCTACATAGTGGCTTATACAGGCATATTTCTGCGTCTGTAGCAGTATTAGCTAAATTTTTCCATGTCAGCAGAGCCTTATATTTTAGTAAACATTTCTGCAGCAGCTTTCATTTTGTCTAATGGCTGTTTCAAGGAAAATGTTGTTCTGGATTAGGCATGTGGGCTGGCGGTCTCTAATCTTTGCTATGAAGAGGTAAGACTACAAGGTCAATGATGTCTGAGAACCTGTGCACAAAATTTTTGCAGGTTGGAAGGCTGTCAGAGCCAGCAAAACCCTACTGCCTGGCTACCTTCCTAGAACGTGTCAGCCCCTCTGCTCTGCAAGCCCAGAGGCTTGTGTAAAAAGTTGGAATTTCCTTCTGGAATAATGAATATTTGATGCAACAAGTAGAATCATAGAATAACCAGGTTGGAAGAGACCCACTGGATCATCAAGTCCAACCATTCCCATCAAACACTAAACCATGCCCCTCAGCACCTCATCCACCCGTGCCTTAAACACCTCCAGGGAAGGTGATTCAACCACCTCCCTGGGCAGCCTGTTCCAGTGCCCAGTACCCTTTCTGTGAAAAAATCTTTACTAATTACTTTAGACATGGAGGAAATAAAGATGTGCCAGCATTGAGACATATACTGACCCTATTTTCTCACATTGCTCCCATGGTGCTGGAGGGTCCTCAAGTGTTCTGCTGTGTCCATCGGCATGATGCATGATTCAGCCCTGCCACATGTGCCACTCCTGCTGGTGCTCACCCGAGTGTGTGCTGACACTGTAGACCTCTGGTTGGCAAAGCCTGGAGCTGGAGTCCAGAGTGATGGCTGAGAAATGCACACAGACTCCTCTTCCTACCTGCTATTAGAACAAGCGTGATGGGGCAAAACTCACTTAACTTGGCTGAGTCCCAGCACATGGAGCACTGCCAGTTCTTGGTTTTTTTCCCCCATATCCATATGTTTTCTGATTTTCCTCCACTAGTAAATCCTTAACGTGTTGTATTGTTCTATTCTTCTTTCCAACTTCTTTCATTTTTTTCTGTGTCAGCTGGCCACAAACAGCTTGGTAGCTCCTTGTCTGTGTCCTGCTTTCATGTGCATCTTTATTCTTCCTCTCTTACATGCATCTTTTCCTCCCAACTCTCTACTCTTGGATTTCTACCAATGCATTCAACGTTATTTTTCTGTATTTGCTGTATGTAGTGAACATGATTATTCTCCATATCTAGCCACCCTTTCTCCATCATGCTGGGGGGGCACTGACAATATTTCTTTTCCATTCCCTGTGTTGGTTCCAGCACTATCTGACAGCAGTCATCACAGTGATGGTGGGATTTTCATTCCCAAGCTCTCAGCACACATTTTGGGGAAGCAGATGCTCCATAAGCATGCCTCTGCCCTGATAGTACATTCACTGTATCCCAATAAAGATTTAATGCCTTTAGTATGCTTCTGGTTCACATTGATATCACACTTATTACTAGACATAATTAAAAGATAAGTGACAGACCTAGTATATTCCATAAAGTTAAGCAAAGAGCACCAAAAGCAATATATAGGACCTGGGAGAATAAGCCTTAGCGCAAGGGTGTTTTAACTTCTAAAGTGAGGAAGTTGGTGCTCTCCCACGGAACTCCTTAAGGAGATCATGGATGAAAGAATACCAAAGCAGCCTTGTTTCAACTAAATGAAAACTTAACTTTTTGTCTAGCTATCACTTCGAGTTCTTCCCCTTAGGCTACACTGCGGTGTGCAAACAGGGTATATAGTCTCCCTTGACAAGATACTGCCCGACTGAGATCTGATCTTCCTTTGGTTTCCTTCCACTATTCATGCTCTCTGTTTCACAGAAACACACAGGGAATGCAAACAGAGAATCAAAAGGTAACCTTGAGGACTTCTATGGCTGCCCTTCATGGTTCAAAGCCACTCTTAAGTACTCCTTTCTTTCCAAAATTAGAGGATTTCTTGATGTTGTGACTTTTCTTTTAGCTATTTTGCATCTCTGGGACTGCAACACTAATATCTGGCAGCTCATTTGAGAAAACAGAGATTTCTTTTTGAGTGAAGTGCCAAACTGGTGCCTTTTCCCCTCTTCTCATCTGGAGAGGTCAGCTGAACAATAGAATAACATCTCTCAAAACAGATAAAATTCCCTTCATTTTCTTGCTTACAGCCTGTATGATTTACAGTATGAACCTTTACATGGCCTTGTAGCACCTTCCAGCTGTCATATTAGAAATGTTTACAATGTCTCTGACAGTTTCAGGACTCAAGGCATACCAAGGTCCCTGCAGAGCCCTGGACCTTGGAAATTGTTATGGGAGAGCCTTCTGGTACCAGCTGCTTCAACGCCACCTCTTCATCAGCCATTTCTCCCCTCACTTCCATCTTATCTTAGTGTTAAGAGGAACTCTGTAGCTCTCCAGGCATCTTGACACGTTCCCTAAGAAAGAAGCCGGACTTTCCATTTCGAGGAGCCATTGACTTTTCCCACTGACCTTGCTTCTGTTGACCTGGTAAATCCACATCAGAACAAAACTTTACTCTGCTTAGCTGGGAAACTTAATCCAGCTGAACCTGTCTGAATGTTTATGACCTTGAAGAAAAGACAGGCATACAATTCCTGCTGATAAGAACTATCCAGTGCTTGCATCTTCAGGTGAAAAGCAGTAGTTTGGGATAGGTCAAATGTAGATCCAGAAACTGGGGCAATATTTTCTGACATTAATCGGTGATTAAACTGAAAAATTTAAAATCACTACCATCAAGTCTTACCTAACTTTGTGAAGGTCTGCCAGGATCAAAAGAAACTCAGCTCTGCTCATCAGAAGATAAGAAATAGGTATAAGAGAGATTCCAGGCACAAGTCAGGTCTGGGTAAGAAATACTGCTGTGTCTGATCGATCTCTGAGGATGAGATGGGGGGGGAAGCCTTTAAGTTTTAGATGCTCCTTTTTAGAAGAGGCTCAAGGCCAGTCCAGAACAGGCTGTGGCATTGAGAATGTTTGACAACAATTCTTTTGGTCAGAGACCTTTTATTTCTACAGGATCTAAACTTGCCCCTTTGAGTTCTTGTCTCCTTTTGCACGTATCTTTCATCTTGGCCATTTCTTACACCTAGCAGTGATTCATAGAATCAAAGAATAGTTTGGGTTGGAAGGGACCTTAAAGATCATATAGTTCCAACCCCCCTGCATTCAGAGAATTCAGAGACTTCTGTCAGCTCTCTGGCCTTGTTCCTGATTAGGACAGATCTTTGGGTTCATCCAAAAACTCCTCCAATGGTTGTGTCACAATTCCATCCAAACTAAGAAATGAACGTCTGCTTTATTTCCCAACCCTCACACTTATGTGTCTGACTCATCTTTCAACACTAAATACAAAGATCATTTTTTCACTGATGTGTTATGAACTGTGAGTCGCCCTGACTGGTTCCTTGGGGTGAGTGGGCTGTACTGCACTAGAACTCAGTTACTGTCAGTTACCCTCAGGTGTCTGCCAAAAGCGTTCTGCTTGGGGCACCACTCTTTCAATCCCATATCTCTGTGATTGCCAAGGCACTGTTAAACAATAATATATTTAATAGAATGGTCTTTATTTTCTCAAGAAGACCCTAAAGCCCAACTCTACATCCCCAGCAAGTGTAGGATGGAGAGAAGTAGTGGAATCATCCAGCGTTTATGGACTGGGTCTCAAAAGAGAAGAAAAAATTATTACGACTAACCCCAGTTCTGTAAGCTGTAATATCCATATGCACAGTTTCTATCAATTTTTCTTCATTTCTCCTTTTCCAAGTCTGTTATTGAACCTCACCACAGTACAGTGCTATTTTGTGATTATTGGAGGGAAAGTAGAGCATGTGTGCCCCCTTTGGGTATTGCTTTGCTAAAATCAACTCTGGCTCAAGTTTTTGTTGTGCAAACCTCCACACAGTAAATCCATATATCTTCAAAAAAAAACATATCCAGGAACCACAGCTACTGGTAAGTAACAATGCTTTCCTCCTCTTGGCTACATAGTATTTCCCTCTGCTTCTCCTTGGGAATAGCATCTGCTCACACAAAACTTCCCTCAGAGTCTGGAGGAGGACTGACAATCAAACTGTAGCCAGCTCTTGTGTGGGTAAACAAGAAGGATTACTTGAACACTGTAAGAGAAGGTGACCAGAAAAACAATTAATAAACAGCTCAGCAAAAAGGCAACTATACCAAAATGCAAGACTGATAATTATCTAGATCCCCAGGTAGGACTAGGATGCCCAAGCTACAGGGTCCTACAGGGAATAGCTAGAATGATGCAGCTTTTGCCTTGGTATGTTTGTTTCTACGACAAAATACATCAAACAGGCGAAATGAAGGAGTGGGGGAGAATAAGAGGTAGTAGTATTTTGATAGAAATTTCTTTCTTTCTTATGCCAGAACCACTGAAGAATCAGGAAAAAAATAATTAAAATACTACAGTGATGCTGTCTAGTGACACACGGATGAAATAATGTATCCATTCCATTTGCCAAGCTGAAGTTTGGTTGCCAAGTCCTTGAGCTTTACCATGAGAAATGCTCCGTCCCCTAACCTCAGCTTCTTATCCATGTAATTTGCAGTTATCCCCTGAATTAAGATTTAAGTGATGGAAACAGCAGCAATTGCTGTCTGTCAGTTAGAGACTACCTTCCCATATATTGCAGCTGACATTTTATCCATTTTCTCTAATTTAATGAGTCAGTTGGTACAGAATGCTGACATTTGGTAGGGCAAAAAGTAACACCTTCTGTGAAGATGCCCTCACCACTTCCTGCAGCTCCCTCTCACCATTGACTCTGTGCGTTGGTTTCTTCTGCATGAGTAAATTTTAGAGATGGGTAACAAAAAGTTTTTTCCTCAGTCTTTAATCTTGGCGGCTCGCTGCTGGGACATTTCAGAGCCAAAGCAGCAACAAACATTGGCAGGGCAGGTCATAGATAGAATAGTTTGGGTTTGAAGGGAACTTTAGAGATTGTCTAGTTCCAAATCCCTGCAAGGGGCAGGGAAATCCCAGTAGACCAGGCTGCACAAGGCCCCATCCAACCTGGCCTTGAACACCTTCAGGGATGGGGCAGCCACAGCTTCCCTGGGCAACCTGTGCCAGCGCCTCACCACCCTCATAGTGAAGAAATTCTTCCTAATGTCTAGTCTAAATCTGCCCCTCTCCATTTTATACCCATTGACCCTTGTCAAATCACCACAAGTCTTTATGAACAGTCCCTCCCCAGCTTTCTTGTAGCCCCTTCAGGTACTAGAAGGTCACTATAAGATCTCATTGGAGCCTTCTCTTCACCAGGTCGAACAACCCCAACTCTCTCAGACTGTCCTTGTGTGGGAGTTGCTCCAGCCCTCTAATCATCCTTGTAGCCCTCCTCTGGACACGTTCCAACAGCTCCATATACTTCTTATGTTTAGGTTTCCAGAACTGGACACAATACTCCAGATGAGGTCTCACAAAAGAGGAATAGAGTGGCAGAATCACAAGTCCCCCCACAAGCCAAGATCCAGTGTCGGAAACAAAGGACTTGAAGACCTTACAGATGTGGCAACACTTTGCTTCAGCAGAGCAGTGGTTGTACAAGCACTAACTACATGGCAAAGCCCTAATTTCTATTAATAAAGGAACCTTGGGGCTCCAGCTGGTCCCAGCCCCAGGTGAAGATGGCAGGGGTGCTAAGTGGGTCAGCCTAGGCTAATTAAGCGAAGCAACTAAGCTCCCTTCTGCAATTAATTTTATGAAAACAGGAGCAACCACTGCTGAAGGCAACTGGGTCTCCCAGCAGATCCAGTAAAAAGCCAAGCATTTGCCATACCTTGGCCCATGAGCAAGGGGGCAGTAAGAAGAATTATGGTAAATGGAGTTAACTCCAGCTGGAGGCCAGTCACAAGTCATGTCCTCCAAGGCTCAGTGTTGAGTCCAGTCCTGTTCAGTATCTTTATCAATGATCTGGATGAAAGCACTGAGTGCAAGTTTGTAGATGACACAAAGTTGGGTGGAAGTATCGATCTGCTGGAGGGTAGGGAGTCTCTGCAAAGGGACCTGAACAGGCTGGACCGCTGGCTGAGACCAATGCCATGAGGTTTAACAAGGCCAAGTGCCAGGTCCTGCACTTGGGGCACAACAACCCTGTGCAGTGCTACAGACTAGGAGAAGTCTGACTAGAAAGCTGCCTGGAGGAGAAGGACCTGGGGGTGCTGGTTGACAGTGACTGAACATGAGCCAGCAGTGTGCCCAGGTGGCCAAGAAGGCCAATGGCATCCTGGCTTGTATCAGAAACGGAGTGACCAGCAGGTCCAGGGAGGTTATTCTCCCCCTGTACTCGGCACTGGTGAGACTGCACCTCGAGTACTGTGTTCAGTTCTGTGTCTCTCACCACAAGAAGGATGTTGAGGCTCTGGAGCGAGTCCAGAGAAGAGCAGTGAAGCTGGTGAAGGGGCTGGAGAACAGGCCTTACGAGGAGCGACTGAGAGAGCTGGGGTTGTTTAGCCTGGAGAAGAGGAGGCTGAGGGGAGACCTCATTGCTCTCTACAACTACCTGAAAGGAGGTTGTGGAGAGGAGGCTGCTTGCCACTTCTCCCAGGTGACAGGGGACAGGACAAGGAGGAGTGGCCCCAAGCTCCACCAGGGGAGGTTCAGACTGGACATCAGGAAAAAACTTTTTCACAGAAAGGGTCATTGGGCACTGGCAGAGGCTGCCCAGGGTGGTGGTTGAGGCACCATGCCTGGAGGCATTTAAAAGATGGGTAGACAAGGTGCTCGGGGACATGGTTTAGTGATTTATAGGAATGGTCGGACTCGATGATTCGGTGACTCTTCCAGCCTAGTAACTCTACAACCTTACGAAGACAGTTCCGTGAGAGAACACGCTCCCCCCCCGCCCCCTGTCATTTTATAGCCCCTCAGGCCACGCCCCTCACACAACCCCCGCCCTCAGGTCTGGACCCCGCCCCCTCATCGCCCCCGCCCGCCCCCGCCCTCTCAGGCCACGCCCCTTCCGCACCACACGCACCCGCTGGCCACGCCCCCTGTGATAGCCTATTGCCTCGATAGCCGCGCCCCCCTCGTTCCGTGCTCTCTCGGCGCTCGGAGATGGCGTCACGCCGCCCTGTCTCCACCCCTTCCCGTTTGTCTCTGCCGTTGCAATCGGGGTCTCGCCCCTCCTCCCCGCCCTCCCGCTGTCGACTACGTCACTCAGGGCGCGCCGCAGCCCCTCGCACGTGCCGCTCCTTCCGCCATGAGCTGCCCCGTGACGTGCGCCGCCTGGGTGCGCTGCGGCGTCGCCAAGGAAACGCCGGATAAGGTGGGAGCGGAGAGGGGGAGAGATGGGGCTGGGGCTGCGGCTGCGGGTCCCCCGTCTTCCCGGGGGCCGGGGCTGCGGGACGCTCCTCGCCCTCCCCTCCACCTCTCTCTGTGTCTGACCCGCAGGTGCAGCTCAGCGAGGAGGAGCTGAACCGTCTCATCGAGGAGGCCCAGGCGAGGCGGGGGTGAGACGGGCCGGGCCGGGCCGGGCGCGTCAGCCGGGATCTGCTGGAGAAGGGGTTGGAGCCCCCCGGGCCTCCCCGCTGACAGCGCTGGGGAGGGAATTTGCTTTAGAACATGTTTTTGAGAATTGTCTTGGCTTGTCGTTGCCTGGGAATTTTGCGCGCAGAAGGACATAAATACAATGTATTCAACAGGGATGAGTTTCTATGGAGCAAACTCCATTGAGATATCTGACATGCCCCCTCTTCTTTCCATCTTTGGGCCTATGAGGAGGGTGGGAAGGGACTGTTTATAAAGGCTTGTAGTGATATAGGACAAGGGGAATGGGTATAAACTGGAGAGGGGCAGATTTAGATTAGACATAAGGAAGAATTTCTTCAACATGAGGGCGGTGAGGTTGCCCAGGGAAGCTGTGGCTGCCCCATCCCTGGAGGTGTTCATGGCCAGGTTGGATGGAGCCTTGTGCAGCCTGATCTAGCAGGAGGTGTCCCTGCCCGTGGCAGGGGGGTTGGAACTGGATGATCTTTAAGGTCCCTTACAACCCACACTATTCTATGATTCTGCGATTCCATTTCTGTTAGGTCTTCAGCCAGTGTTTTTAACGTATGCTTCCTTCTCCTGAATTCCATTGTTGCCATGAAAGTTTTGAGTTGCCTAGATGTTGCATTGTTTGTTTGGCCTGTAAGAAGTAATCTGTAGTAGGTCCCAACCTAATGGATTTCATATTGTTTTTTCTTCTAACACAAGCGTGGGAAGCATGAGAAAATAAGGTCTTAAAAATCTTGAAGAAATTCAAGGGTCCTCACACAGGGCCTGTGGGTGGGGGGAAAAAAGAAAGGAATGTATTGGATACGTGCAGACACGCAGAAGTGAAGTTGAGAGTATTGTAGCCACAGAAAAATGGGTAAGAGAAGGAGATCTAGACAGTGAGTTTGGCTCTGCTAAGCAAAATTTGTACCACATTTTGTCATGAAAATTTTCCAGGAAGAACTTTCTCTGGAAGTCTGAGAAAAGCAGTGCCTTGTATTTTGAGAAAAGACAGGAAAGGAGCAAATGGATTTCCAGATCATTGGCATAAAGGCTTGAAACCCACATGACCAACCATGATTGTGTGCTGAAATCATGTTAGCAGTCCTCTAAGCAATTACCTGGAAGCAGTGTAAATGTCACAGTTTCTCAGGGCTGTTGTGTCTTTAAACAGGGATGACGCTGATGATAGTGATGAAGGCCAGATGGCAAATGACACAAATAAACCTGTTCCTGGCAGAGGTGAATCTTCTCATAAAAATGAAGACCTTTCTGATGATGAACTGGGTGAATATGATTTGGAAAATTATGATGAAGAAGAATGCACAGGTAAGAAAAACTTAAAGGTCAGATATGCAAGTGGAAGTGAAGAACTTTTTCACTTCTTGTTTAAGGATACTAATTTCATAAGTATCGCTGCACCGTGCTGTGTTTCAAATGCTGGAAATTCACATTTTTAATTATTTTATTTTCCCAGTTTTGCAAGTTATTTATTGCGTGAAACAGTTCAGCAACCCCCCTCCCTGGCACTAGAACGGAGAGCAGGGTTGGAAAGACTGTCACTCCCCCTGCTGTAGTGCTGGAGCAGAGCAGCAGGGACCCTGAAAGCACTGAGCAATTTTGCTTACTGAGGTTCTTAATTTTGGAATTTGGAAGTTCATTTAGCCTGCCCTTGATATTTTGTAATACAGGTAGTACAGGGATTTCTAACTTCATCTGTCATTGACATGTATAACAAATGTTCTGAAATTCCCATTTAGGTGACCTAAAGCTTGGAGACTCTTTGGCTACTCTGACAGTACATGGAAGTAATGAGCACGATCCTTACATCACTCTAAAAACCACCGTGAGTACTATGAAAATGTTAGATATTGTAAACAGCATAAACTTAAAAACCAATAAAATTTTCCACACTGCCTTAGCATCTGTGAGTGCTTGCAGTCCTTTTCTAAAGTTTTGACAGATTTTTGATGAGGTGGCACTCTTCTCTTTTGAAGTTTCTTTGTGCAGTCCCCTCCATGTGTGCTTTTATGTTTAAGTCAGATATTAAGGCGAATGGCTCAGTATTTATTTAGGCCATGTGCTTCTGTATGTGGAGATGGTTTGTCACCTTTCTGGCAGGACTCAGAAAATGCTTGAAGAAATAACAAATCTCAGTATCCCGGGCCACTAACAGGGCTAATTAGAAAGGTTCCCAGATTGCAAAACTCTTAAACCTTCCACCAGTTTGTGGAAGAAACCAAGATGATGTGGGCTTAGGCTACATATTAAATTACAAGTATGGCATGAAGAAATATGTCCCTGTTTATTAAGTCTATTTGGGCAGCATACTTTGTAGTTGGCTGTTTCTGCCTGTATTAGTTTCCATGAAGTATCAGATGGGGAACATGTTTGCAGGAGCTGGCTTTGTAGGAACTTTGCAGGGGGTTATGAAGTCTCTGGTTGCAGTCTGACACAAGCTCACTGTGTCAACAGTGCTGGCCTGTTATACATACTGGCTTTTTCTGGTGAACAGGGACTCTGCATGCAAGATGGGAAGTAATCCTACTCTACTTAATATTAGTATTGCCTTGGCTAGAACATTGGGCACTTCTTCAGGAAGATATGGACAGATTCCAGAGAATATCCTACAGTTTAGTTCAGGAAAGATTGCAACTTGTGAGTGGCTTAATTTCCATGGAGAGATCAGTTACAAGGTGATGGTGTGTAAGAAGAGACAATGTAATCTAGGAAGTAACCAGAAGGGAGTGTGATCACCTGGGGCAAAATGATGGAGTCAGTGAATTTTTGAGACCTCATCTAAGCATAAAGATTGTGAGATTTTTCTGGGTGCTGTCAATAGTATTTTGGATTCTTCACAAAGCTAGTGAGATTGAAGGAAAAGAGAAGCTGTAGACTCCTACAATGTCTAGTTTTTGTGACAGGGAATTTTGTCAAAGGTGTTCTCGGACAAGGAGTTGTTGTGGTGACTTCAGATATTGTAACAAAGCTCAAGGAGGAAGTCATGTCTTTAAAAACATTCACTTGCTGAATGCACTTTGGTGCACTATGTGTTTTCTCTGTGTTTCACCAACTGGTTGATGATTTTTCTCACTTCTGTGTACTTGTAGTGGGCAGAAATGCTTTAGAAGTGATTTTTATGGTCAAAGAGGTAGTCACACAATGAGGTGCATTCATTCTGTGTCAGAAACACTAACTTTCTTCCAGGGAGGTAGAAAAAGTGAACACTTTTTTCTCAGGCCTTTCTTCCTATAATCAAGTCCTTTCCTCAAATTCTGAAACAAAGTGCTGTTTAGTGCTTCAACACACATTTTATGTTGTCTTTTGGTATTTACTACTATACTATTGAAGACTGTGTAACATTAAGTTGATTAATTTGAAGCACTGTTGTGCTTGATGGAGTTGAAATACTTAAAAGATGCTTGAAGTGAATAAAAAGAAATTAAAAGCTTGCAAGAAGTCATCCAGAAAGTCATGTATATGTTGTATATTTGAAGGATGGTACTATGTTTGTGTAAGACTATTGACTTATGTACAGTTCTTAGTTTTCTACTAACAAAAATTCTTTGAATGCCTTCCATTCCTCAGTAACAATGAAAATTAGATAAAAGGTTACATCTGTTCTGGTACAGCTGAATGCCCAATATAGCTGTAGGCAGTACAATATTTTCCAGAAAGTAGACAATGGTTTAATACTCTCAAAATTGCTTCCTGGATGTGAGGAGCAGTTACAATATGCTTATTGTGTAAAAAGTTGTTACACTACATAAATGCCCAAAGGAAGACAGCGCAAGGGGAATAAACTCTGTATGTGAGTTCCTGATGGCGGTTCTCTTTTCAGCCATGGACTGCATTATAATAGCCTCGAAAAGTGGTTTCATACTGGGTGATTAAACATCTTTCTAAATCCACCTAGGTCCACATAAACAGTCCTTCAGTTTATATGATAACTACTTAGGCTCCCCATGAATGAGTTTGGTTCCTATCTGTCTGTGTTTACCACCATAAGATGGTTTTAACTGAGTGGGCAGCAGCGGGGTTGTTGAGTTTTGTGTATTTTCAGTTATGATTAAAAGTTACTACTGATTCAGCCTTCTGAACATGTGTGGTTTTGTGCTTTTATGTGCTTTGCTTGACATCTGTTGTCCTCTCATTTTTGCTGTTCAGGAACAGTATGAACAGGAGGACTTTATGATTAAGCCCACTGACAATCTTGTCCTTTGTGGCAGAGTTGATAAGGACTACTGTAGTTTGGAGGTCCATGGTAAGTAGCATAGGATTTGTTCCTTGCAGTGAAGCTAGGGAATATGTCTTGCCTACGCTGCTCCACATGGCTGTGTAGAAGGAGGGGGAAGTGGTTTGTTGGAAGTTGGTTTTCCTCCCCATCTGCCTTATGTGTTTTGTCCTCTTTACTGCATCATGGAACTTTAGCCACTTTCCAGAACTAGAGTATAAAATGTGGCGTTACTGTTAATTAGAGGGTAGTATGCCTTTATCGGGCTGTATAGTGTTTCCTTTCCATTTTTCATACCTAATGACACTTAAAAAGTACGAAAGAATTTTTATTCTCTGACCATACAATCTTTCTTCCAGACAGTCTTGCTTTCCATAGCATATCTTCCTTTACTAGTTTGTTGTTAGCAATATTTTTCCTTGCTTTCTCCTTGCTTCTTTAAATGTGCTAGGAGTAGAAGAATCAACACCTTTATGATAAAAGTTTTAGAAGAGATGATCCTCAAGGTCTGAATGCCACTTGTTCTGGGGATGGGTTTTGTTTTACCATGTAGAAGGCTTTCCTGTTGCAGCATGAAGTACTGCTGACTGTGCTGAAGTCTTTTCTTACTGTGGTTCTTTGGGGGAATGTTTCTGGCTACTCCTGCTAAGATGCATGTTTCTGCAAACAAAATATTCTGTTTTACAAAACAACAGGACCAAAGTGTTTGAAGGCATCTCTTCAGATAGCAGCATCTGGCATTTTCTGTATCTGAAGGTGCTTACAAATTTAATTAACTGTTACTTTCCCTGTATAAACTTATAAAACAATAGCAAGAACTTGTGCAGTTTATAACACTGAGCAGCTCTGTCATAGTTAATCACTAAGCTACTTAGATACCAATTAAAGTCTTCAGTTAATTGTCATGTGTTATTTAAAATGGACTCAAGTTACTCCAGGGGAGGTTCAGATTAGATATTAGGAAAAATTTCTTTTCTGAAAGAGTGATGAAGCATTGGAACAGGCTGCCCAGAGAACCAGTGGAGTCACCATCTCTGGAGGTGTTTAAAAAAATATGTACATGTGGTGCTTTGGTACCTGGCTTAGTAGGCGTGGTGGTGTTGGGCTGACGGTTGGACTTCATCTTAGAGGTGTTTTCCAATCTTAATGATTTTATGATCCTGTGAAAACAGCACTGTGATTTTGTGTGTGGGATGATACCATTTTATTAAAATAATTAATGGGTTTTCTTTGCTGCCCAGTTAGTGAATTATTATAAACAGAAGAATAGCTGGCTAAAGGGAATGTTGCATTTGGTATACTGTTGCTTTACCAAAACTCTTCCTGTATCTCAGTTGCAACCTGCTAAAGGTAACTTCATGTGACTTCTTCAGCTTCTTCTGATTTGAAAGCTGTTTGTCTTTTATTTCCTGTTTGGTTTCATCTGGAGTAATTGTAAAATGGATATCTAAACCTTCCTTAACAAATCCTGATGTACAAAGTGGTGGTTATGTAGCATCCCTTTTGAAGTTATGTGAAGAAAGTAGCATATTATGCTAGGAATAGAGTATCTAAGCTTTGCTGAACTGTCACTTTTTTATCTAAACAACACACAAGAATGTTTTATGTGATTCTGTGAGGCATAATGTTGGTACTTGGAGGCTATGGCTTCTACACTAAAACTCTGAACACTGAGAATTTACGTTCTAGATCTCCTTGACAATTTAGTGTTTTCCACATCTAACTTTTGTGGAAGTGAACTGTTTATAGTTGCTTGCTTTTCTTCTTCACTGATGTCTTCTATATCTTTGATTCTTCTTCAGTTTATAACCATGAAGAGGACTCATTTTATGTACATCATGATATTATCTTGCCTGCTTACCCTCTAAGTCTGGAGTGGTTGAATTTTGATCCTAATCCTGATGAATCACCAGGTAAATTACAATGGATACTGTAAATGTCCAGTTAAATAATTTTTACTTGGAAAGTGTATAAATGTAATTTTGACGCGAAATAATTTCGTCTAGTGTTGCAAATAGAAATAAACCCACAATATTAAGATGGAAAAATTGAATATCGTTTTTTTGGTTTGGCGATACAGTCATCTTAGTGGTACTGCCATAACAAGTGATTTGCTAAAAACATTGTTTTATTACAAATAATTAAATCAATTAGCAGACCAGAACAAGCTGTTCTCTAGTCTACTTCATTTTCCATTTGCAAATGAACAGAGTGGCCAATGCAGTTGTTTAATTGTAAAACACAGCAAAGTTTATATATATGTATTTACTAACCTTTTTCTTGTGTTTTATAGATTATTTCTTTCCATAGCACAAGAAGTGGTTTTGTTGTGGTTTTTTTTTTTTCTCCTTACAAAACCCCCACAAATATCAGGAACTTTTTACAACTTCTTTAATAAATTATTTGTACTGAAGGGGAAATGTCTTAGAGAGCAAGTAAATTTCTTTCTGGCAACATCTGCTGTCAGTTGATATTTTTAAATTATCTTTTGTCAGTTATAATCATCAAAGATGTTTGTATAGAAGATTCTGGCACATAAGTTTTACTTAATCAAAGAAATAAGCAACAGCTGGATTGCCAAATATGCTGGTTTGTAACTCTGAATATATGTGGTTGCATTTGGGTTTCTGCTTGTAGGAAATTATGTTGCAGTGGGTAACATGACCCCGGTTATTGACATTTGGGACCTTGATGTAGTAGAATCCTTAGAACCAGTCTTTTCCCTTGGAGGCAAGAAAGACAAAAAGAAGAAAAATAAAGGAAAGCAAGTAAGTATTGCAAAATGGTTTATCTGGTTGGATGGAGGAAACTTAGGATAATGTCATTATTAACTGTTTTCCTACAATGGGAAAATAATAGATAATCTGGTTTAGGTCCTTCTGTCATGTTGAAAGGTGGTGTTTAGACAGGTTACAGAAGATAACGTCATGGTTTTGTGTGATAGGTTAAAATTTGTACTTTCCTGTGACTCAAGTTGAAAAGGCATCGAGCAATAAAGGACAAGGCTTACACTGATAAAATACATTTACTCAGGATGCACCTCTGCTAGCTTTAGCTAGCTAAAATGTAAGGGTATTTTAAGCTAGTCTGTGTGAACTATCTGAAGTGAATGCATAGAGACATATCCAGAGAATGGCTGACTGTCTTTAAGTGGACTGTAGGGAAAACCGTAACTACCGAAGAGGAAGACCGAGGTTTAGACTGGATGCTAAGTTATGTCACATGAATCTGACCCTGTATGCCTGAATGTGCTGTTATGATTTGTTCAATTTCTCTGATATGTTAAAAAAAAAAGAAGTGTGGAAGGTAACATAACTTAAATCTTCTAGATTTTGTTTATAGTTGGTGCTTCGTGAAGGGGTTTTACTTTCTCAGCTCTCAGACCTTCTGCTTTCAAAAACATCAAAAACAATAGAAAAAAATACCCTTGGAAGTGGAATTTGTTCTTTGAAACTTGCTTCTGAATGTCACTGAGTTATCAGAATTGCTGTTGAAGGTACCATTCATAAAGGTTACCTTAATTTGAAATGCTATTTGTTCTCTCTATGAATTATTAAAGCCTGGAGTTCAGAACAGGAGAGGAGTGGGGTGGCTGATGAGTGGTTTCCAATTACTATCCCAGTAAACTTTAAAACTTAACCATTTTAAATTAGAATTTGTAGGAGCTGGCAGTTATAAGGACCTAAAGCTCAGTTAATTGGGAGGAAAGAGAGAGAACTGTCAGGAGATTTTAGAAGGAAGCTGAAGAAGCTGCATGGAGACCATGAAATTCTACTAACCTGAATGGAGTAACTAGTTCTGTAAGCCCACCAGCTGTGAATCTGAGATCTGGGGTAGGAGATGGGGTACAGATACTGCAGAGGCTGTGCTATCAAAATGCTTGTTGCAGCAAGTGGAAATCATTTAAAACATGACATTGTTTGTGAAGGCATTAAGGAGGTCATGCTAATGTGTTGCAATGCTCAATTTCTTGTTAAAGCTGTTATTTTCAAAAGTATGTTGTATCTGCATATACAGAGTTTATCTTCAGAAGGGACATTGAGAGGACATGCAGATGCTGTGCTTGATCTTTCATGGAATAAACAAAGCAGGTAAAAGAATACTTGAATAACAATGAGTGATTACAAATTTGAGTGCTTAATTAGGTGTCCTTTTTCACACAAATCCAAAATCTTATCTAGCATTACATTGAACTTGAAAGCAGTGCTGAAAGGAATCAATTTTCAAAAAGACACGCACTTTTTTTTTTTCTTAAACCAGAGATCTTATTTTATTTAAAAAAAAACAAAACCAAACTGTGTATTGCTGCAGATCACTTCTTACTTGCAAGTTTTCCAGGTGAGGGCAAAGCCATATGATAAATTGGCTGCATTTAAGTCAGATGCATAAACTGGAGAAGCACAAGGGCTACCATTGTCCCAGTCTGCCAATGACCTAAAACACCATTTCAGCAGAGAGGAGTAGACTTACGGAAGAAAGTCTTTGCTGTGATAGTTATTTTCTGGCTTTTGCCACAGAGCTGAGAACAGAAAAGAGAGTGTAGAGGCCCTAGTGACAGTTACAGAAACACCTCTGACCTTTGGATTGTCCTCGGCAGAGGGAATTCCCTGTTGGCTGGATGAACTGGTAATGAAGTGCTGCTATCGAAGCAGCACAAGCTGGTCCATCTTGCGGGAGAGGTCAAGGACAGTGTGCTGACTGAAATAAAGATGTTGCTGGGTTTTATTGCTTAGGTGGTTTTTAACAGCTCACCTGTCAGAGGATCCTCAGCATGGGCATTGAAATTGTTCCAGTCAGATACTGATTGTGGTTGTGTTTGTGTTTTCTTCCTGCTGTCATAAACGCCTCTAAAGCTGCACAATCAACGCCGCATACGCCTGATGAGCTGGTGTAAGCCTTCACTTATAATGCTTGGTTATCTAGATACTGAAGAAGGAAACACCCACATAGACATGCAGTAAATGTGTACAAATTGCACTCTTAATTAACAATGTATTATCTGTTCTTAAATTGTACCTATGCACAGGCTGGTAGTGATCATTCCACCAGTCATACAAAAGAGTAGTTTTCCTGTACCTAGAAATGGTTGTCTGGTGATAATATAAAGCTATGTCACAAAAAGTAGAGCTACAATAGTTAAGTGTCTGAAATGTGTAATTCTGTAATATGCCAGGTTAGGAATTCATTGTTACTGGTTAATCTTTTGCTATCAAGTGATAGGACAAGAGGAGATGACCTCAAATTGTTCCAGGGGTGGTTTAAACTAGATACTGGGAGATAGAACTTCACCGAAAGGGTTATTGAGCGCTGAAGCCAGCTGCCCAGGGAAGTGGTTGAGTCAACATCCCTGGAGATGTTTAGAACATTTCTAGAGATGGTGCTTAGGGACATGGTTTAGGGGGATGAACTTGGCATTCTTAGGTTTATGGTTGCACTTGATGACCTTAAGGGTCTTTTCCTACCTAAATGATTCTTTGGGAAGCTTATGGGTAAAACAAGGAACTCCTTGGAGCGGCTTATATTTAAATGCCTATTTTTTAGTTTGTTTTAAGCAAGACATGCTGTGACGGCTCTCTATAAATAACTCTCTGACTGTAGGTCATTGTTGTTACTGTAAAATGTTCTCATAGCCTTCCTTCACTATGTATTTTCATAACTTTCCCTTGTAACATTGTTTGGAAGAACATTGCAGGAGAATGTTAGCTCTTTCAGTCAGAAACACTGCCTTGGTATTAAAAAAAAAAAAAAAGGAAAAATTTGTAGAGTGAACAGTTTCAATCAGAAACAGCATGTTGAGGAAGTAGATTTGGTTTTAAGAGCAGTAGTAGGAATCATACTGTGTATTGGACAGACCTTTGAGAATGTTCTATTTTTTCTGATTAAACTCCTAAATTGTGTTTATTTGTCTTAAAACATTAGGTGAAATTTAAGTTGAAATATGGGGTCTGTAAATTAAAATGTTAGTTCAGAAGTTATATAAACAATCTGATATCCGAGAACAAAACATTTTAAGAATAGGTTTGTCTGCTCTTAACTTTATTCACATATCTATATAGCCAAGTTGCATAAGTAATGTTTAAAAATGCTGTCTTAATGTCAAAAGAAAGGAAGTGCTTAAAAGCCTTTCTGGCTTTATTTTATTCAATATGTCTTCCAGTAAATTATATTTTAAGTTGTTAGGGGTGGGAAATGCAAGCAAAACTGTCAATGTTATTATTAATACAAGTGTTGGTATGGTATGATATGGCCTGTTTGTGGTCTTTACTTGAACCTTTGGGGAGTTATCCCTCAGGCTTGAGATATATGGTCTATAGACCACAGTGTGTTTGATCTCAGAGTCAGGCTCTGTATGTATTTTGGATTTTTGACCATTATTTGTATCATTATAAAGATTTTTAAAACTTATTTTTTGATGCGTTATCAGGAATGTTTTAGCAAGTGCGTCTGCTGACAATGCTGTGATTTTGTGGGATATGGCTGTGGGTAAGCCAGCAGCCAGCCTGATGCAACATACAGACAAGGTATGTAATAATTGCTATGTTTCCTCCACTGGAAAATACAGAGGAATAAATAACTGCAGTTTTTCATTAGCTGCTTGTTAAGTGAACCCATAGAACAACGGTTCTCTGATTTTTCTAATAACTATGCAGAATCGTTTAAACTTCTGAATTAGTTGCTTTTGTGAACAACACTCTTTTTGCTTTTTAACGTGTTATTTAGCTTGTGCTTTAGAAAGTTTGCAGAGATTTACAGCAGCCTTTATAATGCCCTTTGTGAGAAAGCCTTTTTGGCTGGGAATCTAATAGTACTGGTATAAGCTACAAAAAATGGATCTCGGAGCGTAGGTCAAACTTTAGTCGTCTCTTAAGGCAACGGTGAATGTTGGTTACAGTTTGTTCTAGGTAAGAAAGGTTTTAAATAAATGGTACTAAAATGCCGTAGTGATGGGTACTTCAGAAATTAATTAATCTCATAGCAATTAAAATGTGAAGGCTAGTTATTAATAGCTGTAACCTTATTTTGCTGTTAATAAAGTCATTGCCCTTGGCAAACTCCTGATGTTCGTTTTTGCTAACATCTGCATTTTTCCTCAAACTGGAAGCAATTATTCTTTTACTTCCTGCAGCTTATTTTTTTTTACTATCTAGAGCAGAAAGGGGACATGTGGTTCTGTTCAGTTAAATTATGTTGGCGAATATCTTGTTTCCACTGGATGGGGGTGTTTGGAATAAAAATCATGTGCATCTCTTGCACTGTTTTATGAGAAATCTGAGTATCAACAAGCTTAATCAGAGGGTTTGGGGATGGAGATGTGCTGGTTTTGAGGAGGAGGGAGTTGTGCTCTGCTTGTTCAAAGAAAGTTCCTGTATGTGTGTGTTACATCTCCGTGTTTATTTTTTAAAAGAAAATCTTCTCTTATCTAGGTCCAGACGTTGCAATTTCATCCATTTGAAACTCAGACCCTTGTTTCTGGATCTTATGATAAGTATGTCAGGATAATTTTTTTCAAATGTTACGTGTAGGGAGGGTTAGTATTGAATTAAGTCAGTTAAGTTAACTCAAAGACTTTATTTTTCATTTGCTTATAACTGTGCCAAATTTGAGTAATGATATTATTTCTTTTCCAGTAAGATAGCCAGATCAGCCTGAGCCCAAAGTGTGGCTTTCCTTAGCTCTTTCTAAGGACTAGACAAATTCTTTAACTATCTGGACTGATGTTTTCTGTGCCAGGTGTCTGTTCTGAACTGAATTTATTTCTTGATTTGGCTTTGTGGCGTTTTATGCATTGAGAACGTGTTGCTGCTCATTCCTGTGAAAATTTGCCCAGGTTTTTCTGAACTGTAATGCCAGAGTGGGGACATGAGGGACTCTACAATCCCAGTCCGCTCCCTACAGCCTCTGTTGATAGGCACACCATAGCTGGACTTTAATGGGCTCTCTCTTGTGATTGCAGCTTGGAGATGTTGTGAAGTGGTTTGTATCTGCGTGGCTGGACTGTTTCTTTAAGTGCTAGTTTTTATAAGCCCTGCCAGCCAAAAAACTTCCCCTCAGTTCTCCCATCTTCTGGAGACAACATCTTAACTTTGTTCTATAATCATGACTTTCTTCTATATATGTGTGTGTCTGTATATATATACATATTATTGTGCTTTTAAGACTTCATCCTTGTGTTAAAATATTTAAAGACTTGTCAGTCTTTAGCCAAGACTTTATGTTCTGTGGCTTCCATTATGCTCTTGCTACATCTGCTTATGTAGAAGCATTGAAGAAAAACCTTTTATTATTGTTAGGAACCTGCTTCTGTCCACTTTCCTCCCCCTTGACTTCTTTCGGCAAAAAAAGAATGAAGTCCAAACACTGAGAGCAGCTTCTCAATCCCTTTTAGCCAGCCCTTTGATATCGTTGGCACCCAAAAACCATTCTGTTGTCTATAAACTAGTGGACTGCCTTTGTGGATTTTTAACCTTAATGCTTCCCAGCACCACAGGCTGTTCAATAAAATCTGGCAGATGCCTTTGTGATCTGAACATCAGACTTAAAAATTGCATACGTGCTAGAACTGTTGTTGTAAAATGCCTGATAAGAGAGCTGAGAAATTGAGATCATACTTTTTTGGCTTTAATTAGAGGATACAGTGAGAGTGGGTTACACTGTGGAGGTAAATCATGGTGAGGTATTTCAAGAGTATATTGCTTAAGCAGATTTGAAAATGTTTGTATACATATTGCAAATAGTTTCTGTTATAAGTGTATTGTTTTGAACAGTCATTCTTCAACTTCACTGATGTCTGTTTGCAATTAAGTGATATATTAGCATAACTATGGTCTTCTGTATGATAAGCGTCTTATGTATGGAGCAAATCTGAGCTCTGTCTGCTTAAATGGAATGGCTGGTTTTAACCAAGATGAAGCTTTGCGGCATGTGGAAAACGGTTGTGCTTATCTAAGAAATTTCATGTGTTGTTTTCATTTTAATTTTGAATTGTAGTTTACATGGATTTTCTGTAGATGCCAGTGGTAAAACAAACTTCATAAAATATCCTGCCATGATTTGGGTTGGTTTTTTTTTCTTAATTTCTTGTCCTCTTTTCCTATAGATCAGCTGTGCTGTATGATTGCAGAAGCCCACAAGATAACCATCGAATATGGCGATTTAGTGGTCAGGTTGAAAGAGTAACCTGGAATCATTTTTCACCTTGTAATTTCTTAGTGAGTACAACATGCTCTTCTATTCTTGGTCTCTTGCCATTTCATTTAACTGGTATTTTTGTGTTCAAAATGTATCGGAATCTCATAATGGACCTGATAGTTGAACTGTTGGCTTTCCTTATTTAAAAAACGCTGTGTGTGGGAGGAGGTTTTGTGTGCTTTTTTCAACAAGTGTAAGGGGACCAGCTACTTATTTGGTATCTTCATTGAGACAGTAGAAAAGCGATTGATGCTGATGAGTTCTCAGTTCAGTGGTGGCTTCTTTGCCGTGTTGTCATAGCGTTCAGTGACTGGGATATATTTTCCTTTGTATAGTTGCTGTTGTGTTTAAGGTAATGAGGCAATTGCAACTGAGAAGAAGCTAATTAGAAGGAAGCTCTTGAATATTAGTTCAGTGTTTCAAATCAGCACCAGAGGGCACTGTCCTCGTATCTGGTATAGGGTCAAACTACTTCGGTTTTGTTGAGATTTTTTATAAGAGAACTTTTAAACAGAATTTAAAAATGAATTGTTGTTTTTTCTTTTTAATTATCTCAGTGGCTGTCTAGTTCTCTGTGGCTTTGTGTAACCAGCTAACAAAAGCAGTTGCTCTGTTCTGTTGGGTTTATGATGTAGGTCTCTTGGTATAACCATACTTAGCTTTGCACAGGGCTATTGTGAAGCCTTAGTTGAGAGACTAAAGGCTCCGTATTTCATTACCTAATAAGAAAACAGAGCCTAGTAGTGCAACCATCTTCAAAACACAATTTAAGAACTTTGTATGGGGTTAAGACTTTTACAGAAGTCCTGGCAGCATAGTTTAGATAAATAGAATAGCTCGGGTACCAGCTGGACAGAGTCTGGCTTTGGGGATGCAGAATGGTGTTCTTTGTGTGATATAATGAGAAGTAGTGCAAGTCTGTCTCGAATCACTAGGATTTAATAGAGGCTGCGTGCTATTTCATCAGAGCTTTTGTCCAAATGAATAATTATGGCTGTTTGTTTTTAAAATGTGGTTTCCTTAGGCAAGCACAGAAGATGGCTTTGTGTACTGTCTGGATGCTCGTGCTGATAAGCCACTCTTTACCCTGAAAGCTCATGATGAGGAGGTGTCAGGTAAGTCGTGCACGTGTTGTGTTTGTCCCCAGTGGCAAAGCACATCTGGAAGATGTCTTTAACCGGTATGACTGAGGTGGTAGTAATTCCTTGCTTAACAAGTAAGAATCATGCGTACTGGTCATGGTTGTTACCTGGCATATGAAACAGATCTCACCTGAGAAGCCATTATCAGTGAAGTATTTTAACAACTGTGAACATTTCTCAGTGATTATCATGAATAAGCATGTAAAAAATGGAGAGGGGCAGATTTAGACTAGACCCAAGGAGGAAATTCTTCACCCAGAGGGTGGTGAGGCACAGGCACAGGTTGCCCAGGGAAGTTGTGGCTGCCCCATCCCTGGAATTGTTCAAGGCCAGGTTAGATGGCGCCTTGGGCAGCCTGGTCTAGTGGGAGGTGTCCTTGCCCATGGCGGAGGGGTTATAATTAGATAATCTTTAAGGTCCCTTCCAACTCAAACCATTCTATCATTCTATAAAAGCAGATCTGTTCACTTGGGAGACACTCCCTGTGTTTTTTTGCGTGAGGAAGAACAGAAAATTATGCAATCTGTTCAGGAATATGAACTATCATGTTGATCTCATCTAGCTGTAATTATTTTATTCTTGCATTCACTCTGGAAATGATTTAGGTATGGCGCACGGGAAGGTTTTTCACACTGCCTCCTTTGGGCTACTTTGTTTGCTTCTAAGGAGCAACTGGAAGCACCTGCTTAGGTGTCTAAAATGACATCATATGAATATGCCCCATAATCTTGTATAGCAAAAGAGATGATCTTTGGTGAATGAATGAAGATGATCACCTGGGGAAGTCAGATTATTTGAAGCAAGAAGCAGAACAATAGTAGCTTTGTGATGTTGCTGTTGTTGAATTGAGAGACAAAATAGACCTACCTGAAGTCAGTTTGCTCTTACTACAGGGAGCAGTGGCAGCATGGTACTTCCATTAACTTTCTGCTCCTTTATGCTGGAGCAGATTTCAGTGTATGGAGAATATTAAGTTTGTTCTCATGATTTTGCTTCAAAAATTTTGCTTATCTCTCTGAAATTGTGGTTACCTGGTGCTTTCACACTGCTGCATTCTTAATTTTCTAGGACTACAACTTAGCAGTCAGATCAAAGGCTGCCTTGTAACATCATCTGCTGACAAATTTGTGAAAATTTGGGATATCCTGGGAGACAAACCAAGTTTAATCCATTCCAGGAACATGAAAATGGTAGAGTAATATTAATTTCTTAATTCCAAGAAGTTTTGTGTATAAATTATGCCTGCTTATTCTCTTTTGTCTAACTTGAATCTTGTTTTATATAACATAACATCTCTTAGGGAAAAAAAATATAACGACATCTATGTATTTCGGGTAATTCATACTCATTCCATCCCTGGCGGTGTTCAAGGGCAGGTTGGATGGGGCCTTGGGCAGCCTGATCTTGTGGGAGGTGTCCCTGCCCAGGGCAGGGGGTTGGAACTGGATGATTGTTAAGGTCCCTTCCAACCCAGATTACTCGGTGATTACAGTGCAGTATTTAGTTCAACATGCGATTGGCAGACAGCTTCAAACCCTCAGACCTGTATTCCTGATACAATGTTCCAATTAGAACTGTAGGTACTGCAGTGCGTATCTGTCTGCTAGGTCTAGGTATGGATAAGACAAAGATGTGATTTGCTGTTTGTAATTAGCAGCTCTTGACTTTATCTTTATGTCTTTATAAAAGAAGTTCCAGGAAACTTAGAGAGCTTAAATTTGTTAAAACTTGTTTGGTGGAATGACTAATTCGTTTTAGGATGTTTTAAAAAATAATCCTCTTTCTTCCCACCCTTGCAGGGGGTTCTCTTCTGCGCGGCTTGCTGCCCTGACTTCCCATTTGTTTTTGCATTTGGAGGAGAGCGACAAGGGCTGCGTGTTTGGGATATAAGCAAGATTTCTGCAGGTAACATTCTCATATCTCTGAATCTTGTGGCTCTCCCCTTGCCTCCAGGGTGTATTTGTATATTCAGTACTTTTTTGTGCCTCTGAGAGAAACTGGAGGTTAATATTTATAAATACCCCAAGACTTGCGTACACTTTTTCAGCTTGAAAAATGTGGGGTTTTTCTAACTTGTTTGCCACATGATTTATTTTCTTGTAGCAAAGTCTAATGTCTGATTTTTTTTTAATACCTATGTTTTTGCATTTTCTTGATGTTCCTAGTGTAAGCATGTATCACATTCTTAAGTACTTGTAGGAATGAAAGTGAGGACTGGTTTTGATTGGTTGTCATAGCTATGTGTAACTAAACGGCATGATTTTTTTTTGCAGCAGGTTTTTAAGAGCTTAGTGGGAACCAGAGTGACTAAAACTAGAAATAAATTATTTAAACCTAATATTTGGCTCTACAAAACTCATCCATTTCACAGTACTTGGGTATAAGAATTATGCACAGGGAAACCTCTAGAGATGTTCTGGGGAAGAAATGTCAGGACTTGTAATTTAAGTAGCGTATGCAGGAGATTGTTGTGGCATGTAAGCTTCGTCTCTCTGCTCAGGGTAAAGGGGGAGGCTTTAAAACTGCACCAGGTGAGGATTTCCATTCTGTGATGTTCACTGTGCTGTGCCTGCTGTAGCGCTTTTTGTCTCGGAACAGCAGCAGCATATAATCAACCCCTTCTCTGTGTTGCAGTGAATGAAGTTTTTGGAAACAGAGAGAGACTTGTTCTGACTCATGCCGATGCTGCTGCTGGCAGCTCCACAGCCGGCAGTAGCAGCAACGATTCGGAGACAGCAATGGAGTCATGATGGATCAAACATCACAAAATAAAATTGATTAATGGGACTACCACTAATGTGCATTCTTCAAATGCCCTGTTTGGTGAGAGTTCATACAAATGACTCGAATGTCTTGCAATCTGCAAGCTTCTTCATCTCAGACAAAGAGACATTGTGATGCAGTTAAGCTCTAATTCAGCAGTCCTAAATTCCTGTCTCTGTTACCAGCTTTGAAAGATTTGATCAGTTCCTTTTGCTGGAGATTATGATCCATGAAACAGGGGCTACTGTATTTAAAATCTATACAATGAAATGGACACTAGAAAAGCCTTCTGCTGCTCCCAGTAGTTTGTTGAATACTGCAGAGAGGGTAAATATTTTCTGAGGACTCAAGGAACAATACTTAAGACAGCAGTTGTGTAATAAATAATGAAATGACAAGTGTAAATAGATAATTTATCCTTAGTTTGAGGCTGGATTTACAGATTTCTTAATACAGATTTTAAAAGTTCTTCTATGTAATTTTTAAGTCTTAAGAGTATTTCTTGGGCAATAAATTAGGGTTTTCAAGTAGAATCTTAAAATGTATTTCTTAATGCCTCTGAGTGCTGTATAAAACCAGAAATATCCCAGCTGTTTCCCATCAAGATTAAGGGTTTCTTTTCTATGGTTCCACAACAGCTGGAGCTTATTAATGTTGCCTGTGAACTGGGTTTTCCTTCAAGCTCCAAATGTAATTATCTGTGAAAGAGGATTTGAACTGAAATGCGGAGCTACAACTCAGAAGAGGATGAGGCTGTCAGGACATAAAGCGAGGATCTCATGGTCACTGTCACTGTTGAAAACTGTCTATTTTACGTATTCATGTTCTTTAACTCCTCCCAGGCATTTCTGCCTGAAACCTTTAAGGCACAAAGGAACATATTGAGCATCAGGGTAATCCCTGATTTCAAACACTTTGTTTATAGCTTTAGGAAACTAGTCAAGGAGCATGACTCAAACAATTCCCTCACATTTAAAATCAACAGGCCAAAAGTTAAATGATACTCATGCCATCGTGTGAAATGCTTTCCCCTCTGCTTACTGGGAGGTGTCAAAGTGCTGCCACAGCAAAAATGCCCCCCGGGGAACAAAGCAGCCAGGGTGTCATTGCAGGTAGTTAACAAGGTCTCAGCCCTGCTTCCCGCCCTAGCTCACTGTAGCTCCAGGTAAACAGTATCAGTACAAACTGCACAGGGGGAGAAAGCAGGACTATAGGATTCTTTCCTGTGCCTTGAAGTAAGTAGCTGCTTCCAAATCCAATTTAGCTGTTTCTAGTCTGGGGATGGGTGTTTACAATGGCACTGCAGGAACTAAGAACAGTTTGGATGTGTTGAGATTCCTGTTTAAATCCTTTCTCTGCCAAACTACAGAATCACCAGGTTGGAAAAGACCCACTGGATCATCGAGTCCAACCATTCCTATCAAACACTAAACCATGCCCCTCAGCACCTCGTCCACCCGTGCCTTAAACACCTCCAGGGAAGGTGAATCAATCACCTCCCTGGGCAGCCTGTTCCAGTGCCCAATGACACTTTCTGTGAAAAATTTTTTCCTAATGTCCAGCCTAAACCTCCCCTGGCGGAACCTGAGGCCATGCCCTCTCATCCTCTCCCCTGTCACTTGGGAGAAGAGGCCAGCTCCCTCCTCTCTACAGCCTTCCCTCAGGTAGTTATAGAGAGCAATGAGGTCTCCCCTCAGCCTCCTCCAGGCTAAACAACCCCAGCTCTCTCAGCCATAGTAGCAGTAGTAGTAGTTCACTACAGTGAACACCGTGTGTATGGAACAAATAAACAAACAACTGCTTTTGTCAAGCTTAGGAAGGTGAAAGGACCAAAATCACCTCTTGTTGACTGAAAAGCTGCAAGGTTTTTCAAAACTTTCATATAAAATAAACACGTTAAGCTCTTTTTAGAATATTTTCTGTTATCTCTGTCTCTGGTATCAATTGGCCATGTAGCATTAGTTGGTTTTTTGTTTAAGGAAGGAATTGTGTTACTGCAAGCAACACATCTCTCCCCTGACTAAACAAAATCCCTCAACCTGTTTTTCTGGAGTTTTTTTATTCACCTCCTGGGCATGCAAGCATTGTGCCTTTTCAGATCTGAAGAACCCAAGGTGCTGTCTAGGAAACTGTACAGGGAGAGGTACAGCTGAACTTAGGCCATCTAGGGCATGAACTGGAGCATCTTCTTTCACAAGGCAACCTCCAACTACCTTGTCAGAGCACAGAACTCACCTTGCTGTTCTTTCACAGCACAGCCAGAGGAGCAACACGGCAAATCTGCAAGGTTTAAAGGCCTTAGCTCTGCTTGTTTGGACCTTGTCCTAGGAGAGCTTGGGAGAGACAGGTGATGAAGGAGTGTTCTTTTCCTCAGCTTCATTATCGGAAATAGGAACTTTTTTTTTTCAGAATGTAATTATTAAAAAAAGAACATTAGAAAAAAGCCACATTTTAATTTTTTTCAAAAGAAAGCAACCGAGTGATTAATTCCATAAATATTGGCTGCAAACCCTCCTGTCGCTTTATGTGGTAAAAGGTTTACAGCACAAGAAGTACTCTATGCTGTGAACACTGATCATGTGTAAGCCTCTTCCTTACTGAGTCTGGCAGTCTTTTCACCTGCTTGCACGTTCTAGTGAAGAAGAGGCAATAACTGTTCTCCAAAAGCCAATGTTTGATTTTCCTGTAGCGGGGTAATTGCTTTGTCTGCAAATGCTGATTTTTAAAACCAGTATGTTTTATTTTGTTTGTTTGTCTTTTTTAAGAAGGAAACCTGAGCACTGACAAGTGCCCTTGTTTGCGCCAAACCACATCCTTCAGTTAAAAAGTATTAAAAAGTAAAATACATCAACTGCCACCACCATTTCTTTTGTTTGTTTTTCTTACTGTCGCAGCTTGGGCAGTTAAGGACAGTTGGCTTACAGGTCTCTGCAGTCACTCACCTACAGTTCCGGTTTGCAGCTTGTTACTGAAAGGACTGTGCAAGGTGTGTGTGTGTATCGTGGCACTGGATGGATTAAGCTAAGTGATTTGGAAAAGAAGTATGCACAGAGATGTCTCCTTGCCACACATTTCCTTCTTAGCAACTCTTCACTTGTACATGCATGATCCGTTCTCAATCAGTGCTTTGGCTACAGAGTTTATTAAGCAGTGGTAGTGCGGAGACCAAAACAGAAGAACTCCTCATTGGACATACGGTGTTTACGTGGGAAACAAGGAAGAGATTGGTGTTGGGTTTTTTTTTCCTTCCCCAGTTTTAACATCCAAGAAAATTCCCCTCTCCGTTGTTCATTTATGTCCAGAGAGGGCATCACCTGTTGAATAGACTCCATTGTTAATCCTACAGTCTTCAGTCCTCACAGAGTCTATTAATTCCTCCTCTGAATCCTCCTCCTCTTCTTCCTCTGGGGCTGACAGGCTGGATGTGGGACCTTTACATATTTTTAAGTGGCGAGTGAGGTGATATTTGGTTAGGTAAGCCTTGGAGCATTTCTCACAGACATAGTCCCTTTTTCCTTCATGTGAATTGAGATGCTTCTTCAGGTGATTTGTCCTCAGGAACAGCTTGTCACACTTGGGACACTTGATCTGCCGTTCTCTGCAAGACATGAAAACGTTCCAGTTTGCTCCTGCCACAAGGCTGCTGATAATACATCAAACAGGATAATATATTAAATAGGGGAGTGGTGCGGGAAAGGTGAAAGGGTCAGTCTTACTCCTAGATCTTAGCTTCCAATATACTTGAAGAAGCAGCAGCCTAGAAATAACAGGACTACTAAAGCGTTAAGTGTAAGCACTGCCCAGTTTTTCTCTCATACAGTACGTACACAAAGCCTCTCTTCTCTGCTTCCCCACCCAACATCACTGGCAAAAGTCAGGCTGGTTTTCTTTCCTGATAATAAATTAAAGAAGAAAGAATTCTACAAGGGTTTTGTTTGTTTATTTTTTTGAGTAAGACCTATGTTCTGAAAAAGGCAGAGATGCTGCAATTATGTCAGTCTCCTTCCTTCCCACCCTGCACAAACAGGGGAAAAAAAGAACAACAATACAACAAAGCTGTCGCCTGTACGTAAGTGCTAAGCAGAGGCTACCAGACTGCAACAGTCAAATTCTGTAGATGACTATGCAAAATGCCTCCCCGCAGTAGTGCTCCTGGCTCTGGCCATAAGAACAAGCCACAAAGCAAGTCTGTCTGTCTGCCTCTCTCTTGCTCATGCTAGCTGCACTATCTCCTAGGTGACAGAAGTGCAAATCAATTACAAGGGAATACAAGAACCAGATGCTGAGAACAAAATGACCAGAGGGACTAGCTTTGGGCAAGCAGCCTTTAAGGGAGGACCTTGGATTGGGAGTAATTAAACAGGATAGAGAGATTCTCACAGCAATATGAAAGGTCTGGTAGAGAGCTGAGGTGCTGTGAGAGACCTGAAGCTAACCTGAAGAGAGCAAGAGAGCAAATTCACGAATGGGACCTGGAGGGGAGGCAGCAGCCACGAATAGCTGCACCTCACCCCTGGTGCAAAAAGAGAGGGAGACTTCACCAACAAACAAGCTACTCCAAGAGAATAGCACTGAGGAGTTCATGATTTTTCATGGTCATGTCAGGACATGGAAACAGTTCTCAGCAATGAACTAAATGTAGATCAACTAACCCATGTTCTCATCAGAACCATCAACATTCCAGAATGCCACTTCACAAGACAAAGTACACATCTGGAATTTACTGTGCCTTAAAATATTGCAAATACTGAAATAGGACAACTTCAGCCAATGACAAGAAATTTGTCCAGCTTGACTCCTCTGTCATCTTAGAGTATGAATCTATATTCCCTAAGCCAAACTATTTGCAAACTGGAGGCTTGCTCTTTGGCTGTTCAGCTTTGTTATTTACTGTACAGGGCTGTCCAATGCATCCTGTGACATTACTTACTGCGTGTGAATGAGTACATGGTGCTTGAGGTCCTGCCTCCGCATGAACAGCTTTTCACAGTAATCACACTTCAGATTCTTCTCCCCCGTGTGGATGACCATGTGTGATTCCAGATGAGCCTTCTGGGTGAACGATTTGTCGCAGAGGGTACAGCGGTAATTCTTCTGACCTACAGTCACACACATATGTATGCCCAGAAATTGACAGTCAGTGTCCCAAGGAATACAGTAAGAAAACAAGCCTGCCCACTTCCCAAAAATAAAATTTTACCCCAAGGAAAGGCAGATGGCTTTGTGAACAGGACCCGATTCCTCCTTCAGCTCCATCAGACTCAGCATAAAGGCCTACTCACTTAAAGTCTAGATTTAGCTAGGCAAAAAAACCAGGCATCTGACCTCATTTCAACATTCTCAATGCTTTTCAACCCCCACGCTATGATCTGACACCAAAAAAACCCACTTCAGTTTACTGTTTCGAACCACTGAGTCTTTCATGGGATTCATGGTTCTGAGCTTTGTCTTAAACACCATTGATTCTGCTTCCTCCAGTGCTTGCGGTGGTCGGCCTTTCCTGCACGAAGAGTGCTTGCTTTTTGTCTACATCAACTGGGCCTCCCCGTTCCACACATCAAAACAGCACCAGTAGATTTGTACATTTTCCAGCAAAGGGATTCAGACACTTAAAACTATGGCTACCCAAGATGAATTCTTGAGTAAAAATAACAAGAGCCTCTTTTTTTAATAGTAACCATGGTAACCATCTTGTTACTGTACATTACTGCATCCCATTCTCCACTAATTTCCCACAGGAACCATATCTGATGCCTTACTGGAGCCCAACCACATCTGATGTACTACATTGCCTTTGTCTAGAAAAACAAGTTCTCTTACCTAATAAACACACAGGTACAAAGCCCGCTGACTTTAAACTGTTAACCTCTATGTTTTATCCCATTTCTTCCCCTTATCTGTAGTTCTCCCATTATTTTTTCCCAGAAATAGTTCAAAACCCCTGCACATCACTGAATTCAGACTGTTTGAATACACCCTACCCCACTGAGTACTCTGTGGTTGTACATATCACATTTGTACTTAAGCAGTTTATTAAAATGCCTCATTACTAAGCCCACACCCTTCTATGCTTGACTCAAGGGCACAGTATTCCCAGTTCTACTCCCTTTCCAGCTTTGTGCTTTGCATTCTGTGATTCCCAAGTTATTTCAACCTTACTGAAAAACAAAAGGCAAAAATAGCCACAGTCTATCGCTGGACTGTACTTGACCATCACCCTCTTCCCCATCCTTACTATGTCAAATCCATGCTTTTGGATATTTCCTCGCTTCTTACACAGCTGAAAAAATCTTTCACTGTTTTGTTTTCCTCTTTTGGCCCTTCATTCACTGATCTGCTGGCAATTCTCCCTTTATTCCCAAAGCCTCTAGTGATATCCAAATACCCACAGCGGTCAACAGCATGTTCAGACTTAAGTTGTGATGAGTGATAGAGCTGAGCCTTATCCACATCACTCTGACCCCACAGTCACCAATTTCAGTCTCATGCTGTTTCCTTAATTTAAGTAGAAAAGAGGGGAAAGGTCTCATCCCTGCATTTAAGTGGATGACCACATTACAAGCTTTCAAATCCAGTTGGTTTTTCCTCATGAGCAGAAAGGATCTGCTGTGTGGGAATGAATGTTTCTGTCTCCCAGATGACAACCACTTACTCCCAACTGTAGTCAACTTAAGACTCATCCATAGCACAACCAGCCAGAACACAGCTCCTACATCCTGTTCTGTCAGCACCTACACCACTGAACCCAGTGCAGTCCTATCCCATGCCGACCTGTGCTACCTCAGGCAGTCTCCTCACATTAACTGGGATCAGCACAGACTGGATATCATTCCCATAGAGAGTCAGAATGCTGCCATACTTAGAAAGGTAGGTCAAAGGAGGTGATTCTCCCCCTCCACTCTGCTCTTGTACCCCACTCAGAGTAGGACATCCAGTTCTAGGGCCCCCAGCACAGGAAGGACATGGACATGTTTGAATGTGTCCAGAGGAGGGCCATGAAAATGATAAGAGGGATGGAACACCTTTCCTACAAAGACAGGCTGAGACTATTGGGGTCTTTCAGCCTGGAGAAGGCTCCAGGAAGACCTTATTGTGGCCTTTTAATATATAAAGGAGGTCTACAAGAAAAATGGAGAGAGATTTTTTTACCAGGACCTGTAATGACAGGAAAAGGAGCAATGATTTCAAGCTGAAAGAGGATAGATTTAAGCTAGACATAAGAAATTTTTTACTGAGAGGTTGGTAAGACACTGAACAGGTTGCCTGGAGAAGCTGTGAATGCCCCACATTCCAAGTGTTTACGGTCAGCCTGGAGACAGAGCTTTGAGTGACCTGATCTAGTGGAAGATGTGCCTGCCCAAATCACAGGGGTTGAAGTATATGATTTTAAAAGGTCTCTTCCAACCCAAAACATTCTACAATTCTATCAAGAGCTTAGACTTATGGACACAAGCTATGGCCAGCTAACCGGATGAGGGATCAGAGAGAACAGGTCCTGCCACAGTGCTTTACTAACACAGGCAACTCACCCTTACCTGTGTGTATCTTGAGGTGTGTCCGTAAGTTGCTAGGATCACTGAAAGCTTTGCTACAGAAATCGCACTTGTGCGGCTTCATGCCCATGTGCCCCATGAAGTGGACATGGAGCTTGGAAGGGGAGATGAAAGCCTGGGGGCACATGGAGCACTTCCATTTTCTTTCCTTGCCACGGCCCGCCCCATGGCTGCTGCTGTGCCCCTGGCTGGGGAGGTGGTTGTGAATATGGCTGCTCAAATGGGCCTTGAAGTCTGCATAGGAAGCGCATTCCTTTCCGCAGTGGCAGATGTGCACGTCCGGATGGTCAGGAACACCTTTGGACACAAAAGCATCACTTTTAATGAGGCACAGCAAGGCCTAACACTGTGAGTATGATCCACGTTAACACTTTGTCTGTGGTAGCAAAGCTAGCTGCAGAGATTTTCACCCCCATTCCTTTCAGATCCAGTGCTTGCTTTTCAGCTTTTTTAGGGAGGCCATTTCAAAAGATTGGAAGGGGGGGTAAACTTTGGAATGGTTCTGTGCACAGCTCCACCAAATCTAAATTATCACAATCAGAGGTGGGGAGGATAGGTACGTTTTCAGGTACCAAAATTCCTTTAGCACTAGTTGTATGAACGTAAGAAAACCAAATCCTTTTCTTTGAAAATGCCACCTTTTACTCTTGATCAGTGGAATGAGATAGGGGAAAGTTCCTTTTAAAGAATGGTAACCCTGTAGCCATGAAACGTAAAAGGAAACGATGACATGCACTACTAGGAACTGAAGAAGGAACGTAATGCATTCCCAAGTCACAGTGTCCAGAGATGGCACTAAAAGAGAATTCAAGCTGAGTACTCCTTGCAAAGCCAACAAAGATGACTGCTTACTTACCAAGCTGTCGTGCATAGTCCCGACTGTAATAAAAGAGAAGCTCATGTTCAGGTGGGATGTCCCGAGAGGTGCAAAAGTAAATTTTTCCATCGTGAGGATAAGCTACCAGATTCTGTTCTTCCCGGTTCCTACAGCAATAACAAGAGTTATGGAAAAAAGCCCTCCAGAAATAATGTCTTCTTGAGAGAAAAAAAGAAACAGGAGAATTTATAGGAAATTCCTATAAATAGGTAATGAGGGAACACATTATAAAATTGTCAGCACATTATAAAAACTTTCCTGTCTGTCACTTCTGTCCTCCTTTATTACAGAGAGCCAATCTGCTCCACCAAATGACACGTTTTTCACACCACCGTGATATCTTGCTGAGAAAATTATTAATAGACATTGTAGTGGGCTGAAAGAATAGAGTTTATGATCTCTTAAGAAACTATACAAATGTATATATTTTTCATATTAACCCCTTAAAGAAACAGAGAACACACAAGGAAGAAAAAAATATCAGTAAAGACTTAAAGCAAAATAAATATAAAAAATAACCCTTGAAAAGCATTTGCAAGATGTAATAATTTATCTTCTGAAGCTGTATCTTGAACACATTGGTTCCCAGCATCTGACACCAGCAAAAGCTCTGCTCCACTGCAGTGGGAGATCAAACATTAACTTCTTAACTCCTGTATATGGGAGCAATGAAACGAATTGCAGGGGAAACCTAATTTGTGTCACAGTGCAATACTGAAGCCCATCTGGGTAGTTTTCATCACAGGCTCCAGAAAAGACTGAAAAGGACAGCTTTTGCGTGCTGCATGAGCTTGGAATTTGGCCAAAAGAACCCAGGGACACTTTGCTAGTAAAATTTTAAATTGAAAAGAAAATCAATGTCACCTTCACAGATGTATCCAAAAACAGTGGGAGAAGGAAGGCAATAACAAGCTAATACACAGTAAGCTAATATAAAAGGAACCCAGTTTAAAGCTTTAGAACAAGGGAAACAAAGTACATAGGCAGCTTTGGGGCTGTTTTACTACACAGCATGCATAGTGGTTCCGCCCTAACATTCTCCACTGGGTCACCCCCACCAGTCCAAGACACCTAGATATTTCTTGAAGGTCCTTTGATCCCAAGCTCATGACCCATCAGTGCAGCAAGTGCATTCTCCAGCACAGCCTCCTATGAGCCTGCAGCTCAGACTCCAAGCTACTTAGCACAGTACAGGTGGTTCTCACCTGGCTTTGCATACAAACATCATCCAGTTACATTCATTTTCATCAGCTGTAATGATGCAGAACTCCAGGACACCATTGTGATAGATCTACCAGGAAAAATGAATGCAATCTTAGGACAAACCACAACAACAGTGAAGAAGCCAGTTTCTTTCTTTAAGAGAGGATGTGTTTACCTAGAACAAGCCAGGAGGTCTCTGCTGCCATTGCCAAGACCGCAGCCCTGTTCTTACTCCTTACTTTCCCCTTCACACAGGAATCTTGACCTCTCTGCTACCCATGAGGCTAGAAAAACTGTTTATCAGCATTGCTCCCACACACCACCGTTAGTTCCCAGCAGAAATGCATTTGGCTGCTTTCCTTACAAGCTAAGTCTTGTGAAAAATATCTGGGCAAACAGTACATGTTTTATTTATATAGATCAATGAAAGTGAAATGATGTGGAAAAAAAAAGCTTTAAAGCAGTTTTACTAAAACAAATCATTCGTCACCTGGAGGAATTTTCAATAAACAATGATACAAAATAAATAAACAAGTGCTACCTAGTAATTCATATACAATCTCTGCTGCAACTCCAAACAAATTCTGGCAACCACACACAGCCCGTTAAAAGAAAAGGCATTAAGCAAGTTCATTGTACTTCAGGACTGATTACCAGCATATTACACGGAATAGAGCTCTTCTATGCTGATTTCAAATATTAAACAATCAAACTGCAATACTTTTGATTTTTGGCAAGGATGACAATGTTAAAGCTGCTGTGTCATGCGGTGGCTTCCACCAGATAAAGGCATGCGGACTCTGTGAGCCGTAACATCCACTGACCTTCCAGATGTGACTAGCCACTTTGTCTGTCCAGTCAGCCACCTCCAGAGAATGGCTCTGCTGCCCAATCAAAGGTCCAAAACAAGTCCTTACAGGAATGGTTTCTCGTGTCCACACACCTACCAGTAGAAGACCAAAATCTGCAGAAATCAATTATTTAAACAACTAATCACGCATAACAAAGAGGTGGGAGGTTTATGAGGTAATGCTCCAGGGGTAATATCTAGGCAAAAGATGATCAAAGCTTCTACTTCACGTGTAAAACACACCTAAGGCAGAGACAAGAACCACCACCACCACATGACACTATTGGGAGCCACTTTGTTTTAATTACAAATATTTATTTTGTTTGTCAGAAGGAAGTAACTTACTTCTTAGTAAGCTATAAAACTAAGATCCTAGCCACTTGTACCAATTAAAGTTTTCATGGCACTTTCTGCAGAAGCAGAAAATACTAGTTTCAGTAACTACATTTTGCCTACCTAATCCCCAGGAATTTCCAGAATTGTTGCTGGGCATTGTTAAGCAGCTTCTGAATTTCTCCCCAGAGGCAGCTGTATTTCTGTCATGGGCAGAGGGATTCCTGCGTGTATATTATTTATTATTAAACATATATATACATAAATCTACACGAATACACTGAATAGCTTTTAGGAATAAACTGGGAACTAGTGCAGCTTGAAAAGAACAGATGTCATCTACTCTCAACAAGCAGCATTACTAAACAAGCCAGTAATCACATTCTCCTCTAGCCTTCAGATCCTTAGGATATTGTACTGTATTCTTCAACTTCCAGGTGATAATGGCGTGAAATACAGAAACAAGGTCCGTATCCAGTGACAAGGTCACAGTCTACATGCCAAATGTAAATGGAAGGGAAGGGAAAAGAGAGGCACTCATGATCAGTTCTCCAGTGACAGCATCCAGAAGACCCACAGGTAGCAAACCAAGTGAACAAGCAGACAGAAATAACCTCCATCATTTCTAATTGTTATCTTCTCCTGAACTCCAGCTTCTATAAAGTATGAAAGCTCTGCATGGGCTTTTAGCACGTAATGAAAATAAACACCATAACTTGCTTATGCTTGACCTTATCAAGTGTTTCAGTAACGCTCTGTGGCAGCACCCCTGGAGTCTAGCTTAAATCTAAGCAGTAATCAGAGGACAAGAAGCTCTTGCATAATGCAAGTCAGAGCGATTGCAGAAAAGGGAACCATCTGTCTACCGCAGTGCTTTTTTGCCCACATTAAATTCCCTACACTTTTTTTATTTCAGGCAATGCGTGTATTTTAAACTGCTGTATAGAAATAGATAGCAATCTGATTCTTACCTGCTTCAGCTCCCATGATAGACTGCCGGAGGACAAGCTGTTTAGGGAGAGAAAGCCTGGCTCGGCTCTCTATTGGGGTGTCAGGAACAAAGGTGACAGGTCCGTGATCTGGGCAGTCCGATGGATACGCCTTGTCACACAGTGTGCACCCTGCAGAGAGGGGAAGGGACAACAGTGATAAAAAGATGCAATAGCCCCAACAGCACCATCAGCTCCGTACCAATATGTTTCAGCTCAGCTTCTGGCAAAGGCTGCTTCTATCACGTTTAACTCGTCTGCTTTACTAGCTTTTACTTAGAAGAATATGAACCATACAGTCAGTCTGGCACCAACATGGGTGTCATTGTGCCCGTCCAATTCAGATCAAATATAAGGATCTCCACCTACCTTTCTAATGGTAAATTAATAGTTTGGATCTCAGCTATTCCTACAGGGGTAATCCAGCAACGGGACAGAGCCTGCACTTCATCAAAATGACTGCAAAACTGACGGTAGCCTCCCCAGAGCTGGCACTAATGCGGATGATGGAAGAGTCATTTTGTCTTTGATCACAAGACCTTTACTGACAGAAAAATCAAAGTGTACTAAACAAAACCAAACACTTTGTAACTGGTTATGGGATTTACTAGGAATACAGGAGTAGTCTTGCATGTAGAACATCAAGGACATTCATGCAAAGGGACAGCAAGTCCCCTTCTTTCTAAATTTTTTCTAACTTGAACCCACAAATCACCTTATTTCCATTTAAATTCAGACAATGTTCAAATCTGCATGGCAGCAAAAACCTGACCTCACTGCTGCCTTTGAAGGACCTACTGCAATAAACTCATACAGTACACTTCTGCAGAATGCCACTTAATAGAACAAAACCAGAAGTCCAGGAAGGATGAGTAGCATCCCTTTCCCAATCTGTCACCAGTGTAAGTACTGCTGAAAAATAAACCACTCCAAGTCCTCAGTCTTAATAAATTTGGTAAAAAGTATAACATAAAATGCTCTCATGTAGAAAAAAAATGTTATTTTAGTTCTGTATGAATGGAGCAACCACACTCCTGAGATATCATTCTTCTTCTGAAGAAAGATGCTCAGCTAATTAAGCAGAATCTCCACAAAGACCTTCTTCAGCCTCTTGATGGCCAAACTCCAGTATAAAAGACCTATTGCAGAAGCAGTCCTCAGCAGGCATAAACAGCAGCTACAGTACTGTTTGTTTGAAGAGATTTTTGGGACACTCCTTGCATATGTCAGGGCACCAGAATCTGACCTCGTACAAAGTACAGTTCAAGCAACTACACAACTACAGGTAGGAAGGTATTCAGAAAATTATTAGGTAGAGCCTATATAAGAATTGCTTCATGTGCAGAGATGTCACATAGGAGCACGACGATGACAACAACCAGACCTGAGTAATGAGAAACACTACATAGAACAGTTGTTTTTAACCATTATCTGGAACACACCACTACAGTGGACCCAAGGAGAAGCAAAGAGTAAGAAAGCAAGTTCCAGGCCCATGACGCTGCCACTTGGAAAGGTGTAGGGATTCATACTTTTTAAGTTGAAAAAAAAAAAAATCTACTTTCTACAGGAAGCAAAATATAGCGTTTCCTTTCCATTTCTGTCATAATGCAAAAAAAAATTTAAAAATCACAGTGATTACCTCTCTGATTTGGGTACCCAGAATTGTAAGAAAAGAGGATCGAAAAAAGCGCTACTTAAAAGTTTCACAAACATCTAGGTCTGTAGCAAAGGCGTGTTTTTTTCTTCCCGCTTAGGAACAGTGTAGAAGGTTTTTTGAAGAAGGCCCTGACTCCTGCCTTCTCAATGAGTGAAAGCCACCAGGAGGCTCTAAACTTCCTTGCTCTCACCGATATGGGCACAAATTCATGTTTTATTCAGGAGAAGTTTTAAAACAACAACAAAAAGTTAAAATCTAAACCATCCCAAGTCGGAGATCTCTTGTGCAAATCACATGAAAGCACTGGGCATGCCAAAGAATCACAGAATTGTTTGGTTGGAAAAGACATTTTGAGTTCATCGAGTCCAACCGTACCTGTCCACTAAACCATATCCCCAAGCACCTCACCTACCTGTCTTTTAAATACCTTCAGGGATGGGGACTCAGCCACTTCACTGGAAGGCCTGTGTCAGTGCCTGGTAACTCTTTCAGTGAAGAAATTTTTCCTTTTGTCTAATCTGAACCACTCCTAGTGCAACTTGAGGCCATTTCCTCTCGTCCTATTACTTGTTACTTAGGAGAAGAGATCATCACCTACCTCACTACGCATTATAACATCCTACCAATGAGAAACACCACCTGGGAAACACCTCAGAACTCTTGTCAACTATAATGGCAATAAGCTGACACATCAAATCTCACTTAGTTGAACAAAATAAGTGAATTCACCATGAACACATTCAATATCATACTATTTTGACTGTTACTTGTTCAACACACAACAGACGTTTTTAAGAACTTCTGAGTGCATCAGCTGTTAAGCTCTTCCTCTAGGAGTTGCAAATTCATCATAGTTCTACAACGACCTGATTTTTTCCCACAGAATAAAAGTTTCATTTCAAATGTCTGACTGGACACTCCGTTCTGAACTACACCTCTCCCATCGCTAACCAAGGCACTATTTATTTCCATTTCTTAAAAAATGTTTTGCAGGCAAAGCTTATTATAAGGCTCTGGCAGCTGTACAGCCAGACTGTGTGCAAGAGCAGCACTCAGCAAAGCTACTAATAAAACTGAATACAAAGAGCTGGCCTTACGCTTTAGTGGCAAGAAGCCAGACATTCTGTGGGTGGAAGTTCAAATCTCTGTCCCAGCAAAGGAGAACTTCACAGTTCTGAAACACCACTCATTGAACGACATCAGGATCGAGAGGATACAATATCCAGTGCTCCCCTTTTCCTAAGAGATCAACTAACATCTGGACTAAAGTTCTTCGATGAGAATAATCAGAAATATTGAAAACTACCCTCCCTCTCTGCTTTTTTTTTCCTGCAGATCCTGTTAAGAACAACATTTTCATGACAATTGTTCATGTTTTTAAAAAAATTGTGCAAAATCATGTAATATTAGACTCAATAACTACACCCACACCACAAAATAAATGTATGGCTTGTAGTGGTGGCTTTTTTTTTAATGTAGCAGGAAGAATCATTTGTGATGTGACTTTAAAAAACAAGTCTCATTACAAAGGACAATATAAGCATATCCATAATAGGCAGGAAGTTCATAACAAATTTGTCTGCCAGCCTCAAGGCAACATGGGAGATAGAAACAAAGAGAACAATGCTAAAACATCATATTATGTCTACTTCCAGCCAGCACCACTTGGCCAAAGTTAAACTGCTATTGCAGATGTCCCAGCTTTCACGGACTTGTTAATAACTAAGTTTCTTTCACCAGAAATCTGTCATACTAGCAATAAGAGTCCTGTCATCCCAGCAGACAGGAGCTATAAAACAAACTCCACTCCAAGAAAAGCAAGAAATGCCCACTCACATATAGTAAACAAGGTTGCCATGTTCTCCTTGTTTGAGTTGGAGTCTTCCATTTGCAGAGAGGATGGTACAAAGGCAAGATTGTCTGCAGACACATCCACATGACTTGGACCCATGGCTACTTCCTGATTTATGGAAGATACTGGCACCGGCTCAAGGCTGAGGCCCACTTCGTGCAAGGCTACCGAGTCCAGGGAAGCTAGGTTGTGTGAGGTAGAGAGCGCCACACTCACGGAGTTGGTGCTCATGGCCACAGTATGAATGGAGTCATTTAGTGTGCTGTCCGATATTCCCGTCACCCGCCTGGCAATGTGGTCAGGCTCCATGACGACAGGAAGTTCCAAAGTGCTACCATGAATGGGAATGACACCGCCATGTCCCACAGCATCCGATGTCAAGTTACTCCCCACCGTGTCTACGGCTAAAGGTTCATGGCTTTGGGAGCCATTTGGGATCTGCGAATGATCCCCGGCTACGTCATCCATCGTCAGCTCCTCTGTCATCCCATCTGTGGAGATGGGGCTTGTCACTCTTGAAACGCTCTCCATAGTGATTGTAGTATCCAGTGCTACATCGTGGCTGTCACTAGGGTGCAGGTTTTGAGCACCATGTGTGTTCACTGCGTGGGAGTCCATGGAGACAATCCCTGGTTCCAGGCCCACAGTTCCACTGGACTGGTAGGGATCTAGGGCCGAGGGATTGCTGGAGACTGACAATGCCGGATTGCTATCAACATTTATAGTGCTGGGATGGATGTACTGAGGCGGAGGTCTGTCAGCCAAGTAGGATAAGATACCTGATAGAATGAGAGGAGAGAGTGAGATAACATCAGTTTTCAAATCTCAAACAAAAATACCCTATTGTCGCAGCACAATGCATTGAGACCTAGATCCCCAAAAACACGCTCTCTACATTATATCCAATTAAAACCCACTAATTCTAAAACACGGCGCTCAAACATACACCAACCCAACACTCTGGTCAAAGTATCATTTGGCAACTTCCATCCAACAGAGCAAGCTTCCAATTATTTGTCAAACTCTGAACAGCCAGGTTTCCAGCAGTATCTAATCTACACTCCTCAGTATAGAGACTGAATCAGACGGAGGTTTTTCACATTTTAGGCACAATTGTTCACTCTCAAGTAATAGCTCACAAAGGATGAAGGACTGCTAGCGGAATCTAGCATTTGATAATCCCTTGTTCATCTTTGCTAGGAGAAGCAGAAACAGTTCTCCAGGATACACTCTTTTTGCTTAAGTATTAAACAATGACTATTCATTTCTCTAAGTGACACATCTCAGAGATCAACTGCAATTCTGAAGGACCATGATAACTGTAAGGGTCCAGGTACTAAGAGATGAGACGGAGTTGACAGCAATGTAAATCTTTTCCAAGTTCTTCTATCCTAATTGCTGTGAAGGCTGTTAGCAATACTTCATATGGTCCATTCCACTGTTCTCCCGGTGGTTCTCCTGTAAAATCTTTAACAGAAAAACTCATCCCCGGGTGTAAAAGGATGTACAGATTGATCTTGAACCTCTAGGCCACGCAGCTTGTTCTTTTTATTTCATTTGTTTCTCAAACAAGTTCAGCTAGTTTTGTTAGCTGATTAGACAAATTCTCACCTAATTCTGTGAGATCTCCTCCTGTATACTGCAATTGGTATACAGGGCTAATACTTTACTTTCAGTATTTCAAAACCTAAGCAAGGCCAAAGGAAGTGCTTGATGCCAATATAGATTGGCTTCTTGACAAATTTTAGCTGATTGCTGTTTTATCAGCAACAATCTGATGGTTCATTTTCTCCACCCGGCCTCTGGCCGGTATGGAGAATGTAACTGCCAATCAGTTCTTAAAATTTCACTAATCTTTTTACCACTCTAACACAAATGTGTACCTCTAACTGGCAATATTACTGCAGGCACTCCAAACGAGGTATAATTTCAATCAACAATACTCTTCTGACTTCTGCTTTACTTGTCCTGCAAGGAAAAGTTTCTGGCCAACCTGAGAAAGTATCTGTTAATGGTAATGAATACCAGTGTGCCCCCTCGTTTTATTGGGAGTTCAGGGAGCTCTATTTGCATTCCTATTATTCACACCCCAAAGGGTTTGTTTTGTTTTCCTGCCATATTGATAATCAATTTTCTATCTTCCCTTGAGTATTTATCCAATTTTAAATCAGAATCAGGGATTTGAAGTTTACCGTCTGGAATCAAAGCAGATATTACTTCTGCATTTTTCTGCGGCCATCCTGGCCTCAAAATCTCCTGCCAATTTGTTACCGATTTTCCTGCCAGTATTACCTCTCTGGTGACCTTTGTAGTGTGTGATAGCCACTTCTTCTGGAAGATTTACAGCTTCTAGCAACTTTAGGACTTCTGCCGCATGTTTAACGTGTTTTCCCTGGGCAGCAAGGAGTCCTTGCTCTTTCCATATAGCACCATGAGCATGCACCACTCCAAAGACATCCTTTTGCTAATTCCAGTGCTTGAGTTAAGGTGATTATTTTGACTTTCTGGACTGATGTTCCTGGGGTAATGGTCTGGCTTCGATCACTTCTCTGGTGATAGCCACTGCACATCCAGCCTTGCAATGTCCTTGCTTCAAGAAGCTGTTTCCATCAGTGTACCAGGAATCTTCTGCATATCACTGGTTCTGAAGCAGCTCCCCTAAGGAAAGATGCTGGATTCACAGTGTTAGTGGTGATTATATTCACTTCTTGATCTAGAGGGGGAAAGCCAGTGACCTTTCCGCCCCAACACCGCTGAGACTGTGTGTGACACCATGACAGTCATTTTTGGCCCAAAGTGAATTCTTGGGCTTCTTGTATATTCAGAACTACAGCTGCATCTGCCCGTAGGCATCCAGGCCATCCAACTGTTTGGAGAAGTAGGCTACAGCCCTTTTTATAGGGGCCTAGCTGCTGTGTCAGCGCACTCAGGGCCATCCCTTGTCTTCCGTGAGCTTTAATAGTTCAAATGCCCTTCTTGCCTCCCAGTCCACCAATTTCGATGATCCCATTGGATATTCTTTCAACGGTTCATACAATGGTTTCACTAAGAGTCCATCCATAAACACCAACCTGTCATTCCCAGAAAGGTTCTGAGTTCCTTTACCATTCCTGGCATGAGTGTGCAGCAAATAGCTTCCTTTTGGGCTGTCTGTGTCCTCTGGAGATCTCGAATCCAAGGTAAGTAAGTTGTCGCTGCATAGGCTGGGCCTTCTGCTGAAAGACCTGATACGTGCTCAGTCCAAAAGTTCAACAGACTTATAGTCAGTTGCTCACAGTCCTCTTCTGTTTGTGTAACTCTCAGGAGGTCACATACTGCAGCAGGGTTCCAGTCCCATGTTTCCAGGTCTCGTGCCAGCTGGTTCTCAAAAATAGTTCAGCTGTTCTCAATACTTTGAGGCAATACTGTTCAGGTTAGTCATGTTTTACTACCAGTTTCAGGGTTTTCCCATTCAAAGGCAAGTCTTTTTGCTTTCTTCAACCAATATCAAGCAGAAGAAGGCATCCTTCAAATCCAGTACGGTAAACCACAATTGATTTTTAATTGGTTGGCAAGGTACAGGGATTTGCCACCACTGGATGTAGCTTTTATCTAGTTTCTTTACAGGAAATATTGGAGCATTATATTCTGCTTTACATTCTTTCAATGATCCATATTGTCAATAATCATTTTTATCCCCCTTGCAATCTTCTAATTGCAGAGGGTGTTACCTGTCACGGGCCAAATTTACCTTCGCGTGCTCCACATTTCTAGCCTTCCAGATATCTCAGAAGTCAACATGCCTGGATAAACCTGTTCCAAAAGCTCTGCTGTTACCAGTGGTTTTTTTCACCTGTTTTAAAGACAAACTCAATACTTTGATTAGTTGATGATCTCTCACTTTAAATTTTGTACCTCCTGCCCCAAGTCTCTAACAGCTTTAGTAAATCTCCTCTCATTAATGGTCTAGGGGCTCCTAGCAATCAAATTCATGTGTACCCACTTGTTTTCCAATTCATATTTAGCAGACTGCACAAAGAATGCTTTTTCGGTTTGGCCAGTAGCTTCTATTACAATCACAATATTTTATTTTGATCTACAGGAATCAGTTGCTGGTTTACACAGAGGCTCCCATTTCTATCAAGAACATAACCTTTTCATTCTTATTCCCCAATTTTATTTTAAGCAGTGGATCCTCCAAGGTAATTTCCCCATTCATTCAAGCTCAGCTACAGCACCCGATTCTGATTCCTCTACAGCATGCACATCGATGATTTCTTAATTCCAGACCCCATTCTCATGCCACATTCTCTTGCTGCTCCAGGTGATTTTGCAAACTGGAGAACATATCTGCACACATTACTTCTCCCGATTCTCCTCACACTTCAAGAACATTAATTACAACAAGGTGTTATGGTCACTTTTCCCATAATCGAGCTCATACACCAGCCACCACTGATTATTAAAAGGCTTTTATCGGGGTTTACCTGTTTGTCCACCACTCGGTGGACCACTGATCTCCTTATGATCTAAGATCTTAATGATCTAAAATACATCCCAGCTGGCTCTTCTTTAAAGTGCAGCCACTCTGCCAGCCTCCCCTCTTATGGGTTCTGTGTTCTGGCTCCCCAATCACAAATCACTTGCACTGCACAGGTGGATCTTTCCTTGTTGTCCTGGATCTTACATTCAGGACAACTCAGATCCCAACCCTTTGTTACCCACAGTAATCCACATACAATCTGGACAAGATTCATCATTATTTTTACAACAAAACAAATACAATTCTGCACAAATATCTCATTTCACTGAAAGAAGGAATAAATCATGTTAAGGAAAGGAATTAGATAGTTTAGCTTGTTTACTAATTGAAAACAAGGACAGTTCCACAGCAGAGACAGAAGACAGGCCAGAAGACCCAAGAAGCTAGGAGGGATGTGGGGGGGGCGATGCAGATAAGATAAGGTCATCAGAGGCAAACAGGAGACACAAAAAGTGATGTCGGTATGCTAATAAGTTCTGGAAAACAAAGGACATTTAACTGTTTAACCAGTATTTCCTGGAACCCAGGTGGACTTAACCCATGTTATGTCCCGGCATTGTTTATTAAAACCATCCCTGCGTAATAATTGAATTGGTATTGATAATTGGGATTGGCTTTTCACACTATCACCACAAAAATAACACGCACACAACAACATTAACTTATTCACTTCAAAACATACAGAGACCACACATTCACTTCAAAGCAACATATAGTGCCATAGTTCCAATTTCTGTGATTAATGTCACTCCAAAAGGGAAATAAAAATTAAAATGTACCTTTTAACTGAGGGCTCCCATCTATCCCCGCAGAGATCCAGTTGAGGAAGGGAGTCTCTCCGGAGAAATCCCCGGGGGTACCCAAGAGAGTCCCGCCCTCAATGGGTCCCATGGCCGGGCAGAGAGGGTCCCACCTGGGTCATCAAAACTTAACAGTTTAATTTAATCATTAAGGCAGGTACACTTTATTCAGAGCTGGAGAAGACTCGGGATTTGTCCTCAGAATACCTCTGCTAATCAGTGATTTCAGAACTTTATATACACAAGATAATTTCCATATCCATATTTTCCCTGAAGTAACAAGCAGACTTCTTTCCACAGATAAACTTTACTATTTCATGTTTTCAAATTGTCCTTTTTACTGCACCAATGCCAATAGTGTCTCTTTAACTCTTTTTTTCTCCACACACCAACTACAAGATTGTAACCTTCTCCTTCTCTCTATCCCAGTCCTCATCCTTATCTCAGGCAAACACTTGCTGGAAGCTTTTAACACTTAACTCCTGCTGACCAAAAGGGGAAAATTTCACAATCAAGGAGGAGAAACTTGGGCTTTTCCCGGTTGGGGGGTGGTTGGGGGGTGGGTGCAAACCAGACTTTGATTCTGCATCAAATACTCTCTTGGGTCAGATAAATTTGGGCGAGGGCGAACGAACGTTCCTTCAGGTGGCCAGCCCATCTGGAATGTCGGCCACCAGAGCTGGTACAAAAATATTTTCAATTTTCCCACATGAACCGTGTCTCCCAATGACGCAGCCCTTGCACAATAATCTATAAAATGCTGTATCACTAGTTTGAGCGGCGTAGCTGTCTCTTTGCTTTTGTTTTGACCCATTTCAAAAACTATGAGACAGCACAGAAAAAATCAAACAACCGATAAGCAAGCTATATCAGATAATCTGATGATCCCGATGCATTAACGACTGAAGGCAGAAATATAAATTCAAAACCGACAGAGGCCAAGACAGACTCAGAGCAGGAGGAGGTTGGGGACTAGCCCCTACCAACCTTCTCAGAGAGCAGCAGGGCATCCCCGCACCAGCTCCGGCTTGGGGAAGCGAAACTGCGTCCAGTTTCTTCCCTAGTGAGCCTACAAAATGGAGCTCCACAAAATCAGAAACAGATTTACTCACCTTCCTCGAGCAAGCTTGCCTTTGAGAATCTGGAATCAGGACTCTTGTCTCGCTGTTAGTATCCCGGACGAGCCCCCAAATGTAAGGGTCGGGGTACTAAGAGACGAGACGGAGTTGATAGCAACGTAAATGTTTATTAAATGCACATAGGAAATCAGGTAACTGGCCGGCCAGGGTCGTCCCAGACAATGGAGGACAACCCAGAGTCAATGCTCTAAGGGATATATTTATACTCACACAGAAACATGCCACCCTCATACAGACCCCTGCAAGCCAGATAACAATCAGCTAAGCTTGCATAGTCGTCCCAGTTCAGCAATCTTCAAGGTTGTGGTTTACAATGTCCTGTTCTTTCCCAAGTAGTTTCTGGCCCCCCCACCTTTCTCCCTTCCTCCTTATCTCTGAGCAACTTGTTCCTTACTTGCACAAGGCCACATTCTTTGAGCTGGCTAATTAACTTTCGCTGGGGCCCAAGTCTTCAAGTAAGGTGATTTGTGATCCTAACTATAACATCTCCCAAAGGCATCACGAGTTGTCTGCTCTCCTTAGATGAAAAGTATGTTGTTTCTCCTAAAACAATAGCCTAGCTAAATTTAATCATAAACCCCAACAGCTTTTCCGGAAAGATCCACAATGTCAAACACCCTTGGAACTTAAGATACAAAAACCCACTAACCTGTATTTATATATTTCCAACTTCTCTTGTTGGGCAAAGCTAAAAAAAACTCTTTGGAAGAAATACATCAGCACAATCAAGTAAACAGTAGTTCCAGTGGAGACAGATTTTGTAGACTCTGCAAGACTTGAGTCAGCATGTTTCTCTTTGGCCTGGAACCTTATAAGCCATGTGTTCTCTAAAAGTTTTCCATTCAAACATGTTAGTTATTATACAAGCATGCAAGCATGGATACTCTTTCTGCAGCACAACCCCATTAAAAACAGATAAATCAACAAATGTGTAGTTTAATTTAATCAGCTGCACCAAATATTTCTGCATGCTATGCTGCCCTGTGGCCTGAACAAGGAAGACCCTTGAAGGCAGTAAGATGACTGACTGAAGCGTCTCATGGACCATCAGGCTAAACATCAAGCAGACTAGAAAAGAAAAAATAAACTTCTGCATGAATTATTCCAGCTCAGAGGAACAGCAAATGCCTTCAGTCCCTAAATGCATTGTCTTCTCATCTACTCTTTGCCCACAAAATGGACAGGCATGTAATGCCGTAGGCAAGGTTACTCCTAAGCAGTTGGCAAGTTCAAACGCTAGTCATCAGGAAGCTGATGAGATCTGGGCTGCTCTATTTCTTTTCCTAACCTAGGCTGAACCAACAACACTCACAGGGTAACCTTGAAGAAATTTATGTATCCCCTTCTACCCTGTGAATCTCAGCTACAAAGCAAAACAAGGACTACATTTAAAGCTTGAATTTCTGTGTCTTCATATACCAACACGTATAATTCTACATTTATACTCTAAACCACTTGTGAGACAGGAATGAAGATGGAAATCAGCATATTAGGCCTTTGGAAACCAACCTTGAACAGAAAATGAAGAAAATCTATACCATGGGCTAAAGGGGTGGGAAAGAGCCCAAACTCTTCAGCTGATGGCTTGGTCTTTCTGAGTTTTGAATTACTGTAACCTACCATCATGCACATACCAAGTACTGCTTCAGACTACAGGAAGAAAAATAAACCAGTTTTCAAACTAAAATTATTTGAGATAGAAATCAGGTATGACTTATTTTTGTTAATCTTAAAAACAAAGCAGGAGGTGGAGTGATTACTGGTTCAGTTTAAGCAGAAAACGCCCTGCAATTCTCTTCACGTACATAAGCAGAAACAGGGACCTGAAAATAAAGATGTGTAAGTGTGTAAATAATAGACTCCAGACAAACTTAAGGAATTTACAGCTCTGCAGAACAGTCAGTCTTGCCTGCTTCAGGACAGAAACAGGTGGCTCCTTGAAATAATTTCTGCCTCTGTTCCCATCTATCAGCACCAGACCACTTACCAGGTAGAATGTGTCTGAAATAGCTGCTCTCCAGGTGAGGGTATGGTGGTGGAGGTAGGGTGTAGTTTCTCTCTGGTATACCACACATCACTCCTCGATCCCCAATACCCATTGGGAGCATCAGAGACAGAGCAGAGGGCAAGGAACTCAAGGAGGGGCCCAGGTTTGGAATTGCAACAGGCAAGCCTGAAAAAGGAGATATCCATTTAAGTTCAATGGAACTATTTGAGCTTATGAACACGCAAACTAACAAATAGGTTACTAATTCCTCAGGAGCTTCCTATGGAAGTACAGTATGCTACTGTCAAAGTAAAGTGGCAAGCTTCAAAGAAAGAATCACAGTTATCACAGCACTGTGAGGAATGCCTGATCTTCTGTGGGTACATTAGGTAAGGCCTGCTTCTACTATGTAGCTCCCTGGGGAAAAAAAAAAAAAAGCCAGGAAAACAGCTTTGCTTTAGAGGTGAAAAATCACCATTTTCACCTGAGTGAAGACAGACATGGATAGAGACAGATTTGCAGCTACAGTTCGTATTTCAAAGGATTCTGCTACCACCCACCAATCCACAGTGCAAACCATCCCATTAGAACAAAACAAGCCTGCCATTAAGGCATAAACCTGGGAAGCACACATCCCTCTCACTTTGCCTGCATAAGCAATGGTTCATGGTCTACCCTTTCCCAATTCTACATCACCTCATTACCTACTAAAGACATCACTGGCCATAAGAGCATAAAGACATCACTGCTACCCAGTGACAAATATTCCCGTGACAGTAAAACATAGTACATGAGCTGCGATACCCTGAGGGAGCTTACCCCATTACCTGGTGCCGGTATGGCATTGTGAGTGGGTGATGCTGCCAATCCCAAGTGACTCCCAGAGACAGGCAAGGCATTGCTCACAGAGGATGAGGTCAGCTGGTCCATCCCTACAGGACTCAAGTTCATTTCATTCATCCTGGGGAGCAGAGAACAGAAAAGGAGGGAAAAAAGAAAGAGAATCAACAGCATTCCTGATTACTGACTGTACTGTGGTGAGGAAGGGCTGAGCAAACAAACTCAAAATCAGATATTGACACGTAGAAACTCTGCCTTAGAAAGCTAAACTTAAAGTATGTCAACCACTCACCCTGTGATCACATCATCATCAATATATAGTCATCATGACAGATATCAACAACCCAGTTCAAAAAGACAAATCAGACTATAGCTTTCTCCTTGCCATCCGGAAAACTTAAGTCTCCCTCCTTCTAGTTAAATGCACAGTAATTCAAATACTGCGAATACAGATCAATCTGCAAGCTGAAAGTCACAATTACTCAGACAACAGTATCTGATTTACATTTCACGACTTCTGGACATCACATTCACTTTCAAAAACCAAAGTCAGGGGAGAGAAGGGAGGAAGATAAAACTGGCAACAGAGACAAAATGTCTAATTCGCCATCACTCTGAACCAGGCCAACAGTGATAAGAGTCACCTCTGCAGAACTGCCATTTTATCCAGGTTGGATGGGGCTTTGAGCAACCTGGTCTAGTGGAAGGAATCACTGCCCATGGCAAGACAGCTGGAATAAGACCTTTGAGGTCCCTTCCAAACCAAATTGTTCTTTGATTCTACAGTTTCAACAGGCTGCAGACACGGCACATACTCCTATCACATTAAAAACTAGCACTGTGGATGACATGTTATTTCAGAGCAAACAGCCAGTGCCTTTTGAGTGCCTGCACCTCTCAAGCTACTCAAGTGGGTGCACATTGCATGAGTGGCTGTAAAGCTGCAGAAACTCCTAGACTGCCCAACAACTCAAATCCCTCGCCCTGGAAGAAACCAAACCATCTCAGGGTCCATCCATCCTCTGGGGTCTCTAGCTGCCAGAATCAGTCCAGAGGCATAGGGACACCAAGGAGATAACTGTTACCTCCCACTTGACAACAGCTTTGCAAGCTCTGCCCAGCGTTAGGTCTGCTCATCCTGGCACTCCTGCCCACACACCAGCTCTAACTGTCTACAACTATCTGAAAGGAGGTTGTAGCAAGGTGGGTATTGGTCTCTTCTCCCTAGTGACAACTGACAGAATGAGAAGGAATGGCCTCAAGTTGTGCCAGGGAAGATTCAGATTGGACATAAGGAAAAGTTTCTTCACCAAAAGGGTTATCAGGCACTGGCCCAAGCTGCCCAGGGAGATGGTTGAGTCCTCATTCCTCATACCTGGAGGTGTTTAAAAGACAGGTAGATGAAGTGCTTAGGGATATGATTAGGTATGGTCAGGCTTGATGATCTCAAAGTTCTTTTTCAACTTAGTGATTCTATGTTTCTAAGTAGCGCTTTGCAGAGCCAGAAAGACCAGCTGCCTCCACAGGGGTCACAATCCTGGCAACAGGACCAAACGGCCTCCATACTGACCTGAGCCTCTCACACAACTTCTGCAAGTCAAAGGCCCAAGCTCTGCAGTACCGAAGGGAGAGCTGGAGCATGGATTGCCATTCCAGCAAGGAAAGGTACAGTCAACCTCGAAAAAATTGGCCAAATACACCAAAACAACCCAAGCGCACCCTAAGATCTGAGCAGCAAAAATGGAATAGCTGACTTTCACCTCATTTCTGACCAGTTTTTGCATCCTACACTCTCCTATCCCTGCCAACCACCCTGTGTGCCTCCAGGAACGCCTTTGCAGGAGCAGAGTGAGGGCTCTGGCTGCCTAGGGACAGGGATTCCCCCATCTCCTCTGCCCCCAGGACAGGGATCCCTCCCTGCTCCTCTGCCCCTGGGACAGGAATCACTCCACTCCCCTGCCCCTGGGACAGGGATGCCTCCCTGCTCCCCTGCCTCCAGGACTGGGATCACTCCCACTCCCAGGGATCCCACAACTCCCCTTCCACCGGGACAGGGGTCCCTTCCTGTTCCGGGGATCCCCCCACTCCCGGAGCAGGGCTACCCCCTCGCCCAAGGACCCCTCTGTCCCGGCCCCAGCGCCTGCAGAGGCCGGCGATGCCCGCCGCACCACTCTCCCCCCTTCCCCACCTTTCACGGCACCGAAGCGGTGCGGCCGATGCGCGGTCCGTCGCCGAACCCCTCGGGGCCCCCTTTCCCCTTCCCCGCCGGGGCCCGAGCCGCCGGGCCGCGCTCACCTGGGGTGCATGGGGCCCGTCGGAGCCGCACAGCGGCCGCCCCTCGCCGCGACCCCGGCCCGGCCGCACCCGCCACCGCCTCAGGGGCGGGGCCGCGCGCGCGGAGAGGGGAAGGGGGGGCGGGGGGCGATGGCGGCGACTGGGGGGGAAGAGGGGGAGGCGCTTCCGCCGCGCGCGCGCCACGTCCAGGAAGCGGTACCGCCCTCCCTCCCCCCGCGCCGGGGCTCGGCCCCTTCTCGGCTGCTGGAAGGCCGGGCGGCGGGAATCATGGAATGGTGAAGGACCGGCTTGTTCCAACCCCCTGCCATGGGCAGGGACACCTCCCACCAAACCAGGCTGCCCAAGGCCCTATCCAGCCTGGCCCTGAACACCTGCAGGGATGGGGCAGCCACAGCTTCCCTGGGCAACCTGTGCCTCACCGCCCTCACAGGAAGACATTTCTTTCTAATATCTAACCTAGATCTCCCCTTTTTAAGCCTAAAACCGTTACCCCTCGTGCTGTCCTCAGAGTAAGGATATGGAGCTGTTAGAACGGGTCCAGAGGAGAGCTACGAGGAGGATGATCAGAGGGCTGGAGCACCTCCCATACAAGGACAGGCTGAGTGAGCTGAGGTTGATCAGCCTGGAGAAGAGAAGGCTCCAAGCAGATCGTATAGCCTCCTTCCAGTACCTGAAGGGGCTACAGAAAAGCTGGGGAGGGGCTGTGCATAAAGGCTTATAGTGATAGGATGAAGGGCAATGGGTATAAACTGGAGAGGGGGAGATGTAGACAGAATCACAGAATCACAGAATAACCAAGTTGGAAGAGACCCACTGGATCGTCGAGTCCAACCATTCCCACCAATCCCTAAATCATGCTCCTAAGCACCTCATCTACCCATCCCTTAAACACCTCCAGGGACGGTGACTCAACCACCTCCCTTGGCAGACCGTTCCAATGCCTAACCACGCTCTCCATGAAGAACTTTTTCCTAATCTCAAGCCTAAATCTCCCCTGGTGGAGCTTGAGGCCATTCCCTCTCGTCCTGTCCCCTGTCACTTGGGAGAAGAGGCCAGCTCCCTCCTCTCCACAACCTCCCTTCAGGTAGTTGTAGAGAGTTATAAGGTCTCCCCTCAGCCTCCTCTTCTCCAGGCTGAACAACCCCAGCTCTCTCAGCCGCTCCTCATAAGATATGTTCTCCAGCCCCTTCACCAGCTTTGTTGCCCTTCTCTGGACTTGCTCCAGAGCCACAACATCCTTCTTGTGGTGAGGGGCCCAGAACTGAACACAGTACTCGAGGTGCGGTCTCACCAGTGCCGAGTACAGGGGGAGAATAACCTCCCTGGACCTGCTGGTCACGCCGTTCCTGATACAAGCCAGGATGCCATTGGCCTTTTTGGCCACCTGGGCACACTGCTGGCTCATGTTCAGTCGGTTGTCAACCAGCACCCCCAGGTCCTTCTCCTCCTGGCAGCTTTCCAGCCAGGCTTCTCCTAGTCTACCTCTGCTTAGGGTTGTTGTGCCCCAAGTGCAGGACCCGGCATTTGGCCTTGTTAAACCTCATGCCGTTGGTCTCAGCCCAGCAGTCCAGCCTGTTCAGATCCCTTTGCAGAGCCTCCCGACCCTCCAGCAGATCGACACTTCCTCCCAGCTTGGTGTCATCTGCAAACTTGCTAAGGGAGGACTCAATGCCTTCATCCAGGTCGTTGATAAAGACATTAAACAGGACTGGACCCAGGACTGAGCCCTGGGGAACCCCACTTGTAACTGGCCTCCAGCTGGATTTAACTCCATTTACCACCACCCTCTGGGCCCGGTCATTCAACCAGTTTTTCACCCAGGAGAGTGTGCACCCGTCCTGGCCAGAGGCTGACAGTTTCCAAAGCAGAATGCTATGAGAAACTGTATCAAAGTCCAGGAAGACTACATCCACAGCCTTTCCCTCGTCCAAGACTACACATAAGGAATAATTTCTTCACGATGAGGGTGGTGAGGCACTGGCACAGGTTGCCCAGGGAAGCTGTGGCTGCCCCATCCCTGAGGGTGTTCAAGGCCAGGTTGGATGGGGCCTTGGGCAGCCTAGTCTGGTGGGAGGTGCCTTTCATTCCAAAGATCCCCAGGTAAATCTACCTATTTGCCAACTTAGTGGACATTTGAGATTGAAAGGTCCCAGAGATATGTTTTCAAGATTAATCAAAACCAATTTGTAAGTCTTACAAATGTTTGAAGCACTTCAAACACGCACACACACGCATGAACACTCATTTCTCAGCTATCCGAATACATTCATACAATGTTGGTTATCAGTATTGGATCCACAATTTTTCCATGCCATGGATATTCCAACTACACACAGCACCAGGAACGCACAACACCCAAAATGCACTATGTAATAAGGCTTATATTGATTGTCTAACAAATATTTCACTTATGGTAATTTTTTTTTGTAGTTTCTGTGTTGATAGAATCACGGATTGGTCAGTTGAACCACAGCCTCTGTCTCCCTGTATGCGATTTCCTTCATGGGGTACAATTGCTGAAAAACAAATCAGCTGAGTGATTCTAGTGCCCTTTGATATAAAGTCAGGAGGCACAGGCATCCAAGCTATTACTTGCATCATGCTCATAAAGTCGGTATCAGTCAATTCTAGTAAAACAAACAATCTTTGTAACAGGTGATCATGCAATTAACAATGCACTAAGTCCGTTTTTGCATTCTCTAAGGCTAATTGTTTAAGCACCACTTATCTAGCGGCGATCTTGTCTGCCTGCTTATTTAAGGCCTCTTGTAGTTTGTCTAGAAAAGTCATGTAAATAATGCCATTTTCCAGATTTCTTTTTTTATCACAAATACAGGTATGTTCCAAGGACTATTAAGTGGGACTATATGCCGGTGATCTATTTGCTCCTCCACTAAGTTTTGCAACGTACCAAATTTTTCACTCTTTCATAGTTCCAATGCCTATTCCCATTGCATTTAACACGTCTCTCCTCCACAAGATTAGTGGAACGTGCACAGCTAAGGGTTACACTACAGCCATTTTAAGATGTTCTGGCTTTCCTCCTTTTTTTTTTTTTATTTTGTTAATGTTCACTTCAACGTGAGAGGCTAAGTTTGTAGGTACTAAGCCAAACGTATTTCAGGGATTCTTATAGACTCAAATCCTTGTGAGCCATGCTCTACAGAGTCAGCTTGGAACACAGCTGCTTTGAACAAAATTAAATACACTATCCGGCTATCCTTTGGTATTAATACTAGTGGAAATGGTGTTTATAACACTAGTGGAGACAGCATCCATACCCTTGCTTGAATGATTCCAGTACAGCCTGGATCAATGACCCTAGGTAAAACAAAGATTCCCAACGGAATTATTAATAATCATTCTAATTACAAGGCAGTAAAGCCACCCCCCAATGGTCCTTTTGCGTTCCATGGTATTGTGTGAAGTGCGGATGATTGCAGCACTACTGTGATGGTGGTGATCACATCTGTCTCGGTGCTGCCTCTGGTTCTTGCTCTGAGGTGAAAGCTGCTGCTTGCCGTGGAGGCATCTGTGTTGGTACGTGCCTCTGAACCACGCTTTGCTCCTGGTTTTCTGACAATACCATCCCGTTCTTATCCCATTTTGATCTACACCAACTGGTAAAATGTTTACCCTTTCCACACCGAGGGCAGATTTTAGGCCCTCTATCCTGGCATTGCATGTGGCAGTCTCTTTTAAATGTCTCTCCTTGCCGCGTCTCTAACAGAACATCTTTCTGTCCCGGATTACAGTCAGGGCAGCAGCTACCAGCTGCGTTTAATAGGTAAATGATCCCAGCTGTTGTTGTAGGAGTTTTCAGACCGCACCATATCTTTCTCTATTCGTCTTTAGGATTTTTTGTCGCAGATTGCAAAATTAAGGCTTCTGTAACTGCTCAGTTGTCTACCTGCTTGTTGAGCACATCCTTCTATCTATCTATAAACACCATATATGGGTCATGCCTGTTTCAACTTTCAACATCCAGTATCTTTATAAGTGTTTGATAAAACAAAAAGCCGCACCTGTTGTAAGATTGCATTATTTAAGCTGTCTTGGTTCTTGAACTGCTACCAATGTTGTTTAATCAAGTAATTTCTTATCATACCTGTTAACAGTCCCTTCTGTAATGCCGAAAGTGCCTGGGTTTTGTGGTGGCGGCAGTGCCCTCCCTCAGCCCAGGACAGCAGTCCCTCTGCGGCGGTAGTGGAGAAGTTAGTACTTTCTGATTCTCGCAGCCCTTCGGTCCCAAAGGACTGTCCTGTGGGTGCTGTAAATGCCCAGGGCTGCTGCAGTCACTCTGCAGGAGCTGGAGGGGTGGGGGGGGTGGAACCCCTCGGCAAGGCGGCTTGGCTCCGGAGCAGTTAGTACGGTCTCTTTTGCAGCTTTTGGAATCTCCTTTATCATTTTGTCACTAATTAGCTCCCAGCGCGGACTGCCGTCATGCGCACAGATCAAAGTTTGCAATATTTCAAGTCCTCAGGTTTTGGGGGACTGATAAGCTTGTGATGGGGAGGAAGAGGGTCATCTGTGCTTTACTGTTACGAGCATAGTACCACGTGTTCCCATGGTTGTTTGCATCTTTCCTAGAAACACCAGCAAATGACTACAAGCCCAAAAGTCTCTCTCTTTGCATTGCTTTTCCTAGTACATAGTAGACGACTGGAGACCTTACAGTCATTTACAGTCATCCTAACAACTTCACTGTTATACTCTGCATCTCAGTTCTATCCTGAAATGCTATGTTATCCCAAGCCCTTATCTTGTCTTAATGCCAATTGTGATAATGTAATTCTACCACAGATCTGCCCTGGTGCTGAAATCCTTGTGCTATTTCAACTCTCTGAGCTGAAAGTAATACTTTGAGCCCATGAGCCAGATTGGATATAGCCATACACAGGTAAGAGTGTATTTTCCTACTGTCAAGCATGAGTCCTCTGAGATTCCAGCTTTTTTTTTGTAGTCACTACTCCCTTGAATTAGAATTATAGAATAACCAGGTTGGAAGAGACCCACTGGATCATCAAGTCCAACCATTCCTATCAAACACTAAACCATGCCCCTTAGCACCTCATCCACCCATCCCTTAAACACCTCCAGGGAAGGTGAATCAACCACTTCCCTGGGTAGCCTGTTCCAGTGCCCAGTGACCCTTTCTGTGAAAAATTTTTTCCTAATGTCCAGCCTAAATCTCCCCTGGCAGAGCTTGTGGCCATTCCCTCTCGTCCTGTCCCCTGTCTCTTGGGAGAAGAGGCCAGCTCCCTCCTCTCTACAATCTCCTTTCAGGTAGTTATAGAGTGCAATAAGGTCTCCCCTCAGCCTCCTCTTCTCCAGGCTAAAGAACCCCAGCTCTCTCAGCCGCTCCTCATAAGGCCTGTATGTCTTAACTACCAGTTTAAAGCATGAGTATCAAAGGAAGCCACTGATGATATGAAGTGTCACTGAATGAGAAATTGATCTGTCTACAGAGATGTACTCTACATGCCCAAGGTATCGTGATAAAACACATTTGAAAACTGTTTTTTCTGTAAGGAAAGATTTTTTTTTAATATACCAAACACATCTATTATATGTGAAGTGTTTTGTTAGGACAACTGCTCTGTCTCCTGAAAGCCTAGTTTGTTGACATTTATACTTACTGTGAAGAACAAATTTCAGAGCTATGTTTCAAGTCATCTTCAGATCCTGGATATGTACTTAAAAGATAAGCGATACTCGGGGAACCACGAGCAAGCAGACTTACATTGAACAAAGATTACACAAAAACTAATTACTGAAACCAGCCATTTTAACATAAAAAAATTAATTTTCCCTCCACCTTTTATTGGCTCATTGTATACCACTTCTCTTTTGGTGATAATCCCAGAATGAAATGGCCACGCTTCTTTTGATGCAGCCCAGAATACAGTTGGCCTTCTGGGCTGCGAGCATGGATTGCTGACTCATGTCAAACTTCTCAAAAAGCACCCCCAAGTCCTTCACAGGGCTGCTCTCAATCAAATAGTCCCTATCCCATACCGAAACCATGGATTGCCCCACTCCAGGAGTAGGTCCTTGTTGAACCTCAGGAGGTTCACATAGACCATGTTTTTCTGGCTCTACGGCTAGAAGCAAGAGCTGCACCTAAACTTCTGCCATTGTAGAGCAGTGAATAATGCCTGATTTGTACCACCCAGAAAGTAAAACAGGCCATCTGCTTTGTATCGACATGGAGGATATTGCAGGCTGGAGTCAAGGCATCATCCAGGCAAAGGTGTGAAGAGGAGTTAATTGGAGAAACAGTGTAAGAAGGAAGATCAAAGGCTTGTCTTAGAAGAGTAACATTATCTACATCGTGTTAACCTACTCTTGAAATTAAAAAGAATGCGTATTAGTCTTTCCCTTGGGTGGGCCAGTCCTGCTACTTTCACCAAGTCTGCACATGTAGGTGTGTTGAGAAGGCCCTGCTTTGTGCAGATGTTGGTATGGGGATGATACATGGCTTTGATCCCCCTTGCACTCTCAACAAGGACGTTCAATGGAACATAAGGTGTGTTGGCCTTGTGCTGGCTCCCTGCCCAGGGGCAAATCCCTTTTGGAGCAAGTAGCGTTTGATTGTCAACAAGATATGACGTTCAACAAAAGCCTGCGGCATATTTTCTTATTTCTTTTGCACACAAACAAAATCAGACTGCAGAGTCTGTTGGGTATAAGATAGTCTTCAATCATTCACATTAACAAATAACGTTTACCTGTGATTTTCCTTCATGTATTTCTGCACAGCATGGATTTTCCTGTAGGAAGAGTGGATGTCTGTTTAGCAGAAGTGCAATTCTGACACTCTGGGAAGTGTTGGTGACCTGCACTTACAGTAAACATGGAAAAGGAGCCTGGCAACAGGGAATACGGCATTTGCATGACAGAACTGAAACATAACCCTTTTGAATGTAGCTAGATTTCTGGCAAGGTCATGGAGAGCTGTGAAACATTCTGGCACTTGAGAAACCCCAAGAGGCATGTGTCCATTTCCTTACAGGAATATCACCAGAGAACAGCACTTTAAATCTAATGATGACACAAATCAAATGTCCATTTCCTACTTCAGATATTTGCATAGAGGCAAACATCCCCTTTGTTTTAATAGAACTTTAAGTCCTGGCCTACCTCAGTGATACAAGGAATGAGATGTTTTCATTTAAGCATTCATTTCTGAAAACATTTCTACTTGGAGACCTTTCTGATAGCAAAGTTTATAGTGCAAGCAGTATTCAAAAGCCCATATTATTCAACTGTTTCTGAAGATACTTTAAAAGGCAGAATTATTCAATCAGAAATTAGTTGCACGTACTGACTGTTCCCCTGTAATTCCTGCCTAACACCAATAGCTTCAATCTCAGCTATGGCACATATTTTAGAAAGACATTTAGTTCTGACTGGAAAAGATCTCAAGCCCTCAGGAAATGCGTCAGCTAACTCTTAGGTAATGCTACAAAAGTTTCAGCCTCAAACACCATCTCTTGCTAGGCAATGTTGGTGACAGAGGAGAAAGTAGATGGATAGTTGCCATGGCTTTTGAGTCATTTTGGTGCTGATGCTGCCCCTGGCATAAACCAGAGTCCAGGATTGTTTTCGCTTATGTCTATCTGGAAAAATCTGCTTGTATCTTCATCATACTTTGATGATTACCATTGTTTTTTGAAGCCACAGAATAGGCCAGCAAAGATACAAAGGCTGACTTACAAGTGTACACTGACATCATTGCTGCTGGTTTCTGACTCAGCAGAGACATAGATGTGTTCCTCAGAGTGTAGGATGTTGTTTTAGTTACTCATGCTTCCAAGGCAGTTTGGCATGAAAGACTGAACTGGGTGGAAACTTTCACTTTGAGCAAAAGAACAGTTTTAATAGACCCTACATGCCTGTACTTTTTCACATCAGGTCCTTCCCACAGCTCTCCCAGACCAAACATTCAAATCTCTAAACTGTTAGTGGCAAAAAAGTAAAAGAAATACAGTTAACTGTGAAGATGTGTTTTCGAAAAAAAAAAAAAAACAAAGTGTAACTCTGGAGCTTTTGAACAACAATGTGAAAAAGTCCAAGACCCTCCAGTAGCCACAGAAGAAGATCCCAACAGGCTGTTTTAGAGGAAAGGCATGGATGAGGACATTATGCCCTTATACTGCTGAAAGTTCTTGTCTTTTGTCCACCTGTTCACCTTGGCAAGCTGCTGGCAAACCAGAGAACGCAGAACAGATCTGGCATAGTCAGGAGGGATTTTCAATTCCCCAAATAAAGCAATGTGTAAGGTCCATCAAGTAAGCCAATATTTGTGTAGACATCTAGTAATAGCCACACAGGGACCAATCAGGGCATCATCTTTGTATTTGTTTATCTGAGGCAGGTGCTTTTCATGTTGACCAGAATATTCCTGCAATGAGCAGAAACACGCAACATGATCAAAATAGTTTTGAAAATGCTCATGTTCAGTTTGTGAAACTCACACTTCTCTTCAGGCAAAGAAAGCAGTTATCTTATGCTTGCACATATGCGTTCTTGATCTGACACGACTTGCAACCACAAGAGAGCACTCTTTCCTTTGAAGATTTCTCAGCTTCCCCAGAAAGCTAAAGACATGCTATATAAGTTTTGCAAACTGCTTGTGAGCTGTTTCAGTTAGACCAGAACAACCGAAACAACAAAGCTTGCAGTTGTCTTTTGGATTTCATTGTGAAAAGCCTTTGGGTAGTTTTCAGATGACAGAAGAGCCTTGGTTCCTGAAAGGGAGGAGTTCTGCCAGAACTTTGAAGATCCCTGTAAACTTTGCAAATTACCCATCTTTTGGAGACAATTATATCAAACGATATTGTGGCTTGCAATACATGAGAAGTGTTTAGAGCCTGGAAGATTATTTATGTTTGGCATTAACTCTTATGGTCATAATTTCAAGAGGAAAGAAAAGAAATACACAGGAACCTTCTTATTATCTTTTGAAATATGAAGATCAGAGGAAAAGAAGGGTTTAAATTGTGGAGTGATGGTCTTCAAAACCTGTCTTTAAATTAGCCGGCACTCTACATCTATAAAAACAACAAGACTTAGAGCTGATTCCAGGCACAGAGTGGACCTCATGTGTTGTCAGCAGTGCTTTCAGATCTGAGCTTTTACATACCGCAGGAGGAAATTGCAGCCTGCGGGGCAGAGTACCTGTACAAATGTTTCCTCCTTGCTTGGACTGATACAAGATTTGGAAGCCAAATTCAAGATCAGACATTCCACAGTTGAGAAAAAAAAAGAAGCATGGGCAGCAATAAAGATGGTGATGGACTGTTGAACAGGATTGCATTTCCAGGAGCTGTGTCCCTGGCTAACGGCCATGTGCATCCCCATGGAGTCCCCCTGAGAGAGCCCTTTGGGGTTCCCTTCCATCTGGACCCGTCTTACTGGGAGCAAGCCTATGGCAGCCACACAGGTCGCATCTCTTACGTCCCGTTCCCTGGCTACGTGGGTGTCTATGACTATTCCTTTGAGCCTGCCTTCATTCGAAAGAGGAACGAGAGGGAAAGGCAGCGGGTGCGCTGCGTGAACGAAGGCTACACACGCTTGAGAGAGCACCTGCCAAAGGAATTTGCTGACAAGCGCCTCAGCAAAGTGGAGACCCTGAGAGCTGCAATAAGCTACATCAAACACCTGCAGAGCCTGCTGGACTGCCATCCTTTAGGGTCTAACAGTAAAGAAATGCTCTCTGCCAAGGAGCTCCCAGAAGCTCCCAGTCCTGGTCGTTCACGGGAGTGCTACAGTGATGGAGAGTCTAAAACCTCTTCAGCTTCATCCCCCTACAGTGAATTTGAGGAGACAGGCAGCTAGGTAACAGCCTCTGAGAAAGATTGAAGTTCAGCTGAAAACCAAATCTAAAGCCCTGGGGATTTTTCTACAGATGCAAATTAATACCAGGAAAAGGAAAAACATCTAAGGAAAAAAAAGGTATTTTCAATCTGTCAAAGGACTTTAAATGTTGTTTGTACAAAAACAAAAGATCATCTGTACGAAAACAGATATCTCTCAGGTTGCTTCAGCTGTGTTACTAAACTGCCCTTGGATTGTTAAAACTGAAGCAACTTTTGCATTCTAGTTTTTATTCAGCTTTTATTCTGTTTGTCTGGTTTTTTTTGTCTTTCACTCGATGAGGCAACAAAACTAGATAAAACCATTTAAGGAAACTACCCTCCCCTTTCTCTTGTTTCCTTCTGTAAATTTTATTGGTTTTTCCTGGCTGCTAACCTGAGATGCACTGGGTTGTAAATACTTGGACTGAGAAAGGTAAGATTTAGATAAAATGTCTTTCCCAAAAAAACTTACAGAAATACTTTCTGTTGTCTGAAAAGACAATTTTACAAGTTTAAATAAAGCTATATTTGTGAATTAATTTCTTTTATGGCATCTTCTAAAGCGAAAGAAGCAACCCATACATTGGACACCAGCTATTTGGTGATTATTCAAAGGATAATTTTCAGGAAAAGAAAATCTGATATGTCCAGTCTAATCAATGCTGGGAAGAGGGAAACAGAGTTGTGTAAAACTGCACCTTCAAAAGCAAAGCTCCACTCATGACACTGGAAAACTGTTGCCAGCTTTTTTCTTCTTTTCTGAACACTGAGTTTGTGGACAAAACAGTCTTGATTGTGACTTTTTGGCAAGTCAGACATTATATGCTTAGAAATATGTTCCTGTAGTGGTTAGATACTAGTGTGTATGAAAAGGGTAACACTGAATGTATCGATTTACATTGGCATGAAAATGTAGGCATTTCTCTTTTTGTTTAGAATATCGCATTACTTCTTCAAAAAATACACCTTTTAAAATTAATATCTCAAAACCTATGGAATACCTTTAATTTGGACCATGTCTATTTAGAATGAGAATTTATCTCCAATTTGCTCTAAAATCTTCCTTTCTCCAAGGCCAGATTTAAATATAATTTAACTGTGTGCTTAATTCCCATTCTGAATATATGGGGTAAAATCCTTACCTGTACACTTTCCACAGACCTTTGGAACTTCTGTATTTTTAACCTCATGTTGGTGAAATGGTTTTGTATTTTCATGTCTTTCCTTTATGTCATGCTGACTGAACACCTGAAAACTACATGTGTTTAAATGAGAACAAATACTGGTCAAATACCTCAAAATGTGTCCATAAATTTCATTTAAATAAAAAAATGAATTAAATCTGACTACTTTTTTTTCTCACTTTCAATTGATGACAAATGCACTGTTTGCAGGAGTAATGAGTTTTCAGGAAAGAACAAAGAAAATAGGTAGGAAGTAAATTCAAGCTGCTGCCTATGAAACTAAATTTTTAATCTGGAATTTAAAATCTAGATAAGGAGCAAATTTGTGCTGTGGGCATCTAATCAATATTATCTGGTATCAAAGTACTCTGATGATTTCTAGACTACTCTATTTTTATGCTTTTAACTATTATGTCCATGGCAGTCACAGGCTTCATTCTTTATTCTTTCCATGGTAGCTAGCTTCCTTTTCTGATGACTATTTTGTTTTTTCTATTGGCTGTTCCTTTTGCAGGGTCTGTTTCCCAGACCCAAAGAGTAGCCATTCTAGTGGGAGGTGTCCCTGCCCATTGCAGGGGGTTTGGAACTGGATGATCTTTAAGGTCAATTTCAACCCAAACTATTCTATGATTCTATGATTTACCTGGACGGTTCAGATCCAGAGCCAAAGCACCCATTTCTAGGTGCCTAAGTGTTTGTATTTCTTATCTGAGAAAGGGAAAAGGGCAAGATAGGGGTCTGAATGTTTGGGATCCATTATTTTTTTGCTTTTTTTCTTTCCTTTGTGGTTTCTGAAAAAAAAAAAGGAAAATAAAAAAGGGTTCAACCTTTCTCTCTGTGCTTCACTTTGGAGATTTCTGGAAATGCTGCTGGTAACTCTGTCAGTAAACCTGAACTGCATTTCTCACTCAAAGCAGAGATTAAATCTTTGTTATCTATGAAAAACATACACTTCCTCAGAGTACCTGAGATAAATTCTGTGAAATGTGTTGTTGTTTGTAAAGCAGTCTGAAGATGAAAAGGCATATAATACATATAATGAAAATAAATAGCCAAATCAAATTGAGCTACTAAAAATGAAAGTTACCAGAATGATTGTTACTTCCTGGGCGGGATACATCAGATAATACCCCAAATAAATTTTTAGGTCAGGTGCAAATCACAAAGGTTTAAGCCCTCCAGAAGACATAATCCTCTAATTTCCAGATGCTAGAGAGATGGTGCACCATTCCGCCTTCTCTGTGATCAGCCAGTTAGGCTGGCTGGAGAAGTGTACTAGGTTGTGGCTCTGTCCCCTTTCAGTTTCACCTCATGTGGGATGTTCCTTAATGAGAATTTAATTGAGTGGAAAGCATCACATTGCGGGCCTGAGCTTGGCTATCACTGCTGTAGGGTATCTCCCTGCATATGAGACACAGACTGATCTCCTGCATATCTAGATGGGACTGGTTTATTTGTTGCATATCCTTAATACTCAGAACCAAACCTGGGTTTTGTGAAATAATATCCTGGAAGAGGCCTGCAGACTTCAAGTCAAGAAGGCTGATTAAAAGTCTACTTTTCAATAAAACTGTAGCGCTTTTTAAAAAAATTATTATTATGCATCTTTATCAGCTCTAGAGATGTCCTTAAAATATATCCCAGTCAGTGGTGAAGATGCACAAGCCAGAATGTCACATGTAGCTTAATTTAATTTTAAAGGAAAATTAGTTTCTGGATGAAAGGGAAATTCTTTCTGTGAGAAAATTCTGTCACAGGTTGAAACACTCTCCTTTGGAAAATTAGTACATTTTTATTTCTCACAGCTTCTGTTGTCCTACAAACCTATTGCACGCTTCTAACACAAGGAAATAGGAAACAGCTCAAGATTTCCCAAACATGTATCAGTGCTTCCTACAGGCATCAACAAAGGCTTCAAGTGAAGACTATGTTTCAAAAGCTTTATTAAGCTGTTTCTGTCTAGACAAAGGTTTTCTTCAAAGATCTAAAGTGTATTATTATCAGACTTTGAAAGCAGACAATGATCCAACTTGTCACCATGAGAATTGAAGTGTTAATAAAAATGTTGACCAGAAGAATTCTCTCCATGTGGCGCAGTAACTGTTTACAAGAAAGGTGAACACTAATATCCCTAGGCAACCATGCTACGGCTTTATCAGACTCCTGCACACTAAATGCAGACAGTTTAATCTTTCTATCAAATGTGAAAAAACCCCCACATCTGAAGTCTCCCCTCTTCTGACATTAAATTACAAATCCATTTGCTCCTTGATATTATCAGCATTTTAAATATGTGTAATCCTGGCTATGAGATTGCTTTTAATCCTCTAATAGCTATTTAGCTGATTTCTTTGTAAAAGCCCATCCACAGTCCTTTCATGTTATATCACCCATTGTCAATAACATGGCCAAAGAAAACCAGAAGGCACAGTTATGTTCAGACGGTAAAGCAGTCAGGGCCAAGTTATCTCACTGGAATAAATCAACAGGGAACGTCCACACAAAACTAAAGAATCTTTGAAAACATTTGCCATCAACATACTTGGGAAGGAGGCTAAACATTTTGAAGAGGGACTCTCAAGTAATGCCAACAGGAGAGCCCTGCTAGAGTTAGCTAAGGTCAATCTCTATGGCTGAGCAAAGTCTTAGTGAGTGTCTCCAAAATAGAGTCCAAGCAAATACAACTTCAGCCGGTGGTCATCACTAGTAACCCTAGGCATACAGGCAACTTACAGAGGGAGAAGTAAATTTGTTCTAGAAAAACTGGGAGCAGTAAAATGGTAAGACTTCAGCTGTACCTAGCTCTTCTGCAAGGCTGTCCAGCTGTAGGTCTGGAAGATCTGTAAACACAAGATAAGCAAAATTCTCCATCAGACTGAAGGCATGCTTGTAGGTTAAAATCAGCTATAAATGCTCTCTTGTGTATTTCCCGCATGATTTTTATATGTTTTACTAGCTCACTGTGAACATCTCCACTGACAGAGCAATGGAAAAGTTCTCCAAGTTGCCTTTGCTAGGAGAACAGACTAGAGGAGTGAAGATGTTTCTAAAGGAAGACATCTCTCTCCATACCTCATGGATCTCCATACAGTCAATGATGGGTCAAATAAAGAGGAGGGTCAGGCTAGGATACTGGTGAAGTGAGCACACACTGACAAGAATATTTGTTTGGAATTAAAAGCAGGCTGACAAGGTGGCACTGCTCAGAAGATGCCCCAGCGCTGGCTGAAAATGTTATGATTCGGTTACCCTGAGCCAAGACCCTGGAAACTTAATAGGAACCAGCATGCTCATTTGTTGTGCTGTGCAAGAGGCTGGTAGTATTTTTTCAGGAGTGAAAGGGCCACCTTTTTATGTTATCAGAATGTCCTTTCCCCAACCCACTCATATCCATATTGTGAAATTATTCCTTTGACCCTGACGTCCGATTTGCATACTCCACAACCAGCTGGTGGGTCATGGACCAAGGACCCAGATGTGCTTGGGTAGCTGTTGGGTTCTGGAGAAGCAGATGATGGCAGGGTCGGATGAGAGCTGTTGCTTCACTCTGAGATACAGATGGGCGGTGAGATGGGAGCTACCATTCTCTGAGAGTGGGGATTCAACAGGTCATGTTTTAGCATTCACACTTCAGTAGCTTTGACCTCTTATATCTCTCAAAAAATTCTCATTTAAAAAGCAAAGCCGAAAAGCAGGCATTGGAAAAGATGAGGGAGCTTATTTGAAAGGCTTTAAAGGATCAAGTCTGTCACTAAAGTCAAACGAGCTTTTGTCACTGGATAAAGCCCTGTGTCCTGGTGTCACAACTGTGCTTGGTTATCACCCTTGTTAGAACTTGTTCTTCCATGGTTTGAGCATGCAGTCTGCATGCAGGGTACAACCAGCACTGTGACAGCCACTTGAGTATATGAAGTGATAGTTGCCTCTAGCAGACCTGGGCTGAGGGTGAGAATAAAGGTTCAGAGTCCTAGCCTAGCAGTGAAGTGCCACCTCAGAAGAAAACCCCTTTGCTCAGTAGCAAACTGAATTAAAAAATGAAGTAAACAATGACTAAAACCCAACTCAGGAATAGATAGTAGAAGATGGGTTTATTTGGTACCCTTCAGAGGAAAAGCACAAGAAAAAGTTGATTTAGGTGGTTTCCCTTTATTTGTCAAAGCTTATGCAAGAGCCATTCTTCCCTAAGAAACACGGTAGCTATAATCATACAAGCTGGAAAGGCCACAGTATCCATGAACTGGCCCTGGAGCAGAGCTCTGCTGCTGTGCTTTTGCTGGGAAGACAAGGAGCTTCATGCAGTCTTACACCTTGCAAGTCCAAGACAAAGCCCATTAGCATTTTTTTGCCTGCTTTCTAGTGGAAACAAAGCTTAGACTATGCTCTGTGTGTGAGACGTCCTGTCTCCAAAAGCTTCTGAACCTCTGACTGATTTTCATCCAACCCCCATGGGAAGAGAGCCTCAAAATGCAAATAAAATTTCTCAAAGTTTTTAATTTTTTTTTCAAAACAGTGGTTGGCTGAGGGCAGGGAGCCCAGTTTAGGGCTTATGGCTCTGAGGGATGAGCTGTGGTGTTTCATGCTGAGCCAGATTCCTGGGCCATTCTACTGCTGGAGGCCACAGCTCCCAAGGCAGACACAGAAAACAGGCAGGACATCTGCTTTTTAGCTCCCCCCAGTGACAACTTGGTGAATCCATGTAAACTGAGGGCATTTGCCAAGGTCAAAACGTCCATCTATGAAGCTGGGTGGCTGAAGAGACTGATAAATTACCACCACTGGCTTTAGATATGTCTGGAGAGACCAATACTCCCAAAACTGTGGGTTACAGATGTGAGGAGCAGCCAGTAAACCCATCTTTCTCTCCAAGTTCCCTCACTCTTTTTCAAAACCTTTGGAGCCAGTTTTGTGGGTCTCAGTGTTGTCTGGGAATGGTCCCGCATTTGCTGTAGCACCAAGAGTAGAATCTATGAGGTCCAACACCACCACCACCACCACCCCCGGCCCTGATCTGTGCCTGTAACTGTTTTTATTTAACAAATCAAGAAAATCGGCTGTGATTGCCTTCAGCACCTTCAGCATAGTTCCCTTCTGAGCTGGCGCACAGCTGCATACGATGCTGCCAACAGTTCTGCAGATCATTTTCTGAAAGGCTGTTGAGATTCTCTGTTGTTTTTGCTTTCACATCTTCTAGCGACAAAAAAATGAGTTCCCTTGAGCACTGACTTGATCTTTGGGAAGAGGGAGCCAGGTCTGGTAAACAGGATGGGTGCTCAAGCACGGTGATTTTATTGTTAGCTAAAAACTGCTTCACAAACAATACGTTGTAGGCTGGTGCATATCGACATTTTCCAACTGTGGGTAAGAAAATGTCTGTCTTTGAGTAAGAGTCCACTCATACTGAGTGAAGAGATCAAGTTGAGCCTTGTCTCACTGTGCTTTATTAGAACATATTCTATTCTCATTTCTTTGTCTCTTGCCTCTCACTCTTGATTCCCAAGCTGTGGGATTAGTCTCATTTTTTTTTTGTGTTGGACCTCAAATGTTACTGTGAATCTCAGGTTTTATCAATTATGTTTTAGCAGGGGCAGAAAATGAAACGATATATTAGTATGGCTCATGGGGTTTTAGCCAGGCTAAAAGAAGCCCTAAAAGAGAGTCCACGGATCTCTCTACCAGTTTCCTCCTTCACAACCTCGAGACGTCCCTAGCTCGCTTCATATATGACTGGAGATAGAGGTCTCAAAGATATGAAATTCCTATGGGGCATGTGAGCACCAGAGTCACTGGAGTAGAAAAACATGCTTATTTAGAGTCCCTACAGAGGAAAAAGTTAACGCTGGACTGTCTTTTTGGTTTGACCTGCTTGATGGTCAGCTGGCTCATGGGCATCAGCTAGCCATCAGCAAGCACACGTGCTATGCACTGGTATAGCATGCTGCCTCTTGCCTGTCTGCTTGGGCCAGGGGATGAAAATAGGAGTATTTTGTGGGAGTTTTGAATTTGGGAGGGGGAAGATGAATGAATGGACTGTGAAGGTGAAGGACTGAAAATATGGGGAAGGTAGTGGGCAGTGAAGCCTGGGAGCGTAAAACAAAAATCCAAGCCAAGCTGTATTTGCTATGCTATTCACAAAGCACCTTGCTTGTCCCCATGATATTATTTTGATGCACTGTGATTCTGGGCATATATAGCATATTTTTGTGTTCCAAGGCTGTCAGCTGTCAGCACTGAATCCTTACCAATCTCTTCCATCTGCACTGAGATCACAAAGAGAACAAGTAGTTACAAACAAAGGGGATTTTAATGTCTTTTTATGTATTTGCTTTGCTGCCAGCATTATGCTATATTAGGCTACTCTCTTGATGTAGCTTTTAAAATTTAAGAAGCACTGAAGACATCCCAGGCTCAGCTGCAGAGGGTTTATCCCAAGGGAACACTCATGCAGAGGTGATATGTGTGACCCCACACCCAGAGGCATTAAAGCTCACTGGTGCTTAATGAATGAAACTGATAACAAACTGTGTAATGTATAAATCAAATAAGCCAGATTTACAAACACAGTGCTGTGTGTTGTGGTGTTTGTGCATGGGAAAAAGAGCAGGGGTGGCAAAGAGAAGCGGGAAAAGAAAGTGGTTTTGAAGTGTGGCACGCCGCTTGATATCAAATCAGCTGCATGGCTGAAACAAGGGAAATAGAAATAAATGAGATACACCACCTTTGAGGAGGATTAATTCCTGGAAAAAAAAAACTTAATATTTGCAGGCAAACCCTGTGGAGATAAAAAAGGCTGTGAGATTTTTTATAGCAGAAATGCTAATGAGAAGAAGCAAAGCAGCGACTCTCATGGACCAGGACTTACAGGGAGCAACAGGCAGGGCTTCAGAGAGGCATGACTCCCTCCCTTGCCCCACCACCAGCCCGTGAGGACGTTTCCACCATTTAAAGTGCTTTCCTCATTTTCCCAGCATACTTCTCCTCATCCACTTGGATGAAGGTGTGCTCGTGCTTTTGCATTTTTAGCTCAGAGGTGCCATGAGTTTAGGGAGGACTCAGCTTTACCTCTTGAGGCTTCGCTTGTCTCATTTATCCCTTAAAAGCTTGGCCACAATCCCCTGCATCTACTCTCTCCACAAGGGAGAAATGAGAGGCAGGACAGGCTGGGACTGAACCGCAGGGGGGGCTTAATCCTGAAGGAGCAAAATAGGAAGGGTAAGAGGAGGCCAGCACTATGATGAGAGCTGTGACAAGGAACAAGGAGGCCAACTAGAGGAGATGGCTCTCTTAAATGAGTAGTGGCACCACTGGTACCACTCTTCCTCCTTCCTCTCCTCTCTCCCCTTGCTAGGAACAAGAGCACTGCTGGAAACCATGGGTATATTGCACAGGGCATCACAAGGGAAAGGGAGAGCACTGACTCTGTCAGTGAGGATGATGGGACAGGAGCAAAGTCTGTAGGGTGAATGTCCAACCCAAAGCAGTAGCACATCTATTAGAAAGAGTAATCAGGGAGCTGCAGACAGGGCATGCTCTGCTGGTCATGATGGAAAGCTTCAAGCTCAGGACTAAAGGAAGAGCTGTTCCCTGCTGCTGGTGTTTTTCAGAGTTTTTCCATGGTTTTCTTCTCCTCCTTTCTGTCTGCCCCTATACCTCTGGCTGTTGCTATAGGGGCAAGGGGACAGGGGCATGTCCTGGCTGTGCTTTGTGTCCTTGGCATACAGTAGCCTACTTGTAGCACCCCTTCTTGCTAACACCTTTCTGCTGATCACATTACATGTGGCTCTTGATGAAGATGGACATGCCTTGCAGCAGCTAGGCAAGAGGTGGGCAAAGAGCTGCTTAATAAGCAAAATTTAAATTAAAAAAGAAAGCCTAACCCCTCTCAGAAAAGAAGAAATAATATGAGTTTACCACTAGCTATTGTGCAAAAATGGCTGAGACCACAGCATTTACATGGTGATGAGTCTGTCTGCCTGCACTTCAGGCGCACCACGTTTATCTGCCTCCCATCACTTCTCATTCGTCTTTTCTTGTTCATCATTGCAAAATACCTCCAAGCGTATTTCTTATCAAAGTGCTGAGCAGTTGTGAGCAGACTGTTCAAGCTGAGGAGTGAGGGGATGATTACAGAGCTCAGCTCACCTGCTGCCAAGAGCCAAAAAAAAAAAACCAGATTACTTCAGCCCCAGGTTTTCCCTCTATCTCAACAGCCCTCCTCTCTCCTCTGGACTGGGAACACCAGGAGATCCTGCCCTATCTCACTGGAAAATATCATCAGGCTGCCCCTGTACCACTTTACCAGGAACTGGTGACAGACATGGTGCTGCCATGACCTCGCTCTTCTGCTGTATGGGTGGAAGTGCCTCAGTCTCCTGTGCCTCCCCTCCCTTCCCCTCTCCTCTCCCAGTTATAGTGAGGGTGGCTGGGACAAAGAAATCTCTCTGCCAGTTGTGCCAATGATGCTAGTGGCATCCTCCTTGCCATCAGCACCTTCCTGCTAACTAATGCAAAACATTGCCGAAGCCAGGGAAAAAGCTATGAAAAGGCCTGCCAAGTTCCATTATCATCTCCCTCAGCACCCTAGCCCTAATAATGTGCTCCTCACACAGCTGGGTAATGCTGCACTTCCAGTTTGCAGGGGTGATGTCCCGTGCAGGCAGTGGTGGCACTTCCCAAGGGGCCTGTTGGGACAGATCAAAGTTGAGCACCTGCAGCATGTCAGCCTGACAAACTGTACAAATGTGAGGCATTTGCCTCTGTTTATGTGCAGCGTGCTCTGTAGCTTTGCATTTTTGCAGCACTATGAAAGCTTCAAAAATTCCATTTAAGTTAACAAGCCCATAAAGCGTAATATTATTAAATGGTGTTTATAGTACCCTATCTGAGAAGACCATTCAGTTACCATCTGGTTCAATTTTTACTAAAAGTGAGTTTCACAAAGACACCAAGTTTTAGCTGCATGCCTTGGGGGAGCTTATGTCGAAAGGACAATGTCAATGCCATCACCATGCTGAATGGCTCTGTAGCATAAGTGGGCAGTGTTTTCATAGAATCATAGAAACACCAGGTTGGAAAAGACCCATCGGATCATCGAGTCCAACCATTCCTATCAATCACTAAACCATGTCCCTCAGTGCCTCGTCCACCTGTCCCTTAAACATCTCCAGGGATGGTGACTCAACCACCTCCCTGGGCAGCCCGTTTCAGAGATGAATGAAATACGTTGGCTTTGTGATTGAAAAAAGTTGTATTTAAATGTTTTTAAATTTATCTTTGGTAAAACTTCTTAGCATTGGTTATTTTCTGCAAACTTTACCGGAATTTTAGAGGTCATTGTTTTACAGAGCATATTTCATATCTGCATCTTCGGTGAAAAAGTCACAGTTTAGGTCACTCCATAACTTAGTCATCAACACAAAGCCTAAAATTATTGTGCATATGGAGTGATGGGTATTAGAAGCTGTGTCTGGGTAGACGGCCATGCAGAGTGAGGATCAGGAGACAGCCACACAGCCAGTGTGGCTTTGTGCAGAGCAGGCATCTGCAGAGGGCAGATGGACAGGAACAGTTGGAAAAAAAGGGTTTGGAATGATTTAAAGGAGATGCCTGTTGATGTGTTGTGAAAAGGTTTTGTCCACGTGGGCCTACTGGGAAGGTGGCACTAAGAGCACATTCACAGTCTCATTTTTTTGTCCCCAAGAAGGAAGTCTAAAGTGGGGCCTCTGGTCAGACTTTCCATGCCTGAAGCACAGGGTAAGAACAACACCTCTAGGAAAGTCACAAGTGAGTTTTCTTCACTGTTCTCTTAATTGGAAGAGACAAAGTTAAGAGTTTAGTAATCAAGTCTGAAACACAAGTGTGGGCACAGACATGTGTGGGACAAATGCCACAGAGCACCTACTACAGCAGGCACCAAGGTTTGGGGACCAGAGACTTGGAGTGTGGGGCAGGGCAGAAGGACGTCTAATAACGTCTGCATAAAATGTCACTCCTCAGGTGTGGCAAAGGCAGCAGTGACTGGGAATCATCAGGATGATATGAGGTCTGGCAAAAAAAACCCTTAGACTGTGCCTGTAGCTGTTTTTATTTAACAGATTAAGAAAATCAGCTATGAGCACCTTCAAAATAGTTCCCTTCTGAGTTGACACACAGCTGCATACAATGCTTGTCAATGTTCAAAGCAACTCCACAGATAACTTTATGAAAGTCTGTTGAGGATCTATGTTGTTTTTACTTTCATGTCTTCTATCAACAAAAACCAGGTTTCCTCTAAGCCCTGACTTGATCCTTGGGATCTCTTCACTGTAAGACTCAGTCAATAATTGACAGATTTCCACTGTGGATTTCTTCAGTTTCACAAGAAAGAAGTTAACTCGCTGTTCACTCCTACACATCAACATTTTCCAACCAGGATACACACATCCATATTTGAGCACACGTCCACTTGTACTGAGTGAAGCGATTGAGTTAAGTCTGTTCTCACTGTGACAGGTTTGAACATGTTCTATAACCATCTCTTTGTCTCTCCCCTCCCACTCTTGTTTCCTGAGCTACAGGGTTAGTCTCAGGTTTTACTGTGTTGGATCTCATATTTTATTTTATAACTGAAATAAGTTTTACAGATAAGAAAATGTTTATTCTGTAAATCATTCTGAAGGCCATTTTCAGTTCAGAAGAATACAGTTGAAAATCCTGTAAAAATGTATTTCTATTGAACCATGCCTGCAAAATGGTGACAGCTTTGATTTTATTTTTATTTTTTCTGAAAGCATTTCCCTCTTTTTCAGCTAGCCCTAACTTTTAATACTGAGAACAAAGTCCAAAAGCTTATGCTCAGATATTGACAGTGACTTGGTTGCTATGATTAGGAAAGTGACTTGGCACATCTGAAGGTTTAAGGCATTTACACCATGAATAGCGTGGATGAAAATCCATTTGACTCTGAATTTACTTGGCGAAGTTTAAGGAAAGGCAGTTTATAGGGTAGAGTAAAAAAGCTCAGGAGCTTTGGAGAGTCAGTGAGATCCCTGGAAGATCAGATACTGTTCTTTCCTGAGTTTCCTTGGGACGAATCTCTTCAGAGAATATCTCTTCTTTTCAGCCAGGTTACATATATAAAAATAGTACAACACAAATGCTGCGAAGGGATAAACCAGGCTATTGGACAGCACTAGCAGTGTATTCTAGCTGGTACACTATGGATGTGAGACAACACCTACATAGTTAAATTATATCCCTCCTTTCCTTCTTGTAGTTTTTTTTTTTTTTTTCAATCCTAGATTCAGTGGGACAAACTCATGAAAGATCTGGCAGCTCTCTCTGAGTCCTGAACCCTATCCAAGTAATAATTATACCTTTTTGAAATCCAGGAGCAGAGAAGTAGCCTCCAGCCATTCAACAAAGGCTCCACCACTGCTCTGAGGAAGCTGTGCCGACACTTCCCTTCTCCTTGTCTGCCTCCTGCCAAAACACATTTGCAGAGTTTCCTGAAGCCTCTAAGGCTTTTCCAGAGATCTAGTGGAACCAGACCTGGTATCTCATGAAGTATCATCACATGCAAAGATCCCCATGGGCATAGTTAATGCAGATGAACCTTAATGGCTTTTTCTTCTTCTTTTTTTTTTTTATTTCTCCCCTCCAGTTGCAAATGTATAATTAATCTTGGTTCAAATTTACACGTTTGATCTGCTTCTTTTAGGCTTCAGATGTCTTTGAAGGAAGGGGAAGACCCTATGATTTGATATGAAGGATACACTTGGTATTTATGAGGACAGATGTCCTGTGCCCAGTGCTGATCACATGTGGAGGGTTCCTGGCTTGCAGGTGTAGAGCGGGAGGGCATGGGCTGAGGTGCTTCCCAAGATGGGCCATACAAGCCCCTTCACTCCAAACCACCGTTTCTCCAGGACTCTCATGGGCGGTGAGGGCACCTGTTGTCTGCTTGTGGAAACCTTCTGCAGACAAGAGCAGGGGCTAATCCTCCTGCAAACAGATGCAGCAAGTCCTCACTCCTGCAGTGTTAAAGAAATGAAAGGTGTAGAAATGAAAAATGCATCCACTTCAAACAGGGACATTTCCATTTGAAGTGTTGTCTTGAGTCAAATCCTCCCCAGCAGCAGCACTTTTTTTCCCCTCAGTAGTGTATATCAATTTCTTCTGACAACAGTTTCGTGGCTTCGGGATAAACTAGCCCAACTGTATTGGTATTATATTTTACAACCACAGACAGACCACAGAGATTAAAATTCTTTGGCTGAGTCACCAAGCATGGGGAGGGGGCAGTTGGGTCCATGGGCTGTTGTGAAAGGTGAGCTGAACACAAAACAGACTAAATCCTGCCTTTCATCCTCGGTGGTGCCACAGAGGTTGGACCTTCCGCCACAACAGGAGGAAGGTGGACACAAGTGATGAAGACTGAGCTAAGGGGACACTGATGCCAGAGGTCTTGCATGCTGCCTAGATGGTGGAGTGGGCTTCTTGCCCTTGCACGACAGCTGACTCAAGGCTGGGGAGGCCTCGGGGATCTACTCACTGCTTACAGCACAATATTTCTCATTTCCCTGGCAAACATGACTAGCTGAAAGAGAAAATTATTTCCGCTTGATCCATGAGAGTTTTGTTTGTTTTTCTCTCCTGCTGGAACCAAAGGCCTCCCTTAAATGTTTTCTTCCCCAAAGTGCAGTGGTTTGGTTTGATCTCTGGATTTTTTGAAGTCACAAAGTAAAGTGAAATGAAACCCCACATGCTGACATGCATTGCTGAAATGTTTCCTGCTGACAATGTCAGTCAAATGCTGTCCCTCCTTTCCCACCTTCCCGACTAAATCCCCTGGTGAGTTTGACATGAAATCTAGATGAGTCAAATTCGCATTATCAGCAAAAAAAAAATCTGCTGGAGGAAAACCACCTCGTGGCACCACAGCTTGCTCTGGGAAAATGACTTCACTGGGAGGGTAGACAGGGGCAGATGCTTTCAGTCACTGGTGGGAGCTTCTCTGCTTAAGACTGCCTTGTGCACAGCTTTAATCTCTTTGTGCAGAGGGAGCTGGAGCCAACCACCAGCTCTTACAGTGTATGATTTTTATTGCATCAGATTATGGTTTGAAACTTCAGCATCCAGCCCAGCCACCACTCATCCATGCTAAAGTTCAGGGAGACTGGCTTGTAGAAGTATGGTGGGAAAATCTCTAGATTTCTCTGCCTCTTCAGAGGGCATTAATATTAGGACTAACTCAGTTACAAGCTCCCATTTCTCCTTCACTGATGTACTTGCCTCATGGATAGTTATTTTGGGGGGGGGCAACAGCAGAGCCTGGATGCTCAGCAGGGTATTTTCTTCAGCGACAGTGACTTTCCCCAGCAGCTTAGTCAGGTCCTGGGCATTGCATGGGGTGTGCTGCAGGTTACAGAGGACAATTCTGGTCTCTCAGGCTGCCTCCCTCCAGCACTTCTTGTCCATGTTTCACCCTCTGCCAGCTTCAGCCTGCTCTCATGATGTCACCTCCTCTTGCAAAGAGACATCAAGGCTGCATCTACGCAGAGCCACTCAGTGGTATTTTGTGTGCTGGGAATGAGAGGTTGTGTCTTCATCCTCCTCATGATGGAGACAAGAGACTCAGACATCCCCATGAGCATCATGATGCTCTCTCAGTTTCTGTCCCTCAGCACGTGAACACATGCAGGTGGCAAAAGCGAGGAGGCACATTTAGGATTTCACATAAGTCTAGGTCTTATGCCTCCAAGCACAGAGAAATTTAAGCACCTCACTGGCACTGCACTCAAGGTGAGGATCTAGCTCAGAGGCTCAGCTTTGTAGCCAGGGAACTATGAAAAACTCTTCTAAGTTTTGCAGTGGCTGATTGGACCTCTGAACACCTTACAAGCTCACAGTTGCAGAAGGACATGGTCCCTGAATCAGGACTTGATATTTAAATAGGAAAGAGTGATAAAAGATGAGAGGAAAGGAAGTGATTTTTATCCCTATCTGCAGATAGGTCACCAAGACATGGGAAGATGAAATAACTTGGTATAGGCTGGACAAGTCCATCATGGATCAGAGCGCTGAAAGCTGCTCTCTGCAGAGGTACCCAAATGCCTCAGCCTTAGGCTGAAATTTTCACTCCAGGAACTGGTCCGTGATAGAGTATTCACTTTGTGCTAGAGGAGCAGGGAGGAAAGGACACAACAATGGTGCTTTGGGCTGCCATTGATAATCATCAAATAGTTTGAATTCCTGCCCGAGAGACAAGAAAACTAATATTTGTCTCAAAAACAAGTCTTCATGTTTCTCAGTTAAGATAAAACTTCTGCCTCATCCACTGACCATTAATAGGAGAGCTTGTGGGGTCTGGTAAGAAGAGCAGCTAGAAGCCTGCATGCCTTCTGAACTAACAAGAATTTTGGAGGCCTTGCCTGGGTCATCTGCAGCCCTGGGACTAAGGCAAGGAGGGATGGGAGAAACCCAAAGGACAAACCCTCTTCTGAGCAGCATACAGCTCCTGGCATGCCACATCCCAGTGAGCAAGGATCTCTCTCCCTCCTGGTTCACCCCTGTGTGTGCTGGCTGGCTGCCTTCTGGGTACTGCAGCCCCCGACTCCAAGATCCTTTCCCCCGTGGAGTTTCTGTGCTATGGAGATGCCCACTAGCTTTGCAGGCTGCTGGGGGAGGAGAGCACCCAGTGTTGCTTGCGCAGCCCTGCCTGCATGCAAAGGCTCCCTGCCGCCAGCACAGCCCCATGTCTCGGGCTGGGCAAAGAGGTTTGCAGGGGTGGAGAAGTTTCTCCTCCAGCTCAGGGCTCAGTCCCTACATCACAGAGGAGATTTGTCCCTGCAGATACTCAAAATACTAAAAAAAGAAATCAAAATGGAGAAGGAAGTGTTCATCACTGTCCTTTCTGTATCTGCCTGATGAAAAAAACTCCTAGAAGAGGGATTTTCTCCATCCCTTTAGCAACAGCTACAGTAAAAATATCCTCCTGGGGAAAAAAATAATTTACAGTGATATTTTTTTCTTCCTTATCCAAGAAGCGGTTAAGGATTTGGCAGGAAAACAGTGGAGGAACTGATCAGCCTACCTATGATGGTAAAGCTTGATAACTTGTCTGTGAATGCCACAAATTTATAGCCCAGCAATAATGTTAGTCAAAACCAAAAATAAAACAAGCAGCTTGGTTTGTTTTTGGTTTTTTTTAAGATTAAGAGTGCAAACAGATTACAATTCTTAAAAGCCAAGAGCTGGGTAACCAGGCAGTTTATCGGCAAGGCATTCCTTCATCTGGGAAACCCACCTTTTCCTTCTGCCTGGAACTGCAAAAAGGTGTAACAAGAAGTTATGGAATTGTCTTAGGCAGTACAGGCTGGAGCCTGCTCCCTGAGGAGTGAAACAGAAACAAAGGAGAGCACTGATACCCTAGGACCTGACTGTAATGCAAAAGTCTCATGGTTACTTGCCATAGGGAGATGGTGCTCCCACAGAGCCTGGGGAGGTTTTTTGTGGCTGGTCTATGTCCTTCCCTCTGCCCTGGGGGGAAAAGAGCAACAACTTGGGGCAGAAGCACACTTTGATAGAGGAACTAAGGCAATCTCTCAGTCACTGCAGGTTAGGGCAGGGTTTGGAGAACCAGATCCTCCTCCATTGTTTCAAGTATTGCATTTGCTTCTTTTTCCTCCTTTCCCCCTTAAATTTTGTCTTAAAATCCTAATGCCTTACCCTCAAATGTGTATATTCACAGCTGCTGGCAGCCTGCTGTTCTCCCTGGGCGGCTCTTCTCTATGAACATGCTCAGGTTTGGTATCTCCTACCGCTTAATTGACTCAGGCAATAAGATGCTGCTTTAATGCATCAGGGCTTGGACCTTATTGTACACACACCTATCACCACATCTTCCCCTGCAGACCTGCACCCTTCCCTCCCTTTGGGTGTCCACGGAGGCCCCTTCCCCATCTACTTCTTCTTCCCCTCCCCTGACACGGGGCAGGGGAAAAGGTTCCCTGGGTTTGCACTTCAGAAGGAAGAGCTACCAGACTTCCTACCCCGTGCCAGCTCGCTGGGGCTGAGAACAGAGGTGGGAAGCACCTGGGCTTCCATCTCACCTCCCTGATGCAAGGTACAGCTTGTGCAGGGGGAAAGAAGGAGGTCAGTGCCTCTGTTTCCTCAAGAACCAAAGGAGAAGAAAAAGGAGGAAAATGCTTCCCCCCACTTTCCAGTGGTGTACTTGGCAAAGCCCAGCCGAAGCAGAAGGCAGGGTGCTGGCTGCGGCTCATCTAGGGGAGGAGGGGGGCATATAGGGCAAAGAGCAATCCAGGCTGCTCCTGGCACCTCTTTTTAGGAACAGGCTCCACCACAAGGCTGACTCAAACACCTCAGTATGTAAGGGCAGCCCAGCCCCTGTGTGTCTTTTTCTAAGCTAGTAAATTAGGTGCTGGCAGATGATTCCTTTTCCCTTTCCTGGTCTTAATCTCTGCAATTAAGACCAGTGATTATTTTGGTTTCTGAACTTTATATACAATATGAACCAAAGCAGTCTCCTGGGCTTTGGAATCAAGGGCACGGTAAGATGGGTATGTGCTCAGCACCATGAAAGCTGGCAGCAGCAGCAGCAGCAGCAGCAGCTCAGGCTGGGAATTGCTGGGTCAGTGTCTGAGGAGGTGGCGTTGCACACCTGCCCTGGGAGTTCAGGGGCTTTTCTGTGTCCTCTCCTTCCCACCTCCCTCAGCTAACACACTGCTCAGCACGCCCTCTGCTGCAGGAATGACCCCCATCCTCCTGTTACGTATTGCAATTAAAAAAAAAAAACCACCAGAAACTGCAGAGTGATTTGCGTTTTGTGGGTGCCAAGCAGCTACCATCCTCCTCTCCCTCCCACGGCGCAAGGGACAAAACACCTGCTCCTGGTATCGCCCTGGCTGGGGAGCTGCAGTGCTCACCCTTTTCCACCGTATGCCTCCCCCTGCTACCCTTCCAGGCCAGAAACCAGAGGCGCTGGCAATCAAACCCCCTCACACTGGGGAAGGGCTCAAGAGAGCAAAGCAAGTGCCAGGTACAGGCAGGGCGGGATGCTTAATGGGAACCTTCCTTCTGCGAGCAGGGAAGCGTGTTGGCACATGCTGCAGGAGGGATATTGCTTTGTCTGATCTCTTTGAAGACCGGGATGGGGGGGTGGGGGGAGTTGGGGGGGGTAGAGGGGTGTGGAGGGAGAGAAGAAGAGGCCAGTTAAGTGTGTTTATGTTTGAGAGGAACAAAGGAGAGTGGAGGAGAGGCTAGGGGTGCCTGCGCCAGAGATGTGTCAGAGATCACTTGTTCCTCCTGGGCCAGAACACCAGCCCGGGACCACCAGCGGAGGAGGAAGCGGTGTGTGCAGAGATGTGTTTAAAGCAGGGAAAAGAACGTTAAAGCAGAGGGAAAAAAATACCTCCCAAGAGACTTAGGATGGTGATAAACATGACACGGGTTAGATGCCGGGCTCGCAACCAGCGGGCTGTGAGATACAGAGCAGATAAAGCTCAGCATTCAGCACTGCAAGGGCGTACCTCCTTGCGTCCTGATTTCCCTTCAGGGAGGCTGAGTTATGGAAGTTATGGAGACCTGGAGTCCGCAGAGTTTAACCAAGTGAAAGAGCGCAACCACCAGCTGCACCCCAGCTCTGCTATCCATTCTGGCAAGGGATACATGGGTCTCCCCCCATTTGCAATGCTGCCGGAGCTGCCTTCCCAAGGGCTTTCACACAGCATCCCATCAGGTGGCACCCTTCACCTTGGGGGGGGAATGCGCTTAGAGGACTCTTGAAGAGTCACCCACCCATGCTTTTCTGTTTGCTATTTAATGCTGTGCTGACAGTGACAGGAACGCTCTACAACTACCTGAAAGGAGGTTATAGAGAGGAGGGAGCTGGCCTCTTCTCCCAAGTGACAAGGGACAGGACAAGAGGGAATGGCCTCAAGCTCCATCAGGAGAGATTTAGGCTGGACATTAGGAAAAAAAATTTCACAGAAAGGGTCATTGGGCACTGGAACAGGCTGCCCAGAGAGGTGGTTGAGTCACCTTCCCTGGAGGTGTTTAAGGAATGGGTGGACGAGGTGCTGAGGGGCATGGTTTAGTGTTTGATAGGAATGGTTGGACTCGGTGATCCAGTGGGTCTCTTCCAACCTGGTGATTCTATGATTCTAACTACACCTGCACAAGCTCCTGAGTGCACGGCAAACAGCCAGTTCACAGCAAGAGAGGAAGCGCTCACCCATGCTCGCTGTTGGTGCACGGCACCCGTCCCTGCAGCAAGCCCAGTGAGCACAGAGAGAAGGAAAATGCCACTGAAACCACCACCCGAGATGATACCTTCAGCTTCCCAGAGGCAGCAGCTCTGTTTTGGCAGGTCCAGTCTGTGAGTTAAACTGTCTTGTTCTCCAGCAGAGAGTAAGATAAATGCAGTAAGCTATTTGTTCTCGCCGAAAAGAAGCCTGCGTCCAAGGACCAGTTTTATTGCATTGGCTGAAGGCAGACTTAATGCAGACACCTCGTGCGAGACCTAGGGCCAGCAAATCTCTGCTGCAAGTCATTATACAGATCATTGAATTGTCTGCAGTTAGGCAGGGAATAGGTAAGTTGGACAGTGGTGCAACAGCTCCAGGAGTGTGGTCTAAACCCGGATCTTCCACCTTTGGTTTCCCACCATAAAAAAACCCCAAAACACCCTAACAATCATTCACCAAAGCTTTTTCTGTCTTTATGAAAGGGAGGGAAGCACATCACAGAATCACTAGGTGGGAAAAGACTCACTGGATCATCGACTCCAACCATTCCTATCCATCACTAAACCATGCCCCTCAGCACCTCATCCACCCGTCTTTTAAACATCATACAATAACAGACACTTCTGAGTCCTCAGTAATGTTCCATGGAAGCAGCAGTGGTTTAATAACCATATTGGCTCTTTGGTGTTATAAAAATGCTTCTGCAGACCTACCTGTATTTCAGCATCTGAATTTTAATACCGCATGCCTTCCCCGCCTACTTGGTTTTTAAGTTTATTTTTTAAAATGCAGATTACAAAAAAGCTAGTGGGCAGCCCGAGTTGGAGGAAAAAAAAAAGCAGACTTGAATTAGAAGAACATCCAGGTTTAAAAAAATAACTAGGAGACATCTTATGTTTTTACTTTGATGTTTTTAGGTGGTTAGGAAACCAGCACTATCCCCCATACAGCAAAACATATAATCAGAACTAGTACTGGTTTTGCAACAGGAAAACAAAAATTGACAGCACTTCTTGCATCTTTGAATGCTAATGCAAAAATGCTGCTAATCTGATCAGAAGTTTAAGACATATGTATGAGAGCACCTTCGTTGTACACAGGATTTCTGCTTACTGTAAAATAACTAAATTTGTCTTTTGGGATCAATGGTAGTAAAAGTTGAAAGAACTGTGTTTGAGAAATGCTTAAGGGTTCCCTGGCATTCCACAGCAGAAAATCTGAAATATTTATAGACAGAAACTTCTGCGTGAAACATGCACTTCTGCAGAAGATTTGAGACCAACAATTTGTCTTTCAGTCACTGGAGGCTAATTCACATCTCTAAGTGAAATAGTTTTTGTTTGAAATTTAGCAATCATGTCTTAGACTTCAGAGGTGGCAATCTGGAATGATTCCACTGGAGAAAGCAGGGGAAAACAAGAAACTATGTGTAAAGTCAGATCCATAAGAGCTCACAGCAGTGACTATTACTGTACATACTGCTTCTGAACCTACATCATATACAGTATTTGAACTTAAGAAACCAATGAGCACAAAGTGATTAAGATTGTCAAATGCCATGATTGTAGAATCATAGAATGGTTGGAAGGGACCTTAAAGATCATCTAGTTACAATCCTTGTGCCATGAGCAGGGATACCTCCCACTAGATGTGGCTGCCCAAGGCCCCATCCAACCTTGCCCTGAACACCTCCAGGGCTGGGGCAGCCACAGCTTCCCTGGGCAACCTGTGCCAGTGCCTTATCATTCTCATTGTGAAGAATTTCTTCCTTATGTCTAGTCTAAATCTGCCCCTCTCTGGTTTATAGCCATCCCCCCTCATCCTGTCACTACATACCTTTCTAAAAAGTCCCTCCCCAGCTTCCCTGTAGCCCCGTTTAGGTACTGGAAGGTTGCTATAAGATCTCCCCAGAGCCTTCTCCAGGTGGAAGAGCCTCAACTCCCTCAGCCTGTCCTCATAGCAGAGGTGCTCCAGCCCTCTGATCATCTTTGTAGCCCTCCTCTGGACACTTCCCAGCAGTTCCACGTCTGTCTTATATTGAGGATTTTAGAACTGGACACAAGACTCTAGGTGAGGTCTCACAAGAGAGAAATAGAAGGGCAGCATCACCTCCCCTGACTTGCTGGCTACACTTCTTTTGATGCAGCCCAGAATGCAGTTGGCCTTCTGGGCTGTGAGGATGCATGCTCAGGCTGGTTCATGTCGAGCTTCTCATCAATGAGCACCCCCAAGTCCTTCTCCACAAGGCTGCTCTCAATCAAATAATCCCCCATCCCACACTGAAACCATGGATTGCCCTGCCCCAGGAGTAGGTCCTTGCATTTGGCCTTGTTGAACCTCATGAGGTTCACATGGGCCCACTTCTTCAGCTTGTCCAGGTCCCTTTGGATGACATCTTGTCCTTCTAGTGTGATAACTGCACCACTCAGCTTGGTGTCATCTGCAAACTTGCTGAGGGTGCACTTGACCTTGGTGTCTATATCATTGATGAAGATATTAAACAGCACTGGTCCAAGTACAGAGCCCTGAGGGACACCACTCGTCGCGGATCTCCATTTGGACATTGAGCCATTGACCACTGCTCTGTGAATATGACCATCCAACTGATTTCTCATCCACTGAAAACTGTCCACCCACCAAATCCATCTCTCTCCAATTTAGAGAGAAGGATGTTGCGCAGGACCATGTCAAAGGCTTTACAGAATTCCAGAGAGATCACATCCGTTGGTTTTCCTGTGTCCACTGCTCTGTCTACCCAACCACAGAAAGGCACTAGGTTGGTCAAGCACCCTGGGTAAAGCCATGCAATGCCTCCACCCCTCCTTCTCGGTCTGTCCCTTCTGAAGAGCCTGTAGCCATCAATAGCCACACTCCAGGCATGGGATTTGTCCCACCAAGTTTCAGTCATGGCAACCAAATCCTAGCTTTCTAGTAGCACGGTAGCTTCCAGCTCTTCCTGTTTGTTGCCCAAGCTGCACGTATTTGTATAGAGGCACTTCAGCTGGGCTGAAATGAGATCAACAAGTTTCAGCTAAGGTCCTAAACTTCAAAGTAGGTTTCATCAAAAGGCACTCGAGCCCATCAATCAATCACAACCCGCTCCTTTTACAAGAGCCCCTGGCAGGACTCCACTCTTGCTCCGAGGTTTTAGTTTCCTCCAGCCGCCCTCTCGTGGCTGCACACAGGCTTACAGGCAAGCTCCGTTCCCTATCCAGGGAGGTGAACCCAGCAGGCTGAGAAAGACAAATGCATTTCCCTTCTCTTAGATCCTGCAAGAAGTTCTGCCATCTGCACATTTCTTTGCAAGATCCATCAGCTGAAATTACAAAATGTGATCCATTTCAAGCTTTGTGTTATGTACTTTAAAGTGGGCAACAGACATTCTAGCTACAGAATAAACATGACACAGACATGTCCATCTTCCCACTTTATTTGTAAACCCTTAAATGATCCAGTGGGGATGGTCAGCTTCCCCTCCAGTCTTGGAATATGAATGTAAAAGAAACATCAGAAGTTGCATTACATTGGGCTTGACCCTGCAATCAGACTCAACTTAAATCAGAGCTGCAAGATACACTGCAGTATTATCCAATCCAACTTTTAATTTGCTTAGGACTTTGCAAAATGTTGCATTAGCACATCTATAGGTTGTTAAGTCACAACTTTTAATGGACAAAATAAATCTCTCTAGGAAACACACTCAGTCTTACTAGCATTTCCAGAAGATTCTGGAACATCACCTCCTGGTGCTGAACCGAGTACACCAGGTGCTTTGTATGCTGAGTGGGGCAAGAGGGAAGGACTGTGCCTCAAGCTTAGCTAGTCCCTCTCAACCCAAGTTGGATACTCCTCCCAACTCCAGATTTCTTACCCAGCTGCCACAAAACATGCACAATACAGACTATGCATAAAGGTATCTGCAAACAGAGCAGCTTCTCCCTGTCCAGAAGGGCCATAGCCCGGTATCAGAGCACTTCTACATGCAGAAAGAGCTCCAGACACTCGGATGTGGAGACAGCAGGCCTGGCTTGTGCCATCTTCATTGATCATGGTTGTCTTGCAGCGCAGCAATTGGTGATAACTCAGGAAAGACTGAAGTCCTGAATGTGGAATCATCAGGCAGGTGGGGAGGGACCGCACAAAAACCCAGAACTTATTTCTTTGCCCTTTACTCACAAGAAAAGAACACCATATAACAAATGGAGAGTGGCATTAATTACGTCTAGGAGTGATTAAAAATAGAAGTATCGTCAACTGCTGTGTATCCAAAACAGGGATGTGGTATCTGAGCATCCTACACAGACCAAGATGTGTGGGAAGATGATGATTCTAGTCAGTTTTGTTTAAGGCCTGGAGATGTCAGTGTGTTTCTGCTGCCTTGTCCGATCTCAGCCTTTTATAACAGCAATAGGCCTCAGTTTAATGGCTTTCTTGCTGATACCAGCTGCATGGCAGGTGTTAACCACGTCTGTCACATTCTTGTAAGACTCTGGTGCCTGGAGGAGGAAGAGAGAAAAAAGAAAAACATATAAACAACCCAGTCATAGGAAGTTAGATGTAGACTTTTGAGATCCCCTCTTCTCTTCACAAAGATAGAATCATATGAATTGAGGGTGTAGAAATAGGAAAACACAATTAAGAATCTGGACACCTTACATATAGAAGAAATCTGAGACACTTAGCTTTCAAAAAAAAGCTTTCACCATATTTCAGATAAAATACTAGCTGTTTTGATTCAGTTTTCCCCGAGATAATCCAGTCCATCAGCATGTGAGAATGTCAAGCAAAATTATCGTCTAGGAAGTCACTCCAACTTCCTCCTGATAGATACCCTTTATCTTCATTGCCCATCAGTGACAGGAATCAGGGCTGAACTATAGAGCTTCCCACCTCCAGCATTCTGACAAGGAAGCTGCTCTTTAATAAAGATTTCAATGTGATCAAAATATTTATACAACACCAACACCCATAACATTATAGTTCCAAACGATTAACATGCTTCTGTGAGTAAGGTTGTGAACAGAAAAGACATTCCATTGTGTTAATGCAGAAGAAGTGGAAGCCGTTATATTCAAAGTTTTCTAGCCATTCAGAGGTCTCTTCTTCTTGAGCAAATATAGGAATTCATCTTAAAAGGAGCACATCTCTCACGTACTGCTAATCATTTATATTACAGCTGCAGTGTAAAGTAAGTTTAAAGCTGGGAGAACACAACTCTAGAAGAGAATCCATAAAACTACTTCTGTGATGCTCACACGATGACTTCTCAGGGTCAACAGTAATTATCCCAATCGCCAGGCAAGAGAGTGAAAAACACATGCACCCCAAAACCTGACAAAGAGGCATCTCCCCTTTCACCAGGATTTTAGAGATGGGAATACTCAGCATTATTTTCCAAAAATTTGGACAGCTCTATCGGAAATTGCACAAGTTGTATATTTAGAGCATTTAACACTGAAAATCAAATCAGGGAGGGTCAATCAGCCAAGAAGCAAGACTCCCTTCTCCCTCTTGGATAATGAAGTATTAAACTCACTTCTTCCATGACCAGTTTGGGAGAAGCCACACGGATGGCAATGCCCATGTCAGCCAGCTTGTCCAACACATCCTGGAAGTCCAAGTTACGTCGTGATTTGGCTCGAGACAGCGCACGACCCTAGAGAGAAATTTTGTTTGTTCTACTGTTTTGTAGCAGTTTGTCAAAACAGAACTCTTTCTTATTGAAGAGAAACATTATTACATTGTAAGTAAACACGGAATGGCTGAGAGCACAAACCATAGTAACCCACAGAATGGGAAATTAATTTAGACTTTATGTAACGGGCTCTTGCAAAGTCACACATCTGGTATGACGGCTAAGAAATTTCTGTGTGTACAGCATACTAGTCTGCAAGTGTTTTTTTACTCAAACCACTTGTCACCTGATAACACAACCACCACAACACCTGAGCATTCATCAGGAGTCAGAGTTTTACCAGAAGCTATTTATCTTCCTTAAACATTCTATCTCACACGGTAAATAATAGTGGAGGAAATACCTTATTCTAATTACTGAGGAGTTTTATACAGACAGCCTTCAGCACAGTTAATCCCTCTTGTTACCTCAGAGATATCAGAATTTGTTAAAATGAACTCATTTTCCACATCTCCATCCTAACATTTGCCTTGTATAAAGTAGCACCCCCTGACTTTTGTGCAGGAGCAGTTAAAACTACTCAGTAAGGGACAAAGAAGACTTTTAGTCTGCAGTCCTCCTGAGCTGAGCTTAACTGTGGCAAGGTTTCTCTCTGCTTGTATGATGATGAATCATACACTGGATGACCCTTGTTTCCTGGACAACAGTCCCATTCCAATACCTTCAGGAAATAACTTTTCAACTTACAGCTCCGTGGCAAGTAGTTCCGAAGGTCTCAGTCATGCCTTGCTCTGTGCCAGTAAGAACATAGCTACAGGTGCCCATAGTCCCGCCGATCAAAACAGGCTGTCCAGTGAGCTGAGGATGCAAGGTATTAATTCACAAGAAAAATCTTAAAAACCTCATTCATAGTAAAAGCCTGAGAGGAATCATATCTCTAGAAAAGGAGATGAGATTCCCATTTCCGCAGAGCATCCCTGCTTGCCTCGAGTGCCTGGTATCAAGGATCCTAGAGAACTAACTGCACTGAAATATACAGATCAGCAGACTTTTGTCCAACAGACAGACAAGGGACATCACTGAAGCCTGCCCTAGCTATGCCACACTTCTTTCCCTTCATGATCTTACAGCCACAGTGGGTGTGGAGCAGAAGAGGGATCTCACTGTCCCAAAGATTAAACAGAGACAAGCAGAATATTGCCATCACACTGGGGTTCCAGTGCTGTTAGATCAAAAGAGGAACTCAGAGCATTTAGATCTCTGTGCGAGACCCTAAAATCATCTGATTCATGCAGAATTCTCTTCTGATTTCCTTCTCCCACATCTAAACTTACTTGATAGTCGACAGCGATAAGAGGATGGTGAGGAGGGAAGGCCCTGGTTGATCCCTTTCGGTGCACCAGCAGAGTCCGCTCTTTTCCATCCACTACATGTTGCTCCACTTTGGCAATGTTGTGAGACACATCATAGATAACGTGCATATCAAGGTCATCTGGGGTTGTGTTGAAGACTTTGGCAAAGGCCTAAGAAGAGAGCAAATCAGGATGTGAAATACAAGAAGATAATTGCTGCGTACACGTGGAAGATTTACAGTCTTTTGTGGAATTAAGAGGAACAAATTTGCTTACTGGTGAGTCAGTGACCTAAACACTTGTATGGCTTGTACGAAACTTCGATCAAATTCAGCCACAATGGATCTGAATACAACAGTGGTGGGTGCAACCAAATTGGACTGTCTAGATTATTTATCTGTCCATTGGGAGCTTTAATGCTAGGTAATAATCACTCAGATTATTATCCAGACCAATTCTCGCAACTCTGAAAAGATGGCTTCAGCAGTGTCAAAACAATTTTCTTGTATCCTCTTCTTCCACTTCAAGACATTTTCAAAGATATTGCTTAAGTGGCTTCTGCAAATACAATCCAGTGATGTTCAGAGGTTTTGCATAGATTGCCATGACTGAAGATTTAAGCAAGTCTCTCCAGAAAACTCAGTTTAAGCAGCACAAAAATGGAAACCATATTAAATACTGCAGGTACTCTGTGTTACATATATCTGGGATAAAGCAGGAGATTTGTACCAAAATAGTTTCAACAGACACTACTCTGCTCCTACCTGTCTTGTTAGAAAAGTCATAGAAGAGCGGTTGACCCATGCATAGTTTCCGGCAGCTGCCATTCCCTTCAAGTAATCCTGTCCCTCTGCAGAGGCAATCCTGGCACACGCAAGCTGGCGATCATTCACTATGATTTTGTCCCGTTTCATAGCTTTTTCCATAGCCACCAATGCATCTGGGAAACAAAAAACGGTAAATCTAAACTACTTCTTACCTTTGTTTAAAGTCTATGAGATTATTACGGGTGTCTATAATTTATATTCTAAACTTGAACACATCTGTCTGATGGCCAAGTCTAAAGCTTCTCCTCAAATGCAAAAGCAAAATCTGTGGCAGAACATTATCAACTGTTTGCAAACAGACAAACCCTGTCAAGGCAACTCAGAACAGACTCAGCAATTACACGGTAAGAAATGCTCTTTGGTGCCGGAGTTTACTGTCAATGATGAGACCGTGCTGAAGAGGTTGCTCGCTCCAGGGATCTATGCCAGTCAGATCTTACCTGTTGCAACCTGGTGGCCCAGGCCTCTGCTGCCACTGTGGATCATCACGCACACCTGCCCTTTGTGGTCGATGCCCATTTTCCTGGCAGCATACTCGTTGTAAATCTCATCCACAACCTGGATCTCAGCGTAGTGATTTCCAGCACCCAGGGTCCCCAGCTGCCAATCACAACACACTAATCAGACAGTGCTAATAAACCAGCCCCTGGGAGGACGGGGCAGAGCTATGGGAACACAGGCAAGAGGACAAATCGCTATAGCAAGGTTTTGGGGAAAAAAAAAATACCCATATAAACTGAAAGGAAGTAGAATACAGCATCATCTTCACTGTTGTCTTGGTTAAGACTTTAACTATTTTTACGACCAAGATCTACTGACTGTGCTGCCACCTTTTTCCTACTTACTTAGGCTTAGTTGAAAGATGAGGATAGTACAGATTACTGAGAGCTCATCTTTAATTTGTATTAGCAAGGCAGACGGTCTTATACTTGGTTGTAACTCCACAAGGAAGTTAGAACATCTTGTTAATTACGTTCTTACAACTTTTTGCTATATTAAACCAAGATATTCCAATTTTTTCAATGGAATATCTTGATAGCCCAATTTTTTTCACTTCCATAATAGATGACCACTGATTTGCAAGATGAATGTGAAATCTGAGGACATAAGATTATTTTGAGGTTAAAATGCCATAATTTTGCAGCACTACAAGTACCAAGTGTTAACTGATGAAAAACTGATGAAAACCTCAGGGACCTTGGATATGCCCAGTATCATTTCCCTCTGTTACAGTTCTGTCCAGAATTATTTAGAAACAGTCCCACCATCTCACATTTCCTTCTGCCAGAAATGCTAGGCCGAGTATCAAGAAAAGACACAAAATTAGAGAACTACCTGCTGGCGTTTACATTTGAACCCCGCGAGCACTCCCACCCCTCCTGAAACATAACATCACCTGAGGCAGGCCCCTCTTCTTTGCTCTAGAGGAGACCTTGTTGGGATCAGCCTGCAGCATTCTTCCATATTCCTCACAGTGCTCCTTGTCCTCAGCCCAGGCATAGCCTTCCCGGAGAGACCAGTCCACACCCATCTCTAGTGCCTCTTCCAAATCCCTGCAATTAGCAAACACCTATAAGCGCGTCATCCTAAGAAATCCACAAAACTCCACTGGATATGACCCTGAACAACCTCACATAACTTAGCTATTAGACGTACCCTCAGAGTTAGCTCTACTTTGTGCAAGGAGTTGGACAAGGTGACCTCAAGAAATCCCATCCAACTTGAATTATTTTATGATTTTATGATCAGTCCCTGACAATCCTAACAAGAAGTCCAACTTCTTAATACTTCATGAAAATCAAGCACTACAAATATATATTAGCTTTAGCTAGGTCAATACTTTTTCCTCTTTGTTGTGTGGGGAATATCCTATTTTCTCTCATTCCTTTCCAAAAACACCTTTATGTTCACGGAGATTTTCTGTTAGAAGAAATAAGAACCTTTCAAGAACTTTTAATTGTTTCGAGGTTTTAAACGGGGGAAGAAACAGTTGACTTTGCACAATGACGATTATGCCAGCCCTCCTGGCGATGCAGATATGGAGAAGGAATGGAAAGAGGTTTAGAATTACTTCTTCTTTCTTAAAAGTCTCCTACTGATGCATCTTTCATCAAAATAAACACCAGAGATGCCCCCTCTAGTGATGGGCGCACAAAGTCATTCTCTTACTTAGCATTCATGGGGATGACACCTTTGGAGCCGACACCAACAGGAATGTGGTCAAACATAGCCTGGGCGAGCTGCTCCTTCACAGGCTGTACATCACTTTCATCCAAATTTGTACGCAGTAAGCGGACACCACAGTTGATGTCAAATCCGACACCACCTGGAAGTGCAGAAAAAGCAGTGGAGTTAAAAAAGAAAATGGATTTTGGCAGAGGAAAACCTGACAACTCAACTGTCAAAAAACCAACAGTTTTCTGGTCTCAAGCATATGCTCTACAGACACAGCTGTACAACTGCCTACAAAGCTCTGTGTTTCAAAGTTGGTCCAGCAGGCAAAAAGAAGAGTACATACAACTATAAAACATATTGTCTTCAGGAAGCAGAGATGTTTCTGTTCTTCTGCCTAAGAAAAGTGACAGATCATAGCATGGCTTTCAGATGTAAGATGGTCTCAAAATCATGTCCCTGAAGGCAAGTGTTTTCTGAATCTTCACTGGAATAAATAATAGCTAATTATAATAAGTGATAAATACTTACAAGGAATATTTAACTTTGATGCTTAGTGTTTTGCTTATGTCTTAGTGCTTTGTTTATGTCTTAGTGTTTTGCTTATGTCTTAGTGTTTAATAAAAATAAATACTGCAGGGCAAGGCCTAATGTGAAAGGCCAATCACGCCACCTTTAACAGTAAGGTTCTGGTATTAACTAGCGTCAGAGAGAGGATAGCAATTGGGACTCAGTCCGGAACACTGGAACTGCCTGAAGAAGACCCGAAACATGAATACCATGTTTCATGACAACTACTAAAGCATCTCCAGACCATCAATAATTAAAGACCCAGGTGTTTATTAAAAAGACAGACATATTTTAAGGTCACATTTTTAATAACGTGTAGAAATACTCTCAAAAGATGTTTTCAAAGACTACTCAAAGAAAATAGTCAATTCTTTATCAACCTGGTGAAACCCAAGTTCCAGGTGTTACGCTCTCCCTTCAAAACTGAGGGATATTGTGAGCCTAAGCCAAAACCACAAGGACAATTGTCTCTGTACTGTTGAGGTGTTTCCAGAGTAACAACCTGCTCCATAAAGAATAAAGATTCTGAGCACAAGAATTAGGCAACTTTTAACTCTCTATAATTCATGTACTTTTTGCTCTGTATGTAAAGACCTGCCATTTCAAGAAGGATTTTTATGCCATCCCAGATATTTCTCAGTGCAGGTTAAGCCAGTCATCCCTACCTGGTGAAACCACTGCTTCAGGATCATTCATATCAAACGCAGCCATGTTGCCAATGGCAAACCCGTAGCCAGAATGGACATCGGGAAGGCCTATTGATCTCTGAAAGAGAATGAAGGAAATGTTAAACTTGTATGAAACTCTGTGCTGCACAGAGTCACTGTTTTGCCTTGGGGCAGCGGTTGCCACATTTGCAAATATATGTACCAAAAGGAGAATGGATGTTCAGATGCAGATGGAGGAAACAAATCAATTCAGGTAAGTACTTAAATTCCTGCAGTTATAGGACAGACAGACAAAGCAGAGAGCAAATCTCACTCTGAAGTAAACTCCCGGTCAGCTGAGAAGCCTTCTTGGCTCTAGTGACCAGATCTCAAGAAGACTTAGAAGGAGCTTAAGCACCTAAATGTGGGAATTGTGATCTCCAGCAGAACTCTAACCTAGCTTTTTACTGGACTCAAAAGTTCTTGCATTCAAAACTTAAGCAGGGAATAGATTATAAGTAGCTTAAAGCAGAAACGTTAACAGTGAAGATGAGTTCATTTTTACCAAGTTCCATTCAGAGATACCTGCAATATTTACACACTCTAAATGTAACAAGGACAGAGTTCAATGCCACAGAATGAAATTCTAAAACAGTCAGCATTTTCTCTTCTTCACTGTGTCATTGAAAACTGACCAAACTGTAGACAGGAAAAAGTCATCCTTTTAGGATGATACCTGGTAGACAAGATAAAAGCTGTGTCATTTCAACTTACAAAAGAATGCTTTTTATCGATCCTTTTCATAGTATGACTAATTAAAGAAGTGAGAGCTTGCTTCTACCCAGCTCTCAAAGTTCAAAATACACCAAGACTGTCAAGTTTAGATGAGGACACCACAAACAGCACTCCACCAGCTAACTAAGCAAATAGGAAAAAAAAGCCCCAGACAACCAGGAAGCTGTCAGAAATTGGAACTCTATGTGTGTTAAACTGTTATTGTATATCAAAAATAGAAGTACTTTTCAGTGTGATGATGTGCTTCTCCTAGGTCCCCTTGCATCACCAAGAAATCTCTTGGTTTGGATATAAAGATCTAAATACATAAATGATCGTAACATCTCTCCTACAAACTACTAGCCAAAATTCCCATTTTAACAGGTTGTTACTATTCTACCTTACTCCCTTTTTGGTTGACCACTAAGGCATTTTAACAGAATGATGAGCTGCCTTTTACTACAGCCAGAAATTCAAAACTTTTGCCAAGTTACCAAGAAAAACAATTAAAAAAAGAAAACTCTGTTATTCGTTACTTATTAACAAATGCAATACTGACAGCAGAAAAGATCCTCTCCACATCGGACTTAGCACTTCTTGAAAAGTGACACAGCCTATTATTTTCCTCCTGCATCATCACAATATCTAATGCTTTGCTTTCAAAAATCCACAGGGTGAGGGAAAAGAGTGCCGACTGCATGGGAAGGCTCACTACCAACATTAAGGCAGCAACTATAATACAGATAACAACATAGCCTCCTGCTCTCTCCCCACTTCTCCATGCATTCTGGATCAGAGGTAGCTCAAAACCAACAGACAGTATGAGTACTGGGGGAAAGGGGGCCGAAACTGAAATAGCACAAAGAAATGCTAAAAAAGGTTCATTTCAAAAGGCAGTCAATGAAATAAGTGAATGCTTCCCTTTCTGACAACTTAGTTTCACAGCCCATCCTTGGCAGCACTCCTTAGTCAGAGATAGGTTCATAGCACACATACTGTCCTGAAAAGAGGTTTGGTCCTTATCCCTTCTCACAACAGACTCCTCACTTGGAAGACAATAATCCCTGGCAAACAGCAAAAGAAAAAGAACTAATTTTCAGAGCAATTACTCACGTGAACAATGCCAGGTAATGCAGCCACATTCCCAATCTGTTTCATAGCAGGCAAAAAGCCACCTGCACCTAAAAAAGACAAGAAAAAAACCCAAACAAAATGGTGAGTAAACTGATAATTTGCCACATTAATCACAATGAGGCACTTTCTAATAAGGTCGCTCAAAACCCTGGCAAATCAGAAATCAGCCACCAACCTGCTATAAAGTGCTTAGCATTATAAACAGTTTGCAGTTTGATTAAATGAAATGTTTTTCTAGAGTCTACTGTGCTCTACAAAAGCTGTGCTAACAGCAACAGAAGTCTGTCACCAGCAGTGCAGCTGTCAGATCTTGATCCATTCTTGTGCTCCAGCCCCACAAGTAACAGACAGGGCTGGCCTACAGCCTCCACCAAAACAAAATTCTGAGAGCAGCCACTCAGGGAAGTGGTGGAGTCTGTCCTTGGAGGTGTTCAAAAAATGTATAGATGTGGCACTCTGGGACATAGTTTACTTTAGATTGGATATTACAAAAAAAATCCTTTACCGGAAGGGATATTAGGCACTGGCACAGGCTGCCCAAGGAAGTGGTTGAGTCTCCATCCCAGGGGGTATTTCAAAGATGAGTAGACAAGGCATTCAGATATATGGTTTAGTAGTGGACAAGTATGGTTGGACTCAATGACCTCAATGGTCTTTTCCAACCAACCAATTTTATGATTCTATGATTAGTAGGCATGGTGGTGTTTGACTGACAGTTAGATTAGATGATCTTAAGAGGTCTTTTCCAACCTTAAAGATTCAATGACTCTACAGAAGGCACCCGGCAAGGCAATGCCACCCAGCTGGCCTGGTCACAGGACATGCTGCAACTGCAAGTGACAGCCCTCTGCTGCTCACCAGGCTGCCACGGCTGGCAAGGAGACAAAACTCACTCCTTTTTGCTCCCTCTCCAGACGAGACATGCACCGAGCTTCCATCCACTGTTCCTGCTACACCCTGGTCCTTTCAGTGCCTGTGGTGTGAACCCAGGCACTCAGCGAGGGTTCTAAGCCCATAGCAAGAAACGTGTGAGGACCCCCCTGCCCCGCTCTCAGAGGGCCGAGGCCCACGGGGACCAACCTCCGCCGCGGCAGGCATTGCGCAGCTCCTCGAACATCAGCTTCTCCAGTGGGTCGTTCACGTAGAAAACACCCTCCACCTGCGGAGAGAACTGTCAGTGCGCCAGACTGCAGCGTGGGGGCGGGCACACCAAGAGCAGGGGATGCTAGGGGGGCACAAAGGGCTCCTCCGGGGGATGGCCGGGGGCGGGACTCCGGGAGCAGGGGATGCCGGAGAGAGAGGTGGGACGACGACGACACCAGGAGCCGAGGCTGCGGGGAGCACAAAGACCAGGGGCTGCCGGGGGGCGCTGGGTCAGGCCAGGCCAGGCCAGGCCGGGCCGGGCCGCCCCTCACCCCCCAGGGGACCCAAGCGCTCCCGGTTGCTCCCAGCCACCCCTCCACCCCCCGGCTCCACACGCACGTGCATGTTGGGCACGAAGCCCTTCTTGATCCGCCAGCAGTTCTTATCGATCTTGTCCAGGTACTGCAGCTCATCGTTGTAGCTGCGGCTCATGGCGGCGGCTCCGCGGCAGCACCGAGCGCCGGCAGCCACGGACGGGGGCCGCCGAGGGACAAACTTCCTCCGGGAGGGCGGGGCGCTGGCAGCGGCCGGGGCTTTCAGCGCCTCCTGCTGGCCGAGACGCGCATTGGTGCTGCCGAGCTTTGAAGCGCCCCCTGCTGCCTGGGACTCGCATCGGCGCGGTTCTAGAGCCCCACGTTGCGGGTGGCCGCTTGCTCCCTTCACCCCCGGGACTCGACGCCTCTGGGCAGCCCGGCTCGCTCTGGCCTGTCGCTCCCTCGCTCCTACCATAGAACCACAGAACCACTTGGTCGGAAAAGACCTTTGAGATCGTCGAGCGAGCCGTACCTGCCCACCGAACTGCACCTCTGAGCAGCTCCTCTGCCCGCCTTTCAAGGACTCCCCAGGACTGGGGCTCTGCCACCCCTTGGGCAGCCTCTGCCAAGGCCCAAGAGCCCTTGTGGGGAAGAAATTTTTCCTAATATCTAATATAAACCTACTCTGAGATCATTTCCACTCCCCACAGAATCACTAGGTTGGAAAAGACCCACTGGATCATCGAGTCCAATCATTCCTATCAATCACTAAACTATGATCCTAAGCACCTCATCCATCATCTTTTAAACACCTCCAGGGAAGGTGACTCAACCACCAACCTGGGCAGCCTGTTCCAGTGCCCAATGGCCCTTTCTGTGAAAAATCTTTTCCTAATGTCCAGCCTAAATCTCCCCTGGTGGAGCTTGAGGCCATTCCCTCTCGTCCTGTCCCCTGTCACTTGGGAGAAGAGGCCAGCACCCTCCTCTCCACAACCTCTTTTCAGGTAGTTGTAGAGAGCAATGAGGTCTCCCCTCAGCCTCCTCTTCTCCAGGCTAAACAACCCCAGCTCTCTCAGCTGTTCCTCATAAGGCCTGTTCTCCAGCCCCTTCACCAGCTTCGTTGCTCTTCTCTGGACTCGCTCCAGAGCCACAACATCCTTCTTGTGGTGAGGGGCCCAGAACTGAACACAGTACTCGAGGTGCGATCTCACCAGTGCTGAGTCCAGAGGGAGAATAATCTCCCTGGACCTGCTGGCCATGCCATTTCTGATACAAGTCAAGATGCCATTGGCCTTCTTGGCCACCTGGGCACACTGCTGGCTCATGTTCAGTCACTGTCAACCAACACCCCCAGGTCCTTCTCCTCCTGGCAGCTTTCTAGACAGACTTCTCCTAGTCTGTAGCACTGCACAGGGTTGTTGTGCCCCAAGTGCAGGACCCGGCATTTGGCCTTGTTAAACCTTATGCCGTTGGTCTCTGCCCAGCGGTCCAGCCTGTTCAGGTCCCTTTGCAGAGTCTCCCTACCCTCCAGCAGATCCACACTTCCACCCAGCTTAGTGTTGTCCGCAAACTTGCTAAGGGTGCACTCGATGCCTTCATCCAGGTCATTGATAAAGACACTGAACAGGGCTGGACCCAGGACTTAGCCCTGGGGAACCCCACTTGTCAGTGGCCTCCAGCTGGATTTAACACCATTTCACACCACCCTCTGAGCCCGGCCATCCAAACAGTTTTCCACCCAGGAGAGTGTGCACCTGTCCAGGCCAGAGGCCGACAGTTTCCGTAGCAGAATGCTGTGAGAAACTGTGTCAAAGGCTTTACTGAAGTCCAGGCAGACCACATCTACAGCCTTTCCCTCGTCCAGCAGCAGAGTCACTTTGTCATAGAAGGCGATCAGGTTAGTTTGGCAAGACCTGCCTTTTGTGAACCTGTGTTGACTGGGCCTGATCACCCAGTTCTCTTGCATGTGCTTCATGATAGCACTCAATATCACCTGTTCCATGACTTTCCCTGGCACTGAGGTCAGACTGACAGGCCTGTAGTTCCCTGGATCCTCCCTGCGACCCTTCTCGTAGATGGGCACAACATCAGCCAGCCTCCAGTCCAGTGGAACTTCCCCAGTCTTCTAGGATTGTTGGAAGATGATGGAAAGGGGTTTGGCCAGCACATCTGCCAGCTCCTTCAATACCTTTGGGTGAATCCCATCTGGCCCCATAGACTTGTGGGTGTCTAGTTGGGCTAGCAAGGCTCTGACCATCTCCTCTTGGACCATGGGAGCCATTTGCTCCTCTAGCTCTGTGGTTTGTACACAGAGGGAACAACTTTCTTTACAATTAAAGACTGAGACAAAGAAGTCATTAAGTACCTCAGCTTTTTCCTCATCCCCTCTCACTGTTGTTCCTTCTGCATCCAACAGGGACTGTATGGTCTCCCTAGTCCTCCTTTTATTATTTATATAGTTATAGAAAGATATTTTGTTATCTTTCACCGACTTTGCCAATCTGATTTCTAGTTGAGCCTTTCCCTTCTGATTTTTTCTCTACACAATCTCACTCTCCTCCTGTAATCCACCCAAGAGGCCTCTTCCCTCTTCCAGAGCCCATAAACATTTCTCTTCTTCTTGATATCACTCAAGATCTCTCTGTTCAACCAAGCTGTTTTTTCCCCTGTCAGCCTTTTTTCCGGAACATGGGGATGGCTTTCTCCTGAGCCACTAGGATCTCCTTTTTGAAGAGCAACCAGCCCTCATGGGCTCCCTTGCCCTTAAGCACTGTCTCCCATGAGACTTTGCCAACCAGCCTTCTGAAGAGTTCAAAGTCTGCCCTCTGGAAATTAAGTGCTACTGTCCTGCTAACCACCCTCTTCACTTCACCTAGAACAGAAAACCCTATCATCTCATGATCGCTTTGTCCTAGGCGTCCTCCTAGTGCCACATCCCCCACAAGGCCTTCTCTGTTCACAAACAGCAGGTCCAGGAGGGCACCTTCCCTTGTTGGTTCGTTCACCAGATGTGCAAGGAAGTGTCTTCCACACACTCCAGGAGCCTCCTAGACTGCTTCCTTTCTGCTCTATTGGACTTCCAGCAGATATCAGGAAGATTGAAGTCTCCCACAAGAACAAGAGGCACTGATCTAGAGATTAACCCCAGCAGGATAGCTTCCCTGGTCCTTCTGGCCATGCTTCTTCTCATACAAGCCCAGATGCTTCAGGCTGGGCAGGACATGATGCCATAGTGCTTGGAGGAGCCCTCCAGCTGCACCCAGTTAAGCGATCTGCCAGGGCCATCTCCCACAGCAGCAGGGATGCTGGGGCAGCCACCAGCCCTGGGCAAGGGTGGGGAAGGGTGCACAGGTCCAGGCTGTGCCAGGGTGAAGGAACTGGGGTTTAGTGAAGCTGGTGAAGGGTCTGGAGAACAAATTTCATGAGGAGTGGCTGAGGGAACTGGGGTCATTTAGCCTGGAAACAGGAGGCTGAGGGGAGACCTTATTGCTCTCTACAACTACCCAAAAGGAGGTTCTAACAAGGTGGGTGTTGGTCTCTTCTCCCAAACAGCAATTGATAGGATGAGAGAGAGGAAATAGCTTCAAGTGGAACCAGGGGAGGTTTAGATTGAATATTAGAAAAAAAATTTTTATGAACAAGCTGCTCAGGGAAGTGCTGGAGCCTCCTTCCCTGGAGGCATATAGAAAGCATGTAGACATGGCACTTTGGGACATGGTTTAGTTGGCACAGTAGTATTGCTATGACAGTTGGACTGGACAAACTTAGAGGTTTGTGCATGGTTGCCTCCTCCCTCACTCCACGTATGGCTTTCAGGCTGGCTTTGTGGAAGGAATGAGTGGTTTTTTCATGTCCTGTTCCTCCAGGGACTAGGCAGTCTTGGCCTGGCTTTATTCAGGTACCGCTGTACTGCGAGTGGATGGAAAAGGTTGGGTCAGCTACAGTCGGGCAAAAGCTGCCTGCACCTCAACAAAAAAACAGCTTCTAATGCTACATGGCCAATTGATACCAGAGACAGAGATAACAGAAAATACTCTAAAAGAGCTTAACATTTTTATTTTATATGAAAGTTTTGGAAAACCTTGCAGCTTTTCAGTCAACAAGAGGTGATTCTGGTCCTTTCACCTTCCTAAGTTTGACAAAAGCAGTTGCTTATTTGTTCCATACACAGAGTGTTCACTGTAGTGAACTACTACTACTGCTACTATGGCTGAGAGAGCTGGGGTTGTTTAGCCTGGAGGAGGCTGAGGGGAGACCTCATTGCTCTCTATAACTACCTGAAAGGAGGTTGTAGAGAGGAGAGTGCTGGCCTTTTCTCCCAAGTGACAGGGGACAGGACAAGAGGGAATGGCCTCAAGCTCTGCCAGGGGAGATTTAGACTGGATATTAGGAAAAAATTTTTCACAGAAGGGGTCATTGGGCAATGCAACAGGCTACCCAGGGAGGTGGTTGAGTTGCCTTCCCTGGAGGTGTTTAAGGCACGGGTGGACGAGGTGCTGAGGGTCATGGTTTAGTGACTGATAGGAATGGTTGGACTTGATGATCCAGTGGGTCTTTTCCAACCTCATGATTCTTTGATTCTGTGATCATCACCTGCATTTCTCAGTGTGAGGGAAACACCTTTTTGCTCTACAGTCTTGGCTTGAAAAGGGCTCCTGTTGAGGAGTAAGAGGTGTGGGGATGGTTAGGGTTTTGACATCACGCCAGGAGGGTGGGGCTTTGTATAGGGGTGGTTTGGGGCTCATAAAAGCAGCAAAACGGTGGGATATGGCATCACAGCCTGTGTTTCTCCCCTGTTGGTGCTGGTTTGGGAGGCCTGAGCCTGCTTTCCGATCAGGCTTTGCCAAAGTACAAGCCCCCTGCAGAACTGCATTCAGATTTGCATGCTAATGAAGTATTGGTAAAGAAGGGAGGGAAAGAAAGAAGGCAAAACAGTGTACCAAAATAAAGTTAGAAGTAAACTATCTGTAACCAGTTCAATTTAGAGAAATATTGACAAAGATTTCAGAAGATGAGACTTGTAAGACTTAGAAACATTCAAGGAGTCAAATATATCTAACCTGGCTAAGCAATGATAAACAGAGGAGACATGACTGACACAAGTATTTGTGAAGAGCCACGGGGAGAGAGGGACTGTCAAAGGCAGTGGCAGTGCCCCTTTTCTACCTTCTTGATTGCTCCTGCATCTTTGTAAGATTTATGTTAAGAGTTTAGTTAAGACACTGCTAAGGTTTTAGTTCCCATTGCAGTTGGTACAGTTCCCAGTCCGACATGGTTCTAGAGAGAGTTCATTTCATACTGAGTGCATCGTGTTCAGAAGGAAGTTATTTAAGATCATTACAGCAGAAGCAGATTAGCAGGCATGCCTGCCCTTGCAGCATCTTTACAATGTGCTGCTCCTCCTTTTGAGAGACTGCAGCACCCTTCTGGAAGTGTATGGGCAAGAGTATATTTCAAAAGAAGCATCAATTTTAAAAACATTTTTGCATTGGTTAAACACCAGAATAAATAATGTCAACAAATTCTATGTTCTCCTTCATTGTACAGCCTAACCATCCCATCATCTTTCTTTGCCTCCTCGCATCCTTCCTTGCCCCCAGTCAGGGTGACATTGCCCTTGTCAGAGCTCAAGTTACACGTTTCAGCAGAACTGAACAGTTTTTAGCCTTCAGAGTCACAGTATTGATTTGAAGTTCATGTTTAACAAAAGGTCTCTCTTCTCCTTTAGGGTTTGTAGTGGACATCAGTAGAAATCAACATGTATCCCTGTGGGGAGAAAAACAGGCACTGAAGTTCTATGAATTACAAAATGAAGGAGGGTTGCTCTTATTGTGGTTTGTTTTGTTGATGTTTTATTTTGGTTTTTTTTAAAATTTAACCTTGATTTTGGTGTTAAAAGTCAGAAAATCTATTGGAAAAAAAAGCTGAGCCATGGAAGGAATAAGTTTTAATAAACTCTGTCCTTTGAACTTTGCAAAAGAGCCTCATCTTTCCCTGGGTGTTATCTGTTTGCACTATTCTAGCAAAATCTAAAGATCATCTAGGCAATCATCAACAGGTGGGATTATTTTTTTACCTACTTTGAGCTGCTTAAGAATTAGCCATCTAATATAAACTTTATCCCTAAGGCTTCCTGCATTGTCAGTGCATACAGAGCAAGGAAACTGCAGAGAGCAGCCCTTCAGTCTAATACGATTATCTAACAAAAGTGGGAAGAATTGTCTTTCTTCCTGTTGACCATAACCAATAAACTGGGACTGCAAGTGGAGACGATAAAACTAGCTTTTAAATAGGAATTCCATTCATGTTGATAGGCTATAGCAATTCTCCTGTGTCCTCTCTCATTTTGTTTACTAATAACGAGACCAATTAGAAAATGTGAGGGCCTCACAGAACCACTAATATCCCTCATTCATAATTAGCCTATAAGGATTTTGGCAACTAGTGCCACTGAAAGCAGTCTCCAAGCAATTATATTTTGTAGGGACTGCATAGCTGATTGTAGCTGGCTATGTGGAATGCAAAGCAAGATTAAAAAAAAAAAATTGTGCTTTTTTTCCTGAGTTGTGCTTTGTGCTTAACTGTAAACAAGGCTTTGAGACTGTCTGTGCAGAGCTGAAAATCACTGAGAAGTTGGTAAACAAGTGGAGAAATGTAACTAGTTTACACATTTTCTGGGAGTTAATTTGTCAGCAATGCCCTTGTACTGATTGGTTGTCAAGCAACATTCTGAATATTCAAACTAAGAGTGTGAATGTGTTGTTAGAGGCACAGAATATGGCATGGTTTGGAGAAAAACCAAAAGGCAAAGAATATTTTTTGAGAGTTCACTAACTACTTTTGACTAATGGCTGCTGTCGCCAATTATTAACAGAATCCAGTCATCCTAGGTGCACAAAATTAAATTCACCTCCTTCTCATAGTTCAATTATTCCTGTTAAATCCAGCAGGACTGCATGGATAGCAATAACCCTAATGTTATTGGCCAAATGCAAATGAAATGTTGAAGGTAAACCTGTTTTTACATTCAATTGCAACTTGAAAGGCTGAGCAAGCTGTGCATTTGATCACTCTGTGGTAATGTATTTAATGCAGTTCTAGCTTTTTCTTCTCAAAGAAGGATAAATTTGTTTCTGATAGGATTTTGCTTCTATTAGAGATAATTTTGAACTCAGAGCTTTTTATGCTCAGCTATTTCTAATCTAACATGATTCCTCTAAAGACAGAAGGTGAATGAATGCCTAGCCAAAAGTGTCAAAATCTCACCTGTACAATTGCAACGTGAGGTCTTGTCAAGGTAACATTGGCCAGATTGGGAAGAGGGAATCCTTTTGACAGTTTAGCTGAAAAAAAAAAAGACGAACACAATGATTTAGGTATGCATTGGGAAGATAATAAATACCTGCCCTTCAACAGCCCTGTTTGTCCAGAGATCTCTAGGTGATTTACAACACTTAACCACTTAAGTTTCCATGAATAACCTTGGGAGGTAAAGAAGCTCAGTTATCAATGGGGAAAAAGAATTACAAATGCTTTAAACTTAACGGAGAGCTGCAGCCAAACCAAGCCTTTTCATGTTCAACACATTACATACTCAGTGAATTGTCCCTAGTGATATGGGGGATTGTTAATACAGTTTTAGCATCATTCAAACCTGATCTCATTTGTCTCCATTAATTAAAGAAGGCAAAGTTCATCCTGGTTTAGTGGGCTGGCATAAAGCTCTGTCTCCCTTCAGGGCCTTAAATAAGATGTACTGGATGCAAAAGCCCATAGCTGGTTTCTAAAGAGGAATACATTTCACACACAGTGGCCTCAGGCAGGTCTGCAGGCTAGAGTGACATGATTCTCACTAATGCATCAAGGCCACCTTGAGTGGGGCAAAGGCAGAGGAACTGTGAGTTTCCAAGTCTTCTTCCCCCCCTTTTTGTAGAACAGTGCCAGTGAAAAGCGATACTTACACCCCTACAAACCAGTTTCTCCCTTCCACTGCTACCTGGCTTATGGCCATTTTCCACTCAGCTTAATAGGCACTAGAAACCTAGAAGAAAGTCAGTAGAAGTTCCTAGAATCACCCACGGTGCTTACAGCTTTTTGCTTTGAAACACAGCCTTACCATTAGCTGATGGAATGACTTCAGTCTGTAAAATGTAAGACAGGATGTTTTCCAGAAGTGAGATCTGCCACAGGGAAGAAAACTGAGTTAGTTGTCAGTTCCTGATGGCAGTAGAACTGTCATGCCCTAATCCTGGATGGAGTTAGTTGCTCATGTTCAACTTTCAGCTCTTATTTGGACCAAAAGAGCGAGAAGATCCAAACTTCAACCGAGCTTAAGTCTTTGGAATCATGCAAAGGAAGTGAGATGCAAAATGCAATTGTTTTCACTACGCTTGGACAACATTTTCAGTTAAAACAGTCAATTTCCTTTATTTTTGAGATGGTTTATCACCAACAGCAAAACAGGGCCAGAACAGTTTTAATCCTTTTTCCTCAGCTACTCAGAACCGATTGATTGTACTCAGAATTAAATGACTCTCTGTGGAGATGGGGTTTTCCCTTGTAAACCACATCATTTTGGGCATCTTGAGATGAGTATTTTGGCTCCTGTTCCCTGCTGTAATTCTGACCATCTGTGATGAGCACCATTGCATCACATGGAGCGCCTCTACCTCAGTCAGGCCTGTTGCTGTTTAGACAGCACAATGCTCCATCTGCTGCTACAGTTCAGATTACTGCTGTGCATTTCACCATTATGATTTGAGAGATTTCTCTGCTTACATGCCAAGATATGATACACCAGTAAGGGAAACTACAGGAGGTCCCATTTTCGGAGTGCTAACTTTCCCCAAATAATATACGTTTTAAGTCCGCAGCGGAGAGGTGGCTGCCAGAGGACAGGAAAAGAGCTACCCAGGAATGAAACCAAGTGATTTAGAAGTACCAATAAAATGTAGGTGCTTACTCTTCAGCTTTTTTATCACTATCCACTTACCTCGAAAAAGCCAACATTGGAGTGGGCTAGAGAGAACTGGAGCCTGAGGGAAAGAAGTGAAACAAGATGAATCACTAGAAAGGATAAACACGTTATTCTAATCAAGTGCATCCACTGCTGTAGAGCCCCATGCCTTAAGAAACTTCAGTCAAGAGACTTTGGAACTGATATATTTTAAACAATGCATACTGCCTTATGGAGAAAGAAGTGGTGTTCTTAAAGCATTGCTGAGCACACATGCAGAAGAGCATGCCAGAGTTTGTAACCAGCAATGTGAGTGCACTTCTCCTTCTGTGCTGCATTTTGGAAATCCTACTGACGATTCATTTTACTGGGGCTGGCATCAAGGACCTGAAGGCTTTCAGGTATTTTGCAAGGATTTTGGTACATCTACATAATGCTTTCATGTAAGCTTTATTAGGGTGGGAAGAAAAATTCTGTTTGTCATATGGTACTGCTGCTGATCGCTGTGTTGCTAATATTTCTGTTTCAATTCATATAGTTATTCAGTATGTATTCAAAGTATCCAATGTGTATTCAAAACATGATTTCCAAGTTTCCACAAAACTAGCATCTCAGCTCTCAGCACACTCTAGATTTTTCCCTCTGAATGTTGTTGAAAAAAATGATTCATGGTCATCATAACTGCCCCCCACACTTCATTTAGCTAGCTCAGCGGAAGAGCAGATGTCAGGAGCAGACAAATCCAGTGAAACCACTGCCCTGCAGCAATCCACGGCTGGTGGGCTGTCCCTTGGTGGCTGTGGCAGTTGTCACAGAGAAGCTTCCTGACTCCTCTAAACTGTACAAGTACAGTCACATAGAGAATTAGAGAAACTCATGCAGATGAACTCACCAGGGAAGCACATTCATTAAATTATGGTTACCTGATCACGTGCCTGAACTGCTAATGCTGGGACTGTTAACACTTTCAAACACTTACAAATCCTTTCCATTCCAGGTTGAATTACCTGTTCAAACATAATGAGCCCATCAGTTTCTGGTCAAATACATTCAGAGCAATGCTGGCGTTGGCTGCCTGCAGAAGAGAGAAACTGTGGGTTAACAGATATGAAAAATGAGGACCCTTGCTGTGAATTAGTCACAACGTACCACCTTCCCAGTTATTTATGGAAGCTGTTTCATGTAGATGCAAGTTTCTCCTTAGCCCATGGCTCATGCGGGGCTGCACACAGTAAATGTCTGCTTATCTGAATGGCATTGACGCGAGCTGAAATGTGGGTAATGAGATGTCACTCACCAAAGGCATTTTCAGTTAAATGAGCAAGTTGCCAAGAGGCATGACTCATGCCTGCAGAACTGTCATTCCAGAGAACAGATTTTGTTAATCAGAGTCACTATATGTTTGTATTTTTCACCATCTATAGGAAAATGTTCTTTGCCATAGAAATGCCCTATAGGTCGAGTCACTACTTGTGACTAAGGGGAATTTGCATGTTTAAGTACTAGAAATCTGGTGCTTTGTTTCTTGCTCAGAGTTTTAAGAGAAGGAAGGAACAAACTATTTAAGCTTGAGGTAAATGTCACCTTGTTTGTTGTACTTACAATGTTTGTTGTGAACAATGACTGGCTGGTTGAGTCTGGCAGAACAGCAAACACCTCCATGGAGCCTTGAATCTCTACTGTGAAGGAATCCTGCTCTAAGCTGATGATTGGTATTTCAGTAGCCATTATTTTCAACATCACTGGGTAGGGTGTAACCGAATACTTGGCTGCCTGCAAAGTTCCATTACAAGAAAAAAAAAAAAGACAGAAAAATGCTTTTCTTGTAGAACAGATAAGAATACTGCATTTTTTCATTCTTGAAGCAATCATTTTGAAGTATTTTCTTAAGATGAGGTTAAGGACAGATGCTAATGTAAGATTCTTTCAAATAAGCAGGAAGAAGTTTTTTGTGGTGATAAACTAACAGTCTTAGCCACATCAGGAATGCAGTGGAAAGTTCCTCTCACTCTAGGAATATGACTTCTTCTCTATCACTTAGAGAGAAATACTTGGTTTTGAACATAGGAAAGGAATGGAACATGAATGTGATGTTTCAGTCACTCAATAAAAAAACCTCACGAGTCATTTGTACCCAGGTGGCCAAAAAGGCCAATGGCATCCTGGCTTGTATCAGGAACGGCGTGACCAGCAGGTCCAGGGAGGTTATTCTCCCTCTGTACTCGGCACTGGTGAGACCGCTCCATGAACACTGTGTTCAGTTCTGGGCCCCTCACCACAAGAAGGATGTTGAGGCTCTGGAGCGAGTCCAGAGAAGAGCAACAAAGCTGGTGAAGGGGCTGAAGAACAAATCTTATGAGGAGCGGCTGAGAGAGCTGGGGTTGTTCAGCCTGGAGAAGAGGAGGCTGAGGGGAAACCTTATTACTCTCTACAACTACCTGAAGGGAGGTTGTGGTGAGGAGGGTGCTGGCCTCTTCTCCCAGGTGACAGGGGACAGGACGAGAGGGAATGGGCTTAAGCTCCGCCAGGGGAGATTTAGGCTTGAGATTAGGAAAAAGTTCTTCACGGAGAGGGTGGTTAGGTATTGGAACGGTCTGCTAAGGGAGGTGGTTGAGTCACCGTCCCTGGAGGTGTTTAAGGTTAGGGTAGATGAGGTGCTTAGGAGCATGATTTAGGGATTGGTGGGAATGGTTGGACTCGACGATCCAGTGGGTCTCTTCCAACCTGGTTATTCTGTGATTCTGTGATTCTGTGATTCACTTTGAGATTCACCTGTCTCATGAGACTGGTCCCTGCCCAGAGGAGCCTCACTCTGTTCATTGCCTGAAGAGTGAGTAGGCTCACCAAGTTCATTACTTAGAACAGAGGAGGTGGAATATTAGTGTCAGCCCTCATGGCATTTTAAGGAGAAGACTAGATGATGATTGCTCTTGGATCACTCTTAGATTTCTGAGGGAGGAATTTAATATAAAGCAAATAAGGATGTGAAGTTCTTTGAACCATGAGTTTGACTTATTTTGACCTTGGCATTCCTGGTCTAGGGTCTCTTATGCTCATTTTTGGTTTCTTATTTTGTCCGAGAAGGCCGGTGGAAGCCATGCACGCTTCTATTCCCTGTCCTGTTACAGCTTATATTCTCTGCCTGTTATATTAATCTCCCCCACCTAAAATAAATGGAAATCCTATGCATTTGCCTTGTCTGTTCCACAAATTACATGTTTCTTGTCCATCTGTTAGCTCAGTTTCCTGCACATGACCACTATAGACCCTTCCCATGTCTTTACTGGATTCCTGTCTGCTAGTAAGTCACAAGGTAGCAGTGAAGCAAAAACAGTTATGCAAGTTTGGGCAGGAGAGAGGTATTATTTCAAAGCTAAGGCCCTCTAAGTAGTGTCTCAAAGCAGGACTCATGACTAGAAGCCTTTTCTTGCCTAGAGCTGGGTTTAGGTGGGAACAGCAATGACTTGGACACAGTGCCCAGGTAAAGATTGATGTGCAAAATTGTGGGCCATGTTTGGTAACAGTGCAGGTTATTCAACTCATTGTGGAGGTAGGAGGTGACAAGGCTCATCTGCTCTGCTGTTCTGAGGCACACATGTGCCCGCATCTCCAGAGCACGAACACTGCTGGCCTTACAAGCCTCTGAGATACATCAGTAGTGAGATGTCTGACACTCACACACCCACATTGAGTGGTTTCTTAAGAGTTTGTGGAAGTAATGATACTCACCTCAGGGATGATACTGCCAAATACCTCTGTGCTAATATTAAAATAACTGCAAGTCTGGAGGAAAAAAAAAGGCAAAAGCATTTACCAGATTTAACCTTCATGGTTGGCTTTTGTTTAAATGCATTATTACTGTCATTTCAATGAATTTTTGATTCTGTACCTCTTGTTCTCAGAGATATTCTTAAGGGACTAAGTATAGTTAAAACTGATTCCCAATAATACATGCCAAAATACTTCCTAGGAAAGCAAGTGTTTAATATCATTATAGTTTGAGCTGCAATCTAGAGGTTTTGGGACTTACTGAACCTCCTGGAAATGCACTAGTCAAGTTTGCCAGCCTCCAAGCCACAGCTACTGTACATAGGCTTTGCTTCCATGGCCTCTGTAGTACTTTCAGTCTGCGGAGACACCTCAGAAAACAACCACCGAGGCTGCCAAACTCCCCAGAGTAGATCCTTTGTGTCAGAAAAGTCTATGCCCTGGGTCAACGAAAACCTTTTTTTGTAGCAGAGTTGTCAGTACCTGGTACCTTGCTGAGTGGAAGTCGGCACCCCAAGCTGTGGCCTGAGACACCTTTATAGAGAATAAATAAAACAATGCCCTAGTATTTATGACTAAACGTTTCAGGACTTTGCAGGCCAGTTATCAGCTTTATATGGTCACATATGGAAACAACTGGCAGGTCAAAACCCCATCTTGGATGACCTGAGCCACTCTGATCCCATTCCCTGTGTGTCCTACTCACCTCCTCTGCAATGGTGATGTTGAAGGCCCCTGCAGTGTAGTAAGCAAATGAATAGGTCTGAAAGAAATACTCAGAGAAAGCAAGGTAGAGCATGGAGTCGCTTTGGTCTGGGATAGTGAAAGGAGCTGCCACGTAGGGAAGGCCAGTATAGTTTCCAGCTGGATAGACTACGCCCTGAAAGATATTGAAAGAGATGAAATAATGCGGAGTCCAAATATGACTTGAACATGACAGAAGATAATTAATGCTACTTTCCTTTCCCTTGCTCAGGCTATTAATTTGGTGCATGAATGAGTACATAGGCTTCACAATACACACTGAAGTTTTGATGCTTTCAATCATGTGGTGAAGACAAGTTCCAGAGACTCGACACCTTCATAAACGACACCTGAGATCCATCAATTGGAATGCTGATCAACAGTCTACCACCTCAGAAAACAAAGCCTCTGTATTAAGGGTCTACATATTGCATGAAAAGTATGACTAAGGGTCCTATTGAAAAGCTCTAGTTTCTCCTTTCCCCATCTCCAGGAATTTAAATCTGAGAACTGCTGTCTAGAGCTATTCAATGATCTCAATTACAAAACAGATCTCTATACCCAGAGGTCTTCTAGGGCAAAATCAGCATGTTATTCTACCCAGAAAGAAGCTGGTAACACGTGCGGACAAAAGAAGCTTATGAGAAAAAGGAAGGTTATGTCTGACAATCCCAAAACCACCTATGTTGTCTTTTGTACTATTGGTGATATTAGCCAAGGCTCGCAGATCTAGTATTTCCAAATGCATCCAGATCAAACAAAAAAGTGAACCTCATTTTAAGTGAGCAAGGTACTCATAGGTTAAGATTTTTTCTCTTTTATTAGCTTTGCCTTTATGTTTCACCTCAAATGCACTCTGTGTGTCTTTATTTTCCCAGTTCTTCCCCATCTACCTCTAAATGGACAAGTGCTGTGTCACTTCGTTAATGGTCTTCCCATTCAATCCTCACTTGCTGAATTTAACAGCCACTCCCTTTGTATTTTTCCCCCATACTGTACCTTATGTGGGAGAGTAGCTTTTGTAAACAGCCATGACATTACCTGTTTAGTCTGCCTCAAGTCTTGGCTTTTAATCTAGTTGCTCCAATACCCACAAGAGCCTGACAGCAGCTGTAGAGCTGGTGTGCCAAGACTGGTGTCTACCATACTGACTGATACTGGCTACTTGTTCCTTTTTGTTCCTGCCTCTCTTATCTCCTTGTTGTCTCTAGTTTGTAATTAGTTTATAACATCTTTGTGACTGGACTATCTTCACATTCCCCCTTTGTAGAGCACTTAGCACAAGGCACCTTAAACTTAATTAAGGATCTTAGATGCTACAATGATGATAACTACTCTCAACCAAATCACCTTAGACAGAACGATAATCAAGTCATTTAGAATTAGGAACTAGTCTGATTTCAGTTTCAGTATGTAAGGAGATATTTTCCTTTATTTGAAAGAAACTTTCAGGCCTTCAAACTCAGCAGCACTCCTTGGGCTCCCATGGTTTTCCAAGGGTCATCTCTCTTCCCTTTAGGGTACCAGAGACTTAATTCTTGCTCCTATAGTCTTGCTCCTTATTATCCACTGCCATCTGACAGCAGATGCATCCAGTTAGTGCAGTGTGTAGAAATCTTTCTCTGACTGACTGAAAAAAGAAGTCATAGATATTAATCAACAGCAAAGAGAAGGTTGAAGTTGAATACCTACACATTTCTCTCCTTCCCCTTTTTCTCCTTTCCCTTTCTCTTCTTCTCTTCTACTTTGCTTAGTTAACTTTTACTGTTCTCTATTTGCCATAGCCAACCAACAGAAATCTAATAAAAACCTATGGCTTTTAAAGAACTCATTTTACAACAGGATCATTAAAAAATGATTGCAATAGCAAATGCAATAATGCTTTGAAATGTCTGTCATCTCAGATACTATGTCCTAATGTTCAGAACAGTGATCATATTCATCTTAGAATGTGGATCATACAACAATGAAACCCAGAGCAATCTTGACAAATAGCAGTACAGGCAATTACCTTTAAGTCCAGGTCAATAAAGGGTTGGAATACTGCTGGCAAGCTATTTAAGGAGTAGTCTACTTCAGCCAAATCATCAACGGGCGCTAGGACTGTAAGGGTAGTAGATAAAGCAAAATACTCAAGGTTACAAAAAGCACAGAAAGAACTTTATGTACACTTCTTTGTAAGTCAGTTCCTGAAGGAGAATGGCACAAGTTGTTCCAAAAGGTGGGGAAAAACACAGCTGGGGACTTTCTAATGCACCTTCTGATCTAAGGCTTGATGTTTCTACTGGTACCTTCTTTAAAGCATGTTCTTCAGTTTATCTAATATTTTCTCATTGTGGAAAAGTAAACTTTGTCTAACCAAAAGAGGAAATGGCCATGCCAGTGCTTCAGGGCATAAGAAGGTGCTGGGATATCTTGTCAAGTGGTTCTGAGATCAACCAGAGTGCCTCTAACCTGCAAATACCTCCCCAGAAAAGATGGGTTCCTGATCTGCTTAGGTGTTGTGTTTCACATATGGTATCTGCTCAACATTTTATATGCCTGAAATTCTTGCAAATCTAACCCAAAATGGTTAAAGTGAGATTTTTTTTACAAAGGAGCTTCTTCATTTTGCCTTTGGCCAGTCTCAAAACTTGGCAAGCAAGACTTCAATTTCTAGGCAGGTGGGAAGAGCAGGCTTCAGCTTGTGAAGTGCTACATGTGCAGGAGGACTTAGCATGGGAGGGAAGGGAAAACTGCCTTCACATCAGTGCTGTGTGGCCTCTGAGCGCTGTTTCTGGCAAATTCACCAGCTAAGAATTGTGCCCAAGTCCTTGGCTTCTTAGAAATAACCTTTGCTTGTCCAAGTACCCTTTATTGAACTGTGGTCCTATAAGCAAGGGAGCAGACTGTGGATAAGTCTGATGCTTCTCCTGGAGGCTTTGCAGACTGCAGAACTTTACTGAACAGGAGAGAGAAAGCAAAATGAAAACTCACCATTCAGTGATCGAAGGTCTTCATCTATCAACTGGATCCCAGATCTGATGTTGGGACAAGACTGCATAAAGCACACTCAAGTTACGGCTTGATGAGCATGGACCTGTAAGCACCTCTTACCCGTGCACTAGCAAATCTGTCTGCTCATGTGACACACATGGCAGCATTTGTTTGTCAGAACACCTAAACTAGATTTCCTCAGCCATCTGGTTTCCCAGGGTTGTGCAATATCCCATGTCAGAGCTGCCTTTAGGCAACAAAATGAGAAGTTGCCAAAGGCAGCCTGATGGTGGTGACAAAACCACAGGCTTGATAGAACAAGAGGAATATGGAGATTTCACGTTGGTCTCAGAAGAGCATCCTTGTCCCGGGGCATAATCACAGCCATCTCAATCTCTGTCTCCTTTCAGAGGCCCTGGGCTGATTGTCAGCAGTATTTCTCACATCTTTGGTATGATGAAATTTGAATATGTCATAGTATCTGGTGGTGTACTACCCCATCTCTGTGCATCACCCAATATATGTTTTCTCTACTGAGTATAAAAGTTACCCCAAACCCAGGATGCCTATAGGTACATAGGCAGAGACTTAGTCTGCATTGTAATGGGAAAACAACTACATTTTCCAGCCCTACAGCTGCTGTGATTGAACCTAGCTGTGTAGTAGCCTATATCTTGGCTAAGAACTTGGCACTTTATCTGGAAGCATTTCTGACTGGCGAAAGGGTGACTTTACTAATCAGGCCAGAATAAGACTATACTATTTTTCTAGTTCTTCCTTTGCCAAATTCATGACACTGACTTGTGAAAGTCATATTCCTTAAACCCCTCCCCCTGTATGATTTGAAAGTCTTACGTTAGTGACCAAGCTCCTGTGAATGGGTTTCTTCAGGTACTTGATAAAGAAGTTATGCAGGAAGCTAGAGGAAAGGAAGAAAGCAATTAATGGCTCAAGTACTGCAGTCATTAACAGGATATCAGGTATGTCTGCAGAACATGAATTTAATGGACTCTGAGTGTAGTATCCTAGTACACAAGGGAACTTCCTGAAACGTAACAATTGTCAGAGAGACACCACGTTAAAGGAGATAATTTAGCCACTAGGCATCTCAGCAATTATCCTGGGTAGATTCATATCTATGAATAAGTAATTCCTTATATTACCATCATCATGTCTGTATAAACACAGAATAAATCAGTAGCCTCTGCACTAGAAACTTCCAATACAAGTAAAAACGAGCAAAGAAACAAAGAATTGAAAGTGACAAGAGTTGTATTTGAACAGTACAAGAAAACAATGAAATAATATTGCACAGGCTTGTAACCAGAAGTGCAATGGACTGTAGTCTGGTTCTGTTCAGTTTTGACAGCACTGAGACTGTGATTACTTAAAGCACAGTACAAGCGTGTAACATCTACTTAGAGCTGAAGAGTAGAGCAGTATTTGGAAACAAATGCATGCTCAAGAAGCACAAGGGATTATTTCATCTGATCAGAACTGATGTATCTATCCTCTACCGAAGGGTCAGTATGCACAAATACAAGAACAGTGGTCAAATGTGTTTGTTTTAACACTGGATTAGGGGCCTGATCCACACTTGTGGTTTCTATAGATGCCAAAATAGATGCCATATTTTGTGATTTTGTTTTTGTGCCATTCATTCACAGTTATTTTTCTACCAGAGTATATACAGATCTCTTCCACTTACCCATTATTTCCATTCAACTTGATGTCTATATCACCAGAAGTTGTCCGGCAGCTGGTAAGTGATATTGATGTGTGACCGGTATTTTCCAAGGGTGTTGAAAAGATTGCAGTAACAGACACCTTTGAAATGTAGACTGTGCTTCTCCCACTGCCCTTGCTGTATAAAGTAAAAATAAAGAAATAACTGAAAAACCTATTTTTAATGAGGATTCAGATCTCAGTCATTCAAAGAGGTGGAGGGATTTCTTTTCCCTGTGAAACAGCCTGAGACTAGGAAGGTGTGGATACTGCTCCAAGAATATTGCCATTTGCTTGTCTGTTATCCACCAGCTTTTGAACAGTGTCTCTTAGGGGCATAGCACAGGGTTTCTGACAATGTACCTACATTGAGAGGGTATATTATAGTGGACTGTGATCCAGCTTACTGCAGTTTTTCTAAACATGCCATTAGCTGGCAGGCTGAATAATGATGTCTTTCATCCAGAACATCATCCTTGCTTATTTGCAGAGGTGCTTCACAGCCATAGTCTCTTTATCGGTGCTCATGGCTGAGAGGGCAAGGGCTGTTTCCCACTAGCAGACCTATTGAGAAAATCGAGTCTGTACTCCTCGGTTACTGCTATGAGCTGTTAAAGAGCACTTTTGCCACAAAGAGGTCACAAAGACAACTAAACTTTTCATTTTTAACTTTCTGTTATCCATCAAGAAACATCCCAGGACATGTGAAGCTCTACGTACAACATCCAGGTCCTTATGTTCCAGTTCATATCGATGGTTAGAGAAGCATTTCCAATCACCAGTTTTATCCCAGTCCCAGGTATGAGAGAGATGGAAGCACTGGGGAATTCAACAGCAGTGACGTGTATCCTAGAGTGTGAGAGAAATGAGGGGGAGGAAAGAACAGGAAAAGTTTGTAATTCCCAAGTCAAGGTGAACAAAAAACAAGATTCAAATTTCACTCAAACACAAACTGTCCCCAGAAAGTATACTTACCTCGAGATGTTGTATTTGACATTACCAAGCCCAAATTTCTCATAGCCGCTCAAATCAGGGAAACGCTCCTTCTCCATATTCTGCTTCAGGATTTCCAGCCCAACCTCCTTGGCTACAGGAAAAACAGTGATCAGTTTAGTTTTCTTTGCTATTGCCTGGGAATTTATGTACTTTAGTTCTGAGCTTCTGGCTTAGGAGATGGGATGGACACAGAGCCAGAAAGAAGAGGCTATCTTATTTGAGATCCAGCAGTACTTTTTCAGGTCTCATTCTTAGTTGTGGCAAGTGTCAAATGAGCCTTGATATGAGGTACAATGCTGTCAAGGAGCTTACTTTGCTATATTGTGCTTTTAAGCTTTTTTGTTCTTTGTAGCCTGTGATCAGGTAATTTCCTTTCACTGCAGGTGCTTCCCTAGATGTCTGTCATACCAGGATTCAAAGCAATATCACCACCAGATCCTCAAAACATTACACATACCATATTCCAACCCCTTCTGGGTGATCCTCACTTTGAGTCCAGGGTTAGCATCGAGTTGCCCACTGAGCAAACTTAAGAGGAGGAGAGAACAGCAAATCTTCACCATCTTCCTTGGTTTTTTACAAGACCTGTTAATAAATATTTATAATGATAGTATAAGTTCATGCTATGTCACATGGTTGCTGTACTCCCTTTTCCCTCCCTGGAGCAAGCTGTTCTGACACCAGCTTTCCCACTAAAATGGAAGAAGTGGAAAGCCTAGAAACCATGGAAGAGAAGACCTGTTATGCACAAACTGTTAGAGAAATAGAGTACCCTGGGGCAGAGGAGAAAAGTCAGTCCGTTCATTGTCATAGAGAGTAGAGAAGGCCCTTGAGATACGTCCTCCCGGACAAGCCCTGTTGAAAGGGAAGTGGCACTAAATTTTTAGGCTGTACTTATTCTTCCTTTATTTACTGAAATAAGAAGCTTATCTGTCCCGAAATGTATGGATCTCTCAGTGCGTGGCGATTCAACAGTTGTCACTGCGTCTTAGCACATCGAAAAACCTGATCAGCTAATGTAGTCATAAACACAGATTTCCTCACTTTGGGAACTACTAATTAAAATCTTAGCCACAACTCTGAGAAGCTCTTTATGTTCCCTCCTGACAGTCAACAAGAGAGAATAATGTTGTGCCAGCAGACAATGCTTTCATATCCCCCAGTCTGCATATTAACAACTGCATTAGCTTTTACCCAAAAACTCTCCTGGCAAACTTCATGGTAAATGGATCTTTATTTTTGCTTTTTTTCATTCCCGTTAGACCACTTTTTTTGCCCTTGGAGAACGGTAGCCTGGTTCTGCATTCACAGGCAGGCACTTGAGTGTTCAAAGTATTTTATAAGAACAAACTAATAAAGGCAGCCTAAGTGCCTTTACAGATAATATATATATTATTGCTAATCTTTTGTTTCCCTTTACTTGTTTACATTCGTCAACAATGGATTCTGCTCTTTTATCATCTCTCCTCAAAATTTTAAGGAGTATAGTTGGGTGGAACTGTTTCTATTTAGGTTGCTCATCTAAGACAGTCATCTTTATAGTGTAGAGGGATACATCTTGCTTCTCTTAAAACAAACAGCCCTGTGATGAATGCTCATCTTCCTCCTGTAACTATAGGATTCAGTGTTAACCTCTGAGTTGGGTCAAGGAAGTTGTGCTGAACTTATACCACTTACATATATATTGTGTGCCAGTGGTGACCAATCATTATATGGTCATGGGATGATCCTTCAACTAATGAGAAGCCCCCACACCACCTTATTCTTCACATAAGGAGCCTGCTCCTAAAGACACAGATGCCTTCTAAAGGACATCCATCTTCTGGATAATGCACGCCAACAAGTAAGCTGTCAAGAACCAGTAATTCTGCTAATGGCAGCTTTTCCACAATTCTGTAAGCAAGACCTGTCACTCCCTTTGATAGGATGAAAAAAACCCAATAGTTTGTCCGCCCACCCTCCTTCCCCCAAACCAACCTCAAAACCAAGCAGAAACCCACAATAAATAAAAGGTACAGGTGGCACCACTGACCATCTGTGCAGTGGATAATCACTTGGCTCTCCCTACCTCCTCTTGCATGTCACACAACTGTTCTTGGTGGCTCTAAAGGATTTACCATAGGGGTACTGAATGAGTGAAGAAAATTCCCATCCCAGGGGCTTCTGCCACTGGATTTAAATTGTGATGTAGCTATGCTGTATGAACCACGGGCTGCATGTAGTGTGAAAGTCAGTAGCTGTTGCTGTCAGTAAGGTCTCCCAGGAAGAGTGGGAGAAGCAACCTTGACAGAGAATATTAAAACCAAACTGGACAAAGTTAGAGAATTGTTCTGCTTTGTTTTCCCTAAAGCTGAAAACTCCGCGGAGTTATCTGTTGTTTGAGGTTACCAGTGTGATTGGCAAAAGGTCACGTTATTACGGTTTTCCTTATTCCCAGGTACTACATTGAATTATGGACAGCTTAAAATACATCAGTGTCTTTTCTAGTATTATGTTTATGTAAAGAATTTTTTTAGTAACAACAGAGCTGTTAGAGAGCTGGAATGAAACCATAAGGAAACAGACAAATACCTTTCTCCTAATGTCTGAAAAGTGGTTTTGGTGTTGCTGCATCTTTCACTATTTCATTATCAGAAGTAGTACTATACCTCAAATCTCTAAAATATTTTCAGTCATGATCACAATTTAAGTAAACTGCAAAATTATCAGATAACATTGACTTATTTTTTGTGTAACAGTTTCAAGTAAACCCACAGAACGCCTTTGTCTTTTAGGAAGACTAATATTTTCTTTTTAATTTTTACTGTCAGAAATTGAGAGGCAAAAGAAACACACTTCATGTATAAAACAAAAAACAAGTACTGGAAGGAAATGTCTTTGACATAGGTATAGTTGGTAAACATAAAATCTCAAAATTTAGGCAGATTTAGCTACATCTATCTCTTCCCAACAAAGCTACTCCACAATAGAAAGTAATCACAATGTATTTGTTACCATACCTGTTCTCTGAAGGCCAAAGAGAAGACCCTTGCTGTAGCAGAGCACAGAGCGGAGGATGCTGCAGGGAAACCCCTTTGCAGCCACGACCCCGTCTTTTAAAGGAAAGAGCTGTGAGCTTGAAGAGAGCCAATCGCTGCCACCTTCAGCAGTATCACACAGGGAGTGGCCTCGCTGGCAATCATGGCCCAAACTATTTTGGGTGTCCCAGCTTAAATCTACCACTTTAATTTCATTTAGGGAGTAAGCAGAGAGCAATATAAGCTGTTGGGTGGGGGTGCTCAGGCACTAGGATGCGGAGCGTGGGGCAATGTGCTGCCTTTGTGGCATGCCATCTTGGTACTGATTTTTCAGGTGAACCTGAGAAGAAACCCCAGTGGAGATTCTACTCTAGCAGTTCCATGAGACTGATACTCATAGCCAGGTCTGCATTGTGAAAGAAAGAAATGAATATTCCCTTTCTACGAAGAACAGATAGAAAAGAACAGGAGAGGGCCGTCAGTTCTGAAATTGCCCAGGACATAGAAAACCATAAATTACATGGTACTTATAATGTATTTATACTATAGTGTATATATATGGTGCAAATAAATAGTATCAAGTCCTTGCAGTCCATATTTTCAATTTCTTCGGCATGCTTATCCAACTAATCAGTACTTTAGCTAATCAGCACTACTTTGCTTGTCAAAGAGGTGATTTAATCAATTAGCTTGCATGTAAACCAAGCAATTCCCTCAGGTATGGAGGTGGACAACCTGAGTCACTTCATTGTGCAATCCATGAATAGAAAAGGGTAGAGACTTTTGTCATTCAGTCAACAAATACTCATACTTCACACAGACTTAACATTCACTGGAGGGAGTCATGTGCATAATAATTTCATTATTTATCTCTAGCTACTGAGCATGACTAAAATTCGCACCTTCAGATATATAAACTTTTTTATTTTTCCTCAAATTTTTTTTGCACAAGTTCTGCAGTTCCTTCAAAACAGGGGACAAGCCCTAGGAGAAACAAATACTCTGTTTGTGAACAACAGTCAAAGGACTAGACCTTAGGGGGCAAAGTCATGCTAAGCTATGGCTCTGGTTTGAAAATGCCCATTTAGCCATAGCACTCATGGGTCAGTCCAGCAGCACATGTCCCATTGGAAGAGAGAAGAGATGGGCATCAGGGCTTTGGTTAGCTTTTTCCCCATTTCATGAATTCTCCCCCAAATAGGCGGAAGAAAGTGCCTGTGGTGTTATCAAGTAGGGATACCAAACCATTTAAACATTTCCAATTCTCTGAAGTTCTTCTTCTTCCATTCTTTTTCTAGTCACTACCACAGAATATGATTATTTGGAAGACTTACTATGATTTACTGCTGTTTAGTTTCAAGATGCTTTTTTAAGTAAAAAACTGTAGCAGCAATCTAGATAAATAAACTGATTCAGCTAAAAATCAAACACAAGCCGCATATCTGTCGCAAGTTCTAAATGAACCTTCAATTTTACAGATATGAGAGGTACAGAATTATTTGGAGGCTGATGCCCTTGAAGAGCTGCAGCTACTCACAAACAAGGAGGAACTGCTGGATGATATAAAGGCCAAGGCAGCCTTGGCTGCAGTGAGCATAAGGCTGTGGAGTTTCAGATCCTGGGAGAAGTGAGCAAGACAAAGAACAGAAATATAGCCATAGACTTCAGATGAACAGATTTCAGGGACCTGTTTGGCAGGATCTGTGGGAATTTGCCCTGGAGAACAGAGGATCAGAAGAGCTGGCTAATTTTCAAGGGCAGCTGCCTCAGAGCATAAGAATGGTCCATTAGAACATTCAGACAGTTGCGTAACTGTGGCAGAAGGCCAGTATGGATGAACATGGAACTCCTGCATGAACTCAAACACAAAAAGAAAGCATAGAGAAGATGGAAACTGAGACCAGCTACTTGGAAAGAACACAAAGACACTGCTTGCACAGGAAAGCCAAAGTTCAGTTGGAGCTGAAATTAGTTTGGGAAGTAAAGGGCAATAGGAAATATTTCTGTAAGTACACTGATAGCAAAAGGAAGGCCAAAGAAAATATGGGCTTAGTGCTCAGTGGCCTGGGGGACTAGTGACAAGAGACACAGAAAAAGCTGTTTTCACTAGCAAGACTTGTCCTCTGGCCTCTCAGGCCACTGAGCTCCTAACAGAGTCTGTGGGAGTGAGGCAGCACCCACAGCAGAGGAAGACAAAGTTCAGGATCACTTAACCCACTTCGATGTACACAAATCCATGGGACCAGACAGGATGCATCCAGAGGTGCTCTGTGTCCAGTTTGGGCTCCCCAGTGAAGGAAAGGTATTGGCATCCTAAATCAAGTCCAGCAGATACCACTGAAGGGATTGGAGAACATGACCTAGAAGGAGAGTCTGAGAGGTCAGGCCTGTTCACCTTGGAGATAAGAGGGCTTGAAAGACCTTTTTGTTGTCTACAACTTTTTGATCAGAGAATACAGAGAAAATGGAGCCAGACTCTTCTTGGAAATGTGTGATAATAGGACAAAAGGCAACAAAACAAGTTGGAACATGGGAAATATTGATGTAACATGAGGAAAGAAATTTACTTTGAAGACAGTTAAATACTCAAACAGGTTGCCTGTGGATCCTCCATCCTTGCAGGGGTTCAAGACTTCACTGGGCACAGTCTTCAGCAATTTGATCTAATTAGTCCTGTTTTGAGACAGGGCCTGGACTAGATTATACGATTCTATAGTTTTATGATAATTAATTGGATTTTAAATCTGTTCCCACTCTTGGTATCCAGCTACAAGGGGACAAACTGTGAAATTCTTGCGAAGAATAAGGTCTCACGCCATACACAATGTTTTACTAACAGTGGAGGAGATAAACTTGATGATACAAGAACTGGTTCCTAAAGTGAATAAGAGGTGGTGTTTACAATTCTAGTGAGGAGAACCAGTCGCTTCTCATCAGGCTGCTACAAATTTTCTAAAGCATCAATAACACTGTCTGCTACTGTCACTGTATTGTAAAAAACAACAGATTCAGTTTGTGAGAAGTGATTAAGAAATTTTACTAAAACATTAAAAATAGTGACAAAAAGCCATGCTTCTAACATTATAGAATCTAGTCTCTACAAGACAACAGAAGTAAGACTAAATTTTTCTTTTTATTATTGTTTAAAACTAAAAGAACATTAGGATTGACTGTGAAGGTCCTCATCTTCCTCTTCCCCATGTTTGTAGTGAACATCAGTGGAAATCACCAGGTGACCCTGAGCAAAGAAGAACATGTAAAATTACTTTAAATTTCAGGTGGACATATTCAGGGTCACTAATCTGGGAGTAGATCCCACAGTAACCCCCTCCAGTAGGGCAGGAGATGAGAGACTTTATGCCTCCTGAACTTTATTTAACTTCAGGGTTAAATAAAGTTTTGATTTAAGTTAATATAGCCCTCCAAAAGGCTGAGTAGCAACTACCACAGAGATGCTCAGGTTGCCTAGAAGCCTACCTAGAGAATAGTCAGAGTAGTGAGGACTCACACACTCAATACTCTGAAGCCCTAGTGGGGATAGCAGAGATGTCCTTGTGGTGTCCACATGCTGGCATATCCTAAAGGGCTAGTGGACCCTTTGTAACCTACAGCTTCCAGGGGCAGGGGCTCATTTTTGATCCAAAGTTTGGATTTTATATCTAGTCTGTAGTTAAAGCTTTATTATTAGCAACATTTAGATCTACCCAACATGGAGAACACACAAATGTGCAGGCCTGGAAAAAAAAGCAATATTCTTTAAGAAGAAATTTGGCTTCTCACCTGATTAATTTTTAGTTTAGGTTCCATCAAGGTAGTGTGGGCCAAGTTAGGAAGAGGAAATTCTTTTCCTAGTTTATCTTCGGAAAGGATAAATAGAAATAAATTTGAATACAAAACAAAATACACTTTAGAAGCATCTTTCTCAAGCTGGTTTTCTATTTTGTCCTGCCTATGGAAACAGATGAAGCACAAAAGCAGAGGGAAGTGATAAAGTCAGAGAGGCTGCTCCTAAGCCTCAAGATGCATGCATGCTTCTGCGCTTCCCCAGTCAGGGCCACTCTGTGGTCACAGCTTGACTCTGTCAGGACAAGAATTAAGCATGTCAGCTCTGCTTCCATGCTGCATCCAGTGAAAGTGAAACCCAAGCCCAGTGTTTATAAGGGAGCCAAGACTTGCTCTGTCCCAGCCCCTGGTCCAGGTAACTGAGGGACCAGGACTGAAGTCCAGCACAGAATAGACCTATCTAGATGTAGCCAAATGGACAGAAAACAAACCTCCCATAAAAGTCTTTAAGGCCAGGCACTCTCTTTCATGGTTTCAGTTTTGCTTTCCCACCAAATGTGCTCATAAACTGGCCACAACGCTTACCATTGATTACTGGGACGACTACATTCTGTAAAGTGTAAGACAGAAATTTCTCCACTGCTGATATCTGCTGTGAGGGGGAAAACACATTTGGTGATTATTGCCTGATGCCTACGGGATTGAAGCCTGAGGGGGCAGATGGAGGATTAGAACTGGAGTGACATGTAGAAGGATCAGAACAGAGCTTGGCAGAAAGAAATCTCAGGCAAAAAAGATCTTTCCTTGCAGCCGAACAAGGTACAATATATGTGGTGAAGAAGTGCCCATTTTTCTTGCAATATCTTTTTGGTTTCTTTCCTATATGATAAGTATCTGGGTTGAAATTTAACTTTAGGAAAGAAATCTGTTCAAGCCCATTTCAGCTGCCAGCACTCAGTTCTCAGAAGTGAACTGTTCTCTGGTTGGCAAGAACTGCACCGTCTTGGTGCTCTGTCTTAGGTCACTGTGATTAGCGTCCTCCTCCCTTCACTTAAAGATGTAGGTTGGGCCGAGCTGCTGAAGAGTTGCACTATTTCTCATTCTACAGTAAATGATCTAAGTAGTGACATCATGTTTCTTTTATTCCCTATTTTTAAAATTACTCCCCTTTTTATGATACTTGGTTGAAGTGATCCAAGATAATTCCTGAAACTGAGCTTAAGCCTGACTTTGTATTCCCTCCAACTGCTACGCCTACTAAATCCAGCTGTGAACTTGGACTAGCTGTCAAAAACAGCTAGAAGAGCTGCTAGCCCAATGCCGGCTTTTCTGCTGCTAGATAGAGAAGTGGACAAAATCAGCAATAACAGGCAGAAATTTTTCTTTGTTTCAATTTATGCTACATGGCAAAAACCCCATAACATTTGAAGCCTCTGATGAGAATTAAAAAAAACACACCAAGAGGTATTTCCTCTTACTAGAAAGAAAAATAAAAGCAGAGAATATACTATTTGAAAGCAGAAAGAGCAGTGGCAGATGATATCCCCCAAACAGACCAAGAATTGTCCAGCAACAAGTTGAGATTTATTTCTTTTATCTCTGAAGGGCTCAGCTACCTTTCCTAGGCACTGAAACAATCAACTTGCCTCAGGGAAGCCAGAAGTGAAGTGCAGCAGGGAGAACTGGAACCTGAGGAAAAGAAATAAAAGAAGAGGATTCACTAGAAAGGACGAAGGCAAAAGTTATGCACACTAATTGAAGATTAAGTTGTGGAATTTCATACTGATTTCATGCTGATTCATACACTTAATTTTGCCAAAGGTTCTTTGAATCCCATCAGATTTTAATCAAAACTGGCACAACTACAAGTGAGTTTTAGGATTGTTGGTATCCTTCTGATATGAATCTCCTCCTAGAGTTACATATAATTCTGGGCTGTGACTGTTAGACTTCGGAAATATTTTTTCTGGAAATTCCTCAAACGTTCATTATGTTTTAAATAAATTCAAAACCATTCCTATCCATTATAATTTCCTAATTTTTTTCCATGGATGCCTGTAATGCATCCTCAGATCACTGTAAATATAATCTTGGGGGGAAAAACAATATTTTAAAGAACAGAAGAACACATTTTTTGGTCAAAACCTCTAAGTGAGTGGCCCTATTACTTATACTGACAGGGTCTGATCACTCCAAGTCCTCTTTTGTTGTAGAAAAGGTCCAGTGAGCAAACCTAAGAAAAAGCTGCTCATATTTTTCTTTAATGAAAATGTAATAGGTTAAAAAATATCAAGTATAGCAGAAAGAAACACTGATGTGAGCTACTTGCTATCTACCCAGCTGGTACATTTAGGGAGAAAGGGGCTATAAACCCAGGCCAGCTTGGAGTGTGAATAAAATGCATTGTAAGACAGCCGAGAACATCTGTAACTGCAGGTAATCGCAAAACTAGCAATATATAAGCAAAATCTAAAAAGCTCAAAGCTTTGCTTCAAACTACAGACACCCTTCTAGTCTCATTTGTTTGATGGCATGCTGTCTACTGGTGCAGTATGTGCTAGGTAGTCTCACTTTTCGGTTCCCTTCGTGTGAAGTCAGAGAACTAGTTACAGTGGTGCAGTGCAGTGTTTGCACTCTGGCAGTTCTGTATATGATGCTCAGACACGGCATGGAATGAACACTCAGAGAATTCTGAATAAACTGCTGAACTTCATTCTCCAGCATTAGCACAGACTGGAACAGATGCATTTAAGATAACCAATAAATTGTACGGTGTCATCTGGGAAGGCATTTAACCTACAGAAATAGGTGGTATCATATTTCACAAGAGACATGGTTGTCTCACAATATTATTATATTTCATCTGTAAGATTTAGACCAACCAGTCAAAAGTGTCTTAGAACCTCTGTGGGAAAGAAGCAAATGATTTTATTTTTCTCATGGTGAAACAAGCACTGTCAGGCTGACACAATGAAGTTCTGTTGTGCCCTAATATTGGGATCATTAATGTTGTTTACTGAATTTTCCTTGGTTACCTCTTCAGAAGTACTGAGATAATCAACTTCTGGTTGATTATTGTCAAATTGTCTCTGGTACTGGCTGTCTGCAGGGAAAAAAACAAAACATTCTTCTGTGACTGTATATACACATAGATACTCTCTCAGATACAGACACAAATGCAATCAATTTTGTGATTGGAAACACAATGTCTAAACTTTTGATTTGGTCAACACATGTAGATAGTGAAATAATTTGTGACTTTGCTACTTTCTGCCAGCAACTGAGATTGTGTGAGTGAAGTGATAACACTGCCCTGATTACCCCCTTATCATCAGGATCATTTAGGTTCTTGCATGGCTGACATAATCAGTTCACTTTCAACTTAATGAAAAGACGTCTGGGGACACACTGAACTATTTTATAACAAAGAAGTTAGGAATACTGAGCATTGGATAATCACATTTTTATACATTACAATTTACTTTTGAATGATCACTCAACCTCCTTCATGGAAAACAGGGCTTTAATTCAGTAGCACTCTGCACCTGTCTATTAAATTCTACAATATGTGGTGCATGTTTTTTCCCTGTAAAATGCATACTGTTCTGTTGCATATTTGTGGCAGATGAGTACATGCTATTTTATGCTGATTCCTATGATTCTCAAAGGATCTGGAAGATTACTGTGCAATTTGTTCAGCCCCAGCACTGAACGTTACCTTCTAGCTCATGTTACTTACTAGATTCCCTGTAAAGATGTACTGGGTGGTTGAGTTAGGCAGAACAGCAAACACTTCTACATAGCTAGTGATCTCTAGGATACATGTGTCTGTATTTAAAAGGACCACAGGTGGTGATGTAGCCGTCAGTTTCAGCAGCACTGGGCACGCTGGTTTGTATCTCAGAGCAATCTGTGGAATTTGAAAGAGAAAAAAAACCCAAACCCCATCAAGTGCAGAGTTAAGCTTTTCTTAAGATACAGTTTCTGTGGGTACCTGAAAACCAGATGCTATATTCCAATGCCCTTGTTAATTAACCTATATTAGAAGTACTTCATTTCAACTACACTGACTGAAATGACAAAACAGTGCGTATACTCTGAGTTTCAGGGACCATAAAACAAATGATGAAGCTTTAGACTCATTAATGTTGAACATATATAGAGAAATAATTTAAAGTTTGTTCCTTAAAAAAGTATTTCAAGAGGAGGCGATTAGCACTGCATGTTCAAGAAATGAGGGAAATTAATGATTCCTGTAAAAAGAAAACCCAAACCCTAATACAAGTTTACAAAAGAGGCAGTTTTCCAAGAGCCAGTCATCTTTCGAAAAACAGAGAAACTCCCAGAGAACAAAACTCCATTTTGCAATGCCACAGATTCCAAATTTCATAATTTTATAGTATATGTTGTCATATTAGGGATTTGTAAAACATCTCATGGTATCTTAATTTCTTGCATCACATTTATAAACTACTCATGACTATTACGTCTGATTGTACTTCATCCCTAATCGTCTCAAATCAAGTATCTTTGCACAGAGGACTGTTTCAGAGACTAAGAGCAAATACAGCACAGAGAACACCTAAAGTGCGATACAGTTAGGAAGTGTGATATAGTTAGGAAGTGTGATATAGTTAGGAAGTGAGATATAGTTAGAAAGACCATAGTGTTATGATGGGTAGATATGTATGTTTAGATCTTGCAGTAATCATTAAGCAGCTCAGTTTCCTTGTTTTGTTTGTTCCTCCAATTTTGCAAATGACACAGATAATATCCATAAGAAACATTAGCTCTTTAGATTTCTTTGGAGCAATGTAGAAGTACTCACCTCAGGAACAAAATATTTGAATAAGTTGGTATTTAGGTTAAAAGTAGTAGCAAGCTGTAAACAAATGAAATAAATTCGATCATACTTGAAAATAAGGTTTTCATGGTGAAAAAAACATATCCTCTCTACTTTAGCTTTAGATAATACATGTTTTGATTTAGTATTTCCTTGCCCCAGAATAAGTCCCAGGGAATCCACAGTGCTGCCTGGAACAGAAAAGAGGCAGATTTCTCATGGACATGCTTCAGAAGCACATACCAGTGAACAAGCATTATTCTTTGAAAGAACAGATGTGGCATCCTGCTTACTTCCTACCTTTGGGACTTTCTAAGATGAATCTGGCAAGACTCAAAAATCTCATTCGCCCTTTTGCTAACAACTGTAATGACATTTGTCAGTGTCATTTGTGTCACCAACTTTTATAAAGACCCTCTTAGCACTGTTCCAGTTAGCAAAACCTTCTATAAACTCTGACTACTAATGCCAGTGTGGAAACAGCATTTCTAAGAGAAGTTTTGTATGTTCACCCACAACTGAAAGCTTAGTTTCTTTGTACCTGCTTCTTGCCTCATTTTGCTGCACTGTTAAATCTGAGGGTTTATTCCATCTCTCAGCACAGCCAATATTTTTGTTGAGGGCCTCCACGCAGCATAGTGTGGCTTCCATACACTTTTTCCTTTCATGCCCTTTCCTTTCCTACGTGTAATTTATGCAGAGAAAAGTTTTTTTTTCAGTTCTTTCTGCCACTCTTTACAAAACAACTCTGTGATGTTTGTATCTGTATTCCTTGCCTAGAGCTGCCAAGAAGTTCAGACCTAGGTCTATCCTTAGGTGAATCCTTCCTACAAGTGGCAGAAGTGTGACTAAAATCTTGGTGAAATAGCAAATACAATGTGTTAGTCTCCTTTGCTACCCACGCTGCTATTTGTAATTCTATTACATACAAATTATACTCACCGCTTCGGAGACGGTAATGTTGAAGGCTCCTGCTCTGTAGTAAGCCAGTGAAGCAGACTTAAGAAAATAACTGGAGATGCCCACATATAGCATGGAATCAACCTCGTTTGGGAGAAAAAATGGAGCTGGTACAAAGGGAGGGTCTGTGTGATTTCCTACTGGATAGACTGTGCCCTGCAAAGAGTCATTATTGAATATTTCTAAATGTAAACATTTGCATCTGTCAAAACGCATTAGCAGCGGTTGAGCAGATAGAAATCTTCCTAATCTGAAGATTGACATATAAGAAAACCTGAAGCAAGCAAATAAGTTTGTGATATGCCCTGAAAATCAGCAAATTCATACTCTTTTGGAAAAACACAGGAATCAGAGAAAATCTGGCCCCCATTCTTTCAATGTTTGAATTTGAGCATTCAAGTGAGTATTCTGAACTGCAGCTATGAGACACAAAAATGTTTTCTTTCTCTTGTGGCAAAGACACATTTGTTAATTTAATTCTAAGGGCAACATTTCAAGAAAATCTTCATGCACACCCCAAAAGCACTAGAAGTTGCTTAGGACAACGACACAAAAGATTCTTTTATACCATCTAACTCTTAGCCCTGGTTCAGGTGCCAGTCCCCCAAGACCTAGTTTGGGTGCCACACAGGTGTGGGAACTTGACTAAGAAAATAATTCTTAAAATATGAAGAAGGTATGTGAGCTCAGACCATATAAGACAAGAAAAGTAAGAAAAACCAGTAAGTAGTATAATTACTGACACTGCAATACTTAGCAGATGAAAGATTCAGCAGGAAAACTATTGGCAGGGGAACGTATAAAACCCTAAGAAAAAAAGTTAAGAGTTGAAAGATGGCAACCCGTCACTACCAAGAACCAGCCAGTTCCAAGGAGACTAGTAACCTCCTTAACTGATTAGTAACTTACAAAGACTCATCCAGTATCCCAATGGGGTACCAGCATGTTAATGCTTAGCCTGTAAGGTCTAGTTAGCAATAGCAGCTGATAAATAATTAGTATTTTCAAGCTATGTATATCCTGCTCGCAGAGTAGTTTTTGTAGGTGGTAAAAGTTCCTTGAACAAAATAACCAAGACAGACAGTTGCAACCATGGCTCTAGCACATCTTTCTTAACTGAAGGCAGTTCTGAGAGCCAGAGGGATGTACTGAATTACAAAGACTGTTGAAGCTGCTGGAAAAGCTGAGTGTTGCTTAAATATCTCTTGCGAACAAGGGTGAGAAACAGATAGGAAAGGAACTGCTGTGTGGTGGTCAAGGACTGTCTGCGAGAAGTCTTTTTTTTGGGTGTGACCTGTACATACTCAATCTGCTGAGTCATGACAAAACTAACGCTTTGGATTGCAATCACATTGGTAGCTACCATGGATTACGTATCACTAGTGAAGATAAAGTAACAGTGGACAAGCTGTGTACCTAAAGAACAATTTTATGCTGCTCATAAAGCACCTCTGAAGGGTTTCAACTCTGACATAATTTAATTTTAAATAATAGCTTTGGTTTATTAACAAATACAGTCACTATATTAAATAAACAATCACATCTGGTTCCTAAGACATCTCTTGACCAAAATGTCCATATGTCTTATTGCTTTTCTAAATATTGAAAGAAAATGAAGCAACACAAAGGAGAATCAGAAAAGTCTCAGAAAGCACACTGGTATTAATGACAAATTACCTTCAAATCCAAGTTCATGTGTAAACTGAAGACTGCTGGAGAACTAACTAGGGAATAGTCTATTTGTGTAAAGGCATCAATCTGTCTTACAACTAGAAGAATCACAGACAAAAACAAAACAGCTGTTATTATAAAACCACATCACTAACTGCTTAGTCATAGAAAAGATAAATCTGAAGAAGAATAATGGTGGGAGTGGGCAATACCCTACCCCTTGTTATAAAAGTAAAGAGTACTCCCTCTGGAAAGTCACCAATTTCTCCTGGTTTAGACCTTATTCTCCCGTCCACAACTGAATACACTCCTCAGAAATCTATCCTGTGCAGTGAAAGAAGGAGTATCTAGGGCAGCATCCCTTTTTTTTTTATTATGTGTTTGCATAAGAGAACTAAACCCTCCTATATGATTAGTGAAATACTGGCAAATACTACAAAATACTTTGGAAGATGACATTAGCACCTTTGTACGTGTATCAGTGTTGAAGACAAGGGATGTTTGTTCACAACAATAAAGGACACTTTATCAGACAAGATGACTGAAGACTTTTTCTGAAAGGCAATCATAACTACGGTCTGATTGTTACTTTTTATTGGCCTATGAGGTCTGTCCATACTATATAAAAATCAGATGGGTCTAAAGAGAAATTGTGAAATCACACAGAGATTATGAACTCCTCCATACGACAGCACAACCTGGAGTGCCCTTGAGCCTAAACTGTGCTGCATAAGAAAATGTTCTTGATGATTATTATCAGTAATATTTGCTGCTGCTTGGCCAGTTTAGGAAAAATTAAGATCTACTTACTCTGATTCTGAACAGCAGAGCAGAAAATAGAAATATTCAGAATGCAAAGTGAAGAGTGGGAACAAACTCTCTGACTGAAAGATTACAGGTGATCTGCTGTGGACACAGAAGAAATCTAAATAATATATATAAGGTGCACACAAGAGATTTCTAGAGTGGACTCTGGAATAGGTTGAGGTTCAGAACAATGGCTGGATTTTCCTTCCTTCACTTTTTTTGAACTGTGAACACAGAAATGGTTTGGCATCTAATAAAAAAGGTACAATCTGACCACTATGCGAACTACTTAACAAAAAGCTGTGATCAACAACTCACCCTCATGCTTTCTTAGCTGTGCCTCCATCATTTGGATTTTGTAATTGATTTTTAGGCACAGCTGTATGAAAAGAGAGACAAGTCAGTAGTGTAAGGGCTGTATTTCAACTCACTTCGCTAGCTAAAACCATCTTCATAAACTTACATTTTTATCCAATTTGCTGTGAATGGGCTTCTCAAGATAACCAGATAGAAAGGTGTAGATCCAGCTGGAGGAAAGGAAATGAACACAATGACTTTTTACAGTGGATTTAAATCCCTGAAATATAAAATCTGGCAGTCTGGGAATTGAAGTACTTTGTATTAATCAGATTTGATGACAGTGATATTGGTAGACTATGCAGTTGACTATTTTTATTCATTGGTGAGTCTCAGACAAATGCTAGGGGTTCTCAGTCTCAAAAGAGCTATTTAGAAGGCAGTCTGCAAGGTAGTGAATGTTTATGTTAATGTGCTGATAAACAATACTCCATTAGCCACATTTTGTCTTTGAGGCAAAAAAAAATCTAGAAAATCAAGATGACAAGAACTACAAGCATTGTTTCATATTGTCTTTAAAAAATTTTTATTCTGAAATTGTAGGTCAGCTTGTCAAAAGGCGTAATCAGTCTAGACCACCTTCATATCTGCAAACCTCCATTTGCAATCTTGTACTCTTTAATATGCTGAAAGATGTGTCTTTAATATATGGTTTTTTTAGTCAGCTCATTTGTAGGCACATGCACAATGAAGTAGAGATTGACCACATTTCTCAAACTCAGCAAAGAAGCCTGGTTTTGAAAATAGACCTTTAAAAATTTATTTTTAAAGCCCTCAATAATTAGTTGTATCCTCTAACTGGATCCCTAAAGTCAAAATTTGAAAAGTGGCCTTTACACAACAAACCCTGCTGCTTCTCATGCAGAAATTAGAAAACCTACCTCGATCCTCCATTTAACTTGACTTTCACACTATTAATGCGCAGCTGGCACTTGTGTAGCAACACAGACAAGTGGCCTGTGCTATCCCTTAACACTTTGAAGATAACTTCAATAAACAGTCCTGAGATGTACACAGTCATTCTTCCTTGGTCTTTGCTGCTCAGAGGAAAAAAACCAAACTCAGTCAAGGAAACATCTGTTTTAAGAGAGAAATTTAAGAAAATATCGGTAAATCAAGTTCCAAATGACCTTTTGCTTTTGTCATCCAGATTGAAGAATGGGTTTTCTAGGGATTAAAACAGACGAGGGACATGCATGGTATTCAAAACCAGATTATACACGTGAGTTTCCAGGACATTAATTTTTCAGTGTTGTGCAGGTTTTGACAAGTTTGCAAAAATGTGACAATTTTACAGCAACACAATACATTCCAGTCCTTCCTGACAGATCACCCTGAAGGCCTCTGGGACTTCAGTAGCAGAAGCCAGTGTATAACCCCGTGGATCTCAACTTTGCAATTGTTCCACTTTGCTCTTTTCTGTCAGCATTTTCGGTAACCCTTTAAAATGTATACATTTTTCTATTCTTTGTCCTGCCTCAAATCCATTCATTCTGTCTCCTTTCTGTAAAAATCCCTTCTTAGGCCCCAACAAAAATATCTTTATACTCAAATTCCAGCAAATTTAAGTCCTAGGACTATGGTCAGGAGTTGTAGAAGCTGCAGACCAACCCAGCAGGATACCACTGAATGGATTTTAGAACAGCCTTATAAAGTCCAGCTGCTTAGGTCCTCTGTTTCTGCATCCTTACATCTGCTTTTCTTTAGGAGGAATCCTGAATCACTAAAGCAAGTTCTCAGCTCCAGGTCTCTGGGAGCATAGGGCCTGCCATGAGATTTTATGACTGGCATATTTCTCCGGAACGCAGTGGACAGAAGGGCTACAGTGAGAGCTGGAAATGCAGGGGTAATACTATCACAACTAAAAACAAGTGCTCAGACCAATGTTACTGACCCTGGAAAGTCCAGGAGGCGTGGGTTGGCAATAGTCTCCCTTGGCAAGCTCATTTTCAGCTAGTCCTTCTTAGCTGGCTATGCTGAAAGCAACATGTAGAACTAGAGAACCAAGGGCATGAAGAGTAGGGCTTATTCTGGATCTATCTAAACCTACAGCCATTCACAGAACATCACATCAAACAAAACAGCATAGATTTGTTCCTTCTGCCCCTCAAAAAAGCAAGGAAAAAACCCCTTCACCCCCAAAACTCCACCAAAGCTGGCTTTAACCACCTTCCCCACAAGCTGTTCCACTAAACCCTGCGTAACTTCTCTCTGCTTCCTTTGCTATCAGTGAATTCTTTGGAGTTTTATACACCTGAGGTCTCTCTAAATTATGCCCAGGTCTTTATCTTTCAGCGAGAGGGAGAGGTGACTTCATGTTTGGAAACAGTTGATTCGCCCTGCTGAATGCAATACTCTTTTCCTCACAATACTGGTATAACAGAAGGAATAACAGACAGGTTGGGCAGTTTCCAGCCATGAGTACTGAGGCTGAATGCAGAACTGCATGTCTGTGCTCCTTTGAAATCAGGACATGCTGTGAAACTTGCAGCCTGGCCATCTATCTGGCTTGCAAACAGAGCAACGCCTTCTGCTGTTAATAGTTACTCTATTAACCCAAACTGTAGAGATTAGCACCTTGCAAGCTTTTCTGATATCCCAGAAGTTTTAGCCCTCACCACCGGCCCCAAGAAAATCTAGACTACTATATCAAAATTCTATAGCTAAAATGCTGAGATAAAAAAAAGTGGAAAAATCAGTGTGCGCTCATGTCATTAAAGCTAATCTCATACTGCACACGCTTGTGAAACTAAATCAATTTTCCATAGTGACTTGAATTCTGGAGTTTCCTGAGGTTCCTGAATGTTTGGTGTTGTGCCAGTGCCCTTCCTTTAACAGAAGCACTCTGGTAGACAATATACATGCCTGACACAAAAAACTCTGAGTCTGCCTCAGAGTTTTTATTTAACAAATCAAGCAATTCGACTACAATCACCTTCAGGATAGTTCCCTTCTGAGTTGACACACAGCTGCTTACATTGCTGCCAATATTCAAAGCAACTTTGCTGATCATTTTCTGAAAGGCTGTTGAGGATCTCTGTTGTTTCTGCTTTCACATATTCTACTGACAAAAATTGAGTTCCTTTGAGTGCTGATTGATTTGATCTTTGGGAAGAGGTAGAAATTGCAGGGATATGGGTCTGGTGAAAGGGGTGGGTGCTCAAGCACAGCAATATTGTCATAAACTAAAATCTGCTTCACAGGCCAAGTGTCATGGACTGGCACGTTGTCTTGATGTTAACTCACTTTTTACTCTTGCACACTGACATTTTCTGACTGAGGTTAAGAAAATAACTATATTTGAATGGGTGTCCATTTTTAGAGTGATGTGGTTGAATTGAGCCTTGTTTCACTGTGACAAGTTAAAACATGTTCTACAATCTTACAGAATCATAGCATAACCAGGTTGGAAGAGACCCACCGGATCATCGAGTCCAACCACTCCTATAAACACTAAACCATGTCCCTCAGCACCTCGTCCACCCGTGCCTTAAACACCTCCAGGGAAGGTGAATCAACCATCTCCCTGGGCAGCCTGTTCCAGTGCCAAATGACCCTTTCTGTGAAAAATTTTTTCCTAATGTCCAGCCTAAATCTCCCCTGGTGGAGCTTGTGGCCATTCCCTCTCGTCCTGTCTCCTGTCACTTGGGAGAAGAGGCCAGCTCCCTCCTCTCTACGACCTCCTTTCAGGTAGTTGTAGAGAGCAGTGAGGTCTCCCCTCAGCCTCCTCTTCTCCAGGCTAAACACCCCCAGCTCTTTCAGCCGCTCCTCATCAGGCCTGTTCTCCAGCCCCTTCACCAGCTTCGTTGCTCTTCTCTGGACTCGCTCCAGAGCCTCAACATCCTTCTTGTGGTGAGGGGCCCAGAACTGAACACAGGATTCATGGAGCGGTCTCACCAGTGCCAAGTATAGAGGGAGAATAACCTCCCTGGACCTGCTGGTCACGCCGTTTCGGATACAAGCCAAGATCCTTGTATTATTTATCTTCTATCTCTCCCCCCACACTCTTGCTTTCTGAGCTATAGGGCTAGTCTCTATTTTTTTGTACCAGACCTGTACCAGGAAACAGATAATTAGCTATAGGGTCAGTATTCCAGTTGTACCGTACAACAAAAGTAACAAGTGTGGCCATTGCAAACTCCGTGGTACTGAATATTTATGTAATATCATGTAATACACAGTCTGGAGAAACTGAGCATGGTAACAGATGTCTGACCTGATACTTTCCAAAGAGACAATCTGTGGGGTAGAATATTTAAAAAAACCAAAAACCCAACAAAACCCTGTCTTAGCTGGCAGGGGATGTTTGCATCTTAAGAATTTTATTCAAACAGACTGTTGTTAAATGATGACGCATATTTGAACTGAAAAATAATAATTAACAACTAGTTTTCTGAATTTGATTTGCAATCCTTCTCCCAGAACTGTTCCTTGCACCTGCACTGCACTGTACAATACTTACAGCAGCCAAGTGTTCATCCTCCAGTCTGCACTGATTGTAGCAGAAGCACGTGCCACTGAGAGACTAATGCCAGTGGCAGGAATAAAGGAAGCAGAGGTTTCTGGGAAATCTACAGCACTAATTCTGATCCTATAAAATACAGAAATGGGGATATTAGACTGAGTGTCAAAAAAGTGAAAAGAACTTCTGAACACTGAAACTCCTTCCACTATAGAAGGCAAAGTCTATGCTTCAGTAAAAGAATTTCTTAGAAATAACTTATCCTTGCATATTTTAAGAAAGACAAACACATGTGCCATTACATTTAGTAACATCATTGGAAAAAAAATATTTTGATATCTGCCCAGGTTAAAAATGAAGTCTGGCTAAAACAAAAACTTCCCCTTAGGAGAGAAACAAACTCATTAAAGTGCAATGTGCTTGCTAGGGGACAATAAGTCTGTGTTAAACCCAGATGCTACATCTATAAATAAATCCATGTAGTCTGAATGCTAGCCTTTGCTGAAGAACATCAAAGTTCATCTTCCCCCACTCTCTATCCCCTCCCTTGCTGCAATGAAGGGCTCTGGAGAGGATCCATTTTTCTAAACAAAATCTTACTTGAAGATTTCCCTGCAAAAACACATTTCTGATACTCAAGGATATTGTCTTGAAAGTGGGTGTGCTGAATTGATCCGAACATTGTAAAGATACCAGCTGTAATCTTATCATGTAGTGCACATTCCTCATTGTTTCCTGATATCTGGCAGAGATCTCTGAAACAACTGCCTTTAATCTACTTCCCCTGGGGCAGAAGGAACCAGCTACTTTTAGTTAAAATGACCATAATTTTCCAATAACATCGTGGACAGCAGTAAGGCTGCCGTTAGTAATCCTGTTTGCAGTGACCTAAAATCACATTACCTACTGGAAAGCTAGCCAATTTCAAGAACTATTGTTGGGAGAATGAATTGGACTTTTGAAAATCATATAATAATTTAGGTTGGAATGGGACCACAGGAGATTTTCTGGTTCAACCCCCTACTCAAAGCTGGGCCAGCTCAGGAGCCCTGTCCACTTGAATCTTGAACACTTCCAAGGATGGACCCTTGTTCTGATGCTCCCTAGCATTTTCCCCAAGCCTCTAATTGGAACTCTTCTCGATGTAACACTCTGTTGCCATCATCCTTTCACTATTTATCTCCAGGAAGAATCTGGCTCCATATTCTCTATAATCACCACCCATCAGACAGAAGACATGCAATAAGACACATGCACCTCCACCCCCATAGTCTTTTCTTCTCCAGACAAGCCTCTCAGATGTGCAGGGATTAACTTTGCAAGGATAATATAACACAATGAAGCCTGCCAGAAAGCAGGCTACTAGGAAAGTTTTAGGTATAGATAAAGGTTGCAGAACCTATCCAGCAGAAAGTACATGAATTCTCCCAGACTGATATATCTTGCTCTCAGTAATTTGTAAAAAAAAGGAAGTAAAATGCTACTGAGCAGCAGAGCTTGCCTTGATAGTAATATTAAAAGACCAGACATCTTGTTTTCTCTGTTCACAGTCTGTTGGAAGTTGGGATTAAAGGCTGTAGAAAAACTTGCTTTTACATTATCCTCCTTATTTGGAGAAATTGTAGGAAACTTTACAAAACTGTTTTTCGACTTGCTGCTCCTTGTACCATGATTTTCCTCAGCAGGAAAGAAATGTCAAGCCCTACTCAATCAAAATGCTGTTTTACCATTGTAAATCCATCCAAAAAGATTCTGTAAAAGTCATCTTGCTGCCACACCAGCCCGGACATACTGACCCCCTGCACACATTTTCATCTTATCCCTTTGTTAGCTTTTTTTCATCAAACAGAAACAAATTATTTCCACTTCTACAGGTCCTTCCTAGTACCAGGCTGTTAATAACACCCTCTTTCCCACCCATTTCCCCTGCTGTGTCATCGCCACACTTACACCTGTCTTGTCCCAAATGCAATTGGGACAAACCAAATAAAAATCAGCCAAGGTGCTCCTTCAAAAGCTTACTAAAGCTCATCCATGAGTATGATAGAAGGAAGCACTTAAAAAAATCAAACTAGTGTCTGGGAAGTGGGAGCAGAGTTAGATGAACCACTAAAATTTTGCACTGAAAAAAATATAGCTGCATAATAATCACTGTGTGGTAATAAGTTGTTTCATCCTAAAACAGTGAAATGTACTTACTTTACTTACCTTGAAATGTCATAGTTGACCTTAGCAATTAAGAATCTCTCCTGCCCACTCCAGCTTGGAAAAGTCTCTTTCAAGACTGCTTCCTTCAGGAGCTCCATGCCAATCTTCCTGCCTATAAAGGAACAGAGGAAAGCATATGCCTTGCAGATTGGATTCAGGCACCCTGAGGTCCAGATAAATGCCAAATAATTTAATCATCACTTTTAATGTCGTTCTTGAAACACTCTGATTCTATGATCCTTACCTAGACCTCCTTCCAACTACTAATACACCTATTTACAACTTCTGTTAGCCTCCCATACAAATCACTTCACCCAAAATTAAGAACACTTGTTAGGAACATCTTGTCCCTGCGTTGTATTTTGTATTGTAGAACTGCTCTCAGGTTTCTGAAACTGTAATACTTCCTTCACTTCACTCACAATATGGATAGCCTTGGGAAAGACTTGGTCGTCACCTTTACCTGAGCTTGTCTCATACCTGCTGAATGAAAAAGACAGTTAAGAAGTAGCAAGATGACTTCTACCTGTAGTGTTTACTTATGGAAAAAGTGCAATATATGCATCTGAAGTGCTAGTATACAGAGCTATCTGGATCGTTGCTTGCGTATAGCAAGATGTTTGACTTTCAAAGCCAATCCTTTAAAATGTTTTCTTTCCATTTCTCTGCAGAATATGTAAGTTTTGCCACTGCACCTTAAGCCTTACAGCATGCTGCAGATCTCTGATTTATTTGCTTACCTTGTTTCCTTGCTTTAAGGAATCCCTACTTTCTTCAATGCTTCAGTGTTACTTGTGCACTGAGAACAACACACACAGACCCCATCATCAACACACAGAACATCTTTAAATCCCCAGTTTTCGTGTCTTCCTTCTTTTTGCTCATCTTTGATGAAAATACTGCTAAAATTTCAATACTGAATGATGTCCTGCTTTCAGATATTTTTAGCATGATTTTATTTAGCTTTTGGCCTCAGTTGCTGAATACAAAATGCCTTTTTTTTTTTTTTTTCTTCTCACCCAGACTTCAGTATTAAAAAAAGCAAAGAATTGAAATAAATGATAACTCAACTTTGGAATACTTTTTCATAAAATGCATCTGTTATGAAGGAGAAGTAAGTTCTCATTCCCTGGGAATTCCTGCCTCCAAAGCAAAATATAATCTCTGACTGAAATAACTTAAAGCTCTCATATCTGTCAGTGAAGGCAGCCAGTGATTCCAGGTGGAATTTCTCTTAAGGTTCTTGCAGCAGGCAAGGAGCATGCAGGCAGGATCTATTGCCTTAGCCTTGAAATTGCATATTAAGGCAAAAGCCATGACAGGCACCGTGCTTTTCAAATACAATAAATACCCTTGAGAGGTGCTCTGTTAACATCTGTTCTAACTACTAAGGCAGAGGTGTGCAAACTTTGTTTGTTCAACACTTGAAGTCTATGCTTTTGGTGAATGTCACCAAAACTGCTGGGCTCACACTAAGAAATACCCGACAGAATTCTCATTTCTAAAGGTGTGAGAGATCCCTAGGGAGCAATTTCTCCTGTGTGTCATAAAATGATAGGGAGATCTGTTCTATTTTGAGTGACTGATGTTTGCCCTGCACTTCTCAACTCCTCAAAAGCCTTTAAAACAATGCTTATACAGAGAAATAAGTGGACCTGATCCTTGCTTTCATCTTGAAGGCATTAACCCTGAGCTTCTACTTTTCATCTCACGAGTCCATTGTTTACCTGTCAGCATGTTCAGTACATAAATGACGATTAATCCTTAGCATGACCCAGCCTTTGTTGAATTTGTGCCTTGTTAACCTTTATTATTAGAATAGAATCATAGAATCATAAAATCACCAGGTTGGAAGAGACCCACCGGATCATTGAGTCCAACCATTCCCACCAATCTCTAAACCATGCCCCTCAGTATTAAGAGACAGTGAAAATTAACATGAATAAAAAGAGTAAGGAAAATATATCGTGGAAATTCTGTTAAGGGGCAGAATTATGGCAGAGAGTTACTAGATTTGTTTGAAAGAATGCTGATGCTGTCTCACACCAAATGGTGGAATGAAAGCAAAGGTGTGCAGCTATGTGGGTGTTCCAAAATTGTAAGCTTTTTCCTCAATTATAATTTACTATCTTCAATTAAATATTGCACTTTCAAGCAGGCTTTTGACACTTTAAAACAAAAAAGGATCAGTTGCGTGAATATCTCATTCTGCTTCTAAGAAAGCTGATCAATATGAAGAATGTTGTAGAAACACTGTTGAACGTAATCACCAATAAAAGCATAAATTCACCCCTGGGGTGTACAAAAAGGAAGGAAATAAATGAGAGAAGAGACAAAGCGTGTTCCTTGTGTGAAGTGACAAAAGGAATTTATTCTATTTCATTATTTAAGGATCTTGTCTCTATATTGCACCTTTATTAAGGAGCTATATTCTGTGCATGGAGTATTTATGATCAAATAACTCTGGTAACATTAGACATACCATAGTCCAGCCCTTTCTGAGTAATCCTCACTTTAAGACCAGGATTAGCCTCAAGCTGCAAGGACAGCCAACACAGCAGGAAAGAATACCATGTCTTTAGCATCTTCTCACCTTTGTCACAGGGACCTGTTAATGACATTTATGATGCAAACGGAGTCATAAATGATGCATACCATGAGTTGCAAAAATATGTACCCATCAGTCCCCTCACTGAAACTGGGACATGGGTACATAATCAAGAAAGGTTTAGCCAATGATTTTACTGCATGAAGCAGTCAGTGTAGGAGCAGACACAGATTTCTAATTACTTGGACAGCACTTTAAGAGACATTGGCTGCTGGTGAGAATGAGTGCTTTTGCTCCACTACTCTGTGCTTTCTCCATACCCACGTCTTGGTTAGTTTATTTTACCATCTGTCCTACCTCCTGCAAAGTGAACACGACAGAGCAATCCCAGCCAAGGAGGAACAGGTCTGTCCTCCTATAGAACAACACCCTTTTTGTATACACACCCCCTAGGATATACTGGATTTGTGAGTCCAAAAGTTTTTCAACTAAATCATCTGGTCTAATAAATAAAAGTAGGTCTCCCTATAAAGCTTGCCTCCCTGTTACACACAAATCTCTGACTTAAATCAAATGCTGATAAATAAGATTGACTAAGTCAGGTCACATTGGAAGTGAATGCAAGGGTAAATTCAAAGCCAATGTGAAAAACACAGGGTGATCACACAAGAATAGAGAACATGTGTTCTGGCATAAGCCTGCAGCATGGTGTCTTTGAGTGCAAAGTAAGACTAGGAGCCACTTTCTGCTGTGACATAACCACATGATGCAGCTTCACAAAAGCTGTGACAAATTATTTCTGTTATACTTTACTAGTACAAAAGTAATATTTCTTTATTTAAAAACACTTGCATTCATCCTAATTTTCACTACCAATAACAGACACTGCTCAGTTTCCTAGAAATAATATCTTGAGTCATCTTCAAGTCCTCTCAGGAAGAAGCTGCATTAGGAAATTGTTTATTAGAGACCTCTGGTAACTTCACTCTGGCCTTATTGTTGAGGGGAGTGGCACATTCTTTTCTAACGTATCTGTCTGTGATCATAGTACCTGCCTATGTACAAAATCATGCTAATTAATAAGTAGCAAAAAGGTCTTGCTGCTTTTGTAGGTATTCCACCCTATAAGGTCACTCCTGTGTTTCTAAGAAGTCCCATATTGTCTTAGACATTTTATTCCATAATCTGCCAGAAAACCCACTACTCTTTGGTAGTCTTACTTCTGTGTTGGAATTAATGTTATCAGGCAAGATTCTAAATATTTGCATATCCAAGATCCACCCACTACTTTGTAAAATACTGCTTTTCAGTGGATTCCTGAACAATAGAACAGACAAAAAGCAATATCAATATTGCCCTGATATCAGTTGCCTGACGAATCCTCACAGAGTTACCCCCCACATACCATGCAAGAAAAGGTGGTTTTAGGGAAAAAACATGCTTAAAACATATTCCACATTGTGACACATTTTGAAAATCCCCTTTTTAATTAGTTGTGCCATTTCTAGTTCTTATGCCTTTTTGGTTTTATCTATTTTAAGCCACTCAAAATAAATGATTACTTTAAGGGAGCAATGATATATTATGCAGAACAGCCAGTTATAGTCTCAATTCCTAAACTTCTTCCAAAAAGTGTCCTAGCTGTTCTGGCAAACATGCCACTTTCTGTCTTGATTATGAACGGTCATTTAAAAATCAATATAAAATCAGAAAGAAGGATTTTTTTTTTAAGTCATTAAAGTACATGGATATTTTCTAGATATTTATGTAACAGGATTGCTAGAAGCATTGATGGAGGTGAGGTACCTTGTTCTCACTGAATTTCATTCCCATTGAGGAACAGACAACAACAATCTGAGTCACTACCATGCTTTGTAGGTAATATTTTCTTATTTGGATCTTAAATGTATGCCAGATGAGCAGCTGAAGCACAACCAGCAACAGAACTGCTATGGCAGTAAAAGATGGTATCATTTCACATTGCTTTCTCAAATCAACAAGGCTCGTGTTCTGGGTTTCATCAAAGCCCTGTGCTTCTGTCAGGTGCTAGGACTGATTGTACAAGGTTAGTCAGATGGCTGAGAGAGGCAGAGCTAAAGAGACAGAAATTGTCAGCTGCTAGATAATCTAAATCAGAGCTGCCAATTGCATTGTTGATAACAATAGATGGTAGACAAATTGCTCTGATTTTTATCTTCAGTAACTGAACATGAAATAAGTAATTCTCTTAATTCTTCAGTTTTCTCAGAGATAGTGTATTCAAGAAAGTTAAAGTAGAGGAAAAAGATGAAAAACTCCTTTGTTTTAGTCTGTGTACTTGTCTTACCCTAATGAAGTACTCTACTTACTAGTCTGTAAATACCACATTTGGTCTCTCCTTTGTGAAGAATCTGCAAAAACTTTCAATAAAACTTGCAATAAAGATGAGAGCTAAAATCTGCCTGACAACTAAGAAAGCTTCTGATGAAAAAAAAAAGTCACTTTAATTGTCTTGTACATGTTTAACACAGCCATAAAAACACACTGTCTTAAACTGACCAACCTCTGAAACAGAAGAGAACAGCTCTGAAAAAGAATTTTGTCCTTGTCTTGCTTTGGTCCTGCACAAAACTCTCCAGTTGCAGCCCACAGAGGAATTTCTTTCACTTGCAAAAATTCAGAAAAGACACCTCAACAGTTAACAAACACAAGACAAACAGTTCTCAGAAGTGATAGCAAATATAGTGTCTACCCAACCTGAAGTCCAGAAAGAGCACTTTGGTTTCACAAATACCTCTGCTGTTAACACGGATCTTGGACTGGAGTTTTCAGTTTCTCCCTTGCTCCATTGTTTCTAGTTACTCTGTAGCATGCTCAAGAACAGGTAGGTTTTCTGTCAGCAATGTCTAATCAAAAACGACTCAACAGCGCCAAGATCTTAACCCCTCCTACACACCTATATACCATATTGAAAATCACCTTTGAGGGAAAATGAATACAAAATTTATACATTTGATAGCAGAGATAGATGGGCAGGAATGCTTAAGGAAACCAGGCAATGATACAGACAGGAATTTGCTAAATGGCATAGAAGCGGGTGATCATCTCTCCATGATCACTGGAAATACTCATGGAAAAAGAAAAATATCCAGCAAGTTCCTGTTCATGGTTTCCTCCATGCAGTGTGGAAAGCCACATTAACACTTCCCAGCTCATGAGGAAGCATGTGATTTAGCTCAATGAAATCTTCAGACAGAGTCCATAGGAGGCAATGGCCACTCCTGCCCCCACAGGTTATATTTGTGAGTAAGTCTGGTGCACACCACTCACCCCAAACACACTCTTATGGAGGCTTTGTAAAGGAGCTGTGTTAGCACAGCGTTTCCCGAGTGTGAATTGCCTACTGATGCCTTTCATAAAGCCTTTCAAAGCCTTGGAGCAGAGTTGCCAGAGAACTATTAATCTGTGCTAGGCTGGAAAATAAATAACGTAGCTGCAATGCTTACAAAGAATCTGTTAACAATGGATAACTACGTTTGGAGGCAGTTGCCTGATGAGCTGATGGAAAATGAACACTTTCCATTGTTTGGATCCACTGAGTTCATGTTGCTGATCTCTGTAACTGCTCTATCATAGCACCTCAGCCAGGACTACTAGGTTCATTTTTACCAGTGTCCATTTAGCATGATATTCTAGCTCTGCACTGCACACTGCCCTCACAGCTAAGAACTGTAATGGTGCTTTTAAGTCGGTCTCCAAGAGACAGGGCAAGAATAAGGAATACAGCAACCGTGAAGAGGAATGCAGCAGGTACTACTTGTCTGCAATCTGCCCAGATTCCGACTCAAGCTCATCATTTGATTAGATCTGTTCTAAGATTTTTCTGCTTTTCTTCCTGTTCTTTGGCTCATTCATTAGTCTCATGTACAACCATTTAGCTACTTTGCTAACTAGAGTTGACAGCAGGATGAGGCACTCCCTCAACCTATGCAGATACTACTCCAGTTTTGCATAAATTGCAGTCCTGTAAGATGGACCATAAATTCTTCGAAGGTGGATGCAATAATGTCACTAAGAAAAACCTGACACCTTTGGTTCATCACAAGACATACGAAATCTTCCTCTAAGAATCTTCTTCCATGCATGAAGCCTCTTTTTACTACTCAGATAAATATGATTTTGGTCTGCTAAAGCAAAGATATCAAACTCTGCCTTTGATGGGCCACTTCAAAGACTTTTGCTTTGAACATTGCTCTAAGCAATTCAATATGGTGAAGAAATGTAAATCTAAGAAAACATGGTGGTAGCTGAAAAGGTCTGATGCAACCTGGCAAACCCCAGAAAACCCACAAAAAAAGTCCTTTGCTCCATATCACCAAGATTTTAATCAGAAACAGAAAAGTTAAGAGCCACCTGATCCAATTTCAGACATTGCTAAAGGGCCATCTACAGAGAGTCAACTTGAGATGATGTTAAGCAGAACTCCACTAAATGTATTAGTTATAGAGTACTAGTGTGAAAGGGCTTTAAAAGACCTTTTGGGAGAAAAGTAGACCACCATTAAGCTGCAGTACTTTAGACTTTCACAGATCTCCTGACAATACTTCAGCCTTCATAACCTTCTCCTCATTCCACCATCTCACACGAGTTTCAGTGTGACCCTAGTCATTCAAAATATTGATATCATAAGGTTAATACACACACACACATATTTATTTATCCTTCTCCTCCTCATTCCACTGTATCTCACATCTCTCAGTGTGACCCCAATCATTCAGAATATCAGTATCATAAGGGTGAATGCATACACATATGTATTTATTTATATGTATTATAAAATACAGTCTTTGTAGTGGCAAATACAATAAGAAAAATCATGGAAATGTTCTACTGCCTCACAGCTTTATTACAATGCCCAGCTTTCAGGAAAAAAAAAGTATTCCATGAGGTAATGAGGTATGTAACTGAACCAAAGAGACCTTTACTTTTTATACTTCTCATCTGCCATGGGAAGTTGACTGCAGGTCAACATGACTATGGCTATATTAAGTTTCAAATTTCTCAAGAGGAACCAGAAGGGTTATCGATATTTCTTCAGTGGAATAGGTTCTATTGCACATAGAACCCACTGGCCATATGGGGGAGAAAAATCCTCAATAAAATACTCTGGGTTGAGAAACCACATTGTCTTTAACAATGATCTGAGCTAGTGATAAAGAGTTCTCCTTTGTTACAACAATGTATATTATTTTAATGAATTAGACTTTTTAAAAAAATCACCATTTCTGATAAGGATGAACTATGCTGAAAGTCAAACTCTTCTGTATACAGCCTTTTCTTCAAGTTCATAAGCACACATGGTTCTTGTTCTATTTTAACGAGATGCCCTTCCCAGCCTGAGGTCAACTTCATATATGGCCATTGGAAGCCTCCTGCCTACAGACTGAGACAAAATGCAAACACTGGAGGGGAAAAATAGTGCTCATCAAAACCCAGGCCTTTAATAAAGATCTGATGAGGAAATAAAACATGACGGCTTTTTTGGGTCATTTGAAATTTGCACAGACAAACTTGAAAACCGTAGAAGACATTTTAGCCTGTCATTGTAATTGTTTCACAGAGCGACAGAATCATTTAGGTTGGAAAAGACCTTGAGGATCATCAAGTCCAACAAGGCCTTTTTGTTTAATACTTACTGCTATGTGGAGAATTTGTCTAAACCTTACATTGTGGCATGACTCATAAAATTCAAAGGAAAAATCAGCAGAATGCTAGTAGAAATGCTCACTTGTAACAGGTGTAGCTGGTTATCCAATAATTCCTGAGAAACTGAACTATTTAATTTCACACAATTACTTTAGCTTGCACAAACATCCAAAACTGCTTCGGCTGGAAACATCACAACTGTAGCCAGGAACATTTCTCATCCTGGGAAGCCTCCTCCACCATTCCTAAAGAGAGTAAACTAAGCTGCCCTGGAGCTACTGAGAACACAGGAGATGGACAACAATGAAGAACAAAACAGAGCAGGACATCCATGGCCAATAGAAAATGGTGATGATGTTGAGGCAACATCATGCCTCACCTTGGATTCAACCTTCCTCAAGAGAGAAAAAAGCGGTTTCTGACAGATGTGGTGCTCTTGATACCTCCTCACGTGTTCTCCTTCTTTCTATTCTCATTGTCCCTGCCTTTGCTGCTTCCACTGTCACACCCCTCTGCTGTAGAAACCTGCTCTTCTCTTCAGTATTAGTCCTGGCAATGGCCTCATTTGATGATGGCTACATAAGCACTTCTCAAACTGAGGCAGTGGCAAAAAGTGCACCAGGCTTCTCCAGAAATCACTTGCTTTAACACTTGCAGCTGAGGGCCCAGTACGTAACACCAAGCTCATTCTCAAAAGCATTGGCTCCTCCACGGTTTAATCACACAGAATCACAGAATCACAGAATCACAGAATGACCAGGTTGGAAGAGACCCACTGGATCGTTGAGTCCAACCATTCCCACCATTCCCTAAATCATGCTCCTAAGCACCTCATCTACTCTAACCTTAAACACCTCCAGGGACGGTGACTCAACCACCTCCCTGGGCAGACCGTTCCAATGCCTAACCACCCTCTCTGTGAAGAATTTCTTCCTAATCTCAAGCCTAAATCTCCCCTGGGGGAGCTTGAGGCCATTCCCTCTCCTCCTGTCCCCTGTCACTTGGGAGAAGAGGCCAGCTCCCTCCTCTCCACAACCTCCCTTCAGGTAGTTGTAGAGAGTAATAAAGTCTCCCCTCAGCCTCCTCTTCTCCAGGCTGAACAACCCCAGCTCTCTCAGCCGCTCCTCGTAAAATTTGTTCTCCAGCCCCTTCACCAGCTTTTATGAGTGATATTCCTCCATTTCAGTAGTCTCTTTACCTTTCTGTTTATCACCTTCATCAACATCAGCCTCTCCTTTCCATCGAGACAACAATTCAACAGTCTGCCTTAAGAAAAACATATTCTTTCACTAAACTAAACTCTCTCAGGGACAGCATCCTCCTCCAGCCCTTCCCCTCATACCTGTTACCATGACCTTGGCCAGCAGAGTTGAACAGCTGGAGAGCAACCCGCTTTCCTTGACATTCCTGGTTTTAGAATAACATCTAAACCAGTATTACACTGAGGAGGAGGGAAGAGGGGAAAGCGGTCCATTCAAACCCCTCCACACGGTGGAGATGGCTCTCGCCAGTCACAGCAGGGATAAACCACTGAGAGGGATAAGCCACTGCTAAACAACAGCAACAAAGCAACCTCAGTACTGGAGGCAAACGGGAGTCACGGCCAACAAGTGCCAACTATGGGAATGGTGGAGCGGGGGGTAGGTGGGTGGAACTCCTCGTGGTGCATGTGATACCGAAAATGCTGGTAAATAAACTCTCTAAGACATGGGAGTTTTAGCAAGCAAGAATCCTTTATCATCTCTGGGCAATACGAGGGTGCGATCTCTGTCAGTCCTGTGCACCAATACAATTGCTGGGCACAGAATGGATTTCCCACTTACATCTGTGCATGTAAAATTTCCCAGAAGTCCTATGCATATTTTGTTACTTTCGAAGGACTAATTTTAATGTTATGAACTTCACAACAGTTAAAACTCTTGCTAATGCGAAGCTGTTACAGCTCTGGAGCCAGCTCGCTGCCTGACTTTGCTTTTGAGACAGGAAGAGACTGAAACGGAGGTGATTACAGAAGAATCATCTGATCAGCACAGATCACACTGCACACGAGACATTCTCATCTCCAAATAATGAACAGTGTCTGGAAAAACGCTGCTTTAAAGAAAACAGGCTGTCAGAGGGACATTCTGCCTAGCCTTCAAAAAATACATTTACTTGGATGAAACCTAATTCTCCTTGGCTTAAATAAAAAATATTCCAATTTTTGCAATAGTAACTGCTTCTTCCATCAAATGTATAATTTTTCCCTTGCATATTATATATATAATTATATATATAATTTTTCTTATGCATATTCTATCACTTTCCAAAGACTAATTTTAATGTGATTATGAACTACGCCACAGTCTAATCTCTTGGCAATTTGGAGCTGGCTTCAGCTCTCTGCCTGACCTTGCGTTTGGGATAGAAAGATTCCAAACAGAGGTGATTGTAGAAGGAGACACATCTATTTAGCACAGATCATACTGAACAAAAAACCTAACAGTGTCTGGAAAAGCTCTATTTGAAAAGAAAAACGCTATATGAAAACGTGCTATGAGAGGGACATTCTGTCTATCTCTCAAAAAGCACAGTCACTTAGATGAACTAAACTCCACTTTTACTTAAATAAGAATATTCCACTTTCTGTAATAGCAACAACTTCTTGTATCTTGCCGAGCGCCCAATCATCGATCGCGGCCGGACAGGGCCGGAGGGGCGGGGCAGCGCCGCCGCGCAGGCCAGGGCGTGGCGGACCGAGTCATCGATCGAGCGCGGGCCCCGCCCCAGGCGGCGGGGGCGGCACTGAGGCGGTGCCGCGCCAACCAAAACAACGCGGCGCCCCGGCCGCCGTTGCGCTCGCTCCTGCGCGTCGAGACACGACCGGGCCAGCGGGGGTAGCGGGCGGAAGGAAGGGTTGGAGCGGAGAGCCGGGCGCCGGCCATGAAGCTCCGAGTGCGGGTGGAGAAGCGGACGGCGGCGCTGGAGGTGCCGGGGGCGGAGCCAACGCTGGGGGAGCTGCGCGCGCAGCTGCGCCGGGCCCTGCTGCCCGCCTGGGGGTACAGGTAGCGTGCGGAACGAACCATCGCGGGGAAGGGGGCCGGGGGGGAGGGTTTGTGTGTGCGGTATGTGGCGCCGGCGGGGCGGTACCACGGGGTGCGGTGAGGGGCGGGGGGCGGTACCACGCGGTGCGCAGGGAGGTGTGAGGCGGAGTGCACTATCTGCTCCCCCCTCCCCCCTATCCTCGTGTCCGTCCTCCCCACGTGGCCGTGCGGCTCCTGCTCTAGCACCGAGGCGAAGGGGCGGGGTAAGGTAGGGGTGAGGCCCGAGGTGGGAAGGCGGGGGTCGCCCGTCACTAGGTTGAGGGCTCCTTTCCAGAGATCCTCACAGAACCGCGCAAAGAATGACGTGAGACCGTATGGGATTGGAAGGGACCCACAAGGACCATTGAGTCCAGCTCCTGTCCCCGCACAGCAGAACTCCAGCGTTCACACTGTGTGTCTCGGAGTGTTGTCCAAGTGCTTCTTGGGTATTGCCAGGCTTAGCACCGTGACTGCTTCCCTGGGGAGCTGTTCCAGTGTTCTACCACCCTCTAGGTGAACAACCTTCTCCTAATATCCGACCTAACTCTACCCTGGCACATCTTCCTGCTGTTCCCTCAGGTCCTGTCATTGGTCACCAGAGAGAAGAGATCAGCTCCTCCTTCCCTAGTGAGGAAGCAGTGAACTGCTGTGAATCCCCCTCAGTCTCCTCCAGGCTAAACAGACTGAGTGACTTCTGCCACTCCTCATATGAGCAGGGAGGCATGGCTGCTCACCAGTTCTGCTTCCCAGCTGTTCACTATAGAGCAAGAAAGTAGAACTTTTGTGAGGCGCTGTGATACTCAGATTGCAGCTCAGTCAGAACTAGCTTGGATTTCCACGTGGCCTTTCCAGTTTTGTAGGTTTGTAGGCTTCTTGGAGAACCCCTGGGTTTTAATTCCGTGAACACTTTATCTATGAAGAACTTGTGTCAGCCCTTATAGGAGAGTAAGGCCTGTAGAACAGACTCATTTTCTGTTGATGTTTAAGAGGTTTGTGTTCACAAACCTCTAATTAGGCATGAAGTGCTGGTGTTACGCTGGCAATACGTCTGATTGCACTGCGCCTGGCTGCGTTACAGTGTGGGCAGGGGAAATCCAAAGTGACTGCCATGCCACGGTGTTTGTAGCTGACACTGGATGACTGCATCCGTGCTAACCAGTTGCATTTTTGTTTGGTTTTATTTTGTAACTGCTTGCCCTGAAGCACCTTTTCTTACTACCCTCTTTTGCAATAAGCATGCCGTACAGTAGCTGCTGACCTTTTGTAATGAAGGTTTTATTTAGAGAGCAAAATGGCTGAGTCTGCAGTATTATCTTGTTTTTAAATAATCTCAGCCAGTTGTCTATTTAAAGCTTGTTTGCTGGATGTGATAGGCTTCTAATTTGGAGGGCACTTGTTTGCTTTCCTTCATAATGATTTTATGAGCAATTACTGTAAATGAAGTTATACTTGCCAAGGAGCTACATATACTTAAAATATACTTGGAGATAAACATTGGGGAAATAATTTATTTTTTTTTCCCCCACTCTTCCTGTAAAATGTAGGAAATTGTTAATGGATTAAAACACACCACATAGTGTTATTGTAGTGTGCATTATGCATTTCTAACTCTACTGCACTACTCTCTGTGTGCAGTTACCCAAGTGCAGCCAACCGTGTTTCCTTTTTTTTTTCCTGTTTTGCAGTTCTGATACCAAGTTTTCAATAACATTGAACAGAAAAGATGCTCTCACAGAAGATGAGAAGACGTTATCTTCATATGGGATTGTTCCTGGTGATTTGATATGCTTGTTACTAGAAGAAGCAAATGGACAACCCAACCTACCTCCTCCTTCTGCTCCTCCCCGACTTGAGAACGGTCATGAGCCGTCCACCTTGATCCCCAACAAAATGCAGGCTAGCAGTCCAAAAGAAGAAGGGCAGAGTGAGCTATCTGATAATGAGAAAGCTCAGGTGGAAGTTCAAAAGAGTGATGAAAGGGTAAGTACACGAGAATTGCGCTGTATGACACAAGGTGGAAAAGTGTTGCTGTACTATATTGTAGACAATCTTTTCAGAACATTTGGCTTCTTATACTTGTCTGATATGCAGCCGGTTATTTGAATGGAAATTTGTCTGTGTTCATCATATACTAGCTGTGACACAGAAGCAGTTTCAGAGACCCTGAGGTGTTTCAGGTCTAACATTTTTACAAGATTTAATGTTTTGCTGGAACATGTGCTTTCCATAAGGCAGTTAGGAGTATGTTTCTTATCTGCCTCAGTGCTGTCATTTGGAGGAAGCTGATTCTAGGTATTGAACAAATACAACAGACAGTGCCAGTTGGAAACACCACTCATGAGATAAGTGTATGGTTCCTTTCCAATGGTTTACAACAGTTCCCTGTGATTCAGACTGCCTGCCATCAAATGAGACCTGTCTGTCTTGCACATGTAGGTTGTGTAGCTGAGGTAGCTTCTACCTCATGCCTTGTATATGACCTTCTATGATTCGTGCAGCTAATAGGCACGTTTTTTTCATATTACTCAGGGGTTCTTCCTGTGTGACAGTACATTAAATAGTTAAGTAGCTAACAGCTCCTACTGCCTGCTGGGTCCTGTGGTGAATGTTCTCCCTAGAGGAGACCCTGCAGGTACAGCCTAGTGCCACAGTTATCTCAGTATACAATCTGTCTGTTTTAGGCAGGAGCTTGAGAAACGGGGAGGAAATTGTCTTCCAACATTATTTAAAAGCAAGTATTTTTTTCTTTTTGTTTTGGAAGAAATTTCAAATACAAAATGTCCCTTAATACAGCCTTTATATAAGGTCTTCTAAAAATACTGTTTTAACCTAGGAAAAGTAAGATGTAGCATAGAAAGAATTGTAAGTAGTGAAAGAAAATGTAGCTGGACTTTTGTCCCATTGGCTCTTGTCAGGAGCATGGTGGTGTGGGTATTCAAACTCCTTGCGTCTGTTGGTCAGACCATACAGTTATGCAGAAGTTTTGCAGAAGTATCTGTTTGGTATTTATTTAATATTTGAAGGCAAGATGAAAGATTCTCGCATCTTCTTTCAAAACTGTGGTGAAAGATGGCAGGAAAGTTTCTAAGCAAGAAAAGCTCTAGAAGTCTGAAAATCTGTGTTTAACTGGAGCAGTGAAGTGCTATATGGCGGTGCCAGAGTCATATGGACAAAGGTATCTTGTGCCCCTGGGCATGGATGTAGGGGAGAAGTAGTTACAGTTACTTTAGACTCTGGATTTTTTTTTTTTTTTTTCCCCTGATCCTTCCCTTAGGTAAATCTGCTTATAGAGTTTTCATTCAGTGTTTGTTTTTCTTAACGTGTCTGTGGGTAGTTTCTAACAGTTAAATCCCACCATATTATTATGTTTGGTAGAAGAAATGAAGTCACAATAAAACCACAGTACTCCTCAAGTGTCAACAGATACACTCCATTGGTGACTATTTTTTTTCCCAGTTACTTAAGCCAGTTCTGTTTCTAAGCAGTCCAGGTTATCACTTTTGTTACTTGTCATGCATGTTTGCTATATTTAAATAAATGATGGTACTACAGTGAGTAAATTATTCATGTGTATGTTGCAAAAATTCCCATGAAGGTTTAATGTATTATCTCTTCATCTTCATGTAGTGTATGCAATAAAGGGACAGACCCTTTTATGAAAGGCTTGCATTATAAATATCAAACACAGAATTTGTGTGTATAATCCCATTTTCCAGCTGGGATGCTGGGAAATGGAGATATAACCAATCTGTAAAACTTGCATGAGAAATCAGCAGAGTAGACTTGGTACCTGTGAAGACTGAACAAAGCAGACAGACAATATTGATGTACATGGAGGCTCAACTTTCTGAACGAAGGTTTTTTGCTTTCTCTTGAAGGCAGGATCCAGCCTGGAATTTCCTTCTGGATTAGTCCCAGAAGATGTTGACCTGGAAGAAGGTACAGGCTCCTATCCCTCTGAACCCATGCTGTGCAGTGAAGCTGCTGATGGTGAAATACCACATTCCTTAGAGATGCTCTACCTTTCTGCTGAGTGTACCAGTGCCACCGATGCCTTGATCGTCCTAGTTCATCTTCTCATGATGGAGACAGGCTATGTACCTCAGGTGGGTTCACAACCAATCAGAACACACCTTGGTCAGTATGAAAAAGCTGTGGAATATCATGGGAATGTGCGATAAAGATGTATCTGAAGATCCACTTCTAGTTTTGTATATGTCAGTCAGCAGCAGGGGCAGCCAAAGTATCAACTTCTTTAGTTTGTCTAACTAGTAAGCCTTAAGGATAAAGACTAGAGCAACTTTTAGGTGTGAGAGAAGAGGCCTGTCCCCATGTTTCTTTAAATCCTCAGCCTCTCTGGGACTCAGCTGATAATAGCTGGATTCTGCTTTATACTGTTGATGTTGTGTAGATGCTTAGATTGTAGCACTTCTTTGAAGCGCTGCCTTACGCATCAGTATCATCTCAGTTGTGTCCTAGCCAAATGATGGTTAACAAGGCCTAGGTCTGGCAAATTGTTGACTCTGATTCTGTATTAATTTAACTGAGTTCAGTTAGGCTTTGGTTCCACTAACCTATACAGGTATCTAACTTGTAATCAAGCACTTACAACAGTACCTCTGTACAGTGCATGAATTCACCTTTTCCCTTTAAATTTTTGGTTTTGCATTTTACGTTTACTAGTACGTGGCAAAACATGTAAAATAAAAGATGTGCTGTCATAGAAGGTGTTTAACTTCTAGTGTTTTCTTGCTGGGAGGCTAACTAAGCACATGTAGGGGGCCAGTTTAGGTGTTTGTTGACCAATGCCAATTTAATAAATCTGCTAAGTTAATTGCATGCCTATAGCCTGGAATGCTATCTGAAGAATATGTTTGCCACTGGGCAAAAAGTTTCCTTATGTCAGTCAGTAGGCTTGGAAGTAGGGAAGACGATTGCTGTGCAGATTTAAGAGGAAAGAGAGTGGAGTCTGGTTGTAATTGTGCTGAGTCTCCCTGTGGGATTCCATCTGAGCCTTTTTGAACTGAAATTGAAAGGAAAAACTGTTAGTCCACTCAGATTTTTTTTTTCTTTTAATGGATTTCAAACTATGATTCTTCAAGCCTTGTCAGACATCTTGAGTTCACAGAAAAGATCCAATAACATGTTTTTCATGCAGTAAATTAATGTACATGCAGGAGTTGTCAGAATGCTGGAATAAATGACAAAATGAAGTACATTTCTCAAATACATCTGCTCACTGAACAACTTCCCTGTCAGAAACAGGGGCAGGACAAAAAAAATCACTAAACTTCTCCATGATTTGCTGTTAGTCTTGGTGAAAACAGTATATAATCATGTGGTTATGGTCTGTGTCATAACTCACATTGGGACTAAACTAAGATTTGAATTGTGACCAGCATTCTGGCAATTTCTAACTTGTAGTTCTCTTTTTTATTTATTTTTTTTTACCCCATAATCTTGGTATATTGCTTGCTGAAGTGTGGTGATCTTGTCTCTATATTTCTAGGGGACAGAAGCCAAGGCAGTGTCTATGCCAGAGAAGTGGAGAGGGAATGGTGTTTATAAGCTACAGTACACACATCCCCTTTGCGAAGAAGGTTCTGCTGGTTTGACTTGTGTGCCTTTGGGAGATCTTGTTGCGATTAATGGTAAATTAATCAATTTTTATCTGGGATGCACATTGATGAATATCACCATTATTTAGCAAGAGAAAATGTTAAGTGTGCTTTTGTGCACTCTGTTTAGAACTGGAACCTGATTATCCAGGTTGCTGAGATGCTGCTTCCTGGTGCTGAATAGTTTTGGCCTTTCCTGGCTCCATGTTAGCAGTTTCTTTCCCTCTAATCATGACAGATCAGTCCTTGGGGATTCCATTTGGCCTTTACATTGCAATGTTGTAGAAATCTGTTTCTCGTCTCATTTTATAGAAAATTTAGTATATGTTACCAAATATTAAGAGGTAGATTCGCTACAAACAGTATTTTGTCTCATCTCCTGTTCTTTGCAAGATTTACAATCAACTTCCAGACTGTATTCTTTAGCTGTAAGGTATAATCTTTCCTGTAGCACACTAGCAGTTTAGTTGTGGTCTCAAAAATTCTGTTTAGTTTAAGCTATTCAATCAAGAAAATTCAAGGAAAAGTAATATTTTGAAGCAATTTCCATATCATTTGGTGGTTTTGAGAGTTTTTATTATTTGTCTTCTTCCTTGTTGTTTTTTTCTCTTTTTTTTTCATGCTTTATTTAGCATCTGAGCAATTGGACGTTTTTTGCAGAACGAGTACTAAACTGGGACCTGATTCTAATTTGAAGATATCTTTGATTCAAATTTTTATGTTTATTTGTAAAAATTGTAACTGATTATGCCAAGTTGTACAAGAGTATAGGTTTTCTCAGAACATGTACACATTTTGATCAAATGTTTTAACCAAGGTTAGATCTGGGACAGTCACAGAATCACAGAACAGAATCACAGAACGACCAGGTTGGAAGAGACCCACTGGATCATCGAGTCCAACCATTCCCACCATTCCCTAAATCATGCTCCTAAGCACCTCATCTACCCTCACCTTAAACACCTCCAGGGACGGTGACTCAACCACCTCCCTGGGCAGACCGTTCCAATGCCTAACCACCCTCTCTGTGAAGAATTTCTTCCTAATCTCAAGCCTAAATCTCCCCTGGGGGAGCTTGAGGCCATTCCCTCTCGTCCTGTCCCCTGTCACTTGGGAGAAGAGGCCAGCTCCCTCCTCTCTACAACCTCCCTTCAGGTAGTTGTAGAGAGTAATAAGGTCTCCCCTCAGCCTCCTCTTCTCCAGGCTGAACAACCCCAGCTCTCTCATCCGCTTCTCGTAAGATTTGTTCTCCAGCCCCTTCACCAGCTTTGTTGCCCTTCTCTGGACTCGCTCCAGAGCCTCAGCATCCTTCTTGTGGTGAGGGTGTGGTGTTATAACTGCCATGCGTATAGTGTTCATGTAGTAAGCTTATTGAGTCTTTCTCTAATTAACATTTATTTAATGACTGGGTTTTAATAGTGGCTGACTGTACCTCCTAGCTGTGTTATGCCTCTTTCCATACAATAAAATTGTTGAAGGCAATGCTTGGTTCCTGTCACTGAGAAATCGGTTTATTCCCTGCTATTTTAAGTTCAATTTTTCTGTATATTTTTATTTGTCTAGCTGCTTGCTATAGCTGGGTACTTTCCTCGAGGGGATCTCGTAAGGGTAAGGCAGTAATGAAATGATTTTTGTTGTCTCTCGATGTGTTTTATATTTTGAAATGTCTTTTTTTTTTTTCCTTATATTTACAGCAACATTAAAAATCAACAAAGAGATTAAAGGTGTTAAGAGAATACAGCTAATGCCAGCATCGTTTGTTTGCTTTCAGGAGCCAGGTATGATTGAGCTATGGTATTCATGGTAGTAAACTTAAAAGTTAATGAAGTCACACAGTGGGTAAGAATGTGCTTCAGTAGAGGACCAAATACGTAAAGAATAGGAAAAAAGAATAAAAATGTGGCTACCATTTAGGTGATTGATAGCTACTCATATTTTGCTGTTGAAACATTTTGAATTTACTGGATTAACTGTGTAAGGAATGAACCTTTCAAAGCCCGAGTCATCCTTTGGCCTATATGCCTGTTTTTTAAGCATATGTGTGAATCACTGAGGCAGCAGTGCTGGATTATTCCCCCTTGCTGCCTGGCATTTCAGGACTTGAAAGGCTGATGTTCCCTACACTCTTGTTGTGGTGCTATAATTGTCATATTTTTTGTCAGACAATATGTACTAACCACATAGCTCTCTCTGGAGTGCCAGAATTAGAGGGAAAACTAATGTGGGAGGAGAGAAGGAGCAGATGGATGTGGGTCTTTGTAAGCACAGACCTGACTAGCCTTTTGTTCTCTGAAGTGTGTATGAACTGCTTTGTTGACAGCTGAGGCTGACTTGTTGTCCTGTACTGTGTCCTGGGTAGCCCCAGGTGGTGGTGTACAAGTCAGGTCAAAAGGCTTTAGAAGAATAACTGAGCACTGAAATGTGGCTGAATATTAAGGTAGAGTCTTCTTGCTCCTTTTTCTTAAAAGAACACAATTGAAAAACATTCCTGTCAAACAAATGGGTATTGCCAACACATACAGCATGGGTGTGTGTGGTACATAGGGAGCTTTGAAATCTGACAAAAGAAGCTCTGGCCATTTGAGAGTCATTTTTTTTCTGAAGAGCAAGTTGCCCAGGGAAGTAGTGAATGCCTCATCCCTGGAAGTGTTCAAGGGCTGGTTGGATGGGCCTTTCAGCAGCCTAGTCTGGTGGGAGGTGTCCCTGCCCGTGGCAGGGGGATTGAAACTGGATGATCTTCAAGGTCCCTTCCAACCCAAACCATTCTACGACTCCAGGATTTCTCTTAATGGTGCCTTTTAAGGCATTTCCTAAAGGAAAGTCTAGCCTGACAGTGGAATGGGTCTGTAGTTTGTTGATGAATTCCTTGTTTCATAATTGTTACGCTCTAGCTGCAGAGCTGCTAGAAGAAAGCCATAAATCGTTTGCTTTTATATAATTTTTGCATTATAATCTCCTGATATTGAGCTTTTTCTCTCTCTTGATAGAAAAGGTTGCAGGTGTTTACAAAGACCTTCAGAAATTATCCCGTCTCTTTAAAGACCAGCTGGTTTACTCTCTTCTGGCTGCTGCCCGACAAGGTGAGAGAAAATGTTTGTGGTTAGAGATAGTACTTTATTTCTGAGGATGGAAGCAAAGGAGTCTATCTAAAATCTTGAAGGAAAAGCTTTAGAAACAGCGGTTCAGTGATGGGTGTATAAAGAGTAAACATGCAGTAATTTACTCATTCTAAAGAAACTATATTAATCTTTGTATGTCAAAAATGTTAATGTAATGATAACTTCCTAGTTTTAATTTTTGATTGCTTTGAAGAGTCTGAAGTGAAGTGGCTGTTTTCTATGCTTAATGAAGAGAAAGTAATATCACAATCACTTTTTGGAAGTATTTCTGTAGTTTTGATCCATTTCTTTGTCAAAGCAGGAAAATTTATGTAGCATAATATTTGGAAGTCTAACCCCAGGAATTATCTTCCCAATAAAAGATCATTGAGGGCTTGGAAAGATGGTAGGAAGTAACCCAAGCTGGTGTCTGTGGAGCAGTAGGAAGCCAGACTTTCTCTGCATAGGTATTACCATAAGAGGTCTCACTGCTGTATTCTGAAGGCTACTCAATGGAATTCCTTCTAAATGTCAGTGCAGGAAGATTTTATATGAATCATGTGCTCTGTATTTAATGTGGTTTTTGTGGACTTATGAAATTGGGCAGGTCTTTTTTTCTTTACCTGTTCTTTTGTTCTGTAGCCTGTAAACATAGTTAGATGTGTGGAATGTTTCTTAGGCTTACAGTGGCCAATAGTGGTCGGTATAAAGTGCAATTTGCTCTTTTTTTTTGTGCATGCCATGAATGTACTTGGAGTTGCAGGAGATCCTGTTTTATAAGAAATGATATGACAGTACTTTCTGAGAAAAGTGCTGTAATTCAGGCATCAAAGGGAAACGACTTAAGGGAAAGGTTATTATAACCTTCCTTTTTTTTTTTTTTTTTTTATAAACTTGTGATAAACTGTGCACCACTTAGGTAATGCTTCTATTTTTCTTCTCTTTGTAGCTCTGAACTTGCCAGATGTGTTTGGTTTAGTGGTCCTTCCTCTTGAGCTCAAGCTTCGGATTTTCAGACTTCTGGATGTCCGTTCGCTCATCTCACTTTCTGCGGTTTGCCGTGATCTTTACACAGCTTCAAACGACCAGCTTCTATGGAGGTTCATGTACCTGCGAGATTTCCGAGGTAATGTCGAGACACTATTTTTCTAATTACATTCTCGTGTGAACACGGGGATTAGGTCTAACAGATTTTGATAGAGGCTTTTCAGGCATAACCACTTCTGATATTTAAATATATAAATGCAATAGTTTGTGATGCTGACCAGTACAATTGGTCAGGTGTAATTCAGGTGGATGCACAGTTTTCTGCCAAGAAAACTAATGGCAGCCTGCTGAGCAATTACTGATAGACCACATAATTGTTTTCATTGTGTGGTGCAGACTTCTCTTATTTTCATCTGTTTTCTTGACTGCCTTGGTGTACCAACTATGGTGGGTACTGGGAAGTGGAGGAAAGAGATATTCTTGCTATAATTTTTTAAAAGAGATTGAAGAAACAAGGTCATCTAGGGAAGTGCTGTCAGAAGTCAAAGAGACAGTTTCTGGGACTTTTCTATTGACAGTAACTTGTGGAGATGATGCTTTACATAGTGGGCAAGTAGATTAACAATTGAATGGTCATGGAATTTTATATTCTTTAAGATGCATTGTCTTTATGAAAAATATATTGACCAAAAGTGTTTTTTCATCTCTTGATTATTCTGCAAGTTCTGACAAAACTGTGGGCATCTGTGGCATGAATGCTATTTAAAAATAAAAAAGATTGCTCTTCTTAATTTTTTGCTTATCTTTGTAGATCCAGTTGCAAGGCCTCGTGACACAGACTGGAAAGAAGTAGGTGGCTTTTTTTTTTTTAATATAATTTCTCTGAGATTAGTGTCCATGGGCTAATTTGAAGATAAAACGCACTTTGGGAGGCAGTAACTTCGAGTTAAGTTTGAGTTTAAAAGTGTGGTGTTCTGTGTACATGTGTTGAATTTGGTCAGAGTAGGAGAAAATAGCTCTCTCAGGTTATACAATGCATGCTCAGACGGTGGGGGGTAGGGATCTTCCAGATACCATTATTTGGTCTTTGGCTGGCAGAGGAGTTGCTGTTCTGGGTTTTGAGACCGGGGAGAAGTGCTTTACTGAGAAGTGCTGCGGAACTGAATGCAATTGCTGAAGCTGGAACACAGAGCACTTACAGAGCTTTACAACGCCTTTGTCTCTGTCTGCAGCTGTACAAGAAGAAGTTGAAACAGAAGAAGGAAGCCCTGAGATGGAGGCACATGATGTTTCTGCCTCCTACACCTCATCCAATCCCTTTTCATCCCAACCCATTCTATCCTAATCCTTTTCCTCCCAACCCATTTCCATCAAACCCAATCTATCCCCCAATGATAATTGGTGGAGAATATGATGAGAGACCAACACTTCCATATGTTGGAGACCCAATTAACTCACTCATCCCTGGCCAAGGAGAAGCACCAGACCAGTTTCCTCCATTCAGACCACATTTTGACCCAATTGGTTCCTTGCCTGGAGCAAACCCTACACTTCCAGGACGAGCTGGTCCCAATGAGAGGTTTCCGCCTAGACCCAGCCGGGGCCGCCCCATGGACATTCGCCGTGCGTTCATTTGATTGCTGCTTTTCCCTTCAGTGAGTTTTCTAGTCCCTGAGCTTGCTTTCTGACTGCAGGACGCTGCACATCCTGGGCACTAACACCTGCCTTCTCTTCAGATTGTGGCAAGAATGTGTGCATGCTAATGTTTCAGCCGGAAAGGCTGGGTTTATTTCGTGCTCTGGTAGTACTGTACCACCTGGCACTAAGATCTGTCTCACAAAGAGCTACAACTTAGAACAGTTTGTTCTGCTTCCCTCCTCCCTCTCACCCTTAATCATCTGTGAAGTGCTACTTTAGAGAAGAAGGATACCAACCAAATATTTGCTGCATCAGATAAAGAGCACTTTAAAGTACAAACCCTTAGCTTGTTTGTCTTATTGGAAGAGTTTTATTAAATTGCCAGGAAAAATGGTGTTTCAAATCTACCTGGCTAATAATCTTTATTAACAAAAAGATCTACTGTGTCACATACAACAGGATGCTTCCATTGTTATGGTAGATGTGAGTCTTAGAAATTCTCAAAGATGTCATTTCCTTTTTTCTTTAATGTTTTATTAGGTAAAAAGCATTTTTGTATTGTTACTTAATACACGAAGAATACAGGGGAGGGATTTTCTTTACAATGGGGATATTAGAACACAAATAAAATCATTTTACAAACAACTGAGGAAAATCATGCCACAATGCAACTCAGAAATCTGGACAGAAGCAGAGCAATTTTACAAATAACCAGCAGCAAGACTGTTGTCTTTCTCCTTGACTTTACAAATAAGGAGCTATAGTACATGGCTGTTTACTGTGTGTGAACTGAAACTGGCATAGAAACAAATCTTTCCTCCTTCCTAACTTACTTAAGGAATTAAATAGGTTGACCTGGTTGCAGTGGAAATGGGATCACAGCAAAAGCAGAATTAATTCTCACTTTACTGCAGTAAATACCGTTTAATTCCATTAATGAAGTATCAAAATACATCTTGCTGAGAGGAAGTGTGTTGTATCATGCTATGAGCACCTTTAGAGTGTTGTCTTATTAACGAATGAGCGACTAACAAGACACTATTAAAGTCTCCTGATGAGATCTGCAGGCTGATGCTGGTGCTCAGTTAAAGGAAGACTGGAATGACTAAACTTTGCTAGAACTTTTCATTTCTTACATATTTTTTAAGATGGATTGATCTTAGTGTTTCTATGCATGTAAATGGTAGTGATGACTGTTGTGACAGCTGATATTTTCTAAATTTTTTAAAAAATTCTAGCAGAAGAAATAGATTGACATTTCCTGTTAAATACAAGCTATTTAAACAGTAATGCTTAGGTGCTTTTTCAGGTGATATTTCAGTGATTCATCTTGTTTTGTATAAAATCAGCTGACTGCAGTAAGAACAGGATGTTCTGCCATTAACTCCACTGGAAGTAAAATATAATACTTTATTTTGCTGTCAAAAGTTGTATTGCTTCTTTATTTTCTTTTCTGTTGCACAGCAATGGCATTCCAGTGCAAATCCTGCCATAATTAAACACGTAAGAGTATGAGTCTGGGGACAGTACCAATACCAAGATTAGCTTTAATTTTTAACATTTGCCTGCAGTGGTTGATTTGCTTTGTTCCAGCAGAGTTTTCACGTAAGTGTATAGTTGGTCTTCTTCGAGCTTAGTGATTCCTTATTCCACTGATTTATAAAAGAGAAGATGGAAGTCTACCCTTCTTTGGTCCTTGTGATCAGTGCTTCAGAAATCCACGTGTAGTTTTCAGATAAGATTATGCAGCTTTAACTGAGAACATAATGTGTAAATAATTCTTTTAGCTTTAGGTTTTTTCAAGCTGTTTCTGGGAACAATAATTTCTGTATGCGATAGGTTAATTTTGTGGCCCTAATGGTACTCACATTACCAGTGCCTTTGACGACAGTTGTGCCGCTTGCTCTGCTGACATGCACCATGCTGCTCTGGAGTTGAGCCTTCTCTGCCATGAAGACAACCTCATCATAATTCTACCAAGCTACTACAGGTTCTATTTATGCTGGATTTTTTCATTTGAACATCTGTTTTTGAAGAAATTGGCTCAACCTTTTTACAGATGCACTAGCATGTCATCTGAAGATATTCCTTCATTGCTCCTTCACATTGTAGTAAAGGTATAGTGAGCCAAAGATAAAGGAACCTGACTTCTCCAACTGTCAGGTTCCCTAAAAAGAAGTTCCCTTCATTCATAAACAGGATATGAAATATAAAGTGAGTATCTTGAGGTGAGCAGGTTAAAGTTAGAAGACAAAACAGTGGGAATATTTGAAAACTAGAAGTTTATTTCGTTTATTCGCCAGCTCCTAAGCTGGGTATGAGTGACACTGTGATTTGCAAAAATTTTACTTCAAAATCACAAAAGATAAAATGCCTGAAGATGGGAATTTCCTACTGTACTGGTCATCTGTATCTGACACTGTTAGGGTTGCTGCTACCAGTCGATTGGAAATAAGGATCTGTCGTTCTTGGTGTTTTATTTTTTTTGTTTTAACTTTTTCCTGAAACTAAGCCAACCTGATGAAGTAACTGGGTCACATGCAGGATTTAAGGTTTTATGTACCTGCCTGTGATAAGTGAAAGAGAAGAAAATGCCACTGCAGTTGGAACAGGACTGCTGTTCTCCTGAACCTTAGCTTTATATAAGACTTTTAGTCATATGGGGGTATAAGTGGCATTCCTCTTGAAATACCACACCTAGATAACTACAAGAAAGTAAAGATATTTATTAGACTGTATGTAAGCTGCATAATGTAAATTAATTTTCCAGGTGGTGGATGTCCCAGCTCCTTCTTGGGCTGGATCCACACAAATCTATTCATGTTTCCTTGCTTCCATATGAAGAAAATTAAAGCATGCAGGACAAAAGGGAAGCTCTGAGCAGGCACTCATTTTTCACAGCTGTGTGAGAAAGATCCCAAGTGATGTAGGGCACGTCTGCCCTCTTATTTAACTGTGGCTTCTGTTCACCAAATTTTCTGTTGCCTTCTTACTGCCCTGAACTCTGGCTGTTCTATTTAGGTACCTAAATACTTCTTGGGTATACCTTCATTCACCATTCCTAAAATGGAGAATATACACTTTGCATTCCCTCAGTTTCTTGCTTTATTAAATTGTAGAGATTTTGGAATAGAAACTGTGCACTAAAAGAGATAACCTGAATATATGACGATGCATTTCTGAATTTCCTGGTAACTGCAACATCTAGTATGTGAGCATTATAGAGGTAGGAGTGTATTGTTCAAGCATTTTTAGGACATGGTGTAGAGTTTCATCATTTTAACTTAAGAAACCAGCTCAGTACTTTCATTAAGGTGCTTCTGTGGATAGAACCGAAGGTGCTTTTCAGGAACTGTGGGAGTAACAAAGTTGAGCTGAGAGAGTGCCTGTTGCTTTTATGTGTTTTTGCAAGCAGAACTAGGAGGAGGGGAGATGCTATTCTGTTTGATTGTCCCGAGAAAGATGATAGCTGGGAGCTGCAGACAAATGAAGAGATCTTAGTGACCGATACAGCATCAGCAAATGTTTCAACTGTTGTGGCCTCTGTGATGAACTGGGGTCTATTTATGGGGCCATGTCATAGTAATAACTAGTTAATTGGTTTTTTGTATCTGTTGTGTTCATAAGATAGACATAAAAAGGTTCAGGGAATGGAAAAATTGGGGATTCTGACAGTAAAATTTTATTTTTGTCTTTACCTCTCCGGTGGCCTTTTAGTAGAGAAAGGCATAAACCATGCTAAGGGAAGTGTTGCAGAAGGAAATCCTCTCCCACCAGGGTTGTGTTATCTCCTCTCCATGTAGTGGAGCCTGTTAAACTGCTATTGTTCTTGCCAATGAGACAGTGCTTGCTAAAGGGCATTTGTCACTCTTTTATTGCTCCTGGAGACTGCAAAACAGCAAGGTCTGGTTTTTCTCCGTGGTCCATGACATGTATTTATGATGCTACATTGTAAACTGCTTAGCAAACTTGGAAGGACAACACAGAACTTGAGGGTGGGAGTGTGTGTGAAAAAGAAAAATCATCAAGGATTAGGGTGGTTCTAGAATACTGAACTTGACATATAAATCATTGATCCAGATGAGTCTCTTGAGAGCCTTCCAACCTGGAAAAGCTATTCTGTTTCTTGCCTGAAAGTTCGTGGGTCACAAAAGCCATTATATGTGTAAAAGCCTGCACAGGAGTAGGTCGTACAAGGTCCAGATGACTGCATTGGATTTAGATGTTTGTTACAGGTGCTATGCAGGAAGGAATTGGTTGTTTGGCTGTATTCCCCACCAGTGAATCATCAGATTCGAGATGGCAAACGCTGCTGTGGCTTTTGCTGCTTTGGGGATCTCCCTGTTGTGAGTGGCAGCAAAGATCTGTGCCGTTGGCTCAAATGTTTTTAATTTGCTGACCTCCCTGGATGTTCCTAAGTGTCATCAAGGTGGAATTGCTAAGGCAAGTACAAAGCCAAATGTCTGGCCTTGAAGCTGTATGCATGGTTTGTGACTGAAGTACTTCGAGAAAAGCTCAGGAGGTAGGATGAGATGGGAACGGGCACCTGCATTAGGTGTATCATACACAGAACTAGCAGAGTGCTAGGGTAGCTTTTCAGATGATAGAAATAGCCGTAGATTGATTGATCTACCTAAGGTGATTTTCTCAGTCATGAATGTCATTCCTGTTTTTTGCCATGTCCCAGTTCTAGTGTGTGTGCTCACAGCTTCATTATGTGTTGCAGGCTTAGAGGAAAAGCACACCTGGCAAAGACCCTTCTCCGTTTTCTCTAGAAGAATAATTCTTGGGTGGGGTTCAGAAGGGCTAATTCTGACCATTAGCTGCTTGGAGCAATCTTGTACGTGCCCTCCCAGAGCTTGGTGTCTCTGGATGTCCCAGCTTATCTTATTTTTAAAGGATAGTTTTCCTGTTCTATTGCAGGTTTGTCACCTTGCATTCATTTTGCACTCACGCCAGTGGGAGTTCAAGGAGGGAGACAGGATTTCACTCCGTGTCTCTGTCCATTTGGTATTATGGAACACTCAGCAAACAAGTATGTGCACTTCATCAACTCTGCTATTAATTAAGCATATTCCTGGGGGACATACTTAGCCAGATGTGTCCAAGTCACCAAAGTGCTTGGAGTTTAGCTGGGTTTTGTCTGGAATTTGTGTGAACCATGAATGTGAACTCTGGTGCTTCCAGGGGCAGGGAAATAAGTTGTTTTATGTGTGGAAGGCCCATTTCTCAGGTTATTTTTGAGCTAAGGCTGCAGGGTTAGAACATGACATTTTTATCTCAGAACTCAGGAATCACGTGCAGGGGACATAAATGCAGAAAATGAAACAGATATTTTATCTGCTTTGAACAGAGTGCTCTGGAAAAAAACAGCAGTTCATCTGGATGACCTGCTCATGTGATCTCCAGCATTAACTGATATCTGGTACCATATTTAACTTGAATGTAGTTCTGCTCTGAAAAGTGACTTTTTATATAGTTGGTATCATGAAGTTCCACAGATCACTGTGTTTCCATGCTCAAGCATGCTCACTTTATCAGTCAATGAATACTTACGCGACTCAGTCTTTGCACATCTGTTTCTGAAATAAGCCTATATATATATGTATGTATTTTAGCTTGATCTCAACAAGAGTTCAGTAATTGGAAATCAGCAATTGTATTGACTATATACAAATCAAAATAAAATCCTAGTTTGCATTGTCAACTGTGTTTGTACCACGGGGCTGTCAAGAGTAAAACTTGCTTTATAAGTCAGTCATTTGAACAGATGTGGTTTGGATTATGCACAAACCCCAAAGAAATAGTGCACTTCTATACAGTCACTTTTCAGGCCATTATTACATTTTCTTTGTATTAAAACAACAATAGTTTACCAAGTTCCTTTTACCCAGGTGTTAATTGTGAATCACTGGGTATCATTGAGTGTGTTCCAAGATGACATTAGGTATGCTGATACGAAGAGTGAGGGCTGACAAAAGCACAAATCCAGTTGCAGGGCTGTTAATCGGAAAACAGACTAGCAAATGATTTCCTTAAGTTGCGAATGGTCTCAGCTTTTGCTTCATCTTCATTGGCATTTCCCCTCTGAGATGATTCAGATAAGCTGAAGGTGTTTGTCAAGGACTGTGATTTGCTGGAATGGAAAACCAGAGTTCAGACTCAGCAGGAGAAAGTGGTAGTTCAAAGCTGATGCTTTGTGTTCATCACAAATTCAAGGATAAAAGGAGAGGTAAACAAGGAGAATCTCCATATGCTAAGACATCTGGGAATAAGGGGAGGGGAGTGGAGAGGATGGAGCACAGGTAGGTGGCTCCAGTATCACAGTCCAGAGTAGTAAGTGTTTCTGAAAACATGTGGTTAAAACCATGCAATCACCATTTGCAGCTACTGTTGTGAGGCAGTTAAGTAATTTTGCTACTAATGCAGAAGAATGGATTCATGCAGAGGGTCACCCATCTCTCATCAGCTGCAGCATGAATGGTGGTCCTGTCCTTTCAAATATGAGAGCATGAGAGCAAGAGAGATTGGGCAAGTTGGCAGTGTTTAAGTTCAAACCAGGACTGTGCTTTGGAAGTAAATCTCTTGCTTTTCCCCTCTTAACATGCTTTGTTACTGAGTGGTTTTTCCTGGTCAGTAGTAGGTATTTAGCACAAGACCAGACTGGACTAAAGTACCTGAAATACGTATGGTGTGGAGACTGCATCCTTAGCACCAACATTTTAATCCTTAATTCTAGAAACTATCTTCTCATTCCTAGCCTATGTTTTGTTCTGGTCTGTTCATACCAATTTTGCACTTGTATCAACCTTTTTGTCAACACCCAACATTTTTTTTCCAATCTTTCCTACCATGGTGCTGGCCAGCTATGTCCATGAAGGGTGGCACCAAAAGCTGCAACCAGAGATCCACAGTTATTCAGTGGTGTGTTCTGCTCTGCAGGAATGCTTAAACAGTCACTATCTGCAGTTTTATATAAATGAGTAGTGCCACTTCCACACCCCACCTGTGCCCTTTTTTTTTTTTTTGTTACCAATTGCAAAAAATTGCTCAGTAAAGAACCTCAAGCAGCTCCAGCATTCAGGGAATAGTGAAGGAATGACTCTTGTTGAGCTTTCTGGCCAATAATATATGGAATATAGCCTGTAAGGAATATATACCCTGCTGGAAAGGCAGTAGGTGTGTTGATATGGCTGGGGTAGAGCTTACAATTGACTATGAACACATGAGCAAGAGTAAGAATGTGAAATCTTGGAGATGTCAAATACAGCTTGTTCTTCTTAACAACAGTTCAATGGTGGCCTGTTATGCCTAGGTACATATACCCCTGAAGTAACTCATAGTTGTCCCACCCTTTGTCCCTGGGGACTACTACCTGACAGCAGGTGATACATTCCTCATGCCAGCTCAGGGTACATTTTTGACAGCCGTATACTAGTATCTACAGATTATTAGCAGTTTAACAGAACACCTACTTCAGATGTGGTTGTGGGGTGGCTTGCTGCTTGGATGTTTCAGTGGGGCTTGGCTGGCTGGGAGCCCGGCCTTGAGCAGGAGGTCTAGGCTGCTGTGGAGGGAACACGCCAGCCTTGGAAGCCTGGACTGGAGAGGATCCGGTTGCTGATCGAACTTGCTGTGGAGATCCAGGCGACCTTTGCTGCTGAGGTGAAGTGGACTGGGGACTCTGGGGCTGCTGTCCTTGAGGAGAGAGCCGCTGCTGTGGAGGTGCATTTGTCCGTGGAGGCTGAGGTCCCTGAGGCTGGCGTGGCCCACCTGAAGGGGACGTATAGACATAAACATGGGGAAGAGCATGTGGTGGAGAACAAGCAAGGAATATCTGTATGGAAGAACTAAGGGGAAAGACTATTCAATGTAGCTTCCTGTGGAACAATAAGGGAAAATCGATTTTATAGCTCTAACACTGATGTTATGCCCAAGTCTCTAGAGTTATGGTCCATTTCAGTGCCTCCTTCAGCACTAAAGAAGCTCTACCAGTCCCTCTGAAGGGAGTCACTTCAACATGCTTACATGTAGCTAGTATTTCTTAGCAAGCACTTTTAATGTTGTGAAGGAAGAGTCACTGGAGAACCGACTGCAGAAATGAAAGCTTAATCCATTGTTTTGGGTCAGCATTCCCTTCATGGGTCCAGTAGTTTGATATGAAGCTGTGCACCCTATTGCTATCTGTTCCAGCATTATCAGCACATGGCTTCAGCCACATTGGTAGCAGACTCTCAAAACTGAAAAAGATGTGGAAAATAATTGGGTATGACATGAGAAACTGCTGAACATGGCAGATAACAGTGAGAAGCTGACAGAAGTTACAGTGGCAGTGTGAGAGCTGGCTGGATTTTGCAGGTGGTCAAGGTGGAGTTATGTGAGAAAAAACTTTCACAGACAATTCAGGAGTACTGGAGACTCCAGCATCCCCCAAGGCCAGCAATTCCTAGGTCACCATATCAGCAATACCACATAATGCCAAGATTGCATAGATGCCTTTGGTATCACAAATACCAGATTTTGGATGCAGCAAAACTATGACCAATGAGGAAAAGGTAATTAGAGGTACATGTTAATTTGGTAGGAGATTGAGATGGAGAAGTGGAAGGACAAAGTTGGCAAAGAGGGTGGTCTAATTGGTTATGTGGATGGAGTGTTTGGTGTGGCCTGAATACCCACAGTGCAGCCCTGAGCTTCATTGCCTCAGTGTAAATCAGGCCAATAAACCAAGTCTGTTGTTCTGACTAACCACGTGAGTCAAACCTGCTTCTGCTGTCAGGAGCAACTGGGAGTGTGCTCTTGCTGACAGAGGAACAGCTGGACGTATGGATCAAGGATCCTAGCATTGTCTTAGTGGTATCTGTTCCAAGCCTGATGGCCCCAGCATCTTCTCATCACTTCTTAACACTTGTAGCCACTGCAGTTTTGCACAAAGACAAATAAACTCTGTGCCCAGAATCCTCCTCCAGTGCCAGTTTGAGTGGTCTCGCTTTGCTGACCCAAGTCTTACCAGCAGTATCAACTGAACCTATATCAAAGTTTCATCTCACTCTCTGAACTACTGTGCAATAGCTTTTTAACTGAGTTTTGCTGAAATGTGCTGCCTGCTTGTCAGAGAATTGGAACAATGAGTGGAAAACTTTATCCCAATAACTTTTATTTAAAAGGAAAACTGGTGCATCTCAGTCCACGTTGTTGTGGGACCTGATGAACTGTACCTTGGGGAGGAGGCCGTGGTTGCGACAGTTGTCCAAGCTGAGGTCCAGTCTGAGATTTTGTTGAGGCAGGCTGGACTTGTGGAGGCTAGAGGGGAAAAAAAGTGATTTCAGTTATTAGAGAGTCCCCAGAGAGAAGCCCTGAAGTAATATAGAAACTGCAAAGTCATGAAGTGTTCCTTAAATACACATACACAAAGCAGCTGGCTGATAAAATCTCATGGGACTAAAATGGAGAGCTGAGTAATAAAGAGCACAGAAGTTGTTTGTTCACAGGGAATAGCTATGAAGTTACAATTTAGAATTTTTTTTAGGCAGTTGGGAATTACCAAATGTATCAGGCCTGAGGGGGTCTCTTAGTCCCATCTCCCACTTTGGACAGTTGCCAGCACCAGATGTTCCAAATGAAGTAGGGGTGAACCATGGAAACGTCTATGGAGTAATCATCTCTTTACCCTAAGGGGTCTCCTCTTGATTGCTAATAAACAAGGGACAGCTTAAACCCTGAAACATGAAGCTTACTATCTGCTCCTCAAAATCTTTGCAACAGTTCCAGAAATTTTGTTTTGATATTTATACTCAGACCCTTTGAGTCTTACTCAGCACTCAGCCTCACTGTTTTCCCATTTCTTAACTCCATCGCTTTGTTCTGAGTTTTGAGAATAGTTCTCACAACCTATCCCTGCTAGGCCATTCATTATTTTGGAAATTTCTTCTGCCCTCTCTGTCGTTCACCTCCTTCCTAAAGCCAAGAGACTGAATCCCTTCTGTCCCTCCATGGGAATGTTTCCAGGCCCTTAATTGTTTTCATCGCCCACTTGTCTTTCCCAGCTACGTGATTTCTTCTGCAGATGCCAGAGGCAGAGCTGCTTACATTATTCCAGAGGCACCAGTATCTGTGTTCTCTGTATACATCACCAGTTCATTTCTCCTGTATCTTAATTTTCTGCTTCTCCCTTGTGAACGCAATCATAGGCTGAGCTATAGTTTTCATTAGCCTGCATGCAACAGTGTCTTTCTCCAGGGACATGGTTAGTGCCATTTGCTAGTTCTATATATTGTTTATGTCCTCTCTCTCTCTACCCCCCACCTAGCTTATTTTTCAGTCCTTCATATGGAGTTTCATTTGCTGTTGTGGTGACTCAACATACATAGCTCTGTCATACTCTTCATTGCCATCCCTGGTCCTGACTAATGCAAACAAGTTGGTGCCATCTGCACTTTCCTCTTTCTCACTGTTTGCTCTTTTTGATGGATATTTTAAGAAACAGATTAAATAACACAGAACTGTTGCATAAAGGGCTGGTCCAAGGTTAACAGAAGTCCAAGTAAGCCTATTGCACAGAATTGTTTATGAAAACAGGGGAAGCTGGAGACAGATAGGCTGGTATGTGCTGGATTATTTACACGGAGAACACATTGATAAAAGGGTTTTCAAAGCTCCTGGAAGGTCAGGAGAATAAGCTAAGTGACTTTGGAAATGGGAAAAAACATTTCATAGTTGAAAGCATTGAAATCAATTTCAAATGACTAACATGAATATGATGGTGTTGCCAGCTTTTCTTTTACACTTTTTTTCTGGGACTTGCCACAAAGACATTGAGGAAAACCTGGAAATTTTCCATCCTGGCTTCTCATCCTACATAGCCTGGGACACTAGACGTTCCCTTGGTGTTGGTGGAAATTTACTATCCTGTTTCTGTAAGACATGCTGATCAGACCAGCCACAGAATGGAAATCAGACCTCATGTTCACCTCTACAGCCTTTGCCAACAACCTACCAAAGGCTTCTCAGAGATAAAGACAAAATAGGATTTTGAGACTAATAGAAGAAGGGATGCCTTTAGAAGGGAAACACTGTCTGGAAGGAATGGAGGTGGGGCAGAGAGGTGAGAAGAGAACCTCAGGTGTAACCATGAAACTAGGTTTCATGTTATGGCCATGAAAATACGGTTATTAACATTTTACTCTGTCCTTGGCTCAACTAATGCAATTTATCATGACCAAGCTTGGCATTCTTTACCTAGCCCCTCTAGCATTTTGCAAAAAATAAAATCTCTTGTGTCTATGTCTTTAACCAAGGCCAACTTCTGCTCCTCAGTGAAACTTTCTTTTACCTTCCTTTCTTTAACAGTGCTTGTCTGTTACCTCGCCTAAGGCTTTTTTACAATCTAGCTACATTATTTTGAGTGATTGCTGGCTATCTACCATTTTATGAAAGAATTCTTGAAGAAACAAGAGGAAAAGAATCAAAAGGAGTTAATGGGGCATTTTTCTTCACAAAAAGTATTAGATGCTCTTAAGCTATGGCTCTGTTGGTTTAGTAGTCTTCTGTATTATTCTTTAAATTATTCATTCTGAGATAATTCATAAGGTCCATGACTTGTCTACATTTTTCTACACTACTCTTACAATGTTTTAAACACATATTTTGTATTTGTCGTACACTAAATCTCTGGAGCAATAATAGCTGATAATGAAATTGCATATTTTTTCTTGGCAGCTTAGTCACTTCCTAAATTCAGTTCATTGAATATAGCCTTCTGGGTCTGAGTTCTTAATAATTTTAAAAAATATCAGTCATCACTGATTTAATCACTGTTTTTGTTCTCTTCCCTGTCTTGCTGATAAGGAAAAGCTAGATCTACTTTAAGAAGTTCCTCACTCTCAGCAATTAAATTTACTTGAGTCATAACACTGTCCCTCTTGTCTTCCTTCTCTCCCTTAACGTTGGATGATCCATAGAGCGCTTCAATTCTTTGGTAGGGTTCCCTCTTTTGATGGATGCAAAGAATTTAAATCTTCCCTCTGTCTGCTCTTCAAAATCAATTTTTATCCTATTTGTGTTTCCTTATATTACTTGCATGATGATGCATAAATGTTTTCTTAAATGTCAGATTTCCAAATTTGGAAGTTTTTTTGCTTGCCTTGAATGTCCTCTGTCACCTTGCCACTTAGCTCTAAAAGTTTATTTCTTGCACTCCTGGTTCAAAACCAGATCATAAATGTATACATGCATTCTGGAAAGCAGTGGTATCTTAAATAACATCTGTGCAGTTTTCCTTTTAATACTAGGGAGTTGATTAATTTTCTCAATTTATTAGAATAATTTTTCCAACTGTTTGTGTCATACTGTTATTTTTTTTTTTAATATCGCATCTGTCCCTTGGATATTAAGCCTAATGGTACATATTCACATTCTGGATTTGCACCTGAGCATTTCTTAAGACTAGGTCACATTGTTGTTTCCCGTTCTGCTAGGATTTTGCAGTTCCAGGAAGCAGACGCCTATAGAGATGGAGAACTCTCTCTGAATTGCCGTCCCATGGTGCTATTTGATGTGCTTCTTGATACCTGTAGTCTCACATTATTATGACTTGTTGCCTCTTCTGCCTCTGTTAATGCTGTGCACTCAGTTTCATAATGATTTTTTTTCTTTCTTGATTTTTTCTTGATCCAGAGACTACTATAGATGGCTCCAGAAATATATATATATATTTTCTATGCATACCTATAGGATATCCAAGGGTTCATATTTCCATTTATTCAGTGCTGCTGTGTTTGTATTCAGAATTGTTATTTTTCTTCATTCTGTGGAAGACTTCACCTGTAGCTCTAGTTCTGCATCTCACCAGCCTCACATGTAACTAGTTATACATGTTATAGCCTTATGTTACTAATTGTAACTTGTGCAGTTTCTGCATTGTTTGTTGTAGGAAGATCTTTCTCTATGGCACTCTAGTTAACAAGTTTCTAATTGACTTGATTTTTGTATACAGTTATTTGTAGGTTGATGATGACCATTTTCTTCTTTAACTCTTCTATTTGACATCCTGTCTCTCCAAGACCATTTGTTTTATTCTTATTTTGGCCCTATGTTAGGTCTTTTGCAATCCATTCCAATCCTGTTCCAGTATATTACAGACTCGGAAAACAGATGCATCTGTCTATGTTCTCAGTTTCTGTTGGCTGCCCCTTTGCTCTTAGTTTATGCTCTATATCATGGCTATTTCAGATGGCAGTTGTTGATTCCACTTTGGCCAGAGTAAATCTTATCCTTTCTGTATTGCTTTCCCCACCTCAAAGCATTTGTAATGTCTATTAAATGCTTACACCCTCACTCTAGCTAAAACTTGGTTCGGACTTACTGTGAATACCCTTCATGCTGTGGACCTGGTTTAGCTGGAGTGCCTGTCATATGACTAAAGCTGAGAGCCATAAGGTGCTTTCTCCCATTTTTTGTCTCAAGTGAAAATGGAAATTGTTCCAGTGTGTTGCAGTCAGTATTATCCTTCAGCCTATTTGTTTTCCTGTCCTTTAGTTTGTACAGTTTTTTTTTTTTTTTAGCAGCATTAAGGGATCAGTTTAACACTTCAGTTCTTATATGAATTCAGCTTTAGTCAAGCCTTTGCCTTGCTTTAGTCAAGCCTTTGGCATTTCCAAAGAAGAAGGGCTGCAGTTAGGAACAGAACAACTCTTGCTGGAGATTCCCCTTATCTGCTCTGGGAAGCACAGATTTTCATCAGGGGTGCAAAAACTGTAAAGAAATCTGTCTTGAGGGATAGTGTTAGATTGAGATAACTATGGGCTTTATAAGAGCCTCTAAAAATCTTTGATATGAATCTTTGAATTTAGTGAGCCAGAATGTCAGGATGCATGGACCATACCACTGGTGTGATGTCACAGTTTATATTGAAGGAGTGGAAGGATGGAGACATCATTCTTGGGGGTGACCACTTCAAAGGGTCTATGAGAGACTTCTTTGGAAGATCAGAAGCCAGTCTAACTGTAGCACTCCAATATGGGACTGTTCAGCTCTCTGAGATGTCTGTCTGCCTGACACCCCCAGAAAAGAGAGAGAGAGGCAAAAGTTTAGTAAAACAATTTGGCCATAAGGTCTCCATTTGCTCATACCCAAGGCCTCAGTGGTGATGGAGTAGATCCAGCAGTGATGGCAAGCTGGGTCATTTTGGAAACAACCAGATCGGCTATAAGCTGTCTGTCCTCTTCCACATGCTCCCCAATCAGAGGCATTGAGCTGTCCATCACCTGCCAGAGGAGGGAAAAACCAACAGTTAGATTCGTGATGGCAGATGCCTGCTTCAACTCACCTCCCACATTAACCTGTTCTGTGTCTCCACATCCTTGCCAACACCTATAGTCACCACTCCCCTCCACGCTGAAACATGTTTGACTTTCCCAGGTGTGGGACTTCACTTGGGTTTTTTTTTTTTGGAAATGGCATGTACCTCTACAAGTACCTAAAAGGAAGTTATGGAGAGGAGGGAGCTGGCCTCTTCTCCCAAGTAACAGGAGACAGGACTAGAGGGAATGTCCTCAAGCTCCACCAGGGGAGGTTTAGGCTGAACATTAGGAAAAAAAATTTCACAGAAAGGGTCATTGAGCACTGGAACAGGCTGCCCAGGGAGGTGTTTGAGTTACCTTCCCTGGAGGTGTTTAAGGCACGGGTGGACGAGGTGCTGAGGGACATGGTTTAGTGTTTGATAGGAATGGTTGGACTTGATGATCTGATGGGTCTCTTCCAACCTGGTTATTCTATGATTCTATGATTCCCCCCACTTTCCATTTTCCTTCCGTTCACAACCTGGAAGCCAAGCTAAGACTTCTGGTGGCTGGAGGCTTTCTAAATCAACTAAACACAAACTTGCTTCTTCACATGTCCTGAGGAGATGCCACCGATTAATGAGGTCTCTGGCATTGTCTTACAGTATTTGGGCATGACATTGCAGCAGAAAGGGCCCCAGGAGAGTGGAAAAAATGTATCAGATCCTGAGGGGATTGGAGCAACAAGGACTATGGGAAAGCAGGAAACATTTGGGACTAATGAATGCAAAGCATTGCACCCTGAGAAGTAAACACCACAGATTTATGATGAATAGAATGTCATCAAAACAACAGCAACTTGTGCAGGAAAGTAAAATTATTCTCTGCTTGTCTTCTTGATGTTGCCATGTGATTACTTCCCAAGCAATGCTACAACTGTACTGGGAAAACTGGGAAGCAAGACTGTGGGGATCAGGGAAAGAGACCTGTCAAAGGGTCCTTAAGGTAAGAAATGGTCTGACAACAGTAATAATAATGAAAGCACAGCAGACACTCAGCTGCATAGCAGCCCTAAACGTGATTTTCAACAGTTCATCATAAATCACATGCTTTGCAAACATTCGCTAAATCCCACAGGAAGAGCTGCGCTATGATGAAGTTTAAGATTCAGCTGGAGTAAATATAATTGTACCAAAATACCGGGGTTGGAAGAGTTTATTTTACTTTGCTATTATTTTTAAACCAAACATTGAAACCCCTGGAAATGCAGAGCTGAAGGCTGCATTGCTCAAGAAAGGCACTGACTCACGCTCAGATAACGATCGGAAGTACACTCCACCCTGGCAAGGCTGCAAGAGTCCGCTCTTGGAGTGAAATGGAAAGTTTTGCATCCTTCTTTTTTTAGATTTAAAATAAGGGGAACTGGGGAGGTGAGTTCACTGAGTTTGCATTCTACTCTTTTCTTGCGGAATATTAATTTGGTTTAATTTCTGTTGGTGTCTCTTAAGAACACTAAGCTGCCTAAGAAGTTGTAACTGAGGTTTGCATGAAGAGACAGTGGGTGCTTATGTCCACGACCCAGGGGGTGAAAGGAAGAGGTTGGAATATTAGGTGGCAGTGTTCAGCTAAATACGCAAAGTGGTTTTTCATTCTACTGTCCACTTCACTGTTTCTCTGTTGAAAAATGAGGTGGGTAAAGGAGAGGTTTCTTAGCAGTGTCACGAACATCTAGTTCCCGTCTGTGTCTCATTAGCCGTGGGGTCCTGGGGACCCTCCTGCAGGTTCCTGCGCAGGTTCCACTTCCCTCCACTACCACCTTAAAAGCATGATGGTTTCAGGTGGCGATTTCAGTTGGCAGTTCACGAGTGAGAAAGTTCCTCCCAGCAACCTGTAGGGCACTGTGCGAGGGACCCTCCTGACCACTAGATGATGCCCTTACTCTGGCCAGCCAAGCCCAGCTCCTGCATCCCTAACCCTTCCTTCGAGCAACCACGATACAGCTCTAGTCAGAACACCCTAAACCCCTAATTTTCTCATCCTAAGGACTGCTTTCCCCTATTTCTGAGGCTGGAGAGGAAGGGGAAGATGGTGTTTTATAAAATAAAGGCACTAGGGAGAATGAACTTTGGAGCAGGTCCCACCTGAAAGAGTGAACATGCACCAGGGATGAGGGTACCTGCTGTCCTGCTGTGTAGTATTTGGCAGGGGACCATGAGCTATGGGAAACTGCAAATATGTAATGAAAATTCACATGCATAAGGGAAGGCCTTTGAGAATGGCAAAGATTTCTGTGGGCAAAACAACACAGCTGGTTGCCACTGAACTGAAAAGGAGCATAAGATGTCACCTTACCTTTCCCCTGGGAAAGGGGAATTGCTCTGGAACTGGGCAGATATGAATGCTAATGCTGAAATAAATCAAACAGCTGGAAGGAATAGGTGAATCACAGACAGATTGCACTCCTCGCTTCCTGGGGAGATCACAGAGCAGCTGGGCAAGACAAGAAGACAACAGCACATATGGACCCAGTCTTTGTAGCTTCCCAAGGTCAGTTGGTTGTTCCTAATGCAGCTGCTGTTGCCTGATAAGGTGTATGCGGGGGAGTGGAAAGCAACCAGGCAGGGAAGAGACTCATGAAAACACCACCCTGGTCCTTCCTCTGCGCCTGTCTAATGCTGAGGCCTGAAGGCTGGACTTGTTATTCCATGCTCTGATGTGCAGGAGTGGAGTGTTAGGTGATTTTTAAGGAAGGAAGGAAGGAAATAGATGATTAGACATATCAAAAGAAGTGATACAGCAGTGCTGAAGGGATGGGCAGGGGTTCTTGCAGGGCAGCAAGGAGCATGTCTGGTAACACCGGATAACTCTATGGCAGGTAGGGCTTAGCTGATCCAGGAGGAAGAATAAATCACATGGATCATATTATTTGCCCTCTAGCTGGTCACAGAGATATGAAAATGGGCTAGAAATATGGTTGCAGAGATATGGAAAAGGATTAGATTACACCCCCCCCCCCAAAAAAAAAAAAAAAAAAAGCCAGGAGAGATTATTAAATCATACACACTGTTAAGCTCTTTTGAGAATGTGGCTGCTAACAGTGGTACTGAACTTACACTGAGTATCTGGCCTTCTGATTAATTGCTGACTATTCATGCTGAATATTCCCTTAAAGTGACAAAGTTCTTTAAAGCAGAGGAAAAAGAAGTACAAGCGTTTACCATTAAATTCACAGCTCTTTTAATAGATTGAAACTTTTCAATATGAGCCATGAAAATGGTGCATAAGTGTGCTAGTGCTTTGAAGGGCAGAAATGTACTGGATTCTGCTGTTTTCTTTGGGAAAAGAAAAAATGGTGAAGTTCAAGTAACAGCAAATTCCATGGGTGCAAGATGACTCTTGCGCTGTGTTGATAACTCATCTGTCTTAATCTGACCCTGTCTGCAATAAACCACTGTGATAAATCTCAGTTCACAGAACTGCCTGCCCATCACTGCCTCTGCAAATCTTTCCTAGAGAACTACTTTGCACTGTGAAAATTAATTGCTGCCTGCAATTGCATTGTGTACATTCCTTATTTGTTCAGCCCATTTAGGCATGTTGTCTTGTAAAATGTCACAGCACACTGTTCCTTCTCACCAAGAAAAATACAACTGTCACACTGTCAAATAACTTTTTCCTCCTGCTATTAACAGAAAAAAACAAAATAAAGGATTGGTTTCTGACCAAGAAAAGTGCTTCAGGAAGTAGGCTGGAAGCAATTAATTGCTTGTCAACATCTCCCTCAAATCTGCATAAAGTAGAAAAGGTGCCTCTTTGGCTTCATTCTGCTTTTTGTATTGCACTACTCTATGCCTTTACCAACAACGTCCATTAGCCTGGCATGTGAAAGCCTGCCAGATCTTGGTACATCAGGCCTAGTTAATCAGATTCTCTTCTGGGATAATTCATGATCCATTTGAAGCTGATGTGTTTCTTCTGATTTGTATCATATTAGATCATTTGCTTTTTACCTTGGTCTCAGAGAGAAGAGCGTTAGTGTGCATCACTCCCTCTGTGTGCAAGCTGTTGATGATTGTTAGCGTATGGATGTGCTTTTCATCCAGTCAGTCACACACAGGGGCAGATGTGAAAGCCCAGAGGTATACCCAGACAGAGGTATATAATCCTTAAGCATAGAATTAGCCATGTGTGCACGTACATAGGCTTATATGTAAGAATAGGTGAGGGAATACGAAATCCTCATCCTCATTTGACCATGTATGGACACGGTCCAAATGTCCTTACAGTTGTCTCTGCTTTCTTTCCCTTCCTTTCTCAGTTATATTTGCCTACAGATATAAAAGCACGCAGCAGGGAGACAGTCTGCTCTGGGGGATTCACCATAAGGTGCTTATGAATTGCATGCAGGAGCAGACCCATCAGCTGTGGCCCCATCACTTCAGGAAAGACAGAGGCTTGCCAGCGTCTGGTTGCTGGCAGCACACTTCTATCACACGGCCTTTGACAGGTCACTGATCTCCGGAGAACAGATACATATTGCAGGAATGCACAGTCGCTGGAGGGCTCATGTGGTTCTCATCAGCATCCTAACCCTCAGCGGGTGGGACTGCTCTCCCACACATAGCTTTCCAGTGTGTCAGCACCCCTGCATGAAGCCGTAGGCTGGCTCTGCTCATCTTCCTCTGCTGGCCTGTGTTGGTGGAGTTTACAGCAGGTCAGATGCTGTGCCTCCTTGAGTCACATAATGACAGAGACACTTGCTTACGTGCCAGATTTTCTCTCCCCCAGTGTCTCTTAAGTTTCCACTTTGATTTTTTGGCCAGCTTTTCCTTCTTTGCCCTGTTAGGATGACCTAAGTGTGCTATTTACCCCACTCCCAAGTGTGCCTCCTGGCCTGGCAAGAAGTACATTGAACTTTAGCTCTCAGAGCCACAGTCTATCCAGCTCTGGATACAAAAGTTTGTAGTCCATACTGCCCATAGTAACTCCACAGTGCTTTGTCTTGCTGGTCTGTTATAGCAGTGAATGCTGTCTGGGCAAACGATTTTAGAAAATACACCTGTTCTTTTAAAAACAATTAAACTGTTCCTGCAATTTGCTACTCTCTCACCTGTTATTTTACTCTTTTAAATTAGATTCAACTAGGATTTTTGTTATTGAGATTCCCTATAAAATGATCAGAGAATGACAGGTTCATTTAGAGACTGAGATGTCTATTTGAATCACCTGTTGGACCTCTGTGTGGGTAATGGGAGGAGGTTAACATGACTAATATGGCAGCATCATCTGGCACCTGAATTCATGCTGGGCTGAATATGAGCACGTTTGTTCATGATGCTGTTGATTGCTACTAGCAGCTATGAGAGATGCACTGGCTTTACAAGTGCTTAGCCTGGGAATGATGGTACAGGGCACTGGTACACTGAGACACAGCGAACTCTGGATGCTGCCAGCCACACTTGCAGCCTGTTATGTGCTCAAAAAGAAGGTAGCTTCAAATGTGTCCCATGCTGGCAAGGTTCTGCACTGTGGGGATTTATCAACTGGACAGCTGGAGTGGCCAAGCAATCTGTGGCTCTCTATTAACTTTCACATTCCACATTGAGAAATGAAGGCACTTCAGTTGTGACACCTTGCTGCATATCTGCCAGTTTAGCTGGAACTCTAAATCAGTTTCTTGTGTATCAGTGGGTCACAGCTTGGAGGATACAGGTGGGCACAGAGGAGCAGTGACTGCTGAACGATGCACACACTGCTAAACAGGTACATTGGTGTATATGAACTCTGAGGGACCATGTTTGCAGATACAATTCCAAAAGAAAACTTGCATTCAGGTTTCTCATGCTCTTACCTCAATGATATAGTCTTTTCCATCTTTGCTGTGGACAGCTTTGACAGCGCAGATGTCAAGACCTCCAAACATTTCTGAGCAGGCATCCGCCCAGAGTCTGTACCTGCAGAAGCCGCAGAAGCACACAGTGTAGGATTAACTGTCACTGGGCAGTCCATCAAATACAGCTACCTGTCCTGCTGCCCACAGGAGCACAAAGAGATTCAGAAGCCCTTTTTCTCACAAGGCACACTTCATATGCTTTGCTGGGTCATTGTCACCCTCTCTTGCACAGGAGATGGGGAAAAAAGTTTTGCCCAAAGTTTCTCTTCATTTCAGATTGTTTTAATCCTACCCTCAAAACCACCTTAAAATGTTTCTTTCCCTCCTTGGTATTTACATCAGATCTTCAGTCAGTTGTCATTCAGCCAAGCTACAAATATTTAGCTCATTTAATCTCCCAGTAGTGTTGGCCCCTTAGCATTTGTACTGGCTTTGCTTGAAAGCCCTTCATTATGCAGGGAGCTTTCTCCTGATAAGATGCTGGGGCTGGAAAAGGATTGGAAAGTCAGTGCAGAATTTAGCAAGGAGTGGCCATCCCTTCCCTGATCTGTAGCCCAGCAGGTCCTGTTTTTTACAATTTACTCCCTCAATTTCTTCCTTTCACATTTTCCTCCCTCCCTTGTATCCCCTTGGTGTTGCTTCTAACCCGGTGGTCCCATCACATGGACCATGCAGTGTTTTGTTACAGGCTGCAGCCGTTTTCTCAAGGTGTTCCAAGATGGGAATATAAGCTGATGTTCCCTTAGCAATCCTGGTATCAAAGAAGAAGAGAGAATGACAAGAGTCCCTCTGCTGTGGAAATGAGGAGGGAATGAGGCGGCCTGGTTTTATTTCCTGTGCAGCTGCACTGCAGTCACACAATTTCAATAAAAATAATAATCTCAGAACAGCAGGTCTGTAAACAGGACTATGACAATATGCAGAGAGGGGAGGCCACAGTCTCATGAATACTCTGACATTTTGCAGACCCTACAGGGACTGCGAAAAGAGCTGTTCTGGCCAAAGAACAAGTTTACATCCTTGAAGCCAGCCAGAGCCCTCATAGATTGATAATATAATGATCAGCTTGCTTGAACACAATGCCTGTGGAAAGAAGAAAGAATATGACTTATATGACTACCGGTGCTCTCTTATCCTTAATTAAGAGACCAAGCACGTTCACTCCAGCTCCCCAGAGGAAGACAGTGCCTGAGGAGGAGTCAATAGCATAAGGAGAAGAACAACTATGGACTTTGTGAGCCAGGTAGGAGTCATGGTGAGACCCCCCCATGCATTGCCTCACACCCAGGGACACTATCACATAAAACACCTTTCCTCCTGAGGGACATCTCTAGGTGTTTGGGTTCAGCCACCAGGCACAGAGGATCACTGCGGGTGCCAGAGACCCCGACAGCTGTATGTTGGTGGCCCTAGGTGAGCACTGGGAAGCATCAGGGTTGGGATGGCAGTGCTACAGGGCAGAAAAGCATATTTATGCATAAGCATCAGGGCTAGTATTTGCAGTGGATTTACTGCCATTTTGGCTAGTATTACCTGAACGTGTCAATCCTTCGAGCTACTGTTCAGTACAGCAGGTACTTTGGGTTGCTCCTTCTCACCAGAGGATTTCAGCACGCTCCTTGTTGCGTGCACTGATGACTCACAGATTTCCACAGGATTTGTTGATTTATGGCTGGGTAAGGCTAGCGTGGTGAATTGTGGTACTACATCTATAAAATGAACCTTCAAAATGCAGTGTGGCAAGCTGGCAGGAATCTGGGTTTTAGTCTTACGACACTGCAATGAGGGAATGTCTACTCTTCATCTCTCTAACTTCAGCTGTGTTATAAAAAACTAGGATACATAATAATGTCCAGTTCCTGTAGTCCTATTAGGATCTTGAGGAGTCGCCTTCGGCATCTGATTTGGGACTTGGCTTGGCTTCCCTGTCTTTCAAAACTAAAGGTGCAGAAGGGACCTTAGATTATCATCTGCACAATTCTTGTACCCTAAAGAGGAGACATTTCTTTAATCTGGTCTGGAAGAGTGCAGAGATTCCTCATCTCCTCCAGGCAATCCATTTCTGCGCTACACTATCCTTACTGTTAGAAAATATTCAACTTTTTCTGCTATTATTTAAGCCCATTACTTCTTACAGTATTATGCTACTAATATAATGAGTGAATTAACAGCCTTTTACATGGTTGAAGAGGTTGTGTCCTTTAAACATTTTCATCTTTAGGGCAAAGTGGTGTTCAGCTATTACTCTTTTAAACGTGATGCCCAGACCTGGACAGAGTCAGAATTAATCATGATCCCACAAACTGGAAGTTTAATTGAAAAAAGTATCAGATTCAGTAGAGATGAGTGCCTACACACAATCTATGGATTCTACAAATCTATAAATAATCTGTTTACATAGGATGGAGAACTAGTGTCTTTGCCCAGAGATGTTATGGATGCCCCATCGCTGGAGGTGTCCAAGGCCAGGCTGGATGAGGCTTTGAGCAACTTGTTACAGTGGAAGGCATCCCTGCCCATGGCAAGAGGATTGGAATTAGATGATCTTTAAGGTCCCTTCTAACCCAAACCATTCTATGATAGTAGTTCTGCAGAACAGGGTTTGGAAGTTACAGCAAATCATAAATTACCATATAATGTACAATGTTATGCAGTTGCAATATTAGCAAATATCGCAGTGATTTGAATATATACCATCTGCAAATTTTATCCTGTAAGATGCCTGAGGCAATTCCTTTTGCTCTTTTGCTTCAGTGAGAAGACCTTAGCTGAAATAGTGCCCACTTTTGGGGCACTGATGCAAAAAAGTGCCTTCAACACTTCTGCTGACAGAATCTTCCCTCTGTTGAGCAGAAGAAAAAGACTTTTCTGTGTTTGCCTCTCATTAATAATATACTTAGAATAGCTTCTTGTTGCTTCTTGTTTTGTGCTGTGACCTTTCTGATTTTATCCCTACATATTTGTGCTCGTGTGCTTGACCTTAGCCTGCTGGTCTTGTTTCCTGTGGCTATATTCACTAAAGATCTAATGATTTAGCAATGTTGGTTTCTAGCTGTACTTCCAATCTGTTCTCCAAAACAGGACAGTTTGCCTTTGTGCCCTTAGTATTTTTTTAAGGAAGCACTTGGTTTTTTTTAAACTCCTTTATCCAGCCTCCCGGGAGACCTCACTTCTCAATTCTCTCAATTAACCAAAGTCTGAAATACAGTTCCTCCTTTCTAACCCAAGAATAGCTAATTCTGTCTTGAAACCCTCTTCCTTACCTCTCTGTCATTGCAATCTGTTCTAGCATCGCAGAACCTGTGTTTGCCTTCCAGTTTCCAGAGATGGACGTCCTCCTAGGAAAACAAACCAAAAACATAACCTGAACATGAAAGTACACCCCTTCCCCATCCTGCCTTATACTGTAGTACTCATTCTTGACTCAGTGCTTGTACAGGAGGGATGAGGTGAGATTCTTCCTCACAGAAGCCTTTCCAAATCCTGCCTCAACAACACTCCATACAGGATATGTTATTCAGACAGGAAAAACTCCAAGGAATCTTAAGCACACACACCAAGCTCTATGAGAGCTTTATTTCTTTATACATCAGACCCAGGAGAGCTGAAATGTCTGTAAAAGATCTCTGGGCTAATAAGCCTTGTGTTCTTCAATAGGTAGCACCCTCTGTCCATGGAAGAGCAACTCTCCAGGCAAACATCTACCTAAGCAGCTTCACAAATGTCAGCTCTGATATTCTGGGTCTCCCTAACTTTGATTTCAATTGTTCTACTGTCATAGAATATGTGGTTATACTCTCTTTTCCCTGACTTTTCATTGAGCTGCTTGTGGCTCTCTGTATCTGGACTTGGAGAATTTATAATTACAAAACTGCTGGAGTCTTGCTAGCTGCAATTGATGGTTAATTTCCAAAAAAGTTACTATTGCTGGTATGTCCTGGGTTTCACCATCATCTATCAAGGAGTTAAAGTTTTCCTTTTCTTGAGCTTAGGCACAAAGCAGACCTTGAACAGCCTGCTGTGGCATCACTGTGCAAATAATGTGTACAAGCTAGGACAAGTCAACAGTGGCGACGATACATCCAGGGAGCAACTTTATGCTGAAGAAGATTTAGATATTTTAGGAGAGGGGAATATGGGATGTGATCCAACACTTCAACATGAGGTGGTGGGAACCCTCACTGCCAGTTCTCTCACCTTTTCAACATGATATGAAAAGGAGATTCTGAACTTGCAAAACTATATGAAGCAATTGTAATACGGATGACTTGCACACCATAAACCTGGATTATTATATTGACTGTCTAAGGTTCCCCGTTACTGTGGTGAGACACAGGTTGACGTACCTCTTCTGTGTATCTTCTAAAGTGGCATATATAGTTGCTGTGAAACTTAAATAGTGAGAGGAGGGATGACAAAGGAGCTTGATTACTCTGTTGAATAACTCTATTTCCATACAGTTTGTTTTTGTCCCTTATTCCCATCACTTAACATTGATCTTCCTGCCCTACTTTCTAAGCATAAAAATGTTGATTCCTCAAGCTTTGACTGTTATGAGCCCTCTGGTGGCCTGTATGGTCAGTGTTCAACTCTCAGCTTTTTTCTTCTGACATGGGATTCTTAGGATTATATTTTTCAGCTCTGTGATGGGAAGAACCACTCTTCATTAACATTTAGGTTCAGAAAATTGCCCTGTGGTGGCAGATGGCATCCAGAATCCCATTACTACTGATGAGAACTCCTGGAGTCTGATTAGTGACAAGATTATTTGATATCAATGGTTCAAAAATGTACCTGGCATGCCAAATGTAAGCAGCTGTGTTGTCTCTAAGAAAACCAAACCACAGCTATGCATTTTACACAGAAATTTGATGTGGGAAAGCTCCGAAAATAGAAACTCTGGTCTAATCGTTGGGCTGATTGGTTTGACATTCTTATGTCTACTAATCTCTAATATTTGCCATAATATGCCAATATTTGGCATAAAATATTTCTCTCAGCGGTGCTCCTAACTTTCTTGTTAGGAAACTTCCCTATTTTCAAATGGAAAAGCTTCATCTGAAGTCCTCTGGACCACTCACCGAACTCCTACACTATAGCCTTTGTCAAGATCACTCCCTTCCAAGCATGTCTGAATAGTTCAGGTGTCAAGTGTTCCATCAAATTATTATTATTATTACTTTCTTTTTCCATTTTTGTATTCAACCAAAAGTGGAAAAGGACAAAATTCTCTCCCTAAGGATGCCCTGTCTCAAGCCTTATTTCTCTATAGGAGCTGAAAATCAAAGTGCTTCCAATCATACTAAACATTAGGGGGGCACAACACTATACAGTCAGTATCTTGAAGGAAAGGACTCCAGGATTTTAAGAATCAGTTGATTAAGCAGATTTGTGACCAAGACACCTTCAGCATTACTCAAAGTAAGTAAAGAGACTAGCAGATCATGGGCTGTTGGTGTCCTGTAATCACCATCTCCAAGCTGGGCCACTTCAGTCTAAAAGTAGGTCTAGTTTAGACACAATTGATGTTGTATCCCCTGCACAGCACACTGAACCACATTTGAGGTGACAAGAGCAGAAGTCACACTCATGGAACTAGAAAGGAAAGTATATAAAACCTTACTAAAAGGTGGTGATGAGGAATAACCCACCCCTAAAAGTCAGCAGCAGCTGACTTTCACAGTGAACAATATTTCACGAGTCTTAACTGGAAATACCCCTTGTAGGGATGAGAGTGTATGCATAATTTCAGTCCCAATTTCTTCTGGCACATGAGCAATACTTGTGTTTTCTCTTCACCAGTATGACAATGACAGTCAAATACATTTGATGGAATTTTAGGCACGTATCACATGCTTATCTGCTGTTTTGAAACTGGCTGAAGGCATGGGCTAAGTAGGTGTTTGTTAGTAGTGTAAATCTGGAGTCACTGCACTAAAATCAATGGGAAACTGAACTCAAGCCTTGGGTCATGGGCTGGAAGGAAGTGCATTGAACATCTGGGGTGGAGAGGAATGCATGAGTCACCCTGCAGCATCCTCCCTCTGGCAGATGCTCAATGCAAAGTAAACACATTTTAGAGAATTTCGGTACACAGTATTTTCTCAGAAACGAAGGGAGCTTTCAAAGTTTATATGTGTGGGTGAAGGTATAAAAATATGAGGTAGATTCCATGGCTCACAGATTGAAGTAATTCACTTAATATGACCCTACTGCCGATGCTGTCATTGCCTCTAAGGCTGAGATTTGCTAGCATGGCTAATGATTTTGATTCTTCTATTTGAGACACCAATGAGAGATCTGATATTTTGGGTGCTTTTACCTCTGTTCCTGGACATAGTAGGGACTTATTTATACCATAGAAATAACCTTCTGTTCTGTCTGACACTGGGAGAGAAGGAACAGCCCATAATTGGACCGAATATACTGCTTTCCCAAGCTCACATCCAAAAATGGCTCTCTCAAATAAATCTCAATAAGTCAAACTTCTGGATTACCAAGTCACTGGGTGAATTTAGCTGTTTGCTTTCTTTGCTAATGAGCTTCATTTCTCATTAAGGTGTTTCCTGTTCATGGCTGTTCTAATGTGAAAAGTTTTTCGTTTAACAAACAATTGTTTGTGCAGCTATATTCCCAAGTTGGATTAGTTCTTATTGTGACTACTTTCTTTCCTCAATCATCTGGTATTATTTCTGGTCCTTGTCTGGATGAGTGCATGGTGAATGCGAATAATAAACAGGGAGAGAATATGATCAGGCTAACTGGGCCTTTGCTTTACTTAAAGAAAGGCTCTGGATCCAAGGCTGGGTAAGTTGGCAGGAACAGGGAATTTTAACTGATATTTTAAACCTTCCTTCCCATGGCCAATTTGAGCCAGACTCCCTAAGATATTAATATAATATTAGGCAACTGTGCTATTATTGATCTGATCAGATTTAAAATGAATTTTCTCTCATTGAGTTCACACAAAATAGCCCAGTGCCCCACAAGTCCTTCCTATGGAGAATGTGACTCAAGCATTATCTAGTTTACTTAAATACCTCTGTGCTAACCAAGGAATCTAACTGGGAATTTTAGGCAGCTATAGCTGAAAAATATGATTATCTTATTTAACTTTGTTTCACCAGAACTACGGCCTGAGGGTTTGTAAACACGGACCCAAAACTTATGTTGTTGTGGGTATTAGGTAACATATGAAATTTATCTGGAGACCTGAGAAATGTACTGCTGGAGCTGTCTACTTGTTCAGAATTTTGTGGCTGGATAGGGAGCTTGTGGAGAAGCTTTGCTACTTGTCTTTTCGTATCTACTGGTTTGCAGTAAGAAGAAACAGGTGTCTTACTGACTTATGTGGTTACATCTTTAATTGAGCTTGAGAACTACTGAAGTTTGGCTGAATGTTTTTTAATATTTTTGAACATACCAGTGTTGAGGGTTGCCTTCATGACACCTCCCTCATTACCTGAAAGGGCAGGGAGGAGCTTTGGGGCACCCAAAGAACTGCTTCTTCCTTTCCTCCTTTGTTACAGTTCAAGGAGCACACATGCAAAATGCCCACAGAAATGCTGTGTGCTGGCCAGGCTGAGGCTATTTGTACCCAGTGTTGTGTGTTCCTCCTGTCCTCATGTGACTGCTGTGCTGCAATTTCCAGTTGGGGAGAGGATGGGGTGTTGCTATGGGTTGGACACTGTAGTACTCCATGAGTTGCAGCTGTCTCAATCTCTTTTAGTGTTGCTTTCATGTGGGAAGAGGGTGGATTCAGTTCCCACTGGAGCGTACTGAGAGCTAGAGGATCTTGCTGGGAAAGATGAGTCCTTCAGCAACAGGAGGTAAAGGTGACAGGTGATGGCAGAGCACAGTTATCATAACGGGAACTAACTGAATCTCAGAAACATGTAGAGAGAGATTTACCTTCCAGGAGCAATGAGCTGACAGTGAGTAATGGAGAAGATGATCGGTGGATGAGGAATCTGGGTCCAGAGGTGGGAGGAGAACAGCAGGGCTATTCTTCAAAGAAATTAAGTCAGCTTCCTACTCCTGCCCAGAGCAGACACCAACTGAATCACATCCACAGCAGTCTCCCCCTCCACCCATCTCAATCCGGCATAGCCACACACTCACATGTAAGCCTTGTAGTTGCTTCCAATTTTCTGGATGCGGATGTCGTACTTGGAGTCAATGAATGGCTCGGTGGTGGCATAGGTTTTTGCCATGGCTACAATACTGGCGATGTCCCGGAAGTCATGCTGGTTCTCAGCTTTGACCTTGATTGCCAAAATCCAGTGAAAAAGTGATAAGAGCAAAAAAAACCCAAAAAAACCAGGGATACTTTGTGAGCATGTCATCTCCGTGTCTGAATAGCACAACATCAGTTAAAACCCACACAGATGGAGCTGAGGACCAAGCAGGAATGGCATGAATTAAAAAGAGAGGTTCCCCAGTCCAACCCAACACAGAGCAAATCAACCCATTTCTCCATCCTCATGCCTAAAACCCAGTAAACCTGGCACCAGGGAGGCAGCTAGCCCTTTGCCCAGATGGCTCTTGCTGATGCTCATTGCTTTTATGATGTTTCAGAAAAATATTTGATCTCTTAAGGGGCATTACTTAATTAAAAAACTGGAACTGCTGTTTCCTATGTTGGGATGGATGAAACCAGAGTATTTTGGGTGGTCAGAAAAGATAAACCAATGCCAGGAAATCAACAAGACAGCTGATCATCTGCCACTGCTAGGCTTCAGTTCCCTGGCATTTCACATTACCCCCTTCTGATTTTCTTTGAGGAGCAGCTTCCAAGCTGGAAGCAAGTTCTGAAGGAAAAGGATGTCTCTAGGGGAGCCTGTGATTCTTGGGGGAGATTTGTGCAAGCGTGATGCCATGGACATGTGTGTGGGACAGCTGGTTGGGTGTTAGACTTGAGTCGCAACTGGAAATAAGAGGGCAGTAAGCTGGGAGCTGGAGCTTTTCTGAGAAGCTGGCTTTTCACAGATTTATTTTCAGTTATGAGGAACACTGTACCTTATTTAAAAAAAAGGAAAAAAGAAGGAGCAGAAGCTCCAATGTTATGATCATATCTCTAGAAAAGCTCAGTAATTTGGGCATGGAAAACTGAACAAGCAGATAATGAGAAAATAGTGGACGACTTCACCTCATTTGTACTGCCAACCCCTTTAGTCTATTGGCAAAACCATGTCTGGTGCATCAGGGAAACCCATGCAAATGTTGTTCCACAGAGCTGGACAGATGCAGGAAGGATGTGTTAATTGGTGGAAAAAAAGCCAACACTGCATGAAAAGTGTGAACAAGTGAGTTATTTTCTTTATGTATTACATACACTTTGTAGTTTGGTAACTCTTTGCGACTGCAGTTAGGGGTTGCAATGCTGCTTTCCTAAGTATCAACTCTCTCGTGACTACTGGTCGGTCTCTGCCCTAGAAGAGTTTCCCAGTTGCGTCAATGTGTGTATTAAAGTAGGGTGATGCCAGACTATGTGGAGCCGGCCGAAGGAAAAGGCATGCAATGGTATTTGGTGTTTCTTTGTAAAGAACAAACAAGTGGTTTTACATATCTGCCTTCAACCATGAGAGGGCAGGAGCCATCTTCACTAAAGAACAGAAGACAAGCTTGTTGCTAACCTGTTTTACTCTGTTTAGATGGTTTGGTGTAAGTGGCAGCCATACCATAAGCCAAAGATACTGCCATATCCTGGTGTAAAAAAGCTCTTGAGAACTAGACATGTTGTGGGGAAGGTGAATAGTGCAACTAGTTTGACCATTTTTAGATGCCTGAATAGGAAGAAAAAAGACCTGGTCTTTGCTTCTCCTTTTGCTGAACGTCAAATATCCCTAGTCTTCCTCCCATTTGCTGTGATGAGAGCTGTGCTTTTGCTATTCAGAGACTGCTGAGAAAAGGAGCAGAGGAAGACAACAGTCGCCTGTGGGGTGGGAGGGTAGGGAAAAAAAGAAAGGAAATAACAAACACAAAAGGGAAACGTAAAGGCAACCATTGTACGTCATCTAGGAGGAGCAGCCTTGCTCTGGACTGTGTTGTTCCCCTCTGTGTCTGAGCAGGGCTGTGGCAGGGCAGGGTCAAGTGTCAGAAAAGTCCCAGAGATGGCAGGAGGGCAGGAGAGGGGAGCACAGGGGGGGAGCCCCCAGCCTTGGCATAGCTCGGAAATAACAAAGGGAACAATGCAGGCAGTGTTGGTGCTGAGTATTTTTGTTTTGCAGATAGGAGTGAAGCTGGGCTGAATGACACGAAGGAAGAAAGTCCCACCCAGGTGAGATGGTTGCATGAGGGCATGGGCACACACACGAGGGAATTAGTGATGTTAAAACATATTCTCCTGGACCCTTTTGGCAGTGGGAAAAGACAAAAGCCATTATATTATGACCAACTTGGAACAAGGACATTTGTGGGATCTGAAAAATAATGCTGTGCTTGTGCAACGGATGTCTTTGGGCCCCAGCTGAAATGTTTGCACTCCCAGCCCGGGAACATTTTTCTCGGAGGCAAGGATACTGCTTCCCTTTCCAGACTGAAATTAAACTGTACTGTTATTACTAGAAAGGAGCTGTATGCTCATCTCATTAAATGGGATTTTTCTTTAAAAATACAATATGCTAGGGGAAGGAAAGGTTCATTTCTTCCTCCTCTCTACCACCCTCTCCCTATGGGGAGAGAGGGAAAGCACTTGAAACTGTTTTCTCCAATAAGCCTGAAGATTTCTGGCTGGGTAGATAGTTAAAGAGTGAGGGGCCTCACTGAGAATGCAAAATAAGGTATGAAACCCAAAGAAGATAACTGCCACAGTGCTGCATCACTGCAAAGTTCTCTAGAAAGAGTTCTGCCATCTTCCCTGGTCCATGCCAGAGCCCTTTCCATGGACTTTTCAGAGAAAGCACCTCACAGAGGTCCACTTTTAGGAGGCCACGGCCTTATTCCTCGCCAGGCATCAAAATAATCACCGCACCAAAGCTGAAATCTGAGTCAACATTTGTTAATTGTTAGAGCAGGCCAAATTTGACAAAATAACTGCCAAGTCCTGGATTAAGACAGGTTTAGTCCAATGTACAGTTATTACTTCATAAACAGGAAGGAATCGAGTTACAGTCAAATTAAATTTATTCTCCTGTCTTATCTATCAAGTCCTCCATTTCATTGGTCTTCTCTTTTTAAATGTTGTATAATTGATTTCCGCCTGCCTTATAACCCTTTTACATGTCAGTGAAATATCCATTCTCCTAACAGAAGAAAAAAACCCTAGAGATAACCCAAGACAAGGTAAATGTAGCATGGTGCCAGAGGGCATTATTTAAGAAGGGACTATTAAAAGTCATTCTAGAGGAAACAGTTACCTATTTATAAGGGATAAATCTGTCTTCTAAAATGGCAGGTTGGCCAATGCATAAAATGAAAAAAGTAGTTGGAAAGAAGTCAACAGGAAGCCTTATTTTCCTCTCTCTCTCCTTTTTTTTTTTTTCACCTTTCTTAGGATAAATGCATTAGCTGCATAGAGGAGTGCAAACAGCGAGTGCAAACACAGCCCCTGCCCTTGTGGACTGTTTGCTTAGCTGTGCTGGCTGTTTGAGCAGTAATAGACTTATTCTGGAGCCATCAACTGCTGTTTGCTGTAGTGTTTTAGTGACCTGTTGTGAAGAGTTTGGGCCAGTGTGTTGACAAATGCCTTTTCTAAGTAAGAAAGCTCCCTGGGAGAGTCCCTGCTTCCTTTCAGGCTCTCTTGATTAACTTGGGTACCAGCCATGCCCTAGCATGCTCCCTATCATTGCAGTGGAGAGGGGAGTCTGATAGGAGCCCTGGGGACATGCTCACATAGCTGTGACCATTACATGTCCAGTGGCAGCATCTCAGAGGCTGATACTATGTGGCCTGCAGCTGGTGCCCACTCCCATCCTCGGCCTGCCCAAGAGGCACTGATCTTGCTGCCCTTGGCTGGAGAGTGGTCAGAGGGATAGATGAGGAACAAACCCTTCTGTCCCATTCCTGCTGTGCACCTTCTTTTGAGGTCTTCCTGAAAGACAGGATTTTGGAGAGCGGGTCCTGGCACCGTTAAAAACCCACCATGGATATTATCTGAGAAGTTCGAGACATCCCGGAGATCAGCATGAACACGGTTTCCTGCAGTGAAGGACCTGGCAGAAATTTCTGCTACCTCTGCCTTGTAGTTCCTGAATCTACCACCTCTTGCATATCCCAGATGTTCCTGGACACTAAGGTCCCAGGGCTAGAGCACTCCTCTCTCATCTTTAGCCTAAGCACTGCAAGGTGTTTCCTCACAGTCCCCTTTTGCTTCCGTTAGTTATGTGACCATGTGAAAAAACACTCAGTCAGCCAAACTGGCATAATTATAGTAGTCTGTTAGGGTTGCCCTAGACTTGCTCCTCTGTGTCATCCAGAGTTACATTTGCCTCATAGGTTAAACCCACACCACTTTGGAGAGGGATTGCAGAAGCAGTTTCTTCGTCCAAACTAGGTTTAGAGGCAGGTTCAGCTGGAAGATAAGTGTCCAGGGCTGAACCAGGGCGAGACTTGGCAACAGGGTGTTTCAGTGAATCTTGGTAGGCTTGTGACAATGTTTGAGTGTTTTCCTCCAGAGGAATTAGCGTGGCCACACAGAGCTTGTGATTTTTCATCCATCTCAACCTACACTTACCCTTCTATAGCGGTGTTGCCATTTCGATACAGCAGGTCTTCATGAATGGGTCTGTACACAGAGACTCCTAAGTCTTTCCTTACCCCTACCCCAAACTACACTCCTCATCTCAGAAAATACCTGATCCAACTGGCACTGATTCAGTTTAAGCCTAACTTTGACTCACATGAAAATAATAAAGACACAACAGAGGCTCGATTTCCTTGTTATTCTCATACTCAAGTACACCAGACGTTATTCTGCCCTTAATGCATTAAACCTTATAATCCCTACTAACTTCCTATAGAACAGCTTCTCTCAGCTTCAAGTCTTTGCAGCTTTGGTCTCTGGTGCTTTGGATCAAACTCTGTTTTCTACACCCAGCAAAAGGTTCCCGACTGATGTGCAAGAAATAAGGATGCTTTTGCTATTTTCAAGATGGGTGGTACTGCCTCACTCATAAGTCAGTGGGAACACTGTGATTGGGCTGCTTTGTTGTGAATGTGACATGTCAGGTCATTATTCGTCTTCTGTAAAAGAAAATGTTTGTTCCTTGACAAACTGAGGCAGCCCTTTCCTCTTCCTTTCCTCTTTAGCCCACTGGATTTTCAAAGCTCTCACTTTTGGAACATTCTATTTCCAGTCCTGAGAGAGACAAGGTGACGAGTTGTCCTTCCTGATAAAAAGCTTGCAGTATTTTTACATTACAGAGTGGCTCTGTTTAGTTTGTGCTATATTTACACCAGGGAAAAAAAAAAGTAGAGAAGTCTTTCCCATCCAGTAAGAGTGAAAATAACTCTGACCACACTATTACGAACAACAAGTTTTTCTTCTACAATGTAATAAATTCATCTGAGCCAGGATTTGTACTGAGGAGGTGTTTGATAATTATGGGGCAGGAGGGGACAGGAGGTGACTCTTAAACTGGACTAATTAGAGAGGTTTAAAAATAAAGTAAGAGTAGCAAAATATATAGATATCTATTTATTTATTAAATTAATATAAATATATATAAAGCCACATTAACAGATGCTGGTTTTCCTTTCTTCACAGATCTGGCAGTTGTTTCCTTCTAGTGGTTTGATCAGGAAGAGGCAAAGAGTCTCTTTGAATGAATTTGCAGTGCTGGGCTCTGTTCCTAGGGCACTTTAGGGTCACGTTAGCACGCAAATGGCAGATATTAACACACTCAGAGCTTTATTCTTTTCCATGAGCTCTGGCACTATGAGGTCTGGAGTCAGGAAAAAGTATTATTTCTTTCTCACTGTAGTGCTCACCCTATTCAGCAGGGACTCCTGGGGATAGGTAGCCTGAAACTGCACAATGCTTAAAAATGCCTTGACCTTTAGGAACTGCTGGGTGAACAATCATTCAGTTCAACACAGAGAAGGACATGTTCTCTCAGTGATTTCTCTGGAAGAACCCTGGAGTATTGTGGATCCCATAAGCCCAAGCAACTTAAATATGACATGAGAAAGGTCCTTCTCTGCTGACTCTGTTGCAAGCCATTGTCTAAGCAATAATTCTACAGATATTGCATATGTATTGAAACTGTATTGGATAAGCAGCACACAGAGCACTTGTTATTGTCTTCCAGTGCCAACAAAATATGAAGTAACTCCTGGGTTTGGTAGGGGGATAATGATGGTCATAAGAGGTGCTAGGGGGCATATGTTTTGGTTTTAGATTAGAGGATTGTCTAGGACATCTTTGTCTCTCTAGGTGAAGGCTATTCCTTGTGTCTCTGTTCAAGTCAACAGAGAAGCTGTTTCTGAATTTCTCAATGGAAATTTCAGAAGAGGTCTTTTTATTGCAAATGTATTTTCTCCATCTGCACCTGCACTTCACATGCACAAGTCACTTGGCAAGAACGTTTCTATCACTAATAGCATACTGCCACTCCTTTTGGTTCTGACCATGAATACTAACTGTTCCTCTTCAAAGCTAAAGACAGTCACTAGAGCCTGTTTCTTACAAGTCTTAACATGGTTATTTTTAATTTTAGCTTTGAGGATTCTCTATTCAACCCCCTGATTAAAATATGGGCTGAGTGAATTTTATGAATATATTGTGAAAACAAAGGATATGTGAAAATCCAAGTCTGACTATTCTAATTATGTCCCTCCTAGCCATTAAAGCAAAATAACAAACACTCGACACTTTTCCTAGTGCTGAGAGCCTCATGAACATCCATTAGCTATAAGTATCAGGTAATCGTTATAATCCCTCTGGTCTGTAACACACAGAAACTGAAGAACAACTGTGAAATGACACAAATCTTCCTGCAAGCCAATGGTGGAGCTCCTTCGTGAAGAGGGTTTTTCTATGTCCAGACTTTTTCTGTCTCCTGTCCACCTCTCAGTATGAATAAAGAATAACAGTGTCTTGACTTCCCATCTTCGCTCATTCTTCTAAATCTTGGTGTCTACTGTTAGATATGACTTTATCTTTAAGAAAAATAAAAAGCGTATGGACTTTGTAAGCAATTTCTGCTGGTAATGAGATTGTAATCTGAATGATCACATCCTTTGAAGCACTCGTTACAGGTACAAACACATGGGTTGCGATCTTGGCATCATTTGTTGCAGTAAGTACTATTTTTAATATTCATGCGTACTTCAGCTTGATTATTTTATCCGTTGTTCTTCAGTCACTGTCTTTATATAAAACATGACCTGATGCAGGTTCTTTAATAACTTTTACTATCTTACACTAATCTAAACCAAAAGCAAACATCTCTCTTTTCATATTATGTCTGTTTTACAGCTAAAACCCTGCTATTTCTTGCTATCATCTCTACTTCTGAAGACCAATGCAAAGAAATCCTTTATCTCTCTGTAATCTCCTTATCGTCACTGAATTACTTTTACATTACGACGATTAAAACCACTACTATGTCTACTTGAAACTTTCCTCTTCTGAACTACTCAATTGGAGTTTCATTTTTTATACTGATGGGTGTTACTTTTCTAGTATGATCATAGTCCCACTTGTCTACAATTCTCTTTACATTTTCTGTGACTTCCTTCTGTCAGTCCCAGTTGGGCTTGTATCCTATTGTCTTAAAGCCAACATGAAACAAATTCCTGTTACTCGTCTTCTAAGCAAACCAACTTGTTCTTTATTTAACTTTAGCTTTCTCTCTTCTTTTTTTACTCTATGCAATGAAATGCACTGGGACTTCAACAAAACTAGTTTAATCAGCCTCAACTTTCCTTCAGCCTGCTTGTGGCTGGAGAAGGGCCTAAACAAAAACCATAAGGTAAACAACGCTTCTGCCCCGTACCTTGCCCATCTACTGAAAAGAGCAGTGTTGAAACTCTGTGTCCAAATCCACATTCAGACATTGCTAGTAGTCCTTGCTTTCATAATGGACTAAAGTAAACTTGGCCTCATACCAATTCTTTCTTCTAAGATGCTGGCTGTCAGCCTATCTTCATCTGGAATGACTTCCTACGAACCTGCCTTGTACCACGGCATAAAATTGTGCCTGGAGTTTGAACTGAAACTCTCTTCACCTATAATTTGCGACAGCAAAAATCAACATCATTAAAGAACAAAATGGAAGGGAAGGTGAGAGGTGGAAGAAGATCTGATATTTAGTGCAGAAGACAACAGCTAAATATTCTGCTGAGAATTTTATCTGGAAATACTAGCTTTATCTGATTCTGACTCATTTCTGTAGCCTCTGAGGATCCTTTGTGCACAACAGAAACACATGAAGCCCTCTCTACATTACAGGTGAAATTGCAGAGTAGTCAGAGAGATCCAGGACTGCAAGGTCTCAATGTTCTTGAAACCTTTCCTAAGGGAGAGGTTTCTATCTCCTGTTTTGTCCTGGTTGGATTTTGCTAATGAAATCCTTCCTAGAGACATGTACAGTGGCTCTAGGCTGTCCACGTGTACTCTAATTCAACGACACCTCTGCCTGTTTCGTGTACATAGCACTAAGATTTTAACAAACATTTCCTGCTTATTTAAACGTCTGTTCTTTGATGCTGAAAGTCAATTCTACCACTGGCCTAGGGATCCGAGCCCACTTCCTTTCTGCCAGCTACCATCCAGACAGGGAAACCTTGCAACCAACGCAAGAAAGATTATGAGATCTTCCATGTGCAATCCAGGAAGTCAGAAAGGACTTCTGTTTCCAAAGTGCAAGCAAACATGCTGTACCAAGTTTATGTTTGTTGTACCTATATATAATTCTCAGGCAAAGTGTGAGACTGGAAGAAGGTTTGCCTGTTCTAGGGAAGCACTCTGACAGCGGTATTAGTTATTAAGTTCATGTACCACCCATTTGGATTCAGAGTTGACACATCAGAATTTCCTACTTACGAACAAATAAAGTTTTAGACAGATAGGGGATGTATTTTTAAAAGGTATACACAAGAAAGAGGAGGCTAAAGTGCAGCAGAAATGTGCTGGTTATGCCTCACTGAAAGGGGATCCCACTCACCCCAAGAAACAGGGGCTGCAAATTCACAAGGGGAATAAAGATCCCAGAGAGCCTGGGAAAAACAAACAAGTCCTTCTGGGGAGTGAACTGTTTTTCAGGATTCCTTGGCAGGCAACCAGCCACTCTGCTTTGTAAGGTCTTGTTCTTCCTTGCAAGGAGGAAAAAAATAACTGAAGGGCTCCCATTTTATTGAACAAGGCCATCATAATGCGCTCAAAAAGGCCAGTGCCACTGCTCCTCATTGTAAGAGCTATGGGGTGTAGCTGTACATTGCAGGTGCTTGAATAAACAACGTTACCCCTTTCAGGAGAGGAGAAAATATATAAAAGACGAGCCTAATGACTTCAGCCCAGCCAGACTTCCCTCCTCTCTTCACAAGCCCCCTTCCTGCATCCAAGGTAGCCTCCAGACCAATACCATTGACTGCCTCTGAGTTTGAGACAGTGGAAAAAGGCCTTTTCTCCCACAGGAGCAGCCAGTGCAACCCAGACAGGCTGTGGGGAGGTTTAACCCCTTTGCTGGCTGGCCACGTGCCATATATGATCACAGGAATGTGATGCCATATATATATATATATATCTGTTTCCTGAGCTTTTTCTTTTACTTACCTTCCCCATTCCAGCATGAGCATGTCCCAGCTTGACCACTACGGGGAAATTCGGAGTTGTGATCTGAAAGACAAAAGAAGGAGCTCCTCATCAGTTACTTATTTCCAGCCATTGTATTTGAAATAGTTTACTTTTATCTACTAGTTTTTATCCCCTTCCTGGGTGCTAGTGGTAGGATAAAAAGGTCAAATAAAGATTGTGCAGGTGATAGGACAGCAAGCAAAAAAGCTCTTCACTGGGACCCACATGATCAGAAATGGAGGCCAGGCAGATCCTCAGATCTGACCCACTTTTGTTGCCTGAAAACAATAACCTCTAAAACCTTCTTATTTTTCCCTGTTGCTTTTCTCACCCTGTATGTACGGATGTGTGTGTACTCATAGGCGTGTAAAAATGCTGCACCTGCAAGCTTGAGTAAGTGAATGCTTTCAGACGTGGGAAACTTCGGAATTGTGAGAAAAACAAGAGTAGTGTGTTTTTTTTTTCCACGTGTACTGTTTTTGCCTTTAAAGTGAGTGTGAGCAGCCCTTCACCAGCTCCCATTCCCCTCCCATCAGCAGTGGTGGAGGCAAGGAGAGAAGCAACAGGGTCCTACCCTTGAGTACAACTCACATAGTTCAACTATTCATAAAGCCTACTCCTCTCTTCTTTAACTCCAAGGGTGGGTATAGGGAATAAACAAAACAATGAAGAGTTGGAATCAGCAATAAAAAATAGAAAAACAATTATATCATGTTCTCCCTGGCTTGCGTGGTGTTTACATCGGGCAGTGTCCTGCCACGCGAGCCATGCAAGTGCATCTTAGTGCACACGTGGGATTTTACTTGGAGAACTGCAAGTTTCCTCTCTGCCTTTGATTACCTGGTTTCAGGCTTGTGCAAGGATTCACTCTGAGTGATCAGCTGAGTGCTGGGTGGCTGGACTGGTAGAAAATACATGTGTTAGGATATATATACCACACCTCCCTTGTGTACCACTTGGTCCATTTCTACACCTCTGTTTGACATGCCTGTGATCTTCATCTTGTCCTATGCTCCTGATTCTTGAGGTCTAAATACTATCCCCTAGTGCATAACCTGTTATTTTGTATTGCATATTTAATTTTCTTTAACAGGAATTCTTTTAAAAGACATTTTTGTCTTTACCTAAATGCCTGAATCTATGAGCCTTATTAATTAAGCAGTTAAAGTGGAGATCTGGCAATGAGAAGGAGTTGAATTTTGACAGATAAATGGCTCTCTTATTTATTTAAGCTTGAGAATAGATTAAAAAATTGTTGTTGTGCTAATTACCAGTTGTCTGTATGGACAAGCAGGCGCTACGCCCTAAAGATAGAATGGTGCCGCAGTCTCCATCTGCGGCAGCTTGCTATAAATAACAAAATTAATAATGAACACTGATATGTTTTGCTATTCAGCTGCTTATGTAAAGAAATGCCACAGGAGAGGGGAACAGCGAGTGCATCATGTTCTCAAACAACCTGTGCATCTTGTGAGGACCTTCTTCAGACAGAAAGCTGAAGGATCCTCTTTGGACCGCAGAAGTGCACACAGCTGCAATAAATCACAGTCCTGGCACAGGCAGAGACCAGCACCCGCTGTTTCAGAAGAAGGGGCAAGAGACTATGCTAGGCGGCTGAGCTGAAACCCCTTGATTAAACTTATGTCCAGGCACAGGAGTTTGTGCTCTATTTTGTCTTCGCCTATCTAATTCATTGTAAGAGCCTGAAATTTAATTTGGTGCTGGTATAAATGAATCAAATGGAGGACTGCACCTGAGGCTTACTGAAGATCGGGCCACGTGTGGACCATGCCAGATCTTAGTGCTGGGAGATGAAAGATAACATATTATTTAAGAGCATCCACCTGCTCAGGCTCTGGGAGACCTGGCTCACCTCCCAGTTCTGTCATCCATGCCCTGTGAGCATGATTAGAGCCAAAGCACTTGCAAGCCCTGATCTCTGTTCCCTGTTTGTGAGCAGAGGCAGCAACTGTTCCTACCACACAGGAAAAGCAAGCTGCATGCTGTGAGCCGGCCTGATGCCCTGGCAAGGAGGCCAAAGAAGTGTGCAGGATAGATAACGTTATATCACCAGCTCAAAGCAGCCAGCGGCAGGAAGCAATGTCTCTACTGCCCCATTTGTGTACCCTACCTGTGCTTTTTGCTGAGGGAGCTTGGCTCAAGCATGGGGCACAGGAGTGGGAAGCATCTGTTTTCCTGTGTACATGCAAAGAAAGTTTGGGATCCAGTAAACAATCCAAGTTAACTGCTAGCCTGGAAGAAACTACTGTCAATGACAACAATCTGCTCAAACCTCTCCCTTTCTCTTTGCTTCTTGGAAATAAGGGCTCAGCTTTCTTGGTAAGGCTTGGCCTCATCCCACGTAGGGGTGACCAGCTGGTACCAGAGCACGCTGCAGTCACAAGCCATTTGTGCTGGCCATAGTGCGTGGGACTTGGGGCGAAACACAAATCCAGATTCTGATTGAGCGGCAGCCCCACAGGAAAAGCTGCAGCTTTGGGGAAACACTGGCACAGTGTTTGCAAGGAGTCTGCTTCTATCATTGAAACTCCATTAAATTTCTGCCTACATGAATTTGTTTTATGGATGAACCAATGAGAGAGAGCAGCAGGTACACCTCGCTACATTTTATTATGGGTTTATCTAGTGGCAATGGAAAGTCCTTAGTCTGAGCTGAAGTTAAGTGCAATCAAAAACTCTCAATAGTCTACTGGACTAAAACAACCAGAGTCCACTACCTCCACAACTGCTCGATAATGGAGCTAGGAAGCCCATGATGATGTGGTGGGAGCAGGCTTACTTAAAGGGGATACTTAAAGTTTCCACCAGCATACAGCTGGGACTTGAATCCAATTTCTGCTGCTAATAAGGTGGCCAGTCAACATAATAGGCAAGCACTCTGACAGATAGGGAAGACGACGGAAGGGAGAATGTATTATATACATGACTATGAGGTAATTCACACACATACGTGGTGAGAATTTCTGGAGGTGGCCACAGTGACCACAAGGGCAGACCCCTGACATCAGTATTTACACATGCTTAGTCATAGATTTCCTGGGAAATAACATGCTTGTAATCAAAGGATAGCACCAGCATTTAATAAAAAAAGCATGTTTTTACTGAAATCATGCAAAGAAATACGCCTGTGTCTTTTGTGTTTATGTGATGTAGAGGCTCTGTTTTCTTGGAAAAATGTGGAAAACCACTTTGATACTTTTAGAATGTACATGAACTGTTGATAGGACTCATATAGATGTTGCCTGTGGATTTAGGGATGGGACAGTTAGCTCAGTGATCAGACACAGGATGTTAGTTCATATGCGTAATTCAGCCCTTTGAATTAAAATCCTGTAAATGTGTCCCCAGATGCGGTCACGCAAAAGCCTTGAGATGGCAAGGTTTACATATGTGTCTAGAACTCGGTGTCTAGAACTCGGTATATGAAGATGCCTGTTTACAGTCAAGTAGGATTCTGAAATCTCACTTAGGAACTCAGCAAAGCCATCTTTGGTAGTTGTGAAGGGGGAGTCATCAAGTCATTTCCAGCTTACAACACTGGTGGCCCAAATATATCATTTTAGCCCCTGAATTTAATGGCCTGCTCTGTATGTAGTGTCTCTGCAAAGATCAGTTTGCAGTTAAGCAGTATTTTGGCACTAGTGTGTGAAAGTCAGTGCTGGTATGCATACATTAACATCTATTTGAAAACACATAGCTGTAAACTATGACACTTTTCCTGTTATCCACTGCCCCTCCTTTTCAACAAATAATGAGTTTTTCAATACTTCACTTAAATGTATGAATATTTTCTGTATTTATTGCTGGTGGAGCAGTAGAACAAAGTTGGATATAAACTGATCTGAAGAGAAGAATCTTAGGTAAAACCTCTCTATCCCATAAATACAATGCTTTTCGCTCTCTTGTTTCACCAGGGCTCTTGGGAGATGCTAATCTTAGGTCTGTGATTTTGTGTACTGTCCCATAATCCATAAACAATGCAGAATGTCTCTTTTGTTTTCTTTCTGTCATATTCCGTTTTGTGCTTTAGTTCACATCATCCTGCTTATTGTGTATGATGCACTTCCAGTTCTCAGAATTATTCCTTCTTCTGCAATACCTTTCCAGGCAATACTAAAATGAATAGTTCTGGATGCAGTGACATCATGGATGATATTAGGAAGGATCTGGGGAGATGGGAGATAGAGACATCAAAACTTTGGTCTCCAGTGATGTATTATCATAGTGTCTATGGGCCTGATGCCCCATAGTGCAAGGCATTGTATTATTTTTTTTTTTTAGCCTTTCCCTAGAAGTAATTCATTGACTTTTTCAAGCCTGTATACTCTAAAACTGAATTTTCTGTTTATTTAGCTTCCTTGAAAGATGACAAAATCTGTCCTGGGTGTGTGCCTAATGGATAATGGGAATGTTATTCATGCACTTGAGGGCTGGATGTTGTAAGTAATGTGTGTGGCACTTCCCTGGTATCAGTTAAGCTGGAGGAGCAGTGAATAGATGACTTCCTATAAAAGCAAGCAAGCTGATTCAAACCTACAGGAAAGTAATGATGTCATGACATGATGTCATTGTGTTTATGGAACTATCTTATTGAAAATCTGAGCTGAAGATCAGCACTGGTTGCATGCCAGCCCTGCCAGGCATGGCAAAGTCAGGGCTGCACAGCAAAATAAGGAGGAGAAGCAGTACTGCTCCCCATTACACATTTACTTACTAACAAGTCTATGTAATCACCAACTGCATGTGGCATGGCTCGCTCAGTGGATTAACAGTGTAGCCCATGGAGGTTTGTGGTCACCAATGGCTATGACAGACAAGTCCTTCCCATCTGCCATTTCCCAGATCAGAAATCATGTAAGATAAAACAAGCAATGATGGGAGAATATGTTGAACAATAAGAGTTGCCAGTATCAACATCACCATCTGTGCTCTGTTGAAGACACATGATATATATTCCTTTAAAACAAACACAAGTGTGTATTTATTACTATATTATAATTATAGCACAATGAAGAAAAAAGTAATTAGCTGGAGAAAGAGGGCTTATGCTTCCAAGCCAGCTGAAGTAAATCCTGAGGCATCCTCAAGGGTTTCCAGAGGAAGGAATATGTTGGGGTTATGATAAGAAAAGTGGTGAGATACTTGTGACAGGAAGAGTTCAACAAAAGCTGGATCAAGACAACATTGTACAAGGCAGGACCTGAAACAGCATGGTCATTAATAAGTGGAATGGCAGCTGCAGTACAGCAATGCTCCTTCTAGCAAAAGAGGAGACAGCATATAACTTTAAGATGGTTAAAGTTTTACAGCATATCATTGTGCTGGGGTGATGAAATCAGGGCTGTGGATGAGGTGGATGATTTAGTCCACAGTAGTTTGAGCAGCCTGTAAGGAAGGCTTGTAAAATCAAATGGGAATAAACTAACACACTTGATTCAAAGCCGTGTGAGGGCAGAGGCCAAAGTTTTAGCAGGCAAGCAAGCTTTGGAGGTGGCTTAAATAAGAGGCAAGAATGAGGCTACTGTTTACAAAGTTTTAGTGGAGAAAAAACATTCAGTAATTTGAAGGGGTCCTCAGGGCTGCAGGCCTGGATCACTGTGAAAGCAATGGGAAGATCATGAATGAATGGAAAGCAAAGGGTTAGATTTATAATGCTTTAGATGGATAGACTTTTCATTTCATTTCATTTAGCACTGGAGCTGAGACCTCCAGCCTTAGATAGGAATGAACGTAGTAGGTAACTGGACGGAGATAAAGTGTAAATTAATTTCTGCTACTAACTGAAGTCGGTAGTCCCTTAGGACATGAAGATCCTTTAGGGTGGTGAAAAAATCTTCTGATTCTATCGTTGCTTTTAAAAAGTATAAGACAAAAAAAACCCAAAACAAAACAACCCACTTCAAAACCCACAACAGAAACATAACTCAGTCCTCACATCCTAGAGTAAATAAACCACAAAACAGTGTTTCAGGACTACTAACACTTACTGCAGTTAGAACAGGTTATAGAAGTGAGTGGAAAGGGTTAAGCACAAAACGGAACCTATTGTCATTAATCTCACCTATAACATTACTTAACTTCTAATTTATTCGAGGTCAGATGCTTTTGGGTTCCCACTGGTCCCCCTCAGCATGTGGAGGATAAGAGTGTGAGCATCTGATAATATTCTCATTCCCTTGGAGCTTCAAATGTGAGAATTACATGACCCTATCCAGACAAACAGATGCTAAGCAAGAAAATAATATAGGATGTGTGTCTATGCATGTGTGTGCTTGTATTCACACGTATATCTAGCAGTTCTGGTCAATAAATCCCCATTACCACATCTTAAAATACAGACAAGCTTTTTAAAGGTTGTTATGAGTACATAGAAAAGTTTAACTTCTTAATGCGTGGTGTCTGCTTACCACTATTTTGCAGTCTTGCCTTCAGGGAAGCCTCTTGTCTTTCTCTGCTTGCTCAGAGAGTGAATACGTTTACCCCAACTCCTGGTGTTGAAAAACTGTTCAATTTTTTTGCAGGATGCAGTGGAAGGGAAGAAGAAACTCGATTTTCCTCTCCTCCCTGACCTGAATTGAACACTTTTTGCTGTTTTTCTCTAAATAGAAAATTCAGTTCCCTGTGTGAACACATTGCAGAGGGAGAGATGGTGGACGTGAGTTGTTGACAGGGTGGAGAACACTCTAGGAATTTTCTTTTGATGGGTTACCTTTGTGAAAACTGTAGGACCTAAGCTACGGAACACACAGGAAGGTGATAGAGAGTAAAAAAAAATATATATTTATGAAGTTATACTGGAGTCTTCAAAACCATTTCTCTTCCAAGAACTCCTAAGGTTCCCATGATGCTGGATGACAGAGCTCTCTCTTCACTTGGAAGGCCTGACTGTCCCTTTTTTGGGGCAAACTCTGAATTATCACTGAGTGATAACATGAGCAGCATGGGGTCTCTTTGATGAGAATAAAACTTTCCTGAACTTCACAATAGAAAACAACCTTCAGCATGAGGCACCACAGCAGTAATTAGCTCTCATTGAAGCTGATAATTTGCCTGTTACTGATGGTCTCTAACCTCACCATGCAGTCTGCTGCAGGTGCTCTCCTGTCTCCAAAGGGCAAATTGAGTACATTCGTACCCCAGCTTTTACATAAGATGAAGCCGTGTGCCTTCAGTACAAAGCTCAGGAGATTTATACATAACTCCAAAGGCTGAGTTGTGATTTCACAACCTTCTGTAGTGCATCTGAGAGTGGTGCAGTTATGTCAGTGTAAAACAAGAAGTAAACCCTGGATTTAGTACATTAATCAAAAAATGCTCTGCCTGGCACAGAAGTGGCTCTGATGTTTTATTTTAAATCTCATGCTGTTGCAACTGTATTAATGACTCTGTGCAGTTTTGGCTGACATTGCCACGTTAGATGTTGGCAGGAAGAAAGACACAAGCAATAAGCTACAGATGCTGCCTGGTACAGGGAACAAGATACCATGGTCCACCAGAACATTCAAAAGACCTTCTGGGCTCCTGAAATCTCTTGGGTAATGGATCAGTGCCTCTTTCAGTCTAGCTGTTCCTCAGCACTCAGAGCTGTAGAAATAGTAGCACAGAGAACCAGACAGTAATAGTTTGGCCTTTGTTGGAAGATCCTTGGTTTATTTTTATACCTTTTTTAAAAACTAGTAGTCTTGATTAACGCTCCAGTGTATAAGGGACTTTGAACATAAAGAAGAATGAGGAACATGGGATGTGTCACTGTAATTGGCATCTTAGGCTATGACTATACTAATAAACAGAGCAATGACACAGCAAGGACAATTGCTCCAAGTTCCCTATACTGTTAAATCATTAGATTGATTTCTGGCATATTCTGGCTTAAGTCAAGTATCCTTCTCCCAAACAAGTCCCAAGCACAACATGGAAACAAGCATAAGGATACTCTGGAGGCTGAGTTTGATAGCACAACTGGGGCTGGACCATACCACAGCTGCCAGAGAATGGGCCTGGCACTGTATGTTTTCCTACTGTTTATGTAGCTTCAGTCTGTCTCCAAGGCTTATGATAATTTCTACTCCAGGGTTTATGATAATTTCCCTTATGATAATTTCTGCTGACTATGTTTTTCAGACTGAATTAATAGTAGGTGTATTTTTCAGCTCAGATATTTACACCACATTTCTTTTGTCCACTAAGCTGGAAAGTCAGGTATTATCTCACATGAGAAATGTTGATGGTATGGGCCCAGCTTGTCCTATTTTATAGCCAGATCTTATTTTCAGCATTTTGAGCCCTTAGGCTCATGCAGGAATTCAGATACTTCCCTAATGTGACCTGGCAGTGAGATACATGCTCTCTATTTTTTGTGCTCTGGGACACATACATAGGGAGTAAGGTTCTCCAAAGCTGTATTCCATGAATCTACCTCCACGACCTGCACATAGAATTGAACACTGGTAGCAGCTCTTCTGAACCCTGAGTTGTTGCAACATCTTTTGCAGGCACCTAGAGGAGGTGGAGACCAAGTATGAGCCTTGTTCTTCCTACATCCTCGTTCCTGTGTTTCACAGTTTCTTCTAGTTTCTTTCTCCAGATAAAAATGCTCTCTGTTTATCCAGAGTAATTTTTGACTCATGTCAGAGACCCTGAGGACATGAAAGGCAGCCATTGTATCCTATGAATTAGCTCTGTGTCTCTTGAGATTTCTTAAGAACTTTCAAATTACATGTTTTTGGTAGGAGGCAAAAACTGTAGGAAGGGCTCTATTTCACCATCTCTCCAAACACAGCAGTTCCTTGGGGAAGAAAATGTCTCAAAGTGCAGACTTCATATTTCCAAAGCTGAAAGTGTCATGTTTCAATGACTCTGTGAATGAACCCCAATTAACTTTTTTTAATGCAAAGGGGAAATGAAACGCTTTTAACCTGTGAAAGGGAAGTTTTTCCTGATGTGCATTCTATTTCTCCATATTTCATTCTAGAGGATTCTTGAGATTTTGACTTTGGGTTAAGGAAATAATCTGACACCTTGAATCCTCTCAAGAACTGAGAAAACCTTTACCTACCCAGGCTTTAAGGGCATGAGCCCACAATGGACCCACATGCGTATTTGTCTCCCTCTTGTGGCTTATTCCATGAGATGAGATATGATCATGCTCCACCTGTTTGCTAGACATTAGAGCTTCCAATGAAGTGGAAGAAAAACATTCATTGGGTGTAATCTTTGTCTGTGACTGTTTCATATCAAACTTTGTCTGTGACCTCAGTGCTGAGGAACAAACTAGTTTGCCATTAAGAGTCAAAACCATTCAAGTCATTGAGCAGGCTCCACACACAACACAGGCAGAGTTATTTTCATCTGGGACTGGCTTCTGTTTACATCTTTTCCAGCTGTAATGAGAAAGAGGCTCCTGAAGTGAACACATTCAGAGGAAGACAGAAGAAACCACTGTGTGGACCAGCCTTTTTCATCTTGCAACCACCACCTTGGTCAGTAGCATTTTTCCCCTGCTGAGCACACACATTGATGTACCACAGGCTGCAGCGGCCAGGAATGGCACGCAGCAGGAAACAGAGAAATTCCTTTTGGAGTAACACATAGACCCTATTCTTTAGGTTGGGCAAGCCTGGAGCGGCAAAGGATGCTGTGGTCTCCATGAGCCCACTCCTTCTGTTTTGTCTAGAGAGAAAAGGTTCACCCTTTACTGGAAAAAGAGGTGGGGACCTGAGCTGATTTCATCTGTGAGGCAATATCTCCACTTCTCTGGGATAAATGAGACAAATGTCAGTGAGCTGCTCCACACCCTGTACAGGAAGTTATTTGTTTCTTTCCCAGGCACATTACTGAGGCTGACATGGGATCCAGGTAGGATTTTGGAATGTGGGCAGAAACCTGTATGGAGGCAAAAGGGCATATGCCCTAAAGAGGGGTATTGGGCTCACTAGGGGAGCTCATGCCTGTCACTCTGGCTGGGAGCAGGGCCAGGCATAGGGAGTGAAGCAAGAAGAGCAGAGGCACCACTCACCCACACTACTTATCACTGGATGTGCCGTCCTTCCATTGCTGCACGAGCTTGTGCTCACTTGCAGGCAAAGTCTGAAACTAGTCTGGAAAGATGGGTGCTTGTTTCCTTATTACAGTTCTACCTCTTTTCTTCCCATCAGACTTCATGCCACTAAATTATTTTCCAAAACTGATTGCTGAATGTTTTTCCTGAGTTGTCCTTGAGTGTTCCTGGCTTTATTTCTCATGGAGGTACTACTAGCATCTCAGAAATGCAGCAGCTGAACTTCTCTGCTGAAATTCTGTGCTGCACAAACTGTTGATTCTGAAATATATAGACCAGACTTCAGTGGGAAGCTGCTTTTTAACAACAACAACAACAATAAAAATCTTTGCACAGACAAAGAAAATCTGCTTGCTTCCCTGAAGACACTAAATCATCCCTCAGTCTGTTTAGGAATACTCAAAACTTGTAAGATAAAACTTAATCTTAATGGGAGAAGCCAGCTGGGCTTTTCACTTTTTCATGGTTTTGTTTCTTAAATTCTGAAATCAAAGAAAGTTTTCTATATGCTTATCCTTGCAGGCTTCTCAGCTTATGGGTTTTCACATCAGTTTTGGGTGGGACAATGAAGAAAATGTTCAAGACTTCCTGTGCAGAGGTGGCTCAGCTAATTCCATGCTCAGAGAGTAGCAGGTGTCCTGTCTGTGTTTCTGTGCACTTTTGGACTTTAGTAGCAAGAAACTCTTATACTGGACCTTGTGGACAGATAACTGTTTCATAGGCATTTTGTAGACAGCCCTAATTAGCTAAATGAGTTTGTCTGCATCATAAATGTATAGCAGCGCACACTGGATTTGTCTCTAATTGTGGCATTGCTGTGGTGAAGGTTTGCAGGATTTTTTTTTACTTTCTCATTAGTACTTAGCTTTAGGCATTTGTGAGAAACCACAGCCTCCAAGAGCTCCCACTCCTGTCCTCTTAATTTTGACTCACAAGGTTTTAATGGATGAACAGAAAGCAAAGAAAGCCTTTGGTTCTCATACCATTCAGCAAACCTCCGGCTGGCACTGCCATTGTTTGGAAACCCTTGTGGGGATGAAAGCAAACTCTGTACAGATGTGGCCTCTTCTGAGACCCCTCTTGGAGTCCTGTTGATTCTCAGAACAAAAAGCACGTGAGGAGGGTGACCGGCAGGGGATTTCCATGGAGTGTTCTAGGGGAAGTTATTCTAAACTGATCCTGCATCACACAGGGCTAGTGATAGTCCTTGGTGGCAGGGGTTCCCCAAAAGCACGGATGCTGCTGTGACCCTTTGTACGCAGTGAATTTTTCCATAAACTCTGTGGGACTGGAGCTGGCACATATGCTTCACAGTGGAACATTGTGTGGAGATCCTCTGGGCTGACAGGCTCATGAAGCCAATCATGGTGCAGGCTTACCAGTTTGGATCTGGGAAATGTAGTCTTGGATGAATGTGTCAAGACTGCCACATGTAGATGGCTTTTGCAGGGACAGCTTAGGTGTTTCTGTTCCCAGACCTTTCTAGGAAGGCAGAGGGGGGTTAGCATACATGGATTGAGCGGTTGTTTATTTTTTGACCTTGGCCTCCACCTGTGAGAAGTTAATGGGGTGAAGCCATCTGGTTGGGTATCTCTGTGCCTGCTGTGAAGACACGCTTGCAAAGCACTTATGACAAATCCTGTCCTTTCTTCCTAAACCCTCACATAGGCAATTTATGAGGCATGATATATGAACTCTGCCCCATGAAAGGATTAACCAGCTCTCAGAAACTGGGAGAGGTAAATGGACTCCCTCCTGAAACAAATCCCAATATGAGTACAAATGCTGATTAAATTGAGGCTTTGGTTGGTAAAATTGTAACTGGGGCAGGAAATTTGATTGCATCCATCAATCTGACTGTCTGACTTCATGTGGCTAATGCTATCCTGAACTCATCACTATGGTATCATGGCATCTCACACGTAAAGGCTGAAGGCCTGGCTGCACTGAAGGCAATGAGAGTTAGCTCATTCATTCTGATGAGGACATGGTTTCTTTTGCAATGTCTGGTAAAGAATGTTTATCTCAAATTCCTCTCCCACCCTGAGGTATTTTCACTGTTTTATTGCTCGATGATGCAATTTTTAAGCAATCCTGTGAAGATGGACTTTTGTGCCCAATGCTGAGGCCGATGGAGAGTAGGAGGGCAGCCGAGAGGCTGTGGTCAGTCACCCAGCTTATGACGCAAGGTCTCAGGGGAACATAGACTAAAGCTACCTCAAGGCATCCCCATGGCAGGGAGAAGCAAGTGCTTTCGGGAATCTGGAGCAGTGCTGGGAAAGCTTGGAGAGAGGGGAAGTGACTGACCCTATCTTCCCTCTCATCTCTTCCCACACATCTGCAAGGTCTCAGAGGAGACCGTTGAGGAAAGGCTATACTAAGGAATACCACCTATAGGGTGGCGTATCTCCATACCACACCAGCACAGGCCTGGGACCACAAACCTCCTTTGCCCCAAAGTTTCTTGGTTTCTGAGGTAATGCTAGGAGACACAAATCATTTCTACATGTGATTTCATTATTTTATGCCATAAGCTAATTGCTTCCTTGTACCACAATGTGTTCCAGCTGTTGGTCTTTATCTGTTTCTGGGTTTCTTCTGTCACTATGGTGCATGGGTAATTTAGAAATGGTTCCCACATTTCCTCTTTTACTTCAAAAGGAATAAGAAAATAAAAACAGTGACAGGCAAAATCTGCTTGCCCCTAACTGTATTCCTCCATGCGAGAGGCTCCAAGATCAAGTTCCTTAGAACATTACCTATCAAAAGGATTACTATGCTTTTGTTAGAGGCTCCAAGATCAAGTTCCTTAGAACATTACCTATCAAATAGATTACTATGCTTTTGTTGAGGCAGACTAGTGTTTCTTCCTTGCTGATACTGCACTTGTAGAAGCCCAGGCAGAACCAGGGCAGGCTAAGCTGTCCAGTATATGGCAAACCCAGCCTTAATCTTTAATGTGGTGAGACTACTTGTTGAAGTTTGCAAAGACTGCCCTGGCTTGAGAGTGAGGGAAAAAGAGGACACTTTGTTTGTAAGAGTTCATGTCATCCTTCTGTATCCCCACCAGCAGATGACAAAAATTATATAGAATTCACTTCCTCAGAATCACCGGGCTCTATCAACAGGTGGTTGGGTGGAATACAGGACTAGATAGACAGCCAGAGATCAGATTTTCAGAGCTGCAAACAATCCATGTGAAAGGTGAATTAAAAAGTTCCTTCTTCTCCAAGCACAGCCTCAAAACTTTTCTTGACACTCAAGAGCAAGATTATAATTAACGTGCTTTCAAGATATAAAGTACAATATCAGTTTTAATTATTTTCAACTGCAAAAATGTTATGAAGGGAAGAGAAGATGTATAAGGAGTTGCCCAGAGAGGTGGGTGAACTTGGCAGTGAGATTCAAAGCTGGCATTTTCAAGAGCTGTATTAATCACTGGCTAAGCTAACATCTGACTTGTAACTTCAACAGAAGACAGGCTGCTGAGTTTATGGAAAGGGTGAGGGAGAATTTTTCAGTGAATTGGGAGGAAAAAATGAAAATGGAAATTGCTGTATAGGATAGGTGTGAATCGCAAGTGAGCTGGCTAAATGAGGTGAAGCAGAGGCTATTTGCTTTAATTCAGTGTGAGTGCTAAGGAAGGTAGATGCCCATGGACACCCTGATCCTTGGTTCCTGTCACTCTCCTTTGCTTACAGCTTACTGATGGGAACCAGAAACATGAAGAATTAAATACCCAGGTGCAAAATGAACCATCTCTGAACTTCAGTGACCTCTATTTCAGGCTCGTTAGTCTGATCTGTCTTGGGGGTGTTAGCTGGTGGCCAGAACTTTTCTCCCAAGGGACAGCCAGCAAGAGAAGTCTATAGCATGACCACTTTGTTCATGAACACGGTTGCATCATGCAGCTTAAAATGCTGTTGGGCAAATATGTCCAGCAATGAGCAGGGCAGACTTAAACTGTGTATGAAATCTTTACAACGAGTGGGGTTTATACTGACTCCAGATGACATTAAGAAAGCTTAGTGTTACTCTTTGCCACTTCCCCTCTGTGAAAAGGAGGCCAGTGTAGAATAGGTACTTCAGTCCTTTAGGTCGTGCTTGGGGCATAGGCATTGCTGCCAGGTTGGCTATAGGAAGCATGTCATTTAGTGGAAGTCCATATGTAGTATGAGGACCAAAACTGGCATGTGTGTTGACAGCAGTGCAAGGCTGGGACTCTTCCTTTGCCATGACGGCACAACCCAGCTAGTCAGGTAGGGAGAGGATTAGCATCCTAAGCTCACTTAGTGAATCTCACAATGGATGTGTCTCAGTTACATTTGCAAAGGATGGTACATTGTATACCAAATGAAGAAAGGAATTTTAGACTGATAAAAGGGTGCCTACAATGGGTAGAAGAACCATAGGGCTGACCTGGCCCTTACACTACTCTGAAGCAGACACAGGCAGCAGGAAGGGAGGAAGCCCCACAGATACCATCGTCTTTTATAATGAGAGGTTTATACTGACCATAGATGACATTGAAAAGCATTTTAAGTGCTGTCAAGTAATAAAGTAACAGCATAATCCCATCATACTTTAGCTCCTGCTCATCTTCTTTACTGCAAATATTTCCCGAGTTCCCAGATTTAGAGAAATAAAGGCTTAGATCTAGTGTTCAAGACTGCTGATTGGTTTGAGAAAATCATTCAGCTAAAGCCAGGACTGACTGAAAACAGAGGGCACCTCCTCGGATAACTGCTACTCCAGTGCTGCCTGCTCTGGGCTGAGGTCTTCAAAGTACTAGGAATTGTACAAAAGCATAAGGCAAACATCCAGGCAAAACACAACTGGTGAATAAACAGGAAAGCAGACATGCCTGGGTGTAGTGGGAGGATGGTCAGCACAAATGAGCATACATCAAGTTTTGACAGACAGTCATCACTGCTTCTAAGTAGCTACCACGCTAATCAGGGGTAGATCCTGCTAGCCCAGCAGAGCCTATTCTGAGACTGATTATTTGACAGATGGAGATGTGAGAAACTGTCACAGTCAAGCAGGTCCTTCAGCCATTCACATGACACTGAGTTTTCCCAGGCGTGCTGGCCAAGTGTGCTCAAGGCAGAGTTTCTGTCTTACCTAACCCACAGGCTTGAACCTGATCCATAGTAAAACTCCTGATGAGATTTCACACAATCCTTAGCTTAGATGAAGTTTAAGGATGCAATGAAAAAACCAAGCTCTTCTTGAAAATGAGTTCTTGGCTTCAGAATAAAAGCCCAGAGTTTGGAAACTGAGATCAGCATATTTCCACTGATGAAAACACAGTTTTGAGCATAAGCCGACAGAACTCTGACTTATTGCCTCTCTGGGTGTGGTGGGAAGTATATTTGTTTGCAAATCTGTGCATTGGGAAGGACTTGCAGAGGTGTTTTGTTCTTGGAGATGAGATGACTTGCTTATCAATATATTAAAGTATAAATTAATCTTAAGAGTATACTATGCTGAATGCTGTGCAACAGAATCCCTGCTTCAAGCATTTACAATCAAAACAGACAAGATGAAGGAGAATTATCTTCATTTTGGGAATGAAGAACTGAAACACTGGGAGATTAAGTGACTTGCCATGACTCAAATGAGCAATCTGTGGCAAAGCCAAGAATAGCATCCAGATTCTACTGAAGCAACCTAACCAGGAACATCCTTCCCATTGAACAGCTTAATTAACATAAATTAAGCAGCAAGTTGACTCAACATGGTTTTAATTTTACATATGTACTTCAGAGAACACAATAATTGCATTTTATAATTTAAAAATAAACAAATACATATGTCTGTCAGAAAAACAACAGGAACACAGGAAAAATGGTTCATCCCTTTATTATAGTTGGTGTGAAGTCTTTTGTTATGAATAAAATTGTGAAGTGAAGGAAGAAGGCAAAGGATTCTCTCCTTCTGCACTAGTTTATTAGTATTAAAAATAACCCTTCTTTTATGTCTGTGCTGTCTGAGTGCCAGGGCTCTGTGTAAACAGGAGAGCCAAATGATAGATTCTTTAAGCACAGATACTGTCAAATCCACCACATTCTCAGTCAGCTCAGTGATGTTCAGTGGGCAAGACACAGAGCTGAGAACTTGCTAGCACCTAATATGTGCATTTGAAAGGGTCTAGAGTTGGAATGAGCCTGGAAAGCACCTGAGCCCTCCCATGTGCTGAAAGGGAAGATGAGAGCAGAAGAGATACAACAGCAAATCCCAGTCAAGAGGAAGATGTCTTTTAAGCTCAACAACAAATCTGTCTAGTCTTTGAAGTTGGCTACACTAGGCTTCATTCCCAGACAGCAGGGTGAGCATTCCTCTCTAAAATTAAGCCCCTGGCAATTGCTCCCCCCAGAAGTAGGCATATATAGAGTGTAGGAAGACTACAGATGAGCGACAATAGGATTTAAAGAGCAAGAGGGACAGAGGAACTAATGTAGACCTCATGGGAACATTCACAGAGCCTTTTCTACATACAAAACACTTGCATTGAATTAAACTAAATCAATATAAACCAGCTGGAAACTGATCAATAGGGATGTTACTCACAGGCAAACAAGATGTTATTTTACAGGGACTGCATACTAGCCGAGGGCCACGTAGCCCTGGTCAGCACAGATTCATGGGGAAGGTCAAAAGGCAATAGATCTTGCGGTAACCACTCATGCAATCAATGGTGCAAGCACAGATGCATGTCTGCACACTGCCTCCTTCCCAGATCACAGTATTATCACCACCTCTGGCAACAGAGCACTGAGCCTGAGGCAACTACCCCTGCTGATGAGAATACATCGGCTGGAGCTTGGTACTGTGCTAGAAGGCTTACGTATCTCCCAGTCTAGAGCATGTGCTGAATATGTCTGTTAGGTACATGTTTTGTATGTAGATCAGCCTTTACTATCTTGGGTTCCCTCCTGCAACTCTTTTCCCACAGTTAAAGTGAAACTAGAAAATTTTGCAGACCCTGGCTTTTGTCTATAGAGCTGAAAAGGCACAATCCTCTCTTCCTGTGACTCTGCTACCAGTAAAATAAAAACCCTGCTTTGATTTTCACTCAGGCAATTTAATGAACTTTTTTGTGACAAAAGTGAGGAAAATATCAGCATTATTTGATGCATGCAGTGTTATGCCTAAGGTCGCACTTTCAGGGAAAATCTCAGCAAACTGGAACCTGGTGACTCCATCCTTCCAGCCACTGCATCCTTCCCAGAAGAAACTGCTCCTGTTGCACTCTGCTTTTCTTCTGTGATCAGAGCTTGAAGACCTTTAAAAGGCCTAGACATATGCCACTCCTGTGTCAATGTTTACATTACTTGCTGATGGAGACCTGGGAATGAGGTACTGAATAAAGCAGGCCTCTATCACACTCCTTCAATGAGATATTTCACACCTAACATTAGACAACTATGAATCTCACTTTTACATCTGCAGCAGCCAGTCTAGAGTAGCTTTAAAATCAGTGGAGAGAAATTGGAGGTTTCAGAGCCAAATTATTTGAGACCTATAACTCAGGCTGAGAATAGCTGGTCCCTAGCAATGTCGGTATTTTCCCAGCTGATGACAAAGACAGTGCTGGTGACCAGGTCAAATACACACATGTCCGTAAAACACAGCTACAGGACACATGTCTGCATTTGATTGGATGAATCCTAGCCCTTGAATGACATTGATTGTGAGCAACACCCTGATGTTTGCAGGCAAAATAAAAGCTAAGAGAATATTATGACTGGAAGAGTGGAGCTGCTGAAACCTTCACCTTACAGGAGCTGATGCTCTCTGGGAGTATGGAGAGTAATTGGAGAAAGTTTTAAAAGGGCTTTGTTGTCTACCAGCTGATACTTGAGGCCAAGGAAAAGGGGATCCTGGTTTGCCCTAAGGTGCAGTGGTCTGCAGTGATTGCTTATGGATGTGTGGACACCCTGTGTCCTTCTAGCCTCCACTGCCAGTCTGTGGCCCTCAGTAATTGTGTGAAGTGATGGTAAGTGACTCTTCAGCCAAAGGCTTCTATGACAGTCAGATGAGGCTTTATGTTTGACAATAGCTGGTGCTGAAGTGCTGGATGCTTCTAATAGTTTTGAATTAAGCCTGACATCTGAGGCTCACCAGGATGCTGTATCACAGGAATTTGAAGAATACTGACTTCTACATAAAAATGAAGCATGCGAACCATATGTCATTAAACAGTATGATAAACAGGCAAAAAAATGCAGCAGACTTTGTGGTTACCAGGGTGTTGAGGAGCTAAGATCTTTAATTTTGAGGAGCGGAGTCTCTAGGAAAAGAGCAAACATGACTGGAACCTGAGAAAAAGCAGTCATAATCTACTGGAGGAGATACAGAGCTGCACACAGATCTACAAACAACAAGTCAGGGCAATGGCTGGTATTTAGTAAAAGTGTCACAGTTATTTCTATCACTTTTCAAGAGCTTCCCCAGCATGGACAAAGAGGACAGTAGTGCCACATCTTCAGATGACTCTTCATGGGAGCAACGAGCAGTGCTGCAGAGAACTAAAGCTCTATCATCTTGAAAGCAGATAAATGCCTGTGCCTGGGACATGGATGTCAGTGCAAGCTGAAGTATTGCCAGGAATGGGCATATTAGTATGGAAAGCAAAACCATAGGCAATTGACCATAAAGAGGTGAAGCTCAGGACTTAGCAGCAAGCTAATTCCTACTAGAAGAGTTATGAATAATCTCATGGGCAATGAGCAAACTGGAAGAAGTTTATAATCATACCAAGGGAAAAAAATTATCCATGAATAAAAACATGCCACTCCCTTCTTCTCATCAAAGAGGTAGCTCACCAAAGAGGCAGAAGATCAAAACAATTGAATTTTAGGATATCTTCCAAGGGAAAGAGAACCTGTTAAGGCTTGCCACATACACTGAAAGCACAGGCCAGTCAAGTGAAAACTCTGCAGCATAGGAACAGTTGGTCAGCTAATGCAGTCTGGCATAAATTCCTTCATGTTGAAGAAATGAGGTATTTATTTCAGAGGCAGCCTTACTAGACAGTTGTAAAGGTGATAATATCCATTTTTACTAGATCTAGGCACCTGGCATGGCAAAAGGCTAACACGGCATGGTGGTTTAGTGGATCTGAGTTTAAGCAGTCCGTGATGAACACAGTATGAGACATTTTATTACAAGTCCAAGTTTATATTCAGTACAACAGGTTGGTAGAAAGCAATATTAAAATAAGAAAGCACCCACTGGAGAAGAGTAAGGAGGTTAACTGTGACCTGCATTTAGCATTGTTAAATTACAGGATTATACAGAAGGTGTGTGGTTTGTCAGCTACGAAGATAGCAAAATCTGAAGAAGTAAGAATGTCTACAGTGTTAGAAACAGTAAGCCTGGAGCATCTACAAAGAAACAGATGTGGTAAAATGAATTTTTAAGAACTGAGGTCTTGGAACCATCCACTGCTACATGACAGGAAATCAGATGATCAATGAAAAAAACCCCGAACTCCAAAACCAAACAACAAATAGTTGCAAGCAGTGTGAGACCTGAAATGCTAGCCTTGAATTTATGATGTTATCATAAGAAGTGGACATTCGGTCTCTAAAATCATAAGTCCAAACTTTGGAAGTGACAGAGAGATGAAGATCACAAGTTCAGTTATTTTGCTCAAGGAGGTCTGGAGCTGGGGATGATCACAGCTAGCTGAGGCAGCTGCGTCCTAGATGATGGCCCAGTAAGAACAAACTCAGAGATGTTCATTAGTAACTCTGCTGGAGGTTTTGCACTGAAGGGGATTTTGGGAAGCTACATGCTACTCTACAGAGTCCCTCAGAAACAGACAATATTAGTTACTATGCTGCATACACATTTCTGGCACTCTGTATTATGTTTTTTTTCTAGCAAAGATGCATATGGAGAAGTGTACTTTTAAGAGGCTTTCCAGAAGCAAGTGGCAGCACCAACTGCCTTGATCACAGCCCCATGTTATGCACTGACAGACAGAAGATCAGGCCCCAGTGAAACATGGCTCCTTTGGATATGATTGCTCTAAATGATTTCTGAACAACAGGCACAGCTCATATAGGAATACTGTTTTCTGTCATTTAATGAGAAAGTACTGCATCAGCTGGCATTCAGGATAAGCATCTCTCAAATTCAAAATAATTTTGCATCTATTCAGAAACTGGTTGTACTTTCATCACAATACTGATTTGCCAAAAGATCACATATCAGTCCAGTATAACTTGGGAAAAACAAACAAAAAAGTACTTGAAATGCAAGGTTCATGATGGCTTATCTTTATGTGAAAAAATGTCAGTGAGACAGCATTTTCTAGTGAAAATGTCAAATGAAAGCAGGAGCATTTTAAATAGTAGAAGATTTCATTTTCCTTAAATGCAGATTTTTTTCTCCTCCCTGAAAATACATTAGAATAGTCCCTTGACATTACTTTTTCGGCAAAACAGTACTAGTGGGACATCCCAAATCACCTAAGACTTTTAATTTTGCAATGGTTTACCTATTATGTTCTGCTAAGATCTTGCTTTATCAGAATATCAACAAATCAATAGCGCAGATCTAAAAGAAACACCTGTGAATGTTCCAGGTATTTCAATGCAGCTGGTTACAAGCATTAGTAATTGTAAAGGTAATAAGGCCTCAGAGGTACTTAGGTATCTAATGACCATTTCTGTGGTCTGTGCCCTAATATTTTGGGGCAGAGAGACAAGGCATTGTAATAGTATTGAAAATACCTGAAACATCCTTTATTTTATCACAGCATAGCTGCTCACTTCCAAACTCCTAGAGAACCAAAATAGCCAGCAGTGAAAAATAAATCAAAGTGAAACAAAAGGAATCTCTTTAAAATAAAACATAAAATTACATTTCCTTCTGGATTCCCCATAGAGTTCTCCCATTCCAACAAGGGAATAGTGACATCGGTGCAAAGTGTCATCCCCTCTCTGAGTCATTCATCTACACTTAAAGGAAGGGAAAGGGAAAGTATTTAGAATGCTTCTCCTGGGCTTTTGCCCACTGAATTCCTCCCCAGCATACAATCTCTGGAAGACGTGGAGGAACCCCTAAGCAGGAAGTGATTCAGAAACATACAATGGTCTGTTTGCAGTGACTCAGAACACATCAATAGCAGAATTGTCCGGAGACCTATAGAATGTCAGGGCTCTTTTTATACCATTATGCAACCACAAGTACCAAGAAACATGTGTTTCCTATCACTCAGCCCAGCTTTATGCTAGGTCTATACATATTAGCCTGCTTAAATGCATGCTTGAAAACAGTCCTGGGCTTGCATATAAGTAGAACGTTTCATGCTTAGGCATTTTACTCTTATTCTTGTTATTATCATTCTTTAGCTCACAAGAGTTTCTGTTGGAGATTGTATGGATGCAATTACAATTTGTTCTTTGTTTCCAGCATACTGCACTACATAAATATATATACTTTGAATGCTACATATATTTAACGCTATCTTCTATGAGCAGGTTTGATGAAGACATGCTATCAGGTCTCTGTGTCTGATCAAGGTGGTCTGTAACACTGCAGCATTGTCAGAGGAGTGGTGATTGATATTCAGGCTGACTATTATAAGATACAGGTTTACCTTTTATAAAAATTGCTGCCTTCTGGTGACCATTCAGGATGGAATACTGCACCCTAAATGCTTCCCTTAAGATGAATATATGGAGAATTTCAGGTAATTCAGAAGGCTAAATGCACTTACTCATATCCACTTACACACTCAAGCAAAGAAAGAGTAGTTTGTTTGCCCAGAGTGAAGAACCCCGTGACTGATCTTTGTAACAGACAACCCCAGCGATAAAAAAAAAGCCAGTGAAATGTAGCAGTCCTTGAATTTCTTCATCCTTATGAAAATTTGGCCAAATTTGGTTGAGTTTCAAACTTCTGGTACCTGCAGTAAACACCTGGTAAGTGCAGTCTTGCCAAAGATCTATCAAAGCACCTGTCTGCACTAGAGCTGTTGCTGAAGTGCAGAGGCTCACTGAGATCTATCCCTGCTATTGCAAATCTCAGGTGTGATAGGTACTGAACTGAAACAAGGGAGTTAATGGGTGTGGAAATCTGAACAAATAAATATAGGGAATAAAATTGCTTTGTGTGAACTGATACATAGCAATTATTCCTGTTCATTCTTACTCTGCATAAATCGGGGTGGGGATGGTAATTTACAGCAGTCTAACCTTCAATAAAAGGCATATAAATTACCTTGCATTTATAGCATAAGAGTTGTCACACAGACAAATACCTGCTGATAGTCATTAAAAGCTGATGGGATCTGCCACTGCCTGGTGATGTTTTTGCGTACCTGCCCCTTTCTGTGCGCATTCTACGCTCTGTGCTGGTCCAGTGTCAGGACTACAGCACTGCATGTGGAAGCCACAGTTCAAACATAGGAAAAACAAGAACCAGCCCTAGGAAGAAGGACTGGATTTGGACAGGGAGCAAAGGAAAGTCAAGTGATGATGCTGGGACTGAAGACTGCTATGAAAGAGAGAAACTAGAAATAAAGGCTTGGCTGGGTTTGAATATGGATGGGAGCTAAAAGCAGAACATATGAGGACCAGTGGGAGAAAAAGGTTGTGTGGAGAGGCAGCAAAGATGTAATGTGCAGCAATGAGGAAGGCATAGAGTGGCTAGGCAAGGAATTATTTATCAAGGTATAGGCGTGGACAAGTATATTATGGAAAGCAGATCTCTCTGAGTTATAGGTGCAAACAGAGTGCTGGGATGGGCTGGAGAGAAAGCCTGAAATAAAGGGGTACACTGTGGATGAACCAAGTGTCTAGGGAGTCTGAATGAAGAAATTAGCAGGAGGGCAGAGTATTGGTAGGAAGGGGAGAGAGCATAGACAGAGAGGAAGGGATTAAAGGCTCTGGATGTGTCAGCCAAGGCCAGCAGCACTGATGGCAGGCAGTGAGCAACATGCTTAGGACAGAAAAAAATAGTATAGATACTAAAACTAGCTACATGAGAAGAATTGGACTTGCCTAAGGAGCCAGAATAGGATGGACCCAGCATGAAGATATATACGAACTAGACGGAACAGGGAAAGAAAGCCTGTCTCCAGTGTGACCTTTTTTCTTCAGAGGCCAGAGTAGATTTTTAAATGTCCTGAGTATTACCATTGCTCTCCTAATAGAAAATATTTGTAAAGATTGTCTGTATGGCCACAGGTGAATGTGGACACATGCCAGCTCTTCATGAAGTGCAGGTCAAAGTGCCAACCTCCATGAGTCATGCATGTGCCAATATATGGCTGTCAGAGGGAATTTTTTTTTCCAGTTTGCTTTGTGGTAAGCCTAGGAATCACCATGCCCATATGTCGTGTGAAAAGAACCTTATTAAGGTCAAAAAGTTAAGCATTCAAACTTTAGGAAATGCAACCTTCATTTTCCTTCCTTGTACATAAGCATAATGAATCAGTGTTTAATTACATGACTGTGAGTTATTTTTAGCACAGGTCCCCTTTAGAAGGGTCGCTAGGTAGACTTGCTCTGAGGCTAAATCTGGACTTAAGGAGGGGGTTGTTTGCAGGACCCTTGATTAATTTCTTCCAAAAGTTGGAAAATGTATAAATTATGAGTCAGGGAGAAGCAGAAAAAGAAAAGGCACTTCGATGATTAAAGCAGCTGAAAGGCACCTTAGTGAATTGGATTCTGTTCCTAACTGTGCCAAGAAGTACAAATGAAATTCTGAGAAAATTCTTTAAATCACACTTCTCTGTAGGAATTAATGTGGTATCCTTCATTTTTTTTGCCTTCTCAGTCTGAAACACTAGAAACTGACTTGATTTTTTTTTCAATCCCACTTCACTTAACTCCTGAGAATGACATCTAGGATGGTTTTTTAAATATGAAAAAAGAAGGAAGGCTTAAAAATTGGTGTAGAAAAGAGCAACTGAAATTGTTTAAGAACTGGAGAACCTGTCTATCAGTGAGTTGCCTACCAAACTTTTTGACATGTGACATGATTACACATTAAAAATATGTTCCTGAGGAGTAAGTACCAGCTATAAAGAAAATCCTTAACCCATTGGAGAAAAGCAAAATAAGAACTTACATCTGTGAGTTGAAGCTAGACAGAACCAAATGAGGAATTTGGCATAAAGTTTTAGCAGCGAGAGTAATTAATCACCTCTCAAAAATCAACCCAAGCAAATCATCAGCTCTTTATCAGTTGAGGTCTTCAAATCAAGGCTAGCTGCCTTCCTAATCTACTTACTTTATACTTTGGATAATCCTGAATTATTGGACTAATTACAGGGATAACAGAGTGAAATGTATATATAGGTCTGTAAAACACAGGAAGTCAGAATCTGTGACTTAACAGCCCTTATCTTTACTAATCCAAGTGCCAGGCAGTCATGGTTGCAGCTGAAGTCAGTGGAAACTTGTCTATGATTACATGAAAGGCTAAATAGTGCTGCACAGACAGAAATAAACCCCAAGTTCTAAGGTAACTCACTTACAGCACTAAAATATAGTTCATACTTTGGAATGTAATCTCTTACTAGCTCAATTTTACACCTACAAAATGAATCTGGTAATCTTCCATTAGCTGGAAGAGATGTTTTGAACATGTACAGATTATTGTTCATGAAACTTCAGCTATGAGAACCACTGAAATGCCCATGGGTAAAAGAATAATTCTCACCTCAGGATGGCATTTGAATAGTGTGAGAATAGAGGTCAAAAAAATATGAGGAGGTAACAGCTCATTTGCTCAGAACTGGATAATAAATGATGCAGAAAGCTTATGAAAAAAAACCCAGTATGTGATCCAGTAATCAAGGATGCCTAAGTATAAGGGAAGCAAATAAAGTTGCACAATCAACCCAGAAACCTAGAGTTTTCAGCCTGATTGTGTTCCTCAGTTTATTAGCTGATACATCCTCCACAGGACTCACAAAAGAAAATGTAGTATAATAAAATATATGGCTGCAGCATGACATAAATTCAGGTGTATCTCCTTTGAGCCTACACTAGGGAGAAACTGGTCTCATTTACACAAACCAGCAACTTATTCCCAAGCATTTGGAAGTCTAATGTGAGTCACAAAGAAAGACTGGAAAATGTTAGAAGGCAAAGCCAATGGGATCTCTACAACTAGATCTATAAAGAAAAAAGTATCCCAGCAAGGGATGAGAGGAAGGTATGATTAGAATTATTGAAGGAGAGATGTCAATTACTACATGGGTAAGGAGTCAATACCTGGATGGCAGCAGTAAATACAAAATTATCCCAGACTACATGGAGCCTCTGGTTTTGTCAGCTCATTAATGGCCTGGTGTGCCTCACCTGGGTCCCACACCCATGGGCCCAGGAGCTCTATTTAAGCTCAGCAGTGGGCATTCATGCCTTGCTAGAGCTGTGCTGGATGTGTGTTAGTCTCCTGCACAGACACAGCCATGCACCTGCCTGGCTATGGTACCCTTTGAGCTGGACCTCAGCCAATGGATTGGCTTCCTAGCTTGATTTTTGTCTCTGTGGACCTACCTGACGATCCATGGTACTAATCCTGTTCCTGACCTACTGATTGACTTCCTGGCTTGACCTGTCTCATCACTATTATACTGTGTACTATCATGCTTTCGTTTGGACCTGGCTGTCACTGCTGGATCTATTTTGCTCACCTCTCTCTACCTCTGTGGGATTCAGACCTGGCTAGCAAGGCTGCCCCTTGGCTCCTGGCTCACCTCCCTTTAAGAAATAGCCCTGCTCTTGCTGCTCCCTGACAGATTTATCCTGGTGCTTGGATGTCAGGTGCTACAGAGGGAGTGGCTGCCTTGCTAGCTGGAGCCAGAAAGCAAGTCTGAGAGGGATGAAGAGCTCTCCAGCCAAAAATAACTAATTTGTTTTTTTAGCCATAACAAAAGTTTGGTGACTGGTAGCTGTGTGTATGTGTGACTAAGCTTGTGCACCCAGAACTCTAGTCGGGCTGCAAGATGACATCAGCTCAAGGAGCATGCCAGCAGCCTCTCAGTCATCTTTCCCTTGCCAAGAACAGTTCATGCTTCCCAAAATATGTGGCCAAAGCAATCTTATGCATGTTTACATTCAAGGCATGATGAGGGCCTACCCCTGATCAAACTGCCACAGTGCAGTTCAGAGCCTGAGTCAAAATAATGCTGCTTTGAGAGATGGTTGGTCATTAGCTGGGTGTGGTTGTTCCTCATCTTGGCCCTCTACTGTATCTGTTTATCTTCTATCATATTCTGATATCTGAGAAATCCGACTTAAAATAAAGTGAGGAACAAAAATAGTCAGCCTAGGAATGACAGGAATAAAGTCTTGTTCTTGAAATCAGTTTTGGTGCGTGGTTTCCAAAAGCTCGTACAAGCACAGCAGCTGTGTGTAAGCTTTGTGAAAAGCAGCATCATGTAACGTACCTACTGTGAATATCTTCCATGATGAAGATTAATATGGAGTTTATTCTGTTTTATAGACATTGTAAATAATACTAAGAGCTTCCAACCTTTAGCTTCTAAAGCAGGCTTTCATTTGTGAGCTGAATAGCTGAAGTTCAAGAGGGATAGCAACCCTGTCTCAGCATCTCCCAAGGAGACGGGGTGTCGGGCAGGGGCAGTGTCCCCTCTTACCATCTCAGGAAGTGACTGAAAGGGACTTACTGGTTGGCTTGAGTCTGTTCAGCTGGTGCATTTGGTTTTAACCTGGGAGTAGTTAAGTTAAGGGAAAAAAAAAGTTGTAATATAAAGAGGGGGGATATTATAGCTGTTAATTATGTGTGATAAGCTACACAAACCAGTGGTACATAAATGTACACAAGAAGAGCTGGAACATCCTCATCCTGGGTAATACCCCAGAATGCCAACTGTATCCTGGGCTGCATCAAAGAAGCGTGGCCAGCAAACTGAGGGAGACGATTCTGCCTCTCTATTCCTCTCTAGTGAGACCTCATCTGGAGTATTGTATCCAGTTGTGGAATCCTCAGCATAAAAAGGATATGGATCTGTTGGAATGGGTCCAGAGGAGGGCTACAAGAAAACAGAGGGCTGGAACACCTTCCATACAAGGACAGGCTGAGAGAGTTGGGGTTGTTCAGCCTGGAGAAGAGAAGGCTCCAATGAGATCTTATAGCGACCTTCCAGTGCCTGAAGGGGCTAGAAGAAAGCTGGGGAGGGACTGTTCACAAAGGCTTGTAGTGATAGAACAAGGGCAATGGGTATAAATTGGAGAGGGGCAGATTTAGACTAAACCCAAGGAGGAATTTCTTCACCATGACCGTGGTGAGGCACCAGCACAGGTTGCTCAGAGAAGCTGTGGCTGCCCCACCCCTGGAGGTGTTCAAGGCCAGGTTGGATGGGGCCTTGGGCAGCCTGGTCTATTGGGAGGTATATATACCCATATATATCTGTTTCTGAGCTGTGCATATTCTTGTTAAAACAGGTGTTACTGAAGAATAGAAGTGTCTGTCAAAGTCAATCCAGGTGACCAGCTCCAGCTACTTGTATGGATGGTTAAGAGTGACTAGTAGCTGTGGCTTGGACATGCTGTGTCATCTTCTGAAGCTGGAAACCAGCCCTTATACTCAGCAGTAGCTATGTCAGGTCCAGGCCCACAGAAACTGCAAGGGGGTGTCTCTAAGCACACTAGCAGCTACTTCTCAGAGTCCAAAGGGCTTGAAATGGTGGTTGTGTTAGAGGAAATGGCTAAATGGTTAATCCAGCCATTAGACTACATTGTTCTTACAGTACCTTGTTTTGTTTATTTTTACTGTCTTTCCTTTCTTCAACAGTGTGCTGTTTTGGTAAGTCATTAGATTCACCATATGGTAGCAGGGAATCTGAGCTCTCAAATGAGCACATCAGTTTTTGTTTTCCAGTGTTTTGAGGTGGGAGATTCAGCTGGTGTTTGTTAGAGCCTTAGAACCGAGCTGTACCATTTTGCTGTCAGCCTAGAATCACGCAGGAGAGTTATACAACCTTATCTTCTATTCTTTTTTTTTTTTTTATTCTAAGAATCTGCTTCATTTTTGAATATAATTAAACAAGGGGGGAATTGGTACTTTCAAGCAATATTTACCTTTTTAACAGCTTCCAGAGACTTCAGGGAAAAAAAATCCTCATCAGCTCATAAGATGTAGAAGGCTGGCCAGCAGATAAGTCCTTACAGATTTTGGTAAATTTTGGAACATTTCAGAGGCTCTGTTATCCCTAAGGTTTTTCAGAGTTCAGCATGCTCCATTAAGGGCTCTGTAAGTCTTCCTCACACCCTTTCAGCAACTTTTAAGGAACTGATTGAGTCCATCACCTCCTGCCACTAATTCTGCAAAACTTCCCTAGGATCTTGCTCCTTTGTGCGATAAAACTACGCCAGGCAGACCTACTTGAAAGGGAGACTCCTGAATTTGGTAGCAGTATTGCATTCAAAATTGAATATGATCAAGAGCTGCAATTTGCTGGCGCAATGACCAGTGTTATGACAAGTCCACAACACAGTAGTGCAATGTGTTGCTGGCAAAGCTAACACACATGGACCTATTTTCCACTTGGTGGGCAAAGCTCCATTAAGTTCTCTGGTTCTGCTGTCCTTTTGTACTGTTCTTGTTCTTTCCAGCTCATGCTATTTCCCAGAACAGACACTGTCTCACTAACTCAACTCACAGCTTCGCCCAGTTAAGAATGAAAGATGCCTGGCTGGCACAAAGATTGTTTTCAAGGAGGGAAAAAGTGAGTTCACCTGACTGCATTACTAGACTTAGTGAACACTTGTCTTCTCCTGCCTAGTGTAAAAAGTTGTATCATTTCCCTCGGATTTTCCCCTGATTATTGAATTTCTGATAGGAATCCAGAAGCCATTTTTTGTCAGTATTTTCCTCTCAGGGTATTTGTACTTACTTCTGTAGACATGCAGCTTTTCTCTTTGATTCCAGGCACATTCATGAGTCTGGCATTATATATGGATTAAATTCCCTTTCTGTATTTATATTTGAGTTTTACTTTACTTTTTTTTTTTTTTTTTTTGGACAGCTTTTAACATGTTTGTAAGGATGTAGGATCTTCTGGTAGAAGAAAAAACCCCTGGTTTAGTTCTAATGCCCTGGGATCTATCTATTTCCAGTCAGGGTCCAACGAGACAAGTGAATAAAATGTTACCTGCTTATTCTTGATTTTATTTCTTTCAATCTAGACCTATTCATGCCAGGAGAGTTCTTCTGAAATTAGGCAGCAAGACAGAGATAATTACGTCCACATCTGTTTTTGTCTTCTTGACATTTCAATCAACCTCTGAAAATTTCAGGCTACAAAGCAATCTAATCAGCAGTAGGCTCAATTTTGAAACCATGTTCTATGTTGAAAGTTGAAAGTATTGGCCCTGGGAGACATCATTGATAAGCATTTGAATGTTGCAATTTCTAAAGAATATTTTAAAATGTCAGACATAAAATTCCTATTTCACATTTGGTGGTCAGAAAAACTAAAATACTTGGTTTTTTTTTTTTTTCCTACAGTGCAGGCATTATAAATACTAATGGAAACTTGTACCATCACTTAAAATGTTTGGTATGAAATGGTAGTAAAGATGTTAGTGCTGGTACTGGTTTTAATGGTAACAGCAGCAACAGGCATTTAACAGAGGTCATTATAGACAATTACTTTTGAATGTAATCTCTGTGTTTGCTAACCATTCCCTTGTCTAGGCTGATTTCTTCAAATACATGTTTGTTAGCTTGCTGAAGAGAACCCATCCAGCCTGTGGGCTGTTATAGAGGTATTTGCCGCTCAAAGCACAATTTGTTACACTGTACATGTTATTATATACTTTCCTGGATGTCAGAAACTACAGAAATACTTCAGAACTGAAATAGATCAGACAGCCAAAAAGTCAAAGAAAGGAAAAAAATTTATAGGCAAGAAACCGAGGATGAGAGATTAAGCAGCCTGCCAATGCTTACAAAGGAAAATCTATGCTAGACTAGGAATTGGACCCAGACATCCTGAATGTCAGTCCAGCTTAACCACAAGACTGTGCCTCTTCTGATTCACAAATATTATTACACATTAACTAGTGCTTCTCTGAGTCCTTATGATTCAGTAGTCATAAACAGTGGAGTATTGCATTCTTTGTGAAAATGCAACACTTTGGGCTTGGGTTTTTCTTTGGTACCACTCATCCTTTTCAGCTGAAGGATCATTGACAGAAATGTGGGCTGTGATCTGGCTGTTACTAGACTTGGAGACAGTTGGCTTTTTGTCATCGTTCTGTGTACGTAGCCAGGATTCTCAAGGGATGCTTCTTCATAATAAAGAGACTAGTCTGATAAAAAAAAGACACAGCATTAGCATTTTAGCTGTCAGATCAAAGGAATAATTCTTGTATTCCTGTCACCTGAATAAGTGTGTTTTGTCTCATAGGTATGACAAGTACACCTGGGACGTAGGCATGGGCTTCCAGAGATGTTTTAGATGACAAAATATTATTTAAATCCAATTGGCCTTTTGCTTCAGGATTTTTGGGGCAACGTCTCTTCATTGTGGCTGGATACCCCTGAAAATATCTTCATAGCTTCTCAGGACTAAGGAGAAAATCCAAAAGATATCTTCAACCATCAAGAATAGGTCTGAGCTTGCTTTCGAGACCTAGCTTAAGTGTAAACTTTTAAAACCCCATATTAATGCCTGGTGAGGACCAGTTAGAGAGAAGAGTTTGGTTGTGCAGCTGATCCCAATATTACTCCCAATGAGCACACATCTCAACCTCAGGTTCTACCCAAGCATGATAACAGCCAACCTATAGCCAGCAAAATAAATGAGAATCATGGTGTTTGGTGTGAGGAAATCTAATTACGATGCTACTCATTTTATTTTAGAGGAAAAATGGCTGTCAGACATGCAGCAATGCAAGTCTGCTAGGGCACAAGTCATATCTGGCAGTGAACTTTGGGAAATTCCCTTGTCAAATCCACTGACTAGTGCCTGTAAAGAACCACAGAACAATAGATGATGTGATTGAAACAGCTGTAGAAGTCATCTAGTCCACCCACTTATTTGCAGAAGCACTATTGCCAGCACAACATTAGGTCAGTCCTAACTTTGAATAGCTAAATCCTGAGAACTGCCTAAATTGGATATTCTATGACCTCTGTGGGCCATGTGTTCCAATGCTTCTCTACCCTAATAGGGAATGCTTTTTAATGTCGAGCTCAATGTCCCAGGCCACAATTTGTGGCTGTTGTTCCATGTGGTATCATCTGATGTTACTGAGGAGAATGTAGATCTGTGATGTTTGTAATTACCCTTCAGGTAATTGCAGGCTATTAGATTAGTTTTCCCTTCACCTGCCTAAACAAGCCAAGATGCCTAAACATATCCTTGCTGATCATGCACTCCAGGCCTCAGACCATTGTGGTAGCTTTCTGGTGGACACACTCTAGTTTATTCACATCCCTCTGCAACTGAGAGGCTGCAGACCGGACAGTGTGTCATAAGCAGCCTCACCAGTGTTAGGCAGCAGAGAAAATAACTTTCCTAGATCTGCCAGCAATGGTCCTCCTAACATAGTGCAGAATGCAGCTGCCTTACAATGGCAATTTACTGTCAGCTCATTCAGTCTGACATCCACTGTAACTTCCTGATACTTTTCAGCAGTGCTGCTACTCAGCTAGTTTGCTCCCAGCATGTAGGGATGCAGGGAGCACTTCAAGTGCAGAACTTTTCATTTCTTTCTACTGGACTTCATGAGGTTACTGTCGGCATAACCTTAGGTGTTTGAAAATGTCATTTGTGTGTCAGTCAGCTGTCATAATCTTTCATCTTTCACAAACAGGTTGAGGTTGCACTTCTCTGTTATCCAGTTTGTTGTTGAAGATTGAAGTCCATGGACCACAGGATCAACATCTGAAGTACATCAGTTGTTACTGGCTGTGAGCAGATGCTAAGCCTTGGATCATTGTTACCCTTTCAGTCTTGGACTTGAGCTGATTTTCAACCCACCTAGAAGTCCTTTGTTCGACGCTTGGCAGTGAAGAAGGTAGAAGAGGTTTAACATTACTAGGCATTTCTAAAGCAGCACTAGGGGAATTGTTTCCTAAATGCATTCATATTGATTCATCAAAAAGACTGTATGAGACAGCATGGGGTTGATAAAGGAAAACCCATGTTCAAACAGGAATTGGACATTCATGGAAGACAGGGTGGCTCTGTTGCACTGGCAACTCTAAAACTCTTACTTTACCCTCCTCTTCCTGACTTTGCTTCTTTCCTTACCCATAGAAACTGAAATTTAGGTTGATTGTTCAGTTTGAGGAGAAGGGATGATGCCTGGTGTAGAGAAACAGTGAAGCTGTAGCTCAGAGCTAGTGTCTACAGACCCAGACCACCTGGACTGGGAAAAGGCCACTTTCACCTTGTGTTGCCCAAATCTGTTAACTCAAAACATTCTCTTCTAGGAAAAAAATTACTTGGCCTGATGTTGTAATATTTAATTACAACAGTCATCTTACCCCACCCCAGAAAGATTGGAAGAGTTTCAGAAGGTGAACAAATTAAATCGATCAGTCGTTAATTTTGCTTTGTCTGCAAATCCTTTTTCCTTATTCCTGGTGTGAAAAGATGGGTCCAAACCTAAAACATTCCATGTCCAAATGCGCATAGCTCTGGATTCAGATACTTGATATCCAAACTCTATGCATGTAGTACATGTCTGTGAGGAGGAGGTCAGAGATGAAAAGCACCTCACATTCAGGTCAGAGCTTTTATAAGGGGGCCTTTTATTCATTCACTCATCTCTTCCTCACCACTCCTCTTTAGGGTTCAATTTCTTTTTGGTTCCTGTTAGATTAAGAGGAATTGCACATCCATAAGGTAAGGAGAGAATGGATTCCTTCTTCCTCTGTCAACAGTAAGGAAAGCTAGAGGAAGCATCAATTTGCAATATAAGATGACCAAGGAAATCCTTAGCAATTATTACATCACAACTGTGTAATTATAAGGATACAGTTTCCTCTCTACACCTGAGAAACTGCAGGGTTGAGCTACATCCCATATGTGTGTGCTACGACTGAATTGTGCCAGAAGTAAGTTCTAATGGAAAAGTTCCTCTGCTTGCTAAGCTGGCTGGGTGACCCACTTGTACTGTCACTGGATACTGAACACCCTTGTTTGAGTACAAAGTTGGTATTATTGCTGACACTCAGGTTTATTAGTTATTTCTCTCTGCCATCTGTGATAGGATTTAATCTCAAGTAATCTGAGGTGGAAATGAAACATGATGCAAAGCAACTTGAAGGGCTTTTCACTTCAGACAGTCTTATTTAGTTTCCCCTGTATGGCATAGCTTACGGAATACCAAATCAGAAACCTACTGGTAAAGCAATAGCTCTTAGAGAGGGAAGAGAAGTCTCTCTCATAACACGCCAGGGCTGTGGTGTGTTAATTCTGCAGGTGTTACTGATCGTGGGAATGCACTTCCTAGAGCTGGGCATAAAAGGGAAGAACTATGCGAGACTGTCTTTTATGCAGACACCGTACTTAATGCTACCTTCTTTTAATTAACCGTGGACTCTATGTATTTTTTATCATATCAAACCCCAGATCTGAAAAAACCCAGTGTGCTTTTATAGACCTAAATTCAGTCCTGCTGAACCTGTGGATTTCATTTCAAAATTAAGTACTTCAATGCACAGACTCCTGAGGAAATTCTTGGGTGTTGCTGCCCTCTTGAAGGTCATCTTGTGTGGCCTATGCAAATCTTCACAAGGGATTAGTATGTGACTCACAGCACTCATGCTCACTAGTCCATCTTGGTGAAATACCAGCACATTAACCCCCTGTGTTACATACATCCAGCATCTCTCTGGAACAATTATCATGAGTCTGAGGGCCTTATCCCTCCATATTCCATCGCTCGCCTTCACAACTTTATTCCTCTGCACAGGGCATATGGCTGTTTTCCCGGGATGAGCTAGGAAGTGTTGTCACCATCAGGCTGGTGACAGCCAAGGCTGGTTCCTCTATTAGACCCTGTCTCTGTTTATCCGGTTGTCTTGTACTGGATATATACCTTTGTATACCCTTATGATGACTTGCTGTAGTAAAGGAAGCTGCACTGCCCTGGCTGCCTTCCCATCTCTCAAGACCTTGCTTTTATTCCTCTCTGACAGACATTTCAGAGGCACAAAATAACTCCCCAACAAAAAGGGCAAGGAGCTGGACCGCAGAGCCAGTATCCAGCAGTCCGGTATCATCTCTGTCCTTGAGTATAAGCCCCACCAGGGAGATGGGTGTGAGCACAGCTATCTTGCTGGGTTCCCACCACCCACCTCCCATGGTAGGGATTTCTTCTGATTTGGGGGAGAAGGGAGAATAATTTCCCTTCAGCTCAGTAAACTGCTGCAATGAAGTGACTTCGAGTCCTTCATCTCTTGGTTACTTATTCTCTTGGCATTTTAGTGAGAGCCAAAAAATCTGTTTTCCATTTGCTGTACTTTTGCCGGAGACTGTAATTGCTCTTTGAACCTACAGGAGCGGGAAACCTATTAAAGGCCCAAGAGGAGAGGGACACAGTGCCAGCCAGCACATTCCTCAGCTCCTTTCATCCTGCAAGAGGAGAATGCCTCTGGCTTCTCCAGAAGGGGTAATACTACATTTTATTCAAATTTAAGACTGATTTCAAGAGTAATTTTACCACTTACCTTATAGTTATCATTATTCCTGTTGTTTGCATTATTATCTTTATGGCTATTGTTATCTGGCCATATGTAATATGATAGAAATATCACACAGGAACATCTATGGAGACATCATTCCAGAATACTGAAGTATCAAGCTTGCCTGTCAGTATATTGCAGACTGTCAGGACAGAGATAATAACAAGAAAATCTAGGCTATGAGCATGTTATATCCAACATTGTGGAAAACTGTTGGTCAATAAGAGTATCTGGAAAGAGAATGTAGAAGCTGCATATTGTATAGGAATTAAAAGCTACCTGTTTTAGGTAGAAATCTCCCATGTATGCTTATACATCTTTAATGATGCCACCCAATAGGATTTTTTTTCACAAGAACAGCGTGGCTCAGAATAACTGGGATTGGTATATTGCTGGATTAACCTGAATGCACATGCTCTCTGCTAACTGCAGACAACCTTCCAGAAAGTGAATTACTTTTACTTTGCCTCAATACAGTGTGCCCCATAATGACTCTCCACTGCATGGGACCCTTAGAATAGCTAGCTGGCCAAGGCTGAGTCTGTCCCATGGATTCTGGAGTGGGAGAGCAGGGAACAGCCCAGCATAAGGAGAAAAGTGTAAGCCTCAGAAGGTATGTCTAAGAAAACAAAGGTAGACTGGAGTAGTACAGGGAGCAGGAAGGCACAGATATTCTGAGCCTAAAAACTGAGAATGAGGAGTGTGGATGGCAGTAAGATAGAAGGAAGTGTCAATCCGCTTGAGGGTAGAGAGGCTTTACAAAGGGATCCGAACAGGCTGGATCGATGGGCTGAGACCAAGGGGATGAGGTTTAACAAGGCCCAGTGCAGAATCCTGCACTTGGGACACAACAACCCCCTTGCAGCACTACAGGCTTGGGGAAGAATGTCTAGAAAGATGCCTGATGGAGAAGGACCTGCAGGTGTTGTTTGACAGCCAACTGAACATGAGCCAGGTGGCCAAGAAGGCAAATAATATCTTGGCTTGTATCAGAAACAGCGTGGCCAGCAGGACCAGGGTACAGGCTGCCCAGAGAGGTGTTTGAGTCCCCATTCTTGGAAGTATTTAAAAGATAGGTATATGAAGTGCTTAGGGATAGGATTTAGTAGTGGACAGTTACAGTTGGACTTGATGATCTCAAAGGTCTTTTCCAACCAAATGATTCTGTGATTCTATGATGCTATGATGCAATGAAGAAGAAGCCAAAAAAGATGATTTTAAGGATGACCCAGCTGGAGTTTTGAGTCTTATTTTAGTGAATTTCACAACAGCTGTTCTTTCTGTGCCAGGTTTTGACCTCTCTGATATTTGGCTCTGTGCCACTCTAGTTACATGGAACTTCACTGAAACTGATACAATGAGCTGGTGAAGAGTTATCTTGGTGCACAGGAATGTAAGCAAAGAGGATGACACTGCTGTCCCATCCTCTGATGAAATGCTCTCAGGTAAGGAAAGAGGAAACACAAGGATATCCCATTTATCATGCACCTGGCGAGTAGGCTTTGAGACTTCTCTAGCTTATGTCTGGGACTCAATCCTACTGGAGGGAGCTAGGTAGACCTGTGTAGAGGTCAGCAATGGCATTTCCCAGTCCATTCTAGTGATGGCAATACTTGAAGAGAAACTGTCATCTCTTTTATGTATTTCTCCTTCCATGAGAGAAAAAAAATGGATTTTGCTAGACAGTAATATGAGCAAAGCCTGACATGCATGCTCTGTGTGTCCAACAGAGTCACCGATTTCCATGTTTGCAGTGTTTGTGTTTTAGGAAGGAGCTTATGCCAAACATTTGCAGCAACTATCTCACTCCCAGTAGAAAAAAACCTTTGCACGAGGCAGCTTTTCTGTGAGTAACCAACAGCTAGTTCAACTCCACAGTTTACAACAACAATCAGCTTCTGAGGGTGAGGAGCCTTTGCTGGCAATCATTCCAAATTCCTTTATCTCCAAATAATCTAGCATAAAGAGCAAGGAGAAAGTACTTGTTCCAGTCCTTAGCATTGCCCAGATAGATGTCTCCTCCCTTACTCATTCTTCCTGTATTCTAGATTGCTTTCAATGAGGACACATATCACACATAAAAAGCCTACATAGAAACTTTGTAATGGTTATGAAATCAAGTGTTTAAAAAGTTCAGGAATCTAGGATAGAAGTTACCAGGGCAACATTTGTGCAGACAGGTTATGATGCTGTCTTCATTTCAGAGCAAGCAAGCTATTGTTTCTCTGGACACTCCTATGTTCCGTGCGCAGGAGGGAAATGCTCTGAGAGGCACTCATGGCTGTGAAAGCCTTGCAACAGTTTTCTGCAGTACCCCCTGCATCATGTGTTGTGCAAAGTAGATGGTGGAGTCACCAGAAAAGGTAGGGGCTGCAGAAGCAGCAAGAGTCATCATGAGACTGAAGCAATGGAGTGCTGCCCTCCAGAGATGGCAGGTGTCCCTGACAATGCCACGCAGGTCCAGTGTGATGCTGGGCAAGTTACTTCATGCCAGATGTCCCATGGTGATCGTGACAAGGCTATCCCTTGCTTTCTGTATGCCTGACATATACCCTCCAGTTTCAGACTGTTCTTTGAGGCCCAGAAGTGTTATTTTTAATGTGAATTGATTCCCTGATCCTATTTGCAGAACAGGCCCATAAACAGCTCTCGGGGGGGGGGGGGTGGGTGTTGTTGTTTTGCTGTAGGGCAAGGGTGGGAAGGCGTGGGCTCTGGTGACAGGAGTGCAAGCTATTGAAGCTGGCGTTGCAGCCAGAGCCCCTGAATGGTTGAACTACAGCCAGTTTGCAAAAAGGACTGAACACTTGCAACTGCATTTGGGCTTTGTGCTATGAATATAAAGTGCACCAGCATGCTAGAAACTGCCTTTCTCTATCAGGTACAGAAAATCTTTTGACTCTGCCCTTTCAGCAGAAAGCCTCTCCTCTACAAAATACATAACAGACACTGTGGTGCTGTGAAAACAAATTTGTTGATGTTTCTGAAGCAGTTAGATACAATATCTTGCTGAACACCAAGAACTCAAAGGGATTTTAGTTATTCTGCTCTCAGAGCAGTTAAATCCTGTGTATGAGAGATCTAGGTCCATCCACTGAGCAGAAGGATAAAGCTAAGCATGAAATATTATTTTTTTTTTTAATTACAGAAATTCTGCAGTAGGAATCCTGTGAAAGAAATTGTCTACAGTGCAGGGCTCAGAGAAAGGAAATTAAAACTTCAGTGGCAATCCTTGCAAGGGCACTTCCTATAGGCATTTCCTGGCTTTGCAACCACTTTAGTGTAGTTATTGTGCTCAAACTATACATTTACAGTCATCTTCTTTTGTGGCCTACCAGTCGCTGCTGCCCTAGAACTTTCTCAACAGATAACTCTCTGTTGTCTTAATAATCAGCAACAAACTCAATTAAAACAAAGCAAATCTTGTATATAGAAAGCTGATTTTGGAATAAGTGGTTTATTTTATTTGGCCTTCTTTGATTTGTTTGTACAGGAAAAGAAGATGAAATATGTGAACATATCTCATCAACTTTATGTTCAACAGACCCTTCTGGATGGGCCTGGTCGCGCATCCCTGAAGAGACAGCAGGTATGTGTGGGAGCTGAAGAACGTTTGAGATAGTGCCTGATGAACTGCTGTCAGAGCTTTTTCAGAAGCAAAGTTCATTAACCATTCTGATGTAGCAGCCTTTCAGCACAGGGAATTTGAAAATACTTCTTGATTAAATGTAAAAAGAATGCAATAACAATAATAATAATTATTATTATTAAAGAATTTTGTTTTCTGTGCCTTCTCTTAGGCTTTGCTTCTTGTTTACAACTTGGAAGAAAAGGAAGCAGATTCTTTCACCCCGTGAAAGGTTTAACACAGGTTAAAGCAGCAGCTTAGGATTTTTCTTTAGTAATAACCAGCAAACAAAGCTAAATCCTTTTGCAAAATAACAAATTTAATCGGACAGGCAGCTTTGCACCAGCTTCCGCCAATCTACTGCCCAGTACAGAAGCACAGGAACTATGGGGCCACATCTGGTCTCCAGGGAGACTGGCAGCACTCCAGCCTGAGCCTGCCCAGCAGATAAAGGTTCCAGCCTGTTGGGAACACGCAGTAAAGTGTGTGACTGTCCCATTGGTACTCAATGTTGGGAAACTATTACAGGAATGCATAGTTCAACAAGCCTCTACACACAAGCCTCTGTTTTTTTCCCTTGAGATAAGATTTCGTTTTATGAATTCTCAGGGCTTCCCCTGTTTTGCTGGGCAGAGGAATCCTGGCTTAACCCAGCAAAAGATGAAAGAGGCTCAAAATATGGCACATAAGCAGGCCTTGTCACCTGAGGTATCTATAGGCCACCTGGCAGTACATTAAGGAAGAGTTTTATAAAGCAGGGAACTGTCACCCTTGGCACAGCTATTCACGCCGAAAGCAGACAGTAGCTTATGTAGTCCTAGCCATGCTAAACTCACGCTACCTGAGCTGGGTGCTAACAACAGCTTAGCTGTAGCAGCTCAGGGCTCAGTGTGGGCTGCAAAACCTGCCTAGTTCCCTGGGGGAGTGTGCTTGCTCATAGCTTTACCATGAACTCCATGGCTATAGCTATCAGCGCACACACACGAGATGATAGTTCAGAGCTAGTAAGAGCTTGTCTGTGTGACCCACAGACTGGCCTCCGATTACAGTGTTGCTGTACGCTTACCTTTGCTCCCTGCTGCACTGGCTCCTTTGAGGGACCACTAAACACACATAACATTTTTGAGAGGGAGGAACAACCTCCCGTTCCACTCAAGAGTCTAATGGAGAAAAAGTCTTGTTCAAATACAAGTGCATAAAAGGCTTCAAAGTGATTTTCTTGAAAATGGCAGGGAATAATTTCTTTTTTTTTGCCTCAGAGCTTTTTCTTACTTTTTTTTTTTAATGTAAATACTTACAATGGTTAATTGTTGGAAAAATGTAAGCTATTTCTTAGTGGGATTCTTGTCTGCCCATTTCTACATTCCAAGGTTTTGTCTTTGTAGCTGAGTTCTTAACTAAATTATATAGCTCATCGTAGAGCTAGGTACTACCTCTCCAGAACTAGCCTGTAGGGTGGGACTGAGAAATACTCCTGTTAAAAGCCTGAAATAATATAAACTCTTCCAAATGAGTTATTCATTTCTCTGGCAACTAATTGTGTATATATGCCCTAAGTTACATTAACGTGGAAGTAATAGATCACAGAGAGCTTGTGGTATTGTGTATGTTATTACATATTAAGCCTCCGGCCATGACATCATTGCCCTTGTTCTGGGCTCCAGCAATGGCAAAGCTTAGAGCCAAATATTGTTCCTCTAACCTTCTAGGGCCATATTGACTTTGTGAGTCACACTCAGCATGCAGGGATGATACAGCCAGTCATTAGTGTTACTAATGCCTTCGTTTAAGAAAGCAATATTGCCTACTCTTAAGAAAACAGGGATGAGGTGAAAAAGCATTGGAACTGGTTACAAACTCATTAGCATCTCTTAGCCTTTCTGAGTTCATCTGTCTGTGGCATAGATATAACAGTAGGATCTTAAATTGTTATAAACAGAAGATTGTCTTGAGGCTTGTATAGAACAGCTGTTATTTTTTTCACTAACCCTGGTGAGATGCTCAGGCTGACAGCAGGACACAAAACGCTAACTTAGACACTGTCTTTTCCTTTATGTTTTGTTGGCCTGCCAGCAAGGAGGCCCAAAGAGATGGAGAGCCAGAAAAGCAGGACTTATCTGCTGGCCTCAGTTGGAGAGAAAAGGACCTGAAAAAGCCTGGAGGCCAGCCTAATACCTATACATTCTGACTTTTATATGCTATTGTGTAATAAAAAGCTAATTATCTCATTATAAAAGTGAAAATAATATGAATTTCCATTAATGTGAAAAGCTGGGACTACCTGTGCCCGTAGTAGGTGATCATCTCTAGCTTCATATAATCATTTACAGTCTTGTGAGGTAAACATACAGCAAACTAGAGGGCTAGGGAAGTTTAAGAAGTTGTCTTTGAGTGACAAAACATCAGGACTCACTGAGAAACAGCAAGGAATGCAAGTGACGGGGAATACTTAGATGGGTTCACTAAGGGGCGTCACTAACAGAGTTAGTGCTACAAGAAGCAGCAGGACAGACTGTCTAGTCAGGGGTTCCCACCCTAGCTAAGCTTCAATTCTGAAGAAGCCTTTGCTATGCAGCAGGAAAGTGGTGGTACCCCAAAACTGCCCACTGTAAACGGAGTGTTTCTAGAGCAGGGGGAAGCAATGATCTGCTGTAGCAGTTGCGTCAGCAAGCAATGAGAGAGGATTTTGGCAAGAATTGCTGGGGGAGCTGGTGGACGCCTGTTAGTTTGTTTATCTTCTTTTGACATTTCCTTCTTTATCTCAAAAACAATGCTGTTCTGATAAGCCATTTATGATTTGTGAGCAAGGAAGTAGAGCTCTCTGAACACTCAGTTAATTTAATTTTCTCAGGTTGGGCAATGGGACCAGAAAATTCTATTTATTAGTGACCCCTAGAAGCTGAACTCTTCCCTTGCAGTTGTCAATCAGTCTGGCAGAAAAAGCACATTTATTGCTTCCTTATTTTTTTTATCTTTACCCCCTCTCATATACTTGAGGCAGAAGTAAGTAAAGCTGCTTATTGCTTGTGTCTGAGTTGTTTGCAACTTTGATGTGTCTCTAGGGAAAGACTGCATAAGGAACTATTTAGAGACTGGTACCATCAAACTGGGGTTTCAGTTTATATATAGGGAAAAGATAGATAAAGGGTCTGGACACCTGACAGCCTAGCAGTTTTTTACACTTCTGCTATGCAGAACCTGAATTCCTGACTGCATCTGAGACCAGCTTACCATGTGCAGTTGCAGTATGCAAAGGTGTGTAGGAATCAGATATAAAATAACCTGTTTGAGTGGTAGCACAAGTCCAGATGCAGTAGCCTGGACTTCAAGACAGGCCAAACATGCCCAAGCAAGATACTGGGTAAATATCCAACAAGTGAAGCATGTGCCAGCATCAATGCACGACGCATCAGTACCTGTGCTAGCTAGGGGGATGGTAGGTAGGTGTGCCCCTATGCTGTTATGTCTCTCTAGGATGGTGTCAAGGTGTTTTGAGTTTCATGTGGAGGACAAGAAGAGGAAAGAAGTGGCTTTGGTTATATCCCCACTGAAAGCGGCACCAGAGGCATCCTGTGATCATGCCATAAGCAGTGCCAAGAGCCATCAGGAAGGCTTTTTACAGCCAGTCTGTGGTCATCTGGGAAACAGCTTTTGTTCTGATGGCTGGTCTGGAGACTGCACTTTCAGAGTAGTATAAACAGTATGAAAACGTTTGTTACATTTGCAGCCCTTGGAGTCTAAGACTGCTTTTAACTCTCACGAGCGTGAGAACAGCCTGGAATGATCTCTGACATATCAGACTGTCCTTGAGCTTGAGAGGCTCTTTCAGTAGTAGTCAGGACTGGAAGAAACCAGCTGAATTGGGGAGAAGAGAATGCAGCTACAGACTGGCCTGTGGCTGCTCATACAGCCCTGCAGGAGTCAGTTGCAGGGAAAGGATTATTTGGGGAGATAGTTCCAGATCTTACAATACTCATTCACTAACACAGGACTGAGAAGAGGCTGTTGCCAGTCTAAGAACAGCAGTACCCTTCCAGCTAAGTCCCCTTGAAAGGCTCCTTTGTCTATTCTGCCATCATCCCACATGGTATTTGTACATGGACCCTAATGCTGTCTGCTCCCATGGAAGCTGACTGCTGTGTGCTCCTTGAGGAGTCCCATTCTGTTTACAAAGAATTCCCTTGCCAGGGCAAGAATACCACTTGGTATAAAAATTGCCAGAGCTGCCCTATTTGGATAGTAAACGATGTGCTGGCATCAGGGAAGGGACGGGCCAGATAGACTACAAGAGTTTCAGATTCCTTATAGAGACTTGGGAAACGACACAAGTAAGAGAAGGCTGCAGGGCATTTTGAGCTGCAGTAGTACTGGTGCTCCAACCAAGGCTGACCAGGTTCCAGCATAAGCAGACAGTGTTCCTTTCCCTGATGCTGCCCTGCTCTGCCTCACGCTGGCCCAGGGCTAAATGAAGCACTGTGTCCAGCCCACACTTTCACTCCCGTTTTATTCACATGGACTTGAATCTGTTCCTGTGCTGCTTTATTCGTGCTGGAGGAAAGTGTTTCCTAAAGTCTAGCCCAGACCACCTTCACCATTACATGCCCTTTCACTTTACTGATCTGCTTGGATCCCCTTAAATAAGATTATAGACTCATAGAATGTTTTGGGTTGAAAGGGACCTTGAAGATCATCTAGTTCCAACCTCACTGCCATGGATAGCGACACGTCCCATAGATTAGGCTGCCCAAGGCCCCACCCAACACGGCCTTGAACACCTCTAGGGAAGGGGCATCCACAGCTTCCCTGGGCAACCTGTGCCCATGTCTTACCAACCCTCGCCATGAAGAATTTCTTCCTAATTTGTAGTCTAAATCTTCCCCCCTCCAATTTATATCCATTCCCTCTTGTCCTTTTACTCCATGCCCTTGTAAAAAGTCCCTCCCCAGCTTTCTTGTAGGACCCCTTCAGGTACTGAAAGGCAGCTACAAGGTCTCCTCGGACCCTTCCCTTCTCCAGGCTGAACAACCCCAAGAGATTATAAGGTTTCTAAACCAGTGTATCTCTGACTATCTGAATTTCCTCTTCAGAATGGTGTTTTGCTTATTTCCCACAAAGGGGATGGCTCCATGCATAAGATGCTGCAGAGAGAGCTTTTGCCCCCACCCAAAGTCTTGTTTTTCAGAGTGACGCACACCCTGCTCTCTTATTACTTAATAAAAAGTGAAGTCACTGCTTTCCTGCCCTTCAAACTGCTCCACCCTCAATCAGGAGGCCTGCTTCTCCACCCTTTGGCAAAACAGCTGTTTGGGGGTGGAGGTGAGTTTAGGGCTGGTGTTGACCAGCCTCTCATCTGGGGAAAAAATAAATCCAGTCCTGTCAAAGTGCTGCTTTAGAGCTAGGAACAGCCCTGACAGCCTTCTCCCCTTCAGCGCTTATGTGTATTTCCTATGAGCACAAGTGAGTAAGACCACTCATGTCAGTCCATGGGTCTAGTTTAGGATGCAAGGAAGAGCATGAGCATGGCATGCAACTTGGCTGTTCTTTATCTGCCTTTTTCCTCATGATGCTGGGAAAATTTGATTGAAACACCCAGCTTCCTGCTTTGCCAGGTAGGAAGAGGCAGAGAAGATGTTGTGTATAAATGGTGTGATGTGGTGCTAAGTTCTCTGCTCTGCATGGACTTTTCTGACAAGTGCTGGGAAGGAAAACAGCCCCTCTTCCTTCCCACCCTCGACACACTTCTCCCAGCATGCTGGTAGCTATTCTGGCTGCCTGCTTACTGAAGACTTTACTCCTTTGGAGGCACCACAGGCAAGGGAGCAAGGCCTGATTGCATTCACCACCTTTGGAGGGAAGAGTGTTGACAATTGGGGTCACAACATCACTGGGAAGGCTTTTGGGGAATGCATTCACTCCCAAACATCTTAGTGCCTCTAGAACCTCTGCATTTAAATGGGGAAGTTTGCAAATGTTCAGAAAAGAAATTCTGTCATGCAAGGAAGCACAAAAAATGTGCAGGGAACTTGTCACAGTAGGGGAGCCAAACTTTTCAGCTGGTTCATGCAGAGGGTGACAACTTGTAGGCACCACTCCCATAAAAAGGACAAGCAGATGTTGAGGGACAGAATGTGAAAACATGAGGTCCGGCAAGTGAGGAGGCAGCTGGTAGGTCCTGTGGTCAGGGTGGCCAGCTGTCCTTGGTTTCAAGGACTGTATCTTCACTTGCTTTACAGCAAATGTAGTTTTCTTCCAGCTTTACGGGGACTAGCTGAGGAGCATTCTGCATATGTAGCTACGTTTCTGCTGGTTTCCCCCTCTCCTCAGTCATTTCCTGGCTGCAGCAGCCATAAGCATTGTTGTGCCAGCTCAGAAACTTTATGATAATTCACTCCAAAATAGAAAACTTAAAAAGAAAGCAGTAAACAGAGAAACTAGAATCCCACTATTTTTTTATTTGTTTATATAGAGGTAGGACCCCACACAAGCGACAGCACCCCCATTGTGCCAGGTGCTACACAATGGAATGAAAACACAGTCTGTCTCCCAGAGGGACAATTATTTTCATATTAGATGAGACACATGGAGCACAAAGAAGTAATAAGCTAATTTTAGCCAATGCCAATGGTCTAAGGGTTTGTCTTTGCCATTGTTATGCAGCTTACATTCCTGGATCAGAGAAACCAAGTTTTTGGGAATGTTCAGTGGAAATGGTTTTGGTACTGTACCAAGACCCTCCCAAGATTCCAGTTTACTTAGTCTCCACCTCAAAGGAATTTACAGCTGGCTTAAGCAGAGCTGGAAGTCCCCACAGGAAGGACTTGGTTGACAGCTGGGTTTTGGAGGACAGTGAGCTTCTCTGTAAAGGGCAACACATATATCTCATCATGTCCACGATGCCACACCCGCTACTCCTACAAAGTGGGTAGAGCTTTAAGGACTCACATCACTGCGTCCATCTGCCCAGTGACTATTAGGAAGACCTGTAGGTTGTGTGTGTGCACAAGGGTCCTCCCATCTGTTCCTTCAGTTTGGATGGGACTTATCTCTGTCTAAAAGCAAAACGAGCTGCCAACACACCTCTTAAAAATGAAGGGGATCTTCAGCAATCAGCAGAGCTCTCAAGAATCTCATGGGAAGCCACAGGCAACATGAGGTGACCCCTATGCCAACCAGCATCTCTGTTCACTGCTGGGCTTCTCCCTACAGCAAGCGGCCTCTCTGTGCTTCTGCTAACAGTGATGCTGACTACAGTGTCCTGGCTGGGTCTATACAGAGTGCAAAATACCTCCTTATGCAGCATAGCCTCACCTAGGAAATACCTGCAGGGCATGAAGAAGAGCCATGGGCAGCTCATTAGGTGAGTTTTATGTGCAGACTGACTGCTTCCTGCCAGCCAGAGCAGGGTGCTGCAGGCAATCTTGTCCTAGATATCCTAGTCAGGCTTTTATTTCCCGTCCAACACAAAACCGGAGCTGGCTGCCCAATTAATAACACAAATCTGGCCTCTGCTAGCTCAAGAAATAGTGCTCTCCTATCCTTGAGGGACATAATAACTACGTTTTTCTCCTCTTGAACAGCTTCCTAGAATTTCTTACCTGATTCAAAGCATTCTTAACTCTATCAACTGAAAATAAGGTTTCTGATCTGATTCTCAGGCCTTGGCCTCTTAGAGAGTAGAGACAGAACTTCTTCCAGATCCCTTAAAGATCCATATGCCCTTTTACTGTCCCCAGTCCCACACATACATCACTCTGACCACATTCTTCAGAACTGCAGAGTATCCTCTACATATTTGTATGTGGAGAGGAGGGGAGATCAGGAGAAGGAATCCACAAGAAATTTAGGGGTAGGAAAAGTGCCACCTGTTGCTCAGGTTTCTGGGAAAGTTTGGTTGAAACAGGAGGAATCATCCTAAACCTTTTACCTTCCTTTTGTACCCTGTAGGGCCTCTGGACATCAGATTCATCACAGACTGTATTGTAAATTAGTATGTCTTGTGGAAGATAAATCATTGACATCAATTCATCAGAGGAGTGGAAAGCAGGTAAAGCTCAGACTTTCATGAACATAGCATCTGCAGTATAAATGCCACATGCTGCAAGCTCCTTCAGTCCTGGCATCACAACTTTGTTGCCACTGTGTCCATTTTGAACCCTTTCTAACATGTACTCTATGCCCTTTGGCAAGGAGTCGCTCTGTCTGTTATATATCACTAAAGTGGTTGGGACAACGTGGTTTTGGTTTTCCTACAGAAGAGCAGTGCCAATAAATAATGAAAGCATGTCAGTCATAGTCTGCATAGGAAAGGCAGTGTCCGTGGGATGATAACATCTTTGGTGGCTACCATAAAATTTTCAAGAATAAGTCATTCCCTTCATATACTTAAAAAAACCCAACAAACTTGGTATGCTAAGAACTTCTAATATGAATATAGCTCCCTTATTTGGAAAAAAGCAAATTGAGCTTCCAGTTTCCTCATCCCACTTCATTTTTGATACTTGACCTGCACATTAGAGGTTTTCATGTCATCTGTCAGCCCACAGAGAGTATCCCAAGGTTCAGTGTGTGTGAGAGAGAGGACAGGACATTAGGAACAGGCCAACCACAAACTGCTAAAATTAGCTCTGAGAACTGGAGTGCTGAGGTCTCTGAGGAACACTAGTCAAAGAAAGAAAATGATTGTTTGCTAAACTCCCACTTATTCTACTGCCTCTGAGGACTCCTGGCTCACATCCCTGCCCAGACATCCTACATGGCTATTAAAGAGGATTTCCCCCTCCCCTTCCCCCTCCCCAGGCCATCATTTTCCTCTTTCGTAACTGCAGTACAAAGTGATATGGGATGCCTCCTCCAGCAGCAAGTTGCTGACTGGAAAGAGGAAACAGGGGGGCTATGGAGAGCACAGGCTGTGTGATAACATGGACTCACATCCACATGCAGGCAGAGATCCTTCTCACATATGGCAACGATCAGCAGCTCCCCCTTTTTCTCCCCTTCCTTCTTCTCCAGAAAGGCTTACAAAGCCCTAGAGGGACCATCTATTGAGTTAGAAGCAGTTTTTAGAAAGCATGGCTGTGTGAGGCCTCAGTTATCATGGAACATGATTTCTTGAATAATTCTTTTAGATTCTTCAATACCAGTAAATTTGAGACTGTAAATCTTCACGTGACCAGAGCATATGGCCTTAGAATAAGACATGGAGTGAATTACAGAGAGACAACCTATCTTTGGCAGAATCTGATTAAGGGAATCTATCCCCTACATGCAAACACAGACATAGCTTTAAAAGCTGCCTTTCCTCCTCCTTCCCAGAAATGCCTGATGGAATAACAGTTTTTTTTTTCAGAACCAGTTTCTCCTCTCCTTTTCTTCCTATTCTCCTTCCTTCAAAATAAAATTGAATGGCTATGTCTGCCTGTTCTTCAGGTTATCGTTTTGGGGGGTTTTTGGGGGGCAGGGGGGGAAGGGGAGTATTGTTTAAAGCACTCACATCGATACTTGTGGAAACACCTTAGGGGAGTTGGAGGCTTTGCCTAAGCTAAGAAACTAGGTTCTGTCGCCACAAAGAGGAGAAAACGCTATCACATTCACTGGGAATAAACTTTTGCTTCCTCTAGCCAGCTCTTTACAGTGCGATCTATGTACAGTCATGCACAGCTAAAACTACACTAGCCCATCTAAGCTGAGTTGTCATTATATATGATGTTCAGAGGTGAAGATTTATTCCAGATAGGGAAAGCAATTTCATATAAAGTAAAATATTCCCTTCCTAGCCTGCTCCTCCTTTCATGGGGCAGGTTGTGCTCTTTTCGATGATCCTGCTTCTTTGGCACAATAAATTCCTCGAAACAAAAGTGACTATGTAAGTTTCAGTGGAAGAAGGATTTCTGCAGAAATAGATCATTTAATCTGAACAGTGCAAGAGAGAATTGCACTACCTTCAGAAGGTATTCCTATAGCTAAACTGTGAGATGAGGGAGACTGGGTCAGTGCCTTCTATTTTAGCTGCACTAAGGAATTGCCTGCATTGAGCAGACGTCTACTCCTCCCTTCCTCCCTCCTTCCACTTTCCACTGACTGTGTGTGTATATGTGTGTGTGTGTAGTGGTGCTGGTTCTGAGAGAAGAGGAAACATGACTTTGGTTAAAAAATGCTTAGTCGTAATCTACATACATGAAGACACAGGTTAATGCAAGAAAACCCAACCCCAACTTGTCTATCTAATTTTCATATTGTCAGGTGCTGGGGAGAGTCTGCTGGGGACTCACTTCTTTGTTGGTAGAAACTGCTGTTGCTTAGACTCTTTGTTGGTTGTTTTCCATGAATTGTCCCATGAATAAAACAGTAGATCCCTCCCATGCATTGCAGAACCTTTTACAGTGAGAGCACTTTCCTTCCTGACGTCATCTAGATGTCTAGGGAGAGCTCTCCTTCCTTCCTGGATGATGTAGTAAGAGCTCAATCTCTTCTTATAGTGAGCTTTAAGCTTTGCTAAAGTCACCGGTGCACATTCTGGGAGATGACAAGAATGAGAGTTATGCTGTGGAGTAGCCTCCCAGCTAAGTGTTGGCCACAGGTGCAACAGTCACAAGTGGAGAGAAGAATGTGCTGGCCATCTGCTACAACTGGAAATGTTCAGTACCACTCCAGCTTCTCAGGACTTGCGATGAACTTCTGCACTGGATTAGTCCAGGCTCCCACAGCCCAGCGCTAATGCCAACCCCCTTGACAACACTCTAGGCAAGATTTGGTGGCACTGTTACTAAGAACAGAGCTACAGGGAGGTGTTTTCTTGCTCAAGCTTCAATAACTTCATAGCTAAACTCCTGGTATGTAATCTTTACATACATCCAATGCTTTCCTGGTTCTTGCCAGCTCTGGGTAGTTCTCACTGCTGCCTTGGCTATTCATGTGAAGTCCTCTCTGAGTAGTACCAGCTGTGCAATTTTCTCACACTGTGTGCCTGCACTTCAGAGAACTCTCCCTGTGAACTACCATGTTGCTCTTGCTACAAACCAAGTTAAAATACAAAAGGGTTACTCTGTCAGTACAGGACACTGTTTCTTAGAAAAAACCCTTCTGCTAATAAAGCATATGATCATAATCTTAGTCCTACAGTCCCTGGTAAAGATACTTTGATTCATTGCAAAGGAAATAGAGGTTTGCTCTGTTCCTCTTTCTTAGCTTCACCTCCAGACACGTTGTATCTGGTTACAGATTAACTCTTGCTGCACAATACCTGTTACCCCTCACAAGGAAATGGAATCCAGGGCTACTGCGCTAAATGAACAGAAAGATTCTGTGATTACATTGTGATTGTGAGACAGAGTATCTTTCCATATTTCCCTGGCCCCCACTGAAACACCCCACAGGAGCAAACAGAAAGGCACAACTAAGCAATATGGGCCCTCAGACGAAAGGAAATCAGGACCATTATGTTAAAGGAAAGGGGAAGAAGGGAAGGGGAAGAAGGGCTGTAGATTGTTACTTCTGCCTTTAATGCAGCAAGAATACTATCTTCACACATCTGTGCTAAATCAAACACTGATCTTTTCACTCTTGACATAAATGCATTAGGTGTGGAACTCACTCTGCCAACCTGAAAAAGTCCTTTGAGGAACGTATTGCTCTTCACTCAGGAAGAACAAGACAATAAACAAATGAGAGGGTCCTCACTCTAGGCTGCACATCTACTGTCTCCTCATCTTTTGTCTCAAACTGTATGTCAAGATTTATGGAGGAAAATTCCAAAAGGGTGAGGAAACAGAAGTGCTGCCTTTTGCTCCAGAGAAGAAAGAGATTTATCCTTGAGATCTCACATCAGAAATCTTCCAGCTTCTACTGGCTGGGACTGTGAGTCTGCGTGGGAAGGCTCTGCCATAAGTGAGGAGTCAGCTGCTGTTTAGAATACAGCACTGATTTGGGAACACAGGAACAAAAGCACTGAAAAAGCCAATTTGGATTTTAAAAAAATCCTGCGCCAATCTCTATTGGCATCTCTACACAGAGGAACTGTTTCTCACTTTTGACGTCCATGTGCTGACATTCATGACAGGAATTGCTGAGTTTGTTTCCTGCTGGGACACTATCCTCATCATTAGAGACTGTTCTTGTAACTAATACCTTTATTTGGAGTTTCAGGTGAGAAGCTAGTAACAAGTGTACTATGGGGATGAAGTGACTGGCTTATTCTCGCAGCATGTTTTTGCAGGTTGTGCAGGGAGAGGCAAGTACATTTAGCTGCAGCTGCACCTGTTTTGTCCTTCAGACCTGTTAGCCACTGTCTCCAGGATCATTAATGTAACAAAAAAAGAGGAATGCTAGGTCCCTGCTGCTGCTCTTTCTGCTTTCCACAAGTGATTTCAGAGGATTCCAACATGCTTAAACCCAGCGGCACATCCTAGGGACTGGCTAGCCTACTGCATATGGAGGTTCTGCAGCTCTTCTAATCTGAATGGTATAAGAGATACAGGATAGTTCTCTTGCCTGGATTCCTTCTCTACCTCCCTACAGGGTTGTGAAGATCACAGTATCCCCACTGTGCCTTCTGATGTGTAGGAGAAGGGGAAAAAGATTATGCTGTGAGATTAGGTCCTTGTCATCAGAAGGCTGGTGAGAAGGATCTGGTTGCTAAACGTGCCAAAAGGTCATATCCTCAGGCTAGTCGGCTCTGCAAGAGTCTGTATTCAGCTCTCCTGCTCCTGTGTAGCCATTCATTGCTGTGAGAAGCCAGGCCTTCTTTTGAGAGAAGACCAGCAATGCGGTAGCCAGCCACCTTGAAAAATGAAAAAAATGGAAAATAGTGAAATAGGAAAATGAAATTCTGGACTGTACTAGGAGGACTGAAAAGCAGCAAGATACTCCCTCACCATTGCCGAGCAGAGTAAAACTCATCCCAGGGAGACCAACCCACTATGAGCAGTCTCCTAAATATGAGGGAGTTGTTTGGACCCCAACAAAGACACCCAGCAACTACAGTGGCCAGTACTTAAATGTAACCCTCTCTCACAGAAAGAGACATTCCCTGTACAGTACCTAGGAGGAGGCACTATGAGTAACTGATATTGCAGTGAGAGATAAAGAACAGGTAAATGTTTTCCCACACTTGAATTTGTGCAGGACATTAAGGCTACAGTGAAAGAAATCAATGAGGTTTTTGATGACTACACCAACCGTCAGGCTCTCATCTCCTTGAAAGGTAGGCTTGCCCCATAGCTGCTCAAGAAACTGATGCAAGGAGCAGGTGTTACTGCTTTCCTCTGTCTATCCCTTCTTCCTCAAACTCCCCTCCAAGGCCTCTGCAGAGATATTGGCTTCTTCGAGTTATGCTGATAGAAACGTTGAACCTGAATTGCAGCCATGAATCTGCTTGTGAACTCTGCTGGCCACAATGCCACAGAGCTGCCTTAAAGCTCTCTTAAAAATGTGAGGCATTCCAGTCATTTTAATTAGTGTGCATTGCATAAGCCAGAAACCAGTTCATACAAAGGAACAACAGAAAAGTAATTTTCAATCACTCTAACTCTCTTCTCTGCTTAGTTCAAGCCCACAAAGCTCTGAGAACACCAGCTCTTATTACCATTTGAAGCACTCCATCTATTTGAAATCTCTTTGTTCAGTCAGTCAAAGCTATCGATTCAGTTAAGGAGAGTTTATAAAAGAAAAACAAAACTTCAGTTTGGAAATGGCAACAGCAGCATGAAAGCAAAGAAAGAGAAATGGAAAAACGTACTATAAATAAATATTGGAGAAAATTAATTGCTTGGAATGAGGCACAGGCAGGTAATGCCAAGCAAATCACATTGTGTCCTCCCCCCACCCCCGACTCTGTCAGACCATCTAATCACACAGCCTCCTGGCTTGAACCCTGCATGGTACCGAGGCCTTTGGCCCTGATCCAGAAATGCACTTAAGCTTATATTTAACTTCGCGCATGTAAACGGTCCTGTTGACTTCAGTAGAGCATCTTGTGTGCTTAAAGTGGAACATGTGCCTTGGTGTTTTGCTGGCTTGGGGCCAAAGAGCACAGTCATGTGCAGGAAATATTTTCAGCTTGATAAGGTTGTTAAAAGATATTTCCTGGTTGCCCTTCTGCAGCTGATGCCACATCACAGCCTGACTAGAGGATCCCTGCACTACCGAAAGGGTGATTTCATATTCTACAATCCTTTATAATGTAATATTTCTGGCGACACATGGTGCCTATGGTCTGCTCCCAAGCTGGGTGCTCTCTGAAAGCACAATCTGTAAAGGATTCTTGAAGACTGAATTCAGTACAGAACCATTATTGCTCATGAAGGTTTAATGGCATACTTCTACTTAAAAGCTTGGGAATGGGATAGAGTGTTACCTATGTCTGGCTTGCAGACAGGAAGGTGACATCATTCCTTTGCAACCTCAGAGATCGAATGATTTTTTTTTATATGTATTTATAGAATTGAAGACATTTTTGAAGAAAGAATCCTCTTATATCAGGTAGCATATGAAGTTCACTGATACAATGGAGAAATTAATAGAGGAGGAGGTTTTTTCAACCTTTTTTCAGTCATAAATCATAGCAAAACTAAACATTTTAAACAAAACAGTATTCTCATAGGGCAGTGTGAGGAAAAAAAAAACTTTCTGAAAAAAAAACTTTCTGAAAAAAACGAATAGTCAGGAACTATGAGAATCTTTTGCTAATGCAGTGTGTGACCACTCTGCATGGCCCTATGAGATGGTGTGACTGTGCTGTTACAAAGTACATCAGATGGCTCTGAAAAACACTCTTCATTTCTCACCTGCTGCATAACAGCAGAAAAACAATGCTATCTCCTAGAGGGTGTGATGCTGAGCTGGTGTAAAAGATAAGAGGTTCCTCAACTTCAAGGAAAGTTTTTAGGACAGGAGGAGGCTTTAGAGCAACTTGGCAGCAGGACAATTCAGAATATTAAAGGCTCATGAATCAAAGTAAAGTTACTGTGGAAAAGTTAAAATGGAAAAAATGCCCATAGTTTACAAGTTTTAAAAATTAATATATTGTTTGTGGAGGTGGCAGGGCTGTTTGGACTGCAAGTTAAAGTCACTTGACTTCATTTATGCCTTGCTCAGTTTCAGCCAGCTGAGGTCTGGTGATGAGCTGCAATGTTTTCAGCCACTACATATGTCGGGTTTTTTTTTCTCTGGTGGTGAAGGTAGTGGGGCTTCTTTCTTTCTTTCTTTACCCTTCCCTCAATTTCTTCCTTTTTTTTCCTGCCTTTCTCCCCCATAGTTCTCTCTCCCTGGTTTTTGGCCAACAGTTCCTGTAGTTTGATGAAGCCCTCCCGTACTACTGACATTCAGGTGCTTTTGTTGGTTCAGAAGCAGCTTTCTGCCACCACCTGGCATCCCTCACAAGGAAATGTCATCAGAAACAAAGTAAATACACCTTTAGTTCATTTACAGCAACACTTTATGCCTCTTGAAGGAATATTTGAAAGTGCTTTTATCTCAGTCTCTGCCGCTACTTCCAGGATAGTCCTTTCCAGCCACAAGCAGTACTTGTGGAAGGAAAATCATAGAATCATAGAATCACCAGGTTGGAAAAGACCCACTGGATCATCAAGTCCAACCATTCCCATCAAACACTAAACCATGTCCCTCAGCGCCTCGTCCACCCGTCCCTTAAACTCCTCCAGGGAAGGTATGATACTGTTAATACAATCCTGATGTAAACTACAGTGAGTATGGGAGCATAATGTCGTTATCCATCCTGAAATTTAACCGGAACACCCAGCTTAACATCTTTCCTTTTCCAAAGAGTGAGTTCTTTATATATTGCAAATAAAGTTAGCTTCATCGGCAAAAAATGTGAACATCTCTTGCAGCGCAGTGCCCCCTAGCACTGCATCTACACATTCATGCAGGATGGAGGGATGAAGGCCACTTTGCTCAGCCAACACCACCTGTGCGACATGGCTTTCCCTGGGAATTTTCACACCAACTATTGACCCAGCCCAGTCATGCTTCGCTTGTGGGATCCGACAAGATCACAGCATGAAGTGGTGAGGCTGCCCAGTAAAGCAGAGAAATCCTTAATTGTGTTCAACAGTGTGTTCTTGGTGGAGGACTGAAATAACATAGATGTCTTTATTTGGTGACATTAACCAAATGTGAACTCTAATTTTCTCATATGAAGATCAAGGTCTTTATTTTCTCCTTCTTTCTCTGCTACATTTTTTATGGCCATATAAGGCTTAAAGTTCTACCTAGGCAATGGAGCTGAATGCTAATTTTTGGGGTTTGGGGGGGGGTTGGGTTTGAGGTTTTTTTTTCCTTTGCAGTTTCTCCCACACAGACAGGGCATAGAGCAGGAATTCAGATAGACTTCTTTCAGTTCCTTCATTGACTTTCTCTGTTACTTTGATCACATTATCAAAATTTTCACATTTAAATAAACACCCCAAACTCCTGCCTGGCTCTTCCAGAGTGTACTTTACTGGTAGGTCTCAAAGGAGAGAGGCTGATCTTGAATATCTAATAGATATTATCACTGGATACTATACAATATCTCTATTTATGGCTGATAAAATGAATGTACAAGCAGGTTAAATAATTTAACCAAGGCCTCCTACTAGGTCACTGGCTAGACTGAGCTTTCCTGACTATTATTTACCTGTGATTTACAAAAATAAAGCACTCTAGTTTCTTTGTATGAAATGTATCCTTTAGTTGTCAAATAAATACTGTTATTATTATTGTACAGTATCCAGTCATGGTTGAAAAACTGCATCCCTCCTACTATAGAGAAGTTCATCTCATTGTTCATCTCTAGGTGTCAAAACTGTAGGTGATTTGGCTAGGTCCTAACTGATCAAACACAGGTACTACTACTCTAGGCAGTGCTAATACATGCATTTAAAAATATATGGATCACTTCTGAAATAGTGATATGGAATACAGTGGGAAACCTTCCCACACAGACAGCCTGCACATCATCCCTTTCAGTGCCTTGCCACTGGATCAAGCTGTGGCACTCCTTTTCATACTGAAAAATAATCGTACATTACATCTCTGGGTTATGTCTGAAAAGTGAACAAGATCCTGTAATCAGCACAAACTTGCTGTTACTTTAACAAGCTTTGTCGGTTTCACTGTAAACAAGTTACATCCATGCCTTGGAGGGTCCTGAGTAACTTCAGTAGCTCCTAGCCCTCTTCTCCCTCTCTTTTCAGAGACTGAGATGGCTGAAAGGTTTGTTTTTCAGTCTCCTCTGAAAGTGTCCTGCATCTGTGTATTTGAGTCAATCAACATAAACACAGCACCCAACATATTTACAGCTTATTACAATGTATTCATCTTGTTAGTACTCAGAACATGCAGGAAAGGTATTATTATTGAAATGAAGAAACAACCTTAGAGGAGTTACGTGGCCAGAGAGGGAAGGGAGGTGCTGCTGGAGCTGTGATTATAATCTAGTTGTGTGGGGGCCAAACTCTCCCTTATTTACACCAGTGTCAGATTATGGAATAACTCCACCTCTCTCAGATATTGATCTGAGATGTCGATAGATCAGATGTATCATGATGCTGGTGATATCAAACTTTCTACAACAACAAAGAAAAAATGAAAGTGCCAGACACACCTAGTTTTTCTTCCGTGTTACTCTGCTGAGGTCAGTGGAACTGTTCCTTGTTGACACCCAGTGAGACTGAAATGACAGTCTAACCTGACAGATTCTACTTCAGCTGTAGTACTTTGAGCAAATAGTCCAACTACCTAAAGAGTTTTTTTGCACAGAGCTTCTCACATTGCAATTTGGAGCCAAACAAGTCAGAAACTAATGTGTGTAAATCTATGTCCTGTTTTAATACCCTACCTCACATGTACTTACGCAACCTGCTAGCACCTCAACACTATCCCTTTTTTTCAGTGTGTTCACTAGTACACATTTCTGAGGAGATCCCATCACTATTATCCCTATTACACAGACTGGGATTTGAAGCACGCTGAGGCAAAGCTGTCACACAGGTTGTATCACAGCAAGAGTAGGAACCTGCATTTCCCACTGTTAGCCTTGTAATCTTGATCTCTGCTAGTAATACTCATGTTGAAGCTTTTGCATACTGATGCTCCAAATAAAAGCCTGTGTTTCCATAAGACTGGAGGTTTTAATTTTATATGGATGGTATGATTAAAGAAAAGGTGTAGGCAGGCTATGCTTCACCCAGATGGAGCAGAATTGTAAATCTAAAGACTTAGCTGACTATTTAGAAATTTAGGACAGCTGGTCCCTGGCCCTTAATACCAGCATAATTTATAACTTGACATGCTTAAGTCTTGTAAACCCCGTGGAAAGTACTCTGACATTAGACACACTGGTTTGATACTGTGATTAATCACCCCTCGGTCCCCTTTGCAGGATAATGCGGCTGTCTGTATCTTGCAGCTGGCAATCTCCTTCCTTACAGTCCCAGCTCTTCTGTAACATTTACATTTCTACAGCTGATAGAAATTTACGATTCCAAAAGGGGATAAGGGAAAACAAAACAAACCAGGACTTTTCTATAAATTCCACTAAAGCCGCTCTGCGAAAATATACTTTGAGATTAAATGTTGGGAGTGCCCGGGTAGATACAACATGGCTTTATCCAGCTCAGTTTTAGCAGTTTATGACCCCTTGCTGACCGAAAGCCCCGAGGAAGGCAGCGATGGGTGATGGTGGTGTGGTGACAGGAGAAGAAGGAACATTTGGGCAGGACTGAAAACTGCAGGATGAAGTCCTGGTTTACAGTTCAACAAGGTCATGCCCTTTTTTCTTCCACCCTCTTTTTACTGCCTATGGAAAGACAAGCAGCAATACACTGCACCCCCACTTCGCGTTTCCCGATCACTTTCTGAAAGCACTTTACAATATTAATGCACCTCCTCCAGTTTAAAACCAGCTTGCAGACAGCCGAGCTGTTTTTCAGAGAGACAGACAGACTTCTCAAGCGGACAACAAACCCCACGTGTGTTTTCCAGGTGCCTCTTTGCACTCTGAGGTGCGGAGCCGTTGTGGGGCGGCAGGTTCTGAATGAGGTGGCAGGGAGCCATCCCGGGCACTGTAAGCCGTGGGGACGGGAAAACTTGCTAGTACCTCGGGGGTGCAAGTGGCTTTTACAAAGTTTTGAGCATCCTTTGGTGGCACCAGTGGAAAGAGGGAGACGGACGGTGGAGAGAGGGGACAGCAGGTGGAGAGAGACAGAGGCTGGGAAGAGGGGGTGGAAGGTTGAGAGAGGGGCTGGAAGGTTGAGAGGGACAGAGGCTGGAGAGAGGGGACAGAAAGTAGAAAGAGGGGATGGAAGGTGGGAAGAGGGGACAGAAGGTGGGAAGAGTGGACAGAAGGTGGGAAGAGGGGACAGAAGGTGGGAAGAGGGGACAGAAGGTGGGAAGAGGGGATGGGAGGTTGAGAGGGAGAGGCTGAAGAGGGGACAGAACGTGGAAAGAGAGGATGGAAGGTGGAAAGAGGGGACTGAAGGGACTTTTCCGAGCGCCCGGCTACCTGCGCCAGGGCCCGCGGGCCGCCCAGCTCCACCCGGCGCGGCGCTCCCCGCGCTTCGCTCCGTATAAGGCGCTGCGGCCGCCGCCCCGCCCCGCGCCGCCGGCCTCTCCCGCCGATGAGGTCATGCGGGGCTCCCATTGGCCCGCGGCGGCGGCGCCCCCGGAGCCCGAGAGGGCGCGATCCAGGCTATAACTCCGCGCGCCGCGGCTCCGCATCCCAGCGCGTCGCACCCGCCGGGAGCCTCGGGTCTCGCAGCGTCCTGCCGAGCGGAGGACAGCGAGAGGAGCGGTGCGAGCGGGCTGTTAGGAAGCGAGAATACCCCCTCACCCCACCCCTCCAACAACCTCCCCAAAAACAAACTCCTAAAAAAGTCAGGCGAAAAAAAAAAAAAAAAGCGTCTCCCCGCTCCGCAGAAGTGAGGAGGCACCTCGGAGGCACCATGACGGCGTGGCTGAGCTTCCTCGCCGTGTTCCTGTGCGGCTGGAGCCTGCGGGACTGGGTGGTGGAGGCTTGCACTTGCGTCCCCATCCACCCGCAGGACGCCTTCTGCAACTCGGACATCGGTGAGTGGCGGCCCCGGGAGGGGGGCAGCCGCGGGGACGGGGGCTCTGCCCCAGGTGCCGAGCCAGCCTGCATCCCACGGGCGACTCGTTGGGGCGGGTTAAACCGTTAAACCTCACCTCCCGGGATCGGGGAGGGTTAGTGAGAGGAGAGGCGTGGGATGGACTCACCGCCCAGCCCTCCTGGGGGATTCCTGGAAGCCAGGTGCCCTGCGGACCCTGCCCCGCAGCCGCTCCGAGAAATACTTACAAGGAAATCTAAGAGGAGCTTGTTTCCTACAGCGGGACAAAAAAAAACCCCCACAATTGGAGATGCGGGTAGCCAAAATTTCTTCCACAACTTGGTGACAAATAATAGGAGGCAGGATTAGGATGAGTGGTCTGAAGCCAGGAGGGTTGGTGTGGGAAGGTGCGGCTCGAATAGGCTTGTGATGCTGCGCTGGGGACTTGAGGAAGGACTCGAGAATCAGGTAACAAGTGTCTCCAGGCTTTCTGTGTGCTACACTGTGATCTTTGCAGCTGCAAACACCCAACCTTTCCTAGACAGTTGAAACACTTTTATTGGATGCTTAGTGATGTTCTCTGCTATGGATTTTAGCATCCGTAGGAGTCTCCACTACATTAACTTTAGATAGGGGAACACCCAAAATCTCTGAGGATGAGGTAATGGAGGTTCTGGTCTCACATTCTTCGGTTTGTTTGTAGCAGAGGGTGGTTAACCAAATACGGTTGCTGCTTGGTAAGTGTCCTATGACAAAATACATGAAATCAATTAGTGGTGTCGTTTGAGTTCATACTGGACACCTGACCACCTAACAGTAAATACAGGCTGGAACTTAGGGAGTTGTGAGTGGATTGCTTGAGTGAAGTCTTCTTGCACCTCTATGGATTATCTTAGTATGTTGTGAAAGGGGTTGGGGCACTTTGCACTGCTGGTACCAACACAGTACTGACTCCAGGTGGAGTCTGCAAAGAAATCCTTCTGGCAGCTGCTGTGGAAATGAAATAGAAGATAATTCTCACTGCAGCAGAACACCTATTGCTATGAACCCTGCCAGTGGCTCTTCCAAGTTAGCCAAGCTTACTGGCAAAAAAAAAAAAAAAATATCTCTTGCCTCTAACTCTTCTACAGAAACTGTAGTTATGCCTGGTTATTCATGTCTAGTTTACATAATGTATCTGCTCTTGAATGTCAAAAAAGCTATTACATATTAAAGTGCTGGGAAGGTTACAGTCTGCTTCGGTGATGATAGCCTGGAAAACATTTATATGATAGTTTTATACTGAGGAACTTTTCCAGGATACTGCAGTATTCAAAATTCTGTTGACATTTTCAAGGTTTGGATCAATAAGCATGCAACCTAAGTGACAACTGCCAGGGAGATTGTCATTTCTGTGAAAGTGAGACTAGGAAACTGTTTTTCAACAGCTAAAGCTGACGACAGCATGTGGCCTTTATTAGCTGTGGTTTTGGGACATCTCCTTTCTTGCTTTGATTAGATCATGTTATACTAGAATAAGGATGTTTTTCGGTTTATTTCAACTACTTAAAATGGTGTTAAAATATTTTTTTATGATGAATGCAGACTGATAGTATATTTTTGCTAGGTGCTTAAGTGACTAGGAGTGTGGTAGACTATGAAGTTTCGTATAACAGTGCTCCTGAACTTTATGGCACAAAGTTTTTCTGATTTCTGGTTGAATTCAAAGTCATCTTCTTTATCTTTCCTTTCTCTCTTCTGGACTCTTGTATCTCATGCCTTGGCTTTGCTCTGAGACATAGTCAATCAAACAGTTGATGCCAGTGGGATGTCATACTTTCAGACATCATGGCAATGCAAAGGAGGAGAAGCACAAGGGGAAAAACAGCTCATTCTAGTAGATGACTTAGATGCAAGTTTGGTTAAGACTCCTGCTCTGTGTTTACTGGGTTGAGGCAAATGCAAATACTTTGCTAGAGCTGTCTGGAAAATGTGATGTTTCTGCAGGCTGATTCTGGTAAATGCACTCATGTTCTTCATGTGCTGGAAGGGCAAAAAGTACAGTAAAGCTTTCTGGCTCTGGAGGAGTTAATCATCTCCATGGAAACTGATGGCAGTGTACTAGTGCAGTGTTTAGACAGACTAAACTACACTCTGGGTTATAAAACACATTGTGGGGAAGAAAGGGACTTGGCAGCAAGTTTTTGTCGCTCTCGAAACTCCTGACAAAATACCAGCTCAAAAGGGAGGAGTCAACACAGTAAGGACTGGAGCAGAAGAGCTTTTAAAATAGCTCCTAAAACAATACAAGGAATTAACTAGCTAGGTGGCAGCCTAGGAGAGGCTTTTCATCTTCAGAAGCACGAGTGTTGAAGAAGAAAACTTTCAGTTTAGGAGTGTAATGCAAACTTTTATTAATAGTCTTTTGTGTCTATCCAGTGAAATTCTACTCTCAACTTCATTCTCTCCTTTAACCTGACTTGACTAGACATTTAATTTCTGATCTTTCTGTGGATCAGTTCATATACAGCCTCCCAACTCTGCAGTCATTAGAAGGTTTTAATCTTTACAGAAACATATAAACGGATGCTCAAATGAAGTCATTGGAAAGGGCAGGAGGTTGTGAACGTTGTGGTCTTCTAAAGGAGGGTGGGGGGGAAAAAGGAACTACTGCTAGACTAGTCACAAGGGGTCTTTTTACTCAGCCTGAGTGTTCTAGCATGATGACTAGAGCAAAATTGAAGACGTGTGTCTCATCTGGTCTTCTGAGGTCAATCAATAATAAAATTGCTGGTTTAACTCTTGGCTTTCTTTCTTTAACTGGATTGATAAGTGCCAGAATGGTATTACAATAATTAGACAGCCAGCAAGACAAGCAACAACTGCTATGACTTGCCATCTGAACTTTGTTTCCTCCATTCCTGCCCCCTGCATATGACCCCATCCAGATGTGAATATTTTTCTTTTGTTTGAATTAAGAGACCTTTTGAAAGAACAGACACCAGGCATACTTTGTTCCATTGTGACAAAGCTTGACATTTCCAGCTGGACATAGCTGACATGAAAAAGGCTTATTTGTCTTTTTTTTTTCTTTTTTTTTTTTTTTTTTGTGGGACCAGCAGTAACTTTTAAGTTTGGCTGCTGAATACTGTGTTCACAGGTTTGGAAGAAACACCTCCTGCCTGGTTCTCTCTGCCCCACATCCACCACCTCCTCTTCAAAAAAATAAAAAAAGAAAAAAACCCCCTGAAATTGCAGGCTAGATTTTGACAAACCAGTCTGCAATTGATAAAGAAAATACTTTATCCACTCCACACTTACCTTGCTTTCATCTTGTGCATATACTTCAGAAAACAACTATGGCACTACTGGCCATCTTTTACCTAAGTTCAAAGGAGCTCAAAATAACATTCCTTTCTATAGTTTGTGTTGGGGGAAGACATATCTGATTCAGCTAGGATGGCCAGTGGGGAGTGCTGCTCTCTGTTCTAAATAACCTCACTCTTGGTGAGTTGGAGTAGGCAAACTTTGGGGAGACGAAGGTAAGCTCTTACCATCCCTTGGTGTTAAGGAAGATCTTCATTCCTCCAGCCTGCTGTACCCATAGCACTGAGTTCACAATACCTGTAGTGGCGAGCCTCCTTTGAACCAAGAATGTGATATGGGAATAGCAAGAGACATCTGAAAAGGATGAAGCTCGTGATCTCTTTTGGCCTAAAGTCTAAGCACTGAATTGAAAACTTGTCCTTTTTCTTTCATTGGTTTTCTTGAATTGATCATTCCACCTTTACATCAATAAGCTAAAGAGATATGCAGAACAACTTGATCATACAGGAGATTTTGAACATCCCTTCTTTGTCTTGGCATAGACTTTGTAGTGAGGTCATGTGTTGACTTACCTTTTAAGGCCCTTTCAGGGTCTCTTAGATATAGCAAGTGGATTGGCTGATGAAATGGATCTTTGTGCTCATGCATAATCCTACTGACAGTCATGATGGGTGGGACCAAGAATCTTTAGGAGGAGCACCCAGTGAGTCACCTTGGATTTAACTGGATGCTAAAGCTATTGGGATGAAAACTTAGGTTTTTGATGTAATAATGTTGTCTGAGGTCATGTTTCATTTTTCTCACAGCTCTAAAACCATATGGTGCTCTTATGTAGCCCAACTGAGCGTGCATCACTGAAAAAAAAAAAAGGAGCCTGTTTGGTCTGGGCAGGAGGTCTTGTCATTAGATGAAACTTCCACCGGATGCTCTCTGGGAGTTCATAAGAGGTAGTAAACCTGAGAGGACAGCTTGGTTTGAGTTAGCAGGCAAGGCCAGGCATGCTGTACTTGCCAGCTCTAAACCAGACTAAGCTGAGGGACTAATTTCAGTCCCAATATTGTCTGCAGTGCATGTGGTTGGGTTTTCTTTTAATTATAAGATTTATGGGTGGGTTTTTTTTTTTCAGCTCAAGATGAAGAGGCTTTTTCTCTGATGTGCTGCTTATTGCTCTAGACTTTCAGGGTATGAGTCTGTCTTTCACATGATGTTATGTATTGGAAGCATCTTAAATGATACTGGTGAAATGATACTAGTATAAAGATAAGAGAGGAAAATAGGGCCTTCAGACACCAATTAGTTAAGCAAATGTAGAGTTCATTGAACTTAAAGGTCTACTGTAACACATCTAAACGTCTGGAAAGCCTACACATGTGGACACTGGAAATTTTACTGTTGTAACTCTAATGGACTGTTACTGCTCTTTAAGCTAGTAATACCTTACATAGACTTCTCTGAGAGAAGGTTGGTCAAAGCTGCTGACTACATTTGGAACTGTTGCAAGACTATCTTAACTTTTCCTCAGCTTTGTCGCACTGGGCACGTGTTGAACTGGGCACTTGTTGCAAATAACAGAGCTGAAGGTCAACACTGAGCTCTTGCTCTAGAGCAGGTACCTGAAAGACCATTTCAAGATTATTGGTGCTCTGTCCTCCACTGACTCTGCTACCAACATTTGCTGGTAGTGGGCTAGGTCCTTATTTAAAACTAGGATTAAACTGGATTTGCTTTGGAATAACTTGAGAAAGGAATGTTAACCTGTGAATTTCAAATTTCTGTTATTTGAAAGTATTAGGCTGCTGCTGGGCCTGAGGTAAATGAGACCAAGGTATTTAAATGGATTTGCACTCTCTTACAGTAGATCTAAAATCTGGCCCAGTTATCTGTATTTCCAGGAAATACTGGACCAACCTCATAACTTCTGTAAAGCAGGTGTAATGCCATTGGTCTCAGCAGTGTTTCACCTTCTCGTATCAAAGTTGGATTTGATGTGATGGGTTTGTGTTTCTAAAAGGAATGTTACAAACACTAGAGGGCTTAAAACTGTTGTTAAAAGAAAGCTAACCTTCTACTACAATGTGAAGTAATTCCTTTGAGTGGCCAGAGTGAAGATTCAGTGCATTAACTGACAGTGTCTAATTACATAAAAACGCAAGTAGTTTTACACAAACCTGATTATTTTATTTATTCAACATTGCTGACAGCTAGAAAAGGTTCTGGGAAACCAGATAGAAGTCTGTTGAGTTGTGTGCTGGTAAAATAAATGTTGACTATGAATAGCCCAAATTCCTGCTAGTGTTTATGTAAGTACCTTCCAAAGGGTCATTTTAGCCCTTAGAAACACTATATAGACAGAAAAACTCAAGTGAAATAGCAGAGAGACGCATATGGATAAAATAATATCAAACCTCATTACATATCAGCTATGGTTTGCCCAAGATATAGAACATAATTTCTGTTTTGGGAAGAAAGGATGTGATTTGGGGTCCCCTCCTGGGACTGAAACGCACCAGGAAACAGCAGAGAGAAGTGCTGAGGGAGAACGTTGAGGAGGCTGTTGTCTGCGTGGGGATAAGGTCTTGAGTTGGGCTAGTGGGGAACTTGTGGTCTGTGTCAGTGGGCTCAGCTCTGAAAACCTCTGTCTTTGTTACAGGTGGGGTAGAGGAGGATCACAGCCATAGGCTCCGTGGAAAACTTGTAACGGGAGAAGGTATTTAGAAGCTGTAGGAGTGGCAAAGGCTCTTCAAAGACTAGTCTCAGAGTATGAGAAGGTGAGAAAGATAACTGAAGAAGGAGAGATGCTGTATGGAAGCATTGATGAAGAACTAGATATAGGCCGTCAAGCTAAGAAGAATCATTAGTTGTGACAGATGATACGCCACCCCTTCTGAAACTACGTGAGGCATGCCCAAGGTGGATCTAATCCATCCACAAGGGTGAATTGGTATTGTGTCTTCAGGGAGCACATAAGTAGGAGAACCCACATAAAACAATCTGATGCTCTGCTCATTGTCTCTTAACAGCCTGTAGTATGTTCATTTCTGACTGGCACCCAGGCTTAGGCTTTGAAAAAAAACTGGTTGGGTAGACTGACCATTGACAGAGTGCACACATTTTACTCTACCTGGACTGCAGCCAAGCTGTTGCCTTCCCCCATTCAGACAGACCTTTGAGAAGCGCAAGTTGCATGAGTGTGTGTGCAGGGCTTGGGTTCCTTTTATTTTTGCCAGGTGAGTTATAAGGCAAATACATCTTAGCTGGAAAATGATGCAGACTGCACAGCAGGAGAAGCCCATGAAATTAAGCCAGATGTAACATGTTGTCTAAAGGTACTTTTGATATACATGATGTAGTAACCTGGCCCACTGCAATCAGGAGATAAAAGGAGAGCGAGCCATTATTGTTCAACACATTTGTTATTGATTCTGGACAAAAAACCCACACTAATGAAAAATCCACAGTCTTTCTTAGTTACCCATCTGTTATTAAAGTATCAGAGCATTGAAATCCTGCTAGTTTTTAAGAGCTTGCAACTAGTTTATTGGGGAAGTAAGGAAAGGTACATGAAAGGGCCCAAAGATGAAAAAGAGTCTCTATACTTTTTTCCTTCTTAATTCCTTTACTTTGACATTAAAAGACCCAGGCTCATGCAACAGCATGAGGGTAACGCACTATTACTTCTTGCTCTCTGGTGGTTCATTAAAAAAAAATATTGCACATAGGGAACAGGAGTACTTCTATTCCACGGGGCCATGTTCAAAATGACCCAAGCTCCTGCTGGCCTAGGCTGAAGGACGTGAATTTTAACTCCCTCATGCTGTATTTTGATTACAATATGGGGACTTCAACATCTGTTTCCTCTTCTCCATGTTTCCCTCAGCATTGGGTGTTACTGCAGTGCAGCCTGCAGGGAGGCCTGCTGGCATTATGTTAGTCTGTTAATTTTCTATAGAAGAGCACTGGAGCGTTTGTTCAGACAACCAGTTCAATCTCTCATGCTCAGTGAATACATGAACAAGCAGACATCTTGCTCCTCTGACGTTTATCAGCTGTAAATAGGAAGCCCTTCCCCCTAGTGAGCAGGCTTTGGTAATGGTCTCTAAATAGTTAAAATACAAGGGAAAAGATGTACTTGCTTGTACCAAGACAGGAAAACCACGGAATGGAAAACTTCACTTGACTTTGAAAGACAGGAAATGGCTGGTGTTGGAAGGGCAACAGGTAGGGGAAGAGGGAGCCAGAGGATATCTGTAGAGCACCAGCTATTCCCCAGACACTTCTTCTTCAGCTCCACATTCTTTCTGGGGAAAGAGTTTCAGGCAGGCTCCAGTGTTCCAAGCCCTTTATACACTTTCCAAACACCCACCCCAGTTTGCTACTTCCTGCCTCTTCTGACACTGCTATAAATATCCTGCCTGCCTTTCATAGATTTAGAGAAATGCACATTACAGATAAAAAGAGACTGAGGTGACAGTATGAAACAGCCTCTAGACCTGCCCTTATAAAGTGCACAATTTCCCTGGGGAAATGGAGTCCTTTAATGGAGTCCTTTAACAATAAAAGTCTCCTTGTTTATTGCTGGACTAGGATATAGGTCTGTTTCTGAGTAAACAGTTTCCTCCAATATACAACATATGTCACCGGGCTAAAAGCTGAAAAATTTCTGGTATTTGGGAGAAGGGTGGGTGAGGAAAAGAGATTTAAGAAGGAACAGGAGATACTAGTCAAGGGACCACGCTACGTGGAAAAATAAAGCACTTGCAAGAATGAATACCTTAAATGCAGTGGTGAAGAGGATCAGTCCAAGAGGAAGTCTTAAGTAGCCATCATGTACAGTACTTCAATAGGCACAAAATGCAGAGCCCTCACTTAGCATCCTGCAGGGCAAAAATCACAAACCCAGGGAAGCGTGGGAAGACAAGAGCAGCCATTCTTGTGCGAGAGGCTCAGCATTGCAAAGGATTGTGCTGGGGGTAAGGGAGGATGAGTTCTTAAGGCCTTTAGTTTACTTCTCTAAATATGAAGAACAGCACCTGTCCCTTTTTTCTCTTTTCTTTTTCCCCAGGGCGGTGAGGGATTAAGGATTTAGTTGGTTATTTCCTTAGAGGATCAAGATAAAAAGGAGACTTCAATAAGTCTGCTTCTATTTTCTCTACAGACAGTATATTCTCAATAGAATTAAGCAGCTGTCCTGCTTCCCCCTGCCTGCCCCTCCCGCTGTGTAAGTTTGCAGCTTTACAGAGAAGCACAGAAATAGAGGATTCCACAACAGCACACAGAACTTCTAGGTGACACATTATGACACCCTAAAGTATGACAGGAAGGTTTTAATGCAGTATTATCTGCTCAGAGAGAAGCTTGACTAGACCTGGAGGCAAACAGCCAACCAAACCATTATTGATATGTTGCCGTATTTACTTTGGAACACCTTTACTTTGGAACAAGCACCCTTGCAGCAGAACCAGTGATAGTGAGTCATATGCATCATCCAGCTAGGCTGGAGTTCTGATGCTGGTAAAATATGCCACCCAGAAGCTTGATGTGGGAGAGTCTGGCTTTCTCATAGCCCCCTTTTGTGGCTGTCATCCTAATTCCTTGTAGTTAAAGATTGATTCAAACCCTAGTTTTTGAAGTTCCTTCCAAAACTCTTTAAAAGGCATTTGTTATTTTAATGCTGGAGAGTCTATTTTTGTTATCAAGAGGGATGTCTAATCTACGTCCCACATGCATTCTAAATTGAAGCTATCTCTTGAGTTTATCAGTGTATTCTAGTTTGCTCCTTTTTATGTTTGACTGTGAGACCAGTAGGATGGGAATCATATATTTACTCAGGATTCTCCTGACAACAAATAATTACGGGAATATAAAGCTAGGACTAGTAAATCCATGTGTTACGGATGTGTGATTGAGCAGGAGCCTGCTGGAGCAGCGCTGCCAGCTTGATCCCAAGGTGACTTATCCTTTCAAACAGACTGACTCTTGAAAAAACAGCAAAGTCAGAAGCAGGTCTTCACTAGCTTTTATACCTTGGGAAGGGGGTCTTTACCGTCCTTTATTCCTATGCCATGTTTAAATTTGTTGAAGAAATAGTGTGGATAGAAAAAAGCAGACAGCACCTGTGTATTTGGCTGGATGGGAAAGAAAGCTTTCACTACTACCGGAAAGTTTTCAAGCCAATAGGTTCCTTCCTGTCAGTGCAAGATCTCATGTTTGTTTCTGTATGCTCTTCTCGTACCGATTTCCTCCAGAACTAATGGCTGTTGGAAGAGGTAGGGTAAAGGAAAGCAGTGGGTCTTTCTTTCCCGCCTGTCTCAGAAACCATTTTCCTGTTTGTCTTTTGTGCAGTATGGCAGCTTGGCCATTGACGTAAACTTTGTCCTTTTTGCTGTTCAAAGCTTCCCACTCCTGAATTTGACAACATTGTGTACACACATCCTGACTAGGCAGCCTTTGTGACAGGACAGGAGAGCGAACAGAACAGGGCTCTAGGGTGATAGTTGCCTTGGCACACATAGGGGTCCACATTTTTGTGCAGGCTTTGTTTGCCTCTCAAGCCATCATAAGTTCAGCACGTAGCAGAGTTCCTTCCAGCATATATTCCTCAATATGTATCTGGAGCAACAATGAAGGATCAATCAAAGTTCTTATTGAAAGATTATTGTGATGATACTTTGTGGCAGCACCAACAGGCTGCACTGTAGAAAAATATGGAAAAGGCAGGTTTTGTTCCAAAAAATACCTAAGGTCCTAAGAGAGGGAAGGAATTCAAAGGAGTTTTCCAAGAGGAACTGCTTAGCCCACATGGACTTCAGAGCTCACAGCAGTTATCTTAACTTGGGCAATTAGAACTGGGATACTGATGCATTTTGTTTTCCTGCTGAATTTTTGACTGTATCTTTTTATTCTATTTTTTTACCCTCATGAGAACATCTCCACTAGAGTTGCTGCAACAGCTGTATTGTCATAAATGTACTGAAATTCAGTTATGTGCACAGTGTATGCTAGAATCAACAGATCTATGAAGGTTAAAATAAATAAAAAAGTCTTGTTTCTGTATTCCCGGAGTAATTTGGCAAAGACCGAGCCCTGAATAGAATTATACACTCATGAGCTAGCTACACATTTGCCTGCCAGTTTAGAACTTAAGAGCAAGCAGGATCTGTGTTTCTCTCACCTGGAAAAGGAAAAATACATTTTGGTGAGATTGCACTGAAGTGATAGTGGTGTTAGAATGTATTCGCAGCAAGAGCTACAGCTGACAGGACCAGGCTATGCCAGGCTGCTTTCTGCAGAAGCAGTAATGCTTCAGCTATTCAAGGCTGTATTTCTTCCCTGCCCTGTTTGGAAGGTGGTAGGGGAATCCTTACTTCTTTTGGTGCATTTTCACTAAAATCCCATACCAGAAAAAGTTACGGTAAACTGTGGCAACAAGAATGTAATCTGGGTCAGTTTGGCATAGTTGGATAACTTACTGGTTTTGTTTTTAAGATAATTTTTCTACTCTCTGAGACTAGCACTGCTCCAAACCTTACTTATATCAGTCCTTGCCATTTTAGAGGCTTTATCTTTTCATTATTATACATGCTCGTTTCTGGATTTGCTAGTACCCATTTGAACCTCTTCAGCTTCTTTGCTTGTGGAAGGAAGCAGTGGAAGGTAACAGTGTGCACCAATAGCCTGATTTTGTTAACTGGGGTTCTGCTTATCCCGCAGAACACCAGGAGGGGACATGAAACTGTACATCGGTAAGCCACACCTCTGATTTTTCTCAGGGGGAAAAAAGCTGTGTAACTATTCTTAGTTGGTGTATTAAGTGTGAAATTAAGCAGTTCCAAGGGGATGAACATCTGCTATTCAGAGGGAGTGCCTTTGTGCTTCTGTCTTCTCCTCAGAGCTACAACAGTTCAGTGTTCTTGACTCACTGTTCCCCTTGGGGTAGTGGAAGATCAGAGCCGCACAAGGCTGCTAAAAATCCAGGCTTAGACGTGTGCCTCGTGTGCATGTGTGTACATCTCGCTGTTCAGTGATGACCCTGATGACTTCTTGAACTTTTAATGACAATGCAGCTGTCTGTTCATGGTGCTAATTAACCCAAAAGCTGATTCCTCCCTCCTCCTCCTTATCCATTCTGTGAATGAGATGTGAAAACAACACGATGACTTTTCCCGTGCCCTTAGGGTTGTCTGAGCCTGGCAGCAGTGACCCTGCTTGAGTACAACTGAAAGACCTGCTGCGCAATGGCCCATGCTCCTTTTTAATGGGTTATTAAAATTCCACCTTCTCCCCCTTCCTCCAGCCCTGTTACAGTTTGGAGCTAAGGAACATAGGGGAAAACAGCTGCAGGAATAACTTTCCCTCTTTTCTTTTGGAAAGGCAGAGACAGCTGTTCAGTGTGTAAGTCTAGGGATTCCTCCACTAATTATTTAGGACCTGATCCTGCTCCAGTTAAAATCAGTGGAAAGATTCCCACTGGGTTCAACAGGCAGTTGAAGGAAGCAGCTTCAGGAAGCAGCCTGCAATCAAACTATACTGCTTCAAAATGTTGGAAACAGCTAGAAAGGAAAAAGAGAGTAGGAAGGCATTTGTCACAGGGTTGACTTGCCGGCTTGCCTGAAGTCTCCAAGTACAAGCACTCAGCAGGCCAATGTTTTACTTGAGGAACAGATTAAATTTGTATTTGTGGTATCCTAAGTTGCTTTTTAAAGATAGCTCTAGGAAGTCTGCAGTATTGAAGCACTTTTATTGGCACAGTGAATTAAAGGACTGATCTCTGATGTTTGCTTATTTTGGTTTAGATACTCTTTGAGATCATAGGGGATAATGGCTTACTGTTTGGAAAGATGCCAGTTCTCAGCACCTGCATCTCTTCTTGATAGGAATCTACTTGTTGCTTCTGAAAAAATGAGGGAGAAAATGGAATTTACTCTTGCTTCTGTCATTAGAGCAGCTTGTTGTCACCTCTGATTTCTACAGCGGAAGTCTAGAAACTTGCTGGAGAGGGTCAGGATTTCTGTTCCATAGAGAATTTTGAAATGGTGGAAATTTATTCTATCTAAAATATCAGAGAAAATGAAAACATCAGTGTCTTCAGCATGGAATTTTCCAGCAAAAGTGATTCTGATGCATCTGAATCTAGTGTTTTGAAGGGTAAATTCAAAATGTCCATTTTGAACAAAGGTGTTATTCCATATCAACATCTATTTACACTTCAAGTGCAGTAGAAAAGAAATGCTGATTCAGGGCGAAAATAGGTCTCAGTTTTTCTGAGAAGAAAAATAGAAAACAATTTTATGCAAGTTAATGCTTTCCTTTGAAATTTGTGAGTTAAGTAAAACCAAATTTTTCCTGACAGGAAAAAGCATTTCCAGAGAGATTTCTACCAATCCTATCCCTGATGGTTTAACAGTAACAGCCTCCCCTTCTGGAAGTGCTGATTTTGATCATGTTACACACTACCTCTCAAGCTGGGAAAGATTCCAGTTCATTAGTCCTCTGGGGTTTATAGTTAGATTTTTCTGAATGCTGAGAATTCCCTTTAAAACACAAATCTATGTAGCCTTCACTTGCTCCAGTCCTTGGCAATGGGCAGTTCTCCTTGGGTTTGCTGCATTAATGAACAAACAAGTTCCTGGCTGTTCTGCTGCCAGTGGGCTGAGACGAGGCATTTCCCCTTGTGTTTCTCTTCGTTCCCTCCCTGTCAATATTTAAACATGCTTACACCTGTGTTTCCAGGTGCAAGCATAACTGGAGCTTGAAAAAGCTGGCTCTTGGGATGATGGTTCGTTACTTTGCCAAAATCATCCTGCTACAGCAATGTCTTAGGAGACTTAGACAGGCAGGAAGCCGTCAAGCTTGTTCTATACCCTGGAAATGATTACCCTTGTCTGTAAACATTCAGCAGCACAGAGTGAAGGGAACTCCTGCCTCCCAAAACAGTTAATGGGCCTTAGAGCATTCAGAAATAGCAATCACTGTGCCAGGGTGGCCTTGAATTGACTGTCCAACCATATCTTGTGACCTTTTGTTTTTTCTCTTCTAAAAAGTTACAAGTTCACCTAAGAAACTTTACCTTCCCCAAACTAGAAATGAATTTTTTTGGTAAGAATACTTTATGAAACTCTCAAACTCCAGTAGCATAGATGAGTTAACTGACTCTTAGGCTCTCCTTGGGTATATCTCCATCAGATTTTGTATGGCCAAGACTTGACAAATGCCATCTAAAAACACTAATTAGCAATACTGACTGGGATTAAAACAGTACAGTTAGTCTTGGATTTGTATAATTATCTGTTGTGAAAAAAAAAACAGGTCAGCAATTGGCTGTAGACAGGCATTGTTACCATTCAGTGTGTTCTCTGTGCTTACAGAAGTCTAACTAAGAGTTATATCTCATTAATATTTCATTGCGAGCACCAGGATGCATACAAGTGTTCAAGTAAAGGCACAAGACTTCTGGAAATATGTGATGATCATGGCCTATTGAGCTGTTCATGAACATGAAATTTTGATGAAAATTTTTTATGAAGGAAGTCTAGGTAATAAAAGAGTGAGATAGGAGTACTGTGTCTTTCTCCACTGCAGTTTCTATGGAACAACTTTGGCCAATCTGTCAGTAGGACAGTTGGGGAGCTTCTGAAAAAACTCTTTGAAGAAAAAAAGGTAACTGGCCGGTGTCTGCCTGTCCTTTCTGCTATCATTGTATAGGCAAAATCCTGTGTCTCCAAAGCCAGAGAATGTACAGTGTGCAGTAATTGCGTTACTCGTGTAAACAGTTGTTGCTTATAGATGTTCTTAGACTTCCAGGTCTTCTTACTATCTCTTTCATGAGATGTCTCATGTCATTCTCCTTTTTTTTAACCTTACTCCCACAACAAATCAACACTAGGTACTTCTGGCCTTCTATAACCCTTTGAAGGTCCAAAATGAAGGATGACTTTTTGTAACACAGGACAGGGCACTACATGGGATCCTAGAAAGTTCTGGATAGGTGGTCAGACTGGTCAGTGTGGAGTTTGCCCTGATATTGTCATGAACTTGACCTGTAGTCTGACTGGGAATTGTGATACATGAGATTGTTTCAGGGCCTGGGGAGGTTTTCCATTTACTTTAACGAACACTGAATCAGGATTGAAGTGCTACGCCTAAGTCTTTATGTAGTGCTCAGTCTCCAGGGTAACATTCTTCATGTAGCTGAGCTCAGCTACAGAGTGTTAATGACTGTTGGTACAGGATAGACATTAATAAACTCAGCAAATATAAAATTCCTGAAGCATTAAGATAAACCAGAACTGTGTCATAGACATATCCAGTGTATGTGGACAACCTGCAGAGGTGTTAGCTCCTAAACAACTTATAGAGGCTCAAGAATGGTGGACAAAGGCACTGGGTTATCACAGGAGACACTGATTGAATACAGGTTTAATTCCAGGGTCTGGTAGGCCTGATACTAGGTCCTGTCAGGTCTAGTGTAAAAAGGAACAGCAGAACAGCACATACAGGTGTGACCTGGTTGAATACGTGTACTTCTTTGGTGTGGACAGCTGCTTAGCCTGTCAGTTTAATGCAAGTTTTCTAATGCAGGAAGGAATTTGCAGGCCCACCCAGTACCCTTGAAATCTATCCATGTTCCCAAACAGTTCCTCCTCTCTATAGCTCCTACGTGCAAAATTGACTGTAAACCATGTGATCAGTGGAGTGCAGCCTCCTCATAGAATGCTGGCACCCTTCCCAGCTGAGTGAGGTGCTGAGGCAAGGAGAGTCCTCTGAAGTAAGTTGCTGAAGCAGGGAGTGTCCAGGCTTTTGATACTCCCTGTTTTGAAAGGTTTACATGGACTGTCGGAGCGGCCCTGTTCTAATCTGCAGAAGAAAACTACTTTTAGATGTTCTTAGCAGGACATCTTCCTCCTCCTCTCCTCCTGCTGGACCACTTGGATGTGGGCTCTCAGTGCATTTATGGATTGCATGGTGTGTTAAGGAAGACTAATAAATAGACAGATTTGACTCAAGAATTTTCTATTGCCTCTGGAAAAAGAGTGTGATGAATTTATTATGGTTATCCCACAGAGGAAATGTAGCACGCAGGAGCAAAGTTGTGCCAGTTCTATGTATCTAGCTTTTCAGATGTCTCACTATTACACTAAATAGCACTTACCAGGTTCAGCCCTGGACTTTCACTGTATACATGGTTGGGTGCTGGATCAGAACATCCTTCTCCCCTTTCTCTTGTAATGTATGCGAACTGTCCCCTGGCTGCTTTCTAAAGATAGTGCTTTTTTTTTTCTGAGAACCAGCTATCAAGCTGCAACACAACAGCTTGCAGAAGGAATGACCATATCCTAGTAGAGCAACTTACCTACAGCTCTGCAGGCTAAGGACTTTTCTTTCTTAGCAATGGAAACCTCCTGGGAACTTTGCAGTCAAAAAGAAAAACAGAACGGAAAGTTGTATCTACACTGCCTCTTTAGCCTCAGATTTCCTCCAGGTGTTCCCATTTCTATGTACATTTAAAAGTGACGTCATTTGATTACTTGCAGCAACAGACATCATATTTGAAGACTGTATGTTACCCTTGCTAAGGATCAACAGTACTTTTTCTTTAAGCGATGCCCATGACCTCAAGGGAGTAAAAGCCTGCCCAACGTGAACTAGAATGGGATTTCTGTGGTTGTAGTAGGTTCTTTAAAATATCACTCAATCCATTTTGATCACTCAAGCACTCATTCTTGTAGATTATTATCATGATCTGCAGAAAGAGAAGATCAGCCTCACTTGCAGCTCTACCGAGGCAAAGGACATATTTTCTCCTTGCAAAGGCTGCTCCTCTGACTTTCTTTTAGGCAATTCATCTCTCATCATATGCTCCAATTTGCTTTCCATGTTACTGCTCACTTGATGGGTTGGGAAATGATCAATGCCAGATGCACATTCCTTTCAGGCAGTAAATGCTCCTGCAGCAGTAAGCCATGTGCACCAGCTCCTAGTTTCATTAAAATCGCATATGGTTTACATTTGCCCCTAATTGGTCTCACTTCAGCTCTGCCTTATTCTCGGAGTGGAACGCTTAGGCCTGTGGCTTCTTTGAACAATTGCACAGAGCTATGAGAAACCAGAGCCTTGTCTGTCTCAGCCTGGCTTCCTCTCATCCTGTACATACAGTGTCTAGAAGTCCTGGATCTGGAAGTGAGGACTTGAGCTAAATCTTATTGCACAAGTCTTATGTAGACCAAAAGAAAATGGAAAGGTGTTTTGAGCTGAGCGTTGTCTGACCAGCTTTTAGTCATGTGCTTGTTATTTTTATCCACTGTTTTAAGTTGGCTTTGGAAGTGCCTTTGTATGTTGGTTTTGACAACCATCTTTCCAACACTGCTAACTTCAGCTGAAAGCAGTTCTTACTTTGGCAGTTGTCAGTGACACAAAACAAGGCAAAATGCACTCTGCTGAAAACATCCCTTTGGAGAGATGTGTAAGGTGCCTCTTTACTGCACTCTGTTCATGAGACATTCGCTTCCCCTCCCTCCACTTGAATCACTTTGCCTTCCCTTACACTGATACTTGTTTACTGCATTTTGCCTCTAACCTGAATTCAGCTTTCAGTAACTAGTTAAAAAATATTTATGTGGAAAGTTGAAACCTTGTCAAAAAGGAGACAAAGAAATGGCTAGGGTACAGAAATGACATTGCTTTCTCTTTTTATTTCACCAGGGGTTTCTCAAAGCTGTAGGCATGCTCATTATGTAGTCAGTAGTGTCTCTGCTTACATCTGTAGCAAACCTAGACTGTTTTGTTGGTGCAAACTTTGCGACTAACTTAGCAATGTGTGTAACTCTTGTGACTCAGCTAGCAACACTGTGTGCCTGTTCTAGCTAATCACTTGGCCTACCTGGCTTCCCTGAGTTTAGTAGATGTAATAACAGATATTGTTTATTTTTTTCTTCTTTTAATTTCTCTGTATTTATCACAAGGTACTTCCGGAAGCTATTTTCCCTTGGCATGAAACATGCCATCTATGCCATCTACACATGGATCTAGAAGATTCTACTTATAAATGAATATAAATGCATTACAGATACCTCCTTAACTTCTCATCCTTTCAATCTTTCCTCCATCCTCCAAACCCATTATCTGTGTATGGTGGGAAAGCAGGAGAGCTAACATCAGGAGTTAGATGCAGAGGCAGTGCTGGGAGGCCGAAGAGTCTTAAACCATATTACTTATTGGAACCTGAATAAAGTATCTAGAAGAGAATTTGCAGTGTCTTACTTAACAGACCTCTCCTTTCTCTCTGATTCTGAGATATTTCAAAGAGAGCTTGGGCTTCCACAGGGTGAGATGCAACATGGAGAGGGAGAAAAATGTTTGCTACTGCTGCAATCAGAAAAATTGTATCCAGGCAATAAGCCACAGGTGAAATGCTAAGCGCAATCCAAGTTCTGCTTCTTTTAGGCAATCTTGCGTCTTTAATTTGTGGTCTTGTTGGAAGGATTAATTTTCTCCCTGGCAAAGGCCTCCTAGAGCAGTTTATACTTTTTGAAGTTATGAGAGGTCTGATGCAATCATAGTCTTGTATGAAAGCTATATCACTGCTTTTTGGCAGTCTTGGAAATCAAGAAGTTTTGCTTGTTGTGCAAAAAGACTGTCAGTGGCAAGGAAATCTGAAGGGATGGGGAACCAGATGAATATTTAGCAACTGCAGTTGGAGCTGGGTGAAGCTATTTAATTGCCTTCCACTTTTTTGTGTGGCCTTCAAACAGCCTTGCTATGACACAGGGAAAGTTTTTTAGATCCATAAAACAAAGACCAAAAATAAATGTCATAGTTCTGATTAGAAAATGGGAAGGAAAGTTATCTGGGTGTCTTGCCTTCCTGTTTTTATTTAGGCTTCTATTGTTAGTCAAAATGTTCCAACGTGCTTGCTGAAGTATGGACAAGTCCTTTCCAGCATGGTATTGATGTGTGACAATTTATCTATCTGACTGGTAGAGATGATTGGTGTCAAGAATGTGCTCTTTCTCAACTAGTGTTCCTCAGAGCGCTTTGAAAAGGTCAAGATTTGGGCTGCCGGTAATGAGAGCTAGTTTGTTGGTAAGGGGTATTAACCTCTTACTTAACTACCTTTCTTTGCTTTCATGATGAGGTTCTCTGGTGATGCTGTGTAGCAGTACAACTGGATCTGGCTTCTTCCAAGACAAAGGAAAAGGGGTTTGCTTTGCTCTGGTGTCTTTGGCTGGAGGTCATGATGGAATGGGGCAAGAGAAAGCTCTTCTATTTTATTTTTTTCATCTTTCTCGCACTTTGCAAGAAGCCTTCAAATTCAATACTTTGATTTGTAAGAGAGGTCTATTTTGGTTGTATAATAAGAGGTGACTTTCAGTCCATACAGATCGTCAAGCAGAGTGGAGGCTTACATCTGTTTTTTTCACTCTTCACGAATCCCCTGCAGTCATGAGCATTTCCCCCTCTGTTCTGCTTTACTGTGGAAGTGGAGGAATGGGTGAGAGGCTGCTTTCTTGTCCCCTTTCCAAAGCAAGCCCCACCCGCTTGCTTCTTACACAAGCCTACAGCTGCCAGGCGATTTAATAGAGCTTCCCAAGAGGCTGCACATAGCTGGGCCAGCCTTCCAGTCCAAAGGACACAACCCACTTGTAGTTATGGCCCTGTTATTAGGGAGGCTGAGGGTGTTGGAAATAATTGCTAACAGATCAGACGGAGGGGTGGGAAAAGGAATTCGGCTCATGAGAGAGAGTAAGCAAGACAGACCCAGTAATTCTCTCTTTTTAGCAGCACTGTCAGGACTAGTGGAAGAAAATGTGTGTGTAAAAGCATCCTGTCTTGACCAGGTTCAGAGACACTCCAATGAATGCCAAAACAAATTAATACCTCAGTATTGTGCTAAGTACAATCTGGAGTCTTAAACATACCAGCTGCCTTAGTCCTGTGTGATGTGAGCCCTATTGCATGTACGAACACAGTAAAGAGTTTTTGTGAGACAGGCTGAATGAGAGAGCTGCTAGTAAACTTTGTAAAAAGTTCTCAGTAAATTACTGTTGGAATTGAGCCCTTGTGTAGTCTTTGGATAAATAAAATGGCAACTGTCCTCCTTGGCATGTCCCGTGCTTAGTTTTAAGGCAGGATTTCCAAGTGCACCATTCTTCTGGGGGTTGTTTTTGCTGTCTAGTTCCTGATGTAGTCAGTGGCCTTAAGACAGAAAGAGCCTTTCTTCAGCCTCCTGGTCACGTTGTTGCTCCCCATATATTTTATTTTACCATCTTTGGATGTGAGGGAATGGACTGGCAGAATAACTTGTCCCCTGTGTCTCTATTAGTAAACAACATGAATCCTTCACATCCTTCCCTTACTTAAATACAGTGAGCATGCATCTCAGCCAACCCCCTCATTTAAAATTACTCATATTGCACAGCAATAAAATAAGTCCTTGAAACAATAAGTATAGCATGTTACTCTCCTGAGCTGTTCATGATAATTGGTCTCAAAGGAGATGGGTTTGGAGCAAATCCTTGTCTCTGAAGGGTGTGTGCTTCTGCTTAAAATACTGTTTATGGATGACAAGCTGCCCATTTGCATGAAAGCATCTGGTTCTTGTGGTGCAGTTGGGTGTACAACTGGGGTTGGTGGTGTTAGCTTGTGCGTGTGCCACTGCCCTCTCCTTAACTCAAGGTGAGATTTGTGATAGTGTCACCATCTAGTGGCTGGCCCCTCTAAAGGACACAGGCTGGACTGAACTAAGACAGATGATGCTTTTGCTTTTCGGTTGGGAAAAAGAGCTGCTACACATGTGGTAGCTAGTGTGTGCCTGGATGAAATGACTTGGTAATTACAAGTCTTTTTCACCATGATGTTTCCTCAGCTTGGCAAATGCTTGTCTGAATCTCCCATGTCCACTTCCCTCACATCAGTCATTGACATTTTCTTCTACTCGCCTCACAAAAAGAATGCCTTCTGCTATCTCAGCTGTAAAGCCAGTGCCCTCTTCTGCACGGTGTCTTACCTTTAGGTCTAGTCTTCCTATAAATCCTTGAGAAAATGGTCACAGAATAAGGAATAAAGTTAAGGAGTGCTTGAGTTAGATCTGTGTGTATTTTGGGGAAATACAAAAGCCTTTTTCTCTTAGGCCCATTCTGATTTGTTTGCCATTATAAGATCTGACCCAGTGACATTTGGAAAAGATGCAAGTGATTTTTGTGTGTATTTCTGTGTGTATACATGTACATGCAATGGTTTGTGTCATGCTAGAAATGCCAGTGAAATACAAACCATTAGCTGCTTACACTGTACTAGTCCAGTGGCAAATCTGAGCTATCTCTGTTTTCCTTTACACTAAGCCAGTTTACTTTTTTTTTTTTAAGGGAAAAAAAAAGGCACTGGAAAAGAGATGAATACATTCATAATTTCTGATACATTGTTAGATCTGTTTCTTGAATCCTCAAACACAGCAGGTCGTTATTTTCTTAATAATTTCTTTTGAGAATATCAGCTAAATATCTGGTTTTCTTTCCCTCTGTTCTCTTTAATTTTTTTCATCATGTCAAATGTTGAGCAGTAGCATATATGTTTTCTCCTCTTTGGGTCATGGCATGGCTGGCATGCTTATCAAGATTTATATCCTCATCTAATTTAACTTTTCATAAATAATTAGAAATCACTCATGAGACCTTGCCAACTGCTCCAGTCCCACAAAGTGACCCTATCTGAAACCCCAAAGTACTGAGAAACATTCATCTCAGAGTATTTGCATAGGCAGTACTTCAAAGGAATTGTGGTTTAAAAATATGCAACTATTTTGGTGACCACTTGTGTGGGATAAAGTTTCCCATCAGCAATAGCAGTGCTGTAATAGGGCTTCAGGGAGAAGGAAGGAGTTCAGGGGAGCAGTCACAGCACCTTTTGCCTCATTCTGTTCAAGCAGTAGAAGACCCCAGCAGTAAACAGTTGACTTTGTTGATGTAGCATGGACTGAATTTGCAGTAGAAGTACTGTGAATTCCTGATGCTTTGCAGAGGGTGAAAAATTCCTGTGGCAAGCATGCATGGTCCCTGCTCAGTTAGGACCAATCTTCTGACCTGGTGTATAACTGGTGAGCGGTGGTTTGAAGGAGCAAAGACAGGAATTGGGAAACATGTGGCTGCAAATCTGCAGCTTGGAGCTCTGTTCTCAGCAGTTTTACAAGTGGTTCTGATATGTGGAGGCTTAGAGCGATGAAGCTGGGCGTGCAAAAGCAACCTCTGAGCATTCCTGTCCATCCAGCATTTCTCTTCAGTTACCCAGAGAATCCTCAGGGAGTGGCTATTTAGCCTCACAAAATACAAGGGGTAGATTTAAGTTGGAGTATCCTCTGCTTCTTGGCTAACAGCTTGAGTTTTCCTTTCATATGGGAAAAACGAGGCAGGATGGGTTCTCTGTTCATTCCTAGCTTTTTGGTAAAGAATGGAGTTTACCTAGGAAAACTACCATTTTGGTAATAAAGGCAACTTCTCTGAGAAACAGAGGGCTTGACCCATTTACAAAAGGCTTGAAGTGATGGCCCACGCTAAGGTTTTTCATGTTTTTTATAGATGAATTTGCTACGACGATTGTTCTTCTTTAATTTAACTGGGAAACAATAATCTGAAAATACAGGGATTTCTTAGTCCAGTCACAAATCCTTCCATCTGCTAAGCGAGAGTAGCATTAGTTGAAACTGGAATGCTGTTATGTGCTAGCGAGATGCATATTTTGAATCTTTGGTTGTGTGGTGAAGCTGTTGATTAGCCCATAAATCAAAGTTTGTTTCTTTCTGAAGTGGCTGTGCTACTCTAACTAGATGTTAAAGGGCTGCCAAGATAACAGTGAAGAACATGAAGAAGATGGGGTTTTAAATATTTTGTCAGCAATTGGGAATGTGCATGTCATAGTTTATGGCAGCTGCATTCTGGTTTGGAAACTCGAGTGTTTTGCAATATTGCCTTTTAGTGTATTTCTTGTCATTGTCAATAAGATAAAAGATTTCATTGTTGATTTCAGATATGTTGGACAAACACCAAATTTTTTAATTTCAGGGTATCAAATATGCAGTAGATAAAGATAAGACTTTTGACAACCTTTGCTCCAGGCTCCAGCATTAGTGAAGTAATCTGGAATTCACAAAGCCTTAAAGAAATTTTGTTCTTTCTCATTGACCCTTAGGCAGTCTGGGTTTTGTAGCATCACTGGTGGTTGTGGTGGCTGGGGGGAACAAATGCTCTTTGAAGACATTTGCAGTCTTCAAGAACATGTTTCAATGTAGCTAATAAATTTTGAAGAAGGCAGTAAATCACAGCCTGAACAACTTGTTCAATAGCAGAATCAGTAAAATTGTACTGGCTTTTACTGCCACTGGATAATAGAAGTTTGAAAAAACTTAAGAATGAAGTTTGACACTCAGTGAATGAAGGTTTTGTTGCTGCTTTGAATCAAAGCCAGCAGGACTGTCTTACCTGGTTTAAAATTTATTTGACAAGTCTGGCTGAAGCACTTAATATATAAATCACACCAGAGTGAGTTTGTCTTCTTTTCACACCATCCTCACAGAATAAGTTCCAGAGCTGCTCTGTATAGCCAGACCTGTCTGTTGTATATAACCTTTAAACCTGTATTTCAGATTATTTGGAAAGCTGAGACAATCTTTTTGCCTCATTAATTTGGTCTGGGTGGTGAACAAAAATTTAGCCTCCTCTTTCTCCCATTTCTACCAGTGGGCTTCTACAGATGTCTGAAACCCAAATGAACTGAGAAGCAGCAAGGTGCTTTTGTAGCAAAGCAGAGGCCAAAACTTTGTTGCTTCACTTAGGTAGTGCTGTACTGCATATAATAACTCATTGTGTTTTCTTGCTTGCAAAGGAATACCTCTACCTCTTTGTCTCCCTTCCATACCTTCCTGCTTTTTGATGAATAGTTTTCTGTGATGGATTTATACGATACATTCAGCAAAACACAGATGAAGTGCTGCAAAAGATTGCTGTGAAAGCACTATCTGTGTCCTGTGCAGGGACAATCAGGACTCTCACAGGCTCAGAAGAAATGATGCATGTGGTCTGTTTTAGCTACTGGATTTCAGTAGTGTGGAACCATTGGGCCATATATTCAGCAGATTCTGTTCCACAGAGGTGCATTGTTTGCAGTGGTGTAGTGGTATAAGCTTTATGCAAAAGTATCTGATATCTCCTTTTCCACAAAAAGGGGGGTTCTTGGGAATTTATATATAACTATTACAATGTCAATTGTGCCATGAATATGTTGCATTCCCTGGATTATTCTACTGAAATAAATTTCATAGCCCTTGCAATGAGAAGCTTTAGCTTCGTGAATAAGATGTTAGGCAAGATTTGCAAAATTATGTTGTAGCTTTGATGTTTCTTTTGGTTGATGGAATTTTGAATTCCTTGGGTGTGTGGGGTTTTGGTTTTGTTTTTTTCTTTTTTTGTCCTGTTATTCGTATGAGTATGGGCATTTGGGGTTCAGGCTTTTCTAACAGTGGTCCTAATGCTTCCCAGGACTGGTCTTCTTCAGTCTAATTTTCTGCAGCCCTTGCAAAAATTCAGCCACTTCTAGTGCTTATACAACGTGACACAATTATTCTAGAGGAGTGGACTTAAGCTAAATAATGCCTGCCCTGTCACTAAACTTTGCTTCTGTAGTGAGATGAGCAGGTGATAGCAGAACTTTTTCAAAGAGGATTGATGGAACAGTGGTTTTCTTTGTGGAATGTCCCAAAAATACATGAGCAGGGATACTCTTCATTAAGCACTGACTGTAAATGATCCATTAGATCTGTATGATGGATCTCAAAATCCTTATTTATGATTGCTTGGGCTCTGTTGGCATTGCTGTGGTGTGTCTGTGGTATAGTGGAGGTACCTGTGTCGGGCTGGATGCTGCATGCACACACACTGCCCCATAGTATCCATGAGGAAATGAAGTGCAGAGTACGTGAGAACTGATGGGTCAGCTTTAGTTTGCCTTCCAGGTGGCTTCTGGCTGGCCTGGAAGCTTTCACTGTGGACTTTGACAGTTGCTGAACAATCTATTTAAGTACAGTAGCCTTTTGTTCAAGCAAGCTATTTGTTGGGAGTTTTGTGGTATCAGAAAGGTGGCAGCTGTAGTGAAGTCCATAAATACGGGATATTCTGTACTGTAATGTTGTGGTTATTGGGAAACAGAAGCTGCATTGGGCATCTGAAGAAAAAATTTATAGTAGTATGTTATTGAACATCATTCCTTATGTTGAGAGTTAAGATGTTAGTTATGAACTTCATCCTGGTCACTTGATGTAAAGATTTTAACCTGTCTTCGTCCTAGCTATAGTCTGCTTTGCAGAGGTTGGTGAGATTTCAACATAAATATGCTTGCTCTTATCCTTCACACAGATCTGGATTTCCTCTAAATAAACACTTGCTTTGACATCCCATTCAATATGCCTTTGCTGTGTGTCAGATTTAGAATAAGTTTAGAAGAAGGTTGGCCTGCATTTTTGTTTTGTTTTACAGAATAATTTATTTAACTGGCTTTTTTGAAGTGGGCGGTCTAGCCTAGATGTTGTGTAAAGTTGATGATAATTTGTTGTATTTTTCCTCTCTTATGACAGTCATCCGAGCTAAAGTTGTGGGGAAGAAGCTCATGAAAGATGGACCATTTGGAACGATGCGATACACAGTCAAGCAGATGAAGGTATGTTTGCAGAAATTTTTCATAGGTTTGTTGATATGTTAATGATTCTTATTAGCATGTAATTATGAACAGAGTTTGCATGCTTTAAATAACAGCACCCCAACTTTTCCTATGGGTCAGCCAGAACAGAAAGTAACTAGCAATTGGTAAAAGTTTGCCTGGACAGGATAAAGGAACAGAAAGATGTCATTCCTGACATCCAGTTCTGAATACCTGAATTCTTCATTTTATTTTTAAAATTTCTGGTAGTAAGAGATGCCACATAGACTTTTCCAGATATTGGAGTCCTGTTTGTGTTCAACATAAACAGTGTTAGACTGTGGTAGTACAAGTTTTTCCATGCAGTGATTTGATTACATTCAAGATGCGGTGGTGGTAGGGGGTCTGCCAGCCTTGAGGGAGTGGTCTTTGATCTCTTCCTTCCTTATGTTGTTTGTGACCACCAGTTAGAATGATGGCATTTTTTTTTCCACATACAGAGCAAATGAAACTTGTATAGCGATGTCTTTTATATAAAACTAAACCAAATGCTGTAGCTTTCAAATATCATCAGAAGAGCTGTATTGACTCCAAGGTGAAAAGAGGTAGATCTCATAGTCCAGTTACTTGGTTTCTGTAGTTCCTCTTTTCAGAGCTCGAATTCTTTGCTGTACAAACTGCGCTCAACCTACTGCTTTGGACTTAGGGTTTTTTTTCTTAAACTGATCCCTTATTATGTAATGTTAAAAATCAGCCTGAGATGTTTTTCTTGGCTATGCCATTTCAGTCATAAGACTGGTTTATGTCTTTAAAAGAAAAAAAAAAAAAAGAAAGGGAATGGAAAAGCTTGGCAGAGACTGCAGAAATCTGAAACATATTAGACAAAGTAAAGGTTCAGAAAAAAAGAGTCACTTGCCTGCCTCCTAACAGTAACTCTCTTTATAAGGCAGTTTATAGCTAAAGCATGAAAGCTGGAAGGAGGAGATGCAAAGCCTGTTTCATAAGCTGTCGCAAAACCGCACACGTAGCCAAATCTGGTCCTGGCACGACTCTTCCACTGGAGTGGAATGCTTGTGCTTTGAATAAGGGGGCCTGAGGTGTTTGGCTTACTAATTTCCTTAGTCTTAAAAATTGCTTTTTATGATTAAAATCAAAATACATATTTGTTGATTAACTTCTATTTGTAACAAAGGCAACTGGTTATGTTGGCAACAGTCAGACAATGCTGCCACTCCTTTGTTTTTGATTACTGTCCCTGACCTCATCAGGCTTGCCTCACTCTATTCTGTTCTTGTCCACTTTTGTCACTCTCCAGCTCAGTTTCCTTCCTGCTCAGTTCTAAGATTTTGGTGCTTCTTGTCCAACATATGACCATTACGAAGATCCAGTGGTGATCCCTAGAATTAATTAGTACCCTTTACCAACCGTAACGCTAGCCTCTCTCCTAGCTCATAATGCAGCCTGCCCCATTGTCTGCCAGTGTGCTGCAGTGTCAGAGATTTCTGGAACAGTATTAAGCATTTCTCCTCTGACCTAAAAGTGTCTCTGCTATGAGTAGAAAAGGCTTCTATGTGTCTTTTGTCATGGGGAGGAGCATAAGACCAGGCAAGGTGAGCATGTTGAATGGAGCAGCAGCGAATCCATTGTCAGCAGACACCATTGTGTCAATCTTTAAACATGACTGAGGCTGTCCTGGTTGTTTTCATTGGGTTATTCTGCAGCACAGTACCAGGGTGTTTACAGCAGATATTGCAATAATCTGCAGAGTCGTTGTGCCAAGGCCATAGAACAATTGCATTTTTGCAGGAGCATTTCTACAGTGTTTTGTTAGGAAGCTACATGTCTAACAAAAGCAAGAGTGATTATAAAGTGGAGGTCATGGTTGGTCAAAATGCAGCTATACCTGCTACATAGATGGTGGGCTGGTGAGATGTTGCATTGCACGTTTAACTGTGACTTTAGGCAGGAAGGAACCTGAAGCAATCAAAGTGCTCAGTAGAACTGGAATGTCTGGGGGACATTGTTCTTGATAAACAAACAAAGTATCTTCTTTGAAGCCCTGCTGTCTTTCTGCTGAGCTTAAAGACTTCAGTATAAAGAGGGATTCAGCTCCATTCAGTGGGGGAGCTCAGAATGATGCAGCAAATCTCTCCCTTGCTCGCCGCAATGAAAGCTGACTGTCCTCCTGCTGAAAAGAAAACTAAGGAGGCCTATGGCTCTGCACAGCTGCATGGGAACAACTCTGAAGATAAAACTAACATACCAGTGTTTTTTGACCACCTATAAACCCATCTGCACCTGCAGATGAAAAATAAACAGGCCATTTAGTCTGTCAGTGTGTACTGAATTGCCTGTGAAAAGCATTGAGAGCATTAAAGGCAACAAATAATCTTTCATGCATTCTTCGGAGTTTGCTGTGGCTGTTTTCTTGCTCTCACTAACACTCCTGAACTCTTTGCTGAATTTCACAACTAAACTAGTTGGAGCCTGGACTGAAGCACAAGGTCGGCCCACAGACACAGAGACCTTGAGGCTGTCTAGCATTCAGATTTGTTGTCTGAAAAGGCCTTGTGCTTTTTCAACCACCCTCTGCCTTCCTCCACTGTTTTCTCAAATAATTTAAGAATATTTCAAGGTCACGAGTCAGGACTGATCTAACCTCTGTATGTTCTGTGATGTTGCAGTGCGTTCTGAGAATGGCCCAAACCTATTTCAGGAAACTGCAAAGGAAATAAGCGATTTCTACTTCGCGTATACAAACAGTTCTGGTTGACCATGGCAGCATTCTGCATAGGCTGCCAGAACCAAGGAGGCTTTCCTTGGTTTGTTGCTAATCTGTAAAATGATTCTAGGAGGTGAAACCTGATAGCCCTAAGAGGAAAGAAGTGGGGTGGGATTAATCTAATTTTAGACAGTCTAAAATGAGTTGTTGAGTCTTTTCTGCTCCCTTGATTGTCAATGGAGAGAGACAGGAACCACCAAGTGTAATTCAGTCCACCAGTTGCAGGCAGCTATTTTAGGGTGGACTGAACTGTTCTGGAGTTGCCCATCCTTGGTGTTTGACTAGAGAGGATGCCCAATTCATATGAAACACCTAAATTTTAGGTAGTTGAACGTTAGGCAAGATGACCACAAGCCCTGATATCTTGTGTGACCTCACATGGGATGGATAGAGGGAAGAACATTGTGTCCCAGGGTGGAGTTAATCATGCAGCAGGAACCACCACAGGATTTGCATGTGCATTTCTGAGGCAGAATAGGGGCTGCTAAGGGGAATGCTGATACAGCTGGAAATAGACCAGCACTAGCAGACACCACCATGTGATGCTTGCTAATACTTTGTTCCCTTTCATTATGCTTCTGAAAATACACGTTTGTGGCGACAGGAGGACTGCTGGGCTAGCAGTTAGGAGAAAGGCTAGCTTTATGGTTGGTTTTCTTCTGACTGGTCTAATAGCATTTCCAGGATATGTTGTATATCCAAAAATAATGATTAAGATATTGTTTTATTTGTTTGAGAGAGGGCATCTGTAGAAGATTTCCCCTTTGCCAAATTTTTGTTTTCCTCCCTCAAGAACCAAGGTCATGGTGAATTTTCTTTCGTCATCAGAGGATGAGATAAGGCCATGTCTGCCTCCAGCGCTGGATCAATTAGCGTGACAGTTGCTAGCATTGATGATGGTCACTGAGGGGTGACTTTTTGGGAGGCTGAGCAAGTTTCCTTCAGCAACCCTGACAGTGCTGTTCCAGATGGTGATGTGAACAGGAAATTAGGTCCAGGAGTCAAAAAACAAACTGTGGTTCAGCATCACTAGTTACTTCATAGACCATCGTGATGAGCTTAGCTTATTGGTGCAGAAGATGGGAGAAGTGATGACTATAAAGGTATTGTAGGAAAGGCCTGAGTGCCTTATCAGAGGAATGATTAATCTGCCTTGTAGCTCCTTCTGCAAGGGGGAGGGTGAGCTCAAAGTGTGCCTATGTACATGTACACTTTATAGCACACGTACTTAACTAGCCCAGCACTACTTGGAGCTTAGCACTCCGAGTGACAGATCACTTGTACTGCACGTGCATAGCATACAGCTCTCTGCAGCATAGATAATGCACTGCCTGGAGAGACTGGGCAGCATCAGCTATTTTCTTAACTAGTCTTATCTGCTTAGATACTGTTATCATAGCTTCTTGCTGTGCTGCCCATTAGAATGCAGTCTGAAGCAATGCAGGACTCTTATACAGATGAGGAACAGAAGTGTACTGAAGGCTAAATAACTCAACCAAAGACAGACAGAATGTCTGTGCCAGAACCTGGATCTCCAGCTATCTTGAGCTTAATTGGAAAATCTGAGTAGATAATCCCACACCAAGAAAACAGCAGAGATAAAGTAGAGATTAGACAAGGTTCGGTTCTTCCATATTCAGTGTAAGAATATGCCCTCTGCACACTTATGGACACAATGGTATACTCCAGACATGATCTGTGAGCTCTTGTTGGTACAGTATAATTCATTTAAAAAAAATCTTTCCTTTCATATTTTCTGGGTGTAGAGGGAAGTTTGGAAAATGCAAATCCTTTAGCATGTCCTTTACTATATAAAGTGTTGGGATAGTGTTATACAATTATGCTGATTTGGGTAGTATAACTAAGGAGTCAAAAAAGACCTGGCAGGCATTCCATGGATGCAGAGAAGATAGTTTGAACTCTCAGCATAGAAGAATTGGTAGTATTTTTTTTTTACATGCAGTATCTGGTTCTAGCATGAAATCAGTTAAATCAACAGATATCCTTTCACTGACTTCATAGAGGTGTGAATCAGGCCCCTGACACCAAAATGAATGAAAAAGATTTGTTGATTTTAAAGGAGATGGGGAATAGTGAAAGATGAACAAATGGAGGTACATACTTTGGGATAATAGGAGACCTCAAGAAATAGAATACGGTGTGGAAGAGAATGCCACTGCTTAGGTAACACAGCAGTGAGTATCTATATCTCTGGGGTTGTTTGGGATTTTTTTTTCTCTTTTGTCTCACTTCTATATTTACTGTTAAACTGAATCTGAACGTGCTTTCCATCTATAAAGCTGGCAGAGAAAAGGATAGGCTGGGAAATGCTATGAACCTGTGATTGTCTCTGACTCCTGTTGTTTTCATTTAACTTTTAAACATTGGCGATTCATACAGTTAGTGAGGAAGAAAGAGAAGCTAATTACTTTGAGATGATTAAAAAATCCTCAATATTTCAAAATTAGGATACATTTTATTGGGTGCAATGTACACATGCAGTGGTTGTTTTGTTGCTATGTGAAGACTTCATTATGCTACTTACTGGCATGCATGAGTTTCTCTAAATTGTAGTAGTAAGGTCGGGTCAGATAGGGACACATGCTAATTTCTCTGAATCCAACTGCCAGTATATCTGTGGGTTCATATTTCATTTAAACTGAACTGTATGTTGACCTCCTCTTAAGAATTATTGTGAAAAGGGAGAAGGAACATAAAGGAATTACGTATACATGATATTTTCTTTATGGTGCCCATCAGTACCAGGCTAATTTTAGGAGACAGAGTAGAATTCTATTTCTGCATTTAGTCAGAGAAACATAAAACAAAAACATTCTGCATTTAGTTAGAGAAACATTAAAACCTTGCTGAGGTCAGCAGAAGTTGTGTATGCTAGGTGTTTGAGAAGGAGGTGTCTGTCTTATAACTTAGAGCAAGTGCCAAAAGTTTGAAACTCTTACAGCAGCAACATTGGAAAATAGGGTCATTTTTTAAAAGAAAAATCCTTTAACTCAAAAGAAATGGTTTAAATGACCTGAAGGAGAAAGATTCCAAACTTGAAATAATTTAATTTCTCCCTAATTTTGAGCTGTAAAAAGAAAACAAAAAAATGTTCAGAGTGTTGACAGAGGTTGTAATGTTGGCACCTTGCTCACTCAGTGCTGCTGGAACTACTGCAAGTGGGGAACAGTGGTCCCTGTGCTGAACTGCAATGGTTTGTTGACAGGTGGGTATTCTGCACCAGCAGATCTGGTGGAGGAGACTTGTGCCACTACTCCCTCACCATTGTAAACACTAAAAGTTCACTGCTTATCACCACCATCTAGGAACGAAGATTTTAAAGAATCTAAGTAAAAAGTCATCACCTTAAGATGACTAAAGCATTTTTATTTGTTTCTCCAGATGTACAGGGGCTTCCAGATAATGCCACATGTTCAGTACATCTACACAGAAGCCTCTGAGAGTCTTTGTGGAGTCAAGCTGGAGGTCAACAAGTACCAATATCTGATTACAGGTAAAGGACAGTATAATTCTTTGTAATCAAAACCTCCTCTGTTCTATACATACATCTGCTAAGGACCCAGGCAGCTATGTGGACAGATCTATATGCAGTTTTCCAAGTGTTAAGATGACCGATGGTATTTTGGTGCTCAGCATTCTTTAATGCTGAGAGTAATTTCACTTTCTAAATTTCCCCCTCTTTCCTGAAGTATCTCTCGCACCCAGCCATGTAGTGACAAACATACTGTATGACAGTCTGCTGCTGTCAATTCATACCTGAGCTGGCATGTCTGTAACAGGGAACTGATTGCTACTCAGCTGTGCCAGAAACAGAAGATCCCTTTAGGAATGAGCTGGAGAGATGCAAGCTGCTGAGATGGGGGAATGCAAGAAGATAGAAGTGTGGTAGTTGCCAAATCTTTTTTCTAGTGAAGGTGTCAGTTCACTTAGTTCTGCTCTGTTGTTGAGAGGAGCTTGACAGCTTTACTTGCCTACATGCTGTTGCTGGTGCTTACAGCTGGCACAACCCTCCTAATTTACAGAAGTGCTGTAATCTCACTGGCCAGAGATTCCTGAACCAGTTAATAAAAAGAAAGCAGTTGTTGAACAGTGACTGAAGCCAAACATATTGAGAGCATTAGCAATCTTGGGAAACAAGAAAAGTGCTTGAGCTGAGAAGTGCTAACTTGTGACTGTGTCTCTGTTTTCAAGGCCGTGTGTATGAAGGAAAAGTTTACACTGGACTGTGCAATTGGTATGAGAAATGGGACCGTCTGACTCTATCTCAGCGCAAAGGACTGAATCATCGTTATCATCTGGGTTGTGGATGCAAGGTATGCGCGTCTCTAATTAGATGACGTAAAGACATTCAAACTTGAGAATTCTGTTTCCCCTGGCTGGTAATACCAATGATGCTAGTAAACAGCCAGGAAGAGAAATGGAGGGCAGCATTTTTTACAGGGAAATGGTAAAGCCCAGCTTTTGTGTTGAGACTAAAGAAGAGGCAATCAAATAAAATGCAGTCTGTGCCTTTTTAATGCCTATTAGAGTTAATTGGAGTTGGGGAAGGATTTCAAAATCCACGCAGAATCCTTTGCAGGTGAATGAAATCAGGTACTAGGGGCTTGGCAAGATAGATCCAGCTTTTTTTTCTTGTGTAAACGTTTTGAGTACTTAAAATCTCACAGTCTGGCACTGGTATAAGATTTTTACTCGTGGCCCAAGGCCTGCAAAAACATAGACACAAGCTCAGCTTTTCTGCACCTGAAAAGCCCTTTTGACTCTGGAGTTACCTGTCTGTATGAAGCTAAGCACATGGTTACTGAGACTGAATTTTTGATTAGTAAGCAAGGTTGGGGGGAGTGCAATTTTGAATCCTCTAGTTCTGATAAAAAGATGGTTTTTATGATGTCAGTTTTCCATGTAGCCTTAACCTGATTGCTCTTTACAATTGCAGATTAGGCCCTGCTACTATTTGCCCTGCTTTGCCACCTCCAAGAATGAGTGTATTTGGACAGACATGCTCTCCAACTTCGGCCACTCAGGATACCAAGCAAAACACTACGCCTGCATCCAGAGGGTGGAAGGTTACTGCAGCTGGTATAGAGGATGGGCGCCTCCAGATAAAACGATCATCAATGCCACAGATCCCTGAGCACACTATCCCTTCCTTATCTCCCCTCTCCCTTACTCGTGGCTGATCTTCCTTTGGACACTAACTCTTACCAGATCACGATGATGACAATGAAATTAGTGCCTGTTTTCATGCAAATTTTAGCACTTCGAACACTTAAAAAAAAGAAAAGAAAAAAAAAAAGGAAAGAAAAAAGTCTGTGCTACCTTACTGAATTTGTAATCACCTTTTCCATTTTTTGATACCACTCATTTTGATCAGACGACACTTGGGAGCTTACTTTTGCACACCAGAGGGAAAAGTGGGAGAAAAAAAAAAAGAAAAAAAATGGAGCTCTTGCTCTCTTACACGTATCATTAGCTGTAGCAATATAATCTCTATTTTTTTAGGAAAACAAAAATCTAAAAACTATGCCAATTAGGCACTGTATTCTTCTATGCGCTGGCTTCCTGTCACCTCTCCTCATGCACTAAGTGCTGAAAATACGTAGACAAATCTAATTGAAGGAAAACAGGTTTCATTAATCAGATTGGCAGATGAAACAAACTGAAAAGAAACTTAGCCTAAAGTCTGGATAAAATGATGTCCAAAAGAAATCCACCTCTATGGGAGAGTTTGGCAATGTGATTGACTGCAACAGTAGGAGAATTCACCTGGTGTGTCTGACCACATCATCTGGTAAAAGCATTGTTGACTGTGCTAGCTAATTCAGTCGCAGCCTGAATGCAACAGCACGTTTAAAGTTCTGGGTTTCTCCAGAACAAAAGGGAGAGTAGTATTTTTGTTGTGGTTTAATAAAACAAACAAAAGTGCCATCCCCTGTGTTCAGGGAGCTAAATCCACCTACAGCAGAGCAGATGAAATGCTGTGCCACCCTGTTTGAGCAGCATTGGCCCTTGAAATTTTTGCAGCTTAGCTTCTACTGCCAAACCAGCTTGTGAACACCTGAAACCAAACAGATGCAGAAGTACCAACTGTAAATCAATCACATAGAAGAGGGAAAGGGGAGACTTGCTAGAGCTCTTACTATAAAAAAAAAAAAATTGCCAAAATAGTGTTTTGCTGAACTAAGATGTATATACACATAATGACATAAGCTATTTTTGACAGGATGTGTTAATTTTTTGGTGTTACAAACAAAAGAATGGTTTGATTGTGTTTTAAAGACAGAAATATTGACATTCCGAGTCAGTGAGGAGTTTTTACGATATGGAAGCTCCAGTGTAGCTGCAGTAGTTGCTACAGTCATTGTTTCCTCTGTACCTTCTTGCACCATGGTTCCACCCCTGCAGCTACTCTAGCTGCATTTGTTTATATAGTGAAAGGAAGTGGGAGGGGTGGGGCTAAGCAAGGAAAAGTGGTTTCTTAATAAGTGCTGGCTGGGATCATAAAATTTCAGCTGCCCAGAGGATTCCTTCTGTGTCAAGTGCTGTATTTCCCTGTAAGCACTGTTAAGCATAGCTCTGTGCATCTGCTTGTACCATGCCCTGCAGTGATGTGGAGGAGGAGCCTTACTGTCTTGTGCTTTGACTGGAGAATTTTTTTTGTTCTTTTTTGTTTTTTATTAAGAAAACTATAATATAATTTTTCTTATCAAATAAAAGTATTTTAAGTTTTAATGATGGTGAAGAAAGGGTGCTGACAAAATGGGTGACTGAGTTTTGGATGGGGAGGGCTTGGGCAGGGAGAAGATTATGCTTAACTTCATTTTTGTATTATTATGATTATTTATCTTACATTTCCATATATCTTCAGTTCATTCCACTTAGAAAGCAGAGCTGCCACCAGCAGGAAAAAGTGCAGTGATTCCAGCACTGGGCAACAGAGCATTTTACAATCAGTGACCTCAATTACTGGAGGGTTGATTGGGGCCTTTCTGCCAAATGGAAAGGAAAAAGTGTCTGAGATGGGCCCTGATGTGGTTTTTTTTGTTCCATGTGTGCTACCAGAGCTCTGCCAGACATACATCCCATGAAAAGCCCCATTTACTAGATGAATTGTTGCAGCCAAAAGCCTGTAGCTTCATTTTTAACATGAGCTTTAAAGGGCATTTTCAAAGATTTGATATAAGAGGTGCCTAGGTCTGCTGTTTATTTTTTTTTCAGCTGCTCTGAGTGGCCACAGAGCACAAAAAAACCCTGGAAGTCACAGATTTTTCTGTGATTCAGTCTTGGAACACTTTTTAAAAGTCCTGTTCTCTGTAACTAAATTATGGGTTGGAGATGAGAGGGAGAGAAGGGTGCTTTACAGTACCCATCATAGCATCAAGTGGTGGGTTGCCCCTTTTGGCAGAGTACGGGCTTGGGCTTTGGCTTTGGACACAGTGGAGCAATCTCTTTTCGAGCCGTGCACCACTCAAAATCTCTGAGGGTCACTGAGGGGAGGGAGGAGCCGGCCTCGCCACCCTCACTGTTTGCACTGTGTGGAGTCAGCATCGCAGGAGATGGCCCTCCTTACGCTCAAAGGTGATTTTGCAAAGCTGATGTCTCTTTGAGCTGCAGCCATTTTTCGTGGCTTCGGACGGCTAAATGAAAATGCCTCTCGATGCAGTGAAGTGTTGATTCTAATTTTCATTAAACCACAGCTCTGCATATTTTACCTGTCACTGATTCATTTAGCTAGCTGAGACATCACAGTATTGCACTCAAATTATTGTGAAAATATTTGCATTCTAATACTATGAGGACTTGTGTCCCTAAGTAGAATATAATGTAGCTATGTGCTTTGTAAACAATGAAACGGCAGCCGCATTACCAGAAAATGAGGTGTATTCCCATTTTATATTGCAGACGGTAAAATATTTCTGAGATGTAGATAGCTAGATCAGCAGGGATGGGGGGTTGGTAACAAACCTTTCCCCTTGCTGTCTAAAGGAACAGTTGTTATGGCTTTTAGAAATGTGGAGCCAAAAGGAGGGGCAAGAATCCAGTAAAAATACATTTCTTTTGGGAGGCTTCTTAAATTTTGTTTCTGTGCATGCTATCAGGGACATGCATTTCTTGGGCTAAGCTTTAACTTGTGCTTGCTTTAAGAACCTGCCTGAAGGCTCCCTTGAAGCAGGAGGGAGCCATTAAATGGACTGAACAGGCTCTAAATCAGACTCAAAGACTTCTTCTTTCTGTCTGCTCTCCTTTCTTCTAACCTGCTAATTCACTTCTGCCTGTCAATAGACAAAACTCTCTTCCTTGTTACAGCAGACATGCAATATGTGGCAACACCAGGCATGGAGATGTAAGGAGGCAGGTGTGAAGTTTTCCCTGAGATGTTAGGCTATGGAGCATACAATGGCTTGCAGCAGCACAAATATCCTCCTGTCACCTCTGACATGCTCCTCGCTTTACCCCATAACCTAAAGTTAAAGAGGAACTGTCAGAAGCACAGCTCATGAGAGCTTTCCCCCACACCCAATGCTTTAGATATACCAACATTATTAAAAGTACTTTTAAAAATGCATAGCTCATTTCAAGACTGTTGCTGTTTGCTTTTTTATTCATAGTTGTTTTTCCTTATTCGCTTGATAGTGTTTTTAGAGTTACAAAAAATAGGAAAAACACATTGAAGGTTTGGGAAAGATGGGATTTGATTTTCCTTTTCCAAAGGACAGCGGGGAGAGCAGATTTGTGCAAGGGCGTACCTTGAATAAAGTCCTTTTATGGGAGGCTTTCTCCCCCTGTTTGGAACAAACCTGCCAATTTAGGTCTAAATTTCCCATACTTTGAAGACTTACATGGTCCTTTAGATAGGACTATTCTAAAACCTGAATATATCACCATATCCCATTCATACTTGGCCAGAGCAAAATGCTGCCTCATGGTGATGGGATACATGCTGTTGTGGGTTTTTTTTACAGTAAGGACTGTTTGAAATAAAGGCCTCCATGAGAGGAGCAAGTTTCCATTCTTTCAGATATCTCTGAAAGTATATCTCACTTGCAATGTATTTTATAGCATAAAGGGCAGAACAAAATCTAGGGAACTGGAAAAAAGTTTTTTTCTTTTTTAGAATAAGTGTATTTGGGGGATACCAGTCTTGAGAAAAATCTTTAAAGTCCACTAAACATTTGCTGCTGCTTGCCTGTACTGCCTTTTCCTTCTCTCTGACTCTGTCTTTCCTTCATAGAGCCACTCCGCTGTTCCTGATAGTCATGGAAACTTGGGGAGGGAACCAAACCCGTGTGAAATATCTTGTCCAGAAGGAATGTATTTGTTGCTAAATTTTCTAGCACTGTTTACAGTTTTCCTCCATGTTATTTATAAATTTTATATTCAGTGAATGTATATTGTCTTTTAAGGTAATGTTGCATAATGTTCACTTTTTATAGTGTCCTTTTATTCTAAACAGTAAAGTGGTTTTATTTCTATCACAGACATTCTGTCTCTGCTTCACTTATATTAGTTTCTATCCACTTCAAATGTACACAAATGCATTTGCAAGTGAATTTGTTCGTTTTCTTCCCTCTCTTGATACTGTTTTATTGGGCCCAAAGCAGATAGCCCACCTCTAGTGGTTCTTGCTCTTTGTCAGAGATCTGTTCAGCAGTTCCTCCCTCTTTTTAAGAGGTTGATCTCTCTAAGAATTGTTATTGGGGTCTTAAGCCCAGGAGAAGCACAAAATCCCCTTTGAAGTTGACCTATCCTACTTGTTAACTGGCCATAGGGGGTCACTACAGAGTAAAGCAGTCATTGTGGCTGGTGTGTAGCACCAGTAGGGCCAAAGAATAGTTGCCAGATGACTCTTATTTCCAGTAAAGTGATCACTGGGGGGAGGGTTGAAACGTATGTACCCATGGCAAAGGGAAGAAAGATTGATATTTTGGATCTTTTCCACTGCAAAATGTCAGTGCCCTGTATCCTCTCTTCAGGTTTACTGTTTAAAGCTGGTTAAAAATGCCACATTGTCATGAGAAGGAACCTACAGAGAGTTCTCAACTAATTTAAAGTGCTCACAAAAATTGGCCTACTGTTAGAAATTTCCTTTATCTCCCTTTTACTTTAGGGACATCTCTATTCACAGATGAAAGAATGAAACAGATTTTGACATCTGTTCTATGTTTAATCGAAAGGCTTAGAAAGCAACTTTTGCAAAGTTTTGGACATGGAAGGGTGATGTTCTTTTATGTGAGGACTTCATTGCTTAAAATATATCACATTGCAAACAGGTAAAACCATAACACTAGTTATAGACACTTCCAGGGGGGCAGCCATCAAAGGACCACAGAACATTTTACAAGTGCTAACAGGTACGCCAGGAAAGGAAAGAAAAGAGTGGTTCAAAAGGGAGGTTGTATTCCTATCCGACGCATGGAGAAGCTGATACACAGTGAGCAAGCAATTGCACAGGTATTTGATGGAATGATGACTGCAACAGAGCTTGCTTGGCCTAAGTACTTGCCCTCTCAGCTTCTCACAGCCTGCGATACTGTGAAGATTTATCTATAAAAGATCATAGAATCAGAATAGTTTGAGTTGGAAGGGACCTTAAAGATCATCTAGTTGCAACCCCTCTGCCATGGACAGGGACATCCCATGAGATCAGGCTGCCCACAGACCCATCCAACCCAACCCTGAGCGCTTCCAGGGATGGGGCAGCCACAGCTTCTCTGGGCAGGCTGTGCCAGTGTCAAAATCTGCCCCTCTCCAGTTTATACCCATTCCCCCTTGTCGTATCACCACAAGCCTTTATGAACAGTCCCTCCCCAGCTTTCTAGGAGCCCCTTTCAGGAGCTGGAAGGTTGGTGTAAGATCTCCTTGGAACCTTCTCTTCTCCAAGTTGAACAACCCCAACTCTCTCAGCCTGTCCTCATATGGGAGGTGCTCCAGCCCTCTGATCATCTTTGTAGCCCTCCTCTGGGCCTGTTCCAACAGTTCCATATCCTTCTTATGCTGAAGATTCCACAACTGGGCACAATACTGCAGATGAGGTCCTGAGAAGTTACGTAGATTAATTCTGTGAAGCAGACCCCCCACCTGGAAAGGGCTGGCCTGAATTTGCCCAAGTGGATTGTTGCTTGTGTAAATGTTTGCAAAGTTACTGATTTAAACCAGATTACACAAGCTTGCATATCAACAACAGTGTTCATGTTCGCATGATTTTACCTTCAATTTAAAATAGTTCCTGTATTCTTTCAGAAGTAAGCTTACTTGCATATACTTTTGCTATAGCATCTCCAAGTAGGTGTTCAGTTATAAAGATGACAAAGATGTGGAATTAATGTCAGTCCCTTACTAAAGCAAACTGCTGCGCTGGTAACAAATGCATTTACAGGCTGAGGATTCAAGAATCTGATTTCCAGACAAGAAAATAATGCTAAAAGTACTAGCCAACATTTTTTGCAATGAAAACCTTAATCAATATTTCCAAAAATAGCATTCATGAAGTGATGGTCACACAGTCACAGTTGTCCTGAAGCATTACATATGTCACAAACCCCTCTTTATAAATTGGTCAGCAGAAGTTAAACACAACAAGATCTACCAAGTAATTTGTTTTAAAAATCTGCAACAAGCTGTCACATAGTATTTAAGGACCATCTATTTCTTTTTGTCTTAAATGATAATACAGCTCTTACTACTGCATCACTCCAGTGCTTTACAGCTCTTATGACTGTACTTACCTCCATGATATGCCTGTGAAGTATGGAAGTGCTGGTATCCACATAGCACAGAAAGTGAATAGAGTATTGTAACAGAGAGATGAAGGGCCAGCATTTCAGGGTATTCAAGTACCTAGCAAGCGCTGGTGGGATTTTTCACAAGAATCTAAATGAGACTTTCAATTGAAAGCTTTCAATTGATCCATATCTCCACTATCAGGTGCCTGCACCTTGTTATGCATTGTGGCAGGCCCACAGTGTTGCAACAACTGTGTGAGAGAAGAGGGATTTGAATATTTTTGAGCCTTGGTTTAATGTCTCCACAACTCTAATCTTCAGCCTGCTAATGTTGCTTGAGTCAATAGTCAAGCGTGGGACATAAGCTCCGCCAACCAGTGGCTCACGTGGTGGGTTGTGGTTCACACAGGGTCTCATCAATGCTACAGCCAGGTAAAAGGAGACACTAATTCATGGATGTAAGTTGACAGTAAAAATTCATAAAGAACTAATCACCCTTTTAACCCAGGGAAAACAAGTGATCTGGAGAGTTTTAAACAAAGCCACTCAATTTGCCATGTTCTGCAGGGCTTAAAGTACCTACACAGATCTCCTTGGAAGGTGCCCTAAGAGTTTGGTGTGATGCCCAGTAGCCGCACAAGGCATTGAGTGTTTAGTTGTTGACAGGAAGACTAGACCCCAGAGCCACTGTGCAAAGAAACATTATATGCTGAAACAAACTCTTTTTCAAGAACTCTGATTTACTTTGTGTACATAGTCAGGCTGATAAATGTTTCATGGATGGCAACCACGTGACAGACAAGGCCAACTGATATTTTGAAACAAACATCTCTTATGGCTCATGTTCCAAATTGTCAACATATCTTGAAGAATTCTGGGAGGGGAAAAAATCCACTTTATCTGAATAAAGTGATTCCTTGCTCTAGGGGATGAGCTTCTGTTGACCAGATTTTGCAATGGATTTTTGCTTTGGCTTTGGGTCTGTTCTCATTGTTCACTTTTTCAGGGTCCATATGTGATCTGTGGGAGGGTGGGCAAGAAAGGAAAGCAGTTCCTGAGCAGTGCTTTTTGCATATTGCTTTTTAGCTAGTAATTCTCTGTAAATAAAATGGAGGCTCTTCCCAGACTTCCCACCGCATTCTTTCATGCCTAGCTCACATTTGTTGCTTCTCCCCTAGCCGTGCTGGCATCAGAAGAAAGCAAAGGTACTCACCATCTGCTTATGGCTTGGGAAGAATGTTTGCTCCACGAGGGGGAACTTCTCAGGACCCAGTGAGTTGAAGATTTTGATGAGCTGGGAGAACTTGGGGTAAGGGAGGGGAAACAAAAAACAGACACAGTGGATGTCAGTGGCTTATTGTGTAACAGGTAAGTGTTTGCAAAATGCTCTAACACTGGTGAAGGAGATGAGAGAAATATGTTATTATGCCTTACCCACCTTACTTTCTTGACCTTAGGGCAGTATGTATTCACCCAGAGCCAAGCCAGCATATGTACAAACCCCTTGGACTGAGAGAGAGGAGAAGGGGTTCAAGAGTCAGAGGTGAATCAATTTGGGTTTAGTTACAGATCTGCTGTGAACAAACTCTGCTTTCCAAATGTGGCTAGAGAGAGAGGCCCTTCTTGGTATAGGAAAGGGCTCAGAGGAGAGAACCGGCAGAAAATCTGTGTCACCACTCCTGAGCAGAGAGGAAGAAAATCAAAGCTCTCCCTTGGATCTCTGCTCCACAGCCAAATCAAAGCAAGGCACGTTTATCTGTCGTGCTGAAGGGAAGGACAGTTGCTAAGGGACAAAGGTGTCTAGTGGAAATTGCCAATGCTACCTCATTTGAGTGTTAGACCGCTGTCAATCATAATTGACATTTATTATGAACCAAGGGTCTCCGAATACCTCTCATGCATGGCAGAAGAAATGGGAGATCATTTGCTACTCCTGTCCCATCTTCCAGTAAGGTTTGAGGGAGGCACCAGTTTGCGAGGATGGTATCTAAAGAAAGCACTATCAACAGTGAACAGAACAGTGCTACTGTTTCATGTACAGGGGTGAACATTTGCCATTGTCCCCACCTGTCACCATGGACTTCACCATTATCACCACTATCATCACTACTATAAACTGCTTATCCTTCAGGGTTGTGTCCAGCCAGACACAAAACTCGCCAAGGTGGGACTGTATTCTGATTTCTCTTTGGGTTTCAAAACCCCAGCAGAAGCACAGCACAGCAAATTCCTGCTTTGCCTTGGCCATCTGTGAAGCAAGCAGATTATTCTGTATGTTGTCTGCAGCCTCCCTGTTCAATCTGCCATTGAGCAGCTGCAGAAGAAAATGAAACTGGTAGAGAGAAACTTAATAACCATGACAAAATGTTGCTGAAGCAGAGATGATATACCAAAGAGAATAAGAGCTAAGAGATAAACCAGAAGCCTTATGAATTTCAGGAACAACTTAGATTCTTTACAATCACACATCTAGCTATCCTGCTTTCTATCTGAAGCGATACAGCCCCATTACCATGGGCAATGCTGGACTGGCAATGCTGTTGGTGAATTGGTTAGATTGGCAGCCTTGCAGAAGGGGGTAGACAGCTGAATAACGTAACTTGTTTACTTTCAGGGATGTTAAGAGAATAACATGGTTGGGGATTGCTCCACAGGTTCCTGCTGAGCTATTAGATGTGACTAAATTCCCCACTGATGTTGTACTTATGAAGAAATTAAAAAACTGGATTGAGTTTCCAAGACGTTTAGAATCTGGTAAAATCAAGTTAAATTAATAAAGGCCTCCAGTCTGGGTCAAGTCTCCCTGTAAGTCCTTCATACAATTTCCTTCAAGTTTCCCACAAATCTAGGGATGCATTCATCTTGAAAGAGATCTTTGTGTCACCTGGGGGAGGTAACACACAGATTAAGGAAACGAGACAAGTATTTAGGGCACAAGGGACAGGAAAGAAAGCCTTCTTTCTTCCCAGTAGCATCAGCTGCCTAATCTTACATATTCTGAGGAAATTTACCAAATCGCAGCCTCAAGGTTACACTGCAGATAAAAAGATTGCTACTGAGAATGTTTTCTGCTGAGTAGCTATGTTAGGGCTCCTGTCCTGGTTTCTGGGCTAGTCTTAGCAAAAGCATTTCTGTATTAGGACCTGAAACTTCACTTAGTGCTAAAGAAAAGCCCCTTTGGGAGTTAAAGGATGGTGTAAGTGTAAAAAAAAAATGCAGCTAATATGCAAAAATATTCAGCTGCAAGAGTGTGCCAGACCCAGGCCACATGCTGATGGGGCAGCTGCCAGCACGTCTACAGACAAATGCAAAGAATCTTTTTCCTGATCGCATAGGTCAAAATGTGGTGTTTAAGAAAACCCAGAAAACATCAAGATGTGGCATATCCCATCACTAACACCATCCCGCCCCTCACATGTATCAGCAGATAAGAGAAAAACACCCTGTGTAGAACAATTATTGTTGGCAAAGAGAGTATTGATGTTGGGGAAGGAGGACAGTTTGCTTCTGTTAAGTATTTGTGCTAGCCCTGCACATCCTTGAGAAGAAAAATAAAGCCCTGTTTTGACTAGCAAAGTGAGAAAACAGGGCTTAAAAGTTAAACAAAATAAGGCAGAGACAAGGAGAGGAGGAAAAACACCCTGGCTGAGAGCAGAACATGCCCCTCACTGCATGTGCACACAGCCATGGGCTACCATGGACGCTGTGATGTTGAGGCGACACACGCTTATCCCAGGAAAACAGTCAAATAAAATAACTGGAACAACTGTGTAGCTGAGAGACAGAGTCCTGACTTATTCCATGGGCTGCCTTTTGAAGCACACAGCTCTTGGTTGTTGCTGAAATAGCAAGTGTGTCAGATGGGCAGATGAGAGATTCAGCCATGTGGGAGCCTTCTCAATGGGCTAAGCCAGCAGAAAGGTCTCACTTTAGTATTGACCTTCATGGGTCAATTCCGTCCTTTTTTATTCTTTTTTGGTTGTTGGTTTGTTGGGGTTTTTTTGCCAATTTTTAGGGCAAAATACTGGCAAAGAGACACTCGTAATGTGACACAGCAGCCTCTTAGATACCTAATAGCAGGGCTATCAGAAGTAGCAGTTCCCAGCGCATTTTAGATGGATAGGAATGTTACTGTCAGGAGCTCAGCTATGTATAAAGACCCCTTCCACATTTTGATATCAGTTCTTACTTTCTATGATTCCGCTGGTTTCGGTGAGATTGCATCCAGATCACAGAGCAAGACACAAGGCAATGCAATGTGGGACAGCCTGTTTTTACATACCTGGAACAGGTATGCAAGTGAAATGCCTTGCCTGGCTGTGTGGACATCAGAGTTACTTGCAAGAAGTCTTTATAGAAAGATAAAAACATCCATTCGGAGAATCTCAATGCCTCTTGCATATTTTGAAAGTGTCTAGATCATCAGGAAGCCTATATACCTTGACAGTCAGTAACAGGTTTGCTGGAAATCTCTTGGAGTCTGTAGGTGACTGTTTTTAAGACTTCATTTTTCCTGCAGTCCTACAGATGCAAAAGTTGCCTTGCAATTACGGATATTAAATGCATGTAATACAAGTACTACTCTGAACATTTTTGACTGTATTTTGTATTGTAACTCTTCTAACATAAGAATTTTAGTGGTCGAAGCATTATGTTCACTGTGCTTGTAGCACTTTTTCTCAATAATTCTGGGATCATCTTAAAATGTGCATGTTTCTGTATGTGTGAGATCCCCTGAATACTCTTTTTCTTTCAGAAACACCTGTTTTAAAGTGTGCTTATGTTTAATATGAATTCTAATAATTGAAGAAACTTGTATATTGCAGTACTGGAGAACTGGCAGATGTCATTAAAAAATGGGGCTGCATGTTTGAGTACACTCAAACCCAAACTCAGCTGACTGTAATTAGACCTTCTGAAAAAAACCCCCAAACTTTGTTAGAAATTGCCAAGGACAAACAGTTTCACTTCTATCCCGCTCCACAATATCATAAACATTTCCATGAAATGGAACCATTTTTGGAATACAAATAAAAGGGAGAGTTAAAAAGCACATTTCCCAGGGGTATTTCATTTCATTTCATTTCATTTCATTTCATTTCATTTCATCCATGTATCTCAACTGGTTCTGAGGTCCAAAAATTTTCCAGTAATCTTTGTTAAGCAGATCCCTTATTTCAAGATGCCTGTTTTGCAATCATGCACCAAAGTGGTCTGTCCCTATCTCTCATTTCCCAGCTATTACAAGATCAACATTTGCTTATTCTGCTGCAAGTGAAGCTTTTTGCCCTCAAACGCCTCACTGCAATCTCTAACTGAGCTCCAACCTGGTAAAATTATGGTAGTGCCAAATACCAGCTCAGATCCCATCTGAGCTCTTAGATCACATAGTGTGTTACAATCATTGTTTTGTGGGGTTGATGTGTGTGCAGGGGCAGTAGGGAAAGAAGCAATTCTGCAAACTTATTTTAAGTGTTTACAAGTGGTTTCCTTGACTCCTCTGGGAGGTTGTCTGAGCCAATTGTATTGCCTGTGAGGAAAGCATGGCACAATTGGACCCAGAATAGCTAGTGTCTAGTAAATGGCAGACCCAATTTCTACCACACTGCCTTGTCAATCCTTTCTTTTTCTTTTTCTTTTTCTTTTTCTTTTTCTTTTTCTTTTTCTTTTTCTTTTTCTTTTTCTTTTTCTTTTTCTTTTTCCTTTTCCTTTTCTTTTTCCTTTTCTTTTTCTTTTTCCTTTTCTTTTTCCTTTTCTTTTTCTTTTTCCTTTTCCTTTTCTTTTTCTTTTTCCTTTTCTTTTTCCTTTTCTTTTTCTTTTTCCTTTTCCTTTTCTTTTTCTTTTTCCTTTTCTTTTTCCTTTTCTTTTTCCTTTTCTTTTTCCTTTTCTTTTTCTTTTTCTTTTTCTTTTTCTTTTTCTTTTTCTTTTTCTTTTTCTTTTTCTTTTTCTTTTTCTTTTTCTTTTTCTTTTCTTTTTCTTTTTCTTTTTCTTTTTCTTTTTCTTTTTCTTTTTCTTTTTCCTTTCCTTTTTCTTTTTCCTTTCCTTTTTCTTTTTCCTTTCCTTTTTCTTTTTCCTTTCCTTTTTCTTTTTCTTTTTCTTTTTCTTTTTCTTTTTCTTTTTCTTTTTCTTTTTCTTTTTCTTTTTCTTTTTCTTTTTCTTTTTCTTTTTCTTTTTCTTTTCTTAAAGAAGAGGAGAAGGGGGGGTCCCAGTGCAAAACGTCAAAACACTATCCTGTTCTCCCCAAGAGCTGACTCAGCCCAAAGTGTTTCCAAGCTGCTATCTTTCAGCCTCAGTGAAGCTACATTTTATGATAATCTTGTATTTCCTTCTGAAACTGATGAAAAGCTCTGCATGATCTCCCCTTTCCTTCTGACTCTTTCCAAGGTCTTTGTCATGTTCCCTTTTTTCCCTTAGTCCTCATTGTTAAAGAAATTGTCCCTCTACCTTTCTTCCCCTTCTTTTCATCTAATTTCCTCACAACAAAGCACCACACAAAAAGTAGGAAGAAAGACAAGAGCAGGTTGCACTTCTGCAAAGAATGGATAATCTTAGTCTTAGCCTGGGTCTCCTGCCTACCACAAGTGTACATCTAATAAAAGATGCTAGAAATAGTGTAGTTCAGATACCCTCTAAAACAGTGAATGCTAATGTTTCTTATAAGCTAGTTTTACTGCGTTTTGATCAGGACAGAAATGTGTTACTATTGATCTGCTGTTATTAATCTATTGCTATTAATCTATTCTACCTTATAAGAAATCTATGTGGTACTGTACTGTCGGCTGTTTGTGACACATTAGAGTCTGGGACAGGTGAAACTTCCCACTCAGGGTGAGGAAATAACAAATTGATATTATTAGAGGTTGATAAAGAAGCAATGCTGATGTCTGGGTTTTGGTTTTTTTCTCTAGGAATTCACATCTGGACTCCTAAGTTTGTTTTAGTGGTGTTTTTAACATAAAGAGATAAATTCCTATGAAATAGACTGGAAAGTAAGTTTGGTGCTTTATCAGTACCGCACATCCACGTATCTAGTTTGCAGTGTTGACATGCAGTAGAGCTGGATTGTCACTTACCACCCAGGGCTTGCTGCAGAAGTTGTAGATGGAGTAGAGAGAGTTGACTGTGTGGATGCCACCATACTGGAGGCCAATGATGAGGCTGCGGAAGTCCTCTCCCAGTGCCATGCTGTAGGCATGCTGACGGATCAGGACAAAGTCCGGCTTGAAGGACCTAAAAGAGATAAGAGGAGTAATGTTTTACTTTCAAACATGCAGCAACACTTTTATCCTGCTCCATCCTTCCCCTTTTTATTACTGCATTTTGCTCTTCTTTGTGCCTCTTGTCATGAGTTACTTGCATTAGAAGGTAACAAACCAAAAAAAATCCCTCTAGTCATTAAAAAAAAAGGAAAAAAAACAACATAACTGCAAGTGTGAGAGTGCAGAAACAGGCCAAAGAGATTTGCTGCAGTTTCCATGTCACTCAGGCATGCACAGGAACAAGTCACAAGTGGAGCCAAGGGTCATAAATTCACTGGTGGGGGGAGGATTCTCTTTTCTTTCTAAAAGCTTGGCCATTTTGGCAAGCTCATTGCAATGTGCAATGCAGATGAGGGAGCAAGTTTGTTTCCTGATGATTGAACTTGATGTTGAAGCAATGCCCAGTGGGTGGGAAGATCATGAGGGATTTCAAAAAGCTAGCGTACACATTCATGCATTAACATATGTTCCCCCTTTAATCAGTTTACTACATATGCGGCACATCCCAGGCTCCTATGGCTATGAGTCAACAAGTAAAGGGCAGGCATGGTAATGTGATTAATCAAATGAGCAGAGCCCCTCATCCAGTGCTGTTACTCATAGCGTGGACTTTCAGAATATTTTTTAGCAAGACTGGAGCCGGGTCTCCTATGGTTCAACATCAGTAGCTCTCAGCAGATGTGCAGAAAAGTGAGGCCCTTTCTAGGTAAGCCAACAGGCAACCTTTCAAACAGCCAGATCTCACTCCTTGCTGATGCTGTGTCTTTGGAGTCATTCAGAAATCTCTGGAAACAGCAGCTGGAAAGAAACTGCTCCCAAAATGGAGCTCAGCAGTTCATTCTTGAAGGCATAGAAGGGGCTTTTCCACTGAAACAGGGATTATTTTATACTTTAACAGAGGTTGCATCAAGGACATTGGAGAAATTTCCATTCTGTATTAAAGTTTTCAGAGAAATGAGCTCTGTAACCAGGTCCCATTACCTCACAATCCTCGAACATTTTCCTTGCTAAGAGACTATAATTTCTATCCTTTGGATGTATGAGCTGGAAATACCTCGGGTTTATAGGCCCTATTTATATTTCCATCATTCTAGCAGGGAAATCCGAGATGGTGACTTTGTGCCAGATTGTGGGAACAAACTCTGTATACAAAACCCAATGCAGTTTTGTTGTTTTAAAGCAGTTCATTTTGTTTGTTGGCCTTGGGCTTTTGTTATCACTCAAGACATGGAAAGGAGCATGCTCTGCTTTTGTGATGCAAGAGGCCAAGCTTTGGAAATGTGACTCCCTCCCATGGAGTATTTTTAAACCCGGGAATGTTCCTTAATGTACTTGGCACCAAAGGTGGTGTTTTCCTCCAGCAGTGAGATGCATAATGAGCATCTAGAGGGTTGCGCTATCACTGTGCAGCTGATTTATGGACCTCCCTGGTGTCAATGGGGGTGAGGCAAGTGGTGACCCCCTGCTGAGAAACAGCAAGTGAATACAAATCTGCTCCATTCTGCTGGACTTGCCATGTAGAAAATACTGCAGAGGAGGGCACAGGACCTCAGGAAGGATTAATCAGCTTCCTAGGACCAGGACTCGATGTCCGTGCTGAGTTACTCAACAGTTGTGATGCCTGGAGGGGCAGAGGCATTTCCCTCTTTCATTCACCTTTCAGAGCACATGAAGAAGAAAATGGACCCTATTGCAGTTAAGATCTTTCTCCAGGCTTGACTTAGAGAGCAGCACTTACTGGAGCTGCACAGTAATGGTTCAGACCATTGCTCTAGTCTACCCAGAGGAAGCAGTAAATTTGCCCTTGAAACATCTGCCTTGGCTCCCGGGGGTGGGGATGCGCTGCTCTGGTGGGGATGAAGTGTTGAAACAAGTGTGGCCAGCAAGGTAGGGAGGACACACAGCAGTAAAGAAGCTGCCTTCAGTGTCTTTATTTCTGCCAGCCAAAAGTTCAGGAGAAAAGCTCTTGTCTTTTCAGTTCCTGGCAAAGGAACATTTTCTTATCTTAGAAGATGGGCACAATAATGCAGAATTAATGTAGAAAAGACTATTCTCAAACGCTACTTTATGTAGGAAGGCAGAACACTCTCTCATGCAGCAGATGAGGAGTGAGTCTCTAAAACAAAGGTGGACACTAATTCTCTGTTTTGAGTTGGGGGACAATGAAGATGTTCCCATGGATACTGAGAAGAAGGCAGAGGAGTGCAAGGCCTGGGACTATCTGTGTATATACACTGGCTGGAGAACCTCAGGGTCTGCAAGATGTCCGTAACTGAGAAACAGAGACCTATGGCAAAATATGAGTTGAAGAGCTAGGAAGGGTAGCAGGATGGTAAAAGGGAACTGAATTGTCATAGTAAGAATAGTGGCATGAAAGCTGAATAGCTAGGGATACCACTGCAAAGGGGAGAAAAGAATTTAATTGCTTCACATGAGAATTATTGGTTTATTTGGTAGAAGGTTACCTCTGCAACCTAGTGCTCACACACAGAATGAAAAGCTTAATCTAACATAGCAAACCTATTTTCTTTGCTAGTTCAACCCAGCCCAATAGCGTTTCCTGTGACAGAAAGATTAAATACTTGGCAGACAGACAGGTTAGGCAGAAGTCCCATAGTTCACAGAATCATAGAATAACCAAGTTGGAAGAGACCCACTGAATCATCGAGTCCAACCATTCCTATCAAACACTAAACCGTGCCCCTCAGCACCTCGTCCACCCATGCCTTAAACACCTCTTTGAAACACCATTGCCAAAACCTTTGAGTGAGTCAAACTCAGTAGCACCTACTGCGCAAGGGTCCTGAGCACCCAAATCAAAGCAGGACGAGGAGAGCAATGACAGGAGCTTGTCCCTTTCCCCTCCAGTAGATCTGTCCAGCCAGCATTTAGATGACCACAAACAGACTTGAATAAAACTGTACCTAGACCCCTGCCAGGCACAGGTCTTAGGAATGGATTTGATTACAGAAAGGGTACAGGAGAGACCATTCAAACATCTAATGGATAAGGACATGGGATAGATAAATGGAACTAAAAATAAACAGCAGATTTAGAACATGTCACTAATAAGCTGTGCTCTGCACGTTGGTGTGGCGCTTTTCTTGGGCTGCGTGACAGATACCTGCCTGAAATCGTCTTTAGTGTTATAGATAGGTGGATGAAGCTTACAGGAGAAAGCTGGAGCCCACCTTTGGCCACAAGTCTTTCACAGAAGCCCTTTCTCAGACCCTGTGAGCTAAATTCTGATTCAGAGTTTGCCTCCTAGCACTGCCTGGCAAAAGAAAGGCCACTACAATGCATGTAACACATTTCTAGAGGGGCACAGAGATACAAGAATACTCTTTTTAAAAAAAATAAAATCCAAGAGACTGAAAGAATCATTTTCAGGCTGAATTAGCTGGTGAGATTTCATTTTCTTCCAGAATGGAAAGGTGCTTTCCTTTCAGTTCATCTTGCCATGGGCAATGGCCACTGCTGCACGCAGAACGAACCTCTCAGTAATCCAAACAAGCGCGCAACTGAACCGGCCACCCCCAGAGGAAAGCACCCCCACAGGTCTCGGTGAGTCTTTCTGACTTTGCAGTAGTTCCCTCCTTGTCCCAGATGCTAGTCAAGGCACGTGGCAGCCCTTCAGCCTACTTCTCCTCCTTGCAGTTGAGATCTGCCAGCGATTACCAGAGTCAATCACCCCTGAGTGATGACAAAAGTCTGGCTAGGACACTGCTAGTTCTGTCAGTCCTGAGGCTGGGCTCTGATATTGCAGTGCAGGATACATTTATTTGCATTTAACTGATTTTTTTTTTTAATTTGTTCCAATGTATTTTAATGATCTTTTTGTTTCTTAGTGGTAAAACTATAGTTTAGAAAAAAACGTAAGTATGAAGCGTGGATTCAAAACCCCAAATAGGAAGAGGTCTGACCACAGAATATAGTCTCTGAGGCTAGACCCATGTATACTTAAATCTGTGATGGCATTAGCTGCCTTAGACGTAGTTTTGTCAGAAATGAGTGACCATGAAAAAATTTAAGAGATTTGTGATGTTAAATATGGAAGTTAAATATCTTTGGAGCAGCAGTAGCTGTTCTGATCACCATGTGTCTAATTTCTGTAATTATAAGAAGAGACTCAGCTCTGAGAAGATCATTAATAAAATTTCTCTGGAGAAAGTAGATTCCCAGCCTGCTTTGTCATAGAGAAGATGAAGACAATAAATCTTGCTGGGAGTTTTTATCCTTATATTGATTTCCTATTTCTTATTTCTGCGATATGGCTGTAACAGTGGCTTACTTCCTGATCTTTCAGCTTTTCTCACTGAAGCAAAAAGAGCTTCTCATGGGCACGAAGAAGGAACACTCAAGAACAGATTATGTTATCAAAATACCTTTTAAAGAGCCCTTCTAGCTCTCACTGTGGAAAATCACCTCAGCCAAAGGGTAGACCTGCTTTGTACTTTAGCACCATCATCAGTATAGAGTTTTATGCCTGTGCTGTGGGAGAAGGATGAGGTCCCTTGCTCACTTTCTTAAAGACTTCCAGTCTTACAAGGCACTTGGCCCTCCATGTCAAAAGAAAAATATCTTCCTTGTACACTGCAGAAACACATATTTTAAGTTGTGTCTACCCTCCATTATTCAAAGAGGCTTTACTCAGTTTTCTGACACTTCCCAGTAATCAGCACATTTTGACAAAGTGCTCTTCCAAAGCCTTTCCTATCTGCTTGGCATGACACAGAGAGGAAGAAAAACACATAATTAAGCAATATGATACTACAAACTTTGCATTACTGGCAACTAATGGAGCCTTCAGGCAAGCTTCTGAGGTACAAGTCCAAGCCATATGTCGCTGCAGCTACCTGAGAAATGCAATAATTCCTCTAAGTATGCAGTGACTTATGTGTCTGAGAGCAAATAGAAAATGGCATTTACAAATAGGAACAATTTCTTTTTGTGCTTTACTTGGTTGTTAATAGTATTGTTACTACATTACTGAAAAGTAATAAAAAATCTATGATATTTTCACCTATCACAATATTAGATTTAATTTATGTTGGATGTCATAGCCAAATGGGAAATCTGCTAAGAAAAAAAATCTCATTTCAGTCAAAACTTCATGTCATATTTTCAAAAGAAAGAAGTAAACCCTGTTGAAGTTATTAAAAGAAAGAATGTATGTGCTTATGTGAATAAGGTAACGCAGGGCTGGTTTCAGAGAAACACGAGAGCAACATAGAATAAAGAATGACCTCTCTTTACTAGGCTGGAGGAGAGGAGCAGGGGTTCTTTTGGGGCACTATGATAGAGAATGCTTGGGTGAGAACAAATCAGGTGTCAGAGTGGTGAGTGTAGCAAAAATAGGGGGAACCTGGAATTATGGTTACAGCAGGACCATTACCACTACATGCAGGTGAGGACACCCTGAAAGATGTTTTCATTCTCTTCTCAGCAACAGACTAGTGGTCAACAAGCCATAAATTGCATGTCATACATTCTCCAAACTGTCTCCTGAGCCTGCCGTATATTTTACTTGTAAACTGATCAACCTTGACAAGGAAAAACATGTGGACCCAGATGATTTCTCAAAGCAGTAACAACCACACCTGCCAACAGCAGCTTTCCTTCAAAATGCTTGTGACCCAAAGCTTTTACAGAAGCTGATCTGAATACTTTCCAACATTGCAGAATAAAGTCATAGAGTAATTTAAGTCAGAGAGTATCCCTGAGATCATCTGACCCAACACACTGCTTGTTGCAGAGCTAACATTAAAGTGGCATTAGGTTGATCAGGGCCTTGTCCAGTCAAATTTTGAATATTCCCAGGGATGAAGATCTCTGCCTCACTAGGCACTTGCTTGAGTATTTGATCGACCTCACTGTGGAATTTTTTAAAAGTTTTGTATCTAATTGGAATTTCACCTGCTGCAACTTGTGACTGTTGTTTCTTTTCCTGTAACTGTACACCTGGATTAATTTTCCACGTGGAAGGAACCTGGATTAATTTTCTCCACACCCTCCTCTTAGTTGCCTCATGGCTGTAGGTGGATCCCTCTCAGCCTCCTCTTACAGACTGAACAAAGCCATCTCTCAGTCTCTCCTAGGTTGTCTTTGGTCCAGTTCAGTGAACTTGGTGGCATTTCACTCAATTCATTCCAGTTTGCCAATGCCTTTTTTGTACTGGGGACCACAGAGCTGGACACAATACTCCAGATGTGAACAGTGTGTTATTCACTACACCATTGTAATACCCAGTGAGCCACTAGGCTTTTTCCCTGCAAGGACATAGACTTTTAGGTCCTTTTGTGCAGAGCCCTTTTCTCTTCAGTTGCCCTCAAGCAATACTGGGGTTAATCCTCCCTCACTGCAAGTCTTTTTGATTATCTTTGTTGGACTCCATGAAGTTCCTGTTGGCCCATTTCCTCAGTTGTTGAGGTCCCTCTGGATGGCAGCTCTGCCCTCTGGTATATTTACAGCTCCCCATCCTCCAACTTGTTGCCATCCATGAGCTTGTTGAGGATGCACTCTGTCCCAGTATCAGGTTGTTAATGAAGATCCATCTTGACCACTATCACTATAGTGCAGGTGCAACAAGGCTTGCCCCTGCACTTCTCTGTTTGTCATTCACCAGAAGAAACTTTAGTAGAGACCCATGTAGAAAGGAGATGAATTAAAGCAACATTGGTCCAAAAAAAAAAAAAAAAGGCAATCAAGAGTGAAACAATCTAGAACAGTCTTTAATCATTCTTGCATTCAGTCTAAGATTAACTAATTAATGAGTGCTCTAGGCCCTGGCAGCATATTTCTTCCTGGAAAGATTTACTGTAAATGTGAAAAGGGCCAGGGAGTAGTTTAGCTTCTGAGATGCTCCCCACCCTGGTCTGCTCAGAGTGACTTTTGCTTTCTGGCAGCTGCCTGCATGCCAAATGTTTTCCCAATAACTGTCAGCATCCTGCCTGCACGTCGGCTGGACGCCAGCTGCTGGGGAGGTGAAGTGGGACATTATTCATCTGGGAGATCAGTAAACGAAGAAGAGAGAAGAGGGCCTCCAGGCAGCTGTTTAGCAGCAGGAGATGAGTTGGAAGCAACTGAGGATAAATACATAAATAATACATAAATACATAAATAATACATAAATACATAATTTTCTTTTGTTTTTTAGCTCCTGCTGAAAAAAAGAGACGAAAGACAGGTAAGGAAGGGGGAGATAGTAATGAAAGATGATGGTAAATCATCCCCCACTTGGGAATCACTTCTCACTTTATAAATGTTTACTGGAGGTGTTATATTGCTTTGTGTGTAGCTGCTGCTTGCCAATGTCTATCCTATTTTACACCTTGTCCAAGCCCATTATCTCTGCAGGGTATTTAGGTAAGGGAAGGGGTCATTTGGCATGTTGGTGTTTTGCCCAAAGAGCGCTTTCAAAAGCTCACATGCTGTTACAAACACTTCTCCATTACATTTACATATTGCCATGCCATCAGGGGAGAAATATTGTCCAAATGTTGCTCAGTGTTAAATATATAGCACATACTGTACTATATAGCATGGCACATACTGTGAATCTTGGGAGAACTATGTGCTCAGCATATTTTTCCGTCTGGCTTCTAGGAACTGAAACTCTCCTAATCAGTTTCTCTGATTTTTTTTATCCCATCTGCATTTTGGCAGATTCGTTCAGAATTTTGATTTGGAAGCAAAAAAATATAGAAAAAAAGACATTCTAAAAAAGACTCCTATTAGATCAAGAGTTACATTTAAGAGGAAGGGGACTGGACAGAGCCTAGGGTTCCTCTTTGAAACAAGATTCCTGGAAGATAAGAATCTGGAAAGTGACCTACTGCTTACCAATATGTCTTACAACAATGTACAGGGACAGTAGCCTCCTACGACCTCCTTGGATGTTCTCCCTGAAGAACTGCAAGAAACCACCAACTCTTGTGAATGAATAGTCCTTGAGAGAGAAGAAAATACCCATTTCACAGCAATGTGCTCCTGGGATCTACAAGCTCTGGAGAGCAGGAAAACACCTGCTGCTAAGCTGGCCAATTTCTTCCCCTCTCTGCCCATATGAAAGGAGCTGCCTCCTCATGCTGTGATTGGACTGCAGCTTGCAGTCCAAAACCACATTTTGTGAAAAAAAAAGCACTTTCAGGTCTTGGTCTGTTTGGGATGCTGATACAACAGGCCACCAGCCTGCTGTCAGTGTGCAGAGCATAGCACAAGCACTGAATCAGCTGGAATCAATGGGAAGGTCAGTGTTAACTAAAGGAATGAATGGGCTTGTATGGAGGAACTGGAGCATTCACTGACCCCACACAGCTATGAGTGCCAAAGATGTATCATCCAGGGCAAGCAGAGTGAGACATGCACCTTTTTACACAGACTGGCAAGGCCTGTAGAATTAAAAGACGCTCTATGGTAGAGATCCTTCCCCACAGCAAAGCTTTGTCCTTGGCACTTTGTTCCCCTTTGCTCTGTTGTCAGTTTTGTCATCTCTCCACATTTGCCAGGGCCATTGCTCCATGCAGGGTCCTCTCCACTTCAGATCCTGACCATCCCCTGGTCCATCAGCTGTTGTCAGTGCTGTGGTGTTAGAGCGAGTCTGCATACCACATTGTAAGTGGTATGGCCACCACTGTGGTAGGTCCCATGCAGACAAAAAAAATGTGCTTTCTCCCTTAGATGATCAGCCCCAATGGCAAAAAAGCCAGCTCCACAGGGAGACAGGAGATGAGAGCAGTCTGGTGCATGATTAATTTATATGCTTAAAAGTCTGAAATGCTCCCAAAGACATTAGTATTCCCCATGTGAGAAAGCTGTCCAAATTTTCAACGTATCCCTGTCTTATTCCCACATCTACTGAAATTAATAACTAAAGGCTTGTAAAGGCCAAAAGGCAAACACAGAACTGCATTTAATCTAGTGCAGAGGCTGAGATCATAGTTTGGGAGTCTAAGTGTTGTCAGAAGCAGAGACAGCCCAAATTCTCATTTATACTAAGACACTTTTAAAGTATTCTGAAAGCATAAACACACCTCAGAGTGGGTGCAGTGCCAGCACTGATGGCCTTTTTGCACTGTAGAAACAGTGCTATGAAAGACACTTCAGAGAAATAAAGACAAATGAAAATCCCATTAGAGGTGACACAGCCCAAGAGCTCTCTAAGGTAAATTAGACTCCAGACAGTTCCCTGTGTCTGTATGTGTGTGTAGACCTGTGCAAAAGGAAGTTGTGCATGCACTGAAAAGATTATAAATAATCCATGTAAACATTTTAAAAGCAGGCATCAGCCCATGTCTGTTTTTTACCACTGCTCAGTAGTCCAGGCGTTGCACCCAGAAATGACACCATTTCTCTGTCTAACGTGGTGAGGGATCCTTCGGGATGAGTAAGTACTGCCTCCTGCTTCCCATATTTAACTTTTAACTGGCGAAGCTCTGGTCCCAATTTTACCCAAGGAAGTGCTGGGTAATGAAGATCAACACGTGGGAGATTCCTCTCCATCAGCCCTGGCTGAGCTCAACACTTCTGCTTGTACTCAGCTCATCACCTCATACAGGGCATGGGTTACAGGGCAGTGGAATAGGAAAGTGCTAGAGACTGAGCGAGATACACCATGACCAGCTGTTTTTTCTCCCAGCTCTAAAGAAAACGTGCTGAATATGTTGATGGAGCCATCGCATACCATGATGGAACTGGCACAGAAAAAACACATGCGTTTTTTTAAGATTTTTTAGAGGATAGTCTCTCCCTCCAGCAGCACATTTCACGGAGAGTATCAGATCCCTCATCACATCCTACAGATGTGCAGAACTTAGCTGTAAAGAAGTGGAGATTCAGAAATTTTCTACTGTAAAATTAAGTTCTGGGAGCCACAACGAGGAAAGTAATGCCTGGCTTCAGTTATGTTGTTTTCTAACTTACTTGCTTCAAGACACACAGGCTAGTAGTCATGGAGCTCTTTACACTTCCAGTTCCTTGCTCTCTTTAATTGACAATAATGCTTCTAAAGCTCCTTCTTTTTAAAAAAAATTGCCTGAGGCTATTCCTAAGTGTGGGGCTTCAAGGACTCTTACACCTTCTTATCTGGGGATTTGTCTTTCAGGTTAAAGAACCACAATTCTTTCCTGGTGCAGTTCCAGTCAGCTGAAACAGGGTCTAAAAGAATGTTTTAACTCCAAGGTGTTGGAAAGGATCAAGGGATCAGTAAAGAAGGGCTTTGATTTAAATGCGAAATAGGATGTCCCCACTTTAAAGAAAGAGCTAGGAAACCTGTTGCAAAATTATTTAATAGTCTATAGATTTTTTTATCAGTTAATGTGACTTCAAATAGGAGAGAACAGGCCAGTGGTTTACTAGTATTATTGATGTTCTTGTTATGATTATTTATCATTTCATTGATTTAAAATCCACTGATTTGTACTATTTTCACTGTCTTTTGACTAAACTGGTACGCTTGGTTGCCTTTGCTTTGAAGAGGAGTATGAAGAAGGCAGGACACTTGCAGGAGGAAAATCCCGAATGTGCCTATTATGAAGATACTGTTGTATTTCCTTCCTATAACTTGTCAGTGGGATCTCAAAGGACTTTGTGTGTTCTAAAATGTGATGAGAATTACATCTCACTATCTAGAAACATTCTGACTTGTGACTGAATATTTTGCTTAGTAATTAACAGAGACCTAATAAGTGATGGAAAGAAGATGTCAGCAGCAGCAAGCCTGGTGCACAGATATGAATCGAAGGTGTCCCGCGTGGCACCTCCCTTGTGGCTAAGTCCTCCAAGGGGTGTCTGCACCCAGGCAGAGCACAGCTGCAAGTGGAATGGGGGCCTTGGAGAGAGTGGGAAGCAAACTGCACCTATGTGGATAGGCTGATGGACCTCCAAACAGTTCAGTAGCAGTATGCTCTGTAATTCATCTTCTGAAATGAAGAAGAGTTCTTCTAACACTTCTAAAGTATCAGTAAGAGTAGCTGTGGAAGTTGGCTGGCCTGAGCTTTAAACTTGCTGAGCTAGGCAGGACAGGGGCACATCAGCACAAGCTGTAAACAAATGGCTAATCCTTGTAAGGACTGTAACAAACCATGGAAAACACATGCCGCATAAATTGGGAACTGGGTATCCAGACCAGTATGTATTTGCCAAATTCACTTCCCACTCCAGGAACATGTGTCCTTAAACATGAATAGATGAAAACAAAAAAATGAACTAATGCCATCCATAAAACCTCATGCATTTTCATATACAAATTTCATCTATAAATATGCAAAAAGTCTAGCTGTTATACTTGTGTTTTTACTATATCCAGAAACATGAACACCATGCCTCAAATGCTCTTGTGAAATAAATTTTGTCTTCAGTTTCAGTTTAATATCTCAAGATCTTTCTGCCAGATGTATGAACGGCTTTGGGAGGAAAGGCACAGGATGGAAAATGAAGATGTGATCAACCAAGGAAATGGTTCTGGGGAAACCTTCCAGTGTGGTGAGCAAGTGAACACAAGAGCACATTAGCACAGTGCACTACCTGATGAATGCTCCGGCAGCTGATTCATGGGACATACACTTCGTTTCACTGTGAAACAGATATTTGTGGGCTGAAGGAAAGCAAATGGATATAACAGACTCAACCTTAAAAGCTTTTAACAGAGGCTTGTGAAATTGTACCAAAGAACGAATGGAGACTTGTGGACCTACTAAGAGCTGTCAAGACCTGAAATGAATTGATGGACCACAGTCATAGCTAATTGACAGTGACAAGTGTTGCTTTGCACTGTTTGGACTGGAAATGACATCTTGAGAAATTAAACTGAGCCCAGCACACTCAATCACTGTTTTTCAGCTGTTCTAATAATCCCATTCAAAAATATTCCTGTGTGCTGTATTATGTATTTCCATTTCTATTTCTAAACTAGAAGTAAAGAGACAAAAGCCTTGATTAAATGTGTGAATATTTAACTCAGAGAATCACACAAGAAGAAGTAGGGACACGAGAAAAAAATGGTCTGGTAATAGCAGTGAAATTTCAATGCAAACACAGAAAAGCTGTTGTATAAAAGATTAAATGTAGAGTTAGAAGTTGTAATGACAGAAACTCATAAACATGCAGGCTTGGGAATAAATGGGTGAAAAGTAATACAGGGCTAAGTAAACAGAGGCATTTTACTGTCATACACAGATTTGACAACTCACACTGCTCTTTATATTGCACCAGCAAGAATGCATCTAACATTAACTCCAAATTGTAGGCACTCTGGTGTCAGAGAGAAGGGGAACAATGTTTTTGGAAAGTGTGCATGATTGCGGAAGCATTGCTCAGGAAAACAGTTGACTTGCAATTACTGCAATTATGAAATCACGCTACCAGGTATAGAAATCTCCATCAAACAGAGATATGGTATTAGCTCTAAGATATAACACAGGGCAGGGCCAGAGTATTGGGAATCTGGAAAAAAAAGATGGTATTTCAGCAGCAAATCAGGCTATGAGGATGATGATCATACGTAGGCTTTGTCCACTGGGATCAGGACATAATACAGGTAGGCTAATAAATGCTAACCACTGTTTACAATGAAGGTTAGTTGACACAGAAGTAGAGAAAACTCAAGGGAAAGGGAGATCCATCATCTCTTTTATTGGGAGGCTTAAGGCTGAAAAGGAACCTGAAAAGTATGCACTTGTGCTTGCACGAAGGGTCTGGACTGGAAACAATGACTGTGTAGCATGATGCGCACCCAAGATCAGATATAAAACCACCAGAGTCAGGGCAATCTTTCCACCACTTCCAGAAAACCTTGATGTTGTCAAGACAGCGTTGCCTTAGTTCAGATACTGGGCAGATCCTGAAGTCATCCTTCTCGCACCAGCATTGCTCCAGAAAGCCTGATTTTCAAGAAAAGCTGGTGCTCCTCACCTTACCACCTTGGTGCCGTTCCTCATGACCTGCATGTCCACCATGCAGCCGCTGGCAACATAAGCAGCCAGGTTCAGCTCGGAGAACTCAGCCTAGAGTGGAGCAAAAGGACAAAGCATTACTCAAGGATAGCAGAGATACAAACATGCAGACACCGATGAGGACACCTACACAGAGTTGTCTTGGACTGGAATATGACTTTCTTTCTTTTTCTTTTCTTTTTTTCTAGTGGTTTGTTTTTTTTTTCCCTCGTGAAGCAACAGGAGATCCAGTTACAGCTGATTTACCCTGGAGAGACTGCAGAAGTATTTACAGCTCCCACACTTGGGGCGTACTAGTGTACAGGATTAGGCTTATTGCAGTAATAAGCACTGAAGGAATAAAGAATGAGCAAGCTGAGAAATGCATACAGGAAATAATAATAATAATAAAAAGAGGTAAGGTCATTTGAATTCAATTTCCAAGTTTCCATTTAGAAACATCCATTAAGGACTATGTCTGAGTTGGCTGTCGTGCCACTGGCCAGCTATAAACCTAATACAAAAGATTTATTAATCCCTAAATAGCTAAAAAGCCTCATTATGCTGCAGGAAGGTGATAAGCAGAGAAACCCACCTGATGAAGTTTACTTATTAAGATTTTAAATATTAAAGGGTTAGCAAAGCTGGGTAAGTAGTAAACAGTGCTGCTCAATTATTAAAACACTTTATCTTTTAAGAAAGGTGTGACTTGGCAAGGCTGGTAAGGTTGGCAAGGAATATTTAAGCTCTGGAGAGCAAAAGGCAATATGCACAGGGTGATTACGACTGCTGTGGGTGTCAGTGGAGGTTAAGACACAAATCAGAGCGATTAACTGAGTGAGAGGTTTGATAATCCTCCTGTGTGGCTGCTGGCTCTGCAGCCCTCAGACAAGACTGCCAGCAATACCTGATGGTCTCATGCCACTCAGTAGGAGGAGGATGTCAGGACTAGCTGGTCAGTGCTTGCCTTGGGGTCCAAATTCTAACCCTGTCCTTTACGAGCGAACAAGTAGAGCCCAGATTGGAATACCCTATTGTGCCAAGCAAACCCAAACCCTTTCTTTCCAGTACAATGCAAATTTACCTGTACGGATTTACAATCCTGTCTTAAATTAGTGTCTATGTATATAAATATTCAGATTTCAGTTTCTGAGCCAGAAAATTTAATCATTGTCCTTTCAGCATTTCCTCTCCTGCTTCCTATTTATGTTTTTCTTCTTATGATGGAGACTGGGCAGCACCAAAATCATTCTCTAACCAGAGCCTACCTAGTACCAGAGCCCTCAGATGGTGTTGCTTATGCTTGGTAGGAGTACAGTATATTCTTGTAGTATTTAATGTTCTTTTGATACATCTACTAGGTGGAACCAAAAGATAGTGCCAGGAATAACTTTTATATGAAAACAAAAAACCAAAATGAAAGAAAGTGTGTTTTGTCTTCATGAATGCATGGAAAAAACTTGCCAATGGAGAACTAGTGCACCTGTAAAGGCTCAGAGGCCAGACGATAAATGAAGAAAATCACTTCCAACTTTGTTTTTTTTTATATCCACATAATTTTAAAGCACTGACCGTCAACTGGCGACCCAGTGATGTAATAAGATTTCATGTCTGCGGCCGTGTGTAAACTTTTTAAAGCAACACGTTTATATGATCTTACATCATTGTAACTCTGAATTACAATGAAAGGAAGGGGAAAATTCCTGTTGCTGAGAAATAAATCCCACTTCAAACACATGCACACACACATAGAGGGAACAGCAGTAATTCAGGTGACTGATTGGGCTTTTCTTAGGAGATTGCACAGTGCTGCCTTGTCCACAGCCATGCTATCTTCAGTAATCATATTGGATCAGAGGTAATACATACCTCTAACAGGCACCTGCATTTTATACATTTTAAAAAAAATCTTATTAGATGTAGGAAGAGGAGATTTCACCTTGAGCAAATCCAGCAAGAGCAGATGCTCTAGGTACTGTGAGTGAACTCCCCAGTGGAGCTTGCTTGTGGGTTTGAGAGGCTCTATGAACTGGGGAAGTGAAAGGATGGTTTTCCTACCTCTGTGTCTTGGTATGACTTAGAGATGCTCACTCTGAAAGCAGAGTGTTACTGAGCTGGACATTCAGCCTCTGCAGCTGAGGGTTTCACCATCTGATGTGAACACCAGAGCAAGAGGAAAGTTTTAGGTCTGTTTTTTCATTTTTTTTTTTTTTTTGTGCTTTCCTCCAATAATTTTTTCCATAACGTTTTTGAACTAAAGAGTGCAACACTTTGCTTTGCTGGAGGTGAAAATGGGCAATCTCCATTTGATGGCTGGCACTTACAATCTAAGTCAGTTTGACAGGCGTTGCCTGAAGCAGTCAGACCAAACAAAGCTGTGTTCAGACACCTGACATCCAAACAGGCCTGGGAATCCCCAGAGCTGGTAAGTATTTCATACCAAACTGCCAGGACCAATTTCAGGCCTGCTAGAGAGCCAAAAGAAAGGGAGAAATCCCCTGTGGCAACCATTGTCCAAGGCACCCTGGCAAGGAGGGAGGAGTGGAGAGAGGGTCTGTGGAACTCAGCTACCTTGGCCCCAAAACATCCAGATATGAAGTCACAGCTGAGAGACAATCATAATCTTTTCCTGGCAGTAGTTCCAACTTTAAGGGACTAAGTTAAGGATTGCTGCTTCTTTCATGTAGCTGCTTTGTCCTATCCGACAAGCCACTGCTAGCTGGCGTGTGGAAGGAGGCTGAAAACTTCAGTCAGCAGAAATTGTTTCCTGTTGATTTTCCAGTGCTCCCTGTATTTTTAACTTTGTGGGTTTGTAGCCTGATGACTTCCTTTGGCTGGGATTTCAAGTCTGAAATCATCTCCAGCCTGAGTTTACCTTGCAGACAAAGAGGTCTTTGAAAGCAGCCCTTTCAGATAGAGTGACAGGTAACTGTGCATTAAACAGGAGAGCCCAGCTCCCAGTGGCCTCACGGAGTCATTTGTATTCAGAGTCATCGAATATAAGAAGGCACTGCATTAGCTGGATGGTGTTTTATACTTGCTTTGCAACGGTGCCAGTGGCTGCAAAAACATTTAGGGCAAGAGTGAACCATATGTGACAAACGTGACACAATCTGTCTTGAAGAATAACATAATACAGACTGTGGGAGTAGAAATATTTTGTACCTCTGTGAGGCCCAGATGTGGGAGGACGCCTACAGATATTTTGAGGATAGCTGTTAAAACTGCCTGCTTCAGGTATTCAGATTCAGAAATCTCTCCGGATCATTTGGACTAAATCTTAAGCTTCTTTCAATTTCACTCGTTATTTTTCTCTAGGTGCTAGAAACATGTTTGGTGGGCTATTTTAGAACTTCTGTTTCTGTTTACTGATATTAAAACAAAGGGGATTTTGTCATTTTTAAACCAGGCAATAGTAGAAATGCCTGGCTTGATAGCCACACCTTTTAATGCTTCATGAGAGGCCCATGTTTAAGGTGGATTTTAAGCATTTTTCACAGAGTAACAGAAAGCTCGGTTGGAAGGACTTCAAGCCATTGCATCTTTTTCCTAAAGGAGGATCAGCTCTACCTTTGTCATTGTGTGCAGATACTATATAACTTTGTGTTTTCAACAGATAAGGAACCTCCTCAGGCAATCTGTACCTTAACAGCCTCAGAAAGATTTCGCATTGTGCAATCTAAATCTCTCACCTTACTTTTTAAGACAGTAATTTTTTTTTGCCCATTAATTCCTCCTGCAGAATCTGAAGACTTACAGCTTAGAGACTTATCCTTCCTTCTTCCTTTCTTTTCCTAGACAAAATCAAGCCCATTCTTGTAAGATTTTCTTGAAGGTGCTGTTTCTCAGCACACTGATCAATGTTGTTGCCACCACTGGGAGCCATTCTGACATGTCTGCAACCTTCTTGAGTTGTAATGGCTCAAACTCACCACGATCCTTCAGTAGAGACCTGACCATTTTTGACTAAGATGTAAGGTCAGTTGCCTTACATGTAATAGTACTGTCCATATGTTACAGTATGAATTTGTCATGTGTGCAGCAATGTGTCTATTTTTTAACTCCTATTCTGGCTGAGACCCTCTGTAATCCTAGTGTTGCGTTGTCCAGGCTACTATCTTGTCTTCAATTGCCCATCTTGTGCATCTGAGAGAGCGGGAGATCAATGGGGAATATTTGTCAATGTCTATGAAAATCTGCTGGGAAGTGTGAAGAAGATGGAGCTATACTCTTCTCAGTGGTGCCCAGGGAAAGTGCAAGGGGCAATAGGCACAAAATGAAATACTCTAAATTCCATATAAATACAAGAAAACACCTTTTTTTCTTTTTAATTGTAATGATGGTCAAACACTGGAACAGATTGCCCTGAAAGGTTGTGGAGTCTCTATCCCCGGAGATATTGAACTTGGCAAGGGAATTGAAGACTAACAAGAAGGGCTTTGACGTCAATCAAAAGGGGAAGGTTAAAGAGAACATATCGCACTAATGGTTGAAAATGGTGACCTCGTATCAACAAATGAGGAGAAGGCTGAGGTACTTTACATTTTTGCCTCAGTCTTCACTGATAACCTCTCTCCTCAACTCTCCTGGGTCATGGGACAATAAGATGGTGACCAGGGGGGTAAATCCCCTTCCACTGTAAAGGAGGATCAGGTTTGTGACTACCAGAGGAACCTGAACATATATAAATCTACGGGACCTGACAAGATGCATCCCTGAGTCCCGAGGGAATTGGCCAATGTGGTTACCAAGCCACTCTCCATGTTATTTGAAAAGTCATAGCAATCAAGAGAAGTCCCTGGTGACTGGAAGAAGGGTAATTCTGCCCATTTTTTAAAAAGGTAGAAAATACTACCCTGGGAACTACCGACCTGTCAGCCTCACCTCTGTGCCTGGGAAGATCATGGAACAGATCCTTCTAGGAGCTATGCTGAAGTACATGGAGGATGGGGAGATGATTAATGTCAGCCAGCATGGCTTCACCAAGGGCAAGTCCTGTGTGACCAACCTAGTGCCTTTCTGTGATGGGGTAACCACAGCAGTGGACACAGGAAAACCAATGGATGTGATCTATCTGGGCTTCTGTAAAGCCTTTGACATGGTCCCCCCACAACATCATTCTCTCTAAATTGGATAGAGTGGACTGTTTGGTTGATAAGACACTGGTTGGATGGTTGTATTCAGAGTGTAGTATTCAGTGTCTCAAGATGGAGAACCGTGACAAGTGGTGTCCTTCAGGGAGCTGTACCGGGACCAGTGCTGTTTAATATTTTCATCAATTATATTGACGGCACCCTCAGCAAGTTTGCAAATGACATCAAGCTGAGTGGTGCAGTTGCCACACTGGAAGGACGGGATGTAATCCAGAGGGACGTGGACAAGTTCGAGAAGTGGGCCTGTGAGAATACCATGAGGGTCAACAAGGCCAAGTGCAAGGTCCTACACCTGGATTGGTGCAATCCTCGATCTCAGTACAGGATGGGGGATGATGTGATTGAGAGTGGTTCTGCAGAGAAGGACTTGGGGGTGCTGGTCAATGAGAAGCTCAATATGAGCCAGTAATGTGCACTTGCAGCCAAGATGGCCAACAGCATCCTGGGCTGCATCAAAAGAAGCATGGCCAGCCGGTCACAGGAGGTGATTCCTCTTTGTGAGACCTCATCTGGAGTGTTGTGTCCAGTTCTGGAATCCTCAAAATCAGAAGGATATGGAACTGTTTGAACAGGTCCAGAGGAGGGCTACAAAGATGATCAGAGGGCTGGAGCACCTCCCATATGAGGACGGGCTGAGAGAGTTGGAGAAGAGAAGGCTCCTGGAGAAGAGAAGGCTCAGAGAAGACCTTATATCAACCTTCCAGTACCTGAAAAGGGCCTACAAGAAAGCTGGGGAGGGACAGTTTACAAAGGCTTGTAGTGATAGGATGAGGGGCAATGGGGATAAGCTGGAGAGAGGCAGATTTTGACTAGACATAAGGAAGAATTTCTTCACGATGAGAGTGGTGAGGCACTGGCACAGGTTGCCCAGGGAAGTTGTGGCTGCCCCATCCCTGGAGGTGTTCAAGGTCAGGTTGGATGGGGCTTTGAGCAGCCTGGACTAGTGGGATGTCCCTGCCCATGGCAGGGGGTTGGAACTAGATGATCTTTAAGGTCCCTTCCAACTCAAGATATTCAATGATTCTCTATTAAAGCTTTTATTTGGCCATGGCCTTGGGCAGCCTACTCTAGATGAACTTGTTCAGAGCAGGACATTGGACTACAAGATATCCACATGTGCCTTTGATTCTCAACCATTCTGTGATATTTGGTATTTGGCAGATGTTTGTATTAAATTTCTCCCCGCACTCAAAGGGGAACACCAGGAAAGGATCCTAGTTTGTTTCTTGAGTGGAAGCTGAAGGTCAGTTCATCTTCACTGTGGCACTGGAATACAGGAATAAGGATGCATTTTGGGGGTTGTGTTTTGGGGGCATGGTGACTGATTTATTTTTAAGGCAAGCTGGCTGAGTGTGTCTGTGCAGTGAAAAGAACACTGAGATTTTTTTAGCTACTGAACTTTCTAAGCCCTCATCTGTACATAATCTAACTAAAAGCTACTTGAGCTGGTTATTGTTATAAAAGGAATACACAAAGATTTATTAGACTTTCATGTGAATGCTTGTGTATATACATGCATCTGCATATATAACACACAGATGCATAAATAGTAGAGGGGCTTTTAGCGCTTCCAAGGAACATTTGCAGTTGCCTCAGTTCAACTCACTGTGCCCTGTAACATATACTCTGGCATTTTGTGGAGGTTTACGCTATCGCATAAATCACTGTACTGAGCTACCACCTCAGTATGCAACCTTCCATAGAGCAATGCAAAATACTTACATCAGGATCCTACGTCTGAGTTTGGTAGTTACTCTGACCAGCCCAAATGGGCATGGGGGAAGATGGGTTGATTTGTGGTACTGGAGCCACAGGTGGCTTGCAGGACACCGGCTCTCTTGTGTGTCCGGAGCTTCCCTCTTTCCGTGTATCTTTTGGCTCTCCCATACCCACTGGCTGTGCTCTCCTGAAACTTCTCACTATCTCTAAACAGGTTTTCTCCCCCTGTCCCATGACACAAAATGCAGTCAGAAAAACAGGCTGGTCTATGTCATGGCTTAAACACTTGGGATAAGGAATTACTACTGTCTAATCAATTCCTCAGTGCATTTTATGCTTTAGTTTTTGGTGGATCTTCCAACATGTACAAGGAAAGAAAAAAATTGGCAAACAGCAGACTGCATTCCTGTGACAGCTTATTTCTCTACAACCATTACAAGTGTTTCGGGGGGAAGTAAGCAATGCCCAAATCCTGCACGAGCAGAAGGGTGAACAGATTGTATGGATGTGAACAGAGGGAGTGCTGGGGCTGCGCTTGCTTGCTGTGCTCATGCATACAGAAGAGATTACACATCCTGATTCTCCATGTCTCTTTCCTGAGGTGTTTTCCCTCGGGGAGGCACCCTGCTCCTCGCCTTCCTCTAGTACTGGGATTGCTCTCCGGGAGAAAAGGATAGAGAGGGTCCAGATGGGAGGCAGATGCTGCTGTGCAGCTCCAATGGGGTCCTGAAGATAGGATGCTTGCTCCTAGCCTACACACAGCACTGATGCTGAATGTCCACACACCTTGACCTGTGTGAATGCCTTTTTGTGCATCAGCTCTGATGGCATTTGGAATTGTCTCTTAAATTTTCACTTCAGAAGTTGTGTGACTGCCCAAAAATTTGAGCTCTAGCAAAACAGCATTTCTAAACCTTATGATCCCAGGAAATAGCTCAAAAACATGAAATCTGTAAGACTCCAGAATCCAATGGAAAACAAACAAACGAAACTCAAAGATACTATTAATTTAATAAAATAATGATTTTTGAGTCTTGCTATTTCTCCAGTTCCTATTATTCATGTTTCTGAATGCTTGTATGTGGCAAAGCAATGAGAACTACTGTTGCTGTTTCTGAACTGCTTTCTGGCTCTCAGTTGGAAAAAAAACCCACCATAGCATATAATGAATAAAAATTATATAGTTATTTGATGCGAGGCTAATTTTCCTTTCATCACAAACAGGCCTATCGAATTCTACCTTTTGAAAGGACCACATGAAAATATCTCTTTAGGATGGGAAGTACAATGGAAATGGAATCCATGATTTGTATTACAATTATTTTCTGTGAGCGCCAAGTACAACATTTTTCCTGACACTGCTGCCAATGGAGTCATAATCTATACCACAAGAATTTTCCAGAAGCAAGTACATAGGAGTTCACTGAATAATCATTCCCTGAAAATAAACCAGGCAACAGGAACAAGTGAATGAGCTGTGCAAGAAGAATGCATGTCAGATGGACGGACGGACCCACCTCATCACAGCAGGAAAGGAGTGGGAAGGAGACGGGTGGACAAACAACAAGAATAAAAAATTAGATGAACTTTTTGGCCTCAACAATCCTCCTGCATCCTTTTCACCCCCTTTCACCATCAATTATCCAATGCCAGAAAACATGCCTCTGGATATATCAAAATGCCTTTAGGAAATACCTGAAGGAAGGGTACCCTGGAGGTGGCAGGCTCTCTCTGTGAAGTGCTACTTGCTCTTGCCTGCTAGGTTTGTGCTCTCCTCTCTCCCTCCTATGCTTTTGTTGATCTCATTGGAAAATCCTACCAGAGCCATAGAGTCTAACCCCTTGCTACTGCAGGCACCACATCCGAAAACCTTTTCTTAAACGAGTGTATTTATTAAAAGCAGCTGTGTCTCTTTAGCCTCTGTTTTGGCAGGATAAACAAACTCAACTCTTTCACTCACTCTCATAAGTCAGGTCTCCACAGTCATGCCAATGACCCTCTACACATCTCCTGTGTTGTGTCAAGCATACTGCTCGTCTGCCCATTGCCCAGTGTCGTGGTCTGTCTGATGGATCTGTGGTCATCTGCGTCTCAGCACCAGCTCTCCTGCCCTCTTCTGCTTCTACCTGGCTGTTCTGATGATGCACAGGCATGCAGCATTCTGCTTGTGCATGAGGCAACCTAACGCCCAAGGAGACTCCCTTCTGGGTTATGGCAGGGAGAGTAGGGAAGGAGGTGCTGACTTACTGCCAGTTGCCTCTAGTCTCGGAAAATGCTTGACAGTGCATAAATCCTATGGTGGAATTCCTTCTCTTCTTGAACATACTGTTACCTAATGTCTCCTGTCCTCTGGACAGTGAGGGAGGACTAAGAAGATAAAAGCAAAATTAATTTCAGGAGACAATAAAAGCAATATTGTGGACTCTACTGGTACTTTAGGATTCTTCTTTAAGCTTGGCTTTGCCTCAGAGCCATTTTGTTTAACCAAACTTCTAAAAGAATTTCTCTGGCTTTTGTGTTTCTAGAGAAAAGAACAGGAGATACATACACTGTAGTTCTCAAAGCTGGAAATCACAGGGTAGGTAAAAGCAAAAACATGGATCAAAATCTAGAAGAATCTTACTTTTAGCATAAACCAGGTAAACCTTAAGCCATCAGGGTTTCAATGGGAATAAGTCAATGAGATTTTAACTTTTTGATCAGTGTTTCATTCAGTCTTATGATTGCCTATCATTGTTACAGAAGGACTTGTAGTGGGAATATATCTAAATAATCAAAATGTAACCCAAACTGCCCTCAAAGAAAAAGGAGCCCTTGTGGTGGATTCAGAAGAACACTTGCAGTTGCTTCCCACCAACCTATCCCTCTCTCAGCCCTATGCTTTTCATTCTGTAGCCAGCAGGGAAGAGATAATGATGTTATATGTCAAGAGTGGGAAATAATAGATCCCAGCATCTAAAGCACATTAATAAATATATTTTGGATGTTTTAGAATCATAGAATCATAGAATAACCAGGTTGGAAGAGACCCACTGGATCATCTAGTCCAACCATTCCTATCAAACACTAAACCATGCCCCTTAACACCTTGTCCACCCGTGCCTTAAACACCTCCAGGGAAGGTGAATCAAACACCTCCCTGGGCAGACTGTTCCAGTGCCCAATGACCCTTTCTATGAAAATTTTTTTCCTAATGTCCAGCCTAAATCTCCCCTGGTGGAGCTTGTGGCCATTCCCTCTCATCCCGTCTCCTGTCACTTGGGAGAAGAGGCCAGCATCCTCCTCTCTACAACCTCCCTTCAGGTAGTTGTAAAGAATAATAAGGTCTCCTCTCAGCCTCCTCTTCTCCAGGCTAAACAACCCCAGCTCTCTCAGCCGCTCCTCATAAGGCCTGTTCTCCAGCCCCTTCACCAGCTTCGTTGCTCTTCTCTGGACTCGCTCTAGAGCCTCAACGTCCTACTTGTGGTGAAGGGCCCAGAACTGAACACAGGATTCAAGGTGCAAGATTGGAAGAAATAAAGGTGGAAACAAAGTCAGGACTCACAGTCGTTTTAATGAATGGCAGGAGACGGCACAGGCTGGAGAGAGTGTACCCACCACAGTATCCTTGACAACTTTCTCTCCTATTCACTGTCACCAGGGAGTGTCCAGAATGTCTCTGTCTCTTGTTAGTGGTAATGGACCTAGCTGAAGATGCATGGCTTAGGGGTGGAATTGAGGTCATGGAATTAATTTCTGTGCTAAAGAACCAGAAACTTTCTTTGAGACTGCATAAAACATATTTTCATACAAGCTGAGGCTGACAGAAGCAGCTCCCTGAGAAGCAGGATGGCATTTAACAGTTTCTTCCCTGAAGATTATCCAGTGTCTAATAGGAACTCAATTCACTTCTTGTAAAACTCAGTATCTTGGAACTTCTGTTTCTCCAATTCAGCTGAAATCAACCAGTGCCTTTCACAGTGTTGGGTGTGGGGGACAGACAGAGCGAGATAGCATGATCACATATGTCTTGCATTCTTGGGATGACAGCCAGGGGGGAGAGGCAGCTCAGAGAGCTAATAGGGGTGTATAACCAGATTAGATAACTGACTTCCCGCTGCTGAGAGAGGGAAAGACAGCACTGCTTTCAGCACTCCTGCTCCATTACAAATAAGTGGTGTCATGATTTTAAAAAAAGTATTACCTACTACCCTGCTCTCCTTTCTCCAAAGAGTGTTGAGATGACTTGCTAAGAAAGAGATAAGATGCAATAGAGATGGAAATGAAAGAAGAAAAGAAAAAGCAACAAGGCAAATTCTTCCTTCAGTTTAAACCAGACACAGAGCACTCTGGAAGAATGGCAAAAAAAATATCAAGAACAGAAAAAAATACGGCAGTTGCTTTTTCCCCATGTGGTTTTTCAAGAGTATTTAACATTTGGATATTTCCTTTCACTGCTTTCTGTCCTACAAACTATTTTTATTATTTAGCTTTTCAGATCAAAAGTGTTTTTTTCCTATAAAATATAAAAAAAAAATTCCTAAGACAAACTGTATTTCTGGCTGGGTCAGTAATGTGTGGTTATCTGAAACAGGATCAAATGGAAAACTGAAAAACTAAATTAACTTACTGAGCAGATCAAGTGGTTCAAGAGGTTCAAAACCTGATCTGATGCAGAGTTTATTCAGAACTATGGCGCCCTCAGTACAGGAAAGACATAGACCAGAGGAGAACCACAAAACTGGGCAGAGGGATGGAACACCTCTCCTGTGAAGAAAGGCTGAGAGTTGGAGAAGACAAGGCTCCAGGGAGACTTTATCACAGCTTTTCAGTACTGACAGGGGGCTAATAGGAAAGATGAGGACAAACTCTTTAGCAGAGCCTTTTAGGATAGCACAAGGAGTAATATTTTAAACTAAAAGAGGGCATATTCACACTAGATATAAGGAAGATTTCTTTTACAATGAGGATGGTGAAACACTGGAACAGGTTGCCCAGAGTTGTAGAAGACCCACTCCTGCAAAACCGGAAGGTCATATTGGATAGGGGTCTGACCAACTTGATCTTGTTGAAGATATCTCTAGTCATTGCAGGGGAGGTTAGACTAAACGGCCTTTAAAGATCCATTCCAACCCAAACTATTCTATCATTCTAACTGAACAGTCAAGGTAAGACTTGTGCACCATGGCACAGTCTGTGTGCCATTCACGGGACAGTTACAGTAGTGAAGACTAGTGAGCTGGGAACTCAAAGAGAAAGTTGTGGACCAGGCTGGTAAACACAGTTATTCCCTGCCTATTCTATGGAAGAACATTTGTTTTTCAAGTCAAGATTGTCCGCATTCAGACTTAGGGTATGTGTGTTCCACAACATTATAGGGTACTGGATTGTGCTTGAGGAGAAGGATGAAGAAGCCAAGAAGGCTACAGATAATCAAGGTAGGATCAATGAATGCAAATTAAATATCAAAAAATACTGAGCAAGGATGGATGGACAAAAAGAGAAGAGGACAAAAAAAGGGTCTTCCTTTCTTGGCCTCAACAATATGCAGAGAGGCCTAAGGTTATATTTGAGGACTGCCCATGACAATGCAGCTTCTGTGTTTCCCTTGATGCACAGTGGATCCAGCTGGGGAAGTGATCATCCCTTCTGCTTTCAAGGTAGGGGGGAGTTGTGAGCAATTCCTTATTCACTACGAGACAGACCAGTTGCCTGATTCAAGAGGTAGGGAAAGATCAAGAGGAAGCCAACAGGGCCCTTGTTCATTGTTCCTCAACTCTCTTACCCACTGTGCATTTTGTTTCTTTGGGCAATGCTTCAGTCACTATGCTGAGTATTTAAAGAAAGTTGGGGGGGGGTCTGGCAGTAGTCGTCACCAGCACAGTCACACCAGCTTTACAGTCTTTGCTTGGAGCAATTTGGTGCCTCATCTCATAGACTACGTGAAGGATTTCAAGAGACAGACTGGGAAAGACTCCCTGGAAGAGTCCTTGGGGAAATAAGATAAGCTAACTAGTGACGATGATGACTGTCATTACTAGATTTAACCCATCAGTGTTCAAAAGTCCATTTTTTCCCCTTTCCACTCACCAACCATTTGAAGATAAGGACCTCAAGTGCAACGACCTTTGAGGAGAAGTACTATGAGAGGAAAGGCAGATGCTGGAGTATTAGGAAAGAATTAACAGGTCATTTTCAAAAGTATCAGGTCTAGCTTTGAAGATGACTCTGCTTTGAGTAGCAGAGTGGGATGGATTAGGGGTCTGAAAGGCAAATCTGATTTATTATTTGATTCCATGCTTCTATGAGAAGTGTGATTTTTTTTCCCCCCATTTTCTTCTGTTCTCTTTTAGGATATTTACTGAGGCAGTCATCAAAACAAAGACTTTGAAAAGGAAATGGAAATGAGAATTGTTCTTGTTAATACCAGCCAACCCTAACAAGTATGATACCGATTAAAGAGGAAAGTAAAATATTCATAGTATGACAGCAGCAAAAGAATGACATACTAACTTTTCTGTGCCAGACACAACCTTTGATCAGACCATGTGTTCTCATGCACAGTCCTAGATAACTGGACAGCACCCCTTTGTCAAGAGCAATGGGTCCTTAAAAGTTTTCAAAACCACTGCATTAGTACTTTTGTACACACACGAGCACACGCACACACACAGAGTGCAGGATCACCAGCTTTATAAAAACAGAAAATATCAGGTCTTTTAAACAACTTTCACCAGCTTTCCTCATCCAACAAAGCAATTTTTTGCACTAGTGAGTATAAAACTAGGAAATAATTTCTTCAGGCTCACCAGCTTATCTCTACATCTCTCTTTTCTTGTGCTGGCTTTCAAGTTAGGTGCCTGCAGATGATTATTTAATAATTGTTTCTACTTTGGTCACAGCATCCAAAGCCTCAATCAATACTGGGCCTTCATTTTGACAGACACTGCATGATGACAGAGAAGAGGGGACAGACCTCAGCATGAAGAGTTTTCAACTGAAATGAATGCATGGTGCCAAAGGGAAAAAAACCCCAGAGAATCTGTTCAATGTTCTGCAGAGCACATTAGAAAACAGGCCATGAACCTTCTCACTGTTCCTATGGACTTTGAACAGATGAAAAGATTTTGCCATGTGTAGTTATTTTGCATACTTAAACTAAAGGTTGGAGGCCTTTATCAGCATAGGTCAAATGACTTGTGTAGTTCACATGTGGAACATAACATCACCAATAAATACAGGGGCAAACTGGTTTTGCACCTTTTAAGGCATATAAACAGAGTTTAGAGGTAGTCTTCCAATGGATGAAATTATAGAACATCACCAGAATAGAATATTTCATTTTAAGGTGAAATAACAAATGAATCTGCAAGCGTAGGGAGCTCAAAGGGATGGCCCGATAAGATACATCCCTTTGTAGCTTCCATAATTCTATAAAATATCTTAAAACTTCTCATTAGTTCCTTTCTTCATGAGAAGAAATATCTACAAATTAGCTGTTATTAAGACCTTAGCCCTGTCCACATACATTTCTTAGAGCCAACTTCACTTTTCACTGACCTGTTCCACTCGGATATCAAACTCTCCATTCACCTTCTTCCCTTGGAAATATTTGGCCCTGCAGAAGAAATGAAAGAGACAAACAGGGTTAAAGAAGATTTTTGGCTTTCATTACATGCTGTTTTGCTTCTGCATTTCCGTTTTTGCTGAAGAACTTCTATCTGGGTCCCAGCATGTTTTCCTAATTCCTATCTCCTTTCAGCTTTCTGTTCACTAAGAGAAAGATGCCAAGCCAGATGAAAACCACATCGGAAAGTTCCTTCAAGGCTTGTGACTTTTTTATTTTTACTTTAAAACTGAAAACCAAATTCTCTCCTAAACTTTTTGAGAGAAACAATTCTAGTCAATGATTCCTTGCTATACCTCATTTAATACTCAATCTTTAGTCTGTAAAAGAAGAGCAACATTTGACACAGTATAGGAAACTTCTGATGTTGAGCAGGGATCTTTATTATCACGGTTGAAGTACTTGTGAAGTCTATTCCCTTGTTCTTCCACTACAGAGCTGCTCTTCAATCCTGTTCATCTTTCTGCTACTGATTTAATGAAACAATATCTGCATCATTAGTGTCACTAATGAAGGATCACTTCTACTGAATTGAGAAACTGTGTTTGCTTTGTAGTATGAGAAGGTGTTATGAGAAGGACATATACCTTCCACCATCCCTGCTCCTAGCTGCCTATGCTCTGCAGACAACAAAACACATTCAGAAGGATCAGTTGTTCATGAGAATGGAAGGTTGAATGTAGTGTTGGCAGGTTTAGCTTTTTTATTCATATTTGTGAATAATGCCCTTAATATTGATTAGCCAGCAGAGAAATTACCAATATAATTTGCCCTGTGAATATTTCTTCTTAATTCTTCCCTTTGCCAAACAGGTCTGATAGAAGAAAACATGAATTTATTTTCTCAGATCTCCCCTCTAAAACTTCAGGGAGACTACTTAGGTTTCAAAAAGTTCTTCTATTTGGAAGGCATTGAAAACACAGTTAAGGCCTGCAAGAACAGTTTCCAGAGAAAAACTAACTATCTCTGCTCTGTTTCCAGTTGGCAAAGACAGGACAGAATCAAGTAAAGGAAAAGGAAAATGAGGGGAAGTCAGCTTTGCTCCCTCTTTTATAGTATAGGAAAAAAAAAGAATTTGGCTCACCTTTTTAGTATGTGTCTATTTATTCCAACAAAAAAGAAAAGACAGTAGGAAGGCAATTTCCCCTATGGTGGAAAGCACCAGTTTTCAGCTGATTGCTCCCCTCCTCCAACAATGTGAAATCTAAATAAAAAAGATGTTTTGTTTTGTCATCCTGGCTCAAAACCAAGTCAAAAGTTTTCGTTTTATTAGAAAAAGATGTAAAAACTGTCAAAAGTTTTCCACTTTATTGTAACAAGGGTATCTGAAGGCTGTATTACACTTCCCTTCCCAGTCAGCCTATCCATCAGAGCGGTGCTAATAAGACCTCTGCACAGATGTCAGTGAGGGAGAGTGTAGCAGCCAGATGTGACCAAGACCAAGTAGCTCAAACAAATACTGACCAGTATAAAAAGCAGAGCTCTGGACATTCTTCCTCCCCTTTCTTGAATTTATGAGGGTTGCATGAAAAAAAGCAACTCAATGGTCAAGCTGAGACATTATGCCTCAAACAATAAACAGGAATGCTAAATGCACTTAATAATTCATTCATAGTTCTAGTGGCATGGCTCTAGAGGGTTTGGCAACATTCCTCACTCCTAAACATTGGAGACATTGCTGGAACCAGCGATTTCTCAAAAACTGGAATGAGGTTTAAGTGGGCCCACAGGAACTGGTCTGAAATTTGAGGCGCTCTATTCACTGCTACAAGCTTGTTTTCATTCCCAGAATGCTGATAATATATACCCCTTACCCACATTTATGAAACACACATCCTCCCTCTATGGCCTCTCTGCTTTGCTGACCAGCTGGTTGCAAACTCCTTGGTGCTGCTTTGCTTGAGTTTGTAATTAAGTGCGATTAACCACAATCTCCAGCACAGCTTCCACTGCCTAGTCCAGCAAGTTAGCCTTCATGCAGTTAAAAAGTTCTGTCTCCCATCACTACAGTACTGAATCTTCTCATGGATAGTCACACAGAGGTCACATCCAATGTGATGAGTCATTGGAATTGAGCAAGGAACCTCAACTTAGACACCGCATGGCCTCTTGTTCCTATCCCTCTTTCCAAACGGGTTATCCCATGTCTCAGATAGCTTTCTTGTAACAGGATAACATATCACTTTCTTTCAAGCACAGCCTCCTAGGAAGGTTATCTTGCTCTGAATTGTCTCTGAAGACTGCAAGTGCTAAGCAATTAGCAGCCAAATATTTTGGCCAGCTCATCATTTTGACACAGCCCTGGATATGAATGAAACACTTTTAACTGAATCACTGAGATGGATGGAGCGATGTTTTCAATATGCACCTGGGGTTTTGGAGCCCCTGGAGAGTAGAGACTATCATGTTGAAATGAAAAATGGCTTTGGCCTCATCCTTGAACTCCTGAAATTTCAAGCAATCTGGAATTATTACCAATGCTGCAGAAACATGCTAATGCCTCATGTGCAAGAGTGAAAGTCTTTGGGTCAGTATTGGCTTCTGGTCCCTACCGTTGGCAGAGGATGGAGGAAAGGAAGACCAAGCTGCTCAGGTGGGGATGCAGCAGAAACAGAGGTGTATATTTCTGGCAGGTGAGACTGTTCAAGATGTTTGCAGATGTTCACTGCTCCAAAACCACCTGAGCAAGGCTATTCCGGGTTTGTGCCTAGGAAGTGACCTGCTGCAGGATTATCAAGATAGGCTGTAGTGCAGCAGGGGAGTGGCACCCAGAAGGCCAGACAAAAGCTTTTCTGGGGAGGCTTAGTCCCCATTCACCTACAGCACAGCTCACTGCCAGTGATCAGAGGGGAGTGTCTTATTGCCCCAGGAGGGGTGCTGCCTGGCAACCCGCAGCTTGGGTCACCAGGCAAGCCACTGGCCATGCAAACCTACCAGCAATTCTAGGCAGCCTGGAGCACCACTGCAGATGGCCACCACTTGGCTAGCCATCCCTTTATTTTAAAACATATCAGATGTTCAGTCTGCCAGAACACAGCACTATAATTTGGCTGGGCAAAGTGCAGATGGGGTGGTGTGGTTGCTGTGATCTCAGTAATTTAGCATGTGAACAGGTTTTGACTGAAGTAAACTGCAGGGCTATGCTCAAGAGCAGTTCCTGGGTGGGATTTACAGTGCTAGGCAATGCATTTAAATAGGGCCACACGGGCTGGGAGGGAGGAAGCACCATAATAAAAGGCAAAATTCTGTCCTGGCTTCCAGGGAGAAAGCTTGTCTGGAACCCCTCTCTATTTGCAATGAAGAAACCGCATGCTCTGGAAAAGGACATATTTTCTGGGTGCAAGGACATCACACAAACAGAAGTTCTGCTTTCTGCCTCAGCCCTGACATGATTACAGGGCCACGAGAAACCTGATGCCTCTTCTATGAAGTAATTTGGAAAGAATAAAAGCTTATTTTCCAGAGCTGCCATGTAACAGTCCCAGTCTGCCTCAGTGAACATGGATGGAGAAAGCATATACATAATTTTCTGTCAGATACGGAGTGTATTCATAATAGAAACACGGAAAAATAAATTATCAGTTCACCTCCAATTACCTAAATAAGAGCTAGTTCACAGAAAGTCCATGTATAACATTAGTGCCCTTAGGTGTTTGCAAAGCATCTGTCGGAGCAAGGGATGCCAGCACTGATCCAAGACTGCAAGCACTACTGTAAGACACTCAGATACCAGAGTTTATCCCTCTGGTGTCACTGACAGCTGGGACAGCTTGTACTGCATCTATGCAAGGGCTGCTCGATTGGCATGCTCCCTTGCACCTTTGTACTAATGCCCATAGTCTGTAAACACAAGGATTCAGTCCTCATGGGGTGCCAAGTCCCTAGTCAAAGCCTTGCATGTCACCAGGCCCAGGGGAGGTAGAGTTGGGCCAATGGTCTACAGGCATGGGAGCCAGAGCCATGGGAAAATAGAGCACAAGAGAAGCAACTTGTACATACTGGGGTATTGCAATTTCTCTCTGTATGATAAATAACCAGTTACATCTGCCTTATTCTTTTTCTGCTTTAAAACAGAAGTAGGCACAACGAGTGCCGAACATATCAGCCACTACACAGGCTCAGCACAGGAATCCAGGAGACTCTACTTGTGCAGAGCTTGTACTGTCTCTCCCAGATTTTTTTCTTCCCTCTGCTTTTTTTTTATTCTTGGTGCAAAGAAGCATATCCCAGCTGCTTCAGAGGACTGCGTCAGTGTTTTCCTCTGCATCTGTGGGGAACAGAGACATCAGGGATGCAGCAGGGGACTGCACAACTTCTGCCAGGCTGAAAAATGCTCTGCACAGTTAAGGAAAAGACGTCCAGGTATCAAGCATCAGATAGAGAAAGTGCCCAAGGAGCTCTTCCCCAGGTACCGTAAAACTAAACAGCAGACCATGTCAGAAAAGGTGCCAAACATTAGCCTCAGCACTGGGAAGAGAATAGCCAGGACGGAGAAAAGATTGGAAGTGATCACGATGGCTTGTAGGAGTGCAGCGATTCAAAGCTTAAAGCTGTTCCTGCAGGTCCATTAGCTGGGTGAAGCAGGGGTTATGACATGTTATGTGCCTTTGAAGACTGGTATTTTGTATGAAATTAATGAGACTTCTTCAGGGTATCCAGTCAAATGTATGTATGAAACAATTTTCTAGGATAGGAAGAAATCGAAGAAATATAGCTCAAATCTTCCCATGAGAGACCTCAGTGGAGCTAGTGCAGCAAATGTCATTGCAGTTGCTGGTAGCATGTCTTGCAGTAACTCAGAAGCCACCTTTCAGATGACCAAATAAGCCTGAGCCCAAATCTGCTGTGATGTGAATGAACTCAAGTGCTCTTTGGGGCATCACTGTTCAACAGAAGCCTCGAAATACAAACTTAGGAGCAGGCTTGTACTTTCACCCTAGAAATGGGCTCAGTATCACTGACAGTGTGTCGAAGAGGGGCACTGGGATATTGTAACCACAAATTGCTCCAAATCCTCTGCCTGGGCTTGTGCCTCTGGGGCAAGACACAATAGCCAAGCCAGGCTTTGGATGGAGAACACTGCTTACCCTAAGTAGGAAGCAGCCTTTCCCACTCTGTGAAAGGGCCAGAGCAAAACATGCTGAGAAGAGGGGAAATGTACAACAGTCTTGGGGAGAGGTGGGCAAGGGAGTAGGTGGAAGAAAGAGAGAGAGAAGTGGTGAAGAAGAGTGCTGGGTAAATAAACCGAAAGGAATCCATGGCTAAATTCTGGAATCATCCTAATCATTTCCCTGGAATCACATTACACATGTTTCTCTTAATCCCCTTGGGAAAATAAGGCATGTAATTTCTTTCTAGATTAGACTGGGAAAGGTGAGGCTGTAGTCCCCTGAACTGGGTGTGGGGAGAACATCAGGGAGGGGAACAAGGGAGTTAGCCACTGTACGAAATCCCTGTGTCAAAGGGCCTGGGGGGCCCAAGTGATGCACAAGGCACTCACTCTATGTCCGCATTGTCTCCTTCATAAAAAGGGCTGGGACTGGGAAAAAGGAGGCAGTTTCCAGGATACTGGCTAGCAGCCGCTGGAATGCCCCGACCCTCCCCAGTCCCTACATGCTATAAAGGCAGTGGGGAGGTGGGGAGGAGAGATGCATTTGTGCCCTTTTATTCTTCAGGGGTGAAAACAAGTAAGGCTTTCCTTTCAGAGGCTAGCCCTCAACCCCTTCATTGCTTCTCTCCAGTTTAGTAATTCCCAGCAGCAAATATAAGGAGAGACAAATAAAGTCCTAAGTGCCCAGGGCACCGGGAAGAGAAAAATCATTCCACAAATGCCGAGGTCTGCAACCTATAGGAGGTTTTGTCCACATCTGCTTTGGCCCGGAGACCTCCATATGCACTGTTCAGTTGTGTGATGGACTGGTTGGCAGTGAATACTTATTCTGTAAGAGTACCTTGGGCCAGGGGTTGGGAGTGACAGGATGCTAAAGGTGGCGGAGAAGTCTGTGCCTCAACACTTCAGAAAACAAGGTGTGAACTACAGGTTAAATGCACCAGGGCAAGTGCAGAGAGAAGGAAAGGGCACCCACACCGTACAGACAGGGTGGGAGGGATCAAGCGGTAAATCTAAGTCTTGGGTAGGGTCGAAAGGTAACTTTAAATACTCCAGTGCTTTGCCAGGAGCTCTGCAAAAGTTCTAGCTCTAGCCCTGGGATGCAGTATTGCTGCATTCAGCCCTGCGCCTCTCAGGGTGAGATCATCTTGCTGTCAGCACTGTCACCACTTGGCTTGCTAGAGCCACCAAACTGGGAGTCAACTCAGCTGTGCTGCAGGTAGTTCCTCAGTTTCCGAGGTTGGGTTGTGGGAATAGACCGTCTTGGTTGCCCTTTGGGAAGAGTCACAAGACCCAGCCTGCTCTACTTACTGTAAAACAACCCCCAAGGCATTGTTAGTTATGCTGTCACACTGAGGAAAGAAACACTCTGCTGAGCTTTGTGGTGGTGCTATGGGGTTGGGGTTTTTGGAGGGGGATAAAGGAAGTCCTCATGTCAAGGACCTCTATGAGGTCCAAGGTCCCACCCTACAGGACTGGAAGGATTTTCTTGGCTTGAATGCACACAGAAAAGGAAGCTTTAGGGCAGGAAGGGAGATGATTTTTTTTTTTTTTTTAAATCTCCTTTTGTGAGTCCTCCTCTTCTCTCAGGAAACTGAAGGCCTGTTTTCAGGGAAGACCTGATTTGGCAAGCCACCAGCACTTCAACAATTGCAGACACAACCATTCAGGCCACTCTTTCTATTCAAGGAACTACAGAGTCCCATACAATAATGGCCTCCCAGCATCTTCCTGTGCCACCTCCTGCTCTTGAAATGGGGGCAATCAAAGCCATCCCCTATCAAGAGAAGAAGTACTAGTTAGTGCAGCACTATTGCTTTTGGGCACAGCATTTTGAGCATCTCTGAGCTGTCAGAATAGGAAGGACACTTTGCTGTAGGTCTGATCCCCATGGTCGCATTCCTCCTGACCACAAAAAGACGGGGGGAGGGTGGTTGGGGGAGTTGCTCTGAGTACAACATGAGACAGCAATTTTATTTTGTGTAATATCAAAATAGTACATTGCTGGAACATGTCCACGTTGGTAAATCTAGATAGCACAGCCTGGAGGTGTTTGCAAGGGGTATCATTTTGTTGAGGATTTTGCAATACTGTGTTCCAGCCCACTTCTGTCCTCCCTGAACCTGAAGAGCACGGGAACCAGGCTAACTCAAACCAACACTGAGGCAGGGCTGCTGGCTGTCAAGCAGAAGAAATCTGGCTCACAAACCTTGAGAAATACATGAGGGATTTTTTATATGTTGTTTTAATACGTATGGGACTAAGCAGGACATTCTGAGGTTAAATTCTATGCATTTATAGGAACTCTGGCAAAGCAATTAAGGTCCCAGATTTGATTTGCATTAGCATATTTATAACCTGGTGGGGAATGTTTTCCATATTCCGTATGTCTATTTTTGTAATGATACTAATCCTTTACACTTCTGTATCACCTTTCATTTAGGAGGACTAGATCCTAAGTTGCTTTACATATGCAGGACAAAAATACAGGCAGACATATGGTGATATGCCTAAACTGGCCTGGAAAGTGATGCGATAAATGCAATTTATTGAATATTTTTTTACATCCTTACTTCCTTTTCACCCTTAGGCCTCTGTGCTAAGGAATTCAGAAACTCTTCACGCAGCTTCCAAGTGTGTATACGTGCAACACATACACATTTAAAACAAACTTCCTTCCTCTTCCCTAAAGCGAAATTTTTGCCCTCTAGTCACACTAGGAACAGAAGTATTCAGTCCTGAGGAAACAAGGCTAAATGATAAAAATGTAAACTTTCTACTCAGGTTTGTTAGAACATAAATTCTACTTGTACGTTTTTTCAAATTATATTCACATAGTTGCACAGAACTTGTGAAACCTTAAAAGGTCATCCCTGTGTAACAAAATCTAATTCGTAAAAATCTATTGTCAGTTGCCATCATGTTAGATGATTTTGGGCTTCTTATCAGGAATTATAGAAAAAACTTTGTAATTTAATCTGCAAATTCCTGAGGTCAAGCTTGATGTATCTATTCTATATAATAATAATAGTAATGATAAATGGCAATGAAGTCCAAAGCCAAAAACTAGTATAAAACATCCTATTAGATTTCATTGAGTTAAGTACAGTAATATTCCTCTGATGGGAGCCTTAGTATATCATCTTCAGCCTACTGAAAGCAGAAAATAACTTATGATACCCCTTGAATATTTTTGAAAGGAATAGCTTGCAAAAAAAAAAATTAGGATGTAGGAAGATCCATTTTACTGAAATTCAGATTAAGACTTACTATTTCTCAATTATATTCTTTTGACAAACAACATATTTAAGGCCTAATATTATGATGTATTATCAGAAGTAAAAATAGCTCTATTTTAATAAAAAAGGGTTGTAAATTTCCTTTGAACAGTATAAAACAGTAATCCTATCAGATTTGTTCCTAATTAGACCCGAATGATGACATTATTGTTATACAAAGAAATATTTCAGATTTATTAAGACCATTTCATTCATTATTAATCACAGTTTTTCTCTTCTTTCATCTTTAAACTTTTGAAGATGGTATGCTCAGGCATACAGATTTGGCTGTAAAGTACATGGGAAAACAAAAATGCAATTTTGTGCCTCCTAAAATATTCTCTGTGACTTTTTTTTTTTCTGTGAAACATGGCACAATCCTCACTGCTGCACATAGCATTTGCAGATTTTGTGCAAGACAGCATGCAACACCATTAGCTCTTGAAATGGCCTGGAATTTGGATAAAACAGGTCAATGGCTTTGAAAAGTGACATGAGGTATTTCACAAATGCAATCACGATATCTAACAAATCAACAAGAACAACTCTGATATGCTGCAAAAAAGCAATGTTTTTAGCCTATGTTATTAATAGGAGCCTTAGCTATGCTTGATCTCTTCCCAAATAAGCTGTTTAAACATGAAGCATTAGGCTAGAAAGCTGAGTGTTTTCACAGGGGTTGAGGGTTAACAATTTACAGTACTAAATCCTGTTTGATCTGCTGAGAAGTTCAGTCCATCAAGAGCATGATTTTACTTAACAGTGCAGTGGGTGAGGAAGTTGCCAGGGGTGGGACTTTTCCTCCCAGCTGAGGTTGGGCTGCCGGAGCTGACCCATCTGCCGTTATATGGAGCCTTGCCACCCTCCTTTCTCATGGTCCTGCTTCCTCTTGCTGTGTGTTTACACACGTGCACATATCATGTCTGAGCTCCTTTTTTTCTGGCAGCTGCTACAGGTGAGTTGTGAATGCATTTTTGGAAGTCTCCCAGAGCAGAGATACTTCCAGACCACAAGAAGATGCCTCATTCTCCAGGTGGAGGCTACCCAGCTGAGAAATGTACCATTAATGACTAATGAGAAGCAGAGTTTTCCCCTAGCATGCTGCTATGGGTGCCTCTGAGGGCTGCCTATCAAAGACAAGAGCACAAGGGAGCCATACAGATAGTGTTTTCCTTCTGTGCATATCCCGCATGCAGAAGATTCACTTTGTGCTTCCCTGCAAAATGTTAGAGCAGGCTCTTGGAGCATGGAACATTTGTCAAAATGTTGCCACTTTTAACAGAAAGCTAGGTGAGTTCACCTGCTTTAATAGAATGTACCTTTCTTTTACTGCTGTTCATGCAGCCAATCACATTCTGTGGGGCTCACAATATTTTTATAGTACATTGTCCTTGGAATAAACCAGAGCATATTGCATGTCAAGATTGGTAAGGGTTTTATGGAACAAGGCAGTTCGTGGATTCCCATGAATGCTCTTTACTTCCTCCAGACCTCAGAGAGAAGATGAGTGCTATACTGTGCCACCAGAGACATAGTAGCTCCTTAAAAATAAAAGAGATCACCATTTGTCACTTTAAAGTATATTCAACATGCACTCGCCTATTTGGGTCGTTAGAGCATTTCGTCATGCACTTGTGCAATGCCTTATCCTAATCCACAACTGCATCTCTTTCCTTGTGCTGTAATACAAACAATGATGATAAATGAATGTCTGGCTTGGCAATATTGCAACAGTCTCCAATTATGAGAAGTGTTTTCATTTACAGAAGAGAAATCAAATGGCAGATTCCACTGTCTCTCTCTTCCAGTCTGTGAACAAGCTGGTCCTTGTTGTAAATCTCATATAACCTGCTCTGTGGGAGAAGGCATTGTGGAAGCCCCCCACACCTTAAAATAAAGGTAGCGCTTCAGTAGCTGTTTCTAGGGTATTTCTTTTTAATAGAGTTAACTATTCAAAAGGACAAAGAAAGGGTTTATTGAAAGCCAAATACAAGGGTTTCACAAGTAGCAAAAAACAGAGCAGACAGTGGAGCATTTCAAACAGGATGCTTCTTCCAAACCCAACATCACCAGAACAGAAGTAACAACAGGTTATTGTTCATCTTCCAAAGTCTGAGACTGTTTCCATACATGATGCAGAGTGGCCAGCCCAAATTCCTGGATAACCACTTTCTTCAGCTGTGCTCTTACAAGGCAAACACCGCTGCCTTGGGTTGGTCATCTTGAGCTCATGTAACACACTGTCTGAAACTGAGATGATGACTGACATTGCTCAGAAGAACTTACCAAGAATAAATGTCCACAGAACCATGGAGTCATTGCTCTAAAGTGCTGCTCTCAAGTGCTCACTGAGTTTCCTGGACACAAAAATCAACTGCCAAGTAGCACTCCTGGCCTACTGGTGTGGTAATGCTGGTATACTCTCCCAGGAAGGGCTCCATATTACCTTCAGGCTGGGGAAGTTTCTAGGCATGTGTTCTGTTCTGCTACAAAAACCCATGGAAATCTGTGGCAGAGAAGAGTTACTAACACTGTGTGCATAGTTTTCATGTCATACCTAAGTCAGGATATGGTCATGAATGCTTACATTAATTTTCATAGAATCATAGAATGGTTTGGGTCGGAATGGACTTTAAAGATTATCCAGTTCCAACACCCTGCCATAGGCAGGGACACCTCCTGCTAGACCAGGCTGCTCAAGGCCCCATCCAAACTGGCCTTGAAAACTTCCAGGGAGGGAGCATCCACAACTTCCCTGGGCAACCTCTTCCAGTGCCTCACACTCTGATCAAAAAGAATTCCTTCCTAATGTCTAATCTAAATCTTCCCCTTTCCAATTTAAAGCCATTCCCTCTTGTCCTAACACTACATGGCCTTGTAAAAAGTCCCTCCCAATTTTCTTGCAGGCCCCCTTCAGGTACTGGAAGGCCACTATAAAGTCGCTCGGAGTCTTCTCTTCTCCAGGCTGAACAAGCCCAAGTCTCTCAGCCTGTACTCACAGCAGAGGTGCTCTAGCCCTCTGATCATCTTTGTGACCCTCCTCTGGACCCATACCAACAGTTCCATATCTTTCTTATGGTTGGGATTCCAGAATTGGACACAATACTCCATGTAGGGTCTCAAAAGAGAGGAGCAGAGAAGGAGAATCGCCTCCCCTGACCTACTGGCTACACTTCTTTTGATGCAGCCCAGGATATGGTTGGCTTTCTGGCTGTGAGCATATATTGCCGGCTCATGTTGAGCTTCTCATCAAGGAGGACCCCTGAGTCCTTTCTCTTCAGAGTTGCTCTCAGTCACATTATCTCCCATCCTGTACTGAAACTGCAGATTGCCCTGACCCAGGTGTAGGACCTTGTACTTGGGCTTGTTGAACCTCATGATGTTCACACAGGCCCAGTTCTCCAGACTGTCCAGGTCCCTCTGGATGACATCCTGTCTTCCTGGTGTGACAACTTCACCACTCAACTAGGTGTCATCTGTAAACTTGCTGAGGGTGCACTCGATCTTGCTGTCTATCATTGATGAAGATATTAAACAGCAGTCGTCCAGTACAGACCCCCAAGGGACACCACTTGTCACAGATCTCCATCTGGACATCAAGCCATTGATCGTTACCCTCTGAATGCAACCATCCAACCAACTCCTTATTCACCGAACAGTACCCATCAAATCTATATCTCTTCAATTCAGAGAGAAGGATGCTGTGAGGGACCATGTCAAAGGCTTTAACAGAAGTCCAGATAGATCACATCTATTGCTTTTCCCTTGTCCACTGATGTGGTCACCCCATCATAGAAAGACACTAGGTTAGATAGGCAGGACTTGCCTCTGGTGAAGCCATGCTGGCTGTCTTGAATCACCGCCTTGTCCTTCGTGTGCTTTAGCATAGCTTCTAGGAGGATCTGTTGCATGATCTTCCCAGGCACAGAGGTAGGCTGACAAGTCAGTATTTCCTAGGGTCATCATTTCTACCCTTTTTAAATGTGGGCACAATGTTGCCCTTCTCCCAGTCACCAGTTTTGTTTAGTCCCCCCACAGTCTTTGGCAGCGTGAAGGCAGGGAGCCTTTGCAAGCAGTACTGTTTGATATCCACAGCCTGTGGGCAGAGGCAGAGAGCTGGGAGGAATTAAAAGGGTCCCCCATCATGTGCAGAAACCGCTGAGTTACACACAAGAGAAGGGCAGCCAAGACAGCAGAATTCATGGAGTCCTTACACATGAGTGGAAGAGTGAAGACAGCAAAGGTAGTCATACCTCTTCTTTATATCTCCCAGCTGCTGCTTCTTGGGCAAGCTCAGCTCACAGATCACGAAGTCTGTGTGACAGAACAGCAGCTGGGAGATATAAAAGCAAGGATTTGAATGCAGTGAGTATTTTAAAACGTGAAAACACTGCAACAGGGTCCAGTCCCTTGTCGTCCTTTCCCCTGCCGAGACTACCTTCAGCACCATTAATCTCAAGGAAAAACTAGATTGGCCTTTGAGCTAGGGATTTCCTCTTTGATTACACTGTTTGGACTAAGCAGTGCTGGCTTAGCACCAGATGCTGCAGCTGTGCATTAGAGGCACTTCTATCCCCAGCTGGAGGATGCTATGTTAAGGGACTGCCACCTGGCAGCATCTTCAAGGAACTGCAAAAAACACTAGCCGAGAAGGAGGTTGGTGAGCATCCACCTGCTGGGAGACTTGTGCATGCACCCAGAAAGGAGAGATCAGCGTTGAACCAAACTTGTGTTTGTGGCTGAAATATCTGGTATTAAAAGGCTACTACTGTGATGAAAAAAACACTAGGCCAGTGAAAAATTTTACACGATGACCACCTTATCAGGGACTTTCCAACTCTATGAAAAAGCTGGTTTTCCTTTGAGAAAACCCCCACTGTTATCTCTCTTTACTTCACACTGGCTGAAGGAGGCTGACCTAGTTGTACTCAGCCTTTGCTCGTTCTTAGCTAAGAATTAAGATGTTTGTTTGTGAAGGTAAACCCAAGGAGGCAGGACCAACTTTGTCTCCGCTCTCCTGGGAAAGAAGAGAAAGGTTGATAACTTTTCTGCAAAGTGGTATGGGATGAAAAGAACAATAATGGTAATAACAATAATAATCTCCCTTGGCCAAGACCAGGTAACAGAACTTCTTTCATTTTTATGTTTTCAGTATGGTCCCCTTGCTTGTGCTACCTTTTTTTCTGTCTTGTGACAAGCTGGCAGACAAAACAAGCCCATCTCCTCAACACATGCTCTGGCTTTTTCCCAAAATAAATCTCTTGGCCAGCCTGCCTAAAGCTTTCTAAACCAGCTGACTTTGAAAGTGAGTACACAGCAAGCAAGAAGTCAACTTCTGTAATACTTCAGAAGTCTCCAGTTGTCCTACCCTTTGGCAAGTGCTACCCAATATCACAGGAAACAAACTTTCATTTGTAGACAGAGATTGGCATGAACAAGACAAATTTGAGCCTAAGACCCTTTTGCCAATTGCTGCTATACTTAGTGGGTGAAGGGCCCTTCACCTGTGAATGGACTCCAATCATTACTATTGGTAGTTTTAAGCCTGGGTTATCTTTTAATAATTTATGTACAAATTTGTGTAGAGAGAAAAGCTCAAAAGAGACTGAGAGCTGGATAGATTGAGTCCCTTTTCACTTTTAGAGCCAACACAAACAGTAGGCTAAGGTCCTGAACCACATCACTAACACACCTTCTGGTGTGACCTCTTAGGACCCTTGCTAGATGTGACAGCTCAGCTAGATGTGTGGCTGAGCCAAGAATGCCCTGCGTGTGCTCATATACTGAGGCTCTGAAGAAGTATGGCAATGAGTACCAAACGAATGTTTTTGTTCAAAAAGTTTATGAGGAAAGCCTACTCTGATGTTCACACAAGTCACAGGTCTGACACCAACCTGGGGCCAGAGTTGGTGACCTAGATGTGGGAGTATCTGTGTACCACCCTGCAGATACCCCATGCTTCCCAGATCCCTCCATCCCCCCAGACTTTGTGGAGCTGAATAGACTATGATGGCTTACCAGTCTGTATGTGCATCGTCAATCACCAGGAGGATCTTGGGTTTCTGGGCCACAGCTGGTGTGGGGCTGGTTGAGTGATCAATTAGTCCTGCAGCTGCTTGTGTGGTTTGCTTCATGGCACTGGAGATGGAGCTGAAGATGCTTGTGCCAGTAGAGGAAGACTGTGAGGGCTGTGGTGGCTGTGGATGCTTTCTCTCCATGGCAGGAGAAACTGGGGAGCTTGTGGAGCTCTCAGGGCGCTGCAAGTCCATCATGTAGCCATTGGGCAAATTTGCCACAAAACTACTGTCTGAGAGACGCCTCCGGAGGAAATTCATTGTTGCAGCGTTGGGTGGAACCCTTTTCAGCAACAGAGAGGCTGAACAACGGTGTCACTAGTTCCAGGGAATGTTTCTGTGTGCTTGTAGGGTATCTCCTTGCAGTCCAGGCAAACAGGCTTTACCCCGTATTTATCTTACTGGATAAATACGTCTTGATTTTTCTGCTGTATTTTCTTACTCTCCTGTGGGAAGAGAATCAAAGAAATTTATGTGAGATACATACTGTGACTGGAGTTAGTAATTACTTAAAAATTTTTTTTCAGCTAATGGCATAACCCAGAAACGAGATTTCTACAGTAATTCCCCAAGACCTTTTATTTGCTGAGACAGCCTTTGAGTCTTGACCAGAGACTGGCTGATGAGATTAAGGGGGGAAAAAGAAAAAAAAGATATAGCTGATAAAATACATATGTTTTTCAAAACAGACATGTCTGCAGGAACCAAAGCCATAGTTATCCCATACATCAAGAGAGATGAAACACATGAATTCCTGGTATCATCAACCCCCTTCAAGTCTTTTTGAATGAACCCCCTACAAACTTGTTGCCTTCACCTGCCTGGTCTGGCCTCCCTCACTGCTTATGCTCTTGTCCCAGTCTCTGATTGTCTTTTGAAGGCAAGAAGCTGTCTTTTCCCAGCTGGTCAAAGAGAGCTTGACATCTGTGGATCTCTCTCCTGGAGCTGTAGCTGAGAACTCATGGAGCAACCAAAGAGAATTCTTAAAATAAGCTGCCATTTTATTTTCACCTATAGGAATTTACAAAGCTTTAGAGACAAAGGATTCAGACCTGTGTATGTTGATACCTCTGTTAGTAACGAGAGATGTAGGGAGGCCCAGATGGATCTGCCTGAAGTGAGTGAGCTACAAAGAGCCCCTTGGCACATGTCCCCCAAATCTTGTCATCCATCACCACCTTGACCCTGTGGGCACAGAATCCATCTGTGGCAGAGGTCTCCCTGCTGAAACTGCTGATATTTGCTTATTAGACTCTTTTTTTACTTATAATTTCGCAGTCCTGGATGTGCTGGAGCCTGGAGTTAGTCTTTTCCCAGGGAACGGCTCAGGAAATCTTTAATGACTTCCTGCCACAATTTCAGTTGATAACTTGTCCTGAGGCATTGTACTGACTTCCCACCCAGTCCTGGCATGGCCGGTGGCTGCACAACATAAGCAAACACATGCACTGGTGAGCACTTCAGTAGCATTGACTGTTTATGCAGCAATTGTTCCAAAAAGCAGGTATAGTATCCATTAATTATGAGCTAGCTGTGCACCTTGGATATACATCCACACAGCACTTGGCCTACCCATATCCTACCACAGGATCTGTGAATGGCAGCACAGAGCCACCCACTGTTACTTGTCCAGGATGACCAGAGTCATAGAGCCTACAAAGACTTTGGGGGATTTACAGACTTACAGGCTGCCCTCTGCTCAGGAACCTGTGTTTTGTACCTTGTACCACACAAATAAGAAAAATACCTTCACAGTCCACTCAAGTACAGGTCCATTCCTGGGTAAGAGGAGCATCCCAGAGATCTGTCTGCTGTCAGAAGGGCTCCAGATGAGTACCGCATTATAGCATACAGCAACTAGATTTCTTGGAGGACCTTGGTGTTAACTGGCAAGAAATGGGATGTAATTTTGATACCAGTCTCAGGAGAAGTGGTTTTAGCATGAGGTGCCTGCCCCTTGCATGCTTTGCACAGTATCGCAGAGTTGTGGGTTCCTGCTGTGGCAGCTCTCAGCCACGGGAGGGAACCTGGCTCCAGCCATTCAGGCTGGACAAGGCTCCTTTCACAAGCCAGTATCTTTGGGACAGGGTCCAGCAGGACTTTCATGCTCTTGAAATTTTCTGCCACACTGCTAGGTGCTTGCATGGCTGCTTCCTTCTCTGTGAGATTTTACTCTCCAACAGAACCTTGGATACTTGCAAAGCATCAGCAAGTAAAGCTACCACACAAATGTGTCTGCTCTTCCCTGTACTGTGGAAGATGCGTCAGGAGGTACATGGCATAGGGTGTCCAGGGCTGGGAAGGGCTGGAGTACCCCATGATGTGCCTGGAGGGAACACAGGTTTCCTCCACAACAGGGCTTCCAAAATAGTGTCCCTCAGTCTAGTGTTTACAATAAACAATTTGTTGGCCTTCTTTCAAGACCATGAGCACTCACATCTTGTACCCTTTTAAACAGCAATATTTACAGTGACCTATCATATTTTCCACCAGGGATTTCTTAGTGGAAGATGTTGCCCAGGAGACACTGGGAGCTGTCAAAACTCTCTTGCTGCTATGAGGTTGGCCTTTCCCTCTGCTGGCTGGCACTGCCTCTGCTTGCTGTGAAGACTGGGCTGTGTGCCGTTAGCTCAGGATGGAAGGAGAGAAAACCTAAGCAACTGACGTCACAGGGAAATCTCCCTCTAGCAAAGCACATGGAGGCTAAATTCAAACAGGATGACACTGCTGACAGCAGGAAGAAATGCCTGGCTCTACTCTGGAATAGGGGATGGCAAAACCACCAGGAACTTTGGCTTTGGGTCTGCCAAAGTGATGGCACAGACTTTCCTCCTCTCATTGCATATATTTTTCTAATGAGATTGATAATGTAATTAAAACAGACTTTGTCTTTTTTTAAAATAATGAAGTTATTAGTGACTTTGCTGTATCAATTTATTGATTGCCAGTAGTGCTGCCACAGAGGAGATGATCTCTGCAATGGAAGCAGTGTAAACCCTATCAGATTCCTTTGCTTAGTGGAAAATATCATGGGTTGCTTCTGTGTCATGCAGATTTGCTGTTGTAATAATTAACTTTCAGTAGTAGGCGTTTTCATACAGGCACAGGCTGAGTAGGATAAGACCTCATTTTCCAATCCTTGAAACTCCCTATGGACATCCTGGGTGCTCAGCACTTCAGGCTGAATCTGGCTCTGTGCCGCTCACGCAGCATGCAGCCCTCATGCAGCATTGTGTCCACGGATGTACATACAGATCCTACCCTAGCAGGCAAGTGGGGCTGTAGCTTGAAAAAGCGAGGAGCCAACACCTCCTTCAGAAGCAAGACAAATCTGCTAAGTGGTATTTTGGCACTCAAGAGCCATGGGTAGGAGAGCTGCTGGCTCTTCACCGTCAAGTCGTACCTTGCCTCTGTGTACACTAATTTTTTCCTGTGGCTGACATGGAGACAAGCCATCTTAATGCTGTGCTAGACAAGAACTTGCCCTTTAGGCCCCTGCACAGCTGAAATACAGCCCACAGGCTGCTTCCAGGCAAGGCAGCAGCTCCTGTTGAGTTCCTCAGGCTGCAATACAACAGCTGCCTCCCACCATGCAGGAGTAATCTGCTGCTGTGTGAAACAGCCGCTCCTGAATGCTAACTGGGAAAACAGGGGGCATCTGGGCCATGGAGCTACAGGTTGGGGAACTGGGCTATATTTCAGGATGTGGGGATAATAAATGAAGCATAGGAGAATGGGTAGGTCCTGAAGAAAGAGAGAAAGAAGGAGAGAGGGGGAGAGAAGGAGGAGGAGAAGGCACAAGCAGAAAAGGAGGAAGTGAGCAGGAATCAGCTTAACCAAAAGACAACACAGGAACACGTGGAAATCCCAACAATGAGAGCACAGTCAGGGTATCAAAAGGAAACGATGGGAGCAACTAAATGAAACAAGAGGAAAGTCAATTAAAGCTGATCTTAAAAAACAACAGCAAAGAGGCTGGTATCTTCAATGCCTTAGTAACTTGCAGTTAAAATTCCTGGCTGATATTTTCAGAAGTGCAAGGGAGGGTAAGCCATCTGCTCCCTTAGCATGTTGACAGCAACCAGGCACCTACCTGACTTTTCTCAATGATATACTCCACAGAGATGCAAGTTATCTCAGAAAACCTGTTGACATGTGTTAGAAAACAAGAACAAAACATTCACTTAAACCTCTTGTCATGTTACTTTGTAATATGTGGTAGAATCCAGAGGGAACAAAACTCAATTGGGTCATGTCTGTTAACCATGCTTAGATTTCCCTTGAGCTTGTTAACTATGCTGTTATATAACGAGCTGACACTACCAAGCTGATCTGCATCTGATTCCTGCTTTTGACAGCCTCAACAGAGCAATGCTTGTGCTGGCAAGGTGGAAAACCTCCCACCTTGCAACAAGGGACTGCACACTTACTTCGGACCATGGTGGTGGATGGAAAGCTGAGGGCATGCTCATCATCTGGCAACAGCCACTTACTGATAACCCTCACACTGATTTTGTGGGCAGCCTTCAGCATATATTCAAGATTTAAGATATTTCCATGTGTCCTTTTCTGCCTTCAGATGTATTGACAAACGTGTGAGTGGACTTCTGTGGAAGGACAGCCATGTTTGGAACACCAAATCCAGCTGGATGGCTTTCCACATATATTTTCAACAAGAGAAAAGCAAGAGATTATTTATGATTGTTAAGCTTTCAGTGTTTCACCCTGAATGGCTTCAACTACCCCAGGTTTGGCAATGCTTGGCATGGCCTGGCATTTCTTCGGAAGAAATGAAAGCAGAATAAAACAATTGGTTCTGAAATGAATTAGAACTTTTGTTGGGTTTTTACTTCACTTGCCACAGTTTTGGACTCAAGAGGCTTACATGTTCAAACATGTCTTGGTATTTTTCAGTGCAAGATGAACTTCCAGAAATCCGGAAGTTAAAACAATAGGAGCTAGAAAAAAAAAAGAAAAAAGATATCCCATCAAACACCCCACATTTTGTAAACTTGAAGCATATACAAAAAGCATAAGGGCTGGAAAGACTGTAGGCTATTCCAAAGAACAGAGGAAAGCAGAGGAATTCCATGCTGGTGTTCAGTTTGCAGAGAGTTTTCCTAAGTATCACCAATGCAATACAGCTCTAATTTAGACACTGGCAGAAATTTTCCAAAGCATGTAAAACTACAGCAAAATTTTTGCTTGAAATCTAAGGGGTTTGTGCATCCCAGTGCCACAGACACTTCTGGATATTGTGTATCTGTTATGACTGACAGCAGCAGAACCCCGCTGTCTCTTTGAGGTGTTTGCAAGAAGTCAGGACCCTGCAGCTAGAGAGCGTGGCAGGGCAAGGGAGTGGAGACGGAATCCTGTCAGGATAATGATGTTAACCACAGTCTGAGTTCCCTGTTCTGTGTTAGGCAGTCGCTCACTTGCTTCCCAAATTCGCTATTACCCTTCATAGCAGCAGTGATTTCCTTTTAGAAATGTGCTCTTTAAGGATTTTCACAAGGAGCCAGTGCATCCATTTTCTCTATTTAGAGAGGTCTTCAGAGATTTCTAGAGGCCTCTTTGTCAGAAATTGATCACTTACAGTGTTCAACATGTTTCATTAAGCCACTGATAGATAAAAAGGTGCAACAACTCTCTTGTCTTGTCTCCACATTCTTGTAAACCTTAAAAAAAAATCCTCTCTATTTTCTTGAGTGGCTGTTTAACTGGAAAAGTCTAGGCTTCACAAATCTTACTTATTTTTTTCAGTTTGTAAAGCTCTCAGATTTTTCTACATAGCAGTTACACTATTTAGGGGCTTGCCTTACCTGCTCCTGAATATAATAGCTGTGTGCATACTAAATTGAGTGGAAAAAAGACCATTTCTCAAGAGCTACACCCAGCACAGAATACAAGTTAGTCTATTTTCCCCTTTTGTCTGTAATTTCATAATGGCAGGTGAGGAAAAGAAGAAAGAAAAAAAGATGATTTTAAAGTGACAAAATGTCAACCGACTTTCAAGTAGACTGCAAATGAAGTTAACTAAATACATGAACAATAGTGAAAAATTTTCTATTGGAAAATAAATCTGAATGTTATGATAATACTCTATGGCTTCAATACTCCCAAGAACAAATCATGATGAGCTCCTTCTTGGAAAAAATACATTATTTCCTCATTTTATTCTCACTGTGGAAATCCTATTGACACCTCACAGCTACAGTGCTGTCTCAGTGGTAATATCCCCTTGTCAATGATCTTAGAGAGGCCTTTTGTGGCCTCTGTTCAACATGAATATTTGCTTATCAGAAAAGCCAGACCCAGATCAACTGGAGCTGGCAATACAGAGGCAAAGAAATCCTGTGCTGATCCTTGAATACTAGAGAGCCATCTCCATCTGAAAGGCAGCTGAGCTGGCAAACTGTCCCCATTTCTTATTTACCTGGAGTATTGTGGTCATTCCCACCTCCAGCAATAGTGCCACTAATGCTTCCAGTAAGACTAATACTTGCACACATGCTAAAGTGGCTTCTCAAGTTTATATTAAAGAAAAGTAGGAGACAGCAGTACAAACTGGAGAATTTGTAGAGATAAATGCTCTGCATATTAAGCAGATGAAATTCTAGGAAGGAAGCAAGCAGGGCTCTGAAGCCCTTGCTGTTTTCCTTCCCAGTTTCGGATCTAATGCAGTTCATGTTGTGTGCTTGTGAGACATGCTCTGTTTCCTGCAGCAACCATACAAGTCCTAATTTCATGGTGACAAGAGTGAAAGGGGCACCAGGCACATCATTAATACATCAGGGATTTCCTTCAGCTGAGAGACATGTTGTTTTGAAGAGTGCTGGTCTGAATAAAATCAAGTAGCTGGATGTATTTAATATGTAGGGCCTGTCAATATGCATCAGAGCTCATCCAGATAAAAGATGCCTAAGGGACTGACAGCTCACAAGTTCTCAGAGGAAAATGCTGCAGCCTGTACTAATGCTGCCTAGTACTAATGGGGCTCCTGATTTGATTAAGATCACATACTCTTTCTCATTCCTATGTAATTTTTTTTCTACTGTATTTTAGTTCTGTCACAACAGACTGGTTATTTAAAATCCAAGTAAACAGACTATTTTGTTACTATTGAGCTAGCTAGATATCTTGGAGGGAAAAAGTGTGCTATGGGTCAGGAAAGGGAAGAAAAACAGTTACCTAAGAAGTCATAATATACACCAAATAGATAATTATTTATTAACTGATAACAATAAGAAGCTTTTTATGTTTGGAGCAAGAATTATATTATTTTTGTATGTTTATTAGAAAAAGAATAGGTTTCATATATCCAAATAACTTATGTTCAAACGCAACTCTGCAATTCTTGCATCAATGCTTCTAAGTAATTTTAAGATACCATAAAAATTCAATTTCTTTTCCAAATGTTTTATGATTTTTGGCATTAAGAAGTCACCCTTCAAACATCTTAAGTCTCCTAAACCATCTCTTTTATGAGTATATTTCACCTAATTTTTGCTTTCATTTGCATCCACCGCTTTTCTTCCCCTTGAATCTTTTCAGACATCAACATATCCATATCCCAGTTTCCCAGATTTCTCCCACATGGCAGAAAACCCCTTATAATACTTGAGATATACCTGACCTGATGATAGCAACAGGTACCTGGATAAATAAAACTTGTGATTTGCCTTTGTATGACAAGTTGCTTATTTGCTTTCTAGCCATTTATGACCATGTCATGTAACAGCACTTAATACAGAGAGAATAATAAGCTAGGAATTTGAGCACATTTACTGATTTATTTTGATGATGGAAGAGAAAGGCAATGCTTTACTGTCTTCTGGGGAACATTTCTGACACAACTGTAGGACAGATTGATACCAACTTCTTCCATGTTAGAGAAATAGTTGGACTCGATGATCTTAAAGGTTTTTCCCAACCTAAATAATTCTATGATTCTATGATCCTCACCTGGAGGACTGTAGAGGCCCACCTAGCTATGTCTATCTGAAGTTCTGTGATGACCAATTCAAATTGTGCTGAGCATTTCAAGGAAATGTTTTTCTTCACTTTTTTTGCATGATTACTTTTGATCACATGGGGACACATGAAGAGTTGTGTGGGTTTGTGTAATACATCCCATTTTCTCACACTGCGTACCCACACACTTCTCACCTCAGCGAGGATGACAATCCACTCCCCCAGAGCTGAACTGAGCACCGAGTCTTTGCACTGCCACCAGTGCCTGCTTCCCAGCTGCAGCCTCACCAATGTCCATGAGGTTCTGCTCTAGCATGGTTGCAGGTTGGACCTGCAAGCCAAATGTATTTGTGGTGCCATCAGGAGCTTGTGCAGGACAGTCGGTGGGCAAGTGTTTTGTTTTCTTAGTAAAGCATCTTAAATGCCATTTAAGAAGTCATGTAGGTGCCACGTGAATATTGTGTTGACAAAAACATGTATTACCAGAGGTGCGCTGCCATAATCAGAAAATGTATTTTAGAAGTCTAATGATAAATTCTTTCACTAACTTATTTCACTAACCATCATTTATCAAGCTCTCTTCTCTCCTGGTTCTTGTCTGTGTGCCTATCTAGTTTTAGCATTCATGCTGGACTGTGTAGGAACCCTCCATAATCAGCTCCAAATGCCAGAAGCTATGTTTAAGTAAAATGCATCAGACAACATAATATGAGTGTGAGAATTTGAATAGTTTCTGGACCCAAAGTTCTGAGAGAATAGGTTAATAGACTAAGCTCAGATGTGGGAATAAAGCACAATATGATTATAACAGAGTCCTCTGCCATCAGCTTTGGGGAAGGTCACTCAACATAAGTGCCTTGGTTTCCTCATTTAGGAAGATAAGCTTTATATTGTAGAGTGCAGAGATAGTGTAAGCTCCAGCTCACATTCCTGCATACTGCTTCACCGGATCAAGCATGAGCAGCTTCAAGAGCTCTGGTTCCCCAGTTGATTTACAAAGCTTTTAAGAGTTACAAAATTGGCCAGCCTTGTTTAAGAACTCAACCACCAAGACTTTTGAGGGCTGGCAAATATGTAGCCACCATGAGTGGTGTCAGCGGTGGGAAAATTTCAGAGGAAAAGATGTGGAACCATGTTATAACTAGGAACGTAATGGATTGATCTGCACAGCTACTTTAGTTTTTCCTTCTCCCATACTCACAGAACTTCTTTCCCAAGCCTGGAAAGGAGAGAAGAAAGGGGAGAAGGGGAATGAAGAGTATGAGGTGACCCTGCAGTCAGACAGCCTACACAGGGTGCAATGGGAGGAATTTGAACCACATGCATTGCCATGAGCTCTTGTTGGGGACAAGCACAAATGCAGCATGACTAACTTGTTACAGAGAGCATGAGCACTGCAGCAAGGAGAACAGAAATAGGGACATTCTACAAATCTCGGACAGGTTACCTGAGAACCACACTGGGGAGACTCTTTCTGCATATGTGTCCTGACTAGCAGGACAGGTAGGCAGTTACTATTTAAGTATAATTAAATGAAGATATGGCTAACAATAGAAGCAGTATTAGCAAGTATCCCTGTTCCTCCTTGGGACAATCTGTATTCGATCAGAATGAAGTGGTGCAGTCCCATGTGACTGAAGCTTACTCACCAAAGCCACTTTTACTCTGGATGTGTATTTACAGAAAAAAGGTGTCCAAAAGTAGACTGAAATCAGCTGATCAGTTAAAACCAAACTCAACAGAACTCTTAGTACAGCTAGACAGATGCCTGGCCCTGCTGGCTTTTTTTTTTGGCTCTTGCTCAGACCCAGTGCCTGAACCCTCAAGTTCATAAAGCCCAGCAGGTAAAAAAGCTTGTGTGTTTAAATGAGTCACCTCGTAACTGCATGGCTTTGTCATCCTGATCCAGTCACAGAACTGAGTGAAATAAAACCAACCCCAAACAAACCCTAGGGCATATCTTCGTAGCTCAAGATTTCAGAGGCTCTCATGGATGGCAGGGTGTTAACTACAGCAGGCTGAGGAAGTGAGGAAGTATGTTGATTCCTTGCAGCTTTGCACAGGCTTGCACACTCGGGGGTCTTTGCTTCCCTCTGTTAAGAAAACCAGCCAAATACGGCCAGTGTTTACGCTTGCATATTCAGTGTTTTCCATAGGCCTAAGCTGAAGTGAAGAGCTGATCTTCCTACATGTTGTAGTATGGCAGGCAGTGCATTAAAACACACAAAATGTTATTCTCTATTTCAAGACTGCGCACAAATGGAACAAATCTTATGGTTTCTGTGGACAGAAAGAGCAGGTTTTTTCGCTGTATATTTTTTTAATGGATTTTTTTACTTTGAGCAAATCATTTAACTGTTTTGTACCTTAGCATGCCTGATTGTATAATGATATTTAAGTTAAATAACGTATGGAAAGGCTAAATTGGGTCAAGTTTGACAAAGATTGAGATGCATGGTGATATAAATACAGATTGCAGAGGTCTTCTATAATATTCAAAGTTAAGTATAGCAGCTATTTAAAATTACATTTGCCTGAAAACTTTATTACTTTTTAGCATGGAAGAATATATAGAATCTTCAAATCAGAGCTGCCAAGGCCACTGGAGTCCAGTTTTAGAGCTGATCACCACAAAAACTGTTGTGGCTACCCAGATAATGTTAATTGTGGAATAAAGTAGTGCATGGATGACCTTTTGTAAGTAAGCCAGGTTAAACACAAGGATCTCTGTCCCCTTTCCTACTTAGTCCAATGTAAACATGGTATCTAAACATAACCCAGTGAGTGATGGCGTTATGAAAATCTGATATCATCTCTCAACTCCACAGAAATAGTGGATCATCTTCATATTTTGGTGATAGACCCTGTATGTCCACCTGTATTTTCCTAAGAGCTGCAGGAAGAACTTTGGTTAAGACAAGGTCATATTGTGAACACAGGTAATAATGTACCCTGCATGATAACAAATACATAGAAGTCTTTCACTATTATCTGTTTAATCATTTTCTCTCTTCTTGCTTCAGTTCCCCATTTTTAGTATCTCATTCCTGAAAGAGGAAAATTGCTTTGAATCTCTTCAATTACTACTAAAGCATGGCAGAGCACTTCTAAAAAATCAAAGAGATTTGAACACCACAATCATTAAGCTTGGCCTCCCACATAGTGCTGCTTGTGTAGTTTCTCCCAGCAACTCCTGCTGTAAGTTTATAATTTCTGATTGAAAATCTAACTCCAAGTCTCATTTGTAAATACTCACCGGGGAGGTCTAAACCAAACCTCTATCTAAGCCTTTGCCGCTGCAGCAAAAGCAAGGCAGCTGCTCCCTGAATGCCTGAGCAAAGAAAACAGCATTTTGTCTGGCTGTGATGATCTCCCAAGTTCAGCAGGGGCTGTGTGAGCATATGATACTTCAATGCAAAGAGACATGCTTAAGCACCCCAGAAGACCTCAGATGTTCATGCTATAAAGCATCAATTGTCTCCTGGGCAGCTACGTCTTGAGCAGCAGCTGCTGCCAGGGCATCATCTGCAAGGCTAGTCAGTGCCTGGCAGCAAAGCCTACCTGAACTCACTTTTCAGTTTGTGCTGCCCTGAAGGTTGAACAAGAAACATTGTCAAGCGATGCAGGAATGGCAGCTGGTTTGTCAGCTTTGGCCCTGCCCTCCCTCTCCCTGTTTGTCACTGAGTCTCATGGCAGAGCCCATCCTCTGGGGTTGCTGCCAGCCCCAGCCCACCAAGCTTTCTTTGCTAGCAAGCAGCAGTAAGGCTGAAGACTTCAATCAAACTGCTGGGTCTTTGCTAGCACACCTACGCAGTCACAGTACCTACCCGGTGCTCCTTGATACTAATGAAACCTTCTGGCTAGTGAAACTGTGGTGGAAAACCTATTTAGTAACTAAGTCTTACCACCTAGTAAGTATAGCAACTGCTCTGTGTTAGCAGAGAAAGGTGAGTTTTGCCAAGAGGAAGCACGGAACATGCTGTTAGCTAAAATGGACACCTTGGCTGTATTTTGGGTTTCAGAAGTGCTCTTTGGAGGCTCACAAAGGTTTATTGCTGATCATTATTCCACCTCCCTGTGCTGTTTTTTCTTAACTTTCTTCCCAGTACGTGGTATAGCGCTGTGTTTTGGATTTAAACTGAGTCTGGTGTTGAAAACATCGATGTTTTAGTTGTCACTAAGGAGTCAAGGACTTCTCAGCTTCTCATGCTGGCATGCCAGCGAGAAGGAAGGGGGGTGCACAAGAAGCTGGGAGGGGCAGAGTCAGGACAGCTGACCCCCAACTGACCAAAGGGATATTCCATACCATATGACATCATGCTCAGCATATAAAGTTGAGGGAAGAAGAAGGAAGGGAAGGATGTTTAGAGTTACAGTGTTTGTCTTTCCTCAAGTAACCATTACGCATGATGGAGCCCTGCTTTCCTGGAGAGCATTAAACACTACCTGCCAATGGGAAGTAGTAAATGGATTCCATGTTTTGCTTTGCCTGTGTTCATGGCTTTTGCTTTACCTACTTAAAATGTTTTTATCTCAATCCACGACTTTTCTCACATTCACCCTTCTGATTCTCTCTTCAATCCCACTGGGGAGGGGAGTGAGTGAGCAGCTGTTTGGTGCTTAGTTGCCAGCTGGGGTTAAACCCTACCAGCTGCTGGCTCTGACCATTCATGAGACAGGCACATATTATGCCTTCTTTAAAAAATCAGAAATTTTTTCTTACCTGCCCATAGCTATATGCTCTATGCTAAGCATAAAAACATGCACTTAGGAGGTTAAACAAGTAAATATTATATTCATTCTTCACCATCTACTTTGCTCTGGGAAAACACACAGGTCTTACAGTGTCACGTGGAAGCAACTAGCTGTCTCTTCTTTTAGTCCAAGTTGTGGGAGGCTCTGGTGAATGTTGCAGTTGTAAATGCCTCACTGAGAATTAAACCCTGTTGGTGTCCTCTCTAGTTTCAAGACAGATGACAGGTACATTAGAACTACCTCAGGATCCTCAGCACATCACAATCATCTAATTACCAGATGGAAAGAAAGGCAGACAGGCAGGGGCAGAGCTGAAGATGTAGGTTCTTCTGAACAGCAGCACTCATTTCTTTTCAGCTTTCATTGTTTGGGAGGAACTACAGGGCAGGGAGTTATACAGACCTGGGCTATGAATGGTCTGGTTGAAAATTCTTATATTTGGAAGAGTAGGTTGAAAACCAGACTGCTCATTTCAAAGAAATTTCACCATTCCAAAATATTTTTTTCTCCAAAATAGCACAACAAAAATTCTAAAATTTCTTGCAACATGTAAAAATTGTATCGAATATCCCATTCCTTTTGTAGGCTTTTTTACCAAACAAATCTTAAAAAAAAAGGCATTTTCAGAGCTGATGAACTCTTGGCTTTTAGTGGAGAAATGCTGCACTAAATGTTTCTGGCTGACTACTTTGAACAGCGAGGTTGAAGGAGCATTATGAGGTTTGGATATGTTACTGTTATTATTTGTTCCAGGCAACCAAAGCTGGCCATAAATCTTTTCTGTCCAAAAGATGAAATGCCACAGCAATGCAGAAGCTCATGTTTTATACCTTCCTTTGATTATTGCATTACAATATCCAGTATTGGGTGCAAGTTAGCAGAACAGAGTGTACACAAAAGCTTACAATGCTAACTGTTTAACTGGTAAATATCTCAGAAAGCAGAGAGTCAATTCCATCCCTTCCACTTCAAACAAAATTCTCATCAACTTCAATGGGATTATCACAGAAATTAAAAAATGTTTGGGATCTGGATCTGATCCCTCTGTCTGCAGTAGAAAGAAGATGATCTTGCATGGCTGGCTTGACTTTTGCAGTAGATGCCAGTTAGAACCTTGAGAATATCTGCGACTGCCCCAGGTAACTAAGGGCACTGCCCTGCTCTTTCTGTAGATTGCTCCTAGCGAGGGCACAATAGTTACACAGTCTGATTGTGGAGCTCATCAAAAGACGTGGCCTTTCAAGACAGAGGCACAACATGTAAGCCAGAGGCCCCTGAACTGTGACTAGGAGTTGGAGACATCAAAGAATCTTCCTGGGAAAACTTCCCTGCACATTAATACAGACTGTCAGCTCTAGCTCTTGACAGGCGCCATCCTCTCCTATGCCACGCATTTCTTTGGAGCTGACTCATTAAATGGCCTCAAGAAATTCTCATACATGTAACTACCCCTGTGGGGAGCACAGGGGGAAGCCCTGATTGAAAGGCTCTGTTGAATTATTAAGGTTGTCCAAAGGTAACCTTCATGTTAATTCCTGGCAGCCTCTTTCAGTTTTCTTATAAAACAGCACCCCCCTGCTTCGCCTACTCCTCTCTCCTGTTAACAGAAACTTCACAAGGCTGCTGAAGTAAGAAAGCCTTCCTGCAAGACTAACTAAATACACAGAGGCCTGTTTTAGATAGACGCATCAAGCTAAATACAGCAGCCTTCAGCTGCTGGCAGGACTGTAGCACTTCATCCAACTTCTCTCTCTCCAAAGTGCGTTAATGCACTAGCAAGCAGAAGGGAAATATAGGCACTGAGTCTCATCTCTAAGCAGCAAACCCAAAAACTTAAGGGCTAAACAAAGAAAAAAGTACTCCCTAACTTGTCACATTATTCGCTTTCCCCACCCACATGTTGTATCCACAGTTTCAGGCAGCTGCGTGTGATGGGCACAGTGCATCAAAGGTGTGTGCAGTGACTCGGGGACAGGAACACGCAGTCCGTCATCTCTGAGACCATGTAATCATTCTTCATCTTTTTTTTTTTCTTCCTGCTATAAACAACTGAGCTGTGCTGTATGAGAAAACTCCTGATTTTCTTGACTTTCTTCTCTGAGGAGGATCTATATTTTCTAGCAACTTCCTCTGGAGTTTATCAGCTTATTCTGAAGAGTTAGGCAAAAGAGTTTCTGCAGGCAAGAATGCAACGTATTACAGGGCTGTTCAGCCTTACTCTAAGCCCAGCAAGATACAGATTTAAGTGGGGGAGGAAGATGACAGCATAACGGATGTGTTCATTGTATTATACAAAACCATACAGGGCCAAGATACCCTATATTAAAAATAAAACATTTTATCTAAAAAAAGAGTGTTACTATATTTTAAATAACATATTTTAAAGGACTGAATCATCTTGGAGCTGAATGTTCTGCTGCTATTGGTTTTGCTTTTTTAATAGTTTATGTAAACATGCCTGTGTTTGCTTATGATGTTAATTTAGTGCTAGTGAAAATTTACCAGTCCTCCTAGATTAAAAGTACTTTGCATTTGGCTACATAAGAGGAATGGTGTAAACACTTCTGGCTGTTTTTTTTCCACCAGGCGTGGAAGTACTGAGCCCCAGTGGAGTGAGATTTTCTCCATTCACTTGGAATGGAATGATGCATCAGTTAACCTCTTATTCTGCTCCAAATAATGTGAATGGTTTTAGCTATCACTTTTACCAAAAAATGGCTTATTAGAATCTTCTCTTAAACAGACCTGTGCTTTTAAAGGGCTAGAACCTGCAAGTTAAAAAATATTTCCTTCTGTGTTTGTGCAATTGCCAACTAAACGTAAAATCAAATAGTAAATTAAATTTACTTGATTTAACACACAGTCTACACTCGAGGGAGCTGAACAACAGCCATTCCATTTGACCATGAAGACCTGGCTGAAGACACTGATTGTCACCTTTTAAAATGAGTTGATATGTGTGTTTGCTCCTGTGTATGAGAAAAAATAAGGAAGCCAATGCTTTTCCATACTTCTAAGTTGAAGTATATAGGGAATAAGTGCTGGATTTAGTATGTGATGAGAGCAGGAAACAAATTGGTCAAACCCCACAATGTCTGGCAAAAATGAAATTTCCTTCTTTGAAAAAGAGGTACACCCCTCCCCAACTTTGCATAGCTCTCCACCTGCCCCTCCTGTACTTCTGTTTTCTTTCCTTTAACAGAAACTTCTTTTTCCAATCCATAGGGAGATAAGCTTCTTCAGGCTGGAAGAACATCATAGTGACTGTCTGTCTTGTTCATATCCCAGGCTAATATTTTACAGCAAAATTTAATGTGCTTTAAAAAACAACAGCAGTTACTCTCTCAGAAGTGATTTGAAGACGATACTCCCAGTTTTACGAAGCCTGGAAAAGGCGTCTTTCCTACCCCATCCACTCTGCTTTTTTACACCCCCATCTCTAGCCTCTCCCAAGACAAGCCAACACAGGTCATGCTGGGAAGTTGATCTTTTCTTGCCCCTTGATGTCACTCTGGTGGCAATGAAGAATTCAGCCCTTTGCAGTGGAGTACTGTCACTAGGACAAAAGATCGTTTCCACATTACAGCATTCTGAAGGCCACATTACAGCTTCCTCCTCTTTCTTTTCAAGACCATATCATTATTTTTTTCCCTTTTATGAGCAGGGTCTAAATTACAACCGTGTGCCTTGGGTCCCCTTTCCTATGGCCAGTATAATCTGCTTATTGCAACAAACTCATACTGCACTCTTGCTTTACTGTTTGATCTGTTCAGACAGAGTAGCTTTATTTTCCAATAAACAGACAATAGATGAGTGCCTGTAACCTGACAACCAGGCATCGTTAGTTCAGCATAATCACTTAATTTTCCTTGATAACCATATTATAAATATATATATGAGTCTACAGCGCTGAACCAGTAACAGATTGCTAATCAAACCTCTGTTGTTTGTCAGCATTCAAGAAAAATTCCTTGACATTTTCTAATCTATAGCTGAGACAGGAGAATACCATGACAAACTGGGAAGGATAGGAAGTAGTGCAAAATTATCCAGTGTGGGGAGGGAGCATGGCTTCCCAGTGCTTAAACAGAAAGGAAACAATTTTATCTCACAAATAACAAGCATATCTAGAAATTGGAATGTTTCCATCTGGTCTTACTGAGCCTGTTTGAAAAAATATGATCCAGGGCTTTGTACATCTGGGGGCGATCCAAGCCAGCTGAAAACACAGAGAACAGAAATACTGGAGTGAGAAAAGGGGAGGGAAATGGGAGGCAGTGGCATGGTTTGAAAGAAAATGCTCTTACAACAGCTCTGAAAATGCCCAGGGTGTTTTGTTTGACATTTTGAGATAGCAGTTTCACCTACCAGTGGATTATCAGATCAAGTTGCTGCACATTTATCCACTATTAATTGTATCTGGGCCAGGGCACGCTTTGTTATCTGGGAATTCTGTGCTTATTTGCTTATTATTAAAGCACCAGGAAAAGGGATTTTTAGACTAAAAACCTTTAAAAGGATAAAACATCCTAGAGTGTTTACTGCAAAACATGACATTCTGGAGAATTTCCAGACTGATTAAAAAGCGATTCTACACCCCAATAGACAGAGTGGCATCCTCTGACGGGAGAATGCCACAAGAAAATACACCAGTCACTGTGCAGTAAGAACCAGACTCATTTTTTTCACATTTCTTTTTGAAGGATGATTGGATTTCTTTTTTTTTTTTTTTCTGGAAAGTGCAGTGTAAATGACAAACACAAGGAATTTTTGGAAGGTGCAATGAGATTTACAAGGTAAAAACCAGCCTGAATTAACTGCTAAGTATAAAGCAACAACTTTTATTACAGAGGAGCTGGGGAAGTTAAAGGCATTATATTTCAGTCATTTAGGGTAGAATTTGCAATACTACAAACTCCATAAGTGCAATTGCTCACAGTTTACATGCCCCTGCCCTCCCCACCCCCAAACAAACAAACAAACAAAAGATAGAGTACTCTTTCTAGGGGAGGAAAGATGATGTGGAGGAAAGATAACTGTAGTTAGTTTGTTGTAATTAGTGTTAACATCAGTAAGAAGCACAACTTTTGCGTCCCCTCACACCCCACACTAGCAGAGTGCATGACCTCCTAACATCCACCCAGGAAAATGATATCATTACATGAACTAATCATCTGGGCAATTAATGGCAAAAGCGACCTCAGGTTTCCAGCACAGTCTCCGGCACCAGTGAATTGGTGATGATGTAAGCTTCCCTGGGAATACGCTGGCATTTTGCCCATTTCAGAGCCTCCCTGTTGACTCTGAGGGCAGAAGCAAACAATGTAGTCACCCAGCCGGCAAGAAATGCTGCGAGCAAATACCAGGCTATCACTGCCACAGCATCAGAGGGACACTCCTCCTGCCAAACGCCCCATGTGTCTCTCCCAGGGAAGATGCACATCCCAAAACAAGCAAGTGCAGAAAGGCTTCCTCTGATGTGCAAAGACATGGACTCTCCATGTGTGTCCAGTATTCACACTTTTTTTTTTAGTAAGGAGAGCCTCCTGCTCTGCACCTGGAAGCTCTGCATCCTTTTGGAGTATATGAATAAGTGAGTTATTTAACAATTGCTTTTTTGTCGGGGCAGAGGTAAGGGAAGAGAAGCCAACTTTACTGAGGAGTTTATTTTCATGCGGACAGGCTTTATTTGTTTTGGTTTGCTTTATTTGTCAGCTCACTCAGTTGCTGTGAGTACTTTGAAAGCTGGAGTCAAGCTCAACTATGACCATGCTTTTTCTAACTTAGAGGTGCTGAAGGATGGCAAAGGCAGGGGAAATCAAGAGACAAAAAACTGCTAAAACTGCTAGCCTATGTTGAATATCCCTGTCTTAGACCTATTTTTCAGCCAGCTATTCCAAGTGAGAAGAGAAGAGCATATCTTTGTCCTGTGGGAATCTGCAGCACATTCCCTTTGGGTTTTCCATCATCAAATACAAATACCTTCTGTAAGGAGGAGCCTTTTTGTAACTGTGCCGAGTCATTGCCCCCAAGTGCACAAGCTGTGAGACAGAGGGGTTCAGACTCAGCTCACTGCACCCAGCAGCACATCGCAGAGACTTCAGGAGTGCAGAGTGTAGATTTCAACAGGGAGATGCCCTGTAATGTGAATATCAGTCATGTTTGTATTTTCCCATCTTCAGGCCATGTAACAAAAGCACAGAAAAGAAAGGAGTTTGGGTAGGGGAAAGTTAACCCCTTATGTAAGCAAATTGCTCTCAGGGAGTAGGCAGATCTTTGGGTAAAGAGCTTTGCTTCATCAGGACAAACGATTTTGTTGCATCTCCCTGGAGGCTTTCTATCTTACTGCTTTTTTTCAGAGGGAGCAAGCACAAAAAGCATAATTCCCTCAGCACTCATCATAAGAGTTAGTTTCCATCTGAGATGAGATATCCACAGGTGAACAATATCTTTGTCTCAACAACGCCTTCCTCTGGATCCTGGCTTGAAATGAATGAGGTAATGAAAACATATGAGAAGCAGCTATATCTGTTAATGCCTTACAGCAAGCTTACTCTGGTTAGTGACTGCGCTAAGGTTCCCCAGCTCGGGACAATCTTGCCTTAAAGGTCTACAAAGATGTATGTAAGCTGCAGAAGTGCAATTATAGCATCATCACTGCAAACAAATTCCATGTCTACATGGCATAATGCCACTCATCACATTTGTAATTCAGCTTCCCTCACCTGCCTTGTCTGTTTAGGAGTGGTTTGTTATCAGAGCAAAGGCAGTGAAACAAAGGAAAGAGCAGAGGCTAATTTGCTTGATGTGCTCCAGGTCTTCCAGATAACATCAGTTGTGTGTATTCTAACCTGGCCCTCAGAGATGCTCTCCCTTTCTTTCTGTGATTAAAAGGGAGATAGAAAACCCACGGAAACAACTTAATAGGTTGCCAGTTTAGCAGAAGGAAAACAGGAGGGTCTAATCATCAGTTCTTCTAACCAGTAAGATAACCTAATTACCGCCTTTGCTTTCCAGGTGTAGCTGCCTCAGCAAATAGGATTAATCCACTTTCCTATTCACTTTCACTCTCCAGGTTAGAGCATCTGATTACACAGACTGCTTGCAATTCACCTCCATTTGCCATGCCTAATGCTGCTATCCTACCTCCTCTTTCTCATTTTCACATCTCACTGCAGATCCGATACATACACAGACAGATGCGCACGCACTTGTTCTTTTTTATTTGCAAACAGCTCACTAAGAGCCCTGACATTTCCATTTTCAATCAAACCAGAAAGCACAACTGTTTTCACCATGTTGTCCATGAGGTTATTTCTCTCTTTTGACTATTCCCATCACATTTATAATGCCCAGGTTTCATGTATTACTGCTCTATCCACATAAAACACAAGCACCTCGTATAGACATGCACAACGAAAACGCGGTGTTATAAAACCCTGCAGCACATATAAAGACAAAGGCACACACCACAGGCACTGATCAAGTGCCACCACACACATTCCTATTCCCTCTAAACCCAGCAGGAAAACATTGCCTTCAAACTGCTTTCCTATAAACAAAAACCACCCCTTCAGCACAAGGTCAATATGTGATTCTGGCAAATATCATTCCGATTCGCTCCCTTACCTTTCTTTAGTCTGCTAATCCTGGGGGGCCTGGACCGATTCGCTTTCCCTCCTGCACACCAACTGCCAGTCCCTCCTGCTTCACATTCACAGCACACTAGCAGGATTCACCGTCATCCCATTCTGCTGGATCCTTATCGCCCTATTGGCCAAAGCCAGACAGTAAATTCAATTAGGCTCCTCCTTATAACTATGTTATCAGAGGAACAGGATGAATAATTTAGTAAAACAACAAGGGTTTGCAGGATCTGGTGTCACACACGTCACCCCCACTGGCAGGCTTTTATCAAAGAGAGACAGGTAAAGAAACCAGATCTCTCTCTCCTGAAAAGGAGACCTTAGAATGCCCACTTGTATTTCCCATTCAATCTTTCTTCTCCTCCTCCTCCCAGTGGTATTCCCTTTTCATTGTTGTACATCCATCTGCAGCCCACAACACATTATTTCCTTGGTGACTGGTCATTACCATTTCAGTGATGCAAAGATTTCTGTCCAGGCAAAGCGATACTGCAACACATCAAATATTTTGCCTCTTTCCTGAGTGAGGAAAGAATAAAACTGTTCTGCAGAAGGCAGTGACAAGACAAGCAGATCACAAGGAAATGGGAGTCTGCCTTGTATCGTGATATCGTCTATTCAGCAATTACACTGTTATTCCATCAGTTCAGACACCCAAGGGATGCAAGTACATGGTTCCTGAAAGAGAAAGAATCATATATGCCCCACTAGGGGACTGTAATTTCATGTCTGATGGGGGAGTTTGAATCCCCACATCAAAACCCACACCAAAGGGGCAGTTTGCCCCCAGACTAAATAACTAAGCTGTACTGTTTTACTTTTCTTTTCTGACCAGAACTTGTGGTGACAACTAATTACACCTCTATTTCCCAAGAAGTAGTATCCCCAAAACAAACAGCTCTTTTTCCTCAGATGACGCTTTGTAGGAAGAGCTATGGGGCACTGCAGTTTCCCTGAACAGGGTGACCACTACCTAAGTTAAGCCTTAGACCACCTCATTTGCCTGAAGACTTTTTTTGTTATGGTATCAATGCTAGAAGTGGAGGATCTCAGTGGGACAAACCATCTTGAGCAACCAGCAAGGCTTTTTTAATGACCATTCACAGCAAGACTGAAAGCTATTGCTAATCCATGTTCACATGCGCAGTATTTACAGACAACTATAGCATTCCACTCTAACTGAAAAATAAATAGGCAGGATGAAGAAGCCATTTATCTTCCCATATAGGAGCCCACATCCCTTAGAGTTCAAGAACACCTTTTTTACTCTGCTTCCTCTGTGCTAATATTTATTTAGCAGAGTCTATATACTTACTAACATAATAATGCTGAGGTTCAAATTTGCACTAGAGCCCAAACTCCTTCAAGCAACTCCTACACCGCCTTTCAGTTTGGCTTATCTCCCCGGACTGGCTGGCTGGATAGCCCTTGGCTCTGACTCTAGAGGCAGTTGGGATATGATGTTGAAGTGAAGCTCAAGTACCAGCAGAACCACAAAGGCAGACCACCAGTGAGAGACCAGCAGTTTTCCTAAAGGCAATGTCTTTCTTTTGGCACCCTTCATGGCAGGAAGCTGAGATAACCCACAACTATTGCCACCTTCTAAACTGCTGGGCTGTCTACCTCTGCCAGAGCCCTGGGGCAGGATGGAGGGCTGTGCTGCCTTCCCCAGGAGAATTAGGCACAGGAATGGCATATGCTTTTGCCTTTCCCACCAAGTTCAAGGTGAGCTAAAAGGAAGAGTCTCAGATAAGTTTCTGTCTTTTTCTGTTATGGATTTCTCTGCCACATAAAGGGAAAAACCCATGCTTTCGAAGAATGGCAGCTGCTCTTTTCCTCTTTCCCTTGCTTTTAAGAGCTTTTGTGTTAAAAGAAACCCTGAATTATGCACTTAGTGATAGCTTCAAAGCAATTAAATTAAGCCATGTGGCAAGTTGCCCAATGTCACTACTAAAACTCAGAATGTTTTAGCATCATTTATTAAAGAGTTTTTACATGGTGCTTACTTAAATCACAAAAAGAGAGCAAATTAGGCTGTTGCCATGACAACTAGAGAACCTGCTCAAAATTCAGGAGATGCTGGTGGGGGGAGCTCTTCAGTGTTGAGCTCTGCATCATGAATATGGCCCTTGGTTATCAAATCCCTTTCAAGTTAATTCCAAGCATCAAAGCCTCCCTGACAAAGGGTTTAATGATTGGGAGCAAAGCTGTGAATAAAGAAGGCACAAACCAATTCTCCCAGCTCAGTTGTGAATTTACTTCTGGTGAGAGGTGCTCAGCTGAGAGGTCCACAGAGGAATCACAGAAGTGGCAGCAGTACATAAACACATGAGGCGTGGTGGGAGAAGCGGCAGGAGGCTTCATGGCAGAGCACTGATTCGAAAGGCAAATCATGACTCTGTTGTGCAATGACGGTGAATGACAACATTCACAGAGTAGATGTGGAGGGGGAGAAGGAAGCAGGGTCCCAGCCACTGCTTGTGGAATAGCTATGGAAGCTGGAATAAGCTGAGCAAAGTCTTCCCCCAAGCTCAAGAAATGAATTAAAGCAAATAAGAGAACAAAAGGGCAAGACAAAAAATCAGGATCAATGATGTCAGAAGATGATGACAGGCTGAGCAAATGGAAGACAGCCTTCTAAAGTTCTTTTGTAGGAAGTAAATCCTTGGTAGGACTGTTAAATATTTTCCATTAAAGCTGATTATCTGTGTAATTTTTTTCCCAACTGAACATTTTTTCAATTGCAAACCTTCTAAAAAAACCCCCTATATTAGTAGAAAATGTTCACTGAAGCCTTTTTTTGTTCTCAGTTGCAATAGCTGAGGTATTTTTGGATGAAAACAAATAATATTTCTTTTGAAAATTTTCAGAAAGCTTTGTACCATACATGGAAGATCTCTCCTTCCTCATAATTATTTATAGACATATATATAGACAATTCATTGCTATTGGAATCTTTGGTGTTCTCCTTTGAAATGATGCCTCACTATGCATAAGCCCCTTCCAGAGAGTAGGAGCAATAAATGGGAGCACAATCAAAATTAGAGAAAATTAAACACACAGGGAAATGGAATAAAATCCCTCTCCCTCTTCCCTCTTCATTCCCAGGTGAGAAGAACTGTGATTAGACATGAAAACAAGAAGCAACTGAGAAATTTAGGGGGAGATATACAGTTATAGTGTTGTGAGTGTTATATTCCAAATAGGATACTTGCCAAGGCAAAAACATACATATTACATAGATCTAAAAGTTCAAGAAATTATGAAAAAAACACTGATAACAAGTATATATTTTCAAGATATAAATACACCCCTCTCTGATGTTTTGTTCACCCTTTGAGTCCCAAGATTGATTGTTAGTCTGCCTTATCTGCGATGTTATGGGAATATTTCAGTACCTTGAGTTGAGGGGGTTGATTTCCTGATGTGGTCCTCTTCCTTGTGCCTGGGTACCACTTTTATAGGTTGCTAATAATTTCCAGCCTGTGATTGGTTGAAAATTAGTACAAAACATGCCTTTAATTGGTTATCTACTTGCAAATGAGACTGGATATTTCTTTTCATGTGTTCTCCCTGACCCTCCTGGGTATCCTGCCAAAGCTTTTCGAAATTCATTTATTAGCTAAGGACATTGTAGCAGCAGGAGTAGATCAGGCTACACACAAGCCAGGTAGGTTTGTTTTGAACCCAAAATACATGGCAGAAATGAGAGGTCGAACTGAGCATTTTTTCATGCTGAATATATTGTGACACCTTCTTTAACAGCTGTCAGTTTGTAAACATGCTCTTGGAATGGTGTAACAGCAGCAAAGGCATTCTAGTGGCAGGTTCCACAGGAAAAAAAAGTCGGAAGAATAGAGGATAGGGTTAGAGAAAGGAGGAAAGGGCAACGCACAGCAGAACAGGCATGGGCTCTTTTTAAGTGTCTGGAATATTATTTTCTGAAGTGCCTTTAGGATAAGCTGCATTTTACCTAGTGAGACTGAGGCATTATCCTGGCGATTTCACTGCTACTGCATATTTATGGTGGTTTCTATAAGAAGCATATTACCATCTCACTGAAAACATCTTTCAGTGCCCCATACCTACGCCGACTTAAAATAATTTTTCGTTCTTCAACAACAGTTATTGTGATTTTAATAAAGTGTTTAAGACCTTCTAGGTATCATGTCTTAATCTAGGGAAAAAGAAGCCCCAAATAATTTTTCTTTTGTCATTCTTTTAGCAGTTAACTGTAATAAATTTATTGGTTGCAGTGACTTCTTGTGACCTCAAACACTATAACAGAATGAGATCTTACAAAGCCGTGCTCTATCCCACTATGGTATTCTAACACATGAAAACACAAATATTGTATTTTTCCATTAAGTCCTTTGAGTGAGAATCTATTTAATAGCAATCAACTTTTGAAATACATGTTTGCCACTTCTTTACCAGATCACCTGCCATACTTTCTGAAAAAAAGTTCCTAGGCTACAGAAGTTTCCAAGGCAAAAAGAACATTCTTGTTTACTGATGGAAAGGTTTCCCCCTCCCAAAGGTTAGAGAAGTCAAAGACATGCCAGCATAATGAGTATCCCAAAGGGCAGAAAGTAACTGCAACAAATGTTTATCAGCTTTTCAGAAGGGAGCGTCATTACATCTTCTACATAAATCCCGTAGCACTGGGCCAAAGACAGAATGCATGCACAATGGCTGAGACATTCATCAGAAATTGTGATTCATGTCAGTAGATTGTAACTCAGAGCACCGCTTTGACTTCTTTCTAAGATCTATGTAGCCTCTGAGATTATTTTCATCCAAAATACAAACCCTACACTAAATATGTCCTAGACATATTTAACTGGAGATGGAAACTTCTGCTTTTTTGTTTGTTTGCTCTCTTGAATTGGAAAAACACACTTCATCTTCCAGAATTTTTAGCCCTTTTGACAACTGGGGAGAAATCTGGTACAAAGTCTGAGGCTAAACATCATGTTCAGAAGGGATGACTGAGCTGAATTCTTCTTTGGTTTCCTTTAAGTCAGAGGGGGTGCACTGACCAAATCTTGTTTCTTACCTCACTTATTCTTACCCAAGAAGAATAGTTCTTGTAATACCAAAGGATTCTTATTAGGTTGAAACTCATGTAAAATTAAAGCAGGATCATCATCCTCACCTTCAATAGACAATCATCTAAAAAAGGCCAGTGCAGATGATCTATTGCAATCAAGTAACTCAAGAGAACTAAGAGCTGATTTGGCCAATCGGTTTAATACAGAAAATCTGCTTCTTCAGGTGTCTCCACACTCTCACATCCTCCTCATCGTCCTCCTCCCTTCTGTGGTTGCCAGGCAACTGCAAAAAGGACCTAAAGGCTTGGTGGAGGAAACCACCTCATAGAGCATCGTGTGAGATCAGGTTTTCTTTCCTAGAAAATACTCCAGGGCAAAGTGACCTTGGCTTCAGAGGCAATATCTTGCTTTGAAGCATTGCTTTGCATGAACACTGGTTGTAGGGCAATTGATGTATATTCATAATAGTGAAAATAAATGCCTTCACAGACTCCGATGTTGCTTCTGAGCTTTTCTAAGGCTCAGCTGTTCTCCGTCATAGAATCATAGAATAACCAGGCTGGAAGAGACCCACCAGATCATCGAGTCCAACCATTCCTATCAAACTCTAACCCATGCCACTTAGCACCTCATCCACCCGTGCCTTAAACACCTCCAGGTAAGGTGACTCAACCACCTCCCTGGGCAGCCTGTTCCAGTGCCCAATGACCCTTTCCGTGAAAAATTTTTTCCTGATGTCCAGCCTAAATCTCCCCTGGTGGAGCTTGTGGCCATCAGTTCCACAGATCCATAATTTAAGGAGCTCAAGCATAGAAATCACCAGCCTGTACAGTAGGAGATTTCACAACAGCAGACGCCCCACATAACAGTTGTGATGTCTCTGAGGATCACTGCTGTAGCTGGCCATAGCCATGTGTTTACAGCACTGACTTAATAGCGTATCCCATGGGGCAAATGTAAAAGTAACAACATATTTTACCACAAATCTGTTTATAAAAACTCAGGCACTTTTGAGGGAGGAGTAAGTAAAATCAAAGTGAAATGTAAAGCCCCATGCTGGACTCCATGAAGTCCCTTGGCCAGCTTAGTGTGGGAGAGGCTGTCTCATTCTCCCAGGTCTACCAGCTTCCTTCCCTCATGGTTTATATTGAGGGAAAAGCCTCAAGTATATGAATAAAAGAAGCTAGAATCTGATGCTTGGAGCTGCAAAAAAAAGAATACATGCACCCTGAAATGATATCATTAATCTCTCACAATACAATTTAGTTTAGATAATGGTGGCATCAACTAAACATAGGTACAAAGTCAGATAAAAAAACCCCTGGAAGACTAGACATACACCTACAACTTTACTTTCAAAATAAGCTTATTTTGCAAAGTTTTATCCTGTGTAGGACTGAACCTGACAAGAAAGAGAAGAAAATTTCTATTTAAGAAACTTTCTAGTTCAGCAACTTTAATATTACTTATCGATTTGTGTAATCACACTGAATTCTTGATGTTTTTCAATATTTCAGGCATATTTGTGAGACCTATTACTGCACAACAAAATCAGATTTTTACCCATGCCTCTATATATCATGCCAGAAAGTACATATTTTCTGAGCAAAGTTTTCCATTTTTCTTACCTAGTTTTCTGCCTAAAATAATAAAGGCTGTACCTTGAGGCCATTCAACCTAATAGCATTCACTACAGACTCTGAAGTCATAGTTTAGGATGATGTCCTTTTAACCATTTTCCCCAAATATCTTGGGAATTTGGGTTTAATTTTCACTGTTTCCCTGAGAACTTTCTTCACCTCTCTGCCCTTCTGAGTACCCACTTGCTATTTCTGTATAGTCCACAGACAATTAATTACTACTGATCTAATCATAACCAGACGGACATATTGTACTGAGTTGAAAGGAAAAACGCTTTTGCTTCCTCCCATACACCTCAACCAAAGCTGCGTTTTACTAGCATTGAGATAATTTCATGACTCCTACTCTGGGTCCCGTTATTCTTGTCTGAGGCTTTTTTAAAAAAACTTCATCCAACCCTCAAATTTACAGCTTACATCAGTCATAAGAAGCAAATTTATCCTTGGGTTCTCTTACAGTGCAATATAGGTAGTTAATTTCTGTGACTGTTTTTTGTTTTTTGTTTTCTTTCCTGGTACATCTGAAGTTTGCTTATCCCCTAAAGTTACAATTTGGCTTGCTGCCTTTTCCATTGAGGTCTGAAATCTAAAGCAGTACTCTTTTAGAAAATCTCAATAGTACCTTTACGGTTCTTGGAGGAGAAAACCGAAATTCAGAATGAAACTGAAGTTCAGAATTTTCATGGAACAGGTGATCTTGAGTGCTATCATGAAGCACATGCAAGAGAACCGGGTGATCAGGCCCAGTCAACGTGGGTTCACAAAAGGCAGGTCTTGCCAAACTAACCTGACCTCCTTCTATGACAAAGTGACTCGGCTGCTGGACGAGGGAAAGGCTGTGGATGTGGTCTGCCTGGACCTCAGTAAAGCCTTTGACACAGATTCTCACAGCATTCTGCTATGGAAACTCTCAGCCTCTGGCCTGGACAGGCGCACACTCTCCTGGGTGGAAAACTGGTTGGCTGGCCGGGCCCAGAGAGTGGTGGTGAATGGCGTTAAATCCAGCTGGAGGCCAGTGACAAGTGGGGTTCCCCAGGGCTCAGTGCTGGGTCCAGCCCTGTTCAATGTCTTTATCAATGACCTGGATGAAGGCACCGAGTGCACCCTTAGCAAGTTTGTGGATGACATTAAGCTGGGTGGAAGTGTGAACTCTCTGGAGGGTCGGGAGGCTCTGCAAAGGGATCTAAACAGGCTGGACCACTGGGCAGAGTCCAATGGCATGAGGTTTAACACGGCCAGATGCCGGGTCCTGCACTTGGGGCACAACAACTCTATGCAGTGCTACAGACTAGGAGGAGTCTGTCTAGAAAGCTGCCTGGAGGAGAAGGACCTGGGGGTGTTGGTTGACCTCTTCTCCCAAGTGACAGGAGATAGGACGAGAGGGAATGGCCATAAGCTCTGCCAGGGGAGATTTAGGCTGGACATTACGAAAAAATTTTTCACAGAAAGGGTCATTGGGCACTGGAACAGGCTACCCAGGGAGATGGTTGATTCACCTTCCCTGGAGATGTTTAAGGCTGAGGGGCATGGTTTAGTGTTTGGTAGGAATGGTTGGACTCGATGATCCGGTAGGTCTCTTCCAACCTGGTTATTCTATGATTCTATGATTAAGAAAAGGAAACTAAGATTTAGGAATATATATTTTTTGCTGCATTGCCCCTTTCCTCCTTTTAATTACCACCTAAACCTAGCACCGAAGGGTAGAAAACAGAACAGATGTTCTGATTAAGTGCTTATTTCAGCTTTTTAATGTCAAGATGTCCCCTCCTATCATGTGAAGGGTATGGATGGATTATGAATTCCTGCAATTACATCTAAGTATTTTTTAAAATTATCTACCCCTCTACTAGCTCTAGAGGGAAAAGTCTTTAGAATAAGGAAATAAGGAATAAAAGGATTTTCTTGAAAGAAATGGATGGGCTGAGTGGACAAGACACATTTTTTGGAGTCATGCAAAGGCATCAACTATCTACTCTTGTGCAGCAACATCAGCCACAGCAGCCCAGCTGGGCTCAGGACAGAGATGTATTTGATATTATCACAAAACCCAGGACATTGCAATGGGCAGGCTGAGGCAGGAGGAATGAGGAGGGGGCACAAGAAGGTGGAAGGGAACTTGGATAGAGAGCAGAGGAATAAGCATCAGGGTGGAGTGCAGGTGATGTGGAAGGACCCTGGTGTAGCTGTGCGGGATCCTTTCATCTGGAGTAATTGAAGCCTTGCTCTGTGTGGAAGAAAGATGAGGGAATAAATTGTTTTACAAGTGTACACCTCCTAGGGGAACATTTCAAATAGCAGTCTGCAGCGGGCAAGAAACCACTGTATTTAAATACAACTTACTTCCCAGGGGTACAGGAATCAAATGAGAAGCTATTCATAAAGCTGTAAAATGAAACCACATGAAATGTTAACAGAAAAATCATGTTTTAATTTAGAATCACTGACTGACTGATAAGAGGGCCAAAATATGAACATGTTCTATAATGCTGATGGCTAAATGCCTTTCTCAAAGCACATTAAAGAAGAAGGAGACAGCAGCAGTAGGTTGGAATGAATCTGAGAGAAAGCTAGGCATATGCCACAGCATCAGAGAGAATCGGAAGGACACAGCAGGTCAGCATAACTATTGACCACCATTGCCACTGAGTACCTCTTGTATCTCCTCTAGGACATAATAAATAATGTCACTACAGGATCATTTTGGAAATACAACTGCTCTTCTTTGGGGATAATTTTCTGGAACTGAAGAAGTCTGTCACCCCCAACATTTCTTAGGGTATGTTTATGCAGCACTTATATGGTGTAGGCACTACACCATATGAGTGTGCCTAGAGTAGATCAGAAGAAAAGACAACATTGAGAGCCTCAGATGTTGTAACAATAGCACCTGCCCTTTCCTTGTGAGAACTGCTGGACATTCTCTGTACATTCCACTATTCAACAATGGAGTTCAAAACCATCCTACAATATACCTCTAGTACCACTATCTGCTAAGCAATACCATTAAAACATTCAGAGAGGTTTATCTTTTCTGAAATGAGCTGCAACAATTTATTTGTGCTGGGACAGCTTCTCCATACATATTTCTGGGGTCTATTTACTCAAATAAAGCAATGTGTGAAATTCAGCAGACACAGAACCTCAAAGAGAAGTCTTCTATCTGCTTTAATTAAGAGAGAAGGAAAACACCCAAGGATTCTTTACTGTAATGAAAGTTAAAAAGATCAATGGGAATTACTGTGGGTGGGTGAAGCTTCTACATTTTAACGACTCTCACATGTGTTTAAGTCAAGTCCTCCAGGCTTTAAAACCATTACAGTACAAGAAAGTTCACTGTAGTCAACAGGCGAACAGATACTGTCCCAGATTCTATACTGCCAGTTGTTTGTTAAGAAGGAGAAAAACAAACCAAAACACTTTCTGCTTCAAGGAATGAGAGAAAACCACCACACATTATTATTATTTTTATTATTATTACTATTAGTAGTAGTAGTGTTATTGTTATTGTTGTTGTTGTTGTTATTTTATAAAAGTGCACAATACCCAGTATGCAGAGGATGAGTGCAGAGCAGCCTTTACCCTGAGCTGAAGCACTCTGATTCCAATATGTGTGTCACAAGTAAGAAATAAAGAAAATGCAAAATCTTGGACTGTCAGTTAGGGATAAAAAAAAAAGCTATGAAAAATGCAAAATCTTAGACTGTCAGTTAGGGATAAAAAAGAAAGCTACAAGTACAAGAGAGAGATTCATATGCAAATAGAGCTGCCATGCTTTCCCATATTCCCTTCCATTTTGTTTGGATTGAGGGCTGATTTGTTTATAGTATTTAAAGCTCTTGCTTAATGAGTTGTGTGAAATCTAGCAGACATATAACCTCTTCAAACAACAAAGATTTTCCTACATTAATGAAGGATGAAAGCAAGCCAGGAATTAATTTATTACAACACATTAATTACTGCATTAAATAAAAGTCTAAATAATCAGCAGGAACCACAAGAATGAGGTAAAGGTGAGAGGAGATAAAATGTGTACTTTCTGCTTTGGTGATGGGCAAAAAAAGGCCCCATTACTACTGAGCCAAAATATAAGAAATTCAGCTGGAGTTTGTTACTGCAGAAGAAAGGAATTATATTGAGGGATCCTCTGGAAGTATTTTCTTTTGACACACAACTGCTCCAACCTTACACAGAAGGAGCAAAACTAAAATAAAGACAAATCAACCATGGTTAATAAGAGTGAGTGGATAGGTATACAGAATTCCATAGGTTGTGCTGAGACAGATATGTCACACATTGAAAAGGCAGCTGGAGAGACATAAGAAAGTTTTACCCCAAGGAGGATTAAAAAAATACACCAAAAAGCCCTTATGAAATTTTTCCCCTGAAAGGAGGCTTTCAAATTGTATGTTGTAAAAATGTATGTGCATGTATTAGCTGGGCATGTGTGTACTTAAATACTTACAGAAGTTACATGACAGAGGGAAGTGGTGAAAATGTCAGTACTACAGGATGAGATGTGAATACAGCCATTTATATGCCCGTGCATGCATCAATGGTGCTGAGGCTCTTTTGCAGTGTATATTGGAATACCTCCTAGAGACAAAGCAGCAGGGAATTGCATCCTGCACGTCTAAGTGTCCTGGTGTTCATCACTCCATTTTATCCAATCAAATCAAAAGTCTTCCTTCAAAGAAGGGCTAACGACAATCTTACCCAGACCCCAGCATTTTCAGTCTTCCATTTACTGCCTGTTGCCACGGCTCTGAGATCAGAACACAGTATTGCATGGTATTTACTGGGCATATGATGTACTACATACAGTGGCATTGGCAAGTCTTGGTAGTCTTCTGTGTGAACAGTCAATAATAGAGAGGGAGAGGGAGAGAGAGAGTCACGTTGTGGGGGATGTCTTTGCTCCTTGTTTCTGGATGGTACAAATCTCTTCCTCCAGGAAATACAAGATGACATGAGATTATGAACTGCAAAAGGAAATGGATCAACTGAATGCAAGACTGAGACAGTCACATGATATAAACAAGGCAATTTGAGAAGAGGTTTGCTCTGAAGGGGACCACATCTTTAGTTCGGTTAGTCCTGCTGTTTAGCTGATGCAGAACACCTCAAAGATCACACACAAGTCATGAGCTGCAGCGGCAGCCTAAAGAACTCTGGTGTACTTGGCAGCGCTCACACGAGGACAGTGTTTCCTGGAACTGGAGTGCTACTCTCTTCCCTCTCCGCATTTCCACTCCAAGTACTGCTGGCTGTTTTGCGAACAACCTCATTCACTGTGTGCTGCACTTGCCTCTAGCTGGAAATCCATTTCCCCCCTTCTCACTCCTTCCTGCCTGTCACTAGTTTTGATAGGATATTTTCTTCCCATGTTAGCCTGCTTTCTGCTTCTCACTCTTACTGAACTGGGCCTGTTTCCTGCTCTTAACTATTCATGCAGGAGAGCAGATGGCAGGGGGAGTGGATTTCTAACTCACTGGGAGTGTGCTAGCTTATATAGACACTAGGTTTCATCACACAAAGGGAGAATAATGCCAACTGAGAAGAAAGCAAGATATTGTAGAGCCCAGTTCCTAGCATCTTCTACTCTCTGTTCTTTGTTCAAGCAGGATACATTTGGGGAAACACTATTCAATTCTCAGTATGTATTTATGCCAGTTAGTAGCATTGTGCTTTTTCCTTTTCTTATTTTAATTCTTTAAATAGGCCGAGAAAACAATTCATGGCATACCATTGATCAAAATGAATGCATCTTTTTAATCTTAAGAACTAGCTGCAGTTCAATACAGTCACAAACATCTGCAAGCATTATTTTCAAGTCTGCAGTGAAGGCATCAGTAGTCTTCTGCAAATCTTCCACATTCAGACAGTGCAGGTCAGTTGTGATGAATTAAGTGGGACATAGGCAGGATATTTCTGCCTTAGGTGAAGGACACTTGTATGTACACCTTGCTTATTAGCTTCACTAGGACATTCACCAGCCCCCCCCTGGTTCAGTGATGAGGGCACTGCTGGGAGTGATCCCAATAAGGAGCTTGCAAAAGCCATGCTGTTTTGTAGTCCAGTGATATTTACTCTCACAGATATAGGCCACTCTATTCCACCTGGCCTCAGTACCCAGGGACACTCCTGAACAAGTATAATTTATCAGACTGGAGGTAACTGTGCTAGAAGTACCCACACGGGCATCTCAGTTTTGCTGGCCCAAGTGACCTTTTAGTTATTGAGCCAAAATGATACTACCAGAATGCAGCTGCAATTATCCTTGATAAAGCTTCTGCCAGTTATCACCATCACCAAAATAAAATGCAGATGAGAATATACATACACTTATCCCACCCTTGTAGTCTGACCAGCTCTAGCTGACAAATCACTGCTAGGAACATTATCACCATGTCAACTGTTGTAGCATCATTAATAAAGAAAAGCAATGCTTCGCATGAAGTCTTTCAGTCAAAATTTTACTGACGGGTTCTGTAGCAATAATAAAATGCAGTCACTTTTTGCTTTATAGTGACATATAATGGGTACCCCAAGAACAGCACAGAGGCAGAAGTCATTGGTAAAGGCCACCCAGGGTCTGTGCTGTTTTAACAGAAGTAACAGTGGTGTCTTTGACTGCTACACAAGCATTGCCAGACTTTCAGAGTTTTTGTTTTTTAAGAAGCCTGAACTGAAATGACATTGCAGAAAACTATATGCAACTGAAAACAGCTATTCAGAGAATGGACAAGTCAACCAAGTCAAGATTCTAATCTGTAACGTGAAAAGCTTCTCTTTCATGCTGTAAATGGTAAGTGAGTTGTAAATCAACAGAGTTGCAGTGCAGGAAAGTTGATTAGAGAGGATAAACCAGACCTGTCTGGTGTTTAGCACAAATGGAGTGAAAGTTTTATTTCAATTTGATGTCAGGAGAATGAGCTGCAGGAGCCAATGGGCTCCCAACCAGTTTGCCAAGGCAAGTCTTGCAGAGAAAAGGTCATCAATGAGGAATGAGGGGAAAAAAAACCATGACAAATTAATTTAAGGTACTGTCTTCAGACATAAGAACCCATTTAACTGAATCTCTTACTAATGAAAATGCCACTTTGCTTCCATTTGTCACCAGTGATGCTAGACTGGCAAGGTAACACAGACAAAGGAAATGTATTTTCATTACCTTTGAAAGTAAGAATTACAATATTTCCTCATTCCATCATGTGTATCAGGCAATGCACATGCCTCCCTTCTATGATGGTTTCTTGATTGCCATAAACCTTAGATTCTTGTGGCTATTGTGCACCAAGTAATCAATTTCTCTTTAACCATGTCCCTGCTGTGTGTGATTGAGATGTGGCTTCTGCCCTGAAACCACTCAATAACTGTTCTTCTCACATGACAGCAGAAGAAAGGCATTCAAAGAAGGTAGGTCTAAGAAAGGCAAAGTGAATAATCCTTCAACAGGGAAGCATGACTCAGCTCAGCTATGTTTTGGTCTATCTATACTATGATCAATCAACCAATGAGAAGTTCAGCCTCCTGAGCCCAAAGTTTCATGATGCGATTTTTAACTGCTTTGGACTCATGCTCTTCCAGCCCACCTGAACTTGAGACTTGGCCAAACTCTTCAGTTTGTTGAATACAGAATTTAGCCATGGTATCATGAAAAGAAGTTTTTTTAGTGCAGTATTGTCATCACAAAACCTGGAAACATGTAAGGCTATTTACTGCAATAAAGGCATGCTGAAATATCAACAACCAGGAGGCTCCTCTGAGCAGTTTAAGTTCTGTTGACAGAGCATGGCCTCAGGAAAGCATTCTGAGACACTTGCCATTGATTATTCTAAGCACTGAAGCCTAGTCACATTAATACCTGAAGCAATGCTCTCCAGTCCTATTAGCATTTGCTATTCATAATACCAGTGTGCAGAAACAGCCTTCTAGGTAGCCCCATGACACCCCCTTGCTATACTTTATAGTTTGGATATCCTCCTCCCTGACTCCCAGTTGTTCCTGAGTCACTGGCAGGTTTTTTTTTTTTCCTTCTTCCATTTTGAGTTAACTGCTTTATGCTGAGGCTCTATTGATCTATTGAAGATGTGTGAAAAGGGGAATTTCTTGATAACTCTGAGGCCAGAGGTTTGTGCCTGCTGGCAAAGGATCATGGACAAGTCAGATAAGCAAAGGTTCTGGGTCAAATCTCAGTTCCTTTTTACTGAATGCTGTCTTTCCCATGCCAGGGACATCACTGCTTTTTCCATACCCTAGCAGAAGCATTTAAATGTCCACAAGAAACTGGGGTAGTTCCAGCCTCTCCAGGCCCTAACAGAGAAAAATATAAAAACAAAGCAAAACCTAATAGAGGAACAGACAAACTAAGCATGTTATCTATAGTGACACAGATATCTGACACTGTGATTTAATGAACCTGGTCCTCGAAGCCCTGACTGCTGGATAGTCCATGTAGTTTTCAAAATACTGTAGTTCTCTTCCTTGGTAAGTGAACTACTATTCCACCCACAACACATAATGAACAAAGCATTTTAGGTTTATTTAGTGTTGTGCATCCCCTCTTCAGGCAGCAGAGCCTACAGGGCACCACACAGCCTTGAGCACAGTCACATCACCTCATACCCACTGTGTGCTCAAATGTTAATAGTTTCAAGGTTATCAGATGTTTATCCTGGATCACAGCAATGACCAGAGATGCTTTAGAAATCTCATTACTGGTTAATTTAACAGGTATTCTCTTTGCCATGAACCAGCTCACAGTATTCATACAACCTGCTTCCTGCCCGATTCAAATGCTGTAGTTTCCCTAGCCAGACTTCCATGTATGAAGATGACAGACGATTCCTCAAATCTTTGGACTGGCTTTGTTGCATGGATGTGATTAAACTTGGGCCGAGTAGAAAGTACAAAGTACTCACTTCTCATTGTGTTATGCAAAGATCTTTCATTAAAAGTTCCGGCAATACAATGTCATTTTGCCATTCAGCACAAGAATTGTTTGTGAAAATGGATTAGTCCTTTTATTTGGAGTGCTCCCAGCATTTAAGGAAAAGGATTTGTGGTTCAGAGAGCAATTTTGATGTGCACCTAAGCTTTTGCAAAACATTCATTCTGTGGTCATATCAGCTTCATATTAGAAAAAAGGGGAAAAGAAATGAGTGGGTGTAATAAGGCAGTTGTAAATAGGGTGTGCAAACATAAAAGATACTCTTATGTTTTTGTTTGGCAGATTTTTGTAAGTGGAAATAATAAGGCCCAACTAAGTTGATATAAAACATCCTAAATCTGTTTGACTAGATCACAGAGATGCTTCCATTAGAGAGCGATGCTGACACTGATCAGTATACATCACATAGTTTGGGTTTTTTACCCCCCCCTTGCCTCCAAGATTTGTTCTATCAGCAAATAAAATTGATTTTTCTTATTTTAGAATCATAGAATCATCAGGTTGGAAGATACCCACTGGATCATCGAGTCCAACCACTCCTGTCAAACACTAAACCATGCCCCTTAACACCTCGTCCACCCGTGCCTTAAACACCTCCAGGGAAGGTGAATCAAACACCTCCCTGGGCAGCCTGTTCCATTGCCCAATGACCCTTTCTGTGAAAAATTTTTTCCTAATGTCCAGCCTAAATTTCCCCTGGCGGAGCTTGTGGCTGTTCCCTCTCGTCCTATCTCCTGTCACTTGGGAGAAGAGGCCAGCAGCCTCCTCTCTACAACCTCCTTTCATGTAGTTATAGAGAGCAATGAGGTCTCCTCTCAGCCTCCTCTTCCCCAGGCTAAACAACCCCAGCTCTCTCAGCCGCTCCTCATAAGGCCTGTTCTCCAGCCCCTTCACCAGCTTCGTTGCTCTTCTCTGGACTCGCTCTAGAGCCTCAACGTCCTACTTGTGGTGAAGGGCCCAGAACTGAACACAGGATTCAAGGTGCAAGATTGGAAGAAATAAAGGTGGAAACAAAGTCAGGACTCACAGTCGTTTTAATGAATGACATGAGTCGGCACAGGCTGGAGAGAGTGTACCCACCACAGTATCCTTAACAACTTTCTCTCCTATTCACTGTCACCAGGGAGTGTCCAGAGTGTCTCTGTCTCTTGTTAGTGGTAATGGACCTAGCTGAAGACACATGGCTTAGGGGTGGAATTGAGGTCATGGAATTAATTTCTGTGCTAAAGAACCAGAAACTTTCTTTGAGACTGCATAAAACATATTTTCATACAAGCTGAGGCTAACAGAAGCAGCTCCCTGAGAAGCAGGATGACATTTAACAGTTTCTTCTCTGAAGATTATCCAGTGTCTAATAGGAACTCAATTCACTCAAGATCACCTGTTCCATGACTTTCCCTGGCACTGAGGTCAGACTGACAGGCCTGTAGTTCCCTGGATCCTCCCTGCAACCCTTCTTGTAGATGGGCACAACATCAGCCAGCCTCCAGTCCAGTGGAACTTCCCCAGTCTTCCAGGACTGTTGGAAGATGATGGAAAGGGGTTTGGCCATCTGCAAGCTCCTTCAATACCCTTGGGTGAATCCCATCCGGCCCCATAGACTTGTGGGTCAGGCTAGCAGGGCTCCGACCACCTCGTCTTGGACCATGGGAGCCTCATTTTGCTCCTCAATCTCTGGGGTTTGTACATAGAGGGAACAACATTCTTTACAATTAAAGACTGAGGCAAAGAAGGCATTAAGTACTTCAGCCTCTTCCTCATCCACTGTTGCTCCTTCTGCTTCCAACAGGGACTGTATGGTCTCCCTAGTCCTCCTTTTATTATTTCTATATTTATAGAACGATTTTTTGTTATCTTTCACCGACTTTGCCAATTTGATTTCTAGCTGAGCCTTAGCCCTTCTAATTTTTTCTCTACACAATCTCACTTCCCTCCTGTAGTCCACCCAAGAGGCCTGTCCTCTCTTCCAGAGCTCATGAAAATTCCTCTTCTTCTTGATATCACTCAAGATCTCCCTGTTCAACCAAGCTAGTTTTTCCCCTGCCAGCTTTTTTTTCCGGAACATGGGGATGGCTTTCTCCTGAGCCGCTAGGATCTCCTTTCTGAAGAGCTCCCAGCCCACATGGGCTCCCTTGCCCTTAAGCACTGTCTCCCATGAGACTTTGCCAACCAGCCTTCTGAAGAGTTCAAAGTCTGCCGTCTGGAAATTTAATGCTACTGTCCCGCTAACCACCCTCTTCACTTCACCTAGAAGAGAAAACCCTATCATCTCATGATCACTTAGTCCTAGGCGTCCTCCTACTGCCACATCCCCCACAAGGCCTCGTCTGCTCACAAACAGCAGGTCCAGGAGGGCACCGTCCCTTGTCGGTTTGTTCACCAGATGTGCAAGGAAGTTGTCTTCCACACACTCCAGGAACCTCCTAGACTGCTTCCTTTCTGCTCTATTGGACTTCCAGCAGATATCAGGAAGATTGAAGTCTCCCACAAGAACAAGAGGCACTGATCTAGAGATTAACCCCAGCTGTTTATAGAAGAGATTGTCAGCTGCTTCTCCTTGTCTGGGTGGCCTGTAACAGACTCCCATCACAAAATCTACCTTCTTATGGGCTCCTCTGATTCTAACCCACAGGCACTCAATCTCCTCATCGCCACAATCCATTTCTACAGTGTCCAAGTCCTCCCTTACAAAGACCCGCCTTCTCTCCTACTCTTCCTATCCCTCCTGATGAGTTTGTACCCCACCATAGCTGTACTCCAGTTATATGAGCCATCCCACCATGTTTCTGTGATGGCAACGACATCATAGGCTCCTTGCCCTACAACAGCTTCCAGCTCTTCCTTCTTATTACCCATGCTGCGTGCATTGGTGTATATGCACTTCAGCTGAACTGCCGAACCTTCAGCCCTCTTAGAGGGAACAGAGATCATTCCCAATTGCCTGGTAACCGAAGTAGCTATCACCAGAGCATCCGTATCTCCCTTACCAGGTGTGTTCACTCCCACTTTCTGTGTGGCGCTGTACTGGTGGTCCTCTCCAGCACACCTTCTCTGAATCACTAGTGCCCCACATCCAGTCTCGCTCCTGTCTAGCCTGGTCTCAATCCCCTCCCCCTTCACATCTAGTTTAAAGCTCGATCTATGAGCTTAGCTAAGTTCTTAGCAAGGGCTTTAGCCCCCCTAGAAGACCCACGTGTCCCAACCTTAGCAGCAGAGTTTGTGGGTGCGTGAGCCACCCCATGATCAAAGAAGCCAAAGCCCCTCTCCTCACACCAGGCTCGGAGCCAGGCATTAATCGAATTCTTCTTCCTGACTTCCTGCTCCTCTCTGTTTAGCCTGGGGATGGAGCAGAATACTACCTGAGCCCCAGAGCCCTCCATCATTTTCCCAATGGCCCTGAAGTCTTGCTTGATGGCTTTGGTCTTTCTGTTAACTAAATCATCATTACCAGTTTGGACTACTATCAGAGGATAGTAGTCTGTCTCGTGGAAGGAAAGAAGTTTTCTAGCTACCTCCTTGACTGATGCCCCCGGTAAGCAGCAAACCTCTCTATGGAGTGGGTCCGGTCTGCAAATGGGTCCCTCCATTCCTTTTAGGAGGGAGTCCCCTACAATAATCACCCTCCTCTTCCTCTTAATGGAGGATGTTTTTATCTTTTCCTGAGGATGGTGCGGCCTAGAGAAAGATTCTAGGCTGTGGGAGCCACCATCCTCACTCTCAGGACAGGATTCCACTTGCAGCACATGGTACTTGTTTACCAGGGGGATCTGGGGTTTTGTTGTCTGGTTGAGGGGAGCAGGTTTTCTTCATCTGGCAGGAACTTGCTGCCATTCCCCATCTCTTGTTCCCCTAACATTGCAGTTAGCAGGTGGGTAGTGTTTGGAAGTACCAGCTCCAGCAGGCTGCTGAGTGAGTGAGAGGGCACTACTCCACTGGTCTGTCTCCCTCTCACACTCCCTGATGGTCCTCAGTCTCTTTACCTCCTCCCTTAATTCCTCCACCATACGACAGAGTTCCCCCACTCGAGTGCAGCTTTCACAAGTGGAGCCAGTGACTGAGGCACGAGCTGGTGTGGGAGGGGGGCACTGTCTGCAGCCCAGGGCCTGGGTAGCTGCATGTGCCCACGGGGGCTCCATCTGCGTGGCAGCTTCCATCATGCTTGGTGCAGCCTTCATCTTCTGACAGGCAGCCACCATGGTTCTCAGTTCCTTCTGGCCATGCTCCAGCCCCTCTCTGCGCCCTCCCTGCTCAAACTGCCCTGTTTTAACATGCCCCACACCCCTTTGCCCCGCTCCTCTTCCCCTGTGCCCCCTAAGGGCCGTTTAAATCCCCCGCGGTACCTTCCGGGGCCGCCCTTCCCGTCAGGCACCGCGCGGGAGCGGCCGTTGAGCCGGGAGCCCGGCGCCGACCCCCGATCGAGTGTTTTAGGCTTTTCCCCGCTCAGGGAAGCGCCCCAGCGCCTTTTTAATGGCCACCCCAGCACAGAGCTCACTGTCCCGTCGCTGGATGCAGCTGTAAAAGCACTCAGTTCCTTTGTCTGCTTCATTTGCCTTGTTAAAAAAAAGCCTCAACACTCAGTTTCTTTAATTTAGACCCTCTCTGAATACCTCTGGGCCTGCAAACCATTTTCAGCTAGCAGTACAGCTGAAATGCAGTAGTGTTAGAAATCAAGCTGTCATTTTGCTCTGATGTTTAAAGGCTTTTGTAACTTGAACCCCAATTGTTTTGGTATCAAGACTACAAGGCAAGAAATATGCCCCTGCTTGAACAAGCAAGACATGTGCCAAACAGCTATGCACAGTGATACACGTCTGCCTGTGACCGAACCTTTTTCTGCTAAAACCAGAACACATGTCCCTTGCAAAAAGCCATTGGCAGTGCAGAATGTACCTCAGCTTTTGCTACACTGAGTCTCCAGAGATCGGTGGCTCAGTCTGACTGGACTGTGCAGCAGCCTGTTGTCATCTCAGCCCCACGTCCTTGAGAAAGTGGCTGCCTGTAGCAGCAGCAGGACTGCTGCTGCCCAAAGGAGAAAGGAATGACTTAATGTCAAGCTCTCCAGGCTGCCTGAATCCTGTGCAGAGTCGATGACCGGCACACAGGGCAAAGCTAAGAACCTGAGGAGTCATCTCAGCTTCTGCAGTTTCTGCAACAACCATACTTTCCAGCCTAGGTAGACAAAGTAAGATGCAAGAGAAAGGGACCTGCTGGGTCCCTTGAGAGGTAGAATTGCTATAGATTATGCCATGGCTGTTTCACTCTTAGTCTTTGGCAGATTTCGATTTTTGTTCGCTTTGCTGCTGTGTTTGCTTTCCTTTCTGCATGGCAAGAAGGGACAAACTAGGACTGAATGCTGTTATGGGACCAAGTAAGTCTCCCCTGACCCAGTATGGCTGCTGAACTCCCTCTGTTACAGAGTCTTGAGTAACATGTGGCTAGAAGGCTGCTGGGATCATACCAGGGTCCTACAGAAGAAGGTGAGGCTGGACAAGGCATGCAGCAGGCAGCATAGTGCATGGCGAGAAGTTGGATCAAACTGGAAAGGTTGGTTAAAAAACAGATTATTCTTTCCATATAGTATCTGTTCTGTGTTGTTTTGGTTTGTTCTTGTTGTTGTTTTTTGTTTCCCTATAAAAAAGGAATATTCGCTTGCACTTGATTCCTATGCACTCTTCAGGTTTTGCTGCAAAGCATGGAAGGGCGGGGGCAGTGATGTGCCAAGGAAGTCTTCTGCATCGAGAAAAGACCCTTGTGCTTTCACCAGGTTCTTCAGCACTGACACTGGCACATTGGGGGAAACCAGGGCAAGACATCCAGAAACAAAAAGAGCTGCATTTGTTGGGATATATCGTGTTCCCATGTGATATCCGTTACCAACCAGAGGAGAGATAGTGAGTCAGACTTGTTGAAATGCTTGAGCTGGAGGTCAGAAGCCACATAATACTTAGCAGCTACTTGATGCCAGGTAGGAGAAAGAGAGGCAGAACCAGTCTGGTCCTGTCTAGTACTCTCTGTCACTGGAGCTGTCTCTTCCCCTGAACCTCCCACCATCAGGGCAAGTGCTGTGCTCAGGTTAGTCCTTGAATGGGCTACTAAGCAGACAGATTCCATCTGCTTACACATCATCGTGGTGCTTAGTGCTGCTTATGTCTTTGATCTTTATAGACAGTTTACAGTAATGTCAGTTCAGTAGCAGAACTCTCTTTCTCAAGTATGTGAAGAATGGGTCTAGTTTCCTGTTTGCAAATACTTTTGGTATCTTCCAAAGGTCATTTTGGTTTTAGAGCCTGGACATAAGTTAACATTCACCAATGTAAAGGGTGGTTGCCTGGAAAGGAGATTGAACATTCTTTCAGTCTGTTTTTACCAAGTGTGTTTTTGCCTGATTGTGAAAAATGGCTTGTCAAAGTTGCAATGCCTAGCTAGCTTTCTTCTTGCATTTGAAGAGATGGGGACCAGGCCAGATGGACATCCATAGGTGGCAGCTTCCAGTGCTGCCCAGCCAGACCTGGAATGTTCTTCCACACTTCTAGGTCTCAAAGCGGAGATTGGAAACCATGATATGCTTGGCTCACTCTACAGTCATTCTTCTGGTGGCATCACTATTCACAACATGATTTGGTGTCCATGATGGACATGTTTCACTCCCCAACTCTCCCCCCACCTTTAACCAAACCAGCAGCAGTTAAAACAAGGCTTCCAGAATCAACAACAAACAGGAAAACAGAAAGACTTCAAGAGTATAGATCATCAACGCCAGCTGCACCAAGACAAGATAACAACTTGTCTGACAGACAGCAAAGAATCCAACGAGGAACCCCAAAATTTCTACAGAACTAAACCATTGTGTGAGCAGGGTGGGTAAATAGTTTGTAAGGGTAAAATTTCCCAGGGATTTCTTGGTTCATGTTGGCCACTCTCTGCAAGATTGGTCTCTCTCCCCAGAGCTGACCATGTTACTACACCACTCTATTAAATTATTTTTCTAAAATCCAATGCGTGAGAGTCTGCTCTGTGAAACCTCAGATTCTAACTTCAGCGCGAACTAATGCTGGACATCCAGATGGAAGGATCCCACAGCTGAGAGTCTGCTGAGGAGAACCTCAGGTTGAAACCTGAACTCATGCCAGACACCCAGGCAAGAATGTAAATGAATTTGGGATAAACATTATGAAACTGTGAAGTCTTAGCTAAGTGACATAGTGAATCAAGTGCGCCCATATAATCTTTTGCGATAAGCACATATAATTCTTTGCCTGTAAACAGATATAAACTGACTTTCCCCCATATGTTTCCTCCATGCAGTAAGTAATAACATGACCTCATGATCAAACTCCATTAAGTTCACACTTTTATTTAAATATGAGTTTTATCTAAAAAACACTCATTTGTGACAGTATTTGAGATGGTAGTTGCCAAAATGTTTGGGCTTTCGGCTGTCCTGGCACTGATCTGCTCCCCTAGCTTGCATAGGCTGAGTCTGAGCCCTGTCTTGCTGGCCAGAGTCAGCCTATGGCTCCCCAACCTCAAGAGGGTCGTGTGTCTGTGCTGCTCGCTGACACCAACACTTCACCACCCTCAGAAGAGAATTTTTTTTCTGTAGCTTAAGGTGGGATTCCCACTGTTCCCACTTCTTCACGCCCTTCCCCTCAGTGGGCTACAGATCTGCAAAGCTTCCATGGCTGCCAGAAGGTCACCAAGTACCTTCTGCCCAGATCACCAAGAGGACTGCTCTGAAAGACACAAACATCTAGTAAATGATAATTAGCAGTAGCTCTGCACTAGTCCTCAATCTGAGCCATTCACGGCTCAGGTCTCCCCAGAGGAAAAGGGCACAGACACATTCTCCCACTCAGGGGCGTCTGCAGGACAGCAAGGACAGAGAAAGTTGTGCTAATTGCCTGCATAGAAAGAGAGCCTAAGTGAGACTTCCAAAACAGGATTCCCTTCATAAGAGCTGTTAAGGTCTCAAACACTCCAATTCTGCAGCCAGACTCAGGCACATAGAAGACAAAACAGTTTCTTAAATACCAATTCACAACACAACACTTGGAACCAAATCAAGAGCAGTGGCTGCAAAAAGGTGGAAGGCAAAAGGTTCCAGGCTTCATTAATCTCCCTGAAATCACTCCTTGTTTGTTTTCTGGCACTGGTACTTCCATGACTTCACCACATTTTCTTCACATCTTTTGAACAGCATACACTGCTACAAAAGCAACAAGGGCATCAAGAGAAGTCAATAAATTGCAGCAGATCATTAACAATGTGGAAAAAAAATCATACAGAGTCAACCAGTAAAAATACATCCATTCAAATAAAGTAAACAAACCTTTCTTCTTAGTTGAAGGGCCTCCTATACATACTGAGATGGGACTCACTCCTCTCTGGGAACGCCATTGGCTTTGTCCTACATTCTTCCAGAATTCTCTTCAACCTGCACAGCAAATGAGTAAGGAAAGCCTGAAGTGAAGCAAGAGTCAGCCTCTCTCACGTACTCTTACGCAAGCAGCATAAGGCTTGCTTCATGTGTAACAAGTTTGAAAGACCATTAATGCCTGAGAACAGCCAGCACTCCAGTGGCACCCATCACTTACAGTGCCCAAAGTCTACCCAAACGGAGGAAGAAAAGGCTTCCTTCCCTCCCAGGAAAACTGCGGGCAGCCTGCATTTGCAAGGCCTTTTACATCTTTTTAACACCACAGGCTCGCTCATATACAGAAGTGCCTTGCAAGGTTGAATTTGAACCTTGATTTGCTCACAAAACTTTATGGACGTGCTTTTCCTGTAGTTGTGTAAACCTGGGCTTCTACACATCGTGATCGTTCTTGAAAGCACTAAAAAGCCTTGCCTGCTATGTACTTCCTCCAGGACGATGTTTCCTCCCCACTTGTCCTCCAGAATTGATGTGGACTCGTATTTCATGTTGGCCATCTTCTTCACTGCCTGGTGGTCGCTCCCATGCTTTCAAAATAGAAAAGATTCATCACGCACAGAGCACAGGAACAGGACCCATATGCAGCATGTACAGACAGCGTTCTTGACACAGAAGATAGCACACATCTCCCAAGTCCCATCTCCTCTTGCAGCTCTCAACCATGGATCTCTCCCCTGTCCAGAGCACACAGCCTACACATTAAAGGGATCTTGCCGATGGATGCAGGTGCCCACATTGTCCGCAAAGCAGACTAAAAATGACCAGCACAAGGAGAAAACGCATAGAGCTTTCCTCTGAGAGTGCCCTGCTGAAAATACATGGGGTTTCCCAATATTTTCAGACATTAACTGTCCACAAGGAATTCAAAGATTAAACCCAGCCGTTCTCAGAAGCCATTCATATACCTGAGGGTGGTGTTGTTCCTTTGCAGTCGGTGTCGTTGAAAAGGCAGGTTTGAAGTCATCAAGGCCATTACGAGTCTACAGCAGCATTCAGAGAAGGAAAAAGAAGTCATGCTAGGATATTCCTGACTCAAGGTCACACCTCAAGGCATTTTCTTCTTCTCTTGCCAGCCTATGTACCACACAGTATTTGCCTGCACCGTAACATCACCCAAGCACACAAAATACTGCCTATGAAGGTGTCTTTCTTGCATGAGTTGTGAGCTTTCATCTTTGAAGCCCCTTTCAGTGCCTTGTGGACCCATGACTTCTGGCCAAGGAGCACAAAGTCACTAAAATGGGAAGAAGACCAGAGCACAGGCCACCAAGGAATCGTTATCACCATCTGGTGATGCCAATCTGGCCTCCAGTGGGACACACTCAGCACCACCAGAGCCCAGGGAAACTCTGCAATCAAAGGTGCAAAAGCCTTCTGCATAATGACTGTTGGAAGTTCTGTCTGAGATCTCAACCTCACGACGTGTATCAAACGGAAGAGACTGAAGCCGGGGCATGGCTGTCAGCTCCTTAACAAAGATGGCATTAACTAAGACTTGCTATTTTCTCATAAGACAACTCTCACAGCCAGAAAGCAGAGGAATGGGCCACCGGGACTTTCAGAGCAGCCTATATTCAGTAGAAGAGAGAAACCGATCTCTCCCAGGGCCTCCCAGAAAACCTCAGCTTAGAGTTTCCCCACGTGAACAGGAAGCAGTGATACCACCTCAGAACCGCTGGTCTTCGTCTCTCCCAGGAAAGTGAGCTGGGACTTGCTCCTTCTCTCTGGGAACGCCACTGGCTTCGTCTCACATTCTTCCAGAATTGTCTTTAACCTGCACAGCAAATGAGTAAGGAAAGCCTGAAGTGAAGCAAGAGTCAGCCTCTCTCACGTACTCTTACGCAAGCAGCATAAGGCTTGCTTCATGTGTAACAAGTTTGAAAGACCATTAATGCCTGAGAACAGCCAGCACTCCAGTGGCACCCATCACTTACAGTGCCCAAAGTCTACCCAAACGGAGGAAGAAAAGGCTTCCTTCCCTCCCAGGAAAACTGCGGGCAGCCTGCATTTGCAAGGCCTTTTACATCTCATTAACACCATAGGCTCGCTCATATACAGAAGTGCCTTGCAAGGTTGAATGTGAACCTTGATTTGCTCACAAAACTTTACGGACGTGCTTTTCCTGTAGTTATGTAAAACTGGGCTTCTACACATCGTGATCGTTCTTGAAAGCACTAAAAAGCCTTGCCTGTTATGTACTTCCTCCAGGACGATGTTTCCTCCCCACTTGTCCTCCAGAATTGATGTGGACTCGTATTTCATGTTGGCCATCTTCTTCACTGCCTGGCGTTCGCTCCCATGCTTTCAAATAGAAAAGATTCATCACGCACAGAGCACAGGAACAGGATCCATATGCAGCATGTACAGACAGCGTTCTTGACACAGAAGATAGCACACATCTCCCAAGTCCCATCTCCTCTTGCAGCTCTCAACCATGGATCTCTCCCCTGTCCAGAGCGCAGAGCCTACACATTAAAGGGATCCTGCCGATGGATGCAGGTGCCCACATTGTCCGCAAAGCAGACTAAAAATGCACCAGCACAAGGAGAAAACGCATAGAGCTTTCCTCTGAGAGTGCCCTGCTGAAAATACATGGGGTTTCCCAATATTTTCAGACATTACCTTCCACAAGGAATTCAAAGATTAAACCCAGCCGTTCTCAGAAGCCATTCATATACCTGAGGGTGGTGTTGTTCCTTTGCAGTCGGTGTCATTGAAAAGGCAGGTTTGAAGTCATCAAGGCCATTACGAGTCTACAGCAGCATTCAGAGAAGGAAAAAGAAGTCATGCTAGGATATTCCTGACTCAAGGTCACACCTCAAGGCATTTTCTTCTTCTCTTGCCAGCCTATGTACCACACAGTATTTGCCTGCACCGTAACATCACCCAAGCACACAAAATACTGCCTATGAAGGTGTCTTTCTTGCATGAGTTGTGAGCTTTCATCTTTGAAGCCCCTTTCAGTGCCTTGTGGACCCATGACTTCTGGCCAAGGAGCACAAAGTCACTAAAATGGGAAGAAGACCAGAGCACAGGCCACCAAAGAATCGTTACCACCATCTGGTGATGCCAATCTGGCCTCCAGTGGGACACACTCAGCACCACCAGAGCCCAGGGAAACTCTGCAATCAAAGGTGCAAAAGCCTTCTGCATAATGACTGTTGGAAGTTCTGTCTGAGATCTCAACCTCACGACGTGTATCAAACGGAAGAGACTGAAGCCGGGGCATTGCTGTCAGCTCCTTAACAAAGATGGCATTAACTAAGACTTGCTATTTTCTCATAAGGCAACTCTCACAGCCAGAAAGCAGAGGAATGGGCCACCGGGACTTTCAGAGCAGCCTATATTCAGTAGAAGAGAGAAACCGATCTCTCCCAGGGCCTCCCAGAAAACCTCAGCTTAGAGTTTCCCCACGTGAACAGGAAGCAGTGATACCACCTCAGAATGGCTGGTCTTCATCTCTCCCAGGAAAGTGAGCTGGGACTTGCTCCTTCTCTCTGGGAACGCCACTGGCTTCGTCTCACGTTCTTCCAGAATCGTGTTCAACCTGCACAGCAAATGAGTAAGGAAAGCCTGAAGTGAAGCAAGAGTCAGCCTCTCTCACGTACTCTTACGCAAGCAGCATAAGGCTTGCTTCATGTGTAACAAGTTTGAAAGACCATTAATGACTGAGAACAGCCAGCACTCCAGTGGCACACGTCACTTGCAATGCCGAAAGTCTAGCCAAACCGAGGAAGAAAAGGCTTCCTTCCCTCCCAGGAAAACTGCGGGCAGCCTGCATTTGCAAGGCGTTTTACATCTTTTTAACACCATAGGCTCACTCATATACAGAAGTGCCTTGCAAGGTTGAATGTGAACCTTGATTTGCTCACAAAACTTTATGGACGTGCTTTTCCTGTAGTTGTGTAAACCTGGGCTTCTACACATCGTGATCGTCCTTGAAAGCACTAAAAAGCCTTGCCTGTTATGTACTTCCTCCAGGACGATGTTTCCTCCCCACTTGTCCTCCAGAATTGATGTGGACTCGTATTTCAGGTTGGCCATCTTCTTCACTGCCTGGCGTTCGCTCCCATGCTTTCAAAATAGAAAAGATTCATCACGCACAGAGCACAGGAACAGGATCCATATGCAGCATGTACAGACAGCGTTCTTGACACAGAAGATAGCACACATCTCCCAAGTCCCATCTCCTCTTGCAGCTCTCAACCATGGATCTCTCCCCTGTCCAGAGCACACAGCCTACACATCAAAGGATCCTGCCGATGGATGCAGGTGCCCACATTGTCCGCAAAGCAGACTAAAAATGCACCAGCACAAGGAGAAAACACATAGAGTTTTCCTCTGAGAGTGCCCTGCTGAAAATACATGGGGTTTCCCAATATTTTCAGACATTAACTGTCCACAAGGAATACAAAGATTAAACCCAGCCGTTCTCAGAAGCCATTCATATACCTGAGGGTGGTGTTGTTCCTTTGCAGTCGGTGTCGTTGAAAAGGCAGGTTTGAAGTCATCAAGGCCATTACGAGTCTACAGCAGCATTCAGAGAAGGAAAAAGAAGTCATGCTAGGATATTCCTGACTCAAGGTCACACCTCAAGGCATTTTCTTCTTCTCTTGCCAGCCTATGTACCACACAGTATTTGCCTGCACCGTAACATCACCCAAGCACACAAAATACTGCCTATGAAGGTGTCTTTCTTGCATGAGTTGTGAGCTTTCATCTTTGAAGCCTCTTTCAGTGCCTTGTGGACCCATGACTTCTGTCCAAGGAGCACAAAGTCACTAAAATGGGAAGAAGACCAGAGCACAGGCCACCAAAGAATCATTATCACCATCTGGTGATGCCAATCTGGCCTCCAGTGGGACACACTCAGCACCACCAGAGCCCAGGGAAACTCTGCAATCAAAGGTGCAAAAGCCTTCTGCATAATGACTGTTGGAAGTTCTGTCTGAGATCTCAACCTCACGACGTGTATCAAACGGAAGAGACTGAAGCCGGGGCATTGCTGTCAGCTCCTTAACAAAGATGGCATTAACTAAAACTTGCTGTTTTCTCATAAGACAACTCTCACAGCCAGAAAGCAGAGGAATGGGCCACCGGGACTTTCAGAGCAGCCTATATTCAGTAGAAGAGAGAAACCGATCTCTCCCAGGGCCTCCCAGAAAACCTCAGCTTAGAGTTTCCCCACGTGAACAGGAAGCAGTGATACCACCTCAGAACCGCTGGTCTTCGTCTCTCCCAGGAAAGTGATCTGGGACTTGCTCCTTCTCTCTGGGAACGCCACTGGCTTCGTCTCACATTCTTCCAGAATTGTCTTTAACCTGCACAGCAAATGAGTAAGGAAAGCCTGAAGTGAAGCAAGAGTCAGCCTCTCTCACGTACTCTTACGCAAGCAGCATAAGGCTTGCTTCATGTGTAACAAGTTTGAAAGACCATTAATGCCTGAGAACAGCCAGCACTCCAGTGGCACCCATCACTTACAGTGCCCAAAGTCTACCCAAACGGAGGAAGAAAAGGCTTCCTTCCCTCCCAGGAAAACTGCGGGCAGCCTGCATTTGCAAGGCCTTTTACATCTCATTAACACCATAGGCTCGCTCATATACAGAAGTGCCTTGCAAGGTTGAATGTGAACCTTGATTTGCTCACAAAACTTTACGGACGTGCTTTTCCTGTAGTTATGTAAAACTGGGCTTCTACACATCGTGATCGTTCTTGAAAGCACTAAAAAGCCTTGCCTGTTATGTACTTCCTCCAGGACGATGTTTCCTCCCCACTTGTCCTCCAGAATTGATGTGGACTCGTATTTCATGTTGGCCATCTTCTTCACTGCCTGGCGTTCGCTCCCATGCTTTCAAATAGAAAAGATTCATCACGCACAGAGCACAGGAACAGGATCCATATGCAGCATGTACAGACAGCGTTCTTGACACAGAAGATAGCACACATCTCCCAAGTCCCATCTCCTCTTGCAGCTCTCAACCATGGATCTCTCCCCTGTCCAGAGCGCAGAGCCTACACATTAAAGGGATCCTGCCGATGGATGCAGGTGCCCACATTGTCCGCAAAGCAGACTAAAAATGCACCAGCACAAGGAGAAAACGCATAGAGCTTTCCTCTGAGAGTGCCCTGCTGAAAATACATGGGGTTTCCCAATATTTTCAGACATTACCTTCCACAAGGAATTCAAAGATTAAACCCAGCCGTTCTCAGAAGCCATTCATATACCTGAGGGTGGTGTTGTTCCTTTGCAGTCGGTGTCATTGAAAAGGCAGGTTTGAAGTCATCAAGGCCATTACGAGTCTACAGCAGCATTCAGAGAAGGAAAAAGAAGTCATGCTAGGATATTCCTGACTCAAGGTCACACCTCAAGGCATTTTCTTCTTCTCTTGCCAGCCTATGTACCACACAGTATTTGCCTGCACCGTAACATCACCCAAGCACACAAAATACTGCCTATGAAGGTGTCTTTCTTGCATGAGTTGTGAGCTTTCATCTTTGAAGCCCCTTTCAGTGCCTTGTGGACCCATGACTTCTGGCCAAGGAGCACAAAGTCACTAAAATGGGAAGAAGACCAGAGCACAGGCCACCAAAGAATCGTTACCACCATCTGGTGATGCCAATCTGGCCTCCAGTGGGACACACTCAGCACCACCAGAGCCCAGGGAAACTCTGCAATCAAAGGTGCAAAAGCCTTCTGCATAATGACTGTTGGAAGTTCTGTCTGAGATCTCAACCTCACGACGTGTATCAAACGGAAGAGACTGAAGCCGGGGCATTGCTGTCAGCTCCTTAACAAAGATGGCATTAACTAAGACTTGCTATTTTCTCATAAGGCAACTCTCACAGCCAGAAAGCAGAGGAATGGGCCACCGGGACTTTCAGAGCAGCCTATATTCAGTAGAAGAGAGAAACCGATCTCTCCCAGGGCCTCCCAGAAAACCTCAGCTTAGAGTTTCCCCACGTGAACAGGAAGCAGTGATACCACCTCAGAATGGCTGGTCTTCATCTCTCCCAGGAAAGTGAGCTGGGACTTGCTCCTTCTCTCTGGGAACGCCACTGGCTTCGTCTCACGTTCTTCCAGAATCGTGTTCAACCTGCACAGCAAATGAGTAAGGAAAGCCTGAAGTGAAGCAAGAGTCAGCCTCTCTCACGTACTCTTACGCAAGCAGCATAAGGCTTGCTTCATGTGTAACAAGTTTGAAAGACCATTAATGACTGAGAACAGCCAGCACTCCAGTGGCACACGTCACTTGCAATGCCGAAAGTCTAGCCAAACCGAGGAAGAAAAGGCTTCCTTCCCTCCCAGGAAAACTGCGGGCAGCCTGCATTTGCAAGGCGTTTTACATCTTTTTAACACCATAGGCTCACTCATATACAGAAGTGCCTTGCAAGGTTGAATGTGAACCTTGATTTGCTCACAAAACTTTATGGACGTGCTTTTCCTGTAGTTGTGTAAACCTGGGCTTCTACACATCGTGATCGTCCTTGAAAGCACTAAAAAGCCTTGCCTGTTATGTACTTCCTCCAGGACGATGTTTCCTCCCCACTTGTCCTCCAGAATTGATGTGGACTCGTATTTCAGGTTGGCCATCTTCTTCACTGCCTGGCGTTCGCTCCCATGCTTTCAAAATAGAAAAGATTCATCACGCACAGAGCACAGGAACAGGATCCATATGCAGCATGTACAGACAGCGTTCTTGACACAGAAGATAGCACACATCTCCCAAGTCCCATCTCCTCTTGCAGCTCTCAACCATGGATCTCTCCCCTGTCCAGAGCACACAGCCTACACATCAAAGGATCCTGCCGATGGATGCAGGTGCCCACATTGTCCGCAAAGCAGACTAAAAATGCACCAGCACAAGGAGAAAACACATAGAGTTTTCCTCTGAGAGTGCCCTGCTGAAAATACATGGGGTTTCCCAATATTTTCAGACATTAACTGTCCACAAGGAATACAAAGATTAAACCCAGCCGTTCTCAGAAGCCATGCATATACCTGAGGGTGGTGTTGTTCCTTTGCAGTCGGTGTCGTTGAAAAGGCAGGTTTGAAGTCATCAAGGCCATTACGAGTCTACAGCAGCATTCAGAGAAGGAAAAAGAAGTCATGCTAGGATATTCCTGACTCAAGGTCACACCTCAAGGCATTTTCTTCTTCTCTTGCCAGCCTATGTACCACACAGTATTTGCCTGCACCGTAACATCACCCAAGCACACAAAATACTGCCTATGAAGGTGTCTTTCTTGCATGAGTTGTGAGCTTTCATCTTTGAAGCCTCTTTCAGTGCCTTGTGGACCCATGACTTCTGTCCAAGGAGCACAAAGTCACTAAAATGGGAAGAAGACCAGAGCACAGGCCACCAAAGAATCATTATCACCATCTGGTGATGCCAATCTGGCCTCCAGTGGGACACACTCAGCACCACCAGAGCCCAGGGAAACTCTGCAATCAAAGGTGCAAAAGCCTTCTGCATAATGACTGTTGGAAGTTCTGTCTGAGATCTCAACCTCACGACGTGTATCAAACGGAAGAGACTGAAGCCGGGGCATTGCTGTCAGCTCCTTAACAAAGATGGCATTAACTAAAACTTGCTGTTTTCTCATAAGACAACTCTCACAGCCAGAAAGCAGAGGAATGGGCCACCGGGACTTTCAGAGCAGCCTATATTCAGTAGAAGAGAGAAACCGATCTCTCCCAGGGCCTCCCAGAAAACCTCAGCTTAGAGTTTCCCCACGTGAACAGGAAGCAGTGATACCACCTCAGAACCGCTGGTCTTCGTCTCTCCCAGGAAAGTGAGCTGGGACTTGCCCCTTCTCTCTGGGAACGCCACTGGCTTCGTCTCACGTTCTTCCAGAATTGTCTTTAACCTGCACAGCAAATGAGTAAGGAAAGCCTGAAGTGAAGCAAGAGTCAGCCTCTCTCACGTACTCTTACGCAAGCAGCATAAGGCTTGCTTCATGTGTAACAAGTTTGAAAGACCATTAATGACTGAGAACAGCCAGCACTCCAGTGGCACCCATCACTTACAGTGCCCAAAGTCTACCCAAACGGAGGAAGAAAAGGCTTCCTTCCCTCCCAGGAAAACTTCGGGCAGCCTGCATTTGCAAGGCCTTTTACATCTCATTAACACCATAGGCTCGCTCATATACAGAAGTGCCTTGCAAGGTTGAATTTGAACCTTGATTTGCTCACAAAACTTTACGGACGTGCTTTTCCTGTAGTTATGTAAACCTGGGCTTCTACACATCGTGATCGTCCTTGAAAGCACTAAAAAGCCTTGCCTGTTATGTACTTCCTCCAGGACGATGTTTCCTCCCCACTTGTCCTCCAGAATTGATGTGGACTTGTATTTCAGGTTGGCCATCTTCTTCACTGCCTGGCGTTCGCTCCCATGCTTTCAAAATAGAAAAGATTCATCACGCACAGAGCACAGGAACAGGATCCATATGCAGCATGTACAGACAGCGTTCTAGACACAGAAGATAGCACACATCTCCCAAGTCCCATCTCCTCTTGCAGCTCTCAACCATGGATCTCTCCCCTGTCCAGAGCACACAGCCTACACATCAAAGGATCCTGCCGATGGATGCAGGTGCCCACATTGTCCGCAAAGCAGACTAAAAATGCACCAGCACAAGGAGAAAACACATAGAGTTTTCCTCTGAGAGTGCCCTGCTGAAAATACATGGGGTTTCCCAATATTTTCAGACATTAACTGTCCACAAGGAATACAAAGATTAAACCCAGCCGTTCTCAGAAGCCATTCATATACCTGAGGGTGGTGTTGTTCCTTTGCAGTCGGTGTCGTTGAAAAGGCAGGTTTGAAGTCATCAAGGCCATTACGAGTCTACAGCAGCATTCAGAGAAGGAAAAAGAAGTCATGCTAGGATATTCCTGACTCAAGGTCACACCTCAAGGCATTTTCTTCTTCTCTTGCCAGCCTATGTACCACACAGTATTTGCCTGCACCGTAACATCACCCAAGCACACAAAATACTGCCTATGAAGGTGTCTTTCTTCCATGAGTTGTGAGCTTTCATCTTTGAAGCCTCTTTCAGTGCCTTGTGGACCCATGACTTCTGTCCAAGGAGCACAAAGTCACTAAAATGGGAAGAAGACCAGAGCACAGGCCACCAAAGAATCATTATCACCATCTGGTGATGCCAATCTGGCCTCCAGTGGGACACACTCAGCACCACCAGAGCCCAGGGAAACTCTGCAATCAAAGGTGCAAAAGCCTTCTGCATAATGACTGTTGGAAGTTCTGTCTGAGATCTCAACCTCACGACGTGTATCAAACGGAAGAGACTGAAGCCGGGGCATTGCTGTCAGCTCCTTAACAAAGATGGCATTAACTAAAACTTGCTGTTTTCTCATAAGACAACTCTCACAGCCAGAAAGCAGAGGAATGGGCCACCGGGACTTTCAGAGCAGCCTATATTCAGTAGAAGAGAGAAACCGATCTCTCCCAGGGCCTCCCAGAAAACCTCAGCTTAGAGTTTCCCCACGTGAACAGGAAGCAGTGATACCACCTCAGAACCGCTGGTCTTTATCTCTCCCAGGAAAGTGAGCTGGGACTTGCTCCTTCTCTCTGGGAACGCCACTGGCTTCGTCTCACATTCTTCCAGAATTGTCTTTAACCTGCACAGCAAATGAGTAAGGAAAGCCTGAAGTGAAGCAAGAGTCAGCCTCTCTCACGTACTCTTACGCAAGCAGCATAAGGCTTGCTTCATGTGTAGCAAGTTTGAAAGACCATTAATGCCTGAGAACAGCCAGCACTCCAGTGGCACCCATCACTTGAAGTGCCCAAAGTCTACCCAAAATGAGGAGGAAAAGGCTTCCTTCCCTCCCAGGAAAACTGCGGGCAGCCTGCATTTCCAAGGCCTTTTACATCTTTTTAACACCATAGACTCGCTCATATACAGAAGTGCCTTGCAAGGTTGAATGTGAACCTTGATTTGCTCACAAAACTTTACGGACGTGCTTTTCCTGTAGTTATGTAAAACTGGGCTTCTACACATCGTGATCGTCCTTGAAAGCACTAAAAAGCCTTGCCTGTTATGTACTTCCTCCAGGACGATGTTTCCTCCCCACTTGTCCTCCAGAATTGATGTGGACTCGTATTTCAGGTTGGCCATCTTCTTCACTGCCTGGCGTTCGCTCCCATGCTTTCAAAATAGAAAAGATTCATCACGCACAGAGCACAGGAACAGGATCCATATGCAGCATGTACAGACAGCGTTCTTGACACAGAAGATAGCACACATCTCCCAAGTCCCATGTCCTCTTGCAGCTCTCAACCATGGATCTCTCCCCTGTCCAGAGCACACAGCCTACACATCAAAGGATCCTGCCGATGGATGCAGGTGCCCACATTGTCCGCAAAGCAGACTAAAAATGCACCAGCACAAGGAGAAAACACATAGAGTTTTCCTCTGAGAGTGCCCTGCTGAAAATACATGGGGTTTCCCAATATTTTCAGACATTAACTGTCCACAAGGAATACAAAGATTAAACCCAGCCGTTCTCAGAAGCCATGCATATACCTGAGGGTGGTGTTGTTCCTTTGCAGTCGGTGTCATTGAAAAGGCAGGTTTGAAGTCATCAAGGCCATTACGAGTCTACAGCAGCATTCAGAGAAGGAAAAAGAAGTCATGCTAGGATATTCCTGACTCAAGGTCACACCTCAAGGCATTTTCTTCTTCTCTTGCCAGCCTATGTACCACACAGTATTTGCCTGCACTGTAACATCACCCAAGCACACAAAATACTGCCTATGAAGGTGTCTTTCTTCCATGAGTTGTGAGCTTTCATCTTTGAAGCCTCTTTCAGTGCCTTGTGGACCCATGACTTCTGTCCAAGGAGCACAAAGTCACTAAAATGGGAAGAAGACCAGAGCACAGGCCACCAAAGAATCATTATCACCATCTGGTGATGCCAATCTGGCCTCCAGTGGGACACACTCAGCACCACCAGAGCCCAGGGAAACTCTGCAATCAAAGGTGCAAAAGCCTTCTGCATAATGACTGTTGGAAGTTCTGTCTGAGATCTCAACCTCACGACGTGTATCAAACGGAAGAGACTGAAGCCGGGGCATTGCTGTCAGCTCCTTAACAAAGATGGCATTAACTAAAACTTGCTGTTTTCTCATAAGACAACTCTCACAGCCAGAAAGCAGAGGAATGGGCCACCGGGACTTTCAGAGCAGCCTATATTCAGTAGAAGAGAGAAACCGATCTCTCCCAGGGCCTCCCAGAAAACCTCAGCTTAGAGTTTCCCCACGTGAACAGGAAGCAGTGATACCACCTCAGAACCGCTGGTCTTCGTCTCTCCCAGGAAAGTGAGCTGGGACTTGCCCCTTCTCTCTGGGAACGCCACTGGCTTCGTCTCACGTTCTTCCAGAATTGTCTTTAACCTGCACAGCAAATGAGTAAGGAAAGCCTGAAGTGAAGCAAGAGTCAGCCTCTCTCACGTACTCTTACGCAAGCAGCATAAGGCTTGCTTCATGTGTAACAAGTTTGAAAGACCATTAATGACTGAGAACAGCCAGCACTCCAGTGGCACCCATCACTTACAGTGCCCAAAGTCTACCCAAACGGAGGAAGAAAAGGCTTCCTTCCCTCCCAGGAAAACTTCGGGCAGCCTGCATTTGCAAGGCCTTTTACATCTCATTAACACCATAGGCTCGCTCATATACAGAAGTGCCTTGCAAGGTTGAATTTGAACCTTGATTTGCTCACAAAACTTTACGGACGTGCTTTTCCTGTAGTTATGTAAACCTGGGCTTCTACACATCGTGATCGTCCTTGAAAGCACTAAAAAGCCTTGCCTGTTATGTACTTCCTCCAGGACGATGTTTCCTCCCCACTTGTCCTCCAGAATTGATGTGGACTTGTATTTCAGGTTGGCCATCTTCTTCACTGCCTGGCGTTCGCTCCCATGCTTTCAAAATAGAAAAGATTCATCACGCACAGAGCACAGGAACAGGATCCATATGCAGCATGTACAGACAGCGTTCTTGACACAGAAGATAGCACACATCTCCCAAGTCCCATCTCCTCTTGCAGCTCTCAACCATGGATCTCTCCCCTGTCCAGAGCACACAGCCTACACATCAAAGGATCCTGCCGATGGATGCAGGTGCCCACATTGTCCGCAAAGCAGACTAAAAATGCACCAGCACAAGGAGAAAACACATAGAGTTTTCCTCTGAGAGTGCCCTGCTGAAAATACATGGGGTTTCCCAATATTTTCAGACATTACCTGTCCACAAGGAATACAAAGATTAAACCCAGCCGTTCTCAGAAGCCATTCATATACCTGAGGGTGGTGTTGTTCCTTTGCAGTCGGTGTCGTTGAAAAGGCAGGTTTGAAGTCATCAAGGCCATTACGAGTCTACAGCAGCATTCAGAGAAGGAAAAAGAAGTCATGCTAGGATATTCCTGACTCAAGGTCACACCTCAAGGCATTTTCTTCTTCTCTTGCCAGCCTATGTACCACACAGTATTTGCCTGCACCGTAACATCACCCAAGCACACAAAATACTGCCTATGAAGGTGTCTTTCTTGCATGAGTTGTGAGCTTTCATCTTTGAAGCCTCTTTCAGTGCCTTGTGGACCCATGACTTCTGTCCAAGGAGCACAAAGTCACTAAAATGGGAAGAAGACCAGAGCACAGGCCACCAAAGAATCATTATCACCATCTGGTGATGCCAATCTGGCCTCCAGTGGGACACACTCAGCACCACCAGAGCCCAGGGAAACTCTGCAATCAAAGGTGCAAAAGCCTTCTGCATAATGACTGTTGGAAGTTCTGTCTGAGATCTCAACCTCACGACGTGTATCAAACGGAAGAGACTGAAGCCGGGGCATTGCTGTCAGCTCCTTAACAAAGATGGCATTAACTAAAACTTGCTGTTTTCTCATAAGACAACTCTCACAGCCAGAAAGCAGAGGAATGGGCCACCGGGACTTTCAGAGCAGCCTATATTCAGTAGAAGAGAGAAACCGATCTCTCCCAGGGCCTCCCAGAAAACCTCAGCTTAGAGTTTCCCCACGTGAACAGGAAGCAGTGATACCACCTCAGAACCGCTGGTCTTTATCTCTCCCAGGAAAGTGAGCTGGGACTTGCTCCTTCTCTCTGGGAACGCCACTGGCTTCGTCTCACATTCTTCCAGAATTGTCTTTAACCTGCACAGCAAATGAGTAAGGAAAGCCTGAAGTGAAGCAAGAGTCAGCCTCTCTCACGTACTCTTACGCAAGCAGCATAAGGCTTGCTTCATGTGTAGCAAGTTTGAAAGACCATTAATGCCTGAGAACAGCCAGCACTCCAGTGGCACCCATCACTTGCAGTGCCCAAAGTCTACCCAAAATGAGGAGGAAAAGGCTTCCTTCCCTCCCAGGAAAACTGCAGGCAGCCTGCATTTGCAAGGCCTTTTACATCTTTTTAACACCATAGGCTCGCTCATATACAGAAGTGCCTTGCAAGGTTGAATGTGAACCTTGATTTGCTCACAAAACTTTATGGACGTGCTTTTCCTGTGGTTATGTAAAACTGGGCTTCTACACATCGTGATCGTTCTTGAAAGCACTAAAAAGCCTTGCCTGTTATGTACTTCCTCCAGGACGATGTTTCCTCCCCACTTGTCCTCCAGAATTGATGTGGACTCGTATTTCAGGTTGGCCATCTTCTTCACTGCCTGGCGTTCGCTCCCATGCTTTCAAATAGAAAAGATTCATCACGCACAGAGCACAGGAACAGGATCCATATGCAGCATGTACAGACAGCGTTCTTGACACAGAAGATAGCACACATCTCCCAAGTCCCATCTCCTCTTGCAGCTCTCAACCATGGATCTCTCCCCTGTCCAGAGCGCAGAGCCTACACATCAAAGGATCCTGCCGATCGATGCAGGTGCCCACATTGTCCGCAAAGCAGACTAAAAATGCACCAGCACAAGGAGAAAACGCATAGAGCTTTCCTCTGAGAGTGCCCTGCTGAAAATACATGGGGTTTCCCAATATTTTCAGACATTACCTGTCCACAAGGAATTCAAAGATTAAACCCAGCCGTTCTCAGAAGCCATTCATATACCTGAGGGTGGTGTTGTTCCTTTGCAGTCGGTGTCATTGAAAAGGCAGGTTTGAAGTCATCAAGGCCATTACGAGTCTACAGCAGCATTCAGAGAAGGAAAAAGAAGTCATGCTAGGATATTCCTGACTCAAGGTCACACCTCAAGGCATTTTCTTCTTCTCTTGCCAGCCTATGTACCACACAGTATTTGCCTGCACCGTAACATCACCCAAGCACACAAAATACTGCCTATGAAGGTGTCTTTCTTCCATGAGTTGTGAGCTTTCATCTTTGAAGCCCCTTTCAGTGCCTTGTGGACCCATGACTTCTGGCCAAGGAGCACAAAGTCACTAAAATGGGAAGAAGACCAGAGCACAGGCCACCAAAGAATCGTTACCACCATCTGGTGATGCCAATCTGGCCTCCAGTGGGACACACTCAGCACCACCAGAGCCCAGGGAAACTCTGCAATCAAAGGTGCAAAAGCCTTCTGCATAATGACTGTTGGAAGTTCTGTCTGAGATCTCAACCTCACGACGTGTATCAAACGGAAGAGACTGAAGCCGGGGCATTGCTGTCAGCTCCTTAACAAAGATGGCATTAACTAAGACTTGCTATTTTCTCATAAGGCAACTCTCACAGCCAGAAAGCAGAGGAATGGGCCACCGGGACTTTCAGAGCAGCCTATATTCAGTAGAAGAGAGAAACCGATCTCTCCCAGGGCCTCCCAGAAAACCTCAGCTTAGAGTTTCCCCACGTGAACAGGAAGCAGTGATACCACCTCAGAATGGCTGGTCTTCATCTCTCCCAGGAAAGTGAGCTGGGACTTGCTCCTTCTCTCTGGGAACGCCACTGGCTTCGTCTCACGTTCTTCCAGAATCGTGTTCAACCTGCACAGCAAATGAGTAAGGAAAGCCTGAAGTGAAGCAAGAGTCAGCCTCTCTCACGTACTCTTACGCAAGCAGCATAAGGCTTGCTTCATGTGTAACAAGTTTGAAAGACCATTAATGACTGAGAACAGCCAGCACTCCAGTGGCACACGTCACTTGCAATGCCGAAAGTCTAGCCAAACCGAGGAAGAAAAGGCTTCCTTCCCTCCCAGGAAAACTGCGGGCAGCCTGCATTTGCAAGGCGTTTTACATCTTTTTAACACCATAGGCTCACTCATATACAGAAGTGCCTTGCAAGGTTGAATGTGAACCTTGATTTGCTCACAAAACTTTATGGACGTGCTTTTCCTGTAGTTGTGTAAACCTGGGCTTCTACACATCGTGATCGTCCTTGAAAGCACTAAAAAGCCTTGCCTGTTATGTACTTCCTCCAGGACGATGTTTCCTCCCCACTTGTCCTCCAGAATTGATGTGGACTCGTATTTCAGGTTGGCCATCTTCTTCACTGCCTGGCGTTCGCTCCCATGCTTTCAAAATAGAAAAGATTCATCACGCACAGAGCACAGGAACAGGATCCATATGCAGCATGTACAGACAGCGTTCTTGACACAGAAGATAGCACACATCTCCCAAGTCCCATGTCCTCTTGCAGCTCTCAACCATGGATCTCTCCCCTGTCCAGAGCACACAGCCTACACATCAAAGGATCCTGCCGATGGATGCAGGTGCCCACATTGTCCGCAAAGCAGACTAAAAATGCACCAGCACAAGGAGAAAACACATAGAGTTTTCCTCTGAGAGTGCCCTGCTGAAAATACATGGGGTTTCCCAATATTTTCAGACATTAACTGTCCACAAGGAATACAAAGATTAAACCCAGCCGTTCTCAGAAGCCATGCATATACCTGAGGGTGGTGTTGTTCCTTTGCAGTCGGTGTCGTTGAAAAGGCAGGTTTGAAGTCATCAAGGCCATTACGAGTCTACAGCAGCATTCAGAGAAGGAAAAAGAAGTCATGCTAGGATATTCCTGACTCAAGGTCACACCTCAAGGCATTTTCTTCTTCTCTTGCCAGCCTATGTACCACACAGTATTTGCCTGCACCGTAACATCACCCAAGCACACAAAATACTGCCTATGAAGGTGTCTTTCTTCCATGAGTTGTGAGCTTTCATCTTTGAAGCCTCTTTCAGTGCCTTGTGGACCCATGACTTCTGTCCAAGGAGCACAAAGTCACTAAAATGGGAAGAAGACCAGAGCACAGGCCACCAAAGAATCATTATCACCATCTGGTGATGCCAATCTGGCCTCCAGTGGGACACACTCAGCACCACCAGAGCCCAGGGAAACTCTGCAATCAAAGGTGCAAAAGCCTTCTGCATAATGACTGTTGGAAGTTCTGTCTGAGATCTCAACCTCACGACGTGTATCAAACGGAAGAGACTGAAGCCGGGGCATTGCTGTCAGCTCCTTAACAAAGATGGCATTAACTAAAACTTGCTGTTTTCTCATAAGACAACTCTCACAGCCAGAAAGCAGAGGAATGGGCCACCGGGACTTTCAGAGCAGCCTATATTCAGTAGAAGAGAGAAACCGATCTCTCCCAGGGCCTCCCAGAAAACCTCAGCTTAGAGTTTCCCCACGTGAACAGGAAGCAGTGATACCACCTCAGAAACGCTGGTCTTCGTCTCTCCCAGGAAAGTGAGCTGGGACTTGCCCCTTCTCTCTGGGAACGCCACTGGCTTCGTCTCACGTTCTTCCAGAATTGTCTTTAACCTGCACAGCAAATGAGTAAGGAAAGCCTGAAGTGAAGCAAGAGTCAGCCTCTCTCACGTACTCTTACGCAAGCAGCATAAGGCTTGCTTCATGTGTAACAAGTTTGAAAGACCATTAATGCCTGAGAACAGCCAGCACTCCAGTGGCACCCATCACTTACAGTGCCCAAAGTCTACCCAAACGGAGGAAGAAAAGGCTTCCTTCCCTCCCAGGAAAACTGCGGGCAGCCTGCATTTGCAAGGCCTTTTACATCTCATTAACACCATAGGCTCGCTCATATACAGAAGTGGCTTGCAAGGTTGAATGTGAACCTTGATTTGCTCACAAAACTTTACGGACGTGCTTTTCCTGTAGTTATGTAAAACTGGGCTTCTACACATCGTGATCGTCCTTGAAAGCACTAAAAAGCCTTGCCTGTTATGTACTTCCTCCAGGACGATGTTTCCTCCCCACTTGTCCTCCAGAATTGATGTGGACTCGTATTTCATGTTGGCCATCTTCTTCACTGCCTGGCGTTCGCTCCCATGCTTTCAAAATAGAAAAGATTCATCACGCACAGAGCACAGGAACAGGACCCATATGCAGCATGTACAGACAGCGTTCTTGACACAGAAGATAGCACACATCTCCCAAGTCCCATCTCCTCTTGCAGCTCTCAACCATGGATCTCTCCCCTGTCCAGAGCACACAGCCTACACATTAAAGGGATCCTGCCGATGGATGCAGGTGCCCACATTGTCCGCAAAGCAGACTAAAAATGCACCAGCACAAGGAGAAAACGCATAGAGCTTTCCTCTGAGAGTGCCCTGCTGAAAATACATGGGGTTTCCCAATATTTTCAGACATTACCTGTCCACAAGGAATACAAAGATTAAACCCAGCCGTTCTCAGAAGCCATTCATATACCTGAGGGTGGTGTTGTTCCTTTGCAGTCGGTGTCGTTGAAAAGGCAGGTTTGAAGTCATCAAGGCCATTACGAGTCTACAGCAGCATTCAGAGAAGGAAAAAGAAGTCATGCTAGGATATTCCTGACTCAAGGTCACACCTCAAGGCATTTTCTTCTTCTCTTGCCAGCCTATGTACCACACAGTATTTGCCTGCACCGTAACATCACCCAAGCACACAAAATACTGCCTATGAAGGTGTCTTTCTTGCATGAGTTGTGAGCTTTCATCTTTGAAGCCCCTTTCAGTGCCTTGTGGACCCATGACTTCTGGCCAAGGAGCACAAAGTCACTAAAATGGGAAGAAGACCAGAGCACAGGCCACCAAAGAATCGTTATCACCATCTGGTGATGCCAATCTGGCCTCCAGTGGGACACACTCAGCACCACCAGAGCCCAGGGAAACTCTGCAATCAAAGGTGCAAAAGCCTTCTGCATAATGACTGTTGGAAGTTCTGTCTGAGATCTCAACCTCACGACGTGTATCAAACGGAAGAGACTGAAGCCGGGGCATTGCTGTCAGCTCCTTAACAAAGATGGCATTAACTAAGACTTGCTATTTTCTCATAAGGCAACTCTCACAGCCAGAAAGCAGAGGAATGGACCACCGGGACTTTCAGAGCAGCCTATATTCAGTAGAAGAGAGAAACCGATCTCTCCCAGGGCCTCCCAGAAAACCTCAGCTTAGAGTTTCCCCACGTGAACAGGAAGCAGTGATACCACCTCAGAACCGCTGGTCTTCATCTCTCCCAGGAAAGTGAGCTGGGACTTGCCCCTTCTCTCTGGGAACGCCACTGGCTTCGTCTCACGTTCTTCCAGAATCGTCTTCAACCTGCACAGCAAATGAGTAAGGAAAGCCTGAAGTGAAGCAAGAGTCAGCCTCTCTCACGTACTCTTACGCAAGCAGCATAAGGCTTGCTTCAAGTGTAACAAGTTTGAAAGACCATTAAAGACTGAGAACAGCCAGCACTCCAGTGGCACCCATCAATTGCAGTGCCCAAAGTCTACCCAAACAGAGGAAGAAAAGGCTTCCTTCCCTACCAGGAAAACTGCGGGCAGCCTGCATTTGCAAGGCCTTTTACATCTTTTTAACACCATAGGCTCGCTCATATACAGAAGTGGCTTGCAAGGTTGAATGTGAACCTTGATTTGCTCACAAAACTTTAAGGACGTGCTTTTCCTGTGGTTATGTAAAACTGGGCTTCTACACATCGTGATCGTTCTTGAAAGCACTAAAAAGCCTTGCCTGTTATGTTCTTCCTCCGGGATGATGTTTCCTCCCCACTTGTCCTCCAGAATTGATGTGGACTCGTATTTCATGTTGGCCATCTTCTTCACTGCCTGGCGTTCGCTCCCATGCTTTCAAATAGAAAAGATTCATCACGCACAGAGCACAGGAACAGGATCCATATGCAGCATGTACAGACAGCGTTCTTGACACAGAAGATAGCACACATCTCCCAAGTCCCATCTCCTCTTGCAGCTCTCAACCATGGATCTCTCCCCTGTCCAGAACACACAGCCTACACATTAAAGGGATCCTGCCGATGGATGCAGGTGCCCACATTGTCCGCAAAGCAGACTAAAAATGCACCAGCACAAGGAGAAAACATTTAGAGTTTTTCTCTGAGAGTGCCCTGCTGAAAATACATGGGGTTTCCCAATATTTTCAGACATTACCTGTCCACAAGGAATTCAAAGATTAAACCCAGCCGTTCTCAGAAGCCATTCATATACCTGAGGGTGGTGTTGTTCCTTTGCAGTCGGTGTCGTTGAAAAGGCAGGTTTGAAGTCATCAAGGCCATTACGAGTCTACAGCAGCATTCAGAGAAGGAAAAAGAAGTCATGCTAGGATATTCCTGACTCAAGGTCACACCTCAAGGCATTTTCTTCTTCTCTTGCCAGCCTATGTACCACACAGTATTTGCCTGCACCGTAACATCACCCAAGCACACAAAATACTGCCTATGAAGGTGTCTTTCTTGCATGAGTTGTGAGCTTTCATCTTTGAAGCCCCTTTCAGTGCCTTGTGGACCCATGACTTCTGGCCAAGGAGCACAAAGTCACTAAAATGGGAAGAAGACCAGAGCACAGGCCACCAAAGAATCGTTATCACCATCTGGTGATGCCAATCTGGCCTCCAGTGGGACACACTCAGCACCACCAGAGCCCAGGGAAACTCTGCAATCAAAGGTGCAAAAGCCTTCTGCATAATGACTGTTGGAAATTCTGTCTGAGATCTCAACCTCACGACGTGTATCAAACGGAAGAGACTGAAGCCGGGGCATTGCTGTCAGCTCCTTAACAAAGATGGCATTAACTAAGACTTGCTATTTTCTCATAAGGCAACTCTCACAGCCAGAAAGCAGAGGAATGGGCCACCGGGACTTTCAGAGCAGCCTATATTCAGTAGAAGAGAGAAACCGATCTCTCCCAGGGCCTCCCAGAAAACCTCAGCTTAGAGTTTCCCCACGTGAACAGGAAGCAGTGATACCACCTCAGAAACGCTGGTCTTCGTCTCTCCCAGGAAAGTGAGCTGGGACTTGCTCCTTCTCCCTGGGAACGCCACTGGCTTCGTCTCACGTTCTTCCAGAATCGTCTTCAACCTGCACAGCAAATGAGTAAGGAAAGCCTGAAGTGAAGCAAGAGTCAGCCTCTCTCACGTATTCTTACGCAAGCAGCATAAGGCTTGCTTCATGTGTAACAAGTTTGAAAGACCATTAATGACTGAGAACAGCCAGCACTCCAGTGGCACCCATCACTTGCAGTGCCCAAAGTCTACCCAAACGGAGGAAGAAAAGGCTTCCTTCCCTCCCAGGAAAACTGCGGGCAGCCTGCATTTGCAAGGCCTTTTACATCTTTTTAACACCATAGGCTCGCTCATATACAGAAGTGCCTTGCAAGTTTGAATGTGAACCTTGATTTGCTCACAAAACTTTACGGACGTGCTTTTCCTGTAGTTGTGTAAACCTGGGCTTCTACACTTCGTGATCGTTCTTGAAAGCACTAAAAAGCCTTGCCTGTTATGTACTTCCTCCAGGACGATGTTTCCTCCCCACTTGTCCTCCAGAATTGATGTGGACTCGTATTTCATGTTGGCCATCTTCTTCACTGCCTGGCGTTCGCTCCCATGCTTTCAAATAGAAAAGATTCATCACGCACAGAGCACAGGAACAGGACCCATATGCAGCATGTACAGACAGCGTTCTTGACACAGAAGATAGCACACATCTCCCAAGTCCCATCTCCTCTTGCAGCTCTCAACCATGGATCTCTCCCCTGTCCAGAACACACAGCCTACACATTAAAGGGATCCTGCCGATGGATGCAGGTGCCCACATTGTCCGCAAAGCAGACTAAAAATGCACCAGCACAAGGAGAAAACATTTAGAGTTTTTCTCTGAGAGTGCCCTGCTGAAAATACATGGGGTTTCCCAATATTTTCAGACATTACCTGTCCACAAGGAATTCAAAGATTAAACCCAGCCGTTCTCAGAAGCCATTCAGATACCTGAGGGTGGTGTTGTTCCTTTGCAGTCGGTGTCGTTGAAAAGGCAGGTTTGAAGTCATCAAGGCCATTACGAGTCTACAGCAGCATTCAGAGAAGGAAAAAGAAGTCATGCTAGGATATTCCTGACTCAAGGTCACACCTCAAGGCATTTTCTTCTTCTCTTGCCAGCCTATGTACCACACAGTATTTGCCTGCACCGTAACATCACCCAAGCACACAAAATACTGCCTATGAAGGTGTCTTTCTTCCATGAGTTGTGAGCTTTCATCTTTGAAGCCCCTTTCAGTGCCTTGTGGACCCATGACTTCTGGCCAAGGAGCACAAAGTCACTAAAATGGGAAGAAGACCAGAGCACAGGCCACCAAAGAATCGTTATCACCATCTGGTGATGCCAATCTGGCCTCCAGTGGGACACACTCAGCACCACCAGAGCCCAGGGAAACTCTGCAATCAAAGGTGCAAAAGCCTTCTGCATAATGACTGTTGGAAATTCTGTCTGAGATCTCAACCTCACGACGTGTATCAAACGGAAGAGACTGAAGCCGGGGCATTGCTGTCAGCTCCTTAACAAAGATGGCATTAACTAAGACTTGCTATTTTCTCATAAGGCAACTCTCACAGCCAGAAAGCAGAGGAATGGGCCACCGGGACTTTCAGAGCAGCCTATATTCAGTAGAAGAGAGAAACCGATCTCTCCCAGGGCCTCCCAGAAAACCTCAGCTTAGAGTTTCCCCACGTGAACAGGAAGCAGTGATACCACCTCAGAAACGCTGGTCTTCGTCTCTCCAGGAAAGTGAGCTGGGACTTGCTCCTTCTCCCTGGGAACGCCACTGGCTTCGTCTCACGTTCTTCCAGAATCGTCTTCAACCTGCATAGCAAATGAGTAAGGAAAGCCTGAAGTGAAGCAAGAGTCAGCCTCTCTCACGTATTCTTACGCAAGCAGCATAAGGCTTGCTTCATGTGTAACAAGTTTGAAAGACCATTAATGACTGAGAACAGCCAGCACTCCAGTGGCACCCATCACTTGCAGTGCCCAAAGTCTACCCAAACGGAGGAAGAAAAGGCTTCCTTCCCTCCCAGGAAAACTGCGGGCAGCCTGCATTTGCAAGGCCTTTTACATCTTTTTAACACCATAGGCTCGCTCATATACAGAAGTGCCTTGCAAGTTTGAATGTGAACCTTGATTTGCTCACAAAACTTTACGGACGTGCTTTTCCTGTAGT